>CM020026.1:45800366-50600366 GCA_009769605.1 Bucorvus abyssinicus
TGAACTGAAATGTCAGTGGCACTAGAAAACTTCAGATTGCTCCACAGAGGAAACTAACATTGCTGTGAAACCCGAAGGGAACATTAGTAGTGAGGCACCTATTTCAAGGTTGTTCTTATTTGTAATACTCCTTGTCTCACCAACTCAACTCAGCAGGTCAGCGTTTTCTTTCAGAAGCATCGTTACCTGAAGCACTCTTTTTTTGCTTTAACCAATTGGTAGTTATAACTATAATTGGCAGTTTTAACTACCAACTGATTTTTATTTTTTAACCTGGAAAAAATAGAGGAAAACAAAGTTTGCCACCTAGATGTCATCAAAAAGGAAGCAGTGTTATCATAGAAATAGTAGGCAAAATGGGACATACGACAAGTCAGGGTCAGTAAGAATCACCAGTTGGAAAGAGTATATGAAGCTGGACTTCTTGTAATTGTCACATACTGTACAATTGTAATGAAGAATTAAGAAAGCATACATAGGTTTATACCATCTCCCCCTATCTAAGCTGAGTAGAATACCTAAATGTGCTAACATTTCACATTCTACATTGTCTGATTAAAATATCTGTAGAACTACCAGGGAACCTGACAATCACCCCTAAACAAATGTCTTAAAAAGACAACCTAAATCACTATACAAAGTAGACAATAAACTATTGCCAAATTAAATACTACATTGCATGTAACTCAGCTATTATTACACTTCTACTTTGCTGTACAAAACCGAGACCACTTGGTTTTTTTCATTATCTTAGTTCTCTGAGAGATTTTACTATGATACATCTAAGTATACTAAATCTGTACTATATTATTATTATTATGGTATTAGAATATTATTAGATAATATAGAATAGTATTATTATGTAATTAGAAGCACTTCTCTACTAGACACATCTTGTAACATACACTTCAGAACTGCAATTCTGCTATAAATATAACATCTGTAATCACACCATTTTAAAAATAAATGAATCAAGTATTAAAGCATCAGTACTGCCCTCACTATCTCCCAAAACTTTACTGTTCTTGTACAGCATTTTCTTAGACTTATCCTTATTTTCCTGTCCAGAAATGCAGTCTAGGAGGATTCTGAGGCTCAGATTTCTCCATGGTCTCTGTACGTCTACTAGTGTTAAAAGTTCTGGCAGTACTATGAACTACTTAAAGCTTTCTAATATCTAAATATTTCTAATACCTAAATATGCCAACTATTACAAAAATCTACATGTACACTGGAATAGCTGGCTTTTTTAAGGTTCCCTTGTGGTTCAGTTGCATATTCTGATCTGCTTATTTACACATACCCAGTATACCCATTAATAGCAAAAGAGTTGGATATACTCAGCATGACCAGAATGACTGAGAAAAATAACTGTGCACTGTAGGCACAGTGGGTTTCTCAGATTCTTGGAACATTGCGTATGCACTGTTTTGTTCCATCCAAGAAGATCCTAAAAAACATCATCCTAAAAACTATGGGAATCCTAAAAAATATTATATTGCATAATCTTTGCAAAGCCAGTTCACAAAGTAAACTATCACTGTGTATTATAACCTATCAGTAAAAATCCAATATTGCACTTTTCTCTGTCTATAATTTACCTGATACATAGACAGATACAGGTAAGTGCCTCTAACAGATAGCAAATGGCATTCCATGCCTGAAAGAGACTCCCACCTGCAGATCCAAGTCAGTCAGGCTATTTAATGTCTGAGAGACTACATCAACTTCACCAGAGCATATAAAGAAAGTCTAAACCCTATGTGCATAGCTTTCCATCATCTGTTTGCTGAGTCCTGCTGCTGTTGCTCACTTCCTCGGAAGCAGAGCTAACAGTGCTTGGCCCTGCAGGGTGCTCAATCTCCTCATTCCTTAGCCCACGCAGACCCGGACTCAAAAGTTCCCAGTTTCATATGAAGGAGCTCAATCTGCCCTGAATTCTGATTCTCAAAACATACTTTCTAATTAAACCCAGACGCTCCATCCCATTCCTACCATATGTGAACATTCATTCGGCAGTGTACATCCAACTTACTGCACGGAATTTACCACTACAAACTAAGCAAGGGACGTCAAGCTTCCAGCAGTGTTATAAAAATGATTACAGTGATGCTTCATCAATTACCATAGGTTTGCTTTATAAAGGGGGAAGCTTAAAGTTGGTTTAGAGCTGTCTCACATGATTCAATTCCACCCAAAGCAGACAACACATATCTGGGTGCTTGTCACTGAAACTTTCAATAGAAGGCATTTGGATCCCATGTTGTAGAAGAGATGTTATGCTGGCACTTAAAACATTATTTTCTTCTTGTACAAACATACAGATTCTTTATTTCAGTTAGGTAACTGCCATGAACAGGTTCATAAACTGACTTAAACCGCCTTTTCTTACTCCATTGTTTGCTGGTTTATTAAAATATCCTTTTACAGGGTTTGGTATCTACAAAGTAACAGAGGTCTATCAAACTCTGTTCTGCTTTTGTCATTCAATCACAAAAAAAAAAAAAAAAAAAAAAAAAAAGTAGCTTCCCATCTCCCCCTGTCACTTCATAGAAATCTGACCACAACAGGTAAGTGGGAAGGATGAGGGAAGTTCCATGATAGACTGAAGGGCTGATGCTGGATGGCTGAACAGGAAAAGGCACAAGGAACAGATTTCCCAAATGGTCAAGTGTTAAGAAGAGACCTCCCACTAGATGGCTCACAGGGTCCTTGTTGTATAAATGAAGATAGGAATACCTGACCCAGCAACCATGGAAACAAAAATCTGTAATGAAAAACATCACCAGAAAATAGCACTCAGAATTGACCATTGCACAGTCCTCTGCAGCCATAAACACTGAAAAACACCACACCAGAACTTGTACAGCTCAGAGCCTTTATCCCTAGCTAGCCCTTGACCTTGTCTAGATCAATAAAAACCAGGAAAAGCAACAAGTCACTACCTAGGAGATACTTGTGACTTCTGAGGATTTGTTTATATTGCTAAACAATATATTTAGTAATACATTCAGTTTTCAGAACTGTCATTTTATTTCCTTCATTATTTTGTTTTCAGAATTTGTCTTTTATTTGAAAGGTAGAGGTAAAGGATGTAGAAAAAGGCAGTGTTAAGAAACTTTCATCTCTCATTCTGTGCACACACACACACTCACTCAATAATGTCAACATTATCTCATAGTTAAAAAACCATGTACACTTATCCTAATTCCAACCTGTTGTGGGAAAAAAAAGGCACACTACATTCCTATTTAGATTTGGCCAGTGCTATAGTTGACCGTATTATTTTATTCCTGTGTAAATCTTCTTCATCTCTTTAAACTGCACTTGGAAAAGCACGTGGTCATCAGCAACAGCGGACTAAACTATGAGGAAACAGAATTCCTGTGAATACAGGATGCCCTGTGTGCAAGTTGGGCTTTCACATCTCTTTCTTATATCCTCTTTCTTTAATGGCACTAGAAACCTAAAAGGACAGCAGTGCTCCATAAACCCCACCACACCTTACTATCACATGATCCAAACAATGGAACCTTTGTAGATTGCTAATTATTTGAATACAAGAATATGGAAATAATCTGCACTGCTCTGAATGACTATGGCTGATTGCTGTTGCAAGGTGACACTCCAGTGTATATATGAAATTTAAAAATCTAATTATACCTTTGGTATTACAATCAACACTAACATGACAGCACAAGACAAAAACACAATAACTGATATAAAAATGCCTCAGGAGCTAATACTTTATTTTTTTTTTAATATCATGTCACCACTGGGCATTTTAGGTATGAAAATTATGATTATTAAAAAGTACACATCCCATTTAAATGTAAAATACTACCTTCATTAGGAAACTCATTAGGAAATTAAATTATGCAAAGCTTTATAAAATTAACTGTATTTTGTAGGTCATCAGATAACTTTTCCATTTTGTCATTCAAAGACCTATTACTCTTAAAATTGGAGTGCTGTAATTAATATGTCATTAACAGAAATAGCTCCTCAGACTACTAACACTCTACTAGATGATGATCTTGTACTACAGAAGCAGAACTTTAATTCTCAAATATGGTTTGTGTAGCCATTTTGTTGACCTTGCACACAGAATAAGAGGACAGGTAATGTCACCAGAAGCTGGAAAGTGTAATAACAAATGAATCTTGCTAATTTACACAGTAAAATCAAATACTGACATATCAAAAAAAAAAAAAAACAACCCACAGAAAAGGATAAAACTAGTTTTTCAGCCTCTTTAATTAGCTGAAGTACTTTAAAACACTCAACCTTGTTTATACCCGGTGAATACTTCAAGTGAATGAAAGTTCAAACAGATGGAAGATCTAAATTCTGTAATATATTGTTAATTTTATTTAGTACTGGTAAAAATCAGTTACATGCTCTTAAGATGCAGTTCTATGGCTTTCCTATTTCCATTACTTAACTGAGCTACTTAAAATATCTTAATATATTTGGTCTCATTAATAAAAATTGTAAAACTTTCTACCTCAAGAGCTTATTCCTCAAAAGCCTACTTAAAATAATGTTCTCCAAGAATGTGCAAGACAAGGACCTTATGCTGTTATCACACTCTTCATTTGATTTAAAGCATTAAGTCTTCAAGAAGGATTGTCTTACAAAGTGATGCTAGTATTAAAGACCATTTAACTGCTGTTAAAATACTTGCTGAAATGACTCCTCCTCTGAGACTTACTAATTTCAACAGAATTGAAATTCCTCCCCATCATTCAGCATATTCATAAAAATCAAAGCAGACAATTTTAATCTCATTTCATGAAAAATTCAAGATAAATGTCACACAAACGAATTTCCACAACGATGACCTAAATCCATCTGTTCTTTTTGAAGTGCTGGTCACAAGGAAAATCCGCTGCCCACCCCTAGAACTAACTGTACTGTAATAAACCTCCTGATAGAGGGACAGATGTACTTCAGTCAAGTAGCAATATTTATTACTACAGCTTTGCTACCTCACTGTAATACAAATGTAGCTTTGTAAGTAGGATCTTGATTTGATCAGGGGAACCCTAATAAATAAACAGTATATTGTATAAACTGAACTGAATAACCAAACAGGAGCAGATTTTTGAACCTCATGAGTGAAAAAAGAATGGGAGAAAGGAAAGCATATCTGCTATATGGTGGGAGAAAATGTAGAGAACAAAGACAGCCTACACATAGGACCACAACCTGAATGTATACTTTAGCTTTCCTTTTCATGAGATTAAATTAAAGGAAGAATAAGTAATAGGAATGATGGTACAGAAATGGAAATTATCAGAACAAGATGGACACAAAACAAAAGGAACTTATTGCACCCATACTGGAGGAGGGAGAACAACTAAATCCCACAACACAAAAGTCCTTTCTAAAGCAATCACAGATCTGTAGTGAACTGCAGGTGCTGTTACTTGAGTCTAGAACCATAAACATACTGCCTGGGACTTTACAAGACTGAAAAAGCATTCCAAGCGACTATTGCTCTTCTGGTCTGAAGTACTGCACAGCATGGACAGCTTCAGATGACTTTAGATTGAAAACATTTCAAGATAGAAATGACTAGGATTTGTAGGAAAGGAAACCGGGAGATCGAAACACATCAAGCCACACGATAGGAAGTTATTTATTTGTTATATATGAAAAGCCAAAAATTGTGAAGCACTAGAATGGTAGAAATTAAATGAAACCTTCTGGTTCAAAAGCATGGTCCAGCACTTTGGGACCAATAAGAAAATGCAATAAAATTTAAGACCTTCAGTTGATAAAAACAAAGGAAATGAAACACAAATTTATCACTATGATCAAAATGATTACCAGAAAACAGTGCGATACAATTGGGATAAAGTTATTTCCAGAAAAGATATTAATGCCTTTGCACAAAGCACTGCTGAGATCTCAGATGGTATACAATGAACACCTCTGTTCATCCACATTCAGGAATTCAAACTACCACACGAACACACACACACAAAACTGTGAGATGATTTGAGACCAAAATGCCTTGCTTGGAAATCAAGAATAAATAGAGTTTTGTTGATAGAGATGAAAGCACAGAAAAAAACCCCATACTTACTCAGTATTAATGCATCAGGAAAATAAACAGAGAAGAAAAAAATCTACAAAATTATTAATGTACTGTAACAACCGAGGATAAACTAGTTATAAACAGATTTAGGCTGGAAAATAGAATGTTTCTAACCATAACAAGTGTGGTGTTATGGAATGATTTGCCTCCAGGAGTAGTGCAAACAGAACTTCTACTAATTTATACTCATCTTAGGGTGTACCAATTTATAAAACGAATTACAAAACACTGGAGAATCTTCAAACTATACTGCTGCAAATTCATTTTTGCCCAGCACAAAATTACCTACTACACAGCATACTTTGATTAGAACACCTAAGAAAACTTGATGAAAACTTGAAAATCAGGGATAGCATGTTTCTTTTATCAGAAACAATTTGTCCTTACAAACAAGAAAGGAAAATTCTATTAGAAAGGAATATATTTTATTTTTAATAAATATTATGCAAACAATAATTTGAAATTAAGCTTTCTAAGCTTAATTATATGTAACAAAGTTTCTTAAGCAGCACAATATTTTGGTTACGAGGCTCACTGAGCTGTCTGCAAAAGACATACACGATTTGGTATAATATGGAGAGAGAAAAAAATGAAACCTGAAAAATAACAAAAAAGAGATGCTTTGAGGAAAAAAGGAAATATTCATTACTGCATTCTTTCAAATTACTTTCACAATGGCTTAAAGCCATTCTTTTGTGTGTTGCCCTGATGCAATAACCTCAAAAAACAAGAAAACAACTGGAAATTGATTGCTTGAACACTCTAGACCACAAAAAAAGTATAACCATATTTTCACTACTATGCTATTGGATGCAAATGGCAGTCTTTTCATTATCTCAATGCTAGATCAGTATTTCAGCTAGATACCTATTTTTTCGGTCAAACTCCAAAAGCTGAACATGTACTTTCTAATCATATCTCCTTCACAGATTCAAGAAATGCCAGTCCTATAGCCCCTGCCTCTTCAGGTACCAAGCAGAGTCTGTGGTAAAAGTTACAGGAAAAATTACAGAAGATTTAATAACTGAGTCTTTTGTGCCCTTCACCTCTCAAAGGCTTCTGTGGAGCCAGTCAAAACATAACTTTGGAAACATATGTTCTACAATTCTTCTAAACCTCAGATTTCAAAATTGAGGATGAGGTATGACTCATTTTTTTTTTTACCTCAATTCCATTTAAAAAAATCAGAGTGTTTCTTCTCTTCTCACTGGTTTTAGAGATTTCCTGTGGGTTTTTTTTAGAAGTTTTGAATATCCTGATGACCATAAAGACAGATTGAGGTTCATAGACTGCTGTATGCTTTCTCTTTTGCATGAACTCTTGTACATGTAATCATAAATCATGTACAATACAATCATAAATTTAAAATACCTCTGCAAGTTACAAAAATACTTCAAAGTACTCATAAACCTAGAGGTACTGGACCATGTTGAAGGTCCTCAGAAAAGACAAGATTACGAATCTTTAGACCAGATTTTCTTTGCCTCACAACAGATACCATTTTTGCAGGAGAAATTACTCAAGTGGTCTTGTCAGCTCTTATGTTTCTTGCTGGCTTTTCCACTATGGAAGAGGACTTCCTTATAAGCCAGCAAGGATTACCATCCTTCTGGAATTTTTCCCATGCCAAACTTTTCATTCTGTAACTGTTGTCTCTTAAGCAAGAATAAGCAATTCTAGCATAGTATTTTCATTGAAAGCTAAAGAATACTTTGTTATAGAGCAGTTCTTCTTGCTTTTACTTTGGCAGAGGATCCACTCTTAAAGGCCACCAAAACAGTATGAAACAGATTGGTCTGTGCATGTCATGCTGGTGGTTCAAAACCAGGAACATAAAAAGATTTAAAATAAAAACTAATGCAGAGAGAATGTAAGTGTAAATTAGTGTAATTATTGCTCTCCATGGCATTTTTTCTTTCTGAGATGCCTTCTTACTTTACACATGGGACTAGTTATAATTCATCTTTTCAAGTGGAAAAAAAGAGTAGCACGATTGATTTCATTTCTCTACCAGGTTTGTAAAAAGTTTTGATGAATAGAGCTAGGCATACAGCAAAAAACATGATTGAATTTTAAAAGCAATTAGCTTTTGTTCCCTTCATATCACTTTGATATTAATTTTCAGTATGTCTTCAAGCAGGTGGAAAGCAAGGAAATGTTCAAGTGAATGTTTTGCTTGCATACTTACACAGTTGTACTTTGTTTCTTTCTTCCAGTGTTGTAGTCCATGAAAGTAAGCAAGGCAACTTCAGGACTTAACATGTACAGACAATGCTTTAAAATTCATTTCAGCAGTGCTAGGTGAACAGTAGTCTGTATTCTTGGCTACTGACTTTTTTCCCCTTCAAAGTTCAACTATGTGTCTTGGCTAATGCATACATCAATTGCATTTACAGCTGCTGAGAAATCATTGAAAGTAAAAATGTGTGACCGTGGGTAGTGTCAATAGTACATACCAGAGTGATGAAATTCCACTGCCCCATCATATACCACTCCATCAGATATTACTTGTGATCTGACAATTATAGACATGATGTACCTGTACAAGATTAACTGAAATGACTTCTTCAAAGCTGTCCTTGCAGTTCTGTTCACATTCTCACCACTACAATCCACTAATGATTTGAGAAAAACAATTTCCTTCTGGAAAACCACCTCCACACACATATTCTTCAATGTTTTGCCCATTACTCCAGGCTGTAAACTCAAGAGAAATTGCAGCTGCAATGCATTATATATCTTTGTTTAGACTTTCAGGTGCACTAAAAACTCTAAATGCACTAAGTATCCAAAGTGGTAAGTATCCCAACTCAGTGGAACAGAACTCTGAAGTCTTGAATCGTACTTGCAATTCTTCTAGTAGCAACTTTGAGATCTCGTAGTTACAAATATATAATCAAGAGATATCACTGATCTGCCATTAAAGAAAAGCTGTATATCTATAACATTATTACTAAGAAGTAATAGCTTCCTGCTGCTGTGTACTGCTCAGCAAAGCTCTGTCATTACCTTTTTCTTTTTAAAATATTGTTAAATCCATTATTTCTGCACTGACATTTTCTATACAGGATGTATCAGGCTTCTGCTCCTCATCTTAAAGCAGCACTAGGAACACTAGAGTATAATGCCTTTTCATCTCTTTTTCTCAGTTAATGTTGAGTCAGTGCCAACTGATGCTCTACCTACTGTTGGCAAGAGTATCTCCTACTAGTCTGTACTTCCTTTAAAGCTAGGGAGTTTAGGACCCTAAAACAGGGTAAAGTGCAAAGGCAATACATCTTTTGTCATGAGTGCCAAGGCTGTTATCTCCAAGTCAAGTGATACAGACCATCTTCTATGCCTACTCCCATACTGTCTGCAGGGTGTGTGGTAAGCCACTATCTTCCCTCCAGCTGGGTTTTCTTAATCTGTATCTGGATTACTCTATTCACCATGGTATCCACTGGAGCCAGACACAGCCATTGCAGACATGCATTGGTGTGTACCTACTGTAGGTGGCTGAAAGACTAGGAACCCAGAACAAAACAGAAAACAAGCTAATGCAACATGTCTGACATACCCAGGCTAATGTAGCATCTCAATGAGTGATATGAACTCATTCATAGACGCTGAACAAAGACTTGATCCCACCTCTTTCAATGAACATTGCATACCTATATTCAACTATTCAGAACATGATTTTTTCAGCTAACTTTCGCCACCTAGCTTACTGCTGAAAATTCCTTTTTGGAAAATGCTGAGAAGCATCTTTTTCACTTGTGTAAAATGTATTCTCAGAAAACATGTTTCAGTAGCACAGAAAGTTCAGTTTACTGTTCTCATCCCCTGTATACAATGATCCCTAATTTTGTGCTGTTCTGAGAATTAGGGCTAATGAAGATTCAGGTCCAGTATACATTCTGTCAATAGAAAAGAAACTTGCAAATAATGCCACTTCTTGAAGAGAAAACAGACTAACTGTGTTAGTTGATAATGGTGACAGAGAAAAAGCCAGTCCATTTTAGCTTGCTGCTAGAAAAATACTCAAGTTGCTTCCAGTTGTTCAAAGAACTCGAGTCCTAATTTCAGGTCATATAAAAATCACACATCCACTCCAATCCAGTCACTATACAGAAATACTTTGGGTGAAATTTTAGTCTCCTTAGTGCTAGAGACTGCTTTCACATTGCATTCAGCAGAGAGAGTTTCATTTTTGAAACTTAAGTTTCAGGTGTCCTAGAAAGAAATTCTGACAGCTGATTTTTCTTGAAAAGTAACTGGGCAAGTGTAAGTGATTTTTAGCAGATAGTAGATAGAGCCATCAGGCCAAAAGGTTGCCTTAAACATAATGAACCAACTTGTTTGCGATAGAAATTGCCGAGAAGAAATTTCCAGAGATCATTATCTGTCTTGTTTGTGCAGAGACAAAGCTAACTTAACAAAGGGTGAAGAATATACCCTCACAAAGCCTCTATCTGACTTTTACAGAAGTTATTAATGTTCAGGTAATCACCAGAAACACTAGTTGTGTAAAAGTACAATTGGAAAGATGTATACAAAAACTACATACAGATGCATGCACATATAAATGTTCTTTGTTTTAAAAAAAAAAAAAGTTTAAAAATCTCTAAAGAGAAACTTTCGAAAGGTCTGACCCACTGTTAGTCCACATTCAATCCTCAATACAGCCATGATCTAAAAAGTTTATGCTCCAAAATCAGAAGCATGAGTTTGTATGCTTCTAAACGCTCTTAGCACAAACCTGATCTCATTTTTACTAGCTTGCACACCTGACGTTAATTTTGGTTTAGCCAATAAGATTGCAATCAACAGCAGGTCTTATTACTGGACTTATCATCAAAATCAGAAAATAATGTCTTCTACAGCTGAAACAAGTATGGTTCCTATTTAGTTAAGTATGTGTTACAGGATCCAGTGAAAACCATAATCTAGCAGCTACTGCTCTAACTGTACAGTATGTAAAAATTGTTTGTGAGACCTTGTTTCATTTCATTTTCATGGCAGGCTATGTTTGAACTGTAAACGTAATATTTGTAACTGCTTTAAAATACATTTTGTTTAAACCTAACACTACTATCATAATCCATTGAAAAACATGAAAACAGCAGGTTTTTCATATTTGCAGATCCACTTCCACCTTACAGGGAAAGACACACAGAGCCCACAGACAAGGCAAAACAGTCATGGTAGTTTTTTCAGCAGCCTTAGTGTCTCATTTGCTGGAGGGATTTCACCACGTTAGCTGGTGCCTCAAGGGCAGCCTGAGACTCACAAATTGGAAGTCTCAAGTATTTTAAAAACTGAAATACACAGAGGTAAAAGGTTAGGACTGACAGGCTTCCAAGGCATTACCGTAATTCAAAGACAAATAGTAACTTTTCAAAAGCAGCCATGGATTTACTACAGCAGCCAACAGGGTTGTATCCCATTCCCCATCTGCAAGCTTGAAAAAATCACGTGAAATACTTATTAGAACAAGACTGTGCACCTTCCCATGTCCCTATTCACTGCGTGACTACTTAAATATAGCACAGCTATTAAACAGCCTTACATATATATATACCTCTTACAGCTCAGATGAACTACATCAACTCCCTTCTCTGAACATTTTTTTTTTTTACGTTACAGTGGAATATTTTCTCAGATAATTCCTTGCAGCCACTTTTGCTTTGAATATTTGCAACATGACCCTTATATTTATATATAGATAATAAAACGTAACAATAATGAATAAACAAAAACACTTATATACTTGCGAGTTAGGCTGCACATATTATATCTTTATAGCAACCTTTCAACAAAGCCTAGGGAAAACACATTTACATGAGTGAAGACCTCTTTAAAACAAAACACAAATCTGAAAAGTAGAAATTCTTACCCTAAAAAACTCTTTAGTGGAGCCAGAATCTAATGTCCCATAAGCAATTTCTGTTTGCTTGGAAAGATCCTCTGCACTTTCAATAGGAGACACCATCCTCTCAACCGTCAGGAAGGCAGCTAAGTTAGCCGTGTAGGATGAGATTATGATGAGGGTAAAGAACCACCACACACCTCCAACAATGCGCCCAGACAGGGATCTAATAACAAGTATGAAATGGATTTGTAAAGTGAAATGAAAGTCTTAAAAAGGAACACGTTATCAGTTTTATGCAAATGATGCATTATACTACAGGGAAGCATTTCAGGCTTCTCTCGTAGTGCAACACTGCATACTAATCAGATGGGAAATCAAGGCATACTCCACTACATCTCCTGGACTTTGCTGAAATCAGGACTCCAGAGTTTACTTTAGGGAGAATTTAGTGATCCAGTTCTTCAAAGTTCTGAACACCCTGAAAAGAAACTGATTCCATCATAATGTACTATAATTAACACATAAGCTTGTTGTTCCCTCTGAAGTGAATTTGTCTGACCCTATGAAGAAGATCAAACAAAATCAGTGAAACAGTGCTTTCAGATAAACCAGTTTGCACTTAAAGTGCCTTTAGCTTGCTTATTTTCCCAAAACATTCAGACGAAGACTGATTTCCACAAAACAATGGCTTATGCTGCTGTGGACAATCTATACTGTGAAACAAATAGCATTATTTGCAATAAAAACTGGCCCAGGGAATATCCATAAACTTAAAAGTGCACACAACTTTTGAAAGATACAAGCATTTAACAAACCGATGACTGGACATGAAACAATCAGTGATTATACAGAAAAATGCTGAAGAAAGTATATTTTTAAATAATAATAATCTGATGTTTTTAACTGCAGCAGGTAGGCTCTTATGGATCTTTGTTTTGCATCTCCTGCTCAAGAAGAGAGAAGAAAAGAGAGCTAAAGAAAATATATAAAGCAGTATAGAGCACACAACTAGAGAAATTCAATGGTTTTCAATACTAACGAAATACTGATATTGTCATTATTGTTACACTTGACATTTTTCTAATGATCCTTTAAACTTTGAAATTACTTACTACTTTGCTTCCAAACAAGACATTATAGGAAGGAATACATAATCTTTGGAGATGTGCTTAATTATTTGGCAGAAATGTGCATGTAGTTGAAAGTCTAGTACTAAGGCATTGCAGTAGCTTAGGTATGTCTTGCTGTGTCTATCTATTAAGTAAAGAAATTATAAATCACTCACCCAGCCTACTGTCTTTTGAATGAGAATTCAAATTAATTCCAACAGAATATTTATATAGATATAGAGATGTAAATATATGTATATATATACATTTAAACATGATGGTTACTTAAAGCTGATTTATTAAACTGGGAACAAAAATAAATAGAACAAATTCTGGACAAATTATTTTTACTAATTGCTATTGTATAAAATCTATGTGATAATTCAGACATTAGAAGATTTATTCTTTCAAGGTCACAACAGACTCACTAGTTAAGTCCAAAACAGGAAAATCAAGTCAGATAAGGTCCAGAATATATTACTAAAAAGGACCATAGAAAAGAAATTATTTCATGGTCCTTTTAAATTGAGATGTATTCTGTAAATATGCTTTCTGTCACCTTTGAAAAAATTTTACATACTTATTTTGACATGGAGGTAATCGGAGTATAAAATCTTTCTACTTTTAAAAGATTGAATAAATGTATATGGATATATTGATAAATATACATTTTCAAGGCAAAATCTCTGACTGTGTATTTATTAACTGTTGATTTTATGGCACTTTACATTGCATTGATGACACTTCCTATAAATTATTATTATCTCTGAAAGCCCACAGTCTGTTAGCAAACAAAGCTGTCACCAACTTTGTAAAAAAAAAAAAAAAAAAAAAAAAAGAAAGAATAAGCTCAATGCCTATCCAGAGATTATGTTCCCACATGACATTTTATAAGTAAAGTTCTTTTGGGTGTCATTTGTTTTCAAAGTTTTCCCCTAAGGTATGTCCCAGTTAAATAAATATGGGGGGTTTTATGTACATTTCAAAAAGTTTCTAGAAATTGATAATTATACACTAGTATGAACTCATACTTTACAAGCACCTCATTCAAAAGATCATTAAATACTAAAATAACAACTTCTGTGTACAATTACCCAAATTTGTGCAACACAATTTATACTTACAAAGGTATTCTATGGCAGTACTTGAGAGTACACTCACATCTCAAAAAAGGTGAGGAAAACTTCGCTGTAAGTTCTAATTATCACACAATACATTATCCTATTCCTATTCTACTCTACTTTACTCTGTTGTTATGTGCTACCCACAATGGCAACAAGGGGATTTCTATTGCAGACCAGTTTCCAGGTGGTCTAGTCTTACTCAGCACCACCTTCTACTTCAGAGTCAGGAAGCCCTAATTACTCTAAAACCTTTACAGTGGTTGTCTTTTTTATTAGAGAAATGATAGTAGCAATAGTGCAAAATTTAACTTCACATAGATATTTTGCTGATGCCTGAAGATATTCCTTTTAATATCTACTAATTTTCAGGGAGTTCAAATTCCATAGTGATAGATTTGGTGCAAGAACAAAAATAACTTGGGTGTTTTCAGCCTTTTCTATTAACACAATACACAAATAATATACAAACTGACCACTCCGCTCAAAAATATGTTTGCAATGAAATAAAGTGCTTCACTGAACAGTTCACTGAAACTAAATCTGGAATCTCCAAAATAATGTAAGTTTCATACACCCTTTATGATGACCGTTTACTACCATCATTCTTACATCACCTTTTAAAAGTTCTCACACTATACACAACAACTGTCATGCTTTATTAGCCAGTAAAATAATAGTAATAATAATAATATCATTATTCTACTATGGCCTTGATTCAATAAAAATAATTTTGTAGCTAATAGGGGACTCTGCAGACAACTAAAACTGTGAAGTATGTAGTTGATGCAAAAATCCCACAGGACTGAAATTAACACAGCTTCTCATGACCTGAAACAATATGCTCTCTCTTCACTGTCTCATTTATTATATACAACCCTTTTTGTGTTATATGCCAAATGCACGACATTTCACCATAAAGGCTGGCATATCTCATTGTGATCTACCAGCCTTTACACAGAATTGCTAAAGTTCTCACACAATAAATGCTCTGCTGTTTCCATGGTAGAGTAAGTTGAAAACCTGCTGTTGTCTTTGGGAAGGCATGACTCAGACATAAGAAATACTCCCTTGATGTGATTTATTTTGCACACTAAACACTAGACTCATTAGAAACTGACCTGTTCCCTGTCTTACTTTAGGTTGTTCAGAAGAAAGTTAAATTGCTTTATAATTAGGTAGGTCTTCTGATCTGATTTCCTTAAACCCAGTTGCCCTATTTCATGTGTTACTATAGCTCCTTCAAGCAGCAAGTTATTTACCTACCTTCTTACCACTTTGCTGAATCAAGGCTAGAACCACTTGTGCACAAGGGAAATAGAATATTTAATGAGCTGCAAAAGAACTAAGTGCTTTACAGTTGTCCCTAATAAAGTAGGTGAAAATCCATGAGGAATTAAGCATTTACAACCTGGACCTCCAAATTCATTTTAGCAATTTCCTTTGTGACTCTTCTAAAACTAGGCCATGAAAAAACAGCAGTGTTTTGCAACTGTTCACATGAAATTAGAGCCATCATACGACTTTTATTTCAGTTCAAGGCTCTCCTGTAGAAAAACAGTGGGTTAATAACTATGTTATGATATATACAGTGAGTTTTGAAGGGAAAGAACTGCCTGTCTAGTTTGTGACTAGTATGTTACCCTTTTTTCCCATTACAGTTGTTGTGAACCATAAGCACTTCAACTGTAAAATGGGAATATGCAGCAAAAACACGGTACCCCTCCAAGAAGGCATGGAATGACTTGAACCTTATGCATTTCAGTCTCTGCATGGTGTATATAATTTCACTTGGCAAATGTATGACCGATGTTAAGACAATATTGATCAAACACATCATGACCCTATGTCACAATCAACTGCTTTTATCTCAAGGACTTGTAGGGAGGGAAAAAACAGAGCAATTAATTTCTTTCCAAGAGTGAAAATATATGCACCATGAACCTCCTCTGGCTGAGATGGCTGAGACCAAAAACGCACAAAGTTGAAATGGGTGAGTAACCAACCTTGGCGAAATATCGCATCCTTGCTGCATAAAGGCACCCAGGGAAAACCAGAGACTATTAAATATCCCAAATTCATTAGTTGATTCATTAGTTTGCGTTTCTCTTCCATCTTCAAATTCCTCAGTGTGCCACTCATATGGGCTAAATCTGCTGACCAGGAATAAAACTACACTGACCCCAATGTAGGCAAAAACAATGCACATCCAGATTTCATATGCTAATGGATCAAGAAATGAAAACACTCCTGGCTTGGACTTCTGAGGCTTCTTGATCATTATTGATATCCCCAGGCTCATAAAGGGCTTTGAGAAGTCAATCACCTCTTCTCTCACCAATGTTATAGTTAATGGAGCGATTGCAATATCAGCCTTCTGTAAAGCAAGAAAAAAAGCAAATAATAGCTAATACAATGATCAGAGCAAAGAACGATTAGTTTCTATGCATTTCACAAACAGAAAATAGGACAGAAGAGACACCAGCAACATTAGTTTCATCAAGAACATCCTATGGAGAATTTCAGAAATTTTTAGTTGAAAGTCTTCTTACTGAAATACATATAGCCATATGGCTGGCATATTTCAAGGTTCCTTTTTTACACATGCCCTTTTAAAAGTATATGACATTTAGAAGTATTAGTAAAGCACATTGCTTTGCCCCTTGTGAGAAGGATGACATATGTACTCACTTCCCCCAACTTCATTTGCATTTAAAATCTAATTCCATGTTTTACTTTCAAATTTTTCATGCCAATACAATTTACTAATTCTCTATCACAGGAATTAGATAATTTTCCTCTACTCTGCAGAGGAAATTAAACCAAATCCCACTCCTTCCATCAGTCATCTTAAATGGCTTTAATATAAAGGTTTTCTTACCCCATAAACAAGTTCTCCAACCATCCCATTCCAGATTTTCGTGTCTGCATCCCTCGCCCCATACTTGCCATCCCCAACAATTGTGAGCTTATATTTGAATCCACAGTGTTTTGCAATTTCTGTAGCTAAGTCCACACAATAGCCCTCATATCGATCATTTCCTTCAAGCATTTCATGATTTTTCTTCATCATGACGTATGGGGACTCCTGCACAGAAAGAACTTGCCTTAGCTACTTGGTAGAGACAGATGTATCAGTTGTGCACTTCATAGATTAAGATGTTTCTTTTTACATGTAAAAGAGAAGATAACAACTGAACCATACATGCTATGTATATGCCAGCTGTTAATTATCAATGTGACACGTCCCTAACACATTTAAAAGCTGCAATCTCCAGTCACACACGAACAACAATACTTACAGGTATAGTGATTCCCAGCAGTATGTTAAGAATGACCATGAATGTTAACAGGAGTTATGCATTCAGAGAAGAAAGAGTAAATTCCAAAATCAGTTTCTTTTTCTTAAACAGTTTGGATGGAAGAAGGCAAAGGTATTTAGTTGCTTTTGTTGTTGTCTTAATACAAGAAAATTCTTTCCTATTTCACAAGCAAACCCCTCCCTGGGAAAATACTTCAGGTTCTCCAGGCTATGTATTTATTGAATTACTACACAAACGATAGGCAAGATATCTATAACTATGCAGTAAAGTTCTATCATCAGCAAAACAGGCGATGAGTCCTGAGTTGTATTAAAGTAATGCATCTCCTCTTTGCTCAGTTGTTACCAAACAATTCTTGCACCCCGTGAAACTCCTATGCTAGCCCATGACTTGTCCAAACTAATAAAGAAGCTGAGTAACTTACAGAAAAATGCCGTTCTATGACAGTACATATCGTTATTTTCTAGACACCTAGAATACAACTTTCAATGTTTCATTTTACACTTCACCAAACCATAGCAGCTACAGTTCTGAAGCACAAGAACCAGTCTCTTTAGTGTTTGGCAAAATCCATTCTCCAAAACTAACACTATGGTTCTGCCTCTCAAAAGGAGTTCCTCTCATTTGAAAGCATGTATTTCATTTCCATTTTCAGGCCTAAAAAATTTTAACTTTCTAGGGTATTCAATCAATGACTGTTTGTCTTCTACAGAACAAAACCGCATACTCGATCACGTACCTTTCCTTAATTTCCAGATTTTATTTTTGTATCATAATGAGTAACAGGTCACAGTTTCAAATAATAAAAAGACAGTATATTTAAACTAACATAATGATGAGAAACAAATCACTGTAGGACAGACTGTCTTCTGACAAAATATGACATTAATTACCAATATAGTGGTGACAATAATAGTCTTATTCTCTAGTCCTGAAGACTCATTTCCAAGAGGGCCATCAAGAGGATTCACAACCATTTTGTCCACTTCACTCCAATATCCAATCTAAAGAGAGTTTATAGGATGCACAGACACCAGTGAATATGAACTTTCATAGAAAAGGTAAAGCATTCATTATTCTCAGTTACGGATTTACCAGCATAAATATTTCTATTTAGGTAGTTCAAGACTGTAACAAATAGTAAAAAGATTGAACTAATGACATATGTTCACATTAATTTGTCTAATACAGTTATACCATTTTCACTCACATATTAACAGGTTTTACTATCAACATCACACACTGCAGGACTGAAAGCGTTATGGAATACTCCAGATTAGGAAGACATGAGAAACTGGCTTTTCCTGAAATATTTGGAATTGGAGCAGAAAGATAATCACATTTAAAGAAACATCAGTGAAAAGTTGTATTCTGCATTTGTCATTCAGAAGCATATTCCCCCAAATACTGCTCACATTTAACAGTTAAGATCAGAAAGCAAAAAGTTTAATCCACTAAACTGAAAGGAAAATACTCTCACGTAGTACTTACCAGAAATAACAATTCCTATTTGTTAGACAGAAATAATACATATTTTTACTTTGTTCTGCAAGACTCATTGTAGAATACTCCTATGAATAAATATTATCACAACTCATAATTTAATTAATCTATAGTGTTTCATTACCTACCTTAACCTCTTGCTTAGTATGGTAAAACCTTTTAAAGATGCTAAGACAATTCAAATTACCTTCCGAGGACCAGTACTTTTGAGTTCCATGACGTTTATTGTAAAATTGATTCTCTTTCCATTCTGATCAAACTTTATATTCCCTGTTAGACCTTCCACCTGAACCTATATAGACAAAGATGAAAGTGGTAGAAGAATTAAGTTTGTTTCTTTTCAGAAAACGCATTTTGCATTTCCATAAATGATGGTTGATATTTCAAAAATATTCAGTTTAGACTCTTTTCCATACACAATAAATTATCTTAGTATGAGACATGTTCATGAAGAGTTCACTTCCACATTTCCCAGCAAGATCCAGGCAGGTTAGGAGACTGGATGGTTCTTTTCAAGCATTTAAAGAGAATTTAAAAACATGCACTCATCCCAGCATTCACTCCAGGGAAGCTACCTGTTTCAATGCCCTTTCTATTTCTACACCATGACCCCAGGGTACAGCTGGATTTGCAAGACAGTCTCCAGCATTGCCTCTTCTGGAGATCTCAATCCTCTGTTTACGCAAATTACGGAAAGCTTCTGTCATCACTTGAACAGCATCATAGGTCAGAGCAGATGTATACTGAAAAGAAGTGAGAATATTTAATTAAAAAACGCTTCTGCTTTACGCCACCTTACAATCCACTTGTTAATCCACTAAACATGGAAACATATTAAAAAAAAAAGTCAGTAAGATATATTTGAAATAGGAACAGTTTTTCTATAGTTCAGAAGTCACTAATCTCTGAGGGGCATCTGCGCAAATTAATGAAGTGTTCTCCATCAGAATGGTTAGGGGCAGTGCTAATAAGTCTAAAGTGAAGATTTACAGCTGTTTTCAGTATGAATTACATTCCTTTCTCACTATAACTGTGTAACAGTTCTGAGTGCAGATATGGCTGAAAGTCCATGGAGGTGAAAGGGGAAGAAAATAATTTCCACTATTTAACTTGAGTTAGCCTCTAAAAATAAGAAATTGTTCCTCTGATTACATTCTTCAAGGTGATGTATTTATATACAGATCTCTAGACTACATCTTCTCCCTCATAAATACACACAAACCCAAACAACATATATTTGTATATACACGTGCTTAACTTTTATCTGTTAAATACAAAAACTCAGGGCTTGCTATTTCTGATTATGCAATACCTTGTCAACACCATGCAAAACTGGGTTTTGGCTGCAATGTCTGGAAGAACTAGTGCTCCTCAAAGAGCAACATAGATGAGGAAGAGCCCTTTGTTCCTAATCTGACACAATATAAGGAGCTTTAAAACTTTGAGACATCAGAGAAGAATCCTGCAATCCCATGCGTCAGAAGCTGGCGCTAAGCAGTCAAAAGCAGTTAACTTCAGTGACTGGAAAATTTTATATCTTAACTAACTGAACAGAAACCACATGTGCACCTACTCTGAGGGCTTTGTTGAATGGGCTTTATGAGTCTAGAACATTGCAATTACATCAAATATAAGGGACATTTTTGGAAATACAGGCCAGAATATAACTACTTACAGCCTCAGGAGTGAATGCAATGATCCCTATGAAGGCTGTTACATGCTGAAAATATATAAACTGTAAAGCGGAGAGAAATGATATATTGGCTCTTGGCTTCAACGGCTCAGACTTTAATGAGAATTTTAATTAGCTAGCTCAAGTCAGGCAGACGGCTCTTGTAATTGTAACCAAGGCAGGCTCCTGAACTGAGGTCATTTTTGTATGCAACTGTTAGACCTTGGAGAGGAAGAAAAAGAAGGTAGAACCTCTTTTTTACAGATATATAAGCTTACTGGGTGATTAATGTGAATCTTCTCAAGAAGTTCTCTCAGTGACTTGTACAGAAATCTTTAAAAGGATGAGAACTGAAAAATGAAGTAAAAGACTGGCTGGAAATGATAATACTTTCTACTACTGGAGTAGCAGTGACTAAGTTGGGGACATGGATTTGGTGATGAAGAGAAGGTCACAGAGAGAAGAGAAGGGTTCCTGACTAATTTTTTTCGGGACTGAATAGCAATACTTCTTTAAGCATAGCTCTTTGTAGTACAGAAACATATTGTACCACACTAGAGTTTTATACAAACTTTGGATCCATCACTGTTATTACCATTGAAACATACTTTGGGTAATTGAGAAAACAAGAACTTGAAGTTGGTAAGTTATAGTGCTAACACAGTTATTCTATGTTTCATTTGATCTTTGGGATATGTGTAATGTATTACCTCAAGAATATTATCCCTATAGTAGATAATTACTGGCGTGATATTCACAACTCAGTCATATATTCAGTTAGTATAGGGCGTTGCCTATCATATATCTGTATACGTATACATGGCATCACATACATAAAATTCACATGCTTTAATTTAGGTTAAGTCAGTTTTACTCTAAGTATCTCAAAATATTTTATAAGCATCTTTCACCTTCATATTGTTGAAGATGCCTTGAAAGCAAACAGCCCATGCATCATTTGTTACTGCTTTATTCTGCATACACTTTCAGCTGTTAAAAAGCTTCATGGGGCTCATTGAAACTACCTATACCTTAATCAATACATGTAAAGTTAAACTAAACCAAAGTGAACTCATTACAATAAACAAGAAATGACAGAGAGATAACCTGCTCATGCAGAGGGGTGTCTGTGCCTGCGTAATAAATAAAACTGACATATGTTAAAGGATGCATTAGCCCTGTTTTGATTCACTTTGTTTTATACAGGATATTCATCCATGCTGATCTGCACTATTAAAACAAATGGGAGCACTGTTTGGAGCATTATTCTGTGGAATTGGGAATTTCTCTTACAGCCTACTACTTTTACAACAGTGTAAATCTCCTAACTTTAGTTCCTTTCAATTTTACATGATAAAATCAGCAACTTCAATAGAAAATGGTAGAGGTACTATCCTATAGTTCCCACAGAATCAATTACAGCTAATTAAAGCATGGCAAAGAGTATGCAATACAGATCTCGCTTCTCCATTCTAGAACTATGATAATAATAAGCTGATAATATAAGTGATATAAGTGATATATGATAATGAAGTGACAAAGATTTTATGTTATTTGCAATGAAACACGGATTGCATACATGTCATATGAATTCTCTCTCTTTAAATAAATGCCGTAATTGCCAAGAAGAGAAAACACGTCCATATTATTTTATTCAATTTAAATTTAAAATGCACTATGGACCTTAATAAAATTTGTAAGCTGCAATTGCAAAGGTGAATTTGAAAACTAAAGGCAAACCCAAGTCATTCTAAACTAAGCAAAAGATATTAATCATGTGCTGTCCACAGAAAACTGGCAAGATGTTAACTTTTGTAGGTTTAGCTGGTTTACAGTAACAGAAAACAGAAATCCTTAACTAAAAGGCCGAGTATCTTATTTTGTACGATCAGTAACTGAATCTTCTGAAGATGAAATTGCAGAAGACACTTCCAGAAGCATAAGATTTTTTCATACATATATTTTAAAGCTGTAAGGTATTATCAAAAGATATATTATTAGCCTCTGAGTCCTATGTTTAACCCAATGCCTGTCCACATGCTGAAGATATAAAGTTGAGAGATATGTTTAGAGATTTAAAATAGAACATTAAAAGAATATACTTGATCAGTGGAAAAGAAATGAAAATGTGAAGTCATAAACAAAAAAAAAAAAAGAAAATGGGAAGTATTCTGAATCACAAGAACTTGAATTCTTTTACTCTTGATTCAGATACCTGCAATGTCTAAATCTATCCTTGACAGCCTATTTGGGTTTTTGGGGTTTTTTTGGGTTGTTTTTTTTTTTTTTAACAGTCAGAGAAAAGAAAAAGACATTTAAAGGTGTGGTTCCTTTGACCTGCCAGACACCTTCTTCAAGATGAAATGAATCGTGCCTTAGATTCCATTAATTTGATCTCCAGTGACTTCTGAGACTACTGGATGAGTCCAGGATGATTAGCTTAGATACATATGTCTACACTGCAGACACACTAAAAACAAATTAAAACCACTCAAGGGCACTATGAACTAGCCATTCAGTCCTAATCTAACACATCAATGAGAAAACCAAACAAAATAATAGGATATTTTTGGCAGAGGCTGTATCAGCAGAGTCAAAGAACTCAGGGCAGTGCACAAGACACTAGGGAGACCTCAGCTAAAATGGCATATCCAGCTGAAGCAGTGTTCAAGAAGGCTAAAATCAGCCTGAAACAGGCAGAAAAGAAGGCTCCTCACCATGTACAGGGGAGGTGGTGGCAGGGTGGGGGTGGGGCTGCTGTCAGAACAGGAGAAGGGACATTCTATTACTAAGAGAAGTTAAGAGAAAGGAGGTCTAAAATCAGATACAAATATTTTCCCTTGGAGAGAGGTATGATGCAAAGACTTGTAATATAGGAAACGTTATTTCTTGCAAAAGCAAGTGGGTAGAATCAATGGGTATAAGCGAATTTTCAGCATTTTTCCTTATATTTAAACAATACTTAAACACCAACAAATATACATCAAAGGCAGTAAAGACACAAACTCTGTGTTCTTGTACCTTGTGGATATATTAAATGTTCGTCTTACTGCTCTATACCAGCAGTACTTTTTCCAGTGGTTCACCACTCATTTTGTCACCTTGTTTGTAATACTTCACTAAACTACTCACAGACTAAATTGGGATATCAAATGGTGTCTTGTTTTAATACATGTTACATCTTTATTTTGCTTTGAGAATTATATTCAATAAAATCTCTCATCTGAATTTTGTGCATTTTTGCCACAACAAAGTACTTACCTACTTGAATGCTAGTATATACCACAAAAGCAGAATTGCCTTTTCATAGTGCTTTATACTATAATTGTGCTTTTTGATCAAAACATGCACAAAACCCTATCAAACTGTAATTTAAGAATTAACTGCTAGAGATTGGTACACAGACATTTTCCTGTATTTTTATATATCGCATATAAACCCTAGGTATATACATTTATAAACCCACAAACAAAAAGAATGAGAGAAAAAGTGACTTCTCAAGAACTAGTAAAGAACTGGATGACTACCTCCTGTGACTTTCAATGCAGTCAAACTAATGCAACTCAGGCACCTATTCCTGAACAGTCTTTATTGAATTAATGTATCTGGGGGCTATTTTGAAAAGAATGGTATTACACACCCTTTGGAAAACATTTGAAAGTGGCCTGACAGATGAAGTGTTAGTGAGGAATTCACTGCTAGGAAATGGCTAATGTCCTTCAGGATCTCCCGTGATACCTTGTGTACTGTCATGACTATGTACATGGGAATGCAAATAGTCACTTTCAACAAAAATAAGAGATGTTGTCAAATATTGTACACATAAATGTCATTGTAAATCCAGATGGCTTTTAATTGTGTCCATAATCATGCATGGTTCTCATTTGTTTTGTGCAGGCATAGACGTGAACAGGGTCTGTATGAAGCAGCATGTCAGGCTGGTTGACATTCAAACTGCTCTTGTGAAAACAGGCAGCTTTTACAACAGACTTACTTATAGCTGAAAATAATTGCATATATATGCAAGATATTTGGAAATATCAACTGATTATTCATATTTTTTTAATAACAATCCTGCTCCTGACCAAAAGGGGAAAAGACATTAACAAAATGTAAAATTACCTGAACCTTTACAATTTTTTAAAATTAATTTCAATAAAGATAGGGTTTTATCTTATCAAATACACTATCTTTATTAAATTTTGTTTCCAGGGATGGTAAAGTCAGATCAAGTTACATTTTGATGATAGCCTTTATGCTATGCAATTCTATCATCCTGTATGCACAGAACAGCTAAACAGATAGTAGGTGTTTTTGCTCTGAAATGCCATAATGTTTTGGGCAAAACATCAAAGGCAAAGAATGCCTTGAGTGACCTGTCACCTTAGAAAAATTTAAGTGTTCAGGTCCAAAGCTGCTATCCAGAAGACCTGCTGACTTTGTGATGTGTTTAGGTGTCTCCTTGTTTGGTTTAGAAAGGCTGCTCTCTGGGCACACCCTGAACAGCTCTGGTTTCTAGCCCAGTAGCTAGGCACTCGCCTAAGCCTGCATTCCTGGAAGTGTTAACTCCCACTTGAAAGACGTGCTCACAGCACATCCAGCAGACGCTGGCAAGGCTGGGGCACTTGAATTATCTGAACACTCCCACTCTAGGACATTTATAGGTGAAACTCCTGTTATAACTGAATATAGGAAAGATCACAAGATTCATGGAGCCCAAGGTGCTTGACTGACCTTTCTACCTATTTCACCTATTACTCTAATAGGAAAGAGATTACAGGACTGTAATTCCTCCCCCCAAATTACTTCCAATCCAGATGAACACGCCTCTGACTTGAGTCATCAGAGGTGCTAATTCAGTAGGAAAAAAAAGAGTGCAGATACCTGCAGGGTTCTTTTTTTTCTTTTTTTCTTTTGATTTTACACTGAGAACAAAGGTTTTAAAGTACAAATCTGAAGACAAAAGACCTCTGAAAAATAATAAGAAATGGATTTGAAAGAGCTAGTTTGAATGTTTAAAGTGTTAAAGTGGGGTGGCTGGGATTTTTTTGGGGATAGTTGATTGTCATTTTGTGAGGTTTTTTGGGTTTTTTTTCTGCTTTACCCAAAAAAAATACACTTGAGTCTCTTTAAATTCTTATGCTCTATCACAAAAGTCACTTCCCCTTCAAAATTACAGTTAGTCATTAATCAGTAAGCATTTGTGACTTAGAGCAGATATAAATTTTTAGATATAAAATGCTCTTTTACTAGAAAACTTACTGAAATAGTCTTCAATTACTCCTCTGTTTATGATAAAAATGTCCATCCAAGCATTATTAACTATGGTAAATATCCTGAGATGATCAGAAAAATGTATTCTAGATAATTTTCTAGTAGAATAATTCATGGTTTGTGCAATTAATGAAAATGATAGCAGAGAGATTAGAGATCAATCCTTCTGTTTTGTAAGATGACTGATACTATATGAATGATAAGAACCTGAAAATTCCATTAGGCTCTTCAGCTACGGTATTTTTATTCATGTCAACACAAAGTCTTGTATCAATTAATGGAAATAAATTATTTACCCTAGAAACTGAACAACACTGCAACAGAAATGATTCTAAATGTGGATTTTACATGATTCCTTTGATTGGAATTTTTGACTAGCGTATTAAATAAAGCCACATTAAATGATCTTTTTATTTGATAATACATTCTGAATCATCCCCATTCTCTGTAACAATCTGTAGGAGGGGTACCTGGACTTCATATTATAATAAAACCTGCACAAATTCACTTACTAGGAAAAAAAAAGGGGGGGAAAAAACCCAATCAACAGAATCCAAGAGTTCTCATCATGCATATTACAGTGTTCTAAAAATTTCTAAAACCTGCCATTCAAACTAGTAGTAATAATTCAAGTCTTAAATTTAAAAAAAAAAGAAAAAATCCTCAACCACAACCCCTCCTTATTTTCATTATCAATTCTGATCTACTCCAAGTAGCACAAGTATTGCCTGTCGTCTCAAGATGAAACGCTTTCTCTTGTTTGCTCCAATCTAATTACAAATGAAATAGTAATAGAATTAAATGCACCAAGCTTACCAAGTTGCTGATTTTTCCAAGCAATAGTTACTGTCAGAGAATAATAAACACTTCATGTTTGCTTTTCTGCCACCCCATACTGGCTAATATAGGCAGCTACCTACACTGACTGGTCCTTAACACGAGCTTTGCCCCAGCAATTAGTCTGCATGTCTCCTCTCCTTGTTCACACAAGCAATCCTCAGTGCTTCTCTTCGCAAGAAACATTCGGCCATAGATGCCTCTCCGGCTCTGAGCTGCCATCATCTTTCTGTCCCTTTCACTTTTGACCTAACAGGCTCTTTGCACTTTGCTGATCTCTTTTTTTTTTTTTTTTTTGAATGACACATTCCTCTTCCTACTACTTTCAGCTTTGTGTATCACTCTCCCCTCCATCTTATTTCCATTTCTCCATCAAGCTCTCCCATCCTAAATGACATTGACCTTGTTGAGGCCAGAGGTATGCCTCATCTTGTGGAACACTTGGAGCATGAAGGAATAGTAGCTTTCTTCTGTTTATGTCAACTATATTCAGGTGAATTGCTGGTTGAAAAAAGCGATAAGAGTTCCTAGGAAACAGGCAGGAGGAAATCATTGCACTTTGTCATCTGAAGATCCTTAAACACTTATAATTACTATGAATAAGTGGAATCAAATTCAAAGAAATAGAACTGCATAGGTACATCAGGACTTGGCTCTGTATTTTTCTGAAGTCTGGCAAATACTTTTGCTTTAGCACAGTTCAGCCACTTTTACTTGTAGGATTGAAGGATCTGGGTCAATAGGCCCTTTGTATGTCTGAGACGAATCTACAGATACTGCCTGAAACTACTCACTGCTTTCACTGACTAAATGTTCCATTCTTTAATTGAGTTTTCTTTAAAAAAAAGAAGACACACCACCACAAAAAAACCCAGACCAGCTATACTGGAATGAGTGACTACTTACACAAAAGACTCTTAAGCTATTAAAAACAAGCATGAAGTTTAACACTTAAATTTCTTGTGCCCGCATTTATGATATATGGTTTTGCAAACAGAAAAGATTGAGTACTAGGATTCAAAAGCCCAGTGACACCAGGTAGCTAGAATGCCAACAGCTAGTTGCATATTTTTTTTATGCCCAGGAAATCAAAACACAGGCAGAAAAATCTCATAAATCTACAGTTTTTACAGGGGCACATTAAAAAAAGACTGGTTCTGTTAACTATTCTTTTAATTCTTACTTACAAATCATTATAATCTACTTGAATTCAGCCATAATCAATCATATTTTTCCATTAAAACTGTAGCAGGTGCAACAGAGTATCACTTAAACTTATTAAAATGCCTGGTTTTATAAAGCCACTTTCCAATATACTGCAGTCATAAGAGGCATGCCCCAAAATGAAAGTATTGTTTAATTCATTAACTGTGCACTTTGGCTTAGTCGTGTCTATCTAGACCAAATGTTTTCTGAATTTCCAGTTTGAATAAATGTTTTCACTGTTCTCTTCTTTGTTCCTTATCATCAGAAAGTCATCCAAATTTTAATTATTTCTGCAAGGTAAATAAGTACTTTTATATTTGTCTGCATGTTATCTGTATTCATCCTTAAGGCAAACCAGTACCAGTAGAGTTAAACCAGCAGCTTTCAATTGCAAGCTTCATTCTACATAACTTACAGTTTATGATCGGCAGTTTTCAACATTCGCAATTTTATCATAAAGAGCACACCATTTGGTACTATACAAACACTTCAAATTGTAGAATTATATTATCTTTGAAAAAAGAATAGATTTCATAATAATTTTCCAGAAGAGTAGATAACTTGACTACAAAAAAGAAACTTGAAAATGTGAAAATACTAAAGGTAAAATCAGCAGGCAAAACCAATCTATCACTTTGTTACCTTACCTATACATTGATGGGGGGGGTGTGTCTGTGTGTGTGATATTATAAAGCTTAAAATACAGTTGTGTGAATTCTGAACATCTGAAACATAACGTACCAGCATGAAGCAGTTTACACCAGCTGCAATGAGTACTGGGGTTGTTACCAGCTTCTAATACAATGGTATTATCTGAGTCAGCTCTTCAACCTGACAGCCCCAAATTCTTTTCAGCATGCTACACATAGTTTCTGCATATGCTATACACAAGTTGTCTCAGATACTTCTTGCACACACCAAGGCTAAGGTGGCTCTTAGGAAAGCTCATTGCAGAGTAGTATGGCTTATGAAATAGAATATACTATTTCAGTTGGAAGAGACCTACATTTATGTAGTCCAACTGCCCGACCAATTGAGGGCTGACCAAAATTTAAAGTATGTTATTAAGAGCACCCTTCATATGCTTCTTAAATTGTGGGGCCCAGAACTGCAAAAAGTACTCAAGGTGAGGCTGCACCAACACTGAATACAGTGGGATAATCACCTCTTTTGACCAGTTGGTTACTCTGTGTTTGATGCACCCCAGGATGTGGTTTGCCCTCGTCTGCCAGGGCTCACTGCTGACTCATATCAAGCCTGCTATCGACCAGCAACCCCAGATCCCTTTCTGCAGGGCTCCTCTCCCGCCTCTTCTCTCCCCATTTATACTTGTATTCTTTAAGCTTAGTACTTATGTGGTGGGTTGAATGCCAGGTGTTCACCAAAGCCACTCTATCACTCCTTCTCAGCTGGACAGGGGAGAGAAAAATACAATTAAAAGCTCATGGCTCAAGATAAGGGCAGGGAGAGAACATTCGCTAGCACCATCACGGCCAAAACAGACTACTGGGGGAAAGTTAATTATTACCAATCAAATCAGAACAGGATAATGAGAAATAAAAACTAAAACTTAAAACACCTTCCCCCTACCCCTCCCTTCTTCCTGGGCTCAACTTTCCTCCTAATTTTCTCAATCTCCTCCTCCACAGCAGCAGAGAGGGACAGGGTTGTGGTCAGTTCATCACACATTGTCTCTGCTGTTCCATCCCCTGCAGGGGGAAGACTCCTCACACTCCTCCCCTGCTCTGGCATGGGGTCTTCCATAGGATGCAGGTGGATATCTGCTCCAGCATGGACCAACATGGGCTGCAGAGGGACAGCCTGCCTCTCCATGGTCTTCATCATGGCTTGCAGGGGAATCTCTGTTCCCATGTGTGAAGCACCTCCTTCCCCTCTTCTTCACTGTCCTTAGTGTCTGCAGAGTTGATTCCCTCACATATTCTCAGTCCTCCCTCCCAGCTGCTGTTGTGCAGCAGTTTTTTCCCCTTCTTAGATATGTTATCATAGGTGTTACCACCGTTCCTGATGGGCTCAGCTTTGGCCAGTGATGGGTCTGTCTTGATGCTGGCTGGCACTGACTCTATGGCACACAAAGGAAGCTTCTAGCAGCTTCCCACAAAAGCCACTCTTGTGGTCCCCCCACTATCAAACTTTGCCACACAAACCCAATACAACTTGTCTTACTAGCCTTTGAGAGGTATGAACTGAGTGTCTTCCCGGAATTAGACCAAAGGCTGCCCCTGAACAGAATGGGTTAATCAGAATAGAAAGTTGGAACAGTGGTATGTGAATGGATGTGTTGTCCTTCCACAACAGCAAGAAGACATAATAGCCTGATGCAACACTAAGCCCAGTTTATTTTTAAGTATAAAATAATGGACCAAAATGGGATTTCAACTTGTTATTATTAGGCCTTTATAAAATTAAATGTGGCTTTTGATTTGCTACTTGACAAAGAAATTTGCCAGGATGCTCAGTGGTATGTTTCAAGATCTACACATTATAAGCTCTTCTAGAATTGCACGCAGAGACTGATAACGACCTTGGTTACAACAGTACAGATGAGAAGACCTTCTGTAAAAAGATAGCAAAGCACTAGCTTTAAGGGCCCTGCTTAATCTTTAAATCTTGTTGTTTTAATCAGTACAGGTACAGTGCAGCAAAACATAAAATCAGTGTCTTTTCTCACCTACGTCCTGAGACTGCAATTTTTTATAACTAGTATTTCATAAATTGTGAAGATACCTTTTTAAAGTAATTTGATAAATGTCCCCTTTTGGGCATCTGTGGAACAGGTTTTCAACAATGTTTTTCTTTCTTGAAGAGTACGTTGCTTTGAAATGCACTCTTTCTTAGAAAGAGGTGTCTTTCTCCATTTTTAGGACTGTACTTGGATGCTGTGATATCTTGTCACATCAGCTCAGTCATATTTCATTGACTTGCATTTTACAATGTAAAATGAATGTATACTTCCTTTTGGATTACAAAAGGAAGATAATACAACACAGTTGCAAAGCTATTGCCTGCAATGAGATAATATTTGTAATCCCAGGAATAACATCACCTGCTAGGGGCAAGTAACCCCCTCTCATTTCTGTATTGATAATACAGGACTTTTATTAGCCTTCCTATCTGTTTCATACAGAATTTGTAGTGATAGCTTCCTAGATTCCATGGGAACTAGTGGCAAAAGCTCATTTATAACCACTAACAATTTGGACAACTGCCTCAAAACCAGAAGTGGAGAAATGTTATTCATAAGATCACAAAAGGGACAAATGGGAGACCAGTGAGTTAACCTGCTCAATAACTTTGATGTTTATACACTATTCCAAGAAGCGAAGGATAACAAACATGCTAGAACATTAATATAAGAAGGAATGACACGTTCAGGACAGATAGGGAATGCAATTTAACAAGATTAGATGAAAAATCCTGTACTTTAAAGGAATGATCAAGTGCACAGATACGGTGTGAGGCTGTCTAAACTAGCAGCAGTATAGAAAAGCAATGCAAAAAAAGATCTGGATGTTAGTCTTATGATAAATATATTTATCATCTGGATGTTATCTTATGATAAATATATTTCAGCAGTGTCACAATGGTGAGGCAAAAAAAAAAAAAAAAGAAGGAAGCCTGACAGGAGAGCTGTCTCTGAGATACATGAAGCTATTATTTCTATTTCTACAACACTGCTCTCAGATGCGGTGCGGTACCCAAGTCTGGCATTTCAAAGAAGATAGGTACTAAATAGAAAGGTTGCAGAGCAAAATGATGAACAGGATCTAAAAGTAGACAAATCAAAGGAAAAGGGATTTAGTTTAGCAGGGAGGAAAGCAAGGACAAATATAGCAGCCAGCCATCTTCACATACAGAAGGACAGCTAAAAATGAGAACTTCCTCATATCCATTAGAAACAGATAAAGGAGTAATGGATTAGGCGATATAAAGGCTGATTTATGTTAGACAAAAAACCAAAAAGTTAGACTACTTAAGCTCTGAAATAGAACACTTGGGGAAGGTGTGAAATTACTATGTACAGGAACTGCACAGGTATATCTGATCCTGGTTTCAGGCAGGGAGGATGGGCTGGGTGACTGACTGCTCAAAGACCTTTCTTGCCCTATTTCTATAATTTCTATGATTCTGCTTCACCTCTAGCTTCCTGAAGGGTGGGAATAAAATGTGACATATCTCTGTCCTTACATGTAATGGCAGGCAAAAAAGACAAGTAGTACATGTATAAGGGCAAAAGATATAAAGCTCATCAAAGAAATACAGTAACAGATACAATAAATCTCTCCTAACATTGCGATATACATCCATGTTTCACCCTCCATCAGTATCTCTAGCATTTATAAATTATCTGGCAATTTAACATAAATCTCAATCTCTTGATTGAATGTCTATGCAATCCTGTATATTCCTTGAGCAGACAAAATAAAAGGGAAGACAGATGAGCCTTTTTGCTTTAATACATGCTTTAACTTAAAGAAATTCATGAAAAAAGAATGTTGCAATTCATTTATTTTTCCTATCCATAACAAAATAAACCTCAAAAGCATAAGATATTCCAAATACTCTCCTTCAACTCTTTCGATTTCTAGTAGACTTGAAAGGACCTACCATGGAAGAAATAAAGAGAATACCTGTGACAAAGTTACAGATTTTAATGCTATAACAAAACATTGCATCCATTTCATCTTATCTAACACACATGCAATTTCCTCCCCACTGTAAGTAATACCCGAGGTACCAGAATCCTTAGCACTGCATCCCACCAACTTATTATTCCATCAATGAGAAAAACTGCATCTTCAGTTAGATTTTTTTACTTGAGTCATGCATTTCACTCTGATTATTTCCAGACTACAATTCTGCAACATTAGTGGGTAGGTAGAATTGGACACTCAAGAGACAAAAGAATTGTATTAACCACCCACAGCCACATCCCTTTTTCTTAAATACGAACAACATAGTATACGTATTACACATATATAATACCAATGTAGCCAAAGGCATGACACAGACACTAGTTTATTTTGTCAAACATCAGATGAGAAATTCACTTATTCTATCATAAAGGTTTTAAAATATAAAAGTAACCACAGAAAAATCACAGCTTTGACTAAGTCCCTCCCCAATTTGGCCTCAGAAAAAGAAACCTACAAACTTCATTTTTTAATTTAAATTAAGGTTGTGTGGTTTAAAGGATTTTTGTTCCAGAAATTAAAAAAATTATTCACCCATTCCTTGCTGAAACTTCTTATCCATCTCATTATAAATCAAGAATATACTTCATACTCAAACTATGGCACAAAGAAGAGTTATGCCTAGAACATTTGCCATTTATCTTTTTGTCTTAATACATTTTGGTATTACTTAATAGAAAAAATACTTAGTATTAAAATTGTCTTATTCTTTTTAACACAAAAACATCTTAAAAGCACTAATTGATCCTCATAATGGTCACTGAAGGTAAGAACGTACTATTATCCTGGTTTTATCCAGAGAGAAAACTGAGGTAAGGAAGTTTAACCACTTACCCCGTGTCACATCTTGTGTCACTCAGGCCTGAAATCAGACCATGAGTCTGTACCTCAGGCATACCATTTAATTTTAAAAGTCTTTGTAGGATTTAGGCACCTGTCTCAAAGCAAATGTCTTACCATTTCTTCGGGAGACTATGTTACATCAGAAAGTGCTAAATCTGTGCTCCCTTCAAGCCTATGTATGACTACACATTTGTCTTTAAAACATTTCAAAACACAGAGAAAGAGAAAAATCAAAAAACTCAGTAGATACTTAATATATCATCACATTCAAAACAATTACCTAACAAGCTGTCAGATGCGGATTTACAGTGATGCAAGAAAAATTAAAGTTGTCTTGAACATTTGACAGTGCAGCATCTTTGCTCAATCAGTTCTATGATTGAGAATGTAACAAATACCTCAGAGAAGTATGAAACTGTGTTGTCACAGCTGATTTTGAAGGGCTTTTTCTGTCTGTTGTGTTTCTATTCCACTTTCCTCACTTCTTGTGCAGCTGTCAGGGTTAAAACAAATGTAAGACATACCTTAATTGTACTAGTGTGTGCACCGGGATATTCTTTTTCCTCCAGTGTTGACCAACGTTGTATAAATTTTGACACCAGAGGATCATCATAGTCAACTATCTGAAATCCTGAGACGTTAGCTCCTCCAAACTGAATTTTTGACAAATCTCCGTCAGTAAAACCCTGGGCACAGAAAACATCACATCTGTTATTCCAACAGTTTTGGTAGATCTCTCAATACTATATACAAATAAAGAGTTACCATACGACTTCTTCTGCAGAAGCGTAAGCCAACATTTTCCTCAAACAGGATCCAAGCTTAAATCCCAGGCTGCCAGGACTAAGTTGTCAGCTCCGCCACGCAGCAGTGCCTCTTGTTGCTCACTAGACATACATCTCTATAGAGCAAGGGCTGAGTGGATCTGTCCTTGCCATGCTTACCTTCCTAAACAATCCTGTTAATTTCAATGGGACTGCTTAAATGAGAAAGGGAACACTGACAGGAATAACAGTTAGGCAAGCAAATTTTAGTCAGGAATAGTTACATCTCCCCTCTCTCCTCCCTCTGGTATAAAGAACTACTTCTCATTCTCACAAACAATACATATGTTTTGTTTTCCGAGTTCTGTGTTTTAACTTGCCCTAAATAACCATACAGATGAATTTACATGAAATACTGATTTCAGATACTTCAGTTTAAATAAATGGTCTGAGTCAACATAAAAAGAAGTAGCAACTTCAGATCACACTATCAGATGTTGCTACAATTGCTATACTAGGTGCTCTTTAATTATTGCATGTTAATGATACTCATCAATGATGTATTGCTGCATGCTAATACAGACAATTCTACAGGGATCATGAAACTTTCTTCAATATTATTGTGAGCTTGATGTTTGAACAGGGACATTTGTAGTACACTTCAACCTCCATCTATCAGCATATTTTATTCTTAAAATAGATCAATTTCTTGACTGACTGATCAGACTGGAGGAGAACATTATCACATTCAAGAAAAGAAGAAAGAAGGTGGATTCAGTGAAGAAGATGGGATATGATCAAGTACTAGATAAGTTTTCTTTCTGACAGAAAAAAACAGTTTTAAAATAATTACCACATATACTTTATATGATATTATTAAAAAAAAATCTACAATATTTGCATTTACACTGTATAAGCCTGCAGGAAGCAAATATGATACTAACCACCTTCAAAACTCAAGATTCAGAAAGTTTTAGATCTGTTATAATCTTAAAAGCATTGGCTAAAATAGCAAGCAGTTAATATAATGAAATACACTAGGCAATTTTTTTCTAAAATCTTCATTTTCCTTAAGACTCAAAATACGATTTACACAACATTTGCAAAAGAAAATAAAAATGTCTTCTAGGGATTTTTTCAAATTTTGTACGTTGTTTATGCTTGTTTTGTGACTATAAGTGGCTTAACTTCTTAAACCTAAAAATTCGTTAATAAATATAAAAGTGAAACCCCACTGTTCTGATTTTCAAGAGGCCTTTAGAGTATAAGGCTTCTTCACACCTGTGTAGGGATATACGTGATTCTTTAGAATACTGCCCATCTGGAGGAGGAAGTGTTTTGATCAAAGGTTGGGAGGAGACAGCAGTCACGTCTGAAGCGTGACAGACACACTACAGACATTCTGTTTCCTCAGGCCACTTAAAGAACTATGGATGACAGAGTGTAAATTAGAGCACTCTGGGCCCTGCTGGAATTTATATCAAACGCTATCACAGTCCAAGAATATACGATGAAAAAATTATTTAGAGGCACTCACACCATTCAACTCCCAAAACTCTTTTCTGGAACACAGTAATTGAGACTCAAGCCTGCACAATTTGCTTTGTCTGTTACAAGAAAAATGTTGCATTAGATTACCTAGCTTCAGAAAATAAGTGTTGTTGACTTCAATGTCAGTAAAATGGCCCTTCACCTTTAGACGTAATTTCAAAACAATTACCTTGACAGAATTTCGTGAGTTTCACTTTCCCCTTAGGAACACTATTAGTTATACTGTATAACCAAACATGTTCAAGAAAAGATTCAAACTGGTTACCAAGCCAACCTGAGGAATGAAGGTGTGTAAAGCTGAGACTCACTAGTCTAGCAGAATGAAGGCTGAGAACTGTAATTTTTAGGTACTTTAGAAGTGAGAGAAGAAACATCAGCTTGCTCAATGAATGTATCAGACTATGATGCAGAAAGTTATTTTTCTAATTTTCATACCCTGCTTTTCTAAAGTGTGTAGAAAACCAGATGAAGCTTTACTAAAGGTGCTGAGCCACCTTCACTCCCACTGAGGGGAATATAACAGGAGACCTGAAAAGACTCAGCTGATAAAATAAATACTATCTCAATACATGCATTCATTTAGCAAGGATAAAGACATTTTAGCTTTTTTTCTGTTTTCTAAAATGCATTTAAAACAAAATACTAGTTGATGTGCTTCCATAAACAGTAAAATGAGTAATACAGGTATTTTAAATATTAAAAATGCTTACCAGATTTGCAATTATATAATGGTATCCTTTAACATGTTTACCAATTGTGATAACCTGTAAAAAACAAGAAATACCTCCGTAATGGAGAATGTTCACCTGATACATGGACTGAGACTTAAAAACCACAAAATGCAGTATGATGTAAAAGCTAGTTACAAGCCTTATGGTATGCAATACTGAGTTTGTTCAGTGTTTTACTTTTTATTTTACCTAACACCATTGAACATACTCTCTGCTGGTGGAAACTAGTCACATTGAAGTCCAAGTCCCAAGATCTGTAAACAGAGGACCTAAATGCTAATTACTATGCTGCATATTAAAGGCACAACCTGGACAGGAGGAAGTGGGTATCACGCGGTAGAAGCACTGTGTGTCAGAGACTCCTGCTTAGATTCTGCTCCCTTTGTTACAGAATTGTAACGTTCCCTGAACTAGAAAAAGTTTAAAAGCCCGCTGACATTAATGAAAACCATCTAAATTATGAGGAAGTCTTTTAAAGTTCAAATTGTTGTTTATTCCCTTAAGGCTTCCTTCAAAGCCAGCTGGTGGTTTCTTAGCAGTCTCCACTGGCAGGCATGTAGCATGGATTCTTCTCACAAATAAGCATAATTGAGACTATGTCTGCATGGGGGAGTTTGCATTTGGTAGCAAAACTCTTCTCCAAAGAAAGCATGTGGGAGATAAGAGGACTTTATCTCTTTGATAAGAGATTTTTCATCTTATGCACAATGGGAACAACTGAAATCAAGAGAGGATGATTCATTTATTTCCTCATTTAATATATAACTAACATATTCAGAACAGGTGTCTTACCAGAATAACTAACATACCAGGCTAGCAGTGAACAACATTCCACACACTTGCTTTAATGAAGTTACAGAAATACTACTGAAGGCAGTGTTTAACACTAAGTTTTAGATTACTACAGTTATTCCATTACTTATCTTTTGAGTTCAATATATACATGATATATGAACTTAATTATTCTAAAACAGTTACTTTGTTCAGACTACTTAAAACTCATTATTTATTAAAAGGTTTAAGAACTATGTTCAGAAGTATTGCTATTTCTTATGCAGCTGCAAAGAAATTTCAGTTACACCAAACAAATTAACTCTTCTGCATAAAATGCTTCTTCATCACCGGTATCTGAGAAAATGACCAGTAGCTGCAAGTCTTTGGATCAATGCTTAGTAAATCTGCTCTAACTGCCACTGGGTACTATTTCACTAACCTATCTTACTAAAACATTGTCCTGTGGCTCAGTGGTGTCTCTAAAAGCCATGATGAAGGATCTGTGGACATAAAAGGTATTCACCAGTGTGCCTAGTTTATACTAGCATTTCAAACAGGGATAGACAAGAAGTGGCAGTAATTGTAATGCTGCCCAAAGGGTGTTACAGGAGGAAATGAAATTCCGCAAAGGAAGCTGGCTGAGAAGAGATAGAGGCTATATAATCAAGACCATGGTAACAGTGAGCTGCCAAATCAGAGAAGAGGAATAATAAACTAGTCTGAGAAGAGCTGAGGGGAATTGAAATATTTTTGAACTTCAATTTACAAAGATTGTTGAAATCTGGAAAAGAAACTATAACACGAAACAAAAAACAAGACTGAAGAAGGAACTTTGCAAATACATCATGTGTGTATACAAAGATCCAAGGAGTATAGAGTGAACTGCGTGAACCTGAGGTTGCCAACACAGCTTAAAATGTTAGCGTACTAAAGTACTACAGTAGAAGGTTTGTTCAAGAATAGAAAGCAAGGAAGAAAGTAAAGTTGCTGCTTCATACATCAAGAATGCAAATAATACTTCAATATTCAAGAAATATCTGGTCAACAGAAAGTCTGTTGTATGCGTCTCAGTAAAAATACACAGAAAAAGAAAATTGATAATGATACAAATGGTCTACTTCAGGCACTCTCCTGAAAAGAAGGAAAGTGCTGAGGGGCAGGAATTAAGAGGATTTTTTTAAAGAATAAATCTGGCAGCAAAGCAAGACTTGAAGTGTATTTTCTACTTTTGGAAAAAAAAAATATTCAGAAGAACACACTCAAAGGATACTCACAGGCCAAGAAATCCATTGTTCAGCACAGACCTTCATTTTAAATAGATGGAGAAAATTAATAGAGAAACAGTTACTTTAGGTTTTATTTTATGCTACTTGAGAAATTGAAGGTGGTTTTACTTTCGTATGTAAGGAAGGGAAGTTACAGAAACAGAATGTAAGGAAAATGGAGTTAAAAACCCGCCCAAATTCCAGAAACTGCTAGGGTATCCTGCAAAGCGAATTTCAGGGCTAAACCCATATGAGACAGCTGACAACAGTTTAAAAGAACATATTCTAGGGCATAGCAGTAAACTATTTTGAGAAAAACATCTAATTGGAATTACAGTAACTGACATGTGTGGCTGATCCAGTTATCTAGAATTCTTCAGTGACTAACAAATCAAAACAGCAGAAACAAAAAAAGTGTATCTATCCGTATGCTTAAGGAGTAACACAAGTCTGTGGGGATAAGCTGAGAAAATCTAAGACTCAAAACAAGGCAGAATCTGTCAAAGTGTAATTAGGGCAATAAAAATATCCCAGAGCTGCAAGTAAAATAAGAAGCAGCCAAAGAAAAAAATAGGTCTGTTACTAAACAAAGACAGTAAAAATGAGTAGTAACAAAAGGGTAAAGAGGGTCCTCGTCTTTGAAAAGTGGTAAAAGGAGAAGCTGAAGAAAGAGAGTCAGCCACACTTTCATATCAGGGAAGAGATTATAATGAATAATACATACTTAATTTTAAAAGAATTTATAGGATAAGAAGATGATAAACAATCAATATAGCCTTGTCAAGGTCCAAATATGTCAAAGCAATTTCTTTCCTTTCTCTGACATGATAGCTAGCCTAATAGATAATGAGGAAATAGCAGATGTGACATATTTTTAGTCTGATACGGCCCTTGTCCGGTATAATACCATTACAAGCTCTTAAGGGAACACGGACAAAACAAAAAGTCACTGTAAGGCAAGTGAACAACCATTTGAAAAGCTAAGCAGAACCAGCTGAAGAGGAACTATAATCACTATTTCTTTAAAGCACTGCTCTTCTCAATACGTTTCTTGACATGGATAACAACTCAGAAAACATGATTTTAAAAAAACTGCAGAAGATAGGGAGGTTGCAAAGGCTCTGCAGAACAGGATCAAATTCAAATTGATCTTGAAAATTAATGAAACAGTTTGTGGATATGAATTCCAAATAAAACAGACAAATATAATGCACTCTATTTAGGACACTGGTCATTGCCTGAGCGTCTCCAAAATGTAATGACCTTCATATCGAAGTCTGAAATAACAAGCCCTTCAAAAAAAGCTACAAACCAATACATCTACACTCTGATGACGTATCCCTACAGATGCTGCACAGTCTCATGTGGTCAGGCTCAAGCCAGCAGGGAGCTATCTTTATAATTTTCCATTGTGATCTGCATGCATAAACAGAAGAAGTAAGATACAGAAGAATTAAGACAGTAAGACCTTCCTAGACACTAGGACTGAAGAGCTGGATTTGAAGTTAATGCAATAATATGAATCAGAGCACTGTGATGCTGTTATGAAAAAGAAAATCAGAAAAAAAAATTATTTTGGCAAATAATATATGTATGTGTGAAGACACAATATTCTGTTTAAAGCTCAGGAGGCCTTAGCTATGGAAAACAGCATGTAATTTTGGTTAACACACTTTAAGAGGGAGAAAAAACGAAGAGACACTCAAGGACAGTACGAATGATGAATTGCTTAGAAACATGAACTACGAAGGGAGTTAAAAGGAAAAGAGAAACTCTTGATACAGCCTTCCCAAGATGTAAAACATAAAAAGCGTAAGTAGAAAACACATCCTAGATTTCTAAGGAGAACTAATCCCTAGACATTATGTAATTATTTATAATGCACTGTATATAACAGTGTATCAACTACATATAATATAGTGTACTATTTAGGTTGCTCTGTAGCTTTAACAAGGTTTTAAACTAAAAAAAAAAAAAATCCAGATATAAAACCATACAGGATCATCCAGATAGAATTATCTTGCCTTTGAGCAAAGGGAGGGATTATAGGATTTGTTACGTTCACTTTCTGCCTGATATCTATGTGGTCCTCAACACAAACCTGTGACTTCCAAGTGATACATATTAATCACAAAAATAAGATCAAGAGAAATTATCTGTTTACTAAATAGAATAAAGCTAACTGCTGTCACTAAAGAATGGAGAATAGCAAACCTGATCAACAATGTCGTTGACTTTATCACGCTCACAGTCCAAAATCACTCGCCTTTCCTTCTTTACCTCTAGATCTTGAAACAGTGAACGGTAAGTTTCATCTTTTCTGTCATTGTTGATATTTCCTACATTGATAGCAGTCACTTGCCATTTCTTTTCAGCAGCAGAATCCAGCACAGCTTGCAACGTTGATAAGCCTAGTAAAGCACAGGAGAAGACAGGAGATACAACTGATAAAACTTCAGGAATAACAAGCATCTAGAATGTGATTTATGAGATTACTTAAGATTTCCCTGTAATTTGTTTGACCTGGCGCACATTGTAAGGACTCAGAAATGAAGATACGTGTGGCCCCAACCAGTTCCTATTGCATGAAATTTCTATTTACATTGCTGCAAGGAATCAGGGTAGAGCCTTGTAAAGACAACCTTTTGGATTTGCTTCAACCTTCTTCTGAATGGGACTTTGTCAGTTTCACTGATCCACTACTGAAATTCCATATGCTGGGAAAGAGGCCTTCTAGGAGAAGAGCGATTCAATTACAGCAAGAGGACCCGCTGCTTATTATGAATGCTATTGAACTGCTTTTCTTCTCAGTGCTTGAGCAGTATTGTATTTAAACCCAGACCTCGCTGAGGTCTATGGCAAAATTCCCACGTTCTGCAGTGGTGCTAATGGAGTTATTTTTTTTGTTTTCTGTTGCCTACGGTCATACCCCTGATTATGAAAGAAGATATGCTGAGATACGTTTTTCCATATTGATTAAGCAGGTTCAATGCTAACACCTACAAGCAGTCTACAGAAGATTGCTTCCATTTTATCCTTTCGGCATGTTCCTGCCAGGAAGCTGCAATGTCTGTACAGCTGCAACTGCGTACAATATGTTGTAAAATCAGCAAAGATTTTACTTGACTGGTTTTCCTTTTCAAGGATTAAATAACAGAGTATACAAACTTGAAAATTACTGATGGAAATGCATTTCTGCTATACAACAAATACCATTTTAACAATTTCCGGCAGTACAGAAATTAGACTTGTTATGTTTAAATTCCTTCCAGAGAATTCTACATAATTCTAGAGAGCAATTTTAAGGCTAGCAGATAGTACTATAGAAAAAAAGAAAATTAAGACTTTCTCACAAGCCAACTGACATTTTTGCACATTCATGTCCCCTGGAAACCACAGAACACCAGAGGTGATTTCTTTGAGACAAATTTCTAACTCGGTAGGTAAAGGAAGCTTCAGGTATAACTCTCATGAGAAATAATGGTGATTATGCCCATAAACATAAAAATAAAGCACTAAGAATTAAATTGGCTCATAGTTTGTACATACATCATTAAATTAAGATTGGTCACCATGTAGCAATTCAGCTTTATCAGTGAAAATGGTAATGACAAACAGCACTATACGAGACTGGTCATCAGCAAAGGTAGAAAATGGCAGGCTTCCAAAAACAAAAACTCCATTATTATCTCAAATAGTTCTGGTTTTCTATGTCATCGTTAAAGACGACTGATATGAAGTTTTCTACATCATGCAATGAATATTTATCTTAAAATAATAGATAACCACAGTCCAAGCATACTTGTAAACTATAACATGTTAAAGGTGGAGAACTCGTTCTAAAAGATGATTAATGTATGCAAAATAAAAGATGTAGGGAATATCTTAAAACATTACAAAGCACTAAAATAAGTCCATACCTCAAAATAATGTTTTAAATAGTAATTTAAAATAATTAAATAAAAACAAACTGCACACACTCCCTCCAAACTGAAACAGATAGAATCTGAATCGTTGTTTCAGATCTCATTTAGTAGATTTTAGGTCCTCCCATCTGTCTACATGTTTCCTCTCAGTTAGGCATAAATTAATGAAGGCTATTAATACTATCCATCACAAAGGGTTTCTATATTTTACTCCTCTGATCTTCCATTTTCCCTAGGGACTCCCTTTTCTTGGGGTGCTCTCTGCAGAGATGCCAAATGGCTGCCTGCATTTCTTGTCTTTTATGGGTGGTAGATTTGTCATGCCCACACAGTTTAGTTTATTCTGACAGCAATAACACATTGCAAAAGAACAACAAAAAAAAAAAACCAAAAAAGCATTCACAGCAATACTTCTGTGGACATGGAAGTATCTGCAAAGTGGTAACAGAATTGGGACTCTGCAGAGGGGAAAACTCTTAACAGTTTCAGTTGCTTTTTTATAAACTGCAAGAATACTGGTGTTTGGGAGCCTCATGCACCGGAACCTCTTTTGGTTATCACGAGACAAACTCTTAATTCAGTGAGCTCTGAAAAGGAGGACTGAACAAAGGCTGAGTAAATTAGTAATTCTGTTAGAGATAGAATACTTCAATAATGTCACTATCTTTTCCAAAACCCACTGTTTAGTACTGGCAACACAAAGGAGGCAAGGAGGGTAAAGGACACTAATCCACATTACATGACAGCAACTGCCATATTAAGCTAGTAATAGCTTGGACATGCATATACTGAATGGCCTCTATTCTTATAGATAGGAATGAGACACAGAATTGCTCTGCATTTAAACTATCCAGCCCCTAAACCACAGAGGAGCTGTAAATGTAGCAATAAATTATTCTTTTGGAATAAGACATCAAACTAATTCCTATTAGCTTTCACAGCTTCCATGCAGTCTCTTGTCACTACACTAACACTTATGCAAAGTATTTAGAGGAATTGAGGACTCTGTGTATTCAGAGTTTGATGTCAGTGTTGCTGACTACATACTGCTTGACTCTGCGGGTTAACCTTGTGCAATCAGTGGGAGCACTGAGGAGCAACGATTTACTCAACATAAAGGTAGGAGCTTCATGCCTCGGAGCTTGTTATCACTGGGGTGCCTTGCCACAATTAAAACAAACAAACAAGAAAAAAAAGGAGAAACCACAGGGTGACTACAAGAAACAATTTCATGCTGTTACTCCTGGCCAGATTCAGTCAGTGCAGCTCACAAGAACTAGGTGTTTTTCAGTGTTCCTAAATATAAATCACATGCAGGTCACACACTGCAGACTGCTGCATGATTGACAGAGTATTGGCTAATTGGCTAGTTTTACATATGACCTTTCTAAAATGGCAGTGAATGTTTCTGATTCTAACATGAATTGGAAAAGGGTCTGCCAGAGAAATGCACTTGGGGTTCACTGTGCCACATGACATTACTGTGGAGGCTACATAACAGTATTAGTTTTTCTAACTTTAGTGCTTACAACAGTGATAAACAACTGTCTTGAGGAGTCTTCACCTTCTGAAGAACAAAATGTATTAAATGATATCAGAATGCAGAGAATCTAATGTCATCCCATTACTCAACAAACCATGGTGTAGTATAACCATCCTTTAAATCTAGTGGCATCTTACCATTTAATGTACATGTAATATTCAGCTCTGACCAATGAACATGCAGGTGAGCCACAAAATAGCCTTTTTAAAGGGAAAAGGATAAGGTAAGAATAGAAAAAAGTTAGCCAAGTACTAATAGGTAAGGAGAACCTGAAAACAGAATGACAATAATGGAATTCCAGAAAGGGCAGTCAAAAAAATCCCACTTCTAAATAATGCTGCTTATTCTCAAAAAAACTGATATACCATGATTTGCAAATGATCTTTCCAAGTTCATAAACTGTTGTATTACTATTACTACAGCCGTAAAAGGGCACAGGACTTGAGAAGGCTGTACCATGGAGTAAACTGCTCACAAGCAGTGGGTTTGGGTTTATCAACAACAAATAAAATCTAAACTCAACAGGGGGGAGGGATGCTAGCATTTATCAAAAGCAGTCTCCAAAGAAGCAGGGACTGCATCCAAGATTCTTGCTTGCTTGGTGCCCAGTTATCGATTTTGGATGTGTGGTGAAAATCTATGGTAGCAGATTGTCCTTCATGCTCAAAGTTTTTTTTTTTTTCCTTAAGTAATTCTTGTAAAAAAAAGAGAAAACTTTTCATAGGAACTGTTTTACAACACATGATTAATCTCACACTGCTTATCAGCACGTTTGTGATTCTATTAATACATACTGTAATAATTTCATTACCATTTAAACTATTTTTTCTGTCCCAAAAGCTAATTTATAAATTTAAGCTTACACTTGCTGCAGGTAAATACTCCTTTCCTCGTTTACTTTTCTAATACTAATTCAGCATTTCAGTGACTTACATCTAGCAACCAACATGCAGATAAAGAGTACCACATCTTACCTCTGTCACTGTCATACAAATATGCAAATTTGGTCCACTGATAGTATTCGATCAAGCTAAGAAGAGCTCCCTTGAGGTCAGGTCTCATCTGAATGACAAAGGGATGTGTTCCATCTGTTGGGAAGCTGGGAGTTATGAAGGAGACATGAAGAGTCCCACAGAATGATGTTATGGTATTTACAGACTTCTTGTCATAGAATCCAAAAATAGCAAAGACTCCTCTTGAAAACTGGGAGCAGACTAGGAGGGACAAAAAAAAAAACAAAACACCACAATTAGGTGGTACAATTTAAAAAATAACCATTGAAATCTCTATTATGTATATATTTCTAAGAAATAATGAAAATATCAGATCACATAAGTACCAGGAAAAAACAGTAATACTCTGCTTTGGAGATCATTATTTGCTATCGGTAATATAAATAACCTGCTAGAAACAACAAAAAAAATCCGAGATTTGTTCACATTTCTAGACAATTAATTTAGGAAAAACCCATCAAGTTATTCTAAAATTCAATTTATACTGTAAAGAATAGTGATGCAAATATCAGTGGCAGCTGTAATGTAGAAAATGAGTCATTACAACCACACATAGTATTATGGAAACAGATAATTTTTGTCATGTTAAAAATAAATTGGCTCTGAGGTCAAGACTCAGTGAGCCTTTTGCAAAATACCTTAAATAACTTTCAATTTGGGGAAATACAGAGCCCAAAGTAGAAGAAAATCTATTAACAGCAGAAAAGTAAGTTGATTTGCTTTAAAACCTTTCCATTTCAAGGCATTATTTTGATTCCAACTTTATGGAACTCAGCAAAAGCTGGTCCTTCTGAATGACACTTGCAGTCATGCTGCAGAAACAATAACCTCATCAGCGCAAATAACATGCTGATTATTCACTTTTTATCACTGGAGACAATTCAAGCCAATTGATGAATGCTACTGATCACCTTGTGTAAAAGACCTTGGTTTTCTGCGTCACGCTCTTTGACACTGCAGACTGTACTAGTACCTAAGTTCTAAAACCAGGGTACAGTAAGGACATGTTCATCTCTGATTAACTCTCATTATCACCCATGCATTCTTCGGTTTGCACAGAGTCACCTTGAACAAGAGACATCCTTCTAGAGAAAACATCGAGTCAGCCTCATTGCAATCCCTGCTACACCTGACCTCCTTATAGATAGAAATCACAGTGTAATTGAAACTAATTTTGACCAGCTATTTAGTGCACTAATCCTTGAATATAATTCACATCAGGACAAAAATAAGTTGACATATTTTTAAAATTTCTCAGATTTGAATTTAATACAATATTTTCTCTTTTAAAGTTATCTCATTTTAATTTTTTTTAAAAAATCATCCCTTTATGCCTTTATTATTCATTGCGATTTTCTTCTCGTGGCTGTGCCTATCTATCTTTGCTACCACAGTTATCTCTCATACTCTAATTATTTTTAAACTCCAATTAAAAGTACCTTAACAGTATGGGTGAAATTCTGAGTTTGCCAGTTTCAACAGTTATCACCTATTAACTTTAATTAGGTCAGAATTGCACCTCAGGTGAGAGAATACTAGCGATTAAAAAACTTGAGTAATACTCCTTTACAAAAGGATGTTGCAGGTTTTCCAGGGCTAGCGTACAAGATGGTCAGACCTCCTCCACTCCAACTACAAATGGTTATGTAAATTTCCAAGTTATCTCAAGTGTGTTAAGGGTGTAACACTTCTCATGTAGAACAAAAGTTTCTGAAAAAGGCTGTGAATCTTCTGAATAGCTTTTCTGTTTAAGTTATTGGAACTCTTGTTCTGTTCCAAATCACTATGCTCTCACTGAGACAAAACCAACTCACTACCTCACCACGCACTCATGAACAACTGCTTCTCATCTGCAGTAAAGGCTAACTACTTTCTGAACTTCTGAACTTTCTGAACAATAAATGTGTTAATGTCTTATAATCCACCTTCAAAAATGCATATTAAAATAAAGCATCAGTTTACGTTTGGATCCCTGGGCAAAAATTTTGCAGAAGACTGTTAGCGGCACACTACTTCGATCTTCTGTATTAAACCATTTTAATGCTGCATATAAGGTGACAGAGACAACAGTGCCACCATCCCAGGGACACCACCACTGAAAAAAAGGTTCTATATGAGTATTACTGACTCCTAGGATGCTATCGCATCTCCTGTCACACTTAATGCTTTTCTTCAGTCACCAGTCAACGATTTAGGCAAAGGTGAAATAATGCTGCCTACAACAGCCAACAACCAGGTCCACTTGCTTGCCTTCAAGAAAATTTGAAAACCATAGATGGTGCCTTCTCAGAAGCATCACTGCCACCACTAATAGAGAAAAGCCTGGGTCTCCAAAGCAATGTACTCCAGCTTCTGTTTCTTTTTGTCCCCCATCATTACCTCCCCTTCCTGACACTGGAGAGATCTGGACCTGTCAGGCCTCAGCTAAACATCTTTGGGATAATGAAGGTCAATCTGCCCATGCTGGTCAGAAGTTTTAGTTAAGGCTCTGTCCTGGCTCCTGAACTCATGTAACTCCATAGAACTCAAATTCCATTTACAAAAAACACTGTGCTTGGAAAAAGAAAAAAAAAAAAATCATCACAACTATTTGTGATGGCAAATAAAAAGAGCCCAGATTACTTACATGAGACTTCAAGCATGAACTAGGATTAATTAAATGTGGGCACCTACTGGATCTGGCTGCGACAGTGTTCACTTTCCACACAACATCCCATACAGTGCTGTGTTTTGGATATGTTGCCAAAGGAGAGTTGCTAACACAGCAGTTTTAGCTATGGCTGAGCAGTACTTGTACAGTGTCAAGGCTTTCTCTTTTCCGCTCCGCTCACCTCAGCAAGTAGACTATGGATGGGCAAGAAGTTAGGAGGGGGCACAGGCAGACCAGTTGACCCAAACCGGCCAAAGGGATATTCCATTCCATGTAACATCATGATCAGCCCTAAAAATGTGGTAGAGGATCAAGGGGGTGGGAGGCTCTGACTTACAAGATGGCTGTAGCTTGAAGACTGGCTTGGAGACTAGGCATTTGTTTGCTTATGGAAGGGGGTGAGTGATTACCTTTGCATCACTCATTTTTTCTCTTTCTTTCACTTACTAAACTGTTTTTATCTTGACCCACAAATTTTCTCACTTATGCTCTTCCTATTCACTCCTCTGTCCACTGGGGGCAGAGGAGAGCAAGTGAGTGGGTGTGTTGGGTTTGGCTGCTTGCTGGGGTCAACCCATGGACAGGGTAAAAATTATCTCACCTTCCACCCACAGGACAGACCTATTAATACCCCTGGCCTGTGGTTGAACAGGTGAAGGAGTACTTTACCTCTTCAGTGACACAAACACGCATCCAGTCCACACTCTTCAGAAGACAACTGTTGTTCTTTCAAACTGAAAATCCTACCTGCCATGGCACAAACTCATACCACCTCTCTTTACTAGTTACTTCAACTAGTGCCTGAACACAGTTCTCTTGGATTAACACAGCAAACGGCTCTCCATTTAATAATCTTTACACTTGGTAAATCATCACCCTTTACATGTATGTGTCTTCTTCTGTGGAAGGTGGGTAAAACTAGAATTTTGATCTTTCCTGCACAAAGTGAGAGACAAGTAAAAAGCACCACCTGCAGCTGGATAAGTCACTGCAGTCCTAACTACTTTTACAGGAGCTCCAGTTTAAGAGCTGAATTCCACACACACACGTACACAATCCTGACAAATGACATGATAAAAGCAAAAACATTTTATATTTCTAACATTATTATTATGAAACCTGGCACAGCGATATAAAATGTCATTTAATTCAGCCAGGGCCCCCTGGATGTGAGATTAAAAACTCTTTCTAACACATACTGTGAAAGTAAGGACACGACACACATTAGCAAATATTAAGCTATGTGGGCCAGCCAGAAAATCAGGATCAACTTTAATCCAGGTAAAAATAATTTTTTACCAGCAGTGATGAGCATCATAGTTGAACATTGAAGAACCTCAGTGCTGTGCTTTTGTGTGTGAAATTCCTCTAAAGGTAAGTGGGAGGGCACCTATGCCATGTAATAAAAGCTTGCTAAAAGTAAGCATTTAGACTTTGTCTCTAGAAAAATGATTGCAATTGTTCTGGTGCATTTGGTCTCTGAGGAGTGGGAGGGAAAAGAAGGGATGGTATTTCCAAAGATATAATGGTGATCCAGGGGATAGTGGAGAAAGTGTAATTGGTTTTGGCAGAATTCCCACCTTAGACTAAGTCTACAGTCATGCTGTTATTGCTGGGAGACATTAGTTTTATAATGGTGAATCACAAGCTGTTCACAGTTATTAGATTAAAAAAATCATTATGCTTGGGAATTGTAAGTCATTGAAACATGAAAGACCTATTTTATTAAAGACATTAGAAGCAACTGCCAGGATACATTTCTTTCAAGCTCTTCTGTATGAGTTGTTTTTCTTACGGTTTACGTTGTCCTTTCCGGAAATAGTTCATGGCCTGCTTAGCAACAAGAGGGCAAGAATATAATAAGCTAAGTTTGTGATCACTTTCCTACAGAGACTCATCTAGAATGACAAATAACAGGGAATTCCAAGAAACAGGGTAAATAATTAAAGGTTCCTGAGAAACAACAAAGCCCAGAATGTTTTGTTACAGTTAAGAACTAAGTATTTTATACTTGAGTTCTCCTTGTTCTTCTACTAACATAACCAGGCAAAACCTAGTTTGCCCTTGTCTTCCAGAGCATTGAAAATGTGTCCTAGTCTTTTCTTCCAAAAGCTAGGTCCCAGATTTGTTCAACAACAAACTTAAGCTTAAGCCTGCAATGAGAAATAGGTGCCTGGTCAAAGGACAGCCAAAACTACTTGCTCAATTACTAACTTTTACATTGTTAACTACATCTGTTTTTCATTAGACCTCCTTTTTACCATGATGCACTCAACCTTTCTCTCTTTCACACCTTCTCCATTTCACTATCCTGTTCTGTCAATGAACTCTATAAGCAGGATATTGTGATATTCAGCTCCGTGTCCATAACTGGTTCTCCAGAAACAAAGAAATACAGCAACATACATTCATTGCCTCTCATCATATAGAACATATTTATGTGATGCATGTCATCTTCAGACTCAGAAAGTGCCAACTCAAGAGTATATATGAAAATTTAAAATACTTCAAATACGCTTAGCTTTACGCAGTGAAGTGATGCCAGTTTAGAAATGCTAGCTCATTTTCATGACTGAAGAACTGAATCTTTAGATGCATAAAAATCACTTAGAAAGGTTTGCATTTGAATAATTATGCTTAGAAACTATTCCTGATCAAGTCTTCCTAAGCCAAGATTTCCTTTCCAAAGGGCGAGTAATGAACCTAATCATTGTTTACATTCAGGGACAATTAAACTGAAAACATAAAATTAGCAAAATGCTCATTTAACTTACTGAAACAAACGTCTAACAGTAACTGCACAGAGGTAAGTAAGTTTCCAGGAGGTGTTATTATGACTCTTAACATTCTTTTCAGTTTTCCAAATATTTCTATATTTCTATTTTTATGAGAGTTTTGATATGTGGTTTCTGACCAAGGATAAAAATTTGAAATTACTAAGAAAGTATTTGTCATTCAGTGCTCAGATATTAAATGCTGTCTAGTACTAATGTGGCTTTATGTTATTTTATTACACTAACTTTATTTACTATAGTGCTGAAACAACTGTTTTAATATTAACATAGGTAGTGCATATTTTTTAAACACACCCAATAGAATAATCATTCTCTTATTTCTAAAAGAAAAAAAATATGGCACAAGTGTAAACAAAGAGTCAAGCACTGCCTCTGCAAAAGAGGCTCAAAACAGAAAGGAAATTCTGATTGGTCTGAAAAGTTGATAGATGAGTTGGAAGTAGCCAGGAACAAGACATGGAAACTGAATGTCCAGTTGGTAATTTCAGCTTCTTAAAAGTGACATTAAGATCAAGCAGGCAGTAGAAAGGAACCACAAACAATAGATGAAACAAAAGTAGCAAAAAATAAGAGCCACAGCTGCCAAAAGAACTCACATATGATTGAAACTGCATCAGAAAATCATTATGAAAATAAAAATCAATATGGATTGCTTCCAAAGCCACTAAGAAAATTGCAGCATGGCAGAAAGCATACCATATACACTTTTATAGACTAAAGAATGTTTCTTGTAGTAATGTTATATATAATCTGCATGGTCTGTTTTACCCATTCAGATTATACTACTAGCTTCTAGATGTGAGGGGTCAGCTCTTCAGGAAGAGTGAGTACAGCGTAGGAAATCATGCAAGTCGATTCAACCATAAAGGAGTATGTATTTAAACAGCACAATCTGAGATGAAGTTACTTCTTCTAGGGCCATGGTAGGCCAACTAGAATTGGGAAAAGACAGTTCCCCAAGGCTCAGAGAAGAGCATTCTAACTGAAAGCTAAGACAACAGACCAAAGCTTTATGCTGGGCTTCAATACAACATGGACACAGAAACCAAATAAAGGCTGGCATTTTAAAATCCCAAGATATCTTTTACCAAAGCTGAGGCAAATCAATGCCAATTAAAGCATCAATGGCAACTGGAACTAAAAATATGCCATACACTGGATAACAAGACATTGAATTACAGAGATGATACTTTCCTTTTTGTCTCTTTTTGCAATTTTTCACTCCAGCGCCAATAAATATGGATTTTTATGTTATTTTGAGCATTTAAAAAAACCTGCCTGCCTGGAATTATAGCCATTAAATACTGATCTAAACTGTGTATTTTCCTCTTTACAGCCTATGTATATTGTGGTAAAAAACCAGCACTGGGACAGATAAGCATTGAATATTGAGCTCACCCACAAAAACAGAGAATGAAGCAGACTTCATATACTTCAGTGATGTGCTCCTCACCTGTACATTCAGTGTTAAAGCACAAAGCACAACTTACAGCAACAGCCAGGTAGTTGGCAAACAACCAACCGGTAACAGAAAGGGAGCCTCAGCTTCGCACAGAGATGACTGGAGAAATTCTCTCAGCCTTAGAAGGAAAAAAAAAGCAAAATTTAAATCCTGAGGCTGGAATGTCTGTAGAGGACAATTATGGTGGAGCAGGGACAAAGGACATTTTTTTCCATATTTTCTGGCAGAAATGTGGTCTTCGGTTATTGCTACGACCTGAATTCTTTGTTCAGAGATTATGCAACCAAATGGAACTTTCCAGGCCATGTTATTAGCAAAAGCAGCTTTGATCATTGTGTAAAATTAGAGTCAAAACCTGGGTTGCTGCAGTACGAAACAAACTCAAAGACCAGAGGCGAGGCAGATTAATCCATTTCAGCCAACCATACTTCACACCGAGGAAAGAAACTTTGTGCCAATATGGGATATTTTAAGCAAGTACAGAAAAGCCTCCAAGAAGTTAGTGGCCCATATGTTAGCAAAGTACATGATGATATGGCACAGCTTCTCTATACGCTAATGCTGCAATAATGAAGGTGGTAAGTAAACACCATGTTCAGATTGAAACAACAGGTCAGAAAAAAGCCTGTTTCAATGACAGTTGCATTCAACTACATATTGCTTGATTGAGTACAGTAAGCATTTGGAAATCTTCTTCATCGCTAGGACAACTACCATGATGCTAAACAAATCATTGCAAACAACTCTGAAAGAATCATGTTAAAACAATTATGCTTTTACAAATAAAATAAGATTCCTGTAATAAAATTAAAATGCAATTCAAGTCTTCTCATAAATAAAATTGCCCATATTCCACACAATTCTTACACAGCTCTTCCCAGACCTGTTAGGATCCTAGTGCATTTGTCTAAATCCTCAGTACTGCCAGCTGCAGCAGATGCAATGCTTTCCAAACCCTGAATCTGATGACCTGGCAACTCTTGTTAAAAACCAGAAATATAACTTTATCTTGTATCCAAAAAACCATTGACTCAAAAATCAGGACATTCCTCAGGAAGCATCTCTCTCCTGCCTCCCTTCTTTCCCTCCTCCCAACACCACAAATAAAACCCATGCTATTTCTGTTTAATTACATTAAAATTATTTATTTCCTTCACATTAAGAACTCACCTTGCAAATCTACCTGTCTGGCTTTCTGACTGTGTTTGTCATTTTCCCAGCAATTACAACTTCGCAGTAACACAAAATTGTGAGAATTCAACAAAAATGCTACCTCCTAGATGTAAGAGCACGTAATCAAATCTTAGAAGAGACTACTGGCTTTTCAGAGGTACGTTAAAGTCATGGAGAAGTCAGCTCTTTCAGGGCCAAGCTCTTAGTTCGTGCAATCAGCATAATTCTACTGAATCTAAAGGAGACAATATAATTTATCCCCACTAAAAATGTGGTTTTCCATTTTTAGCATGACTATTTTCACAAACTGTTCAAACCAGAAATACTACCGAAATATAACAGAATGCTCATAATCTCCTCTTACCCTTAATCAGTATTGCTGGAAGCATCCCTTTTCTACATTTCATTAAACTAGTCTTCCAGTTCCCAAGAAAATGTAATTGTGTAAAACTGTGTATTTGAAAACTTGTAAAAGGATTTGGAAAGAAGTGAAATTAACTTGGTAGGTACAACTACTTTTTGTTAAAATGTCAGCAGATTTGGACTCAATTTATGAAACTTGTTTTTCTTTTCTCGCGCTAGAAGGGCCAAAAATCACTGCTGAACAGGTTGTCCAACATTGCCTGAGAACACCTTACACCATCTAAAAGGAAAGATGGTTTCAGCACTGAGTTACTCTGTTAGAAGGATGGGAATAGCTGTGAAAAAAGACTCTGAGGATGACTCGTAAAAATACTTTTAAAAAAGTGGAATAAGTCTTAAGGAAACTACTGTAAGGACTAAAGAGGATTTCTTGAAGCAGAGAAGATACAGCAGAAAATATGTAAGTGATCTGTTACACTCAGAAGACTTCATACTACGTTTTTAAAGGAACAAACTGTTATTTTCCAGCTGGTAATTTGTGACCTGCCATACACATTATTCTGAGAAAGTCAGATGTTTAGTCCTAGATATTTATTGCTTACATATCACTCTCTCATATGATGCAACTGGGAGTCTACTTCTTTCACCCAACACAGCCCAGCCTATACCTTGTCACTTCAGCGAAACTAGCACTGTAGCATGCAGCTGTACTGCAATGACCTGTCGTACCTGTCCTAAGGGCTCAGTCCCTCCAGATGGCTGAATCTGATTTTAAAATAAATCATCTAACTAAAAATTTTGGCATCAGCAAACCTCCGCAGAGAGGAATATCTCACACATACTAATGATTAAATGTAACAACAAGTAAGACAAGAGACCTCGATTTCCTATGCTGTCTTGGGTCTCATAAGAAAAATGATGGGCCTCTTCCACCTGTAACAACTTCCACCCAGCATTGTTCCAGTCTAAACCACTGACCCCTAGCAAAGAGTGGTTTATACTTCTCGGTGATTTTTTGGTGGCTTGTTAGGCTGCACTTACAGACATAGTCAAATTTCCTGTAACATCTTGAGTATTTATGATAATTGCCAGGCTTTATTTGTATTTACAAATGGTCTAATACTGACATCACACGCTTTCCTATCTGCATGCCCTATTTTTTCAATGACTGTAGAAATAACAGGAACTTTATTTGTGAAGTATTCAAATACCATTCAATAAACACTATTAGTAATACAAATCAGAAAAGCAGTAAAATCCTTTTAATTAGGACACCCTAGTGAACAGCTTATTGTCCTGATTATATGACATTTTTAATTAAGAGAAGAAGTTGTTCAAAAATAAAACAGCATAGAGAGCTTTAAAATGATAAAGTAAAATGAGGACTCATTGCAAGCACAGGAATAAAATTGATATTCCTTCCCACTCTTCTGTTAGCTTCTTTAATCTTTACTTGATGCATTTCAAAATGCATTAAAAGTTTCTAACTTCTTAGCTTCTTTTTTAGAAAAATTCAGTTTAGCACTGGTGGAATAAATTCATGTTAGCCAAAACTTGCAAAGACGCAATAAAGCATATCATTACCAGTTACTTTAACAAAGCAATGATTCATCCTTCAAAATGGAAAATATTAGAATACATGCTTCACTGTGACTGAAATTACAGTTCCAGACTTTTTTCCTTCTGTGTTCAGATCTCACAGGAGTGGGGCTAATTAGCTCAGGTGAATTTTTACACTGTTGCTTATACTACCTGAGCTAATTTGAGCACCTACATTATACTGCATGCTATGTACAGACATGCACATACACTACATCAAACTAAAAATAAAATCATTTACAGAGGAAACCTGGCAAACATTTAAAGCAGTGTGAAAACATGTTCCCACTGTGTCTGAGGGTCACAGTTCTGGGCCTTTAAGTTCTCTACAGCAAATCCCCTGTTCATATGCTCTCTCCCTGTATAAAAGTTTTGCAGAGACTTACAGGATTACTGGATTGGGCTTTATAAAAATATGCCACTCACACACCCTAACTGCTGTTTCTGTGATATGTCCAAGTCATCACCAAAAAAAAAAAAAAGAAAAAAAAGAAAAACATTGTATGTCCTTAGAGTTTCAAACCATACCTCTTCTTTTCGCTGAACAAAGCTGATCCCAATGTCAGGAAAACTGCTGTGCAGTAACTAATTTTTGGAAAATGAGTTTTTTCACCTTAAGGATTTGTCATCATGCATCTTTTTCATATATTAACTCAGATAAACAATCATTAAAATACTTACCAATACTATTTAGTAAATACTATTTAGCGAATTTGCTTTAGTAAATCAAATAAAGCTTTGCAACTTCCCTTGCAAATAGTCACCTGAAATTGAGCTCGTTTATTAAGAGTTTCTAGGCTCAGATTTAGTCAAAAACAGGTCTTTTCCAGGCACATTTACATCACAGAAATGAAAATCTACTTCTCTTTTGTACCAAATATCACAAAAAATTATGTAGTATAGTGTCCTTCCACAAAACTGCAGGTTCAGGGAGATGCATCAACTTAAAGCAGCCGATGATAAGCCCCCTAAAAAGAGGTTAGTGCCATTAGAAAAAAAATTACCACCTGCACTACACATCAAAAGGCTAGACTAAGGACCTAGTCTGAATGCTCCAGCCACTTGGAGACCTATTCATAGTATATGCTGTGGTCTGGTCATTCATACTGTGCCTTTAATTATGTGTATGATAGCAAGCAGTGCACTGCCCTAGGAACACATCTATAGAATGGAAAGTTAGTGTTGCAGGCTGCATATATGGGTTTCAGGGATTTACTTTGGGCTAACTGTAGGTCATCCCCAAGAACTAAATGCTCACTAGCAGTTCGAGTGCATTGGTGGAACTCCAAAAACATGTCCTCCAGCTGAGTTTAATTCAAAAAATGTGTTCCTTGTGCTCCTAAACCATTCCATAATCAGAACCAAGCAACAGAGTCAGGGTTCACTAGGAAGTTTCCTTCAAAAAAAACCCCATTCTTAATAAAAACTGAATCACTCTGGTGGAGGCATCCATATATTTTCAGTGGCTATAAAAAAAAATGTATTTCCATTTGGACAGAAGTAAATTTTATATGATGGAATACCACCAGAACTGGTTATGTTGGGCTGTGTAAATTTAGTGTGAATTGAGTATTTCGGGTTCTTTCACTGACAACATTCTAAAAAGTTTACCCAAAGAACAGAAGTGTTTAGCTTCAAGTCTTCTTGAACTCCCTGTTCTTAACAGGTACTTAAAAAAAAACCATATTCAGTTTACCAGTGTTGACATCTTGCACAGTCCTACCATTAGTGTCTGGTTCGGTGTTTTGTTTGAAGTCCTAATTGATTGAAATAATCCTAAATATGTCACTTCCCAAAGTAGTATTATTACCTCTCTCCTATTAGTTTTAAAAACTCACAACTTTCAAATAAGTGTCATGATTTGGGTGTCTGTTTCATGAAGTGAACACCAGGCACTGGCAAAATACAGTAAATCATACTGTAGACCTTGTAGACTGATTTGTTATACTTTCAAGTGGCTATTTAAAATTTCCTGCACAATCTAGCTGGAGTGGTTGCTGTTCATTGCAGAGTAGTCCAGCCCTGAGTAATTAGACTTCAGATCTATAAACCACAACTGAGTTCCTGCAGTTTAAAAATTACCATGCCTCAGCTCTGCTCACATACTCTCTTACTTTTGACAAATCAAACTCGTTTTATTTGTAGACTGAAAATATTTCTTGCCTCCTCACAGAAACATCAGAATGATAAAGCTTTGAAAACCACAAATTTCATCGCTAAGAAAAAAACAGCTTGATCAGCTGCTGAAGTTCAAGTTAAACTGCTAAGACTTTTTGCTCTACCCTAATATTGGAGGAAAGAAAATGCTTCCTAGGGTTTGCCCTACTTGAAATTCAGTAGCTATTTCAAATTTTGGATAATATTGGGGGGTGGGGGGGAGGTGTGATGGTGTATGTTTGCTTGTTTTGGTATTTTTACATATTTAGATCAGGAAACAACATTTAGATTACTCCAAATGATGATTATTAAAAATATTATTTATCTCTATAAGCCTCACTTACTGTATTTAACTGAAATGCCACCTATATTTTGATAACTTTGTTCAGGGTAATCTAGTATCTCACACGGCTTGCCCAGAGTAATTAGTTTTTGCACGTACAACATTCCAACACCAGACTTTTAAAACAGGTTCTATAAATACACCTGATCACCATATAATGCAACAAAATACAGCATTTTGTAGCATATGGCATGCAAAGCAGTGCAGTGAAGGGCATGTCTAGATCTCAGCTGTGGCATGCCACCTAGTTTGTTCTGTAACACTTATTTAACCATATGGCTCATCCTAGGTGGTAAGCCACCACTAAAGCACAGGTGCATATTCTTTCACTTGAATTCACGACCCATGAGACAAAAAATAGCTGAAAGCAGCTTTTCTAATCACACATTCAATGTCAGTTCCATTGTATAAATTTACTTAGGATCTATTACATGAAACAAACAGAAATTCTGCATAACACTTGTGTATGACAAAATAATTATATTGATTAGTATTTTAAAACGTTTCCCTTTGGAGATCAAAGTCTGCTCCAAAACTCACTACAGTGATATATACCACAGAACAAGGATGACGCATTTAAAACAATAAACTTGCAGTGTCTGACCAATAGCAGATGGGTTCTCCAACTTCCTCTGAAACAAAATCATCGCTCTGGAATCAAAATCTTATTTATTCTGGCTCACTTGTCAGTAAGGCAAACCAGAAAATTTCAGGCTTTCCCCAGTCTTGGCTCTTTCAAGGTTCGTATTTCAGAACGGCTCTGCCTGTGAACTAGATCCTCACCATTAATGAAGTCTTTCTCCCTTGCTTTCCACCTGGCTAGAAGAACTCTGTTTCAGGAAGTCTTAGGAGCTTACTAGGCTTCATCCCATAAAGGACCACAAACTGACAGAAAGGCTTCTGTACTTCAGAAAAACATATCCAATTCATTACAGTATCATGTACATATACCCTCTAATGCTTCATAAATCAGAAAAGGCTCAAACACATCAAGACTTTTTTGCTGCTAAGGCACACTAAAAATCATAGAATCACACAGAATGGCTGGGGTTGGAAGAGACGTCTGAAGGTCATCTGGTCCAATCCCCCTGCTCAAATACAGCTAACCCAGGACCATGTCCGGACAGCTTTTGAATAACCCTATGGATGGAGATTCCACAAGCTCTCTGGACAACCTGTTTCAGCGCCTGGTCACCCTCACAGTATGAAAGTGCTTCCTGATGTTCAGACAGAGGCTCCTGTTTTTCAGTTTGTGCCATGTATAAGGCAGACACACACACAAAAAAATGTTGTAGATCATCTAGCCGAATCTATTACATAAACCAGCACTGGGAATTTTTTTCCCCCCAGCTCTTTCACCTTTTCATCAAGCATCCTGTTTTGGAGATAGTCTGAAATGCCTTGCCCTGAAAACTAGAAATGCCTCAGTTCATCCTCTATGAAAAACAGAAAACAGATAAAACCAATTTCAGAGTTGTCCTGAGCAGAGATGGCATTTCAGTACCTGAAATTACTGTTGGAAATATTTGCAAGAACCAACATTTTATTATGCAAACATATGACATACAGTAACAGCTTAATCTTATTCTCATTGGAATCATTGGAAGTTTTGCTATTTACTGAAACAGGAAGCAGATCAAACACAAGAAGCTTAATAATCCAAGCTCACTCACCATTGTGCAAATAGGTCTCAATTAATTCAAGGTGCTATTGTAAGATACAGAATGGCTCTGTGCAAGAAAAAGTGAAGTCTTGCTCTTCACAGGGTTAGAAAACCTTTCTACCACAGAAACCCTGGGAGCACTCCATCATGCCTCAGTTTACCAGTGCTGCTCTGAAAGCTACAGGATGGGGCTCTGTGACCAACAACACACCTTCAGCCATCAGGTCTCCAGTTCCCATTAACTCACCACCTTGCAGACACCCAAGTAAATCTCACTAAAAATGCGGTTCTCCAGTCAGTTTGCTGAAGCCAACAATTCTATACAGCTACGAGTTTACAGCGTCAGTCAGAGCAATTCCATGCATAGATATATTTGTTTTTAATGAATCCAGAACAAAGTTGCATTTTTACAGTCTTTAGCTTTTCTTTGATATTTAACATAACAGCAAGAATAAATTCGTTTAGACAATGACAAACAACAGAGCAGATAATGCACATTTTGCTGCTATCTTCTGTCAAATAAACGCTAGTCAAGCACCTCATCAACCCTTACTATGGAGACAGACTGCTAGAATGTTAGAGAAATTTTGAACCTTTGTAAGACGCTTTAATCATACACCTTGATCAATTTAAATGCAGATCCCCTCCCTTAGCAGAACTTTTTTGCACTGTTAACCCATATTGTTGAACTAAATCCAGCACAAAGTGAATATAGGAAATGTTCCCTTTTGATTTGAATGGTCATAAAAAAGCAAACGAAATGAAAGTATTTTTTATAGTAGCCTGCATGTTTTGTACGTAGCTAGCAAATCACAAAAAGATGCATATTTATAGGGTTTTTTTAAAAAATACAAGAATTACAGACAAAAAATATAGTTAAACTGATTGTAAATGTAAACATAAATCACCTAGTATCTTGAAAGCTGATGCAAAAAAGAACAAGGGGAAGACAAAAAAAAAGGAAGAAAACCAAAGGCTGCGGGAAGTCAGAAATAAGGCACAACCTCTCCTCCTTTTCTGCTAAATACACGATCCTGAGGCTTGAAGTCACTACCTTATAGTATCTTAAAAGTCATATAAGTCAAGAACGATTGTGGACACGTATGCTATCCTAACATAAAAATCAGTTTTGTTCTCATGACTATGAAATCTGCATACAATGCAGATGTATGTTTTGTATAGCCAAAAGGTAATATTTTCAAAGGTACTATTTTCGTTTTTAATTACTTAGGTAGATATGGTGTACCTTAAAATACTGCAGATGTAGCGTTCATTATGTAGTTCCTAATTTCAAAGGAGGTATGTATTTTTTTGTACTTAAAAATATAAAGTATTTTATATTGCTTTTGTTACTAGCTTAAAAAGATAGAATGTGCTGTAAAATATGCTAGTGAGGGACTTGGCCAAATTACATGAGCTTTCAGAGAAAAATAGTATTGTATTCCACATGACAATGCTAAAATAGATAATAACCCTCAATGTAAAATAAAAATTCAGAACAATATGGAGCAGGGATACAACATAAAAGGTTAAGCAACACTGTTGATGGCAACAGGTTTAACCTGCTTCACACAAATATGGGAGAGAAACTACTTTTTTTAATGTAAACATAACTATTCATAGCTTTCCGAGACAAATTTAAATGACAACCACGAAAGTCAAAATTTGAGCAAGCATGTGCCAAGTACCTTAGGCAAAGGATATCTCAAACATCATTTACCTTTTATGTAAAAATGCAACTTGGCCTGTGTTTATCACACATACTCCATTAAAAAGCTTACTCTGTCTTAAGATTCCTTTTTGGGGAATAACAACTCAAGCTGTGAAACTGCATTGAAATGATGATTTAAAGAATGATTTATTCAAAGAATGGTGTCATGGTGAATTTTCTTTTGCTTTCAACTTCTTTGCCCTTTTCAATTTTTTCAGTCCTTTCTATTACTACCATGGTAGCACTGCAGTAAGTGTTGAGTTCTAAGCTGTCCACATGGCCAACTTGTTGACTGGATTAAAAAAACTTCCTACCAGTTTTATACAAAATCACAGGCAGTAGAGATAACTAAGACTGCAAAAATCTTGTCTAACTCACTCTCCTTCCAAAGCAGGACCATGTCTTTGACCCACTGGTGTCTTCCACTAGACACTTTCACCAATCATGAAGGAGTCTCATATTCACTATGAGAGCTAGGCAATGAAAGCTGTAAAATTAAATGATATACAGTAAATTAAAATTCTCTTTAGGCACTAACATACAGAAACAAAAGGAGTTTAGTTTACCAGACCATGCTCTTGCCAAGAGGTTTTAAAATGTACCTTAACTTTATGACTTTAGCTAAGCCATCCTAATTTTTGTTGGGTATGTCTGCATAGACAACCTCAGAGCTTCAACCACTGCAAAAGGGAAGTCTTTTATCCTACATGTTATCACAAACGCATGGTAAGCTGCAGCTACTGCACAGGATCAGCAACACCTTTTACAGGGTGGGTTTTTAATTACAGAACAGTTTTGGTTGGAAGAGACTTTTAAGATTTTTGGGTCCAACCCTGCAGTGCCAAGACCACCACTAAACCATGTCCCTCAGCACCACATCTACACATCTTTTAAACACTTCCAGGGATGGGGACTCCAACACCTCCCTGGGCAGACTGTTCCAATGCTTTACAACCCTCTCTGTAAAGAAATATTTCCTGATAGCCAACCTAAACCTCCCCTGGTACAACCCACGGCTGTTTCCTCTTGTCCTATCGCTTGTTACTTGGGAGAAGAGACTGACACCCACCTCACTACAACTTCCTTTCAGGCAGTTGTAGAGAGTCTCCCCTGAGCCTCCTTTTCTCCAGGCTAAACAACCCCAGTTCCCTCAGCCACTCCATATAAGACTTGTGCTCTAGACCCTTCACCAGCTTCATTGCCCTCCTCTGGACACACTCCAGAACTTTAATGTCCTTCTTGTACTGAGAGGCCCAAAACTGGACATAGCATTCAACGTTAGGCCTCACCAGTGCTGAGTACAGGGGGACAATCACTTCCCTCCTGCTGGCCACACTATTGGTGATACAAGCCAGGATGCTGTTGGCCTTCTTGGCCACCTGGGCACACTGCTGGCTCACATTCAGCTGGATGTCAACCAACAGCCCCCCAGGTCCTTTTCTGCTGTGCAGCTTTCCAGCCACTCTTCACTAAGCCTGTAGCATTGCATGGGGTTGTTGTGAACCAAGTGCAGGACACAGCCCTTGGCCTTATTGAAATTCATACCATTGGCCTCAGCTCATCGATCCAGCTTGTCCAGATCCCTCTGTAGAGCCTCCTGACCTTCAAACAGATCAACACACCCGCCTAACTTGGTATCATCTGCAAACTTACTAAGGGTGCACTTGATCCCCTCATCCAGATCATTGATAAAGGTGTTAAAGAGAACAGGCCCCAATACTGAGCCCTGGGGAACACCACTTGCGACCAGCCATCAACTGGATTGAACTCCATTTATCACCACCCTCTGAGCCCTGCCATCCAGCCTGTTATTTATCCAGCAAAGAGTACACACATTCAAGCCATGAGCAGCCAGTTTCTCCAGGAGAATGCTGTGAGAAACAGTGGTAAAGCTTTACTAAAGTCCAGGTAGACAATGTCCACAGCTCTTTCCTCATCAACTTGTCACAGAATGAGATCAAGTTACTCAAGCTTTCACAAACCCATGCTGACTGCACCTGATCATCTGGTTGTCCTGTACATGCCATATGATGGCACTCAAGATCACATGCTCTATAATCTTCCCTGGCACCGAGTTCAGACTGTCAGACCTGTAGTTCCCCAGATCCTCCTTCTGGGCCTTCTTGTAGATGAGCATCACATTTGCCAACTTCCAGTCAACTGATACCTCCCCACTTAGCCAGGACTGACGGTAAATCATGAAAAGTGATTTGGTAAGCACTTCCGCCAGCTCCCTCAGTACCCTTGGGTGGATCCCATCTGGCCCCATAGACTTGTGCACATCTAAGTGGTGCAATAGTTCACTGACCATTTCCTCTTGGATTCCATTCCTCATCTCTGTCTTCCAGCTCAAGGGTCTGGGTACTGAGAGAACAACTGGTCTTAATATTAAAGACTGAGGTGAAGAAGGCATTCAGTAACTCAACTTCTTACTCATCCTGGGTCACCAGGTTTCCCCCCACATCCAGCAAAGGATGGAGATTCTCCTTAGTCCTCCCCTTTTGCTGATAATGTATTTATAAAAACATTTTTTATTGTCTTTTATGGCTGTGGCCAGATTAAGTTCTAGCCTAACTTTCTTCCTGCACAGCCTCGCAAAATCCTTATAGTCTTCCTGAGTGGCCGACCCCTTCTCCCACAGGCCAGAGACTTTTCTTCCTGAGTTCCAGCCAAAGCTCTCTGTTTAGCCAGGCCAGTCTTCTACCCTGCCGGTTCATCTTACAGCACATTGGGATGGCTTTTTCTTGTGCCTTAACAATTTCCCTTTCCCAGGAAGGCTCCTGGACTCCTTTGCCCTTCAGGGCTGCCTCCCAAGGAACTCTGTCAACCAGTCTCCTAAACAGGCTGAAGTCTGCCCTCCAAGTCCAAGGTGGCAGTTCCGCTGACCCCCCCTTCTTATATCCTCAAGAACTGAAAACTCTACCATCTCACGATCATTGTGGCCAAGATGGTCTCCAACCTTCACATCACCCATAAGTTCTTCTCTGTTTACGAACAGCAGGACCTAGTCCAGCCTTGGTCCTTGTTGGCTCACTCACCAGCTGTGTCAGGAAATTGTCTTCCACACATTCCAGGAACCTCCTGGACTGTTTCCTCTCTGCTGTATGGTGTTTCCAGCAGACATCTGGTAAGTTGAAGTCCCCCAGAAGAACAACGGCAGTGATTGTGAGACTTCTCCCAGCTGCTTAAAGAATATTTCATCTGTCCCTTGAGCATGGTCTATAACAGACTCCCACCATGCTGTCTGCCTTGTTGGCCTTCCTCCTGATTCTTACGCATAAACAACCCTATCATCACCATCGTCAAACTCTAGACAATCAAAACATTCCCTAACATACTGGGCCACTTCCTCACCTCTCCTTCCCAGGCTATCCCTTTTGAAGAGTCTGCAGCCATCCAACGGAGCACTCCAGTTGTGTGAACCATCCCACCATGTTTCCATGATGGCATGTTTCCATTATGTTTAAGTCCTCAGTTATATTTCATAGAGAAAGAAGTACTTGGGGGAAAAAAAAAATCCCCTTTCCGGTACCTTAAAATAATAGTTATCTTTAAAACAAAAATAAAACTTAACAAAGAACTTGTATTTATAGAGTTATTACCAGCACAAATGTACCAGAATTAATTACAGTCTTTTGATTACAGCAGTAGAATTCTCCTCTGAACACTCTTATTCTGGAATACTCCTTAAGAAATAAAGCCTTCACTACAGGTAAAAAAACTTTAGCCAAAAGATTAGACTTGCTTTCAAAGGCTGTAATAAAGGCCAGAAGTCATAATATTAATTAGTGGACTAAAAGTTAAATGAATACAGCATAGCATAGATCAAAGAATTGTATCCTGATGTTCTCACAGCAGACTGTACAAACTTCTACATGTTTAATTTTTGCAGTACCATTAGATGTACCTTACACTTATCTCATTCCACAGTATGAAGATGTTTACAAAATCAGTGACTGAGCTAATACAACTTTCTATAAGTAAAGAAGGAGAAGCCAAAAAAGAAAGGCAAAACCATTAATTACAAATGGAAAGAGGGAGGCAGATGAAACAAGAAAAAAAAAAAATACGTGAAAGGTAAAGGCAAAGCCAAGAAGAACAACTGCAAAATCATCACTAAAAAAAGTGTAATTTATTCAGTTAAAGGACTTCATTGCACATTCCTTGCTGTTTTCTCATGCCAAAGAGCTTAACTGTTGAAGGTGTCCCTTTTCTCTTTCTGTACTACAGCTAGAAAGAATGCTGTGTCATTGCTGACAAGCTGCTGTTCTCAGAGGTGCTCTTCAACTGAAAGTCTTACATACGCTGCTTTTCTGTCTCACTTTAATATGGCATGACTTTAATCACTTCCAGTTTCAGCACCAAAAGTTGCCTAGCCCTTCAATGCTTTGCCCCTTGAATGGTTAAGCTCCTTGGCACCTGGCATTTTTAATTATCTGAAACTGTGCAGAACTTGTACAAGCTCAAGAAAGTAGTGTCTTTGCTTTACACTACGTGAAAAGACTAGTCTGCGTCACGATGCCAGCATCATCCAGATGAGTCACACCAGCAGATTAAATAAGGCACCCACATCAGAGAGTGGGGAAATGAGCATACAAAGAGAGCAAAATGCTTTTTTTAGGTTTTTAAGCAGCAATAAAACCAACAGTGGGACTAACACCTTAGAAATCATTAAAATTTATAGAAATCCTTCTAGGGGTGACTCTTGCAACAGAAGAAATTAAAGAAAAATTTCCCTTTGTGTTCAAAGGCCTGGAATATCTATCATTGGAAAATCAATTCTATTTATAAATGTAAAGACAGTAGTGAACCACCATTACTATAATTAACCATATAATATTTAGTGGAGAACCATCATCTACATACAGCACATTTCAGTCTCATTTTATAAAAATGGAGGAATTGTTGAGTAGTTTAGCTGAGTGGTTTCAGTGGGAAAAAAAAGAAAAAAAAATCATATATGTACTGTGAATAGAATTAAGATCCAAAATACAAAGTATTTCAGAAAATCCTATCTACCTGTGATTGGATTCCTTGTAATGAGTTCACATAAGGTGCTAAATGCTCAATCCAAATACTGGCAGGTCAGTCAGAAGAGAAAAGCAATCTTTTTTTAATGGTCCTTTGGGAAGACAGGGCTTGCAGTGAATTTGGTACAGTGAATCTGGTATATTGTATACACTAAAAAAAAAAGTATTAAATACTTAAAGGACCTGTGGAAGATGAAATCAATGTGAATGACAGCTAGTGCCTGGTAGTCTCAGAAAGAAACCCATCAAGGCCCTTTAAATCTCAGCTCGCAGGTTGGGATTTGGCAGTGCATACCAGCTTTTACAAAATCACAGCAAAATGTAGGTCACTTTGGAGCAAGCTAATGACAAAAAAAGGCCATTAGGTCAGTTGCAAGCAGTGTGAAAGGGGAAAGCAGCTAAGAGCGTCAATCCTGTTAAGTAGCATAAGAAATGTTAAACTCCCTGTCAAGATTTTTATTTACATTAGCAGAAACATGCAATGAATCTATGAAAACTACAAACTAGGGAAAAGGAAAAAGGGAGCAGTGACTAGTCTTGAACAGTGTTCTCAACAGCATTTTCCAAATTGTGAAAACCGTATCACCCTTTAATCCGAAGTAAAATATTACAATTACAGTAAGGAAATAGTATCAAATGCTACCTCACAAGAAGGACTTGGGGCAGCATACTTATAGATAGAAACTCCAGTGATTTATGTAATGGGAAAACTAACACCAGTGCAGCAACATTATACTCAGATCAAAAATAGAAATACCCATTTGCTTCACTGTCTGACATTCCATTAGTACACACTGCAACATTTCTACTGATCATCTTCTTGGCAAACCACTAGCTTCTTCAGTGCCAAGACTTTACTGCATGATCTTAGAGATACAAACGCATGACCTTAAAGTGAAATATATTCTGGAGTGAAATTCCTGACTGAGATGTTCAGTCACTCCATTTTCTAGACAGACCAAATAAAAAGAGAAGCTATAGAGAGGTGTACTTGCTGTTACAAAATATCTGCTGGCATCTGAAAATAAACTAGCAAAAATCCAGAATAAAAGAGACTTGAGGCAAACACCACTTTGAAGAGAATGCTGAAGTGATCAATAAAAATAACATATTTCCAGGCTAACCAGGTTCTTCAAATGTAAGAAAATGATTGAGAGCAGAGGCTGTGAACTAATGGGTAAACGATTAAGAGAATCTCAAGGAAAATCTGTCCAAATATTTTGGAATATGTGGGAAACTGATCTGTTTAAACCTAGAGGAAATCAATGACCATTGATTTAGATAGCTGATCAATTTAACAAGTGCGCATTCTTTCACATGTCACCATCGCAAAGTGAATTCTGACCATCGGGTCAAAATTATTTGGAATATATTCTTAGCTTTAGGAGAGAAGTTCAGCAATTAAAGCACCTATTACTGATGCTATATCCAGGAACACAGATTTGACACGTTTAATTCAAGACCAATTACAGATAGTAATACTAAGAGGATAGGATTGGTCTTTTTCATCTCTCTCTTTTGTTTTACAGCCTGCTCTGTCTTCAGTGATCCTTGTGAAACATTTTAATTAGCTTCTTTTTAGAAAGAAGGAAATAAAAATTAATTTTGCTAAGACAGAATTATTATTGGTGGAGGTTTAAATTTGGGTTTGTTGAGTCTAAAAATGGAATTTGAATTAGCAGGAAAAGACAGCTTGAATTTGTATTCTCCCATCCTGGCCCATCAATCCTTTATAGACTGAAAAGTATTTCTTTTCCTCTGTCTCTCTACACAGAGGAACCTACTATCCTTCACATCACCATCACATGTGAATGAATTATATTTCATTTTAATATAATCATTAGATACCGTATCACGTCAGGATCATCCTGGAAACATGAATCTCACATGAACCCTGACTCATTACACTCCTCGTTACACAACCAGTCATTCTCTGGAAGTAATATCTCAAAGTACTGCTGATCAAATGAGTCCCATTTTTGTATAATAAATACCTCATGATCACTACACTGCCAAAACAGTTTTCAAGCTGTTTTTCATATGCAGAGGATGCAAAACTTTGGTTTTAATAACAGGTACACTATAATCTTAACCACAGGTGTTCTAGTACATACTGAAAGCAAATATTTAAGACAAAATACTGCCTTTTTTCTCCCCTGCAATTAGAGAGACTACAGTTAGTCTTAAACTGATTAGATCACCAGAGATTTAGTCTGAAATAGTATTACAGAAAAATGATAACAGATGCTGCAGAATCAGTGCCCTCAAACAATTACATCTCTTCAACGGCAACAGAAACAGCATTTCTGCTCTCTGAGAATTTCATTCAGATACAGGAAGAAGGACAACTGGTACAACTGGATAAGATTAAGAGATCCCTCTAAACACTGTCTTTATCTTGTTTAATCAATAGACTTCATTTACAAATAAATTTTAGGTATAAAAATATTTGAAATTCAATGTCGGAAATTCAGTTCTATTTATAAGTTATTTTTTTCATTAAGTAACCATTAATTTTATTAAAACAATTGTAATTGGTGGCTTACTACATAATTTCTTCTGCCAGATGAGTCATATAAGTTAGTTGATTTCTGACCTTTAGGGACATGGAAACAAGAAGGAAGTAATAGCTGGCCAATCACTCAAAGAGTAAAGGGAATAGTAGTTCCCATTCTCAAACTGCAACGAAACGAAGAGGCAAAGCACCTTGGGTAGAAATCCTGGTTCCGTAACACTATTTTCAATACGCATATCATTGCATAACACTGGATTCACACTAGTGCCTCACTGATCAAGATGCATTTTAGCTTTGCTGCTGCTTACCATCTAACAGTTACTGCATTATTCAAGTTTCTGGTCACTTAAGACCATGTCAACTTGCCAAGTGCCTACATGCTACCGACTGAAGAATATTTATTTTCCCCCAAGACTAGATGCATATAATTTAATCAAACTTTCTGTAATAAACAATAATACAAAATATCAACAACAGCGGGAAGAATTGGTGCACCATTTAGTGAAATAATCTCTCTCTTTTGGAGCAAGTGTAATCTGTCAACTGAAGTAACAAACATGAGAATGTAAATTTTCTTCTACTACTGAGAAACCGCTGACAAAGCTCTGTAACTTTCTGCTTTACATTCATTAATTAGGGTTAGTATCATAAAATTTACACTGCCTAGCTTTCTACTGGGTCAATCACAGACTGTTGCTATCCTAATCAGAGGTCTATGGAAGAAGTCTATGAAAAAAACAAAAATAACATGAGTTCTGCCTAAACAATGAGAAATTGAAGCAGAACTGCTGATCTGGCTACTTGCAACATCTCCCCTAAGACCAATTCTCTCATATTTGTAACTGATGTACAGCCACCAGTACAACCAGGAAAATACGAAAGTTACTTATGTCAACAAGAGAAGGATGAAAAACTACTATTCCCATTCCCTATAAAATAGGCAGTAACTCTATCATTAAAATTCAAGTCATTATTAAAATGACTCACAATCCAGTTATATATAAAAAACATGTGATTGAAAACAGAACTCATTCAAAACAAAAGCAATATTGGTTAGCAAAAGAAAACAGTTTTGAGTTCCTAAAACCAGAAGGTCTTCTTTCATTTCATTCATGAGGGTTGGACTAGATAATTTTTGAAGGTCCTTTTCAACCTAAACCTTTGTATGATTTGTTTGTATGCAATCGAACCAACAGGTCTTATCATTCTGAAATTCAGGAAGTTGTTAGATTATTAAATTATGATTATTTTTTCCAGGCAGTTATCTCCATATTCAGACATTTATTGTTCATTAGAAGGTATTTCACCACCCTACTACTATCTCTGTACGAAGTATTTTGATATTTGCAGCTAGTATAAAATACAGAAATGATACCTCCAGACCAGAGATGAGCAGGATTTCATACGTGTCTTTATCATTCAGTGTTGCTTTCCTTAAAATATTGCATCAAACTAAAGGTCTCAATCCTGTATTTTCTGACAGAATAATGAGCAGTCATGAGGGCCCAGGATATCTACATAATTCAAAATATGGCAGAAAGCCTTCAGCAAAATGTCCTCTCACCATAACAAAGGTACCAAAATAGGACCATTTGTGAAAGAGAAGAAAGTTTGCCTGGTACAAAACAATATTCTGCACAAACCCCTAAGATTCACATTTTTTAATGATACAAAATTCATTTGTTGTTGCTGGTAGAGGTATCTGCTGACTACAATGTAATAAAGCCACAAAATCCATCTGAAATTTTATGACTGTAAAATAAAGTCTTATATTTCAGCTAGGAAGTAAATTATTAAGCATTTCACAGACTATACATCATAGATCTTACACTGTAACTCACGCCTTGGAAGACTTGTATTCCATGGCCAGGAAAGGTCTATATTTAAGATCCGTGTCTGCAATATTCTTGATTTGACTTTCATTTTAATTACTACTATGAGTTCATGGAGGTTACCGGTAATCAATGCAATTCCCTTGTTATGTCACCACCTGGAAACTTAGTATTAAATGGAATTTAGAATTATTCTTTAAAAAAAAAAAACAACCTGAAATTCACACCCGCTTTAAAACATAGATGGCAGAAAAAACAGGTGGTTCAATTTTTCGTGTGTCTTACTGTGACCCTTCTCCAAAAGAGAGAGGACATATAAGAGTTAAAGTGTTACTTTGCACTTTCTGGAACATAATGATTCTCGACTGAATGTATTTACGTTGCATTACACTGAACCACACTTACACTGAACACAGTGTAATGCAGTAATTAACAGAAAAAAAGATGACCTAAGAGTCTGGAGTCAGATTTAAGAATGGGGTTGGTCAGAAACATTTTGGTAAGACATTCATTTTCTGCCAACTGAAACTTTTTACTGAAATCCATCTCTTCCCCATTTCCTTACTCCATTTAATCCCAAAACAGAATTTTCTAAGATCTGAAATATGGTTTTGGGTCACAAACGTAAGAAAAAAGACAGAGCAAAGGGCAAATGTTCTCTAATTGACACTTATTTAAATCAATACATTAGTTCAAGTATCTGAATAGTGAAGAGGAGAAAGTGACTTTGATTTCCCCCTTTTTCGTACAATGCTCTGACATACTCTCCCTTGCAGCTCTCTCCCTCCTGTCTACTTGTTTTCTCATGTCTCTAACTTAGTCTTTTTTCCTTACCCATAAAAAATTTTTGATGGATTGTTTTCCCTAACTCATTAGAAAAGAAACTGATGTCAAAACAATGAATTTTTCTCTCATTCATTCATTCAAAGAATTCTTGCTTTCTCACCAGCCCTCAGAAATTTAGACTCATTTCCAGCTCTGCTGTAGACATTCATTATGATCTTGAGTAAGTAATTTTATCTCCTTCCACCTCTCTTTTGCACTGCATATGAAAACAAGAAGAAAGTCTTCTGTCTCCCCTGAGTAGTTCGCTTCTGAGCTTTCTGGGACAAGGATTGGCACTTACTATACAGCTGTGCGATGTCCAGTATAATAAACCTGCAATATCTCCAGGGATATCCAGACATGAATGTAATGCAAATAAATGCAGACAGTGCTCTGCAGTACAAACTAGTTCTTATTTACAGTTGCTGAAGGTCTCTACCATGAAACTGTTTGCACAGTTACCAAATGTTCAGCAATCACTCTTAATACTTGCTTATAAATACAGAAGTACTTACAGGCTTTTGGAACACTAAACAAACTAGTCTCAAATTAACAATCTCATATATTATAGCAGTCTCAGGCAAAAAGTAATTGATAAAAAGGCTATGTAGTTCAAATCCCTCAAAACTACTGACAGATACAGACCAGTCTAAATGTAATATCGCAAGTGCTCTTAACTGCCTCTCATCATCTTCAACAGTCCCCTTGTCACGAGTGTATGATACCTTTGAGGAAAATTGAAATTATCTAAAATGAATACCAGGACTTCAGAAAAAGCACTAATTCACAATCAGATCGCAAGTCTTATGTACACTGACTTATAATGGTGTGAGTTGTAATGGTGAGATTTATATGAGATGATTATACATATGATTGATAATAGCGTGCATTCAAAATCAGTATCTTCACCTTTGTAATCGACTGTTTCATGCTATCCTGCAAATTGACTGGCAGAAGTGTTTCCCTTCCCATTGTTCTCCCCCAAGTATTAATATTTAGTCCATAAATTTTATTCCAGAGCATTTATACTTTTTTCAAGCTGAGCATAAGGTAAACTAAGTCTTTCAGCAAATAATTTTTAAAAACCCACCCCCAAAACACACACACAAAAAAAAAACTAACCCCAAAAAACACCACCCCTGCCAGAATCGCTGAGGCTTGAAGACATTTTTAAAGCCTAGTGGAACATTACCGTACAGTTTGAAAAAAGGGTTTGTCTTCAGAGAATTGCAAGGCCTTGAAGCCTACCAAACATTACAGTAAACGAAGGACTGGCTGATACTAGAAAGCCCTCAAAATGCAGCTTGGTATCAAAAAGCCACTCTTCAGTCCAATTTATGTGTCTTCTTGAGGGGAAAGATCAAATCCCAGACTAGAATTACACACCACTGTGACAGTTAAAACAGAATAATGCAAAACAAACACTGCTGTTCACATTCAGGACTAAATGAGACCCAGTAAAACAATCAATTTCTTATGTCAAACATTTCACTTCTGTTAATGCTACAGGACGTAAAACACAGCAAAGCACACAAACGGAGTGTTCTTAAAACAGCAATGTATTTTTCTCCCAGAGAAAAGTATCATGTCTATAACTCATACATGGATTGAACTTGGCAGCATGAGCATCTGAAACAGGCTCTGGGGTTTGTAATGCCACTGTAATGCACTGCCAGAAGTTAGTATTAACAAGAAATCCAGAAAAGCATAGGAAAAACTGCACCCAGTTTCCCTGAAGGATACATCACAGTAAATTCAGGATCTTTTGTCAGAAAAGTGTATAGGGCATTTTCTTGATAGCATAGCAACTTTTTTCTTTTTGTCCTCTTCATATTAGAGAATGTATTTAGAAACTAGCAAAACTGAGAATTAATGCAACATGAAACCACAGAACATTGCAGTCAGAAAAAAATATTTTAGTATGTTACTAGTAAAGCAATGTAATGTCTTTGTCTAGAGGTTTCTTTCTATTAAGCTAAATGTAAAGACAAGTCAATTAAATTTGCTTTGTGTTTTGTAAGTATCTTCTTTTGCATAAGAAGAGTCATCTTTTTCATTACGGAAAACATGCACATATGAGCATATTGGTTCCTATTATCAAATATTCCAGAGCAAAGGCCAAGTCACACACAAGGAGAGTGCTAAAAGAGACACTTCTGACACCTCTCTGTATTGATAATCCCTGGAGTGGATGGCAAGAAATCTGGAACGCTGGTGTGAACTCAAGTCTATCCTTAATTGTGTCACGCTGTCAAGGCTTATTCCTCTGGTTCTGCTATTCAGAGTTCCAAAGTGATGCACTCCTGGCATATGCCCCCATTCACTCCTGCCTACGATGTACTTCTGACGGATCATCTATTTTAGAAGAGAGATATGCAAAATTACAGGAGCAGGAGATAAAGCAGGAAGGAGGATTTGAAGACGCCTAGATATGCCAGGTAAATCCCTGCTGCCCTGAAATAGTGATACAGCAAACAAGAGGAGCCCCTACACATTCTCCAACCCCACTGCCACTGGCTGGGCAACTTCCACCCAAAAAGCCAACCACTCTTCCCTGAAAAACAAGGAGGTCATCTCCAGGTTGCCTACTGCAAATAGGTCCTGCCCTGTAGTCTTCCTAAACCACGCCTGGACATTGGCTGTGGCTAACTGGCTTAGATCAAAACCTACAGCACTGGTACAGCTAGAGTAACTAAGGACATAAGCCCACTAGAGAATAGGACACTATAAGGCATCAGCAGCAGTCAGAGAAGACTACCGGCAAGCTGCAAAATAAGTAGTTAAAAAGTTTATTTAAAGGTGAAATCACTCATGCTAATAAGAGAAACCTAAATGATTACGCATGAAAACTTTATATCATATCCAGTCACTATGAACTATTTAATCACCATCACATATTCTTTATTCTCACACTTCTAAAAATAACTTTGATTTTGGAGGACTCCAAACATACAAGGTTAAGAGTGTTATCATAAATCTCCTCAGTCCCTTCATATTATATATGCACATTTATTAATTTTTTAAAATTTATATATGCTCCTGCTTTTAAGATCCCACCATTCACAATCTCTGTCTACTAAAAGCAAGTCTAAGGTCATGCTAGTGAGGGGAAGAGTTCCTTCCCTTCTACAATGTTACAATGTAGTTTTTAGTCTTTCAGTTACAAAAAACCAGATAGTAGGCTAAGCTTCTGCTAAATGAGCAGATCTTCCACGTTTCAAAACATGAAATCAGAAATTAAAGAAAAAACAAACCAAGACATCATGAGCTTCAATTGTCATTGAAAAAAAAAAACCACCAAACCTTCTTGTGTACACTTTCTAGACCATACACAAAGGGTGAACAAATAACCATTCTGTGCTCTACGTGTTACCTGAATTTTAAGAAGAGGTAGATTATCAACGCCGCTAGATGGTACATATGTATATTTTCTGAAAAGAGATATTTTGATTTGTTTCACTTCTTGTCAAAGAGTTTGAGAAAATAAAATATTTAAAGAAATACCATCAAGGTGTTACATTTTTAGGAGTCAATAACTGTTACCTGCCATTTTATCAGAAAAATCAACCACGATGCTGATAATTTAATTGAAATGATTCCTTTTAGAAATGTAACTACAGCTTACGATGTATTACAAATAGATATGATTAAAATCAACCATTTCTCAAAAAAGAAAACTTCCACGACATTCACTGAGAGGAGATGAATGGCTCAAGATCCAAAGATAATGAATCTGAGAAGGAATAATTTTCAAGAGAGAGGTGTATATGCAGACCTTCACTCTAGCCTATTCTGTTCAACAAGATTTTCTTGATTAAGCCATGTTCTCAAATAATCTCCAGAAGAGTATTTGCGTTGAAGAACAAGCAATCGTTCAAAGGAATTTCCATCCTGAAGACTGCCAGAATTCCTCTATTTTTTACCAAATGTAAATTACTTAGGCCAATCAGTTGATATATTCATCATTATTAATCATTAAGAGCTGGTAGTATTGCTATCTAAGCAAAAGGCATAATTTTAATAAGGACCGTGTGTTCTGCTCAGCTGTGACTACATGTGGACAGCAGACCCAGAAGCCCTACGCAGCACCTCTGGTCTGGGTGAGAGTTCTTGCTGACATTTGGTGGGGGTGACAGAGCACTGACTGTCCCTTCAAAAACATCCTTCTGCAGGGGAAGAAAATCCAGACACAAAAAGGAAAGAATGGTAGTGTGCTCTGGTACCCAGCCGATACCATCACAGGACTAGAATTACAGCCTCTACCCATCATCAGCCATAGTAATTTAGAAATAGAAAACTTGCCATTTAATTCAGCCATGTGTGAACTTTCTGCATTGTTTAGTCTTCATCTAAAACTCAAAGCGTTTTCACTTTATTTCATTTTTCCTAATTACATGGGTGAGCTAAAATGGGATGAACTGCAGTCAAATGCATGAGGAAGGCTAACACAAATCCTGTGCATCACAGCTCTGCTGAGCTTTTGCAATTCTACTTAACAGTTGCTGGCATGCTAAGTACCCCAGTCCTTTCAGGGTTCAGCCCTATAGTAGCTGTCAGAGTGAGTTACATTAACTGAACAGAGATTTTGAAGGAAAATCTAGCTAACCTATTCCTGAGGGCTGCATAAGATTTTGTGATCACTGCTAATTCATTGCTGGTAAAAAGGTACGGACACAACAGAACAAGGCCATTCTGTTAATTTTTCACTTGATGTTCTCATTTGCTATTCAACAGCATATCACAACAGTTACTCATGCCATTATTCTGATTTCCAGCTTTAAATTGTTCACTTTTCATGCTATGCATGAATAATCCAGATACTGACAAGGCTGTTTTATTTGTTTGTAAGCATGTTTTTGCTTGAAATTTTGCTTCCTGTTTCTACACAGGAAATGAAAAATCAGCATAGAATATAGCATATACTATATGCCTCTAAAGGGTGATAGGAACATATTTTTCTTCTGCACTTTACCCTAAATGGAACTTCCATTCTTTGTGCTCAGTAATCCAGAAAAAAAGGGCGGAGAAAAAAGCAAACCTGAGCACTTTATCGCTATCTCCTACTTTCCCCTTCATAGAAATGGACCATGATATGAATTAATCATCGCCTGCACAAAGATTATACAGAAATAAATAAGATATATATAATTTTGTCTGATGACCAAAAGGAAAGTATCAGTCCTAAAAATAATTCCTCTTATCATCTTCCAACCAGTTCCTTCAACAAATTCTTTGGATGAAACAGATTGGCTGACACATCACAAAAAGCATAAAGAAAGTTGAGCATTCTTCACAGAAAATATCCTGTCAACAGCATCCTAATCTTTAAATTCAGTGCCTGTTAGCTTAAGTGTCCATGAATGTAGCTGCCATAACTGCTAAACAAGGAGAAATCTCTATCCATATAACTCATGGGAAGGGCAAGTACCATGCTGCTCATGGCCAGTGCAGCTTAAAATGTAAACAGTGTTAGCTTGTACCACCTAAAATATACAACATAGAATACAAACTGTAACTCCAGGATAATAACAAACTCATTCAAAAAACACACTGCAATCCCTCCTAAGGGAGGCAAAAATATGTATTTTCTGTTACAATATCAGGTTCAAACATCAAACAGGTCCCAGAGAAAAAGAGACTTGATCTACAACTGCTTCTCTTTTCATGTGTAAAAAAAAATATCCTTCTCGCCCTGCTCCAAACTGTGCTCCATAAAAGTATGGCAAACAGTCAGCTCCTCTTTTCTACCCGCCTCTGAAACTCCCAGGCTCTCTCACTTCTTTCTACACCATTGGGTGATTCCAGCTGAAAGATGGAAGATCAGCATGGCATCCAGAGTACCATACAACCAGAGCGTTGACACCCATTACAGCTGAGAAAGTAGCTTCTGGCCATTAATCCCACCTCCTTTGCCTCAGAACTGCCATCCATCACCCAAGAAGGGAGAGGAACAGTTTTAGTTTGACAGTTTCAGTCAGAAGCTTCTAAATAGCAGCTTTCTGTGATTTAGGCTGACTTAATGTCTGTTCCATTAGGTGCTGACTGCTGCCAATGTCATTGTTAGGCACCTAGTTCTTAGCACTCAGTCTGGGTAACACGGATGCCTCCAGCCTTGCTCCATTCCTGGACTCTTGTAAATTCCGTTTGTACAAGTGACAGTGTTATGCATTACAGTTCCCAAATCACTTTGGGGCCTAGCCTGTATTGGCCTACTTTACGGAAGAGAATTAGAGATGTCACCACAGCTAGGAAGGACTCGCAGCAAGTATATAAAGCCACCAAGGGTTACAGAATGAGGAATTCCCAGCAAGATCAGAAGCAACCTAAACTGCAATGTGCACATCTGCCCCTGGCTTAAAAGTCTGAAAGGACACGTAGGACAGATCTGAACCACGTGAGGGATTTTTTTCCCTCAAAAGTCTCCTACAGCATATCAACAGTGAGGTATACCTGCTCCTGGCTTGTCAAGTTATACAGTCTCTCCTTTGGTCTGTAATACACATTAAGGAAGCTGTTTTGGAATAAGATGAGATTTTTTTCAAGTTCTAATACAGAAAGCATTCAGAAAACCAAACAAACAAGCAAAGAAAAAACCACCATGCTTTACGTCTCTCTCTATTGTCACTATCACCCAATAGATCTGTATACTAAACAAAATCAGTCACTGATAAGGAGTTTCTTAACAAACTTGAACTGGGAAAGCAGAAGACAATTCTAATAAGAAGTACTAGGTTCCTTAAGCAGATACTTTTGGTATACTTAGCTGGTTGGCAGAGATGAAAAAGGGAAAAGGAAGCCTAGAGAAAAAGAAAAAGAAAAAAAAACCAAAACAAAACCCACTTTTTTTCTTAAAGAGAATGGGAAAAAAATTACAGCAAAAGCAAATATAGTCAAATTGCAGTGCACAAAACTAAGCTCACAGTGGCAAGCAATCTGTAGTGATATGACTAGGTTAACCATGTGCCTGCAAACATTGCTAGTTTCATCAGGAAGTTTCAGAGGACATTTAGTAAACAAACCACTTCATTTTAAAGGCACAGATTTCTTGCTACAGAACCACCAATGTCCCAGAATTAAATAATTAGCACAATTACTTTTGCAGTCTTTTTAATAACCCAGTAGCTGGAACACTTGTTATGGACAACTGTTGTAAGGCAGTCAATATTTAGTTTGGAAAATGGCTTCTACCTGCTACAACACTTCACGATGTCAAGTAACAACAAAACACTGCAAAAACTGAACATTGCAAGTTCCTGGAGTGTAAGATAAAGTCAGAAACACAGGCACAGGAAATCGTGATTCTGTGTACCAGGAAGTGAAAAGTAACACTAGAAGTTGCAACATTGACTGAATCACTGTATTCATGGGTTCAAAAGGATGCCAGAAACACTCCATACAGAAAGGAAAACAAATATCCTAAAGTGAACTGAACAATTTTTTGCATCTCCACAAGGACAAAGCTAAACGTAGTAATACATAAGACTCTTCAACATGTTGGAATTGGTATATAGTATCCTTGAAAGTATGTATTTATTTGGAACAACTAGGTTATGACTTAATAAGATTCATGCTTTGCATTACAAAAACCAGGTAACTGGAACAGTACTTAGCCTACAAAACTGTCAGAGTTCCTAGAAGTTGTTTGGATGTTTACAGACATGCTCTTTTCTCATGAAACTCAGAAACCTGAAATAATTTCCTAAGTACATGTACCAAGTGCTATTTTAGACACTGCAGTACCTGAGGCATCCCCAAAAGCTGCTAGATGTGCCACAGGACTTACAGGACACTCACATTTTCTGGAGACGCTCCTTGAGGTCACACAGGATAGCGTATCACAAACTGGGTCTTCAGGGATATTAATTGCAAGTGAATGTAAAGTGCCTCCACAAATGGAGACGTTGAAGAATATATTCTCTTTGTATCATATCAAAATAGAAGAGAAAAGCTCAAGGAAAAATTAAGTGCTCCACTTGCTAAAAATTCAGTATTTGCAGGCCACAGATGCTTGCTTACTTCTATAGCAAAAAGACGCTACTGGGTTCTATAAAGTCAAGCCAAAAAGCATTTTCTTATAAGTGAAAAAGCAATTACAAAAAAAAAGAAAACTTAAAATTTATGCAAAGATTTTACCAAAGAATAACATCCATGATCAAATGCAGAGAAAGGAGCGGTGCAAGCATTATGTTTTTCCCCTTCACCTACACAAGCACAGACTAAACCTTTGCTTGTGTAGCTAAGCTAAAAGTTCTGTTTACATATTTATACTGAATTGAAATGGTCTAAGAATTTTGGTTTCCATACTGAATGCTGACAAAGTTCTTAAGAAATGTGTGATACTTAAAAAACAAAACAAAAAATAAACAAAAACCCCAACAGACAGGTTCATATATGAGCATGTACTGTAAAGTTTGGAAAAAAATATTCTGTAGGTCCAATAGATGCTCAAACATTTCAGCATTTTCTAGGAACTGTTTAATCCCTGCCACTTTCCATATACAAAAAAATAAATCAGTCTTCCACACTTATATAGAAAAAGAAATAATAGGAATTTTGGATCTGGTTTTGTTCACACTAACATCAGCAGAAGCTTGACCAATTATTTGACTGAGCGAAGATGTCCTTACTGTCCTTACTGCTCTGGAGTCCCAGACGATGGGATCAGGTTGCTGAACACATGAACTAATCCTATTAGCCAGTAAAAGCACTGAATTTTTCAGTCATGACTTTTCAGAATTTCAGCATGATCCACTCTCACCAAATTAAAGCACCTTAAAATGGGGCAGATGTAAGGTTGTGAGTGAAATTAAAACCACACATATACTGCAATTTATAATGTATAGTGACTCATTCTCATCTATTTCCTGATCCCTCAAATCCACCTAGTCTTTAAATATAATAAAATTACATGATTATGCTTCCAGGTGTTCATTTAAAATGGCTTCAGAAGTTTAAAGCCGTGTATAAATCTGGCCAATTAATATTTGTCGATTAGGCAATTATTTAAATTAATATAACTGAATTTTCCTAAAATGGTCTTTTCTTTTTCTTTATGCTTTGTCATAATAACAACAAAGGGCAAGAAATTGTTCTCCTGCTCCCAAAACCTAAAGGTTACCCTTCCCCCTTCCTGCATCAGGACAAAAGTACGATTACTGATATTTTTTTCCACCAAAAATGAATCAAGGCAGGAAAAATTAAGCAGAGTAACAGACAGAGAGGGAGACTGACATCAAAAACAAAAATGGCCCAGCATTAAGGGCACTCAACTTGGAAGTGAAAGACAAAGGGTTAAATTCAGGTCCTCTGCCTGACATGAACAAGAAATGAAATGAAATAACTGGAAGATTCTCCTAACCACTCACTGTAATTTCAGTGTGGATCAATCCTGCTGCTGCTATAAGGCTTATTTAAGTACAAGCTTAGCACGCACTAGTCATGCAAATTATTTGCCCTGTTTTTCAAATACTAGACCTGGAATAAACTCCCTGCTATCAGTACATCTGTACAAGATACAATCACACAGGAAAGTTTTGCTGCTTGCAGGATCCCACATTTGTACAAAGAACCCCGTCTGAGACTGTAATACTAAAGTGTTATGGAATTTGCTGTATTTGTATGAAGGAAAAACAAAACAAACAAACAAAAAAAATCAGCATTTTACCTGTGTTTAGTTTTGTCAAAAAACCCTCAAAACTGGTATCAGGAAGGAACATTTTGAGCAAGCTAACCCTCAATGTCCTCAATTTCAATGATTTAGGAGATTATTGAACAAATTTCTCTGACTTGCTAGCAGCTGTATAGTCTATTTCATTAGCATACATTTGCAGTCATTATGAGATAGTTTACATGTATATGAGGGAATGCACACATTCAAATATTTTAGATCCACCTTACATGGGATGGTAAACCACATTAGCCTTTTCATTCTATGGATATAGACCAGAGTCCTACAGCTACCAAACACATTCATAAAAGACAGAAAACCAAAGAAAACAAAACAAACCCTTTCTTCAGGCTGCAAAGCAGTTGCAAAACCGTTCTGTTGCGCTGTCTAGCCCCGTGGCTGACATGAGCTCTGAAAGCAGTTTTCTCCTAGAGACAATGGGAAAACCTCCACTTCACCTAACAGACTGCTGTTTAAATTATCTATCACACCGAGTCGCTTAGAAAGAATTTGTTGTTTGTAATTGTCAAAGTCTGTGAAAGAAAATCAGTTCACAGGATTTGCAATAAGCAGGGGCATCTTTAACACCCCAAGTTTTTAAACTTTTAAACACATTTATGCTGAAAATTAATTGCAGTGGTATGACGTCCTTAACCACAGCAGCCTGAAAAACTGCAGCATCAAATCAATGCAACTACCTGAATCAGCTACCTGAAACTGAGATTGAACAGGTGGGATAGCATAGCAAGCACATGTTCATATAACCATTTTGAACATCTCATATAATTCTATTGCCCCTTACTGACCTTTGAAACTCTCCTGCCAGTTGTATGAGTACGCATTTATGAGTCAGGGCCAATATGAGCACTTTACAGGATTTTGTCCTACTCTCGTTCATTGGAAGAATCATTTGGAAAAAATATGTCCATTTTAAAATCTTGCCAAATTTGCCACAAATGGCAAAGGACCCTTTGACAGTGAAATGACAGCATGTTTACCTTCTGTAGTTAAGTAACAAAGACACTACTTCCATGTGCAATAAAGCCCAGTAAGTCATTCATGGGCCAGCTGAAGCGATTGGTAATTCAGTTACAGACCCAGTACCTAGAGCATACAAAGAAATCAAACACTGACTTCAGTTAATGAACACAGACCTGGATATCCTTCCTCTGATATCAAATAAAATAGTAGGTTAGAGTTGAAATAAGACATTTATTGCGCTTGATCCCATCACCTTCAGTTGAACTGCATGTAACATTTCAACCCTCAAAACTGTCCTATTAATTTCTCTGAGTCAGGTTTGGGAACAGGTGATAAGAGATAGTAGCAGCTGGAGCTGAACCACACTTCTCTGCAGAATTATAATGAATATCTTTTTCTTGTAAAATTTTGTTTACACTCTCATAAAGTGACTAGCCATAGATAAATGCATTAGATATCTGTACATTAAATCAGATTCAGGACAGAAATACTAACTCTCTATATTAATTTCCCAAATGGGGAAAAAAGTAATCTCCCCTTAAACTGCCTGATTTGAGAATCTTTCTTAAAATAATAAAAAGGAAAAAAACAGAAAAAGTAAAAAAAAAAAAATCAAAGCTCTATTATGGAATAATTGTTAAACAAGGACGCATAACACTATTGCATTAGAAAGTAAAATTTTTTCTATGGTGGGCCTAGATAGAGATAAAGTAAATAATATTTCTAAGCTCTTTATCAATTTTAACAAGGTTACATTTAATATGTACTTGTAGTCAATGGAGATTTTATTTTTTATGAACTTATTAAAGGAAAATGTTAAGGTTTCAAGACAAAATAATAATGATACTCCACAAACATACATATTTTATATAAAAACATGCAGACTTTTGCCCTATACCTTTTCAGAAATCTATATGGCAAAAGGAATTAATCCCTTCTCCACCGTCTGCTAAAAGCAGAAGCCACTGTATTCATGTTCTGATAAATGCAATGATCAGTTACAAAATAATGGAAAAATCCTGTGTGTTTCAGAAATAAAAATTCCAGTTAAGTGTCAGGAGATATATATATTACACATATACATATATATACATATAGAGAGAGTTTGATATATACAACCAAATCTTTTACCTATTCAGGTTATCTTTTCAGTGTTATTTTCAGTCAGACCTGACATTCCTTGGCTTCAGCTGCAATAACATTGGTTCCAGAACATGGGCAAGAACCTCCAATATAAAAAAATCAGTAATTCATGAACCAAATTCACAGGGGTGAGAGCACTGACTTGAAGTGATAAATTAACTTCTTAATAATAGCTCTTGAGACAATCCTCTTCAGAAAATCGATTGTAGTGTTTAAGCAATATCTTGATTTTTATTTATGTGACATTCAAAATAAACCCTTGTTCACTATGTAAGTATGTATGTATATTATATATGTGCATGTGTGCCTATACACACATATGCATATATGCATATTCATGTTTATTGGGTTATTTCCTCTTTTTAGTTTCCTAAAAACTAGTCTTACCAGCACATATTACAGAAATATTTTTAAATTACTTTTGCCTGGAGCAAATTTTTTTTTTTACCATTTAATCATGTTTTCACAGAAGAGGTCTGATAAATTAATTCTGCTGTTTATCTTCATTTTCTACATAATAGTAAGAGAATAGTCTTTACCTGTTCAATGCAATTTCAAACTGATAACATGTTCCCAGCTATTAAATGCTTTCCTAGTAATTATCAACTGTTCAAAAAGAATGATTTATTTGTTAAACATGCCTTAATTATCAAAAATACTTTAATCATGAGAAGCATGGTAAAAGAACTAATGAAACTGGTAGTAACTGTCACTTAATGGAGTGGCCTTTTGTTTAGGGTGTGTACACTGGATAGTACAGTAAGTCTTATGTACACAAGGAGTTAAGTACATCCCCAGCTATGTGCAGTTAATAGTCCTGTCAAAGTCAGTGTAAATTAAAGCTTTCATTAGCATACATAGAAAAAAGTTACAACATTTTCAAATATTAAATATAAATGATGGCATATATAAACATATCAATATATTGAAGAGATTGATAATATTGGTTGATTTAAGAGCTTGATTGGTATATTTAAGGCTTGATTGATCTGCTACTCAGCAACTGCTATTACATGTAACTCACATACATTCATACTGTATTCAAAACTGCATGGTATTTTTTTTATTTCAGATATATGGACAAAAAATAATGCAATAATCACATAATAAAAATCCACAAATTCAAGTAGCCAAGCAAAAATTGTCATATTTTTAGCTGCCCACTTTCTGGATCACGGCTGTGTGAAAATGCTCTGTAAGCCAGGAGCAAAGATGCACAGCAGGGACAGAACTGTCACACAATACATACTCCAGGTTTCTTTGTGAATAACTCTCAGGAGTAGAATAACATTTAAAGTTTGCTGCAGTGTTTGATTTTGAAGGGAGAAATGTTTTGAGAGCAGCAAAAGCACACGAGTTGCTATTGTAGGCTATATCCCAGTTTTATTGTATCATTTTACTACAGAAACCCATCTGATCTTGTGTTGGATTAACGGTTGGACTTGATCTTAAAAGTCTTTTCTAACATAAATGATTCTATGATTTTGATTACATGGGGTTCAGGATCTAATTCACATCTGCTCACTGAGCCAGAGAAATGGGTTATAGTGAAAAGGAAATGAGAAGGACCAGGAATACAAATGAACTGAAACATAGGCATTTAATGAATTCCTCCCTCCCTCTAAAATCAGGTCTAGTAATTCATTGTGAAATATATTTAGGCTTGGTCCACAGCAACTTTAATTCAAATAGACACATCTAAATTTCCCCCATCTTTACCACTACAGGATTTTTTTGCGTATTCTTTAATAATTTTGCCAGCAGTGTGCTGAATGCTATTTCTTCTAAGTATGCAATCTAAGCATTATGTTTCAAAATGGCTGGGAAAATCTTTGCCATGACTCCCAAGTTGCAACATGTTAGATATTCATAGGTTTTCAAAGCTGCTGGTTGAAGATATAATGAAAGGATCTAAGGTTTATGCATGAATCAGCATCCCCTTGTCATAATGTCATGGTGCAGTGATCCCTGCAGAGCTGTAAGACTCGATTTAAAACAGAAAAGCTCAACTAAGGTTCTTGAGGCCCACAGGATTAAACATCCAAGATCGTGCATATATTACCTCTGTGATGAAACTACTGTATGAAAAACTTGTTACAGTTATGAAGGTTTTATAGTACTCCATAGGAAATGTCTGTTTAGATGACTCCAATATCCTTTCAATGAAAGAACATGCAAGTACATAACACAACTATCTCTGATTGGCTCAGTGGTTATAAGAGGAAGGAATTTCATCCTCACCAGTTTCCTCTTTTCTTGTTTTGACAGAATTAACAATTTTTTAAAAATATGAATTTGCTGATGGTCAGCACCTCTCCAATTAGACTAGACTCAGTTACACTGTGCTGAAAGACAATAAAGTCCAGTGGTTTGGTCATCTTCCAATTCTCTGAATCACCATGAATTCTCCAAGATAATTGGCTAAGCCCATTTCTCTTGAAGGATGTAACAGTAGTCATGGCAGTGAACATTCATCTTAATTGTGCCATCAGTCTGAAGAAAGACTGCACCATCTTGGAATCAAAACCATTAAGCCCCCTAGTCACTCACGAGGTGTCAAAGTGCAATTAGATTCCAACAGCTACTCCTGATGACCTGTCAACACAGCTTTAGGTGAGAATTACAACAGTTCAACAACCTAAAATGACTGTTTATTATGGATATATTACATGAGGCTACCTACTCCCAGAATGTCCATTCCTCCCCTGCTACACATAAGCTCTGATCACCTTTAACTGACTGAGTAGTCTTACTGCTTCAAATATCCCTCAGAGGTACATGACCACCATCTCCTCTTTTCTGGAAGCTTAGGAACCTAATTTAAAAGTACTATCACAGCAATACAACTCTTCCATCTAAAAACTCTTTGCTCCATCAACGAACTCCGAGCAAGTGCTGACAGTAAATTTGAAGATGCTTTTAAATAGTTTTTACAGTGGGTTTGGGGTTTGTTTTTTAAAGCGCATAGAACTGAATGCCCTCGTTCCCCTTCCGTCACTAAGCGGCAGGAGAGAGGGAGGCACAGCCCCAGCGGGGCGGGAGCGGCGGAGCCCCGGGCGGCTGCCGGCTGCCACCTGCCGGCTGCCGGAGCGGGACGCCGCCCCGCCCGGGGCGCACGGCAGCACAGCACCGCTGCCGCACCATCGTCCGGCGTTTTTGGAGCCTCAGACCGTGCTGGTTTGGGGGTTTTACATTAAAAGCCGAAATACTTCGCTTGTCAATTTTAGGAAATTTATGTGTTATTCTTAGGGCAGAAAAAACTCATTACTTCTGTTACAGTATAACCCTGCCACTACATTTCCGTGAAGGAAAATCACCTTGCTAGAGTGAAATACCTGGGTAAATACCAAAGCATTTTGAGTTCCATATTATCCTACATTTCTGTGACCTTCTTCTACACTTGCATTGTTTAACTGTTGATAGTGCTGGTTTTAGACATAGGTTCATTGTACACTATTCTGAAAAAAAACAAACCCAAACCAAAAAACAACTTGTAGATTTTTCAATACATTCGTTCTTATTTGAAATAAAGAGGACAAAAAAAAAAGGATCCTCCTTAACCATCTGTGCATGCCGTGCTCTGCAATCAACTGCTAAATTCTGCTTCTTATATGGCAAGTAGTTGTCTTCAGAATTCCCCAATCTCCAATCAAACCTTTCTTGGAAAGTAATCAATAATCAGTAACATTTTTAGCACGTGCTTCATCAGTCAATGAAATGCAATTGACAAGATAACTTCAGTAAACCATCAGTGGTGATTGAGGTGACCAAAAAAGCAAGTACATGCTCATGTCTTAATTTGGTGCTCTTCAAACTGCTTGACAACGGAAGCCTTGGACAAGGTTCAGACAAAGGAAAACCCAAAACGTAGATAGCATCTCCCCTCTGCTGGAAGTCTCGAAGTCCATCACAGCAGTCTACAGCCTACATGTCATCTGAGTCCAAGAAAAAGCTCAAGAAAAAGGCTGACGCTTGCACGCAAACACAGATAAAAAGCTTGATGGGACTGGAGAAAAATACAAATTTCTCAAAGACCAGGTGGCTATACTTGTCTGTAGTACTAGCAGAAAAAAAAAGTCTGGGCATTTTACACAAATTATATTCAGGATTTTGTTGACTTCAGAGAATTGAGAAACACTGAAAGACCCATAGCATTTTTGCAGAATGCCATCTAGACCTCTACACAAGTTCTTGCCAGAGTGACAGTCCCAGTAACATACGGCAAATACTAACCACAGGCAGCTCTGGTTGCTGAAAACGCTCATTACCAAAAAAACCAAGAACCCACCGGTTTCCAAAGATTACAAAATAGCCTTACTATGGCTTATGACTTACTCTGACCTTTTTTGACTTTAGCTGTGTACTACACTCTCCTACCCTCACATATGCCACTGAAAACTCCTTGGGTTGAGCTTTTGCTCCACCTGTCCCAGCATTTCTGCCGAGACGCCCCTCTTCACCACCTCCTCACCTACAATAATGCAGCTGAAAGAAAAAAAGAAAATGTCGCCAATGGAGGGAAATTGCTCTCGTTGACAGCTAACCTCCAGCTTTGGTATCTCTTAAGGCTTGTCCCCAGGAGGGACAGGAAAACGCCTCGGAGAAGTGCGGCGCTGGGCAGACAAAGAGCTGTAGCTCGGCAGGAGCGTGCAGCAGGGCACAAAAGCAGGATCCTCCTCGCTGACCGTGACACTGCAGGGCCCCCGGTTTTGCTTGCAACGTCAGACAGTGCAGCGGGGGAAGGCGGACCCCCCCCATGGCCCTGGGAACGCCTGCCTCACACTCACAGCTCTCACCACCGACACCGGCAGAGCCCGCAGCCCCTTGTTGCAGCTGCCCCTTGTTGACCCCCTGGCCGGGCACGGCTTCTTGCGCAGGCGACACTCCCCTGCCAGCCACGCTGCTCCAGGGGGTCAAACTACGCCCCGCAGGGACAAACCCGGGGCGGCTGCCCAGGGGGCAGCTACCGGGCGACGGGCAGAAGCAAACACCAATGCGGGACCACTCCAAGTGCCCAAGGGCTCCTTTCTTCGCGCTAGGACGACCGCGCTGCACCCCGCCGCCTTCACCATCGCCTCCCGGAGCAACTCGTGCTCAGCGCCCCGCGGCACGCGTGCGGCCGGGCCCTGCCTCGCCGGAGGCAGAGTGAGGGTGGAGCCCCGGCAGCCGCCCGCGCAGCCCGCCGCTGGCCCATGGCCCGCCGCGAAAGCCACGGGGGCAGCGGGCTCCCGGCGAGGGCTGAGCGGGAGGTGACACTCGTGCAGCGAGCGGACAGGCCCCGGCGCCCCCAGGGAGAGCGGGGGGCTCCGGGGGCGGCGAGATGGAACGCGGAGCGCCGCGCGGCCTAAAATGGCTGATCACCCCCACAGCAACCCGCTCCGCACCGCCTCGACTGCTGCCGGGAGGGGGCCCCGGCCCTGCCCACGCCGGTTAACAGGAAGGCTCCACAGCCGCGGCAGAGCCCGCGGCCAGCCCCCGGGCGGCGGGGTGTGCTGTGGACAGCCCCGCGGCCGCGCAGCCTTATGTAACGCGCGGAGAGAGTGGCCGGGCGGGGGCGGCAGGAACCATTTTAAACCTCCGCGAGGGCTGGGGCGGTGCGCGGAGAACCAGCGCCCCGTTTCGCCGGGGCCGGGCGCTCCCGCACCTGCTCGGCAGCGGCACAGCTCCCCGCCCCGCACACATCCCCTCGCCCCGTCTCCCCCCCACCCAGAGAACCACCACCCCCGCCGCCGCGCGGAGGCGCCCCGCCCCCGCCGCCACAGCAGGCGCGCAGCGGGCAGCGGCTGGCGGTGTCCGTTACTCACAGGCGTTGGTGACGGCGAAGCTGTTGGCCACCTCCAGGTTGTCGATGTGGGGAGTCAGCCTGAACTCCGAGGTGGAAAACTGAACCATCCCTACCCGAAACGCGCTGTACTCCTGATCGGCGCCCCTCGGGAATAGCCCCCCTGCAGGGAAACACACACACACACACATATCAGGCGGGCGGCGGCTCGGGGAGAGCAGCGCTGGTGCCGCGTCCCTTCCCGCCGCCGAGGCTGGGCTGGGCGGGTGTGCCGGTAAGCTCCGCCGGCCTGGGCACCGCTGCCGGAGCGATCCCGGCTGCGGGTCTGGCCCCTGCCCGGCCGTCGCGGCAGAGCCTGGGGGAGCAGCAGGACGGGCGGTGTGGCGAGGGGGGAAGGCGAAGGGACGGGGGAGTCGTTGGCCGCGGCCGCTGGAAGGGTCCTCACAGGCGCCTGGCGGATACCGCGGTGGGGCTGGGCGCGAGGCGACATGACAGAAATGCCCGAGTGGCACCGGCGGGGATGAGGGAGCGGGAGATCCGTCGGGAGGAGAGCGAGGTCCCCCGGCATGCGGGCACCTACCGATCTGTATGCTGTTAGAATTGACCCCCCAGATCAGTCCCCACAACACAGGAGCCAGGAAGACAGAAATATGCATAATCTTTTGCATTTCCAGGAGAAGTAGAGCATCCACAAAGCCACGGAAACAGCCCTTTCCTCGTCCTCGTCCTCCTCCTCGGCGGAGCGCGCTCGTCGGCAAATTAGATCCTCTGCGCGCCGGGCGAGCGGCCGGCGGGAGCAAGCCCAACTACGGAAGGAAAGGGACGAAGAGAGCCCCGCGGCAGGCGCAGGAGAAGCCGTCGCCCACGGTGCGCCGAGAGCTGCCGCCGCTCCGGTCCTCGTCCCGGCTCCGGAAATAAGGAGGGGGGGCGGGTGAGGGGGGTGGCCGCGTGCCGTTGGCGGCGGCGCCGCTGTGCTCCCGCTGCCTGAGCGCGCCCGCGCTCGGCCCTGCCCTCACACGCGCTCCCTCGCGCTCCCTCGCACTCAACGGGCGGGCGGCGCGCCCGGCGAAGCGGCGGCGCGCCTGCGCGAGCACCCGAGGCCGGCGGGAGCGCGCTCCTTCCGCCCCCTTCGTCGCCGCGCCCCGCCCCTTCGCGCGCGGGGCCGCGGTGACGGCCGCCACCGCCGCCAACCTTCAGCACCGCGGACAGAGGCGCTGCGGCGGCCGCGGGCGGCGGGGAGGCGGCGGGGGGGCGGCCCCGCCCCGGGGCCGGAGGAGCCGCCCTCGCCCCGGGGAGCGGAGGGAGGAAAGGTGGGGAGCAGTGGGGGCCCGGGCAGGTGACCGCGGCAGCGCCCCCCGGCCTGATGCCCAAGTCTGGTCCCGACCTGACTGCCTCGGGGGGAGGCGTTTGATTCCTCCCCCCACCGCCTGGACCCCCGAGAGAGCGTATCTGAAGTTGGGTACCTCGGCCAAAACGCCTCCCCTGGAGGGACGCGCTGGTCTGCGCGCACCACAGCCCGCATGCACAGCCCCTCGTGTCTGGGCTGCTGTAAACGGGTAACAGTCGGGGACAGGAGTCAATCACACGCCGATTACTCTCTATGGCAGCGGGCGATGTTAGCTTAGGCGGAAAACTGAGATACAAAACAAACCCACCACCCCAAAACCTTTCAAATTTTTCAGAGGTTTTATTTATTTGTTTCAGTAGTCTTCACCAGGCTGACGTTTGGATGCAGCCACCTTCCAGGTATATCTGAGAAGCATATTTTAAACTGCTGTATCCAAAACAGAAATGTTAATATGCAGGAAGCTATTATTAATTTTATTAAAATATTAATAAGCTATTATTATAGCTATTCAGATATTTCATTTTCATGTATAATGAGGATTTTTTCTTTTTTTTTTTTTTTTTTTTTGAGATGAGTTCCAGCTATATTAGCTACACATATTATTTACGGCAAGCTAAATTTAACATTTATTCAGTTTGGCACAAAGTCTGTTGCTATGCACCACACGCACGTGGACACACGCACATAACTCGTAGAAGAACAGGCAGTGTAGCAATACTGTGGCAATGAATTTGCTATTAAATGATCGTTTACTGGCATATTTTTTTAATTATTTATTTATTTTTTTTCTGTTAATAGAATTGAAGAATATCCATGTAAGAAAGGATACTGATCTTGGATTGCCTTTTTTCTTTTTTTTTAATTATTAAATTGTCTTAGTTCTCCTTTCAAGAAGGGTCTTGAAGCTTCAGGTATTCAGATGTCAATATAAGTACATATCTTCAACACATAGGAAGAAGGCAGTTTGAGGCCCTTTACCCATCACTAATTCATTACAAGTTTAGTTTCATTTGAGTCATTTCACCAGGAAATTCTCTACTAGCTCTTGTCTCTACTTGTATCATTGTCTCTCTCTCACCACACAATGAGATGAGCCTGAAAAAGAGAGTGAGCTTTAACATCATGAGCTTATAGACCTATGGCATTATTTGGGTGGAATGGCAGAGTCGCTAGAGCCCTTCCTTGCTCTCTTCCCCAGCCTGGTCCCTCTCAGTAGTCAGGTTTTGTGCTCCATGGCAAAACCTACCGCTGTGAAAGGAGCAAACAGTGTCTCTGTGACAATCGATGGATTAAGGTACCAGCTGAAAGCTTGCATTCAGGTAGTCCTCGCTGTGCCCTGGACAATGAGGAGTACAGGCATCCACTTTTAATAAATGCTTCCGTGTAATATCAGTCTTCAACAGGAGCACAGATAAATCACAAACACACACTTTTTTTTTACCCAGGTCTGAAGAATCCTCTTATGTATATCAAATGAGGTTAAATAAATTGCAGCAAAGATCTCAGTTTCAAGACTGCATTTTAATATTTAATAATAAAACAAAAAATCCTATTTGCCAATATACATTACAGCTGCATAATGAAAAAAAGGATTAAGATGATGCAAAATATAAAAATGCAATCTAGAAGAATCCCACTTTTTAAACTAATTGTCATTACACTTACGGAAAGGATTTAAATCTCAAAGTTCTCTGGTTTGGTTTGGTTTGGTTTGGCTTGGTTTGGGATTTTTCTGTGTATGTTGTAGAGAATGGTGCACATCAAGACCTTTGTCAGATACAGTAAGAAGAATTCATGGTGTTGCAAGTTTTATCTACTTGGATAGATAGTAAAATGTTATTTTATTGTTTATACTAAACTGTGGATAATGCTAAGCTACGTTTCATCCCACTGTAGTGGGCCCTATACAATGAGCAACCTTACCTGAGTCAAAACAGTTTATAGATGAAGGTCCTGAATCCACTTTCTGTTATGACAGAGTCCTTGCTATGCCTTTCAAGAACAGAGCATAGCAGGTAGGTGAAATGAAAGTGACCTGAGTAAGAAGTTAATTACCAATTACAGCTGGGGGGTTTGTACAGACTATTCGTGGTGAGTTTCTAACAACTGCCATGGCAGTCATAAGTGATACCATCCCAGCTGTTGATTTTCTAACGCACACTTTTCCATGACAGAATTGTGGGTATGCATATGTATACTGATATCAGGTGTGTGTGTATGTGCATGTAATATTCCAGATTTGTATCATCATGTTAGAACATGTAGAAAAAATGTGAAATTATGTGTATGTATTCTACTGTTGTTGTGCCAGAGAAAAAGAAAAGATTTCAGCTGAGATGGGTAAGTACAAAAGGACAGCATGGGCTAGTGAATCAGCAAGAAAACAGTTTAATCAGAAATTAATAACAGGGAAAAATGCTGATAATAAAATAAGGCCTTCTTCGACTCTCCATTTTTTATAACAGTCCTATGCTAATCGAAAAGATGCAGGAAGACAAAGGAGAGAAAAGAAATTTATAGGTGATGGTAATTTATGACCGTGTACTAAGAATAGACATACTTATTAACACGGGGCATAAAAAAATCAGACTACATTACTGGGAATCACATTCAATACTTTTTGCACTAGAAAAGGAAAAGGATCTAGCAAGATGTAAGTAAGGATTGTAAACTTAAAAACAGAAGATTATATTTTTATATGCATTCTTCTAAATTCATGATAAAAGCTCATATAAAAATACATTAGTTCAGAATCTGAATAAAGCATCAACAGGAGGACTGTTAATAATAAGCTTGCTGAAAGGAACACAGCAATGCAATGGCAATAAAAACAATGACAGATGACAGAAGGCCAGATATCAAATAATAAGATGTCAAACCCCTAAAAAGGCTAAGTGCTTAATCCTGATTCCATAGGAGTCCAGGAGAGATTTGCTACTTATTGCAAAGATTGCAGGGTTTGATCATGGATATATTTGATTTAACAGGTTCTAATGGACAATACTCTGAACACAAGGTAGAAGTTGGTGAGGAAGCTACGAAAGGGCTAATATGTGTGCTAATCAGAAGTAAATACGAGTTTGTCAGGAGTACATTTCCTCAGCAATTCATCCTGGCACAATTCTGGTTGAGACACTGGCTGCAATGGAACTAAATGTTTCTATGTTTCAGCAGGTGCACAGAAGGCATGGAAAGAAACTTGGAGATGACTGAAGAACTGGAAATTTTTGCCTTGCACTCAGTAACGTTTAGCAATCACTCCATATAGGAGTCAAAAGGATAGCTCAGGAATGACTTGATAACATGGAGGACATGCTTTAGGAAAGTAACTTGGATAATAGAAAGCATTTGAGGAGGTGGATGCAGTAAAAAGTCCAGTATTTGAATGCTATTCATGATATTCAGACTAGAAATAAAGTTTATCTTTTGTTTTGCTGTTTTAGTGATGTGTCATTGACCATGGCAATCACAGGCTGAGCATCGCAGTGAATTCCTCAGCCCTGGAAAATGATCAGTTAAAATCAGTTTCTTTTCTATAAATTCTTGTTGAAAATTTAAATTCTGAGAAGGTCCTTGGCAGGAGTGCAGACTAAATTGTATAGAGGTCCCTTCTAGCCTTATAAGCCATCAATATTTGGGGCTTATATTCTGAATTATTTTAATCAGAATAAAATCTGAAAATATGCTGATTTTATAGGATGCAAAAATGCTGTACCAATGCATGAATCATTTGATTCTTTGGCTGATCAAGAAATTCTTGCCTTCAAAAAAGATTGTTGCCTTCATATTTTTGAAATCTGCAGATGCACCAGTAAATGTAAATAAAGAGGAAATAGAAATGAAAGTTTTGAGTTCCAAATCTTTCTTAAATTGTGTAGTCCCATATGTTCATTCTGGATCTCAAGACTCTTTTTAAAAATAAGAAGTACATCCTGATCTCCCAGGCTCATTCTGCTTCCTTTCCTTGTTAGCAGACACGTACTGTTCCCATTACCAGTACGTATACCCAGGGATGGTATGCGCTAAGCCGCCTTCTATTATGTAACTCGGATGGTGAAAAAAACAACATCACTACCCTGTGGTATAACTAGTGTAAAATAATTAGTGATAATCGTACAACTTTAAGTTCCTTTTGCTGCATAGTAGCTGTGACAGGGCAGTTTGTTACTAGCTTAGCTAAGCATTGTGAGATATTCAGAGTGAATTGGGATTCACTGTATTTATCTGAGGTCTTTGCTTTCTTGCTAATTGCAAGAACTATACTTCATTTTGCTGATAAAATCACTTAGGTATATGCTGATCTGTCCGTGGGCATGGAAAATCTGCTATAGATTATTTCTCTTTATTTCTACTGAGTTTATAGCACACTACATTCTTAAGGGTCTGAAAAAAGATAAAAGGAACACTTTCAGATTAGACTATGCATGCTAAACCTGTGATTCTTTTCTGGCAATATCTTGCCTTTTCTTCCCACAGTATAAAAAAACTTCCATTGCTTTGTCTCAGTCCCAAGGAATACATTTCTTATCCCTGTCCTAATTTTATCCTGCCTACTTGCTACCACTCTTCTTCCTTGCTGTCTCCTCTCTTGCCCAATTTCCATCTGGTTTTCCAAACATTGCCATCAGAATCTTTTTTTCTTTCCTGTTGTTTTGATTTTACCATACTCACTCCCCTTGCAGAGCGTTGCTAATTCAAATATGTCGGGTTTTTTGCTTTAAACTGTAACAGCCAGTCTTGAACCTCTCTCTTTTCATCTGCCACCTCTCCCATCTGTTCCATGAGCAATGCCAGCCTTGACTCCAGTGTGGTTTTTTTAATTCCCATCATGTTCTTATTCCTTTTTCCATGCCAAGGTCTACGTTTGAAATACGAACCCTAGATCCATTTTTCAGATCAGTTCTTAATCACTGAAATTCCTCTTTAGCCTTGCATCTTTTCTGTCGCCTGTGAGGAATTTATTACTCGTTATTCTTAACAAAAAAGCCCTCTGGAGATGATGAAGATATCAGATTTCATATACTGGTGGACTGTACTCTGCTGAGGTATGGTACTTGTCAAATCTCCGGTACTTGTCAAATCCCCTCTCCTCCTCAGTTCCATGCATTCATAATCAACGAGATAAAATGTTAAAAAGCAAATACCTGCCAACAAGAACATTACAGCCCACTCTCTACTGACATATCTTGGGTGCACTATTGTTGTTACTCATTCTCAATAATTTCTACTCACTGTGACTTGGGCACTTTTTTTGCACAACAACAAATTTCCTGAAAAATAGGTGTTTTCTCCCTCAGCAATGACAGCACTGTGTGATGATCTTGCATCTTCAGAATCCCAAGCGATGATGCTGAAGAGCAGCTCTGGATCTACAAACTACAGACAGGTTGAAACCCAGTGTTAGTATGTGCGAGTGATAATAAAAACTTTATATATGCTTGCTCAAATATTCTTTATGGCTGCACTTCGCTTTATGAATCTTGTAGGAAGTTGTTTCTGTCATTGTAGTGAGTGTGCTGAGGTAATATTTTGAACAAGGATACTGGACAAATACCAGCCCATGGTATGGGACCGTGGACCGTGTAATGATCATTCTCTTCATGGAGAAGGGATGTTCCCGGTTTAATGTTTCATTCATAAAAACTACACATAAAATAAATGTCTCCTCTGCCTACCTTAGAAACCTGGAAAAATCAACTGTTCTTTTTCAAATTTGAACATGTTGCAAATTTCATTTCTTGACAAAGTCAAAGAGCATCAGAGACGTGACTTCTTTTTGTATCCCGACAAGGTAAAAGTAGATCATGAACACAGAACTTCTATGGAGAACGGAAGTTCTGACAGCGGTATTGCACTGATAGTCACTACTGTAATTCGTCTTACGACTTCACACAGGACTCAGGATAGCATTCACGAAAGATATGCAAAAACTTTTACACTGAACTCCTTAATCCAGCTAAGACAGCTTCTCATATTCCACAGTGAATCTCTCCTACTTCTTGTCCGAAACAGTATCCGTATGATCTCGTTCACTTCCTTTGCATGAGGCTTCTTGGCCAAGAGCCCTTTGAACAAGCAGGAATGTTGCAATGACAAAGCTAGCGTTAATTCTGCTTTTGGCCTGGAGACCAAACTGGTCAGGAGCCCACCCAGGGGAGGGGGAAAGGGTGGTGTGTCACCTCCATCCGTCCCTTGGGGGTGGGATGCCCAGTTCCAGGCTGCTCAGCACTGCACAGGCAATCTGGCTAGCTGTCAACACAGAGAGATATACGATGGTAACAGAATGCTTTTCTGCTCCCTCCCCAGTAAAGTAGAACAAAATTCACTGCGGTCACCAGGGGAGTAAATGAAACCTCCATTTTTTTTCTTCTGTAAGAGTGTTTCACTTCTGAACCTTTCTGAAGTTTCAGAAGGTGCACAGGCATCGGGGTTTTTTTTATACGAACACAACTGGTCACAATCATAACCACCTTACACTGAACTGGCAGAGTAATATGGTTTCATGTGTCCACAGGTAACTGAGAATTAGGTCGTAGACTCATTTACAAGCAAATAGTGTAAAGCTGTATTTTTTTTCCCTTTTTTATTTTAAAAAGAGAGATGTCCATGTTATTAATTTAGTTTAAAAAATGTTTATGTTATTACAGTGCAATTTATTTAAATGAGTTTTATAGTTTTATAATTTTGTCAGTGCTTCTGTCACTAGGAAAATAAAAGGGAATTTAAGCTACAGTAAAAGATTAAACACCAATCAGTCCAACATTCCCTGTTATGTTTTTCATTTAAAAAAATAGAAAAATTATATCAATCATACAAAAAACACTTGAGATAATGTTAAGATACTGTATTTTATGACACAAATACATAAGAGACAGATCGTGCTGGTGCAGAAATTATACCATGGAGCTCAAGCACTTAGGAACACTAAAAATAAATTAAGTTGGAGGAATAGATAGAATTGCTTGAGACAAGGTAATAATTCCTTTCTTCAGGAAATATCCAAAAGATATAAAGTTTTTGTTTTGTTTAACTACCCACTGCAGGAATTTTACACTATTTTCTGAAAAATCACATAAAAAATAGCTTATAAGATTAAAAGGACTGTTGTGATTTGAAACATCAGCTCTCTTATCCTTATCTTTATCCGTATCCTTATCCTTATCCGTATCCTTATCCTTACCATCTTTCAGCAACAGAAATATCTTTTGTGTTCACCATTTACTTGTTTGGCATCAGTAATTTTTATTTTGATAAAATCATCTTGTCAAGAATCAGCTCACTTGAGTTATCATGGAAATGTGCAGAGCTGTGCTCAACGGTTTATTTTTAGTACTGAAAACCAATTCAATGGTTCAACCCCAGAACTAGTTCACAGCACTGATAAGATATATTTTCACTTTCACCTCTGCATAGGCATATCTTTCCAGAGACTAATTGCAACAGTGTGGTGTTAATGGCAAGCTTTTACAGAAGGGAAAAAAAAAAAACAACCCAAAACCAGAAATGTAAGAAAAACATAAACAATACTTATGAGGCACTTAATTACATACTTTGGATTAGAAATACATCTACATCATAGTAAATGCACAGAAAATAACACTCTTCTAATTGCATAATTGCTTTAAATATAGGGTTTAATAGCAGAGCATTTAGTAGAAAAATTTCTGCTTATAATATTTGTGGCATTAAAGACAACCTAAATGATGCTGCTTGTCTTTACCGAAATTTCGTTTGTGTTACAATGGAAAGTCACCTTACACGGGTTAACTGCGAGCCATTATTAAAGTCTATGTAGCTGACATTTAACCTGAGCCTTACCTTACTGCATTGCCCTGCCTAAGACATACACTCAGAGATGATGTGCGCAGGGAGCTGGATTCTGAACAGGTTTAAATTTATGGTTTCCTTTCACTAGAGGTCAAGATGCACAGCAGAAGGAATGCATCAAGGGCTTAAAAAGAAAGAGACAAGCTGAATGCCTTTCAAGGGCAGTTCAAAGACGGGCATTAAACTAGAGTCCACAACAATAATCTAACCGTGAACTTAGAAACATCGCTATCCTGAGCCGAAACCAGCTGCAAAGCAGAACAACATACAGACAGAGAAAGGATTTCTGCCACAGCTAGGAATACGTGGTCCAACAACAGGCAGTCTCCGAGAGGGCTCCATCCTCTCTCCCAAATCCCGGTTACACCCAACCTGTCAGTACCAACTGTAGCTGCTGTGACTCCAGCATTTATGCCTTTCTGTTAAACTGAACAGGTCTGCTAATGTGATCTAATGAACTCCCTGGAACTATAACGATAAAAACTCTTTGCTGATGGTATTTGAAGTAAATATGAGTAGTGAAAGGCATTTTCTGGAGAAGAACCCTCGCCAGCATTTGCCTGCAATCTGCTGGGCTCCCTGTGGTTTTAGTAGTATTGCAAAACAGGACCTTAATTTTAGAGGTTGGTCAGCTATAGCAAATAAATGTCAAAGGCAATTAAATGAGCTTGCCCAAAACACACAAGGACTCCTTTAGAAAAAGCAAGGGAAGTATAAAGAGATCAGAAACTTCTAGCTTCAAACATGTATCCAGAATCATCCCGTTCTTACTGATGTTTTCATACCAGAATAGCAACAGTAGTTCAGATTTTCATTACAGCGAGAAGAGTGCAGTTATTTGAGGCGGTCAGGGAAAATCACAAATCCCTCCAGCACTCTGGCGTTACTGCCGAACAAGATAGCAGAATACAATATTACTTCTTTGCAGCTATTGCAGCGTTGCACACAAAAAATGTCTGTAAGTATAAATGTTATGCTTTGGAGTGGAATTCTCTCCATTCATCATCAGATTATTTTCTAATTTTATTAATTATAACTCATCTCGATACAGCAGTTCATTAGAAGAACAGACAATTTGGTGTTATTGACAAATGATTGTGTGGTACATATGGATATTTGATTACAGAAAATAACCCAATAAAATGACAGTGAAGTTAAATGGATTGAAAATACCATCCTCAATGGGGTCCCACAATCTTTTACTTCTGAAAGTCACCCATGAAAGAAAACCCTGCTTTCTGACAAGGGCAATGCTGGGCTTCCAGCTGTCCTGGAGAAGGCACTGAGCAATCTGCAAGTCAGATGCGTGGCATTCTCTTTTAACTTCCTGTACATACACCAGTTGCCTGGTGATTATATCTACACTGCTGTTGGATTATAGTCCTATAAAAGAGAGACTCTCTTCCCTAATGTGCACTTCCCACCTCTAGGATTTAGCTAACAAACTCCAGGTAATTTATCCATATTTTTCAGTATCCCTTTTATTAATTTATTTACTAGTAATTAAGTTAATATACTGATTAATTATTATATTGCATTACTAATATTAACAATCTAGTAAAATATCGAATACCAACTAATCACGGTTTTTCTTTAAAAAAGAGTACTTATAGATTACATTATATGTGACAACACTTGTTCTGCACTTGTAATTGGAGGAGCTATTCCAGCATGTGATTTAATATCCCATGGCCCACATAGCTCACTCTGTGCCATGGCGGGGGATGATTTGTTTTACAGGAAACTGAAAAAAATACACAGGATCATATGGATGTGCTTTGAAAATAGTTGCCAAACAAAATAATAATAATGATGGAAGAGGAAAATACTGGTAAGTTATTAGATCCTGACAAGCTAGTTTCATGAAGGCTTAGTCCTAAGAATGGCAGTATATTAAATATTATATTATATTAAATATTATATTATATTACTTATTATATTATATTAAATATGGATATTTATGCATATGTACATTACATTATAAATGGGTAAGTGTATGGTTTTAAAAGACAGGACTTTTTCCTTTCTGTGTCTGTAGAGTCTTCTGCAGAATTTGGATCCAAGGAAGGAACTGTGAGATTATTTTAAGAATCGTTTTTAGAGATCAGAAAGGAGTAATATTAAAGGGAAAACTGTATACATGCCGTGGGTTTGATCCTCCTTGGAGAGTAAATCAGAGAGAACTACACTGTAAAGCCAATGTGAATCAGGGGGAATATCAGGCACTTGAAATCAGATCCAAACTACTTCCAGAAATATTAAGACCAGGAGAAGACATATACAGACATCACTACTGTGTACTACTGAACCTATTATTAATAATGACTGAAATAATTTTTATTACTCGTGTGCATTACAGTAGTGCCTTAAGGCAGTGTACAACATACAGCAACAGATTATTTTTCATCCCAGCCATGTCCAATCGAAACAAAAGGCCCTTAGCACAATGGGAAGCAGCCTTGTTAGCATCTATCATTTGATGCAGAGAAATGTAAGAAACTAGAGGCAATAGTCTGCCAAACTTGCACAGGACATCTGGGGAAGGGACACCTGTCTCTAGTTACTGGATACCGTGTTTAGCTACAGACTGCTACTTACGTACGATGTTCAAACTTGCACCGTATAAAGAGCCGTGCCTTCAGTCGTGCACTGTGTGCCCCTCAGCTAACAGCACTCCTTTTACTGCTTGGGCACAGAGGAAATAATTCCATTGATTGAATTCTTGCAGCACGAACTGGCAGAAAGAACATATTACAGGAGAGGACGCTGGTCAGGTGCAGATATGAGGTCAGTAGGGACAGGACTACCTGGTCTTCTCTATAAGTATTTCTCTATAGTTTTCCTTTCATCCAAGCAATGAAAACCGTTGAAAGATTCAATGTTGTCCTGTCTTTTAAGGCTGGAATCTCCTTTCAGCCAAAATAATTTATTCCAATTGTCAAAGCTCATCAGACTCTCAGCGTGAGTCTTGCATAAATGGATTTATTCCTGGCTGTTTCATTTGCACACTCCATGAGATTTTTTTCCACCTATTTAATTTCATCAAGGCTTTCTTCACAGAGACTAGTAAACTTGCTGCAAGAGCACTGTAATGTGAAATACGCTATCTCTTTCTTATATTCCTGTGGAAAAAAATAGGGTAAAGCACAATGTGCTTTAATAATTCATATACTTAGAAAAATTCCCATTTTAAAATGCTGTGCCTGAAATGGGAACAATATGGAAGCATATGATAGATAAAACAATAAAGCCATGCTTATACGTAACAGATAATAAAGTGCTGACAACTTGGATATGTATTTTCTGTTTAAAATCTCCCATGATGAAATTCATAATATTCAGTATTCTATGTAGTGGTATAAAAAACTCCCATGAAACTGCACTGTCTGGGACTTTTTGTTGTTACTTTTCTAAATAAAGTGCCTCTCTGTAGTGAGAAAACTCATGAAGTGGAGAATGTGATGAACATGTTATAGGAAAGGCCCAGAGTCTGGGAAACCTAGCGGTGTTTTCCTTCGGCAAGTTCGCATCGAACATAGCCGTATAGGGCGGGTCCTACGCAGGGAGGAGATCTTGTCTTTGTCCGTACCTCTGTAGGGCAGCCATAATGACTTAAGCAGTAGTGGATCCCCTGAAACCTTCTTGGCTTTAAGACCACAGCAAGGGAAGAGCTTTAAGTCCAGAGAAAACAAGCAGGGCCGGTGCAATCCTCTCCTGCCATTACGCACATTTGTTTCTTCATTTAAGAAATTTATTTATTTAAGAAGTTTTCACCTCACAGAAAAAAAAAATACCTAGAAAATATGAGAATTAATAAATAAGAACTAAAGTTTAATTTCACAAAGTAGATTATAGCTCATGGTGGATGCTGTATATCATTTGTATTTGCTAGAAAAAAGAAGATTGTTTCTGCAATAGCCCGATCCTGAAGCACATCCAGAAGGGGAATAAGAGTAGATCTGCCTCAGAAGCTGACACAATCAGACAGATATTTTAAAAAGCCCATGAAGATTTTACAGCCTTTAGCTGAGGCTAAACAGGATTTGTCAGAAGTGGGAGCAGGTAGCATGATAGGCTTTGTCAAAAGCAGAAACTGATGCTGGAGTGGTATTGGTCAAAAACATTAGTCTTTACAGTCAGTTCCTGCCAGTATTACGCCTTTGAAGTAGCCAGTCTTCAAATTAATGTTTCCCAACGAGCTGGCCTTTGAGAATCAAAGAAACAAACAAATTAATCTGAAAAAACGAGTCTGCCTGAGACACGGATAAATCTGTTATGACAATGTAAGGCTTATTAAACACTGAGAAATGTATTTTCCTAGCCTCTGGGTCAAATGCAAGTTTTAAGGTTAATAGAGAAAATAAACATTTAAAAAAATGTCACATGGAATCCTTTTTTTTTTTTTTTTTTTTTGCATTCTGCTTCTGAGGAGAAATTAATGATTCAATACACTTAACTCAAAAATGTAATTCTTGTAGTGAGATGTTATCCAAATAGCACAATATTCTGAGTTATAGGGACATAACTGAAATGGGATAACACAGATGACATTAAAATTTGAAAAACAAGGGAGTCCCAGGTCTTGTCATATATCACTGTTCATCTGTTCTTGAACATCAGCACTGGCTTGCCTTCATGAACTCTGTCAGAGTCATACACACGATCTTTGCTCTGACTGCACGCAGATGAAAGGTAGAATAGCTGAAGCATATTGCCTAGGAAATAACAGTCTTGATAAAAGGAGTACTTTGCAGAACAGAAAAGCTAAACAGTGCTATTGATTATCATGATGCATGCTACAGCAAAAGAAGGTGGAAGCACAGAGGCTGCCTACACACAGCTTTTCCTCTCAGCAGCAGTCGGTTTCAGCAGGGATTTTTCTTGCAATTTATGGTGCTAGAGAAGGATTCCTCTGAGTTGAAAGGTTTTTGCAGGGGGCAATGGCACTACGACTTGACCTGCTATACTTAGGAGGGTTTCTTGGGCCAAAAGAGTCTTTGAGTTTGCTTCCTTAAGGGAAAAAATCACTCCCACCGAGGATATTCATAGAAAGGAACTGACATACACAGCTCTATATGAAAAATCTCACACTACCCACTACCACAGCCTGAAGAACTCATTAAGTGGAAAATAGTTGCCTAAAACCTTACCCTTTCTAGTCCATTGTCCCCATACTTCTTCCTTTCAAAGCACCTTATGTGACTTAAGCAACTGCCTTCTGGGACAGAAAGTCTTAGTAACCCACGTTGTCTTACTGGTTAGTTGCCCTCTCTGTAAACCATACTTTCAGGCAGTAAGGGGAAAAACCATTAGTTTTCTCGTACTAAAAGACATGTTGTTAACGTACCTGCTGTCTCTGTGTGCTAGCTAATGGTGCCAGGCAGACATCAGATTTACCTCAAGACTCCAAAGAAGAGTTGAACGAGCTTGAAGGCCCTTCAAATACCTTCCCTATCTGGAGGGGATCAGTCAATGCTGTTCTCCAGAACCCTGCTAGGAACTGACTTGTTGAGAAACACCATGTTGAAAAGCAACCAGTGGCTCTCAAAACCAGAGTTGACTTCTACAGACAATCTGGAACCCAAATGACTTCTACAGTCTTAGTCTTATTAGCGTCACAAGTTGTTTTAGTCTCATTATTCATTTAGAACATTTTGAATCTAGTATCGTAGAATCATAGGATCATTTAGGTTGGACAGACCTTTAAAATCATCAAGTCCAACCATTAACCTACCAGTGCCAAGACCACCATGTCCCTCAGCACCATATCTACATGTCTTTCAAACACTTCCAGGGATGGGGACTCCTGGACAGACTGTTCCAATGCTTTACAACCCTCTCTGTAAAGAAATTTTTCCTAATATCCAACCTAAACCTCCCCTGGCACAACCCAAGGCTGTTTCTTCTTGACCTATTGCTTGTTACTTGGGAGAAGGGACCGACCCCCACCTCACCACAATTTCCTTTCAGGTAGTTGTAGAGAGTGATAAGGTCACCCTTCAGCCTCATTTTCTCCAGACTAAACAATCCCAGTTCCCTCATCTGCTCCTCATAAGACTTGTGGCTCTAGACCCTTCACCAGCTTCATTGCCCTTCTCTGGACACGGTTCAGCACCTCAGTGTTGTTCTTGTACTGGAGGGCCCAAAACTGGACACATGATTCAAGGTGCAGCCTCACCAGTGCCAAGTGCAGGGAGACAATCACTTTCCTAGTTCTGCTGGCCATCTGTCTATCCACTGTTAGAGTTACGGACTTTAAAATGAATGGCTTTTAATGTGTGAAAAGGATAGTCTTATGACCTAGACTCAGGAGGCAACCTCATTCATGCTCAGGTGGACAGATCCAACTCATTCTTTTACACATGCATTGGTTTGAGAAAATGAGTTCTGTTTTTGGCACTACCAGTGAACACTCTTGTCAATACACAAAATTAAATACGTCAGAAATCCTGTATGTCATCAAGACCCTTAGAGAAAATATTTCATAGTGGCATCTTTCACATCACCAATGGGAAAAAATAATTCAGTTCTAGCACACAGTGCGTCATACAGCATACATCTACATTTCACGAGGCACGGGCTGATAGACACCCACATGAGCTAACTTTAAACCAACTGCTTGAGTGTAATAGCCAAGGCAGCATAAAGCTTTGTGGGGGTTAACACCAAAGTATATTTTTACATTTCCTACGCCAGCAGGTAGGCTTCCCAGCCGGAGCTCACCGTTACCATGGCTACATTGCCAGCCATTCCCAAGTCGGCTAGTTTAAAGCTAATTTGGATAAGCCTGCATTAGCTGCAGACATTTTAGTGACTGTAGTGTAGACATATTCATAGCAATGAAGGGTTTTCAGAGAGATTTCAAAAGAGCCTTGTAACCTTTTTTTTTTTTAAAAAAAAAAGTCTGTTGACATTATTACCACTGAGTAATAGTGGAGTGGTACTATTGGAAGTAGACGGGTGGGTAAATTTTCCGAGTAAGTCAAAATGCAAGGGAATGCTGCGAGGAGCCCAGATTGTTTGTGATTGGTTTGATACAATGGTATAGACAAAACCACAACAATGAGAATTCTGTATCTTTAAAACCACATTTTGTTTTCTGTATATTCCATTGTTTATTTAAGTGTAGAGCTTTGTATGAAAAGAACTAGCTTCTGTATCTTTCTGGCACCATGGATGAGCTTAATTTTCCCTTTTTTAATTAATTCTTTATATAAAAAGAAGGTAACTTATGTGTTACTATACTGATCAATTAAGTTGTTAGACACAAATCAAATTGTAGACACAAATAAAACTATTATTCAATATCTCTGTATCTGAACTCCTTTTTCTTTCCACATTATCTTCTCTAATCCCAGAATTAGTGTAACAAAGCCTTAAGTAACAGTGTCCTATCATTTCCTTCTCTGCTACACACTGCATTTGTACTCTTTTCAGCACTAAGCTATCACTATGGCCTGAAAAATCACTCTACGTGGCATATATTCAGGTTGCAGTCCCTTGTAAATAAATTCCTGTTACCTAGTCTATAAATACCCTCAGCACAAGACATCCAATAACCATACGATAAGCTGCTTTAATTGAAGAAGAGACCAATGGTCTCAACTGTACTATCATTTCTCTTAATAGACTGCATTAACAGCTACGACAGACTGCTTAAGTAAGTTATTGTCTCTCTTCAGAGTGAAATATTTTCAAATAAAGATTACTTGTAAGTGCACTTCCTTCAAAATGATTGTACAGCCAGATCAGCCTCCGTGGTCATGCTCATTGAAACCACCTCAAAAGGCAGTGTTACTGCTTTCTCTTTACCGGGTAACAGGGCACTGAAGACACTCTCCCTTTACCCACAAATTTCCTGTTACCAAGTCCAAATTAATTTGAAGACTTTGAAGAATGAAAGCTGCTTGGCAACGTTTCCAAGTGGTCAATCTTACGTACATTGCACTTACAGAAATAAACTCCCTTCCTCACTTAGAAGACAGACTGCTTACACAGACATTCTCAGCTAGAATTAACTTGAGACTGAAGAAAAGAGGAGGTGGAAAAAACCCACCACAGAGCTGCTCCTAAAACTGGGTGTCAAACATGAGTCAAAACAGCACCAGAAAGGAAGGCGTGGATTACTCCACAGAGTACATTTCACACACCCTAACAGGGAATTAAAGCATAGCAGCTGACAACACTTCTCAAGTCACATCCTTACTCATTGTATAGCTTAAATTTGTGGATGCAGTTAAGAAACTAATTAATTAATCTCTATGGAAATTTCTGATGCGGTGTTTGAATGTATTCCCAAATCCTGAAACAGAAAGACATCTAAAGGGCCATAATGCTGTGGGAAAAAGGAATGCACTATACGCATACTATGCCTCGATGCTTGAGAGCCAGGAAAACACTGAGGTAGAAAAGAATTTGTAACTCTCCTACCAGTAAACAGGAGAACTTAAAGTAAATGTCAGATGAAACACAGATGGTATCTCCCTCAGAAACAGATTTTGCTGTCATGCAGTTTGTTCAGACATCATGACTACTTAATCTCATTACTAATGTGTACTTTGTGAGCCTCACCTTTGCTACGACCCGAATGTCTTTATTTCTACAATTTTAAAGTCATACTGCATGGCAAGTTTCTACAGCTGTCCATTGATTTTGTGTCAATTTATTTGTAACTTACTAATATTGTTTTTTCCTTCATGTTATCATTATCAAGTTACATCCTAAACTGCCTATACAGTTTTATCTTTGCACCTCGTTCTGGAAATCAATTAGCAGGCAGAATTTTACAACTAGAGGGTGCTGGAGGACCATAATGTGATATGGTACGCAAAAGTCTGAACGATCTTTCGTGGAAAGAAGAGAAATATAATAAATCAATTATTACTGCTCAGTAGGACAAGTTAATATATTCTGAAGCAATTAAAATACTGCAATATTATCTGGTATAAGTAAAAAGAAAATTAATACTTTATAGCTGATACAGTTTTATTTTAAATTTTGATTCAAATTTGCTGTTAAACTTTGCTTCTTTCCTTAGTTTTTGTGCAGTAACGAATGAAAAGCCTCTATCTTAACAATATACATTCCTTTTGCTTTCTTTTGTGTGAGTTGGAAAGCAATTACAGTGTATTATTGATTAAATGTTTTATGATAAAACACAAAAGCTGTCAAATAATCAGGAAAGCAAGAAGGAACAAAGATTAATTTAACAATAAAATCTATAATTGAGATTATACAGATAGAATATGGACATTAATTACAGATAAATAATTTAATAAGAGTTTTAACAAGAAAATTATCTTCCAAAATTCATATAATTTCCAACACAGGGTAATTATTTTCTTGCCTTCCAGTACTGTAAGAAAAAATACAAGTGTGAGAATAAATGTCTATAAATATAGCACTCTGATTGTAAGTATAAAAATTACCCCTCTCTTCCTTCCTCTCTTTGACTTATCCTTATTGCTTCTTAGAGTCTCTGACAACTCTGTAAATACCTTCAATAGACAGAAAGAGTGAAACTTTGAACTAGACTTTAAAGATATCATTTCCCACCCGACCTCCCCCGTTTTAACATGGCTCAGTAACATCTGTGATTTCCCTTCCATTTCCTCAGATCAGAAAGAAATACATAGGACAAACTATGGCCACCTAGTAAAGTGGCTCACTGACATCTCCACGAGAAAATGTCAAGGAAGCTGGTGTAAAGTGCGTGACCATATTCTGTAGAGCAGATCTCTTTAACTCAAACATGAATCGCTGCAACCAGGCTGTTGATCACAAAGTGGCAGTGGTTAGAAAAAACCCTGGACATGTGCAGATTCACCAGATGCCCAGTGAAGCCAGCGTGGCATGCTTCACTCTTTTTATATTTTCACTTTTGACCTGGTTCTGCAGGCTCATCATATTTGGATGACATTCATGTGGTGGGCCATACCCAAGTGATCCAGCAGTCCACTTATGGCCTGCACTGGCTCAACACAAGTGGGATTGTGTCTGTTTCCACACTATGGAAGGTTTCAAGTATTTAATTCAGTCACTTCCTAGCCTACGCAGAGCCAATAATGCATATTTCCTTTCATGAATTGACAAGTTAGTGACAACCCTCTTATTTTCATATTTTAATTACCTGTGGTGCCCCAGCTTTACAAGTGGAGATATGTTTCTCTACGTCACGCTCTCAAGGGCTAAGGCCCAGTCCCTATAAGTTCCCAGAAAACACACACTACTCAGACACCTACAAACGAGCAGCTTTCTTTTGTCTGCATTTCACCTCATGACTTGCCCTTACGAGGGCATGTACCCTGGCAGCCATTGGAGACCACAAGTCCTGCACTATGCACCCCAAGGAGATCTCATTTAGGTAGTTTCCTCTGGAAAATGGAAAGTCTCCTATCAGAACTGTATAGGACCTTAATTCTCCAAAAAGTAGCAGCCAAATCAATGAGTTGTTAATTAACACAAAGGGACAAGGGCTCATGATGTATTTAAGAGTCTCAGTGCCTTAGACCTTTGGACACATCTTCACTTCCGCTGGTGACTTGGTGTTAGCTTTGGTCATCTGTGCTACAACAGGCAAACAAAAAAAGTGTAACTGATGGTAAAAATGAGATTTCGTCTTGACACAACTGGTTTGTTCAAATGGAAAGTTTTCAAGTGGATAAACAAAACAAATCAAGTAAGACCTATCTGAAGCAACAATAAAAAAATTGTGACATATACTGCAGGCTTGCCAGATGCTACGGAAGATGAGCCAGAGGACAGATTAATGTAAAAAAGTAAAACATAACCTGATACTGAACTGTGTCTTGTGATATTTCTCCAAAACGCCTGATACCTTTAGTCTTGGAAGTGGCCTGTTTGTTTATGACATATTGCATGTAGTTTGTGCCTAAGGAAACAGCAGTCAAAATTTGGCCCAATTATTTTCAGCATATTCTCACACACTTAAGTGTGCTGCTTGATGGATGCAATTCTTGGGTTTTTTTTCTAAATGAGCTGATTTTACAAAATTAGTAATTCTCTGATCTTTATTTTTCCACATAGACAAGATCAGCTTATTCAATGCTGCCTTCACTTACAAAGTCTAAATAATATGAATTACATCTTTGCTTTTTCTTCAACAGTGCCATCTAAAATTATACAAGAACAAGATGTTTTGGTTTTGTTGGGGTTTTTTTCCCCTCTGGAAGTCAGCAGAAAAGCTTTTAAATACTACATATACTAGAATACTGATTTTAATAATACTCAACGTGCACATTAGTTTCATTGTCAGAAACACTTTAAATCTCTGTATGTTACTAATAACTGAAGAGCATTATTCAGCTTTATAATGTAGTATGCATTGTCCTTCATATATATTCCTAAAGCAGGATGTATGCTGTACATGTATATACAACGTTGGTTGGAGCACAGACATTGCAGTGTCATGCTTTCATTCAAATTTCAGATGCCATATGTTCAGTACAATCGCATGGCATCAAAATGCAACATATTGCTTTGCAAATGCAAATAATCTCACACAGTGGCCTTCATGACTGGGAAGGGGTAATGAAATGGGATATATTTTACATATGAAAAAAATAAATAAAAGATTTATCATAAATATATGGACCAGTATATGACGTTGAAGAACAAGAAGCAAAAAGGGAACAGTGCTCTTGCATAAAGATCGATTCTCTTTGCTGCTGATGGTATGACAGGCTTGGGAGGAGGAGGCTTCTTGTTGTTCTTGGCTTGAGATTTCCCGAGCCCATTATTGACTTCAATGGGCTTCCCATAACAGTCATAATTCGATAATTCAAAATCCCTTGGCAAGCTTCCAACGATGCTGAAATCATTGGATCTCAGATCAGATTTCGAAGTGCAAACTTTTTTGCATCTGGTCTCACCAACCTATGAAATAAAGAGCGAGGGGAATCATGATCTACTCACTGCATTTCATTAACAAACTTAATGCAGCTGCTAGAGAACACCACAAACAAACATATAGGAAATTACTTGTTGATAGGGATACATTACATCAGCCTAATTTGCTGAATGGTTGTGTTATAAAGTATTTAAGGATGATCAGTCAATCATATAAACTAATCCAAACATTCATAATTGTGTAATTTTTCATGCTCAAAGTGCCTCATCCTGTGCATAGTTAGAGTCCTCCACTTTAAGACGATAGAAGGGGAGAAGATACTTTTACAGAGAATATTTTTGGAAATCGATTCTATGCTGATGAACCTGCAGGACAGGTACTATTCAATACTTACATTTTTCTGAGGCCTGGAAGCCATAGTCAGAATTAACCCTAAAATTCAGTGTTGGATGCAACAATTAAAGGCTATTCTGGTTCTATATAGCTCAAGATCCTATATCTCATCCTAGGGTGATCACCTTGCGTAGTAAGAAGGCACTTTCTATGTACCTGCAGTCCCTGGTGCCTCTCTAAAGACAGGCAATAAAGATGCAACACTGTTCTCAGCATTTCCCACCTGTACACTGGAGAACCACGTAACTGGGAAATCTAGGTCCAGCCACTGAACACCTGTCTTTCCTACAGCTCCATCAGTGCTCTTGGGGATCAGGTACTACTCTGCTATGGGGTAACCCCAGGTGAGTCATGCTCTTTTACAGACCACACAACTGTACTGGCACAGACAAAGCACATTTAAAAGAAAAAAAGTATTTGGTGCCCTTCAAACTGAAGTGTTTTGGAAAAAAAAAAAAAAAAAAAAAATTCCTATATTCCCTTCCTTGGATTTTATAAAGTTTACATTTCAGGTACACCAAGTCTCTAGGAGGGCCACCCCCATACTGTTCAGGGAGCTTGAAGGGATGTGGAGACTACTTGCAAGGCACTCTGCTTTTTGACTTGGGTAGATCTCTCCCAAAGTTTCATTTCAATTGAACCATACAGTAAAGCAGAAGGAAAAAAAAAAAAAAGAAGAAGGAAAAAGAATACAGGTTATGAAACTTAACTGCATTATTAATAATGCCATTTGTTCACATATATAAACTGACAGTTGGAAAAAATGCTGGTTCACAAATCAGGTTATACACATGGGCAACTGTTATTAACATAAAGTTCCACTGGGGCTTCCTGGAGCCACTGATCCACTAAAACTTGGTTCTTCCAAAAGCTGCCTGTCCCTCCTTCCCAGGAGCCTATCTCTCCTCCACAATGCCTTCAGCCATTTTACTCTCAGCTCTCTCCACCTCTGGTTTTCTGCAGCATTCAGCTGATAGTTTGGGATATTTGCATCATCACATTTTGTAACTAAGTGAATAATAGTGAAATACAGTACCAGACTTACGGATGAATGAAAAACATTCTGGACAATATTATTAGCTTCTCTGTGACAACTGACCAGGTATCCTGGATAAAAAGAACCGAAGGCTGTCAGGAAGAGATCTAAGCTTCGACCGGGGCTTTTACTCCCATTATTGACAATGCTGACCCTGGATACACCTCCCCAGATTTGCCAGGCTCCTATTTCTCAGGAAAACAGTAATTTTTGAAGCCAATGCACTAGAACTGTGGTGCAGGTTGCACAATAAAATCAAGATTACAGGTTCTAAAAAAGAAGAACAAGATAGGTGTTCCATGATGGCACAGCAAAACTATACATACAAATTTCCTGCAACTGTTTCCCAGTCATCGAAGAGCTGATAGCCTAGGACAGCGTTCAATATTACAGTAGCAAGGGCAAATTGTCTACTAAGGTGGTGACTGAGACACATGTGAACACAATTATGTGACCCTGGGTGACATGGGGGCTGTCAGTCAGTGACCCAAGAGGTTTCTTCCAGTTGGAGGATACCCAATGATAAGGGTAATAAAGATATAAAGAAGACCCTTGTGCAGTGAAAGGGTAACTTGCAGGACTGCGGTGCACGTTAACTGAAGAGTCACAGGAATATTACATTTCTTCCATGGTCAAAACCAGTGAGATTTAGTAAGGCCATTACAAGAAATAGAATAATATATGAAATTATAAGCTTCCTTTTGGATTTGCAAACTTGTAGTCCATTCATCATACTACCAGTGATATATTGTAAAACTCAGTGACACTAATTGTAGCCTAAGTGCACTCATTTACAACACAGAATATTCCTGTTATAACTGCAGCATCTAGAGATTGCTCCCCTATAGGCTGTCAAAGTCAGTTCTCATTCACTTGCAGGAGAGAAAACTGAGGGAATGGCTTCTAGGTCACCTCTCCTTTTATAAGGAGAGGATTGTTCACAGCACGTTCACACAGAGCTCTGCTTAGTTTAGTGTCAGGGTGACACAATTTCCCTTGTAAGAGCAACCTGGTCCAAATTTTTCTTTAATACTTGTATGTTACTTTTAAAAATAATTTCTTTCATTTCCCTGCGTTTAAAAATCTAATGCAATTCTATTTTCTATAATCAGTCACTGCCTAGGCATATTTTTAAATTTCTTCTCATACATTTCTTCAACTCTCCAAAATTTCTGTTGTTGTAATCTAAATTTGCTTCAGTTGACATACAGTTGTCCCTAAACAAAGTGAGATAATATATATTAAAAGTGGTTTATCTGCTTTTATTCATCCTGTCTTGGTTTGTGCTAGAGGCATAACAACGTTCCTGACACTTACCAAAGGCTACAGGAACCATTTCTCCAGAAAATTATACTGCAAAACTTCATTTTAGAGTATTACAGTGAAGACTTGCAAAGAAAGTAAAACATTGTTAAGTGTTATACGCTTTTGACTTCATCCTGACAAAGAACTTGGCCCTGGAAAATATTTGATATCATTTGCCTTATCCTGCCCCAGCATCATGACCCTTGGGCCAGATGCAGCCCACCGGATGCTTCCACCAGATCTTTGGCTTTTCCCTTGCAGGGGGTGGGAAGTGGCTGTTTGGAAAGGGAAGGCTGCTGGAATAGTGCAGGGCCTCCCCAAGACCCTGATGGAACCAGGCAGCTGCTCGTCATCCCTGTGGTGTGGAGGTGGGGATGCTGAGGAGAGAGCACAGGTGGCTTTCAGGGCTTGGCCCCCCAGACCTAGTTCCTGTTTCTCCCAGGAATGGGCCACCTTGTCTAGGTTTGGTATGTTGGAGAGGACACTGGCCTTTTGAGGAGCAGCTCAGAAATACCTAAAAATGACTCCTAGAAGCCAGAAGGCCCCTTGCAATGATCCTCTCACCTTCTGCAAAATTCAGGCTGACTGGTGCTCACTGGCAAGCTCAGCACCTGGTTCTGCCACTGCTCCAGAGCTGCAGCGTGTGCTACTGCAGAGGGGCCATGGCTGGCTCAGAAAGTCTTTGTTTGCACAGTTTGGGGAATAATGTGATAAGAAAATGGGGGAAGAGAAGTGCTGCCTGTGCATGCAGACTGGCAGGGAGGGGGAACTAACTCCCCATTGCTGCCTCTGCTGCTTCTGGCGCTCCTCATCACTCTCCACATTCACTGCCCAAACCAGTCACACCAGATTTTCCTTTAACAACATCCAGAATAGAGAATTTTTTCCATGACCTTGTTCCCCACAAACATATGTACCTTATTTCTAACCTGAATCTATTTGGCTTCAATTTTGAGTCATGCGGCATGACTATAGTTAGTTTGATTAACTGCTTTACTTACAGATGGCAACAAATCTAACCTTTATTTTGCATAATTCAGATGACGTAACCAGGTCGACATATGAAGCCAAATCAAATGTTCTTGAGAGTTTCTTACCTCCACATCATTACCTCTGTCAACCTAATTGGCAATCTTTTAAAAAATTATACCCAGCTTGATTAAATCAATAAACATACAGATCAGCTTTAATTTCACTGACCCATTTAAATTTATTAGCAAACATGGGGCTGAATTATGAATAATAGTAATGATAATTAATACGTATGAATAATAATTACTAGTCAGCCCCCTGTTAGCTATGCAATATTTTCCACTGATTGATGTCAGGCTTATAATTATTCATGTTATGCCACTTAGCCTTTAAAAGTACTGGCACAAAGTTAGTTTCTTGCTGTCTTTTGGAACCCTCCCAGTTTTAAAGGATTTATTAAAAAACCAACATTAATGTTCCACAGCACTCATCTTTTAAAAATCCTAGATGCAACTTAAGCTGAAATCTCAATTGTAAAATGCTTAGCAGCTACTGTTTAACATCCTCGTTAGCTACTGTCAATGAAAGCTATTTCATCCTCTGATGGGATATATCTGGCTTTTCCCCAAACACAGAGCAGAATATGTTTTCAACACTTTTGCCTTTGCTGCTAATTCTTGTTACTTACAGCATCTCTATCTAGTATTGGACCAATACTCTTGGTACTGTTTTTTGTATTCTTGCTACACACATGCAAAGTAACTTCCTATTGCCCTCAGTTATGCTAACCATATAAGCCTTTTGATACCTATGCCTATTATCTACACCTATTTTCTGGATTTCAACTTACATTAATTGGTATCAACTTCTCCATTTGCCAGTGAGAAGAAAAGAGAAATGCTTTAAGCTGAGTTAGTTTTCAGTCTTTGGGGAGTTCTTTTTCAATTGTGCTGTTTGCTGGGTTTTTTAAGTTAGTGTGTCTTCCCTTCTGGTCTGTAGCTGTTTTAAGCATTGTTAGATAGCTCGCCAGAATAATTCTTTTTTTGTTTGTTTGTTTAAATTCTTCCACCCAGATGAGAAAAAATAACTTTCAAATTTGTGAAATCTGTCTTTTCACAGCACAAAAAATACCAGGACTTGACTACATTTGTTTTGTGCAAGTAGAATAAAGGTCCTTTTCAACTGACTGTTAATCCTGTGACCAAGTCCTCTATATCCATCAGAATGAAGTGTAATATAAAATGCCATCATTTTGGATTAAAGAATTTTTGAGAGCAGAAATGTATTGTCCATAATTTCTAGCAAAGCTTCAAATATGCTATAGCACTGGCAGCCTCTCAAGTTCAGCATGCATTCCCGCAGGCTGAAGTGCCTCCCTACTGTCATGCAGCATTTTCTGCCCTACACAGCATGTCTTCTCTGCCATAAAATCATCTCTTCTGTTGCACTCAACCTCTCTTGGCATGTGTATCTGTCACTAATGCTGCCAGTTGTCTAAGAGTCTTCCATACAAGATGAAAGAGGAGTTTTCTGGCAAACTCTGTCATTAATCTTTCTTACCCTTGTTTTGTGCTCTTCTCTTGCTCTTGCCATAATGATAGATGTAGATCACCAATAAAGTAATGACTGCTTAGCATTGGTGTATATTCAGACTGAGTATATTTTCTGGTGCAGCTCAGCAGGAATTTGCTATCACATTCCAAATATTCCTTGCAAAGTACAGCACAAAAAATTTTATACATAAAATATCACAGAAACACAGCATAGTTGAGGTTGCCAGGGACCTCTGAAGATCATCTAGCCCAACCCCCTTCTCAAAGCAGATTGCTCGGGGCCTTTTTACAGTCATGTTCTGAATTATTTCCAAGGCTGGATACGTGAGTCACTAGAGCAGAAAGTACCTGCTTTGTACCTGAAATGCTGTCAAGAACTATTAAAATAGACTGCAGTCTGCTGGTTTGTGTACAAGGTAAAATGTAAACTGGGTTTCTGGTGGTTCTACAAGAAAAAAGAGAGTCTAGAGTGCCACTCGAGATGAAAAGACAATAAGGGAAGATCATGTCACCACAGGTCACCACTAGTGGTCAGGTATATTATAAATCAATAGAGATGAACATAACCCATATCAGGTTTCATAGCCTAGATGTGGCTCTGACAAGATAAGGCAAGGAATAGCACTACTTATTTTTAAAAGTAACTGGGTTTAGAGCTATTACCACCACTTGCATAGCACTATTCGTCATCTGCCAGAGCCATTCTTTTCGCAAATGTTCTCTCCAGTCATCAGCACATTATCTGTGGGGGACAGCTTCTATAAATGGGCTTGATGAAAATGTGACCTTTCAAATTGAGGGGTGTTGTTATAGTTAACAGTTCAATCTCGCTCCTCACAGCACCAGTGAAAGCAAAAAGAAACTGATTCATCTTCAAAACATTTCCCTTTTTGCTTGTTTTTCTCACTGTATGATGTTGCATTGCTAGGAAACACACGCAAACTCCTACTGAGGAGTCCCAATAAAAAGCCAGTGCCAGCAGTTACCATCAGGTTGCATAATTTTCTCCTCTGCTTAGAACAGCATCTACTTGCAGCCGCTATGATCTAAGGGAGCCAAACGGTACTTTCTCATGGCTTCTTGCCTATAAATGCATAGCCATTGCCACCCCTAGAAAAACACATCAGAAGTGCTTATGTTGAATTTTCTCATTTTTTCCACAGATTCAGGGTGATTTGCCAGATGGACCACTTGACTTTAATCAGACAGTCATATTGATAAATCTCTGCACTTAGAATGGCACTGACATTTCAAGGGGTTTTGTTGGAAGTCTTATGAGTCATATGAAGCATAAACTCGGGTGTTTGGCATATGCTGGCAACATACAGCTTTTACGTCAGCCAGTACCCAGGATTTGGTGGAGAGGAGGACTAGCTATGCATCCACAGAAGCCTTCCTCCATCTTTGGGTGACTGTCAAATTGTGAGCATTCTTTTCATCCTGCCATCTTCACTGTCACTGTTGGTGACTATTGGTCACGATCGCTAACGCTACTGACATGGTGCATAAAGCGCCTTCTGCTGAAAACTTCCAGGTGGACCCTTAACAGGTTCTGTAACAGGGGATCTCTTCTCCTCACTTTCAGCTTTTATTGTTTAGGATATACTGAAAAGTTTGTCCCTTTACCCAATTTCTTGTCATAAAAAAGAACAATAGCTGCTTGTATTTTTATGTATGATCACATGGGTTTGTTATGGCTTCTTTTTTACTAGTATCAAACATGCCAAGTCTCCAGACCAGATGCCATTTTTATCTTTCACAAATGGAACAAGCACATGCAAACAAGTTGTTCCATGAGGGTTGGAACTACGGATGCCTGACCACCCCCTTGTTTCCCTGCGTGCCCTCTGATCCTTTAAATGTCTTCAACCTTCACACTCCAGCAACCCTCCTTGTACCTTACATACCAGCCCCTTCCCTAAATCTCCTGCAGAGACATCACTGCTGCAACACTGCATGGCTGCAAGAAGCAGCAAGAGCGCACCTTGCTGCTTGCACAACACTGGCAAATTGACCTGGCTTTGGGATCGGGGGTATTTTATAGGGAAGTAAATATTCTTTTTAAACTTGCTTCCCCTCTAATGTATCAGCATCATTCAGTTAATGTCTCATCATAAGGTAGTGCTTCATTTAAGCTGGAGAAACACTTAAAAAGGCAATTACTCATGCTCTCTGGTTTTCCCCACTTGGAATTTTCTGCTTCCAGGTCTTTCCTGTTGGCTTTACCTTTAAGTCCCATCTGGTCTATCCACTATTTCAAGTCTAGCTATGGTGAGATTTCCAGCTATGCCCTCAGTCACTTTTGCCTTAGCATTACCTTCTATGTGAGAAGAGAATGTCCTCAAACATTTCTACACGATGCACACTCATTTCAGGGATGCAGTTCTAAGTTGTTATTTTCTCCTAAAGCTATACGTTGGTTCGTCTAAGTCTTTCCAGACATTTAACACAGTATTTGCTCTCTCCTTGCACATAATCCTACATGACCCCAATGAGAAACAGCTTCTGAAGATCTGGGACAGCACTCTGGACTCTTTTTGTTTCATATTCTTTATGCCTCTCAACATAGCGTTTTTTCCCATTACCTGTTTCTTTAATGTTTCCCACCCTTGCATAGTTGCCATATGACAAATGCATTCTCTACTTGATCACTACTAGGTCTGTAAGGGAGCAATCCAAATTTTGTGGGGCAGGCCTAGTTTTGGATTAGGAGTCAGAGCTACTGAAAGATTTAGACCTGGCTGCTCCAGGGCTGAGAACTTTCAAAGTACTCCTACATGGTAGCTGGGTCAGATCAGGAGTTTTCAGCCAGGCAGATTTGTAGCGTGCAAATATGTAAACTCTAGCATCACTGTCCTACCACATCCTGACGTCAAATGATTCATCGGTCTGGGACATTTTTCTATCTCAGCCTGGTGATTTTCCCAGAAATTACCAGCCCTCGACACCCTTCCTCAAGTTGGCTATATTTCAAACCAGGTGGCTGGGTATAAGCTGGATCATTAGCCCTGAAGGGAGAAGGCAACTCAGCCATATGACCAACTTTTACAGCAATGAATAGGTATTTCCAATATGTATTGGTAAACAAATGTTTTGTAACTCTCTGTATAAATATCATCAGAAGATACGCATGCCCAGGACTACTCTGTATAAATCCAACAGAGATTATTGCTGCAGAAATTATAGATATTGGAATGATAACAAATTCAGAAGACCCTGAAAAGTGCAGGTCAAACATGAGATGCTGAAGCTGACATTGCAAGATCATGGAGGGAAGACACCGCAAGATCTTGGAGGGCAGACTGAGGTCTGAATCTTAAAAACCTTCAGCCTACTGTGAGCGACCACTCATGGGGAATATTGCTTAACTTTTGTGGAGAGTTAAGGGCACTGCTCTGTGAAACTGCAGCTCCTCTGGACTGAGTAATTAGTTTAGGTGCAATGTCAGCTTGATACTAAGATAGGTTTTCCAGCATTCTGGCACAAGTTATCCCTCCTTAAAGAAAGGTTAAAGTCACATTGTATGCTACCAATACTAACACTTGGATCTGGCCTAATAGATTTATTTTATACGTCAAAATTTTGGAGACATTGAAAACTATAAGCCAAATTCATATTCCACATATTGTAGCATAACATATTTTCTTCTGTAGAATAAATGTCAATTAAATATCACTCAGGACTGAGGGCAGTTGGCCTGGGATGTCAGATAACCCTTGGAGCACAAATAGGGGGTTTTACAACACCAGGAATTTAGCAACATGATGCAAAACCTTGGCCTGAGCAAAGATGTGCATCTCATCTTCATCCATATAATGAGATTTGACCGATTTACCCATAAACTCTACCTGGCAACACAAGAAATGCAGGAACTGTTTGACAGACAAACAGACCTTTGTTTACAAATTTCTTTACAAATGCCAAGACTTCTGGATCCTTGGCTTCAGAGATGCTTGACATACAATGTGGTGCAGCTGTGGCCATCCCAGGGAAAGCAATGAGAGGGTGTTATTTGAGTATGCTCTCAGCAAATACTGACTGAGAGTCCTGTCCTCTGAATCTGAATAGTTACAGTTTGACAGCTGCTATTTATTATGAGAAAAATAGCAACTGTAAAGCTGCTTGCTACTTTATTTACCTGAAGCTCAGCAGCAACCATGGCACTAGGATATTAAAAGACAAATTTTTCATTTAGCACATCTGACCCCAAATCACTAGGGACCAGCTGGTCAGATTACAAGCCATTAATTACCAGCATGTTTTTAACGTCTTGGCCACTTTTACGATTATGTACTATCCAAAACTCTTACGACAGTATATTCCTGGAATTGTGTTAATAGAGGATAATGCTGATTTTGTGTACACAGCTTCGTAGCTCCTACCTGTAAAGTGCTGATGTGGACAGGAGTCCCCGTGCCATTCACAGTGTTCTTCTTGGCAGCATTTCCACCCTTCCCTTCTGCTTGCTCTGCCTTGGCAATCTTTGCTTTTTCAGCTTCAATTCTCTTTGGATTGTTTAGCATTACCTGAACCACTGCATACTCCACCAGGGATGCGAAACCAAAGAGAAGGCAAACGATCAGCCAGACATCTAAGGCCTTCACATAAGACACTTTGGGAAGTTCAGCGGCAAGTGTGGTACATTCAGATGCCAAGCTGAGCACTGAGAAAATACCTACGAAAAGAAAAATGCAGACTGATTAAAGAAATCTTACCCTTGTTGACAGTGGCTGTGCTCTTTTTCTGAAACAGACAATACCGAATGATGTTCTGTAACAGTGAATGGGACTTCACAATGTGGTCGGTGCAGCAGGAATACAAAGCGCACATGCCTTCAGGTAATGAACAAGTTAACCTGAATACTAAGGTAGGATATTGCAGTTAATGATGTACTATTAATAATGAGTATCTTCATGTTATAAAAAAGAAACAAGTAAGTGAGGCTAAACTGGTTGCTGTGGTTTTCCTAACCCATCACACATCACACATTTGGGAAATGGGTTTTCCAAAGACTGCTGCAGCAGGAGCAATTCCTTGACTGACCTGTTCACAAGTGTGATATGCAATCCTTAGGTGAAAGGGAAGACTTTGCTGAAGAGCAAAGCTGTACCAGCATGTTAAAAGGTCTGTGTTCCCAATTCACTGTGAAGATGAATACACTGAGGTGTCTGAGAGTCTACGATCACTCCCTATTTGAGCTTCTAGGATCTAGAGGAAACTTTCTTGATAAAGGGCATTTCAGGAAGCCCTTATCATGAAAACCACCCCCATATCTACAAAGGCTGTTGAAAGCTCACACTCTTCGTCAAACTGGGTTTCAGCCAGCATTTCTCCTAACAAGGCTTCCAAATGTTGCTGTCAACACAGGGGTCACATCACAAGAGACAAAATACAAGCCTGATCTCAAAGGAAGATTTCCCACAGGCGTCTATGAAAGGCAAATAGAGGCATGAACACCTACATTTGGAAATAAAATAACTACAGAAATGGTTGTCACATGGGAAAACTTAGTTCAGCCTCCCAGTTCAGAATGTCCCATTTTGGTTTTGTGAATGCTAATGAAAAAAATCTTCAGTTATGAGTGACAGCTTCATGAAACGTAATTGATGGCTATAGAAGATGTTGGCCAAAAGGACATACTCTCTTGTTAGTCTCAACTACATTTCTTATATGGGTCACATGTGCTATCCAAAGCATGAAAAATATTGTAATTCATACAGAGATCATTTTCTTCAGATACATTTTAAGGAACTGAGGATGTGAACATGTTAATGAAACTGAAAGTATCCGTATTGGCCAATGAAAGCATTCAATTCCGGTTGACCATAAATAGCACATCATTCTTTTGCTACAGTTCCCATTTGGATTTTAATAAGATTGATATGATACTTTATTTGGTATTAATCTCAAATGGGCACTTTGTTAGCTGCTAAAACACTAAAAATAATGTATAAAAAGTTATTACAGTCATACAATTTTAAAATACAAAATTTTACTGTGTTTTATTTAGAAATGTGTAATATCAACATATGATTGCAAAACAGGATTTTTTTTGTCCATTGGGATAAATGAGAATGGCCAGATGTGCTACCTCAGATCAAAACTGAGCAGACAATCCTCAGTGTCTGCTATGGCTTATTTTCCATCAACTGTATCATCTGAAGCATCCAAGTACAAACTTTCCCATTAGGACAGAAAGCAAGCACTGAATAGCCCCCTTTTTAAAAAAATTATTTTCACTGACCAGCACCAGTTGTCTGGGGATGAACACTAATTATGGGTCATAAGGAACTGCAGTAGCAATTATGAATAAGACTGTACTGCCTCTTAACATACATAGGACACCTCCACCTATGCCCAGCTTGCTCTTTGTTCTCTAACAGCGTTCTGTATCAAGTACCAGGCATGTCTATGCTAGACTTCTGAAAGGTAGTGTCCACCCTTACTCTGCATAACCAAATTAGCCAATGATATGGACTGGCTCAACATCTTGGATAATGTAATTTTTTTCCTACTAACTTTAAGAGAGTTTACTATCTTAATATGGAAGTATTATGATCATGCCTGGTATGGAAAACATTTGTACACCCACTTTGTAGAGCTTAAAATACTAGATCTTACAATCTTGGATTTAATTCTATAAAACTAACTGACAAATTCTACTAGCTGAAAGGATTTTAGTAGAGCTTTCATCAATTTATTCATTAGAGCAATTGAAGTCATGGTAACCTGCTGCTAACTTCCATTTGTCTGGATTCCTAGGATGAAAAGTTCATTCTCAGAGTCTGAGAAATTTACTTATTTTTAAAAAAGGGAAGCAAAATAATCCCCCTTTTCTTCTCAGGGAGTACTTGCAAAGTAATGGGAAACTTGGCCTTTCTAGGTAACACCTCTCATTTTTGTCCCGAGTGGGGCATCCCTCTTAATGACAAAGTTTAGTTTATCAGTAAGGTTAGTTCAGCTCCCAGCCTAAAGCATGATTGTACAGCGCTACTATTTTAAAAATACTACCTCAGGTTACATGTGGGTAATATCTGAAAGTGCCAATCCAGCAAAGCACTTCAGCACATGCTGCCAGAGAAATAAATCTCCCTTTTTTGAATCTATCAAACAGACTGGCTGCAGCACTATCTCCTGGCACTGAATTCCACAGGTTAATTATGTGCTGTATAAAATAGTATTTTCTGGTTTACATTACTGCTTTAAAAATGTCTGGCTACATCTCACTAATGTTATTGTTTTCCTTATAATTTGGTATCTCTAACACATTCTCTCCTCTCATTAAATTTTGTAAACTAGAAGACATTGTCTTGCCAATCCTTCTTCACACTACAGTTTTAACATACATCTTTATGTTTGAGACCCCACATGTGTTACAGTTTTTAAAAATGAAATTATTAGAACTAAGACAGATCTGAGGACAGGAGTGATGGGGGGAGAGACAGTATGCCTGGCTGCAGACCTAGTTGTCCTTTGCATGCAGGGAATACATCATTGACCACTACTCCAAGCTTTTAGTTATTCTGTTGTAACCCCATCTGCACTCTGGACTAATGCTCCATGCTATCAGCCTGCTGTGGGTGGACAGAAGTCTGATGTCCCTTAGATCCCTACAGCTCCAGGGAAGATCTTACTCCCTTTGGGGATCACATGTCATTGAAGGAAAGAAAGGAATTTTTTAAACAGATGCTGGCACACTTTCCACCTGTAAAGAACTGGAGAGTCCTCTGTCGGGCTCATTAAAAGGTGAAACACCAGCGTCTAATTAGACAGAAGCATTCAGTGGTATCAGCCTTTACGTCGCTTAGCCACAGCTGTCCAGATACCAGTCCTTTGTGGACTTCCCTATCACCACATGATCTAGTTGGGTGAAATGATACAGGAATAAACAGGGCTTGCAACTTCTTTAGTTCCTATATAGACACAGACTTTTTCATCAAACAAACATACATCCTTTTCCCAGAATATTAATCGATCTACAAAAATATATTCTGCTTGCTGGTTTGCAAAGCACTGTGTATTCCTAAATCATCTGGAAATTTCTGAGATGCCTTGCCATGGGAAGCAATAGCCCACTATACTTGATACTAGGGATGACTGCATTAAGATATTCATAAGTAAATCCGAAGTAGCTTCTCATCTGATAAGATCTGTATCTAGCCATTGAGAGTATAGCGGCCATTGGTTACACTTTCTCGTAATTAGATGTCGTTCACTTGACAAACAAAAGTTAATTTTGTTAGATTTCAACGTCAACTATCTTCAAGGACATAGCTAGAAGACTTAGTTTGTTGCCCTCCTGCAAACTGAAGAAACATAAATCTTACCCCAGTGACAGTGTTAACAACTTGCACTACTAAATACTGACTCATGAGTAAAGGAAGGTCAGATTTAGAATTTTTTTGCATCTCTGGGGATGAAGGAAAAGTCACATAACCAGGCCAATGGTTAGTATCTTTGAAAATGCATTATTTCAGAAGCGCTAATACAGAAAAGGAGACAATAAACACTTATAATACATGAAACAAATAATAAATAAGCATGCATGTTTAGTTACAAAGACATCCACATTTCATAAATCAGCCTCTTATAAATCTAATATATAATTAATAAGCCTGTTTGGTTGGCTATTTCAAGTGCAGGATTATAAAAGTGAAAATACAGCTGAGGTTTTGATTGTATTGGAGCTTCTTTTGTGAAAAATCTTTCCAGTTCTTGTTTCTATCTTTTTAATTTAATGCATGCTACATTTTCCCCACACTTTTTTTCTTAAAGTGTCTTACATTTTGCATTATTAGCATCCTTGTTAGTTTTCAAGGTAAGAGATTATATTTGTTATTTGCTATCAAACACAGAGTGTGACTCCTCCCCAAGTAACTATTAGGTCAAAAGAAAAAAAAAGCTGATTTGTATTCTGAAAGAGATCCCTAGAAAAAAGATATAATAAATAAAATGAAATGGTGGTTTTATTACATTTAAGCAGAGAAAGGTAGCCAACTGTGGCGCACAAGGCAAAAGTAGCACTCCAGTCATGGTTCTCCAGATTTTAGAATAGAATAGATTATTTCAGTTGGAAGAGACCTACAATGATCATCTGGTCCAACGGCCTGACTGACTGAGGGCTGACCAAACTTTAAAGCATGTTATTAAGGGCATTAATGGTCCAAACGCCTCTTAAACACTGACACACTTGGGGCATCGACCCCCTCTCTGGGAAGCCTGTTCCAGTGTTTGACCAATGTCTTAGTAAAGAAACGCTTCCTAAAGTCCAGTATAAACCTCCCCTGGTGCCACTTTGAACCATTGCCACGTGTCCTATCACTGGATGCCCAGATGAAGAGATCAGCACCTCCCTCTCCACTTCCTCTGCTCAGGAATCTGCAGAGAGCAACGAGGTTGCCTCTCAGCCTCCCTTCCTAAAGCTAGGCAAGTCCAAAGTCCTTAGCTGCTCCTCATAGGATATTCCTTCCAGCCCTTTCACCAGCTTTGTTGCCCTCCCCTGGTTGCATCCAAGGATCTGAACATACTCCTTACATTTGGGGGGTTTTGCAGCTTTTAGTTTATTTTGCCTGTCATATCACTGGAGGAGAAAGAGGCATGGTAGACTACCTGAGATGAGAGCAATGAGGCTGAGGCCAGGGGGTATGTGGATGCTTTCCCACCTAACAAAACCTAGCACTGTTCCTGCTCCATCTGGCTCTTAACACAGGGATTTCAGCTGCCCCCTGCTGCAAGTCTGCAGATCACAGACACAGACTGGTAAGGTGATGTGGCAGGTCCTGACTCCAAGGGTCTGCATTGCGTATTGGCACACATTCATAGGAGTCATGTCCTGTGGGTGCGTGGAGGTTCAAGTGTGCATGAGGGGTTTCTGAGGAAGGCAGGTGGCTGGAGGTATTCTGCAACTGCACCCCTCGGGTCTTGAAAACAGATTCACTGAACCTCCTGGGACATGGAAAAGATTTGGAAAGTATGGACTTGGGGAGGTGGGAGAGACAGGGAAAAGGGGAGCATGGAGAGGCCAGAGCCTGGGGAAGGATAGGTCACGGCATGGAGAAGAGAATCCAAATAGGAGAGGTGTCAGGGTGCAAGAGTTTGGTTCTGCATTTCATTGAGGTCTTGGGGTCAGCAGGTTTGGCCACTCCAGAGCTGGAGTTCCATGTACAATCTAATTAGTCAAGATACTATTGTTCTGATTAACTCTGTGTCCTACTATTTCATAATAAATGAAGGGCCTGCCTACTGCGTTGTGCTGAGCAGCATGAACGCATGAGCCTGAAGTACTCTCATGAACTGAGTCTCTAATGAAATAAAGCCAATCATGTAACAAGGATGCTAATTCTCTTCCAGGCATCATTGTGTTTCTATTAATCTTTAGAAAAATTGCTCCAAGAGGTAGCTATTTAGAGCCTTATCTATCATCCTGCTTTCTTACTGATTATTTAAATGTTCTGATTCCCATAAACTGCATATTGCCACAGTTTCTGCAACATCACCCACACATGGATAAGATCAGATTTGTCCAGGTTGAGAGGAACAGAGACAGCGTGCTTATCACACAAATGCTGGAACCATTATCAAATGAAGTTTTAATATGGAGGTGGATTTTACAGGACTAGGAATGAGGACGTTTCCGTGAAAATGATGGGTGGATAATGGAAGTGAAGTTGCTTTCAGTGTCCAGTGTCATGTTGCCAAAGCAACTGAAAATGGCTCAATGGTGTTTAAGTGGATTGTGACGGTATGTGTAAACGCAGGTTACCCAGTGGGACTCTTGCAGCACTTGCATCAGGATTGATCCAAAATGACAGCCAGGATAGAACAACAATTAGCAGTGTAGGAGCATAAACACCCATCATGTAAAATCCAACTTGTCTTCTTAAAGTGAAGATAACTTCTACACAAGTGTAATAACCTTTAAAGAAATAAACGCATTAACGTTTAATGTGCTTTGCAGGTCAATCTCTTCCAATTGGTATCTTCCAGGCCTTTTTCTATTTAAGTTCCGAGCAAAAGTCCAATGATTTTATTTTCTTCATAAATGTAAAGAGTTCAAGTTGAAAAAAAACCTGTTCAAAACACAGATCTATATAACCGCCAAGTGTGGTCAGGCATGTGGTAGTCTCTGTGCTCTATAAGGCACCCTCCATCTTTTCACAGCACATCAGTAATAGGCAGTTCAAGCAACTCTAATCTTGATGCTGCCTTCAAGATGCAGTCCAGATAAAACCAATGGGGTCTAGCAGTCATACTAGCTTAAGCACATGGGAAAATCCTACTTAGTATTAATTTATGCAAAGGCTAGAATTAAGAAATGTTAGGGTAGAAAGTTTAGAATGGAAAGAGGTGATTTGAATGTGACTCTAAGCAGAGATTCCACCAGTACTGAAAACTGGTACAGGTGACTTCTAAAATGGGTGCAGACTTTTTAAATAGACTAAAAACACTGTAAATTTTGAAAACATGGAATACCGTGTCAAGTTTTTTAAAATGAGCACCTAAAGCGCACAAACATTTCAGGAGGTAACTGTCAAGATGAATTCAATAGAAAATAAAGCTGCAGATACTAAGAGGTTTTGCTGGAGATCACAGATAGATCAGGAAGTCTGATAACCAGAAAACAAATTCTGTTCATATTTTCACTCAATTAGCAGAACTGGCATTTTTATGTTAATATTAACAGAATAGAATTGTAAAAACAACTTCATAAACTATTCTATCACACAGAAAAGGCATTCCTATGCTATAATACAACAATTTCAAAATTCAGATCAGTCTACATCTATCAATCAAGTTGGTGCAAAGCTGATTTAGAAGATAGAGTCTGTCAAAAATGTATTTATTTATCTTCCATATTTTATCAATTAAGTGCTGTAGAATGGTAAGTCATCTTAAAAGTGCTGTTTGGGCATACAATAACCAAAACAACAAAACGATAAAACATTAAGGAAAAATTTCCTTGTGTAGAAGACACAATATTGTATTTTATAGTTCATTGTATCCTCTTCAATGATCTATTGCCTGACAAATTTCCCTTCTATAATTTATGAATAGTTTCCAGATACTTTTAGGCTTTATTTTCGAATGAGGGATGACCTTCAAATCATTATTTGTTCGCTTTATGCCACAAATGCATTCTGTATGCCTTTGTATCATCTTTCATCTGCCAGAGAATAGTATCCATTGCACTGACCATTCAGCTTGCAAGGGCCTATTTGGATTTGTCATACATTTTGATAAACAAAGAATAGGCAATTTGCAAACTTAAATATTCAATTTATTCCCACAAAATGTCTCCTCAAGTTTGTTGATGCTCTGTCTACTTAGGTAGGTATAATAAAACATCAGTTGACTTAAACAGGCATTAAAGATTAAGTTCTTTGCAAGTGGCAAGAATCTCCTACAATAAGCTAGAATTTAGAAAATGTGCTTCTATATGCAACACTGCCTCTTGATCACCTTATAAAATCCTCTACTGAATTAATTTTAACTATGTGTGCAAAATCTGCTTTTTAAAATACCTTCACTATAAAAATTTGAAGTAAATGAAGCAACTACTGATTACTGAAAACACCCTTTAAAAATAATTCAGAGTACTACAATATTCCATTCACATTAATAAAGTATTAATCCCAGTCTTGATTTTGAGATTAACACAAAAGTTCTTAATTTTTAAACAAAAAGGATTTGCAGCTAAAGAATTAGGAAAACTTTTCAAAATTTCATGTCATCACTCCACTCACTCTGATGATTCTCGTGTTCTTTCTTTAATGTTCAAATCACATACACATGCAAACGAAATGTGACCATTTTACTGAGCATTTTGCACAGTGTCATTTCAATGTGTGGTCACAAGGTGCTGAAACTTGAGAGAACACTAAGGATTTTCTTTCCTGTTTAATGGTAAAGTGTACAATTCTTAGATTTTTCTTTCAGGTTCCTAAAAATACCTAAAACATCTAAACATTTTGTAGATGTTTAAGTTTAGATTTAGGCCAAAACTCAAAACTATCTTGATAACTTCAATAACAGGATAGCAATCTCGAGGAAGCATTTACTTTTTCCCTTGAATAGAATGCAATCTTTCCAATTTGCATGAATTTTATTTGGGAATTGCATGATCCATTTCTTTAATTTTTCACTACTTTATAGACTAATTTTTTCCAGTAAACTAATTGTTTAATTAAGAATAACATATTTTTCTCACTTTTAAGTAAGCTTCTACCGTATCCCGACTTAGATTTGAATGCAATCACTGTCAGTTGTTGGTTGTGCTTTCACAAATGCAGAACTTTCCTGAGGACAGCAAATTTCGTATTATTTACAAATGGTAAATCACCTGAGATGCTGAATTATGTGCTTAGGCTAAGAACTCAGTAATTTTGCATTTAAAAAACAAACCCCACTTAAATTTTCATTATCTTTTTGAAGCTAAATTCCTTAACTCTGAGATCTACTAAGGTTACCTGAGATCTTTTCAGACCTGGGATCTAGCGCAGGAGCAACTGCAAGTAACTAACAAACCCTCGACTTCAGATGAATAGTCAACAAGAAACTTGCTGAGGATCCTCAGAAGCTGCAGCACCACAGCCATGCTCGTCGAGTTTTAATGGGAGATTTATTCATATGGTGCAAGAGCACTGACTAAAATACACCCTGCTGACTTATGTTGTTGTGGAAAGTCTTGCGGTTGCCACAGTATGTGAGTAGTATGGATATAATTATGGGCAGGAATTAATCATGGTGGAAAAGATAAACCATTAGAAGCCAGAGACCAAAAATCACTGGATAAATTTGTGCCTACACTCAGAAAATAATCATGGGATTAAATAAATACAGGGCTGAGGATTGTAAGCAGCTTTCTATAATGGCAGACTTTCCAGAACACTTAAAAAAATGAAAAACCTGCAGGGTGAAGCGTTTGAAGTGGATATACCATCCACTTCTGAAACAAAAGTCAAACCAGAAAACCAAAATTATCCTACTTTGCTGCAACTGGCATAATTCTACATGAACATCCTTTCAGAAAAGTTAGACACTTATAAGCATAAATGGGTATTACAACTACAGAAACAAAATGGTGATAGTAAAGTCACAAGACTTAATCAAAACCAAGACAAACATTTAATCTCATCTTTAACTCAGATACTTCTATATTTTAATTAGTTTGCAGTAATCACATATGATAGTTCCTATGATATGAACTACTTGTTAGTTAAAAGTAATCTATTTTATCCCATGAAATGTAAGACATGAACTGGAATATTAACCATTAGCTATAAACAGTAACTGAAGTAAGCGTAAGGGTTTTTTTTACCAAGGAAATCACTTATATTACCTACCTGTGCCTTTATAATACTTGGTACAGTTACCATATTCAATATCCTCCTTTTTAATATCAAACTGAGGCAGAGCAATTTTCTCTAGCTGTACAGGATCTCCAGACTGCCAGATAAACCGTAAGTCATCAGTTGTGTAACCAACTGCAAGAACAAAATTATAAGTGTTAAAAGAATCACCTCAATCAGTGTAAACCCCGCAAGAAAATCTAGCATATATGTATTGTATTTCTTTCACTCTTTTTCTTTCCATTTCCTGTTCAAAGAACGAATGACAAAAATTAAATGATCTACAACCAAATTTTTATGTAGGCCTAAGTTAGGACTTGGTGGGTGGAACATTATATTATCAGCAACATAACACCAGTTAAGAGGTGTTGGTCACAGTGCTTACTGTTTAAACAAAGAAAGCAAAGCTCTACTCTCCACGGCTTTGAAGCCTCCATATTCATTCATACTCTGCTTCAGCAAAGCATGAAAAATACACTGAACTTTAAGAACGCAATTACCGTGACGAATCTTGGTTTTTGTGTAAAACAGCCTGTCTGCTTAGTTGTTCAGATTAAAGGCCCTGATTCATGAAAGCATTGTCAGTCAGGAAATACCTGACCAGGAATTTAAGCAGATGTGTGGTCCTACTAAAATCAGCTCAGTGACTTCACGATCTCCTGAGTATGGACAGACTTCAGCATACATCTGAGCATCTAAATCATGATAGATATACCACCACCAAATGAGAGGTAGTGAAAGTTAGGCTGACAATATTCAAACATAAAGCAGTATTGATTAAATACGCATAATCATAATCATGATTTTATATGGCATTTTTGTTACCTTCTGTTTATTAAGGATTAACTTAATTCAAGCAATGTGTTAAATGGGAAAAGAGATGAGGAAACAAAAAAGATGGAGTTGAAATGCAGCGTTTTGCAATTCAAAGCCTCTGAAAATTGTTTAAAGAACCATTCTTTTTCTGGAGGCATTAGACATTTTTTTTTTAATCTCTGAAAACCAGCTGTGATTAAAAAAGGCAAACAGTACATAAGCTGACTTCTCTAGGATTCACAACTTAATAAAAATCAAAATGTCTTAAAGCTCCATGATGGAAGATAATATAAAAAGAAATTAGTTGTTTTAATGCTTCATTCATAAAATCAGTCTCACCCCCTGACAACGTAGAGCAAATCACAACACTGCCAAGATCCTTTATGAGAACAATTACTAGGCAGTGAAAATTTTTTCTATAGTAGAACCGGGGATAATAACTGCAGATATGAGAACAGCTTAGTGAAATCTGGTGGCCTTTTTTGTTTTGGAAATCTAGCAACTAGAAACAAAATATTGATTTGAAAATAAGCAGAATAAAACTGCCAATGGCTAACAGGGGAAGCAAGGCTGTTGTTGGAACTGGAGGGACAGACAGGAGGTCACAGGTACCATCCTTACTTTTAACAACTGAATTAAAAGATAGAAGAAAGCTTAGTGCACACTATCCTTCCAAAGGAACAAATTCCTCATGATTTTGAATATATCAACTAGCATAGAAAGACAATCATTGTTTAAATAAAGTTACTGAGATTTTTTTTTTACACATAGTTCTTCATTGAATATCTATACCTTGCAACCTTTGTAAAGCAACCCAGACTGAGAAAGTCTGAGCAAACTTCCATTAATATTACTGTCTAATTCCAGTTTAACCCCAAACTGATTTGGGTTTATCATAAGAGTTTACTTCAGCTAATGTATATACATATTAGTGATGGGCAAAACTACTATGGACATACTACAATTCTAAAGGTAAATGCTGGCAATTGAAAACTAAATTACTAAGCTCTGATATCATTACTATTATTACCCTTGCCCCCACTGGGATGCTCTGCTCAGCTTGGATTAACCTTGCTCTTTCTTCACTTTTTCTTTCACTTTCCCCACCAGCCCCAGTGGAGTAACATCTGAACAAGGTTTTTGTATCATAGCAGGAAAAGGCTGGAGCAAGCCACCTTCCTTCTCTCTGCTTCACACTTGTCCTTACTCAGGAAAACAGAATTACCATGAAAGTGGGATCACTAGCGATCAGTGTTGGGAAAAGGCTGTAACTGAGTAGGCACCCTTGTACTTGAGGTGCAGGAACGAAGATGGGTTTCAGAAACATTCCGACTGCAACTTCCAGCACAGCATGAAGCCCTTCAGAGATGAGACCTGGCTGCCCCTTCATAAGATCAAATCACCTGGAGACCAGGGCGGGATTGGTAAGGGAGAGATACCTGACTACATCCACAACACATCTTGTAAATACTTTCAAATGGTTTCATACTAAATGCTCTCGATGTATTGGCATCAAGTACCTTTCCTTCAATATCACACCAAGAGTTTCAAAGAAACTCTTTGCATCATCAATGCAAGGAGATAAATTGGACCCCACCAGCCTACAAAGCAGCACAGGTTGTGGAAGTTGTAACTACTTGGAGAAACCATGGATTCTTTTTTCCAAGTGATATGTGTTCCCATTTTACTAAGTTTATTGTAAATGTTTTTTATAAACCTCATCAGTTTTCATTACATTTGACAGCAAAAGCTAAAAACAGAGTGCCTAGTGCCGTAACCGTAAGAAATATTTTCAATAGAGAGATTATGTTGGTAGGAACCAATGAATGTTAATTTCAAAATTAATTTTAAATGTTGACATGAACAATACAGAATTGATCATTTTTGGTTTGATTCTCATGCATGCCTAGAAGCCAACCATTTTTATGCACAGACTGATTTACATACAGCTTTCCAATTGCATTTTGCAGCGCTGTGTATCCATAGGAAACAAGGTCAAGTCCAAAGGGCATGACAGAGTAATAGACAATCTGAAAATACAGAAATGGAATTTAAAAACATGTGAGCTGCCAGGCAAGTAGTAGATGGTAATAAGGAAAAAAATCACAGATATTTGATTTTCAACTTCTAAAATAGTAGGAAAATCTAATTAAAGTTATAAGTAGCAGTTTGAAATTGAGCTATCTCTAATAGTCTGAGAATAAAATTTTATAGAGACTTTTAAACATACAGCAGTTCACAAATTAGAGACCTACTAATACATGACAAAATATATACATCATAAGAATAACCAAACCAAAGGTCCATACAGAACAGAGTCCTGTCTCCATCAGAGACCAATGGCAGACTCCTGATGAAGAACATGAGACTACAGCAATCAGGAAATTATATTTCATCAGATATTCAGCAGCCTCCCAAACACGGCACTTCAGGGACTTCCTAAACCAGAAGTGATGCTTCAATATTTAAGGGAGCTCAACAGATGTTATTCCCTCCAAGAAGTTGCTTTGCTTCCAGTTGCTTTCTGGAATCCATGCAAACTTTAATCATGCACAGCATCCTGCACCAACAAATGCCATAGCTAAGCTGCACACACTCTAATCATCTCCTTTTATCTATCTTGAACCTGACTTATAGTTCTTTTGCTGGAAAAAAAGGTGCCAAATCAATGTCCATCCCCTGTGTCTGTGCCAGTCATCATTTAGAGACCTCCACGCCACCACCTCAATGACCTTGTTTATTCCAGTGTGAGAAGTTGCCTTGCTTAGCTGTTCTGTACCTTTGAGCATCCCTATCTCCCTTCTTGCAGTGGGAAGACTAGAACTGCACCTTGTATTCAAGATGCAAGTATAGCATGAATTTATACAGTGGCATGACATTCTCTTTAACCCCTAATAGTTCCTCGAATTCAATTAACTTTGTCAACCAGTACTGAGCCATTAGTTGATACTTTCAGAAAACTAGCCATTATCACCCAAAGGCTGTTTCCCTACCTGGTAATGACCCCCTCAAAATCCATCAGTTTTTATGTGAAATTAAAATAAAATTTTGTCCACGTGCATAATTTTCAGTTATTTACATTGAATTTGATCTCATACTTTGTTTCCTAGTCATCAGATTAATTTGTAATTCCCACTGTTGTCTCTTATTTTTACCATCCTGAGTATTTTGGCATCATCAAATGTGCCTGCCAATTCACAGTTTTCCAGATTATTTCTGTTGAACAGCACAAAAGAGATTTTTCTGTGGGACTCCACTGCTTACTTCCCCTCATGTAAGCACTAGCTATTTGTTCCTACACTCAATTTCCTAATTCTTAACCATTTATGCAGGCAAGAGCTTTTTCTCACATGCATTTTGTCATTAACATATTTTGATAACTGGAGATTCTTTCATTTATATATGATAATATCTCTGTAAACTAAAAATACAAGGTATAGCAATTATATATTTTTAAAAAAGCAAATCTCAGTGGCATGTCACTAAATGACAGTGCTTCAAAGAATTCATCTTACCTGCACACTTATCATTTAGGAACATAGTGTATAAATAAAATCAACAGAATATTTTTAGAGGATGACATCAAGTTCATACTTCATTGAATTTGGTTTTGCTATTTGGAAATTTTCAGAGAATAATTTTTCCATCGGAAACACTTCTATTAGTATTTGCTCAATATTCACTACTCATTAGCCTAACCTATTGACTAAAACAAGCTCATTTGTGATCAGCTGCAACCTGGAAAAACATTTGAAAAATTTCAATGTTTCATTTAACATTTGCTATTTCAAATGGGAAGTTTCTTTCATAGCTGAAAGTGATTTTCTATTTTGAAATATTAATTTCTACAGACTTCAAAACCTGCTGCTGAAATCAGAACCAGGACCTTCACAGTGAGACAAATGAGATCCTTTGATTGTCCAATATATTGTCTTTTCTAATAACTGTCAGCAATAGTCTTAAGATTGAGTTTTCTCATCCTGATGGTATTGAAATTACACTGTTTTGCTGAAGCCTCTTACCACTTTCATTGTGCTTCCAGGAATGTAAGCAATTATCAAAAGGGTTTAAATTTTGCTTTCAACAATAATAGTTTACTTAATGTATTAGCTTAACATAACATACAAATGTATATACACTTCAAATTTCTAGTACCTGCTGTGCTATCAATTGGCATGTTTTAAAACATCTTAATCTGATTTCTTTACACACATTTAATTTATTGTAGTGTTGTTTACAAACTGACATATAAATTTAAATATTAGTCATAAACTGTATTTTGTTATTAAGTGTAAGACAGCACGTATCTCTCATATCAAGTCATTTACAAAAAGAGTAGAAATATATCAATAAAATACCTCATGCTGACTAGGACATCTCCATCCCGAAATATAAAAAGAAGAATATTTTCTTGTGTGACATCATGGAAGTTAGCATTTTTTTCATTTGCAAAGAATAAGTCCGGCTTCCAAAGACATTTAAACATTGTTGGATCCACTGTCAGTGTATCTGAACCTCTCCAATCATTGGGCAGTTTGAGTCTGGGGTCATTCCACTTCTGTCTTAGAAAAATGTTGACTCTATAATCCTGGTAGGAAGAATATTTAAGTGTTAGACTAGCCAAAAGTCTAGGCAAAAACCCACGGAGGAAGAAAACCATTTTATCAGGCTCTGAAGAGAAAAACAATTTATGCCCTGATTTTTCTATTACAAAGATAGTAATCATTATTCAAATTACATTAATAAGTGCTAAGTTTAATAGAATTTACTGCAAATAGGTAATTATGTCTCACTCATGTTTTGAATATAGTAACTTTATTTTTAAAAAGGACCAAAACGACCCCTTCCCCCAATAATTTTTACATCCCTTTGATAGTAGTCCCCCGTTACCTAGAGAAAAGCATGCGGCAGGGCAGAGGGAGGCCATAGCTTGACTACACTAAATTGCTGCAGGCAGCAGGTACATTATCACTTCTATCAGAATACCCTGTGAGTGTAAAAACCAGCTATTCTTCATTTGTTTAAATGGCACACTGATGGCAAAAAATCACAATATAACAGCAAAAAACAGACCAGGCAGATAACAGATTTTACACTATACACCCAGAATACAGCCTCAGACCTTGTAACAGTGATTTGAGACTATTTTGATAACTGAGGAAAACTGATGCCAGCTTGCAACACAAATACTGAGGTAGCATGTATGAAGCAGAAACCAAACAGGTCTCAAAGAGACAAAATCACAGCTTTACACAGAGGAAACTTCCTTCTGGATTCAGCAGGACTCTTATTCAAGGATGGACAGTAGTAGAGCCATGCTCAATGAGAACCTAATTTTGCCTTCGGGAATTGGAGTAGCATGTGTCTCAGGGCAAAACGATACCCGCATGCGTTCTGTCCTTAATGGAAGCTGTGCGCATCCAAAGGAAAAATCTGACCCAGTATGTCAGCTATGATTTTTCAACCTCACCTCCAAGTCTTTTCGCTCATTACATTTAAGCCAGTGCTTCTTTTATATATATGTAAACTAGGCAGATCACATACAGAAAAAGAATAAAGGTTTTGTTGAAATAAATTAAAAACCCAAATAACCCAAAATTCTGTATGTAAGGTAACTTCTATCTCTAGACTTCCTAGTTGTCTTCTATGGTGTGTTTTGTTTTTTCATAACTGTCTATTAGGTATAAAGCATCCTGAGATAACGGCTGTGTCTTTTAAAGCAGTGAAAACACTGCTACCAATTTACAATTATAGAAAAATGCTAGAAATCTCTGAGTGAAGGTTCTCAACATATTTTTGTTTTGTCACGTGTATTCTGCATAACAAGCTAATTTTATAAATTTGTTTATTTTACACATTAATGCCCTCTTACACATTTCTCTTTTGATACAACGTGAGTTCTCTTCAGTTGTACTTAATACAATTTACGGTCCAAAGCAAGTGCCGTGTTGAGACAGTCATGCTAACACCAAGTGGAAGGAGTCCACTGGGCTAAGACCTCATGCAGAATAATTTACCCTGATGATTTACCCTTTTAACTGGAATACGGTGCCCATTTTCCCATGTCCAGTCCACCAGTCAGATCAGCTCATGTATTTCTTTGCTACACTATACCATGTAATATTTTTCCTTACTGAGTTGTAAGGAAAAGCAAAGCATCAAAACAGTAGAAAGAAATGAGGCAATATTTATTAAAATGCATAGTTCTGAGAGATGCACTCGTTGGCAGTCCATTTTTGAAAAGATATATGTAGTCTGACTCTTATTTATACAAAGACCTATATTATCTTGTCAAAGTAAAGAATAAGTATAAAATAATAGTTAATATAAAGTGACTTTGTACTGGAAGGCTCTCATAGAGAAGCTTCAGAACAGGAAAGAATTCAGGTCATTATCTCAGAAAGCATCCTTTCAATTATACGTATATAATTGAAAATTCACTTTACTTGCCTCTTGCTCAAGTTCCCATTTCATATCCACTTCTGTCTCAGTGAAAAAAAAACATATGAGATAAATACTGCATACCATTCAAGCTCACAAGCATTACACTATTCATTACACCAAAATTAATTTCCCCATAAACAAGTGCATTACCCTAATTTTAACAAAATAAGATTCCTTCTCAAAGCCATAGGCAAATGACAAGCAGAGTCCAACACTTGCCTTCAGTTTTCCCATTCAGAAGAAAGAGATGTTTACATCACTGAAAAGCAGAATGCACTGGCAAAATAAGAATTGGAAGGTATGATCAAATGGATGTGACTTTATTGCCTTCCTTGCTCTATTACAAATTAACTTACATATACCAAACAATGGGATGTTGGGACATTTTAAGAACTTGATTCTCTTCACACATAAGTCAATGGAAGAAAAATCCCATTAACCTAAAATAGGTAGGTTCAGATCTACCTAAATGAATAGAAACTTGTGACAGTGGTACTTGGAGAGGAAGGCCACTGCATTCTTGAGACAGAAAATGTAGAAGGAAGCGAAGAGATGTCAGGATACAAATCTGCAGCTAGCCGTACGACAATGCACAGTAGTTCTTCTTAGATGAATATGAACTATTACAGCATCTGGCAGCAGTATAGACTACGATCAGGTACAAATCTATTTTGAAAGAAGTCTGCAACCAGTCCTCTCAAATTTGGGCAATGAATTTTAAGGTTCAATATGAGCACTACAATTAGGTTCAATAGGGGCTGAAGAAGTGGTCTGCATGAAGCACATGGTCTTCCTCCTATACATTCTGCAAACATTTGAACATTGCAGAATGATCGGCATTTTACATTAAGGGAGAGTCAAATAGCAATTAAAAAGCCTGAGACTAAGGGCAAGGTGGTAGTAGAGATATTCATCAGCATTAGAGCTAGAAGGAGCTGGCAGGAGAAAAGAATCACAGAAGTATTCTACAGGGCTTTGTTGTTCTATGAAACTCCAGCAGAAGGCAGGAGGCTGAAAGGGAAGGCATTCTAGGAAATATTTCAAATGCAACCCACTAAACAGTGGGCATATGGCCAGAAAAACTCCTCAGGCCAGAAACCAGGCATAGCCAAGACATCTCTCTCTGCAAACTGGAGCATACAGAAGCCCTGCTCTCATAAGAAGAAAGGAAGCATAACAGCACTGTCTTTTAATAACGTAGAAAATGCCATTTCTAAGATTAAAAAAAGGAAAACCAATTTTCCTTTACATAGATAAATATTAAAAAGACCTTCCTGCAAGTTTGTAAAGGAGAAGGAGGAAGTGGTGCTTCGCCATTTGAGTCCGTGAAGAAAGGTGACACTCCAAGTACAAACCTTGAATGTAAATTCCGTAGACAGAGGGTCAGCTCATCAGCACAGATAAAATAGCCCTATGGGTATTTACACCAGAAAGGATCTATCCCTACGAATCCTTGACCAGTCATCCAGTCTGTAACAATTTCTAAATGTGACATAATCACCACATCATCCCACAAATCGGCAGTCTAAAAAAACACATGCAAAATCAGAAGCAGAGTTAGCATGGGGATCCTATCTAGTCTAATGAGCTAGAAGGAAACAAGTTACAGGACTCAAGATAAAGGGAGCTTAATGGAAGACAGAAACTCTGGTATAAGCTCTTCTCCATTTTAGCTGTACAGATTTTTATTCTCTCTGTAGTTAACTAATTTTTTGTTTATTTTTTCCAGGTAACTTGTTTGATACGTTTGCGAAAACGTCGCAGTTCTCTCAAGTATTCAACAACACAACATGACACTACCCATTCTACACACAGAGCAAACATTTGCTCTTCACTTTCTTCACAAGGGCTTGATGAAAACAATACAGGTTTCTGCATGTAGGATCCACACTATGGGTCCTATCTTGCTTCAAACCAATACCACTTCAAAACTGTCAATACTTTTCTACAAAGAAATGCCCTTCCCTCTTAAAACTAAGTAGACTCTACCTTAGTGGGAGGTAATCTCTACTCTTTTCTGTTGAGGATGAGCCAACTGCATAGCTAAGAATGCAATTGTCATGGGACCAGAAAGACAACAAGCAAAAAATAATTGAAAATAATTTTATGGGATTCCTGAAATATGTGAGGAAATATCAGAACCAGCCACCATGATGTTAAGGCAAGGGACACTGTGAAATCTTGTTGACTAGTTAGAGGTTCCAGACATGAAGCTCAGAGCTGGCTATTTCAGAGAGGTGTCTAAAAGTGGGACACAGGACATCTTGTTGAAGATATTTTCTTCTGCATCTAACACTCTTCTGAACAAAAGGAGATCGGCATGTGGAATGGCCTTTTCTCACTGGCACTCCGCACACTTCTTGGGGGCCTTCTACCACCATCTCTCTTCCAATCACATGGCACCCATGGTTATTTTTCCCCAGCTTTCCACCACCCAAAAGGAAGAATTATCTCTTTAGCATGGCTAAAACAGTGTGCTTTACCCCCTCATAGGTTTTGTGAAAATCTATGAATTCCACTGTATAGAGCCAGAAGTGGCTCCAGAGCCAAGAAACATCATGATACTTCATCAACTGAAATGCTTAGAAATATATCACAGATTTTGATATCAGTAATGATACCACTCCAACTATTTTAGTACCTTCTTGTAACTTCAGAGACATGTCAAGAAATCACACCAACACCTGAGACAGTAGAGATTCAGACAGCCACTCTCTTCTCCAACACTGAGGAACCTTTTTCAGCAGTTCTGTTACTGCCTGCAAACGTCCCTCCTTTCTGAATGCAGAAGGTGCCTCTGGTCATTCACAGACTTGATGCCTCAGGTCCAGGAAACAGATGCCTGAGGTCCAGGAAACACTTTTCCTGTAATTCTGGAGGTACAAGTTTTTTCCGAGACTAAGGGACTTGCTTCTACTGTCTAGTGGATTACTCAGACCATTTCAAGACAAGTACCAGCCTATCCCCAAGAGAGTAGTGGTTCTTGAATGTCCATAGGACCCAAAATCCACTGCAGCAGGAAGAATTTCCCAAGTAATACATGGAAGAACAGATTGACTGTTTCTTTTGTCAGTGCTTCCTACGATACATTAAGGCAACCAAGAAGTAATCCAAACTTCACAGAAGAATGATTAGCTATCATGGTGATTGGCTGGATATAGCTATCTAAATAAAAGCATGAATTAAAGTATGGATGGTGTCTGAAGCTCTGAAGTATGAAGGAGACCATGACTTATCTTACAGAATATCCTAGTAAATTTGCGAGTGACCATGTCAGAAATTCATAGACAGGCATACATGCATTGTGCATTGCTGTAGAGAACATACTTAATTTTGGCAGGGGGGAAGCACACCCCTTACATTCATGTTTTGCTTCTATTTGGATCTGGGTGAATTAAAAAAAAAAAAGCCTCTGTAAAAGTCACTTTTTAAAGCAGGCAATAAATTTCAGAAACTTGAAAGGGCCATCTGGCCTAATATACCTGCCATCTTAGACACTTAACTCACTCCTACTTTTCTGCTCTTCCTCCCTGCCCCTCTTTAAACTTCAGTCTCCTTTTTGTTTTCAGGAAATAAATCTCGAGGTATCCTCAGCAAACTTACATTCTTTGCTTTAATATCACTTCCCACTAATGCCATTAGTTGACTTACTATCATTTGCAATTAAATCTAAATCCTTTACTCACTTCCAGTTAAAGAAACACAAATTTTTGGCCAAGCTATTCAAAAGCTGTTTCAGTCATTATGTGTTTAACTCTGAGCAGCTCTGCAGTCCTACTGAAATATCATTAGGGTATCGTGTAAGTTGGTCCTAAATTTTCAGTGGGTACTTACTTCCACCACCACCAAAAGGTGCTTTATTATTACAGTTTATTGATTCTGCGCTATCATGAGTAGAAATGCTGCCTTAGTCACAGAATTAAAAAAAAAAAAGGCAGCCTGATTTTGGGAACTGTCTCAATGCTTTGGATGCATCAGATCATCGAAGTTATTTCTAAATGGGATGTTCAGGGAGCGCCCAAAACTCCCACTCTGACTGCACACCCTGGCTAGGACTTCCCACATAATGGCAAGACGTGATGCACTCCCCTCTTTTTTAAACAAAGAAAAACCCTGAACATTTTCAACAATGAAATGTAATTTTTTGGCAATATCACTGACAGTATTTATTGGAAATACACTTGCAAAAAAGATCTTCAGGTCCCAAAATATTGGAAAGGGCTTTGCTGAAATGACTTCTTATTTTGAAATAGTTTATTTCCTAAAGAAACAAAAAAAGCAGTCAAAATTTTAATGAGGATTACTTGATGCTGTTGACACGTTGAAATGTTCTGACTGAACTGAAAACACATTTTTAGAAACGTCACTCCTCAGTTTATCTTTCTCACACAGTAAATAAACAGGAGTAAGAGTGTGCTCCTTCACTCCTCCTCCTTTCATCCCTCCACGATTTACTCCTGTCCTCAAATCTACATAAACCAGAGAACCTGTATGCTTCAGCCTTATGCAAGTATGTTCTTTTCCTTTCATACACAGTCCTAGTATTTTCTTCAGTGATACACCAAGCAACCTATATATTAACTCTCAGGAAGATATTACTTAATTCATACTACCATGTGTTCTTCCCCTGAACTTAATAGCTTATGGCCATAATAAATGTATTTCTTGCATCTTAGAAACCATGGATTTCCTTTCATGTACAACACATTTTAAAAGTTAAAACAATCTGTGGACAAATATAGAGTGAAACAGATTAATAGGTTTATGGCATAAAGCACAGTCAGTCTCTCCCTTAATGCCATTAGCTCAATTCTCAGTGTCTACAATCATAAAAATAATTTCTACTTTATAGTTCATAATCCTCAGCCTGAAATTTAATTTAATAAGAAAACTTCCATGTGAGCTCTATCAGTTTCAATCCACTCTTACCATAGTTGTCTCTTGAATTGAACCAAAGCTGTTAATGAAGATGTTGACTGCAACGTCGACTGGAATCCCTTTTAAAAAAAAAAAAAAAAAAAAAAGATTTCTAGTGAACTGTACAATCTAGTAAAGGTACGTTATGATTCTTTTAAAGCTCCTTTATCTGGTATCACAATATGAATTTTTTTTTATAGGGTCTACAACTCTTTTCAAGTTAGTACATACACGGTTTTCAAAAGCTGTGGTTTAATCCATTTCCATTGAAAGCCAATAGAAATCACATAACCTTTTTTCAACATAGATCACAAAAAATAAATCACTAAATCAACATAGATCACTAAATAAAACAGAAAAAAAAACAAACCTCCTTAGTCCAGAGTGCTAAGCTTAAAGCATTTCACAGATCATAAATCTGACTAATTTTTGAATTCCATGATTTTCTGTTATCATGGAATGCACAATCCAGTATTACTTCTGCACATGGTGTAATGGATAGAGGCAATTCACATTTCTAGCAGTGGACACTTTTAACTGCCAAGGTCATAATGATGATCTATCACCCCAATTTACCTGCTTATGATTTATGATGAGACATTTACTTATACTGTAAGTGGACACTTCTTTGTGCAAGTCAAGTACATAACTGTAAAGTATGAATAAAGGCAAATAAAAATTGTTGCATGCAGCTTTTGCAGCTATCTAGCCTTGGTGCAAGAGAGTTGGAAAGCTGCTCCACTTTACAGTGGTTATCAATTTGCCAAGAAAAAACTGTAGAAGGCAGCAGCTGCGAAGATATCAAGATGGCCTGATTTTTAACTCTCTTCCACAGACAGGCTTCCTGTAGTTGAAGAGGGATGGTGTGACAGCTGCTACATCTGCCCTTTCACCCTGCGGAAACTGATTGACAGTCATTTAATATGGTGTTAACAGTTACCACAAAGCAAGGAGAAGTGGCCTGATGGTGGTGAGAACTAATTATGGTCCACTAGTTTTATTTAGCACCTATATGTTCAGAGTGTCAGTATGTACACTAGCTGCATGTATCTGTTTTCATTTCCACTATTACAAATACTTAATTCAGTGGATTTCTTCCTATTTTAAAAAAAATATATAAATGAATAATTTTTTGAAAAGAGATATAAGAATATATGAAGACTACTTTGACAGAGCAAGCAAATGCAGTACAAAGTAATATATGCCTCATCTAATAATTTGTTTGTCTGCATAAAATATTTTGGTGTACATTTAATGCATAAATTGAAACTCGTTCTCTTGCTTCACCAGAAAATCACTATGGTAAAATTTCACTTTCTTCATTTACACCAGTTCATGGGGTTTTTTGGCTTTTTTTTAAATCAGACCAGTTAATTGTGATGCTTTTGGTTATGCAATAAGCGTAATACTTTGTCTAATGCCTGATGCATGTGACAGAGCACCCACCACATCAGAAGTAGCCAAGAGTATTCTATCTCTTCCAGATTCAAATAGGAAGTGCTGTCCAAGAAAATCACTCATGTGTGAGGAACATTTTAACATGGGCAAACCACTTGTCAGAAAATGTTCTTTTTCTTCCACCTCCCTGTGAATTAACATTACACATCCTCCCTTTTCGTTCTGTCTTGATTCTTACCAGACTGCCAGCAGGGTTATCAAAAATATAAAGAAATCTGCAACATGCTTTGTGATTACAAGCTGATCATGCTGAAGAACAGGTAGAGCAGAGGCTGGATGTTTATTCTTTGTGACAAGGTTCAGTGCTGAAAACATATAAATATGATTCTACAGAGAATAAGAAAGAAGCAGGACACTTGCTGAGAACTGAGTTTAATACATTCATAATATCTACTTACTTAAACAGAATATCTGAAAATGGTCTCTTCAAAAGTACAATAAAGATTGTAGATTTCCAAACATCCCATACTATTTATATGCATGTTAAAATATCTTCTAATGTACATATAATTAAATATATGTTCTAAAATGAAAGAATACATTTATGTAAACTGCAGCATCTGTAATGTAATAAAATTGTCTATGTCTTTTTCCAGCAGGGAAATAATCTAATTCCTGGAAAGTGTAATTTACAGCTGTATGAGTTATTAGAGGTTTTGCAGAGAGTATGTATTCCAACCTTTTCTGCGTATGTAAGGAAATCACATTTGCCTACATGGAAGATTCCTACAACATCTGACTACCAGGGAGAAGTTTTAAAGTCAGAGAATGTGATTAAATCCATTACCTATTTGAAATCCGTAAGTGTGTAAGCTGTATTATTGACATATCTTTAAAGGATTTAATATCTGTATGGTTTCCAAATAGAGATACTGCTGATCCCAACTTTTATAAAGTCATCTTCAAGGAGATCTACAGAGAATTTCCATTATTTAAAATACATAAAATGGAGATACTACTAAAGTCTAACTAAAATGTAAGGATAAGAAGACATTTAAAAAACTTATTCTATAAAATGTATTTCCATGTAAAAAATACTTTATAAAATAATAGTAATAAAATAATAAAGCATCAAATACTATTATCATCATGAAATCTTAACATATTACCTTTCAGCTCAAAAGGGTAAATATCTTCTGCAGTTTCACACTATCTAGGGAAATTTCCATTAAAAAAACCAAACAACACAGAAATTTAAGTTGTGAATATTACCTCTATATAAATTTTCTGGGTGTGAAAAGCAAAAATTAAATTCTAAAGATTAAAAAAAGGCTGAAACATCTGACAAACCTTTGAAATTAGGCCTTATCCTGGGATCGTAACTGAGCAATAGCCGGTTCAAGATATTGCTGGTAGAATTAACAGGTACTCTTGCAAGGTCTTCAGCTGATTGCTGGCTGTAACAAAAAGTGCATTAGTTACTCTTAAGACAGAAACAACTGTGTGCTTGAACTCAGGTCATTTTAAAGTCCTGCCATAAATGTCATTTCATGAGCAAATACCTTCAGTATTTTCAGGTTCCACACTGGTTACTCTTAACTGTAAACTTGGAAGTAAATAAACCACAATTCACTAATTGTCCCCTTGCTTCCTAACATAAATATCCAGAGGGACATGATTTCTTCAGCAGAAAGCATCCACCTAAACTATTTTTAGAGACTGTCAGATTAGGAGCCTAAGTAAACTGACAGCCACTTCGTAGGTGCCAAACCATGCAGAGGCTTTTGGCAGTCTCCTGCTCTCACATGTCAGTGCCAGCTATTCCACGGAGAGCTGGAGCCATTGCATAATCTCCTTGTCAAGTGCTAATAAAAGCTTTGCTATGGAAAACGAAGCCTTGGACTCTCCTCTGGTTTTGCAGGGGGAACTTAAACATCTCCATTTACCTTGCTGCTATTGTGCTGGGTGTTAAATTAAAAACATTGCTAAAATTAAAAAGAATCTGTGACAGGTAAATGTAGCTACAAGAGTAACATGAAATTGAGTGTAATAAAAAGCAATAAGGGTGCATCAGTCCCCACCCCATGTACTTTAAGCACCTAGCAGGCTGAGAACATCATGTAAATGAATTTGTATCTTGCCCATAGAACCCGCTCAGTGATGTTTTCCAATTATGAATCCTGTCTTGTAACCGCTTTTCCATCTATTTTATGATGACTAGTCTGCTGACTTTCCATCATTATAATTTAGTAACCAAGATGCCATGTTAAAGTAAGACAAACACCCTACAGAGGCATCAGTCGTATGCATCAACGCTATTACTTCTAAGTGTTTTCCACAAACAGTATCAGCTGCCATTGACACCTTTACCCTGCTTAATTTCCTTTTTTCATTATTCTTTCCCATATCAGTGTCAGCTTGATAGACCTACAAGTTATTCTTTATAACGTCACGGTTCACTGCTAGTTTTCTTCTCATCCTCTATTTTCCTTCATGCCCTCTGGGACCATTAGCCAAACATTTATTGAAGAAAATAGTAACCCTCTAAATGGCTTCTGGCCAGTTTAAAAAAAAAAGTTGCATGAATGTATCAGATCTCCTAATTTTAAGATGTCCAATTATAGTAGCTCCTGATCAGCATCTTCCTTACTGACTACTGTCACCATTGCATGATATCACTATTTCATTGAAACTGGAGATGAGACCAGATCTTAGCCATTGCAGAGCTTTTATGAATAACCTCGCCTTTAAAATCAGCTATTTTAACTCAAACCACAAGGGAAACAACAGGAGCAAATGAACAAGATCTGCTAACTTGGTAGCACTTACTATGCCTTCACAGTAAGATGAACATTTAACATCTAAAAAGTTTATAAATACAACTATGAAGGAGTTCCCTATTATTAAAAACATGTCAAGCATTTATGATTATATAACTGCATATTATTCCATCATAGTCTCCTTGACATCCTTTGAGCATTTTATCCTTCAGGAAGAAAATAATCAGATTTCTATTTTCCTTATCTTATTCAGGATATTTCTGAAACCTAAAGCTGCATATCTGTTTAAATGCTTGCTTCTATTTGGTTGATGTACAGGAGGGAGAAAAGTTTGTCTAAACTCAGCAATGACAGCAAATAACCACTCAACTCTCCTTGAAATTTCACACTACTCAGAAGTCATTAGCAGGATTAGGATGAATTCTGAAGGCTACCCAAAGATGTACCTACCAAAAAGTGTGCATTCATGAGTATATTTTAAAATATAACATACAGGACAAGACAAAATTGTGGAGCAGCTTTAAGCAGCTGCAGTATGTAATTCTGCCCACTCTCCACCCTCCATCTCTTGCAAGTGCACTGAAACCTCTGTGACATTTAACAACCACATAGGTGAACTACTTCTTCTATCAGAACTTATCCAGAGGTAAATGGCCCACTAATAAGACAAGAAATTTCTTACTTTTAGTAACACATTAACTTCCATTGGTATGTCCTTATTCTGTGTAAAATAAACTTCTGCTAATTTAATATCAGAAGTTTCAGCCCCTTTGAATAATTGATAAATTAATCTTTCAAACAATTCTCCCAGGGTGTGTTTATAGCTTTTTATATTTGACTTTGATTCAGATCATTATGCAAAACAACTAATTTATTAGTTCAGGCAGTTGGACTAGATAATCATCGCAGATCCCTTCCAACTGAAATATTCTATTCTATTCTATTCTATTCTATTCTATTCTATTCTATTCTATTCTATTCTATTCTATTCTATTCTATTCTATTCCATTCCATTCCATTCCATTCCATTCCATTCCATTCCATTCCATTCCTGTAATTTTGAGATTGTGTTCAGTTTTCAATGATGACCTTGACCAATGAACAGGTTGCTACAGAAATATCATAAACCAGCCTTGTATGCTTTTTTCTGCAGTTACTTCTAATTGGACAACAGGAAAACATAAAGTTAATTGTTAAGAATATTTTCTGTTTTGAAGCAGGAATGAGACAGCAAAGAATGATAAAAAGACAGGCAAACACTCTGTACACTGCATTCTATCTGATATGAAAAGGGTTATGGCATTGCTTCCTTGCAAGTCACATATCAACATCTAAAATATTTACATCAGATGCCTACAGAAAATACATTTATAAAAGGCTGGTCTCCTTAACACAGGCGATAGGATTTCTTTCTAAATCATATATGCTCAGTATTAATGAAATACCAAAATGAAAGCAAACACCAACTGATGAACAAACTTAAATCCTATGTTTTAAAAGTTTCTGCTATGGATTATACAAAGTTCATTAAACAGTAATGATGGTAACCTGAACCACACAGGATAATATGGACACATAAATTAAACACAGATGCTTGTAAAATGCAATAAGGAAAAGAGGAAAAAAGACTGAGAAATTAAATGAGTGAGCATCAAACAGCAAAAGAAAGCCAAATACAGCTGAACAGGTTTATTTGTCTCTTCAAGTAAGAGGAGTAAGGTGGTAGTTTTGTGAGACCTGAGTTGCACTGCAGAAGTATGTTAATACAAGCCTGTGTTCAGGCTGTTTGCTCAAAGGTCATCCATGAATTAGGCAATGGAGATTTACTGCACTGGGAAGACATGGGAAAAACGGGTGGCAACACTGCTTTCTGATAAAGAAGATCACAATCACATCTTCTGCAGGTTGTTGAGTCCTGTTTTGAACTTAAACAAGTGTAATGTGCACACATTATCCTCATTTATAGAAGAACTAAGTGAAATACAACAGCATTAGCTGTTCTGAATTGGGACAAGCACAGAGTTGGTAATTGATATTTTTTTAAAGGTGACTTTGAATGAAGTGGTTGGAATAGCTACTGGAAAAAAACCTCTGCTGAGTATCCATTATATTTTCACTGTGGTCTTTTACAGCATGCCATCATTGAACTACCATCACTGAATAGCACTCATCACAGGACTGGTTTTCCTTCAGAGAGCCTTGCTGATCAAAATGCCTAATTTTCACCTGCAAATCAATAAATCCTATGTATAGCTTTTGGTGAGTTAAGAAGTTATGCCACTTTCAGAGTGATAGATGAGCAGAATGACTTAACAAAACAGTGAATAGGATGGGTTAGGTGCTTGGAGAAACAGGCTGGGACTGTTCATACCACCAAGATATTTACCTAAAGCCATTAACACTCCTGCTCAATTAGTCATTCTGAAATGAATTAATAATAGGCAAATGTGTATAATACATAAGAGAAAAAGAATTTGAGCTGAGATCTCCCTTCCTAAAGAACCAGTACTTCAACTTGCCGAAGGCTGTCTGATTCCCATATAACACCACCCACATCAATTGAGAAGTTAACATACCACGTTTTTCTTATTCAGCCTACAATTTTCACATTTGTGAAAAGCTGATAACTAGCCCAAGATTTCCCTTAGATTTCTACCACTTGCTGAATGCATTATAATTTTAATACATTTACTTCAGCTTGGATTGAACATATATATAGCATAAAGAAATGGAAATGCAGTAGCACTCTTCACGGTAATTGATGAGTTCTAAGCAAGATATGGTGAATACCAAAAGGTAAGGCAACAGAAATCTGATGGGTTTTATAAAGGGAATTTAAAAGCAAGTAACACTAAAGATAGAAATTGCCTTACAAGAATTTTGCCTAAATAACAACTTGTGGGGGAAAAAACCCCACAAAACCAAACACAAAGTATGATTTCTCTTTTTCTGGAAAAAAAAAAAAAAAAGACAAAACAAACAGTATTCTCAAAAGTGTTCTCACTTCTACAAACAGTGTCCTCAAAAGCCAGAAAGAAAACAAAGTACAGTAAGTCTCTCAGCATAATATCTCTGTGTGATACAACTGGCCCCTCTCCAGTATTTTGGGGGTTACTTCTGGTAGCCCTGATGAATAAAAGAATTACTATAAATACTGAATTTCACAGGATATGCAGTAAGGTGTCCACCTCCTTTTCCACTGCAGCTCTACACATTTTATCACTGCCTTTGAAGAACATGATTAACATTTTCAATTGGCAGCCACAGATAATTATTTTCATAATTCACTAATCAAAATCCAGAAGTTGAAATTAGCAGATACGAATGGTAAAAGGAAACACATATTGCATTTGGTTTGAAATGTACTTAACTTTGTTACATTTGTGTTAAGCAAAAGTGTCAAAAGACATTACATCTCTATGGGTTATCATGACATTTAGTCTCTCAGAGCTCTTATCACATGTTCCTTATCACATCTCCTTATCAAAGGAAATCATTTGCTGTTGTATTAATTCCCATACTGCCCTGATCCCTAGTCTTAAGATCCCATTATGATGAAGAATCTCTAATTTTAGAAAAGAATATGAATATACTTCTTACTTTTGGCATGGCAATTAAAAAAAAAAAAAAAAGGCATGTCACAGGGACGTATTCACACATCATCTTATAATATGCTGCAGTCCAGACACTCAGGTAGCATGCTTATTCTATTGGTGTTTGCTTAGAGTGCATGGCTTGGATAATCTAGCATTAGGTTTTGCCTTTGCATAGTTCTAGTTTACTGTCTGCCAGAAAAAAATATATATTCCGATGCACAGTGTTCAGTTATCTCCAGCAACATTTCCTATATAATGCTGAAACAACAGATTTTAGTACAGTTTATCTAATTTATGTGATGGAAACTGACATTTTAGTCATATAACATGGCAGTGTATATCTGAGAATGATAAAAATAAGTTTTGGGAAACACAGTATCTGTCACCTCACCATATCTTGTAAGTACTATTTCCCTGATATAAATTATCAACTGTTCTGATTTGCAGGCATTTGATTTTCTGAGTGCAATAACTCAAAGCATAAAAACAGGTTAATACAAATCAATGGGATACTATATAACTCTTCTCAGTGATCTCTCTGATCTCTAGCATGCTTAATAGCTACATTTTCAAACTGTACTGGGTGACATCTCTGTTACTAGGAAGAATAATTACGAAGCTTCCAACGCAAAGGGATATCACTCAAATTACATTAAATAATGGAACTCTGAATAACTGTTTATGTGTCCTCACAAATGCAGTTGATAGCTAAACACCTAAAATTAGATCTGTAACTTCAGTACCTAAATTTGAAGTTATTGCAGTGCAGTGAACAAACAGAGAGGTTCTTTCGTGGTCGAATTTGAAACAGAAACCCAGACTGGGCACCGTGAATTGTGAACCTTAATTGTGGGGGTAAAATAACTCATCTTTCATCTCCTACTGTAGACAGACCAAAGTGCAGAGTCTCCTAATGTGAGTATGTAAAGAACTTTCCTGAAGTTGGCTGCTGTAAATAGCTCAGTTAGCATCACTATTTCAGTCCTTGTCTATCAGAAACAATCTAAGTCCAGCTTTGGTTTCACATTCAATATTGCCAGGGTTGGACTCCTTAAGGAGTGATTACATGGTAATCTGAAGTGCCTTCTTATTATTCCCTAAGCTTGAGAAAAGTGAAGTGAATCATCTGCCCGCCACAGAGATGACAGCCCCCAAATTAGTAGAAGCAGGTTAGTATAGAACTTCATCCAGCCTAACTAGTACTGCTCACAGCAAGCTAAAACTAACCATGCATCCATTTCTTAAAATTATCTTGTTTGCTCCTAGCTTAGGCATCTCTGCATCCTACTGAAGTCACCACCTAAGTGATCCTTGTGCATAATGGGCAACCTTTTGTGTCCTGGATATCACATGCAGACATGAAACATGATCAGCATCTGGACATTTAAACAGAACTACAGATATTTTAAAAATAATTTATCAACATCAGTTCCTTGTCCCAGTCTTTTCTCCAAATGGGGTAAGTATTGAGACAATACATGGATCTTGGGAAAATCTAACTACATTGTATGGTGATGTAAGAGTAAATAGGAGTGGAAAGTGTAAGTGGAGATGCATTGTGTATAATTTGTTTTTCAAGGATCCATTTGGTGGAGCTGACAACAGAATTTAGTCCTGCGGTTTTCCTTGAGCTTAGGTTTAGGGGGTGCAATGTAACCTGCAGATCCAAGTATTTTCTCAGTCTGGAGGTTGTATATGAAATACTAAGTTTGTAACTTCGTCACACAATCGTAGTGTCTCATCACTACAGTGTTCAGAATGGAGTAAATGCTGCCCGTGGAGAGGGAGAATTACTCAACAAGAACCAGCCTACCACACTTAATTACTGTTTTACAAGAGAACTTAGGTTTTGCTTTTATAGCTTTATCTTTTACTCCCCCACATGTTTATCCACTCTGAAAACAAATTCTCAAACCTCCTGGAATGTGGTCCTATCTGTCTGGAATCACAGCTTTCCATGAGAGTTACATGGTACAGAATAATTAAAACATTGACCAGCTGCTGTTACTATCGGGAAAAGGAATTTTTATAGGAAGCAGACCTGGGCTCTGCAATGTACTTATCTTCAGAATGACTGTGAGATGTAACTGTCTCCATCAGCAAATTCAGGTTTTTTTTTCAACTTCATTCCATCTTCTCCTACAAACTGATTCAACCCTCCCATCATACCTACAAATTAAAATGTTCGCAAACTATCAATAATGTCTTCTACAAGACGGGAATGAAGACAGAGATGATTCCACTTTCCCACCATTTACTTTTTGGGGATGATCACATACAACAAATAGAGAAGCCGTGTATACCCAAACTTTTGACAGAATTAAAAAAAGCCCTTGTCCGTGGGAAGATGGAAAGGAACCAAGATAAACTTTGAACTTCTACTTTAGTCTTTATGGGAAGAGTGTGTCAGAAGCTGATGGTTAACCAAGAGAAGTTTTAGCTCAGGCTTTCATACAACTCTCTGTTTTAAACACATCAAAGGCTTTTTTCCCTAGTTCCACTGTCTTTTGTTGCTATTTTTTAAAAGAAGCTGTGTATTGAACCTTGACATCTGTGACCCTTCTAAGCTTCTGCCCTGGCAGATGGCACAAGCCATGTTTTCTGGAGGGCTTAGAGGGCCATTTCACAGTTTCCAAAGTAGCCGATATGCTTTACTGAATACAAGCAAAAAAATTATTTGTACTCCTGCTTTGTGGGTAAAAAAGTCTCTATAGATATTGTGCAGTACTGTTAATCATCTACATGAATATAAATCTCCATGTGGAAAAATGCATAAAGGTGAGGAGGGACACTATTTTAAAAGTACAGTCTTGATATCCAGTCAAAAGAATGAGATTTAGTGATTGAGGTTATACTCTTAGCATTGTCGTAGCATTAAGGACACTGTGGGATCTTCAGAAACGAACATTGTGCAGGTGAAGAGCTGAGTCATACTAAAACTATAATTAACTGGGATAGCTGTGATTATAAGTACAGCCGTAACTGATTTGGTTAGCTGCTATTTGACACTCATATTTCCATGCCTTCTATAACACTGTCATAAGCAAACTTCCCTTTCCTTATAATTTCGTTTGTCTAGAGATCTTGCAAGTAGTTTTGAGTAGAGACATTCTGGGCTACTAAGGATTGTGGGGATAACAGCAGCAGCTCAAATGTCATAAAATAACTGAAGTATTTATTATGACATAACAAAAGGAAAAACATTTTCCAGCAGTGCTCTTAGAAAAAGTCACAGCTAAGTGTCCAATATGTTTACCAGAAACAGGTATTATGAGGAATTATGAAGATGTTAATAAGTAACAGAGGTAATACAGCTGATGGGTAGTCTATGATCGAGAAAGAGATCAAGTGACTGAATCCACCTGTAGTATATCGAAATCACTCGTATTCAGTATAGTGAATTTCAAAATAAGCTTTGTAAACAGAAGACTGTAATCCACCAAATTCTTATTTGTCTTCTTGAAGAGGTGGACCGGTTTGTTTTGCTTTTTTTTTTAAATTTTCCAGGGAGACAAAAGGTGACAGTTTTGTTACACTATAGCTTTGTATTTTATCGCACTATACATCTGTGGAAGCCAGCTTCACAGATTTATGTTGCAATACTACAGGATTTTAGGCCTAATATATCTCAATTTCTTTGTTAATCAACGAACATTCAGGAATCAAACATAAGTGTAATTACTTTATGTTTCACTTGGAAAGCCTGAGGTAAGAAGGAAAATGATCTAAATATGAGATGTGAAGTCCTACATCTGTTCTGAGCAAGCATTAAATCAAAGTAAGAACCAAGTGGTTAAGCATCAGCTTCGTGAAACCCCTTGATAGAAAAGCTGGGAAAAACAGTTTCAGAAATAAATGAAGATAAGATGGCCAATCAAACCACTATTACACAATGCACCTAACTACAGCATTATGAATAATCACAAGTAAGAGGTTTTGCTCTAAGATACAAAAGAGAATTTTTCTAATTGAAGGAAGCAAATACCAGTTTATGAGACAACAATGAACTTTTTATGGGGTTTCTAATCAGCTTATTCTAATGGTAGTTAATTTCATGCCAGAGGGGTCCATTTGGCAAGAGGCTTGTATTCTGGAGAGCCATAAAAGGAAAACTTCAAGTATGCTCAGTTTTCATACAAACAAATTCACACTAAAGTCCTAAGCCAGTCTTAAAACCATCCATTTCTTAACATCAAACTAAGGAACTCAGGCAGTATCATCAGATTCAGTATCTTTCCTGGAAAATCATTTGCATACATTTGAATTTCATTATAAAGTTTGTAAAGAGAAAACTATTCCTTAAATAATTACTAGTGTGGGTTTTGGTTCTCTTGAGGAGGTAAAATTTAGCTTTTCACATGTTGTAAGGAAACAAAAGGCTCTTATTTGTTACAATTAAACTTTAAGTTTTATTGCACCAGTAACCAATGCAAATTAAAGGTAGATTAAGATTTTAGCATATAAATGTATGTTTTCGCTAGGAATCTGTAGCATTCAATTTTACAAATTATACAAAATCCTTATTATTTTCTTTAGAAAAGATACAATGCATTCTCCTAAAAGATTTCTTTTGTGCTTTACTAGTAAATTTTTCATTCAACCACATCCTTTGAGACTATTTTTGGTAAACCCTTATGGTGTCACTTAATTCCCACTCCACTGCATTGTGTTTTGGTATGTTTCTGAGGAAAGATTCCTTACTTTTTTTTTTTCCCACAGAAAAAAATTAAGTAGGCAGCCTATTTTATACTGTAGAGTGTCACCAAGTCAAGAAGTTTTGTGAAAGATCATTAAAAAAAAAGGTTGATGACTGAAAGTTTGCCATCAATAGTCTGAATTAAGAGAACAGTAGATAATTTCTCTGCAATACAGAACTGACTTTCGTTGCTCATTCACATGAGAGGTCTTCTATATGCCAGCCACAAAAACAGCCGTCCTGCAACCTCGCTATTAGAAGTGGTTGTCCTTCAAATTGTGAACTTCAGCCAAGTAAGATACAGACATCTTGTTCATTATTCAGAAAATCCAACAGGTCTTTTTCCTACGGCAATTAATTCTAGTTAGCACCACTGCACACGTGATACATCAGACAAATACTGTATTTTCACAGAAAGTTTCAACTGGCTGCAACATAAAAGTAGCACTTTGAAAATTAAAGCACTTTTTCAATGCTTTTCAAGTATATTGGTGACAAATGACATCACATTTAATGGTTGTAATGTCAGCTGGTATCAGGCAGAACAGGATACCAAAAATACTGTGCTTAAGAGAAAAACAAACAAACTGCACCCCCCACCCCCCCACCCCCACCCTTATCAAGATGAAATGACATCAATGTTTTGAACTCTAACTAAGACCAAGTCAAGAACAGGGGGAAGAGCTGGCTGCTTCCACAAGACCATGGAAGATCTGGATTCAGTTCCCAGCTGTGTAACTCACTTTCTGAGGAACTCTGTGCTGACACCTGTCCTAGGAACTATGACACTTCTCTCCTTGCTACAAATTCTCATGGTAGCTCAGACCAAAAGCACAATTCAGAGCTCAACTATTCTAAGGTGATAGAATGTGTAGGGGTCATTTCAGATGAGTCACGGTCACTTGAGACTTGTATCTTGATGCATTCAAACCCAAAGATACATTTCATTTTTTAAGTTTGTTATAAAAAAAAGAATGAAAACACTCATCATATAGAAACTTCCTAAAAACTTGGGGTTACAAATAAACATCACAGTCAATATTTAAAAAGAGTTGGAACTTCAAAAAGTATTATTCAAACATCGCTTCCATCTGGTTATTCTACTTTTTTCCTCTTTGAAAAAAATCTATAGTCATTCTCATCTTCCAGTTTTCTTCTTTCAGGGTCAAAGAAGAAATGTGTTTTAAATTTGTCTAAACAATTTTATCATTTCAGGCATAGTGCTTTTGTATGCTTATCGGCAACTTACTGTATTCCATCAATTTCTCCTCAGATATTTACACCATAACACTAAAAAATGAGCAAGACTGGCCAAGAAAATGACAAAAAAGGCATTCACAAATAAAACTTTTGCATTGTCCTATGGATCACAACCTAAAACATGGTAGGCATTAGAATAAGGGAGTACTTTTAACATCAAATAATCACAGGTGTCCAGAGTATGTCCTCTATTCAGTTCCGCAATCACAGATTTCAACTACTGTATTTTTATAGAGAGATTATTCCATAACGGCACGCTTTGTAGAAACAATCAATCCACCTCCATAAAAGTTATAGTACTGCCAATCATTGATGGAAGATACTGAAGACTGTATTTCTATTCAACATGCAATAAGAGTATGTGTAGGACAAGCCTTCTCTTACAGAATTAAGCTAACAGGAGATTGAATTTCAGTACGACAGTTTTGCATCCTCCTTGCTTTTCTCAGTACACCTGCAACACGGTGCTAGACAGCACTGCATTACTGTGTCCCTAGAAACAGCAAGACACTGAGCTGAAATCTCACACAAAGAAAGAAACTATTTACTGTGGCTTAGTTTTTTCCTTTCATTAAAGAATGAACCTGCTGCAGAAGAAACACATTGACAGAGCTTAACTATGACACTGGTCAAACCTCCTTCCTCCCATTGCAACCTCAAACCCCATTCTTTCAGCAGAAAGCATCACCTACGTCAATAGCCATGTTATTTCCACTGTTAAAACTAATCACCATCATACAAAGCATAAAAGAAACAAGGAACATACGATGGACATAGATATTGCTTCTTTTTCCCCTTTCCCTTCTTTGAAGACTTCTCTTTGGAATAGACTTCTTCAACCCACAAGGAGAACAAGATGAAAATGAAAGCCACTAGTAAGAACTTCATCTTGAAGATTAAACCTCAGAGAAATCTTCAGTCTGTGGCAAAAGAAAACAAAGATGTTCATGTTAGCAGGGCTAGATATGGCAAATGGGAACACATACCTACAACGAGTAAACAAATGGTTCTGGGTTTTTTTTTAAAAAAGTTTGATCTTGGGAGATCCTTGGGAGAGGGAGGTATACCCCTAACATGGAACCAACTTGGGCAATTAGCCTAAGTGATTCAAGTAGCTTCCTGAAGTTAAGAGACTGACAGTGAGGAAGAGAGTTAAGTGTAAGTTTGCTCTGGTGAATTTAAGAAATAAACATGATGTCTTTCAAAGGCTACCTAACTCAAAATCTTCAGAAAGCTGGAAACAGAATTCCTCACCAAAAATGTCAATGTATCAATTGTATTAAATATGGTTAAATGTGACCAACCGGTCATCTAGCAAGGCAGAGAACCGCCAGCCCTCTACAACCTTGCACAGATGAAAGAGCAATCATTTCAATGCTAGTTATGAGAAAGGGCTGCAAATTTAATTTTATGTACAGAATTTAAATGCAAATTACTATTTTGCATGAAGTATTCTCACTGTGGAGCCAGCACTGAAAGGGCCTTGAAAAGACACAACCTGCAATATTGCGCTTCAGTTTAATATTTTAGCTTCTCACGAGCAAAACCACATACCCCAAAGGCCAGGAGTTGGGTTTGTGTTTGGCTAGAGATGGCCTCACCTGCCCCTGGTCACAGCCACACCACAGCCTGGGCATTTCTCATTTGTTTCCCACCCCACAGATAATCCCCAGGTATTTTCTTGGGCCAGCAGAAATCTCGCAGATGCCTCGGCACCAGCTACATTTTCCACTTTTATTGTGGTTTTGTTGTTGTTGTTGTTGTTGTTTAATTCTTTCTAAAGAGCGGTGGCTGCTTCTCTCTCCGTCCTCCCACCTCCGGGAGGCACTGGGATGCTTCAGTCCCCCCCAGGAGCCGCAGTCCCCCCCATCCCCCGGCCGGGTACGATCGCGGAGCTATCCCCACCGCCCCCTACCCCTCGCCTGGCCTCCTCGCCTCCCCGGCCCGGCCCGAGGCCTCCCACCGGCCCCAGCACCGGGGAGGGAGCGGCCTCCGTGCTGCCGAGCGCTGCCGGCGCACCGTAGGGAGAGCGCGAGGAGGAACCGAGCGGGGCTCCCCGCACGCCCCGCTTCCCCTCGCCGCGGCGGGACGGGCCCGGCGCTCCCTCGGAGCAAGAGCCCCGAGCTCCGCCGCCGCCCGCCCCGGCCCCACCGCTGCCGGGGCCCGGCCCCGCCGCCACCGGCGCTGACCGAGGTGCTGATGGCGCCTCGGAGGCTGCAGCACGGCGGGAACAAGGCTCTCGGGCCGGACCCTTGCTCCTCCGCGGCCCTTTCCCCCGCCCGCCCCACCGGGGACACGGGCACCGCATGCACACGCAGCCCCGCCGCTGGAGACGGGGCACCGCCGGCGCCCAGCGCTCACCGACAGACGCTCCGCCGCGGCCCCTCCCGCTGAGATTAGGGCCGGTGGCGACCGGGGAACTGGCGGCGGGCCATGTCGCGGCCCGGTAGGAGCGAAACCGCGGCTCCTCCGGCGGCGGAGCCAGTCCCTACCTCCGACGGTGCCCTCTGCGGCCAGTGAGCATGTGCGGGAGCCGCAGCGCGGCGCTCTCCCAGTGAGCATGTCCCGGCCGCCCGCCCGCACATGGGCACTGGGCGAGCGGCGTCTCCGGCGGCGGGAGGGCCGGGAGAGGGGGCGGGGTAGGGCAGCGCTGCTGGAGACGGGGCACCGACGGGGCGGCGGGAGGTGCGGAGAGGCGCGGGGGGGAAGCATCCTCCGGTCTCTGACGAGAGGAGGGTGCGTTCCATACTGGTGGCGAAAAATGTCCAATAGAGGTGGCCGAAACAAGGGAACATTAGCAGAGAGGAGCTGGGGACGGGAGGAAGATAGCATGCAATGCTGCATATGTTTTATATATATATATATATACACACACACACACATTCAGTCAACAGTTACTGTCACTTCATTTAAAACGGCAGACTTTCCCTGTGATAAAGCAAGAAGGTTTGTTTTGAGAATAGACATGTCCTTGTTACAAAGGATGTTGGTTTTCCAGTTGCTATAGACTGTGTTATCAGGAGAGACCTAATGGAATGGAAATTTCATACACAAAATTCTTTCTGGAGCTATTTCTGTCTACACTTACAGAAACACAGGTACATGATGAACTTCTTGCTTACACCAGGAAACAGATGATTTGGTCTAAATTTCGGAAATGGACAGACACCCTTACATAGCCGAGTAAGTTAGCAAATGCCCACTCTCCCATTATAGTTTAAAAGCATCATCTTCCATATGTCTCGCATTCTTTTTAGCAACCAAGTCACTGAAAATCATAACCATTTCCAAGTCTTCTTCCAGCCTTATTTCTTATCACTCCTAGTATACACTGCCAGAGCTTCACCCTGCAGGATGAGAAAAGAGCAGCATCACCTGAAGAACACTTTTTATTCTTCAGACTGGATACAATGATCAAGTGTAATACATCAATGGGCACTTTCTGCAACGTCCTGTAATCCTGATCATGCTTCTTTGTGAAGCTCTATTGGGGTTTAGACTGTAATATAATGGCAGATAAAAAGTGAAGAAAGTCACCTCTTCAGCAAATGAGAAGTAAGAGGGCACATGACCTGTTGCATATGCCATGGCAGGTAGCAAGGAGTGTGTAGATTCTGTAATACTCAATTGTCAGGTACCCTCATCTCCACTTTCTGACCAACGTTCTTGTCCTAAGTGAATCATAGACACACTCTGAAAATAATTCCATGCCTTCAGAGTTTGCTGCCATATGGTATACATGTACTGCCATACACATATAGACATATGTGTTTGTATACACATAAATGCATGCGGGTGCAAAAATCTACTGCTGTGGGTCAGTTTAAGGCCACAGCTCTCTCAAGACAGTTTTCCAGCTCAAACACAGAAACTTGCAAATTAAATGAAGTGGTTCCCTAAATCAGAAAGCAAAGCCCAGACGCTTCCCATAGCGCTGTGTCCATGAAAAAAAAAAAAGGTAAGCTTAGGTTTTTAAAATGCTTCTGAACTTTATCGCAGGAATAGCAACCAGGATTCTGTAGTTATTCTAGAAGGACCACATAAACATCTTTGAAACCAGGTACCCATTGACTGACATTTCCATTTTTCTGCATTTTTGTTGTGATACTGGGGATAGGGGCGTGAAAAATAAGACAGCAATATGCGTAAGACATGAGGACAGATGTGTCCCCTGTTTGTGTTAAGAAAGCCTTAATACGGTAAAGCAGAACAATCATCTACAATGTGCGGTAGTAGCGACAGCAGAGGAAGAAATGACTGTCAGCACCAGCTGCCTGAGCTACTGCAGACACAGCAGGCTCTGCTTTCTGCATGCTGCTTCCTGCAGCCACCAAGCCTGGCTGCTTGTTACCTCCACTTGTATGCAAAGCACTTACTTGCCTCCTTTGGGCTGCCTGCAAATCCACTGTTGCAGCTATGTTTGTAAACACCTAAGGATAGATGAATATTTATGGCAACTCAACAGGGCAATGCATAAATAGAAAAGAATACCATCCACTCCCCAGGTTCACATTATTAAGAGCATAGAGCTAATATCTTTCTATAGTCAATAAAAGTGTGATGTATGTATCAAAGACTAGAAAAGAGAGCTGCTTCAGTAAGATAGCTGTGTAGTATCATCAGATGTCTTACATGTCACATATAAAATATTACAAGAAATATTTTAATAACCCTTTTTTTTTTTTTCCAAATGCACTTAAATGAAATAGGTGTCAGCTCTCAGCAAGTGCTGGCAGTGAAGGGTCTGAGGTAAAAGGCCTCTTCTGCCTCTCACCATATCAAAGCTGGCTAAGGTCACAGACAGCTGCTTTCTTACCTGGCAGGCCAGCAGGGACAGAATAATCACGCTGCTCATACCACTGCCTCGCTCTGCAGTTGCCAGAAGAAGCCAGATCTGTCATGCATGCAGGGTTTGAAGGACAGCCCGCACACCATTCAAGTGTCCTATTGTAGCACCAGCAGACCTAGCTATGCCCAAATGGGGAGGCCTGGGAAAAAAAACTCCCTATAAAAGCCTTGTACCAGCAAGCAGGTTGATCATGAGTAATGGGCCAGGTTCTGCTGCTGGTTTTGGCGGTGTTATCCATTTCAGAGATCCTATTGAAGAGAAATAAGTAAATAAAATAGAAATTTTACTAGTAGATATATATATATAAATGCAGACCTCTGTCTCAGTATTCATTGTATTTCAGAGTGTACTTCAGAGTGCAGGGACTTAGCTATCTTTCCTCTGCTTGCAACTGCTGCTGTGTCCACTGTTGGGAACATCTAACCATGTTCATTTCTCTGGTTCAGGAATAATTCGCAGGAATTCCTGATCTTAGACATTATCCTGATCACTAGAAAACGGTTGTGTAAAACATCTGCAAAATATAACAAGACCTTTCCTAGTGATCAGCCTAGGGACATCAGTTCTTTCTTTAGTTTGCAGCAGTGGAACGTGGTGATCTGAAGATCCAGCAGTCCAGTTCTGTTCAATCACACAAAAGATATTTCATAGCTGTATAAGATAGAATTTCTTTGGGTTTGTTACTCTTCTTTGTCTACTTTCTCAAGGTAACGAGTTTTGTATAATAACACTCTGTACGTGTGCATGTTTCAAACATGCTTCAAACTTTTGATTTTTTTCAACAGATAGATACCACATTAAAAAAAACCAAACAGAAAAAATAATAAAAAAGCAGAGAGCTCAGAGGTATTAAGTCCTGTGTGTTTTGCAAAGACAGATAGCTGGGAAGATAGATTGAGCTAGTGTTCCTGCAGAGGTAAAAAGGTGAGAAAGCAAGCAGACTGGCATGAGTGGTTACTGGACATCAGGAAATCCACCTGAGAGAAAAACAGCTTTCTCTAAACACAAACATATTTAATTCATTAAGTATCTGCTTTAGTAGAGGAGGAATTCTGACTGAAAAACAGAAGTTTTGTTGTCAAATAGCTGGCAAAATTTTATTAAAGCCTTTATCAAGCTTTTTTCAGGAAAGCGATTATGTATATTTAAATATCTATTAACAGAAAAGCACATGCCTTAGCTTTCAGATTAATTCAGTTAAAAAGCCAGGCAGCCACAAAACCCACATCAATTGGAAATCAGATTTTTGTTAATTTTCATGCTCACCAAACTAGTTTTTCTTAATAAATTGAGTTGATTCTATTCACACCATTAGAAAACATGATTTTAATAAGGATTTCATGTTCTGCAGCCTTTGTAGTTACAGACATTTTTGATTCCAATCGCCTGTCACATCTCGATGGCTTTTTCATCCAGAAGGTGTAGAGGTTTCCAGGGCTCCTGAGAAAGATCATTTTCTAAAGGATGCTGAAAGCTCGTTGTTCTTCTTTCCTTTTCTACTATTGTAAAGAGGTATATATCCTCAGGTCATTGTAGGAAATAGGGACAAAATAAGTATTTGGTATAAAAGGTTTCTCCCTTCTGGTGCCAATGGCCAGAACTGTGGAAGGTACCCATTTTCCTTCCTTCTGAAAAGACTAGTGATTTTCATTCCATTTCGAAATACAGGAACTTAAAGTAGCAAACCCAGCAGTGACTGAAATCACAAACAGATGAACCACTGGATGAAGAAAATTACAGTCTGTCCTCCTTAATGTTCCAGTTCCCTCATCTCTCTCTCCTTTATGGATACTGAGTGTGACAGATGATCCTTACAGGGTCGATCTGAACATTGGAAATTCAGTCTTTTATGCCTTAGTGGAGGGTCTAAAATGAAGACTTTTGAGAGAGCTGCATGCACAATGCAGTGTCTCATTTCTTAAAATTAAATCAGAGGATGACTAGAAACATGTGCCCCTTCAAACATGGTATTGCTGCGAAGTATAATAAGCCTGGGCTATATTAGGCTTTATGTATCTGATAGATAATTAACTTGTCAAAACAGCAATGGCATATAGTGATCATAATAGACATAATCATATTAATAATGCCTGTATTTCACAGGAAGCAGCCACGTGTCTTACCACTGTCATGAATATACAGAAAATTTGGGTTGCACAAAATGCCCAAAACATATGTTCCTTGCAGGCTTATGATTTTATTTCATCTCCTATGTAGCTATGCCTTTGCTGACAGATCTCCATGTGTGAAGCTGTGTGTATGACTTCAAGATCTTTTTCCCCTGCTCTCTTATTGCTAAAATGAAAGTACTGCAGCAGTAACCCCAAAGCTGAGAAAAAAAAGCAACAGAGTACGTCCTGTAATCCCTGGAAGAATTGATTGATATGGAACAGAGATGAATCCATATTATAATACAGATATCCATATGTTGTATGGAAAGCCCGAAGAAGGAGGTGTATGTGAATAGTAGTTGATTCTACAGTTCTCTAATGTCATTGCCGAAGAGATTAAAGTTTAATCCCAGGTCACCAAAGCCAATAAGATTTGCATTACTGATATCAATGAGTGAAAAACCTTTACAGAGGTTTTGAACTAAAAAACTGTCTCCAAAGTGATTAAATTCTAGTTCCTGTTGTTATGCAAGTAAGCCTAGGACATAGCATTAATAATATTGCTATGTGAAATTCTGCATGTTCCTAAAAGGCAGATTAACCAGCCTGAGAAATGTATTAACTCTCAAAAACAAGGGTTCTCTCATTTGGAAAACCTCTCTCTGTGTTGGAGTATTTTACTAGCAACACTGAAGTAACTTTAAACTCTTGTTGCACCTTATAACACCCGCAGTCAGTGTAGTGCCTTAAAAAAAAAAAAAATTTCCACAAAATTATATAATAGTCTTAAAGACCAACTCAACCTCTTGTTAAAATTACTGAGGCTCATTTTCTACCTGTAAGATAATATTTTGGAAAGTTCAGAAAGATTGTTACACCAGTTTGGGGAAAAAAAAAAAATTAAAAGGCGCCTATTTGTATGCATCCACTTTTAACCCATATGCTCACATTTCACCCCTATGTTTCAATAAAACCGTATGACGGTGTAATTAATTGGCTGAACACATCAGTGCCACAAATTTCTTTTGTAGATTATACTTCCATTTAAGAACTGAGATACAAGTCAGTGATGAAAAGGATTAGCCGGGCAGTTCCGAAGTTCTTGAAGTCAGTGTTTGCCTGTGCATAAATGATAGATGTAAATTACTTGGGAAGAGTTAATGATTAGTAATTGTAACATGCTACAGACATGAACAGCTATAGCTGTACAAATCAATAAAGAATATAGCTGTACCTTGAAAAGGATCAGGAAGACAGTTATTATTGAAATGTCATGCAACCATATGTTCTATATTTTCTGCAACATAAACACTTTCTAAAGGAACTTATTGCATGCAAAGTGCTACACAGGATTAAGTACCTATCTTTATTTTCTCTACTTACATAATAAAAAGAAAAGAAGAGTCAAACGCCTGTTGTGCAAGTCAAGGCAGTTCCAGCTAATAAGAGTTTTAACTATCATTCAAGATTCCTCCTGGCTGACTATGCTGGAAAGATACCTAGATGTTCCTGAGGACAGAAGTGAGGAGAGCCTGCAACGTCATATTCAAATTTCTTTTTTGCCCACCATAGTGCAGGCATTCCACCTAAGTCATACTGCTGATGTGCTTTACCGTAGTAGCTGCTTTTTACTTAAATTCTTCTTGATTTGCACTCAGTCTGAACAGCTGTCAGGTACCTGCTAGACATATGGTGCCACAGGCCTGCAGGGCAAATTTCTTAACAACCCACAAGATGCTCAGTTGCAAGTCTTTGGAACACTTCTAGTGCACTGCTATGGTATTATAAGGAATCGTGCCTATCCCAGGCTCCAACTCCAAACTGGACATGAGCCACAAAATTCATCATGTGCCTGCTACCTAAAGAAAAGGAATCCTTTCTGCCTTTCAGACAGCTATTTCAGCAGATTCCCAGTATAAGGGTTTAGTTTGGTTCTTAGTCTAAAATAATTATGTTCTTTAGATTTGTGCTATAACTGAAGGGTCTATTTCTTCATCCAGATTTAGCAATACAGAAAAGGGATGCCATCATAATAAATGCCGCTTCCACGGGAATGTCTGGGTTTTCACACTCAACACCCGGATGAAGGATCCATGAAGGCTAGAGGATCTGCCTTGGAAGATCCAAAAAGGCACTATTAAATTTACTCTGAAATTAAAGTTCTGCTACTTCTCTTTCAGAAAACCTTGAAGAATGGGTGATACCTGACTGCTGATTCTTTGGGTAAGGAGTGAAATGAAGACTGTTAAATGTAAAAGAAGCATTATCTATACAGCAGTGGAAGTCCTGGAGAATGAATGCACCCAGCCAGAACAGGTGCCTGGGGCACAAATGTGGATATGTGACACACTATTTAGGGAGGTATTTTTGAAGAATAGGGAATGTTGGAAAAATTAGGGGTTGGAGCAATCACTGTTATGTGAACTCTCTTGGCTGAACATGCTTCTGAGAGGTTTGAATACTATTAAGCATGCAAGAAAGGCCTAGTTTGAAAAACATACTTCAAAGCAATCATAATTATATACTTGGTGCCTAGTTATTACGCTACGTGGTTTCTCAGAAATTATAATAGCAATTAATAATTTCCAAAATAGAAACTTCCAAAAATATGTTGCCCAGAAATCCCTGAAGAAACCCCTTTCTTCCTACAATAACAGCTTGTTATGGAAACAAGTATTTTACACAGTATGTCTGAAATGTACAGTGTAAATTGCATACTTTACACCAACATTAAAAATAAATCTAGCACTGAAAGCTCAAGAAGCTGGGTGAAAGCTCTTGGGCTGCTAATTTTTTTTTTTTTTTTTTTTTTTTTTATGTCAAACTCTAAACAGAGATGCCAGAATTTCTAGCATTTGTGGTCAGTTGGTATTAAAGAATGTACTGACCTTTTACTGCATCCTTAGCATAATTTTCTCTCCTCTAAGACACATAATCACAGAACCATAGAATGGTTTGGGTTGGAAGGGACCTTAAAGATCAGGTAGTTCCAACCCCACTGCCATGGGCAGGGACACCTTCCACTAGATCAGGTTGCTCGAAGTGTCATCCAACCTGGTCTTGAACACTTCCACGGATGGGGCATCCACAACTTCTCTGGGCAACCTGTCCCAGTGTCTCATCACCCTCACAGTAAAGAATTTCTTCCTAATATCTAATCTAAACCTACCCTTTTTCAGTTTGAAACTGTCACCTCTCATCCTATCACTATGCTATCTGATAAAGAGTCCCTACTATCTTTCCTTTAAGTACTGAAAGGCTGCTGTAAGACCTCCCTGGAGCCTTCTTTTCTTCTGGCTGAATAATCCCAACTCTCTCAGCCTGTCCCCATAGGGCAGGTTCTCCAGCCCCCTGATCATCTTCATGGCTCTCCTCTGGACCCACTCAAGCAGGTCCCTGTCTGTCTTACGCTGCGGGGCCCAGAGCTGAATACAATACTCCAGATAGAGTCTCACAAGAGTGCAGTAGAGAGGAAGAATCACCCCCCTTGACCCACTGGACATACTTCTCTTGATTTAGGCCAGGATGTGATTGATTTTCTGGGCTGTGAGCACACATTTCTGGCTCACAGTCAGTTTTTCATCGAATACCTGCAAGTCTGTCTCCTCAGGGCTGCTCTTGATCCACTCATCACCCAGCCTACATTTGTGCTTGGGATTGCTCCAGTGCAGGTGCAGGACCTTGCACTTGGCCTTGTTGAACTTCATAAAGTTTGCACAGGCCCACCTCTCAAGCTTGTAAAGGTCTCTCTGGATGGCATCTATTCTCCAGTATGTTGACTGCACCACACAGCTTGGTGTCATCAGCAAACTTTGCTGAAGGTACACTTGATCCCGCTGTACACATCGCTGACAAAGATGTTAAACACCACCGGTCCCAATACTGGCTCCCAAGGAACACCACTTGTCACTGGTGTCCACTCAGACATCAAGCTATTTTCTGCAACTCTTTGAGTGCAACCAACCAGCCAATTCCTTATCCACTGAGTGGTCCATCCATCAAATCCATTTCTCTCCGATTTAGAGAGAGACAAAGATGTCATGCAGGACAGTGTTGAATGCTTTGCACAAGTCCAGGTAGATGATGTTGATTATCCACTCTTCCCTTATCCACCAGCGCTGTAACCCTATCAGAGAAGGCCACTAAATTTGTCAGGCACAATTTGCCCTTAGTGAAGCCATGCTGGCTGTCACAAATCACCTACTTATTTTCCATGTGCCCAAGTATGGTTTCCAGGAGGATCTGCTCAATGATCTTGCTGAGCACAGAGGTGAGACTGACTGGCCTGTAGTTCCCAGGGTCTTCCATTTTCCCTTTTTTAAAAATGGGTGTTATGTTTCCCCTTTTCCTGTCAGTAGGAACTTCATGGGACTGCCACAAATTCTTGAATACGATGGATAGAGGCTTACCAGCTTCATCCAGCAGTTCCCTGAGGACCTGCTGACACATCTCATTGGGTCCCATGGACTTGTCTACCTTCAGGTTCCTTAGATGGTCTCGACCCTGATCTTCTCCTACAGTGGGTCATTCTTCATTCTTTCAGTCCCTGCCTTTGCCTTCTGTGACTTGGGCCATGTGGCTGGAGCACTTGCCAATGAAGACTGAGGCAAAAAAGTCACTCAGTACTTCAGCCTTCTCCATATCAGAGTTCTTTCCAGAGAGGGCTCACATTTGGCCCACTCTTTCTTTTATCGCCAACGTAGCCATAGAAACTTTTCTTGTTACCCTTGATGTCCCTGGCCATATTTAATTCTATCAGGGCTTTGGCTTTCCTAACCTGATCCCTAGGTGCTTGGACAACTTCTCTGCATTCCTCCGAGGCTACCTGTTTTTGTTTCTACCCTCTATAGACTTCCTTTTTGTGTTTGAGTTTGTCCAGGAGCTCCTTGTTCATCCACATAGACCGCTTGGCATTTTTGCCTGACTTTCACTTTCTTGGGATGCACCTCTCCTGAGCTTGGAGGAGGTGATCTTTGAATATTAACTAGCTTTCTTGGGCCTCTCTTCCTTCCAGGGCTTTATCCCATGATACCCTACCAAGCAGATCCGTGAAGAGGCCAGAGTCTGCTCTCCTGAAGTCCAGGGTAGTGAGCTTGCTGTGCACCCTCCTCACTGCCCTAAGGATCTTGAACTCCACCATTTCATGGTCACTGCAGCCAAGGCTGCCCTTGAGCTTCACATTCCCCACCAACTCCTCCTTGTTGGTAAGAACAAGGTCCAGCATAGCACCTCTCCTCATTGGCTCCTCTGTTATCATCAGTGTACTCCAGGAAAATCCTGGATTGCCTATGCCCTGCTGTGTTGTCCCTCCAACAAATATCAGAGTGGTTGAAGTCCCCCATGGGAACCACGGCTTGTGAATGTGAGGCTGCTCCTATCTGTCTATAGAGGGCCTCATCTGCTCAGCCTTTCTGATTGGGTGGCCTGTAGCAAACCTTCATTATAATGTCATCTGTCCCTGTCCTCCCTTTAATCCTGACCCATCAGTTCTCAGCTGGCTGCTAATCCACTCCAGATGAAGCTCCATGCACTCCAGGTGGTCACTGACAATCTGGGCAACACTCCCTCCTTCTCTCCCCTGTCTGTCCTTCCTAAAGAGCCTGTATCCTTCCATTACAATACTCCAGTCATAGGAGCTATCCAAACCATCTCTGTGTTGCCAATAAGATCATAGCTCTGCAAGCATATGCACTTATCTAACTCTTCTTGCTTACTCCCCATGCTATGTGCATTCTCATAGAGGCATTTAAGTTGGACCCTCAATGAAGCCTCCACCTGGGCACACCTTTTGCAGGCAAGTCTGCTGCCTGTCCCTGCCCCAGGAGAAAGGTCTAAGCACTTCATTCATGACTGAGGTCTTGCTGCAGCCGCTTCCTTCAGCAGCTCCATCTGGGTGGAGGCATTGGCCCCTGCTGGGGTAGTTGGTGCAGACCCCCCAGTGGAGCTGTGGCCTTTGCTCTCAGAGCAGTGCCCACCGTTCTGCCTGGAGGGTCAGATCGGATGAGTGCCCTTGCCCTGTGCAGATGGTCACAGAACGGTGGCCGGTTGCTGGGTTTTGCGTACTTCGAGCCTCTCCACTCAGCCAGGGGAATGTCCCTCATTTGAAGAGGTGCCCTTCCTGCCCCCCTTCCACGTGAAGGGTCGTGCCATGCCCTGGCTGAGGTGCCATGCCCTGGCTGAGGTACCACACCCTGTTTGCCCGCCCTGTTGGCAGCGCTCCTGGTCCCTTGTCTCCCCAGAACCGCCCTTTGTGGGAGTGGGGGGTGGCTTACGGTACCCCTGGCCCTGCCCACGCCTCATCAGCCGCTCTCTCTCGGGAGAGCTGCCAGCTCATGGCGGGTCTTCGCACTCCCCTGGGGTTTTCCTGGCTCGGGAAACAACCCCCATACGCCAGGATCCCCTGCTCCACTCACTGCAGAACGTACCCGCACCGGAGCTGATCGCCTCGGCGAGTTGCCAGTTTGTGAAGAAAAGTCTTAGGTTAGCAAACTGTACACTGACAATAGGGACAGCCACTGCAGTCTTTATATACATCTGCTGGCAGCAATGGTGGCAGAAGTGTATCTCTAACGGACTTTACAGCAGTTGTAAGTCCCATCAACTTTCCCTAACATCCTGGGAGGCCTCTTTTCTGGTGGCTCGTTTGGTCTAGCTCCTTACAGTCACTGAAAATCTGAAGGTGCTGAATTACTGACATAGTTCCCTAGCCACTTAATGACCTAGGTGTTGAAGGTGGTGATTCCTGCTAGAAAAGTTATAGCTTATGTAAAATACAATGGCGACAACTGGTTTCAAAATCACACAAGAAATACATACTATCAGAATTGCAGTTACGCTCCTCAATTTATATGTCATCCATTAAACTCAGGAAGACAGATCACAGGAGACATTTTGCTGCCATTCAGCCTCCTCTCAAATGTTTGGCCACCGTTCTTCCCTGCAGTGGCATGCATGTATGGTGTGATGCAAACACAGCAGCTTGCTGTCCAGAGCTGTTTCCAGCCTGTACATCTCCACATCTCAGGCACTTATCCATAGCTAGACACTGGTTTGTCTGACCCGGGATTGCCTGGACCTTGTCTACTACACAAACTGTCCTTACTTTAGTCCTCTGCTTCAGTCATTAGGGTCTCACTTTATTCCTGACTCAGTTCCTATTATGGAGTTTCCCAGTCCAGCCTCTCAGCACCCACTCTAATCTAATCTTAATGACTACTGTCAGCCAGCCCAGTCCCACTCTCTGATGCTTGCACGAGGGCCTGGATATAATGCAGAGCATATGGGAGATATCAGGGCTCTGTCACCCATTGCCAGTGTGGGATACTCGGTTCCAAACTGCCTGGGTGGGCTCATCAGTGAAGCCTCGGGTGGAACTAAGGACCTCTAGATAAAACAGTTTTAGACAGCTGGTGTAAAGGAGGTGAGTAACACTGCTGAAGTTAGTTTAGGCTGGCTTGAGACCACAAGCTAGCGGCTTCCCAGTTGCATGGTGACTGAAGTGCACTGGGCATCAGGAATGCTGCCTAAGGGAGAGGGAACAAATTGTGGTGTTATGTTGAGCTAAAAGCTGATGATAAGAAGGTTAAATTAGCACTGATACGGTTCAAATTTATATTTCTTTCTTTGGTTATGCTGAGATAGATAACAAAGCCCAGCTTTTCTAGAATCAAATTATTTCCCACCTACTTTATTCACTTACAGACTAGGCTAGATGCACTGTAGTTGACTTAGTGTGTTTTGACAAGCCCGTATTGTATATTTCTTAGCACCTCATTTTTTAGGTGTATATAATTTGATGAAAGGAATACATTATGCCCCTTCTCTTTCTAGAATTTCACATTCCTCCTTTCCTCTCTTTTCATGACAGTTTAATAAAATTGAACTGTCATCAGGTTCACAGTTCCAGCATTGTATTTAGGCCTCTTCTGTCCTTTCCTGTCTCTAAATTTGTGGCTAACTTCCACAAATACTAATAATCAGGGGATTCTCTGAATTTTCAGATTAATAGCTAGATTGGTCACTCAAAAAATGGAGTGACTTCCTTTTTTTTACAAACTCCTTAAATCTACTTCAGGTATTGGGCTTTTGCATAACATGGATTTAAGACCACTGTAACAATGCTTAACTCTGCTGTTTATTTTATTAAAGACACTAAAACTAACTGAATATTTCCCTTTAATAAGTACCTTGGCTTGGAGCTTTACAGATACAAATCACAGGAAAACATGGAAATCTTGAGATGGTCATTGTGATTTACTAAGAATGAAAAAGCCACATATAACTGATATTTCTCTATGCGACACGTTACCTTTATCCCTGAAATGCTCCAGTGAACTTTCCAAACAAACCAAACAGAAAAAGACACCTGTTGACTAGTTCAAAAGCATGGATAGTTCTTGCTCAGTCAAAGTTAATGAAAAAATTCCCTTCTAGTTCATGTGAACCCAGATTTGGAGCTCCAGTTATGGAATATCATTGGCAGTGTAGATTAAAGAGTTTTTTATTGTTGTTTTTCTTGTCCTTCAAAACAACTTTGCTGCCAGTCACCTATTTACAACACAAGTTCAGAGCAGCAGTTTTGTTACTAAGGTGGTGGAAAATAAACCACTGCAAACATAGAAGTGTAAAAAAGTGGAGCCAAAACCTTTTATTAGATTAACCTTAAAACAGGCCAACATAAAAGATCTTTATTTTAAAAATTTGTTTCTTTCTATAAAATAAACCACTGATGTTTACTGACGATGGAGTGCAAATATGAGCTGCATTTGAACTTCCGATTGTCGAAACACCCAAACCTGGCCCACACACCTTGACCTGGTCTGACCACATGGCAGCCATGTGGAAGGAGATCCAGCCATCCAAAGCAGCTTCAGCTCTTTCCACCCAGGCATCTCCCACCCAGATATGCTGGGAGACAGTGCTGCCGGCCACTGATATTCAACAGGAGATCATTCCTAGCTCTGAAAGCCCTGCTTCCTTCCTCTGTCCCAGGGGAAAGCCACACAAAGCTATGACGTTTGACTTTGCCGTGGGACAGAGTTGCAACTCTCATTCATCCCAGCAGTGAATTCATCTCAGAAGTAAGGCCAGGTTTTGACATCTCCTGATTAAACTTGAACCCTGGCTGGGATTTGCTTTAGACTGTAAAAAAAACCAAAAAAAAAACCCCCAACAAACCCCCAAACAAAAAAAAGAAACTACAGGGGCGAAAAGCACACTAAGAAGAAAAGAAGGAAAGGAAAGGAAAGGAAAGGAAAGGAAAGGAAAGGAAAGGAAAGGAAAGGAAAGGAAAGGAAAGGAAAGGAGGAAAGGAAAGGAAAAGGAAAGGAAAGGAAAGGAAAGGAAAGGAAAGGAAAGGAAAGGAAAGGAAAGGAAAGGAAAGGAAAGGAAAGGAAAGGAAAGGAAAAGGAAAGGAAAGGAAAGGAAAGGAAAGGAAAGGAAAGGAAAGGAAAGGAAAGGAAAGGAAAGGAAAGGAAAGGAAAGGAAAGGAAAGGAAAGGAAAGGAAAGGAAAGGAAAGGAAAGGGGAAAACAGTCTTCCCAGAAAGGACCCTGGAATATAAATGGAGCCCCTGTACTTGCCTTTTTACCCCTTGGTTTAGCTGAGGCCATCCACATCAATGGGAGAGAGGCTCAGGCCCCTGCCAAGCCTGTTTGTGGGTTTTTTCCTGAGATAAGCTAGCAGTCAAGTTACTATTAGCATTTTCTCTACTGGAATCTCCCCAGCACTTCCATGAGAATCACCTTGTTTTCACTGCCTCAGTGAGCATAAATTCTTCAGAAGCTATTAAACTCAGTATGTCATAAGAACATTGTGTTGCTGAAGAAAAATGTTAAAACCTTACCTTACCTTTCCCATAACATAGCTACCCATTGCTCATTTAAGGAACTAAGGCGTTTCCTTAAATCTGAGAAAGTATAGATCTCCATTCATGGGCATGGACTGGACTGAGATTTGGGCCTCCCTGCTAGGCTGATGCAAACTGGAGACATTCTTCAGACCTGTTGTTCCTCTCTGGTGGCTGAAGAGACAATAGTATGTTAAGTGGCACTAGGGTTGCATTGACATTACTAAGTGGTGCAAAGCAAAACAGAAAGAACAAGAGTTTGATGTGTTGTAATTCCGTATGGTCTTTGGACTGTATATGCACATGGTATCTTCATCAAAAATTGTATTTGTGCAAATATCTGACTGTGGGCATGCACTGCACATGCACGAAGAGGTAATATTGCAAGTGAGATGACTCAGGGGCACTCTAATGAGTGGTTTCAACCTTGGCTCTACCAGGAGGAAAACCATTTCTCAGCACGGCGGTCATACATCCTGCAAGACTCCAGCTGTAAGTGCAAGGCAAATTCAACCCCTCTGGTACTCTAAATCACAAATGTGCAGCTCTTCTTCCCCCAGAGCAAAATAGTCATTTTGAGTTAACTTCACATTAGCCATTTAGTGTCAGTTAAAGAAAACACCAGTTCTTCATCTGCTTCTCCCTAGACTGTGGGATAGAAGTAATCTATTATAAGTCTACCAGAGCTAATGGTTTTCTCTTTAATGTTAGTGCAGCCACAGTGACCAATATGTTGGGAATATAATCCCAGCATTTGTGAATACATTTTTTTCCTCGTACTACATAACCAAGGGATACATCACACAGGACTCCACCAGTGCTGCTCAGTATGAAAAAACATGACTGTGCACTAGCTTAATTTTGAATTATTTTTCAACATATTTGTTTGTTTGGAATTCTTATTAAAGTTGTGAAGATATGTTCTTTTGCTCTGCAAATGATTATATCCTTTCTAGTTTACACAGAAACTGTCACTACCCTGACACAAAACTTATTTTTCTTAGTGGACTCAATCCACTGTCAGTGAAATCAATGAAGTGAATTTTTCATCAGTCTTAATGGGATCTAGACAAGGGCCTGTGTTTCTAAATAAAGCAAAATACTGGGCTGATTCTGTATTCAGTTATACCCATGTAAATTGGAAATCAGCCAGTTGGCAACTTCTTTTTTCTTTCCTCCTCTTTTGTGTTTTGCAGCAGAAAAAAAATCCCTCTTTATTAGGGTGGAAATGGTAGAAGAGCAAGATTAAAAGGATGAAACTGCAATTCTCTTTTCAAGTGATGTTACACATCATCGGTATGCCTCAATTCAAAAGGAGATTGGTAAATTATCTGGAGTTCAGCATACTGAATAATTTGCAGCAGCCTTAGGGTTGAGAGGACTTAAATTCAGCTGCCCAGATACTAAAAGAGACTTTTCTATTGCTGACTATTGGCTAAGTATAACTCAAACTGTACCTCTTACGTGGCACCTATGTATGAGGCACGGCAAATGTGAAGTAAAGCTGTCACATCTGTTCCATTCACCCCTTGCCCTCGAGAATTTCCCTTCATTTATTTGCTTTGGCAAAGTAAAGAGATTTTTGCGCAGTCCCTGGTGTCTCCATGTATCTAAAGATATTATAACACAATCCCTGAATTTGACATACAGGTGGATTATGACAATGGTTTACACAGCAGACAGCTTTAAAAGCAAAAATGACAATCTGTTTAGTTTTCTAATAATGCCAGTTTTCTACACAATTCCTCACACATAAAAATGACAGAAAAAACCCATGGTTGAGACCATGGTGAGTATTGCCAGTGACCTCACTCCAGCTACCTCAAAAAAAGGGAAACGACAATCTAGTACCTGGTAAAATTATCTTTCTCCTCTATCTTCTGCCAAAATTGTTTCTTATCTTTAGGAAAAGTTTAGTTCTCATGTTTTGCATCTAGAAAGCTTGATAATAAGTTCCGCCACTTTATAAACTTTATGGGATTAAATCATTAGCAGCAGACTGATAAAGTATAGTTTCATTCCCTCTCCTTCATTCTCTAAGTTCATCTTTGAAAAACGATGATTGCCATAAAAAAAAATCTGTTGTCTCACAGAAAAAGAATGTCACTTATGTACTCTCTTGTGAAGTCTCTCTCATATGGGAAGATAGAGAGATGAGTTGTGACTGCTGCTTCATAAAGTGCAGCTTGTACGATGAAGAACAGTAAAGACTTTAAAGAAATGACCACTTACAGGAAAGAGGATATGATAGAAATCACATGTGAAATGGAAACTGGCGTGGCAGATGAGCAGAGAAAAGCAGGCCTCTGAGGCAGGCAGGGACTGATTAGTCCTTAATTCTTTCACTCAGCAAAGAGGTACAAGAAAATACTTTCTTCTATCCTTAAGAACGTATCTCCACTGACAGGTTCTCCCTGTAGTGTTCTGCATCTATCTGTTAAAGTGTTTTCAAAACAAAATGTGAGAAGCACCTGGTTTTAAGCAGGGATAAATGAAATAAGATAAAAATAAGCTCCAAACTCTTGCCTCACTGCTCTATTCCCTGCTCCTGAGCTAACAAGCAATTCCTGTTGGTTTTCACGGGAGTTGTAAGCATTGGAAGAGCAACCAGAAAGGGTATACACAGAGGAGATGACCTTTTCTTCACCACCTCCCACAGTCTTACCAGCCTTTTTGTGTGGGCAACAGGAGTGGATTTCGTTAAAGAAAGCCATACCCGCTCACACCTCCATTCACCTAACTCCACCGACAATGCCTGGCATTGCCACACGGCTGGTGCACAGCCCCTGCCCTCTGGATGGGTTCAGTTCAAACCCTCCAGGCTCCAGCAGATCCAGTTATGACAAATCATAGGCAAATGCAGCCACATTTTAATAATTTTGAAAATGGGACTGCACAAGAGGCTCTGCTGGAATGCTTACTAGTGACTTAGAGGGGTCAGAGAATGTTTGACAGGGCTTGTGGAAATTTTTTTTTAGTTGTGTTTCAAAGGATTTTAATAATTAAATAAGTGACATCAGTATGAAATATCAGTTGTGGGTTTTTTTTTTTCCCCCGGGTATTAATCACTAGTTAGATAAACCCTAAGGAATAAAGAATACAAACCTTTCCCAGGAAAAGTATGTGAAAAAGTTTTGACAGAAGCACAGTTTAGAAATACTTTTCAGAATATATACCTACAGGACTGCAGGCTGAGAAAGACATTTTCAAGCAGTTGCCATGATGGTGATAAGATATGTCACTGACCTACAAAATGGGAGTTTACCAGTTCAAGTTACCAAATTTTCAGACTTCTGTCTTGAATGGAATTCAAGAGAAACCAGACCCCAATTAGAGATAAGTCCTACTCAGGCAGAAAGCATTATTGTTTGGGCTGTCATCCTGGCTGATGGGTTTTCTCACTTACAAGAGTTGTGTTTCATGAGCTAGTTTAATTCTTCCAGTGATAATTTACTTTTTAAATGTTTGGTTTGGTTGGGGGTTTTGGGGGGTTTTTTTGTTTGGTTGTTTGTTTGGTTGGTTGGTTTTTTTGAGTCGCTAACTGTTTCTCCTTGAATTCTTATTTCTTTTGCTTAAAATGAAAAACATTTTGTTTGCTTCTAGGACTGAGTTTAGCTGCACATATTTAATCAACAAAACGTATTAAATAGACAGTAGATATTAGTATATGTCCCACCTCTTTCTTATTTGGGGCATTACACTTATCCTCTCCTCCTATTCAGATCAATCAATCCTCCTTACATCTTGTTTCCCACAGAAAAAAGAAAGTGATGAATGATGCAAGGCCCCACCAGTGACAGAACTTTTCCGTATGGAAATACTATCTCCTCCCAGTGCTTTCTAAGCTACGAGGTAATATTTTCAAAGCCACACAGAGAATTTAGCCACACATTTTCTGTTTTATAAGCTAAAAGAGTTTTTGAAAGATCACAGTGATGGACATATTCTTATGAAGTTTAATTTTTCATTAAACATGACTTGATTTTCTTTATTCAAGAGCTTACAAATTCTGAAGAACAGTTTCTAATGATATGGGAATTTAAAGTATCTTTTGTCTATAGCTTCCTAATTATCTTTAGTTGAGATCACATCCACAACAAATAAAATAATTACTCAGTGCTTAAATTCTATTTGAATTCATGATTGTTAAACAAACAAACAGAAAAAGGTCGCTTTTATCATGCATGTATTTTAGAGATCCTCTTTGTCATATGTGTTTGAATTCAAATTCTTTGAAACTGGTAGATAAAAGTATAGTCTCAGAGGTCTGTTAGATTGGGGGCTGGCTGACTTTATAACCCTGATAAATAGCAGTATGTACTGAGCAGTCCATCCCAGTTTTCATTATTGGTCTTGGTGCCAAGCATAATCTTTAATCCAAACTGAAATGTTCTGAGAGACTTCAGGGAAAATTTTCTTGGAGTTCTTCATGAGCAACTCCCAATGGAACATCATGAAAGGAAAAGGATGTGAGAAAAATGAAAAGTGTTTGCCAAATTCCCATCACTACTGACTAAAATTGTGTATATTCCTGATACCTGTACAGACAAGTTCTCTGCTCTTCCCTACTTTTAGAATTGAACTCCTGCATCATTGTGCTTACACAAGTAGTTATTATTTACTTTCTGGACCCAAAAGAAGAAAGGTTTTTAAAAATGAAAATAATTCGCTCAGCCAGGTTTTGCCCTACACAAGAAACACCAGTCACAGGAAGCCTCGTGACAGGTTACCATAAAAGCTAAAAACAAACGATTACTTGAAAATGAAATTGCTCAATATACCCAGAAATGCCAGCAGCAGTTTCCTCTTTAGGCTACTGATTTCATAACCTTACCCAACCTTTCAGAAATTTCCTGGTCAACAGGACCTTTCGGGAACTTTGGGGGAAAAAAAAAAAAACAAACAACAAAAACCCCATTGGTTTTAATCAGTTTCCTTAAGACTGAATCACTTCACAAGAACTCAGACTAAACAATTGTAAAAGTTGCTAAAAGTAAACCAGTTTATCCCTGTAGAGCAATAAAGGCAAACAAGCAGACAGGAGAGCTCGTTGGAAACAACCTCTTTAGACTACCAACTTGAAGGAATATTCAGATTGCTGCTGAATATCTGTTTCTCTGTATTGGAAGAAAAGGTATTTTTTCCTGGTTTTGCCGGGACAGAATCACAGCCCTGCCATGGTCTGCAGGCCATCAGCAGCTTCAAGTCAGCCAGGGCAGCTGACTCGAGTTGGCTCATAGGTGTATCCCATACCATAAACATCATGCTCAGTATAAAGGGGCAAGTTTGCTGAGGAGGGGGTGGGCTTTTTTTGCTTCTCTTTCTCCTGTCCTGAGCATGACTTTCCTGTGGGGTTTTTTGTTTGTGTGTGACCACTGTACATTTGCTGGGCTGAGTATGACTTTGTATACTTTATACTAGCATTTGGTATTAGTTTGGCTGTTTCATTAAATCTGTTTTCATTTTGACCAGTCTCATCTCCTTTTCCTGATCCCCCTTGTATGTGGGGCAGTCACTGGGTCACTGGGTGATAGAGCAACTGCTGTAGTTTAGCCCTGGATATGGGCTAAATGTAGATAGTATTGCAGTGCTTTTTTATAATTTTTATTTTAAATAAAGGTTTCAGAGATATTCTGTGTAAAGTAGGTGAAAAATTTCAGGCTGAAAGGGTTAATTCTTCATGAAATTTTGGGTAATGGTTATTCTTTTTCTAATTGAATGCTATCTTTACAATTGTGAATGTTTAAATTTGTAGAAGTGATTCTCAATGTGAAAGCATAAAGTGCATTTTTAAGAAGTGTATTCAAATCAGAGAGGGAAGATATTTTGTGAGAATACACTGGCTCTGCATTTACTGCTGTTAGCGTATTCCTGTCCTTGGTAATGACCTTGTTGGATTACTCCTATGACCAAGTTCAGACACACATTGTCAATATTAGCGCTACAGGACTATGCGTCCATTACAAACAGAGCCCCATCTCATTCCTAGTTATAGCTAGTGATAAATATTTCAAGGAGAGACAGAAAGTAACAAAGAAATGTCCAGAGGATTGTTAAGGATTAGATGAGAAAGTTGGGCATCTGTCTAAGTAAGGACACTCTTATTTTTTTGTTTACATAGAAACTTGGACAGCTGGCCTGGCTGTAATCTATTTTAGAGTTTTAAGGTACATAACACATCATATCCATAATGTCAGACCTAGGTCTTATGAGATGAGCATTGAGGTATGATGAACAAGTCTATCTGGAACAAGGCACAGGAGTTGTCTTTTCTTTAAAATGTTTAAGCTACTTCTAGAAGTTTTTCCATTTTTTAATGAAAACCGGCAGCTCACATTTTTGTAACGCACAGGTTCTTCTTTCCAGGTTTCAGAATTGTAAACTCAAACATCCGAAATTTGACTTTTAAGAAGAAAGTTTATCACATAAAATTTGCCATTAGAAATGCTTGTGACACAATGCTCTTCACTGTTTCCTTTCAGCAGAGGCTTACAGAGCTTCAGTTATGGAAGAGGCCTCCACTGCGCTGCATAGACACATGATAAAAAATGCGCCATCATATGGTCCTTAAAGTCGAATGAAGGCTAGGTTTCTTTTTTTGGTCTTTTCCTGTTTTAGTAGGCTTTTGAAGGGATTGCAGAAGAGCCAGTAACTCACTAGTGTCCTTTGTGAAGAGCTGAGAGAGCAAATGATGCAGAACTTCATTCTCCTCCAGAGGGTTATCTGTGAGGATGCAGCATCAAGCCAGCCCTTGGCTCCCAGCTCAAAGTCAAACACAGAAACATTCACTTTCCACCAAGTTTCAAATGCCTTTATTTTTTCCTTTTTCATTTCAGTACTGCAGTTTACTACCTCTTATTTTGCCTGAGAGAAAAGTTAGGATGTTTCTAAGGAAAAAAAAAAGTAATTAAAATAAACGTAAGGCAAGACCCTTCCAGCAACTTTCACACAGAACTGAAGTTAAATTTGTGCATTTCTATTAAAAGTGCATGTCTTACTCTGACTGACACTGGGATTAACAGTTACAAACTGTTGGGTATGCTTAGAAGACATTAAAGTAGATCATTTAAGAGTCAAGTCCCGTACTCACTTTTTCTAGGATTAACAAATATTTGACATTGTGGTTTGAGAACACAAAGCAATTTCTTCCTAGTTTTTAACATGACAGATACAGCAGTCTCTCTTTCTGACTTCTCATTCCTCTCTTGACAGTGGGCATGGCTGCAGAGCCATCAGCCCCAAGAGTGCTGACTGATCTACAATAGGTGCTGCTCCTTAAAATACAGGTTGAAAAAGTTTTGTTTTTCTTGAAACTTTTTCTTGCTTATCCTGCTTTGATAGCCTATTGCAAACTTCCCGTCTACCTGCCACAGGCATTTGATTATAGCTTTTCCACTGTTCCCAAGTATAATGAAATTCCTGCCCTGAAAGCCGGAGGTGGTGAGATGAAGGAAGAAAACAAGCTATTGTTTTCCTGCTTGGAAGTGGCTGCAGCCAAGAACAACACAGATTCCTCTGGTGCCATGTCTGTCACCAGCAGTCACACTCTTTCCTATGCCGTGCTAACTGCTTTGTGCTTTTATTTGGAACATGGATTTTCTCCACAAATAAACGCACAGGTGAAGTCAGAGGGGCAGCAGCGGCTGCAGAAGGTCAGGGAGGGGTCTCCTGGCAGGCCAGACTGGACACAAGCAAACAGGAGCAAGCAGCTCTTACACAACCACAATTTTTCTAAAATAATTTTAGCAACACAGGGGAACCTTGGCAGTCCTAAGGCATTTAATCAGTCAACTTTTCTATAAACAAATAAGTAATTTAATTTTAAATGTCATTTCACTCCAGGGTTCAGTTTCAGGTTGCTATCACATGGGCCTCTTCCCCAGGAAGATTTGTTCAAGGATAATTTCTGAATACATAAGAAGCAAAACAGGACAAAAAGTTCATTCAATTCCAAAAAGAACAAACCATGAATGACAGGAGGACCTGGACTTTCTTTTAACAGTGATAGAGTGAATGGCAACCTTTGTTCCATAACTAGATAAAACATTTCCCAAAAAACTTTTAATTAGCCAGGAAATTAATTTTCTGTAGTCTTGCAGTTCTCTATTGCAGACCCAAGAACCTTTGGGGATTTGAATTACAAAAACTGGCAGAGTACAATGAAACATGGCAACTAGAATAAAATATCTTCAGATACGAGCAAATGCTGGTATGGAGCTGAGGAGTATTAATCCTTCTCTCACTTATATAAACCAAACTTGTTTCTGCTGAGAGAATTTCAGCTCTAGGCCCAATGTCAGAAATATAAGGCTTTGTACTGATATGTGTCCTTTTTCCTTCCAGTTCAAGGGTAACACAAAGACTGAATGGGTTTGGTTTCCTCAGCCAGGAATTCCTACAACATACACTATTACCTGCTGAGTCACGAGCATCCTCATTTTTCCTTTACTTGCCTTTTGGAACAGAATCTCCTTTTGGGCAACTAGGACCAGCGCACTAAAGCTGAGATCAGATACCAAACCCCTTAGGGTCAGCAGGCACTTTGTTTCCCTTCATATGTGGCACCTGGCTGCAACTGTCCCCAGAAGCATTCATTCCTGTATTATCCTATATTATCCTATACTGCAAAGTGACTTTTTACCAGGCAAAGTTAGAGAATAAGAAACAGATTACACATACAAATAGATTAAAACATCATGAAAGGCATCATGGGGCTTGCTTATAAATTTATGCTCAAACCTGGTGAGCTCTCTGAAGATGGTCAGATCCCAGCAAAGTTTTTCTTTCACAGTATAACTGGCTTTCAAGCATGTTCCAAAGAGAAGCAAATGCATTTTCTAGTCATTTTTAGACTTTGATCCAAGAAGGGGAAAAAATCTGACTGCCACCTCTGTTTCTTCCAGTGCTTTGTTTTTGATAACATTTACATGTTATATATGATCTCATTCTTTCACCAAGGGGTCAGCACATAATTGCAATTTATTTTACACCTAGATACACAGCGTGACTCAATATTGCTTCATAATCAGTTCTTTTGGGAAAATGAACAGAGATTCAGACAGGATTTAAGGAGGCTATAATCAGGTCCATAGCTGTGGGTGGAAAGGAAAGAAGTCTGAAGATATTTTTAACCTATCATGCTAAATTCCAGTTCCTGGGAGTGCAATACTCTCACTGTAGTTATGTTTGACTTGGAGCAGAACAGATGAAAAGGTATTTTCCTGGATATTGGTTGGTGCAATTAATATCCTTTAATGGAGGATTATGTAGTAGTCGTTTCCAGGATATTTTTTTCTAGGGAAATCTAAGGAGGTTCAAAGTTTACATTTAATTTGAAGAAGTGGGTTTGTTTGAAGTATACTTGAATTAGTCAAAGGTTGTGCAAATTGATGTGGGCTAGAAAACTGTGGGAACAGCCTCTCATTATCTCTCCAGCATTTATGCCACATTTCTCTGTCACAGTTACAGTACGTATTTCTTAAGGTTCTTCAGGGTAAAAAATTATATTCTTAATCTAAGGATGGAAATGAAACAAGGTACAAAGAATATGCTAAAAAAAAAAAAAAGAGATTTGAAACCCAAATTATGCCCATCCATAATCTCAAAGGTTATTTACAATCATATAAAATTGACAGCATAAAGGTGTATACCCAGGTGTAATCTGAATTAAAACATACATTTACTTTTCTGTTTGCATGTTAGTCCGGTTAGTCTAATAGACCAAACTGAGAGAGTAAATTAGATTTTCCTCTGACGTCTTTTCCATTCACAGAATTAGTTTAACATTGTAATCATGCTTACCAACAATGTAAACTTGGAGGTATTTCTGTTTCATGCTCTGATGATGATGTCAGAGCCAAAAATACCACTTGACTTCAGTCCTTGTAGGATTTGGTGAAAGGTTGAAAGGGGAAATTCCCATATGAGCAAACAGGTTAAATGTGAAGGCACTGACATAGCACTTCACTGCCGTATTCTGGAATCCGTGCAGATGTCCAGTTCTACAGAATCCCCAAAATGTCAGAGCCATTCCCCCTGAGGATATTGCCCTATAGTGGACATACTAGAAACTTCCTGAGCTAGCAATATGACCTCAGTCTGAAACTACGTTTTGTTCTCAGTATAGGAAGGAACCTACAGACATTCAACAGTGTATTATAAAGAATCACTTGATATATCCTATATGTAGCAGTCCAGTCTACAGTAAATCTCAGGAAGTAATTAAGTGATATATTTTGTATACATAGAAAAGAATGTTTATGCATGCATTTTAAATTTCCCAAGTGTTTTCAACTTCAGAACAGTAAAGAAAGATGCACCTAAACCAAGATCTTTTTCTCCTTTTTTTCTTTTTCTCTTTTTTCTTTTTCTCTTTTTTCTTTTTCTCTTTTTTCCTTTTCCTTTTCCTTTTCCTTTTCCTTTTCCTTTTCCCTCTTTTCTGTAATGGAGCTGGTGGTATCTTTTCGGTCCAAACAGAATTCCTAGTTCTTAGGAAATCTCTGATGGAAAAGGAGAAGACAGATTTCTGCTACTTCGAGACAGCAGTAGGTTTGCTAAAAAATAAAGTATCAGAATGTCGGACTGAGTATGCTTTTGGAAAGGACATTTCTAGCTTAGAAAGAGGTCATGTTAAAAACAACAACAAAATTTTACATGTTTTTAAAGGCCATTAACACTCATTTTACTCTCAGACTTGCCTCTTTTTTTTTTTTTAATTCTAAATAGGCATATAATTGTACATAATTATTGCAGATCAGGATGCAATTAATGCTAATACTTTTCTTGTTACATCTCTAAAAACTATCAGACTCCTTTTAAATACATAGATGTGAGAGGGCCCTTTTCACTAGGGGAGCAAAAACAGAGCCAGTTCATATTAGTTATGAATACATTCTGGCAAGAAGTTAGACCATTTCACTCTGGATGTCTCTTTCTAGCTCCAGTAATAAAGACAGGTCTGGAAATCCAATTATCGTCTCTTGTCTGAAATCTTTTAAAGAACTTCAAAAAGGTCTCAACGAGAGAGACCCACACAGAAAACATTTTAAAAGTTTTATATGTAAAGTTTATGCCTGTATAGTTACTGTTTAAAGTTCAGAGTTTAAGTGATGTTTACGAACATAAATGCACTATCTGTTCTGACTGTTAAGTCACTTACTGATTTATTTCTTTTTCCTGGCTACAGCACCAGGGTAACAACGTATAGGTTTTCTGCATGCTGTTTAGCTTTGGTACAGACTTGCATCTTGGTTGAAAAGGCAATGGAAACATAGTTATGATTACTGAGAGAAAAAAAAAAAAGCTGTTAAGAGCAGGGAGAGATAAGCATTATTTCACAAAATTAGTTTTGGCCGTACATATATTTCTCTTGCTTTTTATTCTTTCTAAAATGAGAGTGAAGGTGTGTGGCAAGAACACGTGTAGAAATGCAGGTTTTTAATATGGGTATGGAGGGACAGTTTCAAATCACAGCAGGGAAACATATGAAGATTGAGGTGCTTTTTCAGTCAAAACAAATAGGCACATTTTAAACAGAGTATTTGCAGGAGCCATTTCATGCACCACCTGGAGAAAAGGTCACTAGACAAATAAATTCTAAGAAATATGCTATGCATGGAAAATGTAGGAAGAGCAAATGAAGGAAAATTCACCACATAAAAAGATGTCTCCCACTGATGTTTGTTAAATGTCTGAAAGTGCTTTGGTAAAACACTCTGTTCCCGTGAAAATCATTTATGATTCTCTAATATGGATGTAGATTTTGTGATGAGGGGATGCAATATGAATAAAACACAAGCATGCAAGTTAGTTCACATAAACTACACACAGCCACGGCTCTAGTGATTAGACAATTTACGCGTGTATGTAACTGGCTGGCCACACACAGTCCACTGTTCAGTGCTGCCATCATCTGTGCTTAGTCCATAAAGAAAGACTTGCCACTCAGGTTTCTCCTTATTAGTTCTCTTTTTAGGGGCACTAAATTTCAAACCAGAGGCTTCCTAAATGATTCTCATTTACTTTTCAAAATGAAATGGGAACAGTGTCAGTGCTGCTTCTCCCAACTGTAGAAGTTATAACACCCTCATCTCAAATCAGTGATCACAGGTAGAGCCAGTTTAGAATATTCTGTCATCAAACTTTATCAGGAAAGCAACAGTTTTAGCAAGATTTTCAAAGATGGAAGTCTCAGAAGAGAACATGCATTGTTGTCATGAAACTCTCAAAGTCCAGGTCACTCTACTGGAAAGGCAGGCATACAAGTTCAGGTATCAGGACTGTTGAGCTGCAGCAGAGGACCTGTACTCATGTCTCTGAGTTTACAGGGAAGTGTCCAGATGCTTAGGTTAAGGGATTCCTGCAATATCCGGTGTTTCACAAAACAGTATCCAGAAAACCCAGGCTTAGGACAGGAGACTTGCACATTTGTGAAACAAGAACCAAGAACAAGTCCAACAGGTAACCCTCTGCTCATTTGTATACCCAGAGTTACCCACACAAATGCTTGATCGTAGACACACACTAACCAGGCAAATGAGCCTGAACTATGTCAGAAATAGATAACCATTAGTATTTGCACAAAACATCTAAGTTTTAGAGAATTTTGGCTTTTAAGCAAAAGCTGCTCTGTCAGAAGACTCCTAATGACCTATGGGCATAACAAGGTTATTTGCACCAGTCCCAAGTGCCAGTGTTCCCACAACCAGTCTTCCTGGTTCATTGCAGGATACACTTTATATGAAGTAGATCATCTCACATTTCTGAATCTCAAGGATTATCAAAGGGTTAAGAAGGTATTAGAAAAATACTAGAAAATGCTTGCTACGTTGTTTAACATAAAAATTAAAAATAAATAAAAACTTATACTGATTTATTTTTAAATCATATTACCCAATAGACAGGATCTTGAGCTCCTACCTTTTTGGCCCATATGAAGAGAAATGGATCAAAAAGAAAATCCTCTATGAACATATCCAAGAGTTGTCCACTCTTGTGGCCCCAGGAGTCTTAGTGCTGAATCCTGCCACGTGGCCACTCAAGCCATAGTCCCTGTTTCGAATGATGTTCAGGGTGGTACATGCATAACATGGTAATATCCTCAAACAGGTTGCCTCACAACATTGTCAAAGGTTATTTTACTTTTATATTATTTCTAAATATCAATATTAAATTATATAAGCTGTCATGTTAGGAGATGTATTTCACATTATCCTAACAACAACAACAAAATACACTTTTGGTTTAGAGAAATAAGAAACATTGAAAATCTCAAGCGAGGGGTGTACAGGAAAGAAGAAATGGAGATTGATTCTATATAAGGGTGACTGAATCTGAAAGTTGATGTTATTAAATTGAACATCTTAAAAAAGAACAAAAGTGTGAGAAGATGGTAGCAGGACTCATGTTATGTGACTACAGAACTAAAGAATAAGAGTCCGGCATGCTGAGAAGTAGATGGTCTACCAGTAATCTAGTATCTGGCCATGAGGCAATGCCATTTCCAGGCTAAGCTTGGTCAAAAGACACCATGTATATGCCAATGTGAGGCCCTAACTCTCATTAATCATTTAGCTCCAGGTCTCTGTGTAGCATTTTGATTTGTTGGTGTTCTGAGGTGGGGGGACGTCATCTTTTACTAAGAAATACTGCAAAAGAGGTTTCTTTCTAACGGTAAATTACATTTGGGATCTGCTTTTGACTCATACTGTGAGTAAAACTGGGAAATTCCAATATTTTTTAACTTTAATTTCATTCCAGTGACCTGCAACCAGAAATTACAGGAAAGTTCCCTTTTCATGTGTTGCAGTGTTTGAGAACACTGTGCTTGGCAAGCTAGCTGCACTCCCTCAATTTTTTGTTCCTTGACTGAGCCCATGTGTGCTGCTCACAGGCAGAGGTGACAGAGTCTCTTTCTCCTCATGTGTCCACCTATTCCTCATTTCCACAACAAGCAGAGAGGCTGAACCTCTCCGAATCTGCAGAGCTACTTCTGCCTTGGTGCAGATTACAGCTGCAGATGAACCCAAGCTGGCACCGATTTGCAATGTAACCTGCCGGCATTGGTGAGACACAGCTGTCTGATTCCCTCTTTGAAGCTAAGATATTAACAGTGGTGCTCAGGTTTTATGGCTCTAGAGCTCTTGAACACGGCCTGGCCAGATCTGCTTCAGACCTATGGGCTGTGGAAGACCAACCTCCCTGTAAAAACATTAGGGATATGTATTGCTATTGCCCATCTTCCTGTCTGGCAAGCCCTGTAGGGATTCAATTAACTCTACCTATTTGACTTAAGTTTGGTAAAGTGTATATAGTTTCATTAAGAAGGAGTTAAGAAGATTACTCAGTTTTAGTGACAAAATATCAATTAAAAATCAATTAAAGTAAAATAACATATCAATTAAAGTACCTAAATCACATTCGCACATCTCTTCAAAATACTGGATAAAAGAAAATTTGGTGTCTCAGAAGCATTCCTTCAACTTCTTTCAGTTCTTCCCGAAACACCTTTTCAGTTGCATAAGCAGTGAGTTGATAGTTAGGCAGATGAGTTCATTATTGGCTTGTTTTTTTAAGAATGACTGTATCATGTGGTAGTTATGAAACTACTTTTTCAGACTTTTATCTAACCCAGTTTTGCTTCTTATTAAATTGCAAGCAGTTTAGGACCAACAATTTTTCCTTCTTCTGTATTTGTAGTTATACGTGTTTTTTAACATAACATATACTGTTGCATTTGGTTTTGGTTTTGTTTTCCCAAACAAGAAGCATCCAAATATACCCTCCTGATCAGCAGTATGTAGCTCCTGGAATATTAATTGTGGGTAGCTCATTTCAAGATTCCAAGATATGGTTGTAACTATCCTGATTAAATCTATCCTACAAGTGGAACATAATCTGGTGAGTGGCAAGAGGTTAAAAAGATAATTATTTATCCTACACGGTCTTAAACTAACTTTGGAGATGTGCTTCAATCAGATTTTTAATTAATATTTCCCTTAAGAGATCTCTATTTCCTTAATGGCTTTGTCTATGCAGTAGTACAATTTTCTGGAGCTGGGCGGGGGGGGATTATGAATAAAGGAGAGAATAGCTCATTATACATGAGGAATAATTGCCAGGCTTAGAAAAATAGTAGTAAAACAGAAAATAGTATGAAACTTAAACTCAGAGAAAAAGATATTAATAAGAATTTCTGCCATGAGCCTATTAGGATTACGCCTATTAGGATTTGCAACACAGAAGAGATCGGAATACATTAGTGGCATTGAGGGCTAGCAGTTTATAAGGTTTCCAACTAGATTTAATATTTCAAGCAGTGATGATGAAGTATTAAAGCAAGTCAAAGTCTCATCTGGAATACTATGGGCAACATTCCAGAAAAATAATTCTAAAATACAGCCTTTAGGCAAGGGAGGTCTCGATGATGCAGGAAGTCTCTTCTAGGTACGCATTTCTATGACTCTTGGCAAACTTCACTGTATAATTTAATCATTTAATCTTCACTAAAAGGCTGTCCAGAAAAGCAAGGAAAAATACTCCCAACTTGAGCTAGGAAGAAGGGAACACTGGTATTAAAATAACTCATTTTCCTTATGCATCAGTTTCCCCATCTGAGAAACAACAAAATTATTTTCCCAGTTTTGTAAACATATTTAAGCTAATTAAATACTCATCAGTCTGAATGTTGAATTAAGCACACTTTGCTCCACCTCTCTCTGATACTGTGACTCATGAATCTGCCTGATACTACAACTGAAGAAAACAAAACCTTCTAGCTTTAATCTAGTCACTGGCAGCACCTAGACTTGCTATTGTCTCCTTTTATGAGCCCTTGAAGTGCTTCAGATCCCCAGGGCACTCTTTGTGTCCCAAACCACTTCTGACTAGGCAGATTGCTGGGCTCCCAGGAGAATATTCAGGAGACTAAGAGTTTCTCCAGCAAAACTGGAAGGGGCCCAGTACATAAGGTGGTTTCAGGGAATTCCAGTCTACAATGAGTCCTTTCCAACATGAAACTACAAAACTACAGAAATATCCAAAGCCTTTTCCTATTGAGAACATGTCACAGTGCAAAGGATGCAAGATTACACGACAGAAAAAAAAAAAAAACAGGAACATGATTCTGCTATCTATTTGTTAGGACACTGAAGAGAGAAAACAGAGCTGGGAAATCCTAGTTGGATGTTCATAGTTCCCACTAAACTCTAGCAATAAGTACGCAAGTAGGGGTTTAGTATTCCCTTGTCCAAACTATGCAAACTAGACTAAGGGAGCAAATGCTTCCTTCCTCTCATCCAGTGAAACTGGGATTTGCTACTAAACACTAGTATTACTTTAATAGGTCGAGCAGAGAACATCTCGTTCTCATAGCCTCTTAGAGGAGGAGATGTGATTAGGGCAACATCAGCTTGAGAAGATAATTAAACACAGATTTTCTGTTTACTAAGTACTCAAACCACTAAGCCAGCAGTGGAGGGGGCTCCCTACGGGGCAGGCTGGGCAGGCACATTCTTTATGGGTGATTCACACAGTAGGAGGACATCTCCCGATGTACCAGGGAGGGATCTAATATATATGGAGACAAGGAGCCCGAAAGTCAAATCACACAGTGCCTATTTCCTGAAGCCCTCAGCTAGAAAGTATGATAGGATAACCTCCTGAATGAATGGCCAATTCATGAATCATACATATGACCCTTTTCGCAATTTTCCAGACATCCTTTTGGAATTTTTCCCGTCATTGGAGGGTCTTTTTATCCCAAATACCACAAAAGATTAAGGTGATTAAGAAATCCTCTCTGCAAAGGGGGAGCTTATTTTTAGAAAAACCTTCAGATGTCAGCTTTAGTAAGTACATGATGCCTCATGTTCATGGTCACATTGTGATGTAACTTAAAATGACCTGCTAATCAGAGAAAGAATTATTTTTAGAAGAAGATTCATAACAGAATTGAGTATTGCAGCACCTTATTTAAATCTTCTGTCATCTGGTGGTCTTTACACCTCTGAGTTAAGTGCAAAGGCTCCCCTCCATGAAACATAAGAAGAACTGCTACATAAAATTTGGATTCTCAACAGAGCACGTTCTGAGAAATAAATTGCCATGGATAGCTAGGAGGGAAATCCACAGTCACGTAAGATTTCCTCTCTGCCTGTATGTAGCTTGTCACATAGGTGTGCTTACAGATGAAAATATTTTCATAAAGTCTTCTTAGGGTCTTGAATCTCCTTGTTTAGCTGCACATACATTTAAATGATAGATGGAAGAGTAGTTGCATCTGCTTTCTGCTCAGTACCTCAGTGGTTACTGCCACCATACACTACATGGAGATCCAGATTTGCCATGTTTCTCAGCCTGAGTTTTGATCTATGTCTGCTACTACAGAGCTTTAAATACTTGGCAAGGCTTTTTTGGCAAAGGAGCATTTTTTCTCATGACGGCGCTCTTGAGAGGCAGGTTCAAATCCATATTCTAAAGGGCTTTTTAGGTGCTGTGATAAAGGGGGCAGGAGGACACCAATTTTTTTAATTGACCGCTCACTCCTTGAGTGCAAACCAGTAAGATTTAGAGCACCACAGTCAGTCATCCAGCCAAAGTCAGGTCTGAAGGATTTCACTAAAGGTGTGGGATAACAGATATGGTTTGTCATAATAAACCTATTTGCTGGTGAGGCAGCTGTCCCTTTGGGCACTCTTTTGGTGAGTGGACATTTAGTAGGAAGCCTTGCCCTCTTGATTTGCAGAGGCACAATGTGTTTTAATATTATCCTAATTTGGAGGGCTAATTTGATACCATTCAATTAAAATGGACCAGCTGGTTGGATATGAGCCCTCCTCACCGCACATTCATATTATCGTTGTAAATGTGCACGGGTACACATTATGTCCTCACTTCACAGCTGTAAATAAATCAATTCTAGCTTTATAGTAGTGTCAGTGAAAGCCAGATTCCTCACCTACTCTTTCAATGGCCAGATTTTAAAGGGCATCACGTAGCATTGCTCCTCTGAGTTTTTACACACCTGCTGAATCATGAAGCTGAGCACTTATTCTGATATTCCTGCCTTCAGCTCCCAAGGCTCCAAACAGCTCTACCTTCTGTTCCTTGTCGATTTACATCCCAGTCTTTTAATCAACATGTTATGTTGTACCATATCATACACTCAAATTTCTATGAGGCATTTTACATCAACAATATTACTTTGAGAAACTGTAATCTCGTTTTAAAAAAAGTCAAATTCTGTCTACCATAAACAGTGCTGAATGATTTCAATTAATGGATGTAAATATAATCACCTTAATTCTCTACTAATTTATAGAAGTCAAGATAGCACATCTTCTGACTTGGATCATTCTAATCCCCCTTTTTAAGTAACTGGGGATTTACTGATAAGAACTTCAAATTTAATTTGCCACAGGACATGATGTGGTAATACGTTATACCCCACTCCCATCAAGGTGGAGCTATAATCACTTTCCCCAGTTTTAGAAAACTCCTCTATTAGTCCAAGCTTTACTAAAAATTAACACATATATTGAAAATATCTTGAGACAAGTTCCATTGGTTGGATGCAAATCAGTAAGACCTGCTTCCTTAGATGGTTATTTCTAGTGGCTGCTGCTTATCAGCCTCCTCGGTTACTTTCAGAATTGAAAGGATATGATCTCCATAGGAAATGCTGTATTAACAAAGACTTTTCCATAACTGCAGAAGCATTTATTTTTCAGCTGATGTGCGTATCAGGAGAATTTAGTGGGCTGGAGCATAAGCATTTTGCAGCATAAATTAGATGACAGTAAACTAAACTTACATTGAATGGACAAAATGTTTGATTCTAAAATCCTGTTAACAGAGCACCATGTAGGAAAGCCTAAACTAGAGACAAACAAGTCAGCTACTCACGCTAACAGGTACAGCCCTAAGAGCACAATGCTCTTCTCTGGTGAACTATCTCAGTGGATGAATGGTTTCTATCTCAAGCAAAGTGCTTCATTGACAGAAATTTATTGTTCCCAGAATTTTAGATAACATCTAAGCATAATGCTTCAAAATCCCATATTGGTGGAGTTTATTCCAAATAAGGTGTTACTCCCCATGCAGTGCTGCTATGTACCACGTGAGACTGTGGACTGCCCCAGAATAGCACCATCATGGCAATCTTCAAAATGAGGATCCAGAGGAACCCATTGCAGGGAGGCACATGACTAGGCTGGATTTAAGTTGAGGTGGACCAGATGAAAAAACTCCCTATCTGAGAGAACTGGTACCTCCCAAAGGCAGAATGCCACACTGCAAAGATATACAAGCTGACATCCTAAAAGTAGCGTGGCCATGCTAGCACAACTTTGCATGCAAATTGGTTAGGCATTGGTTAATCCCCATAGTGATTCCTCTGAAGTGAAATTTTCCGTTCTGCTTTCATTTGTACATCTGTTTCAGCAGTTCTTAATGAATATATGTCAGATGTCACTTGGTGGTTCTTCTACTTCACTCACTTCGCTTTCTGTCCCTGATATACGGGGGATGAGTGATGAGTGACTAAAGAAAAGGGAATGTGTTGCTGGAAGGTTTTTTTGAGTTTTTTTTTTTTTTTTCTTTTTTCCTTCTGGATGTCGCAACCTGCTTGTTCATATTAAAATGAACAAGTTCACATCTGCAGTGTTTATTTTAAACACTGAATACTTGACAGATCCTCAAGCTCATTAATTTCCAAAATATTATATAGTTTATTATATTGCTTATTTTCTTTGTATGGTGTCATTACAAGTTACAACCTGATTTAATAACCTTGAAAACCAAAATGGTATTATTTAGCAGCTGTAAACATTGTTCTGAGAGCAGATTTACCTAAAATAACTCATAATACTGCCCTAAGCTATTAATGCACTTTGTCCTGAAAAAAAAAAAAAAAAAAATTTCACTCAGGATTAGATAAAAAACTACAAATCAAAGCTAACAACCTTGGAAAAAGAAATGGAACAGGTTTGCAAAAAGCATTTAGAATTTTCCACCATTTTAACATGAAGTAGCTATTGATACCTATATAAGAATTAACTGATAGAACAAATCTGACTTCAGTCTGATAACTGCATTAGTAGTTTTGAATTAGTCTGTATAATGAATAACATTCTTCTCGTCTATTCCATTAGCACTAATCTCTCTAAGTCACTTAAAGCCATATATTAGTCTCAGCTAAAATTGCAGATGTTAAAAGTAACTGGGTACTTGTAGTACAAGGACATTTGTCTGCCCATGGTTTGCAGGAAGAAAGAACATCATGACTGAATGATCTTCTTTCAGTGGCTAGAGTAGTCCTAATTTGATTGAATTGCCCCCACAAACAACTCTCCCATAAACATGAGGATCTAATAGTGCTGGAAGAATAAATACGGTCCATGCCTATAAAACTGGTAGAAAAGATTGAGAATGACCTTAAAATAATAATTAGTCTCCACTACAAAACCAGCACTGATTTCTCTTTCCATCAACAGAATTCTGCTGCACTACAGCATTTGCATCAGGATAAAAAAGGATAGTCTACTGGCTGTCCTCTGCTGTTTTTACCAAAGCAAAATTCTTACTGCTTTCATAAGATATGACACTCATGGAAAAGCTATTACTACAACTACTTGTTGAAACTTACCACACGCAAAACTTCTCAAAATATACAAAACATAACAAATAGTTTATTTGACAAAATATTTTTGTAGGTAGTAATAAGTACACAGCATGCAGTTACTAAGAGGAGGGATGAGAAGATGGAAATGTGTGAGTCCTGAACACTGAGAAGGGAGATACAAACTGGACAACAACAACAACAACAAAAAAAGGCAGTAACTCAGCTTCTGTAGCTTTACTCAGCTCTCAGAATGATTGTTCTGCTTTATTATGATTTAGTTGGTCATGACCAGGTGTGGCACTGAAAACAGAGCTTTCATAACTTTCTTCACCAATGGATCAAAATCCATTCATCAAGCTGTAAACAGGACAGCTGAACTGAATGCAGAGAACCCACTGTTGAACTATCTTTCTCATTAATTTCCAATTACATGAAGGAGTCTTTCTTAGCTTTGTTTTTGATTTTTTAATGAATATGATGGAATTAACATTACTCAGTTCAGTGGTTCCTGGGACTGAGCAGCAATGTGCTGAGCTACAGTGGATCAAGTCATATTTGCCTTATATAGGCATGGAGAGCCTTAGTCTATGTGTGTGATAGGACTCCTCAGGAAGAAGGCTCTCATCCAGTAGCATAGCGGGCAGAATTAGGACTCTGATCCTACAAATCCATTTAGATTAGCCCCCTTTGTGTAGATTAAGAACTATAATTTAAAAAACATATTGCACTTTAAAAATATGTCCTCGCAATAATGTTAATATTTTGTGTTGATTAAGGACTTCTTCAGGGCCACTCCTATTCACACAATTCATTCTGGGCATTGCTGAGGTGCTTTCTGAATGAGAGCCTTACCCCATGAGGTACAGAGATCCAACCAAAAAGATGCTGACAACTGCAGCATCTTCAGCACCTCAGCTCCTGTTTAAATTGCAGGCTGTTGACAGTAACCAGCATGCTGAAGGAGCACTAGGGAATGACAATATCACTGCTTATGTCTATAGATCCGCTCTAAATACATATATTATTGCCTAAGGAGAAAACAGTATTTTTTACAAATCTGAACATTAATGGAGTGGTATTTTCAAAATGGATTGTGACTAGGCACAACATATAACGGTATCAGAAACATAATATGAAATAAGTACTTCAAAGACTTACTGTCAACTTGAACACATTTTATGGGATGATCTGCGATCCAGATGGTAGCAAAGCTGAAGTTCTTATTTTTTCACGGTGCTGTGGGAATGAGATACTGTGATTCAATGCCAGTGTTTGATCAATACAGAAAAATGTTGGCAATACTTTGGAATATTGTGCATTCTTAACTGGATGACGTGAACTCCAGTGATTAATAGCGGGATAGCTTTGAAAAATTACTGGAAAAAGCTTTAAAAATATTCTCCTTTGTAGTATATTTCCATTCAGTGGATTGGCAAGGAAATAACAATAAGAATTTAGTGGTATGAATAATGTATCATTCGTACATTCTTTCTACTCTCGTCCAACTGGCAGTCCTTGATTCTCTCAAGTTTTAAGTTTGCTGCAGCATTACCTGGATATCCAGACATAAAAACTACTGGATAACCAGATATAAAAACTAATGTATTACCTAAAATATTAATACTAAAGTAGGCTTTTGCTATGTTCTTCTGCACTGTATCTAAGTAAAAATTTAACTGCTCTTCAGTGTCTCAGATTATTCTAAAATATTTATAATATGCAGAAATTCTACCTATATTTATGTAGGAAGGGGTAGAAAGAATTTGGTAGAATTAATCTCCTAAGACCTTGGCAATAACACTTTTCTTATGAAAAAATTCCTGTAGAATCTATACCTGCTTTTAAAACATATTAATGAATGAAGGGATTAAATGAGATCTGTTTAAGAATTCTAAAAATACTAGAACTGTTGCCATCTGCTAAGGTGACCTTGTATTTTAAAAGACTTTTCCTATTTCTGAATTTGGAAAAATGCATGGGATGAAAGCCTCCTTGTTCCATCTTGAACCATATTTCAGCCAAAATAATTCAGGTAGTTCTGTGAATAAGGCAACTGACGAGAAACTCAGTGTTTATGATTTTTCTATGCCCCCATGTTAAAGCTTTTTGTCAAATTTCTACTGAGTCCAGGTTTTAGAAAGTTGTTGAACATTTTGTCAAACTTTTTGTTGATAAATTACTTAAATTTAAGAAACTGGGAACATCACAATTGCACGTGATCATTAAAGTCCTTTACTTCTTCTTTGGGAAAGCTCCAGACAGCCTGAATAAAAACTTGGGTGTGCTTCTGCAGATGATGCAGGCCCGGGCCTAGACTGGGCCAAATAGTTACGCATTCTCTTCAGTCGACTCCATGCAAGGGGAACAGTGAAGCTGCCTCGTTCAGAGGTAGAGAGAGTTTGTCAGTAAGATTAAAAGAAGAGAGATCTGGGGCAAATGTTATAACAGATGGGGCAGACGATAGTGCGTGTGTTTACATTAGGGTTTTAGTTTGGATAAGAAAGACAACTTTTGAAGCACATCTCTTAGCATTGATTATCACCTCATAGTTGTCTTGCAGAATGTGAACTTTCTTATGGAAGTATAATGAAAAATCTCCAACACATCCATAGGATGGATCAGCACCAACTGATTCACTCCTCTAGCCTGTTGTACAAATCAGTGCAATGAAAACCTGAGTAAAATTGTGGGAAACTCTCAGTCTGTGAGATGCTAATGGAAAAAAAGGTTTGCCACGGTAAGCAAATCTGGACTGAAGAGTGACAGAAAGTAAGACAGGGCAAAGTACACAGAGAAGGCAAATCTGAGTGCTGGGGAGTATCGAAGGACCATGACTTATGAAGCTTAGGAAAGCTAGTACTTTAAATCAAGTGTGGAGAGATAAGAGTAGGAGGTCAAGACTAATTAAAAAATTAGCGCAGTAGAAGTGGGTAACTACTTAATTGAGAAGGGCAAAAGGGAAGAGGTGAAAGAGAGGAAGACTAGGGAAGAGACAGGACAAATGACAGGAAACATAAGGTGGTGAGTCGGGCTTAGGGAGGACAGATACTCCATACGTGGTAAAAGCACATTTGCTCCAGTGCCTCATCATTTGTGGGTGGTTGTGTCTGCTCTTCAGTTCCCAATTACTCCTCTACTCCTGTTAGATTTTTGATGTTCCTCTAACCTGTGGACTTACTTGCAGTATCTTCTTAGATATATTTCATTCACCAATTAAACTGTAATCTCAGCTTAGCCTTAGAACAATGCACTTTAGAGGCTGGTGCTGTCATTGTCACTCCTGGTCCCTTCTGCTGAATTTGAACTTGAGCAAAGGCTCATAGCTATCTAATCTTCTCAGCATTACTCCTGCTCTGTGTGGACTGGAGTACCAGAAGACTAAAGCTGACGTGCCACAGCTATATGAAAAAAACTAGTTCAATTAAACATACTCGTGAGCTGAAGTTCTTAGTATCAATAATATTCTTCAGTAAACATAAAACGCCTGTGACATCAATCAAGAAATGTTATTTTTCTACTCTGAACTCAATAAATGTAACTCGAATAGCTAATGTGACTGATCTTAGTATCTCTGACAGACAGTCTGCATTCAGACTGTTAACGGCTAGGTGGCAAATATTGGTAGAAAAATCATGCTGCTGTCCCATAAATACCTTCAGCTGAGCTCCGTTTCTCTGAAGAGTAGTTTCGAATACATAGAATACAGAGAATATATATACAGAATATATTCATATAGAATATGGATAGATATATTTCAGTATGAAAAGTAAAAAAAAAAATCTTGTAATGCTATAAGTGTTTTCTTCCAGTGTATGAAATAATCTATTTATATCTATAGAGGTTTTGAATACTACAGTTTACCCTTCTTTTTACTGAATCTGAATACAACTATCCAACTTTATAACTTTGTTTATATAACTATACTATTTTTTGGAATAGCCGTGGTTAGTAATGCTTGGAAATACTAACCAAAATTTTTATCCTGATTGCAAACCTGTATTTTGCAATGCTCAGTGAAAGGGAGCCGGCAGGGAGACCCAATTCAATAGTTATTCAGAATTCAATAGTTAGAGCTGATGTGGAAGCTTGCCACCTTCAGCTGTGATCATGACAGGATTTCATGCATTCTGATAGAATCTAAGCCACTATCGATCAATAATTCATGTAATCTGATTAAAAAGCAGCCAGAAAGCTTATCTGGCTTTTGACATACATAGTGACTATGCACACGTAGTCATAAATAAGCAAACATTCATGCGTACCTAGGCAAGCCTGTTGTCTGGGCACACTCCTTCATGCACCTACTCAAGTAGTTCTTATGCATATGGCGTTTGAATACTGAGGGCCATCGGAACTGGCGTGCAAGTCCTAGAGATCATAGGAGCATTCTGCTCTGATAGCACACAGAAGAAAGTGAATGCCCTGAGACAGTACCCTCGCGCCCAGAACACTACTACATACCCCATGGAAAAACTCTGACTTCAAGACTGGCAACTGCCACCCATTCAGGCCTCTGTAGTCCACACTTAGAATCACACAATTATTTTGGTTTACATACACTCCACCCCTTGTTCCTTTTTGACTTTACAACAACAAAGATTCCTCACAGTTACTTGTGGAAGTGGGCTGGAATTGGCAAGATGCCTAACTGTTTAAGACTTCTTTGCACAGTTAAGAATAATTCCATAATGTGAACATAAGCATTTAAACCTCAGCCCTCTTATACCAGCAGCTAATTCATATGTAACTACACTGAAATCAAGAGCACCTTGCTCAAAAGCAGACATTTACCTTTGTGCCTGGATGAGCAGATATTTATTAATTTTAAATTACATGCTAAGCTTTGCAAAATACTTTCTTTTTGTTTAGTATGATCTCACAAGGATTGTACAGGTACATTCAGAATATATGGGAATATAAAAGTACATATGTATTACTTTCTTATTTCCCTCCATTTATAATAGAAAGTGAAACAAGCTGTAGGGAGAGAATGGAAACACTCTTCCTAACAATGGTCCTAATCTTGCAAAGGTATGTAAATCTCTAACTCCTGTGAGACATGAATTTGATAGAAGTAATTGTGTTTGTGGAGCTACAGGTATCCAGAAGCACTTCCCTGTGGTTGTACATCATGCCTAAAGATGGCTTTATATCTCAGCCTTTTTCTATTTTCCCCCCAAATATTGTATGCTTTACCCTATTCCTTCTCAGGAGAGAAATTATTATCTCATTACATATCTTACAAGGAGGGGAAAAAGTCTTTCTGAAGACAGTATATAGGAAAATGAAATAGTATGCTTCCTTGCAGAATTTTCTTGGGATATCTATAGCCCCCAGAAGTCAGTCAAGATCTCTTGGTATCTGTTCAAATCATAAAGGGCAGTCTATGAACACCAATTCCAGACCACTTCCACAAGTAACTGTGGGGAATCTTTTGTTGCTGTAAAGTGGTGAAGGGACAAGGGGTGGGATGTGTATAAACCGTTCACCTCTGTTGGTGCTATGATGATGTTATTTTGACTTTGTCACAGGGACTTCTTTTTGTTGATGTAAGTGACGTTTCTGAAGATTGTGTGATGAATGTATAGTTTAATGGTAACCCTTTAAGTTAATAACAATCACAGAGAAAGCCTTTTCCTTTCAAGGATATTTATAGTTTAGGAGTACAAAGGCTATACAGCACCATAGTTAAGCCTTTGGAGTCCTAACAGGCCAAATTGCCATTGCCTCCTCAGGTGGCTAGGTCTCAATAACAGTAAATTTCTGTGGGATAATCCAGATAATTCCAATTTTATTCAAGTACAAGAAAACCTGCTTCAAAAAGTTCTAAATGAGGATGATGAAAAAACCAGTCACAAACTCAACCTGAAAAATGTGTTAAATCAGCGTGGCTATTCTACAGTGCAACGTCGGAGTCTTCAACTCTTTGAAGATGACAATTAATGGAGAAATGTCTGTTGCAATATTTAAATTAAAAATACTCAATACACAACCTTATAGACTATATTACAAAACCTTTGGGAAAAGAAAGCCTTTGATACACCATCAAAAAGACTATATAGTCTAAACTAAACAGTTGTGAGATGAGATATAGCATGCTGTGTGATACAAAAGACATAGATTGAAGTGCAATTCTCAGCATGGAGAAGAGTTAGGAATACAAAGCCTTGTGTAGTTAAAAATATTGATTATAGATGCAGAAAAGAATGTGACCGTTGTGGTAGCAAAATACAGATAAGTCTTAGCGATATACAGAGAAATCTGTACTGGGCACTGGAGTCACCAGAAGTCTTAAATGCATCAGCATTGTCATGCCAAGAGAAATTCAGTATTGGCAATGCGATGTGCACTGGCAGGAATGATCTGAACTACACATACATTAGTCTGTTGCAATTATCTAACCATTCAGAATATTTTATTTAATGTCAATACTTCTGTGGATCATTGCATGAGTAGATCAATTAAAAAGATAAAGGCATGCATAAGAAATACTGTATACAATACAACATTTATCTTTGCTATATGTGTTAAGACTAGATCTTCATTTGGAATGTCATGTTCTGTTAGTCTCGTAAAACATAATAAACATAACAAAAATAGATGGGACTCTGAAAAGCTTAGAGGTATAGAGAGATTCATATGAGAAATGTAGTAAAAATGCCTAACTGGGAAAGGGCTATAACACAGAAAATTAACAAGGTAGAGAAGTTATATCATTTATATTTACTTATTTTCACAATTCAAGCACATATATCTGCCTGATGAAAGTGGAGAGCAATAACATCAAAAACAGACATAGATTGCTGGTGATAAATCCTTTGCATGAATTTTAGAGAAGATTGGACGTTTATAAGGATAGGGATTGCCACACACAATATTTTGGATGGGATTAACAATGAAAGCATTTTTGAAAAGAAGTAGAGCCCTAATCATTGAAAATATACCCTGATCTTTAATTATAGGAGGTTTAGAATGAAACCCTCCTCCCCAGGCAGTGTTATTCCTTATTCATCCACTATGCGGGTTCTTGCATTTTCCTTTGAAAAGTCAGAGCCAGGATGCGATGCCAGAAGAAACACTGGTCTGACACAGCCTAGATTTTTCAAAGCTACGGGAGGTGTTGGATGCTTTACTTTTCATGTACACTGAGACACTAGGTCCACGTTTTTCAGAGGTAACTCATCATCAATTCCCCAAAACAAAAAGTATCCCAGAAAATCCTCAGGCAATGAAGGTTAAGTTACAGTGCAATACTTCATTTATTTGTTTAAAAATCCCCACGGCTTGTAATCATCAAGGTAGAAGACTGGAAAGCAGTACATGTTATTTTTATTCCCATTTACAAATAACTACAGTGACAGCACCATACCCCCCCCTCCAGTTAATAATGGTAACAATAAAAAAAGCAATTAGTCTGCTTTGTGCAGTACTTTTCTTTCTTCATGTTCTGTAAGGGGAAGGGTTGCTATTTATATATGCCCCAAGTCTGCCTTTCAGAAGACAGCCCATCTTGGCTGGACAGCTTTCAATTGCTACTAGAAATACGTCACTTATTGCGAACAGAGGGGATGATTATCACTGTCTCAAGGGTTACTTTGGCGAGGCGGAGAAACAGGCTCAGTTATATAGTGGAAAGAGCTGGGTCAAAGGATAAGAAATTTATATAGCATGTGGTCAAGACTTCAGCGGTGCAGAGGCAGTTTCTCTCTTGAGTATCTTCCACAGTGCGTGAGACCACAGCTATACAGGACTTCCCATCCATTCCCAAAACCACCTCAGAGCTATGAGCGCTGAACTCGCCATTGAAAAACTCTCACAAAACTTCTCAGTTGAGAGAAAAAAGATTTGTGCTTCCTACCGCTTCTTTTGCCCTCCTGGTATCTAGTTAATGTTCAGTCTTGTTACTCACACCCGTCACGTAGTCATGGATCAAACCCTCTACCAAGCAAATTGGAAAAGCCAGCTCTAGCAGAGAAAGCTTGAACACAGCATCGTCTCAACGGGTGCTGAAAATCATCAGTCATTTCAGTCCTCACCAGTGTTAATGGGGAGATGCTCCTTGTCATACACTCAGTGCTGACTTCTGGTGAAACAGCAAAAAGAAACCCAACCGTGCCTTCTTTACCGATCCCGCCTCACCCAGTAGCGTGCAGCACTTCAGCAAAAGAAGGCCAGTTCAGTTATAAAAACTTGAAACTATGTTTCCATCTGTTTGTGTAAATGCTAGAGGTCTCATTTCAGGGTAGCCAAAACAGCAATTTCTGTCACAAGAAAAATAATCTGCATCCATAGCCTTCTTAAAACCTCCTCTCCATGTTGTAGTTCCCAGTATCAAGGGTATGCTTCAAGGGTAAGCATCAAGCACCAACCCAATTACCATAATAACAACCCAGTGAACAAATACTGGTAAGTCAACACAACATCTCACCCTAATTACCAGACCCAGAAATCGGCCCCGGACCGCGGTGACCTCGGTTGCCCCCCGGCGGTGGGCGGGTGGGGGAGCCCCCTTCGTGAGGCAGCCGGGGGCTGGGGCGGCGGGCCGCGGGCCGCACTGTCTCCCGCGGGGAGGGAACCCGCTGCAGAGGCAGCCCGCGTACCAGCACCTGTTGCGCCGCCATTTGGCCGTGAAAGAGGCGCCAGCGGCGGGGGCTGCCCCGCTCGCCTCCTTCTTCCCCACCGACAACTTCCCGGGGCGTAAACGGCCGCGCCAGGTGCCGCCCTCGCTGTGAGGGGACGGCGGGAGGGAGCCGAGAGATGCCGCCCGAGTTGGCAGCGTTGCCACGAAGTTGAGGGCACGGAAGGTATTTCTGCCGGAGCACAGGGCCCGCCTGCCTCCTGCCCACCCCACCCCGCCCCGCCGGCCCGGCCCCCTGCGCCCTCCCCCCGCTGGTTGCCGGCTGACAGGTGCGCGCTCCTCCGCGGCAGCAGCAGCCCCGCTCGCCCCCGCCTCTCCCGGCCCCGCTGCGTGCCCCGAGCCCTCACCAGCCCCGGCTTCTCCGGCCCCCGCCCGACACGGCCCGGGATTGTTTAGTCCTTGGGAAGCTGGTCTGGGTCCAGATTTTGCTTTGATCTTTCTTTTTTTTTTTTTTTTTTTTTTAAGAGAGGAAAAAAAAAAAGCCAAAGAAAAACAAAACCTGGAGACACAGCGAAGGGCCCTAAGAAAAAGTTTTGGATGGGATTATGTGGAAACTACCCTGCAATTCTCTGCTGCCAGAGCAGGCTCAGTGCTGCCTTCTCCCCAGCGGCGCAGCCCGCGCCGGGCGCTGCTGAGAGACGCCCGGGCCTCGGTGCCGCGCCGCCAGTGCCTGCTGTGCCGGAACCCCTCGCCCCGCCGGCCCAATGCTCCTCCTCGGGCTGCTCCTGCTGACATCTGCCCTGGCAGGCCGGAGGCAGGGAGCCGCCGCCGAGTCCGACCTCAGCAGCAAGTTCGCCTTCTCCGGCGCCAAGGAGCAGAACGGTAAGGAGCAGCAGCTCCCACCGCGTAGCCCGGGGCAGGGGCAGCGCGGGGGCGGGCGCCCGGCCGGCGCGGCGCGGAGCTCTCTCGCCTGCGGGGCTGCCCGGCGCCGCGGAGGGAGCGCGGCCCTGAGCGGGGAGGTGGCTGCGGGGTAGGGGGTGCTCCGTGGCCGGGCCGTGACGGACGGGGCTGGGCAGCTGGGTGTTTGCCGGCCGCGTTCAGAGGAGCGCTGTGGGTAAAAGGGCAGCGGTGAGGCGGCGGGGAGGGAGCCCCGCGCCCGCTCGGAGGCTTCGTCCTCTGGGGTTGGAGATGCAAAATATCTGTGTTCCACTAACAGCGCCTACCCCACCCCCCCCCCCCCCAAAAAAAAAAAAAAAGGCAACGACCCGCGCACCTTTGTACCCTAAATACATAGCTCTCGGAGGGGTTGGGGGGGCTGTGTCTGTGCCTGAATGAGAGGTATTTTGTACGGGCTGGAAACGAGCTAATCCTGCATAGGAAATGAGAATTACTTTCAACTTTCAAGTGTACCTGAAATGTTTAGAAAACTCTCAAATGCGAGTTCCCCTGGGCTGGGGCTGCGCAGAGCTGGAGAAAAAGACTCCTTTCATACAGCAAGGGCAGCTTCGGGGTGTGTAATTTGCTTAGCCTCTGAACTCCATATGATTTACATTATTCAGATTTTTAAGCGCCTTTCCTCTTGATCTGCTATTATGAAGTCATTTTAAAGAATATTTTACAAACTGAAACATTATATACTGCATGAAACCAGACAGTGTGGAATATCTAAAATTAAGGCTATTAGCATACATTCATGGTATGCTTAATGCATGGGGAGGTTGAAAAATTTAGTACTTCACACATCACCAAGAACAAGCTTTCTCCCTGGGCACAAACCAACACAAAAGGCCAAGCTGGGAGCTCTCAAAACTCTCTGAACTGTAATTAAATAAAGCAGAAGCACAGATTTGAGGCTAATTCAATTCTCTCAACTTTGGGCTTGGGACTCCCCAGATAAAAGTATTCTACGTCATTTCTAATAGAAAGCAAAGTTTTAGAAACCTCCGCACATGCTCTGTGAATGGGTAGAATGTGCAGAGCACTGGCGAGTTTAGCAGGAGGAGATTAATACTGCTGTGGCCTGCTAATGTGATGATATATGGCACCTGTGGACTGCGGGAGCTGCTGATCAAAGAACAGCACGGGGATCAATCTCTAATCAGAGCAGCTGTGAAGGGCCAGAGGAAAGTGATCAAAAGACTGAGAGACCCAGCTATGCTGACAGGAAACCAATCAGACTCTTGTGCACAGTACAGGAAATTATCTGCTCTGTGTGAGAAGAGAAATCACTCACTTTCTACCCCTTCCCAACTTACCTGATGTTTAGGGGATTCAGGGCACCAGCTTTGACAAAAATGGACTTGGCGCTAATACGCTAATGTCATGCTGTTATGCTGCTTTCTGTTTAATTTGCATGATGTGTGTATGAAGCATATTGACACACAGAGAGTTACCATTGCTTTGCTTTAACTTTGTCAGGACTGGAAAGAAACCTGCTATGCCGTCGGTCTGCCTTAAGAGGTTTGTTACAGGATAAAGCACCTGGGCCCTGAAGGGCCACCAGGGTCCACCAGTGGGAGCACAACAGTGTAAAAGGTAGATCTTATGGCATAGAAGCAAAACTGATGTAAGTAGGTGTAAGTATACGTGACAACACAAACTAGATTCTGTTCACGTATTTCAGAAATGCAGCTGCCTTAGGTCAGGCTTCAACTGGTTTGCAATGCAATTTGGCATGCTCTAAAATACAGTCACTACATCTTAGAACAAATGCAAAGCCAGGAGATTAAAAAAAAAAAGTGCCCTGAAACTGTATTCTACGGTAGTTTACACTGACAACAGTCCACTTTCTTTTTGTAGCTTACTTGAAGTATGTTTTCAAGTTGTTCAATTGCAAAACTTATTTTAAAAATTAGCGCAGATCGAGGTACAGCTAAGTACCAACCCCTGACTTTTCTTAACTGATTTTAATTATTTGGGGCATCAGTAATACTGGTCAAACCAGTTCTTACTTGATTTAATTAGAGTGATTTTTACACTCTGCTGCAATCTAAAGATTGTATAGCTTTTAGCTAGAGGCAGGTTAAAACTCCCTGGAGTATGAGAATGAGATATTGTTGTTTGCATGCCAAATAATCTTGGGTCATGAGAGAGGGAGGTTTTTCAGTCACGCAGTCTACAAGTAAAAATTCTGTCCTCTACTTGTAAAAAACTGCTAAATGACCAAGAGGTTTTTGCCGTAGAATGGATTACAGTGTTACTCGGCCACACACGTGAGTGCTGTAGCTGTTGCTTCAAGGTGATGCTGAAAATGTCTATGACCGGTTATTAAATCAGTAGGACTACTTGTATTGCAAAGGATAAGCATGTGCTTAAGGACTTATTTTTTTAATAATTGGTATTTATTTATTTATTAGCTAAAATTACAATTTTATTTTATTTACTAAATACAGACATAGGGAGCTTGCTTGTTTCTGCTTCATAGTGTCATTTCAGGTGGCAATTTCCTAGTGTAAACATTTCTTTGTAATTATAAACTAGATTTTCTTAGAACACAGTGTTTTGCTGCTACCTCTTAGGAATTCAGTGTGATAGTTGTGAGGCCAGTGTAGCTCCATTTGAAACCACTTAAAAACTACCTCCTTGTTTTTACTGGCCCTCTGTTAAACATAGTCAGATTTTCTTTAAGAACAGGTTTTATTTGTAACTCTGCTTGACAGTAAGGGGGTTTATGTGATTTCCCTGAAAAGTTCATATTTATCTTTAATGTTTTTATTTTATTCAACTGAGTAAATATTAATCTGGAGAATCAAAGAAATTGATGCAACAGTTTTCTGGAAACTGGAGTAACAATAAGTGGTGAGTGTAGAGATGGCTCCCATTTATCTGGATGGTTTTCATTTCCACAATTCTTTGTCATGTTGAAAACCAAGTTATGCTTTGAAGGGTTTTTTGTACTTAGGTAGCTTTATCAGTTCTCTCATGGCTCTCTGATGTCTTTATTACCATTTTCCCTTGTTTAAGTAAAGAGTCAAGGAAAATGGATCCATTTCTTTTGAGGAACAAAACTGAATCTCTAGCATACTGAATTTGATTACTTGGATGGTTTACTTATTTGTTCTTTCTATTATAGTTCTTGCTACTTTTCCATCTACTCTTGACTGCTGTTTTTATGTAGTATTTTCATACTGTTTCTGTAGTTTCAGCAAAGTCTGAGGGAGCTATTGGTGGATGGAGTAATATGAATGTCTTAATTCTGGTGACCCAACTCTGGCGACCCAACTCTGGCAGACTGAGTGCACCTGCTTATGTTATATTTTAGTTTAATCTAGATTTGATTACAACATGAGATGGCAGGAAAATCTAAGTTCTGTTTTTTTGGCTGTCTTAGGACAAGATGTGATTAATATTTAAAGTAATTTTGCTAGCTATCAGCTGTTATGATTTCTGTGAGAAATAAGAGAATGTCTTTACAGACAAAGAATGTCTTTAGTACAAAACTACTGTTGAGTGCCATAAGCAATGAAGTGCATAGTTTATGTGGCATGTACATTAAAATGTAGTAATGAATGACTTCAGAAGGCCAAGAAACTGAGGTCAGTTAGCAACTCACCAGGACCAACTAGTTAGAAATATTATTTTTCCTGCAGTCAGTTTCAGGTGTCAATGAACAGCAGTAAATAGAGTTGCTGAAGTAAATTTTGGAAGACCATAGCACGCACTTGATTTCTGTCAGTCCTGCAGCACAGAGAATGTACTGGTGATTATCTTTCCTTAGCTAGACCTTAATTTCATTTTTTTTTTTTTTTTTTTTTTGTTTCCCTTCACTAATGCATTACTTCATAGTATATTTCTTAAACCTTCTGAAACAGGCAAGGGTTATGTTGCTTAAAAAAACTACACCAAACAGGAGCCCTTGAGCTGGAGTTTGAGACTCGTGTATCTCAGGCTGTCCTTGGGAAAAGTTGGTGGGTGCAGCTGGAACTGAACAAATAGCTGAAGTGCCAGAGGGAGCTTCTTTCATCACCTCGGTGTGTGCGTGGCCTCACACGCCTCCTCACAACCACCTGTAGGATTCCCCAGCAATGCGTGTATCTCCAAAGGGAGTTTCTACCTTATTCTGGGATGGGGACAGCAGTACAACATAGAGTTTCTGATTAAATTCATCTAACTCGGGCTGAACACCTGAAAGAAGGTATGGACATCCAAGAGGTACCGTGCATCGAATCCTTGCAGATGGGTACGTCCGTGCTTTTGCCTGAGTGCAGTCAGTGTGAAATTATCTCTTATAAACCAATATACTTTAAAGCAGTGGGAATTGGTGCCACCTCCGCTGCCCCTTGTTGAATTGCTCAGTGCCAGTACAGTTTGCTGACTACTTCTGAGTAGCAGAAATTTTCTTCATTTTGAGAAGACAAGGAAGTATAAAATATGAGCATGTGTCATCTAAAGGGAAACTTGATAACGATGCATTTTTTCCTCAAGTTTAATCTGTTTAGTCCAAGAATTGTTTTGAAATGTTTTAAAGCCCTTTTCCTGGAGAGCGAAGAACTGCACCACATCCTCTTTCGACTTAAAGCAAAAGATTGTGGCAAATTAGAGAAGTTCTTCAACACTGCAGTAAATTGCAGTGGTAGAAAGTTTTAAAAATTGTTTTTTGCCTTTGTGGTTGACTTCTGGCATATCGTCTGCTATTCAGCAGAGTGCTTCTTGGGACTTTTCCTTAGTCCTGCTGCTTCTCTCAGTTTCTTCTGTTAGGTAAAAGTAGGGGTTTTGAAAGCACAGACAGTTTGCTACTTATCCCAAATATATAGGCACTCCAGCCTTCCTCTATCTTTGTTAAATATCTTGAATGGAATTTAAGGGGGACACACATAAAACCTTATTTTTGCAGTAACTAGTTCTTACTAGGTTTGCAGATCAGACTTTAAAGCTTTATGTCATGTTGTTCAGGGGGTTTTAGTTTGTCTTTCAAGTCAGATATGGAGTTTTATAATGGAGAAGCAGCACAGGGCATACCTTGAGACACTGACAGCTGTACTACCAAAGGGCTTATGCTGAGCTTTGTCTTCACAGAAACATAATGTATTTTATATCTTACAACTCTATCCAAACCCTTTGAATCTAATGATTACATAGTCAACTTGTAATAGCAAAGGACTGGTTTGCATCATACAGCAGTGGTTGTGCATTATAGCTGGGTGGTTTTTGGGGGTTTTGTTGCTGTTGGGTAGCGGCTGCTTTTGGTTTTTGCTGTGTCTGGCAGTTCCTGATTACTAGAAAGAGGATGCCTTGTGCAAGCCCACTTCCCTTAGCTGGAAATGAGCGTCTTCAGTTGCTTTATAGATAGCTCTTGGCTTTGCCGGAGAACCGTGCCTTTGCTTTTTAGTCACAAAGTGTGTGCCATGGAAAATACACTTCCAGGTGTGTAAGTGTCTTAGGAATTGGCATGTACATAAGTAGTCTTTTAGCAAAAACCTGTGGGACTTAGAAAAAGCTACGCATCAGAAAATGAATAGAGCTAACATGCAGAAATGCAGTTATTTTAGTAGCACTTGGGTATCTGTATGAGTGCTTAGTTGTTTGGCAGTTTCTGATAAATTAATTGCACGTTAAAACTTACTCAGCCCTCTCATTCCCTTTAGGGGAAAACTGTTGCAGCATGTGTTTGTATGTGTAATGCTTTTATTCAGATAGGTGACTGAAAATTCATATTGTGCTATTGTGAAGCTAAAATATAAATTTGTGTTTTCTAGAGGCTTCATTAAATTATAGGATGTTATTTTAAGGTGGCAATGCCTGGAAGATTTATTCATGGCTTCATCCATAGACGTCCTAGCCTTAGGGTTCATCTGTCTTCTGAACTTCTCTTCTTGATATCCTTCTGCTGAGATTTTATAAACATATCCCCAGTGTACATTGGGTTATTTGTGCATAATTTCATGATCCTACAGCATACTAAGCAGTTTTCTTTCATGTGAAGATACCCTATCATACAAAGCATGTGTACAACAGCACTTCTTCATGTAATCATAACCTAATCAGTTTCTACTGAAGTTGGTTGGCTGGGTGAGACAAGGGTCTCTAGACCCTCATGGGGAAAGTCTTGTACACAGCCAGTATAAGAACTATTAAAAAAATTAATGTAAATGAGAGAGCCCAGCTAATTCCCTGGTCTCCTTCAGGCCTTCTGCATTAGGGTTAGCAAGGGCAGTCTGTCTTCTGAATTTAATTAGTTCTGTTCCAAATACTCCATCTTTGTTAAGCATGCCCACAATTATGGACTTTGACATTCACCTTGCATAGGCATATCCATATATTTGCACTGGGCTCGCAGGCTGCTTGACTTTTTCTCTCTGTGGATTTCTCTGAAATGCTGTGAGCGTGTGCCACCCCTCAGCCATGTCAGTGGGCATTTACCTTTGCCAACTAGACTGTTAGGTGAGATGGCTGCAACTCAAGTTAAAAGAACTCATCAGCTGTTTAGTTAAGTCTCTTTAAGCTGCTGGATTATTATTTCCCTTTGTAGCTGTTCTCATTCAAGATGGGCTAATTTGAGACTATACAGGTTAACTCTGCAGTGAAGATGTTCACAGTGCTAATTGCTGCTGGTTTTTGTTTTTTTGTTTTTGGTTTTTTTTTTTTCCCTCCTCCTTACTGCCATTTTCATATGCAGGTGTTTGGGGCTGGGGAAAAATAATATGAATTAACCTCCCGGGTACTACAGACCAACCTGATACAGGCAGAAACAGCATTTGCACATGAAATAAGAAAATGTTCTAAAGGTTATTTACCATGTAGAACCCTTCTTTTATAGTAGCGAGAGTGGGAGAGTTGCAAGGGAGCAACCAGTAACATCATTTTTTTCAGTGGCAACCTGCCTTTTTTTTTAATTAATCCTCATAAATTATTCATTAATCTTATTCTTCATGGTAAATTCATTCAAGGGATCATTATAAACACAGATGTTCTAAGGAGATTCTTCTAGAGCAAAGAGCACCTCTTGTACCTCTAGTCCCTGAAAGCCCCAAACACTGAATTATCTCCTTGAGTTTGTTAAAACTGATTATTAACTGTATTAAAATAGTATGCAGGCATATCTCAGTTGGATCACTGTTGTACTGATTTCTTTACGTGAAGTGCAAGGTATGCACTGGTTCTGAATGAGGCCAGGTGAAGGACCAGGTGACGGCAGGAAGGCCAAGTCTTTCCTTTGGTCACGCACCTTGCCAGCACTGTAGCTGGAAGTAGAAATCTTTGGTTTACATTTTTTAGTACTCCGTTTTCTAGATGAACAGTGGTGTTAGTTGGGCAGCTGTCCTTTTACATTTGCTATGATACTATAGTTCTACTGAAGGAAAGTGAGGGAGGCCTTCTGGTGTAGCCAGATCGGTCTCTTATGTGGCCTTTCTTGAAATGTTAAGTCTGTCTGTCTTGGAAAAAGCAAAGAATGTCTTGGGAAAAGGAAACAATGCTGCTTGTGTATCCTGTACGTTTAATTCCTTTTTGCATTGCTTCTGCTATAATATTCTTATTATGAATTGGCAATAAATTATGTAACAAGGTGGGGAAGCAGGAGGTTAGATGCTGCAGATAATCAGGGAATTGGTCCCGTAATCTGATAAATGGGTTTCAAACTAGGTTCAGGCAGTAAAAGGTAAAAGAGTGGCACCATTTTTGTAGTTTGTGTATTCTGCATCTTTAAACCATTACTCAGTTTGGCACATATCAGCAAAGTTGTGAATTTGTGTGAAAGAAAAGTCCGGGTATAAAATACCGAGGAGTGTCATATTTGAAGAGTAGCTTGCACTGGAAAAATTGTTTTGGAGACTCTCTTAGCACACCTTCCATGTTAATCCATAGCTGTTAATTTCTCTATGCCGCTTTTTAAACATCATTTGTTTAAAAGTACGTGAAGTGGGAAAATTACTTTGCTGGAAAAGACACTGATTTGTGAAATAATGCATAACATTGCTTGTTTTGTTATCTTTAGTTATAGTCTTTTCCATAAAATTCAGTTGTCCAATCTTTTATTAAACTGATATTTGGAGAGCTTTGTTGCATGAGCCATTGCATCATAGCGACTAGAATGTATAAGAAGTTTGATTTTTTTGTTTGTTTGTTTTATTTTTCTCCCAATGTACTTCACTGTGTAACCGTCTGACTGCCTTCACCTTTGTTCAAAACAATCAGAGGTATGAGTGCTAGGGGCTCCACTTTCCTCCTTGGACTGTCAGGCAACCCACGCTCATTTTATACAATAGTTAAACATTAAAACAGACTTATGGCACAGGAAATTCTTTCGCTGTGTGTGAAGGTATGGCTTTTGCAAACTGAAAGTGTTGTTCTGACTGTTTCACCGGTAGTGGTGAGTTATATGAGGCCACGTCCATCTGCAGAGAGACTGTTTCACTTGCTTGTGGTTCTTGGGCTCATTCAAATGCTCTAAAACAAAATAAAAGGAATGGATGTAATAACTTCTTTATGGAAAAGTCATAAAAAGCTACAGGGCCGTGTAAACAAATTGGGTCATTTACAAGATGTTTAAGTGATGGATATGCAGTCCAAATTCAAAGGTGTGGATTAGGTTTTACAGTCATCTTGACTGAATTTTGCCCTCAACAAGACTTCCTTTTTCTGCTAGGAATGCCTTTGACACTGCAGATGACAAATTCTCAGAAATGGTGTTTTCAAACATTTCAGTGCATTTGGAAGCAAGCTGAGAAACGGGAGAACAATTCGATAGTGTAATTTGATCTTTTTCTAGGTGAATGAGAGGCCTTTCTTGATCCACATGGTTATACTGCAAAGCAGTAGTGGAACTTTCCTGGGGAAAATAAACTAAAAGAGTTTCCCTTCTGGATTCAAACATGCCTGAACTAATTACAAAGCAACTGTTTTGGCTCTATGCTCTGTTCATATAAATAGGTTTGCACAGAACGGCAGCAACTGTGATCCAAGCAAACTGTGGTAGTCACAGAAACTTATGTCAGATCCAGTTGAAGCATTGAACGTTGTACCTATGGTGCATCAACTCACAAGACCCTTGTGACTCATTTCATCATTTGTCAGAGAGTACTGAAAAAGTGGAATGGAAAAGACGATAACTAATACTTCTGCATGTTAAAATACATTCAGCAGGGTTATTTATATATTTCAGTGTAACTGTAAGCTTATGTATGCTGGGCTGCATCTAAAGAAGTGTGGCCAACAGGTTGGGGGAGGTGATTCTGTTGCTCTACTCCACTGTGGTGAGACCTCACTCAGAGTACTGTGTCCCACTCTGGAGTCCTCAGCACAAAAGGGACACGTGAACCTGTTGGAGCAGGTCCAGAGGAGGGCCACAAAAATGATCAGAGGGATGGAACACTTCTGCTATGAGGACAGGCTGTGAGAGTTGGGGTTGTTCAACCTGTAGAAGATAAGGCTCCTGGGAGACCTTATTGTGGCCTTCCAGTACTCAAAGGGGGCTCCTAAGAAACATGAGGACAGACTTTTTAGCAAGGCCTTTTGCGACAGGACAAGGGTTAATGGTTTTGAACTAAAAGAGGGGAGATTCAGACTAGATATAAGGAAGAAATTTTTTACAATGAAGGTGGTGAAACGCTGGCACAGGTTGCCCAGAGAGATGAGAGATGCCCCATCCCTGGAAACATTCCAGGTCAGGTTGGACAGGGCTCTGGGCAGCCTGATCTAGTTGAAGATGTCCCTGCTTGTTGAAGGGAGGTTGGGCTAGATGACCTTTGCAGATCCCTTCCAACCCAAAGCATTTTATGATTCTATGTATGGACAATTTTCTCAAGTTTGGGGAAGAGGCACTGGTGTTAGCTGCTATGGGGTCCATTCCGTCTCATGAGATGCAGTTGCTTAGCTCTGCTATTACCAGTGCAACTTTAACTACCTTTCATAACTCTTCATGCACTAAAATCTGCAGATCGTTTCAGAATGAAGATAACTTTACTGAGTGCAAGTTTGGAGTTAGTTGTAATGAACTGTACCCTATTTGTATGTACGCCGCTAAATAATGAGCTGTTGACTCCTCTGTCAGATGCTTGATACTATGCCTGTGAAAATAAAAGTTGTTACTTGTGAAGCGTGTATGTGTGATTATACAGAATTTGAAGAAGTCCTTCAGAAAGTGATGCAAATGAATGTTGCATTGTACAGTGTTGATTGTAAAAGGTTTGCATTTATATTGCTGGCAATCTTTGTTTTAAAAATACAGTTTTGGGAAGTAGTCTATCTTAGTATTCCAAGGCTTCAGTGTCTTATACTTAGTGTGCCTGTTGTTGTACAGGGAGATCCATACCCGCAAATGTTTTTTGCTTGTGTGACTATAGTGGACCTGAAAGTGAAGTAAAGCCTTGTAATTGAGAGCTAACAAGTAACGACTTCACAACAAACATGATTTATAGACAAGGAGATGTCACTGTTGTATATGACCTTACTGAAATGGTACTTTTTAAAATATGGCTAAGGATTCTTGCTGGGCCAGCTTGCTTTTATTTGTGTCATTCAAAAATACCTGGTGCCCAGGAGCACTGCATATCTTTAGTCAGACTAGAGTCTAAAAATTGAAATACTCTAAAAGTTTCTGCTAAGCACTAGCTGTATTTCTCATAGTGCTTGCTGGTATAGGTATTCACAAAGTGCTTACCTCCAATGCTAATGCAGCCTTGTGGATGTTCCTTCTGAGGTGGAGATTGGATTTATGACAAACTGTATTATTACCTCTAAGGATCTTTGCCAGAAGAGACTTTCAGCAATCTTTACCTATTCTCGTAATATCCTTTATAAAGGTTGACATAAGGTGTTCAGAACAGCCATCTTTTTGGTTTCTTCATTGGGGATCTTTATTTTGTACCAGTTCTCAGCACCTGCAAGAAGTATGTGTGGGGAAGTGGGTGTCCTAGGCTGAGTTCAAATGGGGCTGGCAGAGAGATTTTTAGCTTATTAACTTTCATCTCATGAGAGATCACTGAGATTGTCTTTGATCTTACCTAACACCTCAAGAGTGTGCTGCACCTCGGTAAAGGAGTGTACCAGTAAAGAGAGCTCAGTTACTTAAAGGTGAAAAGAGTTGACAAGTAGAAATATAAACATGTTTCTAAAGCATGTGCTTGCCTTACCAGCAAGGATCCTACAAAACTCTGGTTGGCCTCATTAGTCAAGATGCAGGAGAAGGTACTGTGCAGTGATAATACCTAGTGAAATAGTTGTAATATGTCTCTGTATTGTTACTGCGTTTTAGATTATTACATTACCAAAATTTGAACCTGGTTAATTCTTTGCATTAGGGAGGAAACAGTTGATGTGCCTGTAGTATATCTAACACTGTCAGTTAGTTTTGCAGGGCCCGTAGCTTCTCTTTGAGATTAAGTTTGAGAATCTACAGTGTTTACTGTTTCAAGGCTGGATCAACGCCCTTGCATAAAGCTCTTGCTCATTAAGGAAAAAGAAGCCAAATCATATTATTGGTTCTGATTAACCAGCATAGAATGGAGGCTTATTTTTCTCATGGACAGCTTTAACAGCACAACATTTATTTCTAGGAGCTGTTGCTTAATAGTTGGTCTTTAATTACTCAAATTTATAGTTATGTCCACTTGTATGTGGTTTATTTTGACATTTTTATACATGTAGATGCTTAATGTATGTTTGTTCTAATTCTGTTTATTGAGGTATATTCTTGGGCTAGATTGACTTATTCAAATTTTTTCACTTTCAAGAAGTACTTGGTAAACTTTATGTTCAGTAGTTGCATTTCAGATGAGAATATGTTCTCTAGTTTTTTAAAAAATGAAGAATCTCTTGTTTTGAGTTGGCTTAGGCAAGCAATAATGAATATTGGAGCTAAAACTATTTTGGCTGAATTAAAAGTGGGTTAGCAGTATGTTAAACAGGTCCCCAAATGTTCAATAAATCGAGTATGGTTTAAATAGTAATCTTGTATGTATATATGAAGACCAGCTAATGCTAGGTAACATGACAATATATTTACATTTCACTTTCATTTTCTTGGGTTTGGGAAGAAAGGAGTCTTCCCTGCTCTTCTGCATGGCAGCTGTTCTTATATCGAAGGCAACAGGGGCTGTTGAACACATGGATCATAGCCCAACATGCAGCTTGGATGTGGCTGATATGCTCTGCAGAGGGATAATGTCCCATCTTGTGGCTGCAGCTGGTTCACACCATCTGGTTTTGGAGAGTGTGTGTGCACCCAGATGTGACTACTGACTACAGAGTAAGGGTAGCTCTCAGTTTCTGAGTCCTGTCACCTCAGCCCTTCTTCAGGATCTTAAAAGACAACTCTGGAGTATGGTTTTGGTTTTTTAAGTGAATAGTTTTATAAATGAGTCGCAGCACACTTTTTTATACATATTTTTTATTATTGCCTCTACTGCATTCCCATGGCTGACTTAAGACTTCAGGGACAGCTACAATAAAATGATGTTAATTTTTAGTCACAAGTAGCAGGTTTTTCAGTTGTATTTGCTCATTCTCATCACCATTTTGCAGTATACTCATTGCTTTGAAGCTTGAAGTCTGCCCTGAAAGACGTTTTGTAAAGGACTTAGTATTTGTTGTAATATATTGCATTTAGTTAACTCCTGCCCCTGCTTTAGTCAATACAAAGGCAGTTCTAAACTTGGTGTTTGCTATAAAGCATGCTGTTCTATCTACTAGCGATTTATTGGTTTTACTGTTCCCTTAAGTATTAATACTTCCTTATAAATAGTGTGTTACCAGCTGACTACTATAATCCCTGAACTTCCCCAATGACAGTACTTTGGATAGGTGTAAAAGATGCAAAGATATATTGAGGAGTTGTTCACTAAGGTACCCAAAAAGTTTTCACTGTGTAGGACTAATTCCACTGAAGTTGAGAAGTGATTGGATCTAGTTACTAGGAAAAAATTACATGATGCACATTTGCCAAGATCAAGCCATTGCCATTAATTCAAAGCTTGTAAAAAGGAAACATCTAGCAAGATGACTTCTTTTTCAGACTTCTGATTATGTCTATAAAATATGAAATTAAGTTCAAGCAATTGTATTCATGATTGCTATGGTGGTTGTGCCTGTCTAGATATAAAAATCGTTTATGGCATGTGAAGTCCTGTCTTATCTAAAAAAAAAAGAAATAATAGTTGAATTGTAATAAAGTTTATTTATGGAAACTAGTATTTGAAAGATAAAAATTAATCATACTTTCATATTTTGAGCATTATTTTCTTTTATAGTTCTCTTTCATTCAGTGCTTTCCCTAAGCAAAGGAATCCAAGCTGTAACCAAAAAAATGCTTCTGCCTTTATGCTAAGGGAGAAATAGTCTTTTCCACAGTTTGCAGAATAGTTGAACAATGTTGGATGTATTATAACAGAGAGAAGTGGTATATGTTGAGAGGTAAAGTCAGAAATGTGAAAAGCAAGTCAGTGTTGAAAGCCATCAATGGGGGGAAAAAAAAGATGTTAGCAGTGAACCACACTGCGTAAAAAACTTTACTTTCTGTGTATCTTTTTTAGTTCTGTAGTAGAAGGTTGAATAAAAGGGCTCCAGCACAGTAACTCTTCCTTGATGATTGCCAAATGTGGTCAATTTTTTTAATATACATTGTTGTGCATGACTATCTTATAAGTCTGCTAGGTAGGTATCACCTGATTTTCGTATCATGTAAATGTATTGAGAAGGGAGGATTTGGAAGATTTTTCACTAACAATCAGGACATGAAGCTGTAAACAGCAAAGACTGCGATCTAGTTTTCATAAACACTACAGTATACTGGCCTGGTTTGTCCTTCTACAGCATGACTAAGAGCTTGTTTTGAGGTGCTCCTCAAAATACACGATGTGTGTGGTGCTGGTTGTTGAACAGGTGGGCCTTTATTGTCATTCAGCTAAACTTCTGGTAGGCAAGCTTCTAATGCTTCATTAACTATGTCCTGAGGCTGGCTTGCTACAAAGCACTACTGGTAAGTCACTGGCTTTATATCGTTGTTGTTAGCCCATAATGAAGAATGTGAGTGGAGGCTTACTTTTTCGGGAAAAGACATGAATGCCATACCGTTTTCTCTCTTGCTTCACATTAATCAGAGTTCGTATCCAGGGAGTGAAGAGAGAAGCCAGTACTTTCAGCTGTGATAGTTTTTCATGCTAAAACATTCTTCAATGTCATGTAAGCATTTATATGTCTGATGAAGTACAGATAAAAATACAAGATTCTTAGGCTTTTCATCAGTATCAGATGGTCAACGTAAGCAATCTCTATTTTTATGTTTTCTCCTTGTTCACAGGATCAAAATGTCAGACGTGGCCTTTTGAATTGCTTGTCTTTTGTGGCTAAATGAGGTTTCAAGAGACAGCTTTGTACCAATAATTTTCATTCCTTTAAACGAGAGCAAGTGATATATTTTTAAAAATCAAGATCAAACTATTTAAAAAAAAAAAAGAAATAATGGCAATGGAAAAATTGTGTGTGTCTCTGAACATTCTCAATATACTTTCTTTTCTGGCACGTGCTTATGTTGCCCCTAGGAACTTGATCCCTAAAGCAAGAGGAGAGAACATAACAAACTGTGCAATGATACCTTGGTGCCAAGATAGATTCAGTGCAACCATTTTTTGTTGTTGTTGTTATTGCTGGCACTTTTGGGAAGAATGATTTCATAATGCCTCAATTGTTTCTGAGGAGGAAAATGTTTGCTACCAAGACGTCTCTCTGTCCGTCTCTCTGTCCGTCTCTCTGTCCGTCTCTCTGTCCGTCTCTCTGTCCGTCTCTCTGTCCGTCTCTCTGTCCGTCTCTCTGTCCGTCTCTCTGTCCGTCTCTCCCTTAACTTTTAGTTATTCACATGGGTTGAGGAGCTCTGCGTAGAGATTTTGTTATACATCATACTGGTAAGCAGTAATTTATTTTTTCAGTGTGTACTTAAACAAACCCAAAATAGGATGAACATAATGTTATGCCCTCTTTCAAGAGTTGTGTTTAAAGCTAAGAGTGCCTATGTTTATAAACCATGGGGAGGGAGTCTTAGTGGAAATAAATAATTGCTCTTTGCACAGAGAAGCTCATGAGAAGGTAAACTAAACTAAGTTCTTACTTAAAATGTTAACGGTAGTTGTTTTGTCGAAGTGGTCATTGAGTGTCTGTTGCATTGGTATCCTGATAGGCACAGTACACTAGAGTTTCTAGAGACATAGGCAGCCAGTTGGTGTGATTCCCTGTACTATGTCTTAAAAGTGGCTTTTTTTTAAAGTTACAAGAGTATCTAACAAAGTTTTAAATTATGATCTCAAAAGAAGGGCCAAGTTGAGCCTGCCTTCATTTGTGATTGGAAATTGTCTCCTGGTCATGATGTACCAAATGACTGTAAGAGTCCATGGGTGGTTTGGTTAAAGAGGGAGTAGTGGAAAACAAGTACATTCCTGTGGTAAGATGGCTAGAGAAGGAAAATGAAATAAAAGAAATGCAAGGGGACTTCGGGGGTGGTTTTTTTTTTTTTGGTGTGTATGTGGGTTTTGGTTTTCTTAAAATAAACTGAGCCCTAAGGGAAAATGGTGTGATCCAGACAGTGGTTACAGTGTTGATTTTTGAGTAGAAAGGTCAGCAGCTTGCACCTGTCAAAAAGATTACAGTCCAGAAAAGGTTGGATGTGTACTTAGTTATGCATGGGGAAAACAGAAGGAAGAGGAGCTTTGGTAGTTTCTCTGTCTGTGAACACCCCTGGAATCACCTTTTGCAGAAATAAAAAGCTGTACTGGCCAACATGAGGCTTTGGTGCTCAGCTATCATCTGCTTTCAGTCACAGTTAGAGAAGGGCTAGAGGGAATGATTTTGCATGTAGCTGGAGTGATCTGTGATTCAGCTCCTGAAAGCTGAACAACAGCAACAAAAAAACAACAACCAAAACCAAATCAGTACTTCTCTTCAAGATCACTTTATTACAAAGAATGCACCATGAATGTAATGGAATAATTTGTTCGCAGGTTCAAACTTTACTGCTGTCTTTTGTAGCAAACAGTAGAGAAACTCCATAGCAAAGCTTGTTAAAAAGGAATTAATGATGATCAGATCAAAAGTAGAACATGGTCTTAAAAAAAAAAAAAAGCAACATCCAATCAAATATTTGCCATGTTTGGGAAATAATTTTTCTCCAGATCTTTTCCCTGAAAGATATTCATGGTTTTCACCCAGGTAATGTAAATAGGTACTTTCTCTGCAGTGTAGGAAGAGATGCTAGTAAGATGCTGTCTTCTGCAGTTCCGTAAATACTGTCTTGAAATAGAAGTGACACAAGCAAGCCAAAAGTAATAATATACAAAATTTAAGAATGTCTTTAAGCAAACAAGATCCAACTCAAAGAATCTGTGTTTGTTCTGTTACAGTTATGTTTGTGTTTTGCTTTTAAGATGTGTACCTTTGTCTGAAAATTCTTGCTGCTCAGGAATTTCCTTCCAGAACTGAAAGTCTTCTATATATAATTCAGCTTTCCTGAATTTTCTTCCTTTATAAAAAGAGAGTACCTGGTTCCTGGGTTCTGGGTACATTTTTTTTTTTCCCTTACTTCTTCAAGCATCTATTTACAAATACCAGTTCAAATAAGAAATATTAAATTCAAAGACATGTTGTCCAGAAAATAACTCTAAATAGCTTCAGATACCGCATCACCTTTCTTGCAGTGAAAAAAATATTTCTGTGTTGATAAATTCTCAGGCTTGATATGATTCTGTTTTCTTTCCATAGCTTTCTCATAAACACATGAATTACTGAAGGATGTCACTTGTAAAATTTTAACATCTTAGTCTTAACTGCAGAGGGTTACCTAGTGATGATAATGCCACCTCCAACAATTCTGTAATTCTGAAAGCTGTAGCTATATATTAAGCCTTACACAGTGTTAACAACTTTCTTGAAGTACCTGCAGAAATCTTCCAGGATCGTGAAGACCTTTTTATTGTTTTCTTCATGCAAAAATATTGCCAGGGACTTCACTTAATGACAGTCTGTCAGAGTGATGCTTCAGTTATACTTCTTAATATCATGGCATCATTCAGGTATTAGTAAAGCATGGACAACTGAAAGCACAAGGTCTGGCTATTTCTGTTCTTGTAATCTATGTGAATTTTCTTGAAATTAGGTTTAGCCACTACTTGAGTAGGCTTCCAAAGAAATATAGAGATGAAGTGGGTTGGAGATGCTGTGGTAGTCTTCCATCCGAACTGGTAACGCATGTGACATGATGGTGCTCCTGTAATTGTAGTGGGTTTTTTGATCTTTGTTTTGATATGTTTTTTTCTTCCTCTCCCCCTACTCGTGCTGGAGAATTGAGATGGTGACTGAGATCAACTGTCACTTGCTGCAGGAATAACACACTGCTTTGACTAAATTAAAATCGGGGACTTGCTCTTTGTCCCCATAAATTACTGCCTAAACAATTTTCTTGCTTTATAATAATGCCTTTGGTTTAGAGCAGCTCCTAATTAACTACTTGTTGAGTTGTTTATCCCACATTTGGATCTGTAAGAGTGTAAATTGCCATTCTGTTGCAAAGTCTTACACAACTTAGGGTAAATTTTAGTATTGTTTGGGATCTTTACATGAAAGATGTAACTAAATGTCTGCTTGTTATGTTTCATTTTTTACTTGTGGAAACTGTAGGAAGAGAAGCTTTAGCAGTTGTTGCGCTGGTGTTTGAAAGCACAGCTGAAATCTTTAAGAAAGAGAAGGGAAAGAGAGCAGAGTTATGGGCAGAACAATTACAAAGCTCACTCAGACATGACTCCTGTTTACCAAGAAAAATTCGGTTAAGAATTACCAAATTACCTTCTAAATCTGGAAATTTTTAAAGATGTAAAACTTAGGGTTAATTAGCTCATTAAATATTAGGCTGAGGAGAATTCAAGAAAAAATATTTTTGTACTCAAAAAGAACTGCTTTGTATTTGAGATGAAACAATTTTATTAAAGGTAGGCATGGAGAGGTAATTAAAAATACAGAATAATATGTGCTTTTTTAATATAATCAATGGTAATGAGGCCAAAAGGAAGAGATAAGGTTAAGTATTATGCTGTGATCTACAGTACTGTAGATTAAAAGAAAGCACTAGTAATGTAGCCTGTGTGCCAAAGCAACTTCCTGAGAAATATCTAGAAGGTAATAGCAGCCATTCCCTGCCAAGTGAAAGGTCTAGTTAGCTCAACATGTTGTGTCTGACAGTACCTATTAAGGAACGTACTGGTGATTCCCTGATCTATTCTCGTCTTCTTGCATTTTAGTAGTCTGAATTTTTTTTTAAGGTGCAGGCAGAATTTTGGGCTGTGGTACCCCAATAGGTTTTTGAAACCTTGTAAACTTTTGCTGTTTACAGTTTCTAGTGCTGAGAAGGTTTAACCATGTAATAGACCATTATCTTCTTTTGGTTGCTTGACATGCACTATTGGATCATTTCATTCAATATCATCTAGTTCTTCGGTTTTGTCTATGAGTTTTAGATTTGACTTGCTATTGTGGAGCCTCACCTCAGAGCTGCTTCAGGCTTTGGATCTGCCACGTTCTCCTACATGGTGTTTTTGTGTATGTCTGTAGTAACTATGCACATATGTATGTGTGCGGGTATAGGAGATATGAATAAAAAAGTATATAAATGCATAGTCTGGTATTCCAAGTATCAAAAAGTATTGACAAGCAGTATTCAAGATATGAGTATACCTTGGATTTATATACAGTGATAGTGTTTTCTCTGGTTCTCTGTGCTTTTGCCGCAGGTTTGTAATATTGAGGTTTTCCTCTTAGTAGTGTACTCCTGTCCCAGTAGGACAGACAGCAGCTCTGCACATGGGAAAGGTGAGAAATTGCTGTGAGAAATTGCTTTGTGTTGTGGTCAGATATGGGAGTGATGGGAACTGAAGTGAGATGAAGCCATAAATTTCACAGGAGCAAGCTGTTTCCATGTTCCACTTCAAGTATATAATTGTTAATATGGATAAAAGATACTGTAATTCAGGTGGTGACTGTAAAAATGGGAAGTAAAGTTTCTTGAGTGTTCTTTCCTGAGCATTAGGTTGTGGCGTCAAGTGATTTTTCTGTTTGTTTTGGCCTTGGTTTCCTTCCTGTAGACTTGTTTGTTTGTTCGTAAACCTTCAGGACCAGAATCTGCTCCTCCATTAGGCCTCTGCCTAAGAGGAGTGAAGACTTTTTTGTCTACCTTACTAGCCTGCAAAAGGAACGGGTCTAGTTACTGAGTTTATAGGAAGAGCCCTTTTCAGTGCTGACCTTGGCAAACGTCATTATTCTGAAGGTGGTGCGGAGGCTGTGAAAACTGTGATCCTTTTGCCATTCATGTGAGGGAAGGACGTGAACATGTTGGAAAGTTTGTTTTGCATTAGATCTAGAGATGTTTGTCTGAGCATCATAATGACAGTAAATTGTCATTGCTGATTATTTTAACTTCCCGGTTGAAGGAGAACCTCCCCTAGAAGTAAGCAAGGTTCTTCAGTGTAGCAAATGATATTTAGATCTTGCAAAAGAGTTACTAGTCTCCCATCCTTTTCCTTGCCCTCTTTCTGACTTAAATTTTATTTGTAAGAAAGTTTGCCAGTGAATTTCGCAGTTAACCCAGTATCTTTGCCTACCTTGTATATGATAGTGACTGATTTTTCCCTCCCCACCTCCTTTTTAAACAGAATATTTTCTAGGGTTTCTTGGTAATTTCTTAATGAAGAAAAACGTATCCTTCAGAGTACCAGTTGCTTCAACTGACTGTATCTGGTTTCTCTTGAGTCATCAGTTGGATGACATTCTGCATTTAGAAATGTGGTTTTTTTCACTGCAACCAAAATAAGTGCTCCAAAGTTCTGGTTAGTATGCACACAACAAATAACACCTACTTAGTTGATAATCCTCATTAACCTCTTCAGGTAGACCTGAGAAGATAAGCACTAGATAGTAGCAGCTGCATATTTTCTGGTAGTATTTTTAAATTCTGCAGTTCTAGAGTTGATATTAATGACATGGCCCTTATGTTTAAACTGTAGAATTAAAAGCTTTACATTTACTCTGAGAAGTTATTTGGTAAGCATTTTTGTGTTTGAGATAACTTACATGAAATAATTTTCAAGATTGCCTTCTGTGTTTAAAGATAGCCTAACAATTGAAGTATTAGTTGTATTGGATGTTTTGGTTTTTTTTTTTTTTTTCCCTTTAATGGATTTCGAGAGAAGAAATTATTTCTGCAGTCACGAACGGTCTAATCCATGTTCTGCTGAAATTTTTCCTTTGTCTTCCGTTGTGTTGGATGACCCTGTTAAGTCAAGTCTGTTGTGATCCAAGTGTGATTCTTCAAGGGCAATATTAACAGCAGGGACCTGTGTCCCTAAGGGTGGTGTCAATGGTGTCAGTGGCACACTGCTCACCAGTGGTTCTTGTCTGAGGGGAAACCCTTTCAGAGGGAAAAGGTACTTGCTGTGAGATGTGTTTCTTGGTTGCTGCTGCATCCAGTACTGATCATCTGGGCCTTTTTCCCAGTCTCTTGTCTCTGCCTTAGGAGAGGCTAAAGGTATTGGGGAAGAAAACAAGAGAAGTGGGTGTTTGGTGCAAAAACTGAAAAATGCTTATAAATGTGATTCATATTTTTCATTATTTGGAGCCTATTATGTAGCTTTATACTTAAATAATTAGACTTATATGAAAATATAGGCTGAAGTGATACCATCCTAGGTGAAATGTAGTAGAAATCTCAGATCAAGTTGTTAGTACTTACTTTTCTGGTTCGCTTTCAACTGCCTGTGAGCACAAAGGAATGGCATGTATTTATACATTTGTAAATAAGATCCCACACATTTTCTGCTGGAGAACATGCACTCGGACCTTTTATGGTCAGGAAGGGGTGTTTCCCTCTGTCTGTGAGCTGCCCAGAGAACTACACATTTCCAAGTATGCAGTTCAGAAACTTACAGATAATACTGTGTAAACTTGAGTTTAAATAAAGAAGTTTGGGGGATTAATGTAAAAAGGAAAAAAAAAAGATTTTTCTCTTTCTCCAATAGAAACGTACTTTAGGATAAACAAACAGGTTTTGAAGTCATTGCTCATTCAGCTTTACTTCTAAAAATAACACGGATCAAGCTCTCATGACTTATGTTTCTTCTTTTCAAAATATCTGTTTATCAAGACAGATTCAGTTGATAATGGCTTATTAGTATATCCAGAACTCTTTCTGGGTATTCAGCATCAGTTGATCATAATGGATCAACATACTCTAGCAATAATATTCTTAGAATAATTGTTTTTGTGTTTTTTGGTTTTTTTTTTTAAACATAAAACAAAACCAAAACAAACAACCCACTTGAGTGATGTGAAAAATAGTAGCTACTCTCATGTCTATTATTTCACTTACCAAAGAACTTTCTCATTCAGTTTGACTGATCTCCAACCCCGTAAGATGGATGCAGAACACTTAAATGTCACGGCTATTAAAAGTACTGTTGTATTGAGTAATATAGAAGACAGAAATGCAATAGATTTATTATGATAAAGCTAAATTGCTTCATAAGTAATCTGTTATCTTTCTTTTATGTGAAATGGTGAACTGTTTTAAGGTAACTGTTGTGTGCAAAAATTTGTCCAGGTGGGATTTAATTTTCCACCAACTGTATCACTTCTGATCATCAAAGCTTTGAAGACTGCAAATAATCTGAAGATAGACAATTTGAAACACTGGAAATACACTACAAGAGATATAGCTTTTTTAGCTGGAAGAAAACTTTTTTGGTACTTTGCCATGATGCACACAGTACTTCATTCTGTCTTTTACACTAAAAGATTTTAAGTAGCTTTTTCTTTAAAGTTGCTTACTGTCTTCGGATTAAGCAGAAGAAACTTTAATACTTGCTCAAAAAGAAGAACGCCTACAGGAAGAAGGATAATTACTTGTTAATTATGAAGAAGGATAGGTTTCAGAATTTTCACTTAGTTTCCCGAAGCTGCATTGCACTAGAAGATGTGAGAGTTGCCATTGAAGTGTTTTTCAATTTCTAGGCTGTTTAATTAGGTCAAAATAAAATCAGAGCAAGCTGAACATTATAATAATAGTGCTTGTCATTATAAGTGACAAGAATATATTTTGAATTACAGTGCTTTTTTATGTGTTTTACATATTCAGTTACAATTCAAGATAAGCTTAAAGTGTTTGGGAAGCTCGCTTTCTTCTACTCAAAGAATGAATTGTATGGGATAGACAGTTCCCTTACACTTAGGCTGCCTTTGGTCATACCGTTCTGCAAAGGCAGAATTGGTGTATTCTTCAGTTTAGATCACAGAATTCTAAATTTGCAGTCAGTGGAGACGTCCATAAAGGATTTGGCTTAAAATTTTGTGGGGGGCATGTGTATAAATTCTCTGAATCAGTCCATAGAAGTCGGACTTTAGAGAAGAATTAAGATGCTTTCATAATATATCGAGCTTTCTCTTCAAGGTCATGTTTGTGCATTAACCAGTATTTATTTGATTTTTGAAAATATGTAATAAAATACTAAGAGTTATATAGAACTTGTATTTATTAGTTCTTGTACAGGCAAAACTCTTTAAGTTTTGTGATACTGTAGGTTCTTTCTTAATAAGGAATGAAGAATTAGCTGTAAAATTTTTGGGGTAACATGTCACTGGAAGTGTGAACAGGAAAAAAGTCGAGTCGAGGGCAGAAGTGATGATATGACACACAAGAAGAATGAATTTGTCAAGTCTATACTATTGAAACTTTACTTTCAGGTGAACTTTCACTTGCCACTTGCCATATCTTTTTTATGAAAGAGTTGGTAACTCTCATTCTTGCCTAATTTACACGTGTGGAAGTCAGGAAAGTTTTGAGTGAGAAAACGGGTGATCATGTCTTGCCTTAAGATGAGCCAAGAAAGTAATTCCTGTTCCAAAGAAGTAAAACTCAGTGGCATAACAGACTTTCTAGGGCCCTTTCTCAGTTTAGCTCTTCATTACTTTGTGTAGGTCTGGAAATCCCAGTGCCACAAGTTATTTAGTGGCGTAATCCTGAACTTTGTTCAGCCAGAGGCAAGTGAAGCTATTACTTAAGTGGAAATAAGTGAGCAGGATTAAAACGGAGAAAATTTGGCCTCAAGGGGATCAGTGTATTCTTAGAACTCAGTTGTTGTCACTTAATGTGTTTAATTATTTCTTGATTCACAGGGCATGCCATGTGCAATTATCTGGAGTTACAAATAACTAATCAGCAAATTTTTGAGTTAAAGCTGCCTTTTTATTGATGTTAGACTAAAATATGTCTTCTGTGAAGTTTCACCCTAGACACAATTTTGTTATTTTCCTTTTTTCTTTACTTTTTCTTTCTCCTGCCTCCTCATATCAGATTAATTACCTTTTGTACTGTTTTTCTAACCTTTTACAATTGTTATTGGTAGCCCATTATATGAGTTATTTTCTCTTCTGTGTGATTGTGTAGTTGATGTTGGTTAACGATGTCATTGCTGAGGAAAGGAGGATGACCTAGGTGACTTCTCAAAGGTCTTCATGATCTCTCCAGTGATTACATATTAAACTTTCTCCCCAGTTAGCCAGACACAGTATCATGGAGCTAATTAGTGTTTTAGGTGAGAATTGCATCCATGGTTTACTAGATCAGAGGTCGTTTTCTTGTGTTTTAGAGTACTTTGATCCTGACCAGGAAGCTCTTCAGAGAGACTCTGTGCTAAAAGTTCAGCTGCTACTCAGGTGTTTTGCTAGATCAGGGTCAAAGTGTCAACTATCTTGTAGTTTCAGATCTATTTCTTCTGACCAAGTGAGTAGCTATGTTTCAAATATAAAGGTTTGTTACAATGAGATATTTTGAAATAAACACATGAATTATACCTGCATAGTCAAATACATCACAAATTGAGGCTACAAAAATATTAACTTGAACCTGACTACCTCTACAGTGTATGAGTCTGCTTATTAAACCATAAAAACGTGTTGTGTTTTGCATCTTATCTGTGGTTTTTTTTATGGTCTGCTTGCATGTAACATCAGTTGTTGCTCTGAACCACACAGGGCTGTGTTTGGTTACTTAAAGGCCACCTCTTGCTTTGAATGATAATGAGGCAGATTGCATCCTCTGTTACCACTGAAGCTGAAAACATGGTATATAGAGAATAAAGGAACTAAACTCTGCAGTTGTGAAGTCATCAGTGAAAAGCTCCAAAGACAAAAACCTTTCCATGATTCAAAGCCTTGTTAAAAATTCCAGTGACTCTTTCCAACCTAAGCTGGTAGGAAGGCTATATTTGTAAGCCTGGGATATTTGTAGGAGCTGTAGTTGTGGTAGCACCGAAGGGTTAAAGTTCAGTCTTTATTTTCACCTTCAAAGCAGCAGGTCACCAGTTTTTATGTTCCATGGTTGTTTTTCACTTGAAATTAGGAAAGGAATAATTTTTAGCTGTTACAGCCGTGAAATAGTTTGTGCCATCAAAAAAACTTAATGCGATTTTTGTGATGTCCATATGTGCAATTTTATTGTTTTTTCCAACAGCAATGTGATCTGCTTTTTAGTACAGCTTCAGGGTAGTCTTAATAGACTTTTAATTGTCATTGTGATTAATTATCAGAAGTCTTGAATTTGAGAGAGGAGAAGGTAATCCAAAATCTTCCTTATTATAGGAAATATTTGCCATTTCACCTTCAATACAGAAGAATTCATGTTTTTCAAAGTTCAGCTGAAAAGTTGGGTCCTTCTAAAGATCAGAACTGTGGAGCTGTTGCATCCTTTGCTTTTGCAACTCCTTTCAGTTTTGCCTCTTTAGTCAACCTCTCTAGCATTTCCAGCAGATAGTGATTGGTTTTGGTTTTTGTGGTGTGGGTAGACTTTTTTAGTGTGGGGGGGTTTTGTTGGGTTTTTTTAATAGGATACAGAAAAACAATATGAAAATAAATAGGATTTTGCAGCTTTTGGAAAGGAAAATTGTAGTACTGTTTATAAACTGATGGGGAGGGGAATGTGACACTGAATTTGGGTATTAGTAAGTTAGACTCAACTAAAGGAGATTGTGTTACCCATTTTGCATTTGTAATAGTATCCCTGGTTACTTCTCAAGTTCAGGACTAAGATTATTAATTTATTAAATTTATTATTAATTTATTAAAATTAAAAACAGAAGAATAGTTTTGAACTGACATAATTCAAAGTAGAAGTAACTGATGGAGGCATTTTCTTTGTCTTTCTTTGTTACAGTGCATACAGTGCACAGAATGGGCATGAGGAAAGGTGAGATTTTCTTGTACTTAAGGCATTTGACCTTGGTTTGGAAGTATACTTCAATTTCTAGGTTTCCCAGGCTTTTTCTCATGTGATTCTGGGCTAGGTACTTAAGGTCATTGTCAAGTATCAACTTCAGCATCATAAAATGACTGTGCTAACTTTACCTGCTGAGATATAATCTAACCCTAGAGAGAGCTAACATCTCTTGATACTCTTCCTGTTAGTAGTTGCTGACTCCCTAAAAAGATCAGCTCTTGTGCGTATCCAGAGTACTCCACTCCTGGCAAGTGAGGTGATACTTTGTCATCAGGTGAGCTGTCTCCAAATGCAGTTGATGTTCTTTTGCCAAACTTCCCAGCTGGGCTTTAATTGGGAATCAGACTGTATTTTATGCACATTTTTAATAAATATGCTGCACACAAAACACAGTGACAGTGCCTCTTGCTTGCAGTAAAGAATTCTGCTGTTCTTTCCTCCAGCTTAGCTCATGATGGAAGAGGCACAGGATTTTTCTGAGGGATTTCAAACATTTTGTCTAACATTCCTGGAGGAAGGCTGTAGTGTGGCATTTAAGGATTCCTCCAGGAGTATGTCACTTGATGAATTTGAACACATCTCTGAGTAGAATTGAACCAAGGCTGAAATAGCTCTGGAGTTTAAGTTACAAGATCGTTGCTTAAGGAGCAGAGTAGCAGAATTGCCTGTTTCTTTTCCTTTCTGTTTTTAAAAGAAATGAGTACCTTAGGACCTTCAGAATGAGACTCTGACTTACAGATCTGAGTAGATCATCTTTGAGTGGGACATGAAGGCCTTTGAAAGAAGAGTGACTTCTTTAAAACAAACAAACAAAAAAATAACCGCCCCTAAAAACCCGCCAAAAAAGCACTTCTTCCGCCTCCATCGTTTTTTATTTCCTCAAGTCTGCTTTAAGTCTTGCTGTGGTTCACGTACTGATTTGAACTGGTGGGGTTGTGGGGTTTGTGATGGGGTTTTTTGTTTCATTTTGGTTTTTGTTTTGTTCTCATTTTTCTTTCCAGGAATCTAATACAGGTTTCCAGATGCACTTGAAAGCCATGCACCCATTATCTAGGCATGGCAGTGCCCATGGGTTTGTTGTGGGTTTTTTTTTTGTAACTTCCCTTTTATATTTTCATATTGTGAAATTCTGATTTTCTCATATGGTTTTTTTCATATACATAGAAATGTATAATTGTCGTCTTTTAAAAGGAAAAAAAACCAAACAATGCCCAAACCAAAGAAACAAAAAGAACCCCAAAGCCAAAAAGCAAAACACACATGCTTGTCTGGCATTATTTTGGGTAAAATGAAAATCTGCACATTTCATTTATATTGCTCTGTAAGTAAATGCTAATCTGTTGAAAGAGCAGTCTGAGGAAAGAAAAAATGCAGATCTGTGGAACATGGCTTTATGATCTTGGTTTTCAAGGACCTTGTGAAAAATATACAGTAGAGTTTATTGTATTTAAAGTTTTAGACTTTAATAATTCTCATTTCAGTATCAATAGGTAGAGAGTAAGAATTGCTGTTGATGGGCTGCATTTTTTTGCCATCTCATTCCGCTTGATAAATACGAACTTAAGAATTCTCAATATCTGTATTCTAATCAGAGCTGGTCAATCAATTCGGCTTCTTTAATTCCTCGTTTTGAGATTATTTCTCTTCCCACTAGCCCCCTCCTTTTTTTCCTCTTGTTTGAGTAAAGCCTAGAGAACTATAACCTAAGGCCCATTGACTGGGGAGATTTTCAGAAATCTCTTCCTTTATCCTTTATGCTTTATTGAGAAGAAAGCTAAGGTACAAAACTTAGTGAATTTTACTTGTGCAACAGGTAATAAATATAAACACTACTTAGAATTTTTTACTATCTTGTAAAGTCAGAAATGTAAATGTGAGTAAACAACATTATACCTTATCAGCTTTAATACGCATACCAGCTGGAGGACAGACCTGTAAAAAGGATGTTCTGGAAGCTGTGACTTTGTGGATTTTCTGGTGATCTATTTTTGTTCTTCAAAGCAGCGTTTTTTGCCTTACCTACGTAGAAAGAGAGTAAACTGAGACAGTTCTGATAGGGGTTTTCAAGATTTTGTTTTGTAGTAAATGTAAATGAGAAACACACCCAGTTCAGTTGAACTCAGGGTTGAGGTTGACTGTCATAGCATTACCCCAATTTAAAGCTGAAATTAGTTGCTGGAAATTTTGACATCTCAGTGTATATATAAATAAGGAAGTTACAACTTTTGGTAAAGGTGATGTGTAACTCTAATTTCTAGTTGTTGCTTTCAAATTACCCGTTTTGCCTTGATGTAAATATCACTGACTTCTAAGATACTTCTACATAGTTTTTATTCTCCTTTTTTTCCACATACAATTCTGTAGCAATATTGTCTTGTTTTGGTCTGTTTTGTAAGTAGAAAAGTGTACTGTTAGCATGATGGTCCTATTAAGAACTGGGGCAGGGATAAACACGTAGATCTTCAGTAACCACAAAACTCTAATTGCATGACAAGTATATGAAAAATCGGATTTTCATGTAAGCAACTTTTTGAAGACCATTATAGCCAAGTTGTCATGGAAGCCATATATTACATAAACCCATTGTATCATACCATAAAAGGAGAGTTCTCTTGCTTTAAATGGAGGAGATGTTAAATCAGATAACGAGAGATGTAAGATTGAAAAGCCTTTTAGTTTATCATCAAAGACATGCTGCCAGTGCTAAAATATCATGTCAACAGGAGAGAAGGGTGAATGTTGTCCCCTGCATATGAAGCAGTTAAGCGCTGTTCCATTCAACCTTTGCTCTCTATAATGAAACAGGAATGAGACCCTGTTGGGCATGCATATTTAGACAGAACCGGGCTCTGGTCTTTTGCATACAGTTTTACACAAGTAGTGGGATTGTTTGCAGCCTATGAAGTTGATCACAATGAAATGTGTGGCTAAGAGCATATAGGATCAGTCTTAACATTAATTGCTAAATTGGTAAATCATGATCATGTTCTATATCCATGTATCTAGATTGTGCTGTTCTCTATAACATCATGTCTACCCTATGAGTTTAGGCAGTAAGTGAAAAAAGTTCAGAACATTTGCAAATCTTAAATCTGATGTTATGTGTGAGATGCGTTTCTTCCTCTGCAGGAAGTAAATGAATACACTGAACTGTTATGTTCAGTGCTTCCTGTTGACATTATTATTGCCTTTTATAAGTTAGTAGGCTTTACAGTATGATTGGAATCCTGAAACTCTATTCTTTGCTAGTGAGAAACCATTGAATAATTAGCTGATTACAAATTGGACAATGTTTTTGCATCTACAGAATTAATCTTAGGACTCTCATCTTCCCTCCTGTGTCTGTCCTGTCTACCCTCCATGCTTCCTACCTTTCTTTCCCTGTATTTTTTTAATGTGAGTTTTATTACTGAAAGTTAAGCTCACACAGGTGGTCCTGTCAGATTATAAAAGTGGTTACTTGAGCAATATGAGGAGACTGATTGAAAAATGCTGTTTCTTACATTTAGGGCTGATCTTGCTTAGAAACCCTCAAATAGGACATATGCTGGAGAGCAATAAATTATATGTAACTTGTAAAACATTCTGGGGTATGCATGGGATACAAGATCAGTCGGCAGCACAAATTTTCCCATGAGAGGTATGTTTCTAAGGTATCTGGCAAATTGCTTCATCAATCTTTGCTGTTTATCCTTTAATAGAGGTGATAGTTTACTTTACATATTATTTCTTTGGTTAAGTCTTGTTGAACAGTCCCCAGGATCATGTAACCAGTGGCTGATGAAGTTCCATTTCCAACCCTAACAGCTTTCATGGCTTAAAAGTAAAATTTTAAACTTGCAAAGATATAAATTTCTGTCCCACAGAAACTTGTCTCACATTCACTTTAAACTGTTGCTTTATTTAATAACATGCTTAACTTACGTGTATACTCTGTGGCCCATGAGCTTCTGGAAAAAATCTCTTTGCGTTCCTAAACTTTTACTATCAGTGAAGTTTGTATTTTTTTAAAAATATTTTTAAAAAACTCATCGTGGAAGAACCTACTGGACATGTCTTGAAAACTGTTCTTCATAAATGGTGAGATTAGTGGGAAATTAAGAAACTCTGCTGATGGAGTGTCTTGCAATGTAGAATAGCTTGGATGTATGAAAAATCAAGGATAATAGTCTGCAGATACTGAAACTCCATGAAACTGGTGACATTAGCAGACCTCATTACTTCGATTTTATGCAGTTTCTTCTCTTGATTGTAGGTATGTCAAGAGATGCTGTTACAGTTGTCTGACTGTGGTGGGGCTTGAGAGATACAGTTTGGTTTTGAAGCTGACATCCAATAGTAAATAAAGGAAGAGACATTCTGAAGCATAACAGTCCTGAAAAATAAATCTGTTTTTATTTTGTTCTAAGGAAGCAGTATTTTGATTTTGAACAAAAAGATAATAAAACAAGGCCTGGGTTTTTTTTCCTTGAGAAGTGTATGTGTGTGTATGTACATATACGTGTGTGTAGATAATGGATATATAAAAAAGCATATACTTGCATGTATATAAAATATTTTTATAGAAAATGCTGTAACAGCAAAACATGGGGTTTGGCTGATCGTTTTGAAGGGAAACCTTTGAACGTAGCTAGAACCAAGCAAAGTTTTCAGAAATAACAAACATGGTGGAGTCACAGGTGATGTGTAATGTACTGCAAATTTTTGGGTACATAAACTTAAGTTTATGCATATGGTTGAATCTTTAGCCCTATAAATATGTAAATACACACAAAACTAGTAATGCTTTTGAAATTAAATCCTGTAAACCATTCCATTCCAGATTGGTTACAAAATATTAATCTCTATCCCTGTAAAAGCAGGAATTTACTGAAAGAACATGGACAAATCTTTACCCCTAGACATCTGAGCAGTATCCGTGTAACATTGTGCATGCTATTTAAATAATCCTTGAATTAGTCACACATTTATCAGCTTAAAGTTGCTTTGTTTAAAACTTCATACTGGACTGCAAACACTGAGCACCATAAACGCTTTTCCCAAAAGCTAATATGAGAAGCCTTACTTTTTTTTTTTTTAAAGGAAAAAGGGAAAACAAAGTAACCCCACAAAATCCAGCAATATAGTGAAAGGTTTGGTAAGAATATTTTGAATTGGGATTAAATTTTTATGTGTCTGCATTAATCTCAGCTTTCAGAAAAGTGCTGTTTTTGCATTATGTACTCCATTACTTGGGATTTAGGTCCAATAATGATTTCATGTGGAAAACGTAGAGATAACTCTTTCCCAGGAAATGGATAGGGTTTTTTTTCCTTGTCTGCTGCTCTGCTTGTGTTCGATTGCTCTGGCCACAAATCAGCAGTTTCACCATTTACCTAAGCAAATCCTGTAGCTCTGTGAATGTGTTCTAGTCTGACACAAGCAGTCTCATGAGCCATGGCAAACATCAAGGAATTGCAAGTCTGTGCCAAGTATTCATAAAGCCAACTCTCTCACCAGTGGATGCAAAGATCAGTTATTCTTACGCTCTGTTTAGTGGCGGCGGTGGCATTCCACGCGTGTTCTATGTGAGGATCTCTTTATAGCATCGAAGTCATCCTAACGACTTCAGAACACCTGCTCCATCATCGGAGAATCATCACAATGGACTATGTTAAGTTTCAGGCTTAATGAGGTGTCCTGAAAAGTATAGATCTCATAATTAATGTCTGTAATATAAAATTGCTAAAGCATGACATATAATAATGGGTATTTATCTTTTTTGAGCTGGTACTATAGTACCCTGCTCTAGCTCCTAAGCAGCCCTTCCCTGAAAGGTTTAAATGCTAAAGGGTAGAAGCAATGTCGATGACACCTGGCTTAACCTCGCTGTCTTAGCAACTCACAATGAACAAACAGCATCCCTGTCACCTTTGCAGAATAAAACATGGAATGAGCACCTTGGTTTGATGCTTTGTTTTTTTGTCATTTTGGAGTTAAACCTGGTGTTTCAACATAATTTCAGGCTTGTTACAAGGACAAAGTTGCAGTATTTTGGTTTTCTTTTTTTCTAAAATTCAACGATTTGACTTTCTTCTGGAAGTAACAGGCATGATAATTTCAGGGTCACCCACTGTAATGGGATACCTGTACTATATCTCATGTTAATGATAAAACGTTCTGAATTGTGTATACCTAACTATTGTATTAATGACATTCTGACTATTGAAACCTCTCTTGGTATTAGGCTGTAGTTCACCAAGTGGTTCACATGCGCGTGTGAAATTGGAGTTAATTCTTTGGAAGATGTGGTAACACAATGTGCTCTTAGTTGGCCTGCAGAACCGTATTTCATTTTGCTGGGCTGTGTGTCCTATCTTCCCTTAGCTGTGTGTCTGAAAGATCACATTTTTTTTAAGCTATAAATAACCTCAGACAAGTAGTTTAAAAAACAAACAAATAACAAAGACTGTAATCAAGCCATCAGCTGTGTATAGTGTTGTGGACACAGAGAACCCATCTTTGTGCCTGCTGAAGTCATTGGGGATCTTTTCCTTGACCCCAGTGAATGAGTAATCCTGCTTATACTGCTTTGGACCTCTTCTCAGAACATGGCTCTGACCAAGGAGTCCCTGCTAGGGTATCCCTTGGGGAAACAGACACAGAAAATGTTTCTTGAAAACATTTTCCCCTCAAAGATACCAAGGTCTCTTCTATTAAATAAAGCTGGAAGGGATTTAATCTTTGCATGTGTTGGCTAGCTTTAGATAGGTAGAGGTGCTCAACTTCTCTTGGTAGCATATTCGTGCTGATTTCTTTGACCTGACTATTGTAATCAGCTGTTCCCACAGCAGAGACCCACCACGTACATCTTAATAACAGACCTCCTGTGGAGAAGCAGTGGTTGAGTGTTCTTACGTAATGGATTTAATCTGCATAAATCTGAAGTTCTGTGGATAAACATTTCAGCTAAGGAGTGTGTTCAACTCCATGCTCTCCTCATGCAAACAGAGGATTTTCTCACTCTGCTTCATGAAGTGGGTTTGTGATGTTCCTCATTAGCACTGTCACAAATAGAATATTAAGTTGCTCAATAATTGTATTTTGTTTCTTCGTAACACTGTATTCTCCTCCATCCTCATTCCTGCTGCTCCTTACTCATTTCCAACAGCCAATAGCACAGGATTTGAAGGGCATCTTTGTTATGCTAGGTGAAGATTGAAAGGAAAAAAAAATCCTACATAATATATTGGGGAGTTTTGGTGTGCAATAGGATAGTTCCTTGAATTTTATGAGGTTGCTTACTAGAGATTTGATTCTGAATCCCGAAGTGCTTTAGAAGAGCTAAGCTGAATTCACAGCAGGAAAAATTTATAGCGAAAAGTGTATTAGCAAGTGGCATTTATGGTGGTTGAGTGTGGTTCCTGTGCCTTGATATGTAGGATATAGACAGATAGGGAATAAGCAAGAAACTGAGATGGAAAGGAATGTAAGAACTGATAAGAGAGGATGTGGAAATAAGAGGAAAGGGAAAGTTTATCAATTCCTCTCCAGAGGAGGAATAGAAAAATGAAAGAAATACAGAAGAGCAGATGCAGAAGATGATAAACACATCTGCTTGGGAAAGGCAAAATTCGAGATAAACTGGGATGGCTAGGATAAGACTGCAACTGGTTGAAATAATTTGGTGTCATTCAGCCTAAGCCTGTGGTTAGTGTAGGCCTAGTCTGGAAAAAGTGGGTATGCTCCTATACTGCAAAGCAGCCCATTGTCAGGGCCCATTTTGAGTACATAAAACAGACTGTGCTGTGCTAAAAAGGCATTTTACACATTGCTTAATACTTCAATGTCTTTGTATTGCAAATAACTCTTAAGCCTGCTTTTTCTCTTTTGTTTAGACCTTTTTTGCAGAAACAAAAGACCAGCCAAGATCTATGAGTGCTTTGACATGTACTTCAGTTGTTGTTGTTGTTGCTGTTATTATTATTATTGTGTTATTCAGTATCTCTGAACAATATGTGATTTTTCTCTGTATTGTGGTACATATGCAGAAGTTTTCTGAATCACACAAATTTTAGAAGTGGAGTACAGTTCCTCAGAATGTCAAATAAAACCCAGTTATTCTCACCAGTAAGAAAATGATTTTTCGGCACTGGAACGTGTCTGTTAAACTCTCTCTGATGCAGGTCACCTGCTATTCCAATGTGTCTATATTTTTGCTAGGTACACCTGGTATGTGGAGGATAGTGGGCTTCTGTAGTGTTGTGTGACATTGTAGAATTGAGTTGCCTTGCTTTCAAAACTGCTGTCTGAGATGCAGTTTTTCTTGGTGACATTTGAAGGAATCTGTATTTTTTTTTTTTTTTTTGACATCTCCAGGAACATGAGATACTGGGAAACACACCGCAAGTAGCAGTGATATTTCTTGTGACGTTAGCTGCTCCTGACCAGTGCTCACATTTTTTAAATTTATCTTTTAATATCTGGGCTGGTAGATAACCTGTACTTTTAAATGGAAATACAGTTTTAAAATAGTTTGGGATTTTGTTCCAACATGACCCAGAGTATTCAATAATTCCCTGTGTAACCTCCTATTTGAGATATTTATACCCTTTCCTCATCTGAATAGGAGGGTGGTGTGTGCTTCCCAGTATCATATTAAAATAGTAGTTCCAAAATAAAAATTGATACCACTTTGTAAGAACTAATGCAACTTTCCGCTATAAAGCCTCTTATTGTTGAAGATAACAGAAGCAAACTTGGGGCTGGAGGGTTAAGTGGAAGTGCATGCACCTGTATGTATGTGTACAAATAAACATACAGCTATCTGGCAAGAGAAGGAGAGAAAGAATAACATTTACAGAGCAAAATATGATGTATCCTCTGGATATATGCCCCTTCCTAGGTCAAGTTCCCCATTCTTTTGTTAGAAACTGTGTATGTAGCATGGTGATGTGGAAGGATTCAATAGATCTCTGTGGCTAAGCTAGGAGTCAGAATATGTAGCTCTGATTGTAGTTGTGCAGGGTTTGTTTCTATGTTGATTTTTTGGTTGGCTTTTTTTTTTTTTTAAATACAGTTTGTGGAATTCCTGTTGTCCAGTGTAGGATGCTAACTATGTACAACTAGTACTCAGAACAGAACTGTGCTTATTCGCTTTATTTTGCAGTGGGTCTCTATCGGAAGGATAACTCAGCCCCACAAATCTGTACCCCTTAAAAGTTTTAATTAACTTTAGGTAAGTCGACTGGAATAGGAAGAATACCAGTAGGGCAAGCTGGAAAACATAAGTGATTTTTCTTTGTATGTAGTCTTGGGGATTTAATCTACTGTCTCCATATGTATTCTTAGAGCCGTTACCTGTAATTATAGCTTGTTTGGGGCAGGGATTGTCCATGATGCCTTTCAGAATGGATCCTCATTCTCACTGTGGCATAGAGCAGTAGAAATGTTATTGCTAGTCAGCCAACTCCTCAGTGTTTCTGTTGTTGGACATTTTGTATTTCAATATTAGAAGGCTCTACAGCTGTAAATTTTAAAGCTTAAAAAGTAGCCTATTTATGTAGAAGCAAGTAACTTGATGCCCCAGATTGCACAGTTCAGGAGGAACAATGTTTCATAAATTGATGAAGCTCCGTCTTTAAAGGCATCAGAGTTTTTTGTTTGTTTGGGGTTTTTTGTGTCTGAAATTCCTATTAGAAGACTAAAGGGAGATAGAGAGGAGGTAAGAAGGGGCATGAGGAAATACAGTAAAAGTTTGCTGCTGAGATGAGTTTACTTCATGCAGTATTTAAATAAGGAGTCAATTCAAATTCAGAAGTCCTGACTTCTGTTCACTGGAATTTGAGAAGGGCAAGGCCAAACACGGTGGTACATTCTATTATGGCTTCTTCATATTGTTATCTTTATCAGAAAAAGAGATGGAAAATGTGTGCTGCAAATCATGAAGACCATGAAAATAAAGCTTATACTAGCATCAAAAGTGAAGAATTTCTCTGAATATTTGTTCATAGGCAGATAAAATATTGAATACCAAAAAGCCGAGAACTAAGAAATATGGATAGAAGAAAACATCATTATTTCAATACTACTGGAACTTGGAAATTCAATCCAAGGAAGAACTAGTGAAATAGTGGTATCAGAGAGGACTGTGAGGAGTGAATTGAAAACCTGTTGTAGGTGGGGCCATGTTGTAGCAAAGAAACACTCCTTCAACTTCCTGTATGAAAACCAGAAATGCTGGGCAGTTGTAACTTCTCTCCTCTAAGGATGGTCTCCAATGAACTTGTTCTTGGAGCCTAGATACTGTTATGACTTGGATAAAGCTCAAAGGAAAGTTGGAGTTATTTATAGGGAATTATGAGTTGAATACGTGTATTTTAGCTAAGCAATACCTAAGGCAAATGTAATAAACCTTAAAACAATTGAAATTGCTTATGTTCTAAGGAAAAGACAACCAGAAAAGTCTGATTATGAGCAATAAAGTGCAATTTGAAAAAATATGTGCAGTTATATGGTAGTTTTCTGAATGAAGTGGAAAAACTATATCCTGGAAGAATTTGAAGCTGCACATGCTTTTCATCTACTTTTTCACATTGCTTCCTTTTTGCCCTAGAAAAAACCAAACCAAAACAAACAGGGGCAGCTCTGTTGTTCTGCCCTCTGAACGTGTAGAGGGACAAGTTCAGTTGTCTTTATCTCAAAAGGTAATGATGCATTAATACTTGGCAGTTTACTTTCTAAGTCTGCAGAATAATTCATAGCTATTTAAAAAGACCCAGAGAACTTAAGAGATCTTTACTGTAGTTTTTGCTATCAGTGTTCAGCTGCTTGAAAAGGGACAGCTTATCCTGTTCATCTGCTGAATCCACCTAGGAAAAACTGAGATTGGTGAGTGGCAGATTGAGACGCATGTCATGCGTTGGGCTATCTGGGTTCAGTGGCCTCATCTGACCTTAAAACCTCATTGATTTTTTTCCCTCCCACTCCCATGGATTTCTAAACAGGTTGTATTCATTAAAATTCAAGCTGATTTACAGGAGTGTGCTTCAAAGTTCTCTCTGTTTAGGGAAAAAAATGAACTGGTGACAACAAGCAGTTTTAACTTGTGCAGTAGCTCAATGAAGGCTTTAAGCTTCACTACTTGCATGTTTGTCATGGTTTAAGCCCACGCAGCCACTCTCTCACTCCTACTCCCCTCTGGTGGGATGGGGAGGAGAAAATACAGTAAAAGCCTTGAGAGTCGAGACAAAGGACAGGGAGAGCACAGTCAAAATTGTGGTCGTGGGCAAAAGACGACTTGGAGAAACAAAATCAGTGTAATTTAAACAGCAAACCCACCAATTCATTTACCAATAGAATCAGAAGAGGGCAGTATTAAATACAATCAGATCTTAAAAAACACATTCCCCCACCCCTCACTCCTTCCCAGGCCCAGCTCTGCTCCCAATTCTCTGCCTCCTCCGTCCACAGCAGTGCAGGGAGGAGGGAATGGGGGTTGCAGTCAGTCCTAGTCCATTCTGTTTCTGATGGTCTTTCTTCCTCAGGAGGAAAACCTCTCGCAGTCCTCCTCCTTGGCAATGCGGCATCCCCCATGGGATACAGTCCTCCATGAACTTCTCCAACTAGTGTGGATCACTTCCATGAGCAGCGGTCCTCCCAGCAATGGGCTGCTCCAGTGGGGGCTTCTCCTCAGAGTCACAGCTTTCTTCAGGAGCAGTTCCATGCTTCAGCGTCCTGGAGTCCCATGCTCCTCAGGCTGCAGGCTGGCTTCTGCTACACCATTGATCTCTAAAGGCTGCAAGTGCTCAGCCTGCCATCTCACCACAGGCTGAAGAGGAATGGTTGCTCCAGCATGCTTTTCCCCCCTCCTTCCTTACTGACCTCAATGTCTACATGGTTCTCTCTTTCCTGTCCCACTCCTCTCCCAAACAAAGGAACTCTCCCAACAGTTTTCCCCCTCTTAAATATGTTTATCACAGAGGCACTGATTGGCTTGGCCTTGGCCAGAGGTGGGTCCAGCTTGGAGCTGGGTAAGCTTTTTGAAGCTTCTTACAGGAGCCCATGTCAGTAGCCCCCCTCTTCCTCTACCAAAAGCCCACCAGACACAAACCAAACACAATGTTTGTTCCCACAGCACTGCTTTCTCCTGCTGTGTGTGCTGCTCAGAATTGGTCCTGAGTCAGCTAGCAGACCAGCAGACAGTTCTTGGTTTAGTTTCCTAATGCAGGTTTGTTTTAACCCCTTTAATTAGCATTGCAGGGTTTGTCTGGTGAAAGTTCCTGGGGAGAATGATAAAAGGAGTTGCAAACAACCATAAAAGCATACACAAACGTGTTTTTAAATGTGGAAAATGATCATTTTTCTCAGGGTTGCCTCTTATTCTTTGGAGGTTTAGGAAGTCCTGCACTATTAATTTTTTTAAAAAAATAATTTTAAAGAATATTAAGCAAATGGTGGAAGTTGTGAATGGCTTTTTTTTTTCAAGATTGATTTAAAATGAAGACTGTAATGTGACATTGCAGAGAATTTATTCCTCTTTTAAAGTAATGGAATATAAATCAGCTTTCCCTTTTTATCAACTGTTGCTTTCAGTGAAGCTGCTGGTAATCGTTTAAGGATCTCATAGCCAGAGAAGGGTGTGTAATCTGAGAAATTACTGCTTTACGTGCTTCCCTTGAGATTCCTGTAAATACTTGGAATTACCTAGCTTTCTACTTTGGTATAAATTTTAGAAATGCAGACTGTAAGACAGTCCTCCTGAAAGAAAACCCATACAGAATTATGCTGAGCCCTTCGAATACTGTATTACAGCATGTGTTGTAAGACTGATGTTTTAACCATTATCTTCCTAGAGTGTGGAAAATATAAAATGTACCATGTTTATTAAACACAGTTCAGAATGGTATTTGCACATAACAGTGTAGGCAGTACAGGCAGCGGAGCATCTGTTAACCCATCCGTTTGAGATTTGCTATAAGGTGCTGTAGATGGCTAAATACTAAAAAAAGAAAATCTGTAGCAACAAGCCACAGTATCTGAAGAACCAACAGCTTTCCTTACAGTAAAAGTCATGTCTGTTGAGGCCTTGGGCCTTAGGGTGCTATAAAAGAAAATACAACTTTTTGTTAACTTCAAGCTTAGGTCACTCAATGTTAAATTAGAGATAATTAGAAAAATGGAAAATATTGTGCTGTTGCTCTTGGTAGTCATCCTTGTTTCATGGTAAGTCATGAAATTTTCATAAAAATAACATAAGATTAAGCCATTATAGTGATCATTGCAGTTTCAGTAGTCAGATCATGCATGGTCCCAGCACTATGAGCTGATGAACAAGCAGGACATTGTCTTTTTCATAGGAAAAGAGCAGCAAAGAGAACTTAGTGCTGTTCAACCTCTCCCCACGTGCACTGATCCAAGTGTAAGGTGCATTTGAACCACTTGTTGAATGTAGTTATGCTAAAATTCACATAATGAGAAATCTTGCCTTAGAGAAACTGACTACTGACCACCCCATTTTATAACCCGCAAGATCATTTCAGGAATGTTTGAAATCCCAATTTATATTCTTACTTTGTGAAAGCTCAGAAGTAGCTGAACTTAATTTGTGCAAACACATTTTTCAAAAGCGATAGGATAAATTGCTGCACATTTAGAATCTGGTTAAGAAGGCTTTATCCCCTTTTCCTAGTGCAAAAATATATTTTGAAAGTATAAATATATGCATTATTATATATAAAACAGTATATATACAGGTATTAAAAGCACAGTCTAAAATAAAAATTAAGTAATATAGATAGCATAAAAAGCTACGATATCTGTGTATTAGAATTTAGAGTGCATTATCCGTAGTATAATACGATTCCCTCCGGTTTAAGCTGAAGCTTTCAGTGAAGAAATTTGTGTCAGTATCTTCGGGAAGATGCCCTGTGTAGAAAACTTCACTGCAAAGCCTATGCCTGTAATAGCAAGTGTCAATATTGAGATTGCCCCCCTTCCCTCCCACCCCCCCACCCCTTGTTTTTTTTTCTCTTTTCAAGCGTAGTTGAGTTCATGGTCATTGGGAATAAATTCTGATGTGGTTGTTTTATTATTTCAGCACTCAAATATGCACAGGGGATATTTGTATTTTGCCTTTTGGAGAAATGCTGCTTTCAGTTGCCTTTCCAAGAAAGTTGGTGCTATCAAGTAATATTATGAAGTAGTAAAATACATATGTTGGATTTAGTTGTGTGCTTTTCAGTCTTATGAGCTGTTAAATGGTGGAGAAAAGACATTTAATTTTGCCTCTAAAGCTGTGTGCAATTTACATTATTGCTTATGCAAGCACATATGTGGATTCAAATCTATCTATAGAATTAATGGTTCTCTCTGAAATGTGAAATTTTCTAAACTAAGTGGTTAATAATTTATGCTAAGATAGCTTGTGACTAGAACTAGGGGGATTTGGTGACTGTTTTGACATTGCAGTCAGCAAAAGTGTTCAGAAGGTTTTCAATCAGAAAGCCTTTTCAGTACTTTTACCAGACATTCAGATTCTGGTAATGATAATTAATAATTGTAAAGATGTTATTGCAAGGAGACGTTTTGTGAAATAGGTATTTAAATAATGACACCAGCTTCACGTGTATAAACTATACTGTTTCATTTTCAAGACTTAAGTTTTTGTGTGTTTTATGCTAACTTTAAGTGGAATTATTCACTACAGTTTTTTTCCTAGTTTTAAGTTGGATCTGGTTACTGAGGTGCCATCGGCATTCCTCAAACTTAAAAAAAAAAACAACCCAAACTTTGTCCTCCTCTCAAGATTTAATAACTGTAAATCAACCCATGTTTCCCGTATTTTTCTCACAACTGCCCACCATGTTTAATTGTCATGGAACAGAGTTTAAGAAATTTACCTTGCTTCTTACTTTTTCCATTTAGAAATGTGTGATGGTCATGTGCAGTTTGGGTAAAAACTAGATTGCTGTGAATGGCTCCTTCCATTTTAGAATAGATAGAATCTGAGAAAATATTTTAAAATATAAATGTAACACTTGAAAAATAGAATTTTTAGCCTCTCTCTATATATATTTGTGATAACAAGGAGAAAGTTTTGCAGATTTTTTTAATAAAAATGCATTAGAGTGGTGAGCTGATACTTTTATGTTGAACACTTGGTCTTCTTAATACTTGATTCTCCTTGTAATGCTGTAATCATCATCATTGATAGGTCTGCTGAACAACAATATTTTTCTTTCTGTCCATGAGACTGGCTGTAGTTTTTAAACTGTGTCTTAAATGGCGGGGATGGAGGGGAAGTGTTTTCAGTTTCTCAAAAGACTGTTTGGGTTTATTTCCTGTAAATTTTTGGGTTTCAAGATTTTAATGTGGGTTTTACAACTAATTTCTAAATATATTTATAGATGCTAAGCTAAGCATAGGAGGTAACAAACTTCAGGTACTGCTTAAGATACTGTGCTTCAGTCTGACAAGTGAGTAGAACCGAAAGATCCATGGCCTTGGGGAACTTGAGGCATGTTGCCAGGATGAGGGTGTGTGAAACACACCTCTCTCTTGAGAAATTGCATCCTTTAAGGAGAAACATTTTTTCAAATGTAAATTAAATAAAATGAATAAACAATGTGACTGATGACAGAGTCTGGGCTATAAGCAAAGCGGTCAGGAACTCAATGTGGAAACAAGCAGTTTAAAAGGCATTGTAATAAGGACTTTATGTGATGATATATAGTTCAAAACTGATACTCCAACTCTAAACCTTCTAGTGATACTCTATTTCTGTTTTTTTATTTGTCTGTAACAGCCACGTTTCAATTACTGTGACCCAAGCGGTCAGTCTGAATCTTTTTCCAGTGTATTTGTTTTCCTTTTGGACTTTAATACTTTGCAAATACACTCTTTATTTCTTATTTGGAAAGTTCTGTTATATAACTTTAATTTTTTTTACATAATGCTTTCTTGGTCTGATGTGTGGTAAGTAATACAGTGTCAGTGAGGCCGTAGCTCTTAAATTAAAAGTTGTATATCACAAATGATGCTGATGGGTTATATGAGGGGACTAAGCACGTGTTTTAATATACAACCACAAACAACTCTTCCTGAGAAATTTGAAAACTGCCTTTCAGGCAGTTTACAAACCATCAGGTTACAAACCATCTAAAATAAGATGCAGTGGTTACAACTAATTACATTTTTTGTGACAGCTTTCTTGGGTTTTTGGTTTCTTTCTTTCTTTCTCAAGTTCCACCAATCTTTTGCTGTAACTGAGGATAAAGGGGGGCGGGGGGGAGGGAAAACACAATACTTGACATTTGACATTTTCTGAATTACGTATATGTATGTGGTGGCTAGAACAAGGTACGCTTCTTGAGACTTCTTTCTGCAGGGATTCTTTTAGGAATTTTCAGATATTTGGGGATGATGAGGAAGATTGCAAATACGTGGTCTACTGACTTGGCTTTCCATTGCATGTCTTTCAAAGAGCTAATGAGAACAGTTTTCCTGCAGAGTCGTGCCTGGCAGACAGAGGATGTAGAGCCTTCTGAAGCCATGTTACCAACTTCAGTGGAGGATGTGAGAGTTGTGGACTCTGGCTGGATGCAGTGGATGTGACCGGAATGCCTTTGAGACCAGAATTATGGTCCCCAACTCCAGCCTTCCCTGTTAAATTTAGACAGCAGCTTAGTTTTGTCCTCTAATTAGAAGTATCTGAGATGGGGGGGGTTTACTGTTTGAAGAGTGTGTGGTAATGTAGTCATGGCTTATGGTGGAAAGAAAGACTTCAGTAGTTTAGGCTAAGAATGGATGTTTGTGGTCAGGGTGCACAGGCTTGATACATTTGAAAACAGCAAGCTGATCCTTACTGGCTCTAAGGAAGATGTTTATATTAAATGGCATTGGATGTGTTTATGCCAAATCTGAACTTGGTGCTTCTTGTAACTGTTTAAATTAGAAAGTAAAATAATACATTAACATTCAAAATAACATTTTGCTTTTTTTCAGACACTGTTTTTTGTGACTTCTTAGGGACATGTAGATAATGTTCTTTAAGAGGAAAAAATCTCCTTTTAAGGAGACAAGACAAAATGAGAAAGCACTATTTCCCATGCATGTTGACAAAGTTAAGTCTCTTCAGTGTAGTTGAATGGCAGAAGTGATTTTTGGGGTGTTAGGGGTTTTTGTTTTGTTTTAAAGCAATGTGAATCTATGGAGCACTTCAGTAGGATTACAAGGGCTTTATTTCCACTGTGTGCAGTGTTATCTGGGAGTCTCAGGACCAAGATTTTCCTCATGGGCTAGTTTGCCCTTCTGAGAAGTTAATACAGGGCTCTGTGTGCTCAACTACCAGAGCAGACCTAGTCTGTCCTGTACAAAAGGAGCCCGTGTATTCCTGAGAATACTTTGAACTCAGGCTCAAATATTAAGTTTGCACAGGAGACCACCATCCCTACTAGTCAAACACTTGTTAAAAGAGAGGAGTTAAGATTGTTTGTTGTCACCCTTCCCCCATTCAGAGGAGGTTTGAAATATCCTTATCTTCAAAGCTTGGAATAGATTTGAGGCAAACCCTCTGAAGGGCTGTATTTCCATCTGTACTCTTCTTCAACACCTGCATTCCTCACATTGCTACCAATCGTTTGGTGCTGCAGTAGTAAACCAGCAGTGGTTGCAAGCCTGTAGGATTTATTTTTAATAGGTTTTTGAATTAAAAAATTTATTTTAAACAACTGTGGGTTAAAAATACTATGAATATTGATCCAGAGCCATCTGCCTGAAATTAATAGGCTATAAATAAAATGGTTTTTTAAACAGATGTTTCTTAGCCTACAAGAAACTCTAGTAAGTTTTTAGGACCTTTTCATATACTAGCAGCTAAATGTCAGTAAAGGAAGCCAAAATCATGTGCATCGCATTTTGTTTGTGAATTGAATCTGTTTCTTGTCAACACTGGATGTATTTTTGTGGTTAAGTAATGCTTTGAGTTTTTTTTATCATAGGCAGCAGGAAGTATGTAGTTAGTTATCTGAATCAAACTGAAAAAGAACAGGCCCAGTCTCTGCCCTGCCCTGGTAAAAATAGGACCAATCATTTATTTCTTTACTATTTCTGATCTCCTTTCTTACTGGAGGAAAAATTGGTGCCTTGATCTTCCAAGAATGATGTCCTATATAAAACTTAGCCATGGTTGGAAGCCTGCTTTGGCGTGCGAGGCAGTGTATATGCAAGTTACCTTATTTATTCCTGGAAGGGAGAAGACTGGAAGAAGTGGTGGTTCTGCCTCTCATTTTTTGCCATGGTAGCCTACTATTCAGAATATTCATCCAAGAATGAGGGAGGTAGTTCAGAGCTTTTCTCAGCTGTTTTTGCATCCCAGAAGATTCCAGACTATATACAAATGGAAGTAGGAACACACCTCATCCCTTTTCCTGAGAATGTGATAGGGAAAATAAAGAATGTAATATTACAGCGCCTGAAAGAAAGAAGGAGTTCTGCTGAGGGCAAGTACGGAAGGTGGTCCTGAGGAAGGGTAAAGAAAACACTCTTTGAAGGGAGTGTTTAGGGAGCTTGTATTAAAAGCTTTGTAGGCTTCTAACATTTGTGTTTAAACATCTTGTATTTGTGTTGGAAAGCTTAGATTGCAAGATACTTCTTTCAAAATACTGTTTTGGAGTCTTGGACAGTGTCTGGTCATACAGGTTGGGTAGACTAAGCTGTAGCCTGTGTCAGAGTATCAAAATGCAAATTCTTTATTTATTACTGCTAGCAACATAGTATTTTGCTGTGTTTTAAATACTGAAATTATGTCACTAAATTTATTGGTTTTGAAAAAAATTTGTAGTGTGCACATTGAGCAAATCAGATATTTTTGATAATTCAAGACTGGATTGATTTGTGTGCCTTGGAGGAACTGCAGCATAACTAGATAGTTATGTCTCTGTGATGCAGTTTAGAAGACATTATTTATGAACCCAGTATTTATCCTTTTTCTGATTTTTCCCATGTTATTGTGCCAAATTACACTGAGTAAGGACAAGGTACTCTTGAATTGTAATTTGATCCAAAACGATTACTAAGGTAAAAGTCAATGCCATTCTTATCCATTACATTAGGCTGTCGTTTAGGGTAATGTTTTTGATTATGGAAATGTGGAATGTTGCAATAAATTAAAGGAAATATCTGCAAATACGCACGTAACATTTCTGTAAAACTTAAGCATAGGTTTCAAGAGTTAGGGCTATATAGGCCAGTGTTCCCTGTCTGAGCGGTGGCCAAAGGGAAACAGATTGGTGAATATATAAGAAAATAAGCATATATGGTCCATGAATCGTCCCCTAGGCTGCAGCTGAGTGTTACTCAGACTTTGTGAGTCAGAGGCAGTTTCTGTGCACAGTGGCGTTCTGTTGTGGTGTCGTGTCCAGCTTCCCCTTCCATCTGGGTACATCTTCAGCATTCACAGTACTCTGTTGTTTACAGGTTAGCCATGTATTTTTGTAAATAATCACTTTATTTTGTTCTGAACCCACTACCTGCTGGTTGCACATGTGGGTGGACCTCTCCCCACCTGCTCTTCTCTGTGAACCCAGTGCTATGACAGAGGCCTGTGAATCTACCCCTTTGTCCCACCCCTTCCAGGCTAAAGAAGCGTTGGGTTCTTATTTATTCCTCGAATAGAAGCTATTTCCTAGCTTTGTCATTCTTCCTGCCTTTCTAAACTTCTTGTCACATTGAAGCTCGCTGGTAAGACAGGAGCCATAGTGGACTCTGGCTCCCAGATGGAGGTCTAGAGCCTCAGGACAAGCCACCATGTATGCCCCTCATGTGGGCTGAATGTAACCCTTACAGTGGTGTGGTGGGTTGACCCTGTCTGGATGCCAAGTGCTCACCAAGCCTGTCTATCACTCCCCCTTCTCAGCTGGACAGGGACAGAGAGTTACAATGAAAGGCTCATGAGTCAAAATAAGGACAGGGAGATCACTCACCAATATGGTCATGGGCAAAACAAACTTGACTTGGGGAAATTAGTTTAATTTACTGCTAATCAAAATCAGTAGGGTAATGAGAAATAAATGTAAATCTTGAAACACCTTCCCCTGACTCCTCCCTCCCTCCAGGGCTCAACTTAACTCCCTGTTTCTCTACCTCCTCCCCCAAGCAGTGCGGGGAGACAGGGAATTGAGGTTATGGTGTGTTCATCACACGTTGTCTCTGCCATTTCTTTGTCCTTACACTCTTCCCCTGCTCCAGCGTGGGGTCCCTCACGTGGGAGACAATCCTCCACAAACTGCTCCGATGGGGGTCCTCTCCACAGGGAGCAGTCCTTCAGGAACAGACTGCTCCAGCTTGGGTCCTCCATGAGGTCACAAGTCCTGCCAGGAGCCTTCTCCAGTGCATGTTTCCCACAGGGTCACAGCCTCGTGCAGGTGCATCCACATGCTCCGGCATGGGGTCCTCCATGGGCTGCAAGTGGATAACTGCTCCACCATGGACCTCCATGGGCTGCAGAGGGGCAGCCTATCTCACCATGACCTTCACCACAGGCTGCAGTGAAATCTCTGCTCCTGCGCTTGGAGCACCTCCTTCCCCTCCTTCTTCATTGACCTTGGTGTCTGCAGAGTTGTTTCTCTTGCATATTCTCAATCCTCTCTCCTGGCTGCTGTTATGCAGCAGTTTTTTCCCCATCTTAAATATGTTAATCACAGAGGTGCTACCACCACTGCAGATAGGCTTGACCTTGGCCAGTGGCAGGTCTGTATTGGAGCTGTCTGGCATTGGCTCTATTGTGCACAGGGGAAGCTTCTAGCACCTTCTCACAGAACCCACCCCTGTAGCCGCCCTGCTACCAAAACCTTGCCATGCAAACCCAATACAACTTGTAAGGACTGTGGCTGTAGAAATGGGAGTACTTGAAGGACACAAACCCTGCCATCATCGTAGCTGCCAGTGTGCTGTTCTTGTGTTTGGTCCTGCTCTGCAGAATTTTGGTCATTTCCAGCTTAACCTTAGAAGTGACTGACATAGTGTGGCCTTTGAGAGGGTGGAGAGGGGAAAGCATTCCCAGCATATTTTTTTTTCTACAGATGTATTTATCTGTCTGGTTGGACATGCAGATATAAGTGAATGTGTTTTGTGGCTCGTTGGGAAGAAATGTGAGGTTAGTGAAAGCATACGTTAATTTAAGAGGTTTGATTTGTGGAACAGCAAATGCAATGCAGGTGCTGTGAAGAGTGAAAGTAGGAAGTAAATGTCCTTGAAAGCTTCCTATTTACCTTGGGTGAGAACAGCTGAAGCACTATAGTGGTAATTTTGCAGAGGAAAATTTTTGCATTTGCAATACATATGTATTAGAAAATGGAGTTTCTGAACGGTTTGTGTGGACTTGTTGTATGGATGTGCTGGGTGATCTCTTTCTTCAGTCATTCACAGCACAAAATTTGGTGGAAACGTTTTTCTTGCAATGCTGGTCCCAGGAGCAATGATCACAGCACGGGTTTTGGAGAAGCATGTTTGAAGCTAGAATCATTAACCTCACTTGGCCATCCCACTGAAGGACAGTTTGAAGAGCTCTATACTTTGTAGTGCTGCGAAATTGGAGTTTCCATCACTTTTCTCATCCCTTTCACTAGTACAGTATGAAGGCATTGAATGTCTGTGGGGCAACAGATGCCTTCCTGCTCTAATCCTTTAAAGCTGCCTCACTTTTTCTTTTTTATGACCAATTTGATTTCAAGGAAGCAGAAATTTCACAAAAGCTTATTGAACAGAATTAAACTCTTTATGTGTTTAATGAAGCATAGTTTAGCTGCCTCCCTAACTAAGCCAGTTTGTTTTGTCTACCTTTTGGTAAAGAAATCTAACACTTTGCAGTTTCCTGTTATTCATTTAACTTTGGCTATAAATTACCTTTGGCTCTATTACAAAGCTTTCAGAAGATAATCAGAAGAAAACAAGAGTCAGGAAGAAATAATACCGATTTGTTTTTATTCTATAAATCTGCTTTACTGCCAGCTAGCTGGGCATAGAGTAGGAATAGAGAGGAGTTCAAAGAGTAATACTGTTTCTTGTTGGCAATGCACAGGAGTTAATTAAGTACAGTCAATCCAGAGGACTTGCCAGCCACCACTGCCACTGATTCCTCTGAATTAGCAAAGAGAATATTTGTTACTTTATACTTTTGTTGCCGTTTTGATTTTTCTTCAGCCCTGTTTTCTGTATTTTTGGTGCCTCTGATAAATTACATGATTACTGATTTATTGATTATTCATAGCATTGCCTAGAGAGTCACAAAGTTTGTGACACCATACAATTACTTTACAATTTATCCTTGCTATCCAAGGACCTGTTCTTGTAGAAATTAACCTGTGAGAATAGTGTTGTAACAATTGCTGGCAGTAACTGTTTGTGGTGGTAGGTGTTAAATTAGATATAAGTGGTTGGAGGAAAAAAGATAAATATAGTGATGCCGAGAAGATAAGTTCAAGAAACTGATTGAGCCATTGAGTTTTGTAGATGCTTGACTTAGAATCTACTGGATTTGAACGTACACTTCAGTCACTGCTAGAGGCGATATGAAATATGTTAATATTTGCCTATAATGTCACTTTCCAATTTCTCAATAAAAAATTGAGCATGGGAAGATGACAGATGATGCAAACTAAGATTTTTATTTTCCACTCCCCCCATTTCAGCTCAAGAAGCTGCACACCTAATGAGACAGCAGAGAGAAATAGACATATTTTGTCTCCTCTTATATGCTTTTGGATGGAACCAAATGATCTCTTTTTGTACTTAGGCCCAGTTAAATGAAAAATGCATATAGAATGAGCAGAAAAATATGATAGTTTAAAAATAAAGAGAAAGCATAATTGGATCATATTACATTTTAAAATTAAATTACTAATATATTAGTTCTTTTGGGTAGAGTTGGAGTGGTGGCAGGAAAGGCCAAGGTACATGTATTCGTGTCTTATGCAGTCTTACTGAATACCCATTGTTTCACTTTTCTGCTACTTTCTAAAACAACTAATACACCAGCAACTGTAGTCCCAGCACTGATTCTTGAGTGACTACGTAGATTGTTTCTTAATTTAAAAACAAACAGACCCACAGAAAAACCCTAAATGAAACAAAACATCCCAAAATATATACCTGCCCTTCATTTTCTGTATTTTACCAGGTTTTAATCTTCAGAGAAACGGCTTCTGACCTAAGGCACTCTTATAAATGTAGTCTAAAAATAATAACGGTTTCTACATACATTCTATTAAAACAAAAATTTTCATTAAAAACACTTTACTTGTTTATGTGCATACTTTTTGTGTCGATATAAATTTACTTGTATAATTTCTTTGACCTTTGTGGTACTAACTGCAGTCTTTAACATTAAGCACATAAATAAGTGTTTTCAAAATTGAGGTTGTAAATAATAAGCTGTTTCACAGGGAGAAATGTGTCTCATTGATGTGGTCTTTTCTTTGTTTGTTTTGAGGGATTTTGTAAATTACAGTTCACGTAAATAACTTATTAAAGCCGCCATTAACATACCAAGGCATTGCAACACTTCTCTTATTTCAGAATGATCAAAATTAAGAACGCAGAATAATCTTCAAAGAACAAATACCTGCACTGCCTTTTGCTTATGCTGACTTTAGAGAAATGAGCTGCAAATGAGGATCCCTTACTAAATACCAGACTTCCCCAGCTGCCACATGCACCAGTATTAATTTAGTTCAGTGCCTTTCAAAGACATCGTTGGGTATTTTATATAAATAAGTGAAACATTTCCAGTGTTTGGTCTAACTGTTTTTTGTCTGTGTTTTGGTCTCCCCTTAATCATTATCTTGTACTGGAGATGTTACATTACTGATTTGCCTCTAAAGAGTCTGATGTTGGGCTGTTGGTGGATGCACAGTCTGCCTCATGTACCACTGGCCATTTCGGGAAATGTTGGTTGTGTTTACGTGCAGCCTCCTGGAGACCATATGTTAGAAGATATTTTCACGTTGTTCAGCTAGGTTGCTAATTCTGATCTTTACCATTGATCTGTGCTGTTTATAAATGCCCACCAGAAATCTGAACAAAGTAGAGTTAGTAAATTCGACTTACTAGTAGACGAAACCCAATCCACCTTGTGTCACCTTTAGGCATGTAACCTTTCTGTAGTAGAAATATTACTTTGGTCAGAAGTAGGATTTCATATGGAAAATAACATTTTTTTTTTTTAGTGCTGTTGAGTCAGCTGGTAAGACCAAGACTGTAAGAACTTCTGAACAATGCCATCTGGTGCTCCTGAAGTCTGCCTCAGACGTATTTGGCAGTTGACTTCATCAAGTCATTATGTCATTCTCAGATCAGTAGAGTTGAAGAAAACTTGGCTTCTTCCAAACTTCTGTCTTTCAATTTGGAAACAGTACTTCTATCTGTTGCATTTTTTTTCAGAACTAGTGAAATAGGATAAAACTTTGTCGCATGTGCCTGCCCCTGTAGTAGAAGCTTGGCCAATATTTAAGGATGGATTTTAAATCTTTTGTTTTCCCCTTGAACATGGTGACATACACAATAAGTTACAGTCTTTGCAAGTGGAACACTGTCTGAACAGGCTGTGAAAAAAAAAAAAAAGTAGTAGCATAAATCCTGTTACTGACTTGGTAACCTAGAAACAACATTACAAGAAGAGATGGTAGTGGTTCCCTTCCCTTTGCTTTATCAAACTTGCATGGGATTTAGGAAACTGATCAGTTCCGAGCCCAAGGAGATTTTCCCAGGATTTTCAAACATCTCCATTTCCCCAAGAGGAAGGTAGCCCTTTGATGCTGTCGGAAGTGCATAGTGCTTAGCTCTAGTTCAAGCAGGAGCCCAAGTTTGGCTGTATGATGGTGTGCTTGCTGCCTCTCTTAGTGAGCTTTAGGCAGTGCCCTCCCCTGTGGGGAAGGACCACTCTTCCAATCAATCTGCTTTTCTCCGTAGCCTTGTCCTTAGTGTGGGTGTATTGGAGCCTTTGGGCACTGCAGGGCTTAGACCTACATGAATCAAGTGGGTAATGCAAGACTGCTCGCTGCAGGTTTGCATCACAGTGTTTGCTCTCATTTTACCCCATTTCTGATGCGCTTCGAGCCCCTGTGGCAGGCAGCCTCTCTGCCCAGCTCACCACAGAGCCGAGAAGCAGAAAGTGCAGAATGAGTTGGCTGAGGCTGGACCCAGAGTACAACAATACTACAGGATTTAGAGGTACAGCTTATTTAATCATCCACAGTCCAAGAAAGAAATCCTTTCTTTCTTTTCTTTTTTTTTTTAATCCCCCATTCGCCTCACATTTAGGGTACTTTTGAGCTTGTGGGTTTTTTTGTGACTTGAAAGCTCAAAACTCAGATGAATTACTCCAGTATGCTAACTCTTGGAAGCTTCAGCTGCTGTGGAGCGAATGCCAGCCTGCCTGCTGATGGGCACATCTGTTATATTTTATCTGTTTTGTAACCCAAATCTTTCTGAGACCGTTTCTGTCCATATACAGTCAATCCAGTTGCACCATTAGCGTTTGAGTACAGATGGCAAGTGCGCTCATAATGATCTTCCTGACTGTAGCTTGGATTCTGTGAGATAAAAGCTGACTCTTAGCATTTGTAAGCCATGCAAACACAGAATTATTTTATTCTGTTAGACTTTTGCTGGGCTTTGGGCAGATGTAGTTCTGAAAAAATAGTTTTGCTCTGAAGACTTTTTTCTTTGAAGGTGCTGCTAATTCATCCTGTCTGATTTTCTGAGGAGCGCGTCCCACTAAACTTCATCATTATGAATAATGTGTTATTCTGAGAACAGTCTCCAGGGAAATGACAGAAGCTCTCTCTTCGTGCGTCATTTAGATCTTGGTGAGACTTGTAAGTTGCAAGAGTGATTACAGAAATCAGAGACCTCACAAATAGTAGTGAGAATAAATAGTGGGGTAGTATTTAGACTGGAAAAGCTCTCAGACATTTTATACAGATTTTTTTGTTTTAAAAGTGTATTTATATAATACAGCCATCAAAAATTACGAATATTTACATACAGTCTGACAGAAGAAGAGCAGGATGTTAGAAACCTACTAGGTTACCCCCTGTTAGAGCACAGGAACAGCACCAATGCAGAACAGGTCATAAGTATCCTATAATTAATCCTGAAAGCTTGGGAGTTTGGGTTTTTTCTGCTGGGAGTTATTTAAAAAAAACCAAACCAAACAAAACAAAAACCCCCCAAAACCAGTAACAAAACCCAGAACAAAACCAAAAAATCAAAACACTCCCCCCATCCAAACCCCCAAGTGATCTCTTGTCCAATAGTAATGCAGCCAAAAGAGAGATGACATTTGCTGTATGAAGTATCTACTGAGAGTAATTTGTCAGTAGCAGCAGACATTAATTAACACTGTAAGTGCCACTGTGATTCTGACTAAATAACACTTGTTAAGTTTGGTTTAATTACTGTAGTAGTAGTAATGTGTATTACGAGCTTCAGCATAAAAGTGCCTGATTATATGTCTTTTAGAGAAGAGATGAAAAGTGAAAACAGTTAATTATGATGTAGACTTTTCATAGCTTGCACAGCTGTACTAAGAGAATGAAGACAGCTGCAAGAATAAGCTTTAAAAATAGTTTGTTTATCTTGCCTGTTCCCTAACTACACACACAGATTAGCCTGTCCTTCTGGAAGGAGGCACCTGGTACAGAAATGTTTCATCTTTCTATCTCTCCAAAAAGCACTCACAGCATCATCTTGGTGGCTGCAGAAGCACCCAGATAGAATTAAATTAAGAAATATTAAACACCTATACGTGTGTGTGTGCAGTGATCCTCCATTCTGAAACTGTAAGACATCTATGCTAATATTTCTAATTCGTAGAAGCAGTTTTGTTTCTCTACATTTTTAGACTTCTCAGTAGTAGTGCTGCTTATATAGGAGGAAAGAAGGTGAACTTGTAGGAAAAATGGCTAAAAACATCTTTCTGAAACAAGGACACGGTGAATAAACTTTGGAGTGTTAATGGTTTTTGAGCCATAATTTGAAGTTGTTTATGATAGGTGAAGACTTTCTCATCTATATTCTGCTGGCTAGATTATTATCTTTCTAGAGAGATGAGAGTAACTTAAATGAATCTGTTAAAATAAAAACCCCTCACGTTGCTTTTCATTATTTTGGAAAATAGGATGTTTCTGCAGAAGGTAAGCTAGTAGAACTCTCCCTTCGTTTACATAAGTTTGGTCAAAGAAAAAAGGCCTTTAACCTCTGCTCTTTAATGAGAGTATCTGTGATTTTTCTATACTTTCTGCAGAAAACTTTTCATTTGTCCATGTAAGTGGAAAACGATAAATACAATGAGATTTATACCTAAATTTTGAAGCAGTCGTCTTACAAATCAGCAATGTTTCAACTTGTAAAAATGATTAATTACTCATTAAAAGTTTTGTATTTATTTTCTTATTGATTCATTGGGAAAGGGAGGGAAGAAGTGAAAATATTTGGTGGAAATTCACACCCACACACACAGAGCCCCCCAAAAAAAAAAAAAATTTTTTTTTTTCAGAACTGACATTTTTTCCTCCTTGCTCACATCAACATTTTTCAAAATTGAAAGGAGGGGGAAATAACTTAATAAAACATGACAAAAGTGTAAAGCTTCATCTTTGATATGTAAGAAATTTAAACTCCTGCCTTTGGAAATGGAAGTGGAAATTATGAGTAATAGAATATGAGAGAGTGTAATTTAGGGAGAAAAAAAGCCTTTTAGTTAAGATGCATGTATTGAAAGTTTCATCACTTCTTCACACTACTGTCAGTGACTGACTGCAGTTGATACAGAATTATGTCATGTAACATGGCAGTTTTTTGTAAAAAAATGAATCAAAAAGCCTAGAATAATACAAAATGAAAATAAGTTATTTTTCTCAGGTAAAACTGGTGAATAATCATGAATAAAGAATTTTATGAATGTTGAGTTACATTTTCACACTTTTGTCTTTTTCTGGAATACAATAATCAGTAAACCATTCCTTTATAAACTTAACTGGTCCCCATTTTGATAACTTTGTTTATATTTTACTGTAATGTGTAAAGGTATAATTACCAGACCATAATCAATAACATTACGTGGTCAGTTAGTACTTGTAAAGCAGTGTCCTGGAAGGGCACTATCCCATTTTGCTGCTGTGGTGGGAAAATTGAGAACCCTCCATATCTGTGGAATAGTTTTCCCAGTAGGAAATCTTTGCAATTGAATGTTGTTGCAAACACAAACCAACCCAGTACAATTACGATCTGACAACAGAAAAAAGAAATAACTTGAGACAAATTACATCTGTGTTCCATGCACAGACCTACTGCAGGGGGACCCATAGAAATGAGAAACTGTAGGTGGTTATTAGCCTGGCTGTTTTAGCACTGCACTGTCCGCCTTGGTTGTTTTTTTTTTTGTGCTTTGTGACACACATTTTTCTTCTTAATTCATTGGAAGATTTTCTTTTTTCCTACATCCCTAGTAATCAGGAGATAGATAGCTATCAAAGTTTTCTTTTAATATTCTGATCTTAGTCACTCTTACAGTAGTAGGATACTGCAGTACTCCATTTGTAGAAGTGCTTTCAGTATTTTCATCCAGTAATCTTAGAACAATTCTAAGTATTTAGCATTTATCTGCAGCCTCATACTGAGCAACTGTTTTACTATTCCTTGTATTCATGCTAACACCTTTATTATTCAGCCATGTCAGACTGTGCTCAGTGCTTATTTATGCTAAAATTCTGCAACACCACCCCACAGTGGAAAATGGGAACTGGTGATACAGAGTTGGGAGCTAGCTGTCGTTGTGTTATAGAGTCCCTGTGTGATATCTCGCTCAGAATTTCAGCTGGCTGCTAAATGTGCTGCAGGCAAGTAGGTGATCCTTCCTGAGCTAGAATTTAGACAGAACTGGCTGCTTTTCCTAGGACACAGTACATCCCCACAAACACGATTATTATGTATAAGATGTTTTTATGTGTGCATATATAGAATCACTTTGGCTGGAATAGACCTTTAAGATCATTGAGTCCAACCCTCAACCCAGCACTACCAAGTCACCACTAAACCACATTCCTCAGCACCACATTTATACGCCTTTTAAATACCTCAAGGGATGGCGACTCCACTGCTTCCCTTGACAGCCTGTTCTAGTGCTTTACAACACTTTCTGTAAAGAAATTTTTCCCAATATCCAACCTAAATCCCCCCTGGTGCAACTTCAGGCCATTTCCTCTTGTCCTGTCTCTTGTTACTTGGGGGAAGAGACCAACCCCCACCTTGCTACAACCTCCTTTCAGGTAGTTGTAGAGAGTGATGAGGTCTCTCCTCAGCCTCCTTTTTCTCCAGGCTAAACAACCCTCAGCCACTCCTCTTAAAACTTGTTCTCTAGACCCTTCACCAGCTTTGTTGCTTTTCTCTGGACACGCTCCAGCACCTCAATGTCCTTGTAGTGAGGGGTGCAAAGCTGAGCACCGGATTTGAGGTGTGGCCTCACCAGTGCCTGGTGCAGGGGGATGATCTCTTCTCTAGTTCTACTGCCTGCACTATTTCTAATATAAGCCAGGATGCTGTTGGCCTTCTGTATGTGTGTAAAAATAAAAAATATCTCTTAATCTGGTCAAACTAATTTATTGGGTTCTGCATCCTAAATGGCAGAAAATGTTTACTGGCTTCTTCCCCTCCTTTCCTTGCAAAGACACCGGTTTTGGGAACAAGTGTAGTATGATGACTAATGATTAAAATGTGACAGCCTTGCGAGTAGTTAAAAAAATGATTCCATAGTGCCTTTCAAGGTGAAATTGCTTAATCAAAAGTGGACATTGTTTCTTCCATGTTTGGCAGCAATAGAATTATGACAGTATCATTTTGCGTATGAGTGTGTTGGAAAAAATTGGAATAGTTTTTTTACTATCTGCATATAGACTGTCTAATATACCAGGTTTAACAGAATAACTTCATAATTTGTCATCAGTTTACCTTTTAATTCAGCGTTAGTCACCTATAATGTTTCTTTATAGAACACATATGCAGATACTGATGTTTGATACTTCATGTTCAAATTCACAAATCTAGTATTTGTGCGAGACTGAAATAAAACCCATCCACGCCTTTTTTTCTTTTCTATAAACTATGCTTAATATGCTGGTGTTCTATACATGTATTAGTGCTTGAGGGGTGGGGTTTTTTTTGTACTGTAATCAATCAGTATTTCCACTTAGTTTACTTAAAAAGTGTGTTGTGAACAGAAAAAATATGATTCTGTGTTGAAGCAGTGGAATGGGAGAAAAAATAGCAGTTTCATTTTCATTAGTGAACTAGGACTGAAGATTTGGATGAGACTGACAAACCTTGGAAGAGAACAGATAATCAGCTCTTACATAGTGCTGTTATGTATGTGAGGATCAAAATGAAAAAGTAAAATGCAGTGAATAATGAATTTATAGGAGAAAAAAAAGCTGCAGAACTGATACACAAAATACCGCCTTTTGTCATTGAATGAATAACTTGATAGCCAACTGGTATCCAAATTTAAGTCAAGAACTGAGTTTGGCTGGGCGTTTTTTGACCTTTTTAACGAGGCATAGCAGCTGACTTTTTCAGTGAACTGATCTCAAACATTGACAGTATAAGCATTTTCTGTGTATGAGTGAAAGCACTGGAGACTTAGATATATAGAAGCACGTATTTGCAGCTGTTTTACATAACATCTGGATTTCATCCACTTTACCAGCTGTAATGTACATGGAATCAAAGAGGAAAAGAGCAGATGAGAAGGATTCCAGTAGATTGTGTCATCAAATGACTATGGCTAATTTAAAACATTCAGGTATAAGTAGTGGTACAGTACTCTGAATTTAAAGGGGGGGAAAAAAAAGCCAAACAAGCAACTACTTGCTCTCACAGACCAATGATAACAGTAAATTATAATAATAAAGGAAGATTTAATGAATTTCTGGTGTTCTGATGTTAAGATAATAGTAAAATCTAGACTGTAATGGTGAGCTGTTTAGGGCATGTAAAAAACTCATGTTTAATGGGTATTCTCTAGCTTTGGAGGTCGTTAAATGGTTTAGGTTAATTTTTTACTTTGACTTAAGATAAATTCTGTTTTACTAAAGGTGTAAGTTTTTGTTATGTTAGCAACCTAAGCCTGGTCTTCTAGCCCATACTGGTTGGTAATATGAGCCTGGTGAAGAGATAATTACATGCTCTGTTGAAAAAAGGGATGGTTCTCATCATCTTTCAGTATTTATCTCCATGACTAGATAGACACAGAAGTATTTATCGTACGTTGCTTTTTTTCATTTATATTTACACAAAATGCCCTTAAACTTGTTATTCTAACTCCTGCCTTTTCACAGCAAGACAATTATTTTGGCTTGTAATCAGAATTTGAATAAATATTGTTGAAATGAAATTTATAACACAAATAAGGAATAATCTCTTTCTCTGCTCTTCTTAAAGTAACTGTAGAAATAAAAGCTTTAAAAGACAAGATAAACAAGTCCCTGAACTATTTAATGGGAAATTGCTGATAAGTATCGATGTTGCTCAATATTTGAGTCATCATTTTCCAGTAGCACTAACAGAAAAAAAAAAAAAGTTGTCCTGTGAAAGAAATTATTAGAATAGGAAACCTGAATGAATATAACTAAACACCTTCGGTGAGTCTGAGAATGTTGTCTTAATGAGTGACTTTGGGCTGAGCTGTGAGTAGATGTCCGGTTTTGTGAGCTGCTTATCCCTAGTGATCCCATCCTTGGTGTTAGAGCTTGAGGGGTATGTGCTGGGAGAACGGCACGTGTGTCTGTGAGTAAAGGAATGTTTTTGTTATCAGCTTGAATTTTAACAGCAATCGCAAGGAAAGCCAGTGATTTTTTTGCAAATGGATAAAGCAGGTTCACTGTTGTCTGCAGGACGTACCAGAAAAAGGAATGAAACCCAATTTTCCAACTGTTGGGGATTGGAGGGAGTTGTATGTGAAAAACTGCCAAAATAAAGAAAGAAACTGTGCTTCCATTCCCTTTATTAATCTATACTATTTTTACTTTACAAAGGTTACTTTGTTTCAGTTGGGCTTTTGCCTAACATTTTCCTAGACCAGTCTCTAGGATAATAAGCACAACTGGACAAAGTGCAAATGCAGACCCTTGTGGAAATTTCCAGTCCTTGTGGGAAGCCTTCCCAAGGAAATCCTATCAGTACAGCAAACATCTGAAATGCCCTAATATGCACTCATTTTTCTGTCTGTCATCTCACAGTTAAGTACCATTCTTTTAATCCATTGGATGGTTACGATGTGGTTGAGGAAAACTGCACCCAGAACAGCAGATTAGCACTGTGCTTGAGAGAATGAATACCCGTATAAATGGGGTATTCTGTTTACTCCACTTTGACCAGCAAACTTAAAGAAATTGCTTTTCACCAGCATCTGAAAAAGAAGATCCTGACCGGAATATTAGTGGCTTTCTGATGGTGTGCATATATGGTATTGCAAAGGGATGGAAATTGCTTAAGTCAGAACTCCTCCAGTGCAACTGGTGCCAGGCTTGACCCTAAGAACAATGACATGGGAAAGCAGCATCAACAGCACTGTGCCGGGGCGGACTCGCCTCCCTCACCCTGGGGAAGGGCCCCACCGTTGTGATTCTCAGAGCTGCAGTAAACCCTGGTAGAACAATGAAGGAAATGGGAAATTAAACTTGCGGGAGGCAAGAAGGGTACTTTCTGTGTTCCTGATTCATGGAATCATTTGGGCTTCTGGCAGTGAGCTCTTTACCTATTCTTTTTGTCACTCCTAAAGTTCATTTAACATCTCTCAAAGTCCCCACTGAACTGGAACAGGTTTTTTATGTTTCCATAGCAAGACAGTGGAATGATTAGACCGGTTAATGCTGATCTGAGCATATCGTTGGTTTATAATAATTTTTATAATTCTAAATTTATAATTTTGTAATTTAAAAAATCCTGGGGAATGTTCCAGTGTGAATATGGCCACACTTTGAATTTCTACCCTTAATTGTTTATTCTGCTAGTAATAATTCTAACGGTGTGGACTCATCTTAATATGGCTGTTAGCATTGTGGATTTGATGTATGCTTCTGATATTTGATATACTCCACATCCATCCCTTCTGAAGTGGGCGCAAAGACTTTCATCTTTATTAGTTTTAGGCCTGCAGCTGGTCTTCAAAGATAGCAGAAACAGTTTCTGCTCTCTTATTCCAATTTGAGAAAACAAGCATCTTCCAGCAGCAAATCTGCGTTCCCGTGAGCTGAGAGTGTGTGATCACTTTATCCTTCATCAGATTTGGCCAATTTAAAAATGAGATGATGACTTATTTTGTTGTTGTTCTTTTTAATTATTTTCTCACTTTCACTTGTGCTGTGAACTCCCTGGATCTTACAAGTAGATTTGATGTTACTTCCAGAAGAGCATTTAGCAGTAATTAGACATGCCATAAAAATTGAAAAGATTAGGGTAGATCCTATTCCAAGAAAACTCTTTTTTTTTTTAAACCACAGAGTGAAATCTGAAAAGACTTTACAGACCACAGAGCTGCTTCTGCTGAACTGTGAAGTAACAAATATTCTTAATTCATGGAAGAGTTTTTTGATATATGCCTGTATATGGAAGCATGTGGTTTGTCTTTGCAGCAATGCAACTTGTAATGCCTCCTGTTCTTCATCCAAGAACATTTAAATAGTTTAGGTGAAAGTTCTGTACACAGGGTTTCTTTTCCACTTCGTAGATTATAATAATAATAAAAACATCAGTTCTTTGTGTATCAGCTTGTGTATGCTACTGCAGCACAGTCCACAAAGAGTTAGTCTAATAACTTTTAATAGAGGGTGAACTCCGATTCTCTCTAAAATTACGTTTTGGTGGAAATGGGATTTGAAACCAAAGTAAAGTTAGTACTATGTGAAGGAAAGTATATCTGTTAGCTAGTCTGTATTTACTAGCTTTAAAAGAGAAGTCCTGTTTTAAAGTGAAGTATGTTTTATTCATCCCTTGTGGTCCAGCCTTCTTTTAAAAGTGACACCTCAACTTGAAGGTTATTTTGAAAACTTTTCTCACTGCAGAGGAACTATTGTACTTGCACTGAAATCAGCTGTTTCAGTAACAATTAGTTCCACGTAAATAGGCAATATCAATCCTTCTCTTTCTGCTCTTTGCCTTGGCAAGCCCTACGGCTTGCTGAAGACCTACACCTAAGTGAAGTGAACTTAAGACATCTCTGGATTTAAAAAAAATACTGTGAACATAACTTTTTTTTTAGCATCCTCAGGAAAATTGCGTGTAATGCTCATGTTTTAAAATAATCTTCTGAGAGAATAATGTTGTCAGAAGCTAACTTCATCATTCTGTCACTACAAAACCAAATTGTGTTAATTTAAATTGGAACCAGCAAGAGGCAAATCAATGACGTCCCTCACATCTGGTTAGTGGGGAACAGTAAAATTACCAGTCATCAAGACAGGTTTACCAAGGACATTTTTTAACTTGTCTGCTTTTGCAGAAGAGCAAGACTATTCACTGTACTTCTTATTAACTGAAATTTTTTAAAAACGTTAATACACTGTATTAAAAAAAACCAAACAACCCAGAACAATAAAAACAGTAAGACCCCCACCCCCCAAAAAAATCCCAACCTCGAACCACCCCAAAACATGTTCTCAGTTTATTTTCATTCAGGAATCTTTGCTCTCTTACTTAGCTTTAGAGTGGAGGCAATCAACATTTGGCATCCAGTGCTTCATATTTCTTTGCAGCGGTGAGGCTTTGATGTGCAGATAATACTTTACCTGTGGTGTATTCTAATCTTAACTTCAGGCCTTCAGTTTCAAACAGCTGCTATAGCACTTCGGACCTTTTTTTTTTTTAAATTGTGCAAGATTGTCATAAAACAGACTTCAGCTAAGGTGTCTAGAAATATGAAGATAAGATTAACTTGGCTAGAAATTTCAATAAACACTGAATTAACAAATTTCAGATTCAGCTTAAACATTCTGTGTGTACAGAATTCATTTTCATGCTATGGCGGAGTAAGTAAACAAAATTACGGACCATCAAAGTTTGTAGACACTGATATTACTGAAATTCGGCAGAGGGGAACTGATTAGATATGAAAAATATTTACTTTCTTCAGCCACCGTGTGCTTGAGATATGGATATTTAGCTATTGTAGACTGCTTATCACCAGGTGATTCAAACGCCCCGTTAATTGTGGTGCTGGATTAGATTATGCAGATAGTAATTGTTTTGTTCATTCTAATTTACATGAGAGCATGAGCTTGAGGGCTTGATATACCTATCTTGTTTGTTTTGCAATTGAATTACTAGCTTCACCTACTAGTGTTGCAGCTGCTGATAAATGCCTTGTGTTGGGAATACACTGGAACTCTTAGGCATAAAATTATAAATGAAATGTGCATCATTTGGTTATTTGTAAAAGCTATTCTCTTCTGTATAGTAACCTGCTGCTACGCCTTGGAAAAATGCAGTGCCTTAATATAAGGCACAATTTTGATTCCTTAAAACAGCTACAGTTTTCTTCTGTTTTGAAGTATATAATTCTCTTTTACAATTACAGCATGGGGTTTAACACTCTAAGTCATTCTATAGTGATTCCAAGGGTAATTAGAGCAAAATCCTTTTTGTTTTACTTGATTTAGTAAATAGAGTCCTGGGATTTAATTTCTTCCTTACCTTGAGACTTATGAAATGTGATATGAACTTTGAATTCAACTTCTCCAAACTGTAGTTAACAAATGGAGTTCTGTGCCTGTGAAGTTAATGGCTCCACCTTTCACCTCAAGGAGCTCAAGTGAGGATATAGACTCAGCCATAACAGGCATCCAAAACACCTTCCAAAAAGTATGTGAAGAGACTGTAAAGCGGTTTTCATCGAATATCCTGACCTAGCTTACAGCTATCCTAGGATAAATAATCAGTGAAGCAGCTCTTATTTATTGGTGGACAGGTGGACTTCCAATATCTGTACTGGTCAGGAGAGCACTACTGTTTGTTTGTCCGTTGGACCTTAAACCAAAGCCATGTTGTCTAAACTGAAGCCAAGCCCCTCGAGGCAGTCATAAAGCAGCACTACTAAGACTAAGGATCTAATTTAATTGTATACTGTTTGTTTGTTCTCCAATAGTGTAGGGGAATTGTGCAAAATGCATTTTAACCATTGGTTTCCCCCAACACTCCCATATGCCTATATGTGTTTTCCAAAGAATTTGAAGAATGCTGAAGAATGTTGTGGATGGTTTGGCAAGGGCTAAAGTTTAAAAAAAGGTAAGGTGATAGATCTGACTGAATGCTGTTGTGTTACTTAAACATGATCCTGAATAATACTGAGGATAAAACTCTTGTGGAAAAACAGCATAGCTAGCATGCTGGATTTCAAACTAACAGTAGCTTTTAATGCAATGCCATGATTGAACAAATTATGTTGAAGGAATACATCTCTGTACAACATTGCCAAGACCCTTGGGAACACCACAGATAGTTCCCTTGGGCAGTTTTAAAAAGATTGGCAAATGGGAAACTTACCTGAAACTAGGAATATTGGAGTCACTTAAGAGTTTCAAATCTCACTTTTCATTTTATAACTGTGGAGCTTTTTCAGATGATCCCATGTAAGACTTCTTGATCTTGGGTTAAACATAATTCTTTAAGAAGATTTTGATATTAAAGGTAGGCAGAAAAAAGGTCGAAAGATCTAGTGATAAAAGCTTGAGCTTCATGTGTAAAATAAGTAATAAATTGTATGTGAATAAATAAAATAATAAGTTAACTTGTGAAATAATGCAAACAATGGCAGCACTGGGGAATGAAGCCTAAATCAGTGAACCAGTCGGTTTCTGAAGATCACAAAACTGCTTCTAATATTTTCAGTGGTGTAAGCTGTAACTGTGATGGTCCTCGGGGCCCTGCTGCTTGTCCTCAAGGACACCTGCTATATAGATTAGCAAAAGGGTCTTTTGGCAGTGGTTTTACTTAAATTAGGTTACTGTATTGCACATGCTATGGGACATCGGTCTCTTATGGCTGCTCTATTATGCCTCTGGTCTCTCTTTGGAAAAATAGAAAGGTCAGAGTAAAGTAAGGATAAATTGTGTACAAATGTGAGAAGATTGTTCATCTGACTTCCGTGAAGATGCTGGTGTGAATAAAGGCTGAAAGATCAGGTAGGCTCATACCACTAGCAATTAACTGAAAATGGCATGCATTTTACTTATTTAAAGTTAGAGGGAGTAGCAAGGGTTCTCTCACTGAAGCTAGAAATTTTATCCTGTCGTAAGAAAATTCTCATCAGTTATTCTAAATACTGATTGCTTGTCATTGTGGTCTGTCTATAAAAGATATTCTTGGTGTTCATGTATGTGTGAGTTCAATAACCATCAGGATCAGAGAGGCGTGTTAACAGAAGGAGTTGTAAAAAGTATTATTCTTCCATATGGCAATTTTATACTGTATAAAACACTCTTATTTTCTCCTTGAAGAAAGACAGGCTGTCTTTTTTTAGCTGAACTTGTGCTTCCTTTCTGAATTGCTTCTAGACATGCAAATCCTCTTCTGGAAGAGTACTTTTGTAGACTGTTGCATGATTTAATCTTCCAGGCAGAGATACTAGAAATGAGTGTTTCAAGTTTGATCTTTGAGCTGAGTTCTGTCTTCTTGTAATTCTTCCAGTTCAATAACAGTTGCATTGAATTAATTTCTGCAGATCAGTATTGATATTGCACGACTACTTGCTGCCAAGTCATCTTCTAGCAATCAAATTTTAATGAGATGAAGGCATTATATTCTTCCAAAAGCTTTGTTTTAGCAGGTAACACCAGCTAAAATCTTTTTTGTTTTAATAGATATTAAAGATTTAATGGATATTTTTTAATTTGTGTAGTGTAGTCTAGTTCAGAATGTACATAAACAGATGCCAAATAATTTCTTTATAGTACTTTCTTTGCTTCTCTTGCCTTTTTAGACATAAGGATATGCTGGAGGTATGTTGTCTGTATACGTAATACAAGCCTGAGGCAGCTTTAAGATGGCTTTTGGAGTATCCAGTAGCAGTGCTATTTCTGTACCAAGACTTTGGCACAAACTCTGTAGTTTGCTTAGGACCCTCTGCATTTTTGGCAGTGAACTGAATGCTACATTGGGTTTATTGTTACAGTTGTTCTATTGTTAAAACTAGCCCTACATGTGCTGCAGTCACACCCTCAATTGTAGAGTACAAAACCCTTAAATCTTCGGTTTTCTGTTATGTCTCCTCTTACATAACTTCATCACTGTAATTTTCTGACTAAAGGTGTTGACAAGAGTTATATTTTTACACAGCCAAGTAGTAACGCTTTTCGAAATTGTCTTGAACAACAATTTCTTTTCAGAACTTGAAATATGACTGATGATCTTCATAAATGTCTGAATTGCTGTCATTATAGCACTCTACTGTGTGAAGAATTAAAAAAATAAAATCCACACAAATAGCAAAACAATGGAAAAAGCAAACCAAATAATTTCGGAACTGGTATTTCTAAAGACTAGAGCAGTGTTTTTATCATCTCCGCCCTTCCTCTCCACCCCGCCCCACCCCCCATCGGGGCAGGGCTATATTTTTCATTCTGAATAATACCTAAAATGAGATGGAGCTGTTTAACACATACCGTATCCATAGAGTCTATTTATTCAGACTGAATTCCACATGGCCCATGGATAATCTTTTTCCCAAATGTTTACTGGTATCTGCTCTTAACAAGTGCTGCACAGTATAAACTGAAGGAACCATAAAGAAAAGGGGCATAATAAAATTAAGTCTTGCTTTTCAACAAAGTCTGACTTAAGATGAAGAAGTGAAATTTTCAAATGGGTCAGATTTTAAAGAATTTTTCCGTAAAGGACGTGAGTCACATGCATTTAAAGGCTAGTATTAGAAAATGAGATACAAGTACGTTTTAAGAGATGGCATTGAAACTAATGCTTTTAACTGAGATGAAAGGAGATCCAGGTTCATTTCATGGTTTTGTTGAAGTTATTTTCTTGCACTTGTAACCACTCTGTGCCATGCACAGTCTGGAAAACGGGGATAATACTGCTCTGTTTCCCTGTCCCTTCCTACCTCAGCTGGTATGTACAGTCTTTCAAGACAGACTGACTGATACTGTGTGGGCATGTGTGTGGTCTCTAGTACTAACAAAGCTAATTTTGGATGTAGCTTGAAAGTGCTGTCGTAATAAAATTGAAAACAAATTGGAAGTGCGGGGTTTGAGCATTTATATGTGATGTTTTTCACATTCACTTGAGCTTCTGTTGTTGCCATAGTTAGTATTTTTAGTTGTAATTTCTGTTGATGTTTGTTTACCTTTAAGAATTTAGTTATGTTTTTTCAAAGCTTTGCTAAATCAGCTTCCCACAGGAACAAAAAGTACGTAGTTTGAGTAGCTGAAGAATTGGAAAGATTACATATTTGAAAATATTTGTTAACTTTTTTCCACCCAAACCTCCAAAATACGTAAGATTTTAAAAATACTTTTTTTTCTTTATAGAGTAAATAAATAACTTTGTTATCTCTTAGTAGGTATAAATATCTCCAACTGGAAAACCCTTTTCCTAGTTTACTGTCTGTTCTTGCTTCCTGGTCTCTCTCAGCATTAAATCTTACAGCATGTCTTTTTTTTATTGACAACATTTTTCACGTATAGTAAGTTGTACTTTTTCAAGGAGACTTTGCTATTCCTCCTGTCGCAGACTGACTGTTTTAATCATGTGTTTATTAAAACTTGGGTAGGTAGCTTTCAAAAGCCCCTTTTTGACCTTCATTATCTTTGAGAACTGTGCATTTTACCTGATTATTATTAAATAAGACTGAACCTCCTGATGTTCTGGTCTTCCACAAGATACACCTGGAAAATGGATGTGTTACTGTATACTGTTAGGCTTTGTTTACACTTCGACAGTTTTCAAGAACAAATGTAAAAAAATATTACCAAAAGGACCAGCTTGGTATTCGTTTTATCCATAAGAGAAAAGAATGATATTGCTATAATAAATTTAACTGCTAATTGTCGTATTGCAGAGCTCTTTGTTAATTTCCAAACTACTGGAATGTATATTTATTTTATGAATACGCAACATTCTAATAATACTATTTATTTCAGGATAATTATTGTCCCATGACTGAAAAAAGCAGATGATATTATTATAAGTCCACTATAAAATAATCATTTGAAAAGTTTAGTAAAGATAGAATCCCGTTCATATTAAAGTCAGCTGGAGCTTTAATATTGATCCCAGTGCAACTAAGACTTTACCTGTGAATATTGGAATCAGTGCTTTTTGAAACACTCTAGAATAATTAGATCTTAGAACATGTGATAACACCAGAAAGTTACCTCATCTAACATTTAGCAAAAGGAATTCTTTATCTTGGCTAAAATGTAGTATTTATCGAGTTTTAAAAGATGTGGAGAAGTTCAGGACCAAGAGTGCTTTCTAAAAGAGTTTGGTCTGAAAACAGATCTCAATAGAGGTTATTTTCATTGCAAGAAGATTTACCATGCACAAACCTCCCCCCCCCCCCCCCCCCCCCCATTTAATTGCCACCCTCTTCTTTGAGCAGAAGCCAGAGTACTAAGCAAAGCGCTGGCAGAATGCTTGAAGCTTATAAAGTATAAACTTGTAAAGTAAAAGTATAAACTCATTTTTGTTTCTTGATACAATTTGGAATCAAAGAAGATTTGTTAGTGTCTGATTAGTCATGATTATCTTCTGCAAGACGTTAAGTCATGCAGCTGTTTGGAAACTTTATTAAATCTGTTACTACAGTTCCATGCTCTTCTCCAAAGATTTTTTTATTTTATTTTATTTTTTTTTTCCTTTTGTCTTTCCCTGTTGGGCCAACTGCCAAAACTGACAGTTCCTGAAGATCAATCAGAAAACTTTTGCTTCTCTGCTCACTTCATCTGCATGCAGTCCTTCACATAATGTTCTTTACATAGCTTCAGCAGAAAGACCTTTAGCCAGCAGTTTAGTAGTGTGTGATATTCAGTGCCTAAGGTAACGCTACCAGTTTGAACTCAAAATAGTAACTGAAGAAAAAGGGAACAGGTTAAACTGTAGGGTTTAAAAAATAAAATATAATCCTCTATACATTCATTCATCTTGAGTTTTGTGCACTGGAATTTTTTTACATACCTTTTCTAGTGTGTGAGGTAAGTATGTGTCAGAGGGAGGGGTAATCTAAACAAGACATAATATTTCTCCTATGTGTTTCTACTTTGTTACTTTACATCCCTATAATTATATATTGTATTTGCTCCACTTGCTAATTTAGGTAACAAGTACCTGTATAAATTAGCAGATTTCTAGTTAGAAGTTGAATTTATCGTGCTGCAATAGTGGTCAGGTCATATATGTGTGTGTGTGTGTGTGTGTGTGTGTGTGTGTGTGTGTGTACTGTGGGTATTTGCACTTCTCTCCATATTATTTCTTACTAATACCTGAAGAATCCTGTCAAGGTTTCAAAGAGGTTGCTATATCAAAGCATAGAAGCAACTGGAAATGGAAAGTCCACAGAAGGCTTGATGTGTGTCAGAGATTTAACCCAAAAAAGCCACAAAACATACCGCTTTTGAAAGCTGTGTTAGGAAATAACAGCAAGCCTGCATGGAGTTTTCTCATTACTTGAAGAGTTGATGATGGAAACAATCCTTGTGTGCTTCAAAAAACATTTCTTGTGGTACTTGAGGCACAATTGTTGGGAACAATGGACTGCATGTTAGGTTGAAAATTGTCTGGACATCCAGGCTTCAAGGCTCAGCATCTAGTTGGCAGTCAGTGAGTGGAGGGTGAGGAGGCTGGGCTTCCTTAGTCTAGAGAAGAGAAGTCTATGGGGCATTCTAACAGCAGGCCCCCAACTGCCTGAGGGCAATTGCAAGGGTGACCAAGTTAAACTTTTCCTGGCAGGGGCACAGAGTGTAAAAACCAAACAAACCATAAAAAACTCATGGTTAGAAATTGCAGCCTGAGAGGTTCCAATTGGATGTTAGGCAAAACATCTTACGCAGAGAGATAGTACAGCACTAGCACAGGCTATTCCAAGGGACGGTAGAGTTTCCATCTGTGAGGGGGCTTGAGTATTTGGCTAGAAAATGCCAACTCTCAAAAGGGTGACCTGCCATGGTTTGAGCAGCAATTGTAACCTAAGCAGGAGCTGGGACTGGAGGTCTCCAGACGTCCCTTCAAAGCAGCATTTGTGTGATTTTGAGTGGCTTTGCCCTGTTATCCATTTATATTCAATTAATATTGAATAGAGCTTTTTGTCTTCAATTTTCTGCCAATAACAGATGATTTTCCAGCTTTTCCTTTGTACTCAGTATAAGAGTCATTTTGACTGTTGCATTCATGTAATAGCTAAGAAGTGCCTGGAGGCAACTGAACCAGAGGACAAAAAGAGGTACCCCTGTATGCCTTGAGTTACTAATTTTGAAAGTAGGCTTACTGCTTTTTGAAAGGCCGTTGAAAGAGGAAGAAATAGCATGTTATGTTACGTTTCCAAGAATTTCTACTATAAAGTGTTGGTTTCTGTACATATGTGAAGTGTAAAAATTACATAGGAATGTTTTCAGGAAATCCTTTTAATTAATTAAAAAAACCTGCTTCCCTCTGAAGTTCTGTGGTAATGAGCAACTAGTTACTGTCATCTTTTGTTTCTGAGTTTTAAAGCAGAGGACCCTCACATACCACATTACTGTATATCTGAAAAAGCTCTAATATTAATTACTAAATATTTAGAGTTGAAACTTTTCTTATGCTTGAATTTGGCTTTTTTTTTTTTAAAAGCAGTGTTAGCCTCAAGAGCTAATGCTGTTTCTAAAGGCCTAGAAGTTGATTTTCATAATTAAGGGCTATTGAATGAAATTAACCAAATAATGCATTAACAGCATGTGATGTCCTGTCATGAAATTAGTGTAGGTTTAGTTTTTAAAAATCAGTTTTACCAACACTGCATGAGTTCTTAAGTGAATCAGCCTTTTCAGTGAATCAGTGCTGAGGCCATTACTCCACCTGTGGTGCCCTTCTCTTCTGCAGCTCCTTGTCTGTCTCCTGAACTGTATGTGATTTTTCTGAGTTTTACCCATGACCTTTGCTAAAATATAGTGATTACAATGTGCTAAGAAAGGGGTATTTGCTATATTTAAAAAGTGTCAGTGCTGATCTTTGTGAAATGTGTTGTGCCCATGGGGGAAGAGACCTACTTTGAAGTAGGCAGGAATGAGCTTGTCTTGTCAGTGGGTTTAATTTCAGTTTGCAGTGGCATCTGCTGATCTGTTTGGTGATACCGTGGTTTTTCATCTGCATTACCAAGTTGGTGGAAGGGTTAGGCACTGCCGTGCTTTCAGAATGCCTGGAATCTTGTAATTTTCAGGGGCAGACTTTCTACATTGATAGATATATAAATCTGGTGATAGCATCTTGTACCACATCAAAGACAACTGCAGTGACTCATTCTTCAACTTCAGGCTATGTTAAATGTTTGCCTTTCCTAATCAGTGTAACCCTGTCGTACCCTTGGGTTGACTTTTACCATCTAGTGTGACGCATTTCCAAGACTTTCTCCTGCAGGTGACCTCAGTTGTCCATCTTCTTCTGATGAAGTTTTTTACTGATGGTATAAATACACTGTTCTATGTATGAAATGTGAGTTAAATACATTTCCCTTGTGTAGTATTGTTACCCTGGCTGAGATGATGCCTTACCTGCCTCAGTCCTTGCCTAAACTGATTCTTCAGGGTTGTTCAGTGCTATCTGTACAGTAATAATTTTTTCTTTCTTCTTTTTTTTGGGGGGCAGGAGGATGGGGAGGATGGTTGTTAATAGAAAGGTAGGCAGATCACGGAAGCATGTATATAGCTTTGGAGTTATACAGCTGACTGTTGTAAATCTGATTGAACTTGTTACTCCCTTTTAAGTGTAATTTGGACTAACTGATCCCCCAAATAAAGCCAAGAATTGCAAAGTCATGCCACAAAGAATAGAGACTATAGGCTCATCTTAGCCATGTTCAGGTAGCTGTGGTCTTAACATAGTTTACTCAAAAGAACTTTTCAGAATGTGCATGAACTCAGTAGGAAAAGGCTAGTTTTTTGAGGTACCGTGGCACAATTTATGTAGAACAGATAAAAAGGAATATTGCAGCTTATCTGAAGGAAAGTAACAAGCTTCTTTTCCCAGTGACAGCAGTTACTTGCCTTTGTAGTCGTACAAAATAATTCTTTTTTAAGAGAAGAAATTCCACTGTATGAGAGCAAATATTTAAAATGGAGCAACTGATGTGTGTAGGAATTTGGTAAGTTCATGGAACGCTGTTGTGTGCTAAAGTAAGTAGATACTTTTTCTTTACAAATGGAGGAGCTGAAGGTACTGGAGAAGCTCAGCCTCTGTTCATTAGATTGCCACATGCCTTTTCTTTCCTTTTCCCCCTTTTTATTGACTTCTCATTTGATATGCCTGGACTATTTACAGTCCTTACTTGCAGTGCTGTTGTTACTGTCCTGATGATACAAAAGAAAACACTTTCTTAATATGTTGTGAAATATAAAGTGATTTGTAATCCTGTGTATGCTTTTAAAGGCAAAACAAACTACTGAATGTAGTGTCATCAGACACCACGCTGACATATTTGTCTGAAATGGTGGTCCTTTGCATACTTTAGAAATAGCACTCTGGTGTACTATTCTCTGGGAAAGTCATTTTTATTATTGTTGGCACCTGAGTTTAACATGCAGCTCTCAGCTGACATACTATATATTATAGAAAAATGCTTGTGACTCAGCTAACAAAAACCCAATAAAGTGTCTAAATTAGGAATCCAGATTTTGTGCCCTTTTTTTGTGCTTTTTTTTCCTAATTACTGTATGCTGTCCTCTTATTTGTACACAAGGCATTCAGCCCTCTGCAACTGTGTATGGATACAAGCAAGACCACGCTTCGTCAATTTTATATAAGCAGCAATTTCACTTAAGAGAAAATACAGCATTTTCATACCAAAAGTAGAAGACACAAGTCATCAGAAGGCAAAAGTCTGTCAGACTTAAATTATATTTAAATATAGACTAATGCTTTTAAAATAGCAGTGCTGTTTCTATGGCCTCTTGCACGACATTCATTTAGCTGTCAGCCTTTGCATGTAGCTATAATAAGGTACAATTGCAGTGTATGTTTTAATTGTAGACTGAAGCGTGTATGTCTTACATAGCTTCAAATGAATGTTCATCATAATGCTGGTTATAAAACAATCAGAAAAATAAAGTATTTAACTGAAAGAGACGATTAATAGCTTATATTGTTACTAATAGGTAACTCTGGCAGTTCCTATAGTTTACTGACTTCACTGTCAAGCCTGACTGTACAGGTTTTTAGAAAAAGCCAAAGATAGTAAAAGGTTTTTCATTTCATGTGCTTATGGAATTAAATTTTGTAGTTTAGAGATCTCATCATTGTATGTCACAATGCTAAAATGTATTATGCAGATTAGTGCCTATTTTTTGCAACTGAGTACCCAGGACGAGCTGAGTCCAGCTGCTGAATGTGAATTCCTGTGAATTTTGGGCATTTGATTATGAAGTTTCTTGAGTTACTGTGAGGAGAGTTGGGGCTCTGAAAGGCATGGCTGCTGCTCACCGAAGGAGTACTTTCCTTTTGGTAACTCCTCACAGTTATGAATTCATAACCTGAGGGGATCTTTTCAGTAGTTTCAGTGTTTAAAAATCAAGTGTATTTGGGTTATTTCTCTTGAATTCATTTGCTGATGCATTGTAAAACATTCATTTAATTTTACATGTGTTTAGTCAAACAATGCTGATGAAGAATTTTGAGGACGCCCTCGACTGAGGCTCATCAACAAATTCCTGATTTCTTACACTTGGTGACTTTCTCAACTTCCCCAAGCATGTCCCAATTTCATTCCTGTATTGGGATAACTTTGTTCCGATATAGCCCTCAGGACGGTGGCAGCCATCAAAATCCTTACTACTGGACTCAATAAATGTAGGACATTCTCCATTAAAAAGAGACAAATCTAAGCCACCCCTTTTGTGCTAGGTGTGAGAAAACCTCTCCCTCTGCTTTTGTGTGATCTCTGTGCTATCTCCCTAATAAAGAACTAAAACCATTAGAAGGTAGTAGTCTCTTGGGCTGCTGTGAGGAGTCCAGTCTTGCATTCAGGTGTTTGCAGTCACGTTGCTCTTATCTCCACTTGAACTTCTGTTCTGCTTTCTGAACAGCAGTTGAGGTTTGTGCTTGAATAACTTTTCACCAGCAAAATAATACTTACTGCTTTTGGGTTGTTGTTACTATATAGATTTTCCAAGCAGAAATTCCTTGAAAGAAGAAGGAGCGCAAATAAAATAAAAGTGTCTTTATCTGTGCATAACATACAAATGCTTAAGGAAAGGAGAAGAAATTAGTATTGATTTATCTGTTTTTTGTCTTTGCTATAGGCGTGCAGGATCCTCAGCATGAGAAGATAATTACTGTAACTACGAATGGAAGTATTCACAGCCCCAAGTTTCCACACACATACCCACGCAATACTGTACTAGTGTGGAGATTAGTAGCAGTAGATGAAAATGTATGGATACAGCTTACTTTTGATGAAAGATTTGGGCTTGAGGACCCAGAAGATGACATTTGCAAGTAAGTTACTTTAACTTAGAAAAATTGGAATGGAGGTATGGGGGATGGAACAAAAATGTTGCTTGAGTTTTCATGTCAATATATTTATAAAATTCATCGTTTAAAGTGTTAGTTTAAGATTTTCTTCTGCAGTACTAGACAAGGTTTTCATGCTTGAAAGCTTTGAGGTCCTCCTGTTTTTCCTTCTGCATTCAGTATCTGGGCCACATATATTATGATACAAAAATGTGAAGTATTTAATCTCTTTCACAAATAAAAGTTGTGATACCTGGGAAAACATTCTTGACAGAAAGTTAGAGGAATGAATGTCTAATATTTACACAGAAAATTTGAGTAAGCAAGTTGCCTGAGGTGGAATTCAGGTCACGACACAAAGTACAACATCCTTGTTCAAAAAAAACCCCAACACCCAACTGCACAATATTTTAATAACCTTTAATGGTCTAGTTCTCAGTTTTCAATGAAAAACAGCACTTACAGTATTTCATTGATCACCATTCTTCAATGGGATTGGTTTTTTTCCTGACTTAAGTAAGTATTCTGCCTGCTCAGTCCCTGGCACAGCTTTCTGTCAGACCTGTGGAATCTGTATTTCCTTCCTATGATTCACGGCTGAAGGCTTTGTAGCTTGGGAGAGAAGCGACCGTGACACGAGGCATCAGATGTGATTGATCATGTTTTGGATATTTTGTGAGGCAGTAGGGGCTTGCATTATATGTGCTTCCTTTGGGTGGATGAAAGGGGGAAGATCCTAAACTCTTATATCCTATATCTGCCTGGCATCACAGCAACACATTGTAAAAAACTCAGTGTGCGAATAGTGGTAAGTTGTCTGAACTCTTTTCAGCAAATTAAGTAACAGATAAAATATGACATTTGAATGGCAGATTCTCCTTTGTTGTGTTTCTGGAGAGGTCCTTCACACAAGATTTTTCTTTCAAAGTAGTTTTTTTATTTTGTTTTATTTTTCTGTTTGGGATTTTACTTTTTGAATATCTTATATACACATTTGATTTGATTCTTGCTTTCAGTTTTTCTAATTAACTGATATTTGGTTGTTTTTGTGTCTTGTATTGACTTTTGATAACAAATTTGAACTTCATGGAGGTTACTTTTACACTTACCCTTAATTTGGGAGCTGAGGTTCATAACAGATGGGCAGATATCTTTCATAATTCTGAAGGGAGTAATTGTCAAGGCCATGTCAAATATAATTAAAATACTAAGGACTTATAAACATATGTTTGCTCAGAGAAGTGCACTCCCTTTGCACACTAATTCTTCTTTAAATGAAAGCTTAGCTTGCTTTTTCTTTTTGCATATGGCAGAGTGATGTGGCAAGTGAAAGAAAATCCAGGTAGGGTGACTCATTCATCCAGTTGCAAAGAAAAAAATAAAATAAGTTAAAATATTTTAAATATTTTAACTAGCATAGTTTTTTAATGGGAGTACATTTATTTTAAGTAAACAATGTGCTGGATACAAAAATACTGGTCAAATTAAGAAATAGTAATAAGTCACTTATAATCTTCACTTGGTTATAGTCTTACCATGCTTGGATTTACACAGGGATACCAGGAAATAGTATGAATGCAATTCCTGATACATGCATTTCTGAGGACTTGTTGGCTTGGAAGATATGACGCTCTGAAAAAGAGTTATATTGTTGTTCTTAACCAAAAGAAAAAAAATATAGCTAGGGTTCCTATGAAATTTAGATTCAGTAACAAACTTAGTAAAGGAAGAGATAGTACATCTTGTTTCCTGCGAAAGGAGCATAAATAATTGACAGGTTGAGGAAATAACTAAAACAAAGAGAGTTTAACTATGTAAAACAATTCTACGCAGGCCAAGTAAGTTACCAGTTATCAGAGTAATATCTCTTTATAAGTAATGTCTTGTGTTTTTTATCTCTTAGAGTTCCTAATAAAATTATTTTAATCTTCCCCCCCCCCCCAAATACCTTCTGTAGAAAACCTAAGGGTTTTTACTGACTGCATCCCATACTATTTTTATTACTCCACTGTGTTTTTGTCCTTTTGAAACATATAAATCAGTGTTGCTGCTGCAGAGTATTCGACAGTTACTCCAAAAGGAAGTTTATATGACAAAGGACAGTATAAAGTATTATGTGAAATATAATTGTTTATTATTTAATTTACTCTATACCTTACAGTGACCTGATCCTTTAGTTCTGACCTGTGACTGTAACTAGGTAAAAACTGCAGCCTGGTAACATCAGACTTTCTATGCAACAATGTCCAGTTTATTCCAGGGTATCTTTCTCTCCCTTCTATAGTGCTTGAGAGGACCTCACAAGTTACCTGCAGTGGCTGTTGCACAGTTATCAGTTCCTCTACCTACTTCTTAAGCTGCACGTTCTGTGCAATGCCAGAGCTCTCTCCATCCTCGCTGCAGGCTGTAACGCCCTGTTGTGTCAGCTCACTGGGCTGATGAGAGAATATGCTGGAGTATATTAGTCGAAGATAATTAGCAGCTTTTAAATCTCGTAGTAATTCAAATATTGCTCATCCATTGGAAAAATAAAACCAGAACGTATCCATCTATGTAAGATGTTTCTGCTTAACATAGTTCTATAACAGGAGAACAACAGAGGTAGTGAATAAGAACTGTCTTAGATGTACCCTGAAGCTATGGCAAGTTTTTGCCTGTATCTGGCTGACCTGACCTCCACACTTGGATATCTCCAGAGTCAGTTCTGACATTTCAAACTATTCCATGAGGTCCTTTCATTTAGAACAAATATTCCATTTTAAAGATACATTGAAGGCTAGTCTCCATCCATTCTATCCTGAATCTGAATCAGAGTGATCCTGAATGGCTTTTATTCTGCTCCACTTTTACTTGCAATTCAACTTAGAGTATTTACTAAGGTAGAGTATTTGCATTACAGCAAATTCTATGTTTATGAGCAGCCATCCTGACCCAACCTCACCTGGAACAGTATTAACATGCACAGTCCTAATTTTTGTGCTAATTCTCACCAGTCTGAAACATGATTGCTGTGTTCTGTATGTTTTGGAAACAAAGCTTGAATTAAAGTTGATTTAGAATAAACTTCTGATATTTTGCCTGTATTTCTCCAGGTGATTTTTGTCCTGGTTTTACAATTGTGATGTGCTTGAAATTTATGCAGTTCATCTCTGCATTGCTTAAATACAGCTAAGCATTTTTTTAACAGTAGTTCTACTTCATCTGCACTGCATCCTTTCTTATGGGCAAAATGTAAAGAATCCCATTGTGTCCTTTCCAAAGTGAACACAAATTGCAATTTACATGGAAACTAGATCCATGCTTGTAACTCAGAAGAGATTTAGGTTATTTGGTTGATAATATGATTATATAAATACTTGCAATGTTGCAGTAATTTTAGTGTTGTACACTTTGCTTGATTTCAGTTGTGACTTGCGAAAGAAAAAGGTTACAAACAAAAAAATGCCCCAGCCAACCAACCAAACAAAAAAGGAGAAGTATGCAATCTCCTGGCTGTTTTGTACAGAGCTGTTCAGGTGATAGAACTGACAGTAAATTTTCCTTATTTAAGGGCATTTCTAGCTAATAGAAGCATAGATGAAGAAAAGAAGCAGCTTTTCTTCTACTGATATGATAGCTGATATGACAGGTCATTATTTTAATGATGTTAGCCCCTCAACTCTGTTTTAATCATAAGGCCATTAGACTTCTGTGCCTGACAGTTCCTATCATCAGGTACATGCCATAAGTCTTCTTGACCAGCAGGGACTGAATTTTGCTCAGTTGTTGCTCGTTGTCCAAATTTGTTGCTTTGTCTCTGAGAACATGCAGTGATAACAACTTTGTGATAAACTCCTCTGTGACAGGAAGACACAGATTTAGCTTTTTTCCAGGAAGAACATGGATGCTGCAGTTGACTTTAGAAGGCAGTCTGATGTTGTGATTAGGTTGTACATTGGAGCATTACAACTCAAGGCTGCAATAGGAAAAGAAAAAAAAATTCTTTTTTACATTACCAGCGTGTGTCAGACTTGCTCTCTGTGCACAGAATGGCTCTAGTTGTTCATCTTAGTGGTGGTTGCAGCTGTTCTTTCTAATCATCAGATGATTACAGTCTGTTTGACTTATATCGTATATAATAAAACACTGAAATGTGTCACAAATCCCAAGTGCAATTACTGTAGATAAGATGATGAGGATAAAATACATGAGTAAAAGAATGTGGAACCAACTAATAGTTGAATAATAGGTGCCATTTGACCATCGTCTTCGTATTAGAATAGCTATACTCATTTCCAACTCTCTTCAGTCTCTAATAATTTAAGTATGAACTATAGTCTGTTGCGGGGGGGGGGGGTTGTTTTTTGGATGGAGGCAGGGGAGCTTTTAGCAGCTGCATAGTTGACTCTGTTCATGTAGTTGTATAAGAGAAGCATTTACTTACAATTTTTTTTAAATAATTCCCAAAACTTGTTTAGTTAATATGTGCATTATGTAGAACTTTTGACCGAAGAAAACAAGTTAAGCTGAAGGCAGCTGTCAGTGCTAACATGGGATAAAATCTATGTGAGTAGTACTGTGACTTTTTTTTTTTTCTCTTCACATCAAATTAAACACTTAGCTTTTAATACTGGGAATGTTCTTCCTCTGAGAATTCTTAGGATGATGCTTTATGATACAGAGCTACATGCATTAAATTCACTACCTCCTGTTCCCCTAATGTTTCTGTAAGCTACTTGCCTTCACTTCAGATCTGCTGTGACTGAACCGTACCCAAGCTATTCCGTTCTATTCAGGGAACACCAAGGTTCTGTGGCAGAAACTGTAACCCAACCAGCATCAACAGTCAAGCCTTCCTAGTGAATGTATTGTTAGGAAGTTGTTGACAAGGGTTAAAAAATTAGAAGATTTGTCTAAGTTCTGACAAGACTCTGTCTTTAGTCAGTGGCTATGAAGAAGGAAAATATTTGCTTAGCAGTTTTTGGGTTTTTTTTTCATAAATTGTGTCAAACATATACAATGCAGTAATAAGTTACGGTAAACACAATAAAAAGGCTAAACATTTTGTTATGTAGTTTTCTAAAGACACCTTTCTGTGTCATATAAGACACAATGAGCAATTACACCACATCAAGTTTCCTTTCTTGTAATTACTACAAATCATACATCTAGCATGTGGAATAAAATATGGATGCGTAACTGCAACTCCTAAGTGCTTCAGTAAAAAAGGACAGATATTTTGCTTCTGTTTGGCCCCTTGTCATGAAAGCAGCTTTTTATTCTAGAAAAGTGAAATTCCACCCCAGCCCTGGGGAAAAAATATTTTGTGTGTGTGTGTGTTTTGCCTTGAGTGCATTATAGAGGCAATGTCGATGTATGTGTGAAGAACATACTAATATCAAGCATAGATTCAGGAAAAAAATATGACTATATAACTCTTCACATTAAGTATGAATTCTGGGGCTTTTTAGGGCAGTGAGTTCCTTATCAAGGTCTAGTTCCCAAGGAAATTATTTTCTGGACAACTGATGGGCTGGCCTCGCTGTCAGACAGTCTTAAATGCTTCTTGTGGACTGTGATAACAAAGGGTGAAGTTTTCTTTTGGGTAAGTACAAAGTTCAAGTTGGCTTTGAATAACTGGACGAAGACCTTTAAATGAACTCAGTATTCAAGAGGATCTGGTACAGACAATGTTCATGGTAAGTCATGTCACTAAGTAGCTGGGCTGCTGGGATTTGTGCTTCTCCCTCTCCCCATCTCCCCAGTTCTGTAGATGCAGGGATTGCTGCTGCCACCTCTGTTTAAAAACTTGGAAAACAGTGAGGAGTCCCCCAAAATTTCTAAGGCTTCAAACTGAACAAAAAACCAGTCACCACCAAAACCCACAGACTCTGAAAACAGACATGAATGTTATAGTGAAGATCAGTCCTTAAAGCTCTTTTCTTAAAGCTGTTGCCTTAGAATTTCAGCGTGTTCAATTTTAGCCACCTTTTTTCATGAACTGCTACATGTAAAGGTGGGCTGGGCTTTGTTGAAATGACTCTGCATATCAGTGATACTTAAATGTCGCTTTCATCACTCACTGTACCTTCTTCAGCAAAAGTGAAATCATACTAAAGTTAAATTTTATTATTGCTCTGTTCTGCAAGTCAGATCCATTTCGGTAGAATTGATTCCATTAATATATGGAATTATGAAAAGCGTATGAACTCTCATTCCTCAATACACAATTTCTTTTCACTTTATTTTATCCAACATATAAATTACTTTTTAACCATTTTTATTCAAAGTTTGAAAGGGGATCATATAATTTAAGTGGCTTAGGTGAGTTCTAGCATTCAAGTGCCTTAGGTTAATTGAAATACAGATGGGAAAAAATTCTTATGAAATAGCTAATCTAAGCTGAAGTCCTTGGTAGCAACACTGATGTTTTACTAGTGGCAGGAAGGTGGCATTTTAGGAGCAATGTGTAGAAAATGCCATAAAATTTCTGTTAAGGCAGCTGGTGGAGTAATTTCTTCTGTTGTTTGTGGAGTTGGTTTTTTGATTTTTAGTTGCTCAATCAATTTGCAAGACAACTGAATAGTGATACCAGTTCAAGAGAGGTTTAAATGCTGAATGGATTGAAATGGACAATGAGAATGGGGGATAGGAATTAAAGTTTTTAAGAAATTACATTAACTTAGGACCAGAGTACTTTGGTTATCAGAAACCGTTCTTTTACATATAAAGAAAAAAGATTAATACTACAAAAGTTGTTTCTTTCATGTGAGTTCAGTTGTAACAATATTATTTCCATTTAATGAATGCAGAGGAGTTCAATAGACTCATGCATCCTACTTTCTTATGTTTTCAAGAAAAGATGAGTTGTTTTTCATGTCAAAAGAAGTATCTGGATCTGTTTTTCTATTCTGATTTCATTGGACAGAATTGTGACTCCTTGTATTTTTTTTTTTCTAAGAAAGCTCTTTCTTTTGCATTTTCCATGATTCCAGAAAAAATTGACTCTTTGATTACCAAGTGATTTAGACACTAACTCGTCTTTCAGCTGGTCCCATTCTGCTGGTTTAGCTACTGTCCATAGTTCTCAGTGTGGCACAGCTGTGCACTGTATCCAGAAGTATACACATTCCTTTGGGTTTTCTACTGCTTATTAAAAGTTGCTTGATACTATTCTCATTATAACAGTTTTGTAAATGTGACAAAGCAGATATCGCAGGCAGTAAAAGAAGATAAAAAACTAGAAAACCAAGCTGTAGTATGGTTATAACTGGTTATTACTCTATAACGCATTTCTTAAGCTTCAAAAAGGGCAAACTCAGTTCTGCAGAGAGGATTTATAGCTGCAAAATTGTACTCTCTAAACAAATCAGAGTGCAACATAAGGAAGGTAAAGAGAAAGACGCTTCTCTGAGTGGAAGAAGAGGACAGCATAGCCTGCATAATGTGATCAGAAGGACTTGCTGGACAAACTTAGGGGCTATTACTGTGTTATTGCCTACCCAATTTTCCCTCCTTTACAGTAAATCCAGCATTCATTTTTAGTATCCACTGTTGCTAGAGGACGCTATAATGGATATTATTTCACAAGTAATTTAAAATGTATTTTCACAGGCCAGGTGAGTGTTAGGAGAGTGATTGCTGATGAGTGAGCAGTTGACATAATCCCTTACTCCTTTTTCACACCAGAGACTACACTCATTGATTTAAAAAACATTTCTGGCTCCTTAAAATTCTGTCCTGGTCCTCTCTTTCTCAAGCAAGCTATTTGTATAAAGTAAACTATGTCCACAGTATCAAAATACTTTTATAAACAGTCCTAATCCTAATTTATTGCTTCTAAAATTGTTTCATGTTACCATAGCTGGCTGTGTTTCTAATGGTCTAAACTGAAGTTACTTTCTTTGAAAATGAGTGTGGCACTGCTGGGTCTTGCTTCTGTCTCGGGTACTCTGGGAACACTTGTTATTGATGGAGTTCCCCTGCTCCCGCCCCGGCACTTACTGAAAGATAGAAGTACATGTAGATAAGGGGACAAAAAACACACTGTGAGCCATCACCACCTGAGTTCAGGGATGTAGATAGACCCTGTAGCCACCTGCAGTTTCTGGTGTAACTCTTTAAGTCCTGATGTCAAGAGAAATGCAAACCACCCAGGCAGGCCCAGCAACATAATCTAGTTACCCTGTGTAGTGTCTAAATATGCTGGTCTATATGCAGCACACACTCCCTTCCTGATTTTTTCTGGTTACTGTAAGTACAGTTAAGCCCATAGGCTCACTGTCAGGTTTAAAAGCAGCTTTCCCGTTTATTCATCAGGAATAGCAGTCAGAACCAACTGTTCTATTCCTAGACAGACAGTTGTGTTTCTTCACCTTTTTGCTTTTCTCTTCCTCCCCTTGTCCTCTTCCTTTCTCGCTCTCACTAGATGCTGTGGTTGCTTCTTTCTTTTCATCAACATTTTAACAAAATATGTTGCTTACACAAAATTATAGTTAGACAGCATTTCCAGCAAATATCGTCAGTCAGACAAATCAGTAGCAGTCCTGTCTTGCAGTTCGTGCTTCCCCATTAGGATAAAGTAGAAATGAAATATAATGCAATTTATATGAGTCTCTTCCCATCTGATCATCAGGATACCGGAGAAGGTGCATGTGCATGAAAAACTGCAAGAAGGAAGATTACTTATAAAAAAGATCAGATGCTCATGTGGGAGTGTCCTATATTTTCCTTTTCTGACTGTAACATGAGAAGAGGGACACCGTTAAACTAGCAGCAATAATTAAGAAGTACCGCTTCAGACTAGCCTTTGATTTGTATGCGCTGGCTGGATTAAAAATAGGTTTGCCTCACTTCATGATCATTAACTTATAACTAGGTACACTGAAGTGAGAGGAAATGTCTTAACTTCTTTTCACTCTTTAGGTGAAAACTGATCTGCCAGGGTTGAGAACACATTTTTTTCTGCCTCATGCAGTATTATACAACTGCTCAGTTGCTTTATAGGGATTTTCAACTTTCTGTTCAAGTAGCAATTACTAGCCTGTCCTGAAGCAGTATATTGGACTTTGTGACAAATGGTCCATCCTGAATTGATAAATGCTGTGTGCTCATGCAGCAGCCAAAAGACCATATGGTACTGTAACGCTGAGCTAAAGAAATAAAGGTGTTTTCGTTTAAATAAACAAAGACAGAGCCCCATCTCCATTGAGGAAGGCATTTGGAGGAGGGAATAGAGGAAACTTAACCAGGTGTGTAATGCTGCTAGATCATCAGAGGTGCTTGAGGGGAGGCGGTGCTACCCATGCTGCCCTGGGTGAATTTGTTTGTTTTCCCAAATATGCTGTTGAATATTGTTAGGAAATTGCTTAGCCGGTAGTTTTTATGTAGTTGACTGGAGCCATCGCTACATTCCAGGATGTAAGGAATGTGCATAAAGAAAAAAAACTTGTCATGTTGGATACTAGAGTAAACGTCTAAAAAGCTGCTTGAAAGACTGTGGTAAAAGCATGAGTGTAGATTCACAGAGGTTGGAGCAGACGCATTGACCACTGTGAACTGTATGAGGAGAGGTGAACATTTTATAGTGGGTTAGAAAGAATGCTTTACAGCCGTGGCTGTTGGTGTAAACTCTGAGCTCTGCTAACATTTTTGGGTTTGTACAAAGTATTGACCTGTACAGTAGGAGCATGTGATTTACTGTGGTCATTGTAATTTCTGAGATAAAATATACCTGATTTACAGAACAGTACTGGGAAAAAGTTGGTAAAGGCATTTCATTCACCGAAATCTGGAGAGCATAGTACTGTAGGATACTCACTGAGCTGATATGCTGTCTGGGAGCAAAGGGCTGCCTCTTTATGAAGGGTAATGTGCTTTGGCGAGTGTAGTGTCCAGTGCAGTAGGACCCCGAATTCTGTTGGCCATTTCTTCTTTGTCTTTGATATATAGTAATACCGGTATGAATTTTCATGCACTTTTTTGTTTTGTATCTCTGTTCTACTCAATGTGCCATTTTTAGACCACAATTAATCTTTATTTAAGGAGAGCGAAACATGTTTCTTATCCTGACTGGCTTCGGGAATACCTGCCATAAGTATAGGTAGCTTCTAAGAAATTTGGCAGTCGGTCTTTTAGAAGGAGGAGTTTGAGAAACCATCTTCTTTCCTCCTTATCGCCACTTGATCTGCAGGACTATAATGTCTCTTTCTGTAAGATTCTTATTCAAGTGCTTGAAATAATGTATCAATAGAAGTTATGTGAGTATAAATTAGTTTGTAGCGCAGACTATCTAGGATTAAAGTCTTACTTACATGCTTTATCCATATCAGGAGTTTAACATAAGCTTAAATAATTACAGGTTTGCTGTCCGAATATAGAATTGTTTTGTTTTCGAGCCTCAAGTACATTTATTGATTTCCCTAGTTTCCAATTTCTCGTTCTTGTGGAAAAGCGACAGCCCTTTCCTCCCCACAAGGCAAAAGTTACTTTCAGAGACAACTTGATATTCATGTGCTTAAGATGGAGATGTTTAAATGCTTACCAGTGTGCCTAGATACCAGACATAATGATTTATTTCCTAGAGGTGTTCGTGTGCCAATTTAACAGTCACCAGGGAAAGGATGTGTTTTCAGCCATACTCAGCTTATCAGCTGGCGCTGAAGTAAACTTTTGATACAAAGGAGAGTTTTGGGGAGGAGGATGCAGAGATGCGTTTCTTTGGGTTTCTTATTTTTGCATGCAGTGCTCTGACTCTAGTTCACCAAGTGACAAAAGCTACTACACAAAGTGTGTATCTCAGCTTCACATGATGCCTCAACTTTTCGGTGGATCCACAGAAGAAGGAAATATGTTTTCTGGTAGACTGGAGAGTGGTAATGAAACAGTTAAATTCTGCAAATCAAACAACCACTGCATCCTTTTCTTTTCGTGAAGAGTGTTCAAATGTTTGAAGAGTAGAATTTGGGGATTTGAACTCTTTCTTGTTTTTCCCTTTCACTTGCAGTGTTGTGAATGTATTTTTATGATCTAAATGGCTTACGGTGAATGAAGGGGATGAAGATTGAAATCTAAGGATTAAACTTTTTTTTTTTCATATATCCTAAATAACAAGGTAGAAATACAGAGAGAGTTGTGCGGTTGTGTTAGAAGCCTCAGGCTGTTACTAATCAGGATGAGGAAAGATTAAATAGAGAGAACCATGGCAACCATCTAACATTTGTGAATGAATCTGTGTTTCCATAAGGCAATTTCTAATGTACAGTACTGCATATTCTAAAATAGATGTATTCAAAGTAGGTTGGCACAGAAACTAAAATCCATATTTGGTGAATGGCAGTTAGAAATGTTCTCTGTTTATACCTTGAGTATCTTTATTTCATGGAAAATGTAGGCATGGCAGGGTACTTGGGGTTTTTAATGCTCATTTTCTGTATTGGCTAGAAGTGATGTCTATTGCTGGAAGTGGTGTTTGTGTATAATTAAACATCATTTTCTGAGTACAAAAAACCTGACCTCACCAGTTATTTATTTAAATATATATGGGTATTCTGTTTCTTCCAGTGACTGTTACAACACAGTGTATGCAGGATCAGCAGATACAGGTACTACTACGGAAATTTATTTAATGTCAAATCATTGCTGTTCCATCATCCTTTCTCTGTTTTTATGTTAAAACATGAAGCATGACAGAAAACACAGAACGCAACTCTTTTCTCAATTGTTGGATAATCTGTAACGTTATCCAAAAGACTTTCCTGTTATAGTGGAAGGCACTGCCAAATCTTCCTAAAAAGGATGAATGCTAGGGGTGAATTGCCCATGCTGTGAGCCTCAGGAACTGGAATCAAATGCCTCTAGGTAACTTTTTTTCAGAAATTCCTACTGGAAAGACAAAATCCAGAGGGAATATTTTAATATTTAAAATTTCATATCGGTTAGTTTTTGAAAAATTTTTTTTCCAGTATCCTGACTTTACTGTCACTCAGTGTAGCCCCAGTCAAATATTTCTGAAAATGTTGAGTGGGACCGTATTGATTGAACTTTTACCCTGCGTGGAGTATTTGCTGGTGCTGCCTTGGGGTCACCATTTCAGCCAAGGTGCCCTCTCCCTTCCATTCTCACAGGAAACTTGCTTGCTTTATCATTTGAGGGGTTTTTTCTGCCACTCAGCTGGCAAGTGGAGTTATTAATAGCTTGCTTTTAGTGATGTGCATGATGTGCACTGCTAGTGGTTTATGATTTCAGGAATCTTGTATCTCCTGAGCCTAATGGAGGACTGCACTGAGTGGGCCAATCTTTCCCAGTCTGAGGAATATCTGAATAGATATTGTTGTCTGGCAATAAAAACAGTATCATGTAAATTAATGCATTTGAAGAGCAAAAGGATTAATTAAACAGGTATTCTGAAGCTTGCAAACTTGGGTGGTAGGTGGTTGTATAACCTGGCCTGGCCCTATTGTAGGAAAAATAAATAATACCAAAAGTAAGATTGCATCTTACATAAACTGAAAAATAGTGCACAAGTACCTGCAGTGTCATTATTACCAATAATTTAATTTTTGTGTAATTTGGTTTTTGTCACACATCATGTGTCTTTTGTCTCTGTGCCTTGGTCTTGGAGGAAGACTTACTTTAGACTCAGTGACAGCAGGCAGTATTGGTAATAGAAAAGAAGAGAGTTCTCCACATATTGAATGAATGATGCAGTACATTCTTTTTACAACTGTATTGCTACATCTGTAGGCTTGTAGTTTGCCTGAAATCTGCTTATTTCTAATCCATCATGCCAAAATGAGAGCAATTTCTGCCTTCTTCCTTCTTCCCTCTGCCCTTCGTCATAAACTTTGCATTCCCCATGTCCCATCATGCATTTTTTTGTCGGAGACTGTACGGCATGTTGACCTGTGGGGAACAAGAAGGCTGGCTAAACAAATTGGGTCTGCTTTAGATACCATGGATTTGAGTGCCTTTGTCATGCTCCAGTGTTCCCTTTTCTACTCAGATAAACGTGAATCTGCCCATCGGAGCATTACTGGAGAGCTGGGTGGATTGGAGGAGGCCTCCAGAATCTGTTGTAAGTGAGCCTGACAAGCTTCCATAAAAACGTCTTCAAGCTAAACGTTTGGCCTTACTTTCTTCTGTATATATAGTGTTTATTTCACAAAGAGCAATATGATTACTTACAGATGTGATTTAGAAGTGATCTAAAGAGGTGAAAACTATGTAAGGTGTCACCAATACACCCTTACAGTTTTGTCTATACAAATACACAGTTGAATAATGGAAAATTTTGTTCCATAGAAAATTTAAATATTTCAGTAGCAAAAGTGAAAATTATTTCAAATGGAGGTGAAGAGAGAGGAAATTTTTCTTTAGAATGATGGTGTAAAAAATTTTGCTTAGAAAAAGATCGAAATGATATTTTCATGATGATAATTTCAATTAATTTCCAGTGTTTCCAAAAGTGAAGCTGCCCAAATATAAACCTTCTACGTTCTAGTCAATAACAGTTTGTATGGTGAACTGCCAGGGGACCTTGAATTTGGTCTGAAACTGAGGTAAATATTTTGGTGTGCTTTGCTGGTACCGGGAAAACTTTGTAATTCCATGTGCTTTGAAACAAGCAGGAACAGAAATATTACAGCATCCCACAGGACACTGGCAAAAAAAAAAAATGCTACAAATGACAGGATGAGAGGAACTGGCCTTAAGTTGCGTCAGGGGAAATTTGGGTTGGCTATCAAGAAAAATTTCTTTACAGAGAGGCTCATTAAGCATTGGAACAGGTGCCCGGGGATGTGGTGGAGTCTGCATCCCTGGAAGTGTTTAAAAGATGTGTAGATGTGGCACTGATGGACATGGTTTAGAGACCCTGGCAGTGCAGGGTGCGTGGTTGGACTCGAGGATCTTAAAGGTCTCTTCTACCAGATGATTCTGTGATTCTGTGACATGGATTGTTATCAACTTCCTATTTCTTCATTTAACAAAAAAATTCAAATGGTTTCTTATCAAAGGGTGAAGGAAACATATATTTCACCTTTTGCTAGCTCTTTTAATGGGTGTGCTGGATTTTAGTCTAGCATGCATCTATATACAGATGGAAAGGTCCTATGTCACTGATATGACAAAGTGTTCTACCCTGTGGATTTCTGCTTCTTACATTCATTGATACATTTGTGGAATTCCAAAGGCAGAGGGAAGCCACAAAAAGGTCACAAAACTGCAAGCCAAGATAAACAGTCTGTCAGAATATGTTTAGCAAATGATAGTATAAACCACACAAAATATATAGAAAGGAGAGAAAACTCTATTACCTTGGAAAATATATTTCATGGTTGGAAGGGCTTATGTTGCTTCTGTGCTCTTTTCCAATAAATTGTCTTTGCTCAGTTTGTTAATTTAATCCATGGTCCTAGGCACCTAGGTCATAGGGAAGAGGAATATGTGTTCTGCAACAGGTATAATGGAAGGCATTGTGGGTATCATGACTAAAGGAAAAAACACCTTTCATCCCACGAAAGGAGATTGGACTACATCTTCATAAATTTTACTTAGTAATATTTGAGTAATATATTAAACATAGATAGAGCACAGAGTATTTCTGTTGTCATAGTTAGAGGGTTGTGTTTTCTCCTTTGTACACTGCACAGAAAAGGATTCTTTGTTTTCTTCAATGTGCATTGGAACGTGTTGATGGAAAATAGCTCTTCAGGTCTGGTTGTTTTTCCTAGTTTCCTTGCATTTGTTGTACAAGTGTCTCTTGAGGGGGAAATAATTTTGGATGTCTGCTTGTTAGCCCTGTGATGTGAAGCTGCGGAATTATGTAGCGCAATCTCGTAAATGCTAAAGCATCTGAACCACTTGTTTTGTTACTTTTCACAGCAAGTTCAGACTTCAGTCCAGATGTGCAACGTGAGGAATTTTAGTTGCACAGAAGATTCTTTCAGCAGACTCTTGCAGCGCATGCAGCCTAGATAACTGACAGGAATAAAGTTTCTGGCTAAAAATGTCATTATGTCCAGGAAACATGTGAGGGACTTTTTTCTGTTGATGTAGACAGAATTTCTAAAGATTCCCCTTGCCGATGGTGAAATATCTGTGTTGTGCAGTGAGCTCCACCTACATCTGTGTTCAGCAGTAAGAAACCGATACTCATATCTCATATATTTGCTTATGAAAACAGAAATTTTTGTCTACAGCACCAGCCTTGTTTATTTGAACATAAAAGAACAAATCCTCTATGGGTACTGAGGGAGACTTTGCAGAGAGTAATCATTATAAACCATGCTGTGGGTGCTGCACCGTGTTGCAATGAGAAAGTTACGTTTGATTGGCTTCTAAAATAGGTTTCAATAAATCCCTTAAATAGTGATATTGGTAATGTGCACACTGCAGTGCAGTACTAGTGAGTGCTATATAATGACTGGAGTGTTTCCAGATTAATCACTTGGAAACAAGTGGGCTTCTGATGACCAGAATGGTATTAGGATGGGGAAGGGTGGTTGAGAAACCTTTCAATCAAGGTAACAGTGATAACACAGAGAAAAATCAGAAATGATTTATTATGACAGCTTGTTTACAAATACCACATACAAAGATCAAGGAGAAAAGAACTGAGTATAGATTAAACACCCCAACACATGGATCTGTTATGTATATCAAAAAGCTGAATTTTACTTGGTTTTTTCAGAGTACGTAGTTCCCTCTATTTTACCTCTCAACTAATGGAATTAATTAGCATTTATTTTAAGGGTCTGCAATTTAAACTGTGGAATTTGAGTTTCTTGTTTACTTCAGGGGTACCAGGGGACCAAGGGGTATAGTAGAAAGTACTCTGCAAGTTATGCAGAAACACTAAAACCTATACTATGCCTGACCCCCAAGATATCTTCAGCCTAAATGAATAAATGTAATGGTTAACTTACTCTTTACAAATCAGAAAAGTAGATAGTTATTTCATATTCTTAACTAAGAAAATAAAAACCATTTTCTTTAGAAATCTCATAAGCTGATCTTAGAAAGAAAATTTTAAGAATTCACTGCTCAAAATCAGTTTGATAATTGTGTTGAGCCCTGAAGTCTTAGTACAATTAGTGCACACATTGTCTTTGTAATCAGTTGTATACCTGATTATAAAGTAAAAACACTGGTGGGTCAGTTAAAGAAATTAGTGTTTGGGGGGAAAAAAAGATGCTGATAAAGTAATTAGTATCATAAGTTCAACAAAGATTTAAAACTGTGCTACATGGCAGTAATGGATTTCGAACACAGTTAACAAACATTCATTGCATTCATTTTTAATTAAGTGGGGAAAATGCTGGTTCTTTAAATGGAGATAATAAATGTGCAAGTCAGTCTTGCACAAACATGCAACACAAGAATTTATTGCCTGCTGTCTAACTAGGGAACTGGGAACCATTATAAAGATTAGCTTTACTGAAAAAAAGTCCAGAAAAAGCTTTAGTAGAAAATGTTTATGGGGTAATAATTTTCACATTAAATATTGCTTGGCATATTTGGTAGAGTGTGTGTGTGCCTGTTCTTTAAAATGTGTTTGCTATCATCAGAGGTAGGATTGTTTGTACCCTTGAAAAGCATTCAATGCTATTTACCAGTTTAGATTTGTGTGAGAAATACTTAGTATATGACTACACGTGTAAGAGAACATGAAAATATCAAACCTTGATGCTTTTTCAGAGGTGTGTTACGCTTGTGCTCAGAATACAAGTCATGGTTTAAAAGTAAAACCATGACTCGGAAAGCCGCAGCTGTGAACTTCCCAGTGCTTGCCGTGCTTTAGCGGTTGCGTTCTTGCCTTCCCAAACCACCGGGCCGTGCTGACGCTGGGGCTCGGAGGGTGTCATGCTGCAGTGGGGGAAATCCAGCTGGAGTATTTAGTGTTTATTCTGTCAGTGGGTAGCTGGGGAACTGACATGAAACAGGTTAAAGCACTGAAAACAGACGTACCTTCTAGAGCAGTGGCTTTCAATGTTTTTATGGCGTGGGACCCTCCTAAACATTTCCAGTGGAAGTGAGGACCTCTGTGTGGCATATTGAAGCTTATTGATGACAGCTAACTGGTGTTCCTTAGCTACCTCTCACAGATCTGTTTGAAGTTGTTCACAGATCCCCAGAGATCCCCAGACCACACATTAAAACACAATGATACTAAATCAAACTTTAATTTGTTTCATTCTCTCAAATCTCTCTTGTTAATATTGCCAGAATATCAGGATCTTTCTGACACGCAGTACACCTACATCTCTGCTCAGCAGATGGGATATGCATAAACTCAAAATGTGCTTCCAAGTTTTCCTCACCCACCTCAACCTTTAGGAGCTGATTCACCACTGGTATTACCAGAGGACAAGTTTTCTGCACCAAAAAGCCCCTGGACTTCCATTGGTGACATGCAGGATACTGCTAGTGATACAGCTGTACAAATGACTGTGGCACACTTGGGCAATTTTTTCTCTGACTTTATTCTGTGCTATCCCACATGTTGTAATTGCTTTCCATAAAAGGAGCAAACAAAACTGTACTCATGGGCCTTTTCAAAATGCTAACTCTGCTTTTAGTTTTTTAACCTCACTGCATGATTTTATTATGTATTTAAGGCAGAAGCAACTTGGAAGCTAAGTTTAAAATAGCTGGCTTTAGTAGCATACTTTTAGTATTAAAAAAAAAAAAGAAAATGCAAACTGCAGAGTAAGTTTATTAATTAAAGCAGGAAGCTTATGGACATTTTTTCAGTAAATAAACATTTTATTTTCTTTTTCTGTTCAGGTATGACTTTGTAGAAGTTGAAGAGCCTAGTGATGGCACTGTTTTAGGACGCTGGTGTGGTTCCAGTAGTGTGCCAAGCAGACAAATCTCCAAAGGAAACCAGATCAGAATAAGATTTGTGTCTGATGAATATTTTCCTTCTGAACCTGGATTCTGCATCCATTATACACTTCTTATGCCAGTAAGTAACATGTTTCAGATTGGAACATTTCGGGAAAACTATCTTTGAAGTGGTAGCTCAAAAGAGCCTTTTAATAGCTTAAGATTAATTACTGTTTATTTCTTAATAAAAATAATGAGCAATCTGTCTTCCAAAATTGTACATTTTGTTTCTGTTTTTAAACTAAGTGCTCTTGTGGTTCTTGGATAGCTTTGGACTGGGAAGCTGTGGGCTCAGTCATTTGTGTGGAAACTTCAATAAAATGTTTGCATTCCTAGTACAGTACTGTGAAAAAAAATATTTTTTTTTTCTAGCTTTGAGAGTAAGAAAAATCAGTATAAGAATCAGCTTTGTGACATTAAAAGAGAAATTAATGTTTTTATTAGTCAGCTGCTATTAGACATATGCAGCCAAATGATTATATCTAGTTCAAAACCACAAAAGTTCTTATATTTCCAGTTTATTTTATTATAGTGACAAAGTAGACAATGCATATTACTCATTTTCCACTGCATTCTCCCTGGAAACTGTACTTCATACTTCTCTTGATGTGGCTTATTGCTTGTAAATCACAGGTGTTAAACAATAGTTATTGTCTAAAAATGACTATTTTCACTGACAGATTTCTTTTCCTTCTTTTTCACCAAGTGAAAGATCTGTGATAGCAAAACAATGTTCATAGATTTTTAAGAATGAGATAATGTTCTGAAACATTAAAGTGGAACAGAACAGGGGCTGGCTTGTTTTCGAATAGGTATTCCATATTTAAGGACAGTAAGGAGTATTTTTTTTAAAGTCCTCTTAGTTCATTTTGTGAATCTCGAAAGTAGTCTTGTGATCTGTGGTGTTTGGTTGGTGGAAAATATCTGCAAGTTCAATAAAAAAATGATCAAAAGAATCCGTGTTGTAACCCCACTGACATGTGCTTCACTCAAAATGCCTTTGGCTTGCTTGTTGCTTTTGTCATTTTTGGCCTTTCCTCCCCGTTTGTAAAACTTCAGTTACTGAGAAGTGAAGAACAATTGTGCCTGTATTTTCAACAATACATCGTCTTTTATGTAATATATTTAGCATAATGATGATGTCAGTGTAATCATGTGTGTACGTATATATAGTCTATGTTCTTTTCTGTTTCTCCCTAGAAGTATTTTTAAATATTTATGCCTAACTATGACTTATTCCTAAAGTGATTAAAGGTTTGATCTGCAAATTTGACTCTTTTGTGAGTCAGACCATTATTTTAGTAGAATAGTATGACCTGACAATGATGAATTTTGAAATTAAATTAAATGTCAATCAGTCTCCAAACCAATTTGAAATATGGCCAGGTTTCAACTTCCGTACACCTGAGGGCAGCATGTAATTAGTACGTGTACTTTTAGAAAATGGTAAAAGAAAAATCCCTAAACAGATGTACTTGTGGGCTGATGCCAAATTCTGTTGTTGCAGCTCTGGTATTACATCCTACCTGCTACATATATATCTGACTTAATATGATCCAGTTTCTGTGGGGTGGATTAAAGAAAAGCACCTAAAATACCATAGTATATGTATAATTGTCTTTATGCTATGCTGAGTTTAGTCCCTAACATATAATGGGGGAAATTTGTTATAACATTTAAATTATCAACACTTGCAAAACAATTATTTAATTTTCAAAATATTTACGTCACTTATTCAATAGACAAAAACAGAGCTGACATCGTAGGATGCATTTTTAATTCCCTGTTTTTCTGCATTAACAAAGCTCATCTAGCATAAGTAGTATATATGCAAACTGTTATAGAAAACAAGCATGATATCTCTCACTTATGTATCAGGAAAGAGCAGCCCCCTTCACATCATAGGAATTCAGAACCAGCCCCAAAATGAGTAGTGTTACAACTGCTTATCAGTTTGTGAGGATTCATTTCGAAATCTCCCTTTAAAAGGGTTGTGATCTTTTTCATCAAAAGGTATGTCTTAATAAGCCATGCAAAATACAATTTCACATTTCAGACTGCGGATTGTAAATGAAATTGGTATTGTTGAGTTTCAGGATTAGACCTGCTTCTTGTACCTAAACCGACTGAAAACTGATGTCAAAGAAATGTGTATTTCTTTATAATTCTATTTCATCCAGCATTTCAAGAGAAATTAAAATTTACAGCCCCTGCTCCCTTCTCACCTCCCCACGAAAAAAGATGTCAGCTATAGGAATGAGAGTAAATTTTAAATGATTCTTGCAAAACTATAACTGATACACTTCGATGAATTGGTCCTAAACAGTTAAATATATTTTTTTCCTCGTTTTTTGACAAGCGGGGGAGGGGTGGGGGATGCCTGGTAGACTAGCAATGAGAGATTGTTTGGGGAGAAATGAAGCAAAACTGAAATAAAACAGTGCAAGCTTGTTTCTGTATTTGGAGGCCACACACAGAGAGGGGCACTGGACACATTTTCAGGTCTTTTACAGAGCAAGAGAAATGTCTTTGTTTAAATCTGCTGTAATTTATCGCATATATATATATTACTTTGTATATTACATTTCACATTTTCAAATTTTCACATGATGAATAAGTAAGGGGAGAATGGCTATTGATCTGATTACTTCTAAGATTTAGTCACTCAAAAGGACGTGCAGCAGTTCCGATGTCAATAGATGCAACATCATTTTCTAGAAAGGTTTATGGTGAGATTGTAAGGCACTGCATAAATGCAGTGCACATACTGTATACAGGCAGAACGCCCCCCGAGAAAAACATGAAGCTTTTCTTCAGATTCTAGCTAATTAAGGTTTAATAATTTTAATTTCTTCCATTTTGAATTGTGTTTCCTGTGTACATCTAGAACTTTCTATAATTCTCATCTAACTCTTACTTTCCTCTGTTCTATAGCTGCAAGTTATTTTTGTCTGGAATACTGTAAAGTGGAAGGAAGTGTTGAAAAACCTTATTCTTACTAAGAAAATGTACTTAGTGTTATTTCAAAATTATTATGCTACTTTCAGCACAGCTGTTATTCTTAGTCACTCTTTTCATGCTCTGCCCTGTCACTTAGTCTGTGCTTACTGGTGAGCTGCTTTATTCACAAAGGGCTGCTTAGCATTTGTTCTGCATTTTGACTGTTCAGCTTTGCATTTATTAAAAGTCATATTTTTGGCAGCACTATACCACCTAAACCTTCCTAGAACTTTATTGCAAAACAAACCCATATTTCATTTCTTTTCCCCTTCTTCTCACTTGCTCCCAGTTACAGCTCTAATCCATATAGTAGGCACATGCAATTAAGGAAACCTTATAAACTCTTAAAAGATATGTTTGGGCTTCAGTCTTCCTAGTGACTTGTTTAGTTTAAATTATGTCAGTTACAAGTTTGGCAGAGAAAACTTGATGTAATAAAGTCCATTGTTACTTGGGGGAGCGAGTGGCTGGGATACTTGATGCCTGAGGTGCCATTAAGGAATGCATGACTGATTGCCAAAGTAGTTATTAATTATTCGGGGCACTCAGAACAAAGCAGCTCCAGTTAAAAGTTGAAGCTGGGGGTGACTGTATACCCCTTCTTTTTTGGCATATGGTAGCATGTCATTTGTCATCAAAGATCATGCCAAAGATCTTTGCAAAGAACAGACTTAACCCTCTTCTATGCAAGTGAAGATGAAGAGGAAAATCCAAGAAGCTGCTTAAAGACTGACCTGTTTTAAAAGCGGCTTGACAGGTGTTTTGTGATTTTCGTGCAGTACCTCTATGGCTACCTAGATTTTAATCCAAGAGATTTTTTTTTTTTCTTTCGATGCAGAGATGCTATTAGTAGTACTCTTGCTATTAACAGAAATGAATATTAAATTTAATACTGTGCACATAATCAGTTTAGGGCTATCTAATAATTGTTCCTTTATTTCATCTAAATTGGCTAAACTTTGCTCTTTTAGGGTTTATAGAACCTTTTAATTGAAATTGTTTAATGAAAAGGGAAATAAAACTTAAATGCTAAGCCTAAAAGGGTATGCTAATAGAACAGAGAAAGAAAAACTCTTATCTAGCATTCCCTTCCTTTCAAAAGCCCACAGATTTCACAGGTATCAGGTGTGTATCTCACATGTCAGTACCAAAGCCCAAGAGAGGCTTAACTTTGGCAGCAAAAACTGAAAATCCATCCAGAAACATCATAAAAGACATTGTTGATCTCCTAAACACTCTCTTAAGGAGTAATCAAAAGATTTTGGAAATAACATGATTTCATGGTCGTTTAAGCCAAGGTGGTATGAAGTAGCAGGAGACTGTACAAGTGTTATTTAGCACTTTGCAATGCTGTATGAATTGAAAAAAGACTGTGAAAATACTTCTTATGGTGGGAAGGACACTTAAACAAAACCTCTGTGTTCAGAGTTTCCACCAATTAGGAATAGTGAAACCTAAGCCTGGATAAATCAACAAACTCCTAAAGATGCACCAGCATGCAAATTCAATCATTCAAGATCTTTTGTGTCAAAAATTCATTGTAAACCAGAGAGGGGTTTGGACTAACTCTTTCCTTGGAGATTTCATTTTGCATTAAATTTGTGCTGGGGACTAAAGAGAAATTCCTTTTAAATTTAAGTGAGACATTAAAGATTACCCCAAAATACATAGATGGGGGTGACATGTTTCAGGTTAATAAAAAATGTACAAAAAGTACAAAATCGAGGATGGATATTATCAATATGAGTGGGTAAAAAACCCTTTGAAGCAAAAAGAACCTCTGAAGGATTCAAATCGTAACATCTTGTTTTCCGGTGACCGTAGCTCATTCTGTTACATGGACACCCTAAAAAATGAAAATATCCGTGTATGTGAAGCAGACTGGCAGAGAAACAGTGTTAGAAATGAATCTAGCAAAATTGTGGGCCTGCACAGAAGTTCATGGAAGTGTGTCAACCTGAGACGTCAGTGTGGATTTTCTGAGACTCTAAAATGAAGAGAGACATTTTGAACCAACTTGGTTGTCTTTTAGTTCTTAAAAGGGTTGAATATGCCTATATGATAGCAAGTTTTGTACTCTGAAGGACGGGGTTTCTTTACCTGTGGCCAAAATTTGAATGTAGTTTCTCGTGTAGGATATAGCAATTCTTCAGTATTTTTATGTGATGTTAGTTTTACAATGGCTCAGGCTAAAAAGAATCAGAAATAATTTCATTGATTAGTTATAGGAAAAAGTAATGTTGTTTCCTTGGACAGACTTTTGTTTATTTGTTTGTTTTTTACAAATTAATTGTGCATTTGATGAAGATTTAAATTCATCGATTTTGGAAGTGTATGGTATATCCTATCCAGTTTCACTGTGGCAAAAGATGTAAAAAATCAGCTGATTTTCTTACTTCTAAATAAGGAAAATAATTTCAAAATTAAATGCAGTTATGTTACCGCACCTCCAATTTCCTGTTTTGTTTATTTTCTATTCAACAACTTCAGTAGAATTTCTTCCTGAAAATTTCAGGAGTGTTCAATAAGTAGCATAACTGGTGCTGGTTATGGAGCATTCACATAAGTCTTAAAATTGTATTTTTGAAAGACAGTATTGAGAGGAAGTCAAAACAAGTGAGGTGGAGAAGAGCTTGTGAAAACTGCTTTCCTTTTAGTCATCAGTAGCATTATGTACAAGATAGATCAGTCTGGCAACCTGTTTCAAGCCATAAGCAAGAGACGGGGTACTGCAACTGTCAAGAAAAAGCAGGCAGCCTTTTTTGCTCCTTAAGAGTTAGCATTAATGTCAAGTTTCTAAGCCTTTCTGATTGCCTTTCCAATTTCCCAAATGCCGGGCTGCCTTGAATCAAACCAAAGGTTGTCTAGCCCAGGAGCCTGCAAACAGTCATGGTCATAAATGGATGGCAGGGAGCACTAGGAGGAGGTCAAGCAGATGTGATTCTCCACCCCTCCTGTACTCCCCCACTTACCAGCTAGTTTCTGCAGAAGAGGGGCACTCTCTGAGCCTATGTGCTTTGTTTATTTAGTAATCTGTAACAGACGTTACTTGCGAATAATTGTCCATGTACCTCTTGAACCCGGGTAAACGTCATGTCTTCAGAACATCCTTTGCTAAAATCAGATTGTATGGGCACCTCATAGAAAAAGAAACTTCAAACAAGTCCTGTACCAGAGAGGGATATATATATTTATATATAAATGTATTTACTCTTAAACTATTAACTTACTGATCCCATAATTGGAGCTATCCAACATGTTGGATGCTATCTCAATGTAAATTATGTCCAAATGTTCCTTCAGGCTTTTAAACTATTCTGTAGTCGTGGTTCAAATTTATTTGTTTCATCTTATTGATCATATCTGTTCTAAAGAGTACAGTCTCTTAGTTATTTGTGTGTGTGGTTTTTTTTTTTATTTAATCCTTTAAAAAATGTTATATAAGCTACTTTTCACCTAATATGTTTGGTTAAAAAAAAAACAAGACCATTTTCCCAATCCCAAAAAAACCCAAATAAACAAACAAAGATTCAAACAAACAAAAAAAAGATGCAACACCACCTTCCTGTTCTCCCAGGTCCTTTTAGCTTTTCTGGGTTTGGGTGGTGGGTTTTTTTGGTTTGGTTTTTTTTTTTTTTTTGCTACCTTTATTTTTTTATGTTTCAAGTATTACATAATTGTCTAGTTGACTATCCCTTTTCCAATTTCCAGGATCAACTTGTTATTCACAGCTTTTTGAGAAAGCATGGTGATGGCTTCTCTGCAATTCCAAAGCAAAGTGACTGTGTCCCATTCTCAAACTATTCCCCAGTATAACTGGCACAGTCCTAGATTTTTTGTGCTTTCAAATACTGAGACGTTGTGTCTGACATACTTGCTAGTGGAAAAAAAGGTAAGCAAATGTACATTTGATACTAGGTTTCAGGCAGCACCGTAATTTTCGGTTATGCTGTTTAGGTGCATTCATGTTGTGTCCATATCCATTATTATTATCTTAGTCATGCTGCAGTCCTGTCTATTGTCTCACCCCAACAAAACAGGCAGTAACCAGTTAGTGTGTACTCTGCTAATTTTTCTTACTGTAAGTCTGGTAGGAAAAGATGAAAACAGGAAGGAAAGGAAAGAATCTGGGACAGAACAGAGTTACTCAGTGCAACTTCTCTATTTTTTTTAACATATAGTCCAGATCTGAAAGGCTCTTAGGAACAGCAGAATTGCATGGAAATAATGAAATCATGGGTGCAGCTCTAGACATCCGAGATCAAATCAGCTGTGGAGCAGCTTCAGTAGATGAATTACTGCACAGTCTAACTCCACAGACTGATGGAAGCATTTCTTTAATTTCAGGGCAAAAATTCTTGACAGACTAATAACACTGTAGAGTAGCTTCAGGGTAAGAGTTTTCTTGAGGAAAGATTAATGTGGGGTATTGGTAGTGGTGTTAAGAGAAATCCTTTTTGTTTCCAAAAAGGGATAGATAATAAGCAGTATGGGAAACCAAATTTGCACCTGTCTTGTCTTTGCAGTACCTGGCCTCTGGTGTTACAGATGGGGATTATGAGCTGTCATTTGTTAGCTTCTCACAAGTAATCAGAACTTTTTAAATGATGATGAAAGGATTGACTGAAAAAGTGAGGATTTTTGTGGAAAAGGTTTTGCTTTTGTTTTCATGGGAAAGTCTAGATAATCACAAAGCTGTTGCATCTATTCTTTGAATTATCTCTGGCTAGAGTGATGGGGAAGGATTTCACATTTCTTCCTGATAGTTGGTGTACATTGTTGAAGAACTGTAATTGTTTAAAAAAACAAAATAAACAAAACCTTGAGTGTGAAAATCGAGGGTAATTTGCTTGGAAAAAGACATTTCCACAGGCAGAATGCTCAGGATGCTTGAGTATTCATTTCACTCTGCTTTTGAGATAGGCAATGAATCACAGGAAGAAAAATCATAAGAATCATTTACGAGGAGGAATAAAATGCTGGGCATCAAATTGAAAGGGGTGATTTAATGCATGAAAAACTAGGTTCAAAAGCAATTGAAAAGTGAAGGTGTGAAAGGAGATGGCACAGACTTGGGGAGAAATTTTGCCTGTAATCCTACAGACATTGTGAAGTTGGTGGTTCCTAATAGCCCTTCCCTTTCAGCTGCAAAAGGATTCCTTGAAGGAACTCCATAATAACAAGTAATGACACCACATAACAACAGTTCTCAGGTCTTACAAAAGTAATTCTGTTAAGTGGTTAGGGAAATTTCAGTGTGTGGTGTAAATAAGTAATCTGATGCGTTATTGTCCAGTATGTAGACCTGGTGTCTTTTGGTAGCATTTAGTTAAGTGTTTCTCCTTAGACCTCTCTTGTTCTAAATGTTCTTCTAACAGTGTGACAAATACCCTGTAAACATCATGACCATCCTTAACAAGACAGATGCTGTGATAAGGTAGTTTTGTTAGAAATCGGTATCCTCATGGTTCTGTGAACAGTAAGCATAGTAAATACCATTTCTTAAATTTGCATTTTCAAATATTTTATTTGCATTACTTTTATTTATGCCTGCATGTGAATGTAAAAAGCTCCCTATTTTTGAAATTTCAAAACATCTAAATTTGTTTTGTAGACAAATTTTGCTAAGTCTGCACAACTGACCCTTAACTTCCCTGCTGGCTGACATGACTAAAATGACTAGGTAGCCAAGGACAGTAAGATAAGTGAGCTGAGCCAAGTTATCAAAATTACTCGGTCATCATCTGTATATCTTGAGGGAAAGGGCCAAATGCCAAGTCATTTTTAACTTGCTAACTGGCAGAATGGTTAGCCACATATACGAAGGCTTTTAATATGTAAACTGTTAATAGGGTTGCCCTTACTTATCTTCTGAAAATCACTCTGATCTTCTGAACTCTTCTGACTTGCGGGTGCACTTATTTGTCTTCAGGCATTTCAATGTGAGGTGTTCTGGGTAATCAACAGTCAATACTAAAATACTTCCTGTCCTTGAATTGTCTGTGTAATGCTTTTTTGACTTGGAATTCTTGTCTTTTAGTCAAAGTAAATTCTGTCATTGATCTCTTTGTGTTTATATATATAACTTGAAATACTATTGTACTTTTTAAAATTACCTTTCTCCTTAAGAAAATCGTAGGCACCTTTTATGTAGAAAAAACCCCCTGTGATTAGGTGCCTAAAATAGCAGTACGTCTTTTGACACAACATAAATGTAGAATTAAGTGTCATAAGAGTGTTTTGAAACTTTGCTGGTATAAAACACTTCAGAGTACAGCCCAGCCTTTCACCAAAAATCAAAGACAGATCGTCAAATAAACAGTACAAAGACAAACAAAAAATTCTCAAAGGTTTTTCAATTGTGTTCCAAATCGACATTAGGAACAAATAATTGAGTTACTTTTACAGCTAGATATTTATACGGATGAAAGACAAGATAAAATTTGGAAGTAATTTACTACTTTGCTAACAAAACATATCTTTAAATATTAGAACTTAAGGAACAAACCCGCACATCAGGGATGTGATAGGTGTGACTGTATTGAATACCCAATATTTTGCAAATGTGAGAGACAGGTGAACCTGAACCTTGTGTAAGTCCCCTGTAAGGAGGTGGAGCACAAGTGCAGGCCTTTGGGCAACTGTCACCCCCAGAGTAGCCTTCTGCTCTGCCATAGCATACCAAACTGTTCTGGTGACGTACTGCAGAGCAGAGCCTTAGTCCTACTTAGCTTAAAGCCTAAGAACACCTTTGAGATGATGTCATGACAGAAGAAGAGCAAAGTAAAATCAGCTGTTACTTTTGTGAGCTACTAGCAGCTGTCTGTATGTAGTTAAGGATTTATTTATACATTTTCTTAGAATTAAAATTAAACAGAAGAGGAGAAATTAACACCTAATGTTTATATGTAACAGTGCTAGAAAATAGTGAGGAGGGGTTGCAGGTTTTTTGTTTAGATAATAGGTACACTTACAGGGACTTTTGTGATTATTTTCTGAGACTGTGGTTGTTGTCCATTGTTTTAAGTAGCCCCCCTTTATATTTTATCATTTATTAGCTCCTTTTCTATGCATTATATATCTCTTCCTAATGCATCTAATATTTTTTTAAAACTACATAGGGATGATGCTTCTTTAAATTAGAAAAGGGAGTTGTGCTGTTGAAGAAAAAAGAATAAAGTTTCCATTATAAAGTCTGATAATTCATTACCTGAAACTGCTTACAAATTATAGGGGTATTTGGAAAATCAATAATTTAAAAGCTGTCCAATTGTGAACAGAACCAACTTTTCTCTGCAGGCTGTTCGAAAAAAGTTAATGATAATTTTTTTTAAAAGTATGCGAGCCTAAGGAGTGTCATTAAGCAAGCCATACAAAGCTGTAATTTGCAAAACTAGTGCTATACAAAAATGCCAGAGGATAATTTATAGATAGGGGTTGGACTAAATTTCGTGGTTAATACTTGGAAGAGTGGCAAAATACTAAGGTTATGTCATCATAAATATCTCAAACCAGAGGAAAATCATTTTAACAACACGGTTTTAGGAAAAAACATTACTTACCATTCTTAATTTAATTTAATTAATTAATTCCCTAATAAAGTATGAGAATATACTTAGTTATGAAAGACTCCACTCTTTCCTCTCTTTAATAAAATAACTTACTGAAAGTAATCTCCCAGTCAAGCAAAAGAACCAGTAAGAAACACATCTTGCACAGGGCACAGCATGTGAACTGTTCAGTATGGATCTTTCATACCTTGCTCTGACTGTCACGCACAGTGTCCTGTCTCCAATAACAGTCTGTCATAGGCCATGGCTTCCTTGCAGTCGTGCACTTGTACCTTCCACTGGGATTTTCTGCTCAGGAAAAGGATGGCAGCTCCTTTCTGTTTTCTTCCATGTATTGAAGTTTAGAGGAGAAAGAAAAAATAATAGTCAGGTTACGTGAACGGGGGTAACTGGCAATAGTCATAGTGCCAAATTGTCATGGGTGAATCATTCTGTTTCCAAATGGTATTACTGTGGTTTTTGTCAGGAGAATTATTGCATCTTGTTCTAACAATGCATCCATCAACTTGCATTTATTATTGCATGCAATATTAATGTTCATTATTCATGTAGGGATAAGCACGCTGTTGAAATTGCAATAATAGATAATGTTATACTTTACAATTTATAAACTTTCAAAGTCTTTGGATATTTTGATTCTAGTTCTTTGTCATACAGACAGATTTTCAAACAAGCAGTTTCCATTGCCTTCAACAGGAATTATTAGGTATTGGAGTCTAAAGAACAATGACCACATCATCAAAATAATGGCCACATTATCCACATTTAAATAGATAATTGTTTCTTAAAAATATATTCATAAATTAATTGGCAATATGCCCAGTGAGATCTTAATTCACAGATACTACCTAATCCTCTAATTTCCTAATTGAGTGAATTATACAGCAAGGACGAGTTTCAGCAGTGGAGTAAAGATTGGCTGGAAGAATTTAACTTCGATAGTAATTGGATTAAAAACAGTATTGATGTTATCATTCTGAGTGCACAATCAGTGTTTATCTCAAAAAATTGGTTTAATTTTCTGTGGGAGAAGTGGAATAGTGAGAGAAAAAAAGAAAAGGTGTCAGTATTTTAGTTGCTTCCTAAAACATCCTTGTTTCTCAGTATTCTCTTTTACCCCACATAATAGTTGCTAAGGTAACCCATTTCTAATATTAATATATTGTTTAAGGAGAGAATATAACCTTAACTGTTAAATAGCAAAATGTTCTCTTCTGACCTTTTAACTGGAATATAAACTTACAAAGGGAATTCTTACTCATCTAAATGCAGTCAAAATATATTAAGTTTATGGTGATGTACTCAAAATAATAGTTTGTGTCCACAAGTGGTTTGTGCTCACACATCCAAATATGTTCATTCAAATCATCATGTTTGTCCAGTGGGACTGCACAGATAATCTGAAAGAGACAAAACAGCTTCAATTGAAATAGTAAATAGTGGAAGAAGGCTAAGAACATGATAATACTATCTTCTTGGCAATTAGATATCTTAAATGTAGAATTGTTTGCAAAACCGAAAGATTTTCTCCAAATACTAGATCAACTTTTTCTTCAGGATAGCATAGCAGTTATCACAGTCCATGTACCTGACTTGTTTGACATTTCTTCATAAGTGTAATTCATGCAGTGCATCTCAGTTACGTTTCGGTTTTGGTATTGAGAAACTTCAGGATGGGTTTCTATTCTTATTTAAATAACCAGATCATCTCACGGGGCTTTGCAGGGCAGGGCAGGCAGGTGGAAGAAATCCCACCACAAGTAGCCACGCAGATCTCTTCAGTGAGTGTTCTTGACCAGTGTTCCCTTGACAAGGTGCTTTTTTCTTCCCCTTCTTTTTTCTCTCTCCTGCAACAGATTGTAATGTCTGTCCCTCATGCCCAGGAAAAAACATTCTAAAGTACACACTCAGTGATCAATGCTTGTAGACAATGCCTTTTTAATATCACCTTAATTTATCTTCTTATTTGGCTTCTTTGTGCAGCAGTGCTTTGTCAAGCATTCAAACGAGTATTTTCAGTCATAAGGTCTTGAAGCACGCTTTCTGTCTTGATCAAAGGATAAACTTGTGGTTAGCCAGTATCTTTCAGTCTAGGAGGCTGATGCAGCAAATAACCTTGTGTAATGTTGGGTTCAACAGAATGAGCACGTCTGCAGTTCACAGAAAATCATACTTTTATGGGCTGGAATATTCAGATGAAACCAATGCCTCCTTTGGCTCTTTATTTAAGCTGATAATAAACCCCACATCTAGCCACTTCCTGGATTGCAATGAATAGGAGCCTGTGAAACCACAATTAATTAGAACTTAGAAAACCACAGGTTTTGATGTCTGTGTTCTGTAATTAGCTCCATGTATTCTGCTTTAAATCATTAGCAACACCAGGTATGCCTGAATCAGTGAACAGGAAAATAAGAGACTGAGGGAGAAAATAATCTTAAGTATAAACACAAGCAGAAAAGTGTATTCCGGTGTGTAAATATTAATTTTCAAATGGCTGTTAAAAAGCCTTTTATAAAAAGGGGGCATGCGAGAAATAGAATGAGCAGTGCCTCTACAGAAGGCTTTACAACTCTTTTAAAATTACGCTTTTGAAATAGAAAAATACCTCTCACCTTCTTTAACTAATAGTAAGGTAGAACAGAAGTTTGTGAATGGTTAAAATTAGTGCAGCTTTAGCACATGGTGCGTCCTTTCCTCTGCAAATAAGTGTTTTCACTTTGTAGCTTTACAGTGTGGTGAATGTGCAAGACCAGAGAAGTAGTGTGACAGGAGGTGTGGCTGCGCGTGCAGAGGGAGATGCCTTGAAGTCAGTGTGATAGTGCTAGCTGTTCTGGTTGCAGGATTGCAGCCGTAATCAATGCCTGAATAGACTTGTTTAAAGCATTACAAGCAAAATTAATGGCCTGGTGGAGAACATAAGTCACCATGATTTTTCAATAATTTCTGTTACAGAGAGTGCCATCTTTACTCATACTATATAAGCAAGCCCAAATTAATGTAAATAAATATATGTACATATATCAAAAGACTTGATCTAGTTGACCTGATTAGTTAGACATAATTCGGCCACGTCTGTGGACAGTGATAGTGTTGTAACTGAAGCTCTTTCAGGCTTAATGAAAGTTGATTGATTTACTAGCAGGCTCCGGGAGAATGCGATTTGCTCTACAAGATACTGGATTTGTTACTTCTCTGGATTTATTACTTGGCAGGTTTCATCTTTCCTTCTTTCCTTTTTCTTTTTATATGTGTCAAGGAAAAGGCTGAGAAGGAAATCCATGTACAGAAGAGAACATATTTATTCATTACAATAAAAGTAATTCGACTGTTTCAAAGATTTTTTTTTTTTTTTTTTCCCCCCGAATAACACCAAGAATCCAGCTGAGGCAGTTACTTGTAGTGGTGCCTTATTCTATTTTAATAGATTTGTTCATGCTGTAAGCAGCACAAAATTGCTTGGGAGCCTACTAGAATTAGAATGAAGTAGTTTGATTTCAGACCAGCTTTGAAGAATCCATTTTAAATAGCGGCCTTAGAGATTGAAAAAATAGAGCATGGCAGAAATGGGTTTGTCGTCTTATTTTATAGCTGCTGCTAAAACCATCTTCTGAAATGGGTTATATTACATACTATTTTGAGGCTTCAAAGAAATTGTACATGACACTGCCAGAGGAAGTTCCCCTGCTCCCAAGGAACCAACTTTTATTAAAATCTGCGACTCCTTACTTTTCTTCAAGAGAAAGTAGCTAAATTAAAGTCCAAAATTTCAACAGTTTCATTAATTTTTGTATTCTCATGTGAGTTAAGGACTTGTGGGTTGACATGCAACAAAAAAAACCCCAAAACATGTTTTTCTAACAAATATTTAGGTATACGGGTATGCAGTTATTGATTTATATTACAGCATGATTAGAATAAATCTGAAGTGTTAAAATGTACAGATGGAGAAATAATCACTGAGGAAAAAGATGTGTTAGTTTGGTTATGTATACCAAAGAGTTTGGGTCATAGCTAATCAATAGCACAGATTTGAAAATTATTTAGAATTAATTTGTTTCTAGAATTCAGCATTTCCATCAGCATAAATTTTATATGTTTTCTAGAAACAGCGAGATTGCCGAATAGATGCTGTGTAATGCAATCACAGAATTGCAAGGCTGGAAGGGAACTGAGTGGGATCTTTTCTGAGCCATTGTGCTGCTCTGAGCAGGTAGTAGATAGACCAAGCTCATTCTTGCTAGATATTTGTACTGTTCCTGAAGTTCAGGGAAGAAAATTTCAGAGATATCCCCAATCATCTGTTGCACTGCTTTCCATAGTATTATTATTTTTTCTAATACGTAACAAATCTTTCCCGTCATTGATGGACTAGGGAACTGCTGATCGTCTGATGCTCTCTTACATGTTTGTTATCGCATCTCCTGTCAGCCTCGTCTTGTTGAGATTGCAGAAACTTGTATCATTCAATCTTTTAACATAGTTCATGTTTTCTTTTTCCTCTTGCTCTTTCTTCTGAATATTATCTTTCTCTCTGCCTATATTTTATGAGTGCTGGAGATAAATCTGAACACAGTATTTCAGCTCAGTAGTCTGGCTTTATTGTGCTATTCTGAATATGTCTGAAGGAGATTTGCTTTCTTCATAACAGGATCACATTGTCTCCTATTGAGGTTTTGGTCCCCTGTAACACTATTTATTCTACTTGAGGACTTCTGTATTTATGATTTTGCATTTATGCTTCTAACGTTCTACTTCTTAATGCAAGGGTTTTAAAAATGTTTTTCTTAAATTTGTCTTATTAAGCATACGTCACAATTTTGCCTTTTAGTTGTGTAATCACTTATGTGCATAATATATATGAAAGTATGAGGTAACATGAGATGGGAATTAGAAGATACAGATAGTGGAAAATAGGTAGGTAGAAGTGATACAGCTTAACATTAACATAATGTCAAGATAACATTATGGTTAGCAGTATAGGGCTATAAAAGCTAGCTCACGAATTATAAATCTGGCTTGTTCACACAGTGTGAGAATCCTTATGTGGGCAATGTAGCCATAGTCTCTACCATGTTTTTTGGGGTGGTGATGTGTATGCTACTTATAAAGCCAATTTAAATATGACAAGTAAACAATTATACACAATATTACAAAATAATTATCTTCACAACTATTAAAATACAGTAAATCTCTAATGTATTTGGTGACACTAAGAACAGATACGTGAGGACAGAGATGAAGTTCCTTCTCTGTAAAGTAATGTTTTGTTCAAAGACATTCTACCTTCAAGACAAGACAAGCTCTGATTTGCAATGTCGGCTGTGCAGGAATGTTGGGTGTGTTCCGTTTATTGTGATATGAAATGAACAGAAACCTGTTGTGGAATGCAATTTAGCATGTATACTGAAGGATCAAATTCAAATTGCGTGTACTCTAGAAGTAATTTTCATAGTCCTTGCCAAACACACTTTCCACTTGTAATAAACAGTCATTCCTGGTGTTTAATGTTTGGTGAAACCTCCTGTGAACCTACCGGGATAAGTAAACGTTTTCTTAACAACAGCTACCCATTTCTAACTTAAAGAACAGTTCATTCCCTGACTCCCAACACTTGCTGCTGTTCCATTTGGTTAGGCTTTTTATAAGTATTCATGTATTTTGAGTAAAATGAGTAAGTTAAAAAAAGTCTGCAAACATGATGTCCTTTAATTATGGCTGACCACATCCCCAGTCATAAAAGAATGTACAAAAACATTTTTCTCTTCAAAATAGCTGCACTTTTGTTGACTTCCTTTATATTCCCTGTAAACTACTGTCTGTCAAGTAAGAACTAGGGCTTTGTATACAGAACAAAGGAAAAATCTTTCTGTAAATCCTAAGTGTAACAGATGCGTGTTTCCTGTATTCCTGAATTTTGGGTACGTCTGTAAATGCTGTGATTAACAGTCGTGGTAACCTCACTTGCAATAAGATCTGAGCAGACATTCATTGGATTATATCCACGTGCTCACTGCAGTCTGATTGTGGGAAAACTCTTTTTGCATTGACTCGTTTGTGCACCTAGGCTCTTACATAACTGCTTATTCAATTGCAATGAGATTCCTCCTTTTACACGGTAATTTCACATTTTAAGCACAATTCAGATTGTTCGGTTGCAAACCCTTTTTCTTACTGAAGTAAAAGCTATTCCACATTTCAGCCTACAAAAGGTCTGTATACAGGACTTCATAGTATTGCAGTTTCAATGAAAGTTAATCTGTTTTGGGATTCTTCTGTTTCTCCCTTTCTGCTAGAGTTCAGCTTAATCTTGGAGCCAGGGGTTTCTGTACACTAAATACAACTTTTGAGCTGAACTGTTAAAAAAATTATTAAGATCTTATGAGAAGACAGATTCTCTTACTTGCTCTAAGTGTTTTATATATAATTATTTTTAAAGTTTCTCTTCTAGAAAGGAATTACAAGTGTAAGAAACATTCATCAAAATAGAGTGTTCTAGAAGACATCGTTTACTGACAAAATTGTATCAATTGCAATACTACTGCACAATATAGAAAGAAAAAACCATCAGATTCATCCCTCAGAATTAAGTGTTGGATTCGGTATATAATGTTTATACATCTCTATTATTGACCTTACACATTTTTGCGTTTAAGTTTATATTCACAAAATTAAGTTTAAGAATTTATTTATACCAGCGTTTGAGTAACACTTCTTATTCAGCTGTCTACCTATAATGCATTCAAGTATTTTTGGACATCCATGAAAGAATATTTTAGTGTAAAGTGTTGTTATTACGGTTAAAAACAGTCATGAAGCATCCTATTGCCTTAATCACAAGCACGATGCAAACACCAAAAAAAAAAAAGCCAACCCACAAGTTACCTCAAGAACGTATAGTTGAAATATAAAAAGGTGATAGTGGATATATTCAGAAAGCCGTGAAGTAATGAAATAATTAAGAAGTCGCTTTAGAAGGATCTCTGTACTACTCAGTGAGAGCAGTATGAGGTGAAAACATTGCATTTATTGGAAAATACAGCACGTAATCAGTATAGAGTTCTGCCCTGGAAATGGGCATGAGACTGCAGCTGGCCTTTAACAACGAGGGATGATAGATAAGTAGAGGATAAACTTTAAATGTCCTTAAATGACCTACCATGATGAGTAGTTAGTATAGTAAGGAAGTGTTGATAAGAAGGTGCTAAGACAGGGAGGACAGAGTTGCTATTTAGGAAAATACTTCGTGTTTTCAAAACTTAACATCTAGGAATCAGAAGCAGTCCCATGTGATGTGAATAGTTAACCAACTGTCCTGAACAGAGGTTCACCAAGGCAGAAGACCACTGCCAACCTCTGCTACCAGTGATTAAACCAAACTTTTAGCAAGCACTTATAAAAGATGCGCATTCCTTCACATGTTCCACTTATTGAAATGATTCATTGCAGCTGTTAATTTGCTTAGGTAAATTCTGTGAATATTAAAGAAATGCTATCAAACTTGGAGACGATTTCTTGGACATTGGGTTTTTTGCTTGGTGTAGCACCATGCTGCAAGCACAAGACACATTGCAGGATTTTCTCCAAAGAAAGATTTAATGAGATTAGAGTACGTTTTGCCTATACACAATCTATTTTTAGTCATTTTCAGCAGGTGCTTTGTCTGTATAAACACACAAACACACATGTTGCTGTTGTTACTAGGATACAAAAGGTACACTTACTTCTTCTTGTGGCATATATATATATACACTTGTATGAAGTGGGGAAAGCTGACTGTAGATTTTGTTTAAAGTCTCATTTAGAAGAGAGAGATGTATAAACAAGACAGTGCTCACTAAAAATTAAGGGTTTGGGAATACTTATTGTTTAGTTATTACTCTGCCAGAAGTATACTTTATAGGAACCGAAACTCGGGTACTATAGACCTAAAATTAGTTTGAATATCTACAGTAGTCTGAAAACAACAAAAGAGACAAATTATTTGAAGAAGGAAGGGACTCTACGTGAAAACTGACCCACTGATTTCACTTTGAAACGTTTTGTCTTGGAGTTAGTCTGTGCCATAACTTGTAATACATTGTTAGACCTGATTCATTATAGACTACGTGTTTGCTTTTAAATGGTCCCTCTTCAACACAGTACATCAGCACATGCTTTCAGAATAAGGCTGAGTGTTTGCCCACTTAGACAAAATGTGTCTGAGTCATGAGAGGTCTTGCATTTCTTTGAGTCTTCTATCTAGAACCGTATCATTCAGTACTATGGCCACAAATCCCTAAGGTAAGCAAATACAGTAAAAACCCATGGCAAAAGTAGAAAGGCATCAAAACTTGACTGCTCTTGCAACTAGCAGGCTGAATCTGCAAGCTTTATGGATTCTAGGGGTTGCAGGGATTGCATGCTTCATGACTTGGGACCTCTGCAGTTGCCAGAGATGCTGACGCCACAACTTTCGAACAGAATTATTTATACCTCTTCTCTCCTTGCTTAACTGAAAGAATAAATCAGTGAATGAAAGCTCTTGCCCAAAAGAGCACAAGGATCACTGGATCATTTTGTAAAATAAAAAGTTCTTTCAGTAGAGGAGAGATAGGAGAGAGAAATTTGGTAATTTTGTAGTGCTTATGAAATCCTGATGAAGTAGTGTGTGCTGCTTCAATGAGACTTGCCAGATGAAAAAATCAGTAATTCCATGCAACTGCACCCAAGAAAGGTAGTTCTCTGTGTGTATATAGTTCCTAGGAATAGAAAACACTGCCACTATCAGGATGAAGTGTATTGACCAGAAGGTCTTTCACAGAATACAGTACTGTGAGCATTCATTTTCTTCTTTTTGCCTTTAAAATGAGTTAGTGTGGGTTATTATTGATACATGTGATCACAGGAAAAAGCAAAATGTATTTGTATACATATATAAACATGCATATATATTTGTACACATACGTGATTATAGATATTTCTGACAAGAGCTAATCAAATCACTGAAGTTTTTTGAAAATTACTTCCAGAGATTATTGCTATTGATGGCATCTCCTGAGATTTATGAACTCACTTTAGATATGTGTCATCTTTGTCTTCACAGTAGTGGTTCTCACACCTGTGCTGTGTATTTCAAACAAGGTGTCAGAGTGCACAGGTTTCAGGCAAAAAGCTGCGATTTGACAGAAGAAAGCTGATGTTTAGTGACATCCTGTGCTATTTCCATGCTGCTAATTTCCTTTAGAGCATCTCCCCATTTTTTCCAGCACAATTAGAATTCCAGGCCTTGTCTGTGAACTGCACAGAAACTCTGTTTGGGGGAATGTTTAAAACTTTTCAAAAAATGTACTTTTTTTTTTTCAAACCTTTAACCTGAAGATGTGTCAGACTGCTCCCAACGCTACTTTCACACATCTTTATTCTTTTATTCACACCTGTGATAGACATCGACAGAAAGGCATGACATACTCGCTTTCCCTTGCGACGTTTCTTCTGTGGCAGTTATGGAAAAGAGAGTAGAAATGATGCACAATTTGGGAAGCAATCCTCAAAGTGCCATTACAAAAATACAGATTGAGAGTTTAGAAAGCCACCTCTGTCTGGCTTAAAGGTGTAAAATGGTGCAAGCACATGGATGCGCAGCAAATAATGTCCTCAGTGAGGTAAAAGAAAAGGCCTGCATGTATGTGAAGAGAGGCTAGACAAGCTTTTGATAAACAGTTATAGCACAATATAAGAACAGAAAATTTAGGGAGCCTGCGGAAGGCAGAGAGCTGGAGGTCCAGTAACGAAAGAAAGTGCTTCCACCTTGCGTTCTGGATCTCATGAGTAGTAGCTGATTAAATTAAGGAGTATTGGTATCCCTACCTGTATGTCGCTTGACTGGCAGAAGTTATGTCCTTGAAATGAGGACAGCTGAGTGAGATGCATTTCTGTGTCTCATGCAGCCATCCTCGCTGCCGTGACAGTAAGTTCAGCTAAAGAAGTGCTGCAATGAATGGGAACTGTGCCGCCCCTCCTGGCTTCTCTGTCACATACAAATAAACATCCTTGCCTTATTCCCTGGAACCTGGACCTTGATTTCGCTGCTTAGGTGTTTGCACACAGGCCCAGCTACAGATCATCTCCACTTCCTTCTGCGTTGCTGCTTGAACAGGACTAACAGCAGTGGTGCAAGTTAATGTTGCACAGAGAAAATGCCTTTACAAGAGACTTTCACAAATGGATTTGGTTTTTTGTACTGCCTACATGCAAACAAGTAAAAGTTTCTGCATTTTCAGGTAGATCCAGATTTCTAGAGACTCTTCACAGTTAATACTGCATGTACTTATGGGAGAAAAGAATGAGTTATGCTAAGAAGTTTCTACATCCTCAGGGCAAACTCATAAAGAGTTGGATATCTTCTCTCCCTCATAGCTTCTAATGATGCTAATAGGAGAGCTACTTGTAATTATAAAGGAAGAAAACAGGCTTTATTTATTGTGAGTGTTACAAGAATATGCATGTTCTATTAGGTTCAACAGCATATCTCTAAATCTAAGCAGGACTTGGAATGTTCCTGTATAATAAAAAAAAAAAAAAAGGCTGTTAGCAGTATTTCATTAGAAGAAATACATTATTTCTTTCAAAGTACTGATCTAGTTGGTTTTTGGAGGAGGAATGTTCCTCATTATAAAGTCCCTTCTAGTCTGATTAAACCATACTGTTGTTTAACAGTTTCTTCAAATGGTGCCAACTCATGGATGGGTTTTCACTCAGAAACTACTTGATAATATTTTCTTCAAGGCAAGAAATGAAAAAAATGGGAATTTCTTTTGTGGAGAGGGTGTATTTTAGACAAATTATTCACTACTTTTAAGTGTCCTGTCGTGCCAAGTATTTGACTCACTTGTTTTTGTTGTTCCAGTCTTTACTCAGTGATTGCGTTATTAAACACGAAATTCCTCACTCCTGGGTGCAGCAAACTAACACAATTACTTCTTGTCTCTCCTTTAACTAGAAGAGGGTAGTGTCAGTACCTTGACAGTCCTATCCTGTGAGACAGGAGCATAAAGAAGGCTTTGCTTAGATGTGATGGTGCTTAAGAACTGATCTTGAGTAGATTGTAGGTGAGTGCTGTTTTGTTGTGAATTGTTTATCCTTGGAGCAGGTTCAGTGCAAGGGAAGAACAGGTGGATAGTTGCAGAATGGGAAAGGTTATAACATACAGTCCCATATCCAACATTTAACCATTTAACTATCTAAAATACTTCTGGATTCTTCAGATAATGAGCATCTAGTAAATGTGTTTTGTGTTCCTTCTCTCACAGAACTTGTGAGATCAAGGACTTTTTGTTCATTTTACAGATTTGATAAAGCTGTGTTACAAACCTTCATGCTGTGAAATTCCTGGTGCCAGAGTGAATCTAAAATGTTTGTGTTAGCGGCTGCTGTGCTTTTGAGGTCTGTTAGCCATTTGAGGTCTGTGCTGTGAATAAGGTTGCGGTTAAAGAAAAAAGAAAATGAGAAATACTCTTTTTTAGAAAGATTACTTCCTGTTTATGATGCAGCCGCATACATAGTCATACTGGCGTAGCAAGAAGATGCTGCTGCCAAATGCTTTATACCATGAAGCTGTGGCCTAAATACTATGCTCAGGGTCAACCAGGAACAAGAAATTCCTTACAAGTCTTCAAGTTAGGCTACATACTAAATCATCCTTTAAGTGTGAGCTTCAGGGTAATTTCAACTTATTGTTATTGTAGTTTTTGTTCAGATTTTCTGCTTCACTGATAGTCACCTCTTTATAGTACTTATAAGTGTCCTACCCTTTCCCCTTTGAGCAAGAGGCTAGATGAAGTAGCGTTGATTCCGTTAATAGGACACCACTAACATTGTGAGCTCCCTATAATGCATGTTTCTTCTGGGGTACTGTTGTATAATTTTCAGGACTGGATAGTTTTCTGAAGTTAGTCTTTATATTATTTCCTTCCTTTTTTCCAATCCCATATCTTAAACTGATGCCTAAATTTGGTCTGTTTTCCTGGCTTTTACACTTGTAAACACCTTCGGGGATTTCTAGAAGGTGTTTGTATTGATACAGTGAAGTACACATACAGAAATACAATATAAACAGACCTAATGAAAACTCCATTTGATCCAACACTAATTGTCGTTCTTGGCTGTTCCACAGAGCAGCAAAAGCTCTATGTTTTCTGCTCTGGTTTTCATCCTGTATCATTTTAACTAACAGTAAAACTGTTTGGCTGCAACTGTTTGGCTCTGTCAAGGTTTTAAACATGTTTATTCTAAGTAAAGTAAATTGAAATTGTTTCTTGGGCACAAAACGAAACACCATAGAGTGATGTACTGGAGGAATCACATTAAGATACAGAACTTGATGTATTTTTCAAATCTGTCGTGACAGAAATTGTTCATGCTCAGGCAAAAAAATTAAAAAGGTGGTCTTCAAGCCTAAAACATTGGTATTAATTGAGGATGTGCTGCTATAATAGAAGAAGTCTTTACTGTCAATGAGTATTTATTGTAGAAAAGCTTGGAGAACATCACTTTCCAGTAGGTGGTCTCTATCAGCAGATAACTCCATCAGGATATTTCGGGTAACCGCTATACCGAAGCAAATGTCTGCTTTCTTGGGTTATGTCAACCCCATCAGATAAAGAGAGGTCTGTTATATCAAAGGTTGGTTATGTGCTAGCTGACCTGTTAGGGGAGACATGATACAGGTCTGTGGAGTAAGTTAGGTAATGCCAGCTATGATGTTCAGCTGACAGATGGCTACTTCATCGTAAGGTCATCTTCATTGTCTCCATCAACATAGTGGAGCAAAACAGAGCTTATTGGTGGTCCTCCTGTGAGGAGGTGTTCTGTAGTGAAACAGCAACTCTGAGAACTACTGAGTACTCATGTCAGTAGCACTGCACAGAGAGTGGCTTGACATCAGTTTATGTCAGGCATGCAGGTGGAAGCAAGCGTCAGAGTAGGAATGTCAAGAAAGCTGTAGATTAAATTCTAGGCACATGGATTTTCATCTGAGATTATTTAATTGTAAAGAATTACAGTAGAAGTTATGGACTTGCTATGAAGTGAGGAAAAGCTCCATTTAAGGAGCATTTGAGCATTTTGAAGTTGCAATTCTGATGTTACGTTTCAGAGTTATGGTGAAGTTTTGTATTTGCTTGTTCTAAAAGGTATGTCCCATCAGTGGAGTTGAGTTTTAATTTCTTGCATAAGTCATTTCTCCTGGTATCTTCTCTGAGAGTGAAATGTTATTGCAGGTATAAACATTGCCTATAGAACACACACACATTAAAAAAAAAAAAAAAAAGGTCCTGAGAAAGCCGAGTGAAATTATAAATTGTATGAAATTCCAAGATATAATTTTAGTCAAAGAAAGGAGTACTGTTTATGCTATCCTGAATGTCCTGTCCAAAAAATTTAAATAGTAAAATAAGTAGAATCTGTTAGCAAGTAAAAGCAATTTAGAGTATAATCTGAATTATCATTTATATTAAACAATTTATTCAATTGAAATTTCATAAAGTTTATTAAGTTATAATTATAAATAACAGCATTTATAGTTTTATGATATCAATTATCTTTAATCTTTGGTACATTTTACCTGTCATTTAAATTGAGTAAGATATTATTGGGAAAGACATTCTTAATATTGAGATTTTAACTATTTTTTTCTAAAATATTCATCTTCAAAATTGTGCAATTTTGCTGTTTCAATTACTTTATGTTTGGCTTTGCTGTGAGAATGATTAGAAAGTGATGACAACTTTAATTGTGTTCCCATTAAGCGCAATGATTCACCATGTCCTCATACTGTTTTAACTCGGGCAAATGCCTCCTGAATCCAGAATTACATAAATTGATGGGTTAGTTCCTTTAGGTGTATTGCTAAGCATGCATGTTCTAAGTTGTAAATGTGGAAATAGATTCTAGACCAATGGATTTTCATCTGGAATCCATTTATTTCATTGTCCACAAAAAATCCCGGTAGAAATGAGTCACCGAAGTAAACTCTTCAGCTGGAAACAAAATAGAAGATTTTTTATTATTATTATTTCTTCAGGTACTAGTTCTACCATTTGATCCTTATTTTGTTTTTCCCTTTAGCAAAATCCTACACCTTCAAACCAGGAAATGTGATGGTGACAAATACATTGTCATGGAGAAAAACAGGAATAAAAATTTTGGAATAATTTTTTTTTTTTACCATCTGAATTACAGTGTCACAGCTCTATTTGGAAACTTGCTGAATAGCACGTTTTGCTAAGAGCAAATGTATAACTTATAGACTGGAATCTGTTGCTTTATTATCATAATCTAATAGAAGGATCAACGTGTTGTTATTTTTAATGTGGGCAGTGCAGAGAAGAGGAAAATAAATGTTTTAACTTTTAGAAATCCACATTCATCCAGAATGGGAAGCAACTGCTTTGCCCACTCTGTTGGAAATGATGCTAGATTAGCAAGATGAAAATATGGTAAAGTTAATAGTAGCAGCATGCTAGGTCTGTGTTTCGTATTATCTTTGAAAGACTCCCAGTTAAAAAGCAGCACAATCATTCCAGTGACTGCATTTCTTGAAGATGGAGGGGGGAAAAACCCTTTAAGCAAAAAATAGAAAGATCATGGTGGTTACTTCATTTGCTGCCACTTCAACCACGCATTTAGCTGCAACCAAAAATGTGTATTTAATAGAATTGAGAGCAAAAAAAGGAATATATAATTAGTGCTATGAAATACAGCTATTATAGGCTGTGATAGCTGTACAAGCTACATACAGACTATGTATTTTAGAAAACAGCTGTTCAGTATGTGGTGTTGCAAGGATTATTTTATTAAATAATTTTTTCCTACATAACTATTACATTTCTCATCTGTTTCTCTGATCATTTTGAAAAGGTAAATGAATACAATTGTTTTGACATTATAGATGGAAAAAATTACTAGTATGTATACACTTCACATTAGAGTACTGAGAGTGCCATTTTAACACAAAGTGGTGTGAGAATTTTGAAATATTTATATATTAATAAAGATAAATACATATAGAAATAAATATAGAAATACATATCTGTCAGTGCTGTGCAGTGCTGACATGCACTGCACAGTAAAGGGATAAGAATCATGTTAGTTTACTTATTGGAGGAGCCTGCGGTCCTTCATTCTTGCTATTATGTTATAAGATTCTTGCAGGAAAATTCAGCAAGGGACCTCTGGAGGTCTGTAGATTAACCTCCTGCTCAGGGTAGGTCAGTTCTGAGGTCAGACCATTGCTCAGGGCTTTAACCAGTCAGGTATTGAAAGCCTCCAGTGATGGATACAGTGCAGCCTCTGTGGGCAACCTTTCACAAAACCTTACTGAACTTACAATGAATAAAATTTCCCTAAATCTTATATGGGTGACGCTTGAGAGCAGTGATACATGTAGCACTACGCATGTAAGATTGAGATTTCTTGTCCTTCGCATCCCCTAAATCAGCAGTATGTTCAAATCTTTCTTCATCCTTTTTACATGGCCTGGATAAATGGCTCTAGAGTAGTCCTGTGGACATAATGTCTGTGGAGAGGTCTGCCTATGCAGAAGCCTAAAGAAACTTACGGTGGTGCAGCAGCAGCAGCTTCTCGCTTAGGCTGCCCTCCCTGTCCTTTTTCATTCTTTTGAAAATACAATGCATATTTTTTAAACAGATTGTAAAGAGCAAACCCAAAAGTCTCACTTCGCTTGAATTGCCTGTGGCTGAATAACCCTGCTCCGGTGAGTTTGTCAGTGAGATTTGTGATACAGGAAAGTGCATAGACTTTTTCAGTACTCAGTTTCAGCATTTAAGTACTTCTGATATCCTTGGGAACATGTTTTATTTTCTTCTTAAGGAAGAAATAATTATAGTAGTGCCAGATGTTGTTATTACTCTTGTTGATTATTGTTTAACCACAAACATAATTCTTAGTACTGTATGAAACACAACTGGTGGGTTTTTTTTCATCTAGAGGTGAGAGTGGGAATATTTGCTATCTGTGTACTAGAGTATGTTCATATTTTACACTGAAAGAGAAGACGACAAAGATTGTGGCCAAGTTTCAGAGGAAAGGCAGTGTGTGAAATGTGTGTTTCCTCCGATTTCTAGAGGGTTACAGTAACTGCCTGCAACGGGGCCATATTTTCAAACCACTCTGTTCTAAAATGTCCATCATTCAGTGAACTTCTTTAAAGAACAGGTATAGTGGCATGCTATCTTCAAGGCTAGGAATGTAAAAGTGGGAAAACTGTCTAGGGGGAGTTTGTTTACAACTATCGCTGAAGAATAATTAGGTACTTTTTGACTGTGGTCGTTTGTCTTATTAGGTAAACTGTACACTGGAAACAATCTAGCCACTTATAAACTTTCCCAGCTATGTAACTTCATAAAGTACAGCACTTCGTCAAAGCAGATCCATTAACCCTCTGACTGGTACTCTTCTCTTGACTTTGATTGCAGCACCACACAGAAGCACCTAGCCCATCATTGCTCCCCCCATCAGCTTTACCATTAGATGTATTAAACAATGCCGTTGCTGGATTTAGTACTGTGGAAGAACTTATCCGGTACCTTGAACCAGATCGGTGGCAACTGGATTTGGAAGATTTGTACAGGCCAACGTGGCAACTTCTTGGAAAGGCATATATTCATGGGAGGAAATCAAGAGGTAAATTACTCTTCTGTCTGGCCTTGCAGCTTTCTATGAGTACATTTTCTTAACAAAGAAACAGTAATGAAGAGCATTCTTCACCTTGAATTTTGGTTCCAGTACAGGAATATGTTAGAAATGGAGCAGAGATCATCGTTGTTACCTATTCTCACCATTATATTATCTGAAAAAGGGCAATAACTAAACTCAAAGGAATTTAGCAGGATAAATTAAGAAGGGGGGAAAAAAGAAAAGTAGAAGCAGACAGGGTAGTTTTCTGTAGGCAACCTGGGAGATCTTTATTTCCATAAAGTAGCAGGGCATCTTGCTGGATGGCATAGTCTAACTTTCTGGGTTTCTTTTTTTATGGAGGGAAAAACCTTTATTTTTTGTTTGAGATAGGTAATTTCTTAGACTCACTGTGTCAGGTGTGTGATTGGTTTATTTCCTTAGAATTGTTCCAGTCTCTACACCATGTGAATTGAGAGCAATTAGCTAAATGTTTCTCTTTCATGATACCTCATGAAATAAATCCCTTTGTCCATGTCTAGCTTTGTCATGCATTTGTCAACTTAATCAGATTACGTATTTTGAGACTTGTGGAGCTATTTCTTGTTCAGCAAGTCATGTTCTTCCATCTACATTTGACATTCATTAATTTTCTACCGCATATCATCCAGATGCTGCCCATTATTTCGTGCTTGTGGATTCCGCATGGAGGGATAGCATACAGGCGATACCTCCTTCCTTGCCCACCATACAGCATGAAAATGAAAACATATGAGTATAACTGAATAGACTCGCTCTGTTGACAAATGTAAACTAGATTATGATCTGATCAGCAAGAAAAGAGAGGAAGAAAAACCTTTCATAACTCAAATTTAAGTTTTTGACAGCTAGTTCTTGGATCAGAGCCTAAAAATCAACCCTTCTACTCTACCTGTATTGCTATAGCTATGCACACGGCAACTAAACCAAGAGTCAAAGAGGATGAGATCTCTTTAAAAGCTTTCAGCAGTTGACTATGCCTTTCAGATGATCATTTAACACTTTCCTAATTGAAGAGATTCAGTATTTGCTAAATGTATGCCATAAGCATATAGTAAGTGGGAGAGAAAACGTGATTTGTGAAGCCTTACATAAACTAAAATGCAGGTGCTGGATGACATCTGTATAGACAAAAGCAACTCCCTGCATGACATATCTTAGCGAGAAACTGTCAGAGTAAATCTTTTAAAGACTTCTAAATTAGATGCTGAAATAGATTTTTCCACTGAATAAACCTATCATGGTATTACCACATTTATCTTTAAGAGACCACCCTCACACTGCATTAAGGAGTGTGTAATGTAATAGTCTGAGGTGGAAAATATGTCCAGTTGAGGTGACATAGTATTAATTGTTAGGTCTATTCAATAGATAGGGAAAGCAAAACTTTTTTTTACTTTCTTTTTTTCTCTTTTTAAAATGTTATTCTTTCTAGTACCAAGTTTGCTGTATTTTAAAACTGTTTTAAGAAATGTTTAGAAGTGCGTACCCTAAAATGTTTGATTTTTTCACTCTCATTGTATAATTAGATCAGTTTTATTTTTGCAATAATTCAGAGTAAAAGCTAAATTCCTGTCCTGCATTCATAGACAAACATCAGTTTACTTTAGATTAAATGAAAATGTAATTAAAAGTCTATGTTACTTTATGTAGAGTATTGTCCTCTACTCCTACTTAATAATTCATATGAAAAAGACTGTATTTAGACAACCTGAATTCCACAGAAGTTCTGTATCTGATGTTTTCTCTGGTTAAAATGCTTACAAAAACTTCCAGGCAGGAAAGAAGAAACACCAAGTTCAGAGGCTTTGATGTCTAAATATAGTCCTAAATTCTTTTATAATATTAAGCAACTTAATAATAAACTGTATTTTGCTGTGCAAAAGAATGATCCCATCGCTTCTCACAGAAATCTGTGCATAGTCATTAGACCATATTCTGAAGTCTGCTTAAGAAGAAGAAAAGAGTCACAATCCAACCATAATCCTTAGTAAATACGTTTCTTCTATAGTTATGTGACTTTTGCTTTTTCTTCCTCATTTGAGGTTTTGTAACAGCCCTGTCCTATTGTAGGACCCAGTAAGAAACTTACATTCCCAGGAACATCTCCAAGGTGCTTAGGAATGAAAACCATCCTGTGCCCACACCAGAATTGAATTTGTAACGTTGACTTTAAGAGCAGCATCCAGATGGAAAAATGTTACAGGAGAGTGGTTTCCTTGTGGTACTTGATACGCGTCCTAGAACAGTTGCATTGCCAATTGCATTACTTCAGTTGTGTGTGCCAGAGAAGACACAGTTTTGAAATAGACTTTTCCGTAGACCTACCTGCATCTACATTTTTTTCCTCCCTTTTTTTCCTTCTCCCCTTCTTTTTATTATTTTTTCCCATCCATGTGCTACTTCAGAGCCTTCCATTCCTCTTGAGCTAGTGCTAGACAAAAGAACTTTGACTGGTGTGTCAAACATGATACATGAATGGAAGCCAAGTTGAAGGAGTGTTTAAATGTTCACATTATAACAGGTACTGTAACTCAGTGCACTTGGGAAATCCACATAACCTTTTATTGTGGTTAAGTAAACACTTTTAAGGGAATATATACATTCTCTCATCTAGCTTTGTGCCCACAGCGTGTTAAAATAAATTTTGGGCAGACAGATACTCTTTGAAAAAAATAACAGTTTCATTCACACACTTCAAAGAAGTGATTATATAAGCACTAGATAAATTTGCCACAGACCTTTTAATGAAATTGAATTACATAAGGTACAGCAAGGGTTCATTGTGAGGTATAATAGCAATATACCTTACTACTCTGTAAAGCATGGAAACCAAACATGACATTTTTCATCTCTCCTGAAGCCTGTTGTAACAGTAAGGCAGACTAAAAGATACCTGCTAAGAGCTGATTGTGCGTTCTTCCACAGAACTTTTAAAAATTTGGGTCTGCAGATCTGAGAGATTCAGTTCAAATTCATTCCCGTTGTGTGACAAAATGTGTAATACATTTGGTGCTCATTTTAGTGCATTGCCCTTTTCTCTGTGTTATAACTACGGCTAGTATTGGGAAGGGGATGCGTTCCTCTGCTGCTGCCAGCAGGCAGGAGGTAGCAGAGAAGCACAACGCCAGGCAGGCATCCCTCTCCCACTGGTCAGGAGGCTTGCTGGAAGAGTCATCAATGCCCAGTTTCCATTGGCCATTTCTCATGCTGAAGGGCTGAGCAGCAATTGTGTTAGGATGCATAAGCCTTTTGAAATTCACTGTACCAAGCATGTCAGTGTCTGCAGAAAGTATTAGCAGAACTAGCATTTCTGTCATTGTGCTTTAGGCATTTTATCCTCATTCAGGCAGTTCACTGTTATGTTTGAAAACGCAACAGGAGAAAGAAATACTCCATTCCTATCGACAGTCCTTGATTAATGGATGCAGACATGTCCACCTTCTAAATGACTCAGCCTAAAGCTATTAGCTGAACAGAAGAGCTTAAATAATTCCTAATTTCTCACAGTGAATCTCTCTCCTGGAAGCTTTGTCTCTTTTTTCCTCTGCTCTTTCTCAGCTTTCTTCAAGGAATGCTCCTGCAGTGTGGGAGGCAGGCTGGCATCCTATCAGTAACTTTATTGGAGTTATTGCACACTCCTTGCTTTTAAAAATCAAATTGTTTATTTAGGAGCCCATGTTAACCTGATAGTGATGGAATGAAGTGCCTCAGCTTGGCACTCACTGTAAGTGCAAGCAAAGAAAAGGTTTCCGTGTGTTTAACTGACCTTTCACAACAATAAACCCATACTTATGGATGCCAATATATGGATATGGTCTGCAAAAGAGGTGTTTGAAGAAACATGGAATGGAATTGCTGCCTGAAGATCCGCTCCTGGCACAGTACTAGTGAACTTTTCTACTAAAGAAATGCAGCTTCTAAATTCTCTTTGTTTCTTACGTGTTTAAATAGAATTGAGAGGTATAATCTTGCCTTGATTGGTTGAAGTTCTCCTTGGTGACCTTTAGAGGCTCTTTACATAGTCACTAGAGGGAAGGAAAGGTATTTCTCTCAAGGGTGATTCAGATCAGGAAGATATTTTAGTTTTATTTCAGATCTTTTTATTTATGAACTGCTAGTAGTAACTATAAAGTATTTGTCAAGTAATACCATTGCACTGGGATATTTCTTTCCCCTAGTTTCTTGTTGATTTAGCTCAAAAACTGTTGTTTTAAAGGTCTTTGCTACTTTGTTCAAGACATCTATTTCAATCTCAGCAGCCATATTATCATAAGGTTTTCTTTTTTGTTTTTTCTTTCTTTTTTTTTTTTTTTTCAATCAGAGGGTGTACCCCTGTGAATTAGACATTACTTCTGTTCCTTAGTGGTGGTAGGTTTGGAGAGAAACAGTTCAGACAAAAGATCCCAGATCATGATCATTATAGCTTGACTTACTTGAAAAAAATGAAATTACATTGCTTTTCACCAAAGTAAAATTTAATTTTTTCTTTAAACCCGTCCAGTTTTTTTCAGTCTTAACTGCCTATTTCAAGGCCTGTTATTTCTTGACTATGCAACTAAGGTGAACCTAAAGCAGCTTGCCTTGTTTGAGGTCTTTTAATGAGCTTGCTGTTCAACCATTGGCACAGTGAAACTAGTGTGATACAGTGGAACGAGTTTGTAGGGAAACTGATGGCAAATATTAATGTTTTTAACTTGCACTTGAAGTTAGTTGCTTACAAGGAACAGCTGTATTTTATTTAAGACACACCAAGTGAAAATGAAACCTGGATAAGCAACAGAAATTGATTTATGTGCTGCTATGAGGTAGGAGGGAAAAAACTGAGTCTACTAATAGTTATACAGCTACACATACTTGTGCACTTCTTTGTTGTCTGTACAGTATTCACAGGTGATGACATAACTTGAAGTTCTTAGTCCATAGAAGTGAGTTGCTCATATATATGGTACTTTCTTGTACTGGCATTGCTCTTGCGAAGAAGCAATAATTGAATATTAGCAGGGAAGAAGTTTGAATTCTTTACGCAAATGAATTAAAAATGTGTTTGGAGGTTTGTGGGATTCTTAATTGCTGCGTGTGTTTCTCCAATCCAGAATTAATGTAGGATAGCAGTGCTAGAGCCCAGAGTATGGGCATGAACAAAGGGAAGTCTATTAGGGTTGATTTGATAAAACACTTATTGGAACATAGTAGCCAAAGCTTGCTTTGTTTAATTTGAACCAACTCTGCCAGAGTTATAGAATAACTGCTGAATATTCCTATACAATTATTATTCTGTTTAGGTTTTTTGGTATTCGTATAACTGCAGTATTGAACTTGTGTGCTAAACCTGTACCACCTGCACAAAAATGAAGTTTCCTCAAGGGTTCTGTACTGCTGAAGTTGCTTTACCACCAACGAAGTTCAATTTCAAATCAGAAAAGCACCAGTTTGTTTGTCTTTTTGCAGTGGTTGATCTCAACCTCCTGAAGGAGGAGGTACGGCTCTATAGTTGTACTCCTCGCAACTTCTCAGTGTCACTGAGGGAGGAGCTAAAGCGAACGGATACCATCTTCTGGCCGCTGTGTCTTCTGGTTAAACGTTGTGGTGGAAACTGTGCCTGTTGTCACCAGAGCTGCAATGAGTGCCAATGTGTACCAACAAAAGTCACCAAAAAATACCATGAGGTATGTGTGGAAATACTTAAAGCCAATTAAAGGATTTATTTTTACTATAGGGATGCGCAGTATTAATATTTTAAAACCTATTGCTCTTGTAGTAAATATTTTATACTATTTTAATGAGGTGTTATGTAAAAAAAGGTAATATCTTCCTTGTTGAAAAACTTTTCTGTGGAACTATTAAGTCATTCCTGAGGTATTTTGTTACTGGTGCACTTCAAACACATCACAACCACACGTCATTGTTCGGCTTTCTTTAGTGGTAGATGTGAACTTTATGAAGGAACAGAAATATCTCCGTTTTCATTGTTATAAATCTATAGCTAAAATTATTTGTTTTAGAATTATCTAATAATTCCATTAACTGTACTATTAGCCCTTAAATAAAATTAAGTATATATATATATATGAAACTGCAAGACTCTCTTTGATAAAAGCAAGTATCTGTTCAATATATTTTAATTGGTTTTGTAAAGGACTTGAGGTAAAAGTAGAAATAATAATTAGTGAAATAAATTAAGAAATTCAGCTGAGGAAAGCCGGTGACTTTTAACATGCTTCCTGTCATCCAGTATGTTTCCAGTGCAATCTAGCTCATAGTCTAGGTGTATGATGAAGCACTTGCTGTTTTCTTGATGCTTGGCTTCTTCTCCTTCAGGTTCTTCAGCTGAAGCCAAGGATTGGTGTCCGGGGATTGCATAAATCATTGACTGATGTACCCTTGGAACACCATGAGGAGTGTGACTGTGTGTGCAAAGGGAATACTGAAGGATAAACGGGATTTAATTGTGCTATTTTCTTTCAAAGCACATTCAATCGATGGCTGATTCTATTATGGGGCTTGTGCATTATCTCCTTCTGTAATCTCAGTTGTTTGCTTTGGGGATCTTCCATCTTCAAGAGTTACAGTGAGCTCTAAAAAGACTAGAAGCAAAACTGGGATTATATGTTGTGTGACAGCTCTGTTTGGAAGCCCAGTGAAAGGATGGGAGAAAGGCATCGATGAGGGATTTAAAATATACGTATTGTTTTTGTCCCCCACAATTTTCTTGACAATACGTGGATTTATAATTTAGGAGTACAAATAAGATTAGAAGGCTCACATCATGGATCCTGCTGGCTGTCTCGTTTCTACAGTTCCAGTACATCTGTCCTCTGGTTGAAAACACCTGAAATCTTTCTTTCTGTGTTCAACTACTCCTAGGTACTCTAAATTGAAGCGTTCTCTGTTGTATAAACTCGGGTTAAAACAGACTGTCTTTTTTCCGAATTAAAATTAATTTGTCTAATGCTGGTAGGAAGGACTGGATTTTTCCATATGCTCTAGTAAAGCTCCTGCCTTTTACAAAGAAGACTGGACAATAATTGAGCTAAGGAGGCAAACATTGAAAAGAACAGTGCCTTTGTTCTTACTACTATGGCTGATGATCTTTTGTTTGTTATTTTTTATCGTGTACATTTTTATACTCTCCTTTTGACAACATAACTATTTGCTTTTCTAAACTTGTTAAATATATCTATTTTTACCAAAGGTATTTAATATTCTTTTTTTATTACAACCTAGATCAACTATTTTTTAGTTTTGTGAGACTTTAAAGCCAGATTTATACAGTTGGAGGGACAGAGATGTGGTTACAATGGGAAAGGAGCATGATCTCTTTACAGTTTGTTGCTATACAGTGAAAAAATACAGGTTTTTTTACCTGGATGCACAGTAATAATAAACAGAGATGTGTGGATGAAGCTTCAAGATTGCTAGCTCCATGACACTGAAAATATGAGAGACAGACATTACTGGAAGTGGTTTCAGAAGCTGACTTTAAAAATTCCCTCTCTCCATACTGGCCTTTCTTCAGGTAGAAAAGAAATGAGCATAGATAGATGCATTCTGGCTTGTTTAACTCTTTAATTTCTTTAAAGTAGGATGATCTACAACATAAGAAAAGAAGCCCAGTGGCTTGCAGCCTTCATGATGCATCATGGCCATGGGAAAGCAGCCTCGTTAATGCTTCGAGTGTATGGTTATTGCTTCAAGTGTATGGTTTGCCATTGACGGTTATAGATGTTTAAGTACTGTTCACTCGCAGGATCTTAACGCTCTTCAGTACAGTTTGATGAACTATGGAATTGTTCTTCTGTACGTTATATTCTTTAACCAATACACTTATCCCACCCTATGCAAATTGAAAAGGAAACAGTAAAGTATTTTGCTTGTAAAATGCTTTAACATTATGCCTAGTTTATTTTTTTTACTATTGAATTTGCAGATTGTAATGAATCACCAAATAAAATAATAATGCTAATTTTGGGAGAATAAATGTTTCTGTGTGATTGCACATTTGTATTTGTTCAATATACCATAACAGGAAAGGTTAAAGAGGGTGATTTTCTACCTACCATTTTGACAGTCAGCTATGAAAACAAACTTCTGTTACCAAGACTTATACTTGCTTTATTAATTCTGCTTTACTGTAAATCTACAAGAAGAAAAAGGGGAGAGAAGGAGTGTGATGCTATTTGTATAAACATTCAAAATGTTCAAAATTATGTGGATGTGAAGCCATCAAATTGAAATAACATCTTCTGTTACTGTTTCTAGGTGAAAATGAGTTCTGATGAAAATGTGGAGGTTTTTGCAAGTTGGCATGGCTTTCTGATATCAGTTCTGGAAAATTCTCCAGAAAATTCTCTGGAAAAATATTCTGGTGGCTTCTGATTTTCTTAGCTGATCTCTTTTGCCCCACCCTCAACCTCCTACCGAATAAGAAAAATATCTGGTGTAAATGTGGCATGTAATTATCCAGTCTGAATATTAATCCTGTATCAGAATGCAGAATCATGATCACACAAGAAACCTGGTTTACTTGAATTTTGAGTCTTTGACCAGAATAAAGAGTGTTTTGCAGGGATGTTGTTTTTTTTTTTTTTTAATTAATATTGTCCTCTTTTTTTGTTGTTTTTAAAGAGCTTTTGAAAAGCAAGTTGAGATAAAAGCAGAAATCATAGCCTCTGGCATCATAATCCAGCAGAAGAATTGAAAAATGTAATTCTGGTACATAAATTTCTTCTGTTGGAAATGCAGGAGGCCTCATCCACTCTGTAGATTCACTAGTGGAAGAAGGCACAACATGCATTCTGTGGTAGGTATTTGGTGTCAGTAGAGGAATAGTGAGTTTCTGGAACCATACAGAGTATGGAGGGTAATATTTCTGAAACTCACAAGCATTTCTTCTGTTTCCCTACTCTGGCTTTGGCTCACTTTCTTCCTTGGCAATTCCTTGCACCCCTTTTCTTCCCAATTTCTTGCTATAGTCCTGCATCTGAACTCCATCTCCCTTTGCTCTTTACACCCCCCTTCACAGTGCTGTCTCTCCTCTGATTCAAAATCACCATTCCTCCTGTTTGCCATCCTCTTGCCAAGCACTGTTAAACTATTCCCCTCTTTGCCTGGGATTTTGTTTTTCCACCCCCGCTGTGTTCAGGGGATTTAGCACTCCACCTCTTCCCTGGCTTAAAGAGTACGGACAGGCTGAGTTGTTTAAAGGACAGTACTTGGGAAAGATATCAACCAAGCAAAATAATGAAGGGTGCAGTTCTCCTGCTTTGTGCTACATTCTGTGTCCTGCTGAGTAGCGCAGCTGCCTCCGAGCAGTGGGTAGCTACTGCTGGTGATCTGATGGGACGTGCCTGTACCACGTCCTGCCTGGGTGTGGTAGGTCTAGAGATCCTGCCAAATTTTCTGTGGTCTTTGTATCCAGGGGAGACTTAAAATGTTTTGAAGGTGTCCTTCTGACAGTGCAGGGCTGCTGTCACCACAGTAAATCCTGTTGGTGACATCCTGTTGGTGGACTAGGGTTAGGGTGAGGTAAAATACTCAGGATGAGGCAGAGAAGGGTGAGAGGGCATGGGTGGGCTGGGCCAGGCCAGGGCCACTAGGGACAAATAGAGCAGAAGAGGACAAGAGTGAAACGGTGCTAGTGACTGCGGTCTCCTGATTTTGCTGACAGCTTCTAGTTTGCTGACGGCTCCCCACGGGGAGGCCTGGAGCTCCCTGACACCTGGGACGCTTTGACAGCCCCAGGCAGAGCAGGGATGGTGCCAGCTGGCAGAAGGGGTGAAACAGGGAGACGCACGGCTGTGGGTCTAATTGGGATGCCTTGAACATTGCCAGTATTTGGTCTTGAACTTTGAAAAATATACCTGATATAGAACTTCAGAATTGCATTCAGTTGTTAGGGTAGGTACAGTTTTAGCATAAAGGGATTATTTCACGCTACACTGCAGAAAAAACTGCCTAGCTCTGCCTCTCCTATTTGCTTAAAATTCCCCCGTTGCGAGGTTTTAATTTCTCCCTCCGAAGATTTTCTCACCCAAAGATGAAATTTTTCAGTCAGGTGTTTCTGAGGAGCGTTAACTTCTTGCAGCCTCGAGGTGAGTCGAGGGTTGTTCTACCGACAGCTGCATGCAGCATTCAGGAAATGCTCCTCTGAGGATTTTGTTCCGTTATTATTACTTATGTTCTGATGCTTCTAAGGAAAAAGCGTGGTAAAAACTAACTGAAGATACTAATTATGAGTTACTAACAAGCAAACGACAATGCCTTTCACAGTTACAGGTCATCTCAGCTGAACGCCAAGGATGCCATATGGATAGAAAAAGATGGACAAAAGTGGGTAGAAAGCCTGTGATTTCCAATGTGGAATAGAAGTTGCAAGCTTTGATCTTACATCTTTATGGAAATTTTTTTCAAATTGTTGCTGTCTGGTTTAAGCCGTGAGTTGCTGAACTGCATTAATGTAAGCATCAGCATTTGGGAATAATGAGGGAAATGACTGTTTCCAATGGGCCCAAGCGGTGGAAACAGCTGAGTGGAATAAAGTAGCTCTTGTAAACAGACAAAATCCAAATAGCATAGGCAGTGTTTTGTTGGTTTTACCGTATTCGCAGTAAATGGCTTCAGCTAAACATAATTATTCCCCCCAGAGGAATAGGTGCGGAGCTGCCGACTGATGGTGAGCCTTGTTTTTAGGGATTCTGTAGATATTTACATTCCTGGAACCCTCCTGTCAGCCGTGGCTGACGTGGGAGTTACATGGAGCAGCACCAAAACTTTAGTCACCAAGGGCGTTAACTGCAGATCTGTTGGCTCTTAAAACCTTTCAAGTTTCTTTGCCCTTTGTCTGCCTGGTTGCATAGACTCACAGCTCCTTTTCAGCAGAAGAGAAGGAAAAAAAAAAAAACCTGTGGATGATACAACAGTGTGTGTGGAAGGGAAAGACAGAAGCACAAAGCTAACTTATTCAGTAGCTACTGCATCAGCTAATGTAAGCCATTACCTGATTTCCTTTCTAATGGAGGACTGTGTTGAAACTCTTACAAATTTGCAGTTCAGGTACTAGCTGCTTAAGTCGTCTGATTTTGATTGCACCAAACTCTGGAAATAAAAATTGGAAACATTTACTTACTGTTTGACTGCTGAAGATACAGTAGTAGTTCTACTGTTAAAAGCACTCTCATAAAACCTTGTGCAGAAATGCTAAAAAGAATCATGATTGCAAGATTCTCGTTGAAACCAAGTTCTGCAGCTACGTAGACCAACTTTTCTGACACTGCTTGTGATATGATATGATTAATTTAAAATTTGAGTAAGTTTGCTCTTCATATCAATTTTTGCATGGGATGCTTTATCAGACAACTTGCCTTTCAGAGTCCTTCACGCACCTTTTAAACCCAGGGACAGTGCTTTTGTTTGTTAGTCTGGCAAAATCACAGAGGAAAAATAGGCTTCTTTTTCAGCATAAATTGGACAAAGCTTTTCAGAGAAGGCGGTTTGCCTATTGCCTCACTGGAACTCCCTTAGATTGTTGTAAGAAAAACAAGTTTACAGCTCAATCATAGGAGAAAGATGACGGCTTTTTTGGAAGTGTGATTCAGAGCACGTGAGTTAGGTTCCTGCTCTGAATCACGCTCTGTCAGTCTTCATTGAGCTCATCTGTCTTCGTCAGTGTAAAGTCTGGCCTGGCTGGTTGAGGCAGCTCTGTTAGATGTGTGAGGTTAATCAGTGGGAATACCTTAGTTACAGGCTGGTTTTCTGAACAAAAAAGGTAGTTCTCAAAGAAGAGTTTCAGAGCTGCAGCCTGGAATTGTTTTCCACATTGTAAATTTGGCAAGCTTTTATTTTGCCTCATGAAGTACAGACAGAAGTGCCAGCTCACCTCAAGCCCATGCTGCCTTCCTCAGATTCTGCAGTGTGAAAGGAGATCCAAGCCAGCTTGGTTCTGGTGTCTCACCTGTTCCGAGTGAGTGACAAACCACATCTCTCTGAGTAACTTTCTTTCACTGTGCAGAATCCCAGTAAGTTAACAAGGTTGGCAAGAACACTTGTTTATCTGTCTCACTTTGAACTGCTTCAGTCGTATCCGTGGGGTGTGCCTTGGGGTCTCAGGCAGCACTTACATCAAAATAATTTCACCCTCACTAAGTGCTTTATATTCAGTATCCTTTTGTCACAAATTGAGCAACTTTCCTCAAGAACAATAAAATAAACACATAACTCTGTCTGGCTGGTCTACCCCAATTCTTTCTGCCTTCAGTGTGACATCTCTTTTATTGTGACTAATATATATTCTTCAGTGAGGAAAAGTAGGTGACCTGTCTACCATATGGCATCTTTATGCTTGTGTGGCTGGGCAAACTTTTGGTATTCTGTGATTCTATTCTATGATTCTATACTCACAGAGAGGAGGTGCTAGGCAGAAATTGGGTTGTGGGGTTTTTTTTTGGGGGGGGGGGGGAGAGCTTCACATAGTTGTGAAGTCATAGGAGGGTTGCTATTGCTGTAGGATGTATAGAATTCAAATGAACCACTGTTCTCCAGAAACGATATGTCCCACATGCAAAGCCTCAAAAATAAGTCTATTTACTTGTGACCCATTTAGTTACTTTTCATGTTTCATGTTGAAATGTTGAAAGATAATGTATGTCTGAGCTATAGGAAAGCTTTTCCATCCAGAGGCTTCAGCAACTAGAGCTCTGATTCAGTAAAGTGTTAACAACAGTCCCATTCCATGTTATGTTGTATAGTTAAATGTCAGGGCTTAAGCACAAATTTCTGATGCAGGCAGAAACAATCACCTCCTGGTTGCAGGGGTAGGGTGAGAGGGCACCCTTTCTTGGTGGAGGGGGGTTAGCCTTTCTCTCTACTCAGCACTGATGAGGCCACACCTGGAGTGCTGTGTCCAGTTCTGGGCTCCCCAGTGCAATAGACAGGGACATACTGGAGAGAGTCCACTAAGGTGGTTAAGGGACTGGAGAATCTCTCATATGGGAAAAGGCTGAGGGAGATGGCTGAGAGACTTCAGCCTGGAGAAGAAAAGGCTCATGGGGATCTTATCAATGTGTACAAACACCTGAAGGGAAAGTTCAAAGAGTCTGGACTCAGGCTCTTTTCGGCATTGCCCAGTGACAGGACCAGAGGCAATGGGCATAAACAGAAAAGCAGGAGGTTCCCTCTGAACATCAGGAACCACTTTCTTACTGTGAGGGTGACTGAGCACTGACAGAGTTTTCCCAGAGACATTGTGAAGTCTCCCTCCCTGTAGATATTCAAAAGCTGTCTGGACATGGTCCTGGGCAACCAGCTCTAGGTGGTCTAGCTTGAGCAGGACAGTTGGACCAGATGATTTCCAGAGATCCCTTCAAACCTCATCCATTCTGTGACTAACACACATACAATTTCCATCAACACTAAATCTACATCTTAACACTGATATTAAAATCATCATAGAACTAAGAATTAATAAGCACAGAGTTAAATATACCTAGGTATCAAATCGTAAACACCACGATCTGATAGATGACATTCTTTTACTTCAGTTTCTCCCAGAATAGGCTTCTAAGGGTTCATATCTGCTTTGTTAATCATTACTTTCAAGTTAAAAACTGAAGATAAGGATGTGAAATAATCATATGTGATATGAAAAGGCTTGTATCTGGAACAATATCCTGTGTGAAATCACACCTTTATTTTTCAAGTAAGATCAAGTTTCTTGTATAAGTGATAGCCTTTGAACTCTTACCAGATAGCTTACCTAATAGTCCTTCTACGTTTTAGCTTTGCTTTACATAGTGCATAAGAACATAACCATTTTCTTTTCAAACCTGTTAACAGTACTTTGCCCTGACAAAAGGTACCTCGTAAGTGCAAACAGAGATTGGGGATTGCTAGTCATTTAGGGAATGACGTCAGAGCAATTTTATGGCATGTTTTCCAGAGGCAGCAATGCCAGGAACGGTGCCACACAGGACGATAGTAACCACCGGGTCATGGGTAGGTGAATATGTAAATGCCCACAGGATGCAGGGTTGGGGCCCAGTACTCCTGGGAATCAACTGTGGAAAGGATCCACTTCTTCAAAGAGTGACTTGTCCTTGTTACTCTGTTTGAGAGAATATGTAAAGGCAAATAACATCATCCGTCTGTTCCTGGAAGAAAAGGAATGAAGAGCTCAAGAAGCTTAGCACAAGAAGGACATGAATCTGTTGGAGCGGGTCTAAAGGAGGGCCACAAAAATGATCAGAGTGATGGAGCAGGTCTCCTATGAGGGCAGGCTGAGAGAGCTGGGGTTGTTAAGCCTGGAGAAGAGAAGGCTCCAGGGAGACCTTATTGCAACCTTCCACTGCTAAAAGGGGGCTTCTGAGAAAGATGGGGACAGACTTTTTAGCAATGTCTGTTGCGTCAGGACAAGGAGTAATGGTTTTAAACTAAAAGAGGAAAGATTTAGACTAGATATAAGGAAGGAATTTTTTACAATGAGGGTGGTGAAACACTGTCACAGGTTGCCCAGAGAGATGAGAGATGGCCCATCCCTGGAAACATTCCAGGTCAGGTTGGACGGGGCTCTGGGCAGCCTGATCTAGTTGAAGATGTCCCTGCTTGTTGAAGGGGGGTTGGACTAGATGATCTTTAAAGGTCCCTTCCAACCCAAAGCATTCTGTGATTCTATGAAGAGCTAGTTAAACTATCCCAATACTTATGAATTCTTTTTGCCCTTTAGGAATGTGAAATAACAAATAGAGTATTTATTTAAGCAGTGCTGCAGTTCTCCTTACCCATGCTTCAAGGTGTCATTTAAATCAGTAAGGGCAGCATTCTTTCCAGTGTCAAAGCAGCGAACAAGATCCTCTATATAAATAATTTACTCTATAAGTATCTGCATTAACATATCACTGCTATACTATCCACACTCGATCATGTCAAACCAGTTTGTGTGGTGGAATAAAATTGTTGTCCTAAATATGGTAGCTTAGTTTTCAACTATTTTAAGCAGACTTAATGGATTTTAGAGTTTTGGCTGCCCTCGTAGTGTCCTTGAAGGTAGCTCCAAGTGATGGCTGCAATGAAAAATTTCTTCTCCGTGACCTGTGGGACCGTTTTAAGCAGTGAGGTCAAGAAAGCACTCTTATTTAAATGCATTGATTTATTTTAAAGTTTCAGGAGAAAGTATAGAGAAATCATTCCCGCTTGGCAGAAAGGGGACTCCTATTCCTCAGCTAAGATTACTTAAACCTTAACTTTCCTTCCCTCTCATAGGAAAACGTAAGAAGATTAAAATGAGGATCCTATAATCTATTATTTACCTTTATTCATTTTCATTTATTCTTTTCGTACATGTCCTTCTGCAATACAAGCAGTGAATCTAGACTGTCTGAGCCTATGTGTCTTCTCCCTGCCTTCAAACTGTGCTGGTAGGGCCCAGAAAGTACAACCACTCAGTCTTTTTTGGATGATTCAGATCAGTGTCAGTGTAGTTAAGCAATAGAATTAGTAAGCAGAGAAGAGCAATTAGTCCGTGCAAATAAAAAAGCTCAGGATCTCTATGGATGAAAAAATGAAAGAACCAGAGGAACTTCTTTTACCGACAGAAATTTAAGGTAAGCAGCTGGCACCTGTTGTGAGCCACTGGGCTGTAGAGTCTTACTTTATTGATGCCTTTGAAAATCTCCCCTTTGAGCAAAAGGAAAACGAGGGCAGGCAAACATCTTGGAAAAGGAGCATGGGCGTGGGAGGATTGGAAAAACTAAGCTTAAGGCTAAGGGTGGTGTTTACAAAGGAAGATAGCCATGTTTGGGAACTGATGGCATTCATTGTTTGAGGAGCTCTGAAGGGCTAGGGGGAGCCTTTCAGTTGCAGGCAGATGAGTTTTACACTTCTCTAAGTCTGCCTGGCAGTGTAAGATGCTAAAAGCAAGCATGGCAGAGACCTGCCTGTAATGGGCACCTTGCCTGGAGGTCAAGGCTGAAGGGAGCTCACCTGTGCCTGTGTAAAAGTGTTTGTAAGGCCACTAAGGCAGGAGCGCTTCTGCCTGGTTTTGCGAGGGTATGTACTCAGGGACCGGGAGGATCTTGGGAGAGGATACGCTGTGCTGTGAGAGATCTGCCATGCCTTCACACCTGGATACCAAATGTGCTGCCTTGTGCAATGTTTTTTTGCAGGTATTGTGAGGTACGACTTTTCTCAGGCTGTAGAAGGAAACTCAGCTCCCACAGTTCTCTCTGGTCATCATCCCTATGTCAAATCATAAAAGAAATAGAAGGTTTTAACAGAATATCTTCCTGTCCTTCTTTTCATTGTATGTTTTACTGCCTTTGCCATCCTGCCACCAGGAAGAGTACGTCACAGGTCTGAGCTGCAGTTACGAGTGGCATGCCTCAGCTGTAGCGGTGGCTCAGCTAGTGCATTTCACTTTCCATTAGTGCTAGCTACGGGTGCATCCAGGGTCTGTTATAAGTCAGCCGATGGATAATAATTTGACCATTGGTAATTTGCGCAGCTGCCGAAACCCGATTGTTTTCAAAGGCACTGTGAAGGCAGCGCAGGAGGAAGAGTGGCAATGCAGAGAGTGCCTGTCAACCACTACCCACTGCTGGCCATTGCCAGCTTGGTGAAACTCCTGAGACGATGAAACAAAGAGGGGCTTTGGTGGACCTAGCTGTGGTATGCTTCTTGTCTTGAGACCTGTCACGAAGACAACTGCTTTTGGAGTTGAATGTCAAAGTTTGTAGCTCAGAGACATCAGTCAGTGAGTTTGGACTGTAAAGAAGGACTGGAGGGTAAGGCTCCAGCCTGGCAGCGCACCCCATCCACGAAGCAGTGGATGGTTACTTTCATCTTAAAGAAATGCAGTAATGGGAGTTATTACTACCTGGATACTTAAAAAACCTTAATTTTGTCATGTTACGCAAGCTTCTGACTCTGGAATTATATGGTGGGATTATAGAAAAAATTTGTTGTTTGATTTTTGGTTTCTGCACCTTGCTTTTGACCGAGTAAATTAAAAATTGAGCTTTTCCTCTATACTCATAGCAATGCAGTTTGATGCATGGGTCTTATCACTGATGCTGTTATGGAGGAGGAGGTGTAAAGAGGGCTCATGATGTCTATAGACATAAAGTTTTCACAGCCTCTGAGCAGAAACATTTTGTCCTGTGTGAGCAGATTTACTTTGGAGAGGGTAAGCTGTAATTTTTGGAGGCCTGGCCAATGTATTTTTTCTTTGGCTTAAAAACCTGTGTTCTGGGTACCTGAACTGCAGCAAGGAAAAAATGAACAGCTATTGTAGCAGATTCAAGCTGACTGTGGAATGTGCTTTTAATAGATTAAAAGGAGACATGCGTTGTGTTTAAATTTAATGAACCAAATACTCCAACTGTTCCTGTTTTGTGTAGTGTTTTGCCTAATAGCCACGAGGCATAGAGGAAAACGTTGCGAGGTGGAGCAGGGATTTGGAGGCACTGTCTGCTGTTTTCTGAAAAGCCGTTCAGGAGTGTAATGTCAAGCGCTGGTTGTGGTTTTACGTGGCTGAGGAAGACTTCAAGAGACTGAGCGTTTGCTTAAAACGTACAATACACATAAACAGTCAGGATCAGGCCTGTGATATAAGTTTACTGTGACTTGAGAAACTGGCTAATATTCAGCTTTAAACAAAAACCTGTTTGAATACATGGGCTATTTTCTAATTCCTTTAGCAAGCTTCTTCAGCTCCAGTCTCTTACTATTAATTCAGCAAATCCTAAACCTCTGCAGCTGGATGAGCTGCTGCACTTGCCATTTATGTGACATGAGTACTTCGACACTCAAGTCTAGCAAGTGGGAAATGAATTTTTAGAAAAACTAGCTTGGGTACATGTCATATTCTTGATGGTACAGTGGGAGTAAATCATTACTTTGAAAGTTTAGTCTGCTGTTTGCTGTGTTAAGTTCCTTGGTGTTCCGTTAGCCTATTGCGCTTGAATTAATTTTTTTGTGGGTGTAGTATTTTCAGTAACTGGAGACATTGTGTTTAATTTTTTACTGTTTTAAACTTTTTATTGGAGCTCCCGCAAAGTTGTTTACCAGAGGTACATATGGTGAAGTACATTTTCCTGAGCTTTCCATGAGTGAAATAAATTGCTTAATGTGGGAATAACAGGAAAATAATGTAATGCATTTGTTCTGAAAGAGATCTTTAAAGTTATTCTTTTATTTATTGTGGGATATTCAGCTTTTTTACCTTAAGGTAGCAAACTTTTTGACATATGCATTAATTTTTTTTTGCCTGATATGGAGATAATTTTCTCTTCTACTTTTAAGAAGTGGCTGGAGTTCCATCAAACAGTCTGTCAGCTGCTCAGTTTCCCACATGGTCATCTATGGATGTGGCTGCGTAGTGTGCGCACACTTTCGTGCTGCAGGAGTGCACTTTTGAAGCAGGAATTCATGTATATACCTAAACATACAGATTGTGCACAGGAGATCACACTGTTTACATTGTGCTATACCTGTATAGCTCCTTCAAAAATGTATGTGCACAAAAGATGGGAAACTACCAGTAAGAATATTTGTTACAAAGAGCTCCTTTTAATGGAATCTTCTCTTACTAGCATGAAAAAGGAAGCATTGTCAAAATTAATACTGATCTTTGCTTAATGTACGCTCTGCCAAGGTTGCAGTTAGATTATTCTGAGTCCCACGTGATTTTAAAATCAAATTTTCTTTGATAGCAGCATGTTCTAAACTAAAATGTGTGCATATTTCGTATATTGCCATGTTCCAGAAACACCTTTAATGAACCAACAGATAAGTAGATTACATAGTAATGAATTTCCCTTTCAGTCTACAGAGGAAATCTCCTTTTTTCGGACCAGAACACTAAGGATTTAATGAATTACAAGACAACAGAGAAATTGAGACCGCAGTTCTGAACTACAGATTCTGGGCTATTATAAGCAAAGACTGTGCTTCCAGGCTTAACATAACTACATCATCTCCTCTTCCCCTTCCTTCAAGTTGGTAACCTATTGGACTGGAAATCAGCGTTATGCTCCTGGTGCTGCCACTGATGCCTGATGTAATGCTGAGCAAGTCACTTTCCCTTTCTTAATTTACCCTGTTGGATATAGGTGATCTTAGCTTCTTTTTACAAGGCACTTTGAATTTGGAATGTGGAACAAAAAGTGCAATTTTAAATACAACTTTATTTGTTATAAGTCAGTATGGAATAATACCATGTAGATGAACCCAGGGCTATACAGAATGAAAAAGAAATGGAATTGCAGAAGTTTTTGGCATGTAATTGCATTGCCACACAAGGGGAGGAGTGTGGTTCACCCAGGTAATTATTCCACAAAGTGCAGGGATGATGCATGCAGCATTCATAATGTTGAAACTTCTGCTTTCTCACCCAGGCATTCATTAAAACAGAAATGTAATACTTTGTTGTTTTGGTTGTTTTGGTTTGGTGGTTTGTTTTTTGTTTTAACACATCTTCATTAGTGAGACTTCCTTCCCAAATCAGCAGGACTAGTGTTGTGCCGTAATTGGTGTTTTTACCTGTGTCGCCAGTGTTTAGGGACAATATAGCCCAGCAAAGATTGGGTTTTACAGTGTGAATTACCTGAGAAGTCAGGAATAATTGTTCTTTCAGTGGTTGTGTCTTTCCTGCAGTTGTTTCTTGCCACCTATAGGATGAAGATAATAAGGAAATCATTTTACTCTATCCAGACCACTTGGACATGTGAGGGTTAATGGGACTGAAATGAGCTGTTTTTCTCATCATCATTCATAATCCTGAAAGAAGCCAGGTCCAATGTCTTTCCTCCACTTTACCATATATTCGATATATTAGAAATCGATGTTCAATATTTCACTAGCAGCCATTTTAATTTTTGGCTGTATTTGCTAATGGTATTTATTTATTTGCTAATGGTATTTATTTCTGTTTTTAAGGACTGATTCTGAAGTAACTAGGAGAGTTTTATACTTGTTAGTGATCTCTATAGACATGACAAATGCTTCTTTCTAACATAGAACATCTTATAGTATTCAAGTGCTTTTCTGAATTTCTTTTTCTTCTTTCTCACTTTTCATATTGCAAGAAATTGCTATTCCTTTTTGGCAGCTACAGATGTAAAAACTTATCAGAAAGAATATAAAATTTGAGGCTTATTATCTAAATTGGTGTAATTAAAGAAAGGCCTGAAACTACAGTGAATTTAAACATAACATGAAATTAGTAATGTGGCTCCAGCTTGGCACTGCCTTATTGAAAATCTCTGGGGTCTAGTATTGATGTTTCAAAATTAAAATTGATACTTCTTTATATGTCTATGTGCATTCATAGGCTAAGCTTTGTTCATTTAATGTAAAAACACCCCTGGTTGCATGTGTTTCTGCTTCAGCTGTTACCTGCTGTATGAAATTAGTTCTGTCTTCCTACCATATATTCTTGTACGTCGTATATGTAATTTCTGAAGTTGCTATGCTGTCATTCCTATCACGTTGGTAGTTTCGTGAAAACAAAAAGTGTATAAATATTAATGAAAGAATGGTGACAAAAAGTGCAGATTACATGGAAAGTAATGTCTCAAACATAGAAGCCTTCGGTGCTGTATATTTTACACTTACACTCAGTGACAACAGGAAAGCTGCTCCCTACCCTCGGTCTACTTACCATGGGCTTTAGAGCTCTCACGGCACCTGGTTTCTTCTCTCTGTTCAAAGTTAGGATTTCTGAAGTAAATCCATAAATCCAGCCAGTACTAACTCCAAAGCTTCGAACATTACTTTGTTCCTGTGCAACATCGGATTTGCTGTTGTCGCAGTGAATAGAAGGCACATAAGGTAGAACCGCCAAGGGATGGTACATTCGCTCTCATACCATTTATGTCATTTAATCTGCTTCTGTAGATGTATCAGGACTGTTTTCTCCTTCAACTCCCACACTAATTATAGAGTCTCACTTTTCAAGTTTGGACCAAAACATAATTTTGTAACAGACGTGGTTTTGGAAAAAAAAGAGAAACAAACAACACAAAACCAACCTAGTCTTCTTCACAGAAAGAATCTGAGTGGTGGTGCATTAAATTATAAAAGGAAACAAAACACACACACACACACACACACACACCCCCGCAAACCAGTGTTATATTTTTTAAAATTCAAACATGCTGTTGCAAAAACAAACAGTTTAGTGATAAAGAATAAGGTTGTTTTCCCTCTTTGTTCATCAAGACCTTTGTTCATTTAAAATCAGTAATATCACTGCAACAGTGTTATGCTGTGAGACAATAATATTTTGACTTATTCAGAAACAAAGTGGGGCATGCAGTATTTATAGAGACAAGTTACAAATTTTTAAACCCAAGATTTTATAATGGAAGTGTTGACACAAGCTTAATTCTGCTGGCATAATAAATTCCATTATAGTATTCATTATAGGAATTTCCAATCCTTTTATAGACTAAAGAGTCTCTGGAAAACAAATGAAGGAAAGAATAACTAGACTATCGCACAAACTCCTCACAGTGATTACTTCTTAAAAATGGCATATGTTTTGAGAGTGTTACTTTTGTTTCCAGGAATCTTCTCAGGAGGCATTCTTTGGTCATACTCATTGTCACACAGATATATATATAAAGAAAATTTCTAGGAGATTTCTTCAGGTCTCAAGGAAAGTAGGAATTTCAAGTGAATCTTCTAAGTTAATTGGTATCAGTCATATTTTTTTTATCGCTTGTTTGACTCATGAGGCACACGTTTGTACTTGGAAACTGATGAAAGGTAAATTCCAGACCAAAGTGAACCAGACCCCTTTCAGAAGTTGTACAAGGCCACATCCACAGAAGATTTTGACATCAGATCTTCATTGTTAGTTACTTGATGTTATCCATCCATTTTGTGATGGGGCATGGTGGAAAAAGGCCAGTTAGGTCTGATTTAGCACCTCACTGGCCATATGGCATCAGTGCAGCCAGTGGTTTGCGTCTCTAAACAGTGTGACTATATCAGTGTGACACTACCTCTGAGCTTGTAGGGTGTATTAACTAGGAACAGGGCCATGGTGATATGGCTGCACTACATTTGACTAAAGGCTCATGAGCTACAGGGTGAAACTAGACACAGGAGGGGTGCTGGTGACATTTAGCTAAGAAGATGGGCGTCCTCCACCTTTGCCTTTATCATTTTGTGAAATCTCTCTCACCTCCAAGCACGCTGTGCACCTCACAGCCTCGACAGGCTGAGCCTCTGGAACTGGAGAGAAGCCAGAGCACCTGTTTGAGATTCTGGTGTGGCCCGTGTGAGAGGGGCACCTGAGGTTCTGCCACTGTGCTTGTCCCTTGGACTGCTGTGTAGGCTGAGGCTAGGGTCTTTGTACCCTGCGGAGATGCTGGAAAGTTCAGGTTCTCCAGGCTCTCCCCTGCGCAAGTTGGAGGCAAGTTTCTCTTGTGTGAATTGCCCTCTTGTAATTAGGTACTGAAATTCTGCCTAGCCCATGCATTTAGGAGCCCAAACGCTTTTGTACGCCTGAGTCTTCAGTATTTCAAAGTCTAAGGACAACGTAGCTGATGGGAGGTGTATTCAGAGCACATTTACATAATGCTGCATGAAAGTTAATGAGTGCCATCTCTCAACTGGTTGGCTCAGAAACAAGGTGGGGTGGCCTTGGTTATGTTGCATCCAAGCCTCAGCTAGTAAATCTGTATGGTGCTGTACAGATTTGTTGAGTAACTCTCTGGAAGCTTTGAAATCTCAGGCATATCCAAAAATCTATTGACTTTAAATCAAATTAAGGGTGGGACTTCACTATGACTTGGTTTGTTTGAAGTTGTCTTTGTTTTGAAAATCAACTTTATATAATCCTATTGTTGGCATTTTTTTTTTGAAAAAAGGACACTAAAGCCTTCTCTGAACGGCACCTTTTGATCTATCTCACAAATGTGTGGGACCTGAACAATGTTTCTGACATTTTATTATTTTCTGATTCCAATAGGTGCAATCTGTGAGCCCTCTTTCTTGTGTAAATCATGGTGTACTGCTCTCTTGAAGGTATTTTTAGATGTGTTTCCACCCACAAAGGATTTCACTGCGTGTGAAAGCAACTCCCACCTATTAGCCTGGTCTACAGCTTTAACGTCTTGTGGTTTGCATCAGTAACTTGCTAGAAGTAACTGCTTCTTATCTTGTCTGAAAGCAGTTGCAAAAAATCATAGAAGAAATTCATAAATATGTCTTTTACTTGGCATTACAGGAAAGAGGCTAAACTGAATAATTTGATTGTCCCATATTTTTCTGTAGGTTCTTTTCGGTTGCCAGACCAGAGCAGACTAGAGGAGAAGTTATATTGTAAGGAACAGAAAGCCTGAATTCTCACAGAAAATGTGAAAAAACCCCTCAGGTATCTCATAAATACTCGCAGGAATATCAAAGTGGACAGGTTTTCATGTTCTTGTATGGTTATATAGTTGTATATATCAAATTTATGTTAAGAAACTGTGCATTTAAGATGTGTACTTCACAAAAAGTTCTCTCTCTAACTCTTCTGTAAGTATGAGGTGTCCTTGAAGTAATTCAAGCATCCACCTGGAATCAGGTGGATCAGGTGGACAAGGCAAGATATTAGGACAGAGGAACTGTTTGGATGCTCTTTAATGGACCTAAAAGTATGTTGTGGCTGTGGTGACAACCATATCAAAAGACAAGGGGAGGGTGCTGATTCTAAAAACAACACTGGGTAACAGTGCAACAAGTTGTTATCTAAAGAAGTCCATGACAAGCTTTTCTCTGCTTTTTATGGCTGTTAAACAAGTGGGAGGGTTAAGTTTGTAAAAAGAAGGTAGATGGGTGAAGCGCGTTTTCCTGCTGCTTTTAATTCCCTTTTTAGCAGTTATTCCAAGAAATGACTCAGGGAGTACTGGGCTATAAATAACTCTCTTCTAAACTTAGGACACGAGAAGAGGGAAGAGGAACTAGATGTTTAGATGATTGGCCTTATACTGAAACTATCCGTTTACTGGATGTGGGGGGAAACATCATGACCAAGGATGAGGAAAAGGCTGAGGTAGTGAATGCTGCCTTTGCCTCAGCCTTTAACCAGTTCGCTGAGTGCCCAGCTCCTTGAACCGGAAGACAGAGATGGGGAGCAGAATGAAGGCCCCATAATCCAAGAGGAAATGGTCAATGAACGATTGTACCACTTAGATGTGTACAAGTCTATGAGGCCAGATGGGATCTACCCAGGGGTACTGAGGAAGCTGGTGGAAGTGCTCACCAAGCCACTTTCCATCATTTACCAGCAGTCCTGGCTAACGGGAGGTACCAATTGACTGGAGGTTAACAAAAGTGACACCCATCTACAAGAAGGGCTGGAAGGAGGATCCAGGGAACTACAGGCCTGGCAGTCAACTTGGTGCCAGGGAAGGTTATAGAGCATGTGATCTTGAGTGCCATAAAGTGACATGTTCAGGACAACCAGATGATCACGCCCAGTCAGCATGGGTTTATGAAAGGCAAGTCCTGCCTGACCAACCTGATCGCCTTCTATGGCAAGGTGATCTGCTGGGTGGATGAGGGAAGAGCTGTGGATGTTGTCTATCTAGGCTTTAGATAGTCATTGATAGATAGGCCTTTGGTACCGTTTCCCACAGCATTCTCCTGGAGAAACTAGCTGCTCATGGCTTGGATGGGTGCACTCTTTGTTGGATAAAAAACTGGCTGACTGACGAGGCCCAGAGAGTGGTAGTAAATGGAGTTCAATCTAGTTGGCGGCCAGTCACAAGTGGTGTTCCCCAGGGCTCGGTATTAGGGCCTGTTCTCTTTAACACCTTTATCAATGATCTGGATGAGGGGATTGAGTGCACCCTCAGTATGTTTGCAGAAGACACCAAATTAACACAAGGGTGTGTTGATCTGTTTGAAGGTCAGGAGGCTCTAGAGAGGTATCTGGACAAGCTGGATCAATGGGCTAAGGCCAGTAGTATGAGGTTCAACAAGGACAAGTGCTGGGTCCTGCACTTGGGCCACAACAACCCCCTGCGACACTACAGGCTTGGGGAAGAGTGGCTGGAAAGTTGCACAGCAGAAAAGGACCTGGGGGTGTTGGTTGACATCCAGCTGAATATGAGCCAGCAGTGTGCCCAGGTGGCCAAGAAGGCCAACAGCATCCTGGCTTGTATCAGCAATAGTGTGGCCATCAGGAGGAGGGAAGTGATTGTCCCCCTGTCCTTGGTGCTGGTGAGGCCACACCTTGAGTCCTATGTCCAGTTTTGGGCCCCTCACAACAAGAAGGACATTGAGGTCCTGGAGTGCATCCAGAGAAGGGCAACAAAGCTGGTGAAGGATTTAGAGAGCAAGACTTTTGAGGAACGACTGAGAGACCGGGGGTTGTTTAGCCTGGAGAAAAGGAGGCTGAGGGGAGACCTTATCGCTCTCTACAAGTATCTGAAAGGAGATTGTAGAGGGGTTGGGGTTAGTATCTTCTCCCCTGTAACAAGTGACAGGACTAGAGGTAACAGCCTCAAGTTGTGCCAGGGGAGATTTAGGTTGGACATGAGGAAAAAATTCTTTACAGAAAAGTTTGTCAGTCATTAGAACAGGCTGCCTGGGGAGGTGGTGGAGTCCCCATCCCTGGAAGTGTTTAAAAGACGTGTAAATGTGGTGCTGATGGACATGGTTTAGGGACCCTGGCAGCGCAGGGTGAACAGTTGTACCCAATGATCTTAAAGGTCTCTTCCAACCAAAAGATTCTGTGACTCTATTCAAGCCTTCCTTTCCAAGCTGTACGAGCTGGCTGAACTGAATTAGGGACAGACAGCTGACAGGTTGTGAGTTGTACACGCAGGCCACCGTTAGCTGGCTGAATAGCACTCGTATGTGTTCGATTTGGCAAATACAGTACTCCTTTCGCCATTCCATAATGTGCATCCCTTGCCCGTTTACATGTGCAGACACATTAACTGAACAACGCGAGGACGCCATAAGTAATATACATAATGTGATTGCCCTATAAAGAGATAATAACCAGCAGAACATCCAGCAAGCGTAAATCCATGGACATTTCTGCATGCTCCTTTTTTATCAACTGCTAATATTATAGTCCTGAAATTTCAGGGAACGGTACTTAGATATGTAGAATCTTGTTTTAGCATGTGCTAAAGCTTGAAGGTCACACAGTATTTCCAGCCAACGTATTCCGTTTATTGGTATATACAGGGATATTATAGTGATGCCTTTCCAGGTCCTTAATGCCAGACCTCTTCGGAGTCTGAGTCATTGTGTCATTGCTGTGTCTGGGTGTTATACTGTCAGATTTCTTACGATTGCTCATCTGCCTGTATTTTAGGAAATTTATAGGTAATCAGAGTAAAAAGATAAATTCTAGAAATGCAAACTATTTTAGGTGAAGCCAGGTCTCGGTGGAAAGTTTGGGAAAGAAATAGTATTTCTTAAGAAACGTATTTTCTTCGACCAGGTGCTATAAACTTCATATGTGCTGTGGTGCATATTTCAGTGAACCACTTAAAGGGAAAAACAACACAGGAAGCTGAATAATGCATATGTCAGATCCTCTTCCTGTTTACTTGTTTGCCTTTTCTGAAGTGAAAATCATGTGTTTAGGGTGACAGGAGAGATTGATTGGTACCTTAAGGCAACTGAGATAAAGCTTAAATTGACAGTAAAATAAATAGGACAAATTTTATGCATGTATATTATATAGTAATAATTAATGTTATCAGTGAACACTGGAATTTTTAAGAGATATTCAGTAAGTTAATAGCTGAAGAGATTGTTTAGGTAAGCATGCATGTGAATGTGGTTTGCAGAAGTTTTTATCACTCATAATTTTATGTCCAAAGAAGTTAAATTCTTTTTGTAAGGAATCAGAATAGACCAGTACTGAAGATCATGCACATAATTTATTCTGTGGTTGTGATAATGAAATAAAGGCTTTAGTATTTATATTTGATCTATTTACATTAAACATTTATTATTAATATATCTATCATGTTTTTCTCTATTTAAAATAGAAAAAATCAGAAATAAGGTATGGAACAACTCTTAAGAGAAATGGAGGAAACTTTTTTCATTTCTAAAATGGGTCAATACTCCTTTTATTATTTATTATAGCCTTTGATCTGAAAACTCTATTTGCCAGCAAGACTTTGATAAGAGTTTATGATGTATTTTTTTCCTTTCTTCTTGCACTTATTTTTATCACTCCTTAGGAGAAATTACATTCAGAGAAGAGAAAAACCGATTGTAAGAGCCGCTAACTTAAGGAATGAAAAATGCCTTAACTGTTCTGAGTTACATTTAGATTCTGCTGCTCCTACCTGATACATCAGTGCCATGCCAATGCCTTTTTTCCTATCAAAGTGATTATACCAGAGACAACTGATTTCTCCTGACTGCAGCATTTCAATATGCAACCCAGACATTGAAAATCCCACCTACAGCAAAGACTTAATAGAATATCTGACTCACTCACAAGCACAAACAGCAGGCATTAGATGTGAATAGTTCCCCCTCAGTTCTATTTACAGATTTATATGTGTTTGAAGAAATTGGATGGAAAGCATGGGACCTGTACTGCAATTTCTTGAATTTCTGTTCTAGAGAATATCAACATGTGATATAAGTAATTAGTTCTATATAACAATTATCATGTTTGTGCTTGTGTAGCATTTCGTGCCCAATAGCATCAAATGAAGACTGAATGATTGCTGAAGTAACAGTTACTCATATCCCTTTAAGATGTGATGTGTCATCCAGTGAATCATAAAATCCTTGCATTTTTAAGTCTATTTTCTAAGCAGAAATTTATTAAAATTATTTGTGTCAGAGTGGTGGTGGTACTGTTATTTTGTGAGTCACTGAAATGAAGTTTATCTGTGACTGAGTTTTTTGTTGTCGCTCATCCATGTAACACCTGAGCAACTCACACACTAAATTAATATGGAAGTCTTTCATGGACCTTAAAATAATTCAAATGCTCTTGACTGTTCCAGAACTCTACTTGATATTTTTTGCTTTGTTTTCATAGGTCAGGGATACAGGCTTTTCACATGGCGGTAGTAAATGTAGCACTTGAATTATGAGTGTTGCTGATGTTGGCAAGGCTTTTTCAAAGAAGGCCGTGCAATGTTTTCTAAAGATGGTCAGGTCTAGATCTGCCTGCTGTCTTCTGACAGAGGCTTTGCTTTGTCCCCTTCACACAAGAGTATTGATAGTGATGCTAACAACAATGAATCCACCTTGATTTGTTGCGCAGTCTCCCTAAGGATCACAGTTCTAGTGCTTTGCTAATATATTTACTGGTTTTCTTAAAAGATCCTGTAGCTGCTTGGCCTGAGATGGAAGAGATTCAAAGTAGCCACTGACACCAAACTTCCCAGAGCAGTTTTAAGTTCCTTGTAAGGAGTGTGTATGGGTTTTGGTGAATCTCTTTATACTGCAGAATTATTGCAGTTCTGTTAGCTCTATAAAGCCATTATCAATGGAGGAATATATTTTCAAGGTTGTCCACTCTGTGTCCTTCTCTTCTGGTATTTCAGTCTGCATGCCAAGTGATTGACGGTACAACAATAGCTGCCAAATACCTGTCTTTTATACCAAGTGTTGGCTTTTTCTGTGCGTGTTAGTTACTGGCAAACTGTGAAGGAATGAAAAAACGTCTCATATGAGGTCATAGCTGTTTATGCAAAAATTCACAGCAACTTCCCCTTTGCTTCCATATTTTTCCTGCCTGTGTCCCCTTTCTTGCCTCCAGTTCTCTCTGTAGTGTTGTTAAGAGCTGCTCGGTGTGCCAGTACCACTACCCATCTGTTGGTAGCAGCTGGGTAGTATGGCGTTTGATCACCAGTCTTTTCCCCAGTGAATTTTTCCTAATGCTCAGTTCTGATCTGAGTTTCTTAAAGAACTTCACTGTCAGCAGCTCACTGTCACTGAGGTTCACGTACGTGCCAAGAGCTGTCTTCTGCAAAGGCTTACAGATGGTCTCTGGTTAACACACGTGAATAGTCCTACTATAGTCAACGAGACCTGTTATGTACATGAAGTGCCTGTATAAGCCGTTGAAGAAGGTTACTTTAAAAATTATCTGAATATACAGATTTATACACAGCACTTTTCTTTGTAAGGACCTCTGCTGTGAGGGAGTTTATCTGGCTCATGTTGCTTGCTGGAAGATATCCAGACTCCTGCGTTATCTGGCTGCTCTTTCACACAGATCTCAATTTGGACAACCCATGCAGATAAGTGAGGTGTGCCTCCTCGCTGGTCAGATATTTCAGTGTGCTCTTCAAGGTGTATGAGCACTCTTATGTGACCTATTCTCAGGTTACACATACTGTGAACCTCCATGCCCACAGGTTTGCGGGATTTCTAGACAATTGCTCTTATTCACCCCATGTTAAAAAGCCAGCATTCTGCTAACACACATGATTTGTCCGATCTCATGCCTCGTGTCCCCAGTTTGCAAAAGGAGAAATATGAGCATCTCCTGTGCCATTATTTCTTGGGAACCAGTGGGGTTTTGTTCAGATTTAAATCTATTCCAATTCTTTCCCCTAAGGAAATTTTGTAACCATTAACTTAATCAAATGTAGTTTGTTCCTTCTTCCCGTCAAATCCTCAGTTATGCTTTTGCTTTTGTTCCCTTTAGTAATGTCACCTACGCACGGCCAAATACAATTATTGACTGCTCAAACAGTAAACAGAATGGATTGGACAAACTTGTACAAATTACCATTTATGGAGCAGAATATTATTTCCGGACAGACATAACAGCAAACAAATAATATTTTCATTAAACTGTGGCCGAGCATTGGTGACCCCTAGTTCTGTCTTTAGGTCAGTAAGGTTTTCAAGGAAGGCCCTGTGGTTTGCTTAGTCTTATTATTGCAGATTGTGCTGTTAATGCATCTATGAAAATACCTGTTGACAGTGACGATGAAAAGCGAGAGTATAACTGTCCTCTAGTGCTTTCAAGTATTTATCATACTCTTACACATCTGCTGAAACACATTCCCAGAAGTCTCTCAACACATTACTGGCAGAAAACCTCTTTTTTTTTTTTTTTTTTTTTGCCTCATTGTGCTGCCTCTAATATTATTCCTTTAGTGCTTTTATGCATTGTGTCTTTATGTATAACTAACAAGTGTCCAGAAATATTTTTACGCCTAACCTAAGATGGGTTACTGCTAAAAAAATAATAAAAGCTACAAGTAATTTTCTGTAATTTTTTTGTAGGTAAAATCCTACAGATTAAGATAAGTAAGGAGGAAAGAGGGAACGAACACTAAGCCAGTGTTAGAGGCAGAGAAACGGAAGCTGCTGTCCCATGCAGTGTAACTAAGTCTCACTTAGGGCTGTGGCCATTCATGTTTGTCTTTGCTAGCAAACCAGCGGTCCTTTCTTCACACTAGCTCTAATGTTTGTCAGGCCTTGCTTTGGGCTGTTTCAGTGCCTTAAAACTATGGAGAAAGCTGGGAGGGGAGAACAAAACCCTTTCATATAGCTTTTCATACCACAGTGGCTCAGCCAGGGTCAGGGCTGAGACGAGGGCGATGGCAGGACTAAGGCAGCCAGCAGGTAGATCAGCTTTAGGAACTACCACCTCAAGCAGAAAGGAGGTTATGTAGTTTATCCCTTATCAAGGCTGCGACAGAGCCAAGAATTAATTAAAATCTGAGTCCAAGCTCAGTGCCTAACACATAGAAATAACTCATCTCTTGATTTTTTCATGTAGTGTTCTTTTTCACTAACTGGTTTATCATATGAATAGGTAACTGTGCCCAAGAAAAGCATCTTATTTCTTTCTCTCTTTTGTTTTTATTTGTAAACAACTTTGCATGCTTTTGGGGTTTTTTTGTGTATGTACATCTTGCAAATTTAGATTACAAAATAAGACAGGAATACACGTGTTCAGATGAAAAATACAGTATGTCAGTTTTCAAGCACACAACAGATGGATTTAAAGGTATTTTTATTATGTTAGAAAAATATGATAAAAATATGTAATTAAAATAGTATAAAAACTGGATGTGTTTCAGTTTAAAAAGGCTATTTTTGGATAGAGAACTCTTACGTTCAAGTACACATAAAATTCTGTGTGGCCAAAAGTGTAGAGGTGCCACATAAATGTATCAAAGGCAACATAGTATATAATATACTTGTACAAAAGAAAATATTATCGCTAGAAATCTGACAATAAATGGCTGTCTAGAGTGTTTAAAAAATGGAGAAGTCTATACTTCAAAAATATGTTAATTGAAACAGGTCTTTTTTTTTTTTTTTAATACAGACAAATGTGTGAGAAGTGGAGTTGGCATTTCCTTGCAAAGCAATGCTAAAAAGTATTCCAAGTTAAGTGATTTAGAAGAAACGGCTCTGGATTATGTGGCTATCAAAGTAATAAAAGGAGAATACTAATTTGCATGCCAAATCTTTAATACCGTACCAATCCAATTCTCTCCTTTTGTAATTCTTTATTGTAGCCATAGTAACAAAAAAAAAAGGAAACTTAAGTCACTCAGGCATTTGGAGATCCTTTTATTTTTCTTAAATAGGTCTTAATTTCTCTATCTAAGAAGCTCTGTTTTCTACTTGTAGCACTTGTAATTATACTTTCCTACATTTCAATATGGCAGAATATCCTTAGGCATTAAAGCATTCCTACATAGCTTACCTAGATTTCATTTTAAAAGGCTTGATTTTGCTTTCATTATTGTATGAAGAGGCCTACAAAATAAGCTGCAGTATTCAGAATTTAACTCTATCGTTCTGTCTCTATAGGCAGAAAGTACTTGCCTAGAATAGAATAGTTATTTTGAGGGATGTGCTTTTAGAAATCGTTTAAAAGATTTTCATGCTAAATCAAAAGAAAGTTAAAGAAGGTAGTGATTAGAAAGCTCCAGGAAAGGTCTTAAAACGTATAATGAGTCACAGATTAATTCCTGTTGGAAATGGCCCCAGGAGGTCTCTAGTCTAACCTGTTGCTCAAAGCAGAGTTAGTCCTGACGTCAGCCCAGGCTGTTCAGGGCTTGGTCCAGTTTGGTCTTGAAAGCCTTCAAGGCTTGAGACTATACAGCCTCTTTGGGCAGCCTGTTCCACTGCTTGACTGCCATCATAGTAAAAGAGTATTTTCCTGTTTCCAGTGGAACCTCCCCTGTTTCACTTTATGTCTGTTGTCTCTCACCCTCTTGCCATGAACTGTTGTGGCTGCATCTTCTTGCTAAACTTGCCATAGTCACTGTGCGGCTGCTGTTGGGTCCCTCTGAAGCCACCCATTCTCCCAGCTGAACAAGCCTCAGCATCTCCTCACAGGACACCTGCACACCCTCTCCAGTCCACAGCAATCTTGGCAGCCCTCCACACAGTTTGTCAATGTCTTCCCTTCCTGTTCAAGAGGCCCAAAACTGAACCTAGATATGGTCTAACAACTGCTAGAAAAGGGAGTAGACAGCTCCCTTGCCACCATGTATGTTCTTGGTGATACAGGTCCAAACACTGCTACACTTCATTACTGCCAGAGCATGTTCATCTTTAGCTTATGGTCCACTAGGATCTTCTCTACAGAGCTGCTCCACAGCTAGTAAGTCCCCAGCTTGTACCAGTACAAGGGTTTCATCCATTCAAGGTGCCCAACTTTGCATTTGTCCTTGCTTTGTTTCCTGTGGTTCCTGTCAGCCCATCCCTCCAGCCTGCCTAGGTACTTCTGGATGGTGGCCATGCCTTCAAGCAGATAGGCTGCATGCGCCAATTAGGTGTCATCTGAAAGTTCGATGAAGGTGAATTCTGACTTCTCCTCTACGTCACTGAAAAAGACATTAGACAAGGAAGGTCCTAGGGTAAACCCCTGAAAAAAATCATAACTCCAGGCAGAGTGTGCACCATTAACCACCCACCCTTTGGGCCTCAGGGCCCAGACAGGTTTTCACACATCTAGTAGACCACCCACCCATTCTCACCACCTGCAATGTTCCAGCTCAGATACCAGGGTGCTCTAGGAAAGGAAGAAGTACTTCTAGACATTCTTTTTGACCAGAACCCATATTTCTGAACTACAGAAAAAAACTCTTTTTACTAAACAATACTGCAATACTTTAAAGTCACAGAGCTATAAATATTTACTCTGCCAAAAGTAGTTTCTGTATTTTGCACATTGTATATAATGCAGATTGTCGATTTCTATACAGTAAGTAGCACAATGTTTCTCCTCTTTCTATCTAGTATAGCAACAAGAATGAGAAACAACAGAAGTGTATTCGAAGAACATCATTATCACAGTTTAAAACTACTGTAACTAATGCATCATTGTGTCATTGATCATAGTTTTGTTGAGAATGATTTCTATTAAAATCTATTTATTTTGTTCCTATCACAGTCTGTGAAACCGTGTAGGTGTGTAGAACAGAAGAGGTTAGGGAATGGGAATTCTGGTTGGGAGATAACCCGAGCAGTGTTTGAGGTAGGAGCCCTAGAGTATTTGATATGAGAGGCAGGATGGGTTTTCCAAGTAATAAAGAAATACCTCTCCTCCTTGACTTCTTGACAAGTGATGTGCCTAACTGATATGGTGTCAAGGATGCACAGAAGTGTGTTCCTATTAAATTTCAGGAAGCATCTCCATCCTTATATAAATTTTTACACTGCAATGGTTAAAAGCACTTGCAGTTGTAACCCAGAGCCAGGCTCCAGTGAGCGGCGCAAGAGTCAGCTTTATCAGTGCAGACAAAAAGATTTGGGCCACTGGAGGCTGTCGTACGATCATACTGAGCCCCTTGTGCAATGTGTTTGTTTTAGAGCAGGTGACAGGAAACTTAGAAAATATCCTCTCTTCCCCTCTTGCCCCTCCAAAAAGAGCTGGTACCTGCATAACTGAGCCATGTAGGTTCAGCAGCATCCCACAAATAATTAAGAAGCACAAGAAGTGCTGCTGCCCACTTATCAGAGGTCCAAGCTCACCAGTCTTAGATTTCAATCAACTCAAATACAGTGAAATCCCTAGGAGAGAGATTCCTGAACATTGGCCATGCTTTCTTTAATATGTCTCTTATTCTCCTTTTTCCCAGGATTATTTTCTACATTTACACCACTATTTCCCTCTTAAAGCTTTTCTTTCTTTTCACAAGATAAATGTTGCTACCTGAAATGGTTTTCTTTTCTAACTTGAGTTGAGGGAGCGTGGTGTATCAAAGCTGGCACAGATTATCTCAAAATGAAGCAATGCAAAATTACATGGGAAATACGGGTCTATCAATTAAAAAAATGCTCAGTTCAATGTAAAAAATTATATGAAAAGCCCTAAACAAAATCTCTCACTGGCAGTTTAAGAATTGTATCAAAAGACAAATCTCAATTTACCATTTACAAACCACACAAATATTGTGTCTGTGTTTTTTTTTTAATGTAGAGAATCAGTTCATTATTCTTCCTTAACACCGCTATCAATCTTACATTTTTCTTTCTTAAAAAGCCTTCCAAATGTTGGGGCTGACCATGTTCACAGTGAAGGCCACACAGTCACTGAGCCTTCTGTAGTGTTTCAGGCCTTCTGTAAATTTTTAGTTGGAGTCTGTTTAGACTTCAGGCTGTCTCTTCATTGCAGAAGCACGTATTTCTCCTGTTTTTACATTCTTTGCTCACTTCTGACAGGTTGTTCTCTTTCGCACCACTGTCTTTTGCAGTCTGATTGTGTAATTCTTTCCTCTGAGTTATTTGAAGTCATGTGAAATTTTCCTCCCTAAAATTTTGGATTTCTTTTACCAGGATTTTTCAAGACATAAATTATCTGAAGTCAAGAGGACAAATCTGAAAAAAACAAAGGTACCTAATACTTGCTTTAAGGCTCTGTCCCCTAATTTGCAGCCTTTGTAACTCCCCTAAGTGGCCACATAATTTTGGAGCCTCCTGAATTCTTAGTTGTCGTGCATTTTTCTGAGCCATCAGCAGGTTGCCGTGCTGGCATGGCTGTCCAGCTTCTCAAATGGAGCTGGCTTAGGTGGAGCTGGGTTGGAGAGAGTGCAGACTGAACCTGCAGCTGTCTTTAGCCACCCATCCATGTAAAAATCCCAGTATTTCCTGAAGGCTTTAAATTCTTTATTCCTGGGCATCCCAGAACTAGCTTAGTGTGGAGTGGCCCAGCCATAATTTGCATTTAAGCCTAATTTGAATGCATAAGCAAGGCATTCCTCAGTCTGTTTCACCTGAGGGGCTCTATCCAGCTGGCATGCTCTTAGCGTGACTAATGGTGCAGGCTGTGCATGAAGTACAGCAGCAGAAGGAGATAATAGGAGTCCTCATTCATTCATCCAACAGGAGCACGAGTAGGGGATGTGGGCAGCCTGGGTTCCATCTCTGCCTGGCACAAGGGATTTCTGCCCACCTTGCACCCCAATCTTCCACTTAAAAGCTATTCTGTTATGGCTTTCCTCTGTGAAACACCTCTGCATTTTAAAGGAATATGTATTTATTTCCAAAAGTAAATGGAAGGAGGTGGGGAGGAACGTGCACAGAATTTGTGCCAGAATAGTCATGTTATTTTGGTGTCCTGGGGCAGTTAGAGTTCTTGCCTGGGAAAAGGAGAGGGCTGACTTCTAGTCCTTGCTAGTGGTTATTTAAAAGCTTTACCTGATGACTGATTAAGAAAAAAATTCATGAACGTTAGCCTCCTGGCTGTTGTAAATCTCACCTGGATGCCTGATGCTACCCACAGGTTGAAGAGGAAAGGGATGAACCTGCCTTGGTAGGAAGCATACTTGCCTGTCTGTCTCTCTCTCCCACCCTCTCTCCCTTCCTTTAACAGTCTTTTTCTGGATTTAGGTTTCAATCCTTGCGTTTCCAAACTGTACTGATACCAAAGAACGTAAACTTAAATTTGCCCCAAGGCACAGAACTCAGCATATGCACTTAAAAAGCTTTGTTTGCACACAACTGGCTATTGAAAATAAGCAAAAATGGGTGTCATTATGCACATTTGACAGCAGTGTGTACAGAGCATGCAAAGAAGAACAGGTCTTGTGGCTTGTGTGTCTCCTTCAGAATGCAAAGCCGTGAACAGGAGAGACTAAATCAAGATGATTTGGATGCTTCAGAGAGTTTGCATGCCATCTGGTAGAATCACTTTTCTTAAGACTTTTTAATGTGAGTGTTCTTGAAAGGCAAAAGACACTTAAATTACTGATATGTGTACAAATGTAAAGTTTTGCTTAACAGAAAGTGTGTGCTGTTTGTTTTTTTAAAATGTTGTTTAGTAAGCGTTCTTACTAAAGGTGTACACTCAGTACGTGGAAGACAAAAGAAGAGCCTAATCTTTAGAACTTTCCTAGTATAAAAATTGAACAAGTAAGATATTATTGCAAAGCAACTACATCAGAATAAAACTATAGGGGTTAGAGTGAATGAGGGCTCAAGTTATTCTTTGCACTGCTCAGAGCATTATCTAATCTTTATACCATTGATTTCAGGAGTAGTGGGGGTGGGTGTGCGGTGGTTGTTAGGCTATGTAGCATGATGACAAGCGAAAGGCAGATTTTTGTGCACAGCAAAGTCAGAATTTTAGTGTTGTGATGAGACAACCACCAGGGACAGAGATAACATTTTAAAAACAGACTTTTTTTCATTAAAGTGGGACTACACATGTGAAAAACTCAAACATAGAGGGTATCTGTAGGTTCTACCAGAGTAATTTAGCCAACAGGTTGTTTCTAATCAGGTTAAAGCAGAAAAGCTGTGAATTGTGAGGCAACTGCAGGGAGGATCAAGATGTTGAGAGATTAAGATTTATCACCAAAGTACATTTTCCCAGATTTGAAAGAAACAGAGAGGTCTTTTTTTTTCACGTTTAACACCACTGTAAAAGTATCTAAGACAGTCCATTTACTAGATTATCTTGAAACTTCAGAAACTTGAAAGCATGTTATATGGGAAGTGTAGTACTGCATATGCTTCAGACTTCAGCCAGCAAAATAAAAGGGAAATTTAATACCCCAATAGTATTAACATTGTATTTACAGCTGCTGCTGCTGCCCACATGAAAAAATGTTTCCCAGGGGCTGAGATCAAAGGTACTGCCACAGTGTGACATACTATGGGACTACACTATAATAATTTTACAGATTTAACAGATTGTTTCCAATGAAAATGTGTGTGATATCAACTGCAGGTGTTCATAAACAGAGAATGAAAGAATTTGGTGGGGTATTTTTTTAAACACAGGTTAAATGTTAAATTAGCTACTTTCTTCAGCTGTGCAACAGCCTCCTGTTTGATCCTCCATGTTTGTAAGGTACCTCCTTTATCTATAATTTTCAAGGAACAGTATAATCCAACTATTCTAGAATTTTGGTGGGACTGTGTAACTGCTACCTTACTCTTTCTTATTAAACCAATAGGTTGCTAGTTGTTTGTTGTCTGTGTTTGCTATGGTTTTTTTTAAATTAGTTTTTGCAATGTTGTTAGATACCTTATACATAAGGAAGTTTATATGCAACTGAAAGGTTCTTTATTAAAATTGAGGCAAACCCCCCATTATTATTGTACTTTGCAGAATGTCTTAGCTAAAGAAAACCAGGCTGTCTCTTTGTTTTATTTTGTTTTATTTATTTTTAGATGAGGGAAGCATTGTATCCAAAAAAACTGAGAAATGGCAGCAGGTTACTTGCCAGACACTGTGGGTACGTCATCAGAATGGTGCGCAGGCATTTAGCCTCCCGACTCTATTAATGTTAATGGGAGTTAGGCAGTTCGACCTCCGTACACCGTGCTCCAAACATATCCATTGAAGTCTGGCAAGCAAGCCCTGAGGCTTCCCTGTAAAAGCCTTTGAAACTGCTGCTCTTCTCCTGTAAGATTTGTGAGGAAAAACAAGACAGAAAGCTGCCACTATACAGCGATTTCCGTGCAAAAGCTGTGCCTGAATATAGACAGGTCTGATGTTTTGGCATACTACTAAAATGAAGGCACTGTTAGGGGAAGAAGGGTAATATCAGAGGCACCCGCTTCCCATGGGCAACAAACTGCCTGGTTTTGCAGATGCATCCTCAGGTAGGCATTTTCTTTTCATGTTATATTGAAAGCTGCTGAGAAACACCTGAAGCAAGCACCACAGTTCACAGCCCCAGCCCTGACAAAGCACTGCTGATTTATTGTGGTGTTCTGGTCTAGTGCAAAGAGGCTGTACAGCCAATTTATCTCTCTTCTGGGAGTGTGGAAGGATATTCATGTATTACAGAAGGCTGACCATAAAAATCTCCCTTTCAGCTCCTCTCTCACTAGTAAGAATGACTGAATCCCTGCTATCCCTCCTCATGTGGGGAGCAGGAAGTGGGGGAGCTGCCCTTACAGCAGCTGATCAGCTGGTTACCCGTGAGGAGACTCAGCCACATCTGGGAATAGTGCCTCAGGGAGTTCATTCTTCATGCCTTCTGCCATGTGTGGTCTTATCTATGATAAAGTCTGAAGGTAATATTTATTCACACATAGATATGCAACAGGATCACAGATGGTGTAAAAATGTTTTCTGGAATGCAAATAAAAAGGGGCAGGAATCCCCCGTCCTCCATTGCTTTCTTACCTGCACACTGTAAGTTTGAAATAATATTACTCCCATCATCAGAGCTACTTGCTGTGAAGCTCCTGGGAGAAAAGAGTCCAGTTCTTTCTTCCTTCCAAAGATGCCTTGGATTCCTTGACTCTTCAAGTGGATAAGTGAAGATAGATGGTTCCAGGTTAAGCCAGTTTGCAGTTACTCTCATGCATGCTCAGAATCAACAAGTTTTTTAACAGTGGCCTATTTTTTCACTTTCTGTATGCCTGCAGCTGTGTGGTCCCCTGCAGACTGGGCTGCCTTCCACAAGCCATAAAACAACTTGAGGACTGGCCTGATTTAGGCTTTGTCTAAAATCCTCCTTGACTGCAGTCATTGGCTACCAGTGCAGCAGTGCGGGGTGGCAAAAAGCAGCTGTATCGCCGCTAAGTACCTGCCCCAAAATTGCTCGACTTCAATCCGGTGCCAGTGCAAGAGATGTCAGCTAACAGATTTCCTATGACAAGAACTTGCTCAAACTTTTCGTGGTCTCACGGCAGGGTAGTTCACTGTTTACTTCTTTGGCCTCATTAATACAAAGTATCCTGCAGAGAAAATAGGTGTCTGGATAAGTGAAACCGAACTTCGTGCTTTGGGCTATAACGTGATCCCTGCAGAGAAAGAGGTCGCTCCTCACATGCCGCCTGTGTCATTGCACAAGCAACCGCCCTGTGCCCAAGCAGTGCTGTGTGTGTGCTGAAACAGGAGCAAGAGTGAGTTTGTTAGTCATTTCACATCACTCACTGACCGCAACGGGGAGCTGGAGAATAGCCAAAAGCACATGTGTAAAGGTCCCCATGGCACACCGTGTCCCTTGCCGCCACCACAGCAGGCCAAGTTTCTACCTCTGCTACCTTAACCTGCAGGAATTGTTTGTCTGTCTGTTGCTCAAAACTATCTTTATTTGCTTCACCAGCATTTTTACTCTCTGGAGAAGTACCATCCGCTGCCGTTCCGCTGTCTCCAGGAGTAAAGTGCTGCCACTCTTTTACATGTAAATAGTCTTTCTGGTTTTAACTTTCTAATTTCTTCTTGAATCAACACATAAATTTTAGTTTATATTTTTCTGCTGCTTCATGCTTTTTTTCTGGCTCCTACAAGAAATGTGGTGAACTAATATTTCAATGAATAATATTTTTAATTCTTCAGGAAACTCTTTAAGCATTTTCAGAGGCCTCTAAGCTTTACATGTGGCTTTCAAAGGATGGTGCATAACTTTCTGTGCATGTTTTAGAACTGTACGAGTTCTCCTCCAGAATAAATAAAATGCAATTCTAAAACCCCAGACAAGTACTTTATCAACAAGAGCAACTGTAATGAAACTTTTTACTTGACTTATGAATGTTTGAATGATTGAAATTAAGATAGGACATCACACAAACTTAAAAATGAAAAATTGCAAAGTTAAGAATAGACTCGATTTGAATATGCTGTTTTTCAGAAAACCGTGTTTATTCACCTGAGAGGTAGTAATATGATTTCAACCTTGCTTTTAAAACAGATCTGCATTTTTTGCTAAGCATACAGGTTGACAAGGTGTACAGACTCAAAATAATACTAATGACTTGCAGCAGAGAACGCAATAAAAAGCCACCCGTGGTCATATGTTGCGTGTTGATTCACTTCATACTCAGAGGTGGCACGTATTGCGGTCTGACCCCTACTAGTAAGATTAATTTTTAATTCAATGTTTCACAGAGAGGTATTATTGTAACAGAGATTTTGAAAATAATGTTTTCCTCAAGTATAGCACTCCCTACGCTGTGGATCACGTGTTGATCTTGGCATTTTTGCTTGATATAGCTTGTCACTGCCATCTCCACGCCTTACAGGCTACTCAGATCTTCCATTTGGTTCTGCGAGATTTTTTATTGTTTTCAGGAGGCTTTCAGTTGTCTTTTTTCATTTGGTCATTGGCATATTGAAAAGGTGAAGCAATTTCCAGCGGCTCAGTGACCCCAGATTTTTTCCCCATCATCTTTGAAAACAGGTACTCTGATGGATGGGTTTATTCCACTTGATTATAGGAGAAGGCTTTCAGAAATGCACAACTGTGTTCTGCATGTGGTTTTCTGTATGTCCAGCTTGGCTTATTGACTAGGAGTTGAGTAAAAGTCAAGATCCTGTGACCAAAATGAAATCCTGCTGCTTATTTGTGTTAAGCAGAAATCCATTGCTAGAATAAGATCTAAAAAATCATTGAAAATCTGAAGTAAAAGCAAAAGGATTCTCATGTTCTTAAAATCATAGCAATGACTGTAAGAAAAAAAATCTGCTTGTTCTTCCTAGCAACATGCAGTAACAATGTGTAATACATGTACAGTATGCAACAACAGTTTAGGGTTTTCATTTTGTTTCTTGCATCAGTTCTTTTTAAAGTTATGACACCTGTTGTTTATACAAACTAATTTTTTCTTGAAAATCAGCTTTATTGTTTTGCTTTACTGTTTTATCCTGATGAAGCAGAAATTTTCCTGTATCAAATGTTTGACTTGGCAAAATTGTATGACCTTACAGCTTTCATAAGAATAACTAAAAAACAGGTTAAAATAACTAATAAACAGGTTAATTTACTGAAGTTGGAAGTTGCAGAATAATGTCGTTTCAACTATATTTCAGCAACTGTGCTTTTCAAACAGAAAATTGAACCATCAATGAATGCCAAAAAATTGCCACAAAAATATGCATCTTCTGCACTTCTTAGCACCTAAGAAACTAATAGTTATTAATTCCACCACTTCTAAGCTGAAAACCCACCTATCTGCATTACAATTACTGGTTAATATATGGTATAAGAGTAAATGGATCTGAAACTCCTCTCTGTTTTAAGTACTGGAACATTAAGCCATAGATACACTAACTTCATGAAAAGTTGGCAGGTTGGCATTGGGATTTTCTAATATGTAAATGGCTCAAGATTGCCTATAACTCTTAAAACAGGCATACGTAATAGCCATACACAAAGACATGCGGACCACGTAAGTGAACTGCAAACGGAGAAGGGATATAGTAATACCTTTTGCTAAAACAGTTTACAAAATATAAGGTAACACTATTATACAAAATATTTGCCTTTCTGAAAATAGTTTATTTATGAAACACAAATCCTCCTTTCTCATTTCTTAAGACTTGATTGTTACATATTTTCATGTTTTGCAAGGTATAAACAAACGTAACTTATGTAAATTGTTTCATTGTCTGTGTAGTAAAAAAACGTTATGGATGAATCTTATCACATCTCTGACAGGTAAGAATGTTTGATATCTATTTTCTGCAGTTCATATTTCCCCTTACCTATATTAATTGGAAAACAAATTCAGTAGAACCAAGTTTTCTGACTGGCCAGCTCCAGAGGAGACCTTAGAAGGATTTAAATTGTTTAAAGTATTTATCGAAAAATAAAAAGTCCTCTTTCTGTGGCACCTAAACTTGAATTTGCAACACCTGCCTGATGCTCCCGGGTGTTGCTTAGGGCCCTATAGGTCTGTTTCCAGGCTGGGCTGGGCTGTCCCTCTCTGAGGGATGCCACAGGCCTCTTCAGCTGCTCTGGATGGTGGGCATTGCCTACCACAGCTCCTGGCAGTCCTGCTGACCTGTTGCACGCACCTGGGGAGAGTCTGCAGAATCTGCAGGCACTGACAAAATCTCAAAAGGGCTAAGTTTCTTATGAAATGATTCATATCACTGAAGGGAGGATGTGCATGTCATTTTTTTTTTTTTTTTTTGGTTTGGGATTTTTTTAAAACAAAGGTGGTGCCAGAACTGGTGCCCACCAGATATAATAGTAATTAATATACTAGTCTAGAAAGAGAACGCATTGACAGTCCCTACACTATGCTCTCTCCAGTTTTTTGCAGGAGTGTATTTTTTGGAGGACTGCTCTTTGAAAGGCAGCTGGACAGAGGCGGTTATTCAGCAGCTGGTGGCAATTCTGTTTTGCTGCGGCTCTTCAGCTGATAACAACGGCAGACACCTGTTGTGCTTTCTGCTCCTGCAATTCCTGCAAGCTGAGCGCTCACCCTGCCTTTTAGCATGCTCCGACTAGCACAGAGGTCTTCCAGGGTGTGCAGAGCTGCGAACTTCCCGCTCCTCTTCTCTGTTGTGTTCTTGTTTCAAGGAAGCAAGTTGCCGAACTGTGAACTTCGTTGTCACAAAGGGTAAGAGTATACTTTAAAGTGAGAAAATCTGTAGGGTGTAGAAGGCCAGGAAAAACCACGGTGAACTACAAATGTTGTAAAGTGTTCATGGAGCCTCTGAAAAAAACTAAGAGATGATTTAATGGCTTTGCAGTTTTCATGTGTACTGGGGGCGGAGGGACAAAGCGTATTATTGCTAGACCTATGGACAATCCACTTGTGACCTGTATTAAACGTCAGCAGCTGCTTGTGCCAGCTATGTATCTCTCCGGCTTTTTGTTTTGTCTCTGTGTGTCCCATATCTGAGTGATCTGTGTCTATGGCAATTTTGAAAAGAATGTTCTGTGGCCATGATCCAAAAAGTTTTGAAAAGGCAATTTTGAAACTGCAGCAGCCTCCGGTTGCCCTTAAGGAAGAAGCGCTGTAAGACACAGAGAGGTACTGTTTTCTGGCACTCCTTTTCCAACTGCCTTTATTTGGTTTCATCAAGTTTAATAAATCCAATGTCAGTGAATATGATAATCTGGCAAGTAGAGCTAATCAGGTACTTAATGGGGTACTGAGCTGTGTTTAAATTCAGTTCTGTTCCCAAGACACAAGCCATAGATGTATGTTTTAAAAGAACAAACTAATGGTTCCCACAAAATGTGGCTGCGATATACCCACACCATCAGTAGCTCATACCCTTCATAAGCTTCTTGGGGATAAAAATAAAGTGGTTGGCCAGTTGTCCCTATCCTGAATAAATGCTCTCACTCTTAGCTTATGCAGTTACATCTGTGCTCTCTGGACCCAATTTTCGAACATTGACTATAAGATGGCTTATCTCTTTCTTTCTCACTCTTGCTGACCTGAGAAGTAATTTTTCCACACAAGCAGAGTCAATTCTGTGGAGAAGCATACCCTGTAAACGTGTAGAATTTACTTTTCATGTCCTATCACCTTCAGCAGAGATGGGAGTTTAAAGCCATGTTTTCCTCCTTGGCCAGTTGCTCCAGTAATGGTGCTGCTTCTCTCCCAGATAGGTGGGATTTAGAGTGAGGATTGGACGGTTTTTTTGAAGAACACAAATAAAAATTATAAGAAAAAAAGAACACTTTGTAGGCTGAGAAAGCCTGGCGAGGAAGGGAATCCTTTGCAGATCCTGGCTTAGGTCTATGCTCTTTGTTTAGTTCTGCCAAGGTTTAGGCAGTTATGGGCAAGCCCAGAAGCAAATCTTTCCCTTTGTGCAGACTCTCAGCTACCTGTTTAACCCTTTCAAGATAGGTACTTCAGAGGGTGGGTGGGAGCCAAATGGGTTTTCTGAGATTAAACTTTCAGACTGATGTGTTCAAGTTGCCTGAATACCTTTATGTGAACTCTAAACAGTCATCCCTAACTGGGTTTCTAAAATGAGGCAAATACATAAAAATGGATGAGTAAAACAACGTTTTTGCAAACACACGCTCCTTTACTGTTTCCAGGAGCCTTTTACAGCTCAGTAGGGATTTCTCACGTTAGTTACTGGTTAAGCATAGGAACAAGTTTAGTGGTTTGAACTCTATAAATGCATGGTTATTTCTAAGCTACTCCCGTCCTACAAGCAAAATTCTTCTACTTCCACAGGTTTGATGTGCTATGTTGTGTACAGCATTGGGTACTCAGAATGTTTTGTCTGTCCGTGTTTCAGAAGTAATCAATTCACCAGGAGAAACTGCAAATGGGTTCCCGTTCAAGTTCAGTCATTTCAATCCCTGTCTTCAGACTTATCTACAGTTTCATGTTATATTAGGCATAATAAAGCCTCATATTTTAAGTGTGCAAAATGGCACTACATTTTGGACACCATAGCAACATTACAAGGATGCCAAGAAAAACTATTTACAAGCATTACTTTAATACTATTTAAATGAGATAAAATAACTTGGCAAAAATTGCTTTTCTAAACAACAAAATGTTTTGATTCTCTAATATTAAATTCTGGAAAAATATTTTAACTGTTTAAAGGCAACACTTCAAAACTAAGAATCAAATTACTAAAAGTAAATTAATAAGATATGCTTTATTTTAATGGTGGGCAATGAAGATAATACCTACTTTAAAGTAAATGGAAAGAAAAATAGGCTTTTCTGAATTCATACTTCTCACACTTGTTTCAACACACCTGTACATTGGAATGATTGTAATTGCCTGGGATGTAATTCCCTATTAGTATGGTCAAATAAGGTGTGAAGCAATAGAATTCTTTTTTTCCTGTTTTCAACATCAGCTGCAAAATAGGTGCATACATCTGTATTTTACTAAAAAGAATATAAGGATTGTGCTTGTTCAATCTGTTTAAGTGAGCATTTCTCCTCTGTTATATTGTTTTGTTTTCCCAACCAAAGGGGTTTGAAAAAAACCCTGTTCAACTCCTTGAAGCAGCAGGGTGATTATCCTTCCACCCCCATGCTCTAGTAAACTGTAATGTTATGGCTATATATTGTTTGAGCCAGTATCAACATTATAATAATATGTATGAAAAGGTGTCTGCAATCTTATGTGACACTGTTACAACTTTTATTAGGAAGGCAAAGATAAATTTATAGCCACCTTTTATAAAATCTTGTGTGAGTGCTGTGTATCCATTCACAGTGATGTATGTTATTTACCATCAAACTTCAGATGCTTTGGCAACAGTGGAATAACATACGTACGGTTTGAAAACCACCAGAAGTGGTTTCAGTTCCTATTTATTTATTTTTACATTGCTTTAATTATAAAGTGTCAGAATGCATGAGAGGAGAGAAAGCACTACTAATCTTCTAACTTTTAAAATAGTGTTGAGGTCAACTAGTACGTCTAATGCTGTCCTCTCCTGAATGCTAGCATTTGGCCAACTCAAAAGAACAGATAAACAGGGGATGAACTTGGGTGAAAATACAAATAAGTTGTTTTTTTCCTGTGACCAAGTTAACAGCAAGACCTAAGGTCACCCATAAAGCTCTAGGCCAACCAGGACATTAGGTGGGAAAAGAACCTGTGGCTTGGCAGGACAGAGGCTAAAAGTCCTGAAATAGTCAACAGCCAAGAGAAGGTGCTTACAGGACTGGAGCAACCTCAACATTTCTATCACCTTGGTCTCAGGCTTCTCCTGTGTCAGCAACTGATGCAATTCCTGCTGTTTAACCCCAAAGTTATGCTGGCAGTGGAGACTTCCTTCTCCTGACTGTTAGAAAAGATGGGGAGCTTTGTCTCCCTTCTCCTCCTCCTTCCCCCACACCATCCCTTCTTTCAGTTATGTTACATCCACGTTTTGTAAGAACTAAGATGCACCTTTTTTGAATGAAGTCTCTGAAGTATTGGTCTGTGAATGGTAATGATATAAAGGTGCACAAGTGATGTTGAACTATATTTGCAGCAAATGTGATCAGATTTTACTGAGTAGATTTATTTATCCCTTGCTTATTTCACTTTCTTATTATTTACTGTTTCTTCCCTGTCTACAATATTTTTTTGTTGTTGTTAATTGCTTTTTAATAATAAACTGTATGATAATGTCCTTGATAGTTGAGTAGTCACCGTGACCATGTTTTCCTTGGACTTTTGAATACAGAATTCCCATTCTTTAACTGTGTGAATGAGGGGAGGAAAAATTCCCCTATGTTTCAGCACAAAGATACCAGTGCAGAAAAGTAGATTGGGAATCTACTTTTGGAATTGGGAAGTGCTGGCCCATGGGGCTGCTGCCTCCGTGTTACCCTGTTCCAGGGTTGTGTGTCATGTGCGATATCATCTCCAGTATGTGGCTTCGAGCAGCCAAAACTCCATGCAAATACACTGATCAAAACCAGGTGTGAGTGGAAATGGAGGACCACTCTGGCTTTTGCAGCAAGTATAATTTTGTGGTTTATTGGGAACTTCAGTGCTGGCTATATTTGATAACTGTGGTATTGATAATGAAGGGCTAAGATGGTGGTTTCCATGCTCTGGACTGTGAGGCTGTGGCATTCACGATGATGTTGAACAAAATAACAGTTCTGGATTCACAAGGACTAAGGTTAGTGTGACCAAGTGGTTTCCCTGACTTGCTCATGTGCCTGCTGGTGTATAGGAGATGCTGAACACTTAGGATAAACAAGGAAAATGTGGTTAGTCTGGTAGCTCCAAGAACATGAGACTCATGAATAATGGTTCTGATGAATCTCAGTCCCACTGAAGTGAAAAGGGAATTTGCTGCACCTTGTTTTCATAGAGCCTAAACATCACTTATTTTAGTCCCTTGACTTCTCTTTCTTCCTGCCAAGATATGTAGGCTCAATGTTAGCAGTCAGGATGGGGAATATGGGTGATGAACACCATGAGATGTCTTTTGTTTGGCACAAAATATGCTTCTCTTTTTCCCCAGGCTGCTGCAAAACTAAACATGTATGAAGACTTATCTTCACTTGTGTATATATTAATTTTGGGAATTTCATTAGCATAAGCATGTGTTTTAACCTCTTCCATTCCAGAGAATATTTCGTATGTTGAAACAGAATCTCTGTTTTGCAACACGTACAGTCCTCTAAAACACCAGATAACTTTTGTGACAGAATAATGGGAGGTTAGTACTGATCCGTTAACAGGGCAGGAAAAAAGAGAAGGGAGTCCTGTTTGTCTCAGAAGTTTTTGTCCTGCTCTGAACACACTTCTAAGGCTCTACTTGTTAAGCTTCCCCCACACGCACTTCTGGGGAGAAAAACCAGATATGTTTGTAGTGGTACTAAAAATGACTTGTATGCATATTTAAAAAGACAATCCCGAAACGGTGTGATTCTTGCACGTAAGTGTTGAGATTATACTAACCCTAGGGGCTTTGCCAGGAACTGGGCATAGGACTTTGCCAAAGTAGGTGCCTGCCCTTTAGCTGCTCATCAAGTTCCTTTTAAAATCTTTGGAGAAAGAGAAGACTTTAAGGTGTGATTCTTCTGACCTGTTTCAGATACCTTCTTCATGGCAGAATGAATTATTCCCCAGAAATATTTCTTCCTATGGTCTGTAAATGGAGATTATTTCAAATCTATCACCCAGGGTCCTTCATTGCCACTTTAACACTTCATTTAAAAAAAAAAAAAATTAACCCCCTGTTGCAGACTAACTCTATGTTAATGCATTACTATGGTGGTCAAAGGAAAAGCATCATTATATTCTCTTAGTCATTGGTAATAGGGAATATTGGTAATGTGAATCTAGTAAGTTCCTTGCAAAGCCAACCATGTTTAACAAAAAAAGTTTGTCTTAATATGTCTGTTGCTAACACTGGAAGTAGGACATAAATACATAAATAGTTTAATTATAAGTTTCAGTCTTCTAACCAACAGCAGTGTTTTTGTTGTTTCCTCACCCTACTCTCCATAAAAACGTTAGGAATGGTTAGAATGATCTGTGCAATTAAATAGTTTGTTAAATCATTCCAGGTACTGGGGTTTGGGTTCTTTTTTTTTCTTCATTCTTTGTCTTGTACATGTGCACAGGCTGTTACAGACTGGATTTAAATTTTTCTTTTTTAATTTTTTTTTAAATGTGACTAACAAGAGATTTAACCCAAAATTTTCCTCATCTACTAAGCTCTGAAGAAATCTTTAGTCAACAAAACAGTTCAACACATTCTTCAAACCCTTAAAAATGAATAGGATTTCATTTAAATGTGGGGTTTTTTGTTTGTCTTCTCTTTTTGGAAGTTTATGCAAGAACTTGCTTGAAAAGCTGACTTGTTTTCAGAGGACACCTTTGTTGCAACATCTTCATGAATGTTATGATTTGAATTTCATCTATGCTTTAGCTACTTTTCCTGAAATGTCCTGTATCTTACCTGAGTTGTGAGCCTCCAGCCAGCTTCCTAAACCTGGTGCAAGTGTTCTGTACCAAAAGAGATGTCAGTCAGTATCTGTCTTCCTAGAAGAACTCGTCTCCTTGCAAATTCACAAACCTGGTGGGTGATAGATGTTAAAGCCTCGCTGTAGTTTGTATAGTTACCTGATCACCTCAGGGAAGTTTCAGTAGGACCTGTTCCAGAGGCTTTTTAGTTTTGTGCCATGTATGCTACCTCTTTACTGAGGAATCCAGATATATTTCAGGCTTTGCAGCAACACGTGATTAATTCCTGTGCTACAGGTTGGATGTGGGCAAATGCTGTCACAGCTTGCACGGATCCACAGCACTCAGCAATATATTATGCTTTGTAAAATAAATGCCCATTCCTAGTGTGTTCACTTAAACTGTATTTGAAGACTAATTTCTATTCGCTGCATAATGCAGGTGCACAAGGAGCATATACCATTTGTCTATAAAGACTCAGTTAACTGGAGCTATAATTTCTTCATCATATGGCTCACTTTTTTTTTTTCTTTTTTTCAGCTGATAGAGTCTTTAAAATCAGGTATTACATATAAGATTGACATCAGCCTGATGGGTTGGGTCAACTATTTGCACTGTATAGTCAGTATGCTGGAGTTTAGAAGATTTTACAGACATCACAGAGTATTGTCCACTATTGGGGATGAGAATTGTGTAGTTATTGTTACCAGTGAGGCTTTTAGTTTATATCTCTGATGCCTGTGTTAAGGTAATGGCAAGGAGACTAAAGCAAAGAAAGGCAAGGCAAGAACATTCCCTGTTACTAGCTCTGTCTGGATTCTGCAGCTGAATAAATTCCATTTTATTCTAACCTCAAGAGGAAGCAGTTCTGTTGCAAAAATACTGTATTTTCTCTTGTTTCAAGAGCTCTAATAATTTTGCAAGCAAATTGTTTTTATGCTGCTGTTGAATTTGCATAGGTTGTGCCACATGACAGTTGTCCATGTCAGAGAAGCACTAATCATTTGTTAGGGAAATCAAGGAAAACTGGTATGTGGGTTTTGTTTTTTTTTTCTTACACCTGGTATTAAGATTAAGAAAGGGGATGTGCTGTAAACACATACTTTATCATTTTATAATTTTATGATGGAAACTTGTGTGCAAGATTTATTATAAATATTTACCACTTCTCTCTTTTCTGTTACTCAGGAATACTTGCCATTTCACCCGATGCTTTTGAGAAAAGTGGTGTTAAAGTTCTGTTGTAACGTTGGCTGAAGTGTCTATGCTGATGACTGATTTAAATCTCTGACTCTCCTTGGTGCATTTCCAAAAGCCTGAGCCGGTCTAGAAGAGCAGGGTGCTTTCGCAGCTTGTCACCTTAGTGGAGTCTTGCTGATCCTGCAGTGAAACAGCTCTCCTCCCACATGCTTGGCTCCTCCATTTTCATTAACACACCTGGGAGTGCAATAGGGCATTTTATGAGCTCAGAGATAGTGGTTTGGATGCAAGTAAAAAGAAAAAAAAAAAAAGTGGGGGTAATTGCAATATGCCTTGCACTCAAACCTTCAGTTTCTCCCCACCCCCATTAAAAAGAAAAGCAAATCATTCTCATATAGGAATGAAAATAATTATGAACAAATTGTTGTAACTTTATTGGCAAATGACATGTATTACAGAAACCATAATTTAAAGTGACTTGGTAGGAAACCTAACTTGCCATTCTAATACTTCATTATTTACATATATCATTATTATGCTTACATACTTATTGGATTATAATGTTCTGATTTGTTTGGCCATTGGATAGCTTCGTGTGGCTTCATGTTAAGAATGAAAATGTGAAAAATTGTTAAACCATGTCCTCCACCCTGAAGAGTAACAGAAGAAAGCTGCTCTGTTTCTGAGTTCTTTATTTCAGGATTAAATCAATTATTTCAGCACTATAAAGAAAAAGCTTGTGTCTCGGACAATAATTACCAAGTAGACACTCTATAACACCCAGAACAAACATCTGGATCATGTTGACTTTTTTTCACCATGGCAAAAAGAATGAATGAAATATAATTCCTGCTTTCTGATGTCATGAACATTCTTTCATTCTCACAGCAGCTGGAGCTCCCAATCCCTAAGCATTTCTATATATTTAAGTGTTGCAGATGTGGGGTTTTTTTTTTAAAAAAAAAAAAAGATGCAGCTTACTATGAAGCAACTTCTGTGTCAAATGGAGTAGATAAATGAATTAGTTTTGATGTGCAGTCTTTGTGAGTCAATATTTTGAGCAAAATATAAAACAATGTGCTTATATTAGTAGTATCAGAATAAAGTAATAATTGCTAATTGGTTATGAATAGAGTAAGCTGTTCCATTTTCATCTTTTGCATGTGTTTGTAGGGGGTTTTGTATTCATAACATTTTCTTGGATCTGAATGTATGTTTGATTTTCCTAAGTATTTCTAATGCTCTATTATTTCTAGAATAATATTCTTAATACAATATAATCTTCTGTGATGAACTGTAGCAGACCGGCTCTGGGACAGAGAAAAGCTATGCTAAATTTTGGTCTGAATTTTAGGCCCCTTGTTAGGTTTTAAAAGAAAGAACCTGCATTAAAAATAGTTTGACTCTTTTATGTGGTGGATTAGCCTGGGTTTAGCTGCTTTGAAATCTGGTAATCAGATAAAGTTCTGCACAAAGCAACTGCAGCTCTTTGCACTAGTGCTTATGGTATGGACCAGCTTGAGGTCAGTGATCAAGATGAAGGTACATTTCAAAGAATTTCCCTTGGGAATGTGGGCCGAGCACCGCTGATGGATTGTAAGTGCTGGTCTGTGGCGATGAAAAGGAGCAGAGGAGCACTTACTGTCGTGGAAGTACAGACTGTGTTTGCAATAGCACTTGGCATCTTTTGTAAAGTGCGTGACTATCAGGACAACGGAAAGCATGACAGCCTCTGTTACATACTTAATCTTCTGAGCAGAATTATTTAACCAGCTGTGGCATTTCTCTTTCATGTCTGGTCAAGGAGGCCTAGGCACTGGTGTAGGTTTTCTGAGAGTGAAACCGGTCTATTTTCCCTGACAGTGGAACTGATTCAGTTTTGCTGGAGTATCTTCATCAATGAGGCTGTCCTGGGCTGCCCTGCTGTTGGGTGCAGGTAGGATTATGATGCACGTGGGCAGAGGGAGAGAGGGCAGTCCTCTAAAACAGTGGAAATAGGGTTTCTGCTGCCACTCTGGAGCAAAAGAGGGCATTTTCCTAATCGCTTCATACATTTTCCCAAAACTGCAGACATGCCTGTTGGCTGGACTCTGTATCCCAGTGGAGGCGAACATGAATAATACCATCACGCTTTCTTTGTGATAAGATCATACACATTCCACCCTAGGACCCATTGAAACTTGCGGACAGGCACACACAAGCAAAAGGCAATAAAGCTGATTAGTTTGAGTTTTTCTTCTTTACATCACTTTAGGAGAGAATTGGCTTACCACTTCTTGCACTTCAAAACAAGCGTATGAACTTGATGGCATATATATGTGCCTAGAGAATGCAGCAAGTCTTGTTCAGTAAGGTTGATGCGGACCCATAAAATAAAAGTCTTGGGTAGATTTTGTTATTGCAGCTGCTACTTGTAGGAGAGAGTCCGAATGCCCTCTTCCCACTGCATCTATGAGATTTTGAGCCAGCATGACATGCCAGCACAGTTCTTACCCAGAATTCCTGGAATTGCTATGAAGTATGTGAAGAAGTAACTTCTGAGTTTTGGCAATTGCATAGGAGAGTTAGGAATTGTACCGTATAGGATTGTATTCTGTTGTCCCACTTACTCCAAGAACAGTTCCTGGGTGCTGCATAAAAGGGTTGTTGGGGTTTTTCCCCCTAAAGACTAAAGTGATCACGATTTGACGTTGGTGATGAACTTCTGGCATTTCCAGAAACACTTTTTTCATAGGTGCTCTGAATTTCTTACCTTCCTGGAATGTTCAGTTGTGGTATTATAGGCTGAACTTGCTCCGCCGTGACAACTGTGTGTAGTGACTGCAAGCCTGAGTGATGCACAAATAGTCTGGTAATTGGTCTGTGGTTATAATGTTTTAAGAAGATAGGTACCAATACAGGGTGAGCAGCAGCTGTGCTTAACAATAAGTGTAACAAAATAGAGAATGCATTAAATTTAAAGCCTCTGGAGTGCTTTTTAGGAGAAAATTGCTTTAGTATGTGTCTTACACATGTAGTAGGCCCAGGATGACAGTCAAAAACTAAGGACTGCCTGGAAAGCCTTATATAAGTGAGCAGGAAGATGATTACAAGCAGCAATTTATATCTTGGGACTGTTAAAACTTGTGGCTGTCTTGCAGTTTCTGTGACTGTATTGGAAAGGAGAATTACCGCTCTATGGGATATTTGTGTTCCATTTGTTTCGATGTTTCTTCTTTCCTTATGACTAATGCTGTGTAGTAGGATTTACCTTGATGAATGTGCAGGCTGACTTCTCAGAAACCACTTGGAAAGTTATGCTAAGATTGCAGTGAATTCATCTGTAAAATTGTAAAAATCTCTTTTTGTTTCTGAAGCACTGATGAGAGCACTACAAATCACCAACGAGAACATTAGTACAGTTATGATGTCTCAGTTAGATCAGTTACAGCTCGAATGTTTTCAGCTAACTTACGGAGCTGCAGCTGCTGCTGTTATTGTCATGTTGATCTCCAGAACCAAATGGAGAAAGCGGAGACAGGAACAGCATGAAGGGCAAAGACGGCGTTATGGGAGATACATTTTTTAAGTTAGGCTGATATTGGCGCTGTCCTTAGGTAGAAAAAACGATAGCAAAAAAAGGGAGGAGAGATGGGATGCCAAAAAGGACGAATGTGGTCTGATGGCTGCTGCTTCCCAGGCAGATGCTCTGCTAGTGCAACAAACTACTTGAGTTATTTGCAACAATTTTTATGGTTTATCTCTAGTCTTTTCATCAGAGGCTGGAAACTCACTAATCTGGAAAGTAGCCAGCAGCTTTGCTTTAGCTCATACTCAGGTATGAAGGTGCCAGAGGTACTTGGCAAAGGGGCAAAACCATAAATTATTTGTGTTTCAAGTGCTGAAATGTTAGGTCCCAGGTAAAGTCTTCGCTTCTGAACATGCTATTCTGGAAGTATCCAGTTTGTACCTTCCTCAGGAATGTCCAGTTCTAGTCATCAGTAGATAAAATATGCTGGCTGCTAGCCTGATTCAGGAAGGTAATGTTTGTTAAAGGTTGTCTGAAGTTATACTGCCAGATACTTCAGAATATGGCTAAGCAGTACAGAGATTGAAATACTACTCAGTACTGGTTTAAAGTGCAGGAAAAAAGATTTCCATCCAATTTCCTTTAAAATATAAGCCTTAATGCAAAACAAATAGAAGAATAGATGAACTAAAAAGTTCACCTGTTGTTTTTGCTTGTCTTTGTCCTCTGTGATATTGGGAAAAGTGAGTGAGCACCAGCAACATATTCATGCTCCTTTGCTGCCAGAGGCAAGAGTACACCTAAAAGGAAAATGCTTCTATGCCTGCCTTTGCTGAAATATTTTCATGTATACCACAGAATATGCCTGCTCCTAGTTTTCCTTCGTGTCTGTTTGAACATAAAATGTAAGAACTAGGTAACAGAACAGCAGTGTTGTGGTTCCTTGGGTATCTGAGCTGGTTCACTGTTTTCTTAAGGAGTTCGATTTTTGTGCCCTCTGACCTGTTTCCTCATTTTCTTACAGTCCTGTCTTATAATGGCCCTGATGCTGATGGGGTCAATTGGACTGCCTCTGCATTAACATTTCAGCTCGAGTCAGGGATATGCTTTTGGAGGGGATCTTGGGATTGTCCCCATTTGCTGTGGACTGTATTACAGAGAGGTTTGCAAGCACACAAAAGAGGTTCCCATCAGATTAAGTGAGAAATACCATCTAGAAGGGCACATTAATTTATGTCCAAATGTTAATGGAGACTTAGTTCCTGGGACCAGACTTGCACTAAAGCAGATGTAACATAAAATGTTGACACGTGTATGGCTGTCAGGTGTTCAGTACTAGCTGTTCTGCACTATAACGTTTGTTTGCACTATTTGCTTATGTAACCTTGGTGAATTTAAATCAGCTCATAAAATGCAAAAAGTTATAATCTGAGTTAGAATTACTGGAAATGGCTTTTTTCCCATGAGGTTAGTAAGTTCAACCACTCCTGGAGCTGAATTCAGTGAGCACTACAGGCAGCACCAGTATGTTGTGGATGGATGTATCTGGTCATGGGGAAATAAGGGGGAACTGTTATGACAACGTCCTGTATATCTTGTCTTACTTTGGGGAAAACTGAGAGTGACTTCAGTTATGTAGTGTACAATGGGATGTCTTGCCTCTCCCTTCCCTGCATTAGGTGGAGATCTGCTAAATGCTTCTTGACAAGTGCTAGCATTTTTATTTTTTAAAAAAAGATTGTACTGACCTCTTTCCACTTGCCGCAGATGGTGACTAACATACTGAACAACAGAGAATTTGTTGTCTTTTTACATAGGGTCTTAATGTAAAATATGCAATCCTTTTGGAGCTCAGAGAACCATACAGAGGTTCAGGATCTAGAACACAGATGGAGTCCCAGCAAAGAATTCTGCTTTTTCAGGTATGGTGGTGAACACAGTGTCATTTACAGGAAAATGTTACTGATTTTGAAACAGCTACTTACAAGGAATTATATTCCAGATCAGTTTTTAGGTGGAAGAGAGTATATATTCTGTGGTGTAGATGTTTTTATGCTTCAGTAGATACCATCTATGCTTTATAAATCTTCAGGGAATCTCCTGTGACTTAAGGCTTCCTGGAATATAATTTGTGAAGATATATGTTATCCTAAATTTTGTAACGGCTTTAGTAATTTGGATCGTACAATGGTTAACTGAGATGCATAAACTGACAACAAAGAATAAAAAGTGCTGGGATTCTACTGTTTAATTGGTGAAGGGAAAAGGGGGTGGTTGTCCATTATCCAACTGTCAGTAGCATGAGCCATCTTTTTTGACAGTTAAGAGGAAACGGTAAGAAAAACCGAGGAAAAAGGAAACATTAGTAGCAAATGCTTGTTAAGATGATGCAAATAATTGATGTTCCTTAACAGCTTTGCTTCAGTCAGTAGCTTTCAACTTGTTGATTTTCATATTTGGAGATGTCCTCCAGTGAAAGTGCACTTTTCTCTGCATAGGTCTGCCGACAGCAAACTTACAGACCCATGCTAAGCTCGTAATTCTCTCCATAATAATGTCACTATGGAAAAGTATCAGGGCAGAGAACAGTGGTGGGGGTATTACTCTAAATACTCTTCCAGATTTGGAAAATATGTGGCTCAGGAACTACCTGAGGCAGAGCGTTTCTGTATTTAATCCATTTTCTTGCACAGATTTGTCCAACAGAGTTTTAAAAAAACCAAAAACCCCCACAAAATCAAACCAACCAAACAAAAAGCCCCAAACAAAACAACCAAAACCCTCACCAAACAAAACCCAAAACAATCAAATAACAAATACATGTGTGAGTAGTTGCAGTGTTTGGTGGCATCAAGCTTAACTACACCGTGTTGACATGAAGAGCCTCATTTTGATTTGTTCTGACTGCTCTGACCCTGGTAGCCTCATCTGATGTCTCTGACTCTTATAAAAGGCAGTGAATGGTTGTTCCACTCACTTTTTCACAGTACGAGGGATTTTAGGAACGCTGCCACGTTACCCTTCAATCTTATCCTTGCCATGATGGAAATGATTTAGTTGTTTGTTGTGTGGAAACAAATTCTGATGATCCTTGTTGCATTCACTTTATCTCTTACTAATTCTGCTGTTTCCTTCAGACTGTCTTGCTTCCCTTGGACTCCCACTTCACAATGAAAAGGCAGGCTTGTTTTATACTGAGTGGCTATCTTCATGGGATTATTTAACTCACTGCATTTTACGTAATTATACCATGAATTAATTTCACTGCCACTGTAATTAAGAAGTGCTACTCTTATCACTTGTGTGTGTGAGGACTGGGATACAGACCCTTCCTGTGAGCTGCTTTTACTTGCTAGTATGATAGGAAACTAAGCTGGAGAGATAGAGAAGAGATTTTATGCAATATCTGACTTAGGGACTCACGGAGGGAAGCAATGGAGACCGAAGGACTCTGAAGGGAAGGAGCAAGTCCTGTTGGATGTAAACTGGGCCACTCTAATGGCTCATGCACATAAAACTGCAGCCATGATTATCTTTTTCATGTCTCTTAAGTTAGGGGCTTTCAGTGGTCTGTAGCAGCAGGTCTAAACTGTGTCAAAGGAGGCAGTTACGAGGGCTAAATGATGTTACACAGACCAAAAATTATGCTTGCTTTGCTTCATTCTAGTAGTTTGGAAATTATTCTGACCTCAGTTATGCTGCCGTGTTTCTAAGTACATGAAAGAAAATGTTATTTTAGATGTAGGGCAGGAGATAACTGGAGTTTAGAAACTTTCCCCAAGCAAAAGATGGTAAGCTTGTGGCATTTTTGCAAATGGCTCTGCAACTGATGGCGTTGAACAACGTTGTTTTGACTGGTCAGTAACAGGTGATTCAGTCAGGTGGATGTCTGCTAGTTAGGATGGATTTGCCATGACTGCATCATATCTTTTTAAAAGAACAATAATAACAAATGTAATGAAGCAAGAGACAAGCCAAGTTCAATGTTAGAATGATAACAATTGACTTTATCAAAATAATTAATGGATTGCATGTAAGAAATATCCTGAGGTAATTCAAAGGTTTCTCATTATAAACCCATTTTTGTGTGTGGAACAGAAGCAAAAAGGCCAAGATGGCAAGAATTTTGGATTTCAGAGGATGATTACCATGAGAGTTTAATGCAGCAGTTTTTCCCTTTAGAGCTGGGGTTCTTTTTGCCGAGCTGAAGAAGCATGTTTGAATAGCCAAATCTGCTGCACCTTCAATATTCAATGGCTCTTGGATTTTAGAGGAATGTGGTGACTGCAGAAAGCTGCAGTGAAATTGTAGAACTTGTCCCAGCTTAGGAAAAAAATCCAGTTTCTCCTGTTTGGAAGGTTTGTTTTAAACTGACCAGTTGGACTATTCCCAACTGTATAAAAATATATCTATTTATTCCTTCCAGTTTCTGTTAGTAGTCTGTTGTCAACAGTTCATTATAGGGAATAGACTAAAGCTATCCAGGATAGAAAAAAACCCCACAGGACGCTATGATTATCCTTATTATTTTTCTTTTTTGTCATTGATATTTTTAGAGACAGAATAATTTCTTTGGCAGAGTGATTCTGCATGCCCAGTCATGTTATATAGTGTCTGTCGTCTTCCTGCTGAAGGATCCATAACAAATAACAAATTATATAGATGTCTTCAGTACAAAGTTTGTTCCCTTGAAAGCAAAAATAGAAAGCAGCTTTTTTATTATTATTTTTTAATGTGGGGAAGGGGCCTAGCTTAAGGCAATTTGAACTGCCTTCCTAAAGAGGATATAAACTGTTGAATGGCCTTAGAGGTGTATTTTTTTCCTATAGATGACCTTATAGACTGAGAATAATATATGAAGAACTAGCATATTGTACTATGCATGGACATGTCTTGCAGTTTCTATAAGTAGTTGCTTCGAATCTGATGAACAAAGTGACCAATATTAAGAACAGAGCTCTAAGGCTGACAAGAAAGAGCAAATCTGAAAGAGAAATATATTGACTAGAGAAGAGGATAAGATTACTTAATTTCTTAAAGAGAAACATTGTCTGGGATGGCACATGGCTGGCAGTTTCTGAGAAAATTTAAGTGTTTTAAATTTAAAATATTTATGTTGGAAAAGTCCTGACTATTCCAAATGGGAATCTGAGATTTGTAGGTGATGTGTTATGTGTTAAAGAGCGTGGTAATTCCTGGCAATTTATTGTGAATACTTAGTATTGGCCTAAAAGTTGATGTAGGTTTGTTTAATGATTCTGTACTTCAGTGTAAATAGCGTTTGCTCATCAAAAGCTGTCTCTGCTGTTTACCAACCCCACACAAAGCCTTTTAGCAGTGTCAATTTACAGTGTCCTCTCGGTGTTTATAGTGTCAGTAGCGCTCTGTTAGCGAGGGGTGGAGCCTCCACCCGGCAGTGTGGGAGATTTAAGCAAGTGAAAACACTCAGCCCAGCTGATGGCAGCAGATGCAGGAGCTTGTATATTTCCCAGCAGGTAGATGCACAGCAACAGGGTGTCCACCTGGAAAAAACAGTGTCCCCTGCTTCTCCTGAGCTTCTAGCACCTGGTAGAAACCATGCAGCCACACAGACAGAGCTCTTGGCTGTGACCACCCAGGTTGCCAGCTGTGGGATGTGTGAAGGGGTGTTCCTAGAGGTGGAAAGTGATTGCAAGCAAGACTGCAGGAAGTGTGACCAGATCGATGAACTGCTCTGCATGGTGACTGAGCTGCAGGAGTAGGTGAGCAGACTGAGGAGTATTTGAGAGTCTGAGAGAGATTGATCAATGGAGCTGTACTCTGCCATCTAAGAAGCGTGTAAGCCAATGCAGAGTGGCCACTACAGAGGCAGGTTCTAGATCTGCTTAGTGCCAGCAGGAAGGCAGTGTCACAAGGAATAAGGAGGGGTGGAAGACGGTTACAGCACAGACTAGTAAGGGAAATCCCTCCTTACCTTCTAAGATACCTTTACAGAACAGGTATGAGGCCCTGGGTATGGTGTGCAAAATGGAAAAGAGAAGGAACCTGCCCAAGCAGTCTTGCAAGACCAGCGAGACCAACCTCTTGTAAAAAAACCTGTATTAAGACCAGTGCTGAGAAGAAACAATGGTGAGCTATGGCCATTGGTGATTCCTTCCAGTGCAGAATGGAAGCACCTATTTGCAGACTGGAACCTCTTCTCAGGGAAGTTTGCTGCCTCCCTTGGGCCCAAATTAGGGACGTCACCACAAGACTGAAGAGCCTAGTTCAACCTTCAGAATACTGTCCATTTCTGCACTCTCACTTGGGTACAAATGATGTCACAACAAAAAGTTTGAGGTCAATCGAAAAGAGACTTCAGAGCCCGGGGAAGAACGCTAAAAAACTTGAGAGCACAAGGTAGTATTTTCCTCTGCCCTCCCAGTAATAGAGGGAGACTTCAGAAGAAACAGGCAAGCCTAGGATATCAAAACCTGGCTCCAGGACTGGTGTGTCTGCCAAAACTTTTGTTTTTTTAAGCCATGGAAGAGCCTTCAAGAGACAAGGTGTTAGGGTCCGAAGGGATCCATCTGTTCCAATGGGAAAAATGGGTCTTTGGGTGTATGCTGGTGGGGCTGAATATTTCCGTGCTTCAGTGTAAATAATGTTTGCTGACCAAAAGCTGTCTCTGATGTTTACCAACCCTACATAAAGTCTTTAAGCAGTGACAATTTATAGCGTCCTCTGTACTTATAGTGTCAGTAGCTCTCTGTTAGAAATTTTGTTCATTGAACCACTTTGCTAGTGGAACATAAACAATCTCTATTGAGGAGTTTAATAATCCAGTGGAAGTTTGTTGCATTTAAATAAATTTCAATCTGCAGTTCTTTCTGTTACAGAGCTGGTTGTGGGGAGTTAGAACCTGCCTGTAATTTTTGTGTAGTTTTGTGAAGAAATTGAAATGAGAGGAGTAGTAGATGATAAAACTAGGAGGAAAAGGTTTGGATTTCAGGAGGCCACTTGGATAGGTTCACCCCTTAGCTCTTTTATAAGAATAAAATGTGACATTATACTGAGTCTACTGTCTTGCCTCTTTGACTTTTAAGAATTACTCTTCCATACTAATTTGACACCTGAAGCAAGTCTTTATATTCAGATTGCTTTGAGGTTAGTGGAAAATATTTTAACACTCAGCACATTTGATTTCTTCTTTTGTAAACTGAGGATAGCCTGGGAGCCATTAAGTGCCAAATGCTTTCATCAAACCCATAAACAAAAGGGGATTCTATAGGAAATCCATTTACTCTCAGGAGTTTTCAACAAAACACATTTTCACTTATTCAAAGTGGAAAAATAAATCTGTAGCTCTTTTTAAAGAGACTTGCTTCATGGCCCTAGGAGGCAGACACAGTACTTGGATTTAAAACAAAAGCTGTATCAAAAGCATCTTCACCAGCCTCAGTAAATTGTGGTTATGTTTTATAGGTCTGTAATACATCTGCATGCAAGAGCTATTGAGTTACTGCCTAACCTGGCAACATAGATAGCCTATGAGGAGGAAAACATGTGCTGTAGGGATGCTGATCTTTGATTAAATAAAGTAACATTGAGTGACTCAGCTTCTGGATTAAAAGAAAAAGCTGTGTTCTGATAGCTGTGCTTGTGAGATAGAAAATTAGTTTTACAGCAATGGAAAGCTTAAACAACCAACCTCGTGTTCTACCTATGTTTAATCACACTTTTCCTGAGTTGTCTCTCATCACAGATCATCTTTATACATAAACACGCTGGTAATTAACCTTGCCTGACTTATTTAACAACTATGTAGTTGCTGCCACAGTAAAGGCTCCTAGCTCAAACACAGGGCTGATGTTATTGAATAAATACAGCAAAGGCAAGCTGGCTAGCTCTGGAGGTTGGCTCCTGCAACAAATAATAAACCTGGATGACAGCCAGCAGGGAATGTAGCTATATGCTTCCATCTGTTGTCTTATGCCTTGTGTACATGCACTTTTACACGGCTTCTGGTGGCAGAGACTACTTCTGCATGCATTTCTACAAAGCATCAGGATGTCAGAAGCTAATCAACTGCTAGTTTGTTTAGTGCCCAATATGAAAATCTCTGCTTGTGCGTATTTTCTGAAAAGACCAGGCTACAGTACCTATCAGAATTCAGTTTCAGGGTTTTCAATCAGTCAGGTAACTTATGGACCAGCATGGCACTTTTTAGGCCATTCACAACCATTCCTATCACCATGGTGAGAGGGAGCAATCAAAATACTCCACAGAAACATACTTAATCAAACCCATGCTGCTACAGTAGTTTGACCAGTGATGTGTGGATCTGTGACACAGAATGCTGTAGCAGTACAAGCAAGTCTTTCATGGCCGATCAGTGTTCCTTCTCTCCAAAGACAGCGTTTGCTAGTGGAAATTGACATGTTCTTGCCATTCTGATCTTACAGTCTAGGAATATAACATATGCTGAAACAGCACCAGAAAAGAATATGGGAACTGTCTGGATTTCTTTCTCCTCTGTCATTTATAAATCAGATGAAAATAAAGACCTTCCAATGTTTTAAATTTCAAGTATTTTTATGAAAAGTTATTTTGTAATGAATAGCTAGAAAACAGAATTATTATCATTTCAAGATTGTATTACCTGCAGAAAACACACTCTGATGGAAAATCAGATTTTTTTCAGCTTGTTTAAAAAAGTGTTTGAATCAGTATTGTGCATAGTATATGAAAAATAGGAATGAACTGCAAAGTTAGCAGTGTAATCCTTAGATATAAAATTACTTTTAAACATACCACATGTACGACCAAATAAAATTAGCAGTGAGAATTTCTGGTTTGTTTGGGGTTTGTTGTTGTTGAGGGTGGATTTCCGCCCCCAACTCTTAAGCTATGGTTTCCAGATGTATAGGATCAACAATAGTCTTGCCAGGTTTGATAATGGGTGGAGGCTGAAGGATCGGGGCTTTTAAGATGCATGTTGTGTGCAGCAAAGAAAACAGCAAGGAACTTGCTAAGAACGGCTGAAAACGTTAGTGCTTAGAGCTCAAAATTAAACTTAGGTTTCTGAGAATGGCATAGGAATCATTATATTGTGAAGCATATTTGAAGCTCACAACATCAGAAGACAGTACGTAAAACTTCCATTGTTTCAAAGTGTATGACACGCTGAGTTACTTTACAGAATGTAGGCTGAACTGAGTGGACAGGGACAGGATCCTTTTCCATGAATATCGCTGAGTTTCATGGTTTCTATTGCTTGCTGATGATTCTGCCCTTAATATGTAAATGACTTTACAGTGTCATCTGTTTAAAAAAAAAAAAAAAAAAGGTTGGAAAAAAACAAACCAAAACAAATCCCCAACATGAAAATACTTGGAAGATTTAGCAAGTTGTGTAAACATGTCACACTAGGATTGTAATTCAGCTAGCTCCACAGAAAATATTGTAGACACTTTTGGTATAATTATATTATTCTCTTGAAGGTGTGTTTAGATTTTGTTGTTAGGAAGATTCTGATAATGTAACTCAGTGCAGCAACTTCAAGAATGAGAAGAGGCACTGTATTTAGGGTCAGTTCTTGCCCAGAAACTATTAATGTGGCTTCCTCACGGAAGTCACAAGCATAGCACAAGGAGCAGTCTTTCAATAAGAAATTACTCTGAGTCCACACCCAGGAGCTAGGGAAGTTTGATGAGAATTGAAATAAGAAAGAACAGAAATGGATTAATTGCTTGTGTCAGCACTAGGCTGAAAAAAAGCTTCCACACTGAGCTTCAAATTCAGTTTCTTGAAAATAGTAGTAATGAATTATCAAGTAAAGGGTTTAATTCTTTCTTAAGCAAGAAAAACATTTTGGTGTTGACAGTGTCTTTGAGGCTCGAAAGGAAAAAGCATGACTTAATTCTAGTAGTGATAAATGGCAAGTCAGAACATAAGTTTTCTAATCACATCTACAGAGTATTTTCATGTAATTATTCAGTTAAGAACTATTTCTAAAAGAAGTAGAGTTCCTTTCCCTATCCTGTGTAATGATCATGTTTCTTCTCATACAGAAACAGTAGATAAGGAGTGCTCAGAACAGCCTTGGTATTACTTTGATTAGGTAATCTTCCAAAAGTGCTTTGTGCTCATCCACCTGTACAAACCAAACCTAACGCTTTTTTCCTCGAAAGAATAGGGGTAGGGCTAACAGAGCAGGTAATTCCCAATCCCTAAGAGTTTATCTTCCCCTTTCTACGGAAGTTCTGCATTCATCCCCACTGAAAAGCAGCCCAAGCTGTCTATATATTTTCACCACACTGTCTTGAAAAACTCATAGACTGTAGTGAATTGAATCTTCTCTCTCTTCCTCACAGAAACTGAATGATAACTGCACTTAATTCTGGTTTTTGGACTGTTTAGTGGATGTCATTGAAGCCTTGAAGTCATGAACCTTGGCTTGTTTTTGTACAAAGAACTGTTGGGGCTTGAGCTTTGAAACTTTACATGTACAGGCCAAGGAAGGCTGTCGTTGCTGTGTGCGGAAGGGGTAGCTTTTCAGTTTCACAAGCCAAATTCACGATCAAATCAGGTGAAATACAGCTAATTCACACAGTGACAACTTCCTAAACGTTTATCCGCTATTTCTCCCCTCCAAATGAGGGAGATTCGGATTGAGTGATTTTCTAAGTCCTGTGGGGAGAAGAGGACTTGGAAGACCAAGTAGCTCAGAGTATTGAGAGTAGATCAAACGGTGTTCTACTTAGATTCAAATCTACTGTAACTGTATTTTTAAAGTCAATATGCCAGCCATCTAAGAGGGAGGACATACGTAACAAATGTTCACCTATTTTTGTCTGTACATTTGTTCCTATATTAAATTTTTTAAATGTTGCTGACTTGGCCTAGTTGAGGTACTTTTAGACCGTCTTAAAAATTGATGTACACTACTGCTTGCTCTAATACTTTTCCTGCCATTGGAAATGTCCTAGGCTTTCGATGATGTTGTCTATATCAATTGATTTTATTTAGCCTAATTAAGAGTTTATGACTGTTGCTTTGAAGAAAATAAAATCACAGGTGCTTTAAAATATCTGAGGTGAGAGGATATGGCAATAACTGCAGAATTCAGGTTTCTTCAAATTCAGTGAGACTACGTAGAATATGAAAAAGGAAGCATCTGTACAGAATTGAGGTCTGTTAGTGTAGACACTCAGAACTAGTGGGAAGACTGCTCAAAATGAGACTGCTGGGAAGCTAACTTGGCTGTACCACAAAGTACTCTGTCTGGAATAGTGCTGGTAGAAATAAGCTTGAACTAAGTTCACCACCAGACTCACAAAACCTCCCAGCATCATTGTCCTGCAGCATAAGGTGCAGAGACATAATGAAGATCCAAACTCTGCTGATGTGAATAAAATTCCAAGCACTGTGGTGAGATGTTCAGTTCAGGATTTTAAGTACTGCTGCAAAATGTTCATACATGATCAACCAGGATATAGCTCTAGTAAAACGTGATGTGACCAAGGCACTTGTATTTGCAGTCCTCCCTTGTCTAGCTTGAAATATAAATAGCAAAGATTTATCCTTTATTTAAAGATTTACTTGACTCCATTTGCTAAGGAAGTCCCGTTTGTTATAGAATGATGAATACACTTTTTATTTTGTTCCTCCACAAGATTGGTATGGCTTTACCAACATCCGAATGTAGACCCTTTTTTTTTAATAGGCAGTCCCTCTAACCTTGGTGGTAAGCAATGGAGAATGTATATCGTGTACCAAACATAGATTAGTCTTTGCCATGTGCTAGCAACTTTCATTATCTAAAAACAGTTAATATTTTTTAACCTGCAAAGTTTTGAAATGTAACTTTATCTTAAACACACCTTTTTTTTCTCTTAGACAGATATTGTTTCATTCTGAATATGGTAGGTGATCAATTAAAAGCCTTTGTGAGCTTCTTGCCATAGAAAAATAAAGAAATCTGTAGCAAAAGGTAAGATCAGTGTTGTGACTGACAGTTTTGTTAATAAGATGATGAGAGTAATGTTGGAATTCAGAGCAATAGACTGCTAGGACTCCTGCTCCCTGTGGACAAGAAAGACATATAAATCTTAAAAATTAAATTCCTTACATTCTTGGGACTAAGTTGAAAACAGGAGTTTGCATTCAGGCCTGTTTTGGCTTTCACTGATTAAACGAGTGTTGCAGACAGTATCATGTGAATACCCAGTAAGATTTTCTCAGTCTTACATATGGTACTGCCACCAGTCTCTGATAATAATTTTATCAATGTGACTCGTGTACAATAATCAGATGAGCTGTATGCAGCACTAGATAGATGTTTCATAACCACCCACAGACTGTAAACTCTTTGAATGTGATGAATGTGGGCATTCTGCATCTTCGTACAGTTGTGTTCTCTGATAAGTGCAATGTAAAATATTCCTATAAATGCTACTGGTAGTACAAATACCTATAATCAGTTCTAATAGTCAGACTTCCAGAATAATTTCAGATGTGCTTTATGCTCGATTGCAAGTTCAGCTGATGTAAAATGTCACACTTTTGTCACTTTCTGTCATTTTGCATTTGTAACAACAGAAGATTTGAATCGGGTTCTTAGCTAGTTTAAATATTTCAACCATATTTTATGTGGAGAAATATCTATATAATAACATCATGACTCAGTTCCTGGAAAACTCTACAACAGATTATGAATTGTTTCCAAGGAAAAACTATTGACCTTTGATTAGATGTAATATGATTGAATGTCTAATATGTCCAAAAACCTAAAATTGTGATGTTCTTAATCACAACCACTTAATTCAAAACACTTCTACATTCAAAGGGCATTTTTGAATCCACATTTCAGCGAAGATTTGGCTCATAATTACCAAGGTTGTGTAGCAGTGATTTTCAAAGTCAACTCCGGCAAAAAAAAAAACCCACCCTGACAAATCATCTTTCTTTATCCTTGGATTTCATACCCAGTTTTGTGTCACACCTATCATGTTAAACCTATACAATAAGATAGGTAGATCGCCATACCTATGTTAAAGCAGTTTTATATTAAACCTAGCATAATAGTTACTTCTCTGTTAAGCTAAGAAATCAGAATTTTTTAAAAAGGATTTATTTTCGAGAAGATTTCTTCCTCCCCACCCCCCAATGCTGTGGTCACTTCAGAAGAGAAGATCAACTTCTGCTGTGTATAACTATGAGATCTGTTAAATACAGCCTTGCAAAACTTCAGGAATGAAGCTGAAAATTATGGGACTGCTATTCTGATCAGAGCTTGCACAGCCATGAAGAAGAGATTTCTTTTCTTATAATTCACTATAATTGGTCTGAACAGATAAACAAGTCCCATGCTTTGGTTCAAGAATAGGGAAGTTTAAAAATACTTGGAAGAATATAAAAAAATTTTTATTCTACATATTTGATAGCTTCCTTTCAGCCATCAAGGGGGATATGAGCTATCCTTTCACAGCGTAAGTGGGAAATTAAACTTCAGCTGAATATTTCAGATGCACAGCATGGATTCCAGTATAGACTTTTTCTGAACAATTTCAAATCAGAATGAAAACCACTAATTTCTTTTTCTCACTGTAACTTCTCAGCTGTAGAGTGTAGGGGGAAAAAAAAAAAAAGAAAATATCACAGTAGAAATTAGCTCTGCATTTCACACCCTACACCATTTCTTGGGGTGGGTGAACAGGGTGGTGATACTTATCTTACTTTGCTAAATGCTTCTTCAGTGCATTTTGTATTATTTTATAGAAGGAGTGCAATAAGAAACAAATGGTATTATTTGAAAGTGGATTTTATTGTTTCACAAATAAAGGAAGGTGCCCAGCACTTAAAAAGAAAACTGACGAAGAGCTACATATGATCATCACAGCATCACTAGAAGATGGCTAGTATTGGGTTTGAATGTGTCAACAGTAGCATTACTACTGGATTTCTTTGGTGCAGAAGAAAAATCCTTGTTCAACCAGAACTCTGAAGTTGGACTCTGCTCTGTATGTGACCACTCTGCCTGGTGGTAGAGTGCATCATGCCTTCACAGCCCATTGGTAGGTGGAATAAGCACTGTGAGTAATCAGCAGAAATAGCCCATGGAAGAAGGAAAATTTGATAACTTTCTTTCCCAACTGGAAGGACAGAAGTCATGTATAGTAAGGTATAAGTCACACGTGACTACATCATAATCTTTGATATTTGAATCCCTTTTCCTACTTCACTACATCCTGCCTTCGCATTTACCCTTCAGGTTCCTCATTTTTAGAGTTTGTTTCTCTTGGGTGGACACGATCTTGGGATATTAGCATCATTCTTGATTTAAAAAAAAAAAACTGACCAATCAAACCTGTATCTGTTGCCTCAAGTTAGGTAAATTTTCCCCTCAAAGTGTTAGAGTATGCAGTTCCTGTTATCATTACTATTTCTTTCCTTGCTGTCATGGTTTAAGGTGAGAGGTTGTCCTCCACCCACTTAATTAGTGAGGTAATTATTGCTTAGATGAACAATCTATTATGTAAGCAAATAAATTTGAATTGGGACCCTGTAGACTTTTGGCCTTGTACATTGCGTCATTGACCAAATAACATCCATGTGTTGATCGTTTGAAAATTGAAGATGGCTATGTGGTGTGTTTCTTTGTGGGCTGTTTGAGTGCAGTTCATTGGCCCCGAGTTCATATTTGTTAAAAATTTTGAACATGTTTACAACATTAGGTGCCTTTCATTCTGTATGAACTTGCTCACTTTGAATACCTACTTGAAATTGAATTGACTCAAGCCTTGCTTAAAAAGCTTGTTTGATTAGTTTTTGCAAATAATTTAAGTGTGTATTTGTTCTTAAAGCCTGCTCTTTAGACAAAGATTCCTTGTAGCTTAGGCATTCATGCTGGCAAGAAAAAAGTCAAAAGACTACAGAGGACAAAGTGCTTGGCTTTGTGGTCAAAGTGTTGGACTGACTCTCAGAAGACCTGGAGTCTTGGCTGGGCCACAGACTTCCTGTATGGATCTTGTATCTTGGTTCCTTCTTCTGTAAAATAGAGGTAAGAATATTGCCCTGTCACAAGGTCTAGGGGGGAAATATTTTTGATGGTAAGGAAATAGTGGTTTTAATGGTAAGGAAAAAAGGCTCTATGGTAAATAACTAAACATCAAAGTGAACATAACTGAAGTTTGAAATTAGTAGTTTAGTAGAGTGTTTGTGCAACTCTGTCATGTATTTTTACTCGGCCTTTTGCTGTCCACGTAAAAAATAGAGGCAATGACCCTACTTTGAGTTTTGTATTACCTGTGTGGCTTAAAAGGAGGAAAAAAAGAAACTGTATTGCATCCCTAGGTAATGCTATTAATGAGTTTGCAGCAGAAATGTAAATCTTTGTAGATTAATCACAGCTAGGGTACCTGCTCATGAAAATTTGTTATCTGGAAGATCTGTTCTTTTCCTTCTGTTCCTGACTGATATTCTTGAATCAGAGATTTTCCATTTCTCCTTCTGTTCTAACAGGCATCCTTCTATTTTCATAGCTCATCACCTTGGACTAGCCTCAATGCACTTCATAATTCATCTTCATAATTGCAGAAATATAAATGGTCTTAAGCTATGTGAAATGGCTGCAACAGTATCTAGAACACGACAGCAATCTGGGGAGGAGAATTTCAGAGTATCAGGGAAATAAAGACACAAGCACCTCACAAACAAGGAATAGGTCTGCTCTGTTTCAGATCTGTTTGGAGGGCATTTTGTTCCAGTGGGAGAATGATAATGTAATAATGGTATGAGTTTAACTGTTGGTGGTGATAGGTCATTTTCTTCTTAGAGGTCAAATAAAGTCCGAACTGAATGGTATTTTAATGTGATGGTCTAGAATTATTTTAAAATCAGAGGAAAAGCAGAGGACTGCTATACCATGTAATTTACTATGTAAATCCAGAGATTCCAGGTATGACTTGGTATAACAAGGTACATTTGAGTGACTGCCACTAAAAGCACAGTGAAGCTGAAGCCTAGAGAGGAAGAGTGAACTTTCTGGGATTGCTCAGGCCCTTGTTGAGAGTCCAAGGGTGCAGATACACTGCAATCAGGAAACTAACATTAGCTCAGACAGGATGCATGAGTCAAGGACACTGAGAGAAGATGAAAAAAGTGGTACTCGGGCATCTGCCACTCACCAATTTCTGGGCACTGTTTGTGGTTCAAGCTGCTGATCGGAACGTACTGGAAAAAGAAACAAAAATAGTTTAAATTGGGTTAACAGCTAACATATGTCATTTGACTTACTGAAAGAGAGAACTGTTTAGCTGTGAGGACATGCTGGGAAGGGACAGCAAGGGGAAAGCTCATAGCAGAGTGTTTCCCTTTTCCACCGCCCCCAGCGTTCCTGAATCTATTCATCTCAGCTGATAAGGTTTACCAGCCTGAAATACTGAGTATAACCTGATAAGCAAAGCATGTGTGGTCCAAAAGCAGCAGCCTACGTTTTGTAATTTTCTTTTACAATGAGTTGTCTTCTGAATTAGCATCCAGAATCCGTAGCTATTCAAAACTGACATCATAACATGGCCCGGTTGTATGGTTTCATTCAGGCTGGATTCAGAACAAAAGATCCTGGCAGTCTTGCTCAGCTCTAATAGCAATAATTCCTCTTTCAGACCATGCTTCGCTTTAATTTGCAGGTATTTGCATGGAGGGATGTATTCAAACAGTTCATGGTACAGAGCAGAAACTTTTTCAGACAAGAAATCTGACTCTTCCTTTGTTACAGTATTTCTATACCAAGATAAATTCATTGAATTTTTGCTTCTGGCCTGTGTAAGCTGTTCCAGCGTTTCTGGCATTTTCCAAGAGCAAGGAGTTCTGAAACTTCGTGTGATCGTTTATTTCCGTGACATTGTTAACCCACTTAAATTCTTTTGGATATATTGGATAATTTTAGACAATGATAAGCTGATGCTCTGAATACACTTGTTATTGAAAAAACCTATGCAGTGGTGGAATAAGTTTTTTTTTTTTGTTTTGTTGAGACTGGAATTTATTCTCTGCAGAGAAGACAGACTTCAAAAGTTTCCAAAATAGCTTGGAAAAAGAGTGAAATAAAACTACAAAGTAAAACTGTCAGTTATTTTAAGACCTACTGCATGCATTTGTCTAAACCCAGCCCTTCTGTTTGCCATCCAGAAATGTTCGGTTCCGTGGCTTTTATTTTCTAAAACCTAAAGCTGTTTACAGTTTGGACTCTGAATTGTAGCATTTGTTCATGCTTTACCTTTTTCTCTCTTACAGCAGAGTAAATAAAAGCACTGTTTGCTTGAGTGTGGAGGGTAGGATTGATTGACTAGACGTACATGAAAAGAGTTTGAATCCCTTTATATATATTGTCCCAAATTTATAGGTTCTCAGTTTCTTAGAGCACTTTTTCCTATTGTTTGTATAAAAAAAGGCTTCTCTGACCTTTCCGTTTACATAGTATAATGGATTTGCCTTTTGCACACTTATCAGTGATGGAGGTTATCTTTTATCTCCCTAATCGTATAATTATTTTTATCTTGTGGATGAATTCACCAGATTTATTGATAAATTCCCTGACTGGGAAGACCACTTTAACACAGTTCAGGGATTTTTTGTCTTTTAACTGTCCATGTCATTAAGCCAAGCAAAATCTCACAAATATTAATTAAAAAAAACCTAAACCAACAACAAACCAAAAACAATAAAACCCCCGTAAACCAACAGTGGAACTTCTAGCAGAATCACATTTATAATGTTTATTTTTTCTCAAAAGCAAAACCTAAGAGTGTATGTTTGTTGCTTATTGCACATCTCAACTGAAGTGTTTTCTTTGCCTTATAAGGCAGATTTTACTCAATAACTGTTTGACACTTTATTTAACTAGGTTGGTGCAGCCAAACATTGTTGCCAAATTACAATTAGGACATCTTCTGTCCAGAATATTTATTGTAGTGCAGCTCAGTTACATGAAAAATAACTTTTAAATGATGTGACTGTGACTGTTTTATAGTGCTGTTTAACGTTTGGTAGTAGCAGTGGTACTTTGAAGACTTCTAAGGTTTCCTTTTCATTTCTTCTAAAGCATTTTTTTTAAAGCCCCTGAACATCCAACCCTTCAAATGAAAAAACACAGAAAATGTGTAAAACATTATCCCCTACAGTTCTTTCAGTAATGTAGTAATTTGGGAGACACTCCAAGCTTCTGAAAGGCTTTACATCTGATTTCTAGGTATAGACATTTGTTGCTATATGCTGTAATTGATTTGCTAAATCTAAATGTGTTTCAGAAGGACCCAGTCTTTGGCTATGTCAGGGTGGTGTCTGATGCACATGAGGCACGAAGGCAAAAGCAATATATTCAGTTTAGCTGCTCATTCTTCCTCTCACCGAGAGCAGTTCGTCATGCTGTCTCCAACAGTGCAATGTGCTGTGTACACCAGCTTGCAATCTGTAGGCAGCAGCCCTGGCTCCGTGTGCTGTTTTCATTCTGAACATCTTTCCACTCCTTATTTTAAGGAATTCTATCTAGCGACTGAATGGAAATTCTGCATTCTCTTATATCCACATCTGGGAGTTGGGTCATACTGACTTTTGCTTCAGAACGTGAAAACACCCATCAGCAGGAGAGGAAAAGGTCTGAGAGGAGGGTGAAATTAAGGACTCCCTGCTCTTGCAGAAGAGTAAAGAGTGTAAAGCAATTCATCAAGTGGTTATAGGTGTCAGATACCCTTGCCATCAGTTAGTTCATGGCTAGAAATAGGGATTACAGCTCCTTCAGAGTATTTCTGTGTAGATGATGGTCCCTTTGACTGAGAAGCATATGTTTCTACAGGATTCTTGTTTGATTGTCAGTGGACTCATGGGTTCCTGATTGACTGCTTAAAAGGTATTTTCCTGGAAATAGCCTGATATGCATCTAACATGACAGTGATGAGCACAGTCTAAAGCTCAGAGGCAAATGTCAACGGTATCCTCAAGTATAAGCCACCTGCAGATGATGATAGACTGTCCTTGGTTGCATCTGAGACCACCTTCTCTCAAACCTACAGCCTGGGTATTGGTCCCTAGGGCTGTGCTACAATTTGGGCCTAAGACTTTTAGTTACTTGTCAAATGTGTTTTCATTTGTATTATTAGTTTCTTCTGCTTGGTGTTTGCATTGGGTACTTGTAAAAATTGTTTTGTTTTATATCTGTGAGTGGATAGATTTTGAACTGATAGTGCTCTAGAAGTCCTTGGGATAATGAGTGGGTTGGGAGATTTTATTTTTTTGTTTTGTTTGTTTGGCTGGTTTGGTTTCCTCCAGAGCTAAGAAAAGTGCGTTACTGTTGCTAGTGCTATTTATTAGACATCTATTATACTATTTAACACACTGTTTAAGGCTTATATATTTAATAAGCATCATGAAAGAAAAACAAATTTGAGACATGTTTCTGTGGATCTGTTCAGGTATTTGGAGAGACCACTCTGTAACAGCTATTTCAGCAGATTATTAATATTTCTTTTATTTATTGTTAGGGACCCTGAGTTCTCCCCCAGCCTCTGATTTAGAAATGCAATATCTGTGTTTGCCTGCTTTTACTGTGAAAAGTCTGAGGCTAGTGGTTCTGGCAGATGGACTAAGCAAAATATTAGTCTGAGCACTTACAAAGGAAAAAAATAAGAACTGGATATTTGGATTCCAAAGTGCTACTGCAGTGATTAAAAAAAAAAAAAAAATTACAAACCTCAAGCCCTTCATTTGATCTGAAACATGAATACAAGTTCATTTTGAGTTTACAAAGTTGAGAACACTGGCGTCCTTCAAACCTCTTTGGAAAAGCAGCCAATTCAAACTTCCTGAGAGTGAACTTTGTGGGAAGTGGCTTAACATATTAGAAAAGTGTTCCAAAACAGAATAAGGTATTATGCTCAAAGATGATCCTTATGCTTAGTGAAGAAAACTACAAATTATAAAACGTTTAGTGTATAGGTTGACTTATGCCACTATTAAAGGAATGCATGCAACTCTTCAAAATATTCTTATTGCTAGGAAAGTCTCATTAAAAGATGGTTTAATTTTTTTTTCTTGTGCTAATAAGGAAATGGGTAAGAGCTTTCAAACATTGTAATCAAACATTCATCCTTACAGACTCTTTGGAACAAAGTAAACTTTAAAGATTAACCTGACCAAACCAAATTTAAAAAGAAAAAACATACAACCGCGTCCTTGGAGCCTTACACAAAGCTACATAAAGGCCTACTGTATAAAACATGATCTACAGGGACGTGTAAGGTATGCAAAGCAGGCCTAAAAAGTGATTTTGACCCCAGACAAGCATCAAGTTAGTAGTCGGGTTGTCACCAATCAGGTGAAATTCTGTCAGAAGTGCGGCTTGGGATTCTGTCTGTGTTTCCGGTACGCTGTAGCCCCAAATGGTGGTCGGGCTTAGAAAACTCAAATGGTGTTATATGGTCTTTGACATCTTACAAGCATTACTGTGTCACTCATGAATATTGCAGTCAAGTCAATCTAAACAGGAGGAAAAAAAAAAAAAAGCTTGATTAAGTTCCCTTCCCTTTTTTAATCTTTCACTTTTTTTTTTAAAGTGGTTTTTAAAGGCTTCTCTTAGATTTCCAGTGATATAAATTAGATGAACAGTAGGTTGTAAACAGATTTTTCTGATCATGGAGGTGTTGTTGAGCTGTAGGTGATATTCTTGGCTATACGTGCAATATGTAACTATATATTTCTGTTTAAAAGCAGGCTGCCTGCACATGATAAATCACTAAATATTTCCCCAACTTTGTTGTGTGAATGTATGGTTAAATCTCAGAAAAGTTCCCATGTTCTTCTAAAAAGAATTAAGTGGCTACTATTTTATAACGTGCTTTATATTTACGTGCTTTACAAAATGAATTATGGGAACAGACTTCTTGGTGTTTATTCCAAAACTAGAAATTGTTTAAAAGCGCTGGACTTCATTTTGTCTCCTATGCACAAATGTAACAAGCATAGGTAATGTCTGTGATGTTAGAAAGATACTTATTTCTGAATATAAATTAACCTTGATTTATAGGGTTCATCAGCAAAAGCTGATGTGTCTTGCCATGCGTTAATTTCTTCTTCAATGAAAGCTTTCCATCTGCCTCAGCGTAGGGATGGTATACCAGCAAGCCCCCAAGTCTGGGAGTCTGGCTGTCAGCAGAAGAAAGCAGTGAAATATGTAGAGAAAATAGTAATTTCTGTTTATGACTTCTTGAAGATCCTTCTGCTATTAGTTCTGTGTTATATGTTTCACTTTTTTGCTGGTTCAGAAGGTGAATCTATCTTGCTAGCAGTGTGTTTGATATTTAAAGCTGCAAATGACATTTTCTGCATTGCTTTTTATATTATGCATCTAGCTATAAAAGCCTCTAAAAAGTAATGGTTAGAAACAAGCATCTAAAAAAGACAGGAACATTAATATTCAGAACCCATTATAGGAACCATAGAAGTAGCTTTGTGCGTTGGCTGTATCAAAAGATATACCAGTAAACTTATGTAAGTAAATTCAAATTATTCTATGTTTATGAAGTTTTTTGGTTGGTTGATTGCTGGGTTTCAAATATTTTCAGTAATCAGGGGTTTTCTAGACCCCACAAGATGTAGCAGGTTTTTTTCAGTAAATATAAAAGGCTGTGAAAAACAAAATTGTAATACACTTCCTGCTATCCACAGGTAACAATGGACTTTCAGGTAGTAGCAGAGAAATACCGATTTCTCAGCAACAAAAATGAAAAAAGGACTCTAGCACAGTGAACAAGAACTAAATTCTGGGCAACAAGATGTGAGCAGCACGTTAAACACAACAGGTTCTTGCCTTCCCTATCGTATTGCTAAGAATCAAATCTCTGTAACAGTTTTGATCTCTCATTTCACTAAATCTAGGAGATGAAACCTCAGTTCTGGCTTGTTTCTGCATTCAGAGCTGTTCACAAGAGAGGTTTTTGTTATTATTATTCTTTAATCTTTATTTTACCTACTACTTGTTGCTTTCACCATCTTTGCTGGAAATGCAATGCCATTGCATGGATGGAAATCAGATAATAGTGTTTTGTGCTCTGATATTTAATGAATGCAAAGGGAAGACTTACCATTGTTTTTGTAACTCCCTCTACAAGAGATCTTGAAACAAGAAAACCCTTTCCAGCACCTCCTCTACTGAATATGTTCTGTTGCATTTCAAGTAACAGAATTTATGAGGCTTTGAATGTGGTGAGGCTTTATTGGAACAACATCAAAGGGTTCTGTGACTTTGTTCTCCATTCATTGGTGTAAAGACCCTTCATGGCTATGGAGCAAGGACTGTAGCACTGCCATACTTGTCAGGGTAACAGTACCGCACTTCATTGGGTTCCCAGAATTACTTAATTGTGATCTGAAATTACAGCTTAACAGGGTTCAAAAATCTATTGTGAGGGTCTCAACATGCAGTAGATCAGCTTAGTTGTCTGCTGCTTGACTGATTTCTCGATAAGTAAGAAATTATACCAAAATCAAGAATTTGCAAAATTAGAGATTCATTTTGGCTGAGGCACAAGAGAGTGCAGAAGTTCAACTGAGAGCTGACGACAAGCCAGAATAAAATCCAAAGGGTCTTTCTAACTTGGCATTTTAGGTTTTAGAAAATGCATATGGCAAAAGGTCTCATGTTCTTGTTTTTCCTCCTCTGCTTATACCAAGGGGCACAATGCTTAATACCTTCTGCAAGATGTGATAGATGAAGCTTCACATGATCCTCTCCTCAAGATCTTTCACATCAGAGAAACAGCTTAATGTTTGTGCTGTTAGAGACTAAACCTTTTTCAGTATCTTTTTTTCATTTTTTAGATCTTTTTTCTATATCTCTTGTGGATTTTTAGTATTTTTTCAGTGATGAGGGAAATGGATCTTGGGATTTGTGTGTGTATGTGGTAACTATTAACCCAGTGCATTCTTAGTGCCTTGGGAGCAGTGAACCGGTCTGTTCTAGCCTATGCCTATACCTGCCGGAAAAGTATGACTTCCCATGGAACTTATTCAGCCTTTCAGAAAATTAACTGTGAATTCAAAGACTGAGTGAGAATCCAGCAATTCAAAATCATGAGAATCTGAGCAAAAGCTGGTTGTGTGGGTTAAGGTATGAGGCTTTGCTTGTGTTTCCATCTTCCCTGCCTTGATGTGTCCGGCAGCGAATATACTTTCTGTGCCACACTTCGATCTCTCTTTCCAGCCCTGAAAGTCCCTGTTACTTGCCTGCTCATGCCTGCCTGTCCAGTGGTTGCTGTATAAGAGGAATCCCCTAAGGTTGCTGGTGGCAAATCTTGCTTTCTTTTCTGCCAGCAAGGGGGACTGGGAACGAAGACACTGAACTGACATCCTTCCTCAGGTGTTGTGGCCTTAGCCAATGCTACAACAAAGACTTAACAGCTGCATACTGGTCACCAAAAGCAGTTCTTAATTTCAGTTTGGGGGCTCAGGCTTCTGTCATCAAAATCTGTCCTATTATATGCTGTGAAGTAAAAGTTTGGGGTTTGCATTTGTAGCCAAAATCAACAAATGAGATAAAGGAAATGGCCAAGGAAAGATGAACAGGAAAAGGATAACATTGTTTTTGTTAAAAGCTAATGTATTTGAATGCAATCTTTCATTATGAGAACATTAATGAAACATTTATAATCCTGACACACGTTCACGTAGCTGGAAGGTATTTTTCTGTCTAAGGTGAGAGAAGAGACAGAAATGAGTAGCACTTGCTCGTATAAAGTATATCGGTAAGGAGGTGCAATGTTTTTTAAATCTATCTGCTAGCTTGTGAAGCAGTTCTGTGTATGCATATTCTAATGAGAGAAGCATTATCCATATATACCTCAATATTAGAAAACAAATGCCTATGGTGATATTGTGTTCTACATCACATCTTAACATTATTTTGTGGTGTGTTGCTAAAAGGTAAATTAAAAACAACTGTAAGTGTAGTGTATGTCTAATTTCTTATGATATTGATTTCTGAGAGATTATAGGCTACATGCAAAGAGATTATTACTACATGCACATACACCCTTAGGGAGGTCATTCTCTTTCCACAGTCTATTTTCCTATGTGTGTGATCTATTGGTCTTCACTTGTCATGGGGCATGCTTAGCTTGACAAGGAGCAGCCCTTTCTCATTGTGTGGCTTTCTGACTGAACTTAAAGGGAACAGTGACTCTTTTCAGCCATTTATAAAAAGTTTGGGGTGAAGGGAAGCTACAGATGATGAGAGCACCTTGCCAAGTTAGGTATCCTGAGATACAGAGTGTGTGTGATATGCTGTGGTATGGCAGATGTTCAATAATACTACTGCTTCATTTTTTGTCTCCCATATAAATGCTGGTTTTAACACCACAATACTTCAAAAATGAAATAATCACCATTTACTCTGTAGCACTACAACAAAAGAAGCCACAGATCACCAGAGCAACAGCTACTTGAATGGCTAGAGGCTTTAGAGAAATGTCTGAGGTCTCTAGCTGAGGGAAATGGTCCCAATCAGTTTCCAGAAGAAAACTTTGTACTTTATATGTAGATTAAAGCTTTAGTACCAGCTTTCATTTCAGTCTCTTTCTGCTGTTTTTACTGTGTCAGTTGCAATACCAATTGTGACATTTCCTTTTTTTATATTGTACAGCAGAAGACAGCTAGGCAGGTGCAGTACTACACAGTAACAGATGGTCTTCTCATTAATTTGTTCTCCATGCTTGCAAAGAACATAATGAAAATAATTCTGTTGAGGAGGAAAGAGTTAGTGATGTCACCAGCAAGGTTTTGATGGAGAAAGCTTCCCATATTAATTTATTTATTTATTCTTTCATTTTCTTCTGTATGCAAAGAAAAAAAAAAAAGGTTCGATTTGAAAAAAGATTTAGTGCTGAAAGCAGTAAGTGGAATACATTTCCCCTCAAAGGAAACATTCATTTAGAGGTTTCCACAGGGTTGAGTTTTTGTTTAGAGAATCATAGAATGGCTTGGGTTGCAAGGGACCTTCAAAGGTCATCTAGTCCAAACCCCTCTGCAGGGCACAGGGACATCTTCAACTAGATCACGTTCCCCAGAGCCCCATCCAACCTGACCCTGAATGTTTCCAGGGATGGGGCATCTACCACCTCTCCAAGCAACCTGTGCCAGTGTTTCGCCACCCTCATTGTAAAAAATGTTTTCCTTAGCTAGTCTGAACCGACCCTCTTTTAGTTTAAAACCATTACCCCTTGTCCTGTTTAGTCTAATGTTCTCCTGCCTGTGTAATGTGTGTAGTCAAAATGAGCTTTCCTAACTCTTGCAATCATTTCTTTCGGTACTTAGTTTTAAGTACCATCACTAAAAGCATCAGTTTTCTCTACCTTTAGTCTCATTTGAATAACCCGGGCTTTTTCTTTCAGCATTAGTGTGGATATTTAAAAAAAGAAAAAGCAACTATTTTTAATTATAATAATTAGCCGCTTTCAACTTGCTTCTGTTTTATCCCTTCAATAAATAAAGGCTGGAGCATTTTCATTTCTTGTTTCAGAGAGTGGATGAGCAAAGGTCATTTTAGTGGGAAGCCAAAGAAAGGAGTAGACCCCAGGTTGATGTTATAGCATATAGGGCCAGAGCATTCAAGAGTGAACATACACAAAAAGGTACAGCTCCAGGAAAGATGCAAGTGGGAGCTAAGATATTATGGATAATAGTCTGTGTTCCTCCTGCTAAATTGATGTTGGATAAAATATTCTCCCAAATGATGAGTGACTATGTCACTCACAAAGTTGTACATCCTCTCTTTTTCCTTGTTCGTCCCATCTTTTTTGAAGTATATATAAGCCAAAGCCTATAATTTGCCTGCATTTCAATGTATGAAATACTATTTATAGGTTCTGCTGACTAAGTTTACTTTTTTTCCTAAAAAAAAAAAAAAAAGGGGTGGGGGTGGGTAACATCAGGTTTGTGTTTTGTAGCAATGCCCAGAGTTGTGTATATATGTAACTAATAACCATAATTAAATGCTGAAGGAAATGGTGCATGCAGTGTTAGCTGATGCATGGTAGTTATTATGCAAAGTCTACAGCATGTACTTCTGTACAGCATGTATTTCTGAAGGTTCTTTTCTTAGGGTCTCATAACGCTGGGTCAGTTAGATTTTTTTCTTTTTTAAAGTAATTTTCTACTTAATTTTGCAGTTCTACTGTTTGGTTTTTTTTTTTTTACAATAAAAAAGTTTTAAGCTTCTCAGCTGCATACAGGAGCTCTCCATTAACAAAATGTGTTATAATAACTAATGTTATTATCAGAATGCCTTTATCCTGATTTTTTTTTTTCTACTGCTAATGATTCTAAGACATAATACTCAGCTGGTTAATAAGATTAACTAGGGTATGTGAATGAATATTTCCTAAAATATTGCTTGAGTAAGAAATGTGGTTAACAGTATTCTCTGACTAGGAAAAAGATGAGAAGATTTATAATGTTTAAACTTGAAAATGAGACTTGATTTTCATATTGTACTAGTAGAATGCTGATGCTTCAATCATAGTGAAGCAAACAAATCTGAGAAATCAATGGAGTGGATGTTGATGTACAACTTCTTGTGTTTGCAGAATGAAGTTCTATACACAAAGGGATTTAAATATATTGGTACATACATTCAGGGTCTGAAATTATACTTGGCTACTTTCTAGTGTCAGAGGGCCCAAGTTCCTGCCTGTGTCCATCACCAACCAGGTCAGCTGCCCTTCACTACCCACCAGCAGAGGTGTTCATTTCTCAGGTCAAATCGATGTGGCAGCAGTGGCCTGAGAATGGTACGTGGGTCCTGCTCTATTTCTAGTGGCTACCTTAGCTCTGAAAACTTAAACTCTTCAGTAATTACTTGAGTGCAGGTGGTTTACGTAAGACTCTGAACAAAGCTGTCAAGAAGGAGGTAGCTCAGGCATTTTTGGAGGGGGAAGGGGAGGAGACCCTAATCCCAAGTTAAGGGACCTGATAGCTGTATTCAATTCAAATGATTTTTGGGACAGGAGGGATTAGGGATCATACTTCCCAGTGACTGTGAAATATCCAGACTCTCCAAGCATTGCAGTTAGCCAGTTTTTCAATCCAAAAATCCTGTCCCTACTGGTCTTCTGAAAGCTTAGACAGTGGGAGACATATCAGAAAACTGGTCCCGAGTTCCTGTTGTGGGTAAGGCTTTTACATCACCTCTAGTCTGTCTTTGTTTACTGGTACTCAAATCCTAAGTAAAATAGGTCCAGGTGTTGAAGCATACTTCTGCAGAAGGAAGACCTGCAGGACACCTACTGTTATCTTGTTTTTTACTACAGAAAAATGATGGTTCAGAAAATGGTTCAGAAAAATGATGGTACAGAAAGAGGTTTCAGTGCCGTATTGAGAATGGAGTCAATACAAAATAATAAGTATTTTCACAGTATATTTCTGTATCATTAATACCAAGAATTTATTAGGTATATTTACAAAAGAGGACTTCAAAGGAACAGAATTCTAACATTTTATTCTGTAGTCTCTTGCAGAGACCAAATGAGAATATTAAGAGAACCTGTGTTGGTAACACCACCATGCCACAGGGGACTGCAGTGAAGCCTGGAATGCAGCGGTCTCTACTACTAAATTCAGTGCTCAGGCTTCTTTAGGTGCGTGTTGCCTCAGCACTTCCAAATCCATCTGCCAGACCTAAATTTGGAAGCTAATGAGCATTTGGAACATTAACATTTAACTACCACTTATTTTACTAAGAATTTAACACACGGTAATACATGGAATGCCTTTATTTATGATGAAGAATAATTACTCTGTGCTCATCTAGTTTTTTGACACCAAAAGTGCAATTCTGAGCCATATACTTTTTCCTAAGCAAAATAGAAATTAATGAAAAAACCTGTAGCAGCACTTTCACTATAGCTGCATATCCCAAAAAGCTCAGGTATTAACTTTAGCATTCAGAAGTAACTGACTTGTCAGGTACACTCACCTGGAGGAATCCATACTATCATTTGAGGTGTTCTGGCCAACAGAACCCTGCCTTTACAGACTTACTCAAGCTACTGCCCTTCTATTTTGTAGGTTGGTGAGGAAACAGGCAGAAGACATCTGTACCTGACCTACATTATACTGATTTCTAAACATGGAGAAGGACTAATTTACATTGTGTTTGAAAACACCAGTCCCTGCCAATGGCTCAAAGCAATGGTGACCTGTCCCCCTACAAACGTCTTCGCTTCTGTCAGCTAAGTAATTTTTTTTTCCCATGTGAACTTGGTGTGGTGGCACAGACACCTCCCCCTACCCTGGGCCGCTTCGCAGTGTTGCAGTCTGGGTCGTATTGCAATGGTGACCCCATGGCCACCTTACAATGCTAACTCCTGGTTCATGTTGCGATGGTGACCTCTGGGTCACTTGGTAAAATCAACACCAGCCAACATGCTATTGATAATCGTAAAATGCAAAAGGCTGGAACAGTTTGGAACCTTCTGACCTTAGCTAATGGAGCAGCAAGGTAAAAGAAGTCAACACTTTTGCTTCTTAGAGACATGATCAAAGAGTTGGAATGGATAGACACCACCTGACCACACCTGCTACTCCTGAATGCCTTGGATAGGTGCTGACAAAAAAAACCCCATAGCCCAGCTTGAAGAAAGTTCAAGCTGGCCTGAGGTAAATGGCCACAGTGGAAAAGTACTAACCAAAGTCAATCATCTTACAACCCTATAAATACTGCTCCTAAAGTGAGACCCCTTTGAGCTCTCTAAGATCATAGTGGGCTGTGTCTCAGCATCTGCCCCTGAGTTGGGATGCCTCTCAGGTTCAACTCTGACCATCTGCTTGTGATAAGCCAACAAAGAGCGATGTGAGTATTTGCAATCTCTAGGATTTTATGAAATCCTGGAGATCCCTGGGTGCCCAAATTTACTATAATCTGCAGAAAGGAAACATCTCAATCATAGGTTAACTTCGATACCTGTATAGAGCTCTGTTTCTGCATGTGTTATTTCCTTTTTGCTTAATAAGCATTAGAAAATCTTATATGAAACACTATATAACCAATTATTGATTATTAGCTAATTAAGCATTACTATAAATGTTAATATACTTTGAATTGTTGTTATACTTTTAAATTATTACTATCTCTTTAAGTTTATATATGATAAGCAACATTAAGTTAAAGCACTATGCTTAAGTCCCATCGCCCAAGTTCTCTTAGTCATGAACCATTGACCAAGATCTAACATTATTCTCTGAAGGAGTTCAGAGAGCAAGGGGGTCTATTCTGAACCTTGTAATGCAATGGAAGAATCACCTTTACTCCTTTTTACTCCCAGTTTTCTTAGTCATAAGACCCCATTGACTAGGTCTAAGATTTGATTTATCTGCACCCAGGCTCCTCTCAGAAGGAGTCTAGAAAGCAAGGGGGTCCATTCTGAAACCCTGGTAACTCAACAGGACAGCCACCTTTACCTCTTTTATTCCAAATCTCCATGAAAATCCCCCTAACCCAACTCCAAGTCACTTTCCACTGCATTTATTTTCACACACAAGTATTTTGAGTAAATCATTCTAATTAATTTACCTTGTAGTAAGTAATGTAGTGACCTTGCCATCACATCAAATCTCAATTAGTTTCTCTTAAATCCGGCAAAACCCATTCGAACCTTGTCAAATTATTTCAATAAATCATATTGCTGCCTTTCTGTTGAGTGAGGTGTATTTCACTCATTCGCTGGGAACCAGAGTCCTAAGCCAAGATTCTGAAACTCATGATTTGGGTGATTTAAAGGGGAACCACACCCACCCATGACATTTGGTCCTATTTATTTTTTCCTAGCTTTGCACTTTCTAACTGGAAACGGAACTTCTGAACTGGAATAAACTTACTTACACTTCAAGTACAATATTATTATCAGACATGGCTACTTATCTCCTAAGAATGACAGAAACCATATTAAAAAAAATAGACTTTTCAGATATTTTTATATTAAGTGATGAGGCTCTTAGGATATTGGGTCAGTTGTAATTATAGTAACGTGGTTAATTTTGTCTTTCCTGTTTTCTTTTTTTATTACATATTATTGAAAAAGAAGAGAGGAAGAGGCCTAATTTTGTTTGAAAAACCAACTACAGGCTCTAATATATCAAAATTATTTTAATTTAAAACAGTTATAATAAGTTCTGGGTAATTTCCCATGTGATTCTTAAGAGAAGTCACTGTTAAGAAATTGGTAGAAGAAGGATCAGAAATGGCATAAGCTTACTTACTAAACCTACAGTCATAAAATTGTTTCCTTGGGAAGAACACTTAGGTTCTTTGGGCAAGTTCTGCTCCATTCCCAATTGTTATCTGCAAATCTGTGCTGCATTTCTTGTGTGCCCATTTATCATTCAAAATAGTCATGTCACTGATACTAATATGATCTCTTTGAGGCTCAATGAGCAACTGTATAATGCTGCTCTATGGATAAACAGTAGATATCAACCCCGCCAACAGAGACTTACCAAATGTATTTAAGCCCAAGAATTAGGTCCATGCTGCGGCACCCACTCTAAGGACAGCTACAAACTGAATAGAGGATCTCATTTCTTCACTCTTCCTTTTGAAATGGTACAAGACTTCCTCGTTACCTTTCAAAAAAACCCTCAGCATATACTTTGTTCTTATCTCCACAGCGAGTACAGTAGAAATGCTGTCACACCACTGAGTATTTTGTGCCACAAGTATGTATTCATATTATCACACTTCTCAGCTAGTCCATGGCTGAAAGAAACTATGTGAGTGAAGAGCAGCAACAAAGGTAAGAGAGAAGCAAGGTTAACATATGGGGGGTGGGGGTGGAGGGAAACAACACTGAAGAAGAACAAGCATTCATTGAAAAGCTTGAAGATCAAGTGTTGGCAACAGCCAACATTCATAGTAAAGTTGTTAAAATTTAGAAAGATAACGTCCAAGTACTGCACCTAGATGCTTCTTTCCTGCCCTACCCTACCCAAACCCCAGTAACATTTAGAAATATTTTCTATTTATTACTGTTTGGTCAACAGGTTTCTGTAGGCTATATGATACTGTTCACAACCAGATAATTTCTGCAAACAACAGGTTATCCCTTGTTCTTCTGTCCAGAGATTAAAAAGAAAAAAAGCTGAAACAGTATATAGCTGCCTTAACATACTAGTGCTCAAGCACAAGCAAGTCTGAGCAATAATTGCCTCAAAGCATGCTTCATTTTTATAAATGGGCTAGTCTAATTTCTACTGCACAACAATCACAAAGATTACTGTTGTTTTGTGGCTTATTAGTGAGTCTGGATTTGACAAGGAAGCTAGTAATAAGTCTCTCATGTATATGAAAGTGTTTATGTCAGGTTTTCTCCATCAGTATCTTATAGCGTTAGAACACCCTGACTCAAGCTACAGTGCACTTGGGTCCTGACGCTGTAGCACTTTTAGATAATAAGACCCCTCTCTTTAAAACAGATTTTCTAGGAATGGGAAAAATGGAGAAATCCCGCAACATTTCTTTATGGAAAGCACTCACATATGAGAAGGCTAGCCAAGCAGGGGAAAAGGTTCCTTACTAGATCCTGTTGTTCATTCCAGCTTGCTATCGTTGCTTTGCTTTGCCTGGGAAAGGGTCATATATTTTTGCCTTTTTAATAAAACTATTTTCCTCATTCTGCTTTCCCAAACACAAAAAGGAACAAGAGATCCTTTAGCCTGCTACCCTTGTGACACAGCATTTGTCCCTAGCAGTCTGCAGTTCAGGAGTCCAATTGCTAGAGAATGCGAGGAAGGAAAAGAGCAGTACGTGCTGTTGGCACCCAGGGAAGAACTGCGGGCTGTGCAATCTAGGCTAACCGAAATCGTGCTCAGGCAACACGGTCTCTCAGGAGAAAGCCACTAGTGCTTTTCCACAAAGCACTAATCTTTGCAAGTTTTAAAGTAAACAACCCATTAATACCCTAGGACTGCTATAACGCATTTGCAGGTACTTATGTCACATCAGCCTGACAGTATTCTGTTCTTGCCCATACAAATATGTATCGCTGTTCCTAATGGAACTTCATGCTTGTTTTCATCCCTCTTTCATGACCCAGGTTTCACTAGATTGACTAGTTTACATTTTACAGTTAGATTTAAATTGCCTCTCGCCCCACCCCCCCCCCGCCCCCCCCTTTTATTTTTTTTTCGGTAAATTGCTTGCAGCTTGTCAGTTCAACAAACTGAGAGGAACCATTTTTGATTCAGATCCACATTATTTAGATTCCTTTGGGAGTTCCAGTAAAAACAAACAAACAAACAAAAAACAAACCACCCCCCCAAACTATCCTCTGTGAAGAGCTGCTGCAAAGCATGCTCTTCTCATTTGATTGTTTCTATGCACGAGCGTGTTTACTGCAGACCCATTCATTGCCTGCAAATAATTTATTTCACTTGAACAAAAACCAAAATAGAATTAACAGCCTTCTAATGCTATTGATTAAACAGTTATTTGCCATTGTGAAAGCAAGACTGATCCTTAGTGCCCTATTTCACCTAGCCAGATTTGCTCATGTTTAGAAGACAAGTTTTCCTGCTTTTTTTGGTCAAATTCATACTCCTAAGCAGCATTTCTAGGTGGTTCAGACACAGCATATCCACTATATTTTTTTTAAATCATGCATTATCTAAATGCAGATAGAAGTGTCAGCTCCTAGTCATAGGTCGATCACATACTGCCTGATAGTTTATTAAACTGTTTCACTAAAAAAAATTAAATAGTTCTGTGCCTTTTAAACCCACCCTTTTAATCTTTCCTTACATATGCTGCTTTCCATTCTTTTCTCTCCCAAGTTTCTGAAGTGGAATACATGCAGGGAGTTCTGGCACTGACACATTGGTTTGAACAGAATTCTATTTCCAACTCTTTGCAGCATATTTTAATAGCACCAGTACCCAGCAGAATTGCTTACTTCGCTATCTGTATTATTTGTTTCTCTTGTTCCAATACCATTTGTTCTAATTCACCAGGAGGTTGTAGTACACTAAGAGCTCCTGCTCAGCACAGGACGCAGGACTGTACTCACAGCTTTCTGGGAGCTCCGCTTTGATGTCTCAGTCTCCTCTCTTCTGGTGGGTTTTGGCCAATGAATTCTATTACTGTCTTGTGACTTCTCACACCTCTGCTTTTGCCATAGATCCTTTATCAGAAAGCTCTAAATTAGCTAATACTTTCCCAGCCACATTACCCCATTTCATGAGGGAATAAGTGCTGGTTGGTAGCAGCTAAGCTATGGACTCAGTTCTGGATATAGGTATCTGCTTTTTCTTATGGGGGAGAAATGTATTACACAGCAGCTGGGCTACAAGAACATCATTTTAGTACAAATCAGTATGAAGAATATTTTTATTAGAAAGTGACATCTTAAAGTGTAAGTGAACCAGTAGGTCAGAGCTCCAGTGTGTGTGTGTGTGTGTGTGTGTTTATTTGATAGGCTACTAATTATCTCCCACATTTCACAGTGGTCACTGTGATTTTTTTTTTTTTCCACAAACACTAAGTAATGGTTGTCTTTACTAAGAGCACTTCCATAGATTACATTTGTAAAACTGAAAAACAAACCTCATCTTCAAGAAAAAATGACACATGCTGTTTCTGACAACTTACACAGAGAAGATAAAGGCCCAGAGCCCCCTTTTCATAACTCTTTCTGCCCCAGCTCTCCCATCGTCACGCTTGTTCCTTATGGGGCTTTACAGGACAACACATGCAGCTGTGCAGGAATGCGTTTCAGCCTTATCTCAAGTGGCTGACTTAACAAGCCCTAAACAACTCTCTAGTGTACACAAAATCATGAGCATTACAATGTGTGTACAAACTTGATAGTCCTAGTTCCCTGTAATCCTCAATTTTTTGGGACTGAAACTTGAATTTAAACAGAGAAAGGGATTTAGACAGCCATACTCCACACCGCAGCAGATGATGTATTTTCCGTGTTCAGCTGTCTAATAAATTCTCCCTGACTGAGACCAAGCTCATCCAAGCCAGCAAGCTGGCTAAAATGGGAACTCCAAAAATCATCTTGTGAAGGAGGTAAAATACCCAACATAGCCAAGAGTTAAACTCTCACGCTCAGAAGATAATGCACCTCACTTAACTCTTCTTACAGGAAAAAGGGGTTGGGTTTTTTTTCTGTTTTGTTTCCCTTCCAGCCCCAATAAAAAAAAAGATTCAAGGTCAGCTCAGTCTTTTACAAGGAAAACCTGAGGGAGGAAAACAGGCACCACTATAAGTAACCCCAGCACTGGAGCAGCTAGTTTGGTATCCTACACACTGAAATTAATGTGGAAGATCTATTTTCTCCTTCTGCAAGGTAGCCTTCACAGTGGGACCTTAAAAGTCTACAAATATAGACAGCACCTGAGACAGAGCTTTAAAATATAATTTCTTCATGCTCCAGAAATTACAGATATTAAGATTTTGGGGGGATCAAGCCTTGGCTATGTCATTCCAATGCTTTGTCTAAAATGGGATATCTCGTTTCTTTATTATTCAATGACGTGTTCAATTTTACAGAGAATTGCAATTTTAGGAACTTGGTTATATATATAAAAAATATTTGTTGAAAATCCTTTATGTTTGTTCAAGAGAAAAGGAAAAAGCAAGACTTAGGTGCCTAACATGAGCTTGAAATGGAATTTAGGTGTTTGAATCCAAAACTGTAATTTTTCAAAACACTGAATTACTCTGCTTTACCCTGGAACCTGAAATGCTCCATACCCCTGCCCCCCCCCCCCCCCCTCCCCCCCAAACTTTCTGTCTGAATCTTGGCATTTGAATGTTTTCAGATGCATCTCATTTTGCTAAGGGCTGAGTTTCCCGAGGATAGGGGAAAAGAAGGATAAAAAGAGCAAATTAGATATAGCATATAGACATTGAAGTCCAAGGCAGCAAAAACAGTAGAGATGTAAGAAGAGTAACTAATATGTTTAAGCAACTAGGAGTTAACACACACCTTTTTACCAGCAAAGACAAAATGATGAGTAAAAATACCCTATAACTGAGAGTAGCTGAAGGCTTTGACATACAGACTGAGCTCCAAAACTTCTAGATTATTCCACATACGAGGCAGCTTGGGATTCACAAAAAAAGTTTCCCCTGAATCTAAGACCCTGAAAGTTTGATTTGGTGTCTGTGGTCAAACCACAGGTACTGCTGTACAAAAATGAGTATAGGGGGAGGATATTCTGTTTGTTTTTGAGATGGAGTGTCTTTGCAACAGTGAATGTTAAAATGTTACTGAACACTGCAATTTTTTTTTCTACCCTTCAGACTAGTGCAGCTTCCAAAAAACAACCAACCAAAAAACAACATGGGGCAGAATGCCCACTTTCCAAGATAGCCTGCATCCTCCTTGGTTCAGTCATTCTTCAAGCTTAGGAGGACATTCCTTCACCTGCTGGACAGCCAGCCTTGTCAAGAAGCCTTTTATACACAAAACAGACTTCCATTCCTTCCATAATCTACAAAGAGAGTGTTCAGAGGGTTCTAGGCTGTGGATTCCGAGCAGAAAAAAAAAAAAAAGATGCCTAAACATAAGCGAAGGGAAGAATTAGATGCAATAAAATAACAATGACAGCTTATTAACTGGCTGCATTTAGGTGCCTGTTTTGAAAACTAAATGTTTCGACTCCATTTTAGTCATCAAACCCTCTCAAGTACTCCCCACAACGTACATGGGTTTGAAATTAGGCTTTGAAGCCTAGGCTTAGTTGTCAAAACCTCTATCTAAATCAGTAAAGAAGTTCTCATGGGTTAATAGTTACCAGTTATTTTCTTGGAAGGCACATAAAGTGCAGTCCTAGATGTTCTTGAAGAATGCTAATCCTTTTTCTGTGTTTACTAATATTTTAGTTCCCTTGTTTATGTGCTATAAAATAAAGTTTAAGAATGAAACTTTTGGTACAGGGATGCTGGCTGTAGGCAGTCTTTAAACCTCTCCAAAAAACCTGAGAATTCAGAACCTTGAAATATCTATGGCAAAACAGCACATTAAAATTACTCCAAACAAATTACTATGTTAAAGAGAAGAAGAAATGCAGAAATCTTTTATATAATATGAAATTAGCATCTCTTTTTCCCTAGTTACACATTACAACATCTTTTTACAGTCTGCACTTCTAGTTTACGCACACACTACTATGCTATTAGTCTAGAAAGAAGAAGTTGTTTTTACTGAAAACAGCATTTCTAAAATAGCCAATTTAAAGAAAAATAAATGAGCTTACTAGTTATAATCGAAAGGAGAAGAATGTATATTTTAATGCCATTGTTACTGAAAATCCTGGCATAGAGAGAGTGCATAAACAAGTACAACTTGGCAAAAGTTTTGCTAGCACACAGGGTTTTTTTGTTTACTGTCAGTATAGGTCCAGTGAGCAAAAATGAGATCCCAGAACTGCATCTGTCTGCCAATATAAAGGAAAGCCCTTGTACATTGCAAGTTCTTCCATGGGTACATATTACTATCGTCTTGCTCTCAAAATAAAAAAAAAAAAAAAGAAAAAAAAAGGGTGTGTGCGTGTGGACAAAGGCACATAAAGTTAAAAGCAAGAGACCAAGTTTGAAATGAGGAAAAGTAGTACTCAAAACCACCACTCTTTCTGGATCAAGTAGTCAATAGTTGAGCTCTCCACCTTTAGAAGTCAATACTAAGCAAGTTTACCTGTAATTCTAATTAGAGAGAAAATATTCCCTTTCATTTGCCATTTTCTCAAGAACAGATGTAACAGCAGTCCATTTCTGTAATAACAAATCAAAGTCTCTTTATAGCTAATACTCTAGACTTAAAACCTCCCTTTCTTGGCTTCTTCCTAATGGGGAACTGAACGCTTACCCGACTCTTTTCTGCGTGCTCAGCTGCAGGATCCCAGTCCCTGTTTCTCCACTGTCAGTATGCAATTGCTGCTTTTTTTGGAAGAAAAGTACAAGTACTTACATCAAGTACATGTATCAGCTTGATAATATATTATCATTAACCTATATAACCAAACAGGCATAAAAGAACTACTGAAAATATTAGACATTTTCCTAATGACAAGTAAATAATTATAAGCAGCTAGTTTATAAACCATAACTATAATATGCTCTATTACAGATTATTTGCCAGTACTATAACTGGGTGTTTTTTCAACCATATTCCCATTCTGTTGTTATGTTTAGACAGGTCATATTCTGTACAGGCTTCTCTTAGTAATCAACAACCACCTGCAACTGTATCTTGTCAGGTAAGACCAGGACTTAACTCCCAGGACTGGAGCTTCATCATTTCCACTGGTAATTTATAATCAAAGCTGTCTGACTGGAGACATTGGTTCCAGCTGAAAGGCAGCAAGTGGCAGCAAAGCCTGTCGGTTGTGGCTCTTGGCAGTTAAGCACACTTCCCTCATGTACTGAAGATGGAAAATAGACAGATAACTTGCCTCAAACCCTAGTGCCTTTTGAGTGGTGATAATTGACAGTCCTGCTATTTTTTAATGGGAGTTGGTGTTATCTCCTCCATTACTTTGCACTTCACCACCAGTTCCCCGCACGTGTGAAGACGCAGGCTCCAGTGTAGTGCAGTATTGCACTGGAGAGCTGCTATGCTGCACAGCAGGAGACGTAGGCCACAGAACTGGTTTCACATAAGGAACAAAAGAAAAACTTAGACATAATCTTTAACTCTTTCTCTGTATAATTTACTTTAGAATGGAGAGCAGAGATTAAGGTGCAAGGCTGGAAGTAGAAGCAAGCACTATTCTAAGTTTGGATGGAGTCATCCATTGGCAAGCCACTCTACATACCTTAGCAGGATGGGGATCAGTTATTTTTCTGGAGGTTTTTTTTTTTTTTTTTTTTTTGAAAGGCACAGACTCTTCAGTGGGGCCACAAAACACTGACCTGTAAGTTGAAGAAAGATTGAGCTCAGCAAGTTGGAAAGCATACCATTTTCAGTTGGGTTTTCCCCCACTCCACACACCCCCCCAACCCTCCCAGATAGGTCTGCAAGACAGGATTAATGCTAAACTAGCATAAACCTTTTCCCCTCTCCCTAAAGCAGCACATCAATTATCTAAGTTCCAAAATCCTTATTTATTTCATTCAGGGAAAATAGAAATTGTTTCCATTTGCCTAAGTATACTTATCACTAAAAGTTTTGTTGTACTTTTTCAAGGGGTTACATAATAAATTTAAATAGTAGGACTCAGCATCCTTGCCAAGGCAGAAAAGGATGGGGTGTGGTTAAGTGGCACAAGCAGGTACATGCAAACATCCCCTCACAGCTCTACAATATACATCTGATTCTGCCATATGTGTCTCCACTGTTCTACCACAGAGATTATCTTCAGTGACCAAAATGTACAACTGATTGCAAAGCAACAATATAGACAGATTATTTTTAGTTGAAACATGTGGCACTACTCATTGTGCAGCTGCTTTCATGCATTAATGCGTTGTGATACAAAACCCTAACTGCAAGAACCCAAATTAATTGCAAGCAATGAGACATTTTGGACTGAAAACCCCCCTTGGCTAGGTTGCAATCGAGTTGTTGACTTTTCAAGCTAGAAGAGATATGAATCATGGAAAATATTTCATTCTTAACCCCTCAAAGTACCCAATATTCCTGAACTAATGCAAAATGCAGTTATGACTTGGCTTAGAAATTACAACTTCTCTGCCAAAGGTTAATTTAGGCTATTCATCCAAGATTAGTTGCAAGTTTTAAAACTGTAAATAAATTCTTGTTCCTAAACAGCACAGGTTTTCAAAGCAGGGAGTATAACCCACAGCCTATAAAAGGAAAAGATTTAAAGCAGAAATGGGACATTTGACTTCTGCATATTTGGAACATTTAATCACCCTCTGGTTATATGGAATAAGTTAGACTGGCAGCTTTTTCTTCAGCTCCTTAGTGAAAGGACATGTCTTTAATAGAGTCTTAATGGTTTATAGGATGATTTAGAATCTAGTCCTGCATCTTTTACAAATAATGTAGAACTCCTCTTAGTTTCAGAAGGGAAGAGGCCCAAAGATTCTATGTGCCTGAAGGTATGGACTGTAACTTTTCTCCTGTTTGAACAATGGTGTGCATCTTTTTGCATTCTTATTACAAGACATATTTAAAACCATTAATATTAGAATTAATGGGAGGATTTTAATCTCATTCTGTTAGAAAGAGACAGCTATGCAAAACTTAAGCTGTTTTTTGCTGTAAGCACAGGGGAAAAAAGCCTAAGGTATAAAAGGACTTTCTCAAGGCTTATACTGCTGTAAGGAAATGCAGCTGGGGAGGCAAAATAATTTTTGTGAGACGTAGGTCTCAGACAGACAAGCTCTGGCAGATTTGGCTGTGAGACTTCAAAACACTGATGCTACTGAATCACCACATATTGTCCCTTTGCTGCAAACAATTGCCCACATAAAATGAACATCCTGAGTTTGCCTTGCATAGTATAATCTTAGCACACATTTACATTGACTGTCAGTTTAACTCAATTATTCATGCTGCCACTTATCGTATTAAGATAAGCATGTGTGTTGTTCTGTTGTCCTGACCTGCGAGGGGACAAAAAAAAAAAAAAGAATGATTACCGTCACTAAACTCTCAAAACAACCATGCCCACATCCACCAGAAAATCTTGCATAATTTCATCTCATTTTCACATTTTTTTCCCATCTTTGAAATGTCTGTGGGTGTGTGAGAGAGCAAGAAATTGTAATCCTGTTTAGATTTGCAAGCAAATGTGGTTTTAATAGGTTCACCTCTGACTTAATTTGTCAAAAGATTATTATTTACAGTAAAATGTAAGTAAGTTTAAAATTAGAGACAATAAAATATTTCACATAGTTCTTGATGTTACTAGAGGAAATGCCTCAGAGTTGAGGATGGCAGCATTATGAGGCATAGGTGAATCAGAGCACACAGGCCCACAGGTAGTAAATAATCTACACTGCCATTCAGTGTGTGCACCAACGCTCTGCTGCTGACAAGTGCATCTTTTGACTTGAATGCTTTTCCAGTCAAAGAGTTTGTACTGACATGTGTTTTCCCTCACAATGGCCACCTACTTGCCGCATTACACGTGGCTGAAATCTTGCTGAGTCAGTCAGGTGCTATGCGGCATGCAGTCAAGAGCCTGTTTACAGCCTCAGAAGCCCCTCAGGCAGTAACTGTGCTGCCTGTAACCCCATTCCACCTCACCACACAGGAACTGGGTGCCCGTATTTAGTTCAAACGGACTCTGCTTCTGGTCTGCCACAGCTGGACCTCAGTCAGTAACGCTTTGGTGAACACAAAGTCAGAACTTTGCCACTGATCATCTCATCACACAGTATCCTCCAGAGCAGGGAAAGCTGGTATCTCCACAGCAGAACTGTCCAGCCCACAGATCTATCTTCTGTCCAGCTCCCAAAGACTTAACCTGCATGACAAAACCTTAATACGCCTTGTGGAGAGCCTGATGCCAGACTTCTATTTTCTTGAAAGTGCCTGTCAGTGATGGCTTTTTCCCTGAATCCACTTCTCAGAAAGCATCCACTATCACTCAGAAACATCCCCAAAAAAAGCTCTCAAACAAGGTGTTCAGTTCAAAGGGGCAAGAGACACTCTTCTGTTGCTCCCTCAAGCAGCCTTATTTTCTCATCTGACAGCCAAATCAAAAGCTGTCTGTAGAATAATAGATTTCTGACCCAGAAGCTGTAAATCAGCAATTGGAGTGGAATTCTTATCTGGTCCATTTAGCCTTTTTAGACCCACCAGACTATCTGGAGAGAGTAAGTGACACTCCTGAATTTCAAAAAATCCAAATGCTCATTTTAAGATCATATATATACCTTTACTGAACAGCATGAACAAGACTAGTTACAAAATGTACTCGGTGAGTTGTCCTATGGAAAGTATAATTCTGTGGAACTTCATTTTGTACTCATATGAAGGAGTTCTGAAGTCCGCTGTAATTTTCTTAAACAGATTAGTACTTTCTGTGACACTGGAAATATGGCAGCAACTCACCACATCTAACGCTTTTATCTGATCAATGAAAGCTTGCAAAATACCAGCTTCTCATATTTGCCGTGATAAAGGTCTTGACCAGATTATTCCCTGGGAATTCTTCAATCGTTTGCATCCAGCCTGCACTAAGATTCTGGAATTCTTCTTCCTGCATCATGTAGAAACAACGGCCTGTTGGTGGGAAAAATAGTTGACCTAGGCTACTTAGTGAGGATCTTTTGATCTTCCTGCTGTCTGGGCCAGGGGCCCTTCCATTTTCACAGCATGTGACCATGTCACCTACAGCATTGCATAGCCACAGACTTTTCCTTTTTCCAGAACAGGACAGAACAGGACAAATTCAGTTGAAAGGGACCTACAATGATCATCCAGTCCAACTGTCTGACCACTTCAGGGCTGACCATAAGCTAAAGCACATTAGGAGCATTGTCCAAATGCCTCTTAAACACCGAAAGTCTGGGGCATCAACGACCTTGCGAGGAAGCCTCTTCAGTGTTTGACAACTCTCCCAGTAAAGAAATACTTCCTAATATCCAGTCCAATTCTCCCCTGGTGCAGTTCTGAACCATTGCCACACATCCTATCAGTGGATCCCAGGTTGAAGAGATCAACATCTCCTCTCCACTTCCCCTCTTCAGAAAGCTGTAGAGAGCAACAAGGTTGTCCCTCAGCTTTACTACAATGCTTTTGCACCTCTAGCACATCCTGTGATAGAAATAATGTAATTATAAGCCATGCAGAAGAATCCCCACTTTCTCTTTCTGAATTTAATAATTTCATGATGTGAAAACACTACCTCCAGGGCTAGTAATAGTGGTAATGGAAGAGAAGCTCTAATGCTGATCTTACTCGAGCTTTGGTAGGATCAATATCAGCAATTTGCCTCTCAGTTGCTCTGGCTTATGTGTCAGTACAAGCTTGCACTAATATACCAGCTGGTGCTGGTCCTGTGTGGGAATTTCTACTTCTTTCACTGCACGTAATTTATAGACAGGCTTTACAGAAAGGGTTGGGTTTGGTTTTGGTTTTTTCTTTTACACATTTTATCCATTTCCGTTGGTTGCAATTGTTTAGCTTGTAAGCTCAGTTAGTCATGTCTACCATGCAGAATAGGAATATGAGCTTGATAGAGACCCTAAGGTCAACTACTGCTACAGTTGACTGCAAAACTCACAAGATAAACTTTTTGCTGGGCTAGTAAAGAGTTCACTGTAACTTCATGTTATTATCCTAACTGTTTTGGCAAAATCCTCCAGTCAAACATGGGTGCAAGCAGAGGATATGAAACCACTGCACTTCCACGCTGATTTCTTATAAACTTTCTTATCCTAGGAAAATGTCCCTTTTTCTAGTGTTGTTTCTGTTACTATATTCTGTAAGCTCTTATTAATACTAGTGAAAATTAGTTTTGAGCTACTCTCAAGCAGGCTTATTCACATTTAATAGCACACACTGAAATTATGTGCTGATTGATAGTTATTTGGTTAGTTGTGTTTTGTGCTGAACGCTTATACAATCAGTACAAGAGACCTAGTAGTCTAATCCGCCTTAAAATGGGAAACTATAAAAATCCCCTTTTCTCTCTTTCTTTTACACATGGTGGGAGCATTTTACTTGGATGGCATCCTCCTTTCTCCTATTAACTGGAGAAAAAAAAAAGCCCAAAAAAAAGCACTGTTGAACATTTTCAGATGTTTCTTTAACTTAAAATCCATTTAATAACAATTAAACAGCTGTTCTCATAATTATCTTGTGATGTCTCCATTAACCCACACTCATCTTCTGCTATTTCTATACAAACAATTAGCAATAGTGGTTTTGTGCTTTAGATCTTGCTTTACCCCATGCTTATTTTCCTTACCTCTGGGCTATATAATTTAAGACAGCAATATATCTCTGATCTTATTCCTCTCTGAACAAATGTAAGAGCTTAAATTAGAAGCACTGTGATAATGTAAGCCGTAATGGAGAAGAAAGGATCACATGGAGAACTTAACAAACAATTGAATAATCTGATTTGTTAGCATTACTTTGATACATTCAGGATGTCCTAAAGCACAGGGTACATTAAAATACAGGCACAACTACATCAAGTAACACAAAACTCATAAGCAACAGGAATTTTCAGGATAAATTATTGTGTAAGTGCTGCCCAGATACGCACTAAATAATCAATTACACAGTTATATTTGTCTTTTATGAGAGTCAGACAAAGCGGCTCAGGACAGGACACATACACAGCATGCTTAGTCTTTTGTAGTAATCATTTTTGCCAACTTTTAACTTACTGGCATGGTATTGCATAGCAACATGTTATTCTGTTATTTGTTTTCTCTTCATTTTTAAATAGATAAAAGTAGTACAATCATCTCTAACATTTCTGATCAAAAAGCCTTTTATCTGATGATCACTTATATATATGAAGAAAAGAATAAAACACTTTTCTAGACTTCTGTAATCTACATATTTCTCCTTGCTAAACAACTGCTCCTCTACAGATCTGCAATGTGCATCATGACTTAGAAATACTATTAGGTCACCACGACTGAACCGTATTAAGCAGACATCAAGTGTGACCGAATTGCTAAGCATAAGTGCAGAAGTCTAGTGCAGTTTTTCTACTCTACACAAATTTATTCTCCTTCCTGTGAGTGCCTAAAGGTATAAAGTTTCTCAAATAAACTCTGTTCATAAGTCTTTTCCTGCAGTGCTACTGTTTATGTTACATCACTTGTTATTTCCTGCACATTAACATGCTTCAACAATTGCTTACTTTCCTGGATTTTTCACTATCCATTTATTCTCTTCAGTTAACAGATTTCAGGCACTAATACTAGCAAATTCCTTTTCTTTTGGCTACACATCCAGCAGCCAAGTACTACTGATCCACTCCAGATGCAAAGTGCACTCTACAGAGTGGAAACCACCAGGATTTAAGAAAAATCGTCCAGTCTCAGTGGAAGTGGTTAAAGTTGCAGCTCCAACAAACAGAAAAACCCATCCTGAGCATGCTGGGCTCCAGGGAGGGAAGGGGGGGAGGTCTTCAGATATCGCAAATCTTAGATTTAACAAGTTGAGCAAGAACTGGCTACCGCTAATAAGGATCTTTGATATCGATATCTTATGCAAGTGTGAATTTAAATGCAGATTTAGACATTTTCTTCTACCACTTACTTTCCAGAAAAATTTGACTGCCCAGATTGTAGGAAATGGTCTGGCATATACGATAAGATGCAGAGAAAAATCCCACCTTATAGACCTCTACCTTGCAGATCCTCACCCTCAACTACATTGGGATACTATATGATGTAACCATGCTTTTCTCAGAGTAAGACTGAGGCGGATTTTCCAAATGAAGACTTAGAGTCAGACTTGGAAAAACTGACTTGCCAGCTCCTGATTTGATACAAGGCCTAAAGGCATAAGATTAAATACTCTGGTTTTGTGTATCATCGGCTTGAGGAAGTTGCATCTTATGCTCAGGGCTAACTATTCAGTAGTACCACAACCACCCAGTTTTAATCTTATTTTAAATCTTTTAATGTTAGGGATACCAAAGAAATGCTGTGTTTGGTTTTTTGAAGGATCCATGAGAATTTATGCTGTAGAATTCTGCACCAATATGTATCATCACCATGATTTTCTTCTGTTTTCAAAATGTCTGGTGAATCAATTTTCCTTGCTCATGCCCAGAATCTCAAGCACTACTAGGGTTATCTTTGCTGATTAAAGCTCAGAGTCTTATAGTACCTTATGAAGATAAGTAAGTAAAAAATACTAGTTCTTCTATAGCCATCACATTCCTTTTAAAACTTGTCATGCTGCAAGTCCAAAGACATCACATGGCACACTCAAATACCTCCAAAATATCCTCTCCAAAGGGTAACCTAATGCAGAAATGGCTACACAGCCATTCTGCACACCACTGTCCTACATGACTGCAACAATTAGCAGCTGCTGCATGCATGGAGCCTGCATTTCTCACACATTCTTTCATTTCTAGCCCTGCATCTGCTACTTAATAACATGTGCCTTGGCAAGGTCGGTGATGATTTAGATAGCCCTGCGCAAATATATTTGGTAGCGTGGAATATGGGCTGTGATCAAAAGCAAGGATTTTGCCAGCTCTCATTACCACTAACATTTTGTGCTTTTCTTTACAATGTTATATGGCACCTCTCTTTCACGGGCACCCCCTTGCCGTGGGGAAAGAGCTTGCGTGCCCTTGTGAAGTTGAGAGCTATGCTGGTGGTGGCATATGCCTCCGGTAGGGTCTCCCAAGCCAGACAGGTCTCAACTGAAGGGTCAGACAAAGTGTGTCCACGGGCAGGATGGGCTCACTAGCCTTCGGGCAACCATCCTAGGAGAAGGACAACTCTAACTCCAAACCCGGGCAGATGGAGCTCGTTTAGCCCTGTAAGGCCATCCATCTAAGAGAAGGATACTCTAACCAAACCTACGACCTGAGGACTTCGCTGTCACCGTCCAAGCTCGCTAGGCCCTGGCAGATGAACCTCAGGTGTAAAGGGTGGGGCCAGTCTCGCGCACGCTGCGCCTCACCTAAAAAAATCCACCGCGCAGGCTTGAAGGGTGTACTCACGTTTAAAGCCCTTCCCAAATCTTCGTCCGCGAAGCCAAGCCCTGATGATATGGCACCTGAAATATTGCTTAAGTCCTTTCCAGTTCCTCATCCCATAGGGAAGTTTCCCTACACTATACACATGATTTTAAATTTTTTTACGAAGCAAGCATTAGGCTGTCATAATGAGAAGGTATTATTTTCAAAAATAATCTTCTTCATTCACTGAGAATTTACTTAGGAGCATACAAACAAAAAGTGATCTCTCCCTTTTCCACCCCTTTCAGCTGTAGCTTTAGCAGGTCATTACACAGCATTTTGGAATACATTTCCCAGGGCTAGAAGAGCAGAGACATGAGCTGGTATTGCCAATCATTCTTCAGGGATTAAAGAGATTTTTAGCCTTTAGTGAAATGTCAGGTGAGGGGCAACACTTTTTCACCGTAATCCTGGAAGTTTTTACACATTAGACTCCAGGCTTGCTGGCTTTTTCCAAGTGCCATGATGATGTCAGTTGTTCTCCTTTCACTGCTGAGATTTCTTTTCCAAGAGGCTGATTTGCCTGCCCTGTTCTTCCATATCTCATACTCCTCTCCAAAAACAGGCTTCTGGTTTCAGTGACTCCAAGGACCATGAAATACAGCCCATGCACTTGAGAGGATGCTCCATTTTGAAACAAAATTTAACTGGTTTTCCGTTTTGAAAACTATTTTAATAACTTCAGAACTGTTGTGAAATCTCCAATACAATTTCATTTTCTGAGAACTTAAATGAAAAATCTCCCAAATTTTCAACTTGGTAAAGCTGAATGGAGAAGTTTCATCATAAGAACAAGGATAAGCACAGAATTACATGGCACACAGACAACAAATTCCCCTTAATACTTGCAGTCCATGCTGCATTTTTTTTTTTTTTCTTCTTCCCCAATAATTCTTACACTAACTCTTTTTGACTCAGGGGACTTCCAGTCTCTCCTACCAGCTTCTTTCACTATTCTGTTTCCAGTCACCCTTCCCATTACATTCACTTTGGGGATTTCCACCACCTACCTACCAAGTTTGCTGACTGTAAAACATATCTTCAGCTTTCTTTGATGGTGCAGAGCTTACAACATCCTTTCACTTCTTGATGTTTCTGTCTAAAACCTGATTTTATTGCACATTCTCCGGTGACTGATTCAGTTCCCACATAGTCAAGGTGAGGTCTCCATTTATTAAAAAACACACCACAAAAGAAGCAGAGAGGAGTGTATTGAGATAAAAAGGGGAGGACTGGGCTGTTTGAGACTACAGAATTTGAAGCCCTGACTTTAAACAGTGCTGACAGACTTAGCATAGCCTGTAGTTCCTACAGTACTGACAGAGAGCACATTATCAGCAGTTTAAAAGAAAAATGTATGCCAGCAGAGCACTAGGAATAGATAGCGGTCTGAGAGGATAGCTCTACAATGTCGGTCATTGACAAAGTGTCAGAAAAGCTAGATGGCACAGCTGACGCAGCAAGCAGCATTGTACTGTCAACCACCAAAAAGTAACTCAGTTTCAAAACTGGTCAGAAATGCAAACTCTGCTCTTGGCAGCATCTCTCACCTGAGGAAGTCCCTCAAATCTCTTGTGTCACCAAGATGCACGAATTTCTCTGTACTGTCCTTCTGGTGAAAAACAGGCTACATACTCAGAGCAGTTCAAAACCCAACATAATAAATCCCCTATCATAAATACTAATTGAACTCCACTGTCCTGACATACAGTGATATCTTAAATAAAGATCCTTGAAACCTTTGTCTTCATTCATGCTGGTGGTCCTTCTCAAATTCAGCAATGGAGAACATGGGAGCAGTCCCCTATTGGCTTCAAGAGAGGTCACAATTCAAGTCAAGAACTAGGTTTGAGTTTTCCTGTGTCAGTCACTTCCTGAAGAGTTCACACTTAGATAGGTTCAGTCTTTCAATATTCATCCAACCTTGCAACTTACATTTTGGGAATTATTTCCTTACCAGGTAACACCAGTGGAAATGCAGATTGCAGTAACATGAATAATTCAAAACTTCAGAATAGATAGAGAACCAAATAGATGCATGTCTTGACAAGATATGTTAATATTTTCCAATAGAATTGAAGCACACGATGAATACACCCTAACATGACCATCAGGAGCCTTCAATAAATTTACAACTTGATCTGTATCAGACTGCACAAAGTTTTCCCTGCCACTAACATTATTCTTAAACAGATGTCAAGGCTCAGGACCTCAGCAGATGCTAGGCACTTACTTCTGTCTCATGGGATCCGATTCTACCATGAAGGCATTATAGACCTTCAGGAAGACCAGGGCATTTTCAAGATGCCATCTAACCACAGAAGAGCTGATCAGGTACTGCTAGTGCCCCACAGTTCTGGCTGCCTTGGACTACCTTTAGGCTGCACCTGTGAATGTTCAGACAAGATTCACAAGTGAGGTGTTCCTCTGCCTGTCTTACTGGGGATATTCCTCATAACCAGACATACCAAAGCTGGCTGGAGTCTCCTCAAAGAGACAGGTAACAAGAACATATACATTCTGGCACTTAAGACCCTACCTAGAATATGATAAACCTAGGCTCAATTCCCTGTTCCATATAGATCTAGATTCTCACTGTAGGGAACAGATTTACCAAGTTAGAAAAATAATTTTTTGGTTTTTTTACATGCAAATTGGCTTAATGAACAGCACTATGTTCAGAGACGTGGAAACAAGAGAGCCACAGGAATACACAAAGGAAAGTGATACCTCTTTCACCAGATGCATGGCCTTAGGACTCTGTATAGTACTATGTTCTTATGTAATGATACCCAATACCATTTTATATATAAATGTAGTTGTAAAAATCTTATTTCTCTCTTCCCCCCACCCCCTGCCTTAATTTTGGCATTTCTTAATACTGATTGTCTGATGTCCAAAAGACCTGACATTAATTCAAGGTTTTGTGTATATGACCTTAGTCTTGCAGACTACTTTAAGGATAAAAACCCTGCATCCCCATAAAACCTTACAGATCGATTCTTTAGACTGCCTGCAAAATATGTTCCAACACGGTCAGGATGAAGGATGAGCTATCGAGTTAGTATTTCAAGTATTATTCCTACGGGATGTGATCCTTACTTAATGCCGCAGCGGTTTGGCTCTATAGGTTTCAGTGCAGTACTTACCTATACCAGCAGCAGAGCTGTCTCACTTTTATCAGCATAGAGTTATCAAACTAACATAAGCATAGATCAATAGCTAGATCATAAACTTGGATGTATCCAACTATTTGCCAAATCCTCTTGACACAATTCTGCATAATTCTGATTGAACTTTGGAGTTTCACATTGTCATTTTATACAAAACCATTTATATAGAGAGAACGTAACAGCAGCAAAATCAGAATGTTTATACATGAACATAAACGTTGAGCTACTTCCATATTTCTACAAAACTGGAATCTGAAATTTTCAAGCCTAAAATCTTTTCTTCATAGAAATATTTTCTTACTCTCCAAGAAATGAGGGGAGCTTTTTACCTGGGTTGCTTGGAATAGCTTGTCTCTAAGCCTTTTCCTGGTTTCCCAGAAACTTAACCACCCAGTTGGTCAGATCTCCTTCAGGCAAAAGGTTTAACTTCTCTAACGCTCAATGAAGATGAACAATTCTGGTGCAGTACCTCCCCAGATAACCCTGGTTTTAAGCCAATTTAAAAAGGAAAAAGCATTTACTATGGCCACCATCTCTGTGCTCCTTGTTTCTTTGCCAGCAACACTTCAGCACAGCTACATCATCTTCTACCAGAAACCCAGGTTCTTTCTACTGATTCTCTTTCATCTAAGAAATTAAAAAAACCCCACGAGTTCATTTCTGTTTGTTCTGATACTGTGAGGTTTACTTTCTGTGGTGGTGTAGTAACAAGGAAAGATGCAAAACTTGGCTGGTTGTGTATTTAGCTTTGTTTCAAAACAAACGAATGTAAACATATCTTTTCAGTGACCTCATGCGTTTAAACTAAGTTTTTACTGAAACTTGTAGTTATGTACTGTGCTTAAAAAGCTGTTTTGATAAGAAGCTAACTATGTTAGTGTTGTGGTTTAACCCCAGCCAGCAACTAAGCACCACACAGACACTTGCTCGCTCCTCCCCCCTCACAGTGGGATGGGGAGAATAATTGAAAAAAAAAAGAATTAAAACTCGTGGGTTGAGATAAGAATGGTATAAAAATTAAAATAAACCAACAGCAATAAATAATAATAATGAAAAAAGAATATGACCAAAATAAAAGAGAGGAATAAACCCAAGCAAGAGATGCACAATACAATGCTCACCATCTGCTGACTGATGCCTGAGCAGTGATCTGCCCCTTCTGACCAACTCCCCCCAGATTATACACTGACCATGACATCCTATGGTATGAAATATCCCTTTGGCCAGTTCAGGTCAGCTGTCCTGGCTATGCCCCCTCCCAGTTCCTTGTGTATCTGCTTCCTGGCAGACCATGGGAAACTGAAAAAAACTTGACTTAGGATAAGCGCTACTTAGCAACAACTAAAACATCACTGTGTTATCAACACTATTCTTACACAGAATCCAAAACTGTAGCAGTAGCACTGTACCAGCTACTGGGAAGAGAATTAACCCTATCCCAGCTGAAACCAGGACAGTTAGACACTGTTCTAAAGACATCTTCCTAGTCTGATGAATAGTTTAGGGTCACCCCAAGGAGATGGACACGCGATGTTTTTAACACTTATCTGTTTACCTCAACATGAGCATTGCCATCTTTTCCTTTTTTTGATACCTTCACTGCAGAGCATAATTATGAGAGCAATGCTTACAATGAAAGAGTATGCTTACCCTGAAATGTAACTGATGGCCAAGCATGCCTTCAAGAAGAAAATTGCAAGACAGGAAGGAATACAAGTCAAAATCTAGCATAAACACTAATGTACTTAAGACTAAAAATCTAGCATGCGCTGAAATAAAAGATGTGGCTTAGTTTCTAGGCCACAAGTCTGGATAGTTGCGTGTTACTTTTAAACATGAAATGTTCTTAGGAAAGAAAATTTGTACAATTAACTCACAAATTAGACTGGGGTGATACATGCAGAATTGTCAAAGCCCAGTATTTCCAAAATATTTGTTGTGTAAAGTTTAACTGTCAAAACCAGAATCAGGATGTGTAACATGCATCCTCGTGGCAGTTTAGTCATCTAACAGTTAAAAAAAAAAAAAAGAAAAAAAAAAAGTGGTAACTAAGGGAGAAAGAAACCAATTATGGCAGTTTTTTCCAAGACAAGAGTTTCTAAATCGGCTCTGCTTTTTAGAATAGTCTTATGAATATGCAATATCCAATTTGGAACAAGGCACAAATTTCTTGAAAAGGAATGTAAGTAGACAACTGTTTAGGAACAGTCAGGAAATCTATCTTAGCTGATCCAAAGTAAGCTTTATAGTCTGCTTTCTCCATTAATCCCCATCAGACCACAATTTTTTTCTTTAATTCAAATAACCTTTATTTTACTTTCCTTCAGTAAAATAAAAAATTGCCAAAGAAAATTTACGATTTTATGTAGGTTTTATAGGCCATGAAGAAATTCTAAGGTATTCTCCTGAGAAGGAATCTTTTCTAAACTGAACAATAGACAGTATTCCATACTTTCCAGGTCCACATTTTGCTAATCCTTGATAAAACCAGAAAAAATTAATAATGGGGAGAAACAAGAATGAAAGAACTATAACTTTTTAAATGCATTATATATAAAATTGTGTCTTACACAATTTGGCACGGTGAGAACTTCTTTTATGGAACTGAATCTATAACATTCAAGAGCTCTGCATTCATATCTGTCAGAGCAGAGAGGGCTGGCAGCTGCAGCAACCACTAGCCTGATTAATTTCTTGACTATAAACACTAAACAAAACTAAACAATCCACTATGAATTTGAAAAAAGGAAAACCAAGAATAGATACTGTTCTGCATAGGCCTACAAAAGATTCACTAGGGAGTACTCAGCTTATTATGCAAGTATTTTTCAAAGTATGAGCCCTGCTCTGGGGTTCAGTATTTATCTTAAAAGCAAAAAAAATGTACAGTAAGTCATAGCAAATCTACAATTTGGCTAGAGAGGCACAAATACTGACTTTTCCTGCTTGGATGCTTCTGAAAGAAAGATCCAACAGTAGCTGCTACCCTAGAGCATGTGTGCTGCTTGAACTTCCTGACTGCATAGGAAAAACCAAATCATGCTGCTGGCAGAAATTCCTGTGTCAGGTGCATGTCTTTTGTTTCCAGAGCCAGGGCTCAGCTTTTTATTGGCTTGCCTCTTGCAGCTAGCAATGGTAGGAGGACATAACTTACTTCTTTTCAACTATTATAGCAGCTCCTGCTGCTCTGCCCTCTCACAGAAATATACCTTCTTCTGGTTTATTTTGATAGAAATCTTGAAGCCCCAACTCCTAGTGGATGCACAGACTCATATCCTCTCCTTTTTACTGAAGGAGTGGTGCAATATTTGATCTAAAGGGAGGAATCAACGCCTTGCTCGTAGTGACAACAGAGATGACTCTGGCAATCAAGGGAAGATTGAAATGTAATGCACACGCAGGTAAGGCAGAGGGTGGGTGGCACATTCTCAGCTTGCAATTGCAGAATTATACTTAAGTTTTCCTGAGAAAATACATAATGTGCACATACCACGCGATGCTGCGAGGGGGAGCATGTAAAATGATAGTTACATGGGAACAGTGAACTGAGAGAGCTGAGATGTAGGTGTGTAAAATTCCAGTGTGTAGGTCCACTTTGTTCTTTTACAATATATATTTTGAATATTCAGCCTGAGAGTTTACCAGTGATTCAGCCTGCATAGAGATAACAAGGTGTAAACGGTATCAGTTATTTATCACAAAACAGTTGGAATTCTTCTTTGGAATATAAACTGCTTCCACCTCCTTCGAAAAGCTAATAACCCATGGCTCTATGAGCTGCGGTCATCTGCTGTCCTCAAACAGATGTTTCACTAAGCTCTAAATAAATCATTAGCCCACAGCGAGATAGAGTGCTCTCTCCTGCATCACACAGCAGTGTTCAAATTTCAGGGTGAAGGCTCTCCACACAATAAATCATGAATTTCATGGTAGCATACCTACTGAATCATTTTTATACAAGCTTATGAACAGGATTAATGCACACAGTTTACAACAGGAGCTTGACTGACTTTGGTTTCAGCCACTGAGGTGCAGATGGGTCTTTGAAGGAAGATTTACCAGTGGAATACTGGCCTAACGGAATAATTACTGGAAATTCCATTCTGTGGAAAATGGAATAATTACTGTTTGGAATAATGGCCTAAGTATGAAATCCCGGGCATATTTTAACTGCTTCATTTTCCTGCCCAATGAAACAATCAGCAAATAGCTGAGCAAGATGAGGCTTATGCATATTTCTGAGTGAGAGGGAAACTTTGGAGTTAGCAGGAAATGTTGGGAGTTTATTGTAGAGTAGGAACTTGGTTGCCATAATACTCTCCTTCTTATGACATTGCTATACTTATGCTCACAGAATTTTATCTTTTTCATTGATAAAACAGTATAATATGAGAAAAGCATGGTTCTTACTAAATTTTCATAACTTTGAGGTACTGCACAGTGCAGGCAGAATCCCATGCTGCTCATCCATTCAGGTCCAGGGATAGGAGTACTTCAGCGTATGGAGACAGCATGGAGAGTTTATTTTAATTCCTCTGCAGTATTAAATTTTGCTTTTGTGACAATATAGGGAGTTACAAGAGTCACAAATTACTACTTGTATTTTGTCAAAACCTGTAAGATCTGCTTTCAAGGGGCAGAGCTTATAGGTTTTGATGCTGTTTGGCAGTGCTGAAGACAACAACTGCTTGCCCTCTTTTGGAACAATGTCATGATAGGTCTGCGGTAACTATACAACGTTTTGGACATCATCAATAATTGTTCAGTGTCATCCACTGGTTTTTTTTCCCCTACTCTGCCAGCCAACATATAGCTTATGCTAATTTCTGACCTGATCAGAAACAAGTAGAATGAAAGAAATCTGCTTTTTAATTTTCTTATACTCTCATCTCTCACAGGGTTAACTATTTATATTCTAATTACAAAAGAAAAAGATGCCAATAATTTGTTCCACCTTGGTGAACATTCAAGCATTTCAGTTTCTGTTTTTAGCTGTACTCTTCCACACAAGTCTTTCCCATCATCAGAAAAGATAAAAGAGATTCTGGTTTAAGTGAACTGAAAAAATACTATTAAAAAAAAAGAAGCCATGAATAAGATTATACTGAATATACTGAAATATAATTTTAAGGCAAGTCAGAAAAAGAATGAAAGTTTCAACATGTTTCTGCAAACATTTTGGCCCAGGTAAGTAATAAATACATTCTAATTGTAAAGTAAATTGCTTAATACCCTGCTTCCTGACAGCATTTTTCTGTCAAAATACATCAGGATTTTCTTTTTTAGGACCTTGCACAAATGGAGACATCTCAGGTTGAGCTAATCCTTACGTACCGTGTCCTGTTTACTGCACTCTTGAGGGAAAAATGTAAAATATCTAACTTCACAGTGATAGGGGATTATGTCCTGTTAATTTTGTCCATATAAAAGGATCCATTCCATTGATTTATGCAAATAAAGAATATAATAGAAGGTCGATTAGTATTCCACTATATTGCATCAGTTTAACCTGTATAACCCTCTCATCAAAAAGAGCTTTCAAGTGCTGGTTAGGAAGGCGATTGGAAGTCTAATATCCTTCACAGCTGTATGTTTATTGCATTCTTCAAACCTAGTCCTATGGCTCATTCTGATTTCCCAAACATTTGAAATAAAATTCCTTCTATTTTCGTTCCTAACGGTACTGGCTGGTACAAGAGAATAGGAAGCAAAGCCCTTTAAAAAAAAAAAAAAAATTGGCAGATACAAGAGATGAATAATTAAGTGTACTGTTTGCTCAACAGTGCAAAGAGAAGTTAATTCCTGGAAGTTTTTGCTAGGAGGCATTGTGTAGTTATACCCAGAGTATGTGAGGTAAGGGTCAGGGCTGAGGACAGGAATGATCCAAAGAGACTTAGCAATTAGATTCCTGAGAGATTGCAAGAGTCATCTAGGGTTAATAAAATGAAAAAAGTAAGGAAAAACATTGCCTGTAATGAAGTCTATTGATTATGAAGCTTCCTCCAAAGGCAGGAGTGTTTGCCTTTTACATATACAACCAATCAAAGCACTAAAGACTGGTTTGAAAAAGGACACAGCTGTACTAACAGAGTGGGACTTGACCTGGGGAGAGTTCTAGCTTTTTAAATATTTTATGCATAGTGTGGAATTTGTGTATGAGTGCGAAATGTAATAAATGTTATTACTTGTCCCTACACAAGTATCAATGTCATTCTTTGCAGGTGCCAGCTGGTATTGTGGTTTGCATGAACAAGCTACCCATTCCATCAATCAAATATTTTCAATAGCTATAGACAAACTCAGTGTTCCACGTGTGGTTTACTACTTTGCAATGAGACTACTGAAGAAAGCTGCATTTTACTCCAAGAGCCATAAGACACTGAAGTCCAGATTCCCCATATTTGAAATTGTTTGTTATAGGTTTCTTTAATCTAGAAATTTTATTACTTTTAGAAAACAATCGAGCCCACACTGACTAGGGGGTATTCATGTTTCTAAATCCACCTAAATCAAACCAGTTTTTATTGCAATATACTCATAGAAGTTTCATTGACAGAATTATCTATTTATTTCCTTCCAAAGAAACAAAAACAAGTTCTTGTCATCATTGGGAATTCCCAAAGATCAATTCTGTATTGTAAAAGATAATTGTGTGGTTTTCTTTTCTGCTTTACTAGAACCCATATGTAGGAAGTAAAAGCATGCATCATGCTGTTTGAAAAATTAATAGCTTTCTAGGGAGAAAGGGTAATAATTCTGTTCCCTCCCTGCATCTGCCCTCTCACCCAACAAAATAAGTCCTTTAAGCTTTAAGTCTACCCACTCCTTGAGCCTTATTCCACCAAAACATTAATTTGGATGTTTTCTCAGCAAAGACAGAATTTTAGCAGCCATATGACCTACTCTTTGACTAGAAAATCATGTTATACACAGATACAGATTAGATGGAAGAAAACACTACCTAGTTTATTATTGTTTTAATAAAACAATCATTGATGTTAAAGAACACATTTTGTCTCAGTCACAAGTGATCACAGCAGGAAAAAATAAAATTAAAAAAAAAAAATCAGAAATGCGTGTGGTTGCACCTCAAAGTCTCGGAGAGCTTCTCTAAATGGCTGTGCATGCAGAAACCTACAGAGCCAAATTCTTTCCTAATATACCAGTGGTGACTTCAATAAAGAAAGAGGTTCAATGAAGAAACCATTTAATTGCATATTTGGTTCACGATTTCAATGTCATCAATTCCAGCTACCTTTCTACATAAGGTTTTGAGGGTGTTCTCTTTCTCTACCCTCACTCTCACACATACTACATTGCTGGTTTGCATTTGAAAATTCAAAAATCAGTGGTCTGATAGTATAATATGTGCTAAAAACATCTGGATCTGGAATCAGATTTAGGCTTTCCACACAGCAACCACACAAATTGTGATGATTTGCAACCAACCATAGCCTCAGAAATCAAGTCTTGTCTAGCTGAGACGTTTGGTATGAGGGCATGGTGTTTCTCTGAAGGCTGCTAGAATGCAATTTAAAGAAATGTTCCTGGCCTTGTTTCCGAAGAATTACAGCTGACCTTGTGGCTGTGCCATGATTGCTGCATAAACTGTCAGCTGAGAGAAGTAGTAGAAATTCTACAGAGATTTCTTACAGAATTTTTACCGATTGTTGAGAAAAGTCAGTCAGTGAAATAGTTCATCTGAGACCCCACGCTTATAAGCATAAGCAAATAGAGAAACTGTTACAATAAAGTGGCAAAAAAAAGGTGGTGTTACCAAACCATTAAGAAGCTGTAATCTTCCCAAAGTAAAAATAAAACAAGTACCACTTATAATTTCCATGTTGCTAGACAATTAACCCTTAAGTCAACGGAGATTCCTACCTCTCCTCAATAAAGCTTCACTTGACATCTCCAGGGAGCTAAATCAGTTCCAAAATGGGTGTTACACGAAAGTGAACGAGTTGCCTTCCAGTCCAGTCCCTCAGCAACTCTCTACAAATACTGCACAACACTTGGTAGCATCAAGGCAAAATAAATCACAAAAGACATGAATTGTGCAACTGTGAAGCATGCTGATCTTTTCTTACTGCTATAATCATACCAGGTCACCATTAAGTCTCTGTGTTGGAGGTGCAGAGCTGATGATCTTACAGTGCCTAGTGATTGTGGCTGTTTGTTGAACATACAAGTGAAAGCCTTGGAGAGAGCTGGAGTGAACTAAGACCATACAAAGTAATATCTAAAGCAGAGAGGTTTTGGTATCTTGGTTAATTTTTGGGGATATTTACACTGTATTAATTATCACTAAATGCAGCTATTTTATATGCTATCTGAAGAGAACTTTGTTGCATAGGCTCATTAGCTAACTTCTAGTTAATTTATACCTGCAGGGAGACAAAGACTTTCACCAAATGCTATTTTTCCAAAAAGTACAAAGCTCCATGCTTTAGTGCTCAGTTACATGACCCAAGTATTTTCTTCTGAGCTAATGGAAGGGGTAATAACACAGTTTTAACTTTTCTCAAAAGTTCCATCTCTTACTTTCAGAGTTACCAGAGTTTCTCATTAGGGGCTGAAACCCCAAAAAAGGGCAGAAGGACAAGGCAAATCTCCTTCTGGTATTTATTATTTTCATTTTCCAAGTAAGAACAGGTGGTCACTGCTTGATTCAAGCATTTTCCTGCTTCAAGTCACACGCTTTCTTTTTCAGAGATATTTGAGCACAGTTAAAGATGGCCAATACTCAAAACACTGCACCACACTCTATTACCAAGAACATCCCATCCCATGCAACAGGAAACAACAACAAAGAGTTTTGTCCAGTTGAGGAAACCACCCAAATGCCTTTATACTAAGACATCAAACCATGCATGCATAGCTGAAGGGGCTCAACTTCGAATCATATTACCACAATGAAAACAAAGTTTTTAGGAGCTAGAAGGCAAGAGTCACTCTCCAGTGCTCCTGAGAAAAAATGGCTTGCCTAAACTCCCTCCCTTATTCTGTGGTCTTTGTGGTATCTAAGCATCCAAGAAGCAGCAGATGTTTCTCTCTCTGTCCCTCTGTAAAGACAGACATTTGTGGAGAGTATTCTCTTCTGGCAAAACTGTGATTTTTCTTTTTCCTCCTTTTCTAAACACATTCCAGGTGGAAAGGGTAAGATAGAGGGGTGGTGAAACTCAGCTTGGTAGTACTCAGCTCAAGACAATACATTCAACCCCTGTAGTTCTTCGACATTCAACAATATTATTCCTTTAAAAAGAACCCAAGATCCAAACTAAAAAACAAATACTCACAGTACTTTTCCCTTGTTTTGATTGCTCAACATCATAAAGAAGACAACTCCTAGTAAAGTTAGACTTGGTAACTAGATCTACTGTGTATGAATATATATCCAACCTGACATTCAAAGCAGGTTCAAAGATGGTGGAGTCCCCTTCCCTGGAAGTGTTCAAAAGACGTGTGGATGTGGTGCTGATGGACATGGTTTAGGGACCCTGGCAGTGCAGGATGCACGGTTGGACTTGATGATCTTAAAGGTCTCTTCCAACCAGGTGATTCGGTGAACTCTGCAGCAGCTGCAGTATTTTTACCAGTTACCACTAGATCTTTTTCAAATATATCTTCTGAGTCTCACAGTAATTACTAGCTGTAGGCAACATACCATTTTTCTGTCTCATTAAGAACCCAGTAGTATAATTAGATCTCATGCAACCCCCAAAACTGTTTATTGTAACTTGTTATAAAAGTTATGAAAATAAAAGCAAAACCTTTGTCTCCAATACAGGATTAAGAATTGGCACTGGGGACACGCTTGCACAAATCAAGACTTGATCTCATAGATATCTCTAAGCCAAACAGTATGTGGCTAGATCAGTTATCTGTGTCAATAGGATCGTGCGTACTGTGAGATAAATCTAGTGATTGTTTAGAAATCACAAACTTCACGGAATATGCACAGGCAGCATTTAATATAAATGAAACTACTATTAATATAAATTAAACTAGAAAGTCAAAGTGAACAGCCGCTGTGCAAGCCCTCCAACTGGCTGAACCATGACTGGCTTTCAAGTAACCAATCATCTATCCAGTCAAAAGAAGTGCTTTGTCTAAGTCCCAATAAACTGGGTATCAGTTGAGGTAGCAGAAATCACTGTAAAGTATCCAGCTTTTCTACTTCAGGCTGGCATTTTTCTTCATAGCAATTCACCTCTTTCTTAACATTACCCACCAAGGCAAGAAGAGGCACTGGAAGAAAATTCAGAAGTGACTGACTGCAGTGTTTGGGATATAAGGTGTCACTGCACTGATGCTGGGCTAGAAAGTAGGTTCAGCAGGGTAGGCAGCTACAGATCAGAGCTATAAAACACAATCATAGGTTAAAGTTTTTACATATATCTTTGTTTTCAGTCCTTTACCTAAAAACCTGTTTGTAGAACACTTGCTAAATAGATCCTTTCACTTCACTGTTAAGCCTGTGTAGAGCTAGGGTGAGGAGGAGGAGGAAGATAGGAGATGAAACACAAGAAAACAAGTATTTTAACAGCATCCAGAGGCTATGGATAGTGTTTCCAGTCAAGGATCAGCCTGCAAAGAGCCCAGGTTGGACTTGTATGGCCAGTGACAGCTTTTGGGAAGAAGCTCCCTCAGACAGGTATAAATAAATGCTCGGCTGCAAAGAAAAGATGGTTGAGAGACATACCAACAGTTCTGTGTGAACTGTGTATTATTATAACCTCAGGCAAAGTGAAGCTGACAAACTATATAATTATCAGTCCCAAATGGGTGGCACTCATCCAGAAGAACTAAAATGTTAAGGACCCGAAAAGGAATGGGAACAACAACTTTAAAGTCTGAAATTCACCTCCAGTGTCTTTGTCTAGCCACTGAAGGGACATGGTTTATATTTTCTTCATGATATTATTCCAGTAAGCAAGTTTATTGACAATGAAAGTGATAATCTTTAAAGCAGTGATTAGGAATGACACAAAGTGATTTTTAATAGGGCACTAAAACTTGAAAAATAGCAATGGTAATATAATTCACAATCTTTGGTCATATTACTTTTGCCAAAGCAATACTTGAATGACTCAACTCTTAATTAAAATCAGCTAGTTGAAGCAGAGGAATATGCTATCATGTACAAGAAAGAATGTGGAGAAGTTGCTAACACAGTGCAGTACCACTGAGTTAAAACTCGACTCTTCAGCCACACTTGGCTGATTCAACCTACTGTCTCTCAGGTTTCCCTCATGCTATGCTCCTGCTAAACCTGCAAGTTTCACAGAGTTTTGCTATTTTCAGTTGTTTGGAGATATCCTATCATTCAGATGGATTCGAGTCCCCTGACTTTTTCTCCCAAGTTGTCAAAAGCCTGACACAGAAGATGGCCAAAGAACTCAGAAAAGATTCTAGTCTGAAGAAAAATCAGCATTTCCTTCAGTAAGCAACTACTGCAAGGAACAACTTTTCCCAAGTGAACTTGCACACTGCTTTGGCTTTGCCATCTCTAACACCTGCACAGTAGCATGTTTATGTAAGCCCTTTCAACTGTAAATACAGAGCATAATGTTCACCATTGTCTTCCTGTAGAAAAATTTGGGGAGCAAGAGAGAAGAGAAAGCAAAGTAACGTGATTAACCTAATACTAGCAGATGCTCATAGAGCATCGTAGAGACAATAAAGGTGCAAAGCACACAGGACAATAGGGGCACAACTTACTGTCTGAAATGAGCATTTTAAAATGGACTGATTTTCTAAAGTAAAAACAGCTCAGATGAAATGCAGTTCTTTGAGAGTCCTGACTCTATATCCATGGAAGTATCTTCACAGGAAAACTTGCTGGCAGCAGATGTCATAGCCTTTAAAACAGCTGTTGGTTCCGATACTACTAGAAATTCAACCATAGTGGAATAACAAAAAATTAAGTGTTCCTGTATCTGATCCAATCAAAATAAAGTTTATATTTCACTTATCTGATAATCATAAGTTGTCCAATTGCTTCAAAAAAATCTTCGAATCAATCCAATTGTGAACACGACATTCCTAACAGAATTCCCACAGTCAAGAAAGAAAAGATGCCCAAGTTATGAGTAAGTCAGGCTGAGACCGATCAGAGGCACAGAAAACAACAACTGTAAAGATTTCTTCATTGTTTGTGCTGCCAGCTTTTGCAACCTGTCCTGTCAATGAACATTCTTTATTTGGGAATTCTAAATATGAGAAATATTCCAGCTCTAAGATGGCAGGAGGAGTATCAGCATTCACAGAGAGGACAATCCTCCCAAAAACCCTGATCAGTTAAACATGTGATAAAATTTGCTCTCAAGTTAGCAGGCTGTCCAAATATGTCTGTTACCTGATAGGCTATGGATGTTCTGTAGGTCAAGCTGGAGCTGACTGGTCTCTGTGTGTCATCTAAGAAAAACACCATTTAAATTGTGTGTGTGTATATACATATACACACAGATATATATACATATAATACAAATATATTTAGAATTTAAACACCAAGTATCTTTGTTGAGGGTTAGATGACAATTGAAATAAATGGGAACTAACATTACATACGCTGATGTAATTATTACTACTTTTTAAACATTACATAGAACGTGAATTCCAGGACTATTTTAGATTCTGGTATATGTTATTTGTGAAGCTTGGTTATATCAGACTGTTCCTAGTTTTCTTGAATAATTTCAGGCATTCTACATAGGACTCCAGGTTAATTTATCAGGATTGACACTGATACTTTCAACTTTGTGATATTTTATCACTTAAATAAGTAAATACACTAAGCTGAAGACAAACATATGCATACAGAAAAAAAAAAATTCCTTTTTTCCCTTCAGCATGTTGAAAGTGCTCTCTAATATATTACTCCTGCATGCATCTCAGTTTTCTTTCAGTGCCGTTTCACTTTAAGCTCAGGCTTCACATCTTCACTTTTAAGGCTCCATAAATCTCCACCTTACCAAAACCTGTCCTTATTGCATCATGTACCATGGACCTCACTTCACATCTTTAAACCTTTCATCTCCTTTTCCTCACATGATTTTTTCATGGTAATATTCCTGTTCTTGAAGTGCACCTATTTTGCTCATTCTCCCACATAAATCCCTCATAAAACTTATTTAACACAAGATCAGCAAGGTATGTTAAACAGTGAATTCAGCTTTCTTCCGTGTAACACCAACCTCAGCCCATATTGGTGCCATACATGGTGCTGTGGAGTTCTCTAGGACTGCCCCTTCATTGGACATGAGTTGGGGGGGAAAAAAAAAAATTTGAAAGATTACTTGATTCTATCTAGAAGTCATTCTGCCTTCCCATTCTTCCTGCACTTTAATTGTGAAATGTCAGTTATGTACAAATTCAAGACACCTGCTAATAAACTAATTATTAAAACCAGCTATTAACATCTTCAGAAATGCTGCATTTAAGCTTATACAAATCTGATGCATAAATGCAGAAGTTTCCTTAGCACGTACATGCAGCATTTACAGAACATCTTAACACAAATGCCTTTAACTCCCTAAGATTCTACGCTACATCCCAATGGAAAGCAACAACACTGTTTATCCTTTAGAATAATGATTTTTATAGATAGGTAAATAATAACCATTGCTTTATAGGCTGATTTGGTGCAAAGCAACTTACTGTGCGACACCTCCAGTGCTGCTGCCATAGTAGTGCTCCCAGGCTGGCCAAAGTCTGCTCCTAGAATGACACCCGGTGGCCACAAAAACGAACAGCAAGGCGTTCTCCCGGCCCTCCAGCCTCGCTTCGTTCCCAGCGGTAGGAGCCATCACGGTGTTACAGCCAATCATCAGCTGGAAATTATTCGTAGGAATCTGCAAAACACAGGAAATTCCTGCATGAAATTCAAATTAATGTACATACACAGTTTGAGTAAGTAATACATAGTGCTTCGGACAATTATACACTATTTTTCTTTTTTTATATATACGATTGTATAAAAGTAATAGTTAATGGTTTCAGAATTCTCAGGATGAAGTTTCTTGGTTTATTCCACAGTGTTTCGTTCTGGAAATAGCTAGCAGTAGGTGAGCAGCATTTTGAAAGTAGGACTCGTGCAGGTTCAGGATTAAGCCATAAACTGCTATTACAAAGCAGGGAAGATTAGTTCACCGGTTTTTAAAAGTTACAGGAATAAAATGCATTTGTTCAGTTTTAAGTTATAGGATGAGGAAATCCAAATTAGAAATTAGAGACGTACATTGTTGTGCTTAAATTAGCTTTGAACATAGTAAAACAATAACGGTGTTTCAATAAATAATTGAGTATCAACCATGGCATCATGCTCTAGAAAATTAATTGGCACTGAACATCAGTGAGAGTTAAGAGCTTCTTGCCATGTATTTTGCTCTGCTTAAGTACCATATGAGTCAGAGCAGAGCTTTTCTTAAGTAACAACCCAGGCAAAAATTATTTGATAATATTTCTAAAGGGTAGTAAGAAATGCAATGTTTTAAGGGAAATGAGCAAGAGCACTTCAGAGCAGATTTTTGGTGTTACCTTCTTAGGACTTTTGGCAAGTGAAATGGAAAGGGAATAATATTTATTGCTTGTCAACTTTCATTTGTCTCATCTTATTTCTCAGATCAGAGTCAAAATTCCTGGTGATGCCCTAAGCTTCTTTATAGTAGCTAGGGATATCGCAGAAGACAATTGCCCTTTTTTTCCTGTTGAGAAATATCTATTTTTTCTCCAGTAAGTACAAATCTAAATAAATAAGATTTCCCAGACATCCTTGCACAATAAAAATTCTTAAGGCAATGGCAACTCTGTGCTTCATTTGGCAATGCTTGCACCATTATCCCCACTGGGCACCAGTGTAATAGAGGCGGCAGGTATCTATCTAGACATTAGGAGTCTGAGCCATGAAAACTGGTCTACTGCTTTCTCATCTCAGCTGTGCCTTAACATCTCTGTTGTTTTAACCCTTGCCTTTCTAAGCAGAGACTTTTGTTTATACAGGCATAATGAAATTACTCAGGTACTTTGTCTGAAGTAATAGTTTAATAAAATACATTAGCATACAACATCTGAAGGAGATTAGCACTGAACACAGAACGGCACACGAGGCAACTGTAACAAACTATACCAGCCTGGAAACAGCAGCAAAAATACGTCACTTATCAGTAAGTGACACACGCACACTTAATGGCCAACCAAGTACGTAAGAATTTAAAGCTTGTGGCATACCCAGTGACTGAACGAAATCTAAACAAATAAGAAGCATAGCAATGGGAAGAATGACCTCCCACTGCATTAAGTTTAAAGTTAGACCTTGCCAAGAGACATGCAAAGTGGTTGGAGCATGCACACAGCTAATCCTTGAGATACCACAGAGCCAGACCAAAGATAGCGCTGGGAAGGCAGACGGAGGGTTAAAATGCAGCCATATGAACTGCTGCCAGAGCTGAGCTGGGAAGCAAAGCTCTGTGTTCCAAAAGCAAGGCTGGGACTGAGAAGCCCTCAGAGAGAGGCTAGTCCAAGCACCTCCTTTGATCTTGTTCCTCAGTGGATACAGTCATGTTGCAACGGTTGAAAAGTTTTAAATGCTTTTCATTTTTTCACTCGCTTTTCGTTCACTGAAGAATAAAAACTCATTATTAGCTGGGAAGTGTAAATACTAATCCCCAATCTAATACTCCGGTTTTTTGTACTCCCTCTTCCACCTGCTCCCTCATGCTAGATTTCTGTGTTAAGCCAAATTATGATTTAAATGTACTAGGCTCAGGTGTGGGAAAACAACAGTTTACGATATCAGTGTAAATCAGATATAAGGTACTGAAAGGTAACCACATGGCATGGTATTTTAGATTATCATATTTACACCTACTTACACTACTATTACACATGTGCTACCATCTTTATACAACTCCATATATACATATATATATATAACGTATTAATGTAAATGAGGTATGATTGTGGACTGACAACTCGATTTGAGGAAGCTGAGCAATCCCATGAGGAATCAAGAACAACTTCAATAACACTATTTCTGAATGGCAGTTTCTTTCCTGTATTAACACTAAGCCTGCTGTGGAATAAAATTTGTTCCGCGTGACAGAAATGCTATCTGCATGTTATTTTAAATTCTGCCTTTCCATCTCCCCCACCCTCCTCTTGAATTTCAGAAGTCAGATCTGTATTTTTGATTTTCTCTAACACACACACACACACACACACAACTCTCCTGCCCTCCTCCCCAAATCCTAAGACAGACTTCCAGGTTCCAGAAGTGAAGGTATGTAAAGCAGAGAAGCAAGGTAGCATCATCCCCAAACCCACCAAAGGCCCGCAAACACAAAACTGAAACCAGACGCACCCCTGCTGCATTCTGAACTCATTCTAAGCTCCAAAAAAACTGAGAAATGAACCATAAGAAGTCTCTTTTCAGTGAAAATCCCAGGTAAAATCTCTGCTGATGTTCAGTTGCTTCTTCATTAGATTGCCTTTAAAGAAAGCCTGCTTTTCAGGTGACTATTTATTTACCTCTTAACAGTCACATCTCTCACATTTTGTAAATTCTCACCATAAGTTATCCCCATGCAGCTTCACTGAGTATCTAAATGAACTTCTGTGTAGTTCTGACAGCAGGGAAATTTCTTACTTCTTTGTGAAGGTTTCTTCCATTTTTGGCACGATAGTTACATTCCCAAACCTGACAGACACAGTAATAGTTGGTCTTGGCATTCACTGTTGTGTGACTCGGGCTTATATGTTTATTCACGTACTCTGTTTTAAAGAATTCCCTCTGGCCATTACTGCTTTTCAGCATGATTTTGTATTGTTTCATGCCAAAAACCAAAATATTTTTTTAGAGAGCGATGTATTTTGATACATTACAGGATAGTTCATTATCCATTCTTCAGATTTATAAATTCTGAAAAACATTTTCTTCCTTTCCTCCTGTCTCAACATTTACTTCCATGTCTTTTCCTATACGATCTCACCTTTGGTTGGAACCCTTTTTCTAGTTTGTACACTCACTATCTCCTGCCCTTTAAAATAGTTTTACTAACAGGTCCATAAACTCATTTGTAATTTCAAGTGGCATTTAGCACCCCCATCACTGATAGTACGGAATGAAGATCTGCCTCTATTTTGCCCACCAGGATATGCATTTCTTTTTATTTCATGTTGAGTTGATGACATGACACTTATAATACTTGATTAAAACAAACAATCGAAACAACCTTTTTTTTTGGGGGGGAGGTGGGGGGAGTGGAGTGACAAATGAGTCATATAGCGATAACAAAGGAGAACTTCTCAAGGTCCAAGAAACAGTTGTAGGAAATCTGCAGCAGAAAGCCCACCCTCTCTCCACATGAATGCGGCTGCCATACAAAGTTACCATAACGCACTGCAGGCAGCTATTTATACACATTTCTGGGAAGAGTCCAAGGACAACAGACAGCTAAGTTGCACAAGGCTGACCCTCAAGTAAGTAGATATCAAGAATTAAAATTCCTCTACCATGGTACATTATACAATTTGAAAACTTCACATTAGTTTGTGGGGATGACAAGAATATTAATTCTTCATTCTACATTGTTGTTCTAGATAATTTTCCAGTATCATCCATTCCTACAAGTAAAGTAGAACTGAATACTATATTTTTGTTTGTTGAACAGAACTCAAGGCTTTTTTTTTAACTATTAATTATTTTAGTAGTAAGTTTTATCAAAATTTTACTGCTGTGTGAGAACGTGGTTGTTACTGCACTGTATGCAAATCTTTTACGGTTATACTCATTTATAAATCCAATTATAAAAGAAAAGGTGAAATGGATTGTGTGATTTCTGTGGAAGAAACAGAACAGAAACTTCATACAGTCATTCAAATTGCTAGTGCTCTGGAAACAAGGATGTAAAAAAGTTGACGTAACTGGCTTTTAACAAATGAACTTGTACCAGATAGAACAAATCTCTCTGATTTCTAAGTGACTGATGCTGGACTTTAATATATTTTCGAGAAGGCACAATATCCCCATGCCCAAAAGGGAAGAACATGTTGAATGCCTAGGGATAGAAGGAACTTGTGGTTGTTGACATGGTTAGATACAGAAAAGCTGGTTCTTACTGAATAAAACAAGCTGCCCCCACAAATACTTTCCCTGATGAAATAAGGCCATGTTCTTACCTTAGGTAAGCTTATGCAAACCAACCATATTAATCAGGTTGAATTAATACGAAAATGCATACTTGGGCCTGCTCAAAGCTGGATCTGTGAAACCTTAGATCTATCTTTTCTCTGTAGAAAATTACTAATCCAGAATTCTGATATATTTTCTCCAAAATGTGCCAACTGTATGTTAAGGTTGGCTTAATTTAAAAAAGAAAAAAAAAGGCAAAAAACCCCCCAAAAACCCCAAACTTGATTCAGTCTTGTTACAAGCTGTCACTAGAAGTTTCCAAGTACATTTAGAACATGTTTAGAAATGTTTTGGCAAATCCTGACAAGGATTGATAGTCACTTAATACTTTCCCAGGCAAATGGAGCTCTTTTCACTGTCAGGACATGAAATTGAAGCAAGATTCTTACTTATTCATTCATTTTTCCATAAAGATCGGTGTTGTCCTTTAAAAGTCAGAAATGGTCTACCCATCATGAATTTCTGCTTAAGTTGTGTGATATTTTAGTCATTAAAGCATTAGCATTTTGGAACACAAAAAAACTCCCCACAACACAGGAACAAGATGCTATAACATTTCTAAATAATAAAAAAATATCTCTGACTCCATAGGAATTATTAGCTTTAGCATGGTGCTTTGACCTTTTATTGAAGCCAAGGTGAGGGCCCTAAAAGGGGAGGAAAATAAAAGAAATTGGCATATCTTTGCAGACCTCAGGAAGTTTTGTGTTACTGTGGATAAGCATGGCTTTACTCCCCATGGATATTCTATGAAAGAGATAAGAATACCTGCAAGATTGTCTCCCTTCACTTCTGCTGGGATGGAATCACAGCCCTGCCATGGTCTGCAGGTCGTCAGCAGTTTTGAGTTGGCCAGGGCAGCTGACCCGAGCTGGCTCACCGGTGTATCCCATACCATAAACATCATGCTCAGTATAAAGGGGGGAAGTTTGCTGAGGAGAGGGGGGCTCTTCTGCTTGGGCTCCTCCTGACCCTGCTCCTCTTCCTTCTCCTGTGGACTGTTTAACTGTTTATTGTGACCACTGTGTATTTGCTGGGCTGAGTATAACTTTGTACACTTTATATTGCCCTTTGGTATTAGCTTGGCTGTTTCATTAAATCTGTTTTCACTTCAACCCATAAATCTCCCCTCCTTCTCCTGAACCCCTTCTTGTGTGGGGCCATCAGGTGATACAGCAACCGTTATAGTTTAGCCCCAGACACTGGCTAAACATAAACATGTAGAAAGAAATATTTCCTCTTGGTAAGAAAGTTCTCCTGTCTTGGCAGTAAAGTGCACTTACCTTCACTTACCAAGAATTCTGCCACTTAAAAATATCTGTTTAATGATGATTTTTCTTCTATGAGTTTCTCAAAATAAGAGTATTAAAAGTCAATTTTTATTGAAGTTTAGCTGTCAGGACTAATTTAAAATAATCAGTCATTACACTAAACATCCACTTGAGGTACTGCCATAACACCTTCAAGGGCTTTGATATGCTGAGGATGGAAGATTCAAGTGCAACCAGCAAGGTTGAAGTACCTTGAATTGAAAAACCCAAGTAAAAATGCAATGCCATTTATATCCCTAAAACGTCCATTTGGAAAACTACTGAATGTTACATTCCCAGCACACATGGAAATTGTTCATATGCGACTCAGTATTTTTCCAGCTGAAATTTCACATTGTTTCAATAACATCAGTCATCACATAGGAGCCATGCTAATTATTATGATTCCTACCCTAGGTGCACCAGTACAGCAAAGCCTTCTTAAAAAGAAACAAAAGCAACACCACCCCCCAAAAAAAAAACCCAAACAAACACAACAACCAAAAAATACTCTTGCAGAATAAGTACCCAATGCTGAACTATCACAGTTCTCAGGCAAAAGTCACTCTCCTTCAAGAAGGGCAACAGGTATGACACTGATCATTTCCGTCTTCATTTATCTTAACACATTAGAGAGAAGAATTAGGCATGTATCCTTTGGGCAGGAGAGAAAGGAAAGAGGAATGAAAAATACACTGGAATTTTTTTCCCCACATAGTTTTGGGGACAATGATCTAAGGCAAGTGTGACACATCTCCAAGCTTTGCTACAGCAATGTCATTATATGTCATGGTATTTGACATTTATTGAATTTTTTTTTCCTGGAAATGGAAAGATTTGCAATGGCTCACAAGAAATTGCACCCTTCAAAGGAAAATACAATTTTTACTTCTAAAATTAGGTCTTGTGGTCTTTCGAATAATAAAAAACCCCACTGTTCAGTAAATAATAATGCACATAACTCACTAATTAAAAGAGACTTTGGGCCTTAAAAACCTGTATCTTTGGTGAACTTTTAATGTAAACTACTAAAAAAGTCAGGCATTATTTAAGAACATGTTATATTAAGTAGCTATGTAGGTAAACACAAAGAGAATGGATTTCATAGCTATTCAGCACATGACTGAATGGAGAGGTTAACAGTGTTTCTCTTTAAATAAATTACCGCCTGGTCACCGTTTCACTTGTAGGAAATGAGTCATGAAGCAATGATATCATGGAAATGGCTGACTATCATTCAGGTTATTTAAGATGCAAAATGCTACAAAACATATGGAAACATTACACTTAAGTACCTTGTGATAAAATAAAATCTGAGATCATCCCAGATAAGAGTCTTTCATATTCCTCCAAACCCTTAATTGAAATACAGACAATGCCTATAAAACTACAGATTAAAAATATGGTGATGATCAATTAAATTCATTTACACACAAGGGAAAAAGGTAACATCTCAGACATTTGTTAAGAATACTGCATCCCCTCACTAAAATCAGTTTCTGACAGTCCTGCTCTATTTTCCAAATTTTAAATAATCAAAGAAGTGTTTTGTTACCGATTAAAAATTTGACATTCAATCAAAACCTTCAGAGAAGGAAAAAAGAGAATCCGTTGTGAATTCATCTTTGAATTTGCCAGTCCTGGTCAAGGTTAAACATTCTGCTATAATATCACAGTACATTACAAAAAGCTACTTTTATATATATGCTAAATATCTCTCTATATACTTAGCATTAAAAATACCCCAGTATAAATATGTGACCAAGGCAAAAATTACTATTGCTTTGTGGCCACACAAGGGTCTTCGAGGGACAGTTTAGTCAAAATCTTTTTCAACGGAATTTGTTCAGCCTTATAATTACATTTTTCAAGGTATCGATTCTGGGTTCCTGGACTTCATTTGTCTTCCATGTTTATTTTTATACCAATTCCACTGCCTTCAGTTCAATTATTCTCTTCTCATTCTTATACATCAAGACTCAAGTAACTGTAAGTCAGATCAATGGCTCAACCATGTATATCAATCAAAGTTACACAGCAGATCATGTAAGAGGTCTGTCTTTTACGGTTCACTTGAGCTATGAAAAGTATTTCAATGACAGGACAGTTACATTAGGACACCTATGACTTCCGTTGAAACCAATGCATAATACTGACTCTACTATGAGGTGATACACATCACGTATCCAAACTGCGGTGTTCTGATTTCTTAGCTAGGGTAAATTCATACAGCTTCACTGGCTTCCAGCTCAGGGTTTGGTAAATTCAAACTCACACAAAAGAAACTGTAGAAAAGGCAGTCTGGGTTGATATAAAAGGATTTGATTCCCACAAAAGCTCTTTTAAGTAGGAGGTTATCTAGCATTTCTTTTTCTAACCTGGTATTACTTTCAGCCAGGTATGAACCTTCTGTACTTTCAGATTTACTGCTTCCATGGACCCCTCAAGTAAGTAACCAGCCAGCATTAACTTCTGTACAATGAAATATCAAAAGAAAATAAATAGATGAGAAATAGCTTCCAATAGCTAATGATGGGAGTATATAGACACCCACATAGACACATACACATTCCCTTCTTTCCTTCCTACTGTTTAGTACACATCTTAGAAAATACTCCTACAGGAATCCGATCAATAGAGATTACAAAAATATGATGTTCCTGCTTCCCTTTATCCTTTCTCCTTTTTGTTTTAACAAATCTTAAAACTCAGTCTCTTGCCTACTGAGCTCTTGACATACTTTTTAAGTTGACAAAAGATAATACAGTATCTGGGCAGAAAGGCAAGTGCAGAAACATAACCTGCATGAGGAAGCATTCCTGAGTCCTTGAAACAAAAACACACTCGTGAGCCACAAATGCGCTCAGATTCCTTATCTACCCCAGGTAACTTCTCTCATGTAAATAGCCACATATAGACACAGCCCTGACAAGCAATCACATGGGGATCTATACAGCAACATACAGCAGTCACAGATAAATGCGGGATCACTGATGCTATAGAATATCAAAGATTAAATAAAACAACACTGGACCATGAAGTACAGAATACTCCCAGGTAGCAGTAGCCTTTTGTGTTGTGGCTGGAGAAAATCGTTCATGTTACATTCACATTTCCTATTGCATATCAGACAATGAAAGGAATTAAGTTTCAGTGAATGTATATTGTGTTTGATATTACCAATGCTGGTACCTGCATATGAAGCATAGTAATTGATGTATATGACATGGCAAAAGCAAGAGAGAGACACTAATATCAATCCAGTAACTATTATCATGTTATGCAACCATGTCATTTTCACTCAGAGTTTAGGAGTAGATCCCAAGTACGATGTTACAGAAAGTGAAAGTTTACCTTAGGAAAGAGATAGTAGTAAATAGGACACCTCCCCTTCCCCTCCGCTTCCCAGAGCTGTTTGTGCCTGTAGTACAGAGCATTTCACTCAGCAGAGTTCTGCGAACAGTTGGTAGTGGACATAAGCATTAGCTGCCAGTTACTGCTTGAAAGGTTATACTTTATCTCACAATATCAACTTAGAGGATACTTTTAAGGCACTCTTAATAAACCAAATTTTATGCAGGTACAGCTGTAGGTAAGAGGAGTGCCTTAAGACATGAGATATCAAATTATTGATTTGTTTATACCTTTGTACACTACAAAAGGACAGATCCACAACAATTCACAGTCTAAAACCAAAATGCCACTATGTGGGCAAACAGATTAGGGGGGAAAAAACCCAAACCAGGAACAGATCATACTGCTCAGCATAAGCATCAGAGGCCCAGCCACCTCTATGATCCAGTCATAGTTAAAAGCACACTCAGACATGTGCACTTAACCAACTTTATTTGAAACGCATGGACCTATTATGCTCTTTAGATAAATCCTCAGGAACCAAGGATTTTTTAAACAAATTTATACAGTCTCCCAATTGTTAACCAACCAAACAATATAAATTACTCCTGTACTGGTTTTTGGTAGAACTAATGAGCTGCATACTGCCATAGAAGAAAAGAAATCCCTGAAATAGCACCGGGTGCATGCTTTTCACTCATGCTGTGAGTAAAGATAAAGGCTCAAATAATATATAAGATAGGACATAGATCAGGAACTAGGGACCCCAAAGTACTACTACAGACTAACACAGGCTATACCAAATAACAGGAAAAGGATACGCTGTGCACAAGAACACTTTTTACTGAAAAGGAGGGAGAAATTATCAAGGCCATAATACAAGACCTTTAACTAGGGCTCTTGAATGTTTAAGCTGGTATGCTGTTATAAACAATCTGTTTGTAGCTGTTCCGTTCATTTTACAGTTGGGGAAATGGTTCTTGGTGTAATTATAACTAACGCATAACTACTCATATACTACCTGATCCTGAGACATCAAAAATATCCCTTCAATTTCTTAAAGGAAGTGATATCAGAAAGGCATCTGCAGCAAGTCTGCCAGACATTCTGGAAATAAACAATTTGCCACAGAAAGCGTGGAAAATTCCACCACTCTTCTCTAAATATTGATAATATTACTTAATAGGAAGCACTGAGTCACTGAAATTTATTTCATATCCGGAGAATGAGTCTGTGGTAAACAGGTAGGTCATCTGTTTACATAGCCAGACACTTCAGGGGAAAAAAAACCCTTCAGAACTTGTGTGGTGAGGGTGAGGAGGTCAGCATGTTCCCAGTACCCAACCTGCTTTTCCCAATATTCATTATCAAAGAGAAAAACAGAGTACTCCTCTTCTGAGTGGCCTCAAAAAAACCCCCAAAAAACAAACAAAAAAACCCCTAGCTAAAATAACCTAAGTTCAGGCTAATCTTTTTTCCTGAAAGGACTGTATTCACAGCTTTACAATGCATGTAGAGTTACTAAGAATGAATGGGATAAAACTGAAGCAGCCTGTCCCCTACACTGAAAATAAATGAGGATGAGACACACTAATATTTCTGTCTTAAGTATAACCTCTTTACAGAGCAAAGCAAATTAAATGACAACATTCAAAACCAAGAATATTAACAGATCTATTCAGGATAGATGGGACAGATGTCAAGTCCTGAAAACCAGTTATAATTTGAAAGAGAAATATCATCACAAAGAATTGATTCTGGCAAACAGATAAATAAGATGCAGCACATATATCCTAACTGCAAAATCAACTAGCTCTCTGCATGTGCACATGAATCCAATAGCGAGAATCAAGATCGATACAGCAGTATGCTGCAAGCACAAAAAAAAAAAAAGTAATTTTTCAGCCTTGCTATACAGTTATTTTCAGGTAAGTATAGTATCTACAAAACATTCTGAAGAGCATTTATGGGTGGTTAATGATTTTGCTGTACAACATCTCACGCTGCTGTATCTCATGTAGCCCCTCTATCCCATGTGGTAATTTGCAGGAGAGGGGATGTTTTGTGTCTATTGAGAAAAGGAACAGGCAGATGGGTATGCAGCATGAATACTTATTTTGCATAAATGTGGCCCATAAAGCTAAAGCATTATTTAGATATTTCTTAGATTTTGCTGTAATTTAGGTGGGAAGCAATGCAACAGCCCCTCCCTGTGTCCTTCCATTCACTTCTTTCTAGACAACAAAACTGTCATATTTACCAGTGACATGGAAGAATGCCTTGGGGACAGCTTAAAGAGTTTCCATGACTGTGGACAGGCCTCCATTTCCACACAGAAATGGTAAAAATGTCAGAGTCATTGGCACAGCAGTAATGAGAGATTTAGTATGGGGAAAGGTACGATCAAATCATTCCTCATGACATGATGTATATAGAAAACAATACCACAGGTAATCCAAGGTTTCTCAAAGGACAGAGATAGTGCTTCAATATAAAGTGCATAACAATAATAAAAAGGAGATGCCGTCAGTGTATGTACCTGTGCATTTGGATTGGACCACAGGGTGGGAAAATAAGAGTAGCCCCACAGCTCTTAAAGAAGGCACATCTGTGATACACCTCCGTAAAAACCCAGTACAGAGAAATCTGAACTTTAGAGAAATGAGTATTTACAATGTAATCACGGCTTAGTCAGAAACCAATCACTTGTTAAAACCAAATATGTTTTGCAGGAACACTGCAGGCTGCCTGTAACCACACTCCATCGTGCACTTGTGAGAGATTGCAGCCTTGAAGTCCAGCCCCTGAGGCGAGAACAACTTGCCATGTTCACAGCATAACATGGTCTAGAAAGGAGTGATGATTAATATTCAACCAATCCAGGAGAAAAAAAAGAATTAGCAAGGTAAGAGCCAAATATTTTCTTTCAACCTGTTAACGATGGCAGGAGACTAGCTCTTTGAAGAAGAAAACCAAGACAAACCCTTTCATCTTTGTCTGGGAGAAAACTTGTGCTGAGTTTAACAGCAGTGAGAGTACTTCCAAGTTCAACTCAGCACTGCAGTGGTACTTGCAGCACGTGCAGCATTGTCTTATAGAAAAGCATTTGTGTGTTCACTGTGTGCTTTATATTACTATATTACAGTCACAGTTTGCCAGCCACTCCAACCAAAACAAGCAATACTCTTGGCACAAGAATTATTTTAATAAAGTAACGAGAGTTACACAAAGTCTAGCAGGAAGACAAATGGGTATTCTTCTCCTAGTTACAGAACAGCAACAATAAAAAAAAAAAAGTAAAAATCTAGAACACTACATTCTTCATTCCTTCTGCCTTTCAACCTTTCTTCCTGTATTTGGGTCTTAAATTTCAAACTCTGCTTTAAGAGTTAAGTCTTGTGCCATGGAGGTAAAAAAACCCAAACAAACCAACAAGAAACCTAACAAAGCCAAAACACCAACAGCAAAGAAACTGAAACCAAACCAAAAAAACCCAAACAAACCAACAAGAAACCTAACAAAGCCAAAACACCAACAGCAAAGAAACTGAAACCAAACCAAAAAAACCCAAACAAGGTTATCAAAAACTTTCCCATTCTGGTACAGACTGAAAATTATCTCTTTTGAGCCTGCTGCCCTCATCCTTCCAAGCAGCCAAAAGGAGTTTGCAGTGACACCTGCAACTAGCTTTTCTAACCATAGCACCAGTGCAAAGGTGCATCAGCATTTTTACAAAACTTTGATTGCCTTCTACAACAAAGAAAATTTTTTATTGTGCAACTAGTTAATTTGCACTGTCATTTCACTCTAATTTCTCACCTTTCTAACTAAGGTTTGAAGACTCTTATGTTCTTTAATTTCTACAATAGCAATTCCTTCTCATCAATAGGAAGGAATCTTGATTTGCAGATTCAATAAACCGCACACTTACAACTTCATGAAGTGGCCCTACCAAAAAATAGAACATATTCTCCCCAAATTAATCCACCACCACCACATCCTCCTACCTGCAAGCACATTCATTCCCCAGTTGCCAATGAAAACACCATTTTGTGTCAAATTCTGAACTCTCTCCCTGCAAGGTTGGTAGGTGATCCTATGTATCCCATGAAAAGATACAGGATACAGCAAACCTGATTTTGGTTTGGTTTGGTCTTTTTTTCCCCCTCTTCTGAGACTGATGCATGAAACTTCTTAAATCTCAGCCAGACAGTGCAGGACCCTTATACTTCCATGTCTTTTTTATCCCTCTCTGTGTCTAGACTTCTTCAGATTTACTTCCAAGTTCTCTTTGATATTTAACCACAATTCTATTTACTTACTTAAAAAATAAAATGACATTTATACCAACAAACAGTTTCCTTAGGTTTATAATAGTTGCTAAGTGAGTCTGGTTAACATGATGACTTCAGATTGAATACATCTGGATATAAATGAAACATGATTGTTTATTAACATTCAGATTAAGATTATTACAGAAAACAAGAGCTGTATCTTCAAGTTCCACAAAACAAACCTGGGGAACAAATAAATTCATATACCCCAGTTAGAATTTTCCTTGCTACTGAGAAGACTGTTCCTATTCATCTATGGATGCCTCTGCTACACAGCTACAAGAGACTAAATGTACAGCCAGACCCCTCTCACCTTCCCACTTGTTTTCCTTTTATTTATCCTAGAAACAGGATTTTAGATTTTTATCTCACAAGGTTTAATACATCTACACTATAAATCTAGTTCCTCTACTCCAATGTAAGTTACTCATAATCAAAACTCAAGTCAAAATCAGTGCTCCATAATCAAAACACAAGTACAAATTGCAACTGATTAATTCAAGGTGCAGAACTGGAGAAAGGACTGCAAAATCCTTCCACAGATTTCAAAATTATAGTCTTTCAGGTCCACCCTATTATACAGTTGGTCACATTGCAGAGTTCAGATTTAGATTTATTATGTGCTTATGCACACTCGAAAGACTTACTCATCAGCTTTTCCTTATAAAAGCCTGAGAGTCCCAACTTCATTTACATGCAGAGAGGACAGATATTTTCAGCAAGACGTTTGCCTTTTTCTGATCCATCCATACAACACTCTGTTCAGAAAAGACTTCCTATTCCAAAAACCCATTAACACATCACAGTTTCCTCAGCTACCATCTCTATATGTCAGATGGTGGAAGCCATACTAGAGCACAGACAGGAAGATTTTATGCTCATCTTTTTATTCAGAAATTCTCTGTTCCATAGCAAGAAGTATTGCCACCCCACCCCCCAAAATTACAGAGTGATTTATTAAAAGTTTGTACAGAAGTGAGTAAAAAAAACCATCCATATACATTAAATTATCTCTGCTGTTTTCAATAATTTTTTTTTTTATAGCAAGAATGTTGTTTTCTAAATCTCTGTATTTCAAAGCGATTACAAATTCCATCGGGACCAATAATTTTTGTTCAGCAGAAAGTCCACAGATTTTAACTAGTATTGGGTCAAGCCCAGAATTCTTGGCTACTTAGTTGCCTCTTGCAGAGGCAATGAATTGCACGATTCAGTCCAAAGTCTGGGTGTCTAGATCTTGTCATTCATCTATGTTTACCTCTGAACTATGTAGGAAACTGTTCCTTAAGACATAAGTGTTAGTCCTGATGCACGGTCACCAGCCTGATACATTAGACCTCGGGTAGTGAATAGAATATATGCTGGCAGATACCTTGGCACTGAGCCTTTTCTGAGGTAGAACGCATCAGACACAAAACAGCTCATCTGTCTGGTCTACAGCTCAACTACATTGCGGCAATAGTTTCTGCAAATGTTTCTCCCTCCCTTCCTGGAGATATTATCAAGCTGCCTGTCTGTGCCCCTTCTGGAAAACCACTGAAGACAGCTACACTGTCCCGGAGATGTACCCTTTGTGTGCAGCACCACCATACCCGTCCCATGAAGGTAAACCACAGTAGTTGCTTACAAGACCGCCTACACCAAAAAGCTGTGAGATGATCTGAATATTAAATAATGTCCTATGATAACTGAAACTAGAAGATTTTGCCTTGAATTCAGCAGTGTTAAAAAAACCATAGATTGTCAAAAAAAAAAAAGTTAAAAAAACATAGTAAACTTCTTTTTTTCTTTCATTAAGGTGATTTTTACATGCAAGTGGTCAGCTTCTGGATGAAAGTTTATAACCATTAGAGAAGTGTCAATGTAAAAACCAAACCAACCAACTAAAAACTCTTACAACCTCCCAGCGCTAAAATTCTGGTAGTTTGCTGTTGCCACGTGCAAAATAAGCAGTAAGTTTAATCAAATGGCTTAGTTAAGTGCTGGCTCTGGATGATTGCTCTTTATCTTCCTTTCTACAAGCTGAAGACCATGTCATTCTACATTGACACAACACACAGATTAGTTTTCTCTTAACTCTCAATCTTGATTTCTGTTACAGAAGATAAATCTGGAAGGAGAGAACATTTTTCACATCCTTCAGTGCATTTGTTTAGACACGCACTTAGTTCTTCCTTCCCACCACTGTCCACAAAAATACAGCCTTGCATTGTCCTGCCCACAGCCTTTCAGATTTTTCCAGTCATTAGATGTTTCATAGGTTTATTTTAAACTTGCTTTTACATCACCCTGTATGCACGGAAGCCCTTTCATCATTATATGGTTTTCTTGTGAATGCTGCTGTGTGAACATTGTAAATGTGATCACATGCAGACGCCACATGCACTTGCGTGCGGCAACTTCAACTACCGCATACAAGATATTTCAACAAGTCTTTCTAGGAGACTGCAGGCACTTTGTCTCCAACTTCCAGACAACCTTTCATGCGTCACTCAAGGCAGCCAGGGCTTTCACGGTAAACATGTGGTAAGCAAAAGTCATGACCTACTTAGTAACTAAAATGAAAAGAAACTGTGTAAACAGTGGGTCCAGCTCCTTTTTCAGTTCCCCTGAGAAGCAGAAGTCATGCCATTGAAGTCAGTGGAACTACAGCAGTGAAATCCTAATGTTAACCCCAAAATAAAGACTGCTTCACATAGCCTTGATAGTGTTAGCTGAATAGAGAAAACGTGTATTTTGATTTACTGAACATTCATATGAACAGACCCATCACAACTGTCACATCTGCATGCCAGACAATATTTGTCCCTCCCTTAACAGATCCAAGCCACAGAGGTTTTCAGTGATTCAGAGAGTCATTATAAAACTATATTTGCATTAAGGCTCTGTACTCTAGGTTTCAATGGTATCACACCTCCAGCAATGCTGCCCTCTTCTACATTGACCTGTTACTGCCCTACCCCAGCATTCTGGTTCAAGGACTAGTAGAGGGCACTGGCAGCGGTCACAGGGAGAATTAAAGGTTGATTTGCTCCAGGGAAGTCACTGGACAGCCAGTCTGAGGTTAGGGGAACACAGAAGCAACATTTGAAATACTCTTTCTTCAACTGCAGCAATCTTGACCTAGTCGTTAAGAGTTTTCCCTAAAATATATAAATTCTAAGCCTTTCAGTGAGAAGTCAGCTTTTATATCATCAAGCAGACAATATCTTCTTGCAAGCAGTAAGAGTCATCTTTTAGTTTCAACTTTAGATTAAACACACACTGAATACAGTTTGGTTCCCAAATTCTAGGTTGCTGTACCTCCTTGCAGGAAAGGGGCTCAGCGCTGTACTGGCTTTTACACAGAAATAACTACTTCAGAAATGTTGAAAGAATGTACTTTTTAGCTTAGCACAGATGACAAGTTGCAGAACAATGTATTTCTGCAAGTTAAGAAAAAAAATCTAAAATTAATTCTCTGCAATCCAGTATTAGGTGATGATGAAATCATAAGGCTGGGGCTCTCGCAAGCAGAGGAATAGACAGAAACGCAGACGAGTGTAACTCCCTGAGCCCAGCCAGAAGACAGCTCTGTATTGGCACCAGCAGAATTCCTCCCTCCATGCCACATTCTCTGCTCCTAGCTTCTTGTGAAAAACAAAAAACCAAACAAACAACCCCCCACGGTGTATTACTGGAAAAGGTCAAAAACTGCACACGATCATTCTGGGGTGCAGGAAGCTGTTTACTTCCCTTTCTTTGGGGAGAGAAGAACGGAGACTCCCACCAAAACTGCCAACTTCACACACACAGTAAAGAAAAATCAATTCCAAATATCAGACTGATTTCAGTATAGCAGAGCTTACTCAAGATAATGGTTTGCAGAAGTGAAAAAAGGTTTAAGAAGGGCACCAGTATCACACAACCATTTTGAAAATGCCTGAAGCTTAAAAGAGATTTATTCTTCCCATCTTTATTCCCTCTCCTTAGGCTACACATTGAAGATTTGCATTTGAAAAGGACTTGCTCATCCTCTCCTGGGGATCAAAGCAGAAGGAAATCTTACTGCTGACTTTAGAACTTCATTAGTTCCCACAGCAACAGACCCATCACACACATACCTCCCTCTCAGCTCCCGGAACAGTCTCACAGGCAACCCAGACCTTGTTTGTAGCAACTGCACATTTCACACAGAGCTGCAGCATGAGAGCGATTCCTCTGGAAAGTCTAGTACTTCTCCAGACCTATCACTAACTGAAAGAGTCCACATCCCTTCACTCTTAGGTATTGTATTTGGAAAGTCATCAGCATTGCTTTGCAAGCAGAGTTCCACACCTTACAGAATGACACATCCAAAAAAAAAAAAAAAAAAAAAAAAAAACCAAAGTGGTTAGAAGTATTCCCTCTAAAAACTGCTTCTCAATAAAAATCATGATCCCATTATCTCTAGTATCTGCAATTGTTGGCCCACCACTTCTTCTTCACCATCTGCCCCTAAGACTCTAGATGCTTTGGTTGACATGCATGAACCAGGTGAAGCTGATGATGACACACCTGAAGGTGAATTTATAGATATATTTGCCCAAAGACAAATGCCTCTTTCTGTATGCAAAATCATGATATACCACCTTGTCTTTTACCAACGTTACAAAAAAGACCACAGCTGCTAGTATCTGCTGCCCTTCTACTTTTTTTTTAGCTATTTAGTTTTTAGTTATTTAGTTATTTTTCTGTGAAGAAGAAATAAAATATTTGCACAAATAAGGCTTTGTGGTAATTACTTTGTAGTAATTAATTAAATGGCCTCATGGGGTGAACACCTTTGTCCTGATGATCCACACAACTCACATCTGAAATAAGACAGACATGAACACAGGAAAAACAAACTGTCTTTGGTCCTAAATGTATACATTCTATTGATTAATAATGTCCTTTAGAGTTGAATGTCTTGGGCAGCAATTACATTTAATGAGTATAAAAATACTGGAGTCAATATAAAAAAATATATAAATATTTTTTTAAGAAATACTGCCCAAAAAGGCAGTCTGAGAGCACAGGAGGAATGAAGATGGCATATCTACTCCAATATAACTTCTCTAAAAAGAATCATCGGCATTTTTTCTCTGTAGGACGTCAATGAATACTTGCTCCTCTGAGCAAAATGGTCTCCAGGGATGCTGCCTATGACAAATTGCGGGAAAATAGTGAACAAAAACATTCAATGTCATTTCCTCTCCCACCCCACACATGCAAAGACTGACATTTCCAGCTGGAAACAAACTTGATCATTTTGAGCTTACGGGTCATGTAGATTTTTCTGAAGTCACGTTAAGATACACTTACTCTGCCAACTTAATCCAATTTGTTCTTTTAAAATCATTTAAGTTGCTGGATGGTGGTGTGTTTGGGGAGACTAGATCAGATCTACTCCGAGACAAAGTGATCTCTGGAAAATAAAAAATGCAGATAGCATATTTGATTTATTATGACTTAGAAAAACGTTGTCCTGCTTTCTGATGCTGCGTTGAGCTGACTACCACAGAGAACAAGAGATGGCAGATATTTTTTTACTGAAGGAGTTCAGCCTGTGGCACCAGCCCTGCCCGAACAGTCCTGTATGGAATACTATCATAGTTCAGATCAGCTCAAGACAAGCAAATTCATAAAGTAATGAGGAGGAGGAAGTGAGGGGGAAGGAGTCTTGCTGGGAGATGGAACCATGCTCTAATTTTTATCTTAACGCCAATATATTTATTGAAGTATTTTCATGTGCAGAGTGCATTTATTTCACATCTCCCTCAAAGAGTACTTCAGTTCTGTGTCGTGACTGAAAATAGGAGGAAAAACAGTGTTTTCCAGTGATTTCAAAAACTGAAAAAAGTCAGCTAGCATGCAAGTTCTGCTCTTAGAATTAAATGAATGTTTATTACCATAGCCACGATGCACAGCATTGAACTACTCTTACACCAGGCTAGCTTGTTATCCACATAAGGCACCTCTGTACCACGGTCTAAAATGCCAACATGCAGAACATGCAGAGATGTACAGATTTTTACAGGGAGAGCACTGGCATAATTTTTGTCAACAATGGAAAGAACAAAGTAATTTGTGATATAAAGCAATTATATAACTCTTCAGCTCCTCCAGGCTCCTGGATATGGTACAATTCACCAAAGCAGTGCCTCTGGAAAAATACCAACTTAATGGGATTTCTCTCTGCATTGGATGCAGAAGGGTCACTGATTTTAAAGCTATGTGTCTCCCAACTGATACTTAGTCCAGATGTCAGGAGCCTGAATAGACTATACCTGAGACTACGTCTCAGGTTATTCAAGGCACATAGTCCTATATGAAATACTCGAGATCCATGAAAGGCAGTTTGGCAGTTTTCAGATTGTGATGCCTGCAAAGACACCAAATCACTTTAAAGCTTGCAGTTGCTTTTGTGTTATGCTACACAGAGTTTGAGGTCTCTGCATTAGCCATGTGTTGGGAGCCACTTGGATTAAATCATAGATAATTTATTTCCCACCATCCCACGACTGTCTGAAACACCGTTTCTTTTTAGCCTTTAGTCATGACTTTGCAGAGAGTGGGGAGGAGGAGAAGGGAAATGGAAACAACTCAGAACAGGAGTCAGAGCAAATACAGCTACTGACTTTAGTACTGGTAGCTCTACAAAAGGATCTGTCGGTAATTTATACATGCCTTTCAGAGTATTTTAGCTCCATTTACTTCATAAAAGGTGATGGAGATCATGTTCCTTACTAAAGAGCTAAAAACAACTGAAAGGGATGCTTCTTCAGTACAACAGTAAGCAAAATAATTCCCATGCAAGGATTTTTATCTTAAAGCATGATAGGTCTGTCAATATACTCACCTAGAAAGTATCTTGGTGGCTAATTATACTACTTTGCACTTCCATCTCTTTTAACTGCTAACAGTAATGCAGTAACAGCTTCAGTCTTTATTCTATGACATCACTTGAAAAAACCTCCACACTTAGTAGCAACATTATTCTCCAAAATTTAGAATAAACTAGTAAACCCATATAGAGTACAGATTAAGTCATTTTAACTTTTTTCTCCAAAAGACATTTTAGGCCCCAAACCAAGTTATGTGAAATAGACCACTGGACTCTGTGGGGACAGCGGAGTGACAGCAGTCAAAGAGCTCTGAGAGGAATGCACAGATCTCACCATCCCTTCCCAAGGCAAACACATTCAGAGGTAATGAGAATCCTTCTTCCATTGCTGTCATTTAATATCTACAAGGAAATTCAGTTGTCTACTGCCTTCCCACCTTCCCTTCCCTTCCCCCCCCACCCCCCTTTTCTTTTTTTTTCCCCCAGTCTCATTCTCTTATAAGTTTCATTGTCAGTCCCTTTTGCTGGAGAATGAAAGGTATAACTACCACAAAAGGACCTTCATCCCTTAATACCAGTAATGAAAGTGTCCAAGATGCTGCCAAAGTATTGTCAGCCCTTCCTTCTCAAGGAATCATTTTAATTATTTTCTTCCTGTCACAGACCCAAACTTCTGACCGCAGTCTGGTTTGCTGCTCAGAGGTTTACAAGGCTATATAATTTTGTTGAATGTTAAAGAAAGAATTCATAGGTTCTGTGGAAACGAAAGCAGTTCAAATAAGACAGACCAATGACAAAAGCAGTGTAACATGTTTCTTGGTCTCCCTTCAGGAACTTTTGCTTACCTTCCTATGATATCCTTCCCAGCCTGTGGGCTTATCTCTCCTATCAGTGAAAGACCTCTGCTTTTTAATGCCTAGCAAACGGAATTTTGCCAGCCTTTATCAGCTTCTTTCCGTCTCATACAGCCTACATAAATGTAGGCTTTTATGATTGTTCTATCCTTTAAAACTGTATATGACAAACAATTTACATCACGTTCCTTTAATCCAAAGTTTTGCTATTTTTTTCTACCATATTAACATTTCAGAGAAATCTTTCGGCAACTGCAATCTTGTTGGGTAATTGGTTTGGAAGTCTGAAATCCAAAGTCACTTACTTTTAAAGAATCCTGCCTGAAGAAGATATCCATTTGCAAATGATTCACAAAATATATTTTGATGACAGGGATTTAAACTTGACATATAGAATAACAGGACTGTCATTATTAGCCATGATACCTAAGCTTCTCTGATAATTCAGTTGAAGGCTATTATTTTCCCTTATAGGCAGTCAGTTCTTCTACCCTGTTTACATCTGTATTTCATTCAAAATCTAGAGGCCTCTTACAGTATATCCAGGGGCAACAGGACTTTTTCTTTCTGGTAGAGTGGGCCACCAGTGTATCCATTTGGCAGGTCTAGCCTGATCCGAAAAATTCAACTCAGAAGGTCTGCAGCTTTTGATCTCTTCTCAGTTCTGCACAGAAGTTACTAGGGTTCAGATCAATGGAGCCTGTATTCAACAACATGCTTTCCTCCCCCCCCACAGTTGATCAGACTATGTGATGCCTTACAAAAAAAACGTTACAATGCACTTGGTACTTACACCAGCCAAGCTGAGTTCGGACTCCAAGCTCTCTGCACTGTTTTGATGAAAATCTCAGCCATTGCTGATATAATAACTAGTAATTCTGAAATTAAATGCTCCAGATCTCCTCAAACTGTCCTCTCTTTCTGCTTAGGTTGCTTGTCATAATTGCTTTTTTGGGGCAGGAGCCATGACACAGTTTCATCTAGCAATCACAAAAGTTGCTGCAATTTTTTGGTGTTACATAGAGGTTTTGTAATGGAGAATCATACAAGAGTTAATATTATTTCCTTGTCTTGACTTGATAGCTCTGGAGTTTAGGTTTCGTGATGTTCCATTTTCACTCACTGAGCCCACTGAGATTTACAATGCCCTGACCTAATAGCACAAAGGGAAAATTATTGCAAAGTGCAATCTCACATCTACCACTGTTGTGATAGTACAATTCATACAGCTGAAATTCTTTTAGAAGTTTAACACGAAAATGTGTGACTGGTTGGTTCTTACATGCTCCTGCAACAATTTAGACAGCATGAGATTTTTTGAGACTGTGCCATACCAAGGCCTACATATGCAGCATTTGACCAAAAATTATCATTTGAGAAAGTTCTTAAAAGGTTCTAAATAAGCTTTATGATGCATTTATATTTGGTTGCTACAGGTAACCTTGCTTTTTTCTTGGTCCTTCCAATTAATGGCAAAAGTATCACCCACCCCTGCCAATCTGAGGAAAATTCATTATTAGTATATGTACATATACATGTAAGCGTGTAGATATATACATACACTCATTACTATACTTTTCTAGCAGTTTTGTAAACTTTAACAAGACCAAAATAAACCACCAAAAGAATTAGCTTTTTTCCTTTTTCTCTCCGTTGTCAGACTACTTTTGCTTTGAAAGGGTTTTTTTGTTCTCTAAATTAAACCAACACAAAGCAGTCATGATGAGATATTTTAAGCATAATATGATTCCCACATCACTGTTTAAAAAAGCACACAGTAATTAAGTTTTAGTCCAACACAATCTAGAAAAGCATTCCCTGTTGTCCAAAACTTCATTATTGCTCTTAGCAACCAGATACTGGTTATTGTTTTCCTGGTGTTACATAATGCAGCAATACTAGTTAATATATAATGCCTCATAAAGTGAAAACAAACTCCAATTCTCCAGTGTTTCATCACTGGGCAGTCTAAGACATCTTCTGGAAGACAGAAAAAAACCCCCCCAAAATACAAAAAACCCCAAACTATCACCATCCTCAATCTCAAAATGATATGGCAAATACCATCTCCCAGAACAGTATATACTCAACACAGAATCCTCAGATTATTTGCACAAAATCAAGAAGAATGTCCAAAACTAATTTCAAATTCCAGCCCAAGAATCTGGGATACAGCATGCTTTTCCACCAGCAAGTATTAATGAATGGGGCTTCACTCATTTGTTTTTAGTGAACAGTTCATAAGCCACATCACCTTAACATCCAAAATGCATGCAATAAATATGCCTGATTTCAGTTGAACAAAACCAGACCAACTGAGAAAGCTCCCTGGCAGAGAACTAAAGAGTAGCTTCGGGAAGGAAAAACAAACAAAACCAACCAAACCCCCAACCTCCCCAAAAAACCCAAAACAAAACAAAACCCAAAGAAACCAACCAACCCTATAAAACTCCCAACCAAACACAAAACCCACCACCAAAAAAAAGAAAAAAAACCCAACAAAACCATCAGAGGGGGAATTTCTAAGCAGGTGCCTTGACTTAGCAGCTACTCAAATTCTGGAAGATCAAGATGGCACAGAGAGACGAAGAAACTAGAAGACACCAATCCCTGTGCTTTTTAAGCTTACATTGCTTCCTCATGAATATGATCATTCCATTTTTTAAATGCCTCTTAAAAGACAGTAAAGGAAATGTTTTTATTTGAGAAGGCTTAAGGAAACTGTGATTATGTCTTGAGAAGAAGTGTTGTATTGTTTTTGGCAAGATGTACTGAATCACAGATTATATATTTTACGGATGAAAAAAGTCTAATCTAACAAGCAGATTCCTCACTGATTTCAGAGATTCACAGATTAGGAAGGGTACTCTTTATCTTTGCTTTTTCCTATTGGTAAGGATTTATTTGGTGAAGGAAAACATTTACCGAGTAGCAAACCTCACTATGAAGCATAAGATTCACACTATAGAAGAGAGGAAAATGAGAATAAAAGAATGGTGATTTCCTGCTGGAGAGTTTTCAGTCTGAACAGCTTTGTTTTCCCCAACATCCCCTATCCATTGCTTCTAAATTTTCCAGGTGACAAAAAATACAAAAGAGTTCTAATACTTTTCTAAGATCACATGCTCAGTTCCATTAGCACCATGAGAACTCATCCAGAGAGTTCAACGAGGCAAAGAAGTATAAGCTCAGAAGTGCAATATTTGTACTATGTACATTTATTAGGCTAACTATGCATCGGGACAATGTTGGCTCCCCACACGCCGCTTCCACAGACAACAGTTCAGTCCTGTCAGAAGAACGCTTCTCATCAGCTTTTCACATGCAAACGTGGAACAGCAGACAAATTGTCTCTCCTCCTTCATTTAGTTCTTCCTCTTTGCCGCCTTAAATACACAAACTATTGAGAAAATCCCAAGCAGAGTATAGAGGTCCAGAAAGTCTGGAATGGCAGGAGGTGAAAGAGGTACCTGAGGCAAACTCATGACTGCATCTATATCCAAATGGCATAATCAAACTGCAGCTGGACCTAATGTAACTTTATCTTCTAATTATGCAATCGCTATATTCTCAATTACCAACAATAAACTACTGTTATTAAACTACTTAAGGCAGAAATGGAAAAGCAGAATCTTAGACAATACAGTTGCATACAGAGTACACAAGTTTTGTGTGCATCTAATCCTCATTCTTCAAGCTGTGTGATAGGTGTCTAGTGAAGACCAATGCAAATTGCAAGGATTACTCCTGTTTGACTTGGTAAAAATGAAGCACCTATCAGCTTTTCTTTAACACAACTGCCCATGGCATATGTAACAATTTGCCTTTTGTACAGAAAAAGTGTTACAGTAGTACTAAAATAATCATCTCAGCTCCCACCTGCCCATTTTTATTTTTTTTTTAAATTGTGTACATGAAAGTTGGAAGAAAGTGATCATGGTACAGCGAGGAAGACACCAAGGGTACTAGTTGACTGAAAACAAGCTAACACACCCTATACAGCAGAAAGGGAAGTTTTAGAATACCCTATAGGAAAAACAAAGCAAAACCTCTGCTAATTATATAATTATGCCATCACAAAAAGGTAAATAGAGATACAGCTTATACAGTAACAAAGAAATTGTTTTATGTTAAGTAGTATCTAGTATGGGGATAGTCCTTCACAATTTGTATCCTTTACCCTTAAAGATTACGACTGAAAGCAGAATTCGGATGAGAACTCAGTTTCAGAAATGCAAAGGGTTTTGTAAGCCAGAACAAGATGTCTCCAAGACATCCAAGAACAAGCTATCTCCAGCCAAGCTCCACTACTCCAACTATTTACAGTACTGCTAACACTTGAACATTACACACACTCTTCACTCCTGCTAATCCAAGAAGTGGTATTATTATAGGAGACTGAGCGGGAAAGCCTTTCCCAGGTCTAGACTGGAGCAAACTCCAGCCTGCAGCATAAAACAGTAGGAATCACCAACAGCCTCTGGTATCTGAGCATTGACAAAACGGTAAATGAAAAATTCTTTAACCCTTCACATCTTTTTCAACTGTGGTATTTTTTCTACACCATTTCTACTTCCTAACTGTATGAAAAAATGAAGTTAAACAGCTTTAGGCAGGTAAACTTTAAAAATGTCTCTCACATTTCCATTGGGAACTTACACAACACAATAAATTTACTGAGCTGTGTGAGGAATAGAGATCATTTATCAAACGACAGGTATCCTTTTTATTTCAGTTTATAGCAAAACCAAAGAGATTGTAGTTAGTGTTTAATTTTAAAAATAAACATGGGATCTGTAATAAGAGATGTTCAGGCTAAGGAAACAGCTACGGTAATGTAATAGGTTAAGCTAAGGCTAAAGCTAGGATCAAGCTGTGGTGATAATGAATTTATCAGAAAAATATATCATTAATATTCAGGATTTTTTTTCACATGAAATCAATATCATACAGTCTAAACCCAAAATTGATTCATTATTGTTTACTTAGCAGTAAATTACATCACTAATATTTTATCAATACATTACATTAGATTGTAAATTACATTGTCATATATTCACAAAGGCTTTTTCTCTTTATTTTAAAATACAATAACAAAAGAACAGAAAACAGTCGTATCTATTAAAAGTGAAAAAGAAGTGAGAGTATAATTGAAAGGAATAACAGCAACAAAAGTAACGTATAGCAGAAATTTTATCATGATATTTAAAGACAAAACCATTCACTGGAAATATTTACTAACTACTGTGGCTTAACAAGGAATGAATACAGGCAGATCACAGCAGTGATTGCAACACACTCCCCTCAACAGGAAAAAATACTTTGCAGAGAACCAAGTTAGAACATTTATTATCTGGAAACCTCAGGACTAAATATGGCAGCACCAGTTCTCAGGAGAGTTTTAAAAAGTAGCTTAACCTGGTAAACTGGATCACAGCTTTCAGATTGTCATCCGCATAGGCATGCCAAGGACGGTCAGCATGCACGCAAGAAACCTTTCCTTCTATCTCCGGAGGAGAGGAAGTTGTTACAAATACATGTAAAATGACCCCTGCACATCTAATAATTGAAAGTTCAACTCAGCACCTTTAGTGTTACGTAGCAAGTTTCTATCACTTACAGCAAAGAATAACTGCAGGTTCTGGTTCAATATTAGTAACATGTTATTTTCTATGCTAATTTAGGAACTCTATTACCACCCATTGTTAAAATCAACATACAACCACATCTTTCATTTGATATCCAGTTGTGGAGACACTTGTCTATCCAGGGACCTTTGCAAGCACCAGCTGGGATACCTAATAAGATACAGACAAAGCTCATCATCTATTGATTAAACTCATTTTTATAAACCCTGGATTCCTCTTTGCATACTATTAACCATTATTAAAACTTCTGCAGTCCACACTATCTGATTATCATACTTTTTTGTTTTTAAGTAATCTGCTTCTTGAGCAAGGTCTCTCCTTACCTCACCATTAGACCTGTAAGATTCTACAGAGGATGTAGGTACTGTGTCTGTAGGTGTAGAGCTGAGCCCTCCACAACCTTTACTGCAGTTTTTCCTCACTAAAGTCCTGTAAGGTATGTGAATGTTGCTAAGCTAAGCTGAAGTACAACGGAAACTAAGCAATATATTCAGGAATGCATTGGAGGTATTTGGTAGAACAGGAAATCCAGTTTGTGTCTTGAATTCTAGACAGAGTCCTACCCCTGGATTTTTCTTTTTCTTCTCTGATTTTTCTGGCTGGTAAAATACAGAACAATCCTTTCAATTCTCTCTTTAAAAAAAAAAAGCTGCCTCTGTGCTTACATTTGTAGAATGGAATGAATGAAGAGTAATTTTTAATCAAAGAGTTTCTAAAATAAAGTTAAAGCATATTAGTATTTTATATTATTTTTAGAAACATACAAAAATAAGCCCAGAAAAAGGTACTGTTTGACAAAAAACTTTCTCCCAGTTTTCAAAGCTTTTCATTTCCCATAAATATGGCTCCTAGTGCTGTTTAAAAACTTGTAGTACTATACACTGGCTTTCTTCAGTTAAGAATAATGTAATTCTGTACCTTATACACCTACCATATCATAGGGAACCAAACTGGAATTAAAAAAATAATATAAAATTATTGCCATATTAAGTCTTTAGGAGTCTGTGTCTTTCCACTTTTCTTTAATGTAGTGGCATGGAACAGATCAGCCATAAACCTGTGTTATTTCTTCCAGAACAGCAACCTAGTGAGTCACTTTGTTCCACTTCAGCAGCAGGATCAGCACCAGTTTCATGGCATGGTAAATATACCTGAAATATGAATTTTGAAGTATGGATTGCGTCATGTAAAGAGTGAACATGAAGATAAATGTAGCTTTCTATGAAAGAATTATGCAAGGAGGGAAAATTAACTTTTCCTTTTCCATAGGACTTTTTTTGTTTTATCCAACCTGAGGGACTCTGGGGAGGGAAGTCTCACCTTCATGTCGTTGCCTATGGCTCCTATTCAGTGATCATAGTAACACTGGGGCAGATAACCTCAGTATGCCTGATTGGAGGAATTAGCATTAGTGCATTATTATTCAGTTGGGAAAGTAAGAATTAGAAAAACAGGCTCACATCTATAAAAATGCCATTCATGCTATCCCTTGGCAGTTGCACTCATTTACTTGATCTCATTGCTTTTTGGCAATAGGCTCCTTATGCTACAGCTTTTCTTTTTCTTTTTGGGATTTTCATGGCAGGCCAGTATTTTCCCCTGGCACGACAGTTTACTACCAATCCATTATCCATTACCTTCCTGGCACATACAGAATTCAGAAAAACCTCGTCTTGGATTTAGCACTCTAACCAGTGCCTGATAAACGTTATAAATTTTAAGCCTTCTCTTGTGGTGCAAAGTGGAAAAATATGGCATGCAATTATGCCAGCATTACACAGTCCTCAGCCAGAGTAATTTTTCACTATAAAGTCCTCCAAAAAGAACCTAAATAATTTAGTGTCTCTAGAACCACCACAACAGAAAAGGGAAAAAAGAACAGTGACAGTTCTCGTGGAGATTTTTGCTTCTCTGAGCACACCACAAGAGCTTATATTTAGAAAATAAATCTTCTCACTCTAAAAAACTTTGAAACTTTGACTTTAGATCAGTAATGCGTCATCCATATCTGAGTGGACTTAACATCAAACCCAAAAAGGTTTCTTTGAAGAAATAAACTGTTGCAACCTTGCCATAAGTACAGAAAAGTAATCGAAAAAAGATTAAAAGACAAAATCGAAGAAAATCCAGATTGTAGATATAGTCACCATCTGACTAGATGTCTAAGCACTCGTTATAGGACACCACTCTGACTACTTTGCACATTAGGTTGCTCTGTATACTGAATCATGATCGTATTTCTCCATTAATAACAATAGAACAGAACTGAAAGTAATTGCAATAGTAAGAGCTCTACTTAAAAAAACCTGATGAATTAGCATAGGCTGATGCCACTCTTTAAAATCTCCTTGATGCTAACAAAAAAGCATGAAAGCGTTACTGTTTTCATATTTTGAAAATTGTATCTTCTCTCCTGTAAGTACACTGCCTAAACCTTATGCGTCCTGAGGTGAAATATCACAGGGCTATCATGTTGCCAGTTCTCAATAACCACAAACACTGCGAAGACTCAGTGTCTCCAGTCCGTTATCAGCTGTGATTGTTTCCTATGTGCAAGAATTTGCTGGGTTAAGCACTTACGCTCACAGCTTGGCTCTTCAAAGTGAATTTTTTTCCTATTCCTAGGAAGTTGCACCATTTTATTACCAATTGTATCAGTCTTCCAGATCTGATCTTCAGATATCAACTTAAAAGGTGATGATTTATCACTTCCCCCCCGCCCCATAAAATCAATAGTATTTTGTCATTTATTCTCATAAGACTAAAATTTTAAGTGCCCCTTCCTGTAATATACATACCACATTATTTTCCCTTACAAATCAGCATATTTTGTTGGTGTATGCAGTTATATTTGGAGAAAATAACACAAAATAGTTTATTTTGATGTAAGATAGCCCAAGGTTAGTCACTTACTGTGATTAAAGCAGCTAAGAGTAATCTAATAACAGTGCATTTCTGAAGATGGTAATGAAAAAGCTATCCACTCTAATTTAGTGAAAAGCACATTCGTGTTAGTAGAAGGTTTGGAGAACAGGTACTCTGAAGAGTCCATACTTTGGTTCCCTGTGATTCAAAATGGGTCTACTTGTCTAACAAAGTATTTGCTCCATATGCCATCACACATTTGCAATTCTCAAATTCTGAGGTGAAGCATGCAGTAGGCAATCCAGGAGACTCCTGGAGTGCATCAAAGACAACTTCTTAAGCCAGGCAATAGACAGCACTACCAGAGGGGATGCGATACTGGACCTGGTGATCACCAGGGCAAGTGAGCTCATCGGTGACGTCAAGACTGGAGACAACCTGGGCTGCAGTGATCATGCCCTGGTGGAGTTCACAGTTCTGAGGGATATGGGTCAGGCAAGGAGTATGTCAGGACCCTGAATTTTGTCAGTAGTCAGGACCCTGAATTTTAGGAAAGCAAGCCTCCAGTTCTTCAAGGAGTTAGTAAATAAGACCCCCCCTGGAAAACAGCCCTCAGGGACAAGGGAGCAGAACAAGGCTGGCAGATCTTTAAGGACACTTTCCAGAGAGTGCAAGAGCTCTCAGTCCCCAGGTGTAAGAAATAAGACAAGGAAGGAAAGAGACCAGCATGGCTGAGTTGACACCTGCTGTTCAAACTAAAGGGCAAGAAGAAACTGCACAGGCAGTGGAAGCAGGGACAGGATCCTGGGAAGGGTATAGGGACACTGCCCAGTTGTGTAGAGATGAGGTCAGGAAGGCCAAGGCGTAGCTGGAGCTGAACTTGGCAAAGGACGCAAAGAGCAATAAGAAGGGCTTCGACAAGTATGTAAGCCAGAAAACGAAGGTTAAAGAGAGCATACCGCCTCTGAAGAACATGACTGGCAAGTTGGTAACAACAGATGAGGGGAATGCTGAAGTACTCAACAACTTTTTGCCTCAGTCTTCACTAACAACCTATTTTCACACACCTCTCGAGTCGAGGGAGTGCCAGACGGGGACTGGAGGAACAAAGTCCCTCACACTGTAAGAGAAGATCAGGTGCACGACCACCTGAGGAATTTGAACATGCATAAGTCTATGGGACCTGAGGAGATGCATCCCAGAGTCCTGAGGGATTTGGCTGATGTAGTTGCCAAGCCACTCTCCATGATGTTTGAAAAGTCACAGCAGTCTGGTGAAGTCCCTGGTGACTGGCAAAGGGGAAATATTGCACCACCCATTGTTAAAAAGGTTAGAAAGGAGGAGCCTGGGAACTACCTGTCAGCCTCATCTCTGTGCCTGGGAAGATCATGGAACAGATCCTCCTGGAAGCTATTCTGAGGCACATCGGGGTCAGGGAAGTGATTTGAGATAGCCAGCATGGTTTTATCAAGGGCAAGTCCTGCCTGTCCAACCTGTCTTCTGTGATGAAGTGATTGTATCAGCTATGGGTATCATCTCTCTGATCTTCTGTAAAGCCTTTGACACAGTCCCCCACAACATCCTTCTCTACAAACTGGAGAGATATGGATTTGACAGGTGGACTGTTCGGTGGATAAGGAATTGGTTGGATGGTCACATCCAGAGGGTAGTGGTCAATGCCTTGATGTCCAGATGGAGATCAGTGACAAGTGTTGTCCCTCAGGGGTCCATACTGGGACCAGTGCTCTTTAATATCTTCATCAATGACGTGGACAGCAGAATTGAGTGCATCCTTAGCAGATTTGTAGTTGACAGGCACAAGGGATGGGATACCATCCAGAGGAACCTGGAGAAGTGGGCCCATGTGAACCTCATGAAGTTCAGCAAGGCCAGGTGCAAGATCCTGCACCTGGGTCAAGGCAATCCTCAGTATCAGTACAGGCTAGGGGATGGCGTTATTGAGAGCAGCCCTGTGGAGAAGAACTTGGGAGTACTGGTGGATGAAAGGCTGGACACAAACCAACAATGTGTGCTTGCAGCCCAGAAAGCCAACTGTATGCTGGGCTGCATCAAAAGCAGCGTGGCCAGCAGGTTGAGGGAGGCGATCCTGCCTCTCTACTCCACTCTGGTGAGACCCCACCTGGAGCACTGTGTCCAGCCCTGGAGTCCTCAGTACAAGAAGGACATGAACCTGTTGGAGAGGGTCAGAGGAGGGCCACAAAAATTATCAGAGGGATGGAGCACCTCTGCTATGAGGACAGGCTGAGAGAGTTGGGCTTGTTCAGCCTGGAGAAGAGAAGGCTCTGGGGAGACCTTACTGCAGCCTTTCAGAACTTAAAGGTGTCTTTTAAGAAATGTGGGGACAGTCTTTTTAGCAAGGCCTGTTGTAATAGAACAAGGGGTAATGGTTTTAAATGAAAACAGGGGAGATTTAGACTAGATATAAGGAAGAAATTTTTTACAATGAGGGTGGTGAAACACTGGCACAGGTTGCCCAGAGAGGTGGTACAAGGCCCATCCCTGGAAGCATTTCAGGTCAGGCTGGACAGGGCTCTGAGCAACCTATGGTAGTTGAAGATTTCCCTGCTCATTGCAGGGGGCTTGGAATAGATGACCTTTGAAGGTCCCTTCCAACCCAAAGTATTCAATGATTCTATTATTCTAACCACCCCAATAGATTTCTGTACTCATCTGTCCTGTTCTGTGCTGAAGATGCTCTGAAAGCATGCTTACTAGTGAGACCTCCATAAAAACATCTTGGGACAAAGCTGGATTTAGGAAAGACTTTGTTTCTTATTTCATGCAACAATTCATTTTTCTAGTACCCACCCATCCCTCACTGTCCCTCCTACGCCCAAGCTAAAACAGTCATTGAACAGTGTGGACAGGAGGCAGACACGCACAGACACAATCAGCCATACCAAAAAATGTGAGAAATTGATTGTTTAGTTTCATTACTATGACACTTAACAAGGCCATGAAAAGGAGAGGTTTAAAGCACTCCTGAAATCAGCATTTATTTCAACAAAACCTAGCAGTTCCTATCTGAGAAACTGAGAAATAATCCTCCCAGATTGCCCACTTTTCCTGTCATTTCTTAGGACACGAAAGACATAACTTAAGCCCTTATTCTAAATCACATCAAAGGTAAATTGAAACTGATTCTCTTTCATTCTAGTAAATATCCTCAGTGCTGAACTTCTGAGAAATCAAATCTATTCACTTAAGCGTATAGCTCCAAAGCACTGTAATAGATTAGCATTTCTTTCCAAGTCAACAGCTACACACCAAAGTAACTGAGGTACAGGAGACCGATGTTTTGCTGAAATCTCTTATTACGTCCAGGTTAGCTACTAACTACATCCATTCAACTTACTGGTTTACACAGATGTCATTCTGAGGCACTTAATTTTACTTAATCCAGGATGCTAGTTTCTATGAGACTAACAAATATATTCAAAGAGATATTTTTATAGCTATTTTGTACCCTAAGATAAATGCTACACTGAAACAGTGATGAGATTCTTAAGGGAGAGGATGCTTCATTCTGAAGTCTTCTGCTTCGTCCCTTGAGCAAACAGATACTCACTTTTTTTCTCTGACATTCTGCACAGGGAATGATTCATCTATCTAAACCTGGATGTTTGTGAATCTCCTGATCATCAGCAGAGCTCTAGCTGCTCTAGAATGCTGTAGCATGCTCATGCTCTGTGATTTGGAACATGATTCCTCTCCTCCTTAAACAAGCATCTGAAATAGGCGAGAAAAATTATACCTTGTCAGCATCCCCCTCTCTTCTACATCTGTATATGAATGAAATTCATTCAAATGCATTTCTCGACACAGTTGAGGTTCAGAGTTATAGGAAATGTGTCCCGATGTGCTTAGGCAGAGTGAATACATTTTGAAAACTGAGTTATCTATAAATATTGTAAACATATAATAATAGTGTATCATACAGTAGCTTTTGTTTGCTTTCCTTTCATCCTGGAATCACTGAACATGTGAATTTCCCTTTGGAAATCTGAGTTCTTTGGTCAGTCTGTTTACATATATCTCATTCTGTGACGCAGGAATGGTGATAGAGCATGACTGGTTTTGTCTTTTTTTTTTTTTTTGGAACAAAACCATTTTATGGCAAAGGTAAACATATTACCCAACACTAGCAGACTTAAGGAAAAGATTTCCACCACAACTTACAAACTAGTATATCAATCCTAATTCTGAGATTTACTGGAGACACCAAAGGTGAAATAAACATCAGGCAGGTGGATCATCCCACTGGAATTAAAAGAAAGGTGGCATATTGACAACTAAGTAAATATACAGCCACTCTACTAGGAAAAATCATCCCAGTAGCTGCCAAACATCCTGGCACAAAAGGTAGAATTTTCTAAGTAAATCTAAAAAAGACACTGCATATAAAAGGAACAAGAAATCACGAAAGGGATATCTTAATGCAGCAAGCTTAGACTGTCTGGCACCACATGCTCAAATGTTCTAACTGATTCAGCCACTCCAAATATTCATCAGCCAAAGGGAATAAATTGAATGCTGTGAAAGCAATTGTGGCTAAAACTTGCAGAATCAGAGCATCATAAATAAAAAAAAAAATAAAAGTCACAAAAAATTTTCTGTTTTCTAATTTTTGCATGAATGTTAATGAATCAGTGGCACCTTTATTAACAACAATGGTTTGCTCTTTGCCACTGTCTAGCATTTTTCTCTTGCTACTGCCTTCTGTCCTCATTCCCAGAAATGCCTGCTGTTCAAAGGTGTCTTATTTCTATAGAGGGTTCTGGGTGAAACTGCAACAGCAAGTAAAATATTGTCATTGTTACAAAACCTACTAGTCAGAACAAGATTTTCATATGGAATTCTTACAGTAAAGATGATAAATTCATAAATAACAAACTGAAGAAGCAAGAAAGGAATCCTATGTATGTGGGGAACAACAAGATAAAATCACAAGTATTATGCAGGGAAGTGAACAAATAAGCTCTTTTGTCACAGGCTGTTCTCATTATCCAAAATCCAGTCACAGTTGCATTCATGACATTCAATTTATTTCCCTTCATCACAGGACTAATTACATGGCCAAGGTAAAAATAATAAGCTAATTCAATAAGCTTAACTTTCATTTTCCTCTCAGCTTCAAACACATTGCAGGTCTACCTCTTTCGTCCGTCCTTTCACGTATTATCAGCTACTAATTTATTTAGTTTGGGTCTAAACTGTGGAATACTCATAAAGAGTAATTGTGCATGAGATTATTCAGAAAAACTAAACCCAGGATTCAAAATAGATCAAAATGTACCCGGAAGGGAAAGTATGAAGCAATAAAGCAAATCACTAAAGAAGATAAACATACTACAACTACCGTTCTGATACCCATTTTCAATAGCACCATCTCACTTAGGTCACCATCACAGTTAAGATGCCAGCAGAAAAGCTGCGTATGGAATTTTGAAGGACTGTAGAAAGGAAAAGTTTTGTTAAAACATTCCTCCCCTCCATAATTGTATAGGGATCTAAATTTTCCATTTTGTTCTTTTTAATATAAAGCAGCCATATTGCAAGCCACATAACTTCACATATTAGATATGTCTACTATGTTCTGATAAATTCCATAGTCCAGAATAAACTGTTCTATTAAAATTTTTGTTCCATGACTTGAGGCTTTGTTGAGGCTTTTGGCTGATACACAACTACACCATTACGGTACAGAAATGTGTATCCTGTTTTAATCTTTCCTATGTTCAAAAATTTGTTAAGCCTGCCTGACATATGTTTGCTGATTAGACTCAATTAGCTGCAAAGCAAATTTTCATCTTCACATCATAGAAACAAAAGCAGGCGTCATTTTTTTCTGTGGTATGCCAGTCTGGTTCAGAAACACTCCAGCCCTCGAAGAGGGTAGAAATTAATAGGTATAAAGAGCCAGACATACATTCCAGAAGTGAGTCATTCTTGTCAGCTGCTTAATCTGTGCCTCACTAATGACTTGCTGGCCTTACTGGTGCATTGTAGCATGAAGACTTTCCTGGTCTGCATTTAGGATGACCATGTGACGCACTTGTGGTTTTGCCAATTGTGAGTAATGTAAGGTCATCCTAAACAAGTGCTAATAAAACCTTTATATCACCTCACACTTGCATGAATTCTCTATCTAGCACATAGCATCTTAGAGAAGTAATTTCTCAATGCTTAAGTGATTTTTAGAAGAAAATGTCCAGATTGTCTGGATAAGCTGAGATCAATTTTATGAAAGCCAGGGCTAGGAGACATGGTAAAACGGTGTTACTACACACATTCATGCCTCCCTAGTCTTGGGACTGGTGCCAGCTCATGCCAGCTGCTAATATCTGTACCAAACCAATGCAGGATCAGCTTTAATACCAGAGGATGAGAAATTGCTAGCAAAGAAACTTTAATAGCATTCTTTTTGCATAGTGGGGTCCCATAAACATCAAGGAATATCTTAGAGCTGGGATAAATACAGTGAAACCCTGTCTCCATCGGGACTTTTGCCACAGATACCAGAAGAGGCAGGATTTTTAACTGCTGAGTTTAAGACTGCTTTGCTTCAGAGGATGTAACGTCTGTCCAGAGATTGTGAAGGTCTAGCAGGAATGCCAGGTGGGAAAACCCCTCTCTTTTTAGTGTGCTGAGGGATCTTTATTTTTGCTTCAAAGAGCTGTGCCATTCTTGGCCATTTATTCACTGCCAGCAGCTAACACTGCCTGGGTTAATGGCAGACACTGGCTGTGGCTCTCTAGAGACGGTTGGGTTTTCTTTTGTTTTGGTTTTTTTAAGTTTATTTTTAATGGAAGGCTAAAACACAAGCTTCTGGCCTTAAGGAGGAGAGTGAAAATAGTATTTGGTGCTATAGGATTGTGGGAAATTCTGAATTTTGTATAATTTTTTTCCTGCATTTAGGACAGCCGCCTGAAACTGTTTGCTAGCAAGTAAATATTTCTGAATAATTTTTCTTCTGCCTTAGAGAACTGTAAAATATTATAAATAAATGGGAGAATTCAAGAAAGTTTAAAAGCCCAGATACAAGCCCTGAAAGTGTGGAAATATACTTTGTTCTGCAGCATGAATATTACTGTAAGATAATATAAAAATGTGTTCCAAATCTTGCTTTAATTTAACTGATTACAGATCAGGAATATCTAGAAGTTATCAGTGGACTTCTTGATTTATACCCAATTCAGCCATGAAGAAAAAAAACCAATATACTTTAAAATACACCATCACATTCACAGTGATCAAAAGTGGAGGTCCAGGAAGAGAACAACAGAGCAACTATCTATGATGCTTCCTCCTGAACATTCTTCCAATCTCCAAATCTTAATCCTTCAGCCCTAAATCAGTGACTTAACAGCTTCTGTGTTCCTGCATACTCTGATTACAGCACAATGTAAACAAAGAAAAATTCCAAGACCCAAAATTTTCAAATGTCTATGCTAAAATTTAGTCTTATGAACATTTACATTGCTTCTCAAAAGCATTTTCACATACCTTATCAAAGCCTCCGGAAAATACCGATTGAAAGTAACAACTCAGTGTTATCCAAACAGAAGCACGTTGCAGAGTCATTGCTGATATAGGAACACTGCATCACCTGTTCTCACTCAGACTAAATTTCAGGTGTTGGTTAATGAAATTAGTCAGGTTAAATGACTATTAAATGAGGCGTATCTGCACTATGCTAATTCTGAGACTTTGTGAGGCTGCCTAATAATGCTAACGGCTCTCTAGCACTTTTCTTGCATAAGAATATTTTAATAATTCCTTACTATAAACTAGAAACATTATTTTGTTTGAAAATTAAATGGTATTTCACATGAAACTAAATTTTTTTTAACATATTCTAGAGTTCCAGTCTTATCTAACCATATTTTGTTTTGTTTCCACGCACCTTTGTCACATACATCCTTAGGAAATTGGATGTATTTAGATAATATTTTTAAAAACTATTTAAATTACTTAACAACCTAAATCATTGAGGTGCTTTTGCAAATGTTTTTATTCACCCTAAACAATAATCTGCATGTTAAGTGGGATTTTAGATTAAAGTAGCAGGACCTTGATTTAGCACTTAACATTTAGAAAATGTATTATATTTTTGACAACTCTACATGAGCATGGCAAACCAGAAAAGCCATCACTATATGGCTGCAATGTTCAGACTTATTATAGGTTTTACAATTTTTATCTGGACATGCTTAAAGAACTTCAGGTGGATTCTTTTGTTCTTTCATACAGACTGACAAAGCATAGGTTCAACAAGGCCAAGTGCCAGGTCCTGCACTTAGATCACAACAAACCCATGCAATCTACAGGCCTGGGGAAGAGAGGCTGGAAAGCTGCTCAGTGAAAAAGGACCTGGGGGTGTTGGTTGACGGCCGGCTGAATATAAGCCAGCAGTGTGCCCAGGTGGCCAAGAAGACCAACAGCATCCTGGCTTGTATCAGCAATAGTGTCGCATGGTTTAGTGGTGACCTGGCAATGCCTGGTTAATAGTTGGACTTAATGATCTTAAAGGTCTATTTCAACCAAAATAATTCTGTGATAGTATCATTGATTATCAAAGTCTCGCAACATTCATTTCAGATATTCCAGTAAGATCTCAAAATTGTAAGAGGAAAAAAGTTACTGGTAGAGTTTGTGGATGCATCAGAGACTGCACAGGTTTGTGCAGCTTATTAAAAGTACCCTATGGCATAGCAAATTCATTTCCACGTGTTCTTCAGTATTCTTTCCTGTTCATAGAGATTGCAAGATGATATTGTTCATAAGTAGAAGTTAGAACAGATGTGTCATACTAATCTGGAAATCACTGGTTCTGTAACACGTCTCTTTTACCCCTGAATTTTAATAATGATTAGATTGTAAAACTTGGAATATAGCTCAGCTGATCATTGAGATCAAATGAAAAGAGCAAGGATGTCAGAAATTAAATTGGACATAATACGTACTGGGGAAAAAAAAAAAATTCCCATACAAAAATAACACTTCTTTCTTCTCCTAAATACCCATTCTCTTCTGTTGCTGCTAGCAACCCGAGTACATATTCCCTGCTTCCTTCAGAAACTCCCACTGCTCTGCTCCATACCTCAAGAGTAAGGTAAAGTTATTTAAAGTATCTCAGTTCTAAGCAAAGCTATCAAAACAGCCGTTTCATTCACAAATGCAGAGGTTATAGACAGATAAAACCTAGAAATGTTATCTGTCAGTTTAAAATATGATCTTTTCCCTCTAGGATGCAGCTTCAAAGTTACTGTTCCTCTGTGTATATGCATGCATAAGTATGTGCGTAAGTGCATGTATACCTGTTTGCAGTCCAGTGTATGAGCATGAGTTAAATCGGCAAACACAAAGAGGGTTCCTAATGAGGTAACTCCCCTGGGAAATGAATACACTGCCACATAACTCAGCTATGTCTCAGTAGATCTCTCCCTAAACCTACAGAAATCAGAAGAGTAGTGTCATGAGGCTGCATCAGCAGGGAATAAGGGCTGTTGAGATGTTGTCACATTTTAAATCCAAGGACAAAGCAAGCTGAGTTAGACAGCAGCTTCTGTGAATGGAGAGTAAGCTGCAGGTAGTCAGTGCCACTTCCACGGGCTCATTCTCCAGACTTTTCCCTATTTTTGAACGAGTCATTGCTGCTCTGATTTCCAGCCTTCCATGGACGGATGCATGAATTTCTTATGAGAACTAGTACAAACTGTGGCTCAAATATCATTGAAACTGATGTCTGCCAAGAATAATATTTTAGTGGTGTTAATGCCTCTGATAAACTATGTATTACAATGATAATTTATATGCATCACAGAAGTGTATTACCTCAGAGAAAAAGTAGGTTTTCTGTTTTAATCAGTACTAAAACAGTGTTATAAATACAATGAGAATTATTTATTGCTTTTCAGTAAAAAGTTGCTTCTTTGATCTTTTAAAAGTTAGCCAAGGTATCTGGATTTGCTTTGTAAGGTTTAAAGTCACAAAAATTATAAAACATTAAGAAGTAACTTTCAAATGGTTTTTGGAAGACAAGACAAGGTTCCTGTACAAGAAATGCAAAGCATTTTTTATGAATCTCAGGTAACTGGGCTGTAGATTAGTGTCAGAGTGCAGCTTCAGCACAACTTCAAAACCAATCTAAATATCACAAATCTATAGTCTTGTAATCTGCTCTACTGTCTATCACCCTATGTCTGTCTTGGAAGTTCTAAGATAGCTCGTTCATTTGGCATTATTTCCTAAGGCACAAATCAAAATTTAGTCCAAACTTGTCAAAGCAGAAATTTTTAAGACATCGATTTTCCCCTACAGACATCCAGAATTATAAAAAGTATACTGTAACTTTTCGCTAATGACAGTTATGAAAAATAAAATGTGGTTTCTACCATAGTTTGCTCTGCTGTTAAAAGTTGTCCCATTACTCTCAATCAGCATGCATGTGTATTTCCTAAATAGCTTTGGAACCCACGCTCTGATTTCAACTGAAATTAAACAAAAGGATATTGATTTCAGAGATTATTGTGTTTCCGTATGTGCAGCAGACACAGACGGCCAAACTGAGAATAGATATCATATAACTTTCTGGCTGAGGGAATGGCTACAGAAGGAGTTCATGCTTTCTATACCAGAGAATCCACACGCCAGCACTTATAAATACTCAGTTGTAGGAAAAGCCTCAGGATTCTTGTACCTTAACCATCAAGGCCAACCAACCGCAAGGCAGCAGTCCACAGGAAGTGGGATTTCATTCACGCTGCAGCTTTGCGTGCCACTTGCTATTTGCATTACTTTTATCATTAGTCAGACATGGATTTATAGCAGGGTGGGGGATGGAGGGTGGTGTCTAAGAAATGCTAGCCTCCCTTATTAACACAATAAAGTGCTGTGCATTTGGCTGGGATTTCTGGTATCTGAGCTCCAGCCAAAGTGCCTGATGTCTGGAAATTGTGGCCGGTATCCGCACAATTCAGCCTCAGGGTTCACCTGCACAAAGTCTCATGCTATGGGTTTACTGTAGAGGTTTTGTGCAATTACCCTGCACAGCAGCATACCTGTCTTTTTCCACCAGTTAAGATCAGTGGGGATATAATTAGTTTAAGCAAAAGTTCAAGCAATGAAAACAATCACTTATTTCCAATGTTCCACATACAGATTAAGCAGATAAGAGAGAACATCATCCTCCACCGGTTTAGTGACTACTTGGAATGGACACATGAAAGGACTATTTGAAGGTACGTTCCCTGCAAGATTTCATAAACAGAGGATGGTGAAAAATTCATGTACAATTACAGTGTTCTACACAGCATTGTGATTTAGGTACTGGAAATTAATATATGTAGTGAATAGTGCGATTATGAAGCAACCTGATAGCTGAGGAAAGGCAAATTTTCTAGTCATCTTATAAAATATTTTGATTTTGTGTCATTTATACAACAGATTCTGAAGTACTGAAGCAAGTGTATTATATATACAGTGTATTATATATACAGTGTATATATATACTTTTATCCTTATGGTTAGCTGCAACTGCTCCTGTAACTCCAGATGCAATCAGGTCTTTCCATTTTGGAAATCAAGGGCAGACCTTCTGAGATTAGGTTTAAAAAGCAATACTTTTATCTCCTTCAGAGATCAATGCTCAGAAAAATTCTCCGCAATAGTGAACTACACTGACACTCCCTAACTGAGTTCTCGGCTGGTCATATCAGGCTTCACAAAGGATGGCATTAAGGTAGCTGGAATTTCATTGAACTGGCGTGGGTCTCTCTGCCCAGTATTTCCCTGTCCTTCTCAGGCTAGCACAACAGAAGTGAGCTCAGACCTGCCTGTACCTGCCAGTGCAGGCATGCCCTCCTTTACATATTTGTAACTTGATTTTAGGCAAGTTATAATCAGTAGAAAATGGGTGGGTCTGGAAAAAGGTTAGAACTTGTCTGGAATTTTTGGTGAAACATCTTCAAAATACAGCCTTTTGGTGGAAGCATGGTGATTTTGAAATGGAAAATTCTCAGAAGGATAGTTCATATTGAGAGCCAAGTGTAAGGCCGAAAGCAAAGACCTAAAAACCTAGATAAGCATGGTACCAATTAACAAGAGTTTTCTCCTGGGATTTAGGCAACCAGCATCAGAAATCTTTGGTTATTAATCAGATATAGCAGAGATATAAGATCCAGGCTCCCATATTCCAAATAACAGTCTGATTTCCAGTGGAGAAAGCACTAAATGTAGTAATCATGGACTTTTGCAACACTTTAAGACACCAAAATATTGTATATAAAAGCCCTGCTGAAGGTAAGCAGGATTTGGCAAGTTAATTTGCCATCATCTGAATTCACACAGCAACTTTGCTACACAAATAAGGCTTTGCTACACGCATAAGGCTTTAGCAGTTTTTAAAGCTACTGCAGCTCTAATCTCTACTATAAGTTGTTAAAGTTCTCAGATCACATATTCAAATCTCTTGGGCTTGGCATGAGATGTTGGGCAGCCAGATTTTTTGTCTATGGACATGCCCACATAAAATATACATGTATCCTGATATCAGGATTTTATTCTTCACAGTAATAGTCTACAAAAAACAAAAAACCAAAGAAAAGTTACTTGAAAAGTGTAAGGAAAACGTTGCTCTAAGTTTAATCTTGTTTTCCAATTCCTAACTAGAACTTTTATCAGCAGTTTCATATCTAATGTGCAACATTCCCCTGTTATGCTATGGATATTTCAGTGAGGCTATCAATATTTAACTGATGTCAACAAACAGATCGACTGAAAACAGATGTCATAGCTATGTATCCAAGTAACTCGTTAAAAATATGTGTTCTCTAGGCCAGCTTTGTAAGACTGCAGATAAAGCCCAGCATTTCAGTATGACCTGTTTAGTTCCTCTGTTGCTGAAGCACTGTGGTATTCCTAGGAACCCATAATAGTTAGGAAAGACAGACGACTGTGCAATATTTAAACAGATGAGAAGAAGAAGGATTTAAGCAGAACATTAACAAACAGGATTTTTAAACTTACTAAATGAAGTAAATAAGAAAGGAATCCCTTATACCTTTTTTTCCTCAGAATTCCTGAAGTTTTTGTTAATATGCCTTTGCATTTAATATTTTCATGGTGAAGTGATTTTAGGCTGCCTTTTGTCTAGCTCCGTGAACTTGCCACCGGCTGCCGCAAGAGAAGAGCTCCAAAGAGGAGATATAAGGACTCCCGGAAACAACACCTCAGCCTAGGCCATATTGACCACCATCAGTGGTCCACCCTGGCCTCCAATCGGGAGATTTGGAGACACACCATACATAACGCTGCTGTCTCCTTTGAGAGCACGCGTAGAATCAAGCTCGAGGAGAAAAGACAGCGCAGAAAGAACCGTGCCTCGACTATACCACCCAAGGAGACCCTCCGGTGTGCTCTTTGCAACCGGTCTTGCCTATCCCGCATTGGCCTTTTCAGCCATCAACGCGCTTGCAATAAGCGTGGGCAAAGCCCTTCCCAAATCTTCGTCCGCGAAGTCAAGCCATGATGATGATGATGATGATTTTATTACTTTTTAAAAATAACCTACAACGGTTAATTTCATACTAACGAATAAAGGGTAATGTCCAAGAGAGCAAAAGTTCTTATAACAACAAATCATGTTACTGTTGGTGAAAATCTTGTCCAAAACACCATCACCAGTCATGTAGAGCCATTGGCAAGCTTCACATTTCTGAGCCCTACCTGTTGTAAAATACAGGAAGGGGAATAATTTAGATTCAAATTCGGGATACATATATGAAGCACAAAATGTCTGGGGATGGCCCGAATAGTGTCAATGAATATTAGCTTTTTATCAGAAAAAAACCCAAAACACCGAACATCTTGTATAGATTTAAGTACAAGATTAAAGACTCTACTGTAAAGACTGTATACAGGATTGAACTCTCTCAGTTATTCAGCAGTGACAGCTAATGCAGAAGGCTTCTGTTCAGAATTACATGGAAAGGCCATGCTTAGCGCCACCAGATTCACCAGCCTAAATGCAAAGGTAGATAAACAGTGTTTTACAGATCTAGTCTAGTCTATATGCTTTTGCTGGACTGAACAGGAGTTCTCTTAGGAGAAAAAGTCAACCTTTGGTGTTTATTTTCAAATAGAAACTTACGGGAAAGATTAATTTTCTACCAGAACAACCTAGAACGATGCACTAGAGTATGACTGAGGAAAAAAATACATCAACACATATAAACACCTCTGTATATGTGTGCACTGACATCTGCGTTCCTCCTCCATTTTAAAATTGATCCTAGTTATGGATAACAGTTAAACAATTTCCTTGAATTTCTTAGAAAAATATTTTTCTTAAAATATAAGTTCAATAATTCCAATAATTCCTTGATTTGGAAACCAAAATATTAACAAGGATAAGCAGTTTCAGAGGGTATAATTACACCAATAGTATGAAAGCGAAGCATTATGAAGTACAAATCTATGTCAAAGATCATGGATTTGGTCACCTTTCTCAAGAAGGGGATTCTTCTCGTTGAGAATTGAACATTTTCTCACATACATGTGTGTGATACTGTTATATTTCCAACTCTTATAATTTTTGCTGTAGTTTACTGTTCCACTAAAACCTAGTGCAACTGAGACTGAGCCTTATGATTCTTTTAAAAAGTACACTCATGATTTTGACAATGTTCAGTAAACTGCATGCAATCTTAAAAATGTTCCATTATATAAACTACTGTTTTATCAGTGGTTTTGCTATCAGAGCACACTGAAAATAGATTCCCTTATTTTCTTTTCATAGAGAGATAATCTGGTAGTAACTTAGAGAGGACAATTCAAAATTTTCTGATAAAATATTGTATTATGTAGTGGAATAATGTGCTGCTAATCATTTTCAGATCATTGAAAGTAAACTGAAAAAAATTTAATAAGGCCTTTCCTTGAAGCTGGAGCCAAAAGTGCTTTGGCCAATTTAATTAACTACTGGGTATATTGATTCTACTGCTTCAACTTCAGCTGAACCCATTGCAAACCCTTTGCCAGGTGGGTAATGGCAGAAAAAGAAGGGACGGATACAATGTACCTAGGGCTCTTTTCAACAAATAAATAAACCTAGCTAAGTTCACCCTAAAATGTGAGAACTCTAAACGCAACTTCTTCATACGGCTTTCACATGCAAAATTGTGAATACAGTTACTTTGAAGATTTTTTTTTCACCATATGAGTAAAATACATATATACACTTATAGGCAAAAATAGTAAAAATGCATTAACCCCTTCTGGGAACTCTGATAGGGGAGCTCTAGGACAAGACACCAGTGAGAATACCCCACAGGTGCGTGTTTCATGATGATAGTAACTCATTTATCCACTAATGTCCGTTTGTAAATTGGACCAGCACACAACAGGGCTTGTAGTGCCTCTTTTCAGATCTGCTTCTGCTCCCCAAAGAGCTTCTTGCTAAATCCCAGCTAGAAGCATCACTCTCTTGCTACTGAATTAACTTTATTCCAGAGATAGGTAAGGAGGCAAAGACCACAAAAGCACATATGGCTCTTTTTAACCGCTTGCAGCGGTACAGAGCTCCCAGCATTACTTCATGTCATGTACCTTTGGGGTCTCCAAATGCCTCCTCAGCTAGAGAGCACAAAGGAACCTGGGAGAGTTGAACAGAACTCCAGGCTGACATTCCATACCAGCATTTAATCCTTCCTTTTTTCCCCTTGGCCACTGGCAAAAGAAGACATCCTCCTAACCCCGAAGTCAGGCTGAAAGTACTCGTAGGTCTTCTCAGCGTTCCTTAAGGAACTGTGAGGAGGCAGCCTATGCAAATGAACCCTGTTACTACAATTTTGCCTCTCCACTAACACAGCGAGTGATTTATTTCCTGGAGCTTTTGACAGAAGAGCTTACACAAATATGTGAAAACGGAGTAACCAGTATTACACTAGGTTACTACAAACTGACCAACAACTTCCATTTCTGAGCTTGACTTTAAAACATGTAAAAATAGCATCAGACAATCATCATTACACTTAACCCATCATTACATCTAATCAAACACGTACGTATCACAGCGAAACACGACAGATCTAATTGGCAACAAGGGTAATTGGCACCATGAATGCACCCCTTAGAGAACAGAAATGAAAATGTGGACTGTTCACTACCTGTGACTACCAATAAAAATACAGAAATACAGAGAAGTAACATTTTCTTGCCACATTTTTGTCTCTGAAAGTGTTCGATTCATACAAGAAAATGCATGTTTTGTGTCTTTTGTTTTGTTCTATTATTTTCCTCAGAAAGAAGAAAGAGGAGCAGCGTTACTCCTGTCTATCTTCTGTCAAAGTATGATTACCCCTAATGGTATTTTTTTCCAGTGTATTCTGAAGTTACCTTAGTGATAGGGCTCCTTCCAGCGGAAATCATCCCACTGCTTGAATAGGACTCCATTTCACAGTATCTTTCTACATTTCAGTGAATCTTAATGTTCTCACTGATTTTATTCCCTTTCGCAACACGATAAATAAGCTGCACAAGCTCTGTTCCTTCCTCATGATCTCTCACCTGATGACGCTCTGTACAAGTACTGTTCATGCAAGCTATGTGTCATGGTTCAGGCCCAGCTGGCAACAAAGCACCATGCGGCCCCTCATTCACTCCTTCCCTCCCAGGTTGGATGAGGAGGAGAATCAGAATTTAAAAAGGCCGAAGCTTATGGGTCGAGGTAAGGACAGATTAATAAAATAAGGACAGGCCTTTATCGACCACACAGATCCTTCAGAACTAGTCCCTCAAACAGTTCTGTAACTCTAAAATACAAACATAAAAAATAATTACTTTCTATTTTCTTTCTATAATTTGATGGCTGAAATGAGAGAGGTTAGGAACAAGCCTCTCGCATTACTTCTGCACTATTTTGGGCATTTAGGACTTCTTTCTTAACCAATACTCTATTATAGAGGTCCCAGACCATATTGTCAGGAGGAGTCCTATTGACACAATGCTCTGCTTCCGTTTTGAAAAGTAAAGTACTATTAGAAGTGACACGGTGTGCTCATGGCTCAGACCTTCTCACCTAGTAATCCTTCCTTCTGATGTATATTTCAAATCCTGATCCGCTGGCTGAGTAAAAGATCAGGATTACAATTAATATAAAGAATTAATTAACTATGATGCTTGTGAGACAGAATAAATGGTTCCCCTTTCTCCTCAGAACAACTTAATCTTGTATAGTAACAAATAGAACCATAAAAATCTGTATCAAAAGGAAATTGCCTCTATTCATCATTTACTCAAATCCCTTTCAAGTGCTAGTTTTCTTATTAGGTTTGGTTTTTTTTTGAGGAAAATATGCTATTTCATGAAGCTATTTAGATCTTACAAAGACGACGCAGAAGATTTCACTGCCTCAATGCCTATTTCTTCACAAAAAAATCTTTTACATTTTACACGCAGAAGTTTCATAATAGACATTTTCTTAACATTTAGAAACTTCAAAGGATCACTATTTTTATTCCTACTTTAAAATATATATTTTAGTTTTTTCCCTAATATTTATTGATGTGTGGAATATGAGTGCTGCAAAAAGGGTGCTGCTGTTTATTCTTTCAGAGCAGCACAAGCTGCTTTTCTCATTCTTACTGTGAACTGCTTTGAACATCATTTCCATTGAGCGTGCCAACTTTTCATATTTTGTGAGCCAAGGCCTCCTGATTTCATAGCCAGCTTGCATCACCATGCAAGCTCAATTTCTATTTTATACCCTAAGTATTAAAGTGATGAAATCTGACTCGGTTACCTTAGGGCTAAAAAGACTGCAGTTTTGATCAACGATCACTGTCAGCTTTAACACACATTTTCTTCAATCCTGCTTTGTGTGCTGGAGCCATTAGGATTGGTTTTGCTGTAGTTAATTTGGGGGTTTGGGACTGGAAACAATGTTTAATTTAATCATAGAAGTTTGTTCATGTCAACCACATTTTTGGATCAGTTAAAGTTCCATGTTGTGTTCAGCAATGCTTTGAGACTCGGGTGACACTGTCTAACACTCATAAAGCAATTATTTATGACTGTCAATTTTCTGTCAAAGTCCTCAAACAATATACCTTTGAATATATGAAATGCAAAGCATGCCATTTTAAACAAAAATAAGCTAAATGACAATACTGCAGGAAATAACAAAATGTGTAAATAAATGTAGTGGAAAATGAACAAATCATCTCTAATTGATCCTGCATTCAATTTATCCATCTCCCCCACTGCATTTCCCATGCTTTCAAACACAGGAAACTATATACAAGGAGAAATCTAAAATGTGATCAATCCTTGTTTTTAATGAAGCAGACGATAACCAGAATATCATACTTGGAGCTTACTCTGTGTTAGCACCTTTCTCAACAGAGCTGTTTCACCCTCATCCCGACCTATAGATCATCCTGATATATTGTAAGTCATCACTTTCACCAACTTTAACCATTAAGTGGTTTATAATGCAAAGTAACACCTTTCGAGGACCTGAGTAAGATTAGCAAACTAATTCCTGCAATGGGGATTTTATTTGACTTAAAACGGAAGACCAGTTCACACCACTCAGATCTAATTCCATGAAACTTAAGACCCATATTCAGCAGGTTGAGATTTAGTTACTTACTAATTAGGAATCCTGACATGGTGCTGATTACTTTTTAGTATTTCTTAACTTACTGAGGTTTTAGCTGTGTTTACAAAGACTACACTGTCAGTCACTGCAAAATAACTTTGTTCCCTTAAAGGGACAACACCCCTTTGTTAACTTATCCGCTATTGTACATAATTATTCCTAGGCAGAGCTTACTTTTATTACGGGAGACCATGCAAAATCTCCATACTGCAAGACTGCACAAGGTTGACAGTTGATTGAGCTGGCAGACACTCAAGCCGGGTATATACCTCGTGGTTAGCTTGCACATACCAGCTTTAATTCTGCCACAGTAGAAGGGAGTGTTGTAGAAAGGCTTAAAGTTAAAATAAAGAAAAAGAGAAAAGGCAGGTATAAAATGGATATGTTGTTTCAATGACCCATGAAACTAGCATGAAAAAGCCACACAGTCTTCTAAAAAGGACATACTCACTTAGGATGCTATGGTAGCATGGGACATGACCCCTGGTTCAGGGATAGCTCCAATTATTTCCATCACCTCAAGCCCCCTAAGAAAAGCTCAGATCCTGTGTTTTCATTAATTTGCTTAAGCTTTAGCACACACATTGATTTCTTCCACATATTATCATTTAAGTATGACCTTACTAAAGCAATGCCATCCCATAAGCTACACTACAAATGTGCATGCAATTCACTTGTTTTGAATATAACTGAGGATATTGACTTTACATAAATAATGTTACTTAAGTGGGCATCAATTTGTAGACTACTGTGGTATTTGGATGCCTACAACCCTACTGGTATTTTGAAGTTTCTTAGCAGATAAAATGTGGGCAGATCTCTAATTTTCAAAAACCCAGCATGTGTTTCCTTGCGTCTTTGAAAATCTGTCCTGCATCCTTTTAGTTGCACACAATTATGTATTATACTTTCTTCCTTTTTTTTAAATTACAGCTGTATTTCGAAGTAGTTAGACTACAATACTACAGAACTTGCATAAATAATAAACTTGGAGCCAGACATTCACATTATTGTCTGAAATTTACAGAATCTGAGAACTTTTTCCAACACCTACCTTTGTAATCATGTACATATTTCCTTAATATCAGTCCTCAGGCTATGCAAGCATATACAAGTAGTTAACATTATTTTTACTCCATAATTTCTGTCTGTTTGCTAATCCTGAAACAGTAGAGGTCATTTAAATCCTTACTTGATTAATGATCCTTATGAAAGTTTAGTAGAATCTTCAGTATTCTACAGTTGAAAAAGCTTCATTAACCAAAATTTAAAAAAATATATGTATATATACCACATTCTGTGGTCCTCTACTATTTGGGAACCAATCTTTTTATCCTATTTCATCATAAGAACTGGAGTGAGGGATACAAGACAGTTACATTACATTTCTGTTCTTCCTTAAACAAACTAGCATATGCTTTATTATTAAGGTCATACACCAGATCAAATTCTGTTCCATTTTAAGTATGACATGTTTAAGAAAAGTTTAGGATATCATGCAGTTCAAGATAGCTTTCACACAGAGTAAAATTCTAAAACGTTATCACTGCTGGGAAGAACTTGGTTCATTCTGCATTATGCATAAGTTTATTCTGCTGTTTTACTTACAACCACATCATTTAAACACCCTCCCACACAAGCCTTTTCTCATACTCAATCTGCATCCATGGTGATACTTTTGCACTCGCATTATGAAGGGGGCAAACGAGTTCGATCTCAATGAAGCAGAAGTTTCCACAAGAATATTAAACAATACACAAAATCTCTGGACCAGAAATTGCTTCCAAATTAAACACAGAGAAGAAAAGATGCTTGCTGAAAATAAATCATCTTTTACCCAATAATTTGACTAAACTGAAATAACATTAAAATTACTCTTCAACATTACAGGGAGTGAGAAGTCAATATTACAGCAAGGAGTCGTCCCAATTCTATTTAATTGCATGTTCAAGCAAACAGATTCTAGTAGCCTTTTAAACTGTTAGTTGCAATATAAGTAATCTCAGAACAGCAAAATAAGTTTATTGCCTGTGGGCTGATTTATAAGTTTATGTACACGTGAAGAAGTGTGTGTTTACCGACTCATGTTTGTGTCCTCTAAGGATAGAGATATTAGTTGCTAATATTGATTAACTAATTTTCTCTTACCTTAAGTACTCCCTGAGACTGTCTTGCAAATAAAGACCTTCCAAGAGCAGGCAAGAACCAAGATATAATGTATTTTTCCCCGGGACTGTACTTCATGTGAATTCACAGATGGATGGTTTTTAGGATAAGACAGGTCACTTGGTAAATGTAATACTCCATAGCTATGAATGGAAGTAGTGCTGGAACTTAACTGGCATAACACCAGCCACCATACGAATGGGGGAAAATTGATATTTTGGTTCAGGTCTTGATTGGCTAGTTTTCGACTGGTGAGTGAGAGAGAGGAGCTGCCCAACTGCATCACAACGGTTCCTACAATATGTCCCTTACATGCTCAAACTAAACCACCACAAAATACGCACCAAAGATGACACACCCCTGCACCTCTACTCAGTTATTGTTTTGTGGTACTCAAATTCTTCAAACCACAATGCAGTAAGAAGCATTTCTTTATTTTTAATTTCTACAGTCTTCCTTATCATACACCCATAAGAACTGACTGATTCTTCACTATTTCCCGACTCACTGATGTTCTTCCTCCAAAAAGCCCCCAGTTTATAAACCACAATCTCTCTGAAGCTACTCCTTAGCAACATGTGCCTATATGCATAGGTAGTTTACCTGATATTGCTACAGAGTAAATCCTATCACATCTGATTGTCTTTTTTAACCTGTTGTCCCTTATTTCATTCATTTTTGATATCTAATTCTCCCTCAGAGTTCCTACCCCCCCAGCAGACCTTCACCTGCAGGAGACAGCACGTCATATCACAATACCCGCTTGGCCTGTTTTACATGCTTCATTCTTTTCTTTTGCTCCAAGATTAACTCGAATATGTAATACAGAAGGATAACACATGCTGGAACCTATGTCAGCTGTGCATTTTGTCCTATTTTAGATTAGCCCTGTACCGGCACTTGACATTAAGGGAAAGACCAATACACCGTTACAAACACACATGCATAAGAACACACATACAGATTTGGGACGAGATGCTACCTGCAAGTGAATACATTTATGTGTCCATACATACATAGGTAGAGAAGTCATATGGATGTAGACCTAGTGGTCCTGAGCTTGCACAGTATTAGCCTACAGGGTGAAAAGAAGAAAGGACTTTACCCACCATTCTGCTGTTTTCCCTAATACAAGCCTGTATGCTTTGAAGGTAGTCAGCAACACTAAAATAAATCATAAAGTTACAGTGTCTGGTAACCAGTGCCTTATTTTCCAATGCAAAGGTTCATTGGAGGGAATGTATGTAACCACATATACCAGGGAAGAGGGGAGAGTAAGAGAGAAAAAAGAAGTTACAAATAGGCAAAGTCTGCCAATATAGAAGGAAGGGTGACTGTGCAAGAAGTGGAAGAGAGTAAAGGGTTGACAGAAAAGCAAAGGTACGAATGAGATGAGAAGAATTTTTGTGAAAAATGACAGCAAGAGAGAACAGAAGATGGAACAATGAAAGTCCAAGAAGGAAATTAAACTAGTTCCAAAAGAAGAGAGGGCTACAAATATTTTTTAAAATCCCTTTTTAGTTTTTCTTTTCCTACAAATACTTTGGGATCACAACTACATACTTAATCCCTGAGATGTTCAGTCCCTGAACATACCAATAAAAATTCATTAAAACAAGTACTCTGTTACAGTACTGATTGCCTACAGCCATAGGTTAATTAGTATCTTTCTAACTGGTGAGTCCTGCATGTAAATGAGGAATGTGGATCTCAAAATTTTACAATTCTGGACCAGCTGAATACTGTGCATGTTATTGTGACATACTATAACAGAAAAGGAAAATAGTTTTTTGTCCAAAAGCACAATTCTAAATAAGAAATAGCTTTTTGCTAATAAAATAGCAAAGACCATGATCACAAAATCAATCCTTTTTAAGAAAACAATATTAGCCATCTCACTTGCTGCGGGATGAAGCAAAGGCATACAGTTTTCATTTTCAGCGGCGGTTGCTAGGATTCACTGCTGTTTCCTAGCAACATAATTTTAACCTACTTTCCTAGCGCATCCCTTACAATGAACAAAAAGTCTTTCTAGAAGCAAATCTTCAGCTGTTCTATCAATAGAAGTATATGCATGTAATAGTAAATCAAATGTATTTCTGGAGGAGTTATTGAAAGATTCATTATTTTTCCTGAAATAAGTGCAATGAATATAAAATTGATAATGAAGTATCTCTGAAGAACCATAGACTTTCAATGTCTAGTGTTCTTGTGATTCTGGATTTAATATAATCTCTTGAGGAAAAAAAAAGATTTGCTTCTGATGGAAAAATACATTGTTTCATGAGGAAGTTTACGGGAAAATTTGAGAAACGAACCTAATGAAAGCAGGACCTAATTTCAAGAATTCTTAAAATAGAGAGTGCTCCTTTTTTGACTGCATTGAGATCCTTGAAGTGCAATATACGGAATATTAAAGAATAAAACACTTGGGCATATTTTTAAGCCTTATCAAGATACAACAACTGAATAAAGATCCCTCTTTAACAACTCATAAGGGATGACACATGTAAAGGAACAAACTATACTCCTCATTTCCAGTACCATTCTCATAACCATTGTTTAGACACCAACCTGGTAAAATTAAAATCCTCTGGTATTTTTTCAGAAGAGGAGTGCTTCTGCCCTGTAGCTAATTAAGCAAGAATTACAAAACACCAGAAGTAGGACATTATTCACAGTAGGACATTCATTTTCACTTTTCGTGAAATCCGCTAAATGATTCAATATCATAATCAAATCATGTACACGGCACAATAGGAGCATCACAGAGCTTTTTTAATATCAATCTGCAATGGAAAAATGATTGTACCTTCCTTCTGAGAATTTGTAAAGAAACCTTGCATGCCGTATATAACTTAGAGAAATCAATCTATGCAATGTCATTGCTTCTTTTCCAGCAGGCATTCCCACAATCTGTCAACAAGACATACACTTTAAATTCAGAATAGCTCAGCAGGCTTAATCAATATGGGATTCAGAAGAAACAGTAGATCACTTTAAACATGTATCAATGCATATCTTGTCAAGCTAATACTCAAGATACTGCAGAAGGCATAGGGAAGACTAGAGAAATTAAGCAGATAGGTGACACAGGAAAGCAATGCTGACATGTCCAAATTTTAAAGCATTTTTTGAATTTCTAAACATAAAAAAATAATAAATCCCTGTGTAGATTAATAAATACACAAGATATCAGTCCTGGTCTTATTTATCAGTTCTTAGTATAAAGATGACTATTGATATATTATTGAAAATATAAAGTTCCATTAATGTTACTCAAAATTGCTAAGTTGTTTGCTATTACATTCTTTTTTGTTTCTTCTTACTTAAACAACTAAAAGAGAAATAAAACCACATGATATGTGACATCATACACAACAAGGAAAACATACAGCTCATCAGCAACATAGAAATAGTTTTTTCACAAACTGTTGACTGAAATCTTGGTAAAGTTTGAACACTGCTCTGATACATTGGTAATTTAATTGCAGTTAACGATAAATGGATCAGCTCTAATATTTAGAGAAAACTCCCCTGATTTATGCAAAATTTTTTTCAGTTGGAAAACTATTCTTGGTGTAATTACATAGATAATATATTACTTTACTCCAGTAACTCTTCTAAAGATATCCATAAGTTTACCATCATGACGGTGTACCTGTGTTGAATAAGAAGCTAGTACATGATTGCAAATTATATATTATTACTGATAAATAGAATAACTCATGATTGTAACACAGATATCTGACAATCGTCTTGTTTGCTAGGTACCCTGTAGTATTTAATTATGATATCTTTCTTGGATATAAAGTCTTATTCCTGAGATACTACTGAGATGAGATGTAACATCATATCAGAACTATAGACGCATAATTCCTCCTGTATAAATCCTTCTGAAGTATTATCCCAGAAGTCAGCATTGCTCTTTCAAGATAGTTACTTTCAGATGTGCCACTCATTAAGCAATGGTACTTCATTAGAGGTTTAAAGCATATGCACTTGACACAGCGGAAGGAACTGTGGCATGTGCAATTCAGTGAAGTTATTCTAGGCAAAGATAAACCAATATTATGGACATTTAATAAAGGTTAATGCAATGAATCATTCTGAGAAATTCTACAAATACCTATCCCACAAAGAATTATTAAACACTACTGTGAGTATGAAGTTTGAGAAGTGTTTAGAGTAGCTCTCAGACTTTATTAGGTTAATCTACTGTATTTTGTAACTCATCACAAACCCACAGGGAGGAATGTGAGAAGCCACTGACTTTTCAATACTGATTTTTATGTTATGAAACACAAAAAAAACCAACAGCCAGCAAGAAGACAGACTGGAATATCAAAATATGGGAAGCTTTAAAACAATAGAGAAGTCCAACTGTCTTCCAAAGAAAACACTTGAAGATTAAAGAAAATGGTTTTGTAATACTTGCCAAGTCTTGTGACAGAATCCAACATCTTTTATCCTTAATGTTGTCTATAGGAAAAGACTAAAATATCTGAGATGTGCATTAAGAATGAAACCACAACATTGCTTTCACAGTTGTGTTATTGAGCACCTGAGGAAACATTAAGAGGTTGACTTTCAAAAACCACTCAGAGATAGAAAGGCACGGGGAAAGGCACGGGGAAAGGCACAGGGAAAGGCACAGGGAAAGGCACGGGGAAAGGCCCTCCTCTGAAGAGATCTGAGGGAGCTGATTTTTCCTTAACCTGATGTTAAACATGAGAACGTTTACAGTTCTTTTGTTGTACAAAAAGGGGTGTGGCTTGCAAAGGGACAGAAACAAAGGGCAGTCTCAGAAACCTCACTATGTGGAGACTTATGCACGAGTTCAAAATCTACTGAGGAAAATCTGAATAACTGTCAATATATAACATTTGAAATCAAGCATTTGAAATCAGAAAGTCTATCCATCGTAGACAAATTTTTTCTTACCATGATTTTGACACATTTTTCATTGCAGCAAGATGTTCGTCTAATGTCCAGTGATTTCCTTACAATACAACAGACCTGAAATCAAATTTAAGGATATGCAGGTTGACCTGGAGCACTGAGTCCTGTAAGTAACTTCTGATACAAAATTTGGTCCACAGGAATCAAACGTCAAGTACAACATCTGGGAATAAGTTGTTGAGACAAGGAGTTGATTTATGGGAAGAAGTTATATCATACCATTTTGCACAATAGAATCTTAGCACGCTGAATTATCCACTATTAATGTTTATGAACTCAGACACATACACGTATAGTATCTCTGCAGTGTTACAAAACCCTTAAGAGCAGAGCGTTTCAATGGTCTTGTTCAAAGCTTCCTACTAAAGATTATTCAATGTTGGTAGATTTTAATTAATATTATAATAATTCTGTACACTTACCACAGGGATCATAAGATTTTGTTAATATGCTCCTTTCTCTTGTACTCATTTAACACCCATATAACTAATTTGGCCTTAACATTTTTATTCTTAGGTCACCGCAGTATAAATTAGAAAACTGTTACATCCTATATCTCTCCTGAGCTTGGAACGATGCTTTTAATTTCTCATGTCTAGTCACAGTTTGAACTCATGTGAAGTATCTTTACTGATGTACATATTCCTTCTTAAGTCAGTGGGCCCACTGGCATAAGGACAAAAATTATAGTTTTATTTCATATATGACTATCAAAGGATGTCACACTCATTTCATATTTCTAGGAAAAACATAGGAAATTCACGGAGAAAAAGATGGGGATGCTGAAACTGCAGGAGTAACAGCCCTACAGTGGGATTTAAAGAGATAATTTTTGATACTCTGAGATCATTATTGCTATGGTAACACTTGCAATGTTCTATTGCTGCAAAATAGTTCACTGAAGAAATGAGATTGCACAAATACATTTTAAGGAAAACACACGCATGCACACCCACACAACTGAAAAACAAATGCAGCCTTTGAGAACAAAGACTCTTCAGACTTTAATTTGAATAGAACACTTTGAGATATATCCTCATAAACACACACAATTTCAAACATGTTAGGAAGAATTTCACTGTCATTTAGCATTGATTAAGCTTAAGCTAGGCAAAAAAGAAAAAGCATAAAAACCGTCTTCATAACTGTAAAATCTATTGCAAAAATTACATAGCTGTTTTCCCTGTTACTAGGTTCAGGGCTTTCAACAACATGACTCGGTTTAGTAGGACGGCAATTAGAGACTGCTGGGATTCCCAGATGGCAGAGTAGACACTGTGGGCTGTTTATCCATCGTCAGGTTTAGAACTGCGGCTGCGACACTTCTGTCGAGGCACGGCAGCACCGTGGTTGTGGGGGTGTAACGTTGGCAGCAATAGGCCAACCTAGTCAAGCCTCACTGTCGGACAGTCAACAGGAGTGAAGAGAAGGGTGTGGGAGCAAGCATTCTTGTTTCTACCCTACACAAAAATTTGTGCTGACACTACCATTACCTATCCCTGCTGGTTTGATTAAAGATGTAATTAAAGTTCCCCACCGCAGCGTAGACTTGCCTTTACTTCAGAAGCAAAATTAGTTTCCACTTGGCCTAGAAATTAGGGAAATGATCAGAAGGTGACATACCCTCCGAAATATCTGAAATGCAATGTTTGTTACATTGCCAATTTTTCAATTTTGCTCAGAGACTAATCTAATGTAATACTGAGCTAAATGTAATACGAAATTAACAAAGTTTTAAAAGGCAGATTTTTTTTCTACATGCATTATTTCTTGTGTCCTGAAAAATTGTTTTGGTTAGCAATAATATCTATTTCCCCTTAATTCCCAGAACTAGCATATCACACACATATCTAGTTCTTAGTCTTACAAATACTTATGCTTTGCACTCATGTAATCACAGAGTTTCAGATTGTTTTTGCACAGCTTTTGCCAAACTGAACCTAAAGGCTGGAAATTCGCAGCTGTACCTGACACTTATTTTAACACAGCAGAATTCCCAGCACAGTGAAGTTCCAGCACTCTAGGGACTTCTGGTTAATAATAAAATATCAACGTGGAAAAAGAATGCTACAACATTTGGATGTAAAAAGCCCAAACCTACAATTCAGCTTTAAAAATTGCTTGCACATACTTCCAATTCCTTATCAAAGGTTTTGGATACACTTCAGCAGCTCCTCATTTCTCAAAACTCATTCCCAAAGTCGTACATTCATTTTGCATACTGATCTTCAAAAATGTTTTTCTACTGTTACTAAAGGCAGGGTAACTTGTTATGCAATGGAATTGTTTTCTTACTGGGAGACATCTCTATTTCCCAGAAACGGAAATATTATATTTACCGGTTTTACTGATTTATGAAATGTTACTATTGTACTGAAGACTTCTGCACTGAAATTTTCTTCACAGTTACAGCTAAGGTTATAGACTATAAAAAAATAACACAAATGTCCTCTGAACTAAAACAGTTTCTCCGATCTGGAGATAGTATAGCGTATGTATTTCAGTTTTATCTCATCATATGTCCTAAAAATGAACTATTAAACTATAAATCTACCTTATTCACTCAATACATCATTTGGCTTTAAAAGACTGTATACATTATGTATTAGTCATAACAGTCTCCTTGTTAAAGTATGGATGTATTAGTTAGAACAGTCTCCTTGTTAACCTATAGATGTATCTGATGTGTTGCACAAATACCTCTCAACGGAATATACCTATCATGCATTTGCTGTGGAGACATAGGTTATTTTAGTCTCAGTTTGGGCAACAGTCACTGTGTGTTATTCTTCTGTTTTTCACAGTTACGTTTTGCTCAGCTTCTTACTTCCAGGCAACAATTTTGCATATAGATATTAACTTGATACAGCAAATTTTGGACCAAATGTTGGGCTTTCCATAAGGGGAGATCTGAAGAAAGTGGTCCAGGTTCCTTGTAGGTTGTGATTTAAGGGAGGATATAAAACATACGGTAAGCCATACTCAGAGCATTCAACAGTAAAAAAAAGAGCACTCAGGGGCTTAATAGTAGGCTGGATAAGGCTTCTGATACGAGCCCTTTGGGGAAACTATTTCAGTGTCAGTGTCCAGAACGATTTCAAAACTGAACAAAATCTAGCATATATCTTTAACTCATGTAAATCAGATATGAAGCTAGCTCTAACCACAGATAAACTGAAACTGAGACACAGTTTTCAGTCCGTAATACTTCCGTGGGAAACACAGAGTCTAAATGTTTCCCTTCCCAGCACCATGCTCTTTATATCACACCAGTGCAGCTCTGGCTTGATAAGTACAAATTTTCGGAAGAGTCTCTGACCTTGAACTATATACCCTTATACTCACAATACTGACTAGGCTTTCTGAAGGGCTCCTCCCTGAAGCAGAAGTAGCCAAGAAGTGCTGCAACAGCAGAGTCAAAGTCTGGTCTGGCTGTAATTCCACCTGCACTGCAAGCTTGCGTACTGGGAGAGAGACAGCGGTTGGAGAAAATGTCCTGTGTCTAACCAAGTTCTTACAGCGAGCTACATTACTGTAACTATTCCAAATTCAGTAGGATTAATTGAATTTTCATACTGACAACATTCATATTGATAATGTTGTGCAACTAGTTATGAAAAACCTACTCCTGAATTCAATGTATGTAAAAACAATTCTTACCAAAATTCTCCCAGAATAGGGTTAGGGCTTCTCCATGCTGCGTAAGGTCACCTGCAATCAGCACCTCTCAACTACTTACAGTCTTAACCACATGTCAAAAGGGCTCCTATAAAGCACAGCGTGTTTCCATCCTTCCTGTCCTCCACCGAGCAGCAAGTTACAGTTCTTACTATCTATTTTTCACAGGTTTTCATTTTGACATCAAGTTGAAAATTCAGAGTGCAGCCCAGCAGCTGAGATAAAAGCCAATTACAACATTTTAGGATTTTCTCATTTCCAGTTTCATTTACAGCACCAGGTAATATTTTGAAATTGCCATTTCCCATCATGCTGTTTAATCATAGTCCTCTGCTTCTGGTGACTTCCACAACGACTTATTTTGTTGTGATTCATGATGTAACACACCTTTGTCTTTCTTGCACTGTCTGATCACAGTTTGTTATTAGTGAATTTGCTTTGGAAATGTCCATTCTGTCTTACACTTGCTACTGACATGCTGTTTTCTAAAAAGGCTTTTAACACTGTTGGCAGCACTGAATTCAAGCAGCCATGACAGACATACATGACAGCAGCAGTATTTCCTCCTTTCTCCGAAATACAGCTCAGGAAGGAAATTGTGTTGGTGAGGTAATTCTATATCCTTAATCTAATTCATAAGAGAACAATGTTCTCTGCAATGTATAAGTACTACCTGTGGCACAAATTAAAAAAAACCACTGTATGCTAATCATCATACTGATCATAAAACCGCAGAAAAGTTGTGGTATTCTGACTTTTCTTGGCAGCAAGATAGACCTCAGTGGTGGTGTTCTGGATTTGAAATATAAATGATGCGGGAAGTACCACCACTTACAGTTTGCTCCATGCTTTCCACCATAAGACCTTGTTTTGCTTTGACTGCCAAACCCTAACCATGTGAGAGTTGAACTTGTTCCTGCTAGTCAGTTGTCTCTGGCTGTTTTGCTTTCTCTGTTGTTCTTTTTGTTTGGTTGGGGTTTTTTTCCCCAAATCAATGTTAGCTTTCAGAGCATAACCGTTTATGAGAGTGAGGGTAAGGAGAAAAGGTTTCTCCATATCAATAAATATATAGAAATATTTTTGTAGACAGTGTAGCTTCTTTTCTTAAAAGTTTGGAAGCATAGGAGCAGGAACTCAACCAGAAGCTGCCCTTCATGTCTAGCTTGTCACTTGTCAAAATCCACTCAAATTCTAACAAATTGCCAAGCCCCTGAAAACTGTCAATTCATAGTGCAGAGATTTGCATGTGCCTTCTTACCCAGAAGTCCAGAGATATCATCCCACTGGATTCCCTGAAACTGGGAGTGCAAAGTTCTCTGCAGTTACAGACCAGAGCTGGCAGTCAGAGCCCAGAGCCAAAAACCAAAAATCAAGACCTAACACAGATCCTGTCAATGTTAACCAAGAATAAAACTTAGTAACCTGAATGAAAATTGCCCTACAGTTGGATACATCTGTCATGAGGTATGTGACACAATACTAATACAAATTTCCTGAGCTTTAATCACTAGATACACACTGCAGAAAAAAAAAAGAAAAAGAAAAAGAAAAAATAATAGCTTAAAGGAGAACATTAAGGTAATAAATGGAATCATTCTGATACTTTAAGCACCCATACTAGTCATTAAATAGAAACATTTTTTCAGTGGATCTGCTTTGAAGTTGAGTCAAAACCCTTTACTTTGTTCTTCTATTGTCCCAGCTAACAATATGACTTCTGTTCCTAGCTGCCTCTTGTCACCTTTGATTCACTGCTAAAACCATCCCTTTCTTCTGCTTACTTTTATACCATTCTATTGAATATAGCTAATTTATTTTAAGAGATGTGGTAAAATGATGTGAACACTTTCCCAGTCTACACAACTTACTTTTACTTTCTTTATTCACATCCCTCAAAGAATTATAACCAAATTCTCCCATAAGGAATTTGACAGCTTATCTCATCACCTTTGCCTCCAAATCCTGTCCTCCCATCTCAAACATTTCCTGATTCTTCTCTCATTCACATCTGTTCTCTATGTTTTTCTTCTTATTCCTCTCCTTTTTTTTTTTTTTTGTCTCGTCTTTGTCAAATTAGGGATGCAAATAAAACTCTTATCCTTACAAAATTAATTTCTTGCCTATTTGGCTGGCAGTTACCAGCCCATCTTCTTTATATTTTTTAAATTTTTCAGTCTTCAGCTTACAGACGCTGTCAGAAGCTCTCTTACTCCACCTACTATTTCTCCAGTTCACTTTCTGTCTCTTAGATTTCACAGAATGAAAATGTTCATATCCAAATGGCCAATTACCTCTTCTTAGTTAAACTATCCCTAACAAGCAGTACGCTCCTCACGTGTCTCGGGTTCAGTAAGTCATCTTCTTGAAGTTTTGTTAGCCACTGTTTCCCATGAGATTCCTCGTTAGATACCTCTTCCATGAAGTGCATTCCTCCAACACTTTATGAATGCTCCGTAGGCCTCTAAACAGATCACTATTCCCTTTCTATAGCCTTATCTAGATAATCTCCTCCACAAACAACAAAGTCAGGTATAGACAGATGTAGTCAGGTCTATTGCTTTCTACACAAACACCATCCCTTCCTTCTAGTATCTGCCCACATGTGTGTTGTCACCAACCCAAACAGATCTAAAGCAAAGCATTTTTCCATAAGCCCTCCTTGCTCCTTCCTCTCTTGACTCCTGTTGACATCATCAGTGCAACATTGTCCTTTAGGACGATACCAATGACATTATTAATTTGCACAGCTCTCATTTTAGAGAGAGAAATTCCATATACTTCTGGTGGCTCCTACATTAACAAACTGTTTGCTGATAGTTAAAAACTACTTGATAAGAAAGTGGGGCACAAACAACTATGCCTCCTTAATTTCTCAGATCTCTTTTAGGAGCATACTCCAAACTGTTCATACAGTATCTTTGCAGCTTGTTGCTACCTGGCCTCTTGTTTCTCTATGGAAATTGCACAAGGTATTTGCTTTCCCTTTAAAAGACATTTGTGGCTCCATCATCCTACTTCTCATCTTTCGTTTCCTGCTGATTGGTGACTTCCGTTTTCAAACCATTCATAATGCTAATCTCCACTATGCACTTGCTAAATTTTGAAACCAGTTTGCCCTACCCTGCTTCTCATTCTTGGAAGTGGCACGTAGTAAATACCTACCACTATTTCAGAAGTTTTCTTAAAACACTCTCTGTTCACCATGCCTACAGTGGGCTTGACAAGGGTAGGCTGAGGAAGGGTAAGTTAGTCCGAGATGGTTGTCTACCAAGCTGAATATTACTCAACTTTTTCACACTCTTGGTCCTAAATTATACTACAATCACAAGCTTTTTGAAGACTGACTTTTTGATCTCTGTTATATAATAGCATCCCACCTACAACTAGGTATGAAATAGTATAAAAAATACAGAAAAGAAGGAATTCTTCTTAGAAACTCTTTTTTATTCATTATGTTACTTTTTGTTATAGTATTATGAGTCAGACAGAACCTTGCAGATATCAAAAGGAAGGTCTGAAGAGTCAAGCGAACAAAAAAAACACCCTGCAAAATTAGATTTTTATTCCTCACTCTGCCACAGTTTTTATGTGTACCTGGGCCAGTCATCTGAGACCAGCCTTTCAGATGTGACCACTCATTGTATGCTTTCTCTTTTTTATGTCTGATCCGAAAAATTAATTACCTCATTTACAGAAGTCCCAGGCATCCTGAGAACAAAGTGAGTCGAAGGTCTATTGGAGATGGAAAGTCTTTATTCTGTATCATAAGGTTGTATCATAGCCAAAACTGTGGGAAAAAATGTGCCTTTTTTTCATTTTTTGGCATTTCATCTTGTTATTAAGCAAAACTAAAAGTCAAAAAAGTAAATACTTTTGTAAAGATGAAAATAAAAAATGGAATTTAACTGATCAAAATATTTTTTGTAAATACCTACAAAGAGTTTCAAATCAGAGGGTTCTTTTTTTCCACTTTGATAAAGTTTCCATGAAATTTTAAAAGCCAAGTTATTTAAAATCTCAAAATGGAGTTATTTTCTTTTGAAAATAAAACTGGAATTACTCAAGTGCTCCTTTTTCAGCTGCAAGGATATTCACAAATACAAATACCACTGAAACTGCTCAGGTTTTGAAACACTTTGTTTCACATAGGAAAAAACTCTCAAGGGTTTGCACTGCCTTCAATTCAGGGTCACAAAAGTTATATCCACACTTAAAACATTCAGGAGATCGTGCTTTGGCCCTGATGACAACAGGCATAGGACACTCTCTTCCCTGTCTAGTACCCAAACAGAGCAGCTACATATTGAATAGTGCCTGGGAAGACTGGAAGACTTTTTTAAATTAGGGCACTACCATGGCAAGGACCACAAAAAAAGCTTAACAGTCCAGACAATGATAAAACAGTGCTCGTATATTACCCTAAACTTAGCTATTGAGTTTGTAAAACATTAACTTCCTTGTTTATCACTCCATCTGAAGCTGCATTAAAGCTACAGGGAATTAACTGCACTGATTAGATGAACAAACATTTGAGAGAGTAGCACATTACTGAGCTGGTTTTTTTTCATTGTTATACAGCTTTTTCCCACATGGGTAGGATTTGGCTGTAATCCTGTTTATAAAAATAGCTTAATTGTTATTGGTTCCTTTTTTTTTTTTTTAAATCAAGGAAAAATGACTTTTATATCAATAAACCTTCCAATAGAGATAGGCTATTTGTGTACATAATTGTGATAAAGCACTTATTCCCATAGGTATTGAAAATGTACTCTCACTCTAATTATTTATTACTAAGGAAAGTATTAGTTTGACAGAAGGAATCAAATGATAAATTCATGTGTAAAAAACTTTATGATAGATGTGTTTGATTGCAAATGGAGGCAAAAATCTGATGCTTTCAGTCTTTCAAGTTTGACTGCTTGCACAAGGAGTGGGAGACCTGAGCTCAGATGAGTTTTTTCATCATCAGATAATTTAAACACTCCTTTTTTCACATGGCTATCCTAGCAGTGAGCCCGTGGGGAGTATTCACTATGTCTCTAATTAAAACAGAATTCAAGATTTGCTACAATGCAATGACAGATCAAAACTGAATATGACTACATACTGGATGCAGCAATCTGAGTTGTGAAGGAAGAGCTCTGTATCTAGCCTCGGCTATAAAGATAATTTACTTGTTTTATGTACTGAATATTTAATATGCATATATATCTGTGTGGGTGTGAGTATATGTTTATATATGGAACCAGTGGTACCTGGATTCTAAGTAGATTTAGCATAGAATCATAGAATGCTTTAGGTCAGAAGGGTCTTTGCCCAACCCCCACTGCAGGGAGCAGGGAAATCTTCAACTGAATCAGTTGCTCAAAGCCTCAACCAAGCTGATCTTGAAGGTTTCCAGAGATGGGGCTTCTACCACCTCTCTGGGCAACCTGTGCCTGTGTTTCACCACCCTCATTGTAAAAAATTTCTTCCTTATATCTAGTCTAAATCTCCCCTGCTTTCATTTAAAACCATTACCCCTTGTCCTGTCACAACAGGCCTTGCTAAAAAGACTGTCCCCACATTTCTTAAAAGACACCTTTAAGTTCTGAAAGGCTGCAGTAAGGTCTCCCTAGAGCCTTCTCTTCTCCAGGCTGAACAATCCCCAACTCTCTCAGACTGACTTCATACGAGAGGTGCTCCACCCCTCTGATCATTTTTGTGATGTTCCTCTAGACCCTATTCTTCAAACAGGTTCATGTCCTTCTTGTACTGAGAACTCCAGGGCTGGACACAGTGCTCCAGGTGGGGTCTCACCAGAGTGGAGTAGAGAGGCAGGATCACCTCCCTCAACCTGTTGGCCATGCTGCTTTTGATGCAGCCCAGCATACAGTTGGCTTTCTGGGCTGCAAGAGCACGTTGTTGGCTCACGTCCAGCCTTTCATCCACCAGTACTCCCAAGTTCTTCTCCACAGGGCTGCTCTCAATCCCATCATTCCCCAGCCTGTGTTGATACCGAGGATTGCCTTGACCCGGGTGCAGGATCTTGCACTTGGCCGTGTTGAACCTCATGATATTCATATGGGCCCGCTTCTTTAGCTTGCCCAGGTCCCAGTATGGACCCCTGAAGGACAACACTTATCACCAATCTCCATCTGGACCTCAAGACATTGAGCACTACTCTCTGGATGCGACCATCCAACCTATTTGTTAGCCACTGAACAGTTCACCCATCAAATCTATATCCCTTCAATTTACAGAGAAGGATGTTGTGGGAGACTATGTCAAAGGCTTTACACAAGTCCAGATAGATGACACCCATAGCTCTTTCCTTATGCACTGATGTAGTCACTTCATCACAGAAGGCCACTAGATTGGAGAGGCAGGACTTGCCCTTGGTGATGCTGTGCTAGCTAGTCTCAAATCACCTCCCTGACTCCCATGTGCCTCAGCATAGCTTCCAGGAGGATCTGTTCCATGGTCCTCCCAGGTATGGGGTGAGGCTGACAGATCAGTAGTTCCCAGGCTCCTCCTTCCTACCCCCTTTAAAAATGGGTGCAATGTTTCCCTTTTTCCAGTCACCAGGGACTTCACCTGACTGCCAAGACTTTTCAAATATCATAGAGAGTGGCTTGGCAACTACATCAGCCAATTCCCTCAGGACTCTGGGATGCATCTCCTCAGGTCCCATAAGTTTAGTTATGAGACAAATACTAATGGCTTAGCCCAAAGCAATTCTTAAGTTGCATAAAAGCAGTGAGATGTCTAGAGTCTTTTACTACCAAAAATGATACACTTCAAGTGTCCAGTTGCTTTGAAGAAGTGTCAGCAGATCGACTGGATTTTTTTTTTTTTTGAGCTCTGTCTTCAGTTTATTCACCTTTACTCAGCTGCAGCTCTGTGAGGTGCTTAAATTATTAAATAAATCTAATAATTATGACAGTTATCTTCTGCCTGTTGAAGTAGAGAACAGTGAGGAATGAATGAATGTATCAGTAAGTTTCCAAGTCATCTGTTTAATGTATTTAACTCTACACACTTTAAATTTAAGCTGACATAAAATACATTATATAAAAAAATTTTGAATATACCCTGACTTCAGTTCATGAGTAATAGTTAAGTGGTAAAACAAGTGGAAGTGAAATGACATCATCTAATACTGCTTCAAATTCACACTTCCAAAGGGTATTGTTCACCCTTACTATGCAACAAGGGATTGTTCCAGCCCACATATTGTGGTGAGTGTTGCAGCGCTATGACTTATACTGAGTGGCTAAGCTGTTACAGCTGCAATAATTCAAAATAGAGTTAGCTCTGAATTATCCCTGACTAGTTTATCCAAACTGCACATGTTAAGACTTCCAACTTGGCTTTGCCATCTTAGGTCCAGTTTGGTTTATAAGCTCATAAGGTTGGTGCTGTAGTTTCCAGAAGATATATTAGCAAGCATGTAGTGCAACATATATACACATAGTCAGCCCAGGTTTCCTCCTTTCCATGGGAAAAGTCATTTGCATCACCGGTAGAGATGGAAGGTTTTGAGACATTCTGTATTAAAATAATATGCCAAATATGGATGAGATTAAGGTTTGGCTACGGAGAAATTTGGCATATAACTACAAAAGACACACACTTACTCTAAGCAGCTTTCATCTAGGTAGCAGAGATAACAGCAATGAAAACAGAGTGGCAACAGTGGTCCAGGGACCCTACATTTGCTAGCTTGTGAGAGCAATCTTCAGCTATCTTCACTGCTATTCTACTCGAATAAGTAATATTAAAGCCATGCAAAGACATTCCTATACGTGGTGACAGACTATTCCTCAGTGCCAGTTCTGCTCCCTTCTTAATTGTTCACATGAAAAGGTAAAAGATTAAAAGGCACTAAAAGTAAAGGCATGTTTGTTATAGCACAACATCTGGTTTCATCAGGGATCCAGTTCAAGCACCTCATGCTCCTGAGTGATCTTCATGTGTAATTTTCTGTCCATGGAAACCAAACCATGATGATAAGAGTAATCATTCACACTTATTCAATTACGGAGGCAGGACATAATCAGGCTCACGCTTTTAGTGTCTCTGAGTCCCCTAGTTTCCATATAATGAGACAAGCATAAAAGATCAAAGAAAATCATGGCAATACAGAGATTAAAGTTAACCTGACCTAGAACTAAATGGAAATTTCCTGCAAAAATAATTTTTCCTGGGGAATTTTAATGTCATCAAAACACCACTGCCTTGCAGGAAAATGTTTCATATGCAAAGTGTATCATCAGTCCTTGTGAGAAAAAAGCAATTTTACAGATGCACAGGTATACTCAAGAAACAGATTCCTTTGACACACCACATCCTCATCTTTCTTTGTCCACGTTACATAGATCATAGCTTTTTGACACTGCAATGAAGGAAACTCATGAGATTCATGAGAATTTTCTCCTAAAGTAAAACTTGTTGCAAGGAATTAAATGAAATAGTTTGTGATTAGCATTTGCTTTACATGACAAATGTAAGGGCTTTAACAGAATACAAACAAAACAAATGACAAAAACCCTTTTCTGTTCTTTTTAACTGGACATTATTAGATCCTGTTTTTTTTATTAATAGCTCAATATTTTCAAAGAGAAAAGAAGTCCATTTATCTCTATACCCTGTTTCAAAAAATATCTACCCATCTTTCAGACTATACTTTTAAAGCTGATTTCTTATGTTGTTTCATTCCATTTTTATACAGTATCTTCGGCATGAGTTAGATTGACTTAGCCTTATACGCTCGCCTATGTCCATCAGTCAGAGTGTTATCTAATGCAGAGACTAATGATGAGAGATTTCATTTCCCATGGATCTTTTACTCATTTGTTTCTCCTTGCAAAGTTTTAGTAGTGGCAGTGTTAAAGAGGATACTTCCTGAGATACCTTCACAAAGAAGATATTTATATAAAAATATACAGTAACTATCAGATTAGCGGTCTCTCTGCAGTACTGTTTCTTCTTATGTGTAGGAAATGATTCTCCGATCTGAAAGGAATAATTCTCTCATCCACTCCAACCTTGTCATCCAAGCATTATAATCTTGGAGATGAAAAGATGTAAAAGCTCAATTCTGCCAGGCATAAAAATAAAATAGAAGAAAAACAGACACGGTGTAGCTATCACACAACAGAAGCAGCATCAGCAAACAAAGAGACTAAAATGATGCATTCCCAAGAGAAGAACAGACATGCCTGTCAGTCTGACATTGGTACCAGGGAAGGTTATGGAGCAGATCATCTTGAGAGCCATCACATGGCATGTACAGGACAAGCAGGTGATCAGGCCCACTCAGCATGGGTTTATGAAAGGCAGGTCCTGCTTGACCAACTTGATCTCCTTCTATGACAAGGTGACCCGCTTTAGTGGATGAGGGAAGGGCTGTGGACATTGTCTTCTTAGATTTTAGTAAAGCTTTTGACACTGTTTCCCACAGCATTCTCCTGGAGAAACTGGCTGCTTATGGCTTGGATGGGTGCCCTCTTCACTGGATCAGAAACTGGCTGGATGGCTGCTGCCCAAAAAGAGGTGGTGAATGGTGTTCAATCCTGTTGGTGGCTGGTCACAAGTGGTGTTCCCCAGGGATCAGTAATAAGGCCTCTCCTCTTTAACATCTTTATCAACGATCTGGATGAGGGGATTGAGTGCACCCCTAGTAAGTTTGCCGGTGACATCAAGTTAAGCCAGAGCGTTGATCTGCTTGAAGGTTGGGAGACTCTACAGAGGGATCTGGACAGGCTGGATCAATGGGCCAAGGCAAATTGTATGAGGTTCAACAAGGACAAGTGCAGAGTCCTGCAGTTGGGTCACAACAACCCCTGCAACACTACAGGCTTGGGGAAGAGAGGCTGGAAAGCTGCCTATCAGAAAAGGATCTGGGGGTGTTGGTGGACAGATGGCTGAATATGAGCCAGCAGTGTGCCCAGGTGGCCAAGAAGGCCAACAGCATCCTGGCTTGTGTCAGAAATAGTGTGACCAGCAGGACCATGACAGTGATTGTTCCCCTGTACTCAGCACTGTTGAGGCCGCACTTTGAGTACTGTGTTCAGTTTTGGGCCCCTCTCTACAAGGACATTTGGAGCGTGACCAAAGGACAACAAAGCTGGTGAAGGGTCTAGAGAACAAGTCCTATGAGGAGCAGCTGAGGGAACCGGGGTTTTTTAGCCCAGAGAAAAGGAGGCTCGGGGTGACCTCATTGCTCTCTACAACTACCTGAAAGGAGGTTGTAGTGAGGTGGGTGTCGGGGTCTTCTCCCAAGTAACAAGGGATAGGACAAAAAGAAATGGTCTCAAGTTGCGCCAGGGTATGTTCAGGCTGGATATTAGGAAAAATTTCATTACAGAAAGGGTTGTAAAGCATGGAGACAGGCTGCCCAGGGAAGTGGTGGAGTCCCCATCCCTGGAGGTATTTAAAAGACATATAGAAGTGGTGCTGAGGGACATGGTTTAGTGATGATCTGGTACTGCAGGGTGAATGGTTGGACTCACTGATCTTAAAGGTCTCTTCCAACCAACATGATTCTGGGATTTAGATGACAGAAAGACTAATAGGAAAACAAAAAAGATTTCATTTTAAATGTGAGGTTTTGTGCTAAAAATAAGCCAATTTGCTTCAATAAACCCTGAAATTTACTCTAGCTTTTATGGAAGATTTGATATAATTCAGATTTTATTTTTTAACATATCTAAATTCGTGCCATTTATCCTCTGATGGAACTATAAAAAGATATAAAATTAAGTCATCTAAAATCACATGTAAATTAAATTATCTAGATTTGTGATATGGATAACTACAGCTTAGAGGGTCTAAATCTCCAACTGATTAACCTTAAAACCTAAATGAAATGACTAAGGTAAAATGACTGAGGTATGAAATGACACATAAAATTAATGGAGAAAGTTAAGACCCTGCATGAGCTAAAGTCTGTTTTACGTAATTTGATTTTGTCACAGAAATCAGGTCACTGACATGGAGTTTGAATCTAGTGAAGATGTGCAACCAGAGTCAGATACAGGAGGAGCTAACTACAACCACACATAAAATTGTTTTTCTCATTCATGACACAGGAGGATAAGGCTCTGTGAGAGGCATTTTAGCTGGATGTATTAAATCAAGTGGTGCAAATGCTTCCCCTGAAATATTCTTTATGACTCAACATTTACTTTGTCTTTTATATACCTGTTGTAAAGTTCCGTATTGCAGTTCTCCACTCAAACTAGAATGCTACAAGCGGGCAATTTGATGAACGCTGGAAGACGAACATGCAGAAATACATTTTGTCCCTAACATCATAACCTATCATGATACAATAATCATTATTATACTCTAGTGCTACCTAAAAAGGAAAGGAGCACAGCAGTCAATGATATGTGAAGAGATGTTCTGCTGAGATCTGCGTTTTTGCTGAACTTTGTCATGACCTTGAATGCAAATCAATCCGGCATGCATGTATCCCAGAGATTTATTAGCGTGGTTTGCTCCAATCTTTTCTTAATAAACTGAGTTAAAAATACCTCAGACAGCTCATTAGTTATAGCATGAGACATTTTCCCCTTAATTTGGGGGATGACAAATGTCTTAATTATTCTTAAAGCAACATGTGCTGTGTACTACCTACCCTACCACAAAAATCAGTCTAGTCCTCTACGCACCGTCTCCTTAAAGAATAATAAACATCCTGTGAAATATTTATCTTCTGCATCCTGCTCACACTGTTCTCTGCCTTGTGACAACCTTCACTGCAATAATGTTTGCTTAGTCCTGAGGTTTATCATTCCTCTCCTCTGAGTATTATTTAGAGTTATTAATAAAATTAAAATAATCTCTTTTGCCATATTTGGGTTGTCTACAATGCAACTGAAAAGAAACATTTTAGATAGTTACCTCACTGGAAACTCCATAGCTAAGAAAATTCTTGTGGCATTAGCAACAAATGTTCTATGCAAAGGAATTGTTTTTCTTCAAGGAATTTTCCAGTAAATTGCTATAAAACTAGCATTTCTCTTGATGTTTCCATTTTATAGTAGCGTATCTTTGCCAGCTTTTTTTTTTTTTAATGTTATTATGTAACGTAAGGACTATCTTTTATAATTCTCCATTTATTCATTGCTTTATACTTAATCAGAGCCAATGATAGCTGTTTGATAAATCTGCATTTTTAGGGGTAGTGTTAGACTCACTAAGCAGCACTGGAATTGTTTCATTTATCACCATGCTGCCTGTTTTCTTTGGAAACTGTAACTCTGCACTGCTCATTACTCACTCTTCTCCCTTTCCCAACATTCTGTAAGCAATAAGACAATCTTCAAACGCAACATAGGTAAGAAGCAACATATTTTATCTACCAAACAACTCCAGCTGCAAGCCATCTGGAAATCTAGGAAGTTCTTCACTTTTAGAAGAGCAGGGATTAAAGGTAATAAAATTTATTAAATATATATACACACACACACACATATATTAAAATCCTTCTCCCCGTTCTGAATCTCTCTCATGTCAATAAATCCCTACATTACCTTCCAACCAAGATACAGCAGTCCGTCTCCATTTCAGAGTTCCACCCACCACGCACATTTCAGTAAATCAGCTTAGGTATGAGACCTGCATCAATCTTGCCTGCCTGAAGCTCCATACAGAGGTGTGCGGTTCTGAAGCTGGAAGGAAGCAGCCTCCTAGTGGGGTATGGGTAGGGGGGACAACGACAGGTCATCTTGGAGAATACAGGCTGCCTCATTTTAGGCCTAGAGTGTTGAAAAGTTTGGACATAGTTTCAGGTGAAAATTAATTACTATATGCATTACTCAGTAGAAAAAAAATAGCCCCAAATTTTGTTCCTCTGTAAGTAGGCACAACACCTCAAACTCAGCAGATTTTCACATTTTCAATTTTAATTTTTTTTATTTTCATTGACTATCAGAACAAAGAACTATGTATTATGTCAGAAAGACAGATATCCAACCATTGAAAATTATTTTTTGCATAAATTTGGCCATAAATTCAAGAAAATTTATTACTTAATCTTTAAATCCAAAGAGTAAAATGAAAAACAGGGTATATCAATACATCTTCATTCAGTTTCTAAACTTCTTTTATAACATTTAAGGTTTGGACACACAATAACAAATAAGGATGGTGGTTAACCATACTTAACCAGCTGAGTCACAAAAACTTGCTGTAGACATGTGCCTAGCCTGCTAAACTGCAAACTAGAAACAGATTAGTAGAAATTCCCTTTAGAGTGAATTAAGCTAATGCATTTTATTTTACATTTGTTGTGCATAGACAGATATGGTTTACCTAACAAATCGCAGCTTGTTAAACACTGTAAGGCAGTGGTGTGTCTTCTGGACAAACTCTCATGTCAATGTTTACCGTTTCCAAAATTATAGTAGATGCAACAAAAACTTAAGGAATTCGTTATAGCTGAGGTCACCACGAAACTATATATTTTGTCCTACACCAGTCCTGACTTTGATGGCGGTTACTAGTTTTTTAACAGTTATCTGATTATTGACTATTTTCCCTAATTGCATATTCCTGGGCAAGGATGTTGCCTCAGTTGTGCCTTATTTCTCTCTTTCATGCTTTTAATGTTAATGTCCACTAAAAGCTTTTTATATAGAGATTTTATTTTGATTTGTTTCAAATACACACAGAATAAGGGAACAAGTCTGTCACAGTGAAATTGAAACTGTACTAATCAATACTTCATTAAAAGCACTTGGAAATCTTGTCGCCATTAGTCAATTGGACAAAATACCTCTACCATTATCATTACTCCCCATCCAACTTTTTAACTGATCCCATCAATGAATATTTGAGTCCCTAGGATGCTGTTTTCCCCTTCAGGATACAATAATTTCCACTGATTTCAAATGAATTATTCAGTTCCTTCACTTCAGGACAGACTGACAGATCACACTTAGGCACAATAGCCCATATGCAGCCCGCTGGAGCTTCCATTAAAGACATAATACAATCATATTCAAATACGTTAATAAAGAAGACCCTAAGGAGTTAGGATGAAGCATGTCCGTCAATCAGAGCAGTCTGAGTAACAAAGATGCTACCAGTTGGCAGAAGATATGTATTTTAACTAGTAATTGTGCAAAGAATGTCTTTGGGTCCTACTTACATTAATGAGAAACGGAGACATTTCTTGTGAAAAAAATGACACTTCTCATTCCTTCAGGTAGCTAATTGCCTTTCACTTGCATGGAGTTCTATCCGCAATACCAATGTCTTCATGTTTCTGACAAATGGCATCTCAACATCTGGTTTTGTAGCCTTTGTAACACTTCCAGAAATCAGTCACATTCTTTTACTTTTTTAACTGCCTCTGAAACTGGATATTTGAGGGATATAAAATCAAATGGCATCCTCATGGAGCAAAATTTCATTTCCCTGTTCTTATTCCCGTTAACATATTTTACTTTGTACCAGCATTCCCATTGAAATGGTGGAAGAGGCCTAGAACATGGCTTTCTGTGAGAACTTTTTTTTTTAATTAGCCACTAACACAAACTTGAGCTTTCGGGTATTTCATGGGTACAGGACATAGAGAAAAAAACCTACAGTATTGTTTTAAATATTAAAGGTTTGCCTATTTCCTGCTCACAGGATAGGGGCTCTAGGGAAACAGAGAATATGGACCAGAGCTCTAAATTCCGTTATAAATTGTAATTCCTGCATCAAGGTGACTGAACTTCTCTGTGATGGCAGATTTTTATGCTTTACGTTCTGGAAGTTTCTGTTCTAAAGTATTACCTTGTAGCTTATTTTTTAGGAATAATATTTTTTATATAACTCTTTCACATACTACTACATTAAGTCAGAGAAAATGAGAATCAAAGACAAGATCTGAATAGAAAGGGCACAAACCAAAAGTGGCTACAGCAATATAAAAAGGGAGCAAAACCAAAACGTTGACAGTTAGTTTGCAACTTACTAGAGGGGGCGGGGGAAAAAAAAAAAAAAGAAGGAAGACTCGTAAGGAAGTATTTTCCTCCACATTAACTTGATTTCTGAGAATCCTGCTAAGAAAAGAAAACCCTGAATACTAAGTAGGAAAAGTTTTGGTGTTTTTAATCTGTTAAAAGCACTGCAAACACACACTGATGACTAGCTGAACTCTCTCTTCATATAGTCATGACCTTGACTTGTCAACATATTTATAATGTCTTTTGGAAAATGGGTGAATAATTTTGCATGGAAATCCTCTGTTTTTTGAGAATGATCATCTCCTACCTCCTCCTTGCCCTTTTTTTTTTTTTTTTTTTTTACTTACACTTACTTCTAGTTCCCATCTTTACATGTTTTTATAGTTGTACTCTGAAATAAAATTTGAAAAATAGGTGTTCAGATCTTACCTGAAATGGAAAGTCCAGAGGGGTAAGGTTTAGCAGGGATCAGATGAAGATTATAAACGATGAAGATTAGCTCAGATGAACATCACAAAAAAATCTGTTCAAATAAAAACAAGAAACAAGAGAATAATTTACTTATTATTTGCATTTGATTTGAGCATCTTTGGTAGAACATATTTCCTCTCAAAATATTGCACACATGTAATTGATTGAACTTGCTAGAACTAACTCAAATATCTTTTGCCACTCCCTAGGAAGAAAGTTTAACTGTGAGACCAATTTACCATAGACATCTTGCCCCAGGCTCATATTATCCTACTTTTAGATAAACACTGCTTCACATAAAGGAATCAGAACAATTTGTTCATATACAAAATCACTTTGTTGCCTTAGCTAGGAGCTTGTCACCAACATTTACAAAACTGCATGACTGTTTTTGAAAGCTGACAAAGACTATTTCTTTTCATATGTAAACTCTGAGCATTCTTTTCAGAGCTACCTGCATTTTTGCAGAATAAAACATTTTATTTGGCTCAACTTTCTTCAAATCTTATCAAAATCATTTATAGGACAGTGGTAGATGATGTGGTCATATTTTATCAGGTATTTTCATGACTTTAAGACACTCAAGGCTCCAGGAAAAAAAAAAATCTAAATATGATTAAGGATACAGTAGATTTCTATTACAGTGGTAAAGTATGCAGCCACCTAAAAACACACAGGAACAATTTTGCAGTTAGGAACTGTCACTTAACCAAGGAGATTAATTTCTTTAGAGCACTAACTCAGTGCCACATACGATTCTGTGTCACATATGAAACTCCTGCGTCCCTAGTTGGGGTTAGTTATTACTCAGGGTACAATCTAGTCCACTGTAAACAAATCTATCTCTTTGCAGACATGCCTACATGGTCATGATGCAGACAAATTACTTCGCTCAGGCTTTGTACAGTCCTACATGGCTGCCAGATGAAAACTGGCTTGCAACCCGGTATCTTGAAAAATATGTGACACGCTTTGTGATTGTGTGTATTTGACTTTATAGACGTATCTTGACTCCTCCTTTGTCCCGTTCAAATGCCACCAAATTAATAGTTTGAAGTTCTACCACGAGAGAATGCTGAGGAACTCCTTTTATTCCAACTTTAATTCATTGGATATAATAAAGTATTGAAAGAGATTCGAGGCTACGAACTCCCTGAGTTCAAAACCTACCACCTGCTAAGTGTAGAGATTTCATATGTAAGCAAATATCTGTTTCTATTTTAATGTTGTACTCCACGTAATAGGAATAATACTGCATACCTTCTAAGAAAGGAGTTCCGGAAACAATTTACGTTTTCAAAACATACTGAGAATACAAAATCCCAATAAATGGAAATGGGTCCGTAAGGGCTGAAATGATAACACATACAGCAAGTTATAGTATGCAAAACCACAGGCACAGATGTTTTCAGTGTCAAAAGGCTGAATTCGGTTTAAACGTACATGAACAAGGTGACTTTCACTACAAGTCACAACAGATTTCCCTAGTTCAGTCTTCATTCCCCCAGTGGATATTAATGCAGACAAACTTTATTTCACATCTACATTTTCTGTCACAGAGAGATATTGTGCCTCTGGGTACTTGTGATCTTTTTCACATTATGGAGAGAAAGGAATACTTGGAACATCATATAATTAGAGAAAAAGTAGCCTAATAGAAATGAGAATAATGTAGTATGAATAATGAAGGACTCTGAAATGAGCAACTCTTTAAAGTCATCTAACATGGGAACTTCCCAACATGCTCTCAGAGCAGAGTAATAGCAGAAAAAAAACCCCTCATAGATCAAGTTATAACTGAACTACAGATGGGCAGACAGGTACCAGGATTACATGAAAAGAGTGTGCAACCTTCTAACTGAAAACTGCAGTAAATCTTCGGAACAGCTCATACAGCTCACATCATCCTGCTTGCCAATCTCTTCCCAAAGCACTTCAGATATAGTCAGGCTGCAATGTGAATAAATCTTTCAGCCAGCTTCCTGCTACCCCTGTGAGAGGTGATGGTGGATGGCAGCTCCCATTGCTTGACCACACATAACTTGCCTTGGGATCAACATCCATATGATTTTGTGATGGAGGATACCTGCATTATAATAATTCAAGAGATGACAGTCCGTATGAGTCTATGAAGCCTGTCTTATAAAAAAAAATAAAATCTCCTACTTTTCAAGGTAGTATCACTTAACTACTAGCTGCTTAGCATCAGCTCACTACCAGCTACAATATTTTAAGATATGATTGCTGGTAACATGGTAAAATATGAAGAAAGCCATGTGCAAGCTACCTGTGGGCATTCCACAGATAAAAGGAAACTGGTTTCTGAACGGGTCCCACACATCATTATATTTGTAGGTATTGTAAAGGCAGAGGTTATTACAGTGGAACTCTTCCACTAGCAAAAAGCCACAAGTTGAGTAACTATTTGCTTTTGGTGCAATACAAATACAATGCAATACATACTGCTACCAAAAAGTGTTGGCCCAACTTGTGTGGAAAATTCCTTGGGATAGCATTATAACCCATGTGTTTGAATTCAGTGACAAATGAACTAGCATCTGAAGTAAATCTGATCAAGAAGACCTTAAAATGAGTATTAATTAATTGACATGTGTCGCCGGTCGGCTGAGGCAAGCCGAGCACGGGGACGAGTCCTTTCCTATCCCTGAACCCCTCTCCTCCGGGAGAGAAAAGGGTTAAAAAGCAGAGATACGAAAAGGAAAAGAAAGATTTTGTGAGACCTCTGAACGTTTGGAAAACTGAAACAAACTTTATTAAAACTAGAACAAAATATATATAATATGCAGGGAGAAACCAATGCAAAATGTGAGAGTCTGTACAGGATGGAAAGGCGAGGGTTAAATGCGAGAAAAGAGAGAAAAGGGGGACGGTACCACGTGCAGTCCGGAAAATGGCACCGGCCACATGTGCGCTTTCGTGGAGTGAACAAAGGGAAACCGCGGCTGTTACGAACGCGGGGCTGCAATGTGCAAAGCGCTGTCCCTACCAGTTCTCGCTGTTTGTAGAAGCAAAGCAGGAAAAGTGGCAGCGCTGGCAGGCAAAGAGAATATCAAAGCCACAGGCAAAAAGCAGCCTCCAGGCGAGCAGTCTGTCCCAGGCGGCGTGGCGGGGGCTGCCCCGGCGCAAAGTCTCGCTCCACTCCGGCAGCCTCCAGGCGCGGATCACCCAGGCGGCGGGCAGGGTCCGAGCCGAGACAGCCTGTAGATCCCCGGAGCGAAGCCGAGGTCCTGCAGTGCCTCCCGCAGCGCGGAGCCGGGAGTGTCCGGAGAGCGGAAAGACGCGAAAAGCCGAGAAGCCGGGAAAGCCGGGAAAGCAGCAAAAGCCGCGAATGCCCGAACACCGGGAAAAGCCGCGAAAGCCAGAAAGTCGGGAAAAAAAACGCGAAAGCCCCGAGCCTGTGGCTTCTTAAAGGCGCAGTACCCTCGTGAGAAACTTTCTCCGCCAATGAGATGGGCGATCGTAACATGGAAGGGAATAATTCAATTGGTCAGTTTAAAACAAAAGCCTTCGAGCAGTTTTTTTTCCCTTCAAACTGCCACAACATGTCATACTCTCATGGACAGTACAAGCTGTGCCCATCTAGAGAAGACACTTTGGATTTAAATATTTTTTATTATTTTTTCAGCTTAGTATCTGGAATTGTTGGACTTAACTGGCAGCTGAAGAACAAGAAAAAAGAATTTAGTAACATCACAAGGATCTTTCATAAATTGAGAGAGCAACAAATGACTTATCACAGATTTTTAGGACTCAAGATATCTTTTTATATTTACATTATTTCATTAGTTTCCAGAAAAAATATGTAAGGAACACCTAATAGTAGTATAAAGGACTGAAATGTTTTCTAAAGTCAGGGTTTATGTGACAAATCACTCAATTACTTTCATGAGGCATATAATCAGAAAGCATGGATTACTCTTCACCCCCCCACTGAATGGAAAAGGAGTACAGACCTCAAGGAGGAAGAGGATCTGTAGGCCTCTGTGAACTGGAAAAATCAAGCAGCTAACTAAGAGAAAACTTGTTTGGAAAGATGAATGCTAGAAAGATTTCAAAGTCATAAAGGCAAGCACTCCAACTCATGCTAGATTTAAAACCCCAGATTCATCCAGTTTGCAGTAGTCTATAATGCCAGACATACCTGTCAGGACTTGAATAAACTGATGTGGCTGTTAGACAGAAACCAGTAACTTATTCAGCCTGCAAATTCACTAACAGAGAATCCAAATAGTCAGTCACATAACCTGAGTGTTGCTCATTGTGGAGACCCTCAAGACATGCAGTCCCTATTTACTGGAATTATTATTTATATTCATCTTTTGAAGCATTTTAAATCTAAATATCGGCTTTTATATCACATCTGGACTGCACAGCTATACATAGCCATTATAGGGGAACATTTAGTAAATACTTTACAGTTTTGCCTTTTGAATGAATTGCATTATCTCACTACTTATGGCAATGACTGAATTTAAACTGAGCTTTATTTGCAGTTGATTGCACAGATATTAAGAGTAATCATAGTAAGGCTGACTGTTCTTACTCTTTAGAGAACTCAAGATAAGTAACTACTAAGTCCTCTTTCAGCAATGTTTGAAAAGCATTTTCATGTTAAATGAAAATTCAATATCATGTTGTGCAGCAATATCATTCACAGAACATAAAAATATAATGCAACATCTTAATAGCCCCATATATTATAAACTTTTGGCTAAGTATTCTGAACATCACAGAGTCTTTTAAACCCCTGTTTTCAACTTCTCTGCACTTTAAAAAGCTCTGAGGAATACAGATATTTGAAAATGTAATTATCCTAGACAATTATGGAAATTATGTTACCACTATGGAACCATGGAATTTTCATTCACATCTTTCATTTTCTTCTTTCATAGAAGAAAAAAAAAACACGTTTCATTTTAACATTGACTATGCTGCCTACACTATGTGCTTCATTCATTAGTTCTCAGAAAAATATTTTCATGTCTGTTAAATAGCATTTCTGGGCCAGTTTTACAGCTGGATGTCGGAAAGAAACAATAAAAAGACACATTCTCACTGGATTATTACCCAAGTTGATTATGTGTTCAAAACTTAAAAGATCATAAATGATGTGATTTTTTGCAATTACAAATACTATATGGCTCCTGTATGCTCAGCTTGTCGAATCTTTTCAAATACCAAATGTGATACACAATTCTGTTTTAAAAATTTATTCATCTGCAACGACCAAAGAAGATTAGCTATTGTCTTTGTCTGTCAGTTTGTCTCAGACTGGTATTTTCTTGCGTGTCTTCTCCTTTTCATGTATCACCATAAAAATATGTTTGGAAAGTACTGGAAATATCACTATAATTTAGATAATAATGTCAAAGAAATTTCTTCCTCACAAGTTTTATGTTATTGCCTGAAATTACTGTTCTATAGCAGGAAATCATCTAGCTTGAAAAAAGTTTATTATGCATCTTATACCAGCTTGCCTGTCATTCAATGGCTTTTAAGATGCTGTATAAAGTGATTGCAAAAAACACAATTTTGCTAACTTTATTTACTCCTTTAATCTGAACTAACAGAATTCAGTGTTTAGTAACTTCCTTTTATTTTTCCCCACAGAACTTGCTAGCATTCATCCTTCTTCCTGCACAATCTTTGTCTTCACATTATGGATTCCATACATTCATCTCTGTAATATGTGTCATACAAGTAAGAAACAAATATATGTGATTCAGGAAAAATTACTGTTTCCAGTTTATTTTAGCAGTACGCAGGAAACACTCCTCCTGCAGTGAAGAAAATTCTCTTTACACTAGACATATGACAAAAAGGCAGCAATACCACTCCCCTTCTCCACTCCTGCAAAATAACCATCTCACTTTGGGAAATATGAAACCAGGGACTGATTAAAAGACGATCGTTAAAGAAACTGAGGACTCAGGTACGCAGTGAAGTTGCCACAACCTAACAAGCTGTCATGCACGAACTGAGCACAGTAACAGTCTAGGTATACCCTTGGTCACCACACTTAAAAGAATTACATGTTCAGCAGAGTTTAGTGCAGAACGAGACAAAGGCTAATGGGACTCCTGCAGATGAGCACCAGATGACAAGGCAGGCTGAGAAAGTGGAAAGCTGAGGTCTTGCAAAAAACCTCTGCAACCCATGGAAAAACAGCCATTCTATAAAGCTGGAATTGTTTCTTTCAATTAATGAGAATCAGTAACTTCATACTGAAAAGCACCATAGCACACAGTCAGCTATTAACTCTCCATCATCTTACATCCATCCGTAAGTATGACAGACACCAACACAGCGTACGCATGAGCTTTGAAACAACTTGCTGATACACGCTTGTTTTCCGAAAGGCTATCCGTTTATTTACACAGGAGACCATCATCCAAGTTTTACAAATATAAGAGATGCTTTTCAAAAATTTGGGCTTCAGTAGTAAATAATAGTTTAGCAAGTTGTCTGATTACTCTTTGGAGAATATTTAACAGAGAAATGGGAATTAGTCCAAAGTCATAGTTCTAGTCCACTGTGTAAATAATTTATTATACATATTTGAGCAGTCCATGATGGGCTTCAGAGAAAAAGTAATGACTCATGCACAACTACATACATATAAAAATCAAAATTAACACCTCAAAATGCTACACCTCGAGATAAGTGGATATTAAATTAGTACCCAAATGTAACCAGTCACACAAATGTATGGGTGAAAATATCACCCTGTAAGGTTATAGATGGCAAAAATACTCCTTTTAAAAATGCTTATGAGAGAAAAAAGTTAATTAAGAATGGGGAACAAAGCAGAGAGAATAAGAAATCCATTATAAAAATTATAGCCTTATGAGCATACCTGAGAAAGAAAATTCCAGTTCTAAGCTTCACTCTCAATGGACAGAGGGTTTATAGCAGCATCATAAAGCACATGGTCAGCCACTGTCTTCTGTTAATTCTATATACCAACCTCCCTTACCATGATCCTTCCAGAGGGTAATTCTAGACTGTGATACAAAGATGCAAATCAAATATTAACAGTTAGCTTGTAGTACTATTTTAATTCAGTCTCCTCACAATAGATTCCAATTTGTTTTACCGCTATTTATACACATTTATTCATAAACCATAGAATGGAAATATATACATACTTCATACTATCTTACAAAGAGCTTGTACTGAGAAACAAACAAATTTGTTAATATCATGTTTGAATATCAAGCATGGAAATAGATTTTTTTTCTTTTTTTAATCCTAACACACACCCAGGAAATTAGACTTTAGCAAGATATCAATAAAGAATCACCCATCAGTTGTGAATCACGCTGAGATTGTGTCAGCTCTCTGAAATATCCTTACCAGTACTGAAACTCTGCTGGATTTAAAATTGAAACATTCAAATAACTTTCCCTGGGGAACAATCAGAGGTGAGAAAACATCTTAAAAAATCTTGAAGCAGAGACAGAATATGACCGAGCCAGCAGAAACACCATGCCAGATGCACAAAAAGAATGAACACTTAATTTTTAGAGTAGTTCCCAAACCTATAACTTAGATCTTATAAAAACGTGCTCAGATACCACTTTTCCTTAAGGCATTTAAAGCTCTGAGTACATAAACAGGAAGTGTTGTTTCCCTTTTACTTTGCATAATTGAGACAAGTATTTTCCTTTTACACAGAAGACAGTAAAGTTCAATTTGAGATAGGCAGCATGGCTTTACCAAGGGCAAGTCCTGCCTGACCAACCTAGTGGATAACAAATTGGTTGGATGGTCACATCCAGAGGGTAGTGGTCAATGGCTTTATGTTCAGATGGAGACTGGTGACAAGATGTGTCCCTCAGGGGTCCGTACTGGGACCTGTACTGTTTAATGTCTTCATCACATCACATAGACAGAGGGACTGAGTCCACACTCAGCACATTTGCAGATGACACCAAGTGGAGTGGTGCAGTTGACATGCCTGAGGGATGGGATGCCATCCAGAGGGACCTGGACAAGCTGGAGAAGTGGGCCCATATGAACCTCATAAGGTTCAACAAGGCCAAGGGCAGAATCCTGCACCTGGGTCAGAGCAATCCTCAGTATCAATACATGATGGGGGATGATGGGATTGAAAGCAGCCCTGTGGAGAAGAACTTGGGAATACTGGTGGATGAAAGGCTGGACACAAACCAACAATGTGTGCTTGCAGCCCAGAAAGCCAACTGTATGCTGGGCTGCATCAAAAGCAGCATGGCCAACAGGTTGAGGGAGGTGATCCTGCCTCTCTACTCCACTCTGGTGAGACCCCACCTGGAGCACTGCGTCAAGCCCTGGAGTTCTCAGTACAAGAAGGACATGAACCTGTTTGAAGAATAGGGTCCAGAGAAGGGCCACAAAAATGATCAGAGGGGTGAAGCAGCTCTGCTATGAGGACAGGCTGAGAGAGTTGGGCTTGTTCAGCCTGGAGAAGAGAAGGCTCCAGGAAGACTGTATTGTGGCCTTTCAATACTTACAGGGAGCCTATAAGAATGAGGACAATCTTCTTAGCAAGGCTTGTTGCATCAGGACAAGGGGTAATGGTTTTAAACTAAAAAGAGAGGAGATTTAGACTAGATATAAGGAAGAAATTTTTTACAATGAGGGTGCTGAAACACTGGCACAGGTTGCCCAAAGAGGTGGTAGAAGCCTCATACCTGGAAACGTTCAAGGTCAGGTTGAATGGGGCTCTGAGCAACCTGATCTAGTTGAAGATTTCCCTGCTCCCTGCTCCCAACCTAAAGCATTCTGTGATTCCATGATTCTAATACATTATTGACTGAGAAAATACATGTCTATCTCATGAAATGACTCTTGATCAGCGGGCTGTAGTCTAGTCTGGAATGAGGACCTCTCCTATAAAAATTGTTTCTCAATGTACAGAACAATTAAAGATTAAATAAACACAGAAATATCTCTACAGGCTGGTAGCTAGAGCATTCAATAGGGAATAAGACCTGATTTCAAATCTCTGCAATGGCTAATACGTATTGTACATTCTATCCCAAGAATTCTTCACTGACAGATCCATAATAAGCTATTTACTTTAACAAACACTTACAGAAATAGTCAGAGGTTCATTTTGGGGTGAAACTATGACATTTCAAGTAAAAAACAGGATTCAGTCTTATCTAACTATAATGATTAAGCACCTACATACCTTCAAATTAGCCTATTTTACATTCCTGTCGCAGGGTGGAGGTGCATATTTATCTACAACAAACACAGAAAGAGTCTAATGACTTGCTAAAACACTGATGGTTAACTTCCAGATCACGCAAAGAAAGAACCCTACTCAGTGAAGAACAATACAATGTTCTGGTTCTCAAGACTGAGTAGAACTACATTTCAGCTTTGAAAATCAGCAATAGTGACTAACTCCTCCTTCACTTCAGTGCTAAGACTTGGTGAAGAATGACACAGGTTTACATTTACCTCCTATCCAAAGTAGCCTTGTCAATAAGACAATTGACTTTAACAGGCTTTGGATAAGAAATATAATGCCAAAAAGAACCCCAAACCCATACTCATAGGTCAATCTCAACTACTTGACCAGCTTCTTATGTAATTAATTTATGGGTAAAACGCTGAGATGTGGTGCTTATGTAACGTTAATGAGCCAGAATAAATAATGTATAATAAGTCAGAAAAACAAATGCAATGCGTGTAATCTGTCATTCTCAAATGTTCAGTACTCAATGCTCTATTCAAGAAATCTCTCCAAAGTTTTAAAGTTTATCAAATTAAATATAATGAAACAAATGGAAATCTCTTATGTCCTATTAAACATAATTATCAGGAAATGTTAAAATTAAGTACATTAATTACTTGAAATTTTGTGATTGTTTATTTGCCTATTTCAAATTACTTTCAAGGAACTACTAAGTGCAAGTGAAAGACAGATTGCCTTTTGAAGATGTAGCTCACTTTAAACGCCTATAGCTTCATTCAAGCTACCAAAAAGCACAAAGACACACTGCTTTCATGACAAAGTGATAGGCATTTTTTTCTTCTAAATAGCATTTGAAACAATATCCTGGAAAAGATATTAAAAACTGTATTTGAAATCTTCAAAATAACTCGAGTGTTGTATGTGTAACTTCTGAGGAGATTTACATTGGACACCACTCTTTTGAGTCCCTTGAATATTTGAGCTTATCTCTAAAACAATTCTATTACTAGAGCCAAAGGCAGAGATATTTTTCAGCTATAAAGCACTTGCATTCTAAAAAAAAAGGGATGATTGGGTGTTATTTCCCAAATCTGTGTACAATCATAGCAGGTGTTAGAATACGATTTCCACCATATTGGCTGACATATTTGATACTTCTACTGCTAAAATAGTTTAATACATTACTGAATACAGAAAGTTTTCAAAGCACTAATAAATAATAATGCATATCCCTTGATGGTTGACCACAGAGAATAGCATCGAGCGTACAGATTACAAATACACGAAACAGACACTGTGAGCATGAGCTGTCAGTCAATATGATCAAGTCACCTTTTACCTACCTTTGAGAAACTGAGCTCCTTTAGTCTTCCATTGTATGGCTGGTTTTCCAATCTTTGAAATATTTGTATAGGTGCTTCCCATTATTTGCATGGCATTTAAATGTTCAATAGGAAGAAACAGATTGGCACTTTGCCTTGAAATCACCAATTAAAGGAACAGCATTCCAGTAACAGTAGGAATCCAACAATAAAAAAAACCAGTGGAACTGCCTAATAACTACCTGCATGTCCTCCATGACACTTTATCCATGTCTACATAGTTCATGATCACAGAATCACAGAACAGTTGAGGTTCAAAGGGACCTCTGGATATACTCTAATCCAACCTTCCCTTTCAAGCAGGGTCACCCATAGCAGGTTACCAAGATAGGGTCCAAGTAAATTTTGGGTATCTCCAAGGATGATGACTCCACAAGCAGCCTGGGCAACTGGTCCCAGTGTTCACCCACTTTCACAGTAAAAATGTATTTTCTTGTGTTCAGGTGGAATTTCTTGTGTTTAGGTGGAATTTCTTGTGTTTAGGTGGAATTTCTTGTGTTTGTGCCCACTGATGCTTGTTCTATCACTGGGCACCATGGAGAAGAGTCAGGCTTTGTTGTCCTCCTCCCAACATTTATACACTTTGAAAGGATCCCTCTCAAGCCTTCTCCAGGTTTAACAGTCCCAAGACTCTCAGTCACTCCCTGTATGACAGATGCTCTGGCCCCTTTACCATCTTTGTGGTTTTTACTTGACTCACTCTGGGAATTTCATGTCTCCCTTTTACTGGGGAGCTCAGACATAGCCCCAGCGCTCCAGATGCGGCCTCACCTGAGTAGAGCTGAGTGAAGGGGAAGGATCACCTCACTTGACCTGCTGGCAATGCCCTTCCTAATGCAGCCCAAGAGGCGGTTTGAGTGGTTTGCAATGAAAGTGTATTGCTAGTTCGTAGACAACTTCTTGTCCGCCAGCAACCTCCTCTGCAAAGTTGCTTTCCAGACAGTTACCGATCTGTGCTAGTGGAAGGGGCTGTTCCTCCCCAGATGCAGGACTTTGCATTTCCCCTTGTTGAACTTTTGAGAGTCCTCTCTCTCCATTTATCCAGCTTGTCAAGGAACCTCTGAATGGCAACACAACCCTCTACCAAACACTCCTCCCACTTTTGCGTTGCCTGCAATGGTGGAAAAGGTTGGCAATGATCCTACTACCTCTCCCTACCTCTGTTTTGACAACAATTTTTTGTTTCCTCAGACAACTAAAGAGTTTCTTAAATTACATCATGTCAGAAGACTGTGTGTATCTATTCTGATACAATAATGTAAAAATAGAAGAAGTGTGCCCAGTTGCTAACTGATTTGCAGTGTTATCACATGACTTTGGGAAGCGTATATTGTAACTACTCTAGACAGTGCACACAGTAAAAAAAAAAAGATGCATACATGTAGTATTAAAAATCTTTCCAAAGAGACTATCAAGAAACAGAAAAACATACAGAAGATTCAGGCCTGCACAAAGCATATAATTCTAATGCGTTTTTTGCACCATTTATAGAAAACTCAGAAAAATTAATCACAGCAGGGGTCTGTGATGTCATTAGCAACATGACCAGGATACTACACAGTAGAAGTAATGCCACTAGTTTGGAAGTAACCACACTGCTACGGAAAAATACCCTCGGGTATTTTCCCGTTACTCCACAAATTACCTTTGTATGCCGTAGTTACTCTAATAATCTGTTCTCAAAAGGTGAAAACACTAAGCAGATGCTGGGTCAAATTGAATTGTTTATACGGCATAGACTTCAGACAGGTAAATTAGAACTTTAAAGTTATTTTCTCCTCCTAATATTACTATACTGTATAGTAAGTTCACAGCATTAAAAAAAAAACAACCCCAAACCAAAGCAAAAAACCCCTCAAACTCCCAAAACAGAATAGCTCCACATGTAAGTACATTCGTGGAATCATAATTACAAATCCTGAAGGTGCTTCTACGGATCTCACTTTTTATAATGAAAAGTGTTCAAACTACTTTGTGGATTAGTTGCATGCAGCTTTTTGTGCACACTGTTTCAGCTTCTGTTATCTAACCGTGTCAAGCCAAAAGGTAGAGTCTTCTGTTTTTTTCCTGGTTAGACATATCAATATAGTGCATTTACTGCAAGCATTCCTGCTTGCTAGGAGAAAACTTGGTATCACTACCTGTCCACAAATATCGCTCAGATTTACTTCATGGTAAGAGTTTCTGAAGAATGTGCTGTCTTATTAAAATATTAGATAGGGTCTCAAGAAGAAAGATACCTCTGGTGCCAGTCTTTGGGGACTCTGACTTTAACACTTTAGTATGGCTGATGCTTCTCAAACCATTTATAGTTTTATATATATAACTACATAAATAGTTATATAAAAAATTTGTAAGACATACTTTGATTCAAATACTGCCATATAACCACAGCCTGCCTTAAAATGCATTCCATGTTCTTGGAGAATCTCAAAACACCAAATATTGCTTAAAGAATCTTCTGACCCACAAGATGCACAGCACTAAACAAGATGAGGCTTCTAAAAAAGGAGAGGAGGAAAAAAGTATGCCTGAACAACACTGTAAATTTTAAAGCCTCACCTGCATATGCACTTTATAATGTTAAGAACTGCAATTCACATTTGTAAGTTATCTCTGTCGCGGAGGCACCCACAGAACAGACAGCAGCAGCTATCCGAAAAAGACGTGGATTTATTGCAAACAAATGTGCCTGGCACTCCGACTGTACAGGTTCGGGTGTCAGTTGGGAACTATTACTGCACAACAGATTTCTGAACACTAAAGAGCACACTCTAAGGAAGGATGACCCAAAATGTGCACAGCTCACTGACAGAAAGGGAGAGTCAATCTCTCAGCTAGTGATACCGAGAGGGTCACTTACCACGCCAGGGTGAGGGTCACTCAGTCCCAGGCAGGTACACTCGGCCGGCATCCCAACCTGAGGGGAGAGTCTCCAACCGCACTACCTGCTGCTCCGAGGAGAACCAACTCAAACTGGTTCTCCGGCAGGGCCCCGTTTATACCCTGGTCGAGTGTTTCCAGTGGTCACTTTCAGTTCAGACAGGCAGGATGCAGCTAAGGGAATCTAGACTCCGAGGCACCAATATCCCTGGGGGGGTGCAGGTAGCTCCTGATGCTTATCAGGTGCTGCTGCAAGGCCTGTCTTTTGTGCAAGCTCCATGCTAGCAGTCAGGGGGGCTGCACTGCCACAATCTCTGTGGCTCCCATTATCAACAATTGCACTATTGCTTCAGGTTACGTGTCTGTCTTTAAAAGAGCAGAATAGTGTAGCTGCTGCGTTAGCCATACCAACAGGACTAGTTCTGTTACATCTACCTAGAAGCATATTAGAGTAGGGATACAGCACTTGCCTCACAGCTAGAAGACAAGTTTTGGTCACCTGTATGACAACTAGGTGATGATAGGCAAAGTCACTTCTTTTTTATTCTCCTCCACCTTCCGAGCATTGCCTGTTTAGGCTGCAAACTTCTTGAAACTGAGACTGTTTTCCTTCCTATCTGTCTTCATACCAAGGAATGGTATGAAAATGGTATCCTAACTTAGGGTATGGTCTTTGGAAACTGTATTCATCTAAGAATCACTAATAACACAAAATACTAAAAATAACGTAGGAGGCTTTGATTAGCAAACTTTCTGTAAAATTCCTGTATTAGCTCCAGAGAGAGGGGAAACATTTTGCAAATATTACTAAAGCATGAAAGAGCTCATATGCACACAATGCAATTATATATCAATAGCGTACAACAAAGCTCTTCTGAGGGAAATAAAAGAGGATACGGGTACAGCTGACAACTTTCATGGGAGCTGGGCAGCAGTTGTATGCCTCTGCATGTGAAGAGAGGTTGATTATTGCTTCCTCAATTAAGATGACTATTGTTGCAGATAATGTGAAGGATTAAATAGATTTCATACCCAAAGAGCAATTTCAACACAAAATTAAAGCACTTTTCAAAAAGAAGAGAAAAAAATGTGCAATCAGTTAAGTCCAACCCCTCTTCCCGTCCCTGCAAAGGAAAAGCTGCTATTTGGCAACAATAACAATTCACAGCAGCATTCAGTTTGCTTTTGATATTTTGAAGGTTTGGAACTGACACTTCAACAAGGTGATAAATTGGAAAAAGTATTCCACAACCAGTTACTCTGTTGAAAAAGAAAGCAGAGTGTGGGGAAAAACTTTCACTGATATTTTTCCAAGTACCGTAAAGCCATTGACATAGACAATCATATTGTACGCGTTACATAATTTACATGGAAACTCTGCATGTATGTATAGTCAGCCAAATTTTGAAGTCCCTATTCAACCTATATCCAATCGTTTTCTATCCAAATAGAGGCAAATACATGAAAGAACCTCAAAATATGTTATGTTTCTAATAATTCTAAAGCAGTCTTCAGATACTGCAGTCATCGTTTTTTTCTGCACAATTAAATTACTTACAAATATATTTGTACCTATAAACATAACAAGACCTTTCATGCATTTCAGTCTGAATATCATCCAAAATAATTAACATGCATGTGAGGTTTTCAACTGCTGTGGTGACCACAGGCTAAATAAATTCTCCTTTTTTATTTTTCCTTCTTGTTCTACCCCCTCAGAAACTTGTGGGGATTTTTCTCCTGACTTACACAGTTTTTCCACTTCTCTCTAGAAACTGTATGCCATTATAGCTAAAGTTTTAGAACACGGGGGTCCCAACAGATAACAGGCAATTGTTGCTGCTAAAACTGGCAAATGTTCGTGGACTATTAAACAGGACAGAACTGACTAAGAGGTGCACTGTTACCTAGCTTAGCCAGTTTTATGGGGAGGCAACGGTGATTTGGAGATGATATGCATGTTCAGATTTTGTCCCTAACTGTGCCTGAAGGCAGAAATCAACTTGGCAGGTCTGCCTGCAATCACTTCTTGAAGGCTTCCAAAATGGAAACTCCAAAGCCTTACAGGTAATTTATTTCAGTTATTATGTTCACCCTTAGCAAGTTTCCGATAAGATGTAGTAGAAAACTTTCCTACTGCAATCTGAATCCTTTAATTCTTACCCAATCTTACCTCACTATGATGAACAATTCCCTTCAATTTTGCTGCTGCCTTTTATGTATTTGAAAAAAAACCAGTGTTCTCTAAAAGTCTTTTTCTCGTTAGGTCAAATAACCCCAGCTGACTCAGTTTTTGCTTTTAGAAGGAAGTCTGATAATTTTGTTCCTATTTCATTCAAACTTCTTCAGTTTTCAAGATGTAGTATCATGGCTTGGCTTCACGGACGAAGATTTGGGAAGGGCTTTGCCCACGCTTATTGCAAGCGCGCTGATGGCTGAAAAGGCCAATGCGGGATAGGCAAGACCGGTTGCAAAGAGCACACCGGAGGGTCTCCTTGGGTGGTATTTCCACCTGCCGTTTCGTCCCTTGCCTGTCGCTACAGGGCTTTGCAAACGTGACTACACCCTTCAAGCCTGCGCGGTGGATTTTTTAGGTGAGGCGCAGCGTGCGCGAGACTGGCCCCACCCTTTACACCTGAGGTTCATCTGCCAGGGCCTAGCGAGCTTGGACGGTGACAGCGAAGTCCTCAGGTCGTAGGTTTGGTTAGAGTATCCTTCTCTTAGATGGATGGCCTTACAGGGCTAAACGAGCTCCATCTGCCCGGGTTTGGAGTTAGAGTTGTCCTTCTCCTAGGATGGTTGCCCGAAGGCTAGTGAGCCCATCCTGCCCGTGGACACACTTTGTCTGACCCTTCAGTTGAGACCTGTCTGGCTTGGGAGACCCTACCGGAGGCATATGCCACCACCAGCATAGCTCTCAACTTCGCAAGGGCACGCAAGCTCTTTCCCCTCAAGATGTAGTATATTGATGTAGTATATTCTGTATCACCAGCCAGTTTGGAGAAATACATGATATATATGAAATTCACCTGATCTCTAACTTTATGTAATGAAATCTAAAATACTGTGTATACAATGGGTCTCTCCATGCTCAAAGTAGTCCTACAGGTTTTTCAGTGACTGAATGGCACTCATAAAATTGTGAACTAAAAGCCCTTTTTCTTACATCAAAACTGAGATGTCATACAGTTCAGTAAGAAGTGCTTAGATGTCAATATATCGAAGATTTTCAACCTGATCTGCAATTTACAGGCATAGTACTGATTCTCAAGGCAATGACAAGGGTAAATACTAGCAGCTTGACATCTATATTTTACAGAGCTACTAATAATTCTCAAGTCCTCCTTATCAGATGCCTAAATAATTACAGTCACAGTTAATTATATCACAGATATGAAAGGCAATCTACATCTCTGTGGTGGACAATAATTTTTTTGAAATACAAAAAACCCATACAATTGGTTTTTTCTTCCCTTTTCCTGAAATGGGCATTTCACCTCATTAACTCCACATAGTTCTTAGAAGGCTTAAGTCTCTTCATCAATAACAAAACCAGAGCAAATATCCGTGGTCAAAGTTTCCTTCCAAGCAGGTTATTTACCATCAACTATCATCAAAAGAAACAGAAAACTAGCCATTGAGAAAGTGTGATAGACAAGTCCCACAGAAATAAGCGTGGAACGCAATAGGAAGCACAAGCTTTTTCCAAACTGAAAGCTGAAACTTTCTTCTCTGTTAAAGTTACTAGTTTTAACAATTCAAATATATGAAATGCTGCTTCACACTAGGATATAATTTGTGTTCGTTTACCCAAACTACTTATTACACCAAGTAACATAGCATGTAACATACTGGGACAGCATGAAGTAACCTGGCAAATAGGACCAGCATGAATCAAGTAGTTTGACTAAAGGCTACATATCAACTGAAAAGGCCAAGCAGGTATACAAAAATATACAGACATAAAGAGAGCTCTGCAAAGAGATTCCAATAACTTCTTCAGTACCCGATTTCATTATCTCAGACCCACAACTGAAGCAAGCTGGTTTATGAAAGACTTCATCTAGGACAAGTAACAAGACTTGCCTGGCTAAATTAGTACTGGGGAAAATATGTCTTTTGAAAAATAGATAGCAAACAAATAAAAGTAATGAATGACATTAACATAAAACATCTACGATTTTAGAAAAAATGGAAAACATGATGCATAAAACTTCAAGCTTTCTTCGTTGTGTTAACTACTCAAAACAACTCTTACTAACATACACACAAAAAAGAAATAATAATAAAAAATAGTATAAAATCAAATGCACACTCTTATGCTAATAAAACTCAATATTCTGGACATAAAAAATGATCCTTTGAAGTCCCCTTCCTTTGGAAGAAAGTACAGGTGATTCTGCAGCTATTTTAGTAATAAACTGATGCACCATAGGTCTCAAGACATAAAATTTTCCTTCCCTCCTAATCATAGTTTATGTGATCTAATAGTTATTTTACAGAAAAGTTTCTATATCTCAGATTAGGAGTTTTAGGTCCTATCAGATTGGTAATGACTGTAAGACCTTTCCAGTATTAGGTAGGGACTGCATGGATGCACCTTTTATCACAGGTAATACCCAACACATCACAAGATTATTAGGAATACTTTCCAAAGCCACCAATTACAAAAGCGATGGCACTCAAGTTAACAGATCCAGTAGTGTGAAAAGAACTATGAAAAGAAAAATGCATACATGGAGTACAGGGTTTGGATTTTTCATCATGAAATTCTCATGAAATGTTATATTTCCATGTAACACCCAAAGTGGCATTACAAAAATGTAGTGCAGATAAAAGACAGGTAAATGAAAAATTAAATTCGTGGGGGATCTCAATTTAAAATATGGTAAAATTCTTCAGCATAATTACAGATTATTCCAACTGTAAACACTCACTGTCAAGAGTCACTCTTGCGCAGTGCTGCATTCAGCTGTGAGGAGGCTCATTGTTGGACCAGATATCTTTGTTCTTCCACAGACCAGGATCAGAAAGTGTGTAAGTTTTTAATGGTGTGTAGTAGCAAAAAGTAAATAAACTTCTTTTAACTTGGTTCACTACTTGCTGAATTCTGACTGACTTTCAACTCTTCCAAGGATGATGAAAATACCACATTCTTAGGCTATTAACCATTTACTCAAATAAATAAATTTCTCTCTCTGATCCTGAGGCTTTGTATTACCTTGCAGTGGGAAGAAAATCTAATTGGCAATTCTAAATGTATGGAGATTTATAGAAAACTTCAGGTGGAGTACTCTTCTTAAGAAGTATTAAATAAATACAAAACACAGAAATAGAAAGGAAAATTAAGCCCTGCATGCTGATAGGTTCCTCTTCTGTTACCACTGCAACCACAGAGAAGGTACTTCACCCTCCTGTCAGATAACATTTAACTTTCAACATTTTATTTGGTTTGTACTAGCTGGATCATGGAAACTAAGCCCTCAAACAAGATCAAGTTCATATATGCAATAAAGTATATGAACTCCAAAATAAATTGACACACATAACAATGGTAATTTCTAAAAAGGGAAATAATAAACTGTATCTGAATTCTAAGGAGTTTTTTATTTAATGTCTTGATTTAAATTAGTTGGAGGAAAGAAATTATAGATACTTCACCACTGAGTTAACATTTTGGAAATTCTTTCTAATGTATTTAACCTTGTAACCATCTATTTGTTTTAGAAGGCGAACTTTTCCAACTTAGTCCTTAAAATAAGCCATTCCTAATAGATCACTGTTATCTTGGGGCAAAAACCTGTAGAAAGAGTTGGGTGGGATTCTGAAGCTGAAATCCAAGTGTCTTCTGGCTTTGGATAAATTAAACTCCAAATCGCCTTCCACAATGGTGGAGTGATTCAGATTCAACGTCATTCTACACAAACCTAAACCATATAATCAATTCATTCAAAAAACTGACTAGATTATACACAAACTGCTTAAAAAGCACTTAAAAATTATTGCATCCAATTATAACTATAGTTAATGAACACAGGGCTTTAACAGCACACAAGCACTATATGATTGCTTAGTCAGAAAATATGAAGAGGAGTAAAGATTAACATTTACAGTGAATTACTCATGTAGACAGGGTATAAATCCAATACTCTCCTAATTATTGATAAAATATTTAAGGTCTCCACATTCCTTCAGCTCTCTTAAGCATTTAATTTCTAAAATAACAGCAACAACTAATTAAAATGCTTTGGTTTTATTTTCTTTTTTTGTACCAGTCCTGAAAACAGAGCACAGTGAATCCCTACTCTAATGTATCACATTTCTTTCAACTTGTATAAATAGCCAGCAGGAAATAAAGATCACGAAAAATATATTCTTACTGCTTTCTCCTCATTATACCCAAATTCATCCTAAAATACTTCCAACAGTAATATATGTCTATCCAGCAAAATCATGATGTGCCTCTACTACTGATATGTACAACATACTAGTTTTAACACAGGAATGTAAATTGATAGTACTTGGCATAGGATATTTTAATAGGAAAGGCTGGTGATAATAGTGCTGTTACTGCAATGCAGGCAGTAACGCAACACGTACCAGCCCTTCCTGCCTCCTATGCTGGAGCTCTACATCCTCCCTGCTGCTTCAACCCACATAGCAGAATGGAATCAGCCTCAATGAGCCTACTCCTGTTACCAGGCACACCTTCATTTTAGGGTGCAAAGTCAGAAACAGGCTTCTAAAGTGCTCAGAAAGTGATAATATCTGCTCCTAATGCCATCTGTGGTAAAAGTACCTCTGATTCCAGTAAGAGCAGCTTTAGGTCAATCTTGACCTCTTGGGATAACTTCCTTCTCAAGCATTGGAACAGGCTGCCCAGGGAAGTGGTTGAGTCACCATCACTGGAGGTATTAAAAAAACGTGTAGATGTGGCACTTATGGACATGGTTTAGTGGTAGACTATGCAGCGGTAGGTTAATGGTTGGACCTTAAAGGTCTTTTCCAACATAAAGAATTCTATGATTCTATAAACCAAGTAAACTGGATGTAAGCAGGGGGCAGTCAGAATACTTCTGAATTTTACGTAGACAAAGGGCTTGAGTTTTTCTTATATATGTATGGGATGAGCTTAATTCCCTAAACATGCACCACATTTATTCATTTATCTCAGCAAAATGAAATGATTAAAGAAATTTTTTTAAAAAAATTTTTTATTAAAAAAGATCATACAGGGAATTTTGCCCAAGGTTGGAAACTTGGACATTTCAGTCTTGTGTTTAGTCCTCTTGGATGAAATAAACTTCGCAGTTGTTACGAATTCAGCCAAAATAGTAAACCAATTTCTTAGACTCTCCAAATCTGTGGACACAATTCTCAAAACTGTTCTGATACCTTAAGTTCAGTTATCTGGTCTCACAGTTTGCTTGTTAGTTAGTATTCACATCCTATAACATGAATCATTGTACATCAAAAAGGTTGATTACTCCAGAGTATCTTAGACACAGAAGAGAATGCTTTGTTTGGCTTTGGACCAGTCATGTGATCATCTAGTCACTGGCTTTTCTGAGACTCTGCCTTTACAGCCAACCTCAAACTACAAAGTCCTACTACCACCAATCGCCTAATAAAGTTGATTGAAATTGCATGCAGACATCACTAGTGAGAATCAGTGAGTAGAGGAAAAACCTGAGCAGTAAGAAATATTGAAACATTTCAATGAGAGTAGTTTTTCTAGAAATCAACACTACAGACATGCAGGCACACTAGAGAAATCAAGGCTATTCATTGATAAATGACGGGTTTGCCTTTCAGTAAGATGTTGTCTGGTTTACTATGTAATGCCATGCCCCAGGAAAAATCAGAATGAAAGAAACTGCAAAGATACTAATTAAATATTGTCAAGCTATAAGAGAGAAATCTAAAAAGAAAAAAAAGATAACATGTGGCAGAGCTAGCAGAAGGCAGACACGATCCAAAAGATCAGAATTTGCTAAGTTGGAGAATGCCAAAGAAGCAACTTGGATGAATCTGTGGAGCTCAAAAGTAAAATAAAAATCAGCCAGATGTGCAACTTAGAGAACAGATGTTGGATAAAATGAAGATTAGAAATGCAACACTTTGAATACGTATTTATACTTGCCCTATATTATGTTTTTAATATTGAACACCTTGAAGTACATTAAAATAGTAAAAAGGCTTTTATATGTGCTTTTTATGGTGATTAAGAAATTCTTTGGATTTTTGGAATTATTTATTCCTCAACACTAGTATTTATCAGTAACCTATATGAAGTAATGCTTACAGTTTACTAAAGTACGTTCTACTGTGCTTTCTTCCTAAAGTAACTCATAATTGAGCAGGCAGGAAATAAGCATTACATAAAACAGCTAATATGACAGCTAAAGATTATTACTTCTGGGCAAGAAAAGGTTTGTTTTGATAAATTTTTGAAGGGGAGTAGAAGAGGCAGCAATATGTGAACTTTCAAATTCCAGTTGCTATAGCAACTGGTTGTATTTTTAGACATCGTAAGAGCTTTAACAGTTGTAGAGAATATCAGTGCTGATCTATCCCCATTTTTCCAAACAGAGGTCCATACGTTGCAGCAGCACAGGAAATTCAAATAGTGTTTTGCACATATAAAATATCAAATATCTTGCATGCCAATAGCACCAGCTTCCCTTCATGGCAAGGGAAAGAGAAAGGAAAAAAAAAAAAAAAAAAAGAGGGCCAGAATCATTTGGCCTTTTAATGGGATTAAAGAAAAATTAGAACTAAGCCTCTTAAACCTTTATAGAATTCACTCCATTCTGTATCAGTCAGCCTTTTTTTTTTCTTCCTCATTGTGTAGGCATTGGTAGTCTCAATTTTCCCAATTCTTTGTCCTTTTAAGCCACATAGGCTTCACTCCCTACTGTTTTCTTCCTACTTTCCAGCTCACAATCATTTTCTAAGTCTAAATTTATTTTATACAATGAAGGCAATCCAAACCATGAAACAAAATTCCTCATTAATTTTCTTTTGGATCAGGTATAAGTGACAAGCTATTCCTCCTATGAGGAAACATTCTTCGTGGAAAACCTTATAAAAGACAAGTTTTCTTTTAGATTGGTTTTGACTTCCTTCTGATTTCTAGCCCTCCCTCTGGACTAGATTATGGCTGATATCCTGAATCCTCCAAAGTAAGGCCAAGATAGTTCCTTATATCAGTCTTTTACTTTCATATATAAAAACTGTGTTAAATTATGGCTTTTTCTTAAAGGTACAATTTATTTGTTCTTAACTGAATGCACACAGCCCAGAAATCACTGTCACGACAGAGTAAGAGTAGAATTTAGCTCATCTTGCTGTTAGAAAGAAAAGCTCCAGAATTGCACCATAATCATGTGGAAGGTACAACTTTTATCCTTCATTAACGCCAAGTTAAAACCAAGGCATTCATCATAAATAGAATATGATTACACACCATCTGAATGTTAACCACAGTTTAAAACAAAAGGCAAGATGCTGCCTTACCTGCTGCTTTTTCCTTTAAACACAACCAAACATCGAATCAAAACAATTCCCTCTGACACACAGCTTGGTTGCCCACCCTAAATTCCAAGAATGCAAATGACAGACTGAGGGGTACCTAGTACACACAGTGGGCTGCTGTAAGAACGCTTGTTGTAGCAGAGATAACAAGAACTAATAGGTGTTAAATGGATGTGCCATAAATTACTCCCTGTCTAGGATCAATGAGATCAACAGCCCATTCTGTTGCACTGAAGCGTAGGCAGTTTTCCTTTGGTTTGAGCCAAGAAGCAGCAGCAGGAACTGTCTATGATTCAGGTCCTGTGGGTGTTATGAAGGAGAGTCAGTACTGGTGCATTTGGATTTTTTTTTTCATATTCTGCATGTACTGATAGGGAAACTTAATGAAATCCAGCAATCTATGGCTAGCAGAAGTAGCAGTGAAATATGAGTCAGATGCATCTTACCTAACTTTATGTTGGCCCCATAATCTTTCCACAGATGATGCCACAGAAAACAAAGTGCATTTTAAGACTTACATATCTTTACTATGGCCACAGCAAATTACAAGGCAAAAGTGTTTTTCCGGAAAATACGTGTTCTTCTTAGTATCTGTTTTATTTTTAAAGATATAAAATGCTATCAAAGTATAAAACAATATACAATTTACATCCAGTTTTATAAACAGCCATAGAGATTTATCTTCTGAAATAATCTGAATAAATCAGAGAGCTTTGTGTTCTGAATTAAAATGAACAATTAAACACTCCAACAGCATCTATTAATAAAATTCCAGGATGAACCAAGGGCAACAAAGGGTGACAGTACTTTGGATGCCATTCCTGTGCCCTCGCAATTACTGAATTTTTTTTTTTTTTTAAAAAGGCCTCATAAGTAAGCAAAGCCCAGCTCAATTATCCAGATAGCAAAGACAGCATGTAGTCATATGGCCCTAAGAGGCACTATGAGAAGGGATTTATAGTCTTCGGTATGTCACAGTTTATTTTTACACCGATACACAGACTGCAACCCAGTCTGCAGCCAGCAACATTTCCTTACAGTATCTGGTCAGCAGCCAAAGGTCTGTTCTGATCACCCAGAACCAATAACCCATTATGCCTACATTGTCTTGGTCTTACCGTGGTGCTGAGTGTAGCAATGTGATCTGTTGTAGAAACGTTGGAGAAATACCACCAAAGTCAGGCAGACTGACCACATGTTCAAGATCAATCCCACAGTCAAGCACCCTGCTGCAGTAGCCCAGCACACTCAGCATCTTTCAGCTTTAAGCAATATCTGCCCTTTGCCTTTCAAATGTATGGCAAATGTAGGTCTGCAATTAACTTTTGCTACTCTAAAACTGTATTTTCTGACTTTTCACATATATTAAGCTGTTTTAAAAAGTTATATTTGGCACAAGTACAGCAGAAAGAAGCTCTTGAGAAATATATTCAAAGATCAAGTCAGTCAAACTAATTTGGGGAGCTCAGTGAACAACATAATACAATAATTATTTACTGGACTTAAAATGAATTCACTTGGGCCCTGGATGTACCTCATGTGTTTAATTTCTGAAAACAAAATGCTTGTCAAGTTTTACTTCTAGGAAACAATTTCTAAATGCTGAAGAACAACTCAGGGATTTTATTGCCTCCTGTGCTGAGCACCACCCTATCTCCTTTGTAATAGGCACCACTTCTCAGAAGAATTATTACATTTGGAAGCAAATTCTTTATCCCAGGTGTATTTATGTACATGAATAAGGTAGGTTTAGCAGGAAGATACTTGCACACAGCTGTAAATTAGTGTAAATTAGTGGGGGAAGACACGTCATCACATATGATTCAATAAGCCAAAAAATAATCTGACCTCAGAGTTTACGGTAAGATAGCTATACATGCAAATATAATTGAGAAACATGATTTTTAAATGCAAGTGTTCACAAACTAAACCATCAAATAGTCTAATTTTAATACTTGCGTGGTCAGAAAATGAGGAACTGTGCAAAATTCCATGGCCTTGCTTTTTTGGGGAGTTGGGGTTTTGTTGCTTTTTTTAAAAAAAAAGATCTGAAGTCATGCTGTCTACTTAAAGCTACTTTTTGAAGTCATTGGGTAACTAGAGACCAGGAGTACCAAATGATTAGGCAAGAGTTCAGAACTAACAAGCATAATGAAGATGTCAAATACTCAGTATTTGCAAACAGCTTGCTGTGAAAATGAGTCTCATTAATGCGAAGGAAGAGATCCCTTCCCAAAATATGTTTAGTAGATTTTAATAACAGCATCTGAGAAAGTACTAATTCACATTTTTAAAGAAAAAATATTTTTCAAACCCAAATCTATCAAACTTCCTATTTGTGAAAGGATCTACCCAAATTATGCTGGGTTTTTTTGTGTGTTTGTTTTTTGTTTGTTTGTTTTAATATGGCAACAAATCCCACAAAGCAGGACTTTGTTTTCTTTGGGTAGTATGTATCCAAACCACATCACTTAAAAATTTAACTAAAATTCCAGGAGCAAGGGCGCCTACAGTTTTGTGATAGAGGTGAAGCGGACAGATAACAGCTCACATCAATGCTACCTTGAAAAACATATTTTCAAATTCTGAAATTTGGGACCTGGATTCTAAGTTCACATACCACTTTTTCTTTTCTGCTTTTTTTCTTTTCCTCATACTTTGAAATTGTGTTTATACAAGAAGTTTATAGCTTTAAGCTTGATAAATAGATACCAATCACAGAGAATAAAACATGAAATACAATGATTCATACGTGCTGCTAGTTTGTATGAAGACACAATGAAATTGCATCTAACAAGCCTACCAATGAGTTGTGAGATCTGATGCTCCTGGTTCAGAAGTATCACCATTGTTTCCAGGTGGTGTTGATCTACTTATAGTGTATTTGGGAGAAAGATAAGCAATCCCACGCAAACATGAAATAAATCTCTTCAAGGAAACCTTCCAATGGCACAAAACTTTCTACTTTTATGTCTCATCTTTTCAGCTCAGATATATTTCGAAATCTTGTCAACATGGATTAGAAAAACAGAAATAGCAGAAAGGAGTTTGAAGCCAAGATGACAATCATTTGCATTAAAAAGAAGAAAAAAATATATATGTAAAGGCTTTAAAACAAGACTGTGTAGTAAGAAAAACTCCAGTTTCAATAAATGACCTCCTTTTGGTTTTTTAAGCTAAGAGAATAAATATATGCAAATAAAAGTTCTATCTGTTCCAGGAAAAAAAAAAAAAAAAAAAAAAAATCTGTGATCCACAGCTGATTGCCAAACTCACATTTATCAGAGCAGCATGAATCAAAAGCAGGTTGTTTTGTCTTGCTTTCACTGAATTTTGGATAAGACTTTATTTTTCCCTTAGTTGTCATGGAAACATGTACAGAGCAAATTAAAGGAGATAAAGCACTGCTGACAAAAAAAAAACCCCAGTTGTTCCTATTCAGGCTGTGTTGATTAATGCTTTCTGAGATATGCAGGAAATTTGGCACTTATATACCACTTGGTACTGTTTTAAAAGTACATTTTATGACACTAAAGCTTTACACAATCAATTGTCCAGCTACAGTCTAATGAAAAGTTTATTAGTATTCCCAGAATTCAACAAGCCATTTAACATTTTAGTACTTTTCAATATTTACAGTGACTTGAAATGCACCTTATAGAGAAGAAACAACGAATAAGAATAATAATAAAAAAAAGAAATTCAAAGACAGTGAAAGAGAAAAATACAGAGAGAAGGAAGGGCAAAAAGAAATAAAGTCTGGGGGGCAGGGAAGCACACAACCTCATTGATTCCATTTATAAATTTTAGCATCTTTGTAAGTAAAATTTCTTCCTTTCCCTTACAACTATTTCTGAACAGGTCAAGCAACCTACTCACTTTCCTATTATGAAAAGACCTCAGATTCCCCTTTCTAACAGAAAGTTCCTTCTCTTTGACCTGTGAAAAATTGAAGGGATATATACGTGTGTGTGTATTTTTATGGCTATCAAGAAAGGTGAAGGTTGGAATACCTGAAGTACTCCTGCTTCAATAGTTGTGGCACAAAAACTATGTCCATCCTACTGAACTAGGTCTCTCCCAAGAGCTGCTACAAGCTGGAGTATCCCACATTCATCTACAGTGTTAAATTGCCTCTTTCCTGAATGTCAAATCATGAAACAAGAGCTACCCCGTAAGCATACACAATACTCTTAGGTAAGCCCTCGAGCATTTGCTGAGTAGCCATCTACCCCCAACATAATCCTCTAACCTCCTAATCAGGTCTCCATAAAGGACACCCCCTTACCACTTTTATTCTGTGTCCACAGGGGTCACTTAGCACAGGAGGAGGCTGGGAGAGTGCTACTTGAAGAGCTAAATAGGACAGAAGCTGGAGACTGAGCAATGGGTGGGCAGCAGAAAAGGTGTAACCCCCAACACGCTTGTGAGGACAGCCACCCAGTCTGTGCACAGTGCTTTGTCTCCTCCACCCCTGAAAGGCCACCTCTACTACACGAATCACTAGAAGAATGCCAGAAAGCTTTAATTTACCCCACCTTTGGCTGTTTAGGTGTGTTTCAGTAGTATCCACTGGTGGGATCACCTATCACCTTTCATGTGGTATGATAAGCAAGAGTTTGTTAATTATGGATATGAAATGACATTTCCTCTGAAAAAGACCCCTGTTGATGCCAGCCCTGAAGAAGCTCTGCTTTGTTTTTTCTTATTGATTCCCATGCCAATACAGCTTCAGAGTCCCCACCATTGTCTTGTTTGTTCTGGAAATGTGAGAATTTATCTTGAGTCTGACTTACTGCCAATGAACTACCATCCAGGATATCCTGCAAAATGTCACAACTTGGAGCAGGTGCAGCCTGATCAAAGGTAAAGGTAGCACAAGGATGTCACAATGAGGCTTACATGATGCAGGATAGTGAGGAACTCAGTTGCTCCCAGATATGAACTATCCCAGCTGAATGACAAGGTAGCAGAGGAAAGATTTCTCAGGTTCTCACTTCTAGCATATCAAGCATGACACTCATGAGGTGGACACTACAGTAGGAGATATGGCTTGAAGTGCATTGTCCAAGGAAATTCAATGGGACAGCAAAAACAGCTGGAAACAAGGTAACTCTTGTTTGTGTCCCTTAAGATCAATACAGTCAGTGTGGCCATGCCCTCTGCATTGCAGTCTCTTGTCCAAATCCAGCAAACACGAGTTTGAAGCTGGGCTTGATGCTTGCTCTTTTCAGTCGCTCATTAGGCAGATGAACTATGTGACTCTACACCGCTAATGCAACATTTCCCTGGTCAGCAAGCCCTGGTTAGTAAGTAACACACTACCATGCTCTACTCCACAAGGGCGCCTGAACACTTGAAATCAGGTAAGAAAGCAACCTCAGATGGAAATGTCAGATTCAAGAACTAGATTGTCTATACATCAACTGCAATATTAATCAAACACTACATATCAACTTCCTAACTAAAGGGGGAAAAGAAAAAAAACATGTTCTTTTCAGGTTATTCTAAACATTTATATTGACCGCAGTATCATTTTTATATGGATAAAACTAGATCCAATATACTTAACCATGTCAAACTGCACACTATATCAGTAAAAACAACCCTGTAGTTACTGGTGTAATAACCTTCTTTTAGTACTGAATATGCACACGTGAAGATGGATGTGAATTTATTAAAGTTATAATCTATTAAATCATACATAATGTGATTTAAAACTCACTAAATCCATCAGCTTTGGAATCATACCCATGTTTTCTTACTGTTTGTTTTACAATGGCACAGTTTCTGAAATAGAGACATGCAAGCCATGTCTGAAGGATAATTATTAGTTTTCTATTATTTTATAAAATAAAACAAAAAACCCCAAATCCTGCTGGCTAGTGAGGACTATAGATACAAAGTTATCTCCAGGTGGGTATAATCATGTAGAGAAAGGAGTGGATAATGATGGAATTGGTAAGAGTCATAATTACAGGATGCTAATAGTTGGCATTTTAATTATTGGTATTTAATCAAGGAGAGAGTTTGAATCCCGAGTTGCAAAAGTACATCAGTGTTACAGATACTTTAATTATACACTCATCACACATCTCTCCACAATAGATTGTGCTCACAACAAATACCATACAACACATTTCGGAGTGCTAGGATGATACAGCTGGCAACACTTGCCACTTACCACTAGCAAGATGTTGTCATCGCTAATCTAAAGTTGGCCTTATGCTCTTAAAACCAGTGTTAAGATTCACACAGGATTTCTGAGGCATTTTGGTTACTCAGAACATAAGCAATGTAAACACTGTTTTTAGCTGTTACCTCAGAAGTGGGGAGAGAAACATGGCTTCACTCTCTTCCTGACCTCAGTTCAAAGTCTGGCAATGACAGGCACTAGACATAAATAGTCCCTAAAGGAACTAAAGACCTACCACTGCTACTGTGCTATGCCCTGGCTGTCCTCTAAGTAAACATGTAGTGTGCTAACAAAGCAGACATCTGCATTTCTGTTTTTCAAGCAAAACTATTATGCCAGTAAATGGAAAATACTATGTTCTAGCTCTCAGACTAACTTGGATCCTATAAGCACAAATACATACTTAAGACAATGTTTCTGAAAGTAATACAGGAAAACTGCTCAGGTAAGTCGTTCTGATAAAAGCGGCCTCAGATATTAAGCACATTCAGTTGCAGACTTGTTTATCACAAAAGTTCCTCTTTTGTAAATTCCTCCAAAAGCACCCTTCATGCTGAAACTCTTTTCATGATTCCAAAATCTTGGTACGTTAGAAAAGAGTCATTTTTAAGCGGTCCATAAGATCTGTAAGAAAGTTTGCAATGACTATGAATGCACTATGCTTTTTCTATTCTTCAGAACAAATCAGGGAAACCTCTGAATTTTAATTAAGAATTCAAAATTCTTAATTCACAATACAAATGACACAACAAACTTAAGTTCTCTAGTACTATAAACTGCATGTGTCACAAATCACTCCTTATTTAGACACACTGCCTGAAAACTTTTTTAAATTCCTGCCAATAAATTCATTTTCACTCCTGTAAGCTTAAACGGACTTAGTGCTATAACATCTCTCTATGCAGAATGATGAATATAAAAATTAAATACAAAATGCGCATCTGCTACAATATTTTACCAACTTTAAGTGACCACATGAAAGCATTCATTGTAACTCAGAGGAAGACCTAAATTTGTACTAGAATACATACACATTAAGACATGAGCCTATATATAAATTAGTCAGTTGTTACAATTTAATTGGCAAATAGAGTAAGTATGACCATATGCGATTTGACATCCTGATATTCCTCTGCAAAGAAAAACCTTTCTCTTTAATATTTAAAGCTCAATACAAAATATTATTTGTGCATATTAACTAAATTTAAAGAGAAGACTGCTCTGGCCTGAGAGATGACCAAGGACACTTTCAGAGTTCCCATTATTTTCTTTTCAAACAGTGATTTTAAGAATATAGCTAATTAATCACTTCAACTTATTAAGTTTCTAATACAGACATTAAAATAAGTGTAACTGAAGAAGAAAGGAAAAAAACATAGTGGTGTAGGAATAGAACTCTTAATATAACTTATTAAAAAAAGCTATAAATTAAAAACAATGCAGGTCATTTACTATGAATTCACTAGCTCTGAAACAAGCTTTACAAAACGAGAATTTTCCAAAATACAGAATATTGTTTTAGACGTATTTCATTCTTAAACTATTAAAAAGAAATAAAAATGCTATTGTCATTTTGGAGAGGAATACTTCCAATTATCTTTAAAACCATCTGGAATAGACCAGTTCTGAACCCTTTAGAGAGCTGCAGTAATTACCATTTAGCACCTGAATCTAGCTCCAGTAGTTGCATAATTGGTAGCAAATGGCAAATGCTGACACCTCATCATCAGCTCTTCGTATAAATCTCAACTGATAAATTTCTTTTTAAAATGGATATTCCTCTTAAGAATGAAGGAGGAAAAACAAATACAAAGCCTGAAAACTGTCTAAAGACAACTTCTGAAGAAGCGTAATCTACTTAATATAAAATACTGTACTGAATTTTGAAAAGGGCATTTTTTCTATATTCTACACAAGCCAGAGTACAAATTTGTTCTTGGCTTTTAAGATCTTTCAAATCATTTTTCAACCAACTCTGACAGATTTCTGAGCCAGATGGATGTAGATCAAGAATGTTTAAACATATGGCAGAAATATCCTCCTAGATGTGTATATCGATTAATTTCAAAAATATATATCCCGGGGCTATTAATAGTCTGTTTTGTGAGTTTCATATTTTTAAAAGGTTAAGATTTGAATCAGTGTAATTTATTTCAGTTTTCTGCAGTAAAGTACTGGCACAACAGAGTCTAACTGATAACTGCCCAGAATGATTTCACTGCTTAGCTACAGTCTTTTGGGCAGAACAATATAATGAAACCATTCTGCACTGGCACATGTTCTGTCATCCTCAAGTAATTAAGAGGCTTTATTTCACACCCCTGTTTACTGTCAACCAGTGATGTCAATTAACAACCAGAAATAAAGGGCTTTGGTTTGCTTTCATTTACATGTGTGCTAATGATGACGTATTTAACCTGAGTCAACATATACACAGGCCAGACTAAGTGTAAATGAAACCAGGAGATAGTGCCCTCATACTGCTCTGGCAATCCTTCAAATCAAATATGAGACCTTGAGGGAAAGATCTTTTATCAGGTCTTTCACCCAGCACTCCTAAGACCCTCTTTAGGGAGTTTCTCTCTGTACTATTAGTATACATATTTGTTTCTACAACATCATACTTCTGAAGAAAGAAAAAACAAATAAGGAATAAACAGGATAAGAGAGAAATTGGTATTGTTATGTTTCATAGGGCAACTTCACCCTCCCCCATTTCCATAAAAATATTGTTCACAGCTTCTTTGTGATGACTCATCATAAAGCCGTAAGCGCCAGATTTTTAAAAGGCATTTAGTACCTATGGATACTACTGTAATTAAAGACAAGGTGCCACAAAAACATTCTACTCAATACCCTAGTAGATGATTGGCTTGGCTTCTCAATTCTGATGTTACTTAAGGACAGGTGATCCAAATTAGCTCTTTGAAATGCAGCCACACTGGTCCTCAATGCTTAATATTTTTCTTTCAATATTCTCTGACATTGCAACGACTTACAAACAATAGTTTTAAAGCAAAAAACCACACATTTATTTCTCAGAAATCCTAATTTTAGAAAAATGAATCAATATGACAAAATGTCTTGATGTTTCCTTTTGTCATCTAAGCCTCACTCCGCTATTCACAGCTCAACAAACCAACTCAGCTGGTCACTATCCAATTTATTTTCATTACTGAATGGGAAAACTCCATTCATGCTCCTTCTACAAGTGCTTTCTCCAATGTCCTCCTGTATCTATCCATTCAAGGAAATTAGATTTAGTACTTACAGCCAGTCTTGGGGAAATGAACCATTTCAACTTGATTTGAACCAGAATGTTCAAAATAAAATTGTATTTTCTTTTTGTCATTTTATTTCCTCTTGGTTTTTTTCCCTTACTGGGCTACTACTAGTGAATGTCTAACTGCTAACGGGTAGTACCAAACAGACAAACTGAGAATGTGTGACAAAAATTCAGAACAGCATAACTAAGCTGGTTACCTCCAGAGTTTCAGAAATACTTAAGCATCTAAATACCCATATTTTCATCTTTAATGGCTTTACTGCTGTAAGTGCCCTAAGGTTGGACAGCTACAAATGCTGATGAGTCCACACTTCACTCCCTACTGCTGGATAAAGTAATTGCAGATGGATATGTGATTAGCATAGCCAAGCCATCTTTAATCTGAATAGATCAATACCAGGAGCTATGAAACAGAAGGTAAGCATTTTAGACAGTTGCCTGCATAAGCATCCAGGGAGATGAATGAACTTTTGAAGCTGTAGTTTCACTAAAATTGATAGAGCAATCACACCACCTAGATATGGCACTGATAAACTCAGTACATCAATATCTACAATTGCACCTAGAAGGTCCCAAATGATCTTTCAGAGCAAGTGATAGAGGAGAAAAGATCTGATACATTCTTATTCATTCCATTTTCCATCCATAGAAAATTCCACTTGCCTCTGAAGAGTTAATGCGGTAAACCAGCACTTACCTACCCACTTCACCACTGGCACACAAAATAGTGTAATTAGTCTGTTGTAGTGTTCTGTGTTTGCAGTACTGTCCCTCAGAAGTAAAATGAGCTGTGACGATCTGGAGAGCTAAATCTTTACCCCGCTGAACCATAGGACTCACTGACATACTGACACTACTGTACACTTGTAAACAGCAATATTTACAGTTTTGCCATAACTACAAACTGGATCCTTTGATGTTTCTTGGCTCCTGCTACTTTTTTTTTTTTTTTTAGAAAGGAATATTTCAGGCTGTGACTTTTGCAAGCTTTTTGACATAACGGGCTACTTTTAAAAAGCAATTTGCTCAGTGGTGGGATTTAGAGGAATGGAACAAACTAAGCCAAACATAGTTCTAGTGTGCCATGTTAAGTGGCACCATTCTGGATCTGGGTATTAGTAATGTTTATGGGGAAAGCAACCTAAGCTGTTGTAACCATCTAGCTGTAAAGATGATGCTAAAACTTCAGTATGTTCTGGTTTGTTCCTTATTTCCTACTAAGTGACCATGAACAGGATTAACATTTTAAAGTTTTTATTGCAGTCTACAAAGCATACCAGTAAGGGTAAACATCTCAAGTTTCTTTCCATTATGATGATAGAAATAGAAAGTTTGAGTGTATGGAATCACATTTCCCTCAAAGTTAATTATATGTTAGTCAGAATTTTTCTAAGTAATTTGATGAGTTTACAATGCACAATACCATATATGTGCTACGGATGTTCTTTTGAAGTCATAAGTTAAATCTTAAGAGTTTAGACAATTATACTAAGTAGTTCATATGACTTGAGGAAGCAGAACAGTTTATTCATACTTTCTAATACCATATTAAGTAGGATTTGCATACATAGGGAAGTGTAATATAACTCCATGAAAAAGATTTAATGTGTTGAAAGCTCTGTGAAAGAAAGTATAGACATTTTCAAATAGAATTAGCAAAAGATAGTAATTATTTGATTATTCAACCTGTGAAAAAGATAAGTGAATTCATATAATTTTTCCATGCCATGAAATTTACCATTACTTATCGAGCTTTAGTCCTGATCATGTGTAATGCTGTACGTGCTTTAGGCAAAAATCTTAATACTACCAGTCTTTGCTTTCTCGCTTGCATGGCAAAAACAAATAAAAAGATTTTGGAGCAGCAAATCTGGGACATAGTATAGGATAGCATGGCTAAAGTATCCTCTTGTACATCTTTTCCTGAGATGACTGTGTTAAGTGTTAATTCTAACTCATGCTAGGAAATAGAAAACTGCAAGTAAAAGTTTCTGTTAGAATACTGGCCCATGATCCTATTCAATCTGCCTTTAACATAACCAGTCCTTCAAGGTCAGCAGCGTAGACCTTAAGCCTTATATATTTCTGCAACACAGAGAAAAGTTATAGAAAAATCTTTTTCTAACTTCTGTAAGAGAAGACACTGAATTTTCAATATATGATCTAGAGCCACATGATTTTACACTCCGTGTCTAATTGTGTTAATGCCATTTAAAAACAAAACAAAACAAACTTTTCCTTTTCTTTCTTGAAACTATATTAAAACAGTATTAAACTAGACCTAATACTTACAGGACATACCAGCTTCACTGTCAGTTAGAGAAATCTGACTAGAGGTAACCCCAAAATGACTATGTCAAATCTACCCTATCACACTCAGAAGCAATCCTACTTAGCTTCGGAGAAATATGAGCCCTCTCATGACACAGGCCATGAAAGAAATGTGCTTATTTCACATATCTACAGGCATATCACTGGTAGTACCGTACATAGCATTAAAGCCATAAACACATTTTCTTGCCCATCAGCTAGCCTACTACTAATGCAGCAGTAATTATTAATAGTATTAATTATGCAGTAGACAGACCCCAATAATATGCCAGAACTCTCCACACTTCTGTACATGCTGGAGACCCAAAACCACGTGCAGTTGCAGAACTCTGAGCAGGCCTAATAAACACGCTCCATTTTAAATGGAAAGAGCATCTGGAAATAGCCAGCTTTCATGTATGTAAGGCATAAAAATTGCAATATTTTTTCTTTCTTTTTTTTTTTTTCTTTTTATGTACTTAATTATCTTTCTGTAGAAACAAAATGCAAAGACAGAGTATGAGTTTCAGGTAGACAATAAAGACAATTTTATTATGCATGGGTAATCCCTGCTTAATTATCAGGGCACTTAAATTTCCATCGGCTATCAGGTTATAGTGATTATATGCACATCTGTAATTTCATACCTAGTATACTGCTGTTATCAACAAAAATATGGTGCAACTACAAAAATGCAAAATGACTATTCAATAGAAGGCCTCCATATTACCTACATGAGCTTTTCGCTATTTTTGCTTGTGCCAGTGGTATTACCAGTGGTCTCTGGCATGCAGCACAGCTGTTCCTCTTATGTTATGCATAGTTATTTTTCAAGTAGGTTCTCAAAGCAGATGTTCAAATATTCTGTAATGTTCCCACAGAGACCGCAGGTTGAATTGCTGCACTCCGTTTGATCCCACTAAGGGAAAACCCTGCTTCACAGGTAACAGTTGTCAGATAAAGACATTTGGACCACCTCTTCTCTTCCCTCAATCAACACTTAAGTTTTTTTAAAAAAATATTTCACTGGTTATGAAAATACAGAAGACAACAACAACAACTCAGCAGTTAGGCTGACATTAGAAAAAGCTCCTGAAAATGCGATAAATCTGTAGTGTGGGGAAGAACTGAATATTATTTCTTTAATGAAATGGCTTGGTGAGAGAAAATAACAATTTGTCACAATCAACAGCAGGCCGCTGCTAGAGAGTAGTCAAAAGAGCAACACATGCTAGGAATTACTAGGGAAGAAACAGAAAAAGAACATTAAACCACAATAAAAAACATGCTCTTTGTACCCCTTGCATACTCTTCTATTCCCCAAAAAGATAGAAAAGAACTACAAAAAGTCAAGCAAAGGTAAGTAACACTGTCTATTCAAACAACTAAGTAGCCTAGGATTGTTCAACTTGAAAAAAAGAGGAGTTAGAATCCTACAAAATCATAAATTGCATAGACACGGCACAGAGTTGACTAGGCTACTCACACAAGTACTGACAATGATCAACTTAAACAAAGAAATTGAAACAAAATGGTGTGATTCAACCTACAATGCTACACTGAAACGTGTAACTCCTAGTTAGAAGATACTGTGGATGCAGAAAGTTTTGTGGTTCAGAGGAAGAGTATGCAGGGTGAACTATTAAACAATACTAAATAGAACCGTATCAATACTAAACACATAAATGATGCAAAGCTCAGGAAATCCTGTCAGTCAAGATATAGTCAGAGAGCAAGAGAATACCTTGAGGAAGTATCATATCCCCTTACACTGTTTTTATTCCTTTTCGGGCATCAGTCTACGCACACTTTAGAGTCACGTTGTCATGCTACATAGACTCCTGGTCCTGAACCAGCTATTCTCATGTTCCAATTTTTTCCAAAAGACAAGGATCAGGTTTAACAAAACATATTGGAAAATGTTCTCCCTACAAAGTGAAATCAAAAAACTAAACTAGATAGACAGAAAAAGATCTAACAAAGTAGAAATCATACACCCCAATGTCTAGTACAGTCAAGCCTACTCTCTGCTAGTCTGTCATTTGTAGGGTTAGCAGCAAGTTGAAAATCAGCTGTTCTGTATATTTAAACATTCATTTCACCACGAAGAGTGACTCAAAAGCTCGGAAGTTCCCTGTGACAGATTTAACTAGCCAGACAGACAAGCCTACCTTTTGCTGACCAGAATGGATAAAACTGAACAATTGCAACCAGGAACAATTACCACAGCAACAAGAAGAACAATATTCAGACACTTAGATGCTGACTTCACCTGCATTCTGGTGGGGTATGAATAATGCAACAGCCAGGCAGACAAGCTAGTATGATGGTGCATCTGAAATGCCATGCTGCGCTGAGACACACGAATATTAGTAGAAGCACAGCACTGCCTGGCTGCCGGATTTATGCTGGTTCGCATTCAAGTAGTCAGGAGACAGGAAAAACTAAGATGGAAGTACTCTGAATTTTTCACATTCCAGATGTATTTCCAGACTACGAGGCGGTTTACCAACCTATTTATCTCCTACTGTGAAAAATTCTGGCAGATATTGCGGTTATTTCAGTACAGACACGGGCTTTCTTTTGAAGCTTTGGGGGCTGGTTCCTGTTTAAAAGTTTTGACATATTGGAGGTGTTAGCGTGGTAAACCTAGATCTGTTTATGGACTGTGCCACTGACAAAAGAGAGTTCACCACTGTTTCTGAGAAGCCAAAATATACACAATTCAACAGCAGAGAAAAGAAATAAATCTGCAAGTACATGCGCATGGCTATCCTCTATGTAGCATTTTTCATTTCTTGACTGCAAACATGTGATGCTCATCTAATAGATGCAAACAGATTTGCTGCCATTGACAGCTATGAAAGGCATTCTTTCAAAAAGCCAAACTGATGTACATGAATTTACTTTTTCTTTTTAATTTAAAGATATGACATAGTTGTCACAAAAATATTATGTTACAGAATTCTAACAGATAACTCTATCTGCTAACTTAACAGGTTCTCACATTTGCTAGCACTATGGGGTTGTGTTATATATATCACAGCTCATTTTGGAAGATCTTTGTTCTAGGTTCTTTTGAGGCCTGTATTACTGTCAAGAGCCAAGAGCTTTGACAGCTGTTGCCAGCTCTGTGTGGTTTGTTTAAAATAATAAGGGAGTTGCCTAGTAACATCACATCACACATTTGGTACCCCACAGTATCTCACATTCCTAACTACTCTGCACATCCTCACAACTTAAAGGGACACTGTCAAGTTAATAACCTTACATGAAAAGCTGACTTACTTCTCTGTCCCCCATAATTAGACATATGAGGTGAGAGAGGGAAAATTGACTTTATTATGAAAAAAATTACTTGAACTTTGTTTGCAGCAATGCTTTATTTTTATCCCAAATCAGCAACATCTGTTATCACCTGTGGCCAAACTGAAGTTTCGCTTAAAAACAATACAGTAAAAAGCAAATTTCTCAAAGAATTTTACCTTGCTAACACAGATCTTACAAAATTAAATAGTTTTTTTGGGGTACATACAATTCCTACCACACACATGATATCCATTTCCAAACTCTTTCTAAAATATGGATTTACTGTCAAAATTTCATCAACTCTTATTGCTTTTAGGAGGCATTTGTAATCAAGGCTGTAAGAAAGACTTGCAGGGCCTTCAGACTTCATCTGAAGTCATAGATGGTTTAGAGTCCTTTGCTTACATGATCAGCAGCCCTAGTTTGGAAAAGGTCTCAACCTGAGATATACCCTATACATGAAACACTTCTGCAACAGCCATAGAGAAATAAAGATTTTTGATACTTCAGTATTGCTTTATCTTTGAGAATGGTATGACAAGTAAAACATTAGCAACCTTCCCTGTTGGAAAAGTTCTGAAAAACTTGGACTTAGATATACTGTAGTTCTAAGAAAAAAAATATTTAGTTTTGTTTTTAAATGAAATTTTAAAATCAGGTTTGCAAACATCTTTTGCATTGATCAACTAACTGTAAATCTAGACCATGTACTTTGAAAAGTGTCCGTGAAAATTCCATAGTAAAACAATATGGCCATCTTTACGGTGCAGCTGGTCTCTAGACTGACCTTCATTTTGCTAGTCCTTACATGCAGTGGCACTCCTCTTGTTCCAGTTCTTCACCATTCTTGCCTCTTCTTCCTCATTCATTCCCCTTCTTTTTTCTTTTTATAAACTTAACCATTTTTCTCCTTTACCTTATACTCTCTTGTACTTTGCTTAAAAACTGGGGGGACATGTGTGTATTATGTTTACTAAAGGCTCAACGTCTGTCTAACTCCAATTTTATTGAAAAGCCTTATTACTGAAAGCCTACTGCTTACAACTGCAGTAACATTGAGGCTAGTACTGGTCTGGAAAGCTCTCTCTTAAAATAAGCAGTACATCCTTTCGTGGAGACTGTTCACAGTACCTCATTAAGTCACAACATATCATTGAAATTCAGATTCCTTACCTGACATATTTAAGGGTTACCCAACGTATTTACCTGACTACTTAAGGTTTTTCTTCAAAACTGGAGCCTCACTGAAACTAATGACTTCCCATGATCAGGTTTAATTTCAATTACTTGGAAATATGTCCTAAAAAATCTCCTGTTATTACAAAAAAATTCCTGAACCATTCATTCTAAGAGAAGGACTTTGAGGAGAATACAGAACTGAAACCTGAAAGAGGAAAGGTATTAAGAAAACCAAAAAAGAATAAGGAGTAAGAAAGTCAGTAGAAGAGGTGAGGAAGGCAGCTCTATTTAATAGAGAGATGAAATGAGATACTATAGATGAAAGAAAAAAAAACTACGAGGAGAAAAAAATGGAAGATGTAAATCATCATCAACATCACCTCTAGCTTTTTTTCCTAGCACATACTTCTATACTTTTTTAGGGGTTTTTCTGTTGTTTGGTTTGGGTTTTTTTAACTGCTGCAAAAGCAGTTAAAAGAGAGGACAAAAATACACAGGATTGCCTTCAAAGATAATAAACATATTGTCAGGGTATGTCAAAGTATTTTATTCTCGTTTCCATCCACTACCACATGGTGAAATCCCTTAACGCATTAATAGGAAAGTTTCATTTGCATCCAACAGAGAATTCAAATAGATGTACAAGCAATATAAAATAATGTAAACATATGTGCAAATTGTTGCAGCCCTAGGGCATCTGGAGAGTTGCCAGTACAATGTTCAATCTGGTACTGTTCAAAACTTAAAGAGATCCCCTAAAAGAGAACAGAACAATTGTAAAGTATAGACAGAAACACACACACACAGTTACACATGGTGAAGTTGGGGGTCAATACCCTTGTATTTCAATGTGTAATGCCATTGTGGGAAATACTTGGTTCCAGAAGTTCATAGTCTTCAGCTGTGATTTGGGAACAATTCAATCAAAGTTTACAGCTATACAAGCCCATTGTTTACCAGCTAGCTAAGGTATGAATTTAAACATATTATCTGTCTCTCGGTACGCATAAGAAATATCCTACTTTCACTGTGAGGTACACTGTGCCACCCACATCGCTTTTTCATTAATTATAACCTTTTTTTCTACATTTAAAATCACACAGCTAATAACTTTTCTTATGATATTTCAAGTACCTCAGTCCACAATGTTTGTGTTAATTTTTCTACACCTTGCATGCTACCTTAGGTACTGATTTTGCAATGTTACAATAATAGCCAAAACGCAGAGGTAGTTAAAAAACGCAAGAGACTTGCTGTCACTCCTACATATCAAAGTCCCTTTCACTTGTTCAAAAGATTCAATACCAATACCTTGGCAGGTAACGGGGATTTTTTTGTTTGTTTGCTTATCTCTTTTTTTAATAATCATTGACGTGAGAACTTAAAATCTCATTTCCTAGAACTGCTGGCAAATAATGAGCCAGGACGGCTGAGAAACAGGACTGAGAAAGCAGACTGAAGATTTGCTTGGCTTTCTTAAAGGGTTTTCCCCACACCAGAGCTCTGGAAAGTAAGAATTGACACTACTAAGAAGAAGTAGTCATAGTTCCATGGAATACCTCCCAGAAATAGCAGCTACGTTCCACACCCTTGTACAAAACCAGCAAGCCCAGATCTTCCCTCACATCTACATTTTGGATCGGCCTCTTTCCTCTTCACTTCTGCTTTCTCTCAGTACTAGCCAGGGCCCGATCTCTTGTTCCTTAGGGCAATAATGCTCAACTTTGTAAGTAGGCTGCTGAGGAAGGTATAATTACAAGGTCAGTTCCTCTGCAGATAGTATCAGTATGAGGAAAATGTCAAGATTCAAACTGCCATCACATGGCATACATGAAGAATAAATTCTGTAGAAAGAAAGATAAATCAGGATTAAAATATGATTCTGATCAGTCTCTGACCATCCACCTCTTGTATTTACCAAATTCAGTTTGCAGCCGTGGGCTTCACTACACGTATGAAAACTATCAAATACTAGAATTAAAGATACCACAGCATTTCTGTTGGAAGGAGTTAGCAAAAATCTCAGCCAAAACCTAACTCCAAACACCAATGCTTGCTCTGCATTTTAGTCCATACCATAATGATACCACAAAATGTGCTTATGTCTAAGCTAGGAATTTTATTCATGATCTCCAAAAGAGGAAAAAAATAAAGAAAGAAAGAAGGAAGGGGGAAATAGGAGTTTTTTCTTTCATTTTTAACAGCAGACCAAATGCTTGTGAAGCTTAGAATACATTTTTCCTTGAAAAAAAGAGAGAGAACTACTTGCAAAGAAACCAAGGAGAAAGAAAAAAACCAAAACAAGCACAATTTATCTTAGTACACCAAATTTCTTTAAATTTCTTCCTTTCCCTAATTCTATTTTTTTTTTCATGATCAGTTATTGGAAGCTATCAAAGTGAAGTAGGCTTCAAAAAATAAAAATTGTTTAAAAAATGCTGTCAGCCTGGGTTTTTTACCAACTATTACCAACTTCTGCAAAGAGTATCCAGGCTCCTTAAAGGTAACTATTAGATTGCTGCTCTGAAAACTATTGCCATACCTTCCTTTCTTGCACTTCCACTGTAAGACACCAATTCTCTGGATCAGAACTAGCTATGATTCATAAACTGCTACAGCAACACCATATGGAAGAGAGCTCTGTTTAAAGGTCAAGTGTCTTAACCAGAATTAATCAGCAGAGGCTTGTTTCTGATGTGTCATTTCAGCTACTTAGTAAATGAGCAACGCAAATAGAGTTTTTTTCCAGGTAGGCCAATTACAGGTAGGGTTATAGGAAACATTTATTGGTGTGTATATAGGACAAGTATTTGGTTTTTATCTGGACTCATACTCACAACCTATTCAATGGCCAGAAGAATTTGGATCTAGGTATTTGCTTCCAAGCAATCTCAATTTCACAGGCAATAATTAGTTATAGCAATGCAACGTTATAAAGCAAAATTAATACAAGACAGTAATACTCACCTACAAACATAAGAGTAGGTAAAGCATGTCATCTTTATCATTCACAATAATTTTGTCTCTAAATGGACACATTCTGTAATATTATGCATACTATACCCTTTCTCCTCTTCTTATTCATCAAAACCAATGCTATGAATGGTAATGCTTATTTATAGCCTCATTAATCAGCTATAACAATTGGAAAAATCAAGGAGATCAACTTATTTTACTTGCTGAAAAAGTGAGCTAGTTTCAAGAGGTAATACTGATACTTAAATTTGAACTAACTACTAAACAAACTAAAAACCCAATAACCTTTCAAAAATAGCCATTTTTCAATTTAATTATAAATACAAGGAGACATGGCTTATCTTGCTACTTAATTTTCAAGGTCTGAGGGCAGGAATATCATCTGGAAAATAATGGCGAAAGTCTGTTTTCTGTTCATAGTGATAAAGAAGCACTTGGGACTGAGGGATTGTATCACAATACATCAAATTAGGTCAATAAGACGTATCCAGATGGCAGAAGATGAGGAAATGATTGAAGCTTTTGAAGCGCAACTTCATATAAAAGTGCCATGGAAGCACAGCATGAGCATAACTATCATTGAGGATGGCAACATTTGTTACTTCAGATGACACAGAAAAGAATTAGTATTAGCATATTTAGCTATGTATCAAAACTAATTGCATGCCATCTGGAGAACAGAATGATGTGAGGAAAGGAACAAAGGAAAGGGTTAAAACCAATGCAAAATTCAAGACTGATTCTGAAAGAAGGTACACAAAAGATGACAAGAAGAAGTAGCAATGACAAATGGGTTGATGCTACACACAGGAAAATTCAAGGATAAACCATAAGATTAGACAGCTGCAAAGAAAATACCAGCAGTTTTTCCTAGTCAATGCATTCTGCGGAGCATAACTGTATTCCTATTACTGATGCTTTATTCAGCCGCCTCTTAAGCTTTCGCAACTCCATCACCTTTTCCAACTAGTCTGTTGTCCCACCTCTTCTCTTGCCAGTTTCTCTTAAACATTTTTCTTCTTTAACTTCACAAATTACATGAGATTCTGAACAAAGGATGGTAAGTAAACAACTTTTAAGAAGCACAGTAAGTAGACCTTGGGTACCCCCCTCTCTTCCCCTCACAAAAACCCCACCTGTGATTCTGTGAACTCCCTATCAGTGGCTGCTTAGCCATGGAAGTGACTGGGGTTTTTAAATCATCTTATATTTTTCACTCCAAAGCTTCCTAGAGCCTATAATTATGCTTCTGAGCACATCCCAAATTGCACCAGCCTTGGTAGGTTTGCGTATCTCCAAGACTAGCTTCTATACAAATCCATTCAATTTGTATCGTACTGATCATTTATCAAGCTGAACCTGTCCCATTACATTGGAAAGAAATGAATATAGCGCTGCTCAAGAGAGATTCTGCATCCTGGTGGACATCTATGAGGTAACTCTTGCTCTAAAGGTTCAGCTCCCCATTTGATATGTTGATTGATTTTTGTAAATTATCTAAGACAGAAAAATGGCAGAGATCACAATTTTTACCAGAAAAAAAGAGAATTAAGCCAAGCCTGCCATTAATCATTTGATCTTTTTTCAATAGGGATGGCTGAAGAATTAGCACATTTCCCCTCACCTCCCCCCCTCCCCCCCCAAAAAAAAGTAATAAATCCTGTTCAGCTTTCTGAAAGAAAGTTTTTAGTAGCCTGGCTAGAGGTTTTCTTTCACCTCTGAATAAGGATTTAACATGGATTTTATTTCATGTTTCCTTTTCATTAGCTCTAGAGATGGGAGAATGAAAACTTTCAATTGCTCAGTATGTTGGCTGCTTTGGATCCCGCTGTTTCACTTAGTCTTTCATAGCCCATACGGGAAGCTCTTTTTCTCCACATGGTATTCTTACTACCCACACACAATTCCAAATCTTAAGCTTCTGATCTTAAGTTCTCTGTGTCAGAACAGTGGCTTCTCATGTTTGATCAAGACGAATAATTGTCACAATAGATGCATACATGCTTTGCATAAAAAGAACCCTAGAAAGTCCTCAATAGCAGTGACCAATAGGGAAACATACAATAGGAACATTTCAAACACTGGGCAAGAAGTCAGCTACAGCTGCTACATTAAGCACAGAATTGCCTTCAGCTAATTACAAGGAACCAAGCAAGGAAAACTACGGAACAACTCAAACCCCACCTTTTTGGAAGCTTCATGCTTCTGAGGCCACTCTAAGCTGTAGGGTGACAATACTGTCACTGTCTGCCATTGAAACCCAAAAACTGCACCATCTTTTCCAAACTTCAAGAGAGAGAATCACTCTAATATGGCACATAACTCTTCCTGTAAAAGCGCCGATATTCCTTTAAATTCCTAATTTTCTCAGCGTCTCTCTCAACAGTTGAGTCAATTGACATCAACATCAATTGACTCTGATTAGGCCATATATCCAAAAATTTTTACTAAAAAAAAACCCAAAAAACTTTCACCCTTTTCTTCTTTCCCCAGTCAGATTACATGTGCGACTAAGGCAAAAATAAAAGTAAAATAGAATTTTCAAAATAAAAACATATCTAGTTAGCACATTTTAACAAAATAGCATATTCTAGCAAGGTCATATTTCCCTAAAAACATTCACCTGAAACTACAATGGATAGATATACCTCAAATATTAAACCCCCTTTTTTTATTATTCTCCATAAAGGCAGCAAATAAGTTGGTAATATATTTTCTATCAACCATTATTTCTTACAATCTTTCCATCAACACAAAGGTAAGATAAACCTCACCTATTTTTTTCTATAGTGCATCTAAGGGTAAAATATCTATTAAGAGCCTATCTACCTCTCACTGAGTGATACTGAATTCGTAACAGTCTAACTGCTTCTAGTGCTTATCTGTCTACTATTGGCTCACTATAAAAGTAAAATAGATATAAACACAAAACAGCTACCTTTTGGGACTGATTTATTTTCATATTTCACAAGGAAAAACATTTACTTCTCAAATTAATATAAAAAGGTGTATCATCTAGATCTTCAGAGGTCCCACCCAACCTCAGTGATTGTACAATTGTATAAATTTTGTTTCTCAAATTATTTTTCTCCAGTAGATAGTTTCATAACTGTACAGTACTGGTAATTACTGTAAAACAGTAGAAACATTTTTAGTTTAAAAATTGATATAAAAATGCAAGGTTAATATTTGTGACTGCTTGACAGAAAAGACAAAAAAGCAAGAAGTGACATAAAAGAAAGAAAAGGAAAACCAGTGATTGAACAATATCATCACTTATTTCAAGATCAATCACAATAAATAAATCCCACCTCTTCGCTTTGGTGTGAGTTTTAGGGTAAGGTGTTGGACATATATGCTCTAACGAACACGGGATGATTAGATATTAAAAAGGTACCAACATGTTAGCCATACTATTTTATGCTACAAAAAGGTAAAATAAACATGCAGAGAATATAGACAAGAGTAGTCCTTAAGAACTCTTTGATGTGACAGTAATGAGTGAAAAGGTAGTCAAAGGATAAGGGGAGAGACAGAAGGGCTATGTGATGAACAAAATAAAAGAGAAAAAAAACCTATATAACTTATTTGAATACTAAATCATGTATGTAGAAAATTGTAAAAGGAAGCAGGTCTCTGCACATATTCATTTAGAGTACAATGCTGAACATCAATCAACAGCTGTAATGGAACAGGATTTTCAACATCATTTAAAGTTCCTGAAACAGCACGACCCTAAAAGGAGACTATTCACAACAGTCTCTTAAATATCATATTTACTTCATCAAAGATATCACATTATCTTTATTTTCCTCTTACAGTGTTTTATACATTGTTTTTTCTCAGGATGCTATTTAGTTTACTCCTTTTGAGGATCAGAGAACTTAGAATTTAAATGTTAGCTCAAGCGCTACAGCCCTTCCCCCTGCAATACATATGTGCCCTGAGACATGCACTTGCAAAGACAGCACATCTTAGCTGAGGAAAAAAAAAATTGTACAACCACGACATACATCCCTTCAGGAGAACTGGAGAAGCAGAAACCACACATGGTTTCATACACTGTCACACCATATGCATTCTTCAAAAATTACTTCTATCTATCAGAAAAGGACTATAAAGCTCTGAATTTTTATTTCCTAGATTATCCAAAGACACAACAGAAAACAGAAGGCATAGTAAATACGAAACTCTTCTCTGACATTTCCTGATTCCTACCTGCAAAGAATAGGGCTTCAGGTTTCTTAAGACAACATGATGCAGTGCCTAAGAACAGATGCTGAAATATTTTAGTTCCCCACTGAAAGGCAGAGTTTGCTGCTGTTGCTGGCATTGGCAGAATATATGGATTTCAAACAAACAAACAAAAAAACCAACAACACTTGCACTACATGAGTTTTCTATGTTGCCACTGTTTAAAGTGGTTCTCAGTCAGACTGTACCATCTCACTTGCCACAGAAAGAGCTGAAATATTTCACCTTATGGACTGAAAATTCCAGCACCCAAAAAAACCTTCTTTAATTTAAGAATGCATTCAGCATATATTATGTTTATATATACATATATATATATATATATATACACCATCATCCCCACATCACCATTGGCGAGTCAGAGCTTCAGCCAGTCCAGCAGTTCAGCTATCTGGGTAGCATCATCTCCTCAGATGCCACGATCAACAAAGAGATAGACAACAGAATAGCAAAGGCAAACAGAGCTTTCGGAAAACTCCATAAAAGAGTCTGGTGCAATAAACACCTGAAGAAAAGTACAAAGATCAGTGTCTACAGAGCCGTGGTACTGCCTACTCTTCTGTACGGGTCTGAATCATGGGTCATCTACCGCCACCATCTGCGACTCCTCGAACGCTTCCATCAGCGCTGCCTCCGCACAATCCTAAACATCCACTGGACTGACTACGTGACTAACGTTGCTGTCCTTGAACAGGCAGACGTCACCAGTATTGAGGTCATGTTGCTGAAAACGCAGCTGCGTTGGGCAGGGCACGTCTCCAGGATGGCGGATCACCGCCTCCCTAAGATCGTGTTCTACGGTGAACTTGCCACCGGCTGCCGCAAGAGAAGAGCTCCAAAGAGGAGATATAAGGACTCCCTGAAACAACACCTCAGCCTAGGCCATATTGACCACCATCAGTGGTCCACCCTGGCCTCCAGTGGGGAGATTTGGAGACACACCATACATAACGCTGCTGTCTCCTTTGAGAGCACGCGTAGAATCAGGCTCGAGGAGAAAAGACAGCGCAGAAAGAACCGTGCCTCGACTATACCACCCAAGGAGACCCTCCGGTGTGCTCTTTGCAACCGGTCTTGCCTATCCCGCATTGGCCTTTTCAGCCATCAACGCGCTTGCAATAAGCGTGGGCAAAGCCCTTCCCAAATCTTCGTCCGCGAAGCCAAGCCATGATGATGATGATGTATGTGTATATATATATGAATTTCTCCCTTGTTAAAAGAAACTGATGATGAAATAAATGTCAATTTTCTATTTTAAAACAGTGAGAAAGAGAGAATTCTATTTTCTAAATCCCGAGTTTCTAATTTCTGAATTCTGGATTTCTAATTTGTTAAATTTTCTAAATAAAATTGAAAGGCTCCTTTCTCACTGATAGTTCTATGATTTTTGAGCTGCAGTCAACATATGCTACTTTGGCTGTCTGTTACGATAAAAAACGCTCACAAATGCTCATTTGCTCCCAGAAATGCCAAGAATGTGCTCTAGCTCCATAAACACAGTCACCCTCGGATCTGTGCACCACAAAAGATAACACTGCTGATAGAATTCTATGATTTCTGGGGTTATACTTAAGTTCTTTGCGCATGCTGACTAGAAAACAACTGTTTTACAGTAATTTCAGTCAGTGTCAGGTAATGGTGTGCATCTGCAACAATATTTGTGGACTTTTTTTTTCTGTAGCCCTGGAAAATGTCAGATGGACAGTAATTAAAGTAGCCTATGCACATGAAGAAATAAGTCTCTTGTTTTTTTCAAAATTATTCAGATGAAGCTGATAGAAACAAAACCTCCCTACCCCTCTGAAAGATAAAAGCAATGAAATGCCGTTCACCATTTAGGAGATATTTTACCTTCAATGCATAAACAACCATGGGACACGAAGTCTGGTCATCTGACGCTATAAATGCATTCAAACATTTTATAATGACAGAGGATAAGTTAGAAAGTATTTTGTATAAAAATAAGTGTGATATCTAATGATGTCACTAAGAGTACAAGTTCAGTACAACAATCAACACTAACAGAAAATTAAGACTTAGTTGCTAAAGCAAACACCACCACCTTTTACTATCCAGTATGCTCCTATCTTGCTTTTTGAGGGATATCATGCCAATGCTTCACTCATCGTTCTCCTGCCAAGTTTTAATTGAGCAAGGCTGGCAAAGAGAATGCCAAACTTAATTTACTGCTTTAAATAAGTGAGTCAGTTCAACATATTGGCCAACTCATTAGCAAAACTTCTGTCCCATAGCTGACACACACTGCATGTGCAATTAAATTTAGCATGAAATAAACAAAGTATCATAGTGTGCCAGATTTAAATTCTCTTTTTTAACACTACGTATTAAGAAAGTGCAAGTAAGCATTCGACAACAAAATCACAGTTTGAATGAACTACATCAAGACATGTCTAAAGGAAAAGTTCGTTAGCAATTAGATTGTAATTGCATGTCTCAATTTCATATTAATTAGTAGCAGACAATAATTTTTTGTTCAGCCTTAGTTTCTCAGAGTGATTGGTTTCAGTTTATACTACTTCAAGAGAACTAAGTATTACATCCTTCACATTGGTTATAATTTAGTTCTTTAATTACAGCACATTGCTCCAGCCAGTAGCAATCTTCAGAGAACTAATCATTACACTGGAGTTGTGTTACATTAAAGGATGCATGGAAATGTTCTGTGATTTTTCTGATATTTTGTGGAATATATAAATCATATTACATATTGTGAGTCTAACCGAACAGTTCCCATTGAATAAATAACAACAGAGGAATAACAACTATTAAGGACTACTAAAGATGAGCGGCATAATTATCACCAATCTTTTACTGGCTTTTGGTTTGTTCACATACTATCTACAGTAGAGTCATCAGGTTGCTTTTAAAAATTGTAGCTATAGGAAGCCCTGGATAAGTAAACTAAATTCTCTCCAGATACTTTTCATTAGAAAATTATTAAGTGAATGTGGTTTCAAACTTGACTTAAATTTTAGAAGCCAGAAGCAGTTAAGGTGATACTGGATGAATATAGGTAAGGATTTTGTTTTAATAAAATTAACTTCGCAGATTACCACTACCCTTTTACAAGAGATCACCCCCTCCTACATATTTGTGTACTTTAATCAGAACTCTACCAAATACTGCTTACTAGAAAATTTTATATTTTATCTTGGTTGAGCAATGTGTCGCTGCTGTATTGTATTATACAAAACGAGCATCCAAGCTCCTGACAACACCAAAGCAGTTCAAAAAGGGAAAAAAAACCACAAAACACCCAACCACTAAAGTGTAAATATACACCCAAGGGACACAAGTAGATAATTTCCAACCAAAATGATTCTATGATTTTAACTGGTAACTGGCTTACTGGTAACACTGAAAAGTTTAGTTTAAAAACAGTAGCAAAAAACTTCAGTACTACCCAAAGAATTACTGTAAGCAAGCGAAACCTGTGGAAATTATCTTAATGAATGGCACTGAAACATAATCCTGGCATTCATCGAAAAAGATAAAGGATGATTTAGCTCGAAGTGTGCCTTTCATCACAACCCTTTGTAAAGTCTTCTGAGTAACACGATCCTCTTGTTATCAATATGGATACTAACACACAAATGAGGTGACTTGCCCAGGGTCTCACAGCACTTTGATGACAGAGGCAGGGATACAGATAGCACTCATTTCTTCAGTTCTTCTCATCCAACAGGAATATTAGACTCTGTTTCAGATTAGGTTTAGTTATGACAAACCCATACTGACACGCCACAAACAAACAATTCTATTGCTCAGTGCACATAACTGTCTATTTCCATCCAGCAAGTCCAACTCTTTAATGACAGAGTTCATGTTGTTTTCATACATCTGATGACACGTTATCCAGAGTGTAGTGGGAATGCCAATTTTTTCTGTAGCACACAAGCACAGTATACTTTCCTGAAAGCATGTGACAACCAAAGTAGCTTTTTCTTCTCAAGTAAAATCTTTGACATATTTACTACGATTTTATTATGAGATAGTTCGCTATATCATTCAACAAAGAGCATGTTTTTTCTAGAACAACTAGTAGTGAATTAGGTTTTCATGTTAACGAAGTCACTGGCATTTCCATTCAGTATTTAATGAATTTATGTTCTAGGAGATTAAATTCTCTGAGCAAATGGACAAGGGTCAGAAAACTATTTTCAAAGCAGGTTCCATTGTGGCCAGTGGAAAGGGTAAATACAAGAAGACAATGGCAACTGAGAGACTTAGAAAAGCACGTTTTACTCACAGCTCAGGAAAGTGTTCACCACTGCTGCTTTCAAACCATTAGAAGGCACTGCTGTGTGCTTCTAAGCTCATTTGTTGTTTTGCTGAGCTTCAGGTACATGTGCAGGAATTACTATGTGATCACAAATTGATGTGGAACAGGTAACAGGTTGAGATCTTTTGTACTTGGCACAGTAGAAACAAAAGACTGAGGTTGCCTCCTCCCCAGGCAGTGGACAACCTAAGCATAAGATGAGACAACATGCAGACTGGAAACTATGAGAAGCATTTCCAGTACTGCTAAGTAAAATCAGAGTTCTTGAATTATATATTGCCTATTAAACTCATAAGACATTTTCTGCATTTCCCTGACTACAGCTGGAGACTCATGATCTCCAGAAATGTTTCTCTCTCATGCCATCTTATGAGGCTTGAAGTGTTCAGCAAGACAAAGCATGACATCCATGGCAACCCAAAGCTCCCTGCTGGTTCTGTCTTGTTGCAAGACTTGGCTTGGAATGCAGTTGCTGTAGTCTTCTTTCCCACAGGGCACTCACTGCCGCTTACAGCACTGGTTTCCACATGTGCCTGTGATGTGCTGCATGTAACCCATTCCCATTTTTACCCCGCTTCTGAGGTCTGGGCTCAGCCAGGTGCAACTACCTTGCTTAGTGTATAGAAAGGGCAGTCTCAGGCTTCACTACGCCTCTCCAAGTGAAGGGTCTAGCTAAGGTGGATATTAACCACTGAGAAGCCTCTCTGTGAGCTAAGAATTGTATTTGTCCCATGCATGGACAGTTAAACTTCTGAGTTATTTGGAGATTTCTGGAGCTGAAAAGCACTAAAAGTGTCAAGTCTTATAGTCCTCACCCAGCCACAACTGCCATTAGTGATAGCTTTGAGAAGAGCTTTTCCTAAATAAAAAGAACAGATTTTTTTTCATAACAAATGCATGTCATTTTCACTTACTTTCAGTTCAATAGGAACTTGCAAAAAAATCCCTACTAACTGAAAAAAAAAGATAAATCTGTCCTAATAGAAATTAGAATTATTGCAAGGTGAAACAACTATCTGTTTTTATAAGCTGAATAGATTTTGGAAGCCTCACTTAAATTAATCAAATTCAAGTGCCACAAAACTTGTGATAAACAGTTTGGAAATGCCCAGTGTCTGTAGGAATCTATGCATAATATGTAAGTATTTAGGTTGGAATGCAATGTTACCATCCATTTAAAAGCAAACAATAAAGACATCAACATTATTTCACCATAAGCTGAATCTCTGTAGATCTCAGTACATGAAAAAATAAAAAGACCATGTAGATAATGATTCTGTAATTTACTATCTTCTTAGAATATTTGTTTCTACATAGAATGGGATCATATTTTTTCACTGATGAAACTACTTGTAGCTATTGGCTTACTCAGAAAGCGTACGCAAGATGTCACCCTGTTTGGATCACAAAACAGTGATCGATCAGTGTTTGGGTCATGAAAACCTTTGTTCTACTACCTTCTCCACAAAAGGAAATGTGCACCCTCCATAAAAATAATTCTCCATCATAGATTAAGAATCATAACATTTATAAAGTAGAAAGAAGATTTTAGCTATTGAAATATTGGACTTAGAATAAGTAGGAATTTAAAACTGTCACACTAAAATCTTGAAACCATCAGTGAGCGGGACATGACCCAGCTAACAACTGAATCAAAACCACGGTAGAACATCCAGGGCCCTATTTCTCTTTGCTATGAAATCATGAACAAAGATTAATGCTGAAGCAAATAAACTGATGAGGAAGGAGAGAAAGAGATCCTGATCCACAGTACCTGAATAGGAGACATTTTGTCAGCAATCTCCTTTCAAAGGGTTTCGGGTCAACAGCTTCTTCCAGTTTCTCCTGAAAAAAAGCAACCATGCATTGAAGAATAACAAACTTATTTTTAAGGTATCAGAAATGTTTTGACAAGGGTTCTAAAGAAAACAGGTACAACAAATACAACACCATGCAAAAAACCTGTTTGTTTTAATGTTTCATTACACACTGGGAACCCAGACCACATTCACTGAAAGGTTCACATACCTTTTGCATGAACTTGGGCTAAGTTACTTTTTGCTTTCACATAAAATCTATTCAGAATGTGTGCGTTTTGCACAGTTTCAGCATGAAATTGGGTGAAATCAGTATTTTTCTTAGTGTTCTGGGATCCAGCTGAATCCACAAAGCAAAATTTGATGAACATAAAGGCAAGTAGATTAAAGCTTTTTTTAAAAAAATTATAAAACCACCAAGTTTTGCACAGCTATTAATGAAACCTCTTTTTCAGATGACTCAACACTAATCAAATATCAATGAGAGGGTTCAGAAGTCTTGTGGTCTTTGAAAAACCTGCATTCATTCAGCTCTGAAACAATTTTGTTGAAACTGGTGCAAACATATTTGGTGGACACGACTAAGTTGTGGTGTTACTTTCATAGTCTTTGCTTAAATTGCTTGGAAAAGAACTTAAGCTGAATTATATAAGGTTTTTTTACATCTAACCCTATTTGTTATCCCTAATGTTTTGATCAAAATAAAAGTTTCTAAAGCTGGCTAAGTCCATATAACTTCTTCAGGCAAGACATGAATACAAGGCAAGAGTAAGACTAGAATGTGGTTAAGATGAAGTGACAGTCTTTGATTCTCTGGACCTATTAAGAAAGGACTGTAAAATGGCAGACCAATTTTAATAAATCAAACGGGCAGGACTTTTTTACGTTTTATAATTTTACCTGCAAAAACCAGTAATGCAAGATTCAGGATAGGAAAGACTCTGTCACACTCACAAGGTCATGCGTTTCAAATTCTGGTATATGAAGAAGTCTTCTAAAACCATTTCATGGATATAGGAAGAGGAATACCGGTTGACAAAATGAAAAAATGGAACAGATTTGATCCAACTGATTAAAAAAAAAATCCAAAACATCATTACTACTGAGACTGCAGAAAAACAATAGCTCTTAGACTGAGTTTACATGCAAAATCTCAGTGTGTGATAAAGACTAGCACATAACTCCTCTGTCAAACTAGGAGAATTGTGGTATAAGGGGAACAGAGGTGATATGATTTAGGTTAATTACTAACATCAGTTTTTAACCCTATGAAATATCTTCTGGATTGAGGTTAAGTTTAGACTTAATCCATTTTAAATCAAACTCCTAATCCACTTTAAAAATTAAAAGCATTTATTGTCTCATGTCTGTCAATCTGCATTAAGAAGTCAGCTACAATTTGGTTGCTATCACTGTACACACCTGTATTAAAGGATATAAGGAGAGAACAGGCTGAAGCATATCTAGATAAATTAAATGTTTTCAGAGGGACTGGGCAGGATAGGCTTAATTTTAAAGTACTGTATCAAACTGACAATGAAATCTCAGAGCCACTAGTAGTTCTCTTTGCAAATTCATGGCAAACAGGAAACATTCTTTTAACAAAAGGGAGAAGAAGGACATAGAAATGCAAAGCAATTGGCTTAAGTTCAATATTCAGAAAAATACTGGGATAAATTAAACAATTGATAGACTATAAACTGGTGAAACGTAACATTCAGAAGAGATCTGTCAATAATAAATCTTACACTTCTACTCTATTTTTCTTCTAAAATTAGGCAGTATGGATGGAGAAGCCGCCAAAGATGTTAAATCTTGAACTTCTTCAATATTTATTTGGACAGTGTTTCTCATTGCATTCTCATAGGCAGGCTATAGAAAAAATGGTTTAGATTAAACCTCTGTACAGATTCTGCACAGCTGTCTGAAAAACTAAATTCAGAAAATGGTTATTGTGGACCTTTTCCCAAATGAAGAGATGCATATAGTGGCTGCTATTCAGTGGGTGTTTTCTAGATATTGAAGCAAAACAAATGTTTGACAGTGACACTGACAGGAACTAAAAGTTAAAGATAAAATTAGAATTTAAAATTTTATCGATAAATCAGAAAAATTGAAACTCACTAAAGGCATGTGAAAATTACATTAGGCAAAAAGAAACTGTACAAAGAATGGGGTTCCCTGAGTAGGTGGCACTTTCATAAGAATTAGGTTTTTAATTTGTCACAAAACCCAGACATAACCACTTCATTGTAATATTGGAATAAGCATAAACATAATATCCATATCCAAGAATAGTAGCACAGTCTGCAAGACTTGTGAGGCAATCAATCCTTTTTACTCTACCTAGAACTAGTAAAGATTCAGTTGGGGCACTGTGTCCAGCTTGAGATGGCAAATTAGTGCCTAACTGGAAAGACTTACGAGTAAAGATTAAGTAGATTGGAACAAATGAATGGATTCTCTGTGGGGATTTTAAGGCTGACACTCAAGATCTTTGCATACAAGACAAACTATTTCCCCATAAGAATTACATAGTGAGAGCTACTCTCTATAGGAACAGGGAAATGGGTTAGAAAAGAACTTCAGTCTGTCATCTGGAGTTAAGAATATAACTTTCACTCTTCATTGCAGTGAAGTTCTTACGACCTCCTCCTTCCTCTCACCTCTTTAAACATACCAGGAAGACTGTTAGTCCATCCAATACTTAGCCATCCTGAGTGAAGAAAATAAGACACCAAAATAATGCTTTTCATTTGAAACTGCTATAGAAAATGCTATAATGACAGCTGCCTTAGAACTAGAATTATATAGATTAATTTCCTTGTCTTTGATGCAGATATAAAGCATAATGTTACTAATTTCTCAAGGTTATGTATTTAGGACCACCAGCTAGTAATTAATTACAATCACCAGTGCACATGATGACAGTGGGATTACTCAAATTTGCAAGTTAATTAATCAAAATATTGTTGCATCTTCATTTAAGTTGATGGTAAGATAAGTTACCAAGAGATGAAAAAAAAACCCACAACTATTACTCTATTTGCCTGGAAAGGAGAGGGAGAGAGAAAAATGGGGATAAGACAAAAGAGAGTCTAAAATATCTTTAATATTAATAGAAAGTATACCTGACAAAGAAAACAGGAATCAGCAAAAGACTGATGGCATGCCAAGAAATAAATTTACATTGAGGTTAAATTAATCCCCTTTTTGAACAATTGGACCTGGCAGACATTCTAGAAAAGTCAACACAGGATCAAGCAAAGAAACACTTAGGGAACCATAGCAGTGCAGTGTTTGTCCGCTAATGGTACCTATGACTTAACAGCATGAAGTCTGGTAGTGATGCTGTGCATGAGGAATTTGCAAGTTTAAGACTTTACCTGCAAGCTTTACAAGACATGACAACTGTTATTCAAAATAGGAAGTGTTCTTTGAAAATTTCATTTTACTGTTCAATAGCAATGAAAAAAGAAAGTTGAAGATATGAATTATGGTTAGGAATAGAGAAATAAAATGTAACTACCATTGTACAATTCATGGTTTGCCCCATCTCAAATATGCTGCAGAAGTCTAGGCTACGTATCTTGAAAAAAATATATAGAAATGGGAAAGGAAAATAACTTCTGGAACAGTTTTAACCACTTAGATCCACAAACACATGACTAAGGTCTTCAAAATCCTAAGTAACATGCAGACAGTAGATTGGATCCAATTTTTCACTACCTCTCCAAATATAAGACAATAAAATGCATCCAACAAAACCAGATGGTGCAAGATTCAGAGCTGTCAAAAAAGGTAGTTCATCACAGAGTGCTTAGCTAAATTGAAGCCTTCCTAACTGGGAACAGTATAGTCTTTATGTCAAGGAGCTACTAGCTTCAGATCATTTTGTTTAGTACCGGCTTACGTGCCATGCACTTCCATGTCACATGATACACCTTTTATCCCTGTCTCCACTTTGCTTCCCATTTAGATGGCATCCTCCCTCTACTATGCTAGCAAATGTCAGAACCAAGCTTTAAGTCTGGGATTACACAGGCTTGCTATAGACTAGTTCTCTGTACCCTGGTCACCAGTCACGAGTAATTTTCTGTATAACAATTGTATCATATTGTCAGTGAACATTTTCCATGGCACTTTGCCTATGAACAGTTTGGCCCATTGATTTTTGCTTACAGGTACATCCATATTTCAATGAATATGGATGTGATGAAAATCATAGTCCATCTGCTTTCTCATCAAAACAAAAATCAGAACAAAAAAAGGAGGAGGGGGAAATGAACACACGGGTCATTAACCACCCCTTGCTGCCATCCATGCATTGAGGGGGCATACACAGCCAGCTCTGCAGCATGTAGAAAAGGTATTGCTGGTGAAACATTGGACAAGGAAAACAAGTGAAGCACTCCCTGCTTAGGGAGATCAGATGAAGAAAATTCCTCCTCTTCTAATATCATCCTAGAGAACTGAACTTCATCTTAGCCTGTGGAGATAAAAAAGCTCTCATCTCTTCCCTCCTCCAATGAGAGGACAGTAGTGCAGCTTCTTCCATAAAACGTAAAGACATTAAAACCCTCTGCAGGGACATGCTCGGGATATCCCTGCAAAAGCAGAAATTTAGCCTGCCCTTGAACCCTTGCCAAAGTTCAGCACATTTCAAACAGCTTACATGCAGTGATTGTTCATAGCACTGAACAGCTTCTATAAACATCATTTCTACACGATGGAACCCAAGAGTGGAAGAAAAAGAGTCTGGTTCTCTGTCTGTCCATTAAAACATATCAAGATAAGCAGTTAAGGACTGTTTCTTATCCAGTGGGTTTCCTCCCTTTGTTTGCTTCTATTATAAGTTCTAAACATTTTTTTGGTTAAATAACCAAAGACTGTAAAAATGTTCAGGCAACAAACCACAAATTCCACAATGCATATTCACACTTGACATGCCTTGCTGTCAGAGCCAATAAACTGAGAATTGACGGGGAAAAACGGCATTGTCCTGTTTGATCTCTCCACTACACTGATTCTAGCAGGAGACTTTTCAAATCCACACCTACAGAGAGTTTCACTTCACAACTCTGAGTGGTCAAGGATCAGGAAGATCAAGAGCCTCTCTCAGAGGACTAAACCAAACACAGATAAATGTCTTTGTAGTGTTACAATCATGTCATGACGATGAAGCACACCAGAGGTATATAATGCTTCTTTCATACTCAGCAGTCTCAAAGTTCTGCATAAGTGCTGCTCAGCTGATCCTTTAAAACACAGTTGTGAAAGAACTTGGTTCTATCGCCCTTTGCCATAAGTGTTTCAGTCTCATGAATTCTCTCAAATACTAGCTTCCTAAAATTAAGGTGCAAGCAAATTGCTAAAGATTTGGGTCCTTTGTATTTTAGATAAGATATCTAGACTGCAGCAAGGTTTCCACCTACTTTTTTTTTTTTCTTTTTTTCCCCCCCCACTGTATCATTTCAAGCAATTATTCAAAATCAGAGACTGCACCATCTGGAAAGCAGTTTGCCTAATTGGTGCTCTCTTGCCTGTGGCATTCATGTATCATGTGTTTCGTGATAAGTGCTCACAATTGGATTTTATGCGCATAGTACCTAGGAGGATTGTTTTACACTTGTATCATCTAAGTTTGTAAGATATATTGGAAAGAAGGACAGCCTGATGAATTCTAAATTTCTTACACAACACAGTTTAGTCTTAATGTCCCAAATTCTGTAAAGAAATGCATGTCCAAAAGCTTCCTCCTTCTCGCTCTTTCCATGTTGAAACCTAATTGTAGTTTTATAAAATAGGCAGAATAAATAGGTAGAATTAAAAGATTTACTACAGTTTTTAATACTCTCATTTAGATCAAGGAAGTTCACACAATGCCATAGCTCTATCTATACTTCTAACTATATCTAACAGATTTAAACAGATACCAAGATCTCTAGTGTATATATATTCTTAAAACAGATAAACCTTTATTTGTAAGCTCTAGTTATTGGTATTATTAATTCACCAAATATTTTAAGCCTGAGCATCTATGGCACTGGCTGAACTCACCCTAGCAAGCTGGTACCACCCGAAGACAATACAATTTTTCCTGAAAATCCAAAACTACACACTTGCTGTATTTTGGTTTTATGCTTGACAAAATTCAAGAAGGAAAAAAAATTTAAAGAACATAAAAGTGATCCTTTGCAGAGAGTTCAGACAACCAGCCTTGGCTCTAATACATACACCATTGGTCATTTCTCTTCCTTGAGATCTTGTTAACAACACAATTATTAACACAACATTGCAAATTATACTAAAATATAATTCTGGGGTTTAGAATCAGCTGGAAAATTTGGAGGTATGTTTTTACTGGTGTTTTCCAGTTCAATATTTAATGGAGACAGCTTGATTCTGATGAGTTTCCTCAGAAAAAAAAAAAAAAGTCAACGGAATCCTGCCTTGCTTTTTTTAGCTTGCTTGCTTGCCATGTTCCTCAGCAGCTGCATTCTTTCGTCTGCAGCTCCATGCCAAAGGCTGTCACAAGGTCCGGCTTCCAGTATCCAATGCTGCACAGGCAGCCTGCTAGACCACGTTGAGTTTTCAGTCCCTCATGTTCCAACATATTTAGCTTTCATCACCAATATGTGCCTCAATGAATGTTCAGGCTTAAGGCACAACTATGACTCTTCGAATATTTTCATACAAAGTGGGTGAAAGGAAACGTGATCTAGTCACATGGCAGTCTAGTAGGCAGAAAAGCATATTCCACATTGACAAAAACTGAGAGAGTAAAAAACATTGACTGTTGTCCTACCTCATGATTTGGTCATCATTTCTTCCAGGCATAGTAAATCATTGTAGGGATTCTTCCTGGAGTAACGGAGATCCATGAACCATACTGCTGCTCTCTGGGATGATCAGAGCCCAGCCATGCTCCAGAGGTATCTCAGCTGCACCCTAGCCTTTAAGTCTTGAAAAGAAAAAGGAAAAAAAGGAAAAGAAATCAAACAAACCTCTACACTGAAAAACAATTACATTACTTCAAATGGCCAGCAAAACAAATTCAAACTTCACTTAACTTTCATATAACTCAGCCTCCCCTGTTACAGTAATCTTCTCCTAACTGCTCTGTTCTCGATCAGTTTCTCCTTTACATTCATAATATTGCCTTCCCATATTTACTTGCTTTCTTCTATGCCTTCCCATGTGCACGGATCATTTCTCCAAGAGCATCACAGTTGCTCATAGTTCCTTTCTTTGCTGTTTTCTTGCCCTAGTTCTCTCACCTGGTAAATCCCTTGTCCTCAGCCCTCTTTAGTTCCAGCTCTGCAGCTGAGAGTTGCTTTTCCCAGATACTCCCCTAGAATGTTAAAGGTGTTTCCAACACAGGATCCACAAATGTACTTTGGTACTGTGCTGCTGAATGCTGCAACGCACACAGGATCCACTAGGCAGCCTTTCCAGACTCACACAGGGTTGTGGCACTGGCTCAGAAAAGCTCCCTTCTATAAAAATTTAGGATGCCTAAGCATATTAAAATGCTCTAACACATTCCATTTAGGTCCCTGAAAAATCATCACACTAATAAGGTGTTCTCATTGTTTTCCTTTTTCCTTGACATTCAGTCCCAACTGTTCAGAACATAAGTGTCCCTTACAGACTCTACAGAGCTGCTACCAATGGTTTGCTAATGATTCTCCGTCCTTCCTGCACACATGCATGACTACACAAAATACAAAAGAATAACACCTGAATAGCAATGGATTTTTCATTAGTAGTACTATAATTCTCTCTCTTCCGTACCACATATTTATCCAGTAATCTCACTCAAAGTGTCTTTAAGAAAATAGTTTATCCGCTCATTTCTCTATCATATGTTTTACAATTTTGTGTACTGAAGTAATAAGAGAAATAAATTTATTTACTTTATACTGCAGATCTTGGACTTCAGACCACTCGTAAACATTTCTTCAACTCCCTTGCATATAATGTAGCAAAGGTTAAATTAAAATCTTTTAACTTTTTCAACTTTTCTGCTCAATACCCATAAGTTCCTATGATGTTCCCATGAAATGCACTGGTCCTCTAAGTATCATACTCTATAACCTGACAATAACAAAACCAATGTAATTCACAGGTCTTTCGTGTGACATCTTTATTCAACGTTTTCATCCTTTCCTATAACATTTTATAAACTTCAAGCATCTGCAAAGGACCTAATAAAACCCTTTCAGCTTAAAAGTGCAAAGGTCAACACGTTTTCAAAAAGCCTTGGTGTTTAATCCTTTCAATGTGATGACTGTGGAGTTTGACCAGAAACTGGAACTTAAGCACTAAGGAATTTTTTGTACCCTGTAAGAGGGTTTTTCTTTTTTTTTTTACTTTTCTCTAATTCTCCCAACTATGACGTTTTACTGACTTTTTCAATGTGCTTTTTTGTCTTTTTTGATTTAGGGAGACTGAGAAAAACAGGTACCTGGACCTGCAATGCACTTTGATGAAATCAGGTGACCCTGGTATTCAGACGCAACTATGACTAGCTGACGACAGTACAACTCTTTTACCTGTGCACAGCTTATCAGTGTAGTTCCTAGCACTCATGGCATGGAAACTCAGATTTTAACTCCAGAAGAGAGAATTCCCTGTTCTGCTTCCAGTGGATCAGTATTAGCAATACAGGTCCCACAAAACCCAGGAAATCTGCTTTGTCTCCAGCATAACATGCATAATTCATAGCAATGCCATCTACTTCATTATTATTTTACAAAACTCTTGGAACACTTGAGCCCCAAACTCTACAGATAAGGAGCATCTGGCCGTGAAGATTTTGAAATGTATCCACTGCTCAAAAAAAACAGTCTCTAACATGATAAAAATAGCACAGCTATATCTGTAAGGTCTGTTTTACTGTTTCTGCAGTCTTAAAGGGCCATTCACTGCATTCTTCCTTCTCCTGCAGTATCTTGCACAATTCAGACTGCCAATCCAGGGCACTGTGAAGGGCCATTCACTGCATTCTTCCTTCTCCTGCAGTATCTTGCACAAGTCAGACTGCCAATCCAGGGCACTGTGAAGTTATCTGGTCAACTGGCAGTCTGTCTAAGCATATACAAATGAAGTGGGAGAGGGAAGAATATGACTTTGACTTGTGCCTCAGAATGCATTCTGTTGGAAACAGTTATGAAAACCTTGCAGGCAACAGATGTATTAATGTAATATTACATTTACACCATACAACAAATATAAGCATAAACTATAACAACCATTTTCAGCATCTTGAAGAAAGGGAGTATCAGTATACAGGAGACTATTTGAAAAATTAAGTATATTAAGAAAAATACTTATCAGCCCATGTCAACTTTGATATGGTACAAAATGACAATGTGTTGTGATTTATTTACTCTACTTATTGTTAAAAGAACAAAAATAGGCTTAGGATGTTTTAGCAAGTGTGGTTTAAAAAAAGTTTAGAATTCCAAAACTCAAGGAGGTCAAGATGGGAAAGAGACACAACGCACAGAAAGCCACTTAGGAAAGTTATGGCTTGCACAATATGTTTATTTCTGTAGTTACTTTCCTTCAAGAGAATTTTTTTAATAAAAAAATATTTTAAATTATGCTGTTAACTAAGGCTTATCTACTCAAGGCTTTTTAGATTTTGGTTTTTTTCTTCTTTGCAAAACTTCTCTACTTCCAGAGTTCTTTGGTAAGGGAGGGATTTGTTCATAAAATTTGACATGATTTCGCACATACTTGCCCAAGTAAAGAGCTGGTCTTGTGCTTTTAGAGAGGTTTTGTTTTATTTTAAAGTTCTGAATTTTCATTCAGTAGGGGAAGGTTTACAGCAATTCACCCAGAAACATTTCCACTAAAAGCCAGTCTTATGCATGGGAAAGAAGTAAGAAGATAACCTTAAAATACTACAATTTTAACCGAAGGAAAACTAAAGAAAGGATCATAAACTTCAGCAGATTAAATTTTTAAATGTAGTTAGGAAGGGCAAGAAAAGAGTTTGAGATGTAACGAGATACAGGGATCAAAACTAGTTCTAAATCCTTCTTCAAACACTTGAGAAAGAAAGAGCTAAAGTGTGTATAATGCCAATTGATATTAACGGTATAAAGACTGCTGAGAAAGGACAAGATTAAAGCAAAGAAGTTAAAGAAAGTCTTTGAACTGGTTCACTGAGGAAGGAACTGCGGAGGTCTGAACTTGGGAATCCTTCTATAGACGGGAATACATACAGAGCAAGTAAAGGGTAGAACACCACCAGAGCCAGACAGCACTCACTGGGGAGCTTTAACAGAACCCAGTGACGAAGTACCAAAACTATCTACGTACCATGTACTACATATGCACATAAACCTATCAGAACAGAAACATAGACAAGAGCAGGGATGGAGGGAGGGGTTCCTTTCTCTCTAAGCTCATAATTAACCTGAATTTTGGCTTGGTGGAGTCCAGTGTCCTTCTCATTTTGGGGGAATCTAACTGGCAACCTTCTTAAGGCTACTCTGACCCAAGGAGAAACACATCTCAGCTCTTCTTTTCAGCCAGCTCCCTCAGGCTGCCCCAGACTTCCCCGTTTACCCAGCTCTCCACAACTTCTGTCTCCTGGAAAAGTAGCAGAATGGTGCCAGAGCTTCCCACTCCTTGTTTCCAGACTTTTACTTCTCATCACATTACATACTTAGAAGTCACTAAGCTGCACCTACGCACACAAAAGTGGTACACGTACCAAGCATTAATAACGCAGAAAACTGTAATCCCTTACTTTTTTTATTCCAGTCTTTACAGTCTTCCAAAGCTCTGTTAAAAGAGATTTTAGAATTCCCTTATCTCTGTTTTCTTTCATGTGTCCTCTGCATATACTATATGCCAGCCAACGTTTAAATAATTAGCTAAGCACTAATTATTGTATTTCTTCTTAAATAAATACTAGAATGTAGTCCTGCTAAAACTATAAGAATGACATATGAATTACAAGCACATCTCACAGTGTGGGTGATCATAGTTACTAGATTACTTATTCAAAAAGAATGTATGCATACATACCACAAAATGTAAAATGCATCACTGCAAAACTGTCCTTTAAATCATGTATCCGTATCTTTAAGGAATACATTTCCAGAACATTTTCTGTCATTGCAGTAGGCTTCTAATCATTGTTTTTAAGAATTTTTACTTATGAATATTATAATCCTAACAGTGAATATTTTTCACTAGAGGGAAATAAAAACAATTTTCTTGCTTTTTCAAAAGTTATAAAAAATTACTCTCAGTAGAGGAAGGAAAAAGCAAATCTTAGCATATATGTGGCCTTTCAAATAATTATAGCATCTGCATAGTTGGTACTTTGAGATTTGACACCAAGGAGATACACAAGGACAGAATTATTTGTTGTACACATAATGGCACCCTGAAATTGCAGAATTATAAATATGAGAAAAAGAAAACAGGGAAAGGTAAATACAAATTTTGCACACACACAAATTATTAGCCTCTTCTGTCCCACATTTTACAAATATTGCAGAACACTTTACTGCATTATCCTTCAGATTCCAGCCTTGGTATTCTTCCAAAGGTCTGATATTGTTTTCTTACTTCATACTTTCTTTAGCATTCTTTGCTTTCATTTATCCTCTGCTTAAGCTATATTGCCAGCCACCAGTTAAATGAATCACAATTTTCTTCCATCTCTCTTGGGTGAGTAATGAGGTAATACGGTGGGGGGGTGGGGAACAAGACCCAAAACCCCACAGAACACACACAAAACCACAACTGTTTGCATTTCGCTGCACATTTACACAGGCATGTAAGCAGGGCTGATCAGTGGGTCAATACACTTGTCCAGCCATGCTCTGCACCTGATCAGCGCACTCTGTCATGCCTTCTCATTAAACTCCATTTCTAACTTTTCCTGGGCGAGGGACTCTTTGTTCTGTGGGCTTCTGTGTGTGTACATGGCATGTTTGTGCCTGTGCCTATCACAAGTACATGCACAGCCCTGCTCTTGGCTCAACCTGGTGACACGTTGCCATGGGAGCCCTTGCCTTTGTCATGCTATGAAGTTCTACAACGCCTAAGAAAATCATACTTTGGGCTATGAAAGTCCCATTAACTGTCCAGCTATCTATACTTTTTAGTACGAAAAGGTAAATTATTGTATTTCTCTTTTTCTGACAGACAACAGTCACCGTTCTTGCAAAAGGATGTATTTCAGCCATTAATTTAAATTTTGCTACATAATATGAAAAACTTTAATTCATTAAGAAGGTATCATACATGAGTAAATCTCATAGTTGTGGCACTGAATTAGGTATAGGGGCTCAGGGAATTGTTATATTGGAAGAAATACACTTAATTTCTGGTTACTGTGGAGTTTGTATTGCATTGGGGGCAGGGGGCAGAAAGTATTTCAATAAGGAGAAAGGACTTACAACATCCATGAAATATACTTAATACATATTTGGATATAGTTTGTATTTTTTTTTTTTTCAAATCAGCTCTGTATCAGGAATACAATTGTAGTAAAAATTAACCAACTTCGTTTATCATTTTACACATGCACTGCTCCATTTAAAATGTTGCCTTCACCAATAGTTGCTTTTCAAGCAGCTGGAGTCCATGTAGGAGTCCATGAAGAGTAGAAAAATATATTTCCTAATTTACTGTCTTTAGCTTCACTGAAAGATCGTAAGACAAATTAGATTTTCCAATTACCTTCAGGGAAAGCAGTGACATTTTCTGTTATCCTTTAAGCACTTAAAGTATACGAAGAACAGAGAAGTCAATAATCACTAGTAGCTATGCCATCCAATATCTAATTACCAGTGTAGTATTTAGAAGCACTCTCTTCTAAATTTTCTGTGTAATGGCAGATTTTATGGGCTTTTAAATTTTAGGGGGTTGCCATTAAGAAGAAAAGCAAAGCACTTCCTGAAATTAAATAAAATTTTCTGTATTTTAAAGTACTTTCTGAAACACAGATCCAGAACACTGAATGTTTTCCTGCTGCTAAGAATTGGATGAGACCTCCTGAACCATCTACCTTCCTGTTTTCTACAGGATTTTCCAATTCTCTTTAGAATATGGAAGAAAAACTGTCCTCAAAAATTCTTTTTTGTCTTTCTCCTTGGAGGGAATTAAGAAAAAAACCAAAAGACAAATCCTCAAACTCAAACAATGAAAAAACACAAAATCCAACCCCAAACTACTGTTCAGAAACACTGGAAAAGACAGACTGTGTAACATGTCCATCAAGACAAATCCTCAAGCAGTAGCAACATAGAATTACGCACGCTCCACAGTTTCATGCAGAATAGTGAAAGCATGTTAATTTAACCCTTCCCTTCCACCCCAAAATGGAAAGCTAATCTAGGAAACTCTTGAGCAAACCCAGAATCATGTATCAATATACATTTGGTCGCTTGCAGTATTTTAAAATACAAACAAGGCTAGAAAGAAGCAATGGTTACTTTTTCCTAATACTCTAAATGTTATTTAATTTTTGGTTATGAATTGCTAAATATCTTGTTTTATTTTCAGATTATGGATTGAAGGCATTTTCTCTCTTAGACTTGAGACACTATTGTTGGCAATAATAGTATGAAAAGTATCTAGCAAAAGGTAAATCAGAGTTCTTAGAGTGGAAGAGGCTGAGATAGAAACGTTTTTTGGTAATGTTTCAGGATAATTTTGAAATGTACTGATATTATAGTAATATATTAGAGATATATTATAACGTTCATTTCTGATAGCATCACTTTTGCTGTGATTTCTGTGTAATTATAGGAAGCTTTAGGAAGCTTGTTAACTAGGAATGTAGTCACTCGGTATTAAACATTTTCCTAAACTCTTAGTTTAATTATTTCACTGGATTGCCAAGTTTCAAAGTGGTACAGCAAGATTTATTATTTACATACAGACAGTAACTGCAACAATTTAATAAAAGTTAAGTGTAAGTATTCCTGACTTCTCAGTAGGTACCTGTTAAAGGTGAAACAGTATGAACCTTTAATTTTCAGATAGCACCTTGTAATACAAACACTCAATTATTAGTCATCTGAACACAGTAAAAAATAGGTACATTCTCAGTAACAAGTGGAAAAGTTTTCCACATCCTGAGGTGTAAATAAAATTGCATTTGGGTTAGGGTAAGTTTTGGCATTCATCTCAGAGTTGAGCATAGCTGTCAGGACTCAAAAATCAATTGTCTAATTGATCAAATTGACAATCTTCCTCCCTTCTATGACAATGTTTTTTCTCTTGGCTTGAACACAATGTCATGTTTGAAGTACAGAGAAAACATTTAAACTGAAGCAAAAAATTTACAGCATTTTCCTTGCATTAGCAGGGAGCATCACATTCAATAGATGGCAATCGCCTGGAATAAGTACTTTGACCTCCCAATAATAACCACTAATATCAAGTGTGGTTTAAAGAAACAAGTGGCGGTCATGTATTTGGTTTATCTTGTCACAGATAAACTCTACCAGCTTATTCTACAGTAGGTGATGAAACTAGCGGTCCCCACTAGATCAGCAGCCTGACATCACAGTAGAAAACAACTGCTCAGAAGAATCTGCTGCACAAAGGCAGGCTGTTCATAGCTATGGCAGAAAATCCACAGGATCTAACATGTCCCATTTCCTTTCTTTCTCTTAATACATAGCTCTGTAGGGAGGAATGTGCCCAAAAAAAAGTTCATGAAATATTTCTGTTTCTAATCAGTTCAAGATCTGAAGGGACTATGAAATTCTTATCCCATCCCTGGGGGCAACCACAGTCAGACACTTTCAGAAAACAAGCCCCACATAGCCTCAGGGACTACCCATGGTCAAAATATTAATGTGAAGAAGCAATAATTGTTTCTGAGATCATTTAGTGCCATTTACAGTGATGTTTAATGAGAACTGTGTTTTAACCAAATTTAATTTGAATATTCATTAGGAGTTTGTATTTACATTGTTCATACTTCGAGTATTTTTTCCATTTCTACCTTGTAATGATGATACAATGAACTCCGGTTAGATGCCTAACAAAGTGAATTATATAGCTGGCAAAGGCAAACCTGTCTGTTTTAATCTTTGTGAAGCACATATTAGAATACAGAAAGGGAGATCCATTTAGTTTAAGTAATCTGTACACAATGCCCATCAGCAGCAAGATCACAGTGCCACAGCTAGTTTCTTGGCTAAGGATTATCAGACTGTAATCCTGTATCAGGAAACATATCAAATAAATCCTCATGCTGATTAAAGAAATATGCCACCAGACTCAGAATTCTTGTTTCTAGCTGCTGACCCTTCCACAGAATCAATCTTAAAGATGTATGTAGCAGCTGTTTTATCTGACTAAGCTCATTTGCACCACAGAATTGCTAATTCACACGAGAATGGAAAGCGAGGAGTGCCATCCTTTGACAACTACATCTTAGAGCATTTAGCTCATCCTTTAAGTCACACTGCCAACTGCTTAGCCTACTTGTACAAAGAATTATAATAGAAGTATGAGAAAATAAAAAGTACACAGATTCGTATTTTCACTCTTTAGCTGGTACTATTGTAGCTTTGTTATTAATTACCTATTCAAAAATATACACTGAGACCATGTGATTCTGGTATCTTTGTGGAAGTCATTAATTGAATGACAAGGATTGAAAAAAAATGCTTTATTTCATTCAATTAACGGCCTGCCCGCTATAGACGATCACACTGCTGCCATTCCCAGGTATGCTGGATCTGTTACCAAGTGCGACAGCAGCTTGAGTCCAAAGAGAGATCCTAGACCACATCAGACTGTGTTACTTCTAGGCACTAGACAATACATATGTACGGCAGGTAAATAGTTTTTGCTGAAAGTGCAAAGGGTTCCTCCAAATAAAATCCCCTAATACCAAGATAAAACATCATCATGGACCACGCCCTTACCCTTCATTTATTGGGAAATCACTGTGTATATAGAAGAATATATAGAAGGATTTCTTTTTGTAAAAGAAATTTAAAACAAGCAAACAAAATTACGTACTTATGCACGTGCAGAATTCAGGTGTAGGAAATACAGTCTGACTGAATCTGAGGTCCGGCACTCTGAAAGTGGGGTCACGAGAATCAAAAGCATGAGTTTCTTCATCTTTGTAGCCAAAAGCTATACTTTTTGCATTCCCTGTGTGCCTTTAATTGGCATTTTGTTGTTGCTACTAATGGAGGTGGTTATACTGCAGACTGTTGTTCCAGAACCAAGATAAATATATTTATGCTTTATATTTTAAATTTTCCTCATCAGAATCAGGACATTCTGGCACAAAACATCTGACGTTGCCACCACATGGGTACTTTTTACCCTGGAGTTTGCCAGGGTATATTGCAGGGGATGGGGGCGCATGGCAGGAGGCAGAGTGTCTACACCTTTTGTTTTCTTGCTTTACAATTATGCTTTTAACTCAGATGACCAAAAAAATAACTCTATAGGATGACATAAATTTTAGAGAGGCTTTTCCTTACTGTGCCTAAACAGCAATGCTTATAGGAATTTATTATTAATAACTAATAACAGCTATAGCACTATCCATTTCAGCACAGAGATAGAAACAATGCAACCAAACGCATCTGCAAACTCTATTTAAAGACTGCAAATTACATGAATAATTCACAAGCTGAAGCAAGCTGATGGAGTAGATATTAAGAGATTTCAGTTACCTTGTTCTAAAAACTCCTAAAAAGAATTCTTTCCTGTCTAATAACTATATTGCAGGTTTTCACAAGTAGCCACTTTACAACCTTCTTCATGTGATTTTTTTTTTAATATGAATTTTTTTTTAGTCTTTTTTTTTTTCCTCTGTGATTGTATGTTATCCCCAAGCCATTAGCACCTCTTCCTTCAGTCCCTCAAACAAAAGACAAATCAAAACTTCAAATCCAAACAGTAATACATTTGAACAGGGAGACACACACAAATATGCATGAAAACCATTTGGGTCTTTGCCAGTACATCAATTTTTCATGGAAGGTTTTCTGATACAGAGATGATGAGCAGCCCTGTTGAGGGTCTAGGACAGATAAATGAGCAGGCAAAACTGAAGTCCTCCCTGTCAAAGAAATGATTGTCTCTAACAAGGAGACATTCATAATGATAAAATAACTCTCTCCTTATAATATTGTATCATGTGTACTTGTTTATAGGTTTAAATGACCTTCTGTTCAAAGTTACAAGAGCTCTGGTAAAAATATTCATCAGGTTTTCATGAAATTACTTGCATTTTCTTTGAAAGTGCTCTAAAAGTCACCACGTTAAAGCATCAGAAAACATTTCTAAGTAATTACACACATTCTCAACAATAAAAATACCACCTATGAAATTTTGCTTAGTTCAGAAATTAAGATTTTTTTCCTCACCAGTTAAGAGGAAGAAGTGAAACTGCAGTTGTTAGCCAAGTGGTTAAGGTAAGTGTGGTAGGAGGAACTGTCTCAATTCATAAGCTGTATTCTCTCAAGATTCAGAAAGAGACTGAATTTTCAATAATTGCAAACATAAATCTATCAACTTAAGTTGCACAAAATCAATCCCTTCCTCATCCATCAAATTTCACTCTCCTACAGAGCAGTAGGGAAAAGAAGGGCAGTATGACAAAACATAGTAAAAACATAGTACTTTTCCACTAACACTTTCTATCCTAAAGTCTGAAAAACAAATAGCAAAAAACTTTTTTCTCTGCCCCACTGGCCCCATATTTAGGGTCCATAAGGGAAGCTGCTACAACTCTGATTCTCCAGGCTGGCTCCTTTTCTGATAAAATGTAGAGCATCTCCTGTGACACCTTTGCACTGGCCTTTTTTATTCTTAGATTGCTATGAATCAGCTTAATTAAGAAGAACTACATTTACATAACTCCAGAAATATTAGACATTTTTATGTGGTAGTCCTTAAAAAAATAAAACTGTCATTCCTCTATCCTAATTACTCTAATAAAGCACCCAACATTTACTTTTAAACTGATGAGAATTGGTAATTAACAAATGTTCATACTTGGCTAACATGATATCGGTTCTCAAAGATCTGATTTTTTTTTAAATTTTCTTTTGACTGTGAATGCCTGTTTTTAGTCCTCTCAGCATATCCTCATCGGGTCCATCCAGAAATAATAGACCTGATAATAACATCAGGAGATCTATGACAGTATTAAATGTAGAGCAAGATGTTTTCTCTTTCCATACCTTGTTTTCAATATTCTATTTAGATAGCAAGTTTACTATCTAGCCTATGACCTTTTTCTTTCTGGACATTTTTCACACACTCAATAGTACCTAATTTTCCAAAGCAAGAATATCTATCCATGGAATTGATATTATCCATTTTAATATAATGACATGGTTTGAAATTAAATGATGCTGCCACCTGATAATGGCTAAAAATGGCTACAAGAAAACATTATCTTCTGCACTACGAAGAAACAAAACACCCAACCTTTTGTTGGGGATCAATACATAGTAAAAAAAAAAAAAGAGCCAGTTTTAGGAAGGAAATGTAAAAAAATAAAATTAACAAAAGTAGTAAAGGAAGTTTAATGGGGTCCATTTCCCTCCTCCCTGTACCCTACATAAATTTGTTAGATATGCTGGATATGTTAGAGATCTATATAATGCCATTACAAAAAGGCATACTATGAAGAATCACATCATTATAGGAGACTGACTTTCCAGAGGCAGACTGTAGAATAATCCTGGATACAACAGGTAACAGATTTATCTATCTAATAGGCTTTGAGAGATCAAGATAAAGGTTGAGGAAAGAGCTATGAAAATTATCCATAAACACCTTCAGGGCAGGAATAGTTATTATAGAGAAGAACACTGGAGCAAGAAAAGGTGGATGCAAACTGCCTATTAAAAGAAGATTTCTAACCATCAAAAAACTAGGTTTTGGAACAGGCTTCCACTAGGGAAGGGGGTGGGTGGAAAGGGCAGCAAACATCTACCATTTTAATCAAAAGCTGTTGTGAAAGGGTGCAATTGTGTTCTGAAACCTGTGGTCGCCAGCAGCTCTTACAGTCCTTCTGGAAAGTCAAATATTGAAATGGACAAATGAAGTTTTCTACTCTTCTCTGAAGCACTTACTGACATAGCAAACATTTAATAATAGGAACAAAACCTTTTCTCCATTTTGTAGTTGCCCTGTACCTGAAAAAAAATTACCATTTCATCACCAATTCAATCTTTTTATGCATCATTATCCTCCTCTTCTAATAGTATTCTAAGAGGCTAATTTGATGAAACAGAAATTAGACTGATCATTTTCATTTAAAAAAGCTATTTCTTGAAATCAAAACAGAAAGGGTTTAGGCAGTGAATGGAATGAGGAATAAAAGGAAATTTATGCTAGAGTGTCCTATTGATTTCTTCTTGTTCATATGCATTCGTCATTAGAATGTCAGCATTAATATTTACTTCCTAACACACCTTTTTTTTTTTTTCTTCTTTCCACAGCAGTGTTTTCTTTGTCTTTTTGTGAAAACAGTTAAGCTTTGAAAAGGAAGGAATTTTTAAGATGTAGGCGGAAAGACTAGATTTTGTCAGCAAAATTACTCACATGCTGTTTCCCTCATTTAAAACTCTATTACTATATGGAAGGTGCCTAATGGACAATAAGCATTATGTTTCCTTCACATTCCACTGCTACTGTGCGTCAAGCACGCATAGGGAAAACGGCTGTAGTAAGAGAAGAATACTTTGGTTTAGATACTTACTATGGCTATGAGCAAAAAGATGTTCCTTATTAATACAAGGTAAAAGATCATCATGATAACTAGAAAGGGTAAGAAAGTATTTGTTACTTATAAGACATTATAGAATAGACATTAGAATAAAAGTCATCTGAAATGCAAAAAAAAAAAAACTGGCAATAATAATTTCTCTCACAGCAAATACAATACTTCAACATGTTCTACTCATAAAAAGGCACACACAGATTGAATTGTTTTGACCAGAAGTATCTGTTGCAGCTGTGCTCATGGTAGGTATATATGAATTAATAAATACAATAACCTTCTGCTTTCTCTCAAAAATTTCACTCAGGATGAACAGTACTCCATAGCTGTAAACAAAGCATTTCAAAGCCCACTGTGATTGCCAGGCAGTTCTCTAGTCACCATAACACTTATCCACAAGGATTCAACCACTGATAACTAAGCAGCAAGTATTTCTTTTTGAGAGAATTAATGGAAGTAAAATTTAAACAAAGCCTACAGGGCAACTCAGTAAAACCAGGCACTGAACCTGGATTATCTATCCTTCTCATTAATCTCTTTAAAACAAAACTGATCATATGTAGATGCTTCACAACTTTTGAAAATAGAAACATTTTTTTTTTCCAACAGCCACAGAGACCACCTGAATCAAAGTACAAAAACTCTACTACAGGTTAAGTAGTTGAAGTTAAACCAGTTAACCCAAAACTACCCACTTTCCTTCCATTTAAAAAACAAACATACCGAAAAAACCCATGAGGGTGAATGCTTTTATTCAACTAAGTACATGAACTTTGTCTTTCTCCTGGTACTGACTAATGTGTGAAGAAGAAAATCAGAATACTTAAAACAGACTTATGTGGGAATGTGTTTTGACAGACACTTAAAGAATGCCCGCATATAACTGTTCTTATTAACTTTTGTAGAAAGAACCTTTGCCACCAAGATCAAAATCTTTTCTATCCTTTGAATTGGAGTCACTGTTCAATAGTCTTCAATGGAAAACCGTTAAGATGTCATCTGCCTTATTATTACTTTCCCTTCACATTGATATAATCTCTGTAGAACTGCAACAAAGTCACAAGCAATACCTGAAGGACTTGGAGAAATCCATTACAGCCAGTTTCATAAGTGTCTGGGCTTGGTACTTGTCAGCCCTCCCATTAACATAGTCTCAGTCCTTTCTTTTGCTCTTTTCCACTGGTATTGCATCTGCGAGATACAGAGTGGGAAGCCCTGGAGTAAAACCAAAAGCTGTGATCCAGCTAAAGTAATGTCCCTGAATTCTAGGGCATACAGATACTAATGTGTCTTCAGGAAAGATGGCATGCCATCATTTTGAATGAGACCTGGCTGGTGTCCTCAGCCCAGAGTCTTGCCTTGTTTGACATTATAACTACAGTATCAGCTGCATATATAGGGCACGGTTAGCTACCCACACAATTTTAAACATAACTATATGAAAAAGATTGGACACAGTATGTTCTAGAATAGTGTATCAGTAGCCTCAACACTATAAATTTATGCATTTACTGCCAGAACTACACAGATGAAGTTACTAAATAAAAAAACGTTGAAAATATGATTTGAGAATACCCTGTCATGTTCAGAATTTCTGTGAATAACCACTGGTTATATCTCCTTTGTTATGACATATAATGGAATATAGTATTTGTTTAAATACAATAAAATAGCAGCATTTTTAAATGGATTAGTGGAAAGAAGTAATTATAGAGTGTTGTGATATTCTTTCCATACTCAAACTGATTCATTTTAGGCTTATCAATAAGCCTATAGTTAAAATGCAGGTATCTAGTTTAGATTAGCGCAGAATGATAAAGAGCCTTCATACATATGCAACAGTACAGCTATGGACTTTCACGGAATTTTAATAAGCCCTGCATAAATAATTCTCAATGCAATAGCTTCGAGGGGAAAGGTAAGTGCATTGTTTTCCCCTTTTATTTTTTTTTTTTTTTTTCCAATGCAGCATGCCATGGAAGAAACAATGAGATTCCCTGGTCTCTAAAATGCTGCTTCTGTTTCTTACATAACACAGAAGCAATTTCACAACAGATATTAGGTTGGGAACACAGTCATTCTTGGTTTTAAGGAAATGAAGAAATATATCTTAAGGGAACTTGGCACTCTACTCTTTTCCTTTGAAGCATACCTGACAGCACATGAATATAAAAGGGAACTTTAGCCACACTGAGCCCTATTTCCTTCTAAGCAAAAAAAGGTATGGAAGGAAAGAAAAACTGAAAAATCTGAGACTGCTCTCTTTTTTTAAAGTTATTGCTATGAGACGTTATCTTATGCTTACTAAGAATAAAATGTGGAATAGGAATAGAACTTTCCTACATAAATACTTCTTGTGCAATCATTTTCTCATTAAAATAGCCTGTTTCACACTTTTGACAAATTTTAAATGCTATTTGAAAAATTAAAAAAAAAAACCAACCCACACACACCTAAGCATCCCTTAGCAGTAATAAGATCTTTCAGATCTAACCTAATGCTTTGAACATACTGTATTTTATAGTGTTTCTTATTTTAAAAGCAAAATGAATGAGATGTGGCTTGGTGGGAATGAATTAACTTTAAATATGAAACTGACTTGTTTCAGTCAGAAATTTTAGTCCTTAATGTTCCATGACAGAAATATAAATAGTGAGTGCTTTTGTTCTTCAAAAATTCCAGAATTAAATATTCTTAACTGAGTTTAAGGACTGCTATTTCATCTGTCAGTATCATGTTCTGACATTCCTGGTATTCTGTAATTTCCAGGAGTAAAATTACTGGGAAAAATTCTATATCTGGGAAGCATCCATGCAGTGCCCTAAAATACAGCAGTTTATTTATCAATTGGCTTGCAAATCAACATCCCCCTCCCCCCCACCTCCAGTTCTCTTCACTTTAAAATAGTTTTAATTATTTAAAGTAAAAGAAAAAAAAAATAGAAGCTGCTATACAAATGTAGAACTCACTCAGAAAAGACACCTGGTATGCAATTACCAAAATAATTACAATGTGCTTTGACAAACACCTCTTTCTCAGTCTGCTTATTTTTACTGATCATCAGAAAAGTAAAAATAAATGGTTTGTGACATTTCAGTACTGCAAATGTTATGGGAAAGTTTAAAAGGTTGAGATATTTTAAATCAAGGCAATAAAGAGCGTGTGTTTGTATTTCTACTAAATATATTTTACTTTGTTCCTCTATATACTCTTTCAGTCACTTATTTAGGATTTGGATTATTCTAAGTTATACAATTCTCTTTTAATATTACACTTTTTCTAATTTAAGGAGGAACAGTGGTATTTAAGGGTTCTCTCGATCAGTTATTCTGAGAGAACCGATTTTGGCACCATGGCAGGAATGGTAAGACAATGCATCAATGGTTTCAAAGACAGCTATGATTTCCAAGATATGAATCACAGAGAGAAGGAGGAAAAACTATTTTTCCTTGATGAAGCCAAGCGCAGAACCAACATCTCAAACCTTAAATGTCAATAAACTCAAAGCAATTTAAATGGCATTCATTCAGGTGGTTTAGGGTTTGAGGGTTATTATTATTTTTTGTCTTTTCCTCACTGGTCCCTCTTGTCTAGAAAGGCAATCAAATATCATGTGATCATCTGTACCTGAGCAAACTAGGAAAAGTACTTTATTCTCTTCCAAGCTCTTTTCATTCTGAGACAAGATGATTTCCAATTTACACTTTGGCCAACCTGCACACTTTGTTCACTCTCCACAGTGTGGACCTGGGAGCAAAACTTAAAATTTCCAACAGAAATTCTTTAGATCTGGCCCAAAGCCAAGAGTCAGGGAGACAAGCTCTCTCTGATCACAGCACATAATGAGATAGCACCCAATTTTAATACTGATATTCTGAAAGTGCAAACGGCTTTGTAGTACATAGTCCAAGTATTGCATCTTCTAGCAGCTGGATATCTGATTCTACTCTAATTGAGTCTAAAGAGGACCTTCTTAAACTGGGGGAGATTACATCCCAATAGCCAGATTTGACTCAGTAGCTGCCTTCAGAAATCCATTCTTCAGGTACCACACGATATGAGAAGACAAAAGCTTTCAAGTTGAGCTTTTTCAGCATTTTCTGCTTCAGAATCTCCCTTCTACAGAGCACTCTAAGAGGGGTGGAACTGTTGCAGCCCCAAAGCCTGCCTGTGAACTCTAGGGGCTGAGGATCTATGGCCTGCCAAACTATTAATAGTCATATATAACTAATTTCATTATTTAACAAGTTAATTTGCATGGAAAGAGAGGCAACAATAAAGAAGCATTTGCAAAGCAGCATTTATTCTGTTACACACTATTATAGCAGTGTCTGGAAATACTGCTGCTGTATGTTGTTATTTTGCGACATGGGAATGAGAAGCAGCAGCCAGTGGTTGTGGTTTTAGCCAAAAGTCTACAAGAAAGTCTATTCTCTTCAAAGACATTTGCTATAATGATGCATGATTAAATACTACGTGCTCATGGAAGAAATGTTATAAACTAAATTCAAGACCCAAATGGAAACATTGAACCACTCGCTATGGAATTAAATACAGTTGAGAAGTTGTATCAATCTTCCTCATGGGAAATTGCAAATTTTCAAATATTAGAATATATTAGCACAAAATATTTGACAAATATTAGAATTACAAATGTTCCAGATAACAAAATATTTAGTTAAGAAACAGTCCCATCGTCACTTAAAAAAACCTGTCCTTCATCCTTTTATTCCTTTTTAAAATGCTGCAGAAAACTCTGATGGTATAGGATCTCTGCAGCGTACCATGGGAAACAATCTAAACTGAGAACTCAGCCTTTAGGGGCCAACATGTGGGACATGAGGCACCTGAACTAATTCACATGAGATACTGGTGGTATTTCTAAGTTTCCTTTCAACTGGTGTGCATGGGAGGAAAAAAAAGGGACGAGAAGCACCAGGAAAAAAATTCCGCATCTGTTTTTTTCCCTGAGAATTCAAAAGACTTTCAAATGTGAAATATTCACTTTAATTTAGTTCAGTTAAAACACCATTCTAGCAGAATCATATCCAGTCATGTCTGAATGTTTTTGAAACTGCTTTCTATTTAGTACTTGATATTTACTTCACTACAGTAAATCATTATATTAAAATGTAATCTTTCATTACATGAAAACCACATTTGTTAAGTAGCTGTTTTTATAGAAATAATTCTAAATATGCACAAATGAAAACAATAAAAGAACATAGTGGAAAAAGAACAAAGTACTGTAAGGTTACAATTGCAGTCATAACTGCAGTCAGTACTGCCTTCCAGGCTCATGTCTGCAAAGTCCACAAGACACGCATCAGGCGTACCAGGTGCATACAAAAAAAAAAATTCAGAAATTCCGTTTTCCTCATACCATTAGTACCACTATCAGTCCTCACCTAGCAGACAAATAAAAGCTTCCCAAAAGTAATTCAAGCAGTGTTCCTTTATCTGCATTTTGAAGTATCTCTGTTAAGGTTTCTATGTTCAATTATAACTACTTCCACAGTTTAAAACACATGAGTAAGAACAAAGCATTGATAGCTAATGACTTCGAGATTTTCTTCCCCACTGTTCAGACCCCTGTATTAACAGAGAGCAGACATTGACTGTAGTCTTAAAAAACCATCTTAATCCAAATGGAACTAGGAACGTATGTGCTCCCATCTGATGCAAACCTGCATTCTGTGTTAAGTCTTCTAGAGCTTACGTAAAAAACAGAATCAGGTAAACCAGTAAATATGGGGGGGTCTGCTAAAAAGATGAAACCAAAAGTTGAAAAAAAAAACCCATGCTATTGTGCAATACTTTGACATCAGGTTACACCGTTCACTTAGGTAGACCAAACACAAACTGGTATGAGCAAATGGATAGAGATAAATAGGCAAATTGATGTGAGTTTCGTTCAGGTTTAGAAATTCAGTAAACTCTTCAGTAACAGTGCCAACCAATGGTACTAAACCCCTGGGCTTCCTCCCCACAGAGCAGGGAGCAATAACACCTCTTACTGTGCTGTGAGTGCACCTTGGCTGCTCAGGAAGAGCTGCCAGTGCAATAATGAGGAGGACAGATGATTTTTTTTTTTTTTTTTTTATGTCCAGCATTTCTTGTCCTTCTTACTGTAATTGACAGCAAAAGGTGACAAATTAGAGGATTGGAATGCTAGTCTAGCTAGAAGCCATGATAGACCTTCCACAGCCCTGCACGAGCCAACCGAGCAGCTGTCCATGTCACAAGGCTGGATCACACCTACAGGAAAGGAGCAGGTATTGGCCCAGTAAATTAATGGAAACCATGTCATGTTCCTGAGGGGCAACAGCAGGAAACTGGTTTACTTAACTACATTTTGGGAAGAGTGATGAGTGGCCAGCTGACATTTTATGGACCAGATTTTAAGTTTGGTTTTCATAGGACTGCCCCCTCCTTTTTCTTCTTTTAATTCCTATGTACGTACTTGAAATCTTGCAGTTATGACGAAGTAGCTGGGCAGTCACAGCCAAGTCTAAAGCAACAGTGAAACACCTTGGAATTTCAAGGTCTTACATGCATGTATGAGCACTTGAGACCCCACACACATCGTATATTTTACCCATTTAAAAATCTACCCTTGTATCAACACTTCTTTGCTGAATCTGGCAGCAACTCTTTTCTGCCCAAAGCCATTTGGTATGCGGAAGTTTGGCAACCCTTACTTATATCTCCCAAAGAGTCTAATTTTCTAGCCATGCTCTAAACATACCTAGCATATAAAGATCAAACCAAAACATGCTGGAAAATGAGGTAGTGACCACCTTCTATTAACCTGGCCAAAAAGTATTCTATTCAGTGTGTGGAGATAAACCAACTTTTCCCCTAATTCCAAAGAATGACCCAACTGTGAAACTATGGGTTATTTCCTGGTTCAATACCTGAAATCAGTATCAAACTCAGAGGAACCAGAAGGGCAGGTAAAAGGGTTCCTCATACCACTGCCTGGTGATCAGGAGGGAGGAGAAGAAAGACCACATTTCACATTCCCAGGCTGGTTCGCATATCTTACACTGCACAATACCTAGAAATACATAGAAGTATATATAGATGAAAACAGAAATAATCCAGAACATTAACTTGAACCACAGGACTCTGCCTTTTTTGTCAAGCAGGGATCAAAGAGAAACATATTCCAGTTTGCAAAGCTGTGCCATGAGCTAGCTCCATGAGTGAGAAAAAGTAATTTCAGTGAACAGTGATGAAAAGGGCAGCAACTGCCTCTGCCAACTGGGCAGCAAGTGAGCAAAGTGGATTTAGCACCCTAAGCCAGGCTGTTAGTTTTCTTCTGTCTTTAGCTTTTATTATTGTCTTTCCATGAAAAAGAAAGACTCAAACAGACTTCAAACACTTTTTTTGTCATTAATGCAGAACAAATACTGGTTTTAGGTAGTCATTCTACAACAGATATTTTTACTGTTTTAGTGATCCAAAACAAGATTTATTTTTTTTAATAAGATGATAGAAAGATATATTTAAAGAACTTTCATGTACTAGAAGTTTGTTTCAATCTTCTCTGGAAAACAGTGGTCATGTTTAAGATTTACAGCCATAACTCCTGTTAATCTAGAGCTTAGAATTGGTTATTTTGGTGAAAATATTAATAAACAAACTAGCAGCTTTTTATTAAGTCCTGTCAAACTCTCTTAGACAAATATCTTAACAGTTTTAATTACGAATTCCAGCTGCACAGGCAAAGAGAGAAAATGTTTTCAGATAAGATCAACTATGCAGCACCATAACCCAAACCACTGATATTTCTTGTCCTTTGACAGTGTAGCGCGGGATACTTAGTTCCTTACATCAACGCATAAAATTCTACATCTCCTATACTGCTCGGTTATCACCAAATTCACAGCATATGAGGTCCTGATAGCATCATCTGCAGGATATTTTAATATTTATTAGTCCAGTGAGAATATCACTTTATAGCTTGATGTTTTATTTTAAGACTGACTGCCTTTCCACAACTATTGCTAGTACATGAGCAGCAGCCCTCAGAAATATCAACCTACTCCCTGGTGTTTTGTCAAGTAAGTTTGTTCTGAGTGCACCACACTGGTTGTGAGAACAAAGCATAAGCCATATATCCATTAGAAATAGAAATGGAAACTAAAAAGAGATCAGTTGACCTCTACAGCATTCAAACTACTTGAGTTACTTCTACATGCAGATAAAAGACAATGCCGTCAATTATACAACATAGCAAACTAGCAAAAAAAAAAAAATGCCAAAACAAACAAAAAACCCACAAGAAACAAAAAACCAAAACTCAATCTAACGCACAAACAAACAAACCCAGCAGCAATAACAACAAAAAAAGGCAAACCAGGGAGATTAAGACTTACTACAGAAAATAAAAACTGAAGGCTTTAAGACACATCAGCATAATTCATTTCACAGGAATTCAGAACACCTTGAGACAGTTGCAGCTTTTGCTAGTGCCTTTATTTTCCTCTCTTGCTTTTTCTCAAGACTAAACTAAAGTTGCATTTACAAGAGATGCTAGTGCAATGCAGTCGAGTTTGGATTAACTGGATACAACCCTACCAGCATCAGGAAAGAGTAAATGCTCTAAAGAGCATCCATGCCTAACTAAACATTTTATGTTACTGGGAGTGAAACTAAAGTGACTGTTGTAGAAAAACAACCAACCAGACTGCTCCTGATAAAAAGTCTAAAAAAAAAGGCAAAAAACAAACTAATATCACTCACCATATCTAATTAATATTATAGTGAAAAAATCTTCAGTTCAGGGCTTGTAATAATTGAATTCTGTGGGGAAAAAAATAAGAAATAAAAAGGCTGCTGTCATGTAATAATAAGGTAGCAATTAACAAGTTCAAAATTTTTTTTTTCCCCCCCCCACATGCATTTTTGTTGGGTTTGTGATAAAAAGAAGTTACTTTGTTTCTGACAAGTCCGGTAATTTGCATCTTGCATTTTACAGATTCTGAAGTTTGCTCAATTAATACTGTGTAAAGTCTGTGAGTCATCAAAAATTGTTACTCTTATACGCTAGGGTGTTCCTTAGAGAAAAATTGAAGTAAACTTAAAACAGTGATGCAGATAAAATACATTTAAAGTGTTAAGCATTACTCCAAAGGAAGGTTATCTTCCGAGTGGAAATTCAGAATGAAATACAGCAAATACTTGAGCAATGAAGTCATTAAACTACTAAGGACAGCTGTTCCACCGCTTTAGCAAAGTGAGACAGCAGCATAATCTTTAAAGTTGACAAAAAAAGAAATTAAAATAAATAACTTGAAATGCTAAGCACAGAACAGCTTTGTACAACAGGCTGTTACAACACGTTTGCAATGTTTTTAAAAAATCTTCCAAAAAAAAAAAAAAAAAAAATGCAAGACCCAAATGCAATTAGCAAAAAGAAGGCAAATCACCAAAAAGCACTCAAAAAAGCCTAACTTAGAAGACAATTTCAGGTGAAGTTTGTTATGACATTAACTCTGGCTTATTGAAGAGAATGGACCAAACTTAATGATATTCAAGCTGTTGGAAGATAGTTCATGCTACTTACAAAAATGTTGAAAAACAATGAAAGAGGCAGAGGAATTCTACCCCCATAAACACACGTATTTTGAATTAAAAATAACACTGTTCTCTGGTTCATGTTGCAATACTGCAATTAATTATGTCAGGAAAGCAAAAGGAAAGTTGCCAGTCATGAATGAAAGCAGCCTACTTTTCCTTGCCATGCAAAACAAACTGCCATTGGTCTTAATACGACAGGTGAGTGACAGGGGTTTGGGATAACGGAGTTACTGTCCTTACATTCCCTTTTCGAATGTGATTCAAAATACAAACTACCAGCAGGGGGCGTTATTTTCTGTACATACTGGAAGACGAAGTCAGGAGAGACCTTAGTTCTCTTCGTAACACATGCATGACAAAAACAATTTCTATAATAACACAGGTTTTGCAAAACAATAATGATATGACAATGATTGTCCTGAAACTGTTAGATTAGATTTGGCTATTGCTTACTGTTAAAGTCAATGAAGAGTACTGGAATGCAAGTGACAATATGTCATTTTAGAGATTGTGAACATCCTTGATTACAACCAAAGTCATGGAGTCTAAGATTATACCATATCAGAAAATAACGATTAATACCTGCAAATGCATTTACAAGCACTTGACAAGTCCACATCAATTAAAGAGCAGTTAAACTGAGCCTGCAGAGCAAGTGTGCGTATGAGCACCACAGACTTAGATTATTTGTTTGGTCACCTAAAGCACTGTAATTACAAAACAATCCCACTATATTCATACATAACTTTCATCTCTATAAAGCACATCCTTTAATGAACCATAGTTTAATACCAATAGCATAGAAATTCCTGTAATCATTGATTGTTTTGTCTGAAGACATATGGCCAGTCTAAACAGAAATATTTTGATCCTGAAAAGAAACTACACAAAAGTCATTCTAAGCCATGATCCATGATGTTTTGTAATTAGGTACAACTTGACTAATAGAAATGCAAAAGCAAGTAGATTAACCATTTCATCCTCTTGTGAACTACTGTGCAAGCAAATACTGACTTTTCAATCCATATTTTAATAAAAATACTGAAGATTGACATGAAATCATGAGGCTATTGGGTACAACCTGTATATAATGTTAGCATTTTCTACTCTGCAAGTTAAACAAATACCCAGAAATACGTACTACGCCACTACAGTTTAAGTGTTCCTGCATAAAATGGCAACCCAGAGGTCATTCTCTTCTCTCTAGACACCACCACATGTATTGACATTATCACAGAAGCTGTTAGATTTTTCTGTTTATGTCAGGTTAGAAAAATACTTAGCATAAAGAATGCATTAAAAAGAGGATTCCCTCATTTATTACCTGCCTTCTTCCCCCCCTTACTATCCTCAGTGTAATTGTAAAAGTAAGGTTACTTTTTCTTGAAGCTGTCAAGAGGACCAGAAAAAAGCAGGCTTACTGCATTATCACAAAAACTATAGCAATTTTTTAAACACCAACCAGAAGCCATGACATCTTGCTTAATCAAGGAGTTAAACTTCAGAGTCTAAATACAATTCCATGGGTTTTATTGTACAAGGTTTATGCTGAGCTCCCATAAAACCTTTCAAACAAAAGGCGGGGGGGGGGGGGGGGGGGGGGGGGGGGCGGCGCGGTAAGCCACTGGAATTCATTTCAGAACCTGCAGTAATTTACAGAATTTACTCAGCAATTCACCCTGAGCAAAGTCCTTTGAGCATAAGGAGAAGTAGTCCTGAAACTATATCAACTTTCACCTTAATATATTGCATTGCACCTTGAAAATTATTCATTACTAAAAGGCTCAGACAAGTTCTATTAATGATTTCAGATTCTGCAGGCTTTAATGTTTTTCTCAGACAGCACATTCCAGAATAATGCCGCTCATAACTATTATTTCAAGCACTGCACTCATAGAACTCTTGCTTTGACACTGTCCGTGGCAGCATACGTGACTAAAACCATGCAAGAAACACCTGGGAAAAGTGTTCTGATTTTCATATTCCACTCAACGCCACTACCGTACAACTGTATTTTGTGTTAAATACATATGTCTCTGAAGCACCACCAATGCACTTGTAAGCTGTCTCCCTTGTTTGTTGATCTATAAAAGCTCACTAAATCACAAAACAAAAGAGAAGTCAAAAGAGGAAGATACGGCTACTACCCCTAGGCCTCCTTCTGACCATGGCATTACCTCCAGCACAGCTGCTGGCTTCTTGCCAGCTTCTCAAAAGGTTTACCTGTCAAACAAATACCTCCTGGGAAAACAGGCTGATAGGCGGCCTTTTTTCTTTAAAGGTATTACTGCTGAATACATTGGTTCTGATCATAAGGAGCTGTGAGCAGTACTGCTTCCACAACTTGAGAGTATACTGTGATAACTGTGGTTTTTTAAAGGGAATCCAAAACTTACAAATACAAAGGCCGTTGTCATATGCCTTTGAATCCTAAATGATACTTCACTTCATCTGGCTCCTGTTCTTCTACTGTCAGTAAATGCAGGTCTACTTCTGCTTACATCCTTCATGATGACTCTATTGCCTTGGTTCACATGAGCCCAGTACAGCAAGACTTTTTCACTAGGAATACTTTAAAAACAAAAAAGGAACAAAACCCAAAGAACAAACAAAAAGCCCTAAAATACCACTCTAACAGAACTTAGAGAAAGTATAATCATTAGTTTATCCTCTGACATTATTTTTATTCCAACTGAAAAATACTTGGGTTTTTTCATTGCAGAGATGGAATGACATTATGCAATCTTGCCAAAGCAAAAAGATAATCCCACATCATAACTTCTAATTAAAACCACATGGTTCCCATAGGAGCAGATCAGACAAACAAATAGTTTGGTGATGAGCACAGCAAAAGACCATGAAAAGGACCAGGTAACTCAATGCTCAAGAACTGTTATGTTGGTTGTGAGGGTAAGGATTCCAGAACTTTTAAATAGTGTGAAGGTATTATGAGAACAGCCTGATAGAAAAAAAACCCAAACAACTTATGAGTTCAATTTTAATTTTTTTTTTAATTACTTTAAAAAAACCTCATGATGTGCGTGATACCCAAATAAGCAATTACAGATGTATTGACACTTTCACTAGAGAATTCATTTTACATGGGGTTTTTTTTCCCCCCCCCCAGATTCACATTCCTTCAGACCACTATGGTGAAGACATTTATTCTGGAAAATCAGTTCACATAACAGTATTCTGTATAGGATTCTCTTCTTCTAAACAGGTGGCATCTGTTCAGCGTGTGTCAGATTAACTGTGTACCCACTCTGTAGGCACATAAGTCCAGTACTCTCAGATATTTTATGTCCTGTAAGCACCATAATTACTCATCCAGCACAGATTCATCTAAACAAGTACAATTGACATTTGTAGGTTGTCACAACATGCTGAAATCCCAGGGAAATGTTTCAAGTTCATTCTGACTAAAAAAAAAATATTTGGAGGAGGCTGGGGATTGGGACCACGGGATTGAAAGACAGAAAGGATAGGACAAGTCCAGGAAAACTTGGCTGTCATTTATATTTCCATTTCCTAAGCAAGCCAGGCTCTTAACATTATTAAATTATTCTCTTTGAGATTTCTTTAGACCATCATACACAGTGCTGTAAACCAGTGCTGCTCTAATAAACTGTGACACACAAAAACTAAAAAAAAAAAAAAAGGGAGTATGCTTTGAATATTCTATTTATTACTTTATCTGAACTTATAAAATAGTAGGAAAGGCTTAAAAATGCAAGTGAGTCTGCAGTTCATAAATTTTAGGGATTCTTTCCTGATGACATATCTTTGCCTGACAGAAGGGGAGCAGTGTCTTTGTGAAAACGGGTTATCTACCTACATAGTTCTGGAAGCAAGACTGAACAGTACAGCAAGCCCTTCTCAAGAAATGTGAGCATTAATATGCTTTTCAGATATTCAAACCCTGCTGGATTTATGAACTTACCCTTATTAGCCTGTTAGAAGCTTATTCAGCTCATCTTCTTCCCTCTGCCATGGTTTTCTGATCACTTCTACTGAGAGGATAACAAAAGTTGCTTCTGACATCACCAGCCACTCCAATCAGAGCTGAGCTGAAGCTGCCAGCTAGAACTGGTGTAGAGAAGCAAGAGCATGGAACTGAAACCAGCAGTATGACTTTTAAATGCTGCTATCTGCAGTACTTCTGAAAAGCTGAGCAGAAAGACAGAAAGTACAGTTCTACAACACAAACTGAGAAGAGAGATGGGACAAGGATAGAAGGTTCATTTTGTACCCAAATTTAAATTCTTCTGAACCCAAGCCCTGAAATTTAGAAGCTTACTATAAAACAAAGAGGAAGCATCTATACAGGCATCCTGTATGGTCCAGTCACTTCTTAGTCTGATTGATAGCGAGCCCAAATTCATAACCATCAATTTAGGATAAACTGACAATACTGTGCTCGGAGTTCCGGGTAGCGTCCAATCGGTTCAGATAATTTTACATGCTGCTATAAGGAATTGTCTTCCTCTTTCCCAGAACAGACCTGAACTGTCCAAGAACCATCAATAGCACGTGAGACCAGAACCAACACACTACTCCTCACAAAACAGACACTGAGTACCTAAAAGTCATAGAAAACTCAGGGGTAAACAGGGCCATGGCTGCAGTACGGACTGCACTGCCAAAGAACAGAAAACACCCCAGACTCCAACTGGCAGAGAATTTCAACACCTGCTTTCATCAAGGCTATTAAACATGCTCCTAAATACTCTGAAAAACACTAGACAAGACAACCAACACTCTGACATAGGTAAACAGACTAATTCCACAGCCCAAGGTTTAAACTCCTCTGAGCAAGGTCATTGAAAAAAAACAAAACACAACAAAAAACCCAGCACAAACTATCACAATTTTCAGTCCTTTCCACTCAGACTTCAGGCCCAGGCATGATTTTTGTTACATTGGTCTATAACCTTTTTTATTAAGCAGTAATGTATAATTGAGAAATTCACCTCAGCATTCAAGAAGCTGGACACAAATCGACAAGTTTTACATGAAAGGCATAATAATAAAGATAGTCCCAAATTATGTAAGAACTTTTCAGGTTTTTAAAGTGAACTAAAATATGATATAGGCTTAGGAAAAACTGAGTGATTTCATCCAGCTGGAAATATTTTTATTCCAGTAATTTTTAATAATAAGAACTAGATTTAGAATTAAAGTGGAATTATCCTTTACAACACTGACATATATGTCAATGTGTTGCTGGTTTTGACTAATATATTCCAGTGGCTAAGCGTACTTCCCTGAAATGAATTTTGTCCCTGCCTGAATCAATAGATATGTTGGAAGCACCTCCTACAAAAACATTCTATGTAACAGGTACAAAAATAAAATACTCTGGAGGCAGTAGGATTGTAGGCACCAACCCTCCCTAGTATGTCATCCATTTTTAACACGTAATTAAAACGAACATTGAACCCAAGAATTCCACTTAAAAAGGGAATTTGTCTTCAGTTTTGTGCAGGATCTCCAAGTTCCCCTGCCCCTAGACTAGACCCAAATGATCAAAATGTTGTTTTAGAACACTGAAATGTTTCACCATTCAAGAATGTTTCTTTTTCCATTTTTGTGCCAGCCAAAGTTAATTTGACACAATTATCCTAATACAGCCAGCAATTTGAAGATGCATTTTTAGGTGAATAAAGATCTTGCCAAAAGTCACCCAATTCCATACTGAATACTGGATTCAAAATGTGAACCCTTTTCAACAGTACACGGGGCACCAGTGTAGCACTATGTACTCAACCCATCAGATGGTCCCCCAGTCTTGCTCCCAATTCAGCTCTTACATGCTCTTCAGGGCCTAATTTAATTTCTTCTCACTTCTGGTAAATGCCAACCCTAGCTGAAATTGAGACCACCTGGATTTTTTTTTTTGTTTTTTTCATTTTTTATTTTAATCTAAAATGAACTACAAACAGGTCATTTGTTACACCTGTTGAGAGCAGCTTGGACAAATCAAGAAAAGAAGCTTTTGACATGCATGATACAGTTAACTTTTAAAGAGACCAGAACGAAAATGCTCTAAATCAAAGAGAAAAACAAGAGGGAAATGAGTGTCACTTTCACAACCCCAGCTATGATAGACATTCACAGTTTTTAAACCGAGAGGTGAAAGGCGACTAGAGTAAGGGTAGGATTCCCTCATTTTCCTTAAATTTGCCACCAAAGTTTACTTCAGAGTATTCCTGTTTAACTACTCAATAAACTGACTTGGTTCGTCTACGAGATGTATGCATTTCTCCGTGCTGAAACGACGTCATGTCACTATTGTGTATTTAGTGATAAGAAGGTCCCATTCCAGCAATAAAGCCATGTGGAATGCATTACTCTAAGGCCTATTAAGTAGAAAACATTCAGCATTTATTTACCACACTGAGGGAACAGAGTCCTTAAAAGGTTATTTAGACTATAGCACAGAGACTAAAATATACCCAGCATCCCATTGATTTGACAGCCTGCCATAACTGTCTCGTATAGTCTTAATTAGAACACAATACACACACACGCTTTTCTGGGAAAACATTCCCAATTACAAAAAGCCACAACGAGAATAGCACTGCTTTTGACAGCCGGTATGCACATAGCGTCATAATCCTGCCGAATACCTACTGTAAGTGAAAGGTATGCATCTCCCCGAATCTCTGAAAGGCAATGTCAGATCGAATAAAAATCAGTGTCGTTGGCCCATCCACCTGCGTGACACATTGCTGACTCCAGCTTTTGCTGGGGGGGAAGAAGATTGCTTCCCATTTTTCTTTATCAACATAACCCATAAATCTATTCAAATAAGAAGCAGGATTTGGGGAAACAAAATGCTTTTCAAGTTTTCATCTTCATTGCAAATATAACAGCTCCACCTTGAGGCAGGACCCAGTGACTGCTAGTAGAAGGTGCGGTCAAGCTGAAGACTTATTACAGCATACTGTCAGACACAACCATCTAAAACAGATTGACATCTCCCAATGTCCCTTTTCTGCCTACTCTCTTAGCATAAATAAAGGCATGAGTGTACATGTGTGCATGTGTTTAGACAAATTGCTGCCAAAAATTAAATGTATATCAAATAAACAGTTTTAAAGAGCAGCTCCCAGAGATGATACAAGCCAAGCGTAACAGTACTGACAGAAATACTCTTTCAGGAACAGGAAGTATTCAAGCTTCTCTCCAAGCAGTGCACACAATCAAATTTCAGACCATTAATTTCTTAATTATTGTAATCCTCCTAAATGAGCAGTAAAAAGACAAATACATTTTAACATTTCATTTGAATCAATATTCAAATATTTTGAGATAATCGAGAATTTCAGTATGTTGCTAGGCATTGTCAATAAGTAATCTGCTCTTCAAGTATTAATGACATTATTTTTAAAAACTTAAGTGCAAAATATCAGCTTGCATATTCTGCAGGTTACTTCAGGAGTTTTATTTTTAAATGACAAGGTAACAGCATTCAGAACCTTTCTAACAAATTCAGATTATGCCACTTAGAACAGCAAGTCAAGACAGACATAACAAAACCAGTGTCGCATTTAAATGGATGGTGATTAAGGTACAGAGATAGATTTGTTATGGCACTTGTAATAGATCTGGTTGAAGATTACCAATAAGTGGAAACAGTATTCGCATCAGGAAAGCAGAATGAGCTATACCTGTAGAAGAAAATTATGATAGAAAAATGGAAAAAATTCAAAGCAGTTCACAGCTATAAAGAAAACAGAAAAAAAAATATTACTGAGAACTGACAGCAGACATCTGTGAAAACACATTAAGGAAGTTACTTTGCAGGTAAGAAACAAAGGAGATGAAAAGAGGCTGAAAACCTGTCTTTAAGTGAGTGAGAGTTCTGCCATTAAGATTTAAGGAAACAATCTCACTCTTCTGATATGTGAATGACTCGTTCCCCTTATTCTCAAGCGTATAGAAACTCTTGACATGACCTTACCAGCATTGATAAGAGCTCTCTAAGACTGTAAGCAAATATTGTAAAACAACTGACCCAATTTATAAATTAATTGCATCTAATAATCATTGAAGCCAATGAGGAGCTACATTAAAAAGCCATTTGGCCAGTGGAACATGAAAGGTATTTGGATAAACAGGAGATTGTTCAGTAATGCTTTAAGATTAATATAAAAAAAATGTATTCAAAATCATTGATAGCCCAAACTATGACTCTTCACAAAAGCTGCAGGTTAAGCTTACTCACTTTCTTTGACAAATTACTTAATTTCTAACTTTATTAAGGGAAATCCAATGTTATCATGATGTGAAAATGCAGTGCAAAAATATGCATTTAGTTTGATTTTAAAATTCAGTCAGCATCTGTAATTTGCAATGCAATCCCTTTTATGGTTTATTAAATAAGTGTTAGTGAAGCATAATTTTAATTCTATACAGCTGAACAGCCTCATATGAGTGCAACAGATGTTTCTACTGGCTCATTTAGATCACTTCTTACATTCCCCTCAGCTGATGAGGTGCCCTTCTATGTTACAAGAAATTCCTTTAACATCACAGTGGTACAGCTGGTTAAAAAAAAACCCTTTGCACTTGTAAATGTCTGGATTGTATTTAGCCACACTACACAGAACTTGAGAATGACTGCTGAAAGCTGGAGATGAAGTTTTACATTATACTGGATGACATTTGCATGCATCCAACGGTTAAGTCCCTGAATAGTGTTTATGCTATCAAAATAAGTCAAAGTAGGATTTTACCAGCATTTACCATGTTTAAGCTGTGATGTAACAATTTTTTTTCATATCAATGTAGCTTGCTTTTTCTGAAGAGCACATCTCTGCAGTGCTCATAAGCAAAAGGAAGAGGTCTACCCTCTTAAAATCCATTTTTTTTTTTTTCCAAAAACAGTTACATTGGTAAATCTTGTTAATAAGAGTGCAGTAATTCACATATAAAGTCTATAAAGTTACTGTTATTGCCACAGTGCAGTGAAGCCCTAACCCACACATTGGGTTCCCACTGCCTGGCACACAGCATTCACAACTTTTTTCTAGAAATAGGTTTTAGGAGCTCTGATCCTCACAAGATTCAATTAACTTCACTGTTAAATATACCGCTATATCAGCAGTATAGCCAGTTAGCCAAAATATATTAAAGTCTATTTCAACTTACACCTACACCCACAGTACTCACTTCTGTTAACTGCTTCAGTGCCTCTAACTAAACCGGATCAAATCATACATTTCTACTACGTGACCACATGAGCCCAAGCACTTGCTCTCTCACAAATATTCAGGATTTTATTTTTTCTCAAAACTAATTTACTTTGGCAGACATTATAGCCACTAAAATTGCTTCTGTAACATTTAAATAAGGAAAAAAGTGTTTATAGAAGCAGTTGCACTGAAATACTACACAAAATTTAAAAGACATTCAGGCATTTTTTTATTAATCTGATATCAATTTTTGATTGATCAAGAGACAGAAGTTGAATCTTTAAACTAACCTGTAACATGAAAGCTGTTTTACTTATATTTTAAGAAAGAAATAACTCATCTAAGAAAATCTGATATATCTCATTTTACCCTTACTGCTGCAGACAAGTTGTTTAAACAGTTGTTCATATGTGCCATGCACACTATCATTTCAGGTATCAAAAATCTGCCAGAAGAAGAGTCGATAAAGCAAGATGCTAAGAGGTTTGCTGCAGGCAGAACATACTGTTCTCTGACAACTAATAAAGACCTTTGTCACAAAATATTACCAAGTTTTGAAGCATTACTATGTTGTCTACCTTTTTGTAAATATTGCCTCTGTTCTGCAGCTTCTGCAGACATAAAAAAGCCCAACCTTAAAGATCATAATTAAAAAATAAATAAATTAAGTGGTTCTTCTATTAAAAGGTAATACTGAATCATTTCAAAGCTGTTATCTGGACTCACAGGTCTATATTTCACAGTTTTAACTCATCAGAGTTGTTAAAATTCCCAGCAAGTTCCTACCTTTACTTCTATAAACTAAAAAGAATTTTAAAAACACAACGTATGGATGATTTGAGGATTTGTCTTTGCAATAACAGTTTTGAAGGAAACACATGCCTGGAACTTACAGTTTCTAGGAGCCCTATTACACCTCTGGTAGACAATACAGGAGGATCTATGTACCCACAATTTCATTTGTTGTTTTTTGTTGGTTTTTAACAATTAGCTGTTCTGAAGTTAGAACCTTCAAGGCTAGAACATAGTTTCATACTCAAGAGTCAGTTTCACACTACTGAAACAACCAGGAGTACTAGTTTGCAAGGACATTATTTTCCAGCCTGCTCCACTAATGGAAGACTTTATTAATCAAAAGCATGATATGTAGAAGCAGAGGGAATAAATATGTACCAATAAGGCAATTTCTTTCTATTGTTCAGAAATTACTAGCAGCCGTACTAACATACTTTTGGTTTGCCTTTGTTTAATAGCAGACTTTCATTTGGAAATCATTATAGGAAGAGAGAGAAACAATTTTTTAAAAAGCTTCTCCAGAAGTCTTGTAGATATTTACTTGTTATCAGCTAATGCACTTCACCTAACTTCTAAGTCAACCCAGAATCTTAGAGCTGAGCTCCGATCACTGCTGGCCACTCAATTGAGCTACATGATTTAGAGTCAAATCCTAAAGGGAGAAGAAAACAACTATCACATCTGTTTGGAGTAAGACACCTCAGTCAAAGAAATGTGTCCTCGGACAGGGAATTACAGTAGTTTTGTTAATTCCAGGAATCTGATCTCCTTAAATAAGTACTATTGGTGACTAAGTGTCTGACAAGGCTATCAAAACAAAGCAGAGCTAACATTAACATTTACAGTAGTGTTGAGATGTTGAGTCTACCTGTCAGATGGTAGTCTTGGCTAAGATGGATGCTTAAAACAAATCTACTTGTTCCCTAGCCCCTTTTTGGGGGAGCAAAACAATCTACTTCTGAGCCAAGAATAGCCTATCCCATACAACAATGTCATACCTTACATTTTATTTCAGTAACTGAGAGAAAGCAGACTACACTTTTGTTATAAAGCAGTTTCACTTCTCAGCTGTGAAAGATTTGTCTTCAGCACAAATCCTCCTTTTCAGAAATCAAGTATTCAGAAAAAAAACCTACAGAAAATAAGTAAATAGAAGACTTCCAGCAAATCTTTCAGAGTGGCATCATTGTCAGTATACAGAATATTCCACTGAAAATATGGATTTGCTTCTTAGGTGGAACAGCTTTGACAAAACAAAACCAACTCTGTTCAAGAAAATAATTATTTTTTCACATTTCATAAGAACTTTCCCACGTATCCTCAAAGTCCAGGAAAACTGAACACCTCTTTTCTAACTGTATTTTCTTTCAAACCCAGAAGAATGCTACAACAGAGTTAGAATAGGAGATCAGCCTTGTTTTCAAATGTCTTACCGATTTCACTAAAGGACAGTAAAATAAAAACAAACCAGAAATTCTGCCTGCAGCTTTTGTCTCATTAGTTCCAGAAATAAATGTGGAGTTACTTAGTTAAGTTTTTAAAGTGTCTTGAAACAGTAAGCTATATTCAAGCTACATATATATCAGAAAATAAGTTTCTCTGAAAAGAACTATCATAATATTTAAAAATTGCTCTAATATTCTGCATTTAAAACGTTAATAAAATGTTAATAACACAGCGCTACAGGAAGAATAATTATTCAATAATATTGAATAATATTTTAATAATTATCATATACCTTAGGATTTTAGCTAAAGCCTCTGTAAGAGAAAAACAAGCCTGAAGAAGAATGAGGCCATCCTTACTGAATTACTAGAGCCCCAGCAAATTACTGTGGATATCTAGGCAACCATTCACCTGCTGCTATCAAACTAAAAGAGAACAGTTACCTTGGCAACTGCTGTATCTCATATTACACTGTGTTACTTCTGACAAAAATATGGTCTTAGGAGAGAGCGGAGGCCATGTGGGTTTTACCTTTTCATTGGTATTGTCCTCAGGGACACCACAGCCAAATTATGAAGCTATCCTAACTCTCAGTTAGATAGAAAATAAATGCATTTTCATTATATGAGTTGAAATGACACCTAGATATAGTCTCCATCTTAGTTAATACATGGACCACAAAATTTGTAGGAAGATTCTTATTTTTTACCTTAGTATTAAAAATATACAGCTAAACTATATACTAGATAGCAAAAACATTCCATACAAAGAAGGGAAGAATGACTTTAGAACACGTGCCTTGTTAGGGGTTGAGTTTCCGAGTAAAACTCAAGGTCCCTAACGCTCCTTAAATCCCTTATTGATATAGCTGAAAGGGAAAACAAAACTCAAATCTCGGAATATATGGATGGGAAACTGAAACAAACTTTTAATAAAAATTCTAAAGTACTATATCACACAACTATATATTAAATGCAAAACAAGAAACAATACAGTAAGAGTTAACACACTGCAAAGGGAGGAAAAGGAAAAAGAACTACAATTATGGCCGATTGGCCACAGGCCAGGAGAGGACGTCACGCCGGGATGGTAGCTCAGAAGATGGCGTCTATCCAAAATGGTGGCGGGCCAAGTGATTAAAAGTTTTTAACAGCTTAGAGAAGTATTTTAACGAGTTCGCAGGGAGACCTTTTTCAGTGTCTGTAAAAAAACTTTCAAGGCCACTCCTGACTGAAGCGGCGTCTTCAGATACGGAGAAAAGAGAAGCCCTCGCAGCCGGAACGCGAAGGAGCAAGAGCTTCCCCCGTGTCCAAATCCAGCAGTAGATTCTCGCCGAGTGAGAAATATCTCTTCTCTTACCCGATACAAGAGAGAGATGCTGAGTGAGTCCCACAACAATTCACAGTAGAGCTGGGCGCCGATAAACAGAAACAGTTCTGAGTTAGGCCCCAGGCGGGGGGGCAGGCCGCAGGCTTTCGGCCTGGACGGCAGCCAGCCCTCTCGCTGTGGCTCTTTCTCCGAAGCTGTCCGGTGTCCAAAGAGGAGGAGACTCCTCCTGGCTGCAGGTTTTAAGGAGTATCTGTCGGAAGAAATCTTTTGACCTGCACTTTTAGCCAATGTGATGCCGGGTTTATGGAGCTTGTATGAAATAATCCCGATACTCTATTGGGCACATTTCCAAAACAAGGAAGTCTTGGCTCAAACTGGGACATGCCTTTTGCACTCTGGAATGTCCCAAGGACTGAAGACGTTCTTGACATTACTTACCTAGACCTTGGACATAGTCAGAATATACGCACTTCTTTGGTCTGCCCTGAAGCTACAGAAACTTCCACCACGTTTTCCAGGCTGCAAACTAAAGTTTAACCAGTTCTGCCCTGCCTGCAAGCCAGCACTTTCCTGACACTCCAGGGTGTCCACAGGGATCCTTGGCCAGCTTGAGGTCCTCCTACCCTCAGTTCTTTCCTCTGCCTGCATCCCAATTACCTACAGCAACCACTGAGCTTTACATCCACGTTAGGTAGTCTAGACATTTACACAACAAATGTTTGGCAACAGGGTACTAGAGCTCTTAGCAGAGATTTACATTTGTAGGCACTACATGAAAAGTTCAGCTTTCAACTATAGGTGCTGTTTTTGACAGACGTCACTTTAGCACATGCATTTGAAATACAGAATTGAAGTATTGGTACTTCTAAAATTAGGAGGAAGAACAGGCCCATCTGAACTCAAACTTCACGGCCTATAATTTTTTTTTTTGCTGATGCATTTACAGATATTCTTCAATCACTATCCACATGTCTGAACACGAACTGTGAAATACCATCCCAACTATGCTTAGCTCAAACCACCCAAGCTTCTTTTGTTTGGTACAGCAGAATAATGCCTCTCAAATTTAATTTACATAAGGAAAAATTATTAATCAGATTCCTCTGGAGATTCATGCAATGCCACCCATATTTTATCAAAAATATAGACAGTTACTATGTATTTTACAGTTTCTGTAGAACTGTATAGAATCCTATCAAAGATACTCTAGGATACTAACTGTGGAATCACTTACTGATTGCATCACACATGCATATCAAGGATGAACTAGAACTGCTGAGATTTTAAGGAGTTTTACAAAACACATTTGGTTTATTAGTTATGCAGGACTTTTCCCAAAGGAGAACACTAGACTTTTATATAGAGTCTGACACAAAATTAAGAAATCATGAAGCTCACTTTAAAATGGTCTAAAAAGGTCACAACTATTATGAAAAAACAAGTTAACATTTTTGTCATTGGAAGCCTCTGTATTTCTATGTATACTATATATAATGTTACAACACTGGGATCCAGAAGCCTAATTAAAATTTCCATTCCAATCTTGAAGGCAAGGATTTGACATTTTGACAGAGTTTAAAAACTGATTGAAATAACAGTTCCTAAAAATTATGGAGAACTGTGGATATTTCTCTTTCTACACAAATAAACGTGCTTATATATCAACGTTCTTAAAAACAAAAAAGGGCAAAACCCCCCCAAACTTATAGAGGCAGGTACAAGGTACTTAAAACAGTAATATTAAGACAACGAGGATGTGGTATATTAAGAATTATACTACAGGATACAAAATCACCTAGTCAAATTCTTGGTAACCATTCTTCCACTGAATGCCCAGCGATTTGCCATTTGTTGAGGGCAAAAAATAGCTTTTGTATCTGGCACCTGTCAATGCTGTCAACCGAGTCTTTATCAGATGGACATGATTTGAAACACTTTCTGTTTAAGGTTTGAAGATACACTTTGACATGAAAGCATTTCAGTAATCGTGGCTTTGCATCTATTAATTTGACAGGTTACATCAGTGCTATTCAAGTTAATTCATCCTAATGTTTTCCTCATAAATGAGAATCTCTGCCTGAAACTATCTAAACTCATCTTAAGGAAAAAGACAAAACAAAACAAAACCACCTCTCCTCCCTGAACCCTTTCACCATATGAATATAATAAAAAACAGTCAGTGAATGAATCTGAAAGTTTTTACTTCATCTTAGACATCATCTTGCATATATACATGTTTTAGATCTAGAGATCTTAACTACTATTTTCCATTTTTACAGTATAACTTAATCATCTAAGCCTCTCTGAAATTATATGTAATCTAGAGTAAGGTCTCTCTTACCTTCCTAACTGACCATTGCACATTCTCATTATCTGACCACCAAACAGGACCTTAAAGAAGAGATTCAGAAATAAAATTTTCCCAAGAGCTGTTGCAAGTCAGCATATCATCTTTTACGATCTTGGCTAGATGTCAGAAATTCTGGGGTTTTGATCCCCACTGATTTGAAACAGGGATACAGTTCTCCAAAATCTCAAGTTATAGACCTACTTTTTTGATATGTGTAAGTAAACCTTTGTTCCTTCCATGTCTAGACTTGTTCTGCTTTATACAAATAGCATAGTTCAAAAAACTGAGCTCTTATTCAGAAAAAACACTCTTACTATGTTTGCTGTGTTTTATTGTTAACGTTGTTTTTCTGGTTTTCTTTTAGTCTATGGAAAAAGTACCCAAGAAATTTATGATTCATGCAATTCCCTGAATAGGGAGGTAATCTTCAGTTTTATTACATGCTACTTCTATTATTACTCTTACACTGGTTTTATTCTTCTGTTCATACTAGACAAGCCACTGAAAATAGCAGCCACTCTGTTTTACAGTACTGCCACCCAGTAATGTACTTGGATACAGGAGAATGTCCCCTACCCAAGTTGGTGAGGCATGAAACAGAAACTCAAAGATTTTTATAGCCTGTGAACAGAAATAATTTCCAGTTTCTCTTTACAGTATTATTTATCACTCTATAGCCTTGTGTTTTGGCGTGGTTAGAGAGTTTAGTGTCTCTTTTATTGCCCTGTCAATTTTTGCTGGCACCTTGGTGTGCTTGCAGCTACTGCAGGAGGCCAAGCCATCATGAAGTGGGGTCAAAAGCAGACTTTTTCAAACTGTTCTTTTCCACAAAGACTTATTACCTACTAGAATTTTATGTAAATATTCTTCATGTGACAAACTAGGAGGATCAAGCAGTAACTTTGCACTACTTGTTACAAAAAAAGCTATATTTGAGAGTACCACTAACAGATTGATTTCATATTACTACTACTACTTACTAGGAACATATTAAAGTTTGTATTAATGCATTTACTCTGAATGGAGTATTATCAATATTTCACTAGTTGTAAACTAGTTGTACAACCCTCCTAACTCCATTAGTGCACTCCTAGCTTACAGACAGGACTTCAGAGAAAGGTGGATCACCTTCACAAAGGATTAAAAATTAGGGATGTAAGTTAATATTTGTATATATTATGTTTCTATACTTTTAGATGAAAGAGGACCGTTTCTTTCCATACCAAATTTAGATTACTGATCTCTCATTTCATAACTTTTTTGATTACATTACCTTTTCTTTATATGCTGGCTTTCTTTGAAAGAACACACCTACTTCTTGGTTTTGAAATCAATCAAGACCCTCATGCACAGAAAAAAGAGTGTATCAATAATTTAGATTATTCAAAACACTGTAGTTGTCAGTTTGGGATTTTCCAGACTGCACTGAAGAGAGATAATACAGGAATCATGCCTTTAATAGTAACTTTTCTCCTACAGCACTCTAAAAGTCTAATGCATGCACTTTACACACATTAGAATAGTTGTGCCTATTTTACAGGCAAGATAACTACAATGCACAGAGATGAAGCACCTATCTCATCACTGCTCTGTCATTAGACTAAGAGTAAAGAGAACCTATGTATCCTATATTCCAACATGATACTTTACTAAGCCATACTTCTGACAGTGATACTAGTAGATGCTCCATTTCACAGTCATTGATGCCAGAGGATTCAAAATCAATTCTAAAGTCATTATATACAAATGAAACCACAAAACTCAATTTTAACTTAATTAAAGTAAGAAAATAGCTGACAGCTGGAACCATCCAGTCTGATGTGTCTCAATCAGAAAATGCATGAAATAATCAGAAATCCAGCCTTAGGACTGCTACTACATTATTGTAGTCAATGAAGAAAACAAGTAGTGCTGGTACTGACAAGAGCTAAGAACACTGAAATGCAAGACTGCAGAAATAAAAAGTAAACAGTAATTCATGAAATTAACTATAACACAAGTGTTGAAGTTTGAAAGAACATGATTAACAGTACATGGAAAGTTAAGCAGCATTTAAAAGAGAAAAAATTAAGTCCTTTGTTACCACAGCATAGAGCAAGGACAACACAACATTACTAGTGTAATTATACATTTCTGAATCCTTTCAAAAATTTCTGAAATAGTTTTAGCAACCAATGAAACATACAGTACCTTTATATAGTAAGATATGATCAACTGACAAACTATAAAATTAGTTATTTCATGCTGCATGTTTCCCAGTCATCCTCCTCTAATCTTGCTATTACCCTGACATCAAGCTAGTCTTTCCATCAATTTTATAAAAATGATCAGCCCCATTTCACAGCTTGCATATCCTAAAGCCTACAATCGACCTCTGCTGTACAATAGATTCCTATGTCCATACCCTTCAGCTTTGCCTCCTTGAAACTCTCATCAAAATATCTCAAGTCAACGGCTTCAAAATATGACTTTCAAAATTCAAAGTGCTGCTACTTATTGAACACAAAATGCTTATTAAACACAAATGGTTCCTAATTTCCTTTCCCATGCCTGATCTCCTAAACTAATTGCATTACTTACAAGCTTCTGATAAACTACATTTGTTATTGGTCACCTCTAGTAAAAAGTCAAACGTATGCCTTTTTTTTCATATAATCTTTGATAGCTTTTTGCGTGCTCTTTAAATAGCACTGGCCTATCAAGAAAGTAGCCCAGCCTTGGTGGCAGCAGTGCTTCAAAATCATTTACAAGGAAAAAGAGCTTTTTTTTTTCCTGTAAACAAAATAGTTGTTTCTGGATAAACCTATTAATTAGAACACTCTTGAACTTCAGTCAGTTTTACAGCATTCTCCATTTCCCTCTTACATAGATATCTGTGTGACCATTCTTTGACATCACAATTCAACTAAAACTAAACTTCTAAGCTGAAGAAAAGTATACTTCTAAACCCGAAGGAAGGTTATGAATATTTTTGATTGGTTTAAAGCAAGTTCATTATTTTCAGGCTATTTGCAGCTTTAAAAAAAAATACTGTTGTTCAAACTCCATATTATTCTAATTTATGCTAATACTTCTGATATTTGATGCAGGATGATTTCTTTACAAATACTTTTCATTCCCTGGGTCCTACAGGCTCTTCCAGATATCTAGACTTGTACAGTATATATTCTACATAGAATCATGTGACACACCGTAAGGGCATCTTTTAGCAAGAATGACCTAACTCTACCTTTTGACTGTTTTCAAAAACCTGGAGAACGGTACTTTAGGAAGTCGAGATTGTAATTTCTCTCTTGATGAGATTATTCAAAAAATGAGAACCTTTCCTTGAAGTGTTAATCAGTTTCTTCTCTCATTCAACACCTAAATTCACAATTTTGTTTGGGACCCTCATCATTTCCACAATAGCCAATTATGATATCACAAAGCTGTAACTTTTTAGTAAATAATGAAGCTGTCTATTTGAGCTCCTTTAGTCCTGTGCTCATTCTAATATTTCTGGTAATTATAAAAGATAAATAGTGAGAAAGCCAGTTATAGGGCAGTTTCCAGGTTTCAGACACAAACACCTTGAGTTGAGTTGGCACTCAGCAACATTGCAGAGCAACTGACAGTTATTTCATCTGTGCTTAAGAAAACTCACGTTCAGCACAGTTCTGGGATACAAAGAAACACTGCTAGAAGTTTATGGTGTCTGTTAGATTTATGCTGACTGGGCACAGGCCTGCTGGGATTCTCACTCAGGTTTAAAATAAAACAAAATAATAAAACTGATGCCACCGGGAAAAGGACAAGATATAATAGCCATAAATCTTGTTTAGTTAATATTTTAATTTCTAAGCAAGAAAAAGTCAAATATATATTAAGTCAAATACCACACAAAGTTCAAAGCTGACATGTCATGGAAAAAAAAAAAAACTTTCAACCAGTATCTAGTTCTTTTTCCTTGAAAACCCAAGTCTTAAGAAGCATTAGGGTCATTTGATCAATGTAAGAAATCTGAAATGTTGCTTGATTTCCACTACCAGTTTCACTTATGGATCCAGGTCATTTATCAGATAGAGCATGAGTCTCACAGGTGAATACTTCTATGGGATTTTATCAAAATCTGACCAGATTTCATCCTAAATTGTGCTGGAATAGTCACTTAATATTCTAAATGAAAAAAGCAGCAGTGTAGTTACCTTGTAGTCATTACTTATTCCAACACTAAACCTAAAACCAAGCTGTTCATATGAAATCCCTCCATTATTCCCTGGAAAAAAACCGCTTGAGCTATTACACCAGGTTCTGTAGGTCATTATCACAGCTCTGCACCTTGGAAACATTAACCAGTAGCAGAAAAAAGATGGCAAGTGATATTAAAATTTGCCATTTTGAGAACACTGTCTCAAAACAGATTGCAGGGCTCAGATTAAGCTTGATAGTTCTAACAGCTTTCAGTAACTAATTCATAATGACGCCAACATTTTCACTGCGCAGGAACTGAAAACAGACAGGTTGTCCTGTTCTCCATTTTGGCACATTGAGGAATTTTTGCTGATCAGAATGTTGAATCTTGTCCATTGTTTTAATTGCTTTAATGCTAGAAAAAGAAGCATCCCTCCTAAATTATTCCTCCTTGCCCCATATATTCCAGCTGTGCATCTGTAACACTGGAATCCCAACCTGTTCTCTCATATCGTAGTTTGGCTGCAGCAGAAATACAATGTTAATTATTTCCTGCATATTTTTCACAAAATATGAGTTTTCAGGACACAGTTGAAACCAGGGGTTCTCACAAGCACAAAACACTGCTTTTCCTCCAATTACTGTCTCCTTAAATCTTTCTACATTGCTTTAAATTAGGGTGAGATATAGAAAAGATGGCAAGATGTTGATGACATCTGGACAAGACATACCATTGTGTACCCAGGCAGCACCTGGAAGAATATTCTATGAAATATACTGAATCCAAAGAACCTGGTGAATCACAATCCCTCAAAAATCCAAATGCCAATTATCACGTAGCTTCTGCAATATTGCGTGAGGACTTCCACCGTCTCTTTTTCATTCATATGCTTATGTGAAAGCCTTAAGCCTTATATCTGTAACGGTAAGCTGTATACACCACATCACACAAAAGCCGCACCAGCATCATGAAGAGAAGGAGCAGTACAAACAATTATGAAACAAACCTGTTACTGCGACAACTGACTGAAAGCCTTTGAGACCATGCAGGCAAACTATTAACATCAGTGTTGTTACATATTACTTACTGCACAATAAAAGACTTTATTAAACCATTCAAATAAACCTGCCAATCAAGCATGTCCACATCAGTTTATAAAGGCTGTCACCACAGTTCACAAACTTTGGGGGGGGGGCAGAATTTTTTTCCTCCCCCTTAAAAAAAAAGAAAAAAAGAAAAAGAAAAAAGAGTTACCTTGGGCTAGATTTAAATCACTTTGTGTCTCAGTCTCCTTTTACAATGACTACTTTTATTCTAAATCCATTTTTCAAATTACCAGGTTAACAGAAGTGAAATCTGCACAAAGCATGCAACTCTCACTTTTCCAGAGCCAGAGGTGTATTAATGACATGCAAAGGTGTAGAGCCCAGCCCAGGTTCATGGATGCTGCACTGGATGCCAAAACTTCTGTTCACCAAAACAGCTAAACTCTTACGAAAGTGAAATATCGTTGATTCTCTCACTTTAACTCTACCTGAAGTTCAATTCAGAATTTGGTGAAACTTAAGAATTTAAAATATCACCAACACACAAAAAACCAGTGACAGCAATTAAAAGGAATCTAGCACATTTGATTTCAAAAGAAGCAGAAAGTTTCACAAAGAAATACACAACTTGCCTTCTTTATGCACTTTATGATTCTACAAGCCTATTTTTACTATAATTGATTCTTCTTGAAAAGAATGCTCAGGGTTAAAAAGCATATTTGCAACCTTTACACAATATGGCTCTGTTTGTTTAAGTGCCATAGGTAGAATCCATCTGCAGTCTTAGTATTTAACTGTAAGTGGATGATATTTATTCAGCTAGTACATTTTTTCTGACATTTATATTACCTCAAAGGACAACACTGCCTTTGGAAATTCTATTTCAGACTGAGCTAATTGAACTTTTGAAGGCATGGTAATCTTGTCATGAATCAGCTGCGTTGGTTATGACTTTGAAGGGGCAACATATCATGGAAATTGATTTTTATTTTCAGCCTCAGTGAAAAGGAATCAAGTTGCATAAGAAAATAAACTAACTTTAAGTGAACCAGACCCCTCGAGGTATAATCTCTAAATGCCCCACTCCCACAACACACGTACATACACACTTTGAAGATGGTTTGTCTCTACAAGACTAAAGCTATTCTAAACTTAAGTTTACTGCTTTTATTTAATATCTCAGGCTGACAGTAAAAGCATTTGAAGAACCAGAACAATATATTACAATGTATGCAAAATATACTCAAGGTAAATAATTTAATCTGGAGTCATCATTAGCTCAGGTTTAAATTCCACAGTTCAAATTACTTGCAATTGACAAATTTTCTTATTTAGAGGTCATTAATCTAAATCCAGGTCATGTGAAGTAGAAAACAAGCACTAAATACAGTTTTCTGTCTGAAAAGAATTGGCATTCTCAGACAGGAACCATGGAAACGCAACAAATACGCTGCTTCTATAAACAATACAATCTATCTAACTGTCTTTAAGAGTCCACAGTACATAAAGCAAGTTCTTATATGCTGTACAACACTACTAATGTGAATTTTCTAAAGAGGTCCACAAACTAAAGAAGAAGTTGAAAATAACTGATCTAGAATAAAAACTGTCTATTGGTTATATGTATGAATTTTGGGCAGGTAGGAAGAACATTAGTCACTGCAGCAGCCCAAAAATCTCACAATCATGTAGGAGGGAATGTGAGCAGGGTAAGAGTTGGAGGAAGATGGTAAAAAAAATTTAAAAGGACTCCTGTACTGAAGATTTGATTTGTGCTTTCGAAAAAACATCTGTCTATTCTAAATGGACTTTGTTTTGAAGTACGAGTTGAAGAACAGGCCTCTTCAGAATTCACAAATCCCTTCATACAGTTTTGCTCACTTTTTCTGCTCCAAGAATTATTTGGTTGGTCATGGCTCAGTGGAACCCTTTCAATAAAAGGATGGAAGTGCCTCTAAACAAATTAGCCAAAGCCTCCAACTCTTGACATTCACCTACCCAGGAAACACAGGGTAAATTCCCTCACTCTCAGAAAGACAGTGGATTTTAGACTACCATACCTTAAGAAAATTAAGTTAACATTATTGAACAAAAGGTATTCAAGCACATGCCTGTGCTGTGTCAAAGAACAGACTTATTGAACATAGCCACTCTCAATAACCTGTTATAGGACTCTCTGCTAAGGATCTGAGATATGCTCGAGCACAAAATAGGTGCTGAGTCATTTAACTGTGATACAATGGATGCAAGCTCTCTGTACGTGCTTAGATGTCTGGAAAACTTTAACAGAAGGCAAGTTAGGCACTACCATGTCAGGAAGCAATTACAATTGAGCACTCCACTCCGTATAGCTGGGACCCAAGCCCTTCTGAGGCTCTGGATCTAAGAAATTATGCTATTTCACCATATACTAACACAAGATTAAGCTTTCCATGGCATGCATCAGCAATACATTAAAACATGCGTACTACCTGTTCTACTTTAAAACTATCTGGGACCAAACACTAATGGATCAAATACGAATGTCTACTGGAACCAAGTCCCGATTCCTCATATTTCAGGGAGAACTGGCCAAAGCCCAAATAATTATAAATTAAAACTCTCATTTTATGGCTCAACCTGGTGTATAAACTTCTCTTATACATTTGATAAAAAGGTAAACATTATTAGAAGTAAATTATGTATTTTCATTCAAAGATGGACATTTTGTGTAAAAAGAATCTGACAGTTATCATCAGGGACAACCTACTGGAAAATAAATGGAGAACCTGAAAGCAATTGCTTCATAAACAATGAAAGAACCTTAACAATGTACCACAGTTTGAGGAGACATTTATATTATATCCTATTTACCAAGATGTAAACCAGTGCTTGATTTTTTTCTAATAATTTACAGGCAAAGAACAAGTATGGCTTTTTCTGAAATAAATATTTAAGCCAACAAAAAGGTGACAAATCAATGTGTTCTCACCACACAGGATCATCACTCAGCAATTATCATGCTTCTAGAAGATATATTTGCAAGACTCAATACAGGCTACTTCCTTAGAATTGCACTGAAGCATAAGCTGAGAAACCAATACTGTCAAAGATCTCTGTCCACCTCTTACCACCTAAATTAATCTCTCTCCACAATAATAGTTAAGTCTCCTTTTGAAAGTGAGCATTAACGAAGGAAAAATATTGAAAAATAGTTTAGTTATTTGGCTTAAAGCTTTTGTACTGCAGTATACATTTTCTAAATGAAGCAACAGTGTCTCCTCCCATTACACTGACACCCCAACATGCCTAAGCAAAATTCTGCTTGCTGTAGCAGCAGGGTGCAGTGACAGTGAACATACAGGCCAATTCCATGCACCTTGTGTGAGGGCAAGACACCATCAATCATGGCTTGTTAACTGTTACTCCTGGAAATGAAGGGAGAACCTGACTGAAGCAAATCAACGACTGATGCCAAACAGAGATAATTAGCCAATCAAAAAACTCTATCAGCTTATGATGAGTACATAATAGGAGGAGACAAGTGAGATAACAGTGACATAGACCATTAAATTGTCTCATGACAACTCTCAGCAAAAGTGTCTGTTAGTCTTCCAGGACTGAGTTATTTATGCAAAGGCAGTACCAGAGTCTCTGCGCCCTGCATAGTTAATTACAACCTAGACAATCTGCCCATGAAGAAACAAGTGTTGAAAGTAGGTTGTCTCCTTTATCTTTTCCTTTTTCTTTTAACTTTGTCGAATACTAGACCAGGCATACACAATGTTTTGAGTTTGGAACCTGCCTTATGTGATTGCACCTGTTTGGTGCCTGCCATATTGACAGTAGGTATTTCACAGCCAAGTATTCTTCCTGATCATCACAATAGGTAATTTGAGAATAATCCAGATTCAGCTATGTCTTTCATTAAATAGCAAGTTTTTTCTTGATCACCTTTTTCTTTGTTTTTTCTCATTTCAAGAGATACCCTCTTGAGAAAAGTTATCTTCATTTGAGTAGAAACTACTTTTACTGTTAGCACTAGATTTTAACAAAAAAACTAGCATCTGTTATTTACTCTTGCAGATAATCACAAACAAATATAAAGTCTCAATAATATGTTCCACTGCCAGAAAATAAAATACATTATACACCTCACTGTTTTCATGAATGCCATACAAAATTTTCCCATGCTCTTACAGACCTTCTCACACTTCATCTGATCAGTTAAGACAGTGTCCTGCATATAAAGTAGAAAAATGAAACAAAACAAACAAAAGCAAAAACAATAAAACCCAACCCCCCCAAAAAAAACCAACACAAACAACCCCCAAAAAAACCCCAAATCCTTGCCCTAACCCTCCCTCCCCCCCAAAAAAAACCCACCCCAAAAAGCAAACCAACCAAATAAATGAAAAATAGAGACACAACACACTGGACCAAGCAAAAGATAACACAGAAACAGCAAAACTGAAATGGGGTACTGGGGAGAAGCCAAGGACAAATTTGTGACTTAAGAAATCTTACCTTTAAAGTCTTCTTCCAGTTTCTTAAGCCTTTCTTGTAGGTAGCAATAAAGCTCTATGTTCTTGCCAAACATAAGTTTCCCTCTATTTTTTAGGCTACCTTCGCTTTTATGTTTAAATAGAACTTCAAAATGACAATTGGGGCCTCTCTGCAGGCAGCTGGAAATACATTTCACCTAGCCAAAACATAAAAAAAATCAGCCATTGGAGATAGAAGTATAGACAAGCTTCTTGTTGGTTCTGATTCTGCTGTAAATACTACTTTCTTAATTTGCTTCTGCTATTCTCAGAGTAGACTGAAACTACTCTGAGGGAAATTTTTCTTCAGGAAAAAAATAGAATCCTGTCTAAGCTTCTATCAATTCCTCTCTAAGCTTCTATCAAATGAATCTTTTTCTATCAATTTTTTTCTACCAAATGAAAGTAAGTTCTCTTAAAAAAAGGAAAGAAAAAACAGATAATCTTGTCAATCGAAGAGTTTTTAGCAGTATAAGCTTTCAAAGAAAATGAATAAAAGTTAAAAAGTACCATCACTTAAACCTGGTTGCTGAATGTAATAATGCTGATTTCTACTTATTGGAAGTTTATACTGACATTTACATTTTAAAAAATGAACCAGCACCGTTCCACTTCAAATGGACAGGAAAAAGGATGCATGCTAGTTTTGCATAATAAAATCTTCGTATGCAGATCAGTGTGATACCCTGCAGAGGAGTAAGGTGGAAAAACACCTATTTAATAAGCTCAAAGTAAAGAAGAAAAGGCAATGGATCCTTGCTCTTCCCCATCGTATCAGCTGAGAAGGATCCAGTTGCTGGAGCAACTTCTATTGAGCAGCTCAGTCACCTTCTGGGGAGAAAAGCTCTCAGACCTTTCCTCTTAATTTTCTAACAACCAGCCTCCATCATGAACTGTTCTGAACTGCATGGAGAGAATTTAGCCAAAAGATTTCTTAACATAATTTTCTGTTTAGAGCTAATTGTTTGGGTTTAGAACAGAAGTGTTTCCTTATCTTAAAAAATTTCACTTATTTTACCAGAAGATAAACAAGCATTTCCAATAGACCTAGGCTGTCCAGACTCCTCCACTGGAACTCTAGCTGGCCATCTCATATTTACAGGTCAGTTCTAAAACACATCATCATGAAGCCTCCGTGAGACAGCCACAGGAAGACACTGGTGAACATTGGCAAGATTATCTGACTGCTGGTATGGGTGTATAAGAATGGGAGAATGAAATACATATGTTCAGTTTTCAATACTTGTTGAGGAAAATAGTCAGAAATTAAAGCTTTCTTTGTAATATTCTAAATAAAGGAAAACTTAAATCTCATTTCTCAAATAAGAAATTCTTTAGTTTGATGAGACTTTGACATGTTTTGACAAGATAAAAGATGTTGCTTTAATTTTAAAAAGATTAAAAACTCTTGATTAGAATTAAGGACGCAAAAAAATGGCATTGTGTCATCCTATGCTACATCCAGTAAGAAAGTCTGTCTCGGACTCTAGGACTCCATAATTCTATAGAGTGAGGGATTTCAGAACTTCTACCTGCTTCATCAAAAAGTATTTTCTTTTTTCTGTTTTAAAATGACTGAGTGGTTTCAGAGACTGCCCCTTTGTTCCAGAACTGTGAAATTGGGTAACAATTCTGCTTGTCATCACCTTCATCCTAAGTTGCCACATTTATGATTTTGTAGACTTTGATTATATACACTTTTAGCCTTTTCCTGCCAAACTGGGGTCACCCTCATGAGGGAATCACCATCTCTCCTGCAGATTTCCAGGTGAAGTAGCCTGACCATACTTTTTTTTTTACCCCCAAGACTTGAAAACATCATGAATTTCTGAAATTCATCATGAATCATGAAACTTCATTAATTTTATCATCAGAATATATTTTAAGCAATTAAACTGATAGTTAAACTCTTGCACACTTTGATGACGTTGTGAGCTTTATCACTCCAGCCATGTTACAAAATCTGCCAGTAAAAGACAAACCACATCAAATTACATTCTGCATTTGCTAAATAAGTGGAGAGATTCTTTCCTCCAAAGGAAACATATTTGCTTCTATGCCAGATGTTAATAGTGAAAGGTACTATTATATGTTAAAGTTTCATCTTCAAGTTAAATATGTAGTTGAACTTGTTTTAAAAATATGCGTGACAGTGATATTCACTGAAGATACACGAGACCATTCCTTCCTCATTACGCACAACGGTTCTGTATGTATCATGAATGAAACATCTACAAAAGTAGGTATTCCAATTACGTTTGAGGGATTGAGATAAAATAGCAGCTGGAGAATAGAGGACAGTATTCTTTACACACAGTCTTTACACAGATTTTCAGATACTACATTTGCTCATCTGAAAGAGTTTAGACAGATCTTTCCATTTGTTCCATGCCATAAAAGTAACTGTCTCCTCTCTGTATGAATTTTAGTACAAACTATGTAAGAACAAGTATCTGAGAATACTAACAACCTGCCTTATCAGAATATAGCATATGAATTTATAGCACATTCAGCATAAGAATGAAAGACTCATATATTTTCCTAAAAGATTAAAGTTTGCCAAACATGTTCTCATAAAATATTATTAAGGCCTGCAACTACTCTTAGGGTTAGGAAACAAAAAAAAGCCTAAAGCTGCTAAGTAAGACTGGAAAGGGGCTGTCAAAACAAGGAGTGGGCTGCAGAAAATTCTCCTTATAGCTCTTGGTCTTGGGTTAAGGCTCAGATGAGGGCCTAGAGTTAGAGTTGAGAAGAAAGGTAGATCCTAGAGCTGAAGCACAGGTAGGGCTAAGAGGCCTGCCAAACAAAGAGGAAGGATGCCGAAAGACATTTCCCATGAAAACCTCTCTATCTCGGCATCATGGCTGTTGGTCCTGGATAAAGACTTATCTGAGGATCAAGCATTAGGGTTGGCAGAGAGATCCCAGAGCTCCAGCACGTACAGGGCCAGGAAGGGGCTGCCAAAGTAAGGGGGAGTTGCCAGAGGATCTCTCTCTCCTGACCACTTTCTCCTCTAGGCGATGCTTGTTGGTCTCAGGTTCAGGTTCAAGTGAGGGAACTGGTTGTGAGACAGGTAAGGCCTAAGACCTACAAAAAAGTACTGACGCCACTACTTTTGGCCCAGATTTTGTGGCCCACTTTCGAATAAGCTGTACGGTCATAGATGCCTCTGAGAAAGCGTGGTCTTACCTCCGTAATGAGGTTCTGTAAGTTACTGTATTAATCTCAGTTCTGGCAGAATTCACGGGATTTTTCTGTTGTTTCCTTGAATCTTCAGTGACATTTCAGTTTTGCTAAAAGACCCTTCCACATAAAAACAACAGTTACATACTTGAGGGACAAGTAACCTTAGATTATCTCCTCCTACATACCTGCATTGTTCTCAAGACCCGCAGATTTTTTTTTCCTAGACATTCTTACTTGGGCATGACCTAAGATCAGAAGGGAAAATAAACTTTTCAATGAATCTGCACTAGCTGCCAATAATTTTAATTGTTATATATAGATAAATGTAATATTATATATATTATAATAATTATATATAAAATATATATACATACACGTATATAAAGTTCCAAAACATCCTGATTCTCTCTTAAGAGACTTACAGTTTTATTTTTCTCTCCCTTACATTTCTGTATACAAGGAATAATTTCCAGAGAATGTGGAACCTGAATCAGCCTGTAAACAAAAGAAGATACTTCTATATCCACACCAAGGCTAAAGCACAGAGAATAAATGAGATCAGGACATCAATGTACCGAACCTGTATAGAGAGTAACATCTTCCTACTTATTCATTCTTGTACCTTTTACAAGCAATTAGCTTTCAAAAAAGGACTCATAATTAGTTTTTAATTAACATTAATTTCCTCTACATGGATTTTGATGGATCAGAGCAGACCAATGAAGCCACTAAAGCCTCTCTTTCTACTTCCATTAATATCTGGGTTATCAATACATGAAAAAGTTTAGGAAGTTCAGATTTCTCATTTTTCTTACAGACCTGTTAATTATTAAAAATACCTGTGACATCTTGAAATGCTTGAGGCAATGCTGCTTTTGGTGAAGCAGAATATTTTCCTAGACACTACAGCAAGTGGTCTTAGGGAAATCCAACAAAAGATCACTTATAAAAATATGCCTAGAAAACTTAAACAATTATAAGTATTTCAAGATATCTTAATGTATTTATATAAAATAGTTTATATTCTCAAATACAGTTACATGTTCTTACAGATGGTGTCACCACCTTGTGTCCAGTCACCTGCTTTATACAGCACATATATGTACACACACATATATATATTAGAATCAGTGGCCATATACATATAAACTTTTAAAAAATAACACCATTCAGGACAATAGGGAAGCCATAAAAAGTTAAGAAAATTATGTTCAACTGATACTTCTTGTTGGTAAGCTTCCAATTTCTATTTCAGTATATCCTGGGAAGGGTGGGGGTAGGGGTGTTATTGTTTATTTTCATTCCTTTACTTTCTGGAATGCAATTCTCTAAACATACTTATCATTTATTACACATAAAAATTAAATCTCAGTCAGCAATGTAAATCATTATAGAGTAAGGTAAAATTTTTAAAAGTTTTATCATTAATAGACTGCCTAATTTGTTTCCCAACTGTCAGCTGCAATTCATTTGCTTTATAAAAAAAATTTTATTTTTCAGCTCTCAAAACCCTGAAGTCATGTGCTGTTTTAAACACTTTCTGACCTTCATGAAGTCAATGCTTTGCATTCAATTTTCTAGCATGTATTCAGCATACTAAAATAGTTCAAATACTTGTGCAAGTTATAGAAGCTAGGAATATTTTCAAGATAAATCAGAAAAACTAGCACAAAACATGTAGGTTAAACTGCTGCTCTAACATATCTACTTAGACCTAGAGTCTGGACTTTTAAGGTAGGATTCTTGAAATGTATGGCTGTCTGATAAGATCATTAATTTGCTTATATCTGCCTGCCTGAATACACAGGCTTTTGCTTTAGAGCTTAATGTAGAGTTCTGTAAGGACAGATTTAGGATCCACACAAAACAGATAAGAAATTGATTGTCCATCAACCCCTCTACACAGATTCTCAATAAATTATAACAATAAACACAGTGTTTAATCTATCTTAGTTTGAGAGTTTATTGGCCCCTTAAGCTTTTGCTATCAACAGACATTTCTACCTTGTCCTGGCAGAAGGCTTTTGTATGTTCAATAAAAGGTCTTTCAGCACCTGGGAAGGATAAAACAACCCTGTATTCAGGGTTAATGGCAACCATCAAGATTCTGTGCCAGAGTGCTACTGAAGAATCACAGCAAATAAACTTCAAGATAACCTTGTTCATGTTGTGATCTATTGCATATTGTCCTTTCTGCTGTGATAGAAAAAAAAAAAACACAAAACCCCCCACACTAAAAGATTAAACTGAATCATGACCCAGACTAAGGTCACATTCTCACAATCAATGTTAGAATGGGGGGAAACCACACAATGAAACCCCACCACCTCAAAAGACTTTTGATGTGAAACGAAAAATTTCCTTAAAAAAACAGCACCCACTGACTCTCAATGACGAAGGTAAAGTGTTAAAAAAAGTATTTAAAAATGAATTCGATTCTTCAATGTGAATAGGAGGTTCAACTTAGCATAGTTTCAATACCTCAACATAAAAAACCCCACAAAAAAACATAAAAACTGTATTCTTGATCTAGCTGAACTTTCTTACTAATCAGAACAATATTGTCATTACGATGCCTCCTTACAGTTCTGCAGTCTGTCAGAGCTTCTATTACAAGCCCTTATTCACAGCAGTTTACTATTGTATTTTAGCAAAAAATGTTCTGATTTTGCACAAAAGGCTTGGATTTAGGACATTTAAACCATATCTGGATTAAATTGCTTCAATGTAAGATATATAATTGCACAGTATGTCTCACACATTTCAAGGTCATTTATTTTTAAGTTGATCAACTCATCAATCAATTCTTCTTGGCAAACAGCCTTCCTTTTTATATTTATCCCTATTCCTGTGACTTCCTTTGTTGAAGTTTACCAGTTTTTTGCCTTTGAAAAAGCTTTGCTACGGGCTTTGCAGAGTTACAGGGAGGGGAAAGAAGTAGCAATCCTACATACCCTCAGGCTGCACAACTCCACCAGAGATCTGGACTGAGGGAATAGCTATTTGGCTACACCAATAAAAGAAATAGTATATACTTACTTCATGGTTAGCAAGGTAACAGGTACCCTGGATCCACCTCAACACATCTTTCAAAGAGCAGCAAAACCAAATCAGACAACAGCCTTGGTCCTTTTTCAATTTCCTTCTCCCCACTTCCCTAAAAGAATATTTATGACAGCAATAGTACCTTGAGAAAAGACAGTGGCAGCATATCAGAGGGGAAAGACCTAAAGAAGTACCAGTGGTAACATCAGTAAAGCATTTAGGGTTTTTATTTGTTTTTAAGAGACTGTTTTCTTTTTTCATAAGAAAGAATGGAAGTTGGTATATGTATTTGTAGCCTTTAAGACTGACTGGAAGAAGTCTTGCTAGAGGTGATTTCTGTTCCCTAGCCAATGTACAAATATGTAAGATATTTTGAATTCATGGTATCTTTTGCTAATAACTGATAAGACATTCTCTCCTACTGTTAAAACAAAGCATTTGTAACCTTAGAAGGTTACAAATTGAAAAAACAACTAGAACAATTTGGAAAAAAACAGAATAAAATTTAAAAGAATTGCTACTGCATTAATTGAATGAACTAGAACATTCATAATTAAGATGACAGTCAATTAGCACTATTCTTTCTGGTTTTTCATCTGGATGAAAAACCATATCAGTCTGGATATTCATCTCAGGTATTTCCACTTCTTTGAAACGGCAAAAGAGTGACGTAATACACAAATATTTAAAAGGCCAGAATAAAATTATTATATAGATCCGAGAACAATTTTATTTAAGATTTGAATTAGCTTTTTACACTTTCTTTTTAACAGTTTATTTTCATCACAGTTTAAAATCAAATCCTTAAGGCTGTTCAAATGCTCATTATTAACCCTCCAAAGTAAGTTATAACTTTATTCCTAAAGTAAAGAAACCTCAGATACTATCTTGCATTGTAACAACTGTGTGACAGAGGATTATGCAAACTATAATTACTTTTTTTCCTTGTCGACATATATTTATTAATACAAAAGAAAATACCCTATAGGCTCTCAATTTTCTCAATGTCTACCTCCAATTTTGGTGATTTTACTCTAAAACAAAGTAATTCCAAACACCATACAGGATAAGTCACTCATGTTCTTGTTCTGCAAATCTCCCAGGGTGGACCAAATAAAAACAATTAACAGCAACAAAGATTGCATGGTCAGCCTCCAACTAGACATGTCCATTACTGTTAAATATTCTTCTACGTCCAAACAGCTTGGTGACTTAAAACCATGGTTGCTTTTGTAACTTATCTCGCTTTGTTTCTGTTCACTAGTATCACCCCCAGGCTCACTTTTTTTCTGTTTTTGAAGTAAACAAATGAAATTAAAAACCTACTACAGATTTGAAAGCTAAGATTAGCAAGACACACGTAAGAAAAGGAAGTGCAACTGCACATATTGTAAAAACATATTCTACAGAATAAGCCCAGGCAGCAGTTCAGTGTCTTCTAAGATATATTAGGCACAGTAATAGCACTGTCACCAGTCTAACTCCTGTGTTCTTCAGTTATTTCATTTTACTGCACAATAAGCAACAAAATACCTCACCAACCCAGAACATGCTGGCAAGACTTTGCTGACTGCTCTGCCCAAAATGGGAAGGGGGGAATCATTCTTTATCAAAATTTAGATGTTGTTTAATACGCATATAGAACATATGGTTCATATGCTATATTTCATATATAGCATTCTTAAACTAGTAATATTTTTATTGTTTTAATAAAACTTAGCTCATTAGCTCAACGTTAATGAATGAAAATTGACTCCAGGAACCAGTTGTTTACACCACTTCACATATCATTATACTGCACTAGATTACATACCCTTAGAAATATTCATTTTTCTTGGTTAGCTGCTCCTTAATGCATCTACCAAACATACTTGAGACCTAGACTGAAAAAGAAACACTTAAAGCTTGCTACATGTACAATTGATTTAGTAGCTACAATTGATATTGAAATCCTCTGCCACACCTTTCCTCAGATGTTATTTAGCTTAATTTATCATTTATAGAATGTTTAATTCAGATGGCAAAGAAATAAACATATCCAAGACCTCGTTCCTAATCACTTCTCTAGCTGTATGCCTGCAAGAGCCTCAACTTTTCCCACAGACCATTCCTTTATCTTACCACTTCTGTCCACAGCTAACAGAAGCCATCGGCAAATTGGTTTTAAAATGACGTCTCATTAATTCTTTTCTCAGACATATTAAAAAAAGTATTAGATACACCTATGGGCCATACACCTCTGACAGCCAGGCTTTAAAGTACATCTATATTCAACATTCCGGTTTCTGCCCCAGCTGAGACATGAGGCTTAAACATTCGGACTAGAAAACAGATCGTGTCATTCCCTTGAAGTCTGGGTCTACTCATGTCATATTGGGCTGTGTCATAAAACTAAAATGAATAGGGAGGAATGTGACATTAAAAGTTAGACAGTGCAGGCATTGTGCTATTAAGCCATTCTAATATCCCTTCCAAAAAAAATCTCACTGAGAGCTGGTTAAACTGAGTTATTCACATTGGAGACTCTAAATACACGTAGGCATTAACAGAAATAATCACGCAGTTCTTGCAGGGCTTGCTCTAGGGGTTTCATACATGCAGGCTCATAAGCACTAGTACAACCTGGTAAATGAAACCTCCTCTGGATAATTAATATGTCATAACCCACCAGAGTGCAATTGTTTTCAATTCAATTATTAGTACATAATTTCCTTCACTCCAATCCCTTCTGCTAGCGTGGGGTTAAACATTTCTATCAGCACCTTGAGTTTAGTTACATCATACTGCAAAATGCAGTTCAAGTGCTACCTCTCAGAACACTGCCAAAAGGGTAGTGGAAAGGGATGCTTCACATACAGACTTGGTAACGGAACATAGGAGCTGGTTCAGGGTCAGTAACATAGTTAAATGCAGAGTAAAAAGGTAATTGTGAAAGATACAGATCAGACATTTAAATTTTAAAAGTATTGCTGCATTTACAAGCAACTGCTTCTCGCTTAACACCAAAGAAGGTTCATTTTTTAGACAGGCTTATCACTTGCATAACCACAACTTGCCTGAAATATCCATTATTTTTACTGCAGTGCCAAGTAAAAGATTCTCAGTGGCTCAGAGACATTTCAGAGTGACGAGACATTAACAGAAATTTTAGATTTAACCACCAAAAAAAAAAAAAAAAAAATCAGTATTCACATTCTGAAGTAAAAAACACCTATAGCGAATTTTCCCGTTTTCCCTTGTGCCTAGGACCTTACACCAGGAATAGAAATTAAATGCAAAGACATGGAGAAACTATGAATCTGAGATAAAGGATACAAGGTCATCGGTACCCTCCAGACCTTCAAAATGCTTTCATTTGTGTTTGCAGAGTACACCATAGTTCCTCTGAAATTACTCCCTAGAATAATAGCTTGGCAAAACTGTCACATTTCATGCACTTGAGAAGTTACTCAGTCTTCACATTGCTCAGTGCGTGTCGAGCTTGGTGCCTGAGAACACTCAGCATGGATTCACCAATGGTACATCATGCCTGACCAACTGATTGCATTTCATGAGAAAATTACAGTATTTGTGCATGAAGGGAGAGCAGTGGATGTCCTTTGTCCTAACAAGGCTTCCAGCGTTGTCTCCCACAACGTTCTCTCCTGGGACCTCTCACGTTTAACACCTTCATCGATGGCCTGGAAGAGGCAAAGGTGTTGTGCTCATCGAGTTTACAGATGACAAAATTGAGGGGTTACCTCCTGTTGATACACAGGGGGGCAGCTTCCTGCACGGAGATACTGAGGTTCCAGTATGTGTTCAGCTGGGAGAAGGGATGGCTTGGGGTTTGCCAACAGCAGCACCTCAGTGCCTATGGCGAGGTTACCAAGAAGATAGCTACAACGGTCCATGGCAGGAGGGCAAAAGATAACAGGCAAACTGACGACAACCCTCTGGTTATAAGGAAAGACTTCACTATTAGGACAGTCAGGTGGTGAAAGAGGCTGCCCAAAGAGGTTGTGCAGTCTCCAGCCCTGAAGGCCTTCAGGATCCAGCTGAATCAAACCCTGAGCAGCCTGGGCTGGCCTCAGGACTGACCCTGCTTTGAACAACAGGTTGGACTAGAAACCTCCTGAGATCCCTTCCAAACTGAATTACTCTATGATTCTATGAAATCAATATTCAGTGGGTCACTTGTACATGTTTTCTGCTACAGGTGACAACTTTACAAAATGCCCTGCAGATGAATATGAATTAATTATCAGTAGGAATAAAAATCAGGTCTCAATATACTACAAGGAATAATACAAACAAACAGATCTCACAGCAGTTTAGATTTCTTAGAATCCACTACAAAGAACAAAAGAAGCTAGAAAAGAAACTGCCAAAGGGGGAAATTTATGAACTACAGTCTTTACCCATTCTTTTTCAATGAGTCACCCTGAAAAATTAAAAAAGGTGCTTCAATTTTATGTCCCATGTTCTACTTTCTACTGTTTAATGAAATTACTTTTGCCATTTTTAAACAGAAAATAAAGCTTAATAGCTGCTATAAAAACTTAGTTTTGTCATCTAACCATAACTATAATACACTAAATGTCTGCTGGGAAGTACAAGACTTTCCAACAGACTGAAATAATTACAGGTCAGGTTGGCCTTCCTTCCCTACCAAATCATTCTCCATACATTGCCAAAGGGTTCTCTGAGAGATTAATTACCCTTTTTTTCTTAAATAAAGGGTATCAGGGGCAGCAGCAAGTCTTGAAAGGACTCATGTGTTGGGTTTATTTGCAAAATGCCTCACCTAGGGGCTCAGCATCATGCTTCAGCTAGGGAATGCAGGACATCCACAGGAGCCTTCCTTTAGGAAAAGCCCATAAACCCCATTGTTTAGCAATCAGATGAGTTTTCTTTTTTCTGAAAGAGCAATAGAACCCAGTATACCCCATAACAGGAAAACACAAAAGATTCCTACAAATCTCATCATCAATGACATTTCTGTATCAACTGTTTTATTTCACCATTTTATTACTATGAAAATAGCACCAGTGACCCACAGAGCCTCTAAAGGTTCTGTATTCTCATTCCATACCTAATGAATTTATTTTACTACATACCAATAAAACAAAAAAATTAACCCAGAAACAATAAAAACATACATTCTCCAGAAAAATGTCACTATTAAGGCAAAACTTTCTTGCTAACTGCAAAAACAGACCCCCAAATTAATAACGCACCCTTCAGAGAAAGGCTCAGCAGTACTATTACATCTCTTGTTTCCACAATTAGAGTCAAACAAGAGACTTTTACCATTTTTACTAAGTTGATATTTAACCAGCTGCATGATGTCAGGGTAACATTCTACCCTTACATCACTATGTTGTACGTAGATTGCGCTATAACCCAGGATTCTTTGCATATTACGAAAACAGATTGTTTGAGTTTTAAAGCTCTGAACCTCAACAGATGTCCCAGACTCCATACATAGGTGAATACACCCTGTGTGGCGTGGATAAGGCAAGGAGTCAAGTTCCTACTGAACCACACCATTAGGAAAAAATACTCACAGAACACTCACCCACTTGAATTGACAGGTCAGCACGGTTCTGTACAAAAAAAAAAAAAAAAAAGAAAAAACATTAAACAGCTGCATTTCATAAATGTTGAAGAGAATTGGCTTTCTTGAGCCATGATGTATTTTGAAACGTAAGCAACTCCTACTTCATCATGGACATGAGACATTTTGAGATTTTCATGCAGCAAACAACATGAAACAGCCAGACAGAAAGGACTCCTTGTCAGTTTATCTGCCCATTTCAATCTCATTTATATCCACCCAGGCAGGGAATAGGGCCCCTATTTTGACTTTCAGATACTTCTTACTGGTCTTTTATGTGAGAAATCAGCCTTCAAAAAGGTCAACATGACTCCTGAGTTGGAATAGTGTTTTCAGATAAACTTTTGCAAACTGCTGTATTTCCACACAAGTTCTCTGCAGTTTCCAGTGGGGGCAGGCAGGGGGAGGGGGAGCGGGGGCTGTGTGGAAATCCTCTTTAGCAGCTCAAACAATTTATTAACACAAAAACACTGGTTTGATGCACAGAAAGGGTAAGTGGTGTTTAAGAAAGGAAACAGAGATAATGAACAAAAATCTAAGACCTCTGCTTTATTTTCTGCAAGGGCTGAGAATGCAAAAGGACTGCATTCACTGAAAACACAAAAGAAAGTAAAGGATGACCAAATGGATCATTGCCTTTGAATACCGACTTGGAAAACTGTATTCTGTCCTTAATACAGAGTTCTTACCTGATGCTTTGCAAATCATTTAAACATTCTTTCTGTGCTGCACCACTGCCTGTGAAGTACAAATCATACAAATCATAACATTTGTAATAGTTGTACATGTTGCATATCACTACTTTTTAGAAAATTTTAGAACAAACCAGTACAAAAATAACTCTTTTGAGGCAAAAGAGGATTGTGTCACATCAAGCAAGTAGTGTAATAAATCCCCTTCCAATGAGATATTTATGAAAAATCAATCTCTGACCTGGACAGGACTTACATACAAAAAAAAGCAACCATGTCTTCCGTAACCTGTGCAAGGCATTCCCAAATATCTGAGGGCTTGCTTTTCCAAGCCTGTGCAAAATTATGGTAATGAATGATATGTTCCCACATGTCAGTTGAAATGTGAAAATAGCCAATATTTGAGTACTGCATTTCCACTAAGACTAACATAAAAAATTGACTGAAATTTTCCCATTGGCCTCAGTGGTATTGACTCAGACCTTAAACTGTTTATTTGTCTTTGCTCATGGGCACTGTGTGCTCATCATAAATTTGAATAAATTATTGCATGCTCAATATTCCACACCACATTTTACAGGGTGAACTGCCAAGCATGAGTGATAGCAGGAATCCTGGCATAGTATTTTCACCTGCACAGCAGTCCATCAAAGATTTTTTACATTTTCAAAAACGAAAACAAAGCCCCAAAACCTTAGCAAGTGGCAGAATCTGGCTACCAGCTGGATTTTTTTTTTTTTTTATAAAAACCCAAAACAGTTCATCCTTTGCAAGATTTAGGACAATGATACCAAGGGAGGTGAAATAAAGCTACTGATGTTGTTGACACTACCAGAAGTACAAGATGAAAAGTATGAATTAGTGAGTCAGTCTCAATGGAATCATGGAGTAAAACCTGAAACATGCCAACATGTCTTTGAAGCACTTACCATGACAAAAAAAAAAAAATATTTAAAGACAGCATTTCATGCAAAACAGTAATAAACTATTAATGCACAGTGCATCTAATAATTTAAAAATTGAGAGAAAAATACATTTTTTTATAAAATACATTCAAAGTATTACGGTTGGTACAAGTCTTTCACTGCAAGAAAGTAATTAAGATTCCTACAGCTTATAAAATATGCAATACATTATGATTATATGATAATCTCAACAGATGTGGAAACACGGATGAAACCCCTGTACCCAGGGAGGTTCTGGAGTCTCCCTCCTTGGAAATACTCAAAAGCGATCTGGACATGGTCCTGGGCAACCTGCTCTAGGCTGGGGACTGGAAAAAATGACCTCCAGAAGTCTCTTCCAACCTCTACCATTTTGTAATTCTGTATCAAGGTAGATACAACTACAGAACAACAAAAATTACCCTAATTCACATTTCTGTGACAGCCACTTTACATTATTTTAGTACCATGAATAACAAAATCGGAAAATTCAGTGAGGTTTGCTTTCTCCTAAGCCTTCATTCCACTGACAGAACTGTAAAAGGTACTTTACTGGACATATAAAACAAGACAGTGTAGTCCAGAAACACAACTACATTTTATTTCTCAGAGGGAAACATTTCTCTAGCACACCTAACAAAATAAAAATCTCTAGAAAAGGAAAGGAATTAAAGATCCCATACAGACACATTCAGCAGCATTTACTTCAATCACATCATTTTGACCACAAGTCAGCTTACAGCTCCATTGATTAGTAAAAAAATGGCATTATTCATATGAAGTTAGTAAAAACTATACAACCATCATTCTCCCTGAACATGACATACTTGTCTATTCTTCTATACAGACATTTCTCTAAAAATACCAGGGCAACATGTATCCATCTTCTAGAGAAATGTTAAAAAGAAAAAAGAGAGGAAGAATGTGGCATTATCCCGTGGACATACATTTTCTCCTACTGAATCACGACACGCAAAGGAACCTATAATTAATAAAAACAATTAAAAAAAAGTAACTTCTTTCTATTTGATACCACATGGCAGGTAGAAGTTGCTGAAAGGAAGAGACACTCATCACCTGAAAACTGGGAATGCTACTCTCAGAATGACATTATAAATTAAGGCAATGAATGTTGCATAATTTAAACACCAGTATTCAAATTGATCCAGAATGAAGAAAATTTGGAAAAAAAAAAAAAAAAATGCAATCACAGAAACATTTATGGGAATGGGAACACACATGGAATTACTGAATTTCCTCAGCAAAGCCTGCCGAATTATCAATAACTATTGTCCTTTCAAAGCCTTTTTATGACTTCTTGTTGTATAGTATTGCTTTAAAGTTATATCCAAAAAGAAAGTTACCCTTTGTTAGTAAATTAAGTCAGAGGATATTTAGGTGATATACCATATCTTTAATAGTTAACAGCATCTCACTGCATGTTGCTCATGGTATTACTACTGCAGTATTTTGTTTTAATAAAGGCTCTTGTGACTGGCACTAGATGCATATGTTCTCACTGACTTTACGTCTGCTGGAGCCATCAGCTCATCACCGTTCACCACCCCCCTTAAACCACTCCTTTGGGTAAAAAGCCCATCAGAATTATTTCTGTTCAAGATCACAAGTGATATAAGGCAATGTTTTAGAAATCTACGAGAGGGGAGGGGGAACTTGCATTTAACCTGTAATCATAGGTCTTATTTATGCTCCGTGCTATGGAACACTTCGAACAAATGGTGTTTTATAGATATCAATCCTCAGTTTTACTAGCTACAGAAAACAACAGTTCAAGATTGTGGCAAAGGAGTAGGACTTGGGGTGAGGCGTTAAACATGCAAGAGTTTCTCCTGCCTGGTACTCCAGAAAACAAATGACATTTGTTGTCTATTTACAACAAATAAATTACATTACTTTCAATCTTTACATGTACAAAATAGGACTTAAGGAAAAGCGACTAGGTCACAAAACACACCTTATAAATGTATTTCACATGAAGTCTGCCAGTGCTTAAATGCCACAAGAAAATGGTCACCTTACTTGCGCAGATTAAGGAAAATAACGTAGCTTTTTGACAGAATTATCACTGATTGCTAGAAACATTATATGGTTCTCAATCCACTGAGTATTCAGGCATTTACTTTCAGTGTATGTTTAAGTGTAATTGAAAGTGCTGAGATTATTCATGTGCAGAAAATTAAGCACGTGTTCACTGTACAGAGCTTTTGAGTTCCTCCAAAAAACATATTTACTTGTGCTGGGCACCTCACTAAACTTGCACTTCCAGACTGCAAACAAGACAGTACGCCTTTTGTACATCCCAACAGCATTGAACATTTTCCCAAATAATTAGTATTATTGTTCCAAATAACCAGTAAGTCTTTCAGCCTGCATAGCCCTACTGTTAAAAGGACTACAGGCACAGGTCACACTTAAAAGCCTCCATTTGCCATGGCCTTTGTCAGTAGAGTCAGGGCACTGGGGATCCATCAAGTCCTGAGAGCACAAAAGCATCCCGAAGACTGTGGGGCGGCAGGGAAGGGCAACATGGAAGATATATGTCTGTGTACACACGTGCTGCAAAGACAACACCACATCACCCGTAATAGACGTAAGAGATTGGTCAGGAGACTTAAGAGTCACATGCTTATGACAGCATTTTAAAATTCAAAGGTGGTATTTTACAATGATTTTACAGACTTATTCTAAGCTTTGCTCTGTCACTTCATATTATCTTTGCACTTGAATCGAGCACATGCATGTCCACAAGATTCTCCTGCAGGGGGAAGAAATGAATGAGTAAAGGAAATGCATTCCAGAAAGGCATTAGACTCACACGTCCTGGAAGAATTTGGGGATAGCTGAAGCTGCTGCAACCTCTGCTTTCATTTTTAAGATAAGATAAAAACACACGTGTACTGTGTAAATAAATCTTTATTTTGATCCACATTAATGCTTACCAGACACAAGGAGATGAAGTAAATCCTCTCTGAGGCTACTGTTGCGGCCAAGTCCAATCTCCCACGAGACTGCCAGAGAAATCAAATACTTACGTTCATAGAACAAACGAGCTTGTGTGAACCTGTTTCTAGTAGCTGCAAAATTTAACTGCTCAATTTACAGACGTACTACAAACAAAATGAATACTGCCCCACCTTTAATTTTTGCCCTTAAAATAATATAAATAGCTATTTAAGTCAAAATAATTTAGCATATTTGTGATGCATTCCCATATTTATTAAGAATAATGGAGAGACTACTGTTGTCTGAATGCTTAGTTCACCTATTTCAGAAGTCAAACAGGCTTCTCTTTGCAGTGAGCTAAAAAGACAAGACAACCAGAAAACCACCACTATCCTCCAATTTTTAACCCCCTACTAATTTCCACACCAGAACCAGCACATAACATAAACCAGCATCAACTCACAGACTTCACTGTTTACCACAGTCATATGCTCAGACTTGGCATAGGGCCAACAGATAATCAAGTGTCAGTATCTGCACAGAAACATATCCTGTCCAAATATAAGACAAGAGATAACTAATGTTTTTCAGCCTCTGTAAATCTGAAACCATGGAAACAAGGAGATCAATGCATTAGCAGCCTCACTCTTGTCATGTTATAACACGAACTAGAGGGAGCAATTATTCCCTTTTAAATTCAATCCACATTTGATTTTATTTCTTAGCCACACTGCTGTGGTTGTCCTACCCAAATACCTTTGAACTGTTCTATTTCAGTACTGAATTATTTTACACTTCATATACTTCACTGGATAATAAAGCAGAATTCTTAACTTCCATCAAAAAGAGAAAATTGTACGTGGACAAATTAAGCAACTCTGGAAAATACCAGTACTGCAATGCAAGGAATTATCCCTTGGTTAGCCAATGGGAGACAAATAAAGGACTTAGGCAACCAAGCACAGCAAAGAAAAGCTCAAAGCTTGTGTGATCCTGTGTGCATGATCCCAAAGTATAGCAGGGAAGCCAGCGAAGTAAAAAGCAGCCTAGATAGCAGTACAACCTTAGTGCAAATATAAACATTTTTATTTTAAAATTTTTACCTGATAATTGCTTAATGGCCCACTTTATTTTACTTTCTATGTAAAAATGATACCTGAATAATAAGACGCAACTTCGAAAAATTGAGTACTGTGTATTGATGTAATTGTTCCATGGGCTAAAATTAAAAACAATCGTAACAAAAACCAAAAACAGAAGAGCCAATTTCTGGTTTCAAAAAAGGGGCAGTGATATTGAAACGCATATGGAATAATGCTCCAGAAAATTAGTAGCCATTCACTAAATTCCTTAATCACATGTTGTTTCCACACGGGATTAAGGATTTCAAAAATCTGACTTGCTAGTGTCGAAATATACAGCCGTTATACTTTTTCTCGGCAGTGAGCCCATGTTCAACTTAGCTTCAGCAGACCCCCACCTGGCATTTAAAATACCTGCTCAGCTACAGCTTGTATAATAGTTTGCTTCACAGTACATTTCCTTTCCTCTCTCCACACACACATGAAACATATCACGGGGATAAATGGGGAGCAGTAGCTATAAGGCTGTTGAAATCAAAACATGTGCAGGTTAAGTCTTACCTGAACTTTCCACTTCAGTACAATCACAGGTCTTCTTCATTCTAACTGTGCTCATTTTTAAGGAAACGCTTTCTGAAAACAATCATGATGGTTTCTTAAGTTACAAACAACAGATAACTGAGTTGCTGTTTACTGTAAAACAGTCTCAGGTTATCCCTTCATTTGCTGTGTTTTCAAGAGGAATGGAATGATTTCTCTAAGGAAAACATAGTATTGACTAAATATAGATAATTGCACACAAGTAATGCTCTAAGGCTGTTTTTATGAAATCAATATCCTGAGTAGTCTTTCAATATGAGTCTATTTGTTCTCAAGAAGTTCTGCATCTATAGTCTTCAACCAATGACAGAATTGTTATCTTAGCCACACAAGGAGGTGAGTATTCCTTACCACCATCAAAGTCCTATTTACACACAATATCTGTGAGCTACAAAAGCTGTCTCAGTACACAGCCCCTCAAACAGTACTTCTCTAAAGGGATCCTACAATGCATTACACCTGATAGGAGTTTTGGGCCCACATGATGAATTTGCTTTAAAGATTCCTCCTCCACATACTCCTATCATGAGCCTGCCCTCATCATTCCTGCATCAGTTCCACCTTCAGTTCACTCACTCTTTCTATTGCATTATCGGCACTAGTACATTAGTAAAGCGCATTGTCAGTTGACGCACGGTTGTGTGATTATGCAACATCATTTCATGCAAGCTGACTGACATCTTCCTCTAGAATGACTATCCAGGACTCCCACTGCAGAAGACTGGCCACCGAATAGAAAACCAGCACTTTCCTACTCTAGCCCTCTGGCTTCTCAGCATGCCAGTTTATAACAGCAATTGGCAGTCAAAGTTTTATTCTGTGCAGGCTTGATGTTAGACATTTCATTTTAGGTTTGCACCAGCAGGTAAAATGTCTGGATTTATGGGTGAAAATAGTAATAGGATTTATGGGTGAAAATAGTAATAGCACACCTAGCTGTAGAATTACTGAAGAATTGTGCCCACTGCACACACAGAATATTTTCTTAGAGAGTAAAGAATAAAAATTAACAGACTGTTGATATACTAATATCTTGAACGACCTTTAAAAGGGAGAAAACAGTGGCCTAAGGATAAAAATCTGATTGTCTGGAAAAAAAGACAGGACTCTTACTTTTCCTGCATGAAAATGTAGTAATGAATACACACGTTTAGATCAAGTATTATTCACAGATGTCTGCATTTTCCTGACATGTACAAAGATCCTAATGATTAAATATTTTGAGGAAAGGAAGTCTTTCACTTGAAGGAATAAATAATGAAAATTAATTTTTACTTTTGAATTGCATGATTTGCCATAAAAAACCCTATTTTTCCTTCTCAACATAATGAGAGAAGGATGAAAATACACTAATCCAGACAGATCAGAATGAAATCGTGCTGTGCCATTGAAATGAAGATGATTTTCACAACTTCCAAACATCCCAGAGACTGGGTTCCACAAAGCAAAGGTAAGCAAAAGAAAAAAACATCCCCTCTGAAAGGCACGAGCTTTTCTGCATGCACAGCGAGGTAAGAGAGTTTAAAGGAATATGAATACAGAGATCCTAAATAGTCCCATAATCTCTCAACTTCAGAGTGAATTTGGGAGATTCTGTAATAAATACAGACATGATATTTAAGTGATATATTAAACCTACCCAATTTGCAGATTATGTAAAAGAGTTAGGATGTTTGAACAATATTCCAAACCCTGCTACAAATGGAAATATTCCCTGCAATCACATCCACTGTCAAGTACATTAAAGGAAATTAGGCACCATGGATGATTTTTTGAACCATAATCAGCATGGTAACATTAGTCTGTGTAAGACATTGCCCAGCATATTAATGAACCATTTCTACTGTACAATATTTATTCCAAGAAGAAAGATGCATACACTAGCAGCAATCTAGCAAGGTATGAAACAGCATCATAAGTTACATCTTTTTTTCTCTTAAACCTTGTTTCCCAAGAAATGGTAATATATCCTGTGTTTCAATGTAAATTTCTTAGTCTTTCTAGTCAAAAGAGATATTTTGCATTTATTTAGAAAAAGGAGCCACACAATCAGCAACAAATACAGTTTTGACAGAACTGAAGAAGTATCTGAGACAGCAGCAAGACTGCCATAGCAGTCTTTATTCATCAGAGTGATGATCTCTCCACAGGTCCTTCAGGAGACCATTTCTCTCCCATACAGTTCAAGTGTAAGCATTAGAAACTTTGGAAACAGCTTATGGGGCATTTCTTGCTCTTATACCTCTATTTCCAGGAAAGGAGTGTTGCCTTCTGTTCTTCAGGTTTGGCCTAAGAACTTCTCTTTATGGATCAAAAGCCCTTGATACAGCTTGCTAGTTTTTCATCCCACTGTTGATCCCTTCCTCACCTGTTGTTCTGCAAAGAACTGTTAACAGCATAGCACTAAAGCAATCCCCCACCCCTTCCTCCTCAAAGCAGAATTTTATTTACAGGTGCCGAGACAGTGGTGCTTGGTGACACCAAGCGCTCTAAAGCCTCAGATCTCTCTCCAGAAGCTCTGTTCTGCAACACTACTGCTTTTCCTTTATCCATCCTCCCCAATCTAGCCCAGATCAAAAACTGAGGGCATAAATATCCTATCACTCTTCAAAATTTGTTTCCCTGTCCTATCCCAGGTTTCTTTTCTTTCTTCCCAAAGAACGATATGCTTACCAGCATCTGTCGCTTTTTTTTTCCTGGTTTTATTAAACTTTTTCCTCAACTTTTAACAATTTGAGACAACCACTGCAACACTTTAAAAAGCTGTCACCACTGCTGCCAACTTTCTTGCAACTCTCTTGCCTGAAACCTGAGACACCACTGTCATTTTTCTAAAGGTCATTCTTACAAGAAATCCACAATGCATCATAATCATATCTAGCTTGTGTAGGCAAGCGCACAAATATCGGTTATAACTATATGACAGGGAAGTATAAAAACACTGTTACAGGAAGAATTGTTTCTATACCACAAAACAGCTGTAGGCAGGAATAATTCCCAGTGAGTGTATAGAAGTGACCACAGAAAAATAGTTCAATAAAAGTACAAATCTTCGTATTTTTAGACCATTCTTTTCCTGCAATTTTAACACGCTAGCTGTAGATTTATCTTATTTTTTTTCCCATTTAAACCAGCCAAATTGTTTCAGAGCAGCAATAACAAACCAATCATTTCTAAAAAGTGAATTAGGCTGCATGTTGCATTAGCATGAAGCTCTGAGCCAAAGTAAGGCAAGTTTAGGTGCTTAAGAGGGGATTATTTACATGGCTTGGGAGGGATTAATTGCAAGTTAGGTCTCTGGAATGCAATCTCTGTGCTCCATCAACTGAATTTGCTGACATCTTTGAAGATGCGTGTGCTGTAAACTGAAATCCAAGGCTAAGTTAATATGACAAATTTTTGGCTCAGAGAAAAAACACTCTGCCGTGGGGGAAATGGGGGGGGTGGCGCACAGGCAGCTGATAAACAGTGCGTTGCCACAAGTATGAATTCTGAGGAATTATCACTGTGTGACCTGACATAGCTAATGGTAAGCTTCCTTCCTCCTAGTTAGGGAGACTCTGTGGCCTCTCACACTTCCCTGTGGCAGCCCTCTGCAATAACACTTGCAGAGCCACAACCAACCTGTTCCTTTTCACTTCTGTGCTTCCAACAGAGTTCTTAGATACAGATACATCACTCAGCTTCCACCTCCAACATATAGTAACAGAACTAGGCTTTAGCACTGCCATCTATTTCACTCTCCATGCGAGATACTCAAGCACCAGGAAGGATCATTACCTGACATGAAAGCAACAGTGAAGAGTTTGAAAAAAATCTCACCCACCAAAAAAAAAAAAAAAAAGGAATCTAATTCTAAGCTTTGTCTGTAACACTGGGCAATACCAAAAAAGCAGAATAACATAATAGGCAACAACATTACTTAATCACCAAGTCCAATCATAACTGGCAGCCTGCACATGAGCCAAAGCCTCAACTACAGCCAAGGTGTACAATGGCCCCAGTTCAGTGCATGGTTCCAGACAAGGAGCCCAGATGCAGCCACCACAACAGAGGCATCCCTAGGAGAGGCATACCTAGGGGGTGTAAGCTGTAACTCTCCTACTGCTTTCCTGTAGTTCGAGTTATTTGAATCAATTACCATCCAATTGCAATACCACCTTTATCACAAAACAGGCTAGTCTTAAAAAGAAGTAATAAATCAGCTTAGAAAATACTTATTAACCATTTGATTTGGAACCACATTTTTTACTGCTTCTGGATGTCATTAGGTGGGCACATCACAAAACACCCACTGAACTAAAACAGACATATATTGGGGATGAGCAACCAAAAAAACAACCTACAGCTATAAATTCCTGCAGAGTATCTGCAGTCATTGTTAATTGGTCTCTGTGTTCATGAAGGAGAGAACATGGAGTGTCAACACCTGCAAGATCTTGACTTACAACGCATCACCGTTCATAGCTTTGCATCAAGGAGCTGTTTTCTCTTTCAGACAAATTTCTGTTCTATATCCTTCTTTGGTCCGTAGCATTGGAGTGGCACATTATTTTTATCAGAAGCTTTTACAAAGTGACACTAGTAACCCTGTCTGTAAATACCATTTAATTGCACAGGGGCTGTCTGTTTTAAATTTACGCTGAATTTCAGCAACTTACTCCTGCCCAAAAACAGCCTTTTTCCAACCTGACCTTGATAAAGGTAAAATTTTAAAGCCAGGAAAGAAAGAAAGAAACAACAAACCCTTTGACAATTTACATCTATGAAGCGTTAGTTTACATTTAGATTTTAAAATGTTGAGTTTAAGACTCTTCAACAAGAATTCCATGTAAGAGTTGTGGTTCTAAAATACAATTACAGTCTGAAAAGCTATAGCAAAAAAAAAAAAAAGATTTTCTTTTCACTTTTAGCTGATAATTGCTGAAGAGAAAATAAATATTTTCTACTTCTGGGTTGCTGAGCTGTGGAAAAAGATAAGTTTACAGTCACATGAAAATCTTCTCACCTACCCTGCAATGTCTTTGTGAGATTTCATAGGGGAACTATTTTTTATATTGTGAGCCTTTAATTTTTAAGGAAAAGTCAATTTTTCTAAAATTTATAAGAGCAGAAGCTTCAGTTCTGAAGCGTGTCTGTGGAAGTGGGGATAGGGGAAGGGAGATAATTTGCAAATTTCTGCATTTACCTGTCTTTAGAATCAAGAGGGTGAAGTGTATTATTACCTTTTTTATTTTATTCAAGCAAAGAAAAAACCAGAGCCATTTGCTTGCAAGTGAGAAAGAAAAGGGGCAAATATGAAAAGATGTGCTTTTGCATCTAAGCAGAAGCCTTGATCCTGAAAACGCAAACAGTACATCAATTACATCAATTAAATGCAATCAATTAAAGAAGGCTGTGAGGATTACTGACCAGACATAGCCCCTTGCAGGATGCTCACATCAAGCTTCTACATGCTCTGGGTTACGACTCTCTGCACTTCTTCCCCAATTACCCACATGCTCAAACTTGAATGACAAAAAGGAGTTCAAACTGCAGGGTGTAAAAATGTGTGCTGATATCAGTATCCCAGTCTTTCTTAACCATCTAACAATTTTCTGTAACTATTTTTATTTCTAGATTTCATTTTATACAGTGTCACCAAAACTTCTAAGTTTCATGTCTCTGAACTTCATCTCCTACCTTGCACTGCTGAGCTGTGCTGACAGGCAGCAGGAGGTTCACATGCAGCAGGTGCTTCCTCCCACCCAAAAACCACCACAGAGTCTAAACTATGGGCAGATTCAGTGTCCTGTACAGGCACTGTGGAGTACATGCACACTTACCCAGGCTGTGTACGATGTGATGACCACAGCAAAGGTAACGGGAGCAGCAAAGGCCTTTGGAGAGCCCCAGAGGCCCGGAGCTCCGAGCACTCGCTGACACATCTGAAGACGCAGACTGAGCATTTTAAATGTGTTTGACTAGTCCCACAGTTCTCACCAAAAAGGAAAATATTAAACCAATCTAACCTAGAGCTTGAAAGGTTAGGTCCAATAAGTAAAACAGAGCACAGATGATGAATAGCAAAGGATATAAGACACAAGCAATACTAATTTTTTTTAATAATAAATAGCTTTATCAACCTGTTTGATCACAGCCTCTCTCCTAAACTGAATTTAGACAAAGGAAAGCAAATAAGAATATTCTTAATCAGCGCTTTTACTGCATGATTAATGACTTATTTGGAAAGAATGTCTATACCAATGAAAGAAAATCTCATTATTTTGAAAAGCTGCTTTATTCTACTTGGTTACTCCATTTAACAGGAAGGTAAATTAAATAATAGACTACATAAAACTCATTTATTTAACAAGTTTTACATGAAAAACAATGTCATGTTATAGGTTGCTGCTGAGTAAACTTCCAGTAAAAAAAAAAAAGCTACACAGTAGTTTCAGTTGAAAATCAGTAGCAGCTTGGTTTGCAAGGTAAAGGATAAGAAAAATATACTTCATGTATCAAATGAACCTTTACAGTTACGTACGCAAGAATTAAAATGCTGGCCAGGACTACAGTACTGGATTACAACTCATGAGTCATTAAGAGATAGGCCAGTAGATTCACCTAATGCAGAGTCCATTTCATTTTATCACAGCAGCATACCTAATGAATACCCTAACACAGCCAGCACCATCAGCGTTTTCCTTTGAACAGTGGCTGTTCACACATATGAATATGCTTGTAGGAAGGCTTTTGCTAATGTAGCTTATATTTTGGAGGGAAAGGAAATTGCATCCTTAATGATGTTACCCTCAGAAATTTCAGTTAAGTGCAAAGCAGGCTGGGGAGTCAATCGAAGGTCAAGCCAGTTAGAGGACAATTTCCTTGAAAGAACAGGGTTCTGAAGTTTAATTATTTTTAGGCATAACTCTGCTAATAGGTCAATAGCATGAGTTTTACAGCCGATACCACTCATGGAAAGAAACCACTCCCAAGGCTGAAGTGGCTACAGACCACAGAACAACAACATGGAAAAAAAAGTAACTCTAGAATCAAGACATATTTTTAGGCTCACCATTCAGAAATTTTTAAAAAATGCTATTTGCATGACTGATAAGTAAAGTAGCCTAATGTATCTCACTCTCAAAAGCTGTTGAAATGCACAACAAAAATACAAAGTTTTACAAGAGTATATAGCAATGTTTGAAGAAATAGCGAGAGTAATAGTAATCTAAAAGTTCAACTTCATTGCACTGGCAGAATGCATAGAGCTTCCTCTGCCCTTCAGATCAGTATTGTAATGGCCTGGACAAGGTATCTGGATTATAAAATATCCACCGATCCACGCTCTTGTCTCACAAACCGCTGTTGGGTTTCATCTCCAATGTACCTAAATCCCGCTCCTTACTGACTCCAAAGCCTGTAATCCTTCACAGTGTTTCAAAGATGCCTATCTGGAATAAAGAAATACAAATTTTCCCCCAAATAGGAAATGTGTTACAGTGCATAAAAACAGGGAGCTTTGCCTTTCTTCCACCATAAAAGTTAACAGACTTCTTCATACGGTTCTAAAGATCATATAAAAATTGTTTGGATGTTTTTATAGATATTCCTGACTGTGCAATTCAAGACTCAAAGAATTTTACTCTGAACATTTTAATCATATCAATAAAATGGACTCTCCAGCTCTGGTAAGCAAAGGAATGAAACCTGAAAGCAAGGTGTCAGTAATAACTTACATTACAGAGAAAGAGTGCATTTTCCAAGAATCTCACTATTTTGAACCTGTATACAGTACAGCTACTCTACACACTCAAATTTGGAAATACAAAGAGCTTTCAGCATACTAATTATTTTAAAAGGTTGACCATATCTAACATACAGCACAAGGGAGTACTCTTTGGAAAAAGTGGCACACTTAGTTGCAATTTACCTGTTTACCTATTAACACAGAATTAAAAATGAGGAGAAAGTCAAGAAAATGGCAATTAGAATGAGTAGTTTTGGCTGAAGATGGACTTCAGACCCATCTGTATAGACTGGTTAACTGCTAACAAAACTTACAGCAATTAGGAAGCAAGAATTAATTACAGTGTTATAATCTCAATGACCTTCTATGGAATACACAAGACCACGTAGGCACCTTTACATATGGTGCACACAAACCTTTCCTTTCCACAGGGAAGGTGAAAGACTGAGAAAGGGGAAGTGCACTTTGAAAGTACTCTGAAGTACCCAAAGTACTGATTCCATTCACTTGCTCCTCAGTAAGTGATAAGACTTGTATCACTCCTGTAGATAAAGTTTAAAAATAAAAAATTGGAGTTGGAGTCAGTCCACAGCCAATTTTTTACTTTCTCACCATCTTCCACATACAAATAAATTAGCAAATCCTTTCAAAGTACTAATGAAAAAACCCTCACTTTCTCTATTTTCATAATCACAGAAGATATATCAATAATTTTTAATTTCAACTGAGTAGACCTCACAGTCTGCAGCTTCACAGTCCATGCTTGAATTCACAAGGTACTATTTGTGTATTCAGATTAGAAATCTGATTGCCACCTGCATGCACTGATTAGTTAGTGATCAAACAAGGTGCAAAATATATTCAAGTATGCAAACCAACCCTTTGCCCAAATACTGAAGGCTCAATTAAGCATAGCCACTGAAATGTGTCCTTTATGTTCTACAGCCTGGATTGCTTTGGCATTAATCTTCTTCATCTCAGAGAATAGTCATTTATGGTACTGTTAGCAAGTTGTTACATTGATCTTGGACAAATACTGCACTACTTTTCATGGAACCTAACATTGATTGTTATTAGCAAAAGGAGACATTTTAGGTGGTTTAGGTTTCTTATATCTGTTGGTTTCCATACAACATTGTCTGCAGAGGGACAGGATAAATTAAGTCTTTAATTATATCCTATTCACAGAGACAGAAAACTGCAGCAAAGAGAAATTCAGCAAATAAGCAAAACCAGGAAAGATACCACTACTGAAGTCAACAATACTGGACCACATGTACCCTTTACTTCTAGACCTCGTTTAAAGTCAAAGTCATAGACTAACAAAATAATTGGTTCCCTATACATTCATCCTATAAACAGCAGGCAAAACTCACTGCTGAAACCACACAATGGTTTAGTGACATGGAAAAGTGTGTTTGTGGGAGCTGAGAGGGACTGAAAACACACTAAGAGTCTATTCGCTGCATTATGGCCTTTACATCAATGAGATGACAATTTTCTCCGAGGATTTCTAGAAACATCTGACTTCGCCCCCTTTTTGAGAACGCAGGATATCCAGAGGCATAAAAGGTGACTATGAACCAATGGAAGTCATGCATGGCAATGCACGTGCTCAGCATGCGTGATATTATGCTCAGCAATAAAAGCTCAGGGAAAGGAGAAGGAAGGTGTTTGTGGTTATGGCTTTCATCTTCCCAAGTAACCATTATGCTTGCTGAGGTCTTGTTTTCCAGGAAGTGACTGGACATCTGCCTGACAATGGCAAACAGTGAATAAATTCCTTAATTTGCTCTCTCTGTGCACATAGCTTTGCTGCTTCACCTTGACCTAGGAGGTCCCAGCTTTTGCTCTTCTGATTCTCTTCCTCATCTCACCATGGGGTGAGTACACTAGTGGCCAGGTGGGTCCTTAGCTGCTCTCTAGGGTCAACCCATTACACCTGGGCACACTCAAATACAGTTTTCACAATTACACTCTCTGTGTTTCTTTTTACATTTGGGAATTTTGAATAAAGACGACAGATTGTGACATTTCTAGTCCTTTTTATCTAACATCCTCATTGCACTTTAAAGGGCATGGATGAAGATACAACTTAGAATCTGAAAAAATTAGATAAATCTCAAGAAATCATGTAACATTCATACCACCTACTCTCAGCTACTTAACAAAGAGTCAACATGGTAAAGTCATTGTACCCAACAACGGATTAAGATAGCTGATGAAAATCTTCTAGTGCAGGTAGCATGAATAACTGTGAAGTCTATAGTGCTTTACACACTATGAAACATTTAGAATTTAACAGAATTATTTATGAACAACTGAGAGCAAATAAATGTAGATATGTGAAAAGTGACAAAATTGGGCCTAAGACTATGAAGCTGTGATCTAAAGCTTCCCTCTTGTGCTTGATGAATACTGTAGAAAATACCAAATTAAAATTAATAACAAGTGAAAAATATTATGAGATCTATACTTACTGGCCGTAAGTAACTTAATTTCTTTATACTCCCTTCACATAAATTACTCTTGAAAGCCAAATTTTTCTCTAGCATATGTACATTTGCACAAATCATAGCACAACAACATAAATTTGGTTGATACTGTTCTACAACACCATGAATTAACTACAGACATACTTTGAACAATTTTACATTTCCAAATAAATCAATATAGCTGGGGGCATGATCTGGCAAAAACAGTTCTTTTTGCCAATGTTCTCTGCCACAAAAGACACTTAATTTCTGGGAAACAACAAATTCTCAGTTAAGTATCCAGCAAAAAAAAAAAAATTACAATATGCAAGTGAATGAAAATGTTGTCTATTTCTGGCAGTTTAGAAACAAGGACACTGAGAATTTTAAGAGTATTTCAGTCAAAGACAGAAAACCAAACTGCCTTCCCTCGTTAAAGCAGGAGTTATCACTTCACTACAGATATATAATCAGGCACACAGGCAGCAAGATGTACCAAGTACAAAATAAGCTATTAGTGAAAACATGCAAGCAAATAAATGGAATGGGGGGAGCAGGGAGAGGTGGGGCGTGGGAATCACCAGATGGACCCACACTTCACATATAACAACTCTACTGCTCTCTGAGCAGCTCAACTTGAAAAGTTCCCCCTTAATTACAATCACTCCTCTTTTCCTGTCAACACAAACAATGACAAAAAGGAATGTAGTATTAATATTCATCCTGGTTACATTACATTATTGGTCATTACATCAGATGACACTGTGATAACCTGTTCACTGACACAGGTTAAATTCCTTTTGCTATAGTAAGTTAATGAATTTTGTCCCTTTCCTCGTGTAGTTTTCCTCACCTTTATTAGGTCTCTCATCACAAGGACAAACGATATGCACATGACTCTCATCTCTACAACAAACACAACTACCTTCAATTCTCTTCAGGAAACTCTGTAAGCAAATAATTAGGAAAAAAAAAAAAAGACATCTTTCTTTTAGTTATTCCCTGCCCTGATTTTAATTGATGTGAAAAAAAATAGTAACTGAAATCTAAGAATATGAATAGTGAATAAACAATTCAGAGGATTTAACCTCTGTAGCTTTAAACAATTTAAATAATTCTGTTGTTGTAAAAAATGTACCATTATTATTCTTCAGGTGAGCATTAGAAAGTATTAAGCTGACTTTGCATGCAAGAAATTCATCATTTTGTTACACAGGAACCTGGTAACTTTTTCACGGAGACTGCACTCCTCACCAAGAAAGGCAGCAGCACAAAAGCTCTACTGTGAGAAGAATCAGTGAACACAGGGGGAGAAGCTTCAGATGGGATGAAACCCAGTAGCAAGTTACATGACAGGTTTTTTTCACCATCAGCCTACTTGGGTAAAGCATCTGTAGGTCTACTAGTGAATAAATTCACAAGAAGTATGGTTTTCTTCTATCCATGCCAGTCTGAAAAGGACAAATAATCCACGTATTCGAATTCAAACCTCATGTTTTAATCCACAAAATGGAGAAAGATTTAAAGAACTCTGTGAATTTCTGAAGTGCTATTAATATCTTATACCTCAAAAAAACCCCCAACGACAGAACATCTTCTTTGATAGAAAAGGCTATAAAAAATTTTAATGCAAAATATAATAAACTCCAGTTGGTCTGTTGTATTACCAGAAAACAGGGTGACTTCAATACTACAAATACATGGCCCCTAGTTTGGGGGCAAAAACCCCTTAGTTTCTTACACACCTACATGCTAGGAGTTCTGAGGAATCACTGCTAGTGAGAACAGGTATGTTATCCAATTCATAGTCAGGGGCTGACAACAGAGAACAACAGATCTATTATTCTAATGAAGGGCAAGACCTCCTGACTGAATGCTACATGAAAATCACATTTCATGTGTGTCAGAACACATAATGTTTTAATGGGAGATCACATACATGAAGCACAGAACTCATAACCACATATGTGAAATGTCAGCTCCCACATAACCTTAACGCTGTAAAAGTAGAAAAATAGAGAAATGCCTCAAAAATAAGTGTACTATTTCCAATTCATCTGTAAACTGCATATATATTTGCCATCTCAAAGGTAGTGTCACAAAGGCAAGGGAACGCACTTACTTTCTAGTGGAAGGTGAAGAAGTTTGAAGGGATACAGAGACAGCAGTCCTCAGTATATCCAGTGTTAGAAAGTAATTTTCTCCCTCATAGCTATCTGGAGAGAAACAGAGCTGTTGGCTGGAACAACACTGGCTGAACATTTTTTCATTCTAGCATGCTCTGTTAAATAAAGGCTACATTTAACTGAGGTAGGAAGGAGCTTCCACAATCAGTACCTCAGGTCACTTTGAAATATCCCCTCAAGGTAAATCTTTCGCCCAAGAGTATCTTTGTGTAAAATTTTCTATCACTTCTGGCAGACTACAAAATTAGAATCATAGATTAATACAGATTGAAGAGCTCTCAGGAGATCATTGAGTCTAAGCCATGCATGATTAGCTGAAGTTCTCTGAATTTTGAATATCTTCAAAGATTAGACAACCTCTCTGGGTAACCAGTTCTAATGTCTGACTACCCTCAACGTAAAATAGTTTTCCTACTATTTAATTAGATTCACCTCATTGCAACTTCTCTCTGATGTCTCTTGTTCTACCACTGTGCACCTGCCAAAGAGTCTGGCTACGTTTCCCCTGTAACTACCCATCAGAGTTTAGGACAGCACAATCTTCCCTGGGCCTTCTCCAAGCAAAACACATACAGCTCTCTTGGCATCTCCTTGGGAATATATCTTCTAGCATCCCAATGGCCCTTCTCTGGACTCACTCCAGTATAACAACCTATTTCTTGTACTTGGGAGCCCAAAACTGAACACAGTATTTCAAATGCAGCCTCACAAGTGCCAGATAGAGGGAAATAATCACTTCCTTCAACTTGCTCTCCATGTCCTTGCTATTACAGCCCAGTATGTAGTTGGCCTTCTTTACTAAGAGGATACACACCAATTTCATATATTCAGCTTGTCTACGGGGACACCCAGACCATTTTCTGCTAAGTTTGGGTCTCCAGACGGCACTGTTGTAGTCTCATTCCTGTAGATAACAAACTCATCTTCATTGCATATGTTTTTCAAAGCATCTGGACTTCAACAGTATCTCATACTGGAGCACTACGCACTGTCATACGTCTTAACAGCAAAGCAGGCTAGTTCTGTTTATTGCCCTACTCTAGCATAAAATGGGAGCACAAAAGGCCAACTGAACTTCTTAATTAGCCAAGGAGGAATCCAGATTTTCAACCAAGGCCAAGACAGTGCTGGCAGAAAGCAAGGTTACCCTGTATCACCTTATAAATCTTGGACTCTGTTCACACTGGTAGGAAGCTAAGGGAAGATTGCCATGGGTCAACTCCTCTCCAATGTTCTAAGGTTACACCAACCTGAGAAACCTTGTACCGTCACCTCACAGCCATAAAACAAGTATTTGAGACTTTTTTTGAATAGACTGTCATCTACTTCCTCTTTTCATTCTCCTGGTCCTTTGATATGTGATGTACAGAAAGTAATATTTCTTACTCTCCATTTGGCTCAGAAAAATAATTTCTTTCACACTATTAAGTGTCTGAACACTAAATTAAGTCATGTTATTCTGTGGAAGAAAGGGTTGGAAGGGTTGGTCTGTTCACTATGAGCAGACACCAAATCTCCATTTCATTCACTCTGCACTGCTTACCTCAATATAAGTATCATTGTGTCTGTAGGCAGAAGTTGGAATGATACATAATACACTGGAAATCTTGTTTTAGAAAATAAACATAAGCTGCAAAGTATTTGATACTGTGATTTCCTGGTGTAGCTAAACAGGAGTAGAATGATTATACCAGCCTGGTATAAAAACTGAGTGCTTCATTCTCTACTCCTCTCAGCCTGTGTGGTCCCATATACATCTGTAAATCCCATTTTAGGAGGATGTGTTTCCTACTCAAAGACAGATCTGTCGTATGTCCTGAGGAGAGCTTCCTGAGATCTCTGTCTCTATTCATTCCAGCCAGTAGTCTTGAAACTGATTTTTAGTGCTAAAACTCAACTTTTTGTGATCATAACTGAGCTTCCATGAAGACTTAGTAAAATGATCCTAAGACAGCACTGGGGAATAATCGCAACAACAAGAATAAGCTATGGACACATCAGCTATTGAAAGACAGCAAAATGGACACATGGTGCCAACTCCTACTTCTTACCTCCTCACCTCATCACACTTAAATTGCCATTTTATAGATAAGTGTATAAGTTCTGCATTAACTATGATATGTTACAGTATTACAAAAAGGATGGCAGAAAATCCCTGCATTGAATACTCCAAAATGTATTAGAGATTGGTGATGATACATAAGGATTAGAGAAGACAGAGTTCCAGGAGAAAATTAAACAGTATGCACATATAGAATCATCGAGTATCTGAGTTGGAAGGAACCAACAAGGATCATTGAGTCCAACTCCTGAATCCACAAAGGGCAATCTAAAAGTTAAACCATATATCTAAGTGCATTGTCCAAAGAATTCTTTAACACCAATGGGCTTGGGGCTAAGACCAATGCCCTGGGGATCTTGTTTGACTGCCCTTTTAGTGAAAAGCTTTTTCCTAATAGCCAATTTGAACTTCCCCTGATGCAGCTTTAAGCCATTTCCTCGCTTATTATTTTTACAAACAGACACGCTACACCCATTTTATATGTTACAAAGCACCTACTAGGTACCAGTTGTTTCTGTTTCAGTATCTGCATTAGCTAACAGGGTTCTACAGATAATCACACTTCAAGGAAGTTAAATACTAATAATCTCTGTGGCTTTCTTGTTACACTCACTTTCTGTTAACTTGGTTATCTATTTCAGAGTACTGTAAATATATATTAACTATTCTTGCCATTGGAATAGAAGTGAGACCGTGGCGTTAAGGCACTCATTTCTGTGGCGTTGATTTAATAAAAATAATCCATTTTAAGAATGGCAGCACTGAAAAGATAATGCAAAAGATTTATTCATGCAGACACTACAGTACTTCCAGCCTGAGGTATAGACTTAGGAACCTACTCACAGCCTCTTTAGAATAACAGCAAAACAAGACTGAGTGAAACAGAGAAATATGGAAAGGGATAACGGGGCAGCATCTGAGATGTAATACTGCAGACTGCTGAATCAGGAGAGTCCTCAGAGTCCTTACCCACACAGAGCTCTGTGGGTCAACAGGCAGCACAGGGAATAGCAAAAGAAGTCACAACTGAGAGCTCATGGGATATGAAATGTTAAGCAGTTACACAGTTAGATAAATCTCTCCAGTTATCATACTTACCTGTGCGATTAAGGAAGTGCACCTGGAAATAGCACCTTCTGTCGGTTCTTGGTCTGCACATATTTGTAGGTGCATCAGACGCTGAAATCCATTCCCACATCGCACAGAGGAAACTGAAGATGAAAATTTGAGTTGCCACTCTAAACTTAACATTTTTCTTCTTGAAATAGGTACACTATTGTCCTAGGATAGGAAAGAACACGTACATTTTAATATTTGAATTTCAGATTTAACTAAGCTTGACACAATATATGAAACTGTCACAATGCTGATCAAAGAAACTGGGTAAAATTAATTAACTTTTGTAGGACTTGGGGGGGGGGGGGGTGGAGGAAAGGGATAACCCCACAAGATCAGAATAAAAAACTAAAAAGCCTCAGGGGTTTAGTTTGGTTGATGGGTTATATTCTGGTTGATCAATCGAGGCTTTTAAAGCAGATAAATGTGTGAAGAAGTAAATTTTTGTTCCATAGAGTACTGAAAAGCAATCAAACCAGAGTTGCTGATTGTCAGCGCAAGCATTTATTAATCTTTTCTGTAAAATTCCTATAACCGATGTACAAAACATATCAGCCAGAAAGGGTTAACAGTTTTATCTCAGCCTTTCTTAAACAGCTAGAGTATTAAAAATTATCCATGAAACAGGTACTTCCATCGTTTAATTATTCCTAGCCTGAAAATGCATTCTAGTTTGAACATGAACACTGAGTTAAATGTGGAAAAAAATATTACATAACACAGAAGCACCCTGCCTGCTTTAGCTCTCCAGTTAGGTAACTGTTTCAGGAAAGTTAACATCTAACAGCACAACAATAAAAAAACCTTTTTGCTGACATTTCCACAGCCATCCATTGGAATCTCCCTTTAAACTGCTGCTTTCTTACACGGTGCAGCAGAATATAATTGAAGAGTTAGTACTGGAAAACAAGATTAAGGTACTATACCATTATTCCCTGATATGAAGCTATATTTTAATGTAACTGATTCACTGGCAGAACTATGACACAAATCTATTTAATGAGCACCTCTATCCCACAACAGCAGTGTACTATTTTCATCGCTGCTATTACGTGAGTAGGGCATACATCATACTAGACAGATTTTAAGATTAAGGTTTAAATTAACCCTTGAAAATTTAAGGGCAAAGACACGTCACTGTCGTGCAGTTTACCTGCTATTGCTGTCTTTTGTGTCCAACTTCCTGTTGCGTACAAAGAACCTGCTTGGCTCTTGCTGTGAGAAACTCAAGAGAGTTTCCAGATGAGAAGATCTTGAAAATTCCGGACAGTTAACTGTGATTTTATATTCTAGCTATAGATTTATACTGTAAAATTTTTGCTCATATTTAGCATATTGCTCAACTACGCTGCACTGAGAGATTTCCAAGCAGTCATTATACTCCCCAATAACCTACAGGATTTGACAGACCAAAATATGATGCAATAAAAGCTGTGCACCCTCATAAATACTTTTGCATCCAGTGGTTCTTCTGGTATTAAAATAATGGGTACTGAGTGAAGACTGAGTAGGCACCCCTCTGTCTTGGTAATTGCAACGTGGAAAATACAGGTATTTCCCACTACCACCACCCAAATCTATGGGAAATAAGATGAAACCTCTTGAAATACACTCTGAATAAATTTTAACTAAAGCATTTTCTCTCATCAATAAATGTTAAAGAACTTGTAAAATACTGCTTAAAAAACATTTTCATTGCTGTATTGCAAACCTGTAAGATGCCTTTTTTATAATTAATAGGCATGTCAGATGAAGCTTATAACTTTAGACAATTATAGTTATGTATATAATGTAGGTATATATTCTCTAATCAAAAATTATCATTTTTAAGACTGTACTGTGTTAATTACATACATATAATATATACCTATATACATCACTCCTGTATCTTCAAGTTTTTTCCACTCAAAACATGCATTTCTTCTATGACTATATACTATTTTATTAATTATTTTGTTATGATTATTTTACTATTATTAAGTCCTCTATCATTAGTTTACTTTTTAGATTGGGAAAGGAATATCACGAGGTCAGTATGAGCTGGCATGAATCAGTCTGAAGAAAGAAGATCCCTGGGGAACGATGGCATCTCTGCACTGCCCTCTCCTGTGCCACTGGCTTTCCTGAGTGACTTCTATCCTTGCTCACAGCAGGCATACACCTGAACATCTCCATAACACCCAAGATACCATGCTATTAGCTAGAGCACCTCAGTCCTCCTTTGGCTACTGGTTAATGAGAATTAGCTGACAGCTGAAGATACTGTTCAAGTTCTCCTGTAAGAGCCTTACTTTTGAACCTTCTTGGTTTATAGTTCCATTAATCTATAGTAAATTAATTCAGTCAGCCAATGGTCTCTGTGTTTAGAAAAGATGTAAAAGTCCTCAGGACTAGAAATCGGTGATAAGAGATATAGAGGCTCTCCACAGGCTTTAAATCATTATTTTCCAAAAGTGCCACCCAAACAGCTATGTATAGAGACTCTTTAAGGTTAAATTTTGTTATTCAGGCCCCACTCTAATGTCCTACTCAAATGATCCTCCATGAACAAAATTTTGTGAATTTCTCCTGTACATTAACTCTTTAACACAATGAAGCTATTATAAGGCTTATATATCCCTCCATGGGATTTTAGCACACCAATTCCTAAATACCTGCACTGCAGAAAAGTAAAATTGCTCATGGTACTTTCAAAAGTGGTAACTGAAATATTATAAACAGTTCATTAAATAGCTTTTAATCAGATTAAAACTATTCAGCAAAAGAATGTCTTTTGTCCATAACTCACTGACTCATATATATTAATTGTTCTCCTTCCTGAAAAATATGTCAGGTAAAAGTTGCACTTAATTCTTGGAAAAAAACCCTCAAAGAGTGAGGAGGAGATAAATCACAAACAGTATTTATAAAACCAGCCCCAGTGGGGCTTCTTTGTTTATTGAAAGGCTGTTAGAAAATGTATTACTAACTTTAATTTGATAGACTGTACTTACCCAAAATAAATCTAAGCCATTTCTGGACCACCACAATTCATCACGTTAACTTATTACATGGGAAGAATTTCTTAATTGCCTCCACAGTAATTTATGTAAAATGAAAGTGAAAAGAAATCACAAATTAATCATCCTTTTCAATTATTTCTTTCCCAACTTGGTGGGACTGCTTACCTTCAAGATTCTGTTCCTACTAGTCCAACACAAGAATGCTCAGTGAAGTCCACTGAGATCCAATTTAGTGCCATGTTTGGGTAGTGACACAGCTGCTGCCCTGACAGTTTCAGTCTTCAGAATGGTTACAAGAATCAAACCGAACTCACAAGGACTAAGTTGCAAAGTCAAAATTGAAGTCATCTCTGATGACGAATCAGTATTCAAGTGCTAAGCTTGTATTCAAACCACTTTATCTTTACAATTATTGAAAACTAATTCAACAATCTGTAGTTTGATGCTTCAATGACCAAATGTATTTGTAGGCGTATTTCACTTGGCAAGCAATGGAGACATTTTTAGATTTTTATCATCTTGTTAGACTCTTTTCCCAGTCCCCAGAGGTGGGAATTCAGTAACTGCAGGATTAATCCAGGAAAAAAAAAAGCAATCAGATGCTAAAACTCCCTTGAGATTTTTTTTTTAATGAATTTAAGGGAAAGCTAACCAGATGAGCTGGAGGAACGTGTAACTTCCCGGGGACTCATCAAGTCTTCATGGTTGTCCTTATTTTGGCTGGGACAGAGTTAATAGCAGATTAATAGCAGCAGTTCTTGCTATTCTAGTAAAGTACTATATGCACACTTTAGGAAAGAGATATGCTTGGAAAAAAAAAAAAACTTTGAGATGATTACTAGAAAAGGTGATCAAAACACTACAGACTGACAGGATATTCTTCTAATTAGCAAGAAAAACATAGCATACCTCATACTTGGCTTACAAGTGAGATGGCATTAAGCTAAAGTCTCCATGATCCTTAAAAGGGTCAACACTGATAAAAAGGAAAATCTGTTAGAAAAATAAGAAAGTATTGACCATTCATCACAATATCCAAATAAAACAATTAACGTCTCTATTTTTGCCTTGCATGGCACCTCATGGGCAGGGGCTGGCTGCATCAGCTGCTCACCAGGGACACAGGTGGCTGCCAAGTCTACAGTCAGCCCTGGCTGCTGAGGGGTATAACTGGGACTTTTGAAGGGACCATATCCTGTCTGGGTAGGCAGAAATCTCTCTCCCTTCAATGCATTTGACTCCATCAAGAAAGTATTTTTTAACACATATAAAGGGATAAATTCACCCTACCCTAAAGGGTTCACTTCGTTTCCTGCAATGCACTGGAGAAACAGCCAGGTCAGGGCTACCTGGAAATCATGTCTTTGTGACAATAAAAAAAGTATGAGAAAAAGTAAACATCAAATGTTTTTTGTAAAAACACAATATACTTCTTGAGTCCTTTTTAAAGAATGACCTTGTCAATGATCTCTAGGATAAAGGGCTTCAAAATGAATAAACTCTCAACCTCCCAAGAAAAAGCTGAGATCCAAGAAAGTTCTCCTCTTTAGAAGGCAACATGTGACACTTGCCATGATTGGAATTTTCAAAAGAAATTGCCTTGGTGCTCAGCTACATATGAGAAGCTACAAAGTATAAAACAGGGAATACTAACTGCATCGTTAAACAACTGCTTTGCAAAAATATGCCCCATAAGTTTTCTGCTTACTGGGAAAATTAGAAGAGCAGTGCAGTAACCTCATGAAGCAAAGCAAGCCAGATCTTAAGGCCCAAAGACTTGGCAGTATCCTTTTAAAACCAGGCTTAAGTTTTGCAAACAGAGAAAGGGTGAAGTCAGCTGTCACTAAGTTTTTAAATACCCCAACACAACAAAGGTTTGAGTAACTAATGAAACTTTGTTTCTTTGTGCAGCAGTCCCTGACATCATCTAAATTTTTCAAAACAATGTAATTTAATCAGCTGGGAAACTATGTATGCACTGCCACGTATGGTCTTAAGGAGGCTGACAGTACTGGTTTGCAAGAAGAAATCTGGAAGCTGTAATAGGATTTCTCCCTTCTCCTTGACAAGCTGTAGATGCAAGTTCAAGGTCCATAACTAACATAAATATACAAGGCTCAGCTGTCTTTATCATGGCATTAATTTTGCATCAGTATCATTCCACAGTCACTTAAACGGAGCTCCCTCAGGTTTACACCATCTAAAACCACCATGAGGACTACAGAATAATCATGGAACTTTACTTTTGTTTTCAGTCTTAAAAAAAGCATCAGTTTAGTCAAACAGTCAACATTTATTTGAAATTTTGTTAAAGTAATAATCTAAATCGAAAATCACATAAACTATAAGCCCAGAAATAATTTGCTGGATTAACAATTTATGTACACATAATTTATTTTCCTATGACTCCCCTAGATTCCAATTATGCTCAAATTCTGATTCATAAAATTATTGCATTAATTTCAAGTGAAAGAAAACTTTTAAGAACCCAAAAGCATTTTGCCTTTCTGCATAATAAAAGCATTTTTGCCTTTTCCTTGGCTCCAGATTTTTAATCACCATAATAACTGTATATTATGCATTCCTACTGCACTTTTTTCTTTCTAAATAGCAAAATCAGTTCTTACAACTGAATAGCAATTAGCCCAGAATAAGGAACAATTCCAGTGGAAAAACAATCACTGATTCACAGAAATAAAAGCCAAGGGTCCTTATCTGGCATGCAGTTAATTTCCTTGCCCTTCAGCAAGTGAATTTTTTCCAACATATTATTTATAAACATCCAGTGGGTATCTTCTTCATTAGATGCTCCATGCTTTAAGTGCATTCTACTTTAACTTAAAATATTTGCAAGGTCTTCAATATCTATTAGTATTTACTGTCTGATCTGAAAACGTTCGTCCATACAAATGCAGAGACACATCTGAACCAAAGCCTGCAGAAGGCTTCATAATCAAGAAAAGAGCCTCCAAGCAAGCAGATATTAGAATAAACAGTAAAGGTTAAAACTGCCAGAAGTAACAGGCCAAGCATTGCTCTTCTAGTTAGAGGCTGCACACATAAACAAACTGGAATGAGACAAAGATGGAAATTTCCTAGGTGTCTGTGAACCACCACTGAGGATCAGAGGACATATGACATAGCACTGATATACTTATTGGCAGGAGATGCTGACTGAGGAAGATGACAACCATGACAGGTTATGTGCTCCTCAAGATAACAAAAGAGGAAACCAAGGGCAGTCTCATTCCTCACTTTTTCCCTACATCTTTTTTCCCCACATACTAATTCTCCAGTCACAACAGACATCTGGGTTCTTCTTTATGCCAGACCTTAACAGCATGTGGCATCTTAAACAACAAAATCTGAACAAGACTGAAGTCAGCCACTAATGCAAAACAGACCCCCTATTTCTGTGCACAGGTTAGTCACGGACACAGACCTCATGCCTGAGGTGCAAATTTGACATTGGTTTCACATTGCTGACCTTCCCACAAAGAGCACTGGAAGTCTATAGATACGAAGCACTATATTTCAACAGTATTATCATCATAGCAGTAAAAATCACAACTGCTTTCCAACGTGATTAGATAATCAGTCCTTTTAAGTCCCACAGTAAAACAAAAGGGGAAGGCACTGTACATGGAACAGAAAGAATATAAGGTCAGGATGATTCAACAGCCTTTTTGGGTTATAATCACTGGTGGAGAAAGTGAGGAACCAGATCCCCCAAAAATGAATGCAAAAATCTACGTAGAACAGAAATATTTGGAATTCCACATGGATCTTTTTTCTTTATTTTTGTTTCTCCTTCTCCTTAGTTGAATTTGGTGAGTCCTCCTACCCTCTTGCTAGATCCCTCTACCAACAAAGTCACTGACGAATTCATGAAGGATCTATGGACTAATTAAATGGAAGATTTACAGAAATTTGCAAAGTAGATTCTGCAAAACAGCATTATTTCTACTTACAAGCCCTCTGTCCACCTCCCATAATCAAACAGTTTGAAGAACAATAAAGGTGAATAAATGGTTATCAATGCTTGTGCCCGTAAACCAGGCTGCACCCAGTATTGCTTGAATTTCTCCCTGAAAAGCCGGCCACTTACCCCACTTTCTGGGGGTAATTAAATATTAAAAAGAAAAAGAAAGCCAATGGAAAAGAAGATTTGAATGACCTGGACCAGAGAAGTTACCTCAGCTGAGAATACCTAAAGTCAAGCTATTACACACACTGGCAATCAGGACAGAGAACATCAGAAATGGCACAGTTACCATCTCAAAGCCAATTCTCAGCTCCCTAAAACTGTCAAGACTTCTTACTTCAGTTGCACCCAGAACAGGTATCACTCCTAATCACATCTTTCTGCATTTTCAAATTTTGATTCACCATTTGATTCGAATTATTAGCTCTGCTGCCAGCTGCCTTCATTCATAATTCACCCGCAACTGACAAGACTGAAGAAAAAAATTTACAAAGAGCTATAGGCTTCCTGGTGTTTAGGCTATACAGTTGAGATACAGAACAGTCGGGTTTGAGAAGCAGGTCCTACAGTTATTTCATTATTTGCAAGGGAAGATAGCTCTACCAGGAGAGACTTCATGGTCAACACAGGTATCTGTCATGATCTGGATAAGGCAACTCCCCATGCAGCTTGGTTATTCCTGCAAACCCAGCTATCACCATGCGTAATTTTCTCTGCTTCTCAAACTTCAACGTCTACCCTGGGGCTCAGAAGAGACGTCTTCTGAATGTTACACTACGGCAATGCTGCTTATTTACCTTCCCATTGGCTTAAACAGGACCAGATTCCATCCCAAGACTGAAAGTCTCACTTGCTTTGCTTAGATTTAATGATCGTTACCAGGGCAGCTGTATTAGCAAACAACATCTTTGCAAGGTCTCAAAATAAACAAATCCTTTCACTTAGCCTGAAATAATTTTCCCCAAAAAGTCTTAAGAAAAGGCACTCAGCTCCATCTGCTGTCGATTCAGATCATTTCTCTCTGAGGCCACAGACGGCACAATACAAAGGCATTTACTTTCCATTTGTTAAACACCTTCTATGCATGCAAAACGCAAAAGTCCAAACTGCTGCTATGTAGACACCTACAAAAGTGAGATGCATCCCTCCTTCCCACAGGTCCATTAACACATCACGTGACTGCCCTTAGCAGCACCAGGAGCCATTCTTGGAAGACTCATCTTCAACTCGTAAGTAATTTATGGTATTTTGCCCTTGTTTGCTATGGTAATTATAAACACAGAGGCCAAAGGGCATAAGTTACAAGTAATTTTAGAAATGGGTGTTTTGCACCTAATGAAAAACAATAATTCTCTTCATAAAGGAATAACTTCATTTACAGAAAACCTCTTACAAGATTAGAGGTTCCTAAATACATATTCATTACTGCATATTCCTTGAGTATGCAGTGTTTGGGCTCATTAAATACTTGCATCAAAAGATTTTAATCACCTGCCTGGGGTGCCCTGCGTAACTAATATACAGCTTACCTCTGTCAATGAAGCAATAAGAACTGGTATTGATAAAACCTTTAAAAAACACCCCTACCAATCCAAAAAAGGAAAAATAAACTGTGCTTTGGTGGAGTTTTGTTCATCTAAGCACAAGTACAAAACACTTTAATAGCATGGTAGTTTAGTGGGAAAATAAAGCATTCTGAAACACTCTGCCTGTCAGCTGCCTGCCTTCTGCTGTTTGCTACACTCCAGTTCTCCCTGAGCCAGTCATCAGAGGAGACACTGACTTTTCCAGCACTCTCTCCTCTTCAATAAGAGAAATTGGCACAGCTGCTTACTATGCAGAGAGGGCCAATCCAGGAGGAATACACTTTCCCCTCCTGCTATGCTGTACAGAATTTTTAATGCAAATCCATCTGGGATGGATCTATTGTCCCAAAATGGGGGTGAGGGGTGTTTGTTGGTTTGTTTAATTAAAATAAAAATGAAAACTGCATGGTTTGCAACTACCCTTCCAGAAGTCCTTTGCTGCCCTCATGTGTTTCAGAGGAAAAGTAACTTCTGAAGTCTAAATACAAAATAAAACAGCCTTTCCAAGCAAAACAACAGCTTTCCCTGTTACAAACATGACCTAGGCCATGGAAACAATAACTGAAAATTAACTGGAAGTTTATATCTTTCTTCTGGTAAAGCTAAGTTGACTGGTTTAGAATGTAACAATTGTACTTCAAAAATAAGAAAATTTATTCATCTTCAGATAATACCAATTTCCAAGCAACAGATTTCAAAGGTACAAGGCCAAGTTATTCAAAGTTGATGATGTTACTCTGGTGGAAAATGTAAAATGCTTTATTTCAAAACTTACTTTTCATTAAAGCTCATTTCAGCATCTTTCTACTGCTGACACTGACTGGCAAAGCAACTTCGTCCCTGTTTCATCATACTACACCGTGCAGAATAAAAGCATGTGACTGTTGCACTAAAGCTTCCCTTACTCTCATGATCAGTACATCCGAAGCTATGGTTCCCACATCAAGCTTTTCTTTGACACCCCCAGCATCCACTGCCCGGCACTCCTCCCAGGGGTCTCATCCTGTTAGCAGATACTCGGAGTCAGTCTGATAGATTTGCACTCAGAATTTGGCTGCCGAGGTTCAGACTGACCTTGAAAAGGTTTCACTTCTCATGGTACTGTCTTCATCCTACCCAGTCTCTATGCTGATCCCAGACCTCATTGTGCCCATACGAGCTTGTAATAAATTGTGATAACATCTCTTATGACAAACTTGTGTTTACTATGCTAAAACAGATGAGAACAACCTGTAAAATCCGCTCAGTTAACAAGCTCTTTCATATTCTCTCTATAAGCCATAAAGAGCCCTCCTGTATCAAAACTGGTGACGGTTCACCCAATCCCCCAACAGCCACGCCATGGTAGGGGGAAAGCAAAGGCAGTGCTGGATCATGAACCCCACAGGTTTGTTCCACCCTGGACACAAGCTATTTGGTGATATCACATCATAAACTTTTATTTAAACTGCCAGGCTATTCCTGAACTGCCATGACTGTTTTATCACCAATCTAGCTGTCACCATGAGTGCTTTTAAACTGCCTCACCTTCTCAGTAATGACAGCACGTTAAACTTCTCTCTCCACTACAGAAATACATAGAACTCCAGGCTATAAAGAAGAAAACATGAATTTTCTTTCCAACATTAAGAAAAGCTACCTGCATGATCAATGTTCTGCTAATAAACACAAGCGCTCCTTTATCAGTGGGGCAGGCAGGAGAGAACTGTTGCTACCTCATGAATAAAGTACTGGGTTTTGTTCTTTCTTCCCCTGACAGAGAGTAACTCTGGTACTGTAGTCTCACTCCAGAAAAGGTTTTTGCTGTTTAATTGCGCATTATAAAAAAAAAAAAACAACAAACCAAAACCCACTAGCAAATGCAGCATTTGTACTACCAACATCAAAACACTTTTCTCATTCTCATCACAAAAAAAGGCAAAAGGCCACTTTCTGTGATGAGGAGGTGAGAGGGGTGGGGGATTGTAAATGCCTGTGTAAGGTAGAAGACTCTGTAGCGCTGCTGTCCATAAAAGCTACTTAAATCCTTCTCCAGTCACCAGTGGGGAGATGCCAGACACCAGACAAGCACTCAAATGGCTGGAGCTACCTGCCTCTGCCACCCCCACCCCCCAACCACCACCCCCACCTCCCCACCACCACACACACACCCCCCAACACAAGAGTTACCTTCCCAGAGAGGAACACTACAAAAAAGCCATTTCCCAGAACTCAGCAAGGCCAGGCATTTGAACCAGGGTGACAGGACAGAGGCACAGCTCACCGAGCCAGAGCCCACCAGCCAGGCTGCCCTGACCCACCCTCCACTCACCTCAGTTGTTAGTTTAATTCTTTGCCTTTTGCTTGCCAGTTCTGTACATGCTTACTGACCTAGAAATTAAAGATACACAAATCTCTTGCATTTCATGCTGTATAATTTCTCTTTCAAAAAACACACGCTGGCATAATTTCACACCTCACCCTTTAGGAAGCGTGCACTCCCACACAAGGTTTGCTGAGGCACAACACGGTGACGGTATTAACACTTCGCACTCTGTAACTTGCGTTTCCTAAACGCAGCACTGCAAGGTTTGCTACTGGGCCACGGGACAGGACACCAGTGCTTTCACGTTGTGGTAACAGACAGGGGACAGACAACCAGAACAGACAGAAGGTTTAAATATACAACTATTCCACTGACAAACAGTGCATGAGTAAAAACACCTGACTATGGATACTAACAAGAAGGACCGTTAACTCATACCAGCATAAAGTTCTAGATGCCAAACACTAACCTGCTTGCTCGAGTATCAGCACGTGGCCCGTCTCTAACAAAACACATGAGCCACGACATGCACGCACTGGTTTCTTTCAAATATTTTCTTCCAGCATAACTGGAAGTTAAGTTATACACTGGACACCAGAGGCCGCAGACACTGGCTGTGTGGCTTACGGTAGCTCTTCTCTCCCCACCAATGCCTTCCCATGCTAAACCCCAGAAACGGTATTTCTGCTGCCTCAAGGAAGCCACCGCACCATCTCTTTCCTCCTCGCAGCCCAGGTTACAGGTAACCACTAATTCCCCTCTCAGGGAAGACCTGGCACTAATTAACCTCGTAGTTAACCGAACGCTCAGCACCTCATCTCCCCTCGGTTGCAGCCCTGAGCGCTCCACACCGAAAAACACCGCCTGAAACAGGGCCTTTTCCCAGGCGCTGCCGGGCATCCCAAACCACAACAAAAACGGCACCCGGACACCCCCACGACGGCAGGCACTCCGACCTCCGCCGCCGGCGGAAGCACGGCGGGCCCCGGCGGGGCGGAGCGGCAGCTGCTGCTGCGGGGCGGCACCTTTACATGCCCCGCCCCGCCCGGCTGTGGCAGCCGAGGGCGGTCCGGCCTGCTGCCCTGCCTCCCTCCCCGAGCGGGCCGAGGCTGGCAAGGAAGGAAGTTTAATGCCCCTCTTCCCCGCGAAAACAGCCCGGCCCTCAGGCTCCCCGGTGTCGGGGTGCGCTCCCCAGCCCCACCCCACTGTGAGACGGCGGCCAGGGGAGGGGAGGCGGCCGGCGACCCGGCAGGGAGCGGACCCCGCTGCCTGGCGCGCTATGGCGCGGGCCGTCGCTCGCCCCGGACGGTCGATGGGGATGCTGGCGCTGGCGCTTCTCTGCTGCCTGCTGCGGACGGGCAGTGCCGCCCTCCTGGCGCCTGCAGGCAGCCGGCTTGGGGAGGAGGGCGGCGGCGGCAGTGGTCCGGGCCGCCCTCCGTGGGACGGAGGCGGCCGGGAGAAAGCGGCGGCGGCGGCGGCGGCGGCCCTCCGGGTAGGTGTCCCTGACCGCACTGAGCCTTGCGTTCCGCGCTACACAGCGGGCTGGCTGCCGCCGCGCTGGCGGCGGTTCCGCCGGAGGAGGAGAGATGGCGGGCCCCGCTCTGCCGCTGCGAAGCGAGTGGCTGGAGGGTGAGAGGTGGAGGAAGGTGGCACGGCAGAGCTCTTCAGCCCGCAGCACCGAAACCCGCTCCGGCGCCCTTCGCTGTTTCGTTTTCCTCCGTCCTGCCTGCTCGGCGTCCCCGCAAATGGCTGGGGTCGGCGTGCCGCCGCTTCTCTCCCCTTCGCTGCTGCCGACGCCAGGTGTCAGCCGCGGCCCGCAGAGAGCTCGGCGGGGCAGCGGCTGTCACCCGCGCCGAGCTTCGCGGCTGCGGCTGCACAGGGCTGGCGGTTGGAGCCGGCTCCCAGGGAAATGGGGTGACCGGGAGAAGTCGGGCGAGGCGACGGCGACCTGCCCGCTGTAGTGCCCGTTCTTCCCCATCGTGCCGGCCGAGGGGTGCCCGAGGGGGCCGGGCAGGTGTCCGTGGTACCGGGCAGCGCGGTGGCGTTAAGATTTTATATTTCGTGTTGAACTTCGTTAGCGGAAGTTGGGGCGTAGGGGTGACGCTTTGTCTTGCTTTCGTAGGTCAATAAACATGTTTTTCAGAGATCTAGGATTTCTGATAATTCAAAGTTTAGGGGGTTTGATGTATTTAAGCCATTATACTGTTCTTTTGCTTTGTAAGGACATAAAGCAAGGCAGCGTTAACTCTTACCTGAAGACTTTTTTACGTCTCTCTGGACCACAGTGTTTGTCGTGCTTTCAAAGGAGGGCATCAGATGAGTTTGACAGAATTCGTTCTCAGCTTGCCTGTTTCTCTGTCTCGTATCTATTTTTTACCCTCTATGCTTTTAAAACAAATGCTTTTTTGGTGCATTTCTTGGAGTTAAATACTGTAGCTTTCTTGGAGCTTTCATACTGGTTTGCTGGGAATCCACGATGAATCTAAGTTGAATGTAAGGTAAACAGCTGTCTTGTTATCTAATTTAATGTTTGCTGTTGCTAACCTTTTCTTTTTCTGCTTTTATGGTTCTGTCACTACTGCTAACTTAATAATGTCCACAATATTTTTTTTTTTTTCCTGTCAGGAAAGTGCTAAAAGAATTAGATTACTGAATTCATCATCAAAAGATAATACGACTGCTTTCTATGGGATAAATCAGTTTTCTCACCTGTTTCCTGAAGAGTTCAAAGGTACATTTTCTGGATGCTGCTAATGCCTTTTCTGTTATTTTTCTTATTCTTTCCCAGAACCTTGAGTATTTCACATTTACAGATTCTTCCAGTGCTGTTAGTCAGCTAGTTTACAATGTCTGGTACTAAACTGTTAGTACTTCTGAAGGGTACGACAGTCCTCTTCATGTTTCTCTAGTCTTGCAAGGTTGAATTACATGATTTAGCGTACAGACTGTTCCCTCTTTACTTCTTCTCACTGGGCCTTAAAGCTTCTTCAGTTGCCACAGTTTTAAAATTGGAAAATACACAAAGTTCTTGAGTACTCTTAAGTTCCTATTCACGACCCCAAGACAAACAAGGTGTGGAGGTCCACGGCTGTACAGTGGTATCTATGACTTTCAGGAGCAATATGACACGACTGATTTTTTTGACTAAGAAAGTTTTTTTGTGACCTAGCCTAATTTTCCCATCTTGCTGTTCAAGTCTGCTGGTAGATGTTCTATTCATCAGGGATTTCACACTTTTGATTTTAAATATTTAAGCAGCAGTGTGTGTGTGAGTGTGTGTGTGTGGAAAAACTAGCAATTTGCTTATTTACATTCATTCTAGAGTATGATGATTTTAAAATACATTAATTTTCTATGGATCTGAGAACGAGATGTAATCTTATGATTGTAACTGCAGATCAAAGTTATCTCTCTGGCTTCTAGTAAAACAGTTGTATGTGAGGTTTTTTGGTTTTATTTTTTGAGCTAGTAGATTTATGGATGTTTGTATTTTGTGTTTAGCTATTTACTTAAGAAGCATACCTCACAGACTTCCCAGATACATAAAAGTGCCAAAGGGAAAGGAAAAACCTTTGCCAAAGAAGTTTGACTGGAGAGACAAGAAAGTCATTGCAGAAGTGAGAAATCAGCAAACAGTAAGTCCCGCTGTTTTCCTTCCCTGGTTCTCAAGCAGTGCTCAGACACCGTTGCAGCAGATACGTCATAAGCACAGCGAAGGTTTTGGAAGGGACCAGCACTGCCTCAAGACTCCTTGGAGCACTGGCACAAGTATGAAGGCTTGAACATACACAAAGTCATGGAGCATTTTGTGCAAAGTGGGGTTAGGCTTATAAGCACAAGATGCGAAAGTTGTGCATTTAGAAATAGATTTTTTGGTCTAGTAGCTAAATCTACATGTATTTTGTACCGTGTGTAGATTTTATTTTTCTGAAAAGACTGAGGTAAGTTCAGAGTCTGACCTTACCCTCCCCGTTTCACCTGGATGTGTAGAGAGATCCTTTGCTCTTGTTTTCTCTCTGAACTGAATGCCCTTGGCTGGTCAACAGCTTTGTCGTTACCATTGGACACCTCTGACCGCATTCATGATGGGAAGGTAACCAGCCCCCACATGATTACAGGTTATCCCAAAGTGGTTATGGTCACTGGTAAGAAACAAACAAGCTGTTAAATCCCCGATGTCTTTTCTTTCCGTGTTTCACAAAGTGTAATCTGGATCTTGCCTAGCAATAAATTCTGCTTTGTATTTTAATGCCACAGATTAAAGAGCCTGGAACTGTAGTATAAGATCTGTTACTGTCTAAAAATTTTTCTATTATGTTTAATTTCAGTTTACCGTTTGTTAAACTGTAGTCTAATTCTACAGAATTCTTCAGACTGTAGAAAGTTGTAGACTGTCTCTTTAAGTGCATCCTTTCCAAAAACTTACTAACTAATGCGGTTAAAAATAATTTCATCCTAGGCCCTGATCTTTCATTAAGAAAATAGATAGCTCACAGTAAAAAGCAGCCTCAGCCCTATCTTAAAGGGGAGAAATGCATCAGGAAGGAATCCTTAAAATAAGACAACCACAATGCAGGAATCCTTAAAATAAGACACCCATAATACATTTCTAGCTTTCAGAGATCAGTACGGGGCGGGGGCGGAAACAGTTCAATATTTTAAATGGCTGATTAAATTTCTTTCTTATTGCCTTAAAAACAAAGTTCAAGGCTGATGTAGTAAATGAAGAGCATTAGAAGACCCGTTTGACTCTTTTTCCTCTTTTCCTGTCAGGCTTCAAAACCAAAGCTGACTTTGTCCCCTGCTTCCCTTCTCTTTGTACCAGTGTGGAGGCTGCTGGGCTTTCAGTGTTGTGGGGGGTATAGAGTCTGCCTATGCAATTAAAGGAAATAATCTGGAAAAACTCAGCGTACAGCAGGTTATTGACTGTTCGTACAATAATTACGGCTGCAGCGGAGGATCCACCGTCAGTGCTTTGAGCTGGCTGAACCAGGTATGAAACTTTGCATAAATCTCGAACCCCTCCTTAGCTTTCATATCAACATTCTGTTTTACTGGGGAAGGTGGAGTGTACAGCTCATCTGATTGTATATATGCATATACGTGTATATATATATATGCATGTGTATTTATTTAGTCTGGAATCAGAAGAGAGTTTGTTCAAGCAGCATTGAAACCTGACTGGAGTTTTATGATCTGTTTAAGTTCTTGTGAATGTAACAGATCAGCTCACAGGGGCTGAAAATAATGTTCCTTGAAAGCAACGGTGTTTCCACTGAATTCAGTAGGAACTACAGTAGAAGGAGCCATTTATCCATGTGTCATTTTGTGGATTTGAGTGTCCAGTTTAGGCACCAGGATCTGGGGAGAAAGAAGGTTGTTGAGATTTTCTGCCTTCGAATTTCTGTGGTTTCTGTTGCAAACACTGTGAAATCATGCGCGAGTGTGGGGAACCTCAGAATAAAATTGACTGCATTTACCTATTTTTCACTCACAACCCAAAACAATGAAAATGCAGATGTAGTTTCTACTTTAGTTGTAGCTAACACGCTTCTTTTATGGAAAATGCAAAATGTGTGCTAATAATATAAGCAGAAACATTTTAATATCTTTGAAATAAAAAGTACTAAGATGACAGTTTGACTTATAAGAATATAAAAAGAATTCCTTAGTTTTTTGAAGTTTTTTAAGGAAACTGATTATCCTTTTTAAGAAACTTTGTAATTCTACATCTAAAGATTCATATAACCCTGGCTAGTTACAGTCTAGATAACCAGTTCAAGATTGCATTTCAAGAAGGGCAGAGGATAGTCATCTGGTTTCCTCTGAAGCAGAATTCCCTCTTGCTTGGCAACAGAGGGACTACAAATGAGTTAGACTGGAGAAGACACTGTCATAAACATACTGTACTGCAAAAGACAAGTATAAAATGTGGATGCAATAGCCTTTTAGCTGGACTTTGAACTGTGGCAGCCATTGTCATACATTATATACTAGCATAAGGATTTGATGCTAATAGCAGAATTGGACTTAATTTCAGTATTTTATATAACTGTTCTTGGGTTATCTGTGGTTCTTGAACTGAGCTAAAGAGGAATTTTGTGTGTTGGTGTCATTTGAAGAGAATGAATGGTCATTCATTAAATGAATGCATAGTCTCTGTGTCTTGAAATTGATAAGCTTGTGCATGAGGCTAAGTTAAACCAGAGATAACTTTTAAATTTCATTCATTATTTAAAGAATTCCAAATCCTTTCTGAAGCTTTATCTGTGAACAAGAAAACTAGAGGTAGTAAATACCTTATTTCTCAATATGACATTCTTATTTTGAATCTCACCAACAACTCACTGAATTTTGAATGAGTTCTGTGGTCATTTTCAGTGTGTTTTGAGCTTCGTAAAAAGTCAAATGCATTACATTCTCATTCATTTGTCTTCTTGCAGACAAAAGTGAAACTTGTGAGAGATTCAGAATACACTTTTAAAGCTCAGACAGGACTGTGCCATTATTTTGGTCACTCAGATTTCGGAGTTTCAATAACAGGATTTGCTGCATATGACTTCAGGTAGCTACTATTGATTCTTTTTATTTGCTGTACTTTTACTTCCATGTTTAATAACTGTGGAGTAAGCTAGAGCCAATAGTGCATTGATCAGCCAAAGGTTATGAGGTTGGTTGCATCAGTTCTGTAGCTGTGTGAATTAATACATCACATTTTTGAGAGTTAAGGCTTGCCACGATGAATCCACTCAACTCTGCCTTCACCAAACCTGTTCAAATTTGAAGCTTAGGTCTTAGGTCCTCTGGGTCTTGAAAGAGGGTCTTTTAAATTGGCTATGTTTGAAATGGAACATTGATTTGGTTACAATTTTTAATATATCCTAAGTGAACATCACACTGCTTAAGCATCAGCAACAGTAAATCCTACCAATAGTAATTGGAAAAAAATTAGGAATTATTCGGTTACTTCAGTATTCATCTATTTACATACCCAACCGCATCCTCCTTCAGTCCGTGACTTTACGGTGTTGTTAACTGAATTTTGTAAAGACAACTGGTAGCTTTTTAGGTTTCTGTGCCAAGGAAGTTTGTTTCTAATTTTTGTCCCTATCATACAGCTGCATACTGAACTTAAAGACAAGAAATATAATTTTTACTAGGAATTGAGTTACTGCCAGATATAAATAACTGAGATCAATTACAGCTTTGCCAGTCTGTGTTTGCCAAATTTAGTTATTGCACATATCGCGCAGTGATAAAGATTTCCTGTTCTAGTATATTAAGTAATTAAAACTGTATGAGGATGCTGATGGTAAATGTCTGATAGTGGTAGTGTCCTGTGTTTTGATGTGTTTGAGTGGATGCATGAGAGGTACTTCTGTCTGTTTGAAAAACTAATGGGAAATCATAATATAGATTGGTGGTTTGTCCAAAGCTTTTTTTAATTGAGAAGAGCGATGTAGAAAAGGTACATAGTGCTCACCATTGCCCACTGACTTGACCCAGAAACCTGCTTCTTTTAATAGCATCGTATCTTTGGATCTGCCCCTTTCCCATAATCTGTGTTGTGTGCCCTATGTTTGTATTACTGTTGTAGTATATGAAACACTAATTATCCATGGGTGTTATATGGTGTGTAGAACTCATGGGAAACAGTTTAATTATTTGACTTTTAAGCCATATTTAACAAGTAGATTACCACCTCTCAAATTGCTTTAGCATAGTAACTTAACTAACTTGGCATTATCACTCACTTCTTTCACAGCGGTCAAGAGGAAGAAATGATGAGGATGCTTGTTAACTGGGGCCCTTTGGCAGTAACAGTAGATGCGATTAGCTGGCAGGATTATCTTGGAGGGATCATACAATATCACTGCTCCAGTGGAAGAGCAAATCATGCTGTTCTTGTCACTGGTTTTGACAGAACAGGTGCGTGCCCATCAACTGAACTTCATCCCAGTAGGTTTCTTCTCTTACTTGTTGTCTCTTGTGGGCCACATCTAGAACTAGATGTTCTGTTGCAAGACGTTTGGTTTGGTGTCACATCAGTTCTGGAAGTGCAGCCTGATCCCAGGAGAAAAACTCTTTCTTATCTGTGTTCCTTCTGTTCTGCGGGACTTCATGTCCTTGTAAAGTCAAGAATATGGCTGAATGTGTCTTTACACAAAGAGAGGATCTATCCAGTCTATTCAACACTGGAATATTAGCTGTGTCCTCTATGTGAACAGCAGTAGGTTTTGCTGTACTCTGTCATCAAACCATCAGAAACTGAGATACTAAAATGGTAATTAACTCTGTAGAGTGTTAATTTTTTTATGGTTCCCAAATCTCACGTTGTCTCTTGTTTATGAAAATGTCTCTTCCAGGTAGTATCCCTTACTGGATCGTACAGAACTCTTGGGGGCCTACTTGGGGAGTAGATGGCTATGTTCATGTTAAGATAGGCAGCAATGTCTGTGGTAAGTGTAACAAAAAATAATTAAAGGGGTAAAGGCCGCATGCTGGGATGTGTTTATCCATGTAAGTAAAGCAATATAATGGGATCCTCAGAAAGGAAGTACAAATCATTGCTGTGTTTTAAAAGAGGTTAGATGAGTCTGGCTGGAAAAACAAATAAAGCAGTTGCTCGTTCAACCAAGAGATATAGTTGAACAATTGAAAAACACCATGCAGAAGTAAAGCTATACAAGGCATAACAAGTAACGTACTATTGTACCTCACCATATAGAGGTAATGGCATTGTAAGGTATACAGTCGTGTATCGTGGTTCGAGGTTAGTGCCATCGCTATGCTCAGTGTAGTTAAAACAGCTGCTTTCCTTGTCTAGTGGATGCAATTGTCTCTGGGCTCAGTTTAGCAAACAAATCCAGAAAGTGAATTCACCTGTGCTTGGGAATTGTGTACCCTGCTTGTGGCTTTTCCTGTAGGACAGAGTTCTATGCTTTCAGTGCTAGTTCCATCTGCCACCCTCTTACTGTGTGCATGAGATTTTTCTTGGTGTTTGAGGGGGTTTTCTAGTGCTAAATACACAGTTTCTTCTGCATTGCTGGATATGGAGGTAAGACAGGTGAAGCTCCTGTTTACCAGCAAAGACTGCTAAGCCAGATAGCTGGGATTGGACTACTAGATAGTAAGTGTTGTGTGTCCATTGAATTTTTGTGTGTTAGATTTAACACTGGAGATCTTCTGTTGGCTTTCCCTTCCCTGTATGTTCCACAGTAGCTCTCAGTCATTGTAAAAGTTGTTAGATGATGTAATCATCTCCAAATAAGAATAGATAATATGCAGTTTGCCTGTACTCAGTAAAAGATCAGGACTGTGCCCCATCAGCTTTTCCATGTTGCTGAAACAAACTATTTGGGAAGAGAAATCTAGAAATATTGATAAAGCAAACCAATTGTAGAGGTGGTCAAGAAGAACAAATGTGTTATTTTTCAAATTCTGATCTCTCAAAAAGCAGGATCTTTCACATTTTCTGTACTGTGCCACACAAGAACAATCCAGCAAAGGCCAGTAGTTGCCCTCTTCCCCACAGATGGTGTCTTCTGATTCAGAGGTGCTCTGACACCACTTTTGATGGTGCAAGAACCATCTCCCTTTGATAACTTCACACGCTGTGGCCAGACTTTGCTTTTAGCACTGGAAGGAATACAACACCACAAAAAGAACTGAGCATCAATAAAAGCCTAATTTGTTCTGTGTTCATACTTGTATGAGTGGTGTTCCAATGTGAAATTTGTGTTCTCTTGTCTCTTGGTGAGCTTTCAAAGCTGCAGATCTTCATTTTGCCTGTACATTGCTACTGCGTATGATTAAAAGGGAGAAGGATATCAAGGTTTAGATTGCTTTTCAGCACCCAGATTGGACCAATGCTGACTCCTTTGAAAGGAACTAAAGTTTTGAGCATGAGAAGAGAGTAGATCTCAACTATAAACAGTGTCAGGCAAGGAAGAAATAAAGGGGTTGCAGCTGAGTCCATGCCTCTCCCTCTCCCCGCCAGTTCCCGCAGTTCCCCTACTGTCATGGCATTGAGGAGAGAGGGCATTATATGAATAGGAATTCTGTGAAATTACTTCTGGCAAGTGTCCACTTCCAGTATTTATTAATTTTGGTTTTGTTTCGTTTGTAGGTATAGCAGATACAGTTTCATCAGTATTTGTTTGACACTTGCTGGCCAAAGACTACCAGTATCATTTGGAGATATGCTGTATATGAAGATTTACTTCAAAACAACATTGGCTAAAATAAGAAAATTCTGCAAGGGCAATTCCTGCTTTTAGGCAATACAGGAATCAGTTGGCTGAAGATTTTAAAAATGTTTGTATTTGGAATCAGCGTTGCGCATCAAATGTCTCATGGAATAAGAAGACTCAGAATCAACTGCAGAGTAAGCAAAAAGAAGTTACAAAAATGGACTGAAACTGCGAGTGTGAACTCTATCCAGGTGCTGAATACTACTCCCTAAAAAAGAAAACCTTACAAGGAGAAAAGTGATGACAAATGATCAGGAATTTGGATCAAATAATCAATAGTATAAGAGTGTAATTGAAATGCTTTGACTGTAAGAAGAATCATTATTAGGTCTGCTTTTATTGGGCAAAGAGGAAGGGGAGTTGGAAGAAAATATTCTGTTATTCTTTGATACTTGTCTTGGCTTTCCTAGCACCTCTGACAGATACACACATTTTTTCTTCCTCCTTTTTGTGAAATCCTACTTTTTCTCTAAAGTTAGATGAATAGAGGAGGGAAACACATAGTCAAAGTTGTTTCCTGAGTACCTGGTGTCACTGAAGTGCTGCAGTCCTTCAGTTTCAGTCTTGAGACCTGTATTGGGTAAATATAACTTCAAGGCTTTTCAGAAGCATGTTTTGGAAAGTGCCTGAAATATCACAATCTTCTGCATTCATTATTTTTTTAGATGGGTGGAAAAGTAAGAAATAACTGTGTTTAGACAAACGGAGGCAGTGCTCGTGGTTTAACATCCTGTGACCTGGCAGGATGCGTGTGTTTGCAAATTCAGCCTTTCTGTGCTTTGAGAGCTGTGTCAGTTCCATGCTTTCTTCTCTACTTCACGACCAACAGTGAAGCCAGTTGCAAAGCACAACTTAAAAAACATATTTATTATAGAAAAAAAAGTGTGAGGGTGGGGTTTTTTAATATATATTTGCCAGCTTTACAAAGTCAGCAATTACAGAATACTCCAAATAGAGTGGGTATTAAATTTTCTTACATCAATTGAATTCATAGGTGGGGCTTGCTGGGAATCAAAAAGAGGTTCCAGCTTTGCTGACCTGTAAAACTGCAGTTGCAGGCAAATGTGACTAGAATTCACAATCATGCAATTCTAAAACGCTCTGAATCCTTCATCTGGAATGCTCTACCTGCATCTTTTATGAAGCATTACTGTGAAAAATATTGAGTCAACTCTGTAATTTTTGCACTCAATTATTATACCACATCAATAGACAAGTGTGTAATAACCTTTTTATGCCAAATGCAAAGAGTGTTCTTAGTTCTCTATTGTAAATATTGTCATTTTAGACCTTTTACACCTAAGGGCTCACATTTTAAATGGAAGGAAGACCAAGTGTGATGTTTCACTATTTCAGGTTCTGCTGCTTATGGAATTTACTGGTGGAAAACTTCAGATTAACAGAAGGGGAAGTCTTCTGGAGTCTTACAGCCTTCTGTAGCATGGCCTTCCCATAGCAGTTTACAAGCAACAAGTAGCACACTTTCATAACTGAAGAACAATAGCCAAAGTTCCTAATCGGCATTGATAAGAGAAATGTTGTTATAGTGGTATCAAACACAGATGTTCCACCGGTGTTTTTGAGATGGTCCCACCAGGCCTAAGTATCTGAAGTGCTAAGATACAGAGCCACTCAGCTGAAATGACAGCCTACAGCGTATGTGTGTTTCCAGGGAAGAGTTTAAAAAGACAAGAGTCCATCCAATGAGAAGGTGACACAGCTCTATCAATATTGTCTGGACAAATTTGCCTTGCTATTATTATATATCTATTTTATCCTTATTTCAATTATATTTTGAATAAAAAAAGACCACTTTAAATGCCTGTCATACTATTGTTTGAACTTTACACTTGTGTTAGAAAAAGATTTACCAAAGATGAGGTTTTATACTGCTTTATTTGAAGGGTAAAGTAAGTACTACTTTGTATCTCCTATTCCATATTTCTAGAGAAGGGATTTACATTCATATGTAACACATAGAAAGCAAACGTTAAGAGTTTAAGGTGCTTGGGTTTCTATAGATTGAGGGCTTTTTAAAATCTAGCTTTTGAAACTCTTAATCCAAAAAATTCCTTTTGAAATTCTGCTAGAGCTCAGAAACTAATATTCTTCTGAAGATGTTGAGACTAATTATATCCTCAGCTAGAAGCAAATTAATAACAGCCATTGGGCAAACAAACAAATAAAAAACTATGTACAAATAAGACATGATCATGATAATTCTGTATAATTTGCTCCCTCTCTCTAGGTGTAGGTTTTAAGAAGCCAGCTAAGAGTTAAATTGGTCTTTGAGTTGAATTGGGCTATCATTTCAGTCTTCATGTAGGCTAACTGAATACTGATTATTTTTTTCTACAATTGAGTTTCTTCCACAAGCTGATTGTAATATTTGATTGGCTCTCATACTTAAATACATACTTACACACCCACACTCTGTGAGAACAGCTGTTATGTTCGAGGGGTAGCACCACTCAAGGTGAAAGTCCTGAAGTTCTCTACAGCAGGCAGTCTAGAAAGGCAGGCTAGTCAGAGTCATCGCTACTGAAATAGGAGCTGTCGCAGTATTCTGCTGTGTAAAGGAATTTATGAATGGTTGGGTTCATCTTCGGTATCCAGTGTCTTGGTACTAGAAACGTTGAAAGATTGAACAAATCCACAAACACCTTGTATCTGTCACTGAAAAAGACAATTGGAACAATTAATACCGCGATATCAGCATAAAAGGACATAATTTCAAAATCCTCAGGAATCATTACTGCTCTTTTATTTATTTGATAAGGTTTCTGCACTAACCCTCCTCCTAAATGTTCCAGAGTAAGAATCCAATCCTAACTGTTTCCAGGGCATAGCAGATGAGACTTTAAAAGGAAATGTGGTGGTTATATCTTCTGAAAATGCACAGGATGTAGGCTATGATCTCCAGACCTCCATTCTTGTGGAGGCTATTGAAGTACAATTTGTCTAGGAAGAATGTTAACATGACACTAGGGAAGAGTGAGGAGGCTGGCTGGAAAAGACAGTGAACCTTTAATCTTTGAATTCAGTCTAACCACCTGCTTTCTGTTCCACCTTCTGCTGTGATGGGAGTCATTGCCCACAGCCATACACGGCAGTCCCCATCTACACACGGTTTCTCTTTGAAAACAAACCTCAGAGAAGGTCCTCTTAGAATAAGATCTTCCAAATAGCTTTGTGCTTTTTGACATAATGTTGTTCAGGACCGTCAGGACATAGTTGCAGCTCGAAAGCTTGAATTGTCTAACTAGCAGAAAGTTCTACCTGTTCGGAGAGTTGTGGGCTCAGGCCCCAGCCATTCCTTTTAAGTTCTTCTTCTGCTTCATGCAACAGAAGAAAACATGTTTCCTTCTGATTGTCGCCTGCACAGCCTGAGAGTATAAATTACTATCATCTTTACAAATATATTCAGTCCTAAACTGAAGAGCCTTAGGTTGTATGATGAGGGGTTGTGCTAAGGAATAAAGGAACTGTCGTCAGCTGCACAGTAGGCGGGACTCCCTTCCAGCCGGTCTCACTGCAATAACTTGCTTGCACACAAGTAAACAATGCAGGATCAATACAACTGTGATCACAGTTACACCTAGATCCTCAGCTGCGAATTATACCTGGCACTTTGCGTGAGCGATCAAAAGGGGTTCTTTTTGCCCCAAAGGGCTTGGATTTTAGATATGTACAACAGTCAGGAGGAAACGCTGAAGTCCTGAGAGAGGAACAACAGCCCTCTGGCCTCCAACGAGCTGTCTGAAATCCGTCTCCTGGCACCACAGGATCTACGAACTGCATTACTGCGGCTAATGGGGGAAACATATTACTCCTACCTCACTGTTGAGCGCAAATACTGGTAGCCTGATGAGCCTCCGGTGCCAGCCTTGCCACCAATCATTCTGTGCACCATGCAGACGTGGTTATCTAAGTAATACAAAAGAAGGGCAGGGCATATGTTCAGTGTTAGGATATAACCAAAGGGTCACATCAAGGTGCATCACTGAAATATCATACAGAGATCATACAGAGATCTTTTCAGAGAGACAGAACCACTCGGTCTTCGTCAATGCAGGAGTTAATTATGCCACTCTTCAGTCAACTAATGTAAAATGATTGTAATATAGAATGAATACCCTACTTATACATTATTACCCTCTGTTAAGACAGAATTAATACATTCATTTATGGATTTCTAGGTAGGGAAGGAGCAAACAAGTGTTTGCATATGCAGAGATGTCACAATGAAATTTCGGGAGACATTGGAAAAATGTATATACCTGTCCCTTAAATAAAACTGTTCACCTAACTTGAAGCACATCATAGAAGTGACAGCTACACCTATGTATCTAATGATGACAGAAGCAGCTGTTCGTCTTTCTTCTTGGCCAAAGTACAAACAAAAAAAGGCATCCTTAAAGGATGAAGCTCAATTCTAAAACTCTGGATAGAACTTGTCTAAAAGAGGGTTAAACAGAACAATTTACTTACATCTAAAGGAGGGAAGGTCACAGTCAAAAAGTGAAACTTACATCTCCATTTGGTCATGAGCACATCGATATCCATAAGGGAGGTAAGAAGCTGAAAAGGAACCTGAAAACGAGGCTCCTCCCTTGGAAAATGGAAGAGAAGACAGTGAGACCTCTTTTGGTCTGTTCTGTTTTTCAAAGCAGTGCTTCACCAACAGTGCGTAACAGTGACTTAATGCATATTTTTCCTAAATTGGAATTGAAATGTCAGTAGATATTCTAACAAATACTTCTGCCATTTAAGTCCTGACCTGTGCCTTTTCCCTCATACTTGGAAAAAGTCTCTAAATCTTTCCAGGACATTTTGTAGAAGAGTTTGAGCAAGGCATCTGCTGGTTTCAACCTGAGAAGCAGCATCTAGTCAGACATGAACTGGCTGCCCAGAGAGGCTAGGTGACCTCCATCCTCAAAGCTGCTCAACAATTGATCTGACCTTCAAGTTGGATTTATCTAATCTGAGTTTTTATGGAGGGTTGGACTAGATGACCTTCCAAGGCCCACTCCAACCTAAATAAATCTGTGCTGCTGTCCTTAGCCTTCACCACTCCTCCTGCCAGTACGCATTAAAGATATATCTTCTAACATTACCTGTAGAAGTAGATCATTAAGGCACCCTTCAGTGCTTTGTATGACAGTCGTCTTTCTCCTGCAAAATACAAGTGTCCTTACTTTGTTACTGATTCTCCTGTGAATTTAATGCTGTTGTGATTACATGTCAATAAGCACTTTTTATTTATATATGTGAATACAATGTACCTTTACTAAGCAGGTGTTCGTGGCGTTTTTCATCAAATAACGAAAGTAAGACGTCTTTCTGTTTTTGGAATTCAGATAATAAGTCATCTTTGTCTTCTGATTCAGGTTTCGCCTTTGATATTTAAAACAAAAACAGATTTTAGAATTCAATAGGGAGAGTTAAGTGCTTGAAGGACCCATGATGTAACTTCTATTTTCATCATAAATACTCTGTAGGTTTACATCTTACATGTAAACTGTATTTTCAAACAAGATAGACCAGTCACTGTCCTTTAAAAAACACAAACACCACAGAATGTACAATTAAACGGCTGTCAACAGGGTTCCGGTGAATGAATCTTCAAACAGCCAGGCAGCTTATCACTGCTTTTGGTCTAGAGGCCTTAAATCGCATACTCTTCATTTGTGTGAAGGCTGATTATTTTCTTTTTTATTTTTTTCAGGCAAAAAGAAGAAACCCTTGCAGAACTATGGGTAAGAGAATTGTAAATAAACATTTCAGGTAAGTTAGAAAGCTGCAAACAGATCTTCTTAGGAAATTGATTAATTCTTATGGTATGGTGTTTTTTTCCATTAAAAATGTCCTTAAAGCTACAGCTTTTACAGTGTTTGGGGATTTCCTTGTGCTTGTTTGCCAGTCTAATTCAAATGATCACATAGCAGCAATTGCCACATCCTGTAAAATCGAAATGGGCTGTTTGTAGTGACTCCGTACTCACAGCTCAGGGGCCCAGACTTTGTCTTTACTCTGAACTGTAGATGCAAGTACTAACTAAAGGTGAAGCAGCAGTTTTAGTAAAACCTATTTCAACCTTTCCATTGTTACCAACCCTTTCCTTTTGCAGTCAAAATTATCCATGTATCAAGTGCCTTAAACCATCTTAGATGTCAAATTACAAAATTCTTCCAATTTCCTGAAAAATTTGCAATTTTTTCTGCTTCTTGCAGACAGAGGCTGCTGAAGATTAAGTGGAGTGAGTGAGAAACTGTGAGTGGGCCAAAAGTCAAATTTATGTCAGGATGTCGTTTTGCCAGCTGTGTTTGCTTATAGCTGGATCAAAGGTACACTATATACCTGCACCAAGGCAAATTCCTCTTCTAGACCTTTTAAAACATTCACTTCCAATTGTCCCCAGAAATCGAATCCTTCTGCTTCGAGTCCTGGAGTTCTTTCCAGCCATGCCTTTAAGAATAATCAAAGGGTGTTCAAACATTAACAATGCGAGCACATTACCCTAGAATTACAAGTTACAAGAACATTAATTATACTGCCACTGTTGTTCTGGGTTAATATCCCACAGAGATGCTGGTTGCTGGAGTAAGCATGTCCACATAGATGATTTACACCTGCATCATGGAGACGTTCAAACACAGCCACAGGTTCCAGGTTAAATGACCAGTGTTGGAAGGACAAAGCTGTCTCATGCCAAGAGTATCTTCAAAACCAGCTCCCTTGTAGATACAGGAAAACAATCTTATTCCACATATATAGGATAATTGTAAAGATAAATCTCAGAAGGAAGATATAGAACCATCTATACAAGCAGGTTTTATCATGTCAGAGAGGCTGAATACTGATCAAGCAGTCGGTCATTAACTTACACCACAATATGAGATGATGCAAGACAGAAATTTGCTTGTCAGCCAAGATTTCTCTTTGATTTCCTTTTTATAATGGGAATGGAATTAGTAGGAGAATAATGGGAATCTTTATGGTCAAACTCCTTTTAGAGATCATTTAATTTAGCTCCTCATCTGAAAGATACAAGAGCATGAAGTCTTAACAGATGAAGAAAACCTAGAGAAATTTAATATATTTTTTGTATCAGGTGTCATTAGACAAGTGGATAGTGCTAATATGAATGGATGCTTTTATTGATGTTTATACTGCCTTATTCTTTAGGAAGTTATGTTAATTTTGTGTATGAAAATGACAAGGGAGTTATAGAAATTACGGTAAGTCATTCATAACTCTGAGACAAAGCCACTGAATCAAGGAAAGTGATAATAAAACATTTGTTAAACATCTTTCCATTTAGGGTTGTCATTTTCCCTTTTTTTTAAAAAAAAAAAACTTATCTCATAGCCATCACTAACAATAGAAATACCTTCAAAGTTTTCTTCTAAAAAGGGTTTAAGGTAATGAAAAACAAGGCAAATGAAACAGTACGTTTATATTCTTAGCTCATGCTTCCACAATGGCATTTACTGGTTTACAGTCAGACATCTCAGACAGAGAATGTGCTGTGACAAATTGGTTGGTTTACTAATGACAAACTCGCTTTGGCACAAAATTTGATAAGAATCCAAAACACGGCTGACTGGAAAATTGCCAGCATGCTGGCTTCTCTTGAGGGAGAAGAGTTTGTCACTGACACCAATGAAGGGCATTCTTGGGAGATGGGGAAAAACAAGGCAAGGTTTGAGACAGACATTGTTACCTCCACAAGTTGCAGCAGCGTTGGTTCCTGCTCTGATTTAAGCAGTAGTTCATACTCCTGTCCCTTGAAGTTATCACGGTAATGCCTTCTGTTATAGGGGACTCTCAGACTTTGGGGAACACCAATTTTGTTCTCGAGCAAGCGGAACTGCAGGCTCTGGAAACCTGAGGCTGGGCTTAGGTAGTATCTTTGAGAACAGAAGAAAAGACAACACAAAAATACAGGGTATTATGTTACAGTGATGGGGTTCTGTGGTTCTCAACAAAATAAAAAGGTACATGTGTCACATTTGAAGAATATCACATAGGTATCTGAGCATTTTCATATGACTGCAGTTAAGAAAAAAGCTATTTTAATGCAACTACAATGTAGGTAGAATATGTTCTAATTTTCTAGCTATATACTGTTTGTGCATACACAGCTGTATAGACACACTTATGTTTGTACTGCGTTTTAAAATGGCAGTTTTGAGTGTGTCATGTTCTTTCTAGACAGAATAAGCAGCTTCACCCCAAACAGCTCTTACAAAAATTTCCACATCAACAAAGGACCAAAATAGACTTGTTATCCAGAATAATTTCTATGTATATGATAGAATAATGCTTAGAAATACATTTAGTGGGTTCTGTTTCAAGGATTCATTAATGGGATTCTTTCAGATTTAAATCACATGACCGTGCTGAAAAAATGATTAATAAAAGTAATCTGAAATTCCGCATTGCTATATAATTGAAATGCACTTTGAGTTGCAAATAAAAGGTTTGGCAAAAACAGGTCATTAAACTGGTCTTATGTGTGCTTATCAAATGACAGTATGTTGGTGAAGAGCAGGAGCAAGAATGCATCAAAATAGATGATTCATCCATGGATTTCCCCTGCTGTAGTATAATGCTAGATGATACAGATGTTTCAGACGTCCAAGAGAAGCAAAATTGTACTTCTGTGTGCTTCTTAGTGAACATTAAAAGACAGAAAGGAAAGGCTACTAAAACAATGCAGAAGTGGATGGGATGCTGGACCGTGCTGAGTTCACTCATCAGATGGGTCAGTGACACAAGCAGAACCAGAACAGGAAGGCTGACAGTGGATGAACCTGTCACACGTGGCAGTAGTGGAAGGATGTAGCCGCAGTGAAAGAAGAGATCAAAATGCCACGGGAGAAGTCAGGCAAGCCAAGGGATCCCAAAGAAAGCCTGGTCAGAAGGCAGAAGAGCTACCGTCTAGCCCAGCAATACATTGGGCAGCTACTGGAGAGCAGAAGATATTGGGGAGAAAGGAGACAGCAATGATCCTTTCCTTCAGCCACCTGAACCCTCCAGCACTGCAGGCTCACTGAAAACATGAAGCAAGGAAACATTATGTGAACAAAGACAGCTGAAAAATCTGCTTGATAATCTACAGAGAGTGCATTTCTCTCACCCAAGCATTTCTATCATTTGCTATAGAATACGGCTGCAACTGCACAGTGGTAAGTTTCAAGCAAATTGTTATGGAACCATGAGCTATTTCGATGGTTTCTATTGTTTTAACTTTGAAACCATTCAGCAGTGCTTGATATAAACATCAACAATTCACCTGTACTTCTTTGCAGATTGTGTTGGATTTATTACACTCGTGCTCAGCTTCTTAATTGACCCTTGCACCCTAATGTCATGGTTGCCTCTCTAAGGTATGGTCTCACCTTGGTGGATGATGCATGTACTGAAAGCTGCCAGGGCCCATGCAAAATTCACATTCTCTTCTAAGGATAGAAATTACCACGTCGGGGCTTACTGTGGAGGAATAGTAGATATTTACCTGAAATCAAAGAAGTCCAATGCAGTCATAGTTTCCAAAATTGAGAACTGTTCCACAAGTAATTTCAGAATCATTGAAATTCTGTTCATTCGAGTAATAACCTTCAGCATGTTTCTCTCATCTCTAACCTGTAGAAAAAGTAAAGGTCATAACCAGACAGTATGTTGTTGTCCTCTTTATATTCTACCTATTTGTTTCGGGTCTTTTTAGAGGAAAACAACAGACTGCATCTGGTGGGAAAGAGACAATACTAAATGGAAAACACAGCAGCTCTCTTCTCGCTAAATTGAACACTCTAAGATTCCTACTAGCTTCAGTGGGATTAATCTTATCTCCAGGACCTGGGCATGCAACCAGGAAACAGCAAGCTACAAAAGTGAAAGATGATAGCCATTTCCATAATTGCCTGTCTGTATACTTAACCTTAACGTTGACATTTCAAGTCCAATGGGATTAGTTTCAATGGGATTAGTTTCAATGGGATTAAACGTCTCTGAGAACTGGGAGTGCATCCAGGAATTAGCAAACTACAGAAGCAAAAGATGATAGCCATCACCTTGATGGCCTGTCCATGTACTTAACCTTAACATTGACATTTCAAATTCTGATTATCAACAGTCATATTTCACAAAAACATATAATGAAAAATTATGCTGCTTAAGAACTGATTTGCATCAGTTATAATGTGATATAACTTCCACCTAAAAAGCCAACAAAATTATGAATGTGGAGGACAACAGAGAACATTTTCATTGGACATTATGATAAAAAGGTTCCTTCTTTCAGCCTGGTCTAATTTTAAATGTTCTTCGTATACATATGCTCATGATGGTATTGAAGGTATTTCTCAGATTACTTGCAGTTAGCCTTTTCTTTGTGGATGCACTATCAGGTCAGGAGTTTTCCTTTGTTATCCATTATTATGAGGTGTGTTTAGCTTTGGACAAATGTTTAGAGATGTTCAAAATATGCCTGTAATATTGGTAATTTTCAGAATTTCTCATACAATTGTACACTGTCATTTTGATTACTGCTTTTCTGTTGGATTTAATAATCCACAAGTACCAACAGAAGCTTTCCTTTTGCACAGCAGATACCAGATGGAAGGGTATAGTGTGTAGAGTCCAAAAAATTGAACAAAGGCAGAAGTAACTTTTCAACATAAAAACAGCCGTGAGCCCTCTGGATTTCAGTTTTGCCTTTGAGCATGCTTTTTCTGAAGTGGAATATTCCCAAGTTAAGTTTCTGCAGTTATCCAGCACTAGTAGGAGAGTATTGAGAGCATTTTGGCCAATGAAATTGGTCTTGGAGAGTGACCTATGCAAAGGAGGAGGTAAGATTTTGTGGATCAAATGTCTGTACAATCAAGATAGAAGAGCCACTCAGCCAAATTTCATTTGGGCTTTTTTGATGTTGCTTTTAAAAACAAGCACATATTGCCTTAGTAAACCCAAATATATCGGGCTGGAGGGCAGGAAGCAAGGGAAAGAGAGGGCTGCATTTTCCCAAAATTAATATTTGCTTTTAACTTACATGGCCATTTTGAAAGATCCCCCGCACAGAGTCCATTTCCCACAGGATCTGCTTAAACCAAAGTTCATAAGCTACAATAAGAAAGGCACCACTGTTAGCATCAACCTCAATATCACTTTGCTTTGTCTTCACAGCACTGAAGAAGTAACATTCTTACATTTTGATTTGGAATGCACAGCCTACGTTTACACCGCTGGTGTACAAAAAGATGCTGATACACAAATATGTGACCTCTTACGTTTTGCTGTCCCTTACCTAAACTACTACATGAAAGAATCTAGTGTCTAATCAGTACGTTGGCGTCTACAGAGCTCTCAGTAGTTAAAATTGGATTGAGTTTTCAGAGAATGCACAAGCCTACATACAAATTTTGTCTACAATAACTGCATAGAAGCCTAATACTTGGAGGAGGAATGAATTTCACCACCTTAATTTCTCTAGAAACAGAACCATCAAAATCTTGGTTTACCAAAGGTTATACTTATGGCTTCATGAGCATAGAGTTGATTCAGCCTTCCAAATGATATAGGGATATATACAAATATAAACACAGATAAAAGATGGAGCAACTGGAGTGATTGTGTCTAAAATGAACACAAATCATGTATCACATGTTTCAGCAGTCATTAACTCCCTGTGGCAAAAATGACAGTCAGACACCACTGAACTCCTCCCAGCCACTTACCTTGATGCGTCACAATGAAAAGATGCTCATCATGGATTTTGTTTCCTTTCTTCTCACTCTGAAGTTCTTGAGCATTCAATATTTTGTTCAGCTTAAAGATAAAGATACGAGCTGTAAAGCTCTCAATTCTGCTATTAGCAATAGGAGAAATACTGTGGAGAGCTAATATTTAAGGATAATATTAATATATATATAGGCCTCATATTCCAGGTTGTATAAGAAGTTCTGGACTAAATGGTCTCAGGTGTCACTTCTACATTGTAATTAAAAAAAACCTCTTTACTAAAATGGAACCTAAAGGTAGGTTTAGGTACCTCAAGTAATAAAGTTTGGTAAATCATTTTAAGGGTATTTTTAATCATTAAAAAAAAGAGAAACAAAATATCCAGCATGTGTTCCAGATCTTACATCTATACTGGAGTATTCCATGAAAATGGAGTGCCTGTAGTAAAATTCTGAGGAATCATGCAATAATATCTGCACAAAAGCTCCAATTTGAGGCTGTACTAGTTATTTCAGTTATGCCATTACCAATTCTTTACTGAGTCAAGTTTACAATCTAATCATAGTTGTTTTAAAATAAATCCTTTCCAGAGTACATATAGTATGTCAACAAATCAGTCTCTGTTCACAAGCACAGAGTAATTCCACTTACTCCAGTTCATGCTGTCATCAAAAAAGAAAAAGTCTGCATTCTTTTATTACTTATGACATTTTATTTTTACTTATTTCTTAATTAATTCTAGTTGTTGTGGGGTTTTGATTGGCTTTTCTTTTGGTGTCTGCCCAGTCATCATGCCACTCCATAGACTTCTGCAATATATTTTCCCAGCCAAATATTCTGCGCTTTCACGCAATAATTCAGGGAACTGGCACACAGCCTGCTGACGTGGAGAAATTCCCAGGTGGTGACTGTGGGACCAAAGAAAGCCTTTTGTGGTGCACCACTTTCCTGTTTAGGTTTACCAATATAAATCATTCCTTACCAAAACTCCCAAAACATCCACCTTCCCTGCAGCTGGAGAAGCCATCCTACAGTTCACCTGTACCATACCAGCTGAGACAGGCACCTGTGCCCATGACGACATGTGGAGAGCTCAGGTAGACAAAGGACACCTGGAGACCTGTCTTAGTCTGACTAGGCTGACTGCTGGGAGAAGAGTCAATCACATCTGAGGAGCGACCAGGGCAGTAAACATGAAAGCTTTAAAACTCACTTGTAGGTAGTCTCCGTAGACAAGTCCGCCTTTACTGGCTTTATTTATCCCTTCTTGTGATTTGTCATCTTTTTCATCTTCCAAAGATAGCTTGTTAACATTAAATCTAAGTAGAAGATTAAGTACATATATAAACTATTTAATTAAAGAACTATGAACATACCTGCCTTTTAACAAATAGACGCATCTACAATTCAAACAAGGTTTTGTTTTGAGAAACTGAACCACTAAAGCTGGCTGAGAAAAACAGTACACCTGAAATACCTCACCACAGTAACCCCTGCTAGTGTTATATCTATCTGTCTAGTTCGTCAGATAACAAGAGCACAGACAACTCCTGGCACAATGTCTTGTCCTTTAGCGACATTGTCTATTGTCTGTTTGTTTGTAATCATTAATTTCTCTCTGAGCTTTCATATTCTACATTAACATTACATATTTCAGCTGACATTATGGAGCAAAATGCAGGGATGAGGGACTCACAGGTAGTTGTTCCTTGCGAAGGGGCACCCGCTCATGACTCCAGGATCCAAAGTCGCCGAGCTGCGCACCAGGGAATATACTCCGTCAGTGTTCCCAAATCTGCTGCAGCTGCCTTATATGTACCCTTACCTCACCACCTAGGCCAACCCCCAAATTCTCCTCCTTAGTCCTCAGACCACCCCCGCTATTCAATAACTACAGAAATTATCGCAGCACAAAGGTCAGTAAGTTCATGTGTTGTTGGCTCTCTGGTGTGTTTTTTTTCTTTTTCCCCAATCAATCAGAACAGGAATGGCTGGCATACTTGCTTTGTCCTGTGGCACAGGCTGTCTGTGCTTTTCACGGGAAGGCAGTTGCTTCTTTGGAGACCAAGGCTGGTGTAAGGGCTAAGTCAGTGAGAGGTCTGTGTGTGAGAAAAAGGCGATAAGTAATGAATCCAGGAACTGTTAAAGCAGGTTTTTAACTTGCAACCCCTTGTATCAAGATACAAAGATAATTTCACCTTTAAAAATGAAACATATTGAAAAAGAAAGAGGAGGGGAATGCAAGAAGAGGATAATTCTAGAGCAGACAATAATGGTTGAAAGAGATCTCAAATAATACACATACTTGCAAAAAACGCACACAGATTAAGTAAAAGAACTAAAAATAATCACGTACATCTCATCTTACTTTTCCAGCGGTTTAGTTCATGATAACGTCTTAATTTCCTCACGCAAAAGTTTCACTCTCATTTATTGACAAACGTTATTCAATTCTGTTTAATCAGCAGCTTAACACACAATGAAGTAACATGTAACTAGTGTGTACTTCTCTTCAGTCTGTCAGCCTTTTTCGGAAAAAAAAAAAGTTAATGCTCAGTTTTACTGCAAACAAAGCCATGACCCCAGACATTTGCTCTCTCCAAGGCTTACTCTGCTTGGTGGTGTCTGTGTGGCGGTTTCAGCTGTTCTAGTCACTTAAGAGTAGTTGCCTCATAAAGAAAGTCAGACACAGTACGTGGGTGATGAGATGTATACCCTGCTCAGCCAGATATATTAGCTGTATGTATACACACACACACACACACACAAATATTAGCTTAAAACTAAGCTGACCCACAAGAAAAGTAAGACTCCGCTGAGGCAACCCGTCGAGCAAGGTGTTCTTCCTTCATGATATAAAACCTGACAGAGGAAAATAATCCTCTCACCACACGCATCTACACGTCTGCTTGGGATGCCTGCAAGTAGAGATGAAAGTGAAAACTGTGCACTGGTAGATGCATTAGAAATTAAATGTTGAAAATTGTGCTTTTGAACATCCCATCTGCACTCAAACAGCTCGATTACAAATGTAATAATCACTCACATCCACTGACCTCAAAGGCATGGACAAGGAAGGTTTATCCTGTTGTTTCTATAAACCTTCACCTGAAAAATCCAGACTGAGCTTCCACAGTGAGATCAAAATTTTTGTTACCTTTTCTCATGGAACAAAAACAAAGAAAGATTGTGAACTTAGTAAAAAAAGGACGGTTGAAAAATATTGAACTCTTATGCTCACCAAAGAAGGTACCATCTGTTTTCTTGTATGGTATTAGTTTCTTCTATGGGACACAGTGCGTAATAAACTTTCAGAGCAATGGTCTCTGACTTTCAACGTTTACATTGCCTACTCAGTAGGCAAAGGACTTTGAAATATCAGAGCCCTTTTAAACTCAATGCTTAACAAAACATTAACTCCCTATTTGGGAAGTAATACTACCCTTAATCGGTTCAGGCTTACCAAACTCACTCATAATCTACATGAGGGTTCTAATTGAACCAGACCCTCTACAAACTCCCCTTCTGATTCAGCAACAGACAAGCTTCAAATAAATCAGCCAGACTACAAGGATTTAGAAAGTTATTTCTAGCGTTTCCAACATATTAAAATTCTCTATTTAGAGACCTCATAACTTACTGGTCCCAAAGCACCTCCATCCTAAAAAACCACTGGCCTACTTACACAATCCAAAGGAAACACATCCACTACACATTGCTCTTGCTTGATGACCGTGTTCACTTTCTCCTGTTATACCCTCTTGCATTTAGAAAGCTTGGCTATCCCCACAACCTTCCCGATAAGAGAACACATTTCCAAGTGTCTCTGTGTCCTTTATCACCAATATCTATCTACCTTTCCATCAGCTCCTCTTGTATTTTAGCAACAAAGAAGTTTATTGTATGCATGAGAGGATTCAAAAATAAGATTCTCCAGATCATGAGAAAACTGCAGACATTGGAAAAAAGCAACATGAGCAGTATGTTTCAAGCCCACACTTGGGCCATGAATACATTCTTCTAACCATGTTTGTACAACATCATGTTTTCATTTAAAAGAAGAATCAAAAATATTTTTTGGAGTGATGTCAATACATGAACCACAGTTATCCAAATATTCACTCGGACCCCAGAAAAGCCCCAACGATTTAACAATTCATTTCCATGGCAGAGATAATTAAAATAAGTAAGCTGTTACTTTCATACAAAACACAGAATGAAGATGGTAAGCTCAAGTTCTGGTTTTTTATGAGAAGCAAAAAACAAATACGTATTTAAGAAGAAAAGATTACCTAGTAAATTTGTTTAAAAATGTTTCTAACTTCTAAAATATACACTCTATACTTTGTATATGCTTTGTAGAGTGAATGCTACAGAATATATTATTTGCATTAAATGCAAATCCATGTTTACTAGGCAAAGTACATGAACTCTTGGATTTTGCGTACTAACCAGAAATAATTCACTTTCTCTTTTCTATCGCTCATAGGTAACCCCGAATGAAAAAATGGTTCCATTTAAAATGTGCATGACTTCAATCCGTCCGATCTGATGCTGCAGTCATTCAGCCGCCCATGTTTCACTTTGAAAACTGGAAATGTTGGAAGCGGCTACACGTTAACTTCTTGAGCAGAAACAAGCAAACAACGCGAGACCACTGCGATCATGTTGTATACAGAGAAGCAGAAACAAGTATGGGAGTTAAATTTGGTAACTCTTACCTGTATTGCGTATCTGTGGTGGTGCGACCCTCACCAGTTGCGAGCCACTCAGTTCGGGGTGCGACGTCTTTCTCTGGGCCACGCAACAATACGTTGGAAAAGCTGATGCAGATTGTGAGAGGTGGTGTACCAGGGCATTAAGGCCCCACCTTTTCCCTGTTCTTTGGAAAAATAACGACAATCACCTCCTGCAGTGAACCAGAGCGCTGAGGCCTCCCTGGGCACACCTGGTTCCTACTCTCCTCCCTATTGTTCTGAACCTTCTTATGACCTGCTACACTTGTACTTCGTTGTAGCCCAAAGAGGGGATGGTAGAACTCCAAATTCTGGATGTGCACAGACTGAAATATTACATCACTTGAGTTAGGCCAAAGTGGAAAAGTACCTGACAAAAGTCAATTATCTTGGACCCTATAAATAACAATCCAAAATGAGAGCTCTCCGAGATTGTACTGGGATGCATCCAGCATCTTTCCTGAGCTGGAACACCTCTCAGGATCTTCTGATGGTGAGGCTGACACAAGGCCTGGGCGAGGACCACCTCTTCAAGACTCAACTGTTGCCTGTTGAGCGCGGCTGATGCATTTACTCTAACCTTGAAGAGGGAAATTTTGACTATAGGCTAGCCTTCTTCTCCCATCTCTCTACTGATAATAGGTGTTTTGTTTTGTGCCTGTGAGAGTGGGCTTTGGATCCACATATTTCTGTTTGTTTGTATGTGTGTCTGTACATCTTGTGTTTGCACACAGATATTTTGATTTAAGGTATCTTGTAGTAAGTTAGTGTGAATCTTGAATTTTCAAATCTGTAATCAAGTTGCTGTTTTTCTTTGCTAAATCACTTGCTAGTTCTTAAATTGGTCAATCATTAAGTGCTGCTAAAATCCAACTCTCTTGATCTACCTTATACTAGTAGTAAAGTTTGAATTGTTGTCAGATCAGATTGTGTTAAATATATTAATCCACTACAGTATCTAGTCAGGGAAAGCTCTCTAGATTGGTCATTTCCTGGGTAATATTGTGGATTATATTATCCTTGCAACCATTTGTTTAAGGGAATTTGATCTCACGCGAGCTGAGGTCTGCTCTCTAACCATTCCAACTACAACAAATCTCAAACTACCCAAGATCAGTGGAAAAAGAGGTCTTAATAAGGACTTGAAAACACCTGAGAGAAAACCATAGACAATACAGAGCTATCATTCATTCATCTTACTGGCTGCCTTCATCTGATCTCAGTAAGGATTCACAAATGTGTAATGAACTTGGTCCTAAAAAAATTTTATAAAAGGGACTTGTACTACGTGATTATGAAAATTGCCTGTGGCCAGTGTAGGTGATAGCACAGATTAAAAGAGCCCCCTCAGGTTTGGATCACCTCAGGGCCTTAAACTCTGGCGTGGCTTTGGACATCCTTAGAAATAAATATACTTCTGCCGTGCTGCTCAAATTTGGGGCTCACCGTAAGGACCTGATTTTTCTTTGAATGGTTTGAGTGGCCTTTGTGCCCTGACAGAGGTTCTACAGGTACTTTACCATCTCTTTATACCAACACAGTTGTAAATGAGTCTTGATGAAACAAGCTCTTTCATGTGAATATATCTGAACGCAAAACACTAATTTTAATTGACGGTACTACTTTTTTCTCAAAATGCACCATCATTTCCCTTTTTCATGCTGATCACTCAGAACCATATAGAAGCAGATGTAAACACACACACAACTTGCTGTCGTGCTGTGAATGACTGAGCAAGGCTAGAAAAACCGAGTGTGTATGTGCCCTTGAGCTCTTATTTAGTTATTTGTTTATTTACTTTTAAAGCATGAAAGTCAGATAGAACTATTAACTCCAGAATCATAACAGAGGACTCTAACCTCCAGCAGACAGTCAGAATGTTGTTTCGTGACTGGGCAGAATACAAGACAAACAGTTAAACACAGCAGAAAAAACCCCACAGCTTACCAAAATTGCACTTTGTGGCCTTCAAAAGAACTGTCAGTGGCCTTCAAAAAATCTGTCAGTGGCCTTCATGACCAAGCATGGAAATTGTTAAAGGCTCTTCTTAATTGACCCTCGTCCCCTTTCTGTTTACCTCCCCTTCCCCAGATGGACATGGAATGGCTGGGCCACCTTTGCTCATCTCAGCTGCAACAGGGTTGCAAAGCAGAGACAAACTGAACTTACTTGGACTGAGCGATATGATTCATATGGGCAAAAAGGGAGCCTCCCTGTAACCTGGCCAAAAGAAGGTTTGATGCAAGGCATAGGTGGCCTGTAGCACATTTTGTACATACAGCTGGAGCCAAGAGTCTTCATGGTCTTCTTATGTGGGGCTCTATGTCTAAAACATTAGTCTGATAAGGACCGGCAACTAAGAATGACATCCGATGTATTGTCATGAATCCAACAAGAGTATTCTCTCCTACTAAGTCAGAAGTGACCTGTTCACCCAAGCCAAATCTCAAGTTATCCTACATGAAATCTTATGTAGAAGAAAAAATGCACACACAAACGGTTTGGAAAGTGCCACCCCTTCTTCCACTTAAACTCTCATTCTGATTACAAAACCATAAAAGATCAATTTGTTCTTCCAGTGTTCATTAACTTGAACAAAGAGCTTGGACTGGCTAAAACCAAGTGACTCTTGAAGCTTCCCAACACTGTAGTCCCCAAATTACAGAACGTCCAGCACAGACGGCTTCTACCTACGTAACAGTGGCTGCAGTGAGTTGGATAAAAGATCCAAGTAGGTCATGGCACGCTGAAGAGTTTCTACTAGAAAGTAGCAGATGTCTTGGGAAAAGCTATTACAACAAAACAAACAATCCCACATTAAAAACAAAACAAAGAAAACCACCAACACTCCCCACCCCCCAAAAAAAACCCCAAAAGCTAAAAAGCAAGCTTACTGTGAGATAATTTCTACAATATATCCATCTAACTTTCCAGTGTCAATAGCCCAGGACTTCCTAAGATATCCACATCCTTGCATTTAATAACCCTTCTTCTGTGAATCCACAGCCTGCAGCAATGAGTTCCATAACTGAAGTGCATATCATGTGAAAGAATTTTTTCCTGTTCTGTTTTCAAACTTCCTGCCAAGTAATCAAGTAATTTTAATTTCCATTTGGCACTGAGTCATGGCTTATGAGCCTATGAGAAATAACTGTACTACAACTTTATAGACCCAGACACCCTTCTCTGCACTTGTTCAGATTCTGTTGTGAACTTTTTGAGCTGAAGCATTCAAAAGGCAAATATCTTTTAGATGTATAGACGTAAGCATTGTTAGTTCCATAAAATTACAGTGATAGAAGAATTTGTCTCCTGGACAACAAACCCACAACTATAATAGCTGTACAGCAGCTACTGGTAGGTTTTGGCTGACAAGAAGCAACTCAAATTTCACAGGTGAAACACCCAGTAGCCTTAGCCAGAACATCACTGTGCTGGCTGCTATACAAACTAAACAAAAATCAATTTCCCAGGCAATTTAATAATATAAAAATAGATGCATATGTGAATAAACACTCATAAAAGGAAGGGGAAGAGGAGAAGATAAATTTGGCATGAAAACATGTCCTCTGTTCAAATGAGTGTTTTGTGATTTTCAAAAAAAGACGTGCTATTTAACTAGCATTTCAAATTAACAGACAGTTTTTAGAAAAATAAAATTTAGTGACTCAAGGCTAAAACAAATAAGCTTAAAGTTGATGCAATATTAATAATCCAATCAGGCAGTTGTACTTGGGGGAGGAACAGAGCTCAAGGTCTTGCAAACTACAAACAAAGAGAAGAGATAGCGCTGCAATTCTTTTTTAAATATTGTGTCTTTGTCTTAAAGACAAAGAACTGTGTTGTCACTTCCCAGCACACCTTTAACTTCCATTTACGTTTCACTTGTCCCAGCACAATCACCACCATGCTGTCTATCATTTGTAGCTCAGCAGAATGCAGCAGAACTTCTTTCACCTTGCACAGTATCTGACTCTGTTAATCCTGGTACCAAATCTCCTCCCCCAAGCTGTGCTTAAAAGGAACTTCTTAGATTACCACAAGTTCCTCTTAACACCTATATTTTCTAAATGTACAGTACTCATGCTGATTGTGCTTTCACGGGTGTCTGCAAGCTGTACTCTGACGGTGAAGCAGCCTGCTCTCTGAACTGTCCCGGAGGAACAGTTATCCTCCTCATGTTCTGACTGATAATTATTTCCCAAGCACGGAGAGAATATGCTTTTAGTGTTATTGCCAAAAGTTCCTCCTTTTGTCAATGAAATGTATCAATACCAGCCAAAACTATAAACTTAGGAAAAACGATATGTCTTGAATACATGCCACAGAGCTGTCCCAAAGCAAAGCTATTCTCTTTTATGGCCTTGCAGCCACACATTGCAAGGTGCAACTCTTTAGTATAGGAAGGCTGTTGTTTTTCCCTTCCTAAATGCCAGAATCCTGGTTACCAGTGAGATACAGTGAAGTCAAAATCTGGAGCCCTAAGCTACTCCCATGCCTCCACGTGGCTTAACTCGTGCTGCTGTTTACTCCATGGTACAGCTGGCAAGCAAGTGCAAAGGGCTGGTTGAGGACAAACGCTGATAACAATTTGCTAATCTGATGCTATTCAGTGTTATCATTAATGGCTTGGATGACGGAATAGGTTGTACACTTCTTAAATTGACAAATGAGAACAGCCTGGAAGGTATAATATCATGTTGGCAGATGGGGGCTAGAATTCAAAATTATCTTAATGCACTGAAATAAATAACGTGCAGCTTCAGTGGTGCGAAGAGTAGCACTTACGAACTTCATCTATGGCAAACAAATGAGCAAAATAGAAATACTTTAGAAATTATCTGGCTATTTCAGTTATTCAAAAATAACATGTTAAGCAACAAAAGGCAAAACTGTGAAAATGGCAACTTTTATATCGGAAATTTTAAATGAAAACTTTCTACATGGCATGGAAACCCTCCTTTCCATCCAGCATGAGGAAGAATTTGTCTGTTGTATGATGTCCAGGGCACCACTCTTCAAGAAAGATGAAGACTGCTTGGAAAGGGCTCAGAAAAGAATGACAAGAACAACAAGTGTTTGATGTAAAAAATATGTCCCATTAAGAGGAATGGAAAGAATTGTGCTTGACCTGTATAACTAAGAGAAGATTGGGGGGGGGGGGGGGGGAGGGGGGTGTGGCGGGGCAGTGATAAATACCTTTCCTTCAAAGGGAAGAGTAACGAGCAATGTTCCGTATATAAGGGGATGGGAAAAGGAGTAACCAGTTTAAATTATGGCAAGATAACACAGATACCAGAAAACAAAAAATAAAGATGTTTCTAGTTTCTGTAGAGCACTAGAAAACATTGATGAGAGCTTATAATTTTTCTAGTCATAGCTGATGCTGCCTTGATGCAGACACAGACCCAAGTCTGAGTCCTCAAACTCTCTTTGAGCCCCTTCTCCTGCAGCTCCCCAGCCCCATTGCTGAATCCACCGGGGTACCTGCTTTGAAGGACAGAGCAAGGCAGATGCTTGCATATACAGCTAGTTTCCATTTTCCACATATCCCAGCATTTGCCATGAAATGGCAATGACAGTTCATTACAACAGTCCAGATGGTGATCGCTTCCTTCTTTTTCTACTCTGTTTTTCCTTTTTTTCCTAATATTTTTAAATATGAATTGAGTACAAGTATTTGCAGTCTGCTATATTAGCAAATGCACTACTTGCACTAAATGCTCTGTCTTAAGAGGAGATAATATTTGAGATGCTTCTATTAAAAGAGAAAGCTATAAGAAGCATTAATGTCAATAAAGCACTTACAGAGCCCCATGCAATTAAACAGAAATTGGAAAGAAACACTTGACGTTTTCTGTAAAAAAAATTCTCCAGTAAAAGCTAAATATGTACCAAATACATATTTATGTGTGTGTGTTTTTTCTCTCAGAAGCCCGTAAGAACGCCAACAAGACATTTTGCAGCAACTAGGCTATTAAAAAATAACTATCAGAAACACATTATCTATTTGTCTCAGCAAATAGCTATGTAGTTATGCTAGTTGCAGCATTTTTTTTTTTAATTTAGTACCATAAGAACTGAACAGCACTGAGGACTGACTTCAAATAACACCTCAATACAAAATTTACAGTACGTATGAATACAAAAAAACCGTGACCACCTCTGTCATCAGCTTGTTTCACTAAGCTTTACTGCATTAAGTATGAGGGAATGTGCTGTTTAGAAACCAGATACACACTGCAAAGAGTGAGCAGACAAACCAAGTTGCCTGTGACCAATTTATAATCTGGAAGCTATTTCTGCGAGCCATTCGGGAAAGATGAACAAAGACAAGATGGTTAGTCTTCGCCCCCTAGTGTCTGCTTAAGAATGTAAAACAACCATAAAAGAAAAAAAAAAATTAATTTCTTTTGAAAACCACAGAGAACATAACTCATGTTCATCCAAAGTGTTACATAAGCATAAAGATTCTTTGTAAGACATCAACTCACAGTTAAGAAAAACCCAACAGTAAGAGGAATAGTATTTGCTGTGTAGAGAGCAACTCACAGTGTATACTTCGTAATCGTATGCACATAGCGGTATAAAAGACTGACATAATTTGCTTCAAGAACTCAAGCAAGAGGTGTTCTGTAATTAGATGTTCTGTCTGGGTTCTGTAAATTAGAGTGGTTTGCATTAATAGGACTCTGCAAATAACTGCTCAGCAGCACATTAGATGTGGTTAAGTACTGATGTTGAAAACCAGTTTACTGTTAAGCACACTTAAGTAAGGAATACTGCAATGATTGACCCTGCACAGCTTTTCATCCTCACCCACAGGGTTAACAGGAGTAACAGTTCAGTTTTGCTAAAGCCCACAAGAACATGAAACCTGGAGCTGGTTATGAAGACAGCTATTCAAAGGGCGGATAAACTGCCTCCTGCTGCTGGTGGGAGCCTAGTGGCAGACATTAATTGCCCTCCAGGGCAAGAAGGGCTCCTTACCTACTTAAAGAGAATCTATTCAGTTCTGAACAGCACAGTATTTTAGTGTAGGTGGTCTTTCTAAAATAAAAGGAAAAAATATGAAATAAATTTGCAAGGTGATGCAACACACAAGACAAGCCTGCACTTGTACTGTCATTAGTATAATATGTACTTGAAATGTATGTAAATATGTACAGCTGATCCTGTCATAAAATAATCTTCTCTTTTACATTGCAGACCATGTTATTTAAAGGCAAAGCATAGCAACCCTGGCAGGTAAATTGCTCAGTGTTACGTGTCAGAGTATCACCTCCCATTTAGCTTTTTATAAAAGCCATTACCTAGCAATGATCACAGTGATAAGGCAGCTTGTTATCCATTCCTTCCTTACTGAAATAAGCACAGCCTCATGGACCAGCTGGGGAGATTGATTCAATTGGATGCTAAAGGTATGTGACAAGACATATTATAGTGCGGTACCAAGAATTTTGTTACATTTTGGTAGTTTTTTTCAGGTCTGATGACCAAAACGACAAAATCTGTCTTCTTTTTCTTGTAACCTTGTCCAAAAAGAGCAGTAGTATTTTCAAGATATAAAGAAGGGAGATATGAAAAAATCTGGTAGGAAAAAAAATCATACACTTACTTAAGAAATGAGGAAAAGTCTCTAGATATTGATCCTTTATGCATTTAGAATAAAGCTAGGACAGTTTTAATTAGGTAATTACTTCTCTGAATGATACCATACTTCAAAGATGTTTAGATTAAGGCAAAGAGGAAATCACAAATCTATCTATCTTGACTAACTAAGCCTTGCTTGGAGGCCACATCCAACCTTCTGGAAATAACTCCTTCCAGGTAAGAGCTCTGGCTGAAGATGAATATCTTTTAAAAGCCCTTCTTGTTTTAATATGTTCATTAATGAAAATCCAATCAATCACAATTAATCGCTGGGAATACAAAAGTAAAAATGTTGTACTTATTTCTGCTATGCAACAGCTTAGCTTCCAATTCTTCCCAATGAGTCCTGTTATATCTTTTTCCCCACTAGATCAAAGAGCCTATTACTATTATCTACCAGTTCTCTGTACAAGTAGTTGTAGACTGTGATCAATTACCTGCTGACTGAAGTTTAAAATCCCTTTAAATTCAATTTACAATGTTAACATTAAAGGTACTGTGAATTTCTGAGGGTTTTGTATAAGCTCATAATAGTATGTCCTTGGCCATGTATCCCTAGTTTACATGCAGGGAAGCCATTTCTTCTTTTAACAACATTGACTGGAAAATCAGGTTTATCTGACTAACCATAATGGTTCTTAAGGCTTCTCTGGTATTCAGTGTTTCCCAAGCAAAGCGTCTGCAGCCCATCCTGAACACATGAACTACCTCACTAGTTCTTACATGTATGTTCTATATTTGGCTTCAAAGCCATGGTTTGCTCCTGGACCTGGGTTCCTCTCATTTAGTTATCTCCTTGCTTTTTCACTTACCCATCCTCTACACTTTGGGTCTTCTATAAGTATCAGTTTTGTTCACATCCTTGTGAAAAATATTTTTTATTGTAGCGCCTACATTAAATGTACTTTGTGTTGCTACTAAAAGAACATAGACTCTCAAGACCTTATTGTCTGATATGTCTAAGGTCTTGCACAACCTTACTGTCTATCTAGCAGCAGCTTAGATACTCTAACTCACTTAGAGCTAGTTCAGCTGTGTTGGTTACACAACCTTAGTCCAGATACACACAGCCTAAGCTTTGGGCAGTATAGGATGAAGGGTTAATAATTTATAATCTCCCAGCTACCCATTATTGTGGTACCTATTCCTCATAAACAGACCAAATCCCAAAATAAATGTCTGGTCCCAATTTACACATTTCATACTATTTTCCAATCCATCACTTGAGAAATTTCATACTAGAAATTTACCACCTGCCCTATGATGAGTAGTTAGCAATCATCTGTCTGTCTGTCTTTATTTTTCTTTTTTAATGATAGCCTTTTCTAAAGAAATCTGAAAATAAAGTAAGGATTCTTAAAGACACCCACCTAGTACTGCTAATTCTTCTGGTGAAAGTAATGAAAGCAGCAAATCTTATGCATTAACAGCAAAACTTTCACCATCAGATGAAATATCATGTACACTTGCTGTAGTAGCTGTGCACAAGAGCTGAAACCCAGTTTAGTTAAAGTATTTGCATAGATTCTGAGTTACACTTCTGCTGATTAAGCTAACAAGTGGGTTTTGATGGCAGTGGATGTTTACGTAGTGGTATGCTATCATTCTCTTAGTACAGTGAGTGTAGGAGGAATAAACACACAGCACTTTCCCTGGAGAAAAGGTCCTGACCTGCTTGTGGTCTCTTGTTGGAGTCTATGGGCAGCAGATACAGACACACGCTATGAACATAATTTGCTCTGCTGTTATTTGGGGAACCCACAAAGTGCTTGTCCCACTGCACAAGCACTGGTGAGAGAGAACCCTCCGGCAAAACCAGAAACGCACTCCATTCCAGTGTGAAGAACGAAAGCACACACGGCTGAACAGCTGTGCAATGGGATCCAGTATCACTAGAGCTAGGAGAGAAAATTTTGAACAGTTTTCCAGCAGAAATTTGTTTGATGATAAAAAGAGTTGACAGTAAATTATACCAGTATCAAAGTTCTTACACAGATCTTTAAAGAACAACATAAAGACAATTCTTTCCCTTCAGAAACATTTTGAAATCCAGCACCATCTGGGATTTCATTATCACAGCCTGGAGACTGTGCAGAGACCAAAGCGACATCCCAGAGTGCTGATGTGATCCTGATAGCTTTGGCAGATGACTCTTAGATCCCTTTATTCCTTTGACCAACTGTAACAGCCTCAAGTAAATCAGTCTTATAAAGGATATATTCTCTTGCTACCATACATGCCATACTATTAAATTTGGGTTTTGGTTAAAAATGGAATTAGGGAAACATTTAATTGCTGTTAAACACTGATCTAAATAATATATTTTCAGATGCTAATTATTGCTGTCTCACAAGCTGTCTTTGATTTACTGATCTTATGGACTTTCTTAATGATAGAATAAAGTAGCGGATTACAATCAGTAAATGAAGCACTCTGCAAAGAGACTGGTCCAGTTATGACAAGAAAGGTCTTCTTAAGTTTCCCTCATTTGGATATTTTGAGAGAGAACATTCTGTTCAAATCTGTGATCAAAAGATCATTCAGCAACAAGCATAAGAAAATGACTACATTTTCAGGTATTGATAATATTTGTTACTGTTATAGCTCTTAGATTTTAAAATGTTTTGTTTTGGTTTGTTTCTTTTTAACATCAGTTTGCAGAAAACATGAGGTAGATGGAAGCTAAAAACATTTCTGTTTCAAAGTTATGAAATCAGACAAATATGAACCTAAAAATAGAGAGTTGATTTACTTTTGAACCTGTAGCCTTTTTAAAAGTTTTATCCAGGAACTTCTATTAGGGAAAGAGTGAAATTCACTTTCATATCATTCCATATCATTCCCTTTTTCCCTTATTCCTCAGGGCAAGTAGGAAGGCCTTTAATGGGATGTTACTGTAAAAATGCTTAGCTTTTAACAGTAGGTTCTCAGCAATCTGTCATTTTAGATCACTGAGATACGTCAAAATCCAATCTTTTCCACAGAATTGGAACTACTCCTTTATATTAATGTGCTTAAAAATTCATGTGCTTAAAATATTGTAAGATATAGTCTGTTCTCAAGCAGCACTGAACTCATCTCTTAGCACACAACTCTTCCATCCTCAGAAGCAAGTTCACTACCTAAAGAGAGAATTTACAATTACAGAGAAATTTTACAACTGCTTTCCAATATCAAAAATGATGTGGTTTCTTTTCAAAAGTGCCATTTAGATGCTAATATTAAAAATTTGTTTTCACTTTGTCCCATATTAAGGAATATTGGAAAAGATACGATTGTACTTAATAAAGAAACTACTGCCACATTTGGAAGACAGAAGGAAGTACCATCAGGAGTTTGCCTCATCCACTTCATTTCATGGAGTGCATAATATTGTTCAAACACGAAGCAAGACTCGCAAAGTGCTGTGGCTGTTAGTAGTCGCGGGCTGTATGGCCATCGTTATCTGGCAGATCTGCAGTCGCTTCATCTACTACTTCAGCTGGCCAACCACAACTACAGTGGTAGTTCAGTATGTGGAAAATGTCAAATTCCCTGCTGTGACATTTTGCAACTTGAACAGGTAAAGGTTATGTTTGTCTGCTCTTGAGAGGCAGCACCTCTTTATCCGAAAGCCGTCAGGTTCCACAACTTGATTGAGCAAATCACATAATACTTCAATAATGGACTTCAGTGCTGTCCATCAGGAAAGTGCCTCCAGTGCCTCATCATGTTTTTGAAATTTGTCAAGTGGATTCTAGGAGTAAGGATCACCTTTGATTTATACTGTGTTCATCAGCCACAGAGCTCATGGGAAGGTAGATTGTCTCTACACTGGGGTGTATGTAGTGTGTTAGTAAAGCAGGTATATGAGATTACCGCAAATGCACTTAGAAATCAATTTTCTAAACGATGGAAGATGGGGGTTTTTTTGAAAAGAACAGGTCCTCTCAGCTGGTTTCTCACATGTAAATGCAACTTGTCATCGGTTCTACAAATTTGGTTGTTGGCTTATGCAGCGGGTTAATCTACTTGGGGTTTTTGTTATTTATTTTTTTAATAAACAACCACACACAACAGAAATGTTTCCAATACAACTGACCAGAATAGCCACGGGAAGGTGTCCATTTTCTGTTTTCAGATATGGAAAATACCTTCCTAGAAATGAAGACTATATTGTTTATTCACGTTGTAGCGATCAAAGTGCAACGTGGTGGGCAAGAATCAGTTTGAGAGTAGAAAACAAATTGTGTCACAGATCGGGCAAGAGCGGCCTTGAGATCAGTCCTATAATTCTGCAGAACTCCACACAATTCTTTCTCCTTCCCACTGACAGGTTTCAAGCTCATGCAGTAAACAACCTCAAAATAATTTTTTTGATTTGGAACATTGTGTCTGGAGTTCTCAAAAAATTTGGTATGGAAGATAAACATTCTCAAGAGCTAAATGATTTTCTTCTGGGGAACCAGAACTTCAGCATCAAAGAGTTTACAAGGAAAAACGGTTTTTATCTGAACAGCAGCACATTGCTAGAATGTGAATTTTTTGGAAAGCCATGTTACCCACAGGTAAATACGTTTATTTTAGTAAAAGAGTAGCATGGAGGGGATGTATTCTTACCACTCAGCTTGAAACGTCTAGCTTTGCCAGCTACTACCCATTTTCCCTTTACAGTCAGCCAATGGAGAAAAAAAGTCCTGCTCTAAATCACCACAAGGAATTCTCCCACTGACTGCAGAGACAGCCTACTGGACTCCCTGAGCTGTAAAATGGCATTTCAGTCTAAATTGCTCTCTGCCTAGTGCCACTTCTGCACAGACAGCTGTCACACCTCCAGGCTGTATCTAACAAACTTTTCCATAAATGGCCTATAACAAAGGTCAGTTTGAACAGAGTATTTTTGCATGACATGATTGTGCAGTTTTGCTCTTCAGGTTAAGAGTAGAGACAGCCAGGGTGACTATATGCAGAGTCCACAGGGATTTTAAATGATGAGGTGAAAACAACCCATCTTTGGGAATTTTGGACAACAGCCAAAGAATGTGATTGTCCCATTTTTATGACAATTCTTCCATAGAGCAATTCCCAGTTTAATAGAAATGTGAAAAAAAATTAATGCCTATATTCCCTCAGATTAGGTTAACCTTCAGATATGCTGTGGCTTCTAAAATTAGGCATTGAAGAGTCCTCTTAATTGAAAGACACTAGTGTTAATAACTAAAACTAAAGCAATGAGATGCAATCATATTTTAAATGCTGAGGTGGCTTTGGGAAAAAAATGAAATATTGTAGTTTCATGTGTAACACGACATTTAGTTTTAAAACGGTCATCACTAAACATCTACTGGAAAAATTAAACAAGTTGGTTTTGAATATATAATTTCTATGTAATGTAACAGGTACAGAAAAACAACAGGACTTCATTAAATGATTCTGAAAACCTCCTAGGTATTAATAAACAATGTGAAATTTCTCCTTTAAACTTGATTTTCTATAGAATGAGATGAAATCCTTTTGAAAATTTCCATCAATTACCACTGTTCTGATTGTAATATTTAGCACTGCTTTTGGGGACAAAAAAACCCGAAACCAAATGAAAACAACCACCCCAGTAGTCCAGCTCTTGCATTGTAATTCATTAAGGAATGTTCTTTAATTTTATTTTCCCTATTTTCCTTTACTGAAGGATTTTGAACATATTTTCACGGAATACGGAAACTGCTTTACTTTTAATCACAATGACCTTCCAGCAAGAAGAGTGAGTTTGTCTGGAAGAGGCTTACATCTGCTTTTTGATGTCCAACAGGTACAGCTATCCTAATGATTATAAACAAAAAAATCATATAACAACTTATAGATGAGTAGAGGTGTTTTGTTGTGGGTTTGGTTTTAATTTTTTGCTTGGTTGGTTTTACCGAGACCTTCAGAATTTCATGCACAAAATTCAGTATGAAGACTATTTTGGAGTGAGAGGGTATTTTAAAGGAAAGATCTAATACAGGTTTTAAAAGTCAAAATTATTATTGTCTCTGTCCTCTACTAAATGGTTCTGAATCTTGTGTGTGAGCATACACATGTGTATATACACAGTTCACCTACAACTGAAACATGTCACCAGAGCAGTAATTTAATTTTGTACAAGCACTTTGGGATAACATCTTTTCACTGGAATAAAAGGTCTAGTAGGGAAGGTCACATGGTGCCAATTTCTGAGTAGTACTGAATTTTACTTGCAGCAGCAGCTGAAAGTCCTCAACGCCAGCTAAGATCTGGTCTTTTCACTGTAAATAGTTTCTGACCTTACTAGAATTGTCTTTGACCAACAAAACCCAGAAAACTCAGGAAATATCACCTTGTGAAATCAGGGATGAAAACTAAAGAGTGATAAATGACTTAGACATTCACTTTTGTTCTCTAGGAATTATGAGAGAGGAGTGACACGTTCTAGAAAGAGTAATGGAAAGTTTGCTGAATTTGTGATGGGTAGTTGCAAGTAAAAGGAATGAATATCCAACTTACAAGTAAATGTTCATCTATACCTTCTTGCTTTTGAAATTGGGACATGACAGAAGGAATAAAAAACCTGAAAGTTTATAGTGACCAGAAGGAAACCCACAGAAGTAACCAACAAAGGAAATTCAAGTCAGTTTGCTTTTATGCATTTCTGTAAATAGCCAAAAATGTGACTAGAATACAAGACCAAATGAAAAAGCATAGAACCATTTTAAATATAGCTAAAGCTGAAGCTGGTAAACAAAGCCAGAACTATTTTAAATAATTCTTTTTCTATCAGGAACAATTCACTGATGAACCTGCTCTTGGTTACACTGATGCTGGTATAACTTTTGTTATCCATTCACCTGAGGAGCTTCCACGCTTTGATGGTTTAGGTTTATTAACACCGGTCGGCACGCATGCACAGGTTGCGATCCGCCAGCTGAAGGTAAGGACTTTGTCCATCAAGTGGAAATATTGGTCTTTACTGTCTCTAATTATCTTCTGAAGTGTGACAATGAGTTAGATATTTTGAAAGTTAAAATACCTATCACGGCAAAGTGACTCCTAAAAAACCCTAACATTTCCTTCAGACACAAATAAAATTACTGCTATTTGGGGGTGGTGGGGGGGAGGATGTGGAGATGTCATTGTTCTTCATAATCTGTATTTATTAAAGTCAGTCTTTCTTTCTTAACATCTTACAGTCTCACTGACATATAATGATACAAGGACACCACAGCATTTCCTCATCAACTCATTCTGTTACCATTAAGGTTGTCTCAGATTCCTAGTGAAATCCAAGTGAAGTGGACTACCCTTCAGCGCTAGGCTGTCTGAGCAGGTCCTACTTATGCTGTGAGAGAGGAGATGATTTTATAATCCCAAAACCATGAAATGTAATTGCCTCCAATTAAATCACAATAGTATTGCTTAGGTCTTCAACAGGCTTCCTTCAGCACTTTAAAATGTGAGAAAATAATACCTAAATTTAAAACAGAGACAAAAAAAAATTTAATTTCTGTTATTATTACCCTACAGTCAATTATCCAGGAATACCCATGGGGAGAGTGCAAGCCTGATATAAAGCTTCATTACCACAAGATTTATAGTACTAATGGATGTTTGCGGGAATGCAAAGCTCGGTACATAAAGGACTGGTGTGGCTGTTTGCCATTCATTCTTCCAGGTATTTCTCAGGAATATACTGATCACCTTGCTAGGGAAAGGAGATGGGGCATGTGCTCGAGGGATATCTGCAGCTGGATTAATTAAAATTATATAAATTTGCCTTTTTTTTTTTTTAATTCAGAGTAAACAAGCAAGATATTTGGTCAGCTCTAGACATAGCATTTGGGTCACTGGATATTCTTAGGATACAGACCAAAAAAACTTGAAAAAATAAAAAAAAGCCTCAGTGCTGTAAGAGAAGTCTCTAGTCTTCCACTTGACTTTCTAAGGAGCTGGAACTAAATCCATAAGAAACCATAGATTTTCACAGGTACTGAAGAAAACCTACTTCGCAAGTGTTTAGAAGACATAGCAGAACTAATTGCTTGAAGACAGAAACCAAGGTCCCCAACACGAACCATGGAAAGAGTCTGGCACCAGAAGAGGGCTCTGCAAAAGCCAAAAGGGTGCATGAAGCCATCTAACCAGCCTGAAATGCAGAGTACGGGTGTATGCTGTAATACTGCCCTCAAGAATCCAGGCATCTTAATCACTCCAGAAATGTACAGCAGTAACACTGAGATCTGACCAGCCTTCTCCCTCCCACCTTTTCAGCATTAAAAGTAATGATAATACTGTTACATCTCCCTGAAGTAAGAGCTGGAACTAAAATCTCCACTCTCACAGCTCTTTTTGTCACAATTAGTGGGCAAAAAAGACACTGTCACATCTGCACTTTCTGACTCAATGTAGTTTTTAGTATCTCCAAGCAAGGCAGAATATTCTCACTTAGAGAGACCCATTAATGAGTAATCTTTAGCCTGTTTGTTTGACAGCCTCTTGGAAAGGAGGTTGGCAATCTCCTGGACGCTCTCACAGAAATGGATTTGAGAAGGAATTTAAGTCTAGGTCTCGGATACCCAGGGTGAGAGATTTATACACTGTCCATTAGGTAAAGGAGAGCAATGCCTGCTTTATCTTCTGTGCTAAAGTGCTAAGCAATGTTTCCACGCAAGGGAAAAATTGGGGTGAAACTGAGACCATCTGAAATCTGAACATTTTGCTGTTAGCTAAAGGTGCTGTCTTACCCCTTAGGTTTCCAAACAACTCTTGAATGAAGTTCAAAACTTTTGCTGAAACACATGGGATGCAATCATATATCCCATCCACCCTACTTTGTTTTCCCTTATCCACTAGGAAAGGCAGAAATTCCTGACTTTAGCAAGCTAACACAGTGAGCCACAAGCTTAAAGGCGGTTCTGTCTAGCACACGTAATAAAGAGGTTGCTCTGACAGCAAGCCTCCTGGCTTGGTCTGTTGTCTCTTTTCGCTACGTACCCCTTTTGGTGTTGGTAACTGCACTGTGTCCAACTGAATTGATTTCTCAGCTGTATAACGATAAATGTGAAGTGGTGAGGAGGCTCTGATGACATTACATTTCAGTTTAGTACAAATAGAGCTAAGGGTTAGACTGTTAATAGAAGTTCCTAAATTTTGTTGTTTGTTTTTAAGGAAATGGAACAGAATGTGATTTGATGAAGTTTTACAATTGTGTTTATCCAGCAGTCTGTAAGTAATAACTTCATATTTTCTAAGCCAATTCCAAATAGTAGACAACATCTATCAGTTAAAACAAAGTACTGAAAACCAGTACTGAAAAGGAGTACATCCCAGTTCATTTAATGTTCTGAAAATAGAGACCAGACAGATCATTAAATAGATGGCAATTTAAAAAAAGCATAAGAATTCATTTTAGTAATCAGAAATGGTTTAAAATGGAAGAATATTCAATTTATCTGTTTTCAGTTATCGAGCCTCTGGCTTGCATTTTTGCATCTTCATGGTAACATCCACCTAGCTCCAATGTTGTATTCTTTTTGTTTGTGACAAAAGTAAACAGGAAAGTGATAACAGAGTTGCTAACTGATAGAAAACATAATTAAAGATCACTGGACTTTAAGGTTTTATCGTTTCAAAAGTAAAATTAATTATATTTTTTCAAAGTGCAATATATATATTTTTCAAGTTCAATATTTTTGAATTCAAAATGGAATTCCCTTCCATAAGCAAATCCTCTGCACACAGTAGATATTAAATTTGTAAGTAACTACCACAGACTCCCTGAGAAGTAACTTCTTATGAGTTTTAGAAAACTTCCTTTTTAATTGTTTTGGATTCTGCTACGTAACATGACTCTCCCTTCCCAAAGAAATGGATGATTAAGATACCAAGTACATTAACAAGGCGGGGGGGGGGGCCAGGTATGGGGGCGGGGGGGGCTGTGCAGTGGTTTGTTTCCATTTTGATTAGGTGTGTGCAACATTCAGGCAAAGTCTAGTACTATGAACAATGACTATTTCTTTTTCTTGTGGTTCTTTTGAAATAAATTCCACTCAGTTCACTTTCTTTTATAATCATGATCTTTGGTAGCCTGTCATGGTGAAATACATATATTATTTTACTTGCTGGATATTCTGTGACCAAGTTTCAAAGAAACAACTGAGCAATAAACAAAAATGACCTCTAAGTCCTATCAAGGATGGATAGGATTCAGAGCTGGACCACAGAAGGGACTGGCATCACAAAGAACCACATGGTCATCACATGGTGAACCTGGCTCATAGGTGTCCGGTCCCCAGGACCCCAAGTTAGGTGCTAAGTCTCCTTTTACAGTGCAGGAGAGATTAGACATCTGATAACAAAATCTCAAATGACAGCACACTGATCCAGGATCTGTGGGACCTACCATTGGTGAGAGCATTTATTTTAGGAACTTTGAAGGCTGGCTATCCAGAATGAAATCCACAACCCCAGCATCCCTGCAGGGTACCTCAAATCATCAACTAACAGGCTGAGATACCTCATCCCCTGCTGTTTGCTAAAGGGAGAAGCCCACACACAGAGGGAAGAGACAAAACAGCTGCCACCACACAAGGACAAATGGAGCATCACAAGCAGCAGGTTATGGTACATATTTCAGAGTACCATATGGCTTTAGGGGGTGCTTTATGCTTTAGGAAACATTTATGCCTTACCATTTTACTTCTACATGAACTTTCTCTAACTTTACCAGCTTTCTGTAATGATTTCTTTCTGTTAACGCCTCATCAGAAAAATGGTTCCCTACTTTCATGAGCAACCAGACCTGCAGAATTTTGTGACTTCTCTTTGGTTTTTGAATAAACAAAGCAGCCCCTAGGACCTCCCAGGTGCCTTAAGCCAATTATCAACTGGCAGGCAGGGGTTAAGGTAAAGTGAACTTAGCTTACTGAGATTTTTATGTAGTTATCGGATGGTAGTAAACTTCAACTGGCATTGCTCTGGAAGCTCTGAAATGAGCTAGGCAGACATCAAGGCATCAAGACCAAGGATTATATACCTAAGTATGTAACCAGAAAGCTAGCATAGAAGATGGAAAGCCTTCTGTTGTCCTATTGTTCAACTGTGGATGAGAAATAATAAGTACATAAAGCTGCAACGAAGACAGAAAGGCTTACAGGTGCTGAATTTCTTTGGAAAACGCAACCAAACAAATCTGAACCCTTATTACTGTGCACCAGTTTCCCAAATGCTTTACAAATACTTATTTGTTCCATCAAAACTGCTAAGTATCCACTTTTCTCAGGATAACCCATACATTTATTAAAGTAGGTTAAAAGTACTTTTGTAAGTTTTTTAAAAACGTTTTTAAACTGTGTGCTTTTTTAGAAATATTATGTAAATTCTTTCTCCTGAAATTTCAGATGATATAGAGATAAAAGGATTATGTACAGTAGGAAGCCACAATTCCACTTGCCCTGCCCCATGTGAAGAAACGGATTATCCTACCACTGTCACCTATTCAAGTTTTGGAGGAGAAAAAGCCATAAAATACTTTTCTACAAAACTGAAGAAAAGCCCAGAATACATCAGGTAATGTTGCTTAAAACCTCATCTAATAAAGAAATTATAAATTACTTCTGAGTGTGCTAAGAGAGTGTACGATGTAAATATGACCTTTGAAAGAGATATACTCATGTGTGGTGTTACTAAAGTTGTCTGTGAGATAAAATAATCTCTTAGACAAAATTGCTTGAGATTTTTATATAATCATATATATATTTATAAAATAGTTACATCTAGGACTTGTGGATAACATACAATGTTAATTACATAAAAAGTAATGTTCCCAATTACCTTCTGTGTTATTGATCTCTTACAACAAAGTTTTTTGATCATTTTTGCAATTCAGAATAAAGAAAGGGCAATCCACAATCCATATGAGCAATCTGTCTAACAGAGAAGAGAAATCTTCACTCTTCCATGGCTGAAGTAAATGAACAGCCTAAATAGGTGCTATATAAAGTTGTTCCCTCTTCTCCTCAACCCATTCCCAAAGGAAGCTTCACGAGCACTGAGGAGCTAGGTTTTATTGTAGCAATAATGTCACAAGTTTCATCATCTTTTCTATTGTTAGTAGAATTCACTAATACCATTTATATCACAAAATTTCCTTAGAAAATATTCAGTACAATATTAATTCTCATGAGGTAGCAGAAGAGTGAAATAGCATGGTTCTATCTACGTGACTGACAGCAGAAGAAAGAAGGTCTATACCCAAATGAAGAGAACTTCTAGTGTGAAAACTCGTCTCAACAGTATTGACCACATGTTTTATCCAGGAAATGGTGTTGGAACTTAGGTTACTCATAGAGATGTGTCGCTCATTATTAGCACTGAGCTGACATAATCTTCATACTTTTAAATTCATAGAAGAGATATCATATATGCTTTAATAGAACACACATTTCTTACTGTCAATATATAATAAATTGATGCCATATTTCCTTGCAAACTCAAGCATTATACATCCAAAAATAGAATGTTTTCCATATTTTTTGCTAGAAAGATACAATCTAGCTGTGAAAGAGCATAGACTGAATTGTCTCTTGCTCACAGACATAGATGTCAGCAGTACAAATAAGTATTGACAGGTGCTACATGAACTCATAGTATCCACAACAACCAAATAGGTTTATAAAGAACTGTAGAAAATTTGGCTACTGAAATATCTGTGAGTATTTCATTGTTTCAGTGACTTCAATTTTCTCGCTCTTGAAGCAATCAGTCTGCAAATGCTTGCAAATATTTATTTGTAAACAGGAACTATGAGAATCACAGAATGCTTTGCATTGGAAGGGAATTTTAAAGGTCATCTAGTCCAACTCCCCTGCAATGACCAGGGACATCTTCTACCAGATCAGGTTGCTGATCCCATCCAACCTGACTTTGAAGGTTTCCAGAGATGGGACATCTACCACCAGTCCAGGCAACCCGTGCCAGTGTTTCACCACTCTCTTTCTTTCTTATAGCTAGTCTGAATCTGCCCTCTTTTAGATTAAAACCATTATCCCTTGTCCTGTATCGCTACAGGCCCTATTAAAAAGTCTGTTCCCAATGAAGATTATGAAAATTAAACCTGTTGTTATATGCAAAAGATATTAATCCTCTGAGGACATTTTACCTTTGTTGGTTATTTTATTGTCTGTAAACATCATGCACAACCCAGTAATTATTCAATTAAGCAAGTGAAAATACAGAACATTCTCCTGTTACCAAGCCTCAGCCAATAGGAATCCTGCCCAGGTATTAATGAGTACGTATTCTGGACTGTAAAACGTAAAGACTTATTGATTTCTGAAGATGTAAGAAGGGAAAAGGTAAATATTTATTGGATAGTTTTGCCAGCAACTCCATGACAACCGTAGGAAATCTTGCTAATAGAAGCTAAAAGACTAAGATTATTTTATTACTCAGTGCCAGCTGCATTTTGGAATTATCACCTAAAGAGATAGAAGTGATTATTTTGTATAGCAAATACTTTATTTTCACGTATATTGTTAATGAGCTCATTATCACTGTCAACATAAAAAAATCTGTAGCTGTTCACATGTCTGGAGAACAACTGCTACTTTTACTCTTGAAGGTCATAATATTACACATGCAATCAGTTCTTGTGTCTTCTTTATTCCTCAACCATGATGTTTATATTCCATTTAGGAGTTAGACAGAATCTTTCTGTAGACATGATATAAGCATGAGCTCTTTACTCACACTGAATCATTCCACAGGTCTTGCTCCAACTGAGATTTACCTACTCTTCCGCTTTTGCAGCAGGCAAGAATGTAATTAGGTAAGCGAGGCTAGAAAGTTAGCAGAGGTTAGAACAATATCAACTGAGTACAGGACAGGGGCTCTTCTGCACAAACTTACTCATTGAAAGAAACATGATTAAATATGCAGTTGCATATAATCAAGAGTGGTAGACCTCACTTCCAAGCACTGTATCTGCTATAGGTCAGGATGCTTGACACTTACACTCAAGTTTATCTCAGTGACCCTTAAGTATGAGTCTATCCCTCAGTACAGACCTAGAGTTAATTTTTCAACACAGCCTGAAAAACCTTCTCTCCTGATAAGCTCCTGTTATAAATGTTGTTGTTAAGACACCTTTTTTTCCTTCAGTCACCTAACTCATTTTGGTAACACTCATCTAATTTTCTTTAAAAGACACTAACACTCTCCCCAAACTCGGTCCATGCTGATAAATGTTGGTAAAACAGCACTCTTGACTGTCTCAAGTAATACTGTATGTATTTGTCACTAGGCAGAACCTTGTGCTTATTGACATTAAATATCACGATCTGAGCTACAAAATGACACAGCAGCAGAAGGCTTTGACTATATCCGAGTTGCTTGGTAAGTGAATGTTTAATATTTATTTATTGCTGATTAATAATTAATCTAAAAATAAAAAACCACACAACCAAACCTGGTTTTTAATTCTCTCCCCTCCGAGACACAGCCTATGCAGGCTTGTAAGCAAAAAGCAATACCTTTTATATTTTAATGTAATCATATCTGCCTCATGGTCATTTTTTATACCATCTCCTGTCATTCCATTAAAGAAACTTCAAGAGGAGGTTCTTTCTGGACCACAGCTGAGAGTAAGAATTAAGCTTGGCACTAGTTTACAGCTATGTCGTGCACAGGACTGTAAGAATAGTGAAGTTTATGGGATTTGGAGGGCAGAGGGAGAACATGGGGAGGAGAAGCAAGAGAACTGTTAAAAACTGTCAAGTGTCTGTTGCACAGAAAGATGTGTTGTGTTGTACTTGCTTTATTTACAATTTAAAAAAACACATTATTCTTCTCAAATAAACATTCCTAAGAATGTTAATTCTGTTTTCTTAAAGTGAGGTATTATGTATATTGAATTTATTTAACACTTGAACCCTGCAAGGTTTTGTTTGCTTGCTAGACTAAACCAAATGCTTAGGATGACATAAGTTTATTTCCTTCTATTACAGCTGATGTAGGAGGCCAGCTTGGATTGTTTTGTGGTGCCAGTATGATTACAATCATAGAACTGCTGGAGTATATTTTTACTAACTTCTGTTGGATGTGCATCTTTCTTCTGTTGAAAGCTCCTGAAATGCCTCAATGGAACAATCCATCCCAGAACCAACCAACACATAAGGAAAAAAATAAAGGAATACAAGAATGTTAGTGGTTTGAAGGAGCACAAAAGCAATTGTTTATGCAACTTCTCTTCCTTTTTAAGAAATAAAAGGAGACAGTAATATTTTGCATTGCTCCCTTCCCTGTACTCTTTATTCTTCCTGCTTCTTTTATTGCCTACATCTATTTAACTGTGCTAAATAACTTTAGAAAGTCTCACTTTCTCATGTAAAGAAAAATGTAATCTTTATCTAAGACATTATTTTAAAGAATATTTTTAAATAGCATAGCAAGCAATACTGACATACAACATAATTCAGCATTTCTGACCCAGATTTTATCTTCTGTATTTTGAGTGAGGAGAAATAACATGCGTGCCAAATTAACACACACAAGCTTCTTAACCACCATAAAGGTGAAGCATTGCTATGCTGAAAAAGCATATTCCTTATTAATAACAAAGCCTTTACTAGTAGGTTACCACCGTTACATGTTCCAGTGAAAGGTGTCATAGCTTTGCCTATCGGCATTAGGAGCATGCCTAATAACAATAATGTCCATACTGTATTATCTGTTTGCCTGAAACTCATAAAAAAAAAAAAAATCTCATGATTCTGCCAACTCCTACAGAGAGCCGTAGGGCATCTGAGTGGATGGCAAGTAGCCAAACATAGGCTAAGTTCAGCTTTTAATGGAATGAAAGATGGTAATAAAGACTAAAGACTTTATCTAAATCTTACTAACATTAGTAAGAGTAGGAATTTTGTGGCTTTGGTGCTGAATCAGGCTTCCTCAACATTTATTCCTTTAAAGGAGTTCAGAAAAGCTCCTGTGCTTTCCTATGTCTGTGTAGGTCTATGGAGCAGTAGTGGTTTAGGGTCTTATGTTTTTAAAGAAGACTTTGGTGATTAAATAAACTTCCAAAGTTGTGTAATAGTGTAGTGCAAATAGACACTCTTCCCCTCACACACACACACAAAAGCTCACAGAACAAGAAGTGTGCGCGGGAAGGAGGGTGTTATGTGCTTTTAAAGTACAACACCTTAGTAAACAGCATAATAACTTTAAAACGTGGGAGTTGATAGGATAGGGTAATTCCACTGTATAAAATGAAACGTTACAGTGTATCTTTAATGTATTTCTTTCTCTAGAATAGGTCTTTGAAAATAGTTCTGAACAAATCCATGCTTGCCCAAGTCTCCCGCCAGAGTCTATCAGTCAGAGGTTTTGGTGCACTTGGGAGTGCCAAACAGAGCCTGGATGGAAACCCTTTAAGAGAGGTGGGCACAAAACAGTCTTGTAAAAGATGCATCCAAAACCAATTTTAAGACTATGTGAGAAACGATTATCCTCAGTTGAAGCATCGGCGCAATGGCTTCGCTTCAATTAACTAGGCATAACAGTAATAGATACCTGTTTATCTGAAAACTTACAGACAGTTGTCTAGACTTCAGACTTGCACAGTATAGACTTTGCTAACCAAAACATATTTACATTAGAAACCCACGAAGGCCGCAACACTATTCCTTCTGAACTACTGCTCCCCAGTTGGTGCCTGGGTTGCACAACCCTCAGACTAACCAGGAGCAGCCGTTGCAGCCTGAAGTGCTGCGCCTGAAACTCCAGGTGAGCAATCAGCCATAGCCATGCTCTACAATTCACACTATTCTTCCATACCATGTGCTCAAATCCAGCAACTAATACTAGTTTCTACAAAGAAAGTAGTAAGTGTACTTACTAAGCAGTCAGCTCCTTAAGGATAGGAATAAAGCAATGGAAGTGCTACCACTTGGCCATCATTGGTAGCAGCTTCCCTTCCACACAAGCCTTAGGATAAGTAATTCAGGAAATGAAATGTTTTTGCTCCCTAGAAAGAGATGCCTTGATTTTACTCCTTAGTAACTGCAGGCTTGAGAAATATTAACGTTAGAGTGTTTTTCTCCATTTTTTTTTTTTTTAACGGTCATTTCTGCTGGGACTTTCCCCACTCACTTTTACCAGACACGTGCACCCTTGGAACAGAGGCTGTACAAAAAGGTCTGTCTAATCCCACTGTCTAAGGTGTGCATTGGCCACTGCAGAGGAAGAATGGAAAGAACAGAGTAAAAATACTGCAATATTTCTCTAAAGATTTCTCCCAGTCTCAAACAGTTTGTAGCTGTGGAATCCCTGAGCCAGAAGAAATTACAGTTTTGGAAGTAGGAATTGGTTATTATCTGGCTTTTGGATAAAAAGAAAAGCAGAGGAAAGCTTAAACATAATGACCTAGCACACCTTGTATTTCAGAGATCAAAGTGTTCTTCAGCTATCAATCACAATTTTTTTGTTTGCTTCAAGTAATATGGGCCAAGTAAAAGAAAATTAGTATTTTAAGAACTAAACAATAGAAAACTGGTATTATTTCTGCGGTGATGAAAGTTCAAGTGAAATGAATCACAGAACATGCTAAAGAATCAGCAAAAAGAGCCAGTTCTCAGAAAGGGAAGGTACTTGCATCTTTGCGTAGTTTAACAAGACTAAAATGACTTTTGCTTACTCCACGGACTTTGGACAAGGACAGCTGAAATCACTGCGTGGTTACAGATTCTTCTAACATACGTGGCGGAAGGAGCTCTGAAGAAAGCATGAAGACTAGTGTTTTGCCCAAGGTCAGATGACATCCTCAGATGAGTTTTTTCAGCAATGGCTTGTGATGAGAACATATAAAGCAATTGATTCTCCAGCACAGTTAAATGTAGCAAGTGTTCTGTGCAGCAGAGCAGAAGTAAGGGTGCTTTTGTATTTTGATGCATAACTACTGTTCTATTAAGGCAACGGAATTTTGAAAGTTAACAAAATACTTGGCTTTATTGGATAGGTAAAGATCTATAAGGTCAGCAGAAGCAACGTATTTTAACAGTTTGATTAGATTATTTCACAGTTTAGCATTACTTCGATGTTTATTTGTTCACATTTTATCTTCACAAGAGCACATCCATGCTCTAAGTATAGATAACAGCAAGCTTCTTCCATGCTAATGGTTTGATTCTAAAATGTTAATCCTAACAATGAAATTAGTGACATGATTTGGAAAGTCCCATTGGGCTCCTTCCAAATCCCTGTTTGACACACTCAAAATGATGCCATGCAGAATACTGTAGCTGGAAATATGTTAGCCTGAAGGTGACATCGTCCAACTGGCCCAAAGTAGTAAGTGTTGCACAACAAATAAAATAAAAATAGAACATATTTTTAAATGTATTCTGCAGAAGTCATTAAACTATTAAACACTGTAGAGAATATCATGCTGTTGCTTGCAACATTTTCTGAAGAATGAAGGCAGGCAATTGGGTTGTGCGGATAATGACCCGTGTTTGGTTGCTGTGGATTTTATGTCCATAGAGTATTGTTGCATTCTCTTATGCATTGTATTCATTTTCACATCCCTGGGCAGTGGATCAGAATATCAAAGTAGCTCCTGGTACAAGGAAGACAGCTTTATAAACCATCAAACAGAGAATCTGCCATGATAGATTGGGGTGGGGGAAGGTTGGAGATTGTTAAAGACTTGCATCACATCTTTGTCAAGTTTCTTTAGCTCGTTTTCTTTCTTCTAAGATATTTCACAAGACTACTATTGCAATGTACATGGCAGAGGTCTCTAAAGGAGTGCCAGAAAGGATTTATCCACGCAGCAATTTTGGCCAATGAGCTCAGGAAACAGGCCTGGCACTTGCTAGTTTGGCAAAGAAAATGAACACACAATGGCCTGTACAGGAGAAGGATTTGGATCAGACTTCTACACAGTAGATAGATTAATTCATTGCAACATCTCACCAGTAGATGACCCCCTTACCTTAGGCTTCTGTATGTGGAGCTGATTTCTCAGCATCTATTATGGAATTACTCAGTATAACTTAAATCAGAGTATTTCCCTCTGCTTAATGATGTATGAGCTGGGGAAATATTTCAAAGGTGTTGCTGGCAAACCTGACATTACTTAGCCTGAACTAAGTGACACCATCTTTGCTGCACAATGCTTAGATTAATTTCTGAGATAAACAAATAAAAGTATACAGCCATCCCCATTCTGCATCAAAATAAGCTGATCAAAGTATTTCTCAAGGAGCTTAAACAAGCTCGCTGATCTGCTAATAAGAAAGTGCAGTTAAGGTAAAATAAGGATACCCTTAATTCTCACCAATTCTATAAGATGAATCTATACATGAAAAGAGGAATTTTCCTACACAGTCACTCAAGTTTGGAGGTAGTTAGCTGTGTCTATCTACCCGCTAGCCCTAATACAGTGTTTGCACTGTGCGTGAATCTGGTGCTGGTAAAACTTTGGGAAAGCAGTCTTGCTCACCCGAGTAGTACCCCATGGAAGCGTGATACAGCCCCTTGGTTTCTTCCAGCTACTTTCCAGAATAGTGCTGCTCTGGGTTGTTCCGTACTTTGGAAATCCAAGCATCATCACACAATTCCAGAAAATCCCAGACCAAGATAAACCCTAATGGTTCAGTTATACTTCCCATCAAAGTGCAGAGTGTTTTAGAAGTGTATATCCCTTATTATGCTATAAACATTAGCACATCTAGTCACTGTAAGTATATCTTGAGTTAAACATATTCTCAGGCTGACAGTTGATGTGCTTATTACACTCAGGATACAGGAAATGTCTCCAAGTTCATATTGTAGTAATTACTTACTGCAACATTGAAACATGCCCGAATTATAAACTATAAGCTCTATATGAACAGGATACCGCTGTAGACTCTAGCGTCACAGATAGGTAATGCTGCTTATGACCATCCTGGTCCCATTAATGCTCTTGCACAGTTAAGTCCCTTTATCTGCCAGAAGCAGCTCACCTCAGCTGACTCCTCACTAGAAGCAAAGTCACCACAAGAAGAATGGAAGCTTTTCTAGAAGAGAAAAACTCCCAAATGGCCCTTCCCACTACACACGGCAGTGATGTCCAAACAGGGGCTCCCTACCCATCTCCTATCTCAGGACAGAGGCGCTCAACATGATTATTTTTACTTTTTTAAAAACAAACAAGCAAACCAACCCCAACTTCTTTTGGAATCAGGATTGCTTTTACAAAACTGTAGAAGGGAGAGAGAGAGATCCACACATGTAGTGGTTCATTCCAAACTAAAATACTAAAACCCTTCTACCTCTAGAAAACCATGTCATTTTGCAATAGGAAGCCTCGTTAAGTGCATCTCTCATTTTGCTTTGCTAATTGTGGGGTTTGCTTTGTTAATTGTGGGGTTTGCTTTTAAAGAAATGACCCTGACCCAATTTTCTAATTTAGTAATTACTTGCAGTACACTTCAGGGTCCTTGATGAAAAGGTTTGTAGTCTGCAATATAATTGCTAGCATTTCTGCTTACTTTGTGACACTTTTCAAAGCCACTCTTAACCTGACCAGCTGTTTTGAGATAAAGTGACAAACACCTAGATTAACACAGGTGGTGTCCCTCGTGGGTCTCAATCTAGAGCACAGCATTGGATTACCTTATCTACTTCTACCTATTTAAGACTTGGCAATTAGACATTCAAGGCAGGATTGATGATTATATATTTGACCACTGCTGACATATCCATCACATAGTTAAAGGCTTCACATTGAACTGCAAATCAACTGAAGATAAATTGGAATATTTGGAAGAAAGAAGACTTTCATACACAAGCTGTGAAAAATGACAGCTCCTCAAGGCTGAAGATGTGCCATAGAACATGCAAAAACTGTTCATTAAAAACCAAAATTTACTTCTGGTGTTGTTCAACTCAGCCCATTTGGCCCCCACAACAACTCAATCCTTAGTGTCGTTTCCATAACTGGTAGTCCCAATAAGTTTAGCTAAGAATTTTAATATAACCTCTTTTCCTGGAGTAACCAACAGGTCTTTGTGTGCAGTAGCTGTCAAAGAAAACATATCTAGAAAGTGGGCTATGACTCCTGGCTAATAGGACTAGCCCTGGTGCCCTGGAATATTTTCCTGGTGGCCACCTGGCCTGCTATTTTTGTAACCCTGAATGAGTCCTTAACATTTCTAGCCACTGTCTGTAAGACTATGGATCAAGAATGTAACAAATAATATAGAGTTCAGTAGGAATTTTCCAACCTAAAAATGCCAACCAACTTCAGGCCATCCCACGCAAACTTACAGTTCACTTGTAGATTGTGCATGCTCCAGTCTGAAAGCACTACATCCCATCTTGATCTTTTCCTGCACTCTGAATAAATGGAATTTTTGGGGGTTGTTTTAGTTCAAACTTCTGAGCAACGTATGAATAAAAATGGCAAACAATGCCCCATGTGAAACAAACCAGATATAGGGGAAAAAATAACTATTTAACTGGAGAAATATCACAAAATGTCTGTTTTAAGACTAATTGTAAGAAGCTGTTCACTGTTGAAACATGAAAGTCTAGGAAATAGTAACAACGGGCAAAAAAAAAATAAAAGAGGCAAAAGTGTTACTAAGAGCCCTATATCATCCTAAAAAACCCTGGCAGAAACAGAATGCAGCACAGCACTGTATTTTAAAGACTTCATTTTTCCTGGAAAGTAAGTTGCTAGTTGCTCTTTATCTTTCAGTATCCCAGTACAGACAAGGACTCCACTGTGTGGAGTACTTCACAAAATGTGGACCCTGTTCCAAAGGTCCTTCAGCCTTAGAAAACGGTAAAGCACCTGTCTCACCTTTCAATTCAAAGCTCTGAATTCGAAGTGACAAAGTGTTTTAGGATGCCACTTTAAACGGTCAGACAAGAAAGTGGGGTAGGTAGGCAATGGCATTTACCTGTTCCCTCATTCCTACGGCTCACAAAGAAAGTTTAACATAAAACAAATGGCCTCAGGAGTGAGCAGACAACAGAACAGCACTGCAACAGCGATGGGGCATGACTCTCCCCAAGCTCCCTTGAGAGGGGAGGCATGTTATCCACACCTGGTGCAGCAACGGTTGTGAACCATGTCGAACAGTCCAACTTCCTGCCACCCAGACATTTTAACAACATCTTCGAGTTTGTTCCAGCAATTACTCACCCACAAAAGCTCTGCTGGGGATCTAGCAAGTACTGGGTTATGAGGTTTATAGCTAAATTTGGAGACAGTATATTTATTCTTTATTGCTGATACATAAGTGAATTCTCTCTTTTGGCATTGCCAGTTTCTGCATATCCCATGAGAAGTTTTCAGTACTATAAGCTGATATGAAACTTTTGGCAGAAAATTCTGTCTGGAAATCAAGAATACTATAAGCAAATCAATAACTGTATTCAATCCCAAAGATACATCCAATAGAGGAAACAATCTCTTTGGGGAAAAGAAAGGGGTAGCTTCCAACAGAACAGGGTATTTCTTGTAACACTTCTAGTAAGAGTTATGGTTCATACCTCTGAGGAAAAATCAAAAGGGCTGAGGATCCAAACAGTTCCTGTGCTAAGGAAAATCCTACAGATTTGCCTTCTTTCTTAGCTTCTGTGTCTTTTCTAACACCAAAACGAAATATACCTTCTAAATGCAGAACCTGCTGCTGAGTTTGCATTCAGCAATGGAGCTAGGCTCCATTAATTAAGCTTTATGGGAGCTTTCATCACACTCTCACAGTCTGAAGCCAACAAATATATTTCAGAATCTGACTGCATAATTCTGAAATTGTTCCCTTGATAAAGGAAGGAATATAAATGTGTCCACAAACTGATCAGTCATTTACGTGATTTCAAGACTAGCCCTAGGGTGCCCTGTAAGGAAAACATGCAACAGTCACTTAGCAATATGAATTTCTTTGACAACAAAATCCTTTGCACTAGTGGTTAAGGCTAGCCAAAGCCTAGAAGGTTACATCAAGGATAAAATTTGACCACTTTTTTTCAGTCTCCCTGCCTGGACTTATAAACACTAAGTTAACCAAAGGCTCTGTGCCTTCAAATAATCAGCCGAAAGAGGCTGAGGTTTAGTTTTTGAGATTGTTCAGCAATCGGCCTTCAGGACAGAATGGCTGTCCTGCTGAGACAGCTGCAGGAGGAGTGGATTTGTATCGGGTTCTGACTGCGTGCATTCAGCTATGTATTGCTAACAACAGATTAATGAAATAAAGCATACACAGAACCTGTTAATTAAAACAAATGTGTAATTCACACGCATCAACAGACTTGCCCTAAGGAGCATGAAGAGCAGCAGAACAGACAACAGATGCCAGGCAGCTGAGAGTCATAAAACAAAACAATTCCTTTGGCCATACCTACAGAACCAGTTGGTGCTCCACTTCTGTCCCTCTTTTTCTTGTTAAAAGTGAAGAAGCAGCAACATTGCTTTGTACTGTTTTCCTTGGGTGCTGATAGGAAGGAAGTCCTTGGCAGGGACCAGAGCCTCCCGCATCTTCCATGTCAGTCTCCCTTGCTCAAGTCCCCTACACCTACAGAGCCACACTGCCTCTGCTGCAGGGCAAGGCAGGTTCACCCTACATGCTGCTGCTCATGCAAGTGCCCAGACAATGAATGAAACCTAATGCTCAGAAAGCACCAAATCTTGTTGGTTCTGCAGTCTCCTAATTATCTGCTCCACTTGACCCTGTAAGGTAGAAACAGGCCTCAACGAATAAGCCACAGCTGTGCTTAAAGCTAATCACTGACTGAGCAGTGTGCTGGTGGGTGGGGGCTGTTCCTTTCATCACCAGATTTCCTGCTAAGGACCCTATTCCCTGATGTCTTTTCCTTTTTTTTTTTCCCCTCCACAGGCAGGGAGTTGTCCAGTATGTTTTTGTTGTTTAGGAGCAGAAGACCTTCCAACCTGACCCAGCTACTGTGATTAGTAACACCCGTGACTTACGGATGTTTTCAAGTACAGTAAGCAAGTAAAACAGTTCTGATAAATGCAACCCAGAGTTCATATCTGTGTTATTGAGATGCATAGAAGGGAAAGAAAATTGTGACAGAAACAGATGAGGGAAAGATTCTTTAATAGCAGTCCACCCAGTTTATCCACATTCTCATAATTAAAGATTGTGCAGGAGTTTGAAGATGGTAGAACTGCAAACAGAACAGAAGCATCAGACTTAGGGGCTTTAGGCATGCTCCAGGTATGAGCTGCAGTCTGAAAGTAATATGATACTAATTTGGGGGGTTTTGCATATATTTTCAATCCTGTCTTCCAATGAGAGGCACTCGTAACACTCGTCTTAATATAACTTTTTCTGTATATCCACCAGAGGGCTGTGGTCAAAATGAACAGAAGGCACAGAAACAGATGTGTTGAAAGGATAGATGTGTAAAAAGGACCCTATATGGGGAGCGATCCTGTTGGTTAGTAGGAACTGCAAACTTCTAATAGAGAAATGAGCACTCTACAACAAAAGCCACTCCTGAAGTGCTGATGAGCTCTTTCAAACAACTAATTCTATTAACAGCTCAGATAAACGCATCATGGTAATTCCCTAATATAACATTTTCTTGCAGCAATATTGCAGTTGCCACAAGTCTCCAGTTTCATGGGGGCAATAAAATCAGCCACTATGCAAGTGGAAATGACACAAAAATGCTTCTGTGCGAAACTATCCATGAAACGAAATGTTTAGAAAGATGTGGCAGTATAGTGTCTTTGGCTTGTAAGCCTTAAACAATTAGAACAAACAATTACTTCTTAAAATAGGATCTGCTTTGTAACGGGTTTTGTTTAGTTGGTTCTAGGATGCTTTCCTTCTAAGAGCTTCCAGTAAAGGTAGTTACGGGAATACTGTGTGCTGCTTGGGAAAAGTTTAACTCATTTATATAGAGTCAGCGTTGTTACATAACAGGGTTGTTACATAATCTTTACTAAAACAGTTACCAAAGATCAATGGCATTTTAACCATTTCTTATGTAGACACTGGAATATTTTATCTTCATTTAAAATTGCAGGTTTTGTTACATCCTTTTACACAACAGCTGTTACAATGCAAAGTATCAACACATCCATCAGAGGCAAAATATCTGTTTTGTGTATTCCTGAAGTAAAATGTAATGAAGCACATGATGTATGTTTTTTAAATAACGTTAATACGACCAGTATTAGATAAACCAACCACAAACATTAAACTGATGTCTGAAGTCCAAAGCAAGAGTTAGAAGAAGTCAATAAGGGAAAGGCTTGTGATTTTTCTTGGAGTTGGCAGGGATGGGCAGGGGTAAGATGAGAATTCAGCACTGAGTAATATCAAAGCAAATAAACCCAAAGGACGGACAGCGTCCCTTGACAGGTAGGCAGCATGGTTTGGGGACCATTCCCGCAGGAAATATGGTTGTAGTTTTCACTAGAAAAACTGAGGTTGAGCCTCTCACAGAGGGAGAGATCTGTTCATTAAACCAGCACTTTAGTCCAGAAAGCCTCTCTTTTCAGCCTTATAAAATGAGCAATGGAAATGAATATATCTAATTGTGTCCTTTGACATATCATTATGTGTTGAAGGAAGCAACTGTTTTCAAAAACAAATATTTTACTGTGCAACAGAATTGACTTTTCTTCCAGTGATCAAAGCAAAGTAGCAGTTACTTCCACGGTCTTCCTTAGGAGAATTGAGTACGTCAGGAAGGCCAGTTCTTCCAAAAGCTGCTGACTTTGGATTTTGCAGTCTGTGTGCCACTCTTGCTGCTCTACACAAGAGTGTACAGTACACAAAAGGGTGCACAGTCAAAGGCGCCTGTTTGGTCAGTGATTCATTCCTCACCTTTTAAACAGGAGTACTGCCGGTACAGCAGAGAGCTTACTGCCTTCTAGTCAGGAGAAAGCCAACATAACTACCAAGGTGACCCTGTGCTTCTTCCATAAAAAACATCTGCAATATCCTGCTACCTCCAACCAAAAGCAAGCTTTCAGCACCCAAGGTAAGCTCCTTACCTCTAGGCTGATGGCCAGCTGCTTCTCTGTACCCTTTTGCCAGGATGGCAACAGCAGGGAAGGTTGACAGCACCCTGGAGGTGCGCAGCCCTGCAGCCACAGCAAGCTCTTTGGCCCTTCCCGGTCTTCAGAAGACTCTGCCCTGTAATTACAGACCAGACTTTGGGGTGTCTCTTCTGGGTGGCTACGCAGTGCTGGGACAGAAACACGGACCAGCATCAGGTCACCTCCAAGGACCTTACTCACCATCTGCTCATGAATCCACACCTCCAGAGGCACTGTCCTCATTCAAAAAGGGAAGAGACTTAATGTGCCATCTATGCACGTCACCCACCCCACAGAGGTCAACATATGGAACTTGCACACTTGGCAAGTTAGTACGATCTCCTGCACCTCCCTTCTCCTTTACCAAGTGAAGGTTTATCAAGATTAGGCCATTTCGAGAGTCAGGGAGGAAGGGTAACTGAGCATTCGCAGCCAGAGCTACACTATGTGCAGGTTCTATTCGATTAATTTTGCCTTTTCCTCTGCAGTCATCTGCAGACTTATGGATTATCTCCAGCCATGATCTATCTGTGGAAGTGAATTATCCCTATGGTCTTTGTGTTTGTTTAATCCATAATTCACTGGCTGCCTTCATGAGAGTTTTGCCTGAGTATTAGTTGCAAACTCTAACATTCTATAACATGGCTATCGAGACTGAAGCCCAGGCTTTCAGTAGATGTGACAGCTGAAGACAACATCAATCAGCCAGAAGGATGCAGAAAGACAACCTCCACCCGCCTGTGCAATGTGTGTGTTCATGTCACAGACTAGCAAACATAAAGTGACTCAGCACCGAACACACAGCCCGTCAGTGAGCAACCCTTTTCTAGTGAATGCTTTATCGTCTAATCCTGTATAAACAGGTAATAAACATCAAACCACAACAGGGTAAAACTATCCAGTTCACAGTACCTTTTTCTTCAGACTAATTTAAAAAACAAAACAAAACAACAAACAAAACAGAGACATTTCTTCCTCAGGCAGCTCCTGTTCCACCCCTGGATGACCTTTTTAAGACTGTTAATGACTTTTTTTTTTTTGCTGGGGTCAGGGCAAAGCAAGGCCCTACTGCTACTTTTTCCCAGTGTTTTATAGCATACTTTCCCTTTAACCAGTTTTGAGTTGCTGCCCAAGAAAAATGACTCTTCCTGCTAAAAATTAACAAGCAACGAAAAAAGAAGGCTGACTAGCGGAGCAAATGTCTTATCCAAACGTTTCTGACAGTGTTGTGGTGCTTCAGTAGATGGCATCCACTGCCAGGCTGAGTGTGGATCCAGCACAGGTCTGGAGCAGCTGCAGCTCCTGGCTTTGGGAACAAAAGCCTCATACCTTTTGCAAGACTAACTCAAGCTTAGCAACCCATCTCATTGCCTCCCTTTAAGTTCCCACCAAGAAAAGGTAGGATTTCCTTTTCTAAAGTGTGATTCTCCATCCTGTTTTGTTACAATTTCATAAAGCAATTTGAAATTGTTTTCAGGAGAGAGAGTATTTTACCCAGGTGATATTACAGAGGGACATGCGGGTACCTCTCTTCTGTTTGTGTTTTTTCCAGGGCACTGTATTCTTATATGTAGAAAAAATATTATTAATTATGAAAGGCAGAGAAGTAAGTCTTTGCTCTCATGCTGGAGGACAAATATGGGGAGTCCAAACTCATATGCTGCAATGCTTTAAGGGATCACCTCTGCCAACTTCACTGCCTTTACCTCTGGATGGCACTCGGAGTCAGGTCTGAGTCTGAGAGCTATGGGCCAGATCACATACAAAGCAACTACTATGGCTTTTATCCTGTCAGCTCTGCAGAGCTTTCAAAACTTGACACAACAGTCTAATAGTTATTCTCTTCAAGACTGTCGTAACATTATACATAGATTGCCTGGTATTACTGTAGCAACAGGGGGAGAAAATATTAGCACCCTGCAGCATTTAATTGTAAACCAGGTCATCATCTGACACAGAACAGGCTCTTCTATTAGAGAAGAAGGAATATAAAAACTAGAAACCGGCAGCTGTGTCAGTGAACAGCTACCCAGCCGGATTTATCGGCTACTGTGTGAGCTCCCATGTTGCAGCAGCTCTTCATTTTGCAGGTTCTTTCTGAACAATTTATTGGAGAGTTTTTAGCCTGTTGAGGCCAGAAATGGAAGAAAGCATGAGAAAAGGCATCCGTGGCTTTTGGAAGTGTTGGGTTCACTTCGGCTTTTTTTGATAGGCTATGGCACTCAGTCAGAGTAGTGTTTCCCACTGCTGCAGTGCCGAGGTGCCAGGAAAAAGCGTGGTCCAAAGATAAGGAAGTATCATAGTTAAAATGTGACATACCTGGGAATGCAAGAGACAATGGAGATTGTCTCCAGCTGTAGTACTGTGTTTCCAGCTGAAACCCGCATTCCCAACATCTACCCACAGATACCACAGCAGGAAGATGAATCATGACCAACTAAAGTAAGCAAAAATCCTGTCCTAGGACAATTATTTCATAAAGAAATGTTGACTTTTTCTTGGCATCTCCATGACAAAACAGCAATTAATTATAGCTTAAGAAAATACTGACATCTCCGGTTTAACAATGGATGTAGACCAAACACCAAACCTTAAATTTACACGGTATGGGTCGCAGATGAGAAAACCATGTTTGCAATCTGAGACACTTTTTGACCATTCTAGTTGGGTCTCAGGTGTTCCCCTCCTGTACCCTTCCCTGCCAATAACTGTGCTGCTGAGATTGCTCATACGTTTTATGTGAAATAGAAAAGAAGGATGGCAGGGATAGGGACTAGAGAGTAACTGCCCAGACCCTGCACAGGGCTTTCACCAGGATTACTGCAGTATTATTGTACTTGTTGTATCGGCTTCGTGAGTATCACCGTTTTCCCTGGACACAGGCCCAAACAGCAAGGAGAGAAGAAAGGTGGCATACACATAAATGAAGTGTGAGATATAGATACATATTTATATAGATGTATAGATACGTATTTATAAAACCTGTGGGGTAGGATGATGTGGGAGAGGAAAGCTTTGTGAAAAGGCACATATCCTCACTTTGTGGACAAGTTTCTTATCCTTTAGTTCATTACATAATTGCCCACAAACACACCTATAACATGACAGCAGGCAAACCTTTGGTTTCTTGTACAGGCTGTTAAATCTCTGAATGATTCACTATGCCCTCTGTGGAAAAAGGATACTTACACTTCAACCTCCTAATACCGGCTTTTTGAAAATCAGATTGTTTCTGAACACTTTGCATATGAAAATTGCCATCTATTATTAAGACTACTTGCCCCAAATATCTGAAAATAACAGGACATAACCTGCTTTCTTTTCTTTTCTTTCCAGGAACCTCACACACAGTGTTTAGGACTTGTAAGAAATAGATGTGCATTTCTTCACACTTAGTACATTGCATATTCTGGTGAGATTTATGAAGGTGGTTTGATTTTTCATACAGTTCATTACAAAACTATGCTCATATTGAGGTAGGGGCTGAAGACAGCAATACTGAACTCGAACAGAATTTTATTCTTCATCTGAAAACCATGGCCGTGTAGTTTCTTGTTGGGTTTTTTTTTGTATGGTTTTTATTTTTAAACAAAGGCTTAAAGACTATCGACTTAATTGGTCTCCAGCTCAGGATTATGATTAACATGAGCTAGGAAGTATAAACACTTTTCAGCCTTTTGTCTACACTAGCTAAGTTCTGTCATTTTAATCACAGATCAGTTGTTTGAACGCTAAACAGGATACCACTCTTATCAAAGTGTAAAATCATTTTTGGAAGGCTAGACGGGCCCTGAGAACTTGCAATATAAAAAACGACCCAGGCTTCATGCCAGAGGTGTCCAGCATGTCAACAGATAAAAACAAATGTGTGCTAGCATTGGTTGACTGCTGTGAGTTCACAGACCCTCATTACATAAAATCGCTTCCCTTGAAAGTACAATTGTACTGTGGCGTAAAATTTGTACTAAGTGCTTTATATATATTGAAATCTCCGTAATGATCTCGGAAAAAAAACAGTAACAAAGGCAATGTCAATCTGACTGCTGGATATAATAGTATGAAACATAACCTTTATAACAGAGAACACATATCTTCATCCCAGAATAATGATCCAAAATCATTCTTACATTCCCTGGTTGTTGTTATCTCCAAAACAGTCACATTGGCAGAAAGACCTATCGACCATTATGATGAAAATCTACATTAGCCTTTTCCTGCCAATAACAAAGAGTGAATTGGTGGATACAGCATGTATTGTTACAGTTTTTCCACAACTGTCACCCAAAGCCAGCCAGAAGTATGAAGAACAGTAGAGAAAAAAAAATATTGCCTTGTATGTGCAGCTATTGTTTGAGGAATGGAACCACTTTTTTTTTTTCTTTACAGGTAGATTGGCACGGCTCTGTTTACTGGCTTATTACTTGCTCCCCCCTCATTGTCAGGTAGCTGCATGAAATGACATTTCAGACTCTTCCCAGGAAAGAAAGGATCTTGTTAATTGAAAAATAATAACATGGACCCTCTCTGTGTCCTTGGCACTCAAATAAAACAGGACTCTAAGTACAGTTGGAGATGATAAGCCAACATAGAGACTGACCGAATTAATTTACAATAGCCCATAAGCACCCATTTGTATCGCCATGCTGACTGCCTTGATGACTGTCTGGAGAACATAAGCACCAAATTCTCTTCAAGTTCTCATACTGCTAGAACGCAATGACCCAACATTTATTTTTAAATTTTTGTTATAATACACAATGGCCCTAGAAATGCATTGAATAACCATTTTACAGTTTGTGACAATATATGTATAGTGTTGACCTGTCTACAGGGTAAATGAAACCCACGTTAGAATATGTATGCCTCAAGCCTTGCTCTGGCCCCATGGAGATAGGTGTTATTGACAAGGCTATCAAAGCTTCAGAGTACAAAAGCGTATATTGTAGTGCACAGCTTGGCTGCAGCACACTCAGATGTTTATTAGCTTTAGATTGTACCGGGGTTTTATACAAAAACAAGGTTCTGGAGCCTTGACCGCCACTGAGCTCTTATTCATATCAGATGCTAACATATCCTTTCCTATTTCCTTCTTGTGCCTATGATTGTCTTTCAAACGCATGCTTGTAACTAGTCAGATATGTTTTGTACTACCACCTACATTAAACACTGTAACCAAGGAATGAAAAAAACCTCACAGAATCTGGTTGGTTTTTGCACTTTTGTCTTCATGACTCCTTCCTGGAGGACATCCTTTCTATGTGTGCGTATATACAAATATATAAAAGATTCATATTACACAAGGGCCGCTCTGAAAGTAATGCCTCCTATTTTGTTATGTTGGCCCACAATGTCAGAAGTGGATGTTGGTGGGCTGGCAGTACAGGTTGAACCTCCCGCCAATATCCCATTAAATTTTGCTGCCATGTGACAGACGGCAGCAGAGGGGCACTCTGACAGCCTGGCCTCTGACATGGGAGTGCGTGAAGCAAAGGGGTGTCACCTAATTCCTCCATAGGAAAAAATTGCACCCATGGACATTCATCGGCACTTGCTGAATGTTTATGGAGACCAAACAGTGGATGTTGCACAGTGAGGCGGTGGGTGGCACATCCCAGCAGTGGTGACAGGGACAGTGGGTCCCCTCTGCTGGTGCAGATTTTTATGCCAAGCGCGGCACACAGGCTCTTGTTCATTGCTGGAGAAAATGCACAGCCAGTGGTGGGGACTGTGTTGAAAAATAATGTCTTGTAGCTGAGAATTTGCTCTATCAAATAGTATTATTGCGCTCTTTGGAGCTGTTGTGGCTTCCACGGAAGTAAATAGGAGGCATTACTTTCGGAGTGAACTACGTATATAAGAGCTAAATTGACTTTTCTGGGGGCTAATAAACCTTTGCTGCCTATGATGCCTTTGTAAGGTAACAACAAAAACATGCAGGTCCTCTAAAAACAAACAAAGAAAATATAGCCCCGTAGCAGCAGGGTGGTTTAACAGTCTGGGCAACAGTTTTTATTATCACACCAGGTCTAAGATGCGTACTGCTGTCTTCTGTTCCTAAAAACCTGTAGTGAAGACAGATAAAAAGTCACCAGATTCTGCAAAACTTAAGCATGCATTCAGCCAGACTGAGTGGATAGTCCCAACAAAAATCACAGCAATAAGGATAAAGGCCACTACTTTCATGAATAATGCATCACTCTCTTACATCATCAAATGTGGGGGCAAGGGAGTAATGATATACCACTAAGATCACTACAGCTAAGTTGGTGCTAGATATGGGAGGGAAAAATATTGAACTATGAGCTGTGCAATAGCTTGTGATATCAGAGAGATCAAAGCTGGAGTCGTGACATTCAGTCCTCTGCTCTAGCTGCCAACTTGTTTACGCTTTCCAGATACTTCCCAATTTTGTACATCTGTACATGTGTTTGTCAGAATGACAAAGTTTGTAAGCTCACACTCTCCTAAAAGAAAACTGAGCTCTGCTTCTGTAGGTTCTTGTTTGGTCTGTCCCCATGTGTACCTTTTCAGAAATGTATATGGAGTTAAAACCAGCAGTATTCCACCCATGCCTTTCCCATTTACTGAAGTTTCAAGATAGTTTTCAAGCTATTCTCATTTATAAAGCCTTTCTAGTTTCCTAACCACAGTAGAACATTTTAATTTCTTTTTGTAAGTAAAAATTGCAATAATAACTGTTGTGATAATACTGTAAAGAGATATCCAAATGAGTGTATCACTCATTGTTTACCATTCTGGTTTTTCCCCCCAAATTATCCAACATGAAATTATGTTCCCAAAATTGTTCCCACTGAGGACTGGGTTTAGTTTTCACCTTACAACATACAAACATAAAAAAAAAAAAATTCGACTGCATAAGGCTTATAACTTATCCCAACAGAGGCTGTGAGAAGTGTATTGGGGATTAAAAAGGAAAGCTAGTAATAATACATCTTCTTACTATGCTAGAATTGATAGCATTTTTGCTAAAAAGTAAACACACATATTTGCATACACATATAAATTTTAAAAAATAATAAAGGTTTGAAAGAATTCCACACGGGGAAGGTCAATGAGAAGATCAGAATCTAAAAAGATGGGCCATATTATCAAATGGCCTCATTGGTCGTGGAATTATTTACAACGTCATTTCCAGAGATTGACAGCATGTGCTTAACAAGTTTGCCCCAAGATTTACTGAAGCCAGTGAGTCTCTTTCTGCTGTTTTTCAAGCCCTATATTAGGAAAAAAAAGGAGTATATTATCCAAGAAACACCAGCAACAATCAGACTACTCAGCCTTGCATTATGGAAGTCAACTGCAGTGCCAGGTTTAAGACAACAGTTGAGTAACAGAGTCCCCTGCATAGCCACAGCCTTAGTTAATAATACCACAGAAACCCAAATTCTTTTGCATATCTGAATTCAAATGAAAGCATGTGACCCAGAAGATTACAAACAGCTAAGCCCTCCCTAACTCGCAATTTCATTGCTGCTTTCCCCTTTCTCCTCCCTGTTTCAACTCTTTTACAAAAAATACTAAAATAAAATAGGTGCATTTGTAAACGCCTTTGAAACAGACTTCGGTAATTATTCTGCCTCATGTTTCAGCCAGAGAGCTTCTATTGAAAATCACTATAGTTAAATAAAAAAGGCAATAGAGCACACATAAAAGCATAAAATACCTGCAGAAGTTTTTAACTGTTATCTGAGAGTAATATTTAACCAAAGTATAATTTTAGTAGCTAAATGAGGCATTTAAGTGAAGACCAGTTTTAGCAATAAAAGTGGTTGAGTGTCTAAGTTGTATTAATTTCCTTGAGATAAAAAGATCTTATATGAATACAATATATGAGCTATTATTCTAGTGTTTTAAGAAATTACAAAGTAGCTTAATGGGAGCTTTAATACTTTGAAATTATTAAGAATGTAAAATATAAACTCAGAGCATTATTTGAGTTTTCTGGCATGTCATATTCCATCAGCTTGAAGCATAATACAGAAACTTCTGTTACTTCACATCCATTTGCTTGAATTATGTCAATGCACAACCACAGCCATCACAAATTCCACGTCTTTAGGAGCCATCATTAAAGTTTTTGGTAACCTTGATGAACTTTTAAGTGCTGTTGTGTATTTACTACAGTCAGGGCAATTTCCCATGGAGTGCTGGGATGCGTTGCTGTCCAACCATGAGATAATGGAAAGGAATGTATGTGGCATCGTCTCTTCATTTCCCGTTCCTAAAGCTTTGGTTGGTAATGTACATCCTGCTCAAAGTGGATGGCTAATAATTTTTGATGGTTTATTTAACAATATTCATTAAATATTGTTCAAGAGTTTCCAAGGAATGTATGCATTTTTGTGACCTTGTCTACTATTATTGGAGCACTAATCTACATATTTTGAACATTATTTTAATCTGAGGATGTGATCCATTAACCTGAGTGTGGGAGACTCTTGGACATTTGCAAACATTGAAACAATGACTTGATAAAAATTATGGAATGGAAAACATACTTGTTTTGTACCAAACAATGAGATACAGCTTTCACTGAAAAGAAAATGCCCAAATTTCTGTAAGCCAGTGGAAAAAATAATTTATTGCAATTTCTTTTGCACATTAACATGAAACATTTATACATATATATTCTGTGCTGATAAGGTATACTAGATATAGACAATTCTTATGCACAAAGTAATTGCACTATCCTATTTTATAATGCAAATATTCAGAAATTATCAGTCAGATAAGAACAGCTATTGTTCACATAAAAATGCACTGTATGTTAAAGTTATAGGTCTATGCATCTGAACCCTTGTCCACTTTTATTTATTATATCAGCTGATAAAAGACACTATGTCCCCTTACAAGCTTTACATCCCTTAATTATGCCATGATGCCTAGATTATTATCAGGTCCTTCCAAGAATAACATATAAGATCATTTCTGAAAATTTGAGACACCAAACCAAAAGGCAACCATGAGAACTGTATTCCGGCAGCATGCTTTTCAATTCCATCAGAAAAGAATCTAAGCACTACAGGTGGTCTAAAATTGTTCAGCAATCTGTTATTAACATGACAACTTAATTTAGTCAATATAAATCAATGAGAAATACATTGGAAGTGAACAGCACTTCAGCAGAAGTACATTGGCACATGCTTCGCACGTTTGTATCAAACAACTGCCCCCTTTCAATACAGGAAATGTTTACATAGTGTCTACAAAGAGAAAATGCAGGATGATATCAAAGGAGGAACCTTTCTCTAATCAAGAATTTACAGTGCATCACATGTTATTCACAAAATGAATGGGAAGCATGGTAATAGCAGAACTAAGTCTGATAAACACCACTTATACAATAGTTTTCATAATGCTGATTTAGGTATTCTTTTTAAAAATAATTCTTAAGGTTCATTGCTCTGCTCAACAACTGAAATACCTATCTTTCCAGAAATGTCACTGATTCACATAACCACTATACTTCAGAGATGAAGATGAAGATGTAAAGCATCGGATAGAAGTGGTTAGTTGTAGCATGCATACTACAAAATTTTATTCAATATTATGTGGTGGTAGGAAGGGCAACATGACTGACGTGCAAAAATGCATATCAAAAAAAGGAAAGCTTGAAATACATGCTCACAGCAGAGATATAACAATACCAAACATTAAGGAAAAAAAAAATAGCAAGCAAGACTGGAGAAAAATGGGGAGTATGATTTCAGGAGTAGGGAAAAAGACAATGGTACTGTGCATGGCAATGGGACATATGATGTGAAATAACATTCATAACTCAACCTTACTGCCTGGCACCCTATCTGGAGACAGTATTGCACCCTATCCAGCGTCCTCTTCCTCTTCCCTCATCTCAGAAAGCATCTTGTTTTGTTTCCTTGAGCGCATGCAAGTAGAATTTGAGAAGTAAGGGATTTTCTTTGAAGCAACAACATGGTGGGTCAATGCAGTGACAAAATACATTTTACAACTTGCAACCAATATCAGTAAATAATAAAACACAGCATAGGTAACACATAGCTATTTCTTTTGAACGTGTTGTATGTGATGAACTACCATCTCTGACTGTGGGGACAGGGCAAAAGAGAAAACTATTTGAAAGTGGGGAATGATGTCAGTCAAGATATGTGAGGCTCTCTGCGAGCTTCCTTTTTTACAACAGATCTGTTTCTTAAGAGAGAAGCTGCAGCTGAACCTCTGTTAAAATAATAATGATGGTAATATTTAATCTTATAACATGCAAACAAGCGGATGCAAAATGAGTAACTGGTCACAGCTGCTTTTCTTCTATGTATCTGATGCAATTCTAACTTTTGCTGTAACGGTATCATGGAAGAGGTATCTTAAATGGAAAAAAGTAATGGAGCAGCACCCCAAACCAACACTGATTCTTGTAAATCAGGTCTTTCCCAGAAATAACTACTGGCTCATGGTAACTGTTAAGAGATGCCAACTTAGGAACCAAGGCTGCAGTGTGCTGAGCTGCTCCAACCCTATCATTTTCTACAGGCCTAGCAGAGAGACAGTGTATTTTAAGCCTTGCTTTCACATCTCTATGCCAGTTGTAAGTATTTTGTACTCTTTCCTCACCATATATTAATTACTGGGCTTCAGAGTAAAATATTATGGTGATAGATTTGCAAATGCTGAGCTAATCACTCTCTAAGGGATATAAAGAGAAGGAGAATATATCACTAATGTGAATCTATCCAAGATACAAAAATATTGGAGGTAGAAAACTTTGCAGTAAAAGAATAATCAGCAGAAGTATCTTCAGGATGATTTAAAATTTTCATGTTTACTTCCATAAGTCACTTGCAATATTCTCGGGTGGCTTTTCAGTAAATTTACCAAGTAGTTTCTGAATATATGTTAACATGCCATCTTTATTGTTAGGAACAGCATTAACTGAAATTAACAGCACAGCATATGATGACACATTAGCACGTGTATGCTTTTGAAAGGTCAGAGAGAATAAGATTCTGAAAAGAAAACCAAGACTACACCCTTGACTAAAGCAAAGTGATTACTCTAAGGTAATCAAACATAAAAAGTTGATTACCTGATTTCTGGTTTTGGATTACAACTATTATATACAGCCTATAAAGTGCCAGAAATAACATGAAGAGTACCTTCACAAAACAAAGAGAAACTGCAAACAGTTCAGAAAATCTTAAAGGAGTAAAACTCAGTGCATCTTTTTGTGTATGGACAGATGAAATTGTTCAGGGAGTGAAAAAGAAATAAAAGATTAGAGAATTTTATTATTTCACTTTTCAAAATCACCTCTGACAAAATTATTATCAATTCCAATCACCACATGAACATATCTTTCTAGTCTCCTCCCAAACTTACTACAATTAGAAGAGATACCTGTGATGGGAGAAGTCCTTCTATCTATAAGAATTACATGTATATCTGAATTTCAGAATTAACAAAAACTAACAAAAACTAGAGAGACTTTTTGAGTGTGCTTAAACTGTGAGTCTTAAGTGCTCCTGAAAATCAGTCTGATATGATTTTTCTGTCAGGTTTATTCAGGCCTCCATGTCCCCCCTCTACAAAGCTTAATTACTAGATAATAGTATCACCAAGTACCTCTCAGGACTGCTGTGAGGACTAAGAAAACTAACTGTTGTACAAGCAATATTTAAAATTCTAAACTATCTGAACTCTATATTAATATTAAATGTGTGAGGCTGAAACAAGGAAAATAACCACCTGACTCAGTACCCCTCTGAAATTTTGCACTTAAAATTACAATGTGCCCTGCTATAAATGATAGGACATAATTTATAATGTAGAAAAAAAGTGAAAGGTGTTTAATTAAAACATATTTTAAATACAACTACAGATTTGAAAGAATGGTAGCCATGTGAAAATATAGTTAATCTTGACATAGAATAAAAGTAGAAAAGTATTATCAAAAGTGTCACCCAGAATATTATTTTAAGTAATACATACTAAAATACAGACTTCAGCTGAGTTAAAGTACAGGCTCTCCCCTGAAGCTTAATACTGAGGGTTAATACTGGGAGTACCATTAAAAAGTCAGTATTCATGTATCTTGCGTACCAGAGGTAATAAATCTGGATTAGATCTCCTTAAGAGCACAAAGAGTTTAACAGCCTACATTTCATTTTCAGAAGCATATAAGTATTCAGACACATAATTAATCTCCTGTGACTTACAATAATTATTTCAGCCGAAGTAACTGACAACTTCTTATTTTACTCAGGTGTACTTTTAAGGTTAAATACATTAGCTTAAACTCTCTGTATTACTTCAGGACAAAACTCAAGCTATGTAAATTACTTTTACCCTTTTTTTTTTCTCCCTATTGGCAACGGGTGGAATGTATGCACCTGCTCAGCTATGGCAAACCAGTGAGCATACTGTAACCTGACTAGTGTCTAAATTTGTAGTGCTTACAAGTCTAGACCTCATTGGCTTTTAATAAGATTTTGGTTAATACATGCCCAGACTTGTGAAATTGAGGCATAAGCTTGAAGACCACTCAGTGCTTGAAGACGTTTACCCTATATCCTTTTGAGAAGAGGATTTAGGCTCATGTGTCATTCCTCTATATTTCTAAAGCAAGATCTCTATTATACAACAGTCTCTGAATAAGCAGATCCAGCTGCCGTTAAGTGACCACTGTACACATCAGGCGAGAACCTGCCTGCAACTAGTTGCTGGACTGTTGCCTAAACATTTGAAGACACATTTATTCACTCAATATAAGAAAGCAAGTGGTGAATTTTGAAGTGCTGATAACCAGACATGTCAGCTAAACAGAAATGGACATTATATTGCAAAATCTAGTACAGTGGAGAAATCTGTAAGAAGAGGGAGATGTAAGTATTTAAACACTTGGCATTCCCTCAAGGAATTTTAAAATACCAAAGTATTCTTTCAGGGACTGCACAAACTGCAAAAACAAATAATCAAGGACTTTAGTGTGCTGTCAAGATAGTAAACGGATTAATGAAACAGTGTTGTACAAAACTCTTCATTTTTTCTAGGGAACATTTATTTTTGCAAATGCAAATGGATCTCAGCGGTTTAGATTAAATTTGTCATGTTTATGCCTTGTTTAAAAGAAAAAACTACACTCTGGTTAGTCATACCTCTGTCTCAGTATTCTTTCTGGACAAAAACCAAACCTGCATTGGTTCTTTTTTACCCTTCATAGAAACTGGACCCCTGTACTCCAGGTGGAACTGAGGATCTGAGTTTTCTGGTGTCATAAGACACCTGAAATTGAAAGAGAAAACAGGTAAATGTATGTGTTCTGCATGCACACCACGCGCTATATAAAATGTTAAGCATGCTACAGATACGTGAGCAAATTAACAAAAGAGTCAAATCTATCTCTAGATCATTATTATATTTGCATATCAATAACAGTATATCATAATGCAGTCTGCCATACAGATTCGTGAGAACTCATGTACTTAATGTGTGGCAGGAGTTCTGTCACTTTCAACTCCAAAGACACTTTGATTTTATGCTGACAAAGGGATTTCTTTTAAGATGTCAACACCAATAAAAATACTGCATCACTCACCTGTAAGTATATTCAGAGACGTTGATCCTTCCCTTTTCTCCAGTAGTTTCTGTTCTGCTTGTTAGATTGACAGTATTTCCAAAGAGACAGTAACGTGGCATCCTTTGGCCTATGACACCTGTGACTACCTCACCAGTATGAATGCCTATTGTTATCTTTGAGGAGAAAAAAGAAAGTTTGAATATTCAATATTAATGTAACTAATCTGATGCTTCTGACTGAATACAGGTATTATGCCATTTCTATCTCCTAGAGTTTATTCTTTCAATTTGCCAATCATGCCTCTTCAAAGCCTTGCATCTTGTGTTTTGTGTCACCTTTTTTAGTAGTGCAGTGTCATGGCCCTGCCTCCCACATGAAAGAACAAACTTCCTATTTTTCCGGCATGCACCATGCCTTACTGCTATTATGTACCGTGAAATTAATAACAGTGGAAAGAGAAGCATACTCTGCAGTTCTGTGATTAATGAGTGCTCAGAAAATGCAGAAATGGATGGAGTAGGTCAAGAAAAAAAGGATGTTTCTCAGAGGAAATATCATGGTATTTTGCATTTAAAAGCTCAAGAGATAGGACAGGGGTTTGGAGAAGTTTGTTCTTATAGCACATTACAGTTATTGTAAAGCCCCAGATCAAACCTCACTTCTTTGCCCAGTGCCAAACTGCAGTACACGGATCTAAGCTAGGTGTTACACCAGTAACAGTCATGTAAGTAGAAAAATGCATCACACACATTTCTTATTTGCTCTCACAGCCTTCTGATGAGTCTTCCAATGCAGCCTCCCCAGTTCTGTATTAATACCACAACATTTTCATAAAATCTCACAGTGAGTGACCTTCCACTAATAAACATTGTTGCCAGTAATCATTGCCATAACTGCCTATGGAACTGTATTGTTCTTTTTGATGCAATATTTTTTCATGCTGACATGGAGGTCTGAAGTGTGATCAAAATTATCAGTGAGGAAATATTATTGCTCTATTCATTGAGATGAAGACGACTCAACAAACTGTACTTGATGCACAATGGGAATTTGTTGATTAGATGGAAAAGATTGGAAAACAGACATAAATGTTGCAGACCTAATTTAGTCCTTTAAAAGGTTAAGCACAATAGTAACAGGTCTGGGAACCGCACATGTCACATCTACATAAGACTTCTCCTATTATTTGTAGATTTCACTCACAAAATCTAGCAATAACAAAGCTTGCACAGACTGGGACTTGAGCATTATCATAATTCAAAGCACTGTCATCGTATCAAAGAGTGTGCTGCACATTTACTAACCTGTACAGGCTCACCATCTACTTGAACTTGGCCTGCTATTTCCATCATATCCAATGCCAGGTGACAGATAGATCGTGCATGATGAATGCAAGGCTCTGGTAGACCACTCACTGTCATATACTTGTCCCCAACTGTTTCCACCTGTCAAGATACGTATTTTTCAATTACTTTATTACCATAGACTTCAGAGTACTAGGACGGATGTAGGGCTTCCTTCAAGACTGCTTGTCCTTTCAAATAGTTTCCCTTCACTTTCATTCAAATCACCCTAATTCCTGTCATCTCTGCTTGTTATTGAAGAGAATTTATTAAATGCTCACAATGTAACAAGTTAAGATGACATTGTGATTGTGTGTACTTGAGCCTCTCTTTTGGGGTCTTCTGAATTTCTGTAGAAACCGAGCACTATGTTTGACTCACACCCTTGATTCACTTGGTACAGCACATAAAGTTGATTTCTATTAAAACCTTGGAATTAATCTTATACATAGGTCACTCCGAAAGTAATGCCTCCTATTTACATCACATTACCATGGAAACCACAACAGAGGATACAAAGAGCACAATAACACTATTTGATAGAGCAAATTCTCAGCTACAAAATTTTTGACACGGTCCCCCCGACTGGCTCAGCATTTTCCCCAGCCATGAACAACAGCCTGCATGCTGCGCTCGTTTAAAAATCTGCACCAGCAGAGGGGACCCACCGTCACTGTCGCCACTGCTGGGATGTGCCACCCACCACCTCACTGTGCAACATCCACTGTTTGGTCTCCATAAACATTCAGCAAATGTCGATGAATGTCCATGGGTGCAATCTTTTCCGCATGGAGGAATTCAGTGACACCCCTTTGCTTCACACGCACTCCCATGTCAGAGGCCAGGCTGTCAGAGTGCCCCTCTGCTGCCATCTGTCACACGGCAGCAAAATTTAACGGGATATTGGCGGGAAGGTTAAAATTCTACTGCCAGACCACCAACATCCGCCTCTGACTTCACGGGCCAACATAACAAAATAGGAGGCATTACTTTTGGATTGGCTCTCGTACATATAAACACTAAAGCATACACTTGTACATATATATGGAATATATATGTAATATAACTCCTCCTATCTACCTGCTACCAGCCCCATCTGCAACTACACCTCATTCCTAATGAATAACGGAATACTACGTTGTAATTTACAACCAGGAGACCTATGTATATGAGTGAAAAACTTAAAGCACAGTGTCAGCAGAACCAGAAACTGTTTAAGCGTTCACACCTGCTAAATCCGGAAGTAGATTTATATATCCACATAATGAGTGACTATGCAGAAACCCTGCTGAGAACTAAGGCCTTTGTGTTCCTTCACTCATTTAAACAAGATACTCTTCTTTAGCTATGTAGTATCAGGTAACACCGTTCAAAGACTGAGAACAGAACTATTTTTTTTTTTTTTTAAAAAGCCTAAAATCCAGAGGATGGAAAAGAGTGACATGATAGAAAATTATTGAAAAGTCACAGATTAAACACTTCAAAAATCTTCTGCTTACCTTATAAACAAATGGATTCTTTCGTGAGTCAGTCAGAATATCAAATCTTGTGTAAAGATCATTTAAAAGATTAACAATCTTCATGGCTCCCTCTCCAGAGGCATGTTTACTACAGAAGGCATTGAATCCAACAATGCCACTGAAAAGAATGGTCACATTGTCATACCGCTTAGCTGGAACAGGACGCTTGTGTCTCAGCTCATTTGCCACTGATGGTGGTAGAACAGAGTACAGTAATCTAAATGTGTAAAAAAAGATAGGCACAAGCAAAACTGAAAGAATGTGGAGAAAGGTCTTCGCATCAGCACTCTTCAGATATTAACTTAGTAACTCCCACAGGGCTTATAGCATACTGGCATCATCAAAGAGCAATATAAAAGATGTTTACTGAAGAATATGTTATTTGGGAAACAGGAATTGATCTACATCAGCATGCCTAAAGCCATGACATTTCAAACACACATTAATACATCTAAATTACCAAAAATTGAGGCATACATTGCAAGTTCTTCTGATATGATCTGTTAATAGTGTCTTGGATCATTTTTGCTTATTGCTTAAGCATTTCTGCCATATCCTCAGCTCCTATAATCTGGTTTTGTTCGCAGAACCATAAAAACCGCAAAAAAGGCCACGAAGAGATCAGTTTTCCCACTTTGAATACAATTTATGCATTGCTAAATGTCTCCTATTCCATTGAGAATGCTGGGTTTACTGCACATCTTTTTAATTAACAGTCTATATGACATAATAACACTTGTTCATATTACAAATTATACAAATAAAATCTGAATCATACAAACAGAGCTTCACTCCACTCTCATATGTACTCCTTCAACCTTCTAACTGCCATCTTAAGGTGTAGTTCCCCCCATATAGAGATAAGTGGGCAAGCTGAAGATCTCTGAATGTTTCACAAATCTTGAGCATCATTTTGTATACAGCCTCCTGCACAAACCCTCATTAGTTGCAGTTTTGACAAGTTCACTACTGCATGTGTGATTAATGAATACTTTCAGCTCATGATATAGTGACTGACACTGTTCCAGCAGTTGCCAAGAAGACTACAGTTCCTGAAGATAAAATGACTTTATAAATCAAGTCAACAGGAATTAATAGAAAAAATATTTTTTAGGCTTCTTTTCTCTCTGACTCTTTCGTCTGTCCCTTTCAAGTCTTTTTACAATAATATCAACTACTCTACTATGTAAAAAAAAATCTGCCAATAGAATTTATAGCACACAAATGTTAATTCTACTGCTAAACAAGCATAATCCACAAGAAATCCATCTATTACAGAGATGGGAACTATGTCTTATTTTTGAAGAAGGTGGCTATAAATAACATACTGCTGTGACTGTTTCAGTTCAAAATCAGGATTTGGTTCTTACGTGTCTGTCTTTTTCTTTTCATCTTCCAGAGCACGCAGTGTGTGCTGCAATCTGTCAGTGAGGATCTCAAGCTCTTGAGTCAGTTTATATTCCTCTCTGAACTGCTCTCCCAGAAGAACAAGATCACGGGTAGCATCATGCAATGGAATATCACTCAGATATAAACCTCTTCTGGTTAAATCATCCAAGTTCATCACACTAAGATGTGGAGAGATACATATAATAATACGGGTACAATTAAACTCGCCAAAGGAGCATTTAAAACTCAAATGAACAGCAGAGGCTGCTGAATAACAGAAAGATTATGCTTCCGAACTTCTGACAAGCGTACAACATATCCTTTCTAAGAAATGTGTTACTTGTGTTCATTCATGGCTCTTGATTTTTGCATTTAAATACAGAATTCTCATTGATGAGTTCCATGAATATATCAAATGTATATACTTCAGTACACAAATAAAAGTGAGATTACATTAAAGTAGCCTCTTCCCTTTCTATCTTGTTCCACTCTCTCCCTTTTACACATGAGATTAATGTACCATAACTGGGTAATCCGATTTGTCAGCTCAATATGCTCGTAGCTAAAGAAGCCCTCCATTCAATTCCCCATCCCAACCACTTCTTTATAATCATCACTGCTCTATTACATTAGAACTACTGCAAAAATACAATAATCCACATAGGAAACCAAATCATTGTGGCATTTCTTAGCACTCTCAGAGTAAGAAACAAAGGACAAAACTTGCCAAAAGTGATGGCATCATGAGGAATTCCCAGTTGTACATACTGTGCCAGAGCATCCCAATGTTTATATTGAATTATTTAATAATCAGTCAAGTTCTGATGCTTCAATGCTCCTCCCTTTTTTAGTATAAACACATCAAAATCAATGAAATCAATACTTGAACCAATTAATCTCTGTGGTACTTGTCTCACAAGTGTTCTTAAAATTAATAATTGTAAAATGAAAATCTATAGTATAGAACTCTTAAGGTTTCAAGTACCTTGGCGAACAAAGAAAGAGAATGCTGTCTGCTTCGGGCAAGTAGATCATTTGCCCTTTCAGGCGTAAGCAGCTGATTTCTGTGCCAGTTAGTTCGTCTTCACACTCCAGCTTTTCCACATCCAACAGACCCTCCTGGTGATGAAATGTCACAATTATGTAAGGGAAATGGTACATCTGTTACGCATCAGGCCAGGTAAGTAAGTGGCTTCATTATGAAGGCAGTCAGAATGTTTGGAATAGAATTACAGCCTACATTGAAACATAATTAATTTCTCATTTGAACACCATACACTACCCATATTTTAATACTGTGATTTGCTACCTCAAAGATACAAAGCACAGTATCTTTCTTTATGTCGGTGTTCATAACTTTTTGTTTTCTTCTGCATCTTTTCTTAACAATAGTTTGACAAAATTATTACCTGTTCTATGAATTTCTATCTGTGCCTGGGAGTATCTAAGAAATCTTCTTGGTTTCTCTAAGGTACATTTTTCTATCAGTAGGCCTCTTGACATAACAGGTACTACTCTACATGCTGCATTCTTTTCTATCACCCACCTCCTTTCCTGCCCTCTCTAGAGAAAAGGACACAGAATTGTGTATGAACATATAGGCCCCAGAAAGAACGCATTTCATATTTGTCTCCCATACAGTTATGAAGCAAAAGTAAATGTAATTGCCTGCTATGTTTACTCTGGTAGGCTGCAATATAATGGGCTGGCCCCTCGCAAAGAAAGCATCAGACATGAAGTGTATGTACTTCACCATTCCTATAAAGCATTCTACCTAACAGTGACTTCTTCTTGGTTCAAGACTCAAAAGCGACTGAGCGTATTGTGCAAAGAATTTTCTCTGAAGATTTCCGAGCTTTCAGCACTTCTTCTTATCTCTCCAAAGCATACTTACTTGAAGAAAAGCCAGGTGAATATTCTCTAGTTACCTTGGTCCTCAGTACAAAGACTGTATTGATATGTGAGAGGATCCCATGGAAACTAATATCAATATGAGGCCGGACCAAAGAGAAAACTGACAATAGACTGCAATTTCCTGGCTGCAGCTAAAATTAAAAAAAAAAAAAAAAGAAAGAAAAAAAAGATTGTAATGTTTTATAATAAAAGTATACATGAAATAATTATATTCAATTTGCTTAGATGAAAATACTGAATGGAAGAGAATATATACTTTAGGCGTTTCTCCATTAAAGCACAAGGTTTTTAAATTAAGGATTTTACATCAGAAGTACATTGACTTCAAAGTGCAATTCTATCTGCAAAAACAACTTTGTAAAATTGTATTAGACTATCACAATTGTTATCTGTCAAACTGTTCCCACTCTACAGTAAAAAAAGCTTTCTAGTGTCTTGCTCCTAAGTGACCGCCTTCAAACTTCCCTTCCAATAAGCTATGTTCTCCAAAGCATCAACTCTGATAATAAGGATTCCAATAGCCATCTCAGTGGGCTGAACAGTTAGTTATAGCTGTCCAGTGAATGCCCTCAGGAAAAACCTGGCAGAGCTACTTACTTAAATCTTTCTGCAAAATTCAGAAAAATTATCAAAAACAAATTGCAGGAAAAACGAAATAACATAAAATTACATTTAAAAAGTCTGTCAATGATTCAGAAACAACATGGTATGTGCAACATTAACCTACATAATTTGATGTTTTCATCATGTTACCATTTGCTTATATTACTGCTTTTACCTGTTGCTTACTTTTAGAAACACTGCCAGCTCTTTCAGGCAAGAACTGAAGGTACCCTACTCATATACAGAATACATAATATTAAATGGACCTCTGAGTACTCTTTTACTGTAAATAACCAGAGGAAATTGTAGCAGCTGCATTCAGTTCTGCGCGCGCACACACACACACACACACGTCACAAACATAGTTTGGCTCACCTTAGTTAACACTGTCAATTTTGATGCACAAGCCAAGAAAATAGACTACAAATTCTGTTATTCTGCTCTTCAGTTACTGTGCATCTGACAGCTTAAGTATTTGAAGGCATTACTGTCAAGTAATATATACAGACCTGCTGCTACATTATACAGTAGTACTGGCAAGACCACTTCCTGAACCCCAGGCCAAGTTGCACTGTCTCACATTCACTTTAAAGAGTTATTTGCCACTTTCACAGCAAATATATCTTGGAGTGAGCTATGAGAAAGAATCAGGTATCAAACTAATACCTGAATAGGGGGTGATTAGGTTTTTCCTGCTCAAGCTTATTTTTTTACTGCACACAGACATGTTCGTAAGGAACAGAGCTGTTGTACAATTATGTCTATTTTCACAGTCCTTTTTCAAACAAGAGGAACCCAATGTAGTAAAAATTATACAGTTACACAGATATGATGTTTAGACAGAGAATCCTAAATCTGTTTTATTTATCATTAAAATAAACCTGTGAAGCACTTAGCATTAGGAATTTCTAATTATGCATGCATGAGAATCATCTAACCTGTGGAAGGACTCTGTATATAGCATTGCCACACTGCGTGACCACCAGATCTCTGTCAAATATTATGTGGAAAGGAAAGGCCTTGCAGAAAGTATAGGGACTGATGCGAGACTCTTGAGTACCATTTTCTTCAAATCTGTCAAGGTCTTCATAATAGTCCTCTTCTTTAGACTCTTTCTCTTCAATTAAAAACTGAATGTGGTCACATTCCTCATTTCTCTGTTGAATAACCTAGAAAAATGAAGGAAAAAAATGAAACATTGAAAACTGCAACTCGTTAATAACTGGAATGCTACTATGAAGATAGGAATACATTTAGAGCAGAAAGATTAATTTGAGAATGATATTTGCTTCTTGAAAAATACCATATTCTAGTAAGTATTTCTGATTTTAGAGAGTCTTTATAATTACAGGTAAATAATTATGTCTTTACTTAGCCACAGTTGCTCTTTACATGAATGCCGTATTGAAGACCACTCAAATACAATTCATATAGCCCAAGTGAAATGCACATCCTGAAATCAGGGGTCAAGGCTCAAGTTATGCTTGCTTTTATTGGCACATGCCAGAAAACAGGACTCTCCTCTCTCCTTGAATGAAGCCTTGAGTTACTCAACACACTAATCATTATTTTGATGAAATTTGTTTGCAAAGTCTATAACACAACAGCTGACAAAAGGATGGGCATATTACAGTCAGAGAAGAAAGGTGGATGGAGGAGATGTTTGAATATACAGTCCTTATACATTCAAGCAGTGATGACTCCAAGATCAGGACCAACGGATAACACTAAAAGCAATGACAATTTTCTGCAAGCTGCATTCCATATTAAATGAAATCACAGCAAAACCAGTCATCTACATCAGTCAAATCTCAAATAAGTGTCCTGAATATAGCATTTCACACTTTATAATAATTTTACTCAAAATTAGTTAAAAAAATATTAAATTAATAGGAATTAGTTTGTATTGCAGTATAATTAAAGCTAATAACTAATAGAATAACATATTTTACCGTGAGAGGCCAAATTCATCTCTTCTCAAGCCTAATTAGATTTATGACTGGAACAGAACAATTCTATTTACACAGTATTGTTTAGTGGCAACTTTCTGGAACATATTGTATCTGATTCTACTTTCATGTGGAGTTTGATCCTAAAGCCACTGAAGCAAGACTTCTTAAAATCTCTAATGCATCCTGACTCTGCCCTTTACACATAGTCTAACCACAGATTTACACATAGTCTAACCACAGATTTACACAGATTTACAGTTACACTATGAAAACAGAATGGATATGTACAAACACTGCATTTGATCCCTAAGATGTTTAGTTTATTAAATGTTTTTCCTCCACCACTGTCAACTAGCTGATCGGTTGGGGAGTGCTGAGTCCTTTATTTGTTCCTATACAAATGGAGGAGTGTAAAACATCAAAACAATATTTTGTTGCTAAATGATGCTTAACTTAAGAAGGTATTGTTTCTTAATCTCCTATTTGATTATTCATTTAAAGGAAAGAGAGGCTTTTCTGGAGGCCAGTTCAGAGCAGAGGCCTGATTTAGGTGCTCTACACCATGTGCTGCATTAGTCTTCTCTTTCTATTGCATATGTTAAGTAACTTAGAAAAAGATCAGTCTACTAAATTTGCCAGCTAATGTAGGTACCTAAAGCTGGATGTATGAACAAGTTCAAATGTTAATGATGATAAAACCTAATTTCTTCAAGAAACTATGTTGGTAATCCATATGGCAGTGTGCGGCAAAGAGAAGTAGGAAATCATGAGTTAATAAGAGGTAAACCTGAGAAAGAATATGTGGTAGTCATTTGAGGAAAACAAGTTATGTGGGTTTGTCTAGGAAAATGGAACATAGTAGATGGAGACCTAGTTTTCCTCTGAATTCAGTTTAAAGGTTCTCCATGTGTTCCTCTTCTTCTAAATCATTATCCCTGAAAATGTGAGAGACTGTGACCATACTGAGGATTGACAGAACACAGCTACAGTCTTAGTTCTTACTTGCTATCACTCATACACACTCCCACAGGTTTTACTTTATTACTACTATTATTGTGTCCAGGGACAGCTGATATTACACACAGTAACCTTTTTCAAATTGTGTAGAATTATCACTAGAATTGATCTGTGCTTCCAGATCCTTTCCAGACTTGGATCTGACTTCAAAGTGTTGCTCTTGACACAAATGGAAAAGATAGGCATACTTTGGATGAAAAGCTTCTTCATTTGGCAAAGCAGTCCTAAAATTCATTTTTAAAGATCTAATAATTTTTAAGGAAACGTTTGTATTAACAGCACAATACCTTCCAGAAATATTATCACCTAATGTCACTGCATATTAGTATTCTGTTACCAACCTGGACCTGTACTTACAGGGTTTTCCTGCTACCATGTGGACTTTTCATAACTCCCCATTTTTTTCCATTTATTAGAAAGGAATGATGCATCAGTAAACAAAACTCAAGTGTTGGTTAAAAAAAAAAACCCTATAAAAATAGAACTGCTACATGCTTCAAGATGTCTACCTAAGTTTGCAACACAACCCTCCACATATTCTACAAGCTTACACAATGATTAAGTCAATAATCACACATGATATGCTATTTTCCTAACCTTTATAGATCAGAAACAGTAACAGTGTAAGGCTGCAAATTTCCCAGGCATCTTCAAGTTCATTTCCAACACTATTTTTGCTCAGACTCCAGGGCATCTAAGAAATGCTTGCTCTACTAGTGCATCACATTCGTGCAGCAAATGAACAACCGGCCAAAAACATGGAAATGTGTCAGATCTACAAGATAGCCATAGCTCTAGCTGCACACTCCTGGTAAACCTGATATGCTGTGGACATGGCTGGTTTACTAAATGTGATTCTGGTCATCCGTGTGCAGACCCTTATTAACAGAAGCTACAATCATTACCCTCTCCAGGCTAAGCAAGCTACTGATTCATCCTTAAATAACTTCTTATGGATATGTAATTTCATGATGTCTTTTCTGCTCACATAATTTATGCACTGTCTAACCTTTGTATCTCATTACTTCATCCACCTTGTCAGCAAATTTAAAATGAGCATTCTGGACATGAGCATAATATGTTAAATTCTGTCCCTTCACCCTTGTACCTACAGATCCAACCTAACTGGCCAGGCATAAAGACATGCCCTAGATACTCTGCAGTAGGCTTAACTAGAATAGAACTTATTTATTGTTTCATTCTGCAAGCAAAGGCTGCAAGCCACAGAATTTCATATAATTTAAATATTGTTGAAGAAGCTTCTCTTAAATGCTCGACAAATGAAAGCTCAGTGTCAGAAGCAACAAAGCCAGGAATCAAGTCTAATTCTTCCTTCCCTTGCGGTCTTAGCTGGTGAAGTGACATCAGTTCACCATGTCTAAGAGCTCAGTCACCATAGTAACTGCAGTTAAAAACTGAAGGAAAAATGACTCTCCTGGTTTCAAAGAGAATATATAACATCTAATTGCTAACCTGCCTGTGCTTTCCAATGATGTATCTTCAGAGTTTGTCCTTGCTTAGACAAGTGAAAAGTCACACCAATATTTCAGGGAAGGACAATTCAGAGAACAGTTATTTTAAAATGACTTTGTGGTTTAATGTATTTGGTGAGCTTCAAACAAACCAAGCAGTATCACTGTGATACAGCATGTATAAGGAACACATGCTATCTGTTAAACCTTCGATGTATCTACAAGCCAAGACTCAATTCTATTGATAGGTGCATATCCCCAAGATACACTCATATCTCAGCATGGGGCAGGGACAGAATCTCCTTAGACAAGGATCTTTTTTCATCAGATTGTAGAGATTAATACCAAGTCAGGGTTTTGCCATTTAAAGGTCAATACAGGATGAAATTCTTTATCTCCTTTTATCAAGACTGACTGTGCAATGGTACTTAACAAATTTCACTGCAACTGTTTCAGGGTGATCTTGAGGCAAAACCATTCACTCTTAGCTTTGCCCACCCAAAGTTAAAACTGCGGGGATGTCTCCACCTGGCAGCTGGTTTCAAGGCAGAGACTCTCACTGCACCAAAACGCTGAGCCTGGAATTAGTGAAGTTTCCTGCTGCCCTTGTGTCAGAATTACAGGTTGATTATGCTCCGCTATTGACTTAAACACATTTTAATGTATGGATCAGTATTGCTTGTCCTCCATACAAGTACGTACGTAGTTTTCAGGTCAGCTTTCCAGCTGGTCACATTCTGGCTTTGTATTTCTATATTGCCATTAGTAATGAGACAGTCAGAAACTGCTATCTTGTCAAGGATTTCCCCTGGTCTTTTCTCGTGTGATACTGTAAACAATCTTCACTGTCTAAAAGAAGGATTTTGATAGTCTGCTCTCAGATAATAACACAACTGCAGAAGTCTGTTTTCCCAGCAGATTTCTGGACTTTGTAGGATTGTAAAACGTTCTTCACTGACCTGTATGATTTATAGCCTTGAGGGTATCTCTGTCCTCACTTTATTTTCACAGGTCACCCTCATTTATACACAACCAACCTCCGACAAGTGAAGTAAGAGAAGGCATAGCCAGAAGGCTGCTAACAGATCTCATGCTAAAGCCGGTAACCAGCAACACGAAGATTTTTAGTTCTCATACTGAGACTGGCAGAACTTAAATCTTCTTAGCGTTTTATCAAAAGTCAGCAACAATTCTTGGGACAATATCTGCGGCAAAAAATTATATAGTCTTAGTCTTAGATCTGTTTAGCTAAAAAAGGATTACCATATCAGGAAGGATAAGGCAAATTGGATTTGAACTAATTAATCAATTAATGTCAGCCTAGGCTTTCCTGAACTATACGACTGGAACTGTGACTCCAAGTTCAAAACAAATTGCCTTCCTTTCAGTGCTACAGAGTTTGACACTGTTTCCCACAGCATTCTCCTGGAGAATCGGGCTGCTTGTGGCTTGGATGAGTGCTGGTCGCGCTCAGAGAGTGGTGGTGAATGGAGTTCAATCCAGTTGGTGGCCAGTCACCAGTGGTGTTCCCCAGGGATCAGTATTGGGGCCTGTTCTCTTTAACATCTTTATCAACGATCTGGATGAGGGGATTGAGTGCATCCTTAGTAAGTTTGCAGATGACACCAAGTTAGGCAGGTGTGTTGATCTGCTTGAAGGTCAGGAGGCTCTACAGAGGGATCTGGACAGGTGGGACTGATGGGCCGAGGCCAACAGTATGAGGTTCAACACAGTCAAGTTCTGGGTCCTGCACTTGGGTCACAACAACCCCCTGCAATGCTAAAGGCTTGGGGGAGAGTGGCTGGAAAGCTGCACAGTAGAAAAGGACCTGGGGGTGTTGGATGACAGCCAGCTGAATATGAGCCAGCAGGTGCCCAGGTGGCCAAGAAGGCCAACAGCATCCTGGCTTGTATTAGAAATAGTGTGGCCATAAGGAGGTGGGAAGTGATTGTCCCCCTGTACTCGGCACTGGTGAGGCCATGCCTTGAGTCCTGTGTCCAGTTTTGGGCCCCTCGCTACAAGAAGGACATTGAGGTGCTGGAGCAACAAAGCTGGTGAAAGGTTTAGAGAATAAGTCTTATGAGGAGCGGATGAGGGAACTGGGGTTGTTTAATCCGGAATAGAGGAGACTCAGGGATGACCTCATCACTCTCTACAGCTGTCTGTTCTGGTAGCTGCTTTGTACAACCCAGATTTCTCCTCTGTCCTGCTGATGACTTTTGTCTCTGCGTGACCCCTCAACTAAGCTGGCAGAACTCCCTCTGATAGACAGAACACCAAACCACATAGAGGAACAGATGTGGGTAAAAATAACTCAGAAAAAACCCTGTTATTTTGAACCCAATTCACTTCCTCAGTCTAGTTTATTTTACAGCTTCACAACAGCTGGAGAGACACAGTTGAAGAAACTGTCATAAGACAAGCTTGAGCAGTAAGGAAGGAGGACTGCATAAGCTGCCTCTGGTACTAAAAGAACTGCTTGTCAAGCAACATTTTCAGCACTCTTACAGCCAACTTTCCAACATGGTCTTCCTTGTCTGTCTCAACACTTTGAATAAACAAGGACCTGAGGAAGAAGATTGTTTTGATTCTGTTGCATCCTTCCATATCTGATTACTAACACCTGCTGTAAAAGTTTGAACTATGGATGTCTACAAAGTAGAATTTAAACAAGGACATCAAGTATATCATGATCACTACAGAGAAGTAGCCATTCACTAGAAACACAACCTAGCTTATAACAAGAAACCTAAAAGGCAAATACTCAGATATAGCAGTACAAATACCTTTGTCACTGGGTTACTTGTAAACCACTTATCTGAGCAAGATTTTATCTTATCACGTTTTTGTGATACATTTATGAAACTGGAACGGATTTTCTGAGCAAGTATACAATGAAAGTGTGCTAGAAATATAATATGACGAGGCAATATTTTTTTTTAAAAAAAAAGAATGCTTGCTTGCTTGCTTTAGTTTCTTTTCTACTTGATGAAAATTATTTTATATCAGTTGCAATATTTCTCACACCAAAAAGCTTTTATTTGTGGTTTTTATCCAGATATATCTGCACCTTGGATCAACCTCTGATTTTATACCATTATGTATGCAAGATCTGATCAATTAAATCATTCTGTTGCTCTGTATGGACAAAAAGCAGAAGCCTCTTTCCCATTTCACAGGTGTCTTAGCACACATGACATTATGGAAAGTCTGCGACTGAGGAACATTTTTCCACTTCTGGGGCTGTAGGTGTATATCCAGCCACACTCCCACACAGTGGTAGTATGAGACCCACAAACACATGTTGGTTCTGGGAAGGACCTGGCACACAAGCTGGGAGGAAAACACTGCTCGCCAGCCAGGCCTCATCAGTGAACATCAGCCTCACAGTTTGCACCTAGATGAAGAATCTAGGACACAGAGACAAAACGTCCGTGTTCTCACAGAACACAGAAGACAGTAAGAAATACATGCCAAATATAAAATAAAGTTGAAAAAAGCACTCTAAATAACCCAGTATCTAATTTCTGTATGTGTCATCTCCTTCTTTGAATAAGGGGATATTGTTCTGAACTCTTCTCGACTGGGTCTATTTGCAAATTAGCGCTGGCCTTCTCAGCACATGCCTGACCTGTCCTTAAAGCAACACAAATGATGATGGCTCTTGCTGAGTCAGTACTCACACCATTGCTTCACAGAGGACAGCAACAATTAAAATGATTGTTTGCAATCACTTCACTTTTGATTTTCTTGATTTTGTCCTAATGACATAAACTTGCAATGTGTTCATCCCCTTCAGACATTACCTTCATATCTATTTCTGTACCGTGGATCTGTTGAGCTACTGTTTTGATGATTCCAATGACAATATCCTGGAGACCTTCTCTTTCCGAATAGTAATGCAGAATGAGTCCTTTCCCCTTCTCTGCGTCAGTGCATCTAAAGGAAGGGGCCCGCATACCCGGGTAAATAGTAGCAAGGTGGTCATGCAAAGCATCCAGATTCTGGAAGAAGAAATTAAAAACCTGATTATAAGGCATTTGTTTATCAGTTCTGAAGAAAGTACATATTCTGTCTAATCTGAACATCACCCTTCTCCTACTGCTCACATTCCCTGTGCATTTCCCTTATTGTTTGTAGAACTGTCACCATAGCAGGCTTCTCAGGTAGCTTGTGATGTTCTTCCCATCTACTGTGGTAATATTTGGACAACGGATGGTATCAAAGTTAGCACTATTAAAAATTACTCCAGATATAGTAAGAATTAATGCCGTATTTTAAAACACTCACATGATTAAACACCTTGTGTGTGTTTCTCAGTCCTGTTCATCTCTTCTCATCCATTTTCATCCCTTCCAATTCTAGTCCCTATAATCTCCTCTTCAGCTGTGAATTTAGTGTCAAATACAAATAAACATGTCTGAATAAAAATGAATCTTCCTCCTTATTCTCAATCAGACAGGCTACTGCTGACATTGTAACAGTCAACCCAAGTTTACATGGCCTGACAAAGTTTCAAATTTTAAAGTGAAGATTTAAATGATTGAAAGACCAACCTCAAATTCATATTTTCTTTGAGAATAATTGAAAAAATCCACAGAATACATAGAACATATCACAGCTGCTGTAAAAATGTTTCAGCAAAGGTTATTCAGGAAAAGAAAGAGGTCTTCCATTTTTTTCAGCTGATTCCTGGACATCTTATGTATTTAACTTTAAATCTTGGCCAGCCAAATTACTATCTGAAGAGGAAAGCTAAATGATAAATCAATAGGCATATCTTATAAGGACATTAAAAAGAAATCAAAATCACACTTAGAAGACAACACTAGCGCTAACTTTTGATTGTGAAGCAATTATGAATGCTCAAGGTTGCTATTTACTGTGTATTTAACACAGAAAGAGCAACCTAGTTTGCTGGATAGTGTTGCAACCCACATGATTATTGACCTGTGTTGTAAAACTCATATAACTCCTTCACATGTGAAGTTCAGAACATTACCGCATATTTTAAAGGTTCTCTCACCTCCCGCCCCACCCCCCCACCCCAGTAACTGCCACCACCAAGTTTTGCATACTGTTTTCTGCCAGCACAAGGGGAAGTGAGGTGAAAATATTTGGCCATTCTCCACCTTGCATGAGCATCTATTGATCATCAAATTTGTGGAAGCACACTAAACTTGATTTCCTGTGAGCTGTGAAGTGTTCAAACAGCTGCCTCTTCTCCTGGGAGGTCTCCAGAGGAAATGAGACTCTTTGAAATGAATTCTGTAGGATGCACTCAGCCTGGAACTTCATCCTTCAGTTTTTTAGTTTGTTTTTGTTGCTATATCAACATCTCCAAATTAAAACTTGAAGAGGCAATAATCTGGGAGTCAATTCGTTCCAGCTGTCAGTGGGCACTGAATTGCAAAAAGTAAAATGCTTGAAGGCAAATTCTTTAAGATCTTTGCAGACTTCAAGACAATGAAATTGGAAAAGATTGCTTTGAAAGAGTGTGGATGGGAAAAGAGCAAGGGAGCTGACTGGCTCCGAGGGAGTGCCCCACAACCTCCTTAATCACATGCAAAACTACTCTTTCAGTACACATGCCTCAGAAACAGCAGGTATGTATTGACCTTTTGGAAAAATGTCTTAAGGACGTCTGTGGGAAAAGACAATAATCTTCCAGTTACGTAGTCATCAACACCTGAAGAATTTCAAAAGGAGCTTGTTATGGGAAATGGCCAGTGTAAAGGACAGAATTTTTCTAAGATGGTTGACTAATTATTAACATTTAAGTCTGATACAAGTGTTGCTAACAAATGGCAGTAGCCCTATTCTGCAAGACCACTTGGCCACCCTACTACCCCATTACTGCTGACTTTGTCCAAGTAGTGTCACAGGTGAGCCCATGTGATGTGCCCTTCAGTCTTTACTCTCTAATCAGCCAGAGGGGGTGACTTGCGCGGGGTGACTTGCCCAGGGTGTATTGCAGCTGCTCTCCAGTCCCCAGTGTGTCTTTTCTCCCTATGCATACTGACTACGGGGTGCACAAAGAGCTTACTGTATTCAGAACCTTGCTCCAACACATAGTCAAAAAGCAGTTGATACGTGCTTCCAGATCAGAGAGCTGTGAAATCACTCCTAGGTCCTGCCATTTAGACACTGTCATTGTCACTCCCACTCCCAATTTTTTGTTGTGTTTGATCCATTTTAAATTAATATTGCAGCTTCTGGAAAAACAAATGTGTCTTTTTTTTCTAGTTTGTTCACCAGCTGTGAACCAGAGGTGCAGTCAGGTACAGAAAATAACAGGTTAAGCTCACTCCCTGAATTCTGGGCATCTAGACTGCTCAGCTGTATGCCAGAGCTTGTGCTGGGATCCAAGACACTAATTCTAGAGGTTCGGACTGCAGTGATCAGCTCCATGGTGAAACACAAAGGAATCTTCAAGCAAGAACAAGGACTGACACTAAATCAGACAGATCTTGGCCTGTCTAAAAGCAAAAGAGTTGTGATTGGCACCTGAAATACAAAGATACACTGTTCAACTCTGTGTGGTACAGACATCTAATTTTCTAAAAGAGGATTTAATCCTTTGAAATTTATTGCACTGCAATTATGAACATCTACATAGCCATGTAAATTATTCCCTAAATGAGAGAACTAACCACTGCTCCAGTGTTTGATTTTCATTCAGTAGAAAGCTACTGAACATAACATCAAAGCACACTTTGGGTTTCTTAGGAGGTACCTCTTTTCACGCTGTTTCTCTTTGGCACAGTGTCTTTCAATATGATTTGCAATTTTTCCAGGCCTGTGTTTTTCATAGAAAATATAAATATTAGATCTAGTTGAGCTATCTTTTTCCTCTTTCATGAAGCTTGAAATACCTGTTTCATCTATGAATAAACTAAATTTTCTCTAAGACGTCAAGGGAAACAGAACGTAAGTACGAGATTTATTCTCACATGCTTTAAAACGCTGTAGCCTGTAATTATTTCGTATATCCTGGACTCAGTGAAGATTTCAAGAAGCACTTTCTGGAACTCTGTTATGTATTTTAAGAATTTAGAAAAGTTTAGCTCATTAAACCCAATCTGCACCGATTTTTGCAGTAGGTATATAAATTAGTTTCCTGACCTAATCTGACTGCTGGAAGATGCAAAAGTAATAAATCACAGATAACCTTGATTTTCCATCATAATAAAAAGCTAAAAAGTACATTCCTGGCACAGCTACTAATACATTAGTCCTGTTAAAATTTATGAAGTATATAATAATCAATGTCATTTGTTAACACTGAAATTCAAACAAAACAGCTTAAAATACTGTCATTAGAAGACTATAGATGTAAGCTGTTCATGCTTTTATAGATGTTTGGTGCGCACTATAAACACACGATAAGGAACGGAAAAAGAAGGATACTATATGGGAAAGGAATAAGGAAGGACTGGCTCATCCCTGTGTACCCAAACTGACAAAGCATTGGGCCAGCTACACTTCTCTTCTCCTCTTCCTCTATTCTTGCTCAAACCTAACTGCAACTTTAGTACATGAGCCATCTTCAAAAATCACATTTAACTGAAGGCTCACTTTGAGGGCAGCCTGTGAATGAAGCTATGAAATATAAAGGATGTCATACCCCACAGACAGACAACGGTATAAAGATCAAACATGGTATGCACATGTTGGAGCACAGCACATATCCTGTCTGTCTGGCCAGCAATTACAGTCCATGGGATTTGTACAAGAAGTCTGGGTTAACTACACCTAGGAATAATTCAGGTTTCGGGGTAGGTAGTAAGAGACAGAAGTAAATATTCTAGTAATCCAGAAAACTACGTACTCTGCTCTTTTCACTTATTATTGCTAGAGAGATTTTAAGGGAACAGATGACAAGAGGCTGCTAAATTGCCACTGAAAATCCACAGACATTTGACACTCAGCTTTTGGGCAATCTCCCATGAATTAATTCTTAATCAGTTCAGCACTTTTAAACTCATTACAGCACACAGTTGTCTCCAAGCGTGATATATATCACAAATCTTAAATCCAAAGGCGTTTTTTTTGAGGCGAGTAATTATCAGGTGACAAAAAAGGGAAGCCATTTTTATTACACATAGAAATCACACTTTAGAGAAGTCAGTACATTTCTTTGATGCTATTGAAAAATTGTTTTCATTTTGTTTTGTTTTACAGTGCAGTATCACACTGCTCTGCAGTTAGGAAGCACAAAAATTGACTTAAACACTGCTGCTCTATCCCACCCTCAGTTCATGGATGAAGAATAGTGTCTTACAGATAAGCTGTGTATGAGCCCTAGCTCTGTACAATTAAGAAATAACCAATATCTATAATTAGTCAAAGAGAACTTAGGAGAAGAAATACCCTGTGAATCTGAAGACCACATTCTCTGTTAGTATAAACAAGGCAAATCTTTTCACTTAACACAGACAATTTGAACTGGTGGGTTTTTTCACGTCTCCTGTACTCTGTATTTTGTTACATATGAAAATTCCTGTTCAAAACTTTTATTTGGAATTTGAAATGAAATTTCAGATTTACAAATGCCTCTGTAACCTCAGCTTACTTACCTTCTCAATCCTTTTTAATAAAATTGAACAGTCAAAGATGCTTTGGGAAAATTATGACTCTATCATCAGGTAACTGAATAATATATAAGCTGAGAGGGAAAGAGAACAATGCCAAAACTGCTGAGCAGTTTACTGGCAGACTATACAGTACAACCTATAGCTCCGAATCTCAGTCTAATCTGTTGACTTGTCCTTACTTCTGTCAGGTATCTGAAATAATTTGGCACAAAATTCTTACCTGCAAAAACTCTCTGACATTTGAGCCCAAGACACGTAGAATTGTATCATAACCAGATTCTTGACAAAACACAAAAAACATCTTCCCAAACATCTGAAGAATTTCCCCAGCATTTAGATCTAGTTAAAACAGGAAAATATGATTGAGTCCAAATGCCGCATTTCATGTACTTTGCTTACTACTTTAGTCTCGTATTCATAAATAAGAAAGACAGTACCTAAACCCTGCCCAGATCCATTAGGTCAGGAATATGAGAAAAACAAGATTCAGGGTCCACATGGCAGATAATGAGTATTCAATAGAGGGATTTCATTAGGATTTACCAATTACCATTATTACCTTGTTGCATTGTGCATTTCATGCAAGTATAGCATTTCAGATTTTGATACGGGTAAGAAATCACTACTTGAAAATAAAGGAACTCAGTTGTTAGTAGTTCTCGCCTCAGGGGAGTTACATCTGGTTAACAATAGCATGAAACCACATCAACTGCTCCTATTCAATATTACTACAGTCTTCAAAGTCCTATGGGTTATTGGCTAACTACTGATTCAGAACAAATTCAGGTCTGCAGATAAATTAATGCTGATGGGCCTAATTCTACCTTTTGAATTTCAGACCAGAGCTGCAATGATTGAAAATGAATACAACCCAAATCAATAGCAGATATGAAAGGAGATGTGCCCATGCCACCAACATTTCTGTAACTCAGCATGCTTGTTCAGCAGGGAGGTCAAGAATTCATTCATGGGCTGCTCTTGCTGCAGTAGTTGAAACCTGGGTGTATTGGTAAGGTAGCTACAGCAGTACATTGTCACTTCATGACTGCTTATAACACTGACCATGCTCTGTGGATGAGGCGTATTACTGCAGTTTAAGGTGCACCTATGACTTGGAATACTTTGTAAGTAATAAAAATAACATCAAAGCATAAAAGGAACAAAAATGTCTTAGATAAACAAAAGAAGTAAAATCCTTTCTTCTGAGATTTTGTAAAAATGCTCTCTTTGACCAATACCCTGTGTTCGCTTCTTCTATGCTAAATTCTGTTTCTCTCTGCTACATGGATTTTTTTGGGGGGAGGTTATCTTCTTTGTGATGAATGGGCAAAGAAGATATCTGTATTACTTACTAAGGACCTTGCTTGCAGCCGCAACCAGATCATAAGTTTTGGAATCATCGTAAATTATTCTGACCAGAAACTGTCCTTCTTCATCCAACTGTGCTTCCTTCCTAAAAAGAAAATAGAATAAAATCTTGTTGGTTGAGGTAGAAGCACCACATCGATAAATCAATTTATATTTTATATATTATATATATTCTTTGGTACTATTCTTTTAAATAAAATAAGTTTGTAGGTTCTACCTTTACAAAGTAGATGTCAGATGGTACCAGTGGGTACCTAAACAAATATCTTCTTTTCAGAATTCTGCACATGCCCAGTAGACAGGAAAAAAAAAAACCAAGGACGCCAAGCTTTTCTAAGGCCTTGTTCTCACATTGTACATTGTTTCTTCATGAGTAAAGTGTCACCACTTAGATAAAGCACAATAAAAATACACATTTCTTCACTAAAGGAAATAATTCTCAACCCCAGGTTTAAGACAAGACTCATGCATATGTCACATGCGTACTTACTACTGCTACTAAGTAAAAAATGGAACAACTCCTTTGTTTTTCAGGTTCATTTATTATTCTCCTAGCAGCTTGTCCAAAAGGCAGTGTAACTCCGTAGGCTATTTTTTTCCCTGAGGAAAACAAATTGATATGCCTAGGGAATGAACTGTTGTGCTTTCCAAGCCTTGCATTTGATGCACGTGAGTTACTGGGAGGGCCCAGAAGTGTCTTCCTCCCTGTTTTACCCCAGTTGCTTAACACGGGAGCCAGGCCACTGGTTCTGCAGTGGTGGTGGAGCGCTAGCTCACAGGAGGAGGAGAAGGAGCACCTTCACAGGCAGGTAGACTCCAGGACCCTGAAGGGCCAGCTGCCCCGTGTGGGTGGTCCTGCCACGCAGAGAGCATGCCAACGAACATGGTCATGACTCTGCCCTGTGGCAAGTGCAAGTCATACTCTGTATTTGCTCCTCATCCTCTGGCACATTCTCCTTCAGTAGAGAGCGGGGGACATGCAAGGGGGGCACACTGTGGTCTCTGATGAAGCCATGCTCTATTTGTTGAAGTCCTGATCTAGCAAAGGCACAGCCTCCTTTCTCAGTATATTTTTATAGTAGCTATTCACTTTCTGTAGTCTTACCTACAATAACTCTCTATAAAGACAGTGTGCTTTGCAGAAATTGTGACAAAAGAGGAGACATTTGTAGCTACTCATGCTCTAATTTATGTACTCAGAATGTTTTCTGGCTCAGCAAATCTAGTATGATCACGGCATCAAGAGTATCTTTACAGGTGGAGGGTCACAGTTACCTCATTAAAAAGAAATTCAACCTTTCATCTAAATGCAGCTCTATGCTACAGAACACTTCAGAAAGACAAAAGAAAGGCAAAGAGGTAGGAAAGCCTAGAAAAGAATGACTGAATCACACCTTATGTCACACCAAACAAAAAATTAGCACAATTCAAGCATTTGCAGTTGTAGTGGAATTATCCAGCCATACAAACAGAAACATTTTCTGTGTTACTTAAAGGGGAGAGAGGTTTGAGAATTAAGTATTGTTGTTCCCCTTAAAACTGCTAAACGGCAGTGGTATTGCTGATAAGGCCTGATTCCAACCTCATACGGTAGTATTCGATTGACCTAGATGAAATTACTTGTCATTTAACCCTACAATTAGTAATCATCAGTCTTTGATAACCTGTTCCCTTTTTCCTCTTCATCTTCCTTTAATCTTGCTCATCACATTCTTACTGCTGAACAAAAATTATACTACGTTTTATATTTCAAAAATATATCTACTTTATTAATTAAAGAAGTCTTGTAACTGCTACTTGAAACACACATTTTTATACTCACACTATGAAAGGGCACAACGGGCTAAAAACAAGCTAAGCAATTTTCCTAAAGTAATACTACAAGGCTATGGGGGAGGTGAGACTAAACAGCCTACATAACTCTACATAAAAGGAACATCATTCTCTAATCAGTGGCATGAAAAACATTAATAAACTTAATGGGGATGTTTATTTTCATATTCCAAAATATTTTCATACTCCAAAATAGTACTTCCGGACTTCTTCCCCAACCATTCTCTGAGAACTTCAGATGAGCCTGCAGGATATCAAGTCTCACTGATTCCTGAAAACAGCTCCTTCTCTCCTAAGTAGGAGGACAGCTGGAGTTACTAGTAGGAAACGTTGTCTTGAAGCATATGAGGTCAGTCAGGGACAAGAAGGTAGAGCTTATGTTTCCTGGGAACTGAACTGAAATTAATATGAGAAAAGAAAACCATCTTGATTCTTCATTTCTCATAACATGATATGCAACTGGAAGTCAGATACAGTTTGGAGGAAAGTTTGCAAAGGGTGAACAAACTTTCCCACATCTCTGATACACACTGTGCCTTCTTTTAGTCTCTCTGATCTCAGCCAAACCACGAAGAATAACACACACGTCTGGAAAAGCAATGAACATCCTCAAAAATACTCCATACTTGCACAACCCAGTAGACACAGTTTTTGTGAGAATTTTCTCTATTAAAAATTGACCCACTTTGATGATGCTGGTATCTCTTTCAAAACTTCTTAGATTTCTTTCCAATTACATTGACTGAAACTTTTCCTGTTTTCTTTTCTGTGCCAAGCCATGTTTCCTTTTTTCTTATTTTATTTGTCTTTAATTTACTTTGTCAAAGTTCTTCTTCAATGCCTGCAGTTTCTCTGAGCCATCACTTTTTAAAATCACCACTGGTTATTTCAATGCCTATTCCATTTAGAATATCTTAGATATTTTGTTTTTCTCCAGTTTTCTCTAGATCCTTAGGATCACGCAGCAGCCATTTTCTCTGCAGCCTTAATGATGTATTTCCCATTAAAATAACTCTATTGATAAAGTGAAACATAAAATAGTTCAATTAGAAATCATGTCTGCATTCTTTAGATATAATTTTCTAGGGTGAAAGTGCTCTAATGCTTCCCTCTCTCTCAGTATTAGCAGTCTTGCTGGGCATCCCAGCAGTAGAGGAAAAGGACCCAGTGCTTGTACTGCAAGCTAATTCTCCAAAACAAGACAAAAAATGTCCTGCCTTTTAGTTATTATTTTAAAAAGACAGAGAAAAATATATTTTAAAAGATGCAATCTGACAAAAGCTAATCTTGTTTTGGTAATTCTTTTCTAGAAAATTTGTCTAATTAAATATTTATTCCTGCAGGGGATTACACTTCTCATTGAAAATGATGTTGGCAAAAATGTCTTTGCTTGTCCTACAAATATGGCAAATCCCATGACAATGTCTGATCTAAACCTGTGTCAAAAGATAAACCGCCTTTTTAAAGCCTATGCTTGAAAATTATTAAATTCTAGAACTTCTTTCTTCCTTTCCAGGACAATTCCTTCTCCACACCTGTAAGCCCTGTTGTGCTGGTACATACATTCGTTTACCAGTGAGATATTTGTTTTTCTGGGTTATTTTTCTGCTGGATGGATTTCCCTGTCTGCTTCATCGTCTGGTCACAGAAGTTACTGTGCACACAGAACAAAGTGTAGCCAGATGCCCTGCTTCCAGTGAGCTGGGTCTGCAGCTTCTGAAGCCTTTCTGCCTCCCTCAGTAATCTGACAGCAGTGAAAAGTCTTTGTTTCTGAAATGTTTGATTAGCCTTAAGACTACACACGATGGGGAAATGCTACTGTAAGATTATCCAACCTGGCCAATGCAACGCGAAAACACTCCTTCCTATTTTTACAGAGGCACTTATCTTTCAGCAAGTTTACAAAATTGCAGGTCTTCTAATAAACTTGTTCCAGAGAGCATAGCACCACAGCTATCAGCACCAGAGGGGCTGACCATGATGTGACCATCAGCAGTCTAGGACACAGGACAAAGTCACTGAAATGTCCATTCAGGTGAATGGGAAATCCCTAAATTGTTTCCTTGTGGCTCCAGTTTTCTCACCTAATTACCTGACCCCCCCCAACTGGTCTACCAAAGCTGCCTGCATTTACACTAAGGAACTGGTTCTACAACAAGGATGACGTGAAGAAATATATGATAGTGTTGTGAAAACTGTTATAATACGAAAAGTGAGGCTGCTTTGTCAGCTTTGCGAAGCTGCTGTCGTTAACTGTCCATCAACTGCAATTTCTCCAGTGTGGCATAGCTGCTTTTAACTCCATAATCTATGAGTACCATGTATGAAAACAAACCTGCCTTTGTTGAATGACAAGGTACGGCTACAAACTTCAGTATGTGAACTTTAAAAGACCGGAAGGCTGCAACTGTTCTCATCTGATCAGCTTCCCTCTCCTGGCTGACAAATGGTTCAGAAACTGGGATTAGAACTGCAATACAAAATGGCATCTTTAGATGTAAAAAAATTTTACATTTGGCTGACCATACGTCATAGAAAACTTCATAAGCCACAGCTTTATGAAAAAGTGTGACATTTCCCTTGAAATGTTTTTCTGCAATCTTTATTCCCAGTTTTTGACCAGATAAAATTATGGGAGAAAATTAGCATAGCTCTAATGTTTTCTGCAGACCACGGTGTTTGATCACAACGGCTTTAACAGCAATAACATGTTGGTGGCTTTCTTTAGGGCTTGACTGGACATGAGCCAAAAGCAACAAGCTCTGGCAAATTCCCAAGCCCTGGTTAATTCTTCAGTGAAGTAGCAGCACTACAGTAGCAAACTGTTTACTTTTATATGGCCTTCCTTTCAAAATACATTCTAAGTCAGTTAGAACAGAATTTGCAATTAATGTCTCATTTACATTTCTAGAGACAAAAGAAGGGTGTGCTTTGCTCTCCAGTAAGTTTATGTCCAAAATTTTTAAAAAATCCAGGATTTTAATGCTCTCACCCAAACTGACTCTTGTTGTCAGCACATGGGATATGATACTTCAGGGTTCAAAACCTACATCCTATGTTATGCCTGTCCTAACTGCTGCTGTCTGGCAGTCCTTTTTATTTACTCTAGACTAATTTTGAATGATTACACAGAGCTATTCCAATTGTGGGAAACAAAGATTCCAGCCCAGACTTTTCCAAAATGCCTTTGTTTTCCTCCAGAGTGTTTATATTATCCAGGTTCATGTGAGGAAGTTTACCAGGGAAAAAAGAACCGTAACTATTGCACCATGGAAAATAACACAGCTATACAGAGGCCATTTTTCACTTACAGGTTTGACTGTGAAATCAATGGGGAATGTTCCCACTGAGTAGATCAAAGCAGGGTCAAGTCTCAAAGCAGCCTTTCCTCCATCACTCATGCTAACACCCCCCAAACTGCTGTTGGTCTAGCAGCACAGAATAGCGGTTACAGGTAATACTACACGTGTACAATGGGCCCTTTGAAAATATTTCCCATTCCGAAACTTTAGTATTTCAAAACACACTATTAATGTTCAAAGGTAATGTTAATAATTCACAGAGATAGATGAAGTGTTAAGTGTGGACAAACATTCTGACAAAAACCATTCTTAAAATCAGAACAGATCTTGCACTGCAGACTTTTAAACCACAGATTGCACACATTTTTATTTCACATAGAGAAAATAGTTTTTTCTATTTTGATGTAGTATTTCTTTTGCCACCTTTAAAGATTTTACAGATAACACAGTTGGACACGATGCCACATCAGGTTGGTCTGTCTTATAGAGTCCATTCTGCACAAAGTGGATTTCAACATAGTTTTGCAGAGAGATTGTAGCATTTAAAGGGAATTTGCATAAATCATAATCAAGAAGGGGGTTGTTGCTATCAGAACTTTTTTATTCCTGTGAAGTAGCACTTCCTATCCTGTCTCTGTAGTCAGTCATAAAGCCGGAATTTAAAAAAAAAAAAAAATTCTTACAGAAAAAGACTCCTTCCCATTACAGAACTTTGCACGCAGCAAATATTGAGAAAATGTAATGGATACAAACAGGAAAAAAAGATGGTACAAGACTGCATGGAACAATGACTTTGCATCCTGGAGAGGCACAGGCTTCTCTGTGATTATTATTTAGAAGCTGTTGGTGTTACTTTAACAGATCATCTAGTGTCCCAAAAGCACAACTGGATCACGGCCTATCAAAACGGCAGTCCGAAGTGCATGCCCTGGGTGTGTCACCATGAAAACACCACAACAGCAGCTAGCTCCAAGACCACCTCTAGGACTTCTTCCATGATAGGTATTGTTTCTGTTGGGACTTTTGCCACCATTGTGCTTAACTATTCCTGGTGTACCACGGATGGAAAAAGCGCTTGTTAAATTGAAGCGACCAGTCAAAACAATCTTAATGACAAAATAACACTACCACACTTAGAAACACAGCATGGTTCTGATCTCACTGATAGGAACACATCAAGTTTAATTCTGTTCCAAGAGTAACACTATTAAACAGAATTACATGTGTCAAAACTAGAGATGGTATCAGTGAAACCAGAATCATCATCTTTGCATCTCTTTTACGTTAAAATGGCAAACTCACTGCTCATTATGTTACTTCACAGATGGTTTGTGTTTTCAGAAAGATTCTCATCTTTTTTTTCATTTATTTCACAAAGATGCTTTGCTAAAAATTATTAAAAATATTGAACCACTCTTCTCACTTCTCCCAAATGGAAAAAAAGAAAATAGAGTTGTAGATATTGTGTATGGTCCAGAGATATTTTAAAACTCCCAGCTGGGAAAAATATAAATTATATTAAGTTACGAGATTAAATAAAAATGGGAATCTGTCCAGGAAAATGACGTTCTGGGTAAAGTAAATAGGTGTATTTATAGACTTCAGAGTTCCGAGCTATTTCCCCATTTTACAGGGTGGATTTGAGAGTGTTTAATGTAGGTTTTCAAAACAAGATAATCCTAGAAGATACAGTTAACAAATGTACAAGTTCTTTGCTACTACTCCAAATACTAAAAATATTATTAAAAATATAAAGCTAGTATTATTTTCCTTCCTATTACATAAGTGGACTAAAAGGAATGTTATTTACAAAATGCTCTTTTAGGCATTTAATTTATAAAGACTGAGTGATATGTTTACAACACCTGGTATTCTAGCAGGTCTAAAAGCACTTCCCAATTTTGGGAAAACTGCAAAGTACCTGAGAGATACTGCAAGAACACTCACATCATGTTTCACAATGTACCACTATTTCCTTTTAGCCAAGTCTTTCCCAGACAAATTAAAGAATTTGGCATCCACACAGTTTAAACTTCTGACCTCCAAGCAGGTCCTTCCGTTGTGAGGAACTGAAGGAGCAGGAATTGTAGTGTCCTGACCCTACAAATCTTGTGACTATTAACCTCCAATGAAGAATTAGCATCAGTTTTAAGAAAACTTAAAAAGTACTGCTTAGAACTTTAGAATAGTATGAAATAAGGACTTAGAAACATAAACAGCAATGAATGTTCCTACTTAACACTACTTTCTAGCTACACACTCAAAAAATTAATCTATTGTCCTTTCACCACCAATGGCTTTCCAGTTTCTTTCTGACATTTAGTTATAAATAATCTGCATTTTTTTCAAAATTGTTATGAGATTGATTGAACAGAACACTCGATCTTCAGCACTGGGTAAACCCACATGGTGCTAAGGAGGCAGTGAAAAACCAATTTTTATGTTTTTTCACAGACTGCCACAATTAATTGAAACTGAGTCCTACATGATCCAAAATAAGTATGGAATTCCAATTCAAAACTCCAGCGAATACTCTGTTTTTTCATCAGTGTTCACATGGTGACAAGACAATTATGATAATTAACACAGTATGTCTGCAACATTTTTGCGCTTGAAAGAATCAGTAACTTTAGGTAAACTGTACAGAAAGCATTCCTTATAATAAATTAGTTGTGGACTGGGAAAGGGAAATACTGAGCAAGCTCACAGCAGTTCAACAAAGCAAGAGAGATGGTTCCCACGATTACCACGACTGCAATACACAGCTATGAATGCCTATGTGGTAAAATACATAACCCACTTGTTAGCCACCTGGACATTTTCTATAGTGCCTGGGAAGAGAGATACATAAGAAAGGAATAGAAAAGCCAGCAATTTGATGGGAGAAAACCCAAAGGCATTAATAGGATCAAAAAAAAAAATTAAGTCCTAGACACATCCAAACCTATACTTATATGTTTAAAAGGAGTTTGGCACCGAGGTTCTCTTGCAAATCAGTCTTTGTTGAGAAATATCACAACTGGAAAGCTTTTCACTTGCTTCAACTACACATTGATAACTAATTGAAATGCCACACTTCACATTTTGTACAGGTCTTTGATTCTTATCTCCTGTTTCGTTTGCATTTTTATTGCCCAGGCCACATTTGGGTTATGTAGACATAATACAAACACACACAATACATATACAGACACATAAATATTTATATGTATATGTATCTATATGTACAAATACAGTTTCTCCAAAAACTTTACATTCTAAGCTGATGATTATCCATCTTCTCTCCTAGCAGAAGCGGTATTGTTAACACTGTAGACAGACTGGTATAGACTATGGTACTGTTTTACATGGTTTTCAAAGGGTTGCCCTATATATAGAAACTGTGGTCAACTGAAAATGTAGAAAACATGACATTTTCCAGAATGATCATGAAGAAATAAAATGAGGGTCTCATAAAGAGCCATAAGAATTTTACGGGCTTTCTTCTTGTTTTGTGAAAGTAGGATTGATGGACATAGGTACCACTGATAGCAACATCAGTGACGTTTGCTCCAAGCCACATTTCCCTGCCTCTCCCTAAGCCTGCATGACACAACCTGCCGGTGACACCCACAAGCCCACAGAACCCCCTCCTTTTCCTCCAGGTTACTGGTTCTTTCAGTACTGAGGCTAGACCCTACTCAGTTAATGCACAACTATTCCGCATTTTATTTTATCCCATTCACTGGTATATAACCTCAGGCTTGATTTACAGCAGTTTTCAAACATAGCTCTGAAGACAAAATTATTCCTAACAAGCCTTCTTGTGGAATTGTTCCTTATACTATTTGCATGCACAAGCACTAATTAGCTCTCCAACAAGCTTGTGAGGCAAATTACACCATTTCCATTTTAAATGGGCAAGACTATGATGGATCAAAAAGGTTACATTAATTTTGGATGCCCAGTGTGAGACAGGTGGACCTATTTTTCCAAGGTACTCAGCACTTTTTATGCTCAAAACACAGCTTCCACGGACTTTATATGCCACCAGCATCAAACTTACAAGTTATCTGAATTCCAACACCTCTTAACAGCTTACCATTGCAACTTGTAACAAGTCTTCCATTACAGCTTTTGATCGTAATTTTTCAGGTTTCTTAAAAGGCAAACTATACTATAGCATGAATTATTACTACATCTAAACATTGTACTAAGCAACAGTAATAGGCTAACAGTATTTGTTAAGAAATGTAAATTGTGTTTTGCCATATTAGTAAGCAGAAAAAAGCATGTTTGACAAGGTGACATTCTGAACTCAGTATACGGACACAATGAGTCAAGCTAGTGCCTTTATTCTGCAGCTACAAAAGATGTTTTATTATTTGCTTTGTTTAAGAAGCATAAAAATGGTGGTTTTGCTACGCAAGAAATTCCCAGGAAAACAGTGTTTTATAAAAACCCAATTCTAACCCCTATAAAAAAAATAGAAATGTATTTTCTTAAAGGCATAGTTGAGTTCTATTATATTATTTGATCTTCTATTATTTACTATTTTGGATATAACTGCAAATAATATTAATCAGAATATCACATCCTGTCAGTATCACATCTTAAGTATCTAAATTCTAGTGAAAGTCAGTGGAGGACATTTTAAAATGCGTGAGTAAAAGCATCTACCTCTCCTGACTTAACTAATCTGCAACCACACTGATGCACCTAACTGCTAGTAAAGCCTTTGAAAATTTACCCAGTAAACATATATTCTTAAATCACCTAGATTTTACTGCAAAAGTCACACTGAGTAACTGAAGTCTGACCTACATTAATCTTTACAAATATGATGCAGAAGTTTCTGTGTCTGTTTAGTTTTCTAAAGGCAAATCTTAGCCCTGCAGTTTATTTCACTCCCCCAGATTGTAGAGTTTTCTATCATGTCAGTTGAACCCAATTTGAAACTGAGGAGGGAAGCTTTCCACTTATATTGCACTGGGATAATTTCTCAACCCTCAGTGTTTCGCCATTTTAACCGTAACAAAACGGTTACAGAAAGCAAATTCTCAAGACTCAACTAACCTGGAGTCTTGGTAGGTGATAATATGTGAAGTTCTGGGGAAGAACAACAAAAAATTACCTTCCTGATAAGACAAGTGATCAACTTTTGCTTTTCCTTTGTGTGCACTTTCAGTCCACTGGGTCCATGCAAAGTTTGTGCTACCCAGCAGGCTTCCTGAATCTGGAGTCTTGGCATTTAAGAGCATGTGTGGACAGCCCATGCCAACCTAACTCATAGGAGGAGGACAAAAAAGGACAAAGCCTTAATTCTACTTAATTCTAATTAAGTATTGAGCACCAGGAAAATAAGACCATTACTTGCTTTCTGCATCCCATGCTAAGGTACAGCCAGAAAAGGATATATGTTTCTCGGGGCACAAGTTTCAAGACAGATATTATTTTCTAGAATAAATTAAAAAGTGGTTTGACATCTAGGTAGTTACTTTTTGCAAACACAGGATTTTCAGTATCTGTTCTAGTTTTTCCATGCTCATCAGGCTACACTCATTTTTCTGGTGACTACAGAAACAGAAGTTTTTCTACTCCAGAAACAGAAAGAAGATGAAGACTGGGGTTGACTGGTTGTGCCATTCCATTTCCCAAATCCAGGTCTTTCATGTACTTCTGTGGGAAAAATACTTATTTATTCTATAGTCTTGTGATGATGCATTTTAATGCACTTCTTAATAAGGTATTTGAGTTCTCATTCTTTTTCTTGGCAATATATTTGAAAGTGTTACAGTTTGAGCATCTAACCTGGCCTAAATTCAGATTTAGAAGCCTATGGGAAAACCCTGTATTCATTTAATGAAACACAGAGGGATACTGTTAGGAAACACAGGGTAAATGATTATGTACATATTCCCTGCTGACAACATTGCTCTAGCTCCCACATATTGTCCTGGAGCTGTTTCAAGAAGACATCCCTGTTAACGCTCATTACGCAATTAAACTTCAAAGCTGCTGAATAGAGTGCTCAGTATTTCACATATATTGGCGGTTCAGCTCAGCCAGATGTGACATCTGTTGCAGAAGAGCTCAGATTTTGTCATTATAGAAGCCCCTTTTAAAAATATGTAACCACACACCTGCTTACATATGTCCACCACAAAAATATATCAGAGAAGAGAAAACTTCATAAGCCTTGGAATATTTGTTGGTTTTTTGGTTTTGGTTTTTTTTTTATGTGTGTTATCTGTTTTTGTTTTGGAAAGGTACGTAGACAGTAATTCCACACACCCTGCTTACTATCACGTTCACACACTACCATATCACCCAGCAGTACAAATCTGGCCTTGATCAGACACAAGCACACAGCTGCATATATGTGAGAATGGTCAGGCCTGACAATGTTTAGTTTACGTTAGCTAGCGCTGATGCTGGCTGCAAAGGGATTGAAGATAACTAATTGAAGATACCTAATGCCAAAGGAATCTTGAGAACCATCTTTTCAAGCCATTGCAATTGTGGCCACACAATCTGAAACAGCCCTCTGGATATTACAATGACAAAAGAAGAGATTTGAGTGTGTTCTTCTCTGAGGTATGGAAAGGACAAATCAAAAGTGTCTTCTCAGTAAAAATCTGATTAACAGCTCTAAGTAACAGTTTATTTACTAATAACTCTTTGCAGAGCTAGCAGAGTGCTGATCAAAGAATCACATCTCCATGTATACCAGGTCCTAAGTCTTCCCTTCCAAGGGCTGAAAGAGTGAACTACAAGAAGTGTATATGCAGCTTACAACTGCCAGAAAGCAGAAGAAATTATTATGCTGAAGCATCTTCACTTTTCACTAAGAAAAATCTGCTACTGCAGAATTCAGCAACTGCAGAAGGACCCTCCCAAGCATCTCTCTCTTGCCACCCCCTCTCTCAACCAGCTTCACTAAATCCTTTTAATGCTTCTAGGGCTTCATCACGAAAATACTGTCCACGAGCTCAAATTCTCAATTCTATGAGTAGTACAAAGTTTTGAGACTTTGCAGTTGAGAAAATGAATCAAGATTACCTTTCATCATTCATATGCCAGTTTTCTTCATCTTATTTTGAATTCAACCTATTTGGGATCAATACTTTTAGTTTGGAAATAGATGCCTTTGAATTTTTTCAGTTTTAAGCATTTTCATTCTATTTCTTTAGCAAAACCAAGCCATATTCCATTGAGACAACAAAATTGGTATTCAGTAAAATTTCAGAGTATATACTGTGTAAAAAAAGATCCCATTGTTTAGTTATGCTCTGTTTTAAAAGTGGATGATGGAGTCCAACTTTTGCAAGAATTCCATGCTGGGACATTTAAAAACAAAATCAGTATGTATCTTTCCATGGTTTCACAAAATGAATGAAATAGCAGAAATGGAGACTTGAAATCATCATTCTGGCTCAGTAAGTGATGGCGATGAAAACACCACTCTCTTAAGAGCATCAAATTCAACTATTTGTCCTTCCAAATTCTATATTTAAAAACTTCATTCAATGTCACTTTTGTCTGAAGAAGCTGCAGAAAAGATTCCATCCTTCAGATGGAGCATAGTCTTTCAATTCAGTATCTAACTTTTCTGAACACACTTTTTTGAAGAACAACCTGTTTTCTTTACTCCAGTTTATCCAGTTTGCTGGTTTTTTTTCAATTCTACCAATATTAAGTGCAAATTCACCCACTGGCATTTGAGAATTGCTCAGCATTCACAACCCACCACTCTGCAATGCTGATTCACAGCTCCTGCAGTGATTTCAGGGAGAACAAAATAGCAGTATGTGATCAGCTCCACATTAACAAAAAAAAGCTAAGATGTCTAATTTTGTACTGAACTACCCAGAGGCCTTTCTGCTTCATGGATATGCTTAAGTATTTGCAAATTCAACCACACTAATCAGCCAAAGACTGTTGACCTCAACAATTACTCCTCCAATTCAATCATCAGCATTCCACAACACTGGTCTGTATCTTCCCATCATTTCCTAAATAATTAAGAGTTCTAACAAAGCCTTTGCAAGAAATCCGTATTTGCTCACATAAGGCAAAACATCTAACCTCTTCCACAACAATCAGTAAGTGCACAACAGAAACTTCAAAGTACCTAAACCAACAAGCATTTAGTGGCTATCTGTTGCCCCTGTAGCACCCCTAAACCAGCACCACTGTAATCTGTTCCAGTGAGATATACAGGGGATTGTCTGCTGGTTTCTAAACTGTAGGTCACACTCCCTTCTAAGAGAAATCCTGCTGAATAAACACCCTGCTGCAAACACCTTTTGCATAAGGAGCTATGGCAGTTGTTGCAAATACACTCTTTCTTGCAGATCATGTTCCATTCTTCTGTTTGGGTGGTGGTGTGATACGGTTTCCTTCCAAAAAGCCATCTTTTCTGTGAGTTAACAGCAGAGCCTAGCTGTTGGGCTGCTACAAGAGAGAAATGTTTCTCAGCTGAAAAACAGAAACAGGATGTAGCAGCTCCTTGAATTTTCACAGCTGACCTTAGCAAAATATTTTGTATCTTTCTATTAAATTTCTCCAAAACATTAAATGGGTAATACTCCTCATAGGCTTTAAGTTACCTCTAGCATTCTAACCAGCATTCTAAGTGTGTGTAAAATCTTAACAGATCGGAAGCATCAGGAATTATGACTGGGTTCTGACAGTCTGCGGTATGATCTTGTACTAGAAGATGAAACTCTGTATCTTCTCAAACCTGAAGTACAAATTCTGTTAAGTGGGTAATCTGGCAAAAGTGGACCTTAATACTCAAAGGCATCTTGGTAACGGATGGCATGCCAGGAAAGAGTGAACATTCTTCATTATCTTTTATACATACTTTATTATCATTTCCATGGAAAATTACATATTTATCACCTTTTTTTAATATTCAGTCTCCTAAATTATATATGTCATATAAAACCAGTATCAAGAATTCAAAATAGATCTATGTGTTTAGATAAAGCACGTTAGAAAAAAAACTTATATAGCTCACTTAACTTACAGAACAAAACTCTGTAGCATGCAGTGAAGACCCATCTACGCAATCCATAGGACTGCATCTGCAAAGAGTAATTTGTAGCCTGTCAGGGATCACTGGAACAGTGCATGTCTGCTGAACCAAACTGGATTCTCCATCTTTGGTGATTTTAAAGATTCAGCCAGACAGAAGTCACAGCTGGGCTCTCACCTAGTGCCAGTAACAGTCCTGGTTGGAACAGAGACTGGACTAGATGACCCCCACAGGTCCCTTCCAACCAACATTTCTATGCTTCTCTGATTTTGGGGTACTGTGTAAGATTACCACATTCTTAACAAATGGACTAATGAAAAAGTGTCATAATCACAAAAATCTCAGAGCAGTCCTTTAACTCCAAAAATCGTTTTAGGACAATACAAGACAGCTACTTTAACATATTAAAATTGGCCCAAAATAAATGGGAGAAGGGAGATCAGAAAAAGGTGTCCAGATATCAAGAGATCATATTAAAGTCTTTCTTCTAACTACATAGCTAGCTGAAGTCTTACAAAGTAGAAATGCTTACAAGTCTGTAAGCATTTATGCCTTTTCAAAAATATTTCTTTTTCCCCATATTTAAAGATAATTTTGTTTGTACTACTCGTTTCAAACTTCTTGTGCAATCTCATAATTCATCTCAAAAGCTTAAAGTGAAGACAGTCACCTCCTTGAAAAAATGCTATACTGCCAGACAAGCAAGGGTTGGACAGAAGAAATCAGGTTCAAGGGAAGAAAGCCAAAAAGCATTCTATATGTAAATTCTTACATGTATTTCTCTATAGCAGTGACTTTTTTTAACTTCAAGCTGAGCACATTACCAAAATCTCACACTACTTTTTAGATAGAGTTTCCTAGCTAAAAACGCTATTTCAGTCCCTTCAGGAATGAAAAGAGATGTAACAGCTGCATGGCTCATCTGGTGGTCTGACTCAAGGAAGGGCTTCCGTGGTTTCTGGGACGTTTTGCCTGCACATTATTTCTGCCATGTTCTTTGTATAACCGAGGGAACCGCAGGGATCAATGCCATCTCCGCTGCGGCTCCTGGAGATCAGTGAAGAGAGAACGAGGCGGGTCTTCGCGGCGTTAAGAAAGGCTCCGAGCCAGGCGAAATGCGGAAAGAACCGCGCTGGTCTTGTCACGACTGAGAGCCACCTCCTGGGGACCGCTGTCAGCCGCGGCCAGACTGCAGACCCGCCCGTACCGGAGAGCCGCGCGGGGCGGCAAATGGGGCGCGCCGGGCCGAGGCCGTCCTGCCCGGCACCCCCGCAGACGGTCGGCCCCGGGCCCAGCCTGCCCCCGCGACGGGGCGGAGGGACACGCACACGCGCACACATACACACACGTACACACACACACACACAGACAGACTTACTTGATGTCCTCCCAGACGGCCGGGCCGTAGTTGCGGATGACGAGCAGCTCCAGGGCGTGATTGACGAAGCCGTACTGCGGGACAGGGCGAGGCGGTAGCACGGTCAGGCACCGGGCGGGGGAGACCCTTCCGCCGCGCCGCAGCATCCCACCCGGTGCCTGTCATCCCAGAGGGAAGCAACCCCTCCGACCTGCCCCCCCATCTCCCCCCAAAACAAAGGGCTGGGGCCTGGCTCCCCTCAAGGTTGGTCTCCCCTCTTCCCAAGCGGATTCAGCCTCTTCCCTCCCACCATGGTCCTGAGCCCGGCCAGGCCTGACCGGACGGGACATGACCGGACCGGACCGGACCAGACCAGACGTCCTCCGTCAGTCCTGGTCTCGCGGGTAGGGAAGGTGGTCCGCTGGAGCTCACCATGGTGCCGCCGCCGCGGAGAAGAAGACCGGTCCAGATCGCCTCACCACCTCCCCGGCCGCCACCGCCCCGAGTGGCATCCACCGATAACCAATGGCGAGCGCGGCCGCTGCTCTAATATCCAATGGCGGGTGAGGCCGCCTTGCTGTCCTCCAATCAGAGGCGGAGGCGGGACTGCGAGTGGCCGGGGGATGCGGCGGCGCGGCGGGGGCTGGGTGTGCGGTAGCGGGAGCGGCGGGAGGTGCCTGCCCCGGCTGCTGGGCGGGGTGTTTGTGCGCAGCGCCGGGTCTGCGGGTCGTCCGGACCTTCCTCAGGTGCTGGGGCGGCGGCTCTGGGTGGGATAATAGTGTTTGCTGTCGCCCCAGGCCGGCCGTGTGGCAGAAGGAAGGAGGGACAGGCCTAGGAAGTACACCCATCCCTCTCGGTTATATTTTCCCTCATGCCCGCCTCTGCGGGAACCTGTCGAACCTCCGTCTTACAGTTCCCTATGCATCAGAAACAATTTCCCAAACGCTTTTTTTTCCAGCTGGAGTCGCTGGGACTCACCTGACACTGAGTCATAAGACTAATCGAAGTGCCCGTCAGGTTCCCGGTGGTGAGGTAGATACAGGGCAGAGTGTGCTCTGGTGTCGGTGCTCTTGCTGGGGGTTGCCTTCACAGGAACAGAAATGCGTCCTCAGTTGTTTCACATCCCAGTGCAACCACTTAGCTTTAAGGAAGATAAATGCCCCCTATAAAGTGAAGAATCTCAGGGGCAAAATGATGTCAGACATTTCCGTGTCAGTATATTCATTTTTCAAAGGCTAGTGAAGTTAAAAGCATAACGAGTGGTTTCAGTAATGCTTCATTTGTGTGGTTGAGTCCTTGTCAATAGCCAATGTGAATAAACACTGCGCTGTGTCAGTAACCTGCTGCCTACAGATTCTTCAAGGGTTCTGCTAATAAGGTATGGCCCTTCCAACAGGACGTTTTGAGCAGAGGACTGCCACCAACATGCCAGGGACAGTTCAGAAATAACACACTGTCACTGTATGTTATCATATACATGGAACAAAAACGATAGTGCAGCACTTTGAAGACCTATTTAATTTAAAGCCCTTTATACCTCGCCTCAGCATATGGAAAAAAATCCTAAAGAGACTCTGATTTTTTTTGCTTGCTTAAAAAGAATCAAACTATATTCAAGAGAGAATGAGATTAGGAGGACGATATGATGAATACTTGATGGGCTACTACCATGACAGCTTTTGGGTAGAGAACTTGCTACATGAAGTCAGTAGATCCATAGATGTTAATTGATCCAGATAGATTCTAGATGTAATTAAAAAAGTTAAAAGGCAAAAGTTCAGACCTTTGTCAGATGATAGTGCAAAACAAATTTAAAATTTGAACTGTTCACATACTTCATTAAAAAAATAAAAAAAACCCCAAAGATGGACTATGTGTGTTAGAACTTCCATGTAAGGAAGTTAACAAATGACAGCCATTAAAATCTTATGAAATCTCATCTATTGCATGGTGAACTTTTGCATGTAAGTTAAGATCTGATAAAATTGCTAGTAAATGAGAAGACAAATTATGGGTGGATAGCCATTAGAAATTTGGCAAGCATCATCTTAGTAAGCATTACAAGAACAGTAGAGGGAAACGCTGCTTTTAGGTCACGTAGACAAAACAATCAGTTCTACTTAGTTCAACACATTCCAAATCTACTGAGAAAGCCAATTCTAGATTTTTTTAAAGGATGACAAAGAACAAAAGTTGCAATATAACCAGTTAAAACCATACAAATAATATGCTAATTTTGAAGAAAGGAAAGAAAATTTTTAGAAAAAGTAACCGAACTACAGGTTGAAGATAGCTGTCTAAAAAACCAAACAAAAACTGAAGAGATGGAAGTGGATAAGAATCATTTCAATCTCCAAGAAAATTACAACAGAGATTATGTAATACATCATGTTGTCACCAGACAGAAGGCTGTTTCCCTATAGCTTGTGACCAGTTAACTAGGATTTGAGTACCTCAGGTCACCATCTACTTTTCCCGTTTGGTAGGAAGTAAGTTTTGGGAAAATGGGATGTTGTGTAGTCTTCCTCTTCATGGACCTATGAAATAGTTTTGAGGATACAAAATATTAAGGAACTCCTGACAGCACATTCCAGGAAGGAAACAAAACTGGATTGAGAATTGGTGTTAACAACATCCTTGGACTTCATAAATTTCAAGGGACTCCACTTACTCAATCCCAGTGAGGTAAACCCCATGAGGTAAATCCTCATGCTTATAAAATGATACGAGAAAGATTACATAAAATACTTTTTTGTATATGGTTTTCAGAAAGTAGATTATCCTGGAAATGTTGTATATCTGAACAACAATTTTTCAAAAGTGCTGTTATCTGCAAAGGTCAAAATCGCTTTAGACAATTGTGAAATTGCCTTTATTCTGATTTTGTTCAGGCTTGGTAGGTTGCATTTGCAGGCTGTTCTTGCAATTAAGCCATTGTAATACAAGTGGAAGTTCTAGCATCTGAGGTGAGAGTTGTAAAATGTGAACTGAAAACAGCACAGGCAGAGTTGAAGCAGACTATGGTTGATTTAGTTTTCTAAAATATGTATCTCCTTTTAAAAGTTTGGAAGATGCTCAATTAAAGAATTCAACAAAGTGATTTGCTGAGAGAGACCTGCCTCCATTCCAGATGCCTGCTGAATCAAGACTATCTGGTAGGTCTTAGACAAGATTTGGTTTCAGTTTAAGGCAAGGCTCTAAGTCAACAAGATAAAGTACGTGTCAGACTAAGTGTTTAATACTGGGCTGTGTTTTCAAGGTTCAACCCTATCAGTATCAGGACTCTTAGGTCACATGCATTATGCGTATCTCACAGCCATTTGGACTCTATCTGAGGCTCTTCCATAAAGCCTGCAGCTTATTCACTACAGCACACAATCTCATTCCCATTTGGGGACCCTCATGAACTAGGTATGGCTTATGACCTCGTGTCCTGCTGCCCAGCTGCTTTCTTGGTATTAAGGGGTGGGAGGGTAGCTGTGGTGCTACCCACAACTGGGATGTACACGGGATTGGATGCTGGCATGAAAGGACCCTTTTACAAATGTTTTCTGTAATACAAATTCTGCAAGGCAGCTTCTCCCCTTTGTGTCCCACTGAACATGTTTCTCAGGACTAGTTTCCTGCACTGGCCATCAGAAAGCCAAAAGAGTTGCAGTCAGTGATTACAGGAGAAAAACAGCTGTTGTACTTTTTATGTGGTGGTATACATGTTTTTTTCTGATTTGACATGCTAACTTCCCCTGGAAATTCTTGCTGAGATCCATGAAAGCAAAAGTTAGCATAGGGTCCTTTTAATGGGCAGTTGCTGAGACGATAACTTTCGGAAAACCACTACCTAGACAAGAACATCTACATTCAGTTCCATATGGCTTGTGTTAATATGCAAGCACTATAAAACAAAGTATTTTAATAAGTTGCGTTTTTTTATTTTGGACTTTGCTCTTACAATTTATATTGTTATGGTAATCCTGAATAAAAATGCTGCCTTATATGGTATTGCTGGATTTCACTTACTGAAGATGGAGTTACTTTACTGACGTCAAACTGAACTCTGGGTATTTTCCAGTTATCTGTACCAAGTCATAATGATCTGAGACTTGACATTTGGGATTGTCATAATAATACTTCTCAGGTGCAAAAATGGGATCTTAAGATCAGCAAGATTTGTTATTTCTACTGTACCACTGTGAAGTATTTCACTATACCATTACATTCCAAAGCTCCCAGGTCGATGGACCTCAAGATGGGGACCAGGGGGGCAAAGTCCCTCCCACCATATGAGAAGATCAGGTCTGTGGCCACGTGAGGAGCCTGAACATACAGAAGTCTATAGGACCTGATGAGATGCATCTGAGTCCTGAGGGAATTGGCTGATGTAGCTGCCAAGCCACGCTCCATATTTGAAAAGTCCTGGCAGTCAGGTGAAGTCCCTGGTGACTGGAAGAAGGGAAACATTGCACCCAGAGGGTAGTGGTCAATGGCTTGATGTCCAGATGGGGCTTGGTGACAAGTGGTGTCCCTCAGGGGTGCATACTGGGACCAGTGCTGTTCAGTATTTTCATCAGTGACATAGGTAGTGGGATCAAGTGCACCCTCAGCATGTTTGCACCTGAGTGGTGCAGTTGACATGCCAGAAGGACAGGATGCCATCCAGAGGGACCTGGACAAGCTGGAGAAGTGGGCCTCTGTGAACATAATGAGATTCAACAAGGCAAGTGCATGGTCCTGCACCTGGGTTGTGGCAGTCCTTGATATGAGCACAGGCTGGGGGATGAAGGGATTGAGAGCAGCCCTGTGGAGAAGGACTTGAGGGAACTAGTGGATGAAAGGCTGGACATGAGCCAACAATGTGTGCTTACAGCCCAGAAAGCCAACTGTATCCTGGGCTGCATCGAAAGATATGTGGTCAGCAGGTTAAAGGGAGGTGATCCTGCTGCTCTACTTCACCCTGGAGAGACTTCACCTGCAGTACTGTGTCCAGATTTGGAGTCCTCAGCACAAGAAGAACATGAACCTGTTTGATGAAGAGGGTCCACAGGATGGTCACAAAAATGATCAGAGGGATGGAGCACCTCTTCTATGAAGAAAGGCTGAGAGAGATGGGGCTGTTCAGCCTGGAGAAGAGAAGGCTCCAGGGAGACCTTATTGCAGCCTTTCAATACTTAACAGGGAGCCTGTAAGAAAGATGGGGACAATCGGCTTAGCAATGTCTGTTGCGACAGGACAAGGGGTGATGGTTTTAAAGAAGAGAAATTTAGACCAGATACAAGGCAGAAATTTTTCACAATGAGGGTAGTGAAACACTGGCACAGGTTGCCCAGAGAGGTGGTAGAAGCCCCATCCCTGGAAACATTCCACATCAAGTTGGACAGGGGTCTGAGCAACCTGATATAGTTGAATATGTCCCTACTCACTGCAGGGGGGTTGGACTAGATGACCTTTGAAGGTCCCTTCCAACCCAAAGCATTCTGTGATTCTGTGATTCATTTTCCAATACTAGTATTGACAAACTAGGACTGAAAGAGCCCTCAATATGTCAATGCTGTTCTGTAATGCAGTAACGTGTAGATCTGAGAAACTCTGTGGCCCCTGTTGGCATCCTCCACTAAGAGGAATGTAACCTTAGCAATGCAGAGCAAACTAATCCTATGTCCAAATCTTACCTAATACCTTCTGCTGTCAGTAGAAAGACTCCTGATAATTTTCACAGGCTTGTAGTACAAAGCTCCTGGGAATGTTATTGTCCTTGATATTACTTCGGCAGTTTGTTTTGTTTTGTTTTGGTTTTTTTTGGGGGGGGGGGAGGGGGGCTGAAAAAAATCAGAAGAGTGGAAGTTTATCTATGCTTTAATCTTCCCCCTTTCATATCCTTGGCATGTTACTGCATGTATTCCTCTAGGTTATTTACCATTATATGTTGTGTGTGTGCAGGATACTCATACAAAGATGGCATTTGGTGTAGCAGCATGAGAATTTGTAACTTTGCACTGCTTAGATGATGGGAAACAATTTCAGCATGGATCTTCAAAGGCGGCCTTATAATGGGACTGCAAAGCAATGTGCTCATTTCCATTTATACAAGGAAACCACCGTCTTGATTTTACTGTCAGCATCAAATGTGCTGAAGCAGATGAAACACACAACTTTATAAGGTTGTTTACTTTGTTTTATATTCTTTCACAGTTTATTATTTCTTTGACTGGCTTTCCAGGTTCATGTTCCAGCCTAACTGCATATTTAACATTCAGATCCTACTCTTTGTTCTCAGAAGAGTACATGTCTCTAAACTGTTTTATCTGGATGTAGCAGAGGTCCCAGAACTGTTGATTATCTTCCATCTTTTATTTGAGCTTCAGTTATCAGAGCAATGCTGAGTAACGTAAGACAGTGAGTTTTACTCTCTGCCTTCGCCCTGCAGAAAAGGATGCCCAGTGAACTCATGCAAATGGGAAGCCTCTGATTATTTCCTTCCTATGCAGCTGTGAGCAGTCATGCTATCAGAGATGGTTTAGAGGTCCCTAAAGACTGTTGTGGCACACAGAGTACAAAAGAAAGTCCTAGCTTTCATGTGAGAAACAGCCTCAAATTTAAATTTGATTCCCGCCAAGCTGATTTCTGATAAACTGGAGAAGGGTTTTGAAAGCAATGCTATAGGGCAAATAGCCACAAAAATTATTGCCGTTGCAGGAAACAAAAACTCCCCTTCCCCTGCTTTTGCAGAACAATGAGCAGGCATAAAAAATGGTAGCAGCTAGATTGGCCTGCTAGGTTATAGGATGGGTGGGGTTTGAAAAAGGGTCCCCTTGCCAAGATTCAAGAGAAATTGCCCTTAATTCTGATGGCTTTAATCATGAAATACTGATTTTGCCTCCTGTATTATCAGGTGTTTATGCAGAAAATGATGGGAGAAATAAACTGGGTTTGGGGGAAGTCTGAATTGTTCCTTTGCAAGATTTCACAAGAAGAAAGTATATCTGTCCTGGGGCTTGATTATGTGTTCACTTCACTGTTTTGTCAGTTTCTGTGAGTTCATTTGCTTTGTTTTTGCACAGTAGTTCAGAGAGAAAGAAAACATCAGCTCCACACTAATTGCACTTCCTCTGACACCAGCAATGAGAACTTTTTTCCAACATCTCCCTGAAATCTTATCGGGTCTTGACTGAATGAAATGAAATGAGTTGAATTCTTTTGCTATAGCTTTTACTTTAGCTATGTCACTGTTAAGATTCAAAGGACCCACCTTTTATTTATTTGAAGGGCCATTTACACCTCTTTGGCAAAGAAACTGCAGTGTGAACTAATAAAATAAAAATTCATATAATAACAAAACTGTTTCTGGACATAATACTAAGGTATTTGTATATTTATATAAATAGCATTCCATAGTCTCTGAAGACTTCCACAATATCATACAACATAATACTATACAAGACCTCAGCTTAGAAACAATTGTTTTATTTCCTTGCAAAACCTTCTGGTATTATATCGGTTAAACTCCCTTCCTTTTGTTTATCTCAACAATTTGCATATTGGCTTTCTGATTCCTTTTTTCCATTGGCTTTAATTCAAGTGAAAAGGTTAGTTAAAAAGTGAAAGGACTATTTAAGGTCTAAGAGAAAATATTAGTTAAAAATAATTGTCCCTTATTAAATACATACTCATTCAGCAAAAAACACGAACAGAGGAACAGCTTCAGTGAGACCTAAATTCTTAAGTTATGTTTAAAGCTAAATATAGACTTGTGGGTGTTTTTGCAGAGCAGGTCTGAACACAAGGACATTTGAAAGCACTTTCTTGAATCATTGTCTTAAATATGTGCTTAAAACCTATTTACTTCACTAAGAGTCAAGCATATTGCTTTATGTGTACACTTAAGTGCCTTATCAGGATTATTCTCTGAACAAAGTCTGAAGTAGACACAGGAATGTTTTGAACTTCTCAGAAAAAAAGTCAGTGAAATAAAAAGGAATTCTATAGCAATTCTATCGTAGCTGGTAATGCAGCCTAGGATGTATTTTAAAAAATAGAGTTATAAAAAGTAATGTTGGAAGATGAATTTGATCTGTAGTAAGAATTTTGGCCCAGGGCACATTTTATTTTACATACACTTAGGAAGGTGTCAGGAACTGCCATGACGAACATCCCACTGAATGACAGATTTCTATTAAATCTAGCTTTGAGAATGACCATCATGCAGTCAGCAATAGTTCTTTCCTAGGGAGAAAAAGCAATTCCCTCCTAAGAATCCCTCCCATTCGGTAGATATGGAGAAAGAAATCCTTTTTATTTAAAAGCCTATTTGTTTTTTAACATTCAACAGATGAATGACAGGGATGGATAGATTCCTACTAACTTCAGTCATGACTGGCTTAATATCATGAGTCTACTGAAGAGTCAGTAGTCAAATGCACTCACATTTTCAAGTCCAGGAGCACCCACATGGGACTGCTACTAGCCTCTGGGTATTTATGTCAACTGAACAGAATTTTCGAACCAAAATAATATTGCAAGGATGAGTCACTGAGATTTGCATAGTTCTTGTTTCCTTGAAACACTGCTGTTAAAAATGGAACAGATATGTATGCTTGTTTACGTGCATGTATATATATGGCGCATGCAAGAGAGAGATGTATATATATACAATATACAGAGAGACTTTCAGGTTCCATTTTTGTGTCATAGAATTATTTCTAAACGTCTTGGACAGATACAGGACACCTCAAGCAATAGCAGGTTTCAATGTTTCAAGTTTTGTTCAAATGCTGCTTATAGGAAATATGAATTAAAATATGCTTTGAAAATGTTCTTAGTGCTAGTTGCTTAAAAGGGTTTTTCTCAAGGTTCTGATGGTACATGCTCTGTATGAGTTTCTACTGCAAAATAGCAGTACAAAACAGTATGTCAAGCTTCAGAATGAACCAGTCAAGTTCAGAAAATGAACAGAGTGGAACCTTAGTCTAATGTAATTGCTCCCGTAAATATTCAGAGAGCAAAATCTGGTTTGGGCAAGTAGCTTGAAGAAAGACTTTTATGGCTTGGTATGCCAAAACCCACAAGTTTAAGAGGTTAGAATAATAACTAATAACATTTGATACTACTGGAAATATTTGTATGTGTGTCAGCAGTGCAGTTCTCCAGCCTGCAGTCTGGATCAAACTGGGCGGCACAGAGAAATTTCTGTGCAGATGCATCTCTGCTAGTTAGAGGGGCAGAATCCTAAACTCAGGACTCATAACTATCTCTTTTCTGTCAGTTCTAGAGGCAGACCTTTGACAGTCCTCCACTCATGTTCCGCCATCCACAATAGAAAAGTTTGTACTGTAGTAATATTAATATTTTGTATATGTGTTACTATGTTTTAAAGCATTTCTGTTCACCTGTAGATTCTCCTGCCAACTTTAATGTGAGAATACCACTGGCATTTCTGTAACGTCATACCCACAATCCTATCCTTGAGTAAGGATCATAGCTTTAAACTGGCGTGCTTCTGTTCCATTTTATACAGTCTGACTGGAATTTCCTTTCTAAACAAACACTCCAAAGCACTTTTTATTATACTTCTTTTAAAACATCTCAAATTTAAATGACAGCAAAAAGAAAACATTTATTGCTCTAATACATAATAGCAAGTGGATATTATTTTTTTTGTAAAGTATTTTAAAACCCCCAAGAGCTAAAATATTGTTTGATGATTACAGAGACTTTAGTATGTGATTATACAGTGTTTTAATCTATATTCATTTTATACACAAAATAAAGTTCATGAAACAGTAAGCAGCAAACTCTCCTATGTGTATGAGTACCAGCTACAATGAGCAGCCTGATCTAGAAGACGCTGAGCACTCTCAACACATTTACTCCAGTCAGTGTTAGAAAATGCTCAGCAGCTTCTAGGATGGGGCCGCAATGATGCACTAGAAGGAGTATGTGATAGCAATGACAATATTTTAATGGATATTTCCTTATGGAATCACTAAGAAAATATATTTTAATAGTCTTTGATAAGCACCAGCTCACAACACCGCATGTAGCTGCATCACTTGCACATTACATTTCCTGACAGACTGCATGTATAATACATCTAGAATTCTCAGCACAGAGAGAACTGAGAGAGTTGTTACAGAATTACCACAGGGAAAATGTAGTTTTTAGAAGCATTTTCAACAGTGAAGTTGCAACATCATTTTAGTGACTATGTTCCTTATGCAAAGGAAAAATAAAAAGTAGTCAGTGACATACTTCCTGAAATTTTAATACTGGCTTTCAGTTGTTAACAATCTAAAGTGCTTTCATGTTTCATACATGTTTAAAAATTTTCGATTTATTAAAAAAAAATCAAAATATTTATAAATTTATTCAGTACACTTGTGAATTTAGTCTATTCCTGTTTCCTCACCCAAAAAATTGGCATTACCATCTTCCAATTCTCTCTTTTGAAACCAAGTCTGTGAGTTTGTTCCTTGAGTATAAGCATCCAGAAAATAGCAAATTCCAGGGATGTCACTGGGAAAATTTGGTGGAAGCTCTTCTCTTGAGCGAGGTGTGAACACAAAACCTGGATATTCCTTTAACAACCTAGAACAAAAACGAATCATCCTGATTAAAAATGAGGCAGTCGCTAATTGTTACTACAAGTGCAGACATTCAGTAATTCTTCATATACAGCAGGACAGAATGTAGCAGGGCAGAATCTAATTTAATACTTATATGCTATTTACTGAAAATATTTTAAAAATACTCTTTATTTGGTAACCTTGATAACCTATTACCTTGTGCATCAGTGCAAACAGGAGTATTGCCTCTCTTTTTTTGCCTTGTCAATGTTTTGCATGTAGGTGCTATGTTTGTTGTAAATATTTTCAAAAATTATTTAGTACTGAAAGCTAGTTCAGACTTGCACTTGAAACTGGCACCATAATTAACGTTTCAAATAATGAAATACTGAAAAGCTTATTAACTATTCAGGCCCTCTTACCAATTGTAATAATTTTGCTTTTTCACACAGGCATCCACTAAACACAGTGACCTTCTTTATCTGAAACACAGTTTGCTAATCTGTAGGGATAAACTCTGATGGCTGGTATCTAAGCTTCCAAACAATTATTACAATATACAGGAGTTGTGCAAGGTGCCATTATCAATGTGTGTTTAGAATTGGTGTATGAATCAAAAAGAAAAAAACACTAAACAAAAAGGAGATTAACACATCATTCACTCAAGGAAAAACCAAACATACCACAACAATAACAACAATAGTTTTCCCTTTAACCAAATTGCCTATTTTCTAGGCACTCAGAGAATTAATTACCTTTTTTTTTCTTTCAACAATATACTCATTTCAAATATTCTCTTGAGAAGAGTACACAGCCATGCAGGAACCTACTTAAAGCCACAAGTTATAGGCAAGTCTTGTGTGAATTAAGTGTCTGATGATTTTAAGAAAAGACTCCAGGCAGTATCACTCAAAATTATTTTCCGACTGGATATGGAAAAAAAATCACTGTTGGCCAGCACCGTTCTTCTGAAATACATAAGCACTGGCGATGCTAATGCAATCTCTCTATTTGTTTAGAGTGCATGATTGAAAAGGTTGCTTACTGTGTGCTCTAATACCTGTGCTACTTTGATCTAAATCACCTGTACAAGATAATCTGAAGCTTGGCACCCTGTAAGTCACATAGCACATGCTGCAAGGGAAGTCAGGATCCTGTGCCAAATTCTCTGTCTGGCACTGGACACAGAATCTTGCCACAAGGCATTTTCAGATACATGGCACTGGGTACAAGCTGAGTAGGAACAACTGACTGTCCAAGCTACACTGAGGGTAGGAGAGCTTCCTTAAAAGGAAAGAATAATTCATATCCTTATTTCTGGTTATTTTACACAGCCAGCCATATCACTTTCTACTAGTAGATTCACTCCCTACAGTTCATTCTTATAAAACTTTTGGCCACTCTGGAAGAAACGATAGTCTGTTATTAGCTCAGTGGCATAAAATTCAGACTGGACCTGGAGTTCAGATGTAGACTGTTATTACCATAAAATTCAAAACAGTTCCCTATTATTTTGCCTGGCACCTATAAGACACTATCACTTGGCCATTAACGTGTTGCAAGGTGATTTTTAAGTACAGTTAAACAGATAATACAAAGAGAGTATGAAGTTCAGAGGACAAAGGAAAGGTGCTGAATTTCTCATGGGAGAGCCTGCTAGCTGACTGCACTATCATGTAAGTGGATTAATAGTACAGCGTTAAGTTCCATACTAAAAGGTTTACATAGAGTTGGGATCAAGACCTGCATAAATAAACACTGGCACGGTTGATTCGTTGCTACCTATTCATTCATCTTCCCTAATCAAAAGAGAATGAAGTTGTGTAGGGTGATGTTTAACAATTCTTCAGTTAAACTCTTGTTTTCACGGGCACCTGCACCCAGTTTGGCATCCAGTTCACACTGAAAGCCACATAGCTCAAAGAGGAGCAAACTATATGGAAGAAAGAAAAAAAAAAGCAAGAGGTATAGAGCTGCAGCTTAAGAAGCAAAATAGGCCCAGATAGTCCATTTATTTTAAATGTAACATCTGAAAAATAAATATCAGCTGTTCCGTTTCACCCTTTTTGTTGCTGCTGCTGGTTGCATTCTGACTAAAAATAACCATGGTGCATTCATAAGCAGTCAGATAAAAAGAGCAAAAGGAAAATAAACTGCAGTACTTCAGAGCAAAAAAAAAAATGAACAGGAAGATAATGAACTATTACCGTAACTACTTCAGGTGGGCATTTTACAGATATGAAGCACTGTACCTGTAAGTTGTTGGGCTGACATTTATTTTTCTAGGTATACTGCAAGATTCAAACTTATTGGCAAGGGTTACATTATTTCCAAAAAGGCAGTAACGAGGCATTTTAACCCCAACAACTCCAGCAAAGACAGATCCAGAATGAAGGCCAATACGCATCTTTAAACAGAAGACAGAAAACAACATTATTAGGTAACATAAAATGGTTGAAATCAGTTTTATAAATTCTTCCTCTATTAAAGAAATAATGAGCTACTAATATGAATTGAGTTTGAACAGTCTCCTTAAACCATCTGTATTCTGGTCATCTCTGCTTGTGGAGAGGAAACTAGCTGAAGTTTACCTTGCTTTGCATTTATTGTAAGTAATCCTCCATCTGATATAACTGTGATAACGCTGGTCTCTGTGGCAGTAAATTGATCTAGAAATACCAGCAGGAGTTACTGTGACACTTGGATACTTTCCTAGGAGGAATTGCATGACATTGAGTTGTTAGACTGGTGACAGTTAATAAGCAGTACTTGCTTTGCTGTTGAGGTCAGAAAACAAGTCGTATGGAATAGCAAGGACAATATGTATATGCTGCAGTTCCATTTGAGCTCTACTGACGAGGTCACACCTAGGATAAATTGCAATCTCATAGTACAGAATTTTGATAGTTAATCAAATTATACAGCAATTGAAACATTTTGATACCTCTTCTTGGTAACTCATACACAGATTTTTGAGTTTTGTTTCACTGGTGCTGCTTTCTATGGGGGTTTTTTTGTTTGTTTTGGTTTGGTTTTTTTGAGATGTGTGACATGATGCTGGGAAACTTGCATATCTACCATGTGTGTTACTCTTTACATATAAAGAGAATATCATATCATTATGAAGAAGTCACAATTTCTAATTTTGAGTGGAAAAGCAGAAAAGCCTGCAACAAAAATAAAATCCACCCACACAGCAAAGATGGCTGAAATACGTACATTGATATACAAGTCTGATTTAAAGTAAGCAGTTTGCAGTCATGCCTTTTTCTTTGAAAATTGGCACATAAAATGACAGTAGACTGTGTGTCATATCTGTTGCTTTGCATAATAGCCAATACTTTTGTGAAGCATTTCATTAAAATAGGTGCCTGCTTTCATTAAAAATAGAAAGATTCAGTTTTCTTCTACAAAGCTCCTAGTAGGCAATTATACAATTTTTTTCTCTCAGTTTTAAAATTAGTTTTTAAAATGTAATGTCATTGAAAGTTACAGAGGTAGCATTTGCTTGCTTGTATATTATAAACATGTTATAATATTGTCAAGATGTTTCTAGGTATTTTAAGCATAATTTAATACTGTGAAATACAAAAAGAATGACATTTATTTATAATACAATACTGCTGTTCTCTGTGATAAATGTGGAACATGAAATCCTCTTAATAATAATTTTCTTTGTCTTGGAATACAAAATTTCCTGAATCTAATATCAAAGAAGGCTGAAGTTTTCTAAAGGAACAAATGAACAGATAAATGTTAAAAATGAGCAAATAAAAGATATAATAAACTGAGACACCTGTATTAAAAAAAAAAAACAGGAGCACATTCCAGGACATTTGAACCTAGTAGAAGGTCCACAGCATTTGTCATGCACACAGGCCTTTCTCTTTTTTTCTCAGTGAGAGGTAAATCTACATGAAAAGTTCAGTACACGTGTAAGTTCTCATTGAAAGGACGTCATAAATATAACTACCACTGAATCCAACAGTTGCTTTGACAGCATTAACACCGTTATCTTATGGTAGTAGTTCAGTATCTGACTGTAAAACAAGGTCAGCAACAGAATCCTTTCAAGATGTGTGGATTACTGCAGTCAGAACATGACTTTGATGATTCGTATTTATTCCTGCTACCTCAAAAGACTTAGATGTTCTTACTGGGTCTAACTTTGAGAGACAATTATTGTCCTCATTAGAAAACAGTAACAGAACATTCCATGCCACTGACAAATTTATTGCTACAGAGACAAAAACTGCAGCTTGATAGTGCACGTCTATTGATTTCACTGCATTTAAGTGTTTTCGGTTGATTTTCAGATCTCTGTTTCATCTTTACCTCTCCAGCCATACATGGTTGATTTCACAACTTGTCTTGTCAATGCAATGATGTGAAATTTCCCTGAGACAAAAACCCCCCAAAAGCAACTAAACAAACAAAACTGCTGACTTTAACCATATACAATATAATAAAATAAATGACCTTGATAGGCTCTCCATGGGGAGACACCACCTCGTCTGACAGTTCCATCATCTTCAGGGCCATCAATGCTATTTGAACAGCGTGCGTTTCACTTTCCTTGTGTAAACCTCCAGCGACACAGTAGGCATCTCCAATAGTCTCAACCTAAAACAGGCATATTTGTTCCTTACTGTTAGACTGTTTGACATATTAAAGTACAGTCTGTGGCTTCGGTAAGAATTGTACCTACATAGTGACTGAGTATTTTTTGTCCTGCTAAATATTTCAGTCCTGGGCAAATCTGCAGGATTATTCAAAAGGAAAAATGGCACAACTTGTATTTATTGCTGGGCATGATGCTAAAATGCCTTTCCTTCCTCACTTGCTGTCAGGCACCCATAGCTACATTAAACACCTCCTTACTCCCAATTCACAGCGCTGTCATTGAAAATTTATAAAATTATTTCTTAAGTTATTCTCTCTTGGATGTGTGATTCTGTTGATTATTTTTGTTTGTTTTGTGATTTATCATTATGCCTTTCTTAGAATGAAGGTTTAGGGCAAAATAATTTTTGGACTTCTATCATCCTCTGTCCCATTTAGCCTTCATTTAATTTCCTGCCCCAGAACACCACAGAAATGCAATAAATTGTGTACCTTGTAGACATCTAGCTCTCCACATTGGTAATCAAAGCGAGTATAAAGCTCATTAAGCATGGTGATAACCTGCATTGGAGAGCACTGGGAACAGATGGCAGTGAATCCAACAATGTCAGAGAAAAGCATTGTGACATTATTAAATTTCTTGGCTTGCACAACTTGTCCCTGCCACAGCTGCTGAGCAACCTCTCCAGGAAAAATTGAAAACAGAAGATCTACAGTCTTCTTCTTTTCTTCTTCGAGTGCTTGATGGGCCTGCTCAAGGGTTGCTTTTAGCTTTCCTAGCCTCTTCTTCAGCCCATCCTGAGCTCTGGCCTGCTCTCCTATCAGAACAACATCTCTCAATGCATTGTGAATAGGAATATCTGAGAGGTACAATCCACGTCCTGTAAAATCTTCTAGTCTATCCACACAAGGAGATCCCAAGAATAGGATGGCACTGGATTCAAAAATATAGATCATTTGGCCTTTAAGATCCATTACCTGAAATTGTTAAAGAAACAAGAATTCATGAGAAACATGCATGGCAATGGTTTAGAAGCAAGAAGTTCTAGAGGAAATACATTTTGCTGAAACATAGGAAAATCAGACTGGTCCTTAGTCCTGACATTTTCATTTAGTTGCTTAAGAGAAAACATAGGGTGCTGAATCATAGAACCACCAAATAAATTTATTTTGCTTAAGCCTTCTGGTACAAAAGTTAGACCACAACTTAAGGATAAACACCGAATTATGTCTGAGTATCAGTAATGGCTTTAGCTTAGAAAGAAAAGAAAAACAAGAATTTTGTACATTTTAACCTATGAATAAAATGTTACTGACTGTAGTGGCCTAGGAATTTCTGCTAACAACTCTAGTGTTTAGTTCATGCACAACTTTCTTCATAAGAGCAAGTGAGAAAATCTGCTTTAATTTTACCATGGGATGTTCAGTACTCACTGCAATTTAAAAATAAAAAAATGACAGAAAAATTCCATTTTAATAATCTAAAAAAGCAAAGTATTTTGTGTGTTTTAATGTCCCACTTGTACTCAGTTGTGGAATATGCAAGGTGCTGTAGAGCTCTGCTTAACATTGCTTTGAAAGACCATGTTTTGAAGAAAACCTAGTAGACTTTTTGCATATGTAAGTACATGCAAAAGCAAAGCAGAGTCTAGTACCCCTTGTAATCATTAAACTGTTGCCTAGTACAGAAACAGATCTGAGGTGAAGCAGCTTATCAGTGCTATGTTTTTTTCCACTTCATTAATGACTGGGTGAAACCTTTATTACCATTCTTCATTTAAGTTCTTGGACTGTTGAGCCTGAACTGGTAATTCATCTTGGAGTGACTCACGTGTATATAAGCTGGAATTCAGCTGGAGCCAGTGATGAATAAAAGCAGTCATTGAATATTTCATGTTTTTTTACTGTCCCAGGTCATTTGCCACAGACCTAGCTTTGGCAAAAACAGTAAATAATTCTATGAGCTGAAACTAAGTGGGACCTTTGGTGACTGCATCTGATGAAAACATCAGAATATCCAAGATACCAAAATAGCAAAGACACCAAAGACTGAATAAGCACAGGAAATGTCCACTTCTTTCCCTGAATCCTAGAGTTGTTGTTTCCACGTGATTGAGGGGCACTTTGGTAAAGCTTTCCCTGCCAGTCTCTTTGTGTTGGAGATGCCCTTATTCTCAGCAGCATGGCATGTCATTGACTTTTATCTCAATTTACTGAGTTTATCTCAATATTTCAAATTATTTATTCTTAGTAAAATCAGGTTAACAGATTTTATTTGTGCAAAACTCCTAAAGCAGAGTTGTGACTGAATATTGGCTTCAGAATCTGAATTACCTCAGATTACCCTCAATAAATTATTATTATTATTATTATTATTATCATCATATGTTGCAAGGCAGACAATGCAAAGTGCACCATGTTTTGTGGCTATTTTAACTCTGAAGAAAACCCCAAATTCCTCACAGAAGTAATGGTTTTAAAAAGTCTCTTACCATGGATGATTTCATCTCAGTATTATCCCATCTTCTGACTCGTACAGTGAACTGCATATTTAGCATTGTCATTATTCCACTAAAAGTGCAGCTTACTTTGGGGGTAAGAATTTCAAAATACTCTTCAAAATTTGGCTTAGCTTGAAATTCTCTCCTGGTCAAAAGTCTTCTTATCCCATTTCCAATTTGAAGAACTGACATATCCTTGTCAAACATAAAATGAAATGGGAAAGTCTTACAGAACATAGAGGCAGGAATCACAAGTGAAGACTGTGGCTTACATGGAGATAAGGAAGGTTTTGCACTTTTGACTTGTATAGAGTACAGCAAATAAGGCTGATTAGCAAACTCAGTGCAGTCATTGTGGAAACAAGGAGGCATGAGCATTACTTCTACCTCAGTTTCATACAAAATATGAGCTGCTGCTTTAATAATACCAGATAGAATAAGACTTGTGATTTTCTTAGGAAAGAAATAATACACATTTAAGAACTCCTGATCTTTCTCCAGGCATAATATGGAGGCATCTTCAAGTCTGTCCTTTTTTCCTGCTTCTTGGCTGTGGCTACTCTGCTTCAGCAGAGTAGTGAAACTGTTCAAGAAGTCCTTAAGGGTTCCTCCAATAACCCCTAGTATGTGTTCATCCTCTTCGTAGCATATTTTGAATAGCTCTTCACCAAGAGATTCCCGTAGAGACTCCACGGGAACACCTGCATGGAACCATATTTTAGTCAGAACTGTGCTCTCTGCTCTGAATCCTAGGCTAATCACCACTTTTTTCATCCTGGAAATTAACAATATCCTTCCCTGATCCTGCACTGACACCTGAGGGCTCTCGTTTAGGAGTCCTGCTGTAACCAAAGACATACTCGTCTTGCCTGGAAAACACAGAGACAATAGGTTGTAGTTTGAAAAGACCCAAGACTCACTGTTCCTTGTAGAGATGTAGGCAGAATGAATGCATTTTTTGGCACAGCATTTAACCCAATTCCCTTAGCTTGATATGAAGAAATAAAATAAGAATTTAAAAACTTAAAATAAGAATACAAAGTAAGAACACATGCACACATGCAGATATAAATACTGTGCCTGATCTAATAAATTAAATGACCCTAGGAATATTCTGACGTACTAAGGCCAATTGGCACAAAACAGCTCACATCTTTGCTAGTAAATTCGTTTTAACAGGATAGCTGCATGCAGACTGACTGTTGGGAATGATCCAACTCCCCAACTGTTTATGGGAATCACTTGGAAAAGTGTTATCCGTCACAGGCCAACTGTGTGTCAGGACCAGCTTAATAGTTTAAGTGTACAAAAGACCTTGTTTCAGTTCCTGGAAATGTTAATTTGCTGTTACAGATGTAGCCAGAGGGTTCCGTATTGCAAAGTACAGCAGTTCTCTTCTGATGGACTACAGCCCTTCAGAAGGTGAAAAGGATCAAACAGCTTTTCATGAGTATAAAACTGGAACTTATTAATGAATGTAGGTTACAACTCGCTCTGGATGTTGGATCTTAGGGGTGGATGATTCTATCACAGCTCAGACTTGAGAAACTCAACTCTTTCGCTCAAATTTTGACACTCTGAACTGTTAGTTGCAGAGATCACAGTTTAGCCTCTGTGTTGTCAGCATCGCCACAGCCCTTACATGGAGGAAATTATTTCTTGGTAACATGACTAATTTATATATATATTTTATTAAGTAAGCTTACATTACCTGCTGCATTAGCATGATCACTGATTATTTTTTCAAAATCTTCTCTATCCCCAGTTTTTCTGTAAAGATCATAAAAATACAAATAAAACCCCTGAAAAATCAAGATAAACATGGTAAAAATAGAAAATAACAGAAGTTAACTACCCTGTCTTTAATGTGTACAGACCAAGTTTTGCTGATCAAATAGGCAGTTTTTAATTAATTCAAAATGGGGTCTTGGTAAGATCTTAAGACTATCCTGTGCATTTGTGATAAACGGAAGTTTTAGTGGTCTGAGCTCTGATTATGGATTGAGGCCAAATGCTATAGACTGTCATTGATTAGGTCACAACAGTCCTGGTTTTTGTTTGGCTTGGGTTTTAGCTTGAAACCATAACTGTATTTCATAATGTATTGTATAATATAATTGGAATTTATATTCAAGCATTTATTGGAATTCCACTGCATTAAATTCAAAAGAGGTGAGAAGGTATTTCTGTTTTGAGAGAAAATACCTATAACAACTATAACTTCAAATTACTTGTTCATTGGTAGTAATCCAGATTCTGTGACACAAAACCGCAGCCCTCTGAGTTCTCTGAGATGAATAAACATCAGCTTGAATGTCAGACCCAAAATGATGAGGACATGCAGCTTAGATTAACCTCCATATAAGCACTAAGGTCTTGATATTTGCTTTTTGAATTTCTTCACTTATATATATTTATATGCAAAAGCAATATAGACATTTAGAATTGTTTTACATTTACATTATTACATCATTCAGAATAGTATAAGTTTTTGTTTCAAACTAATACTCCAGGATAATACTCCACATAATTAAAGATAGGGAAAATATTAATATCAGCTGTCTTCGGTTCAGTCAATACATGTAAAGTGTTTTGAAAATAGAGTATAATTTAAAAGATACATTGCAATTGTCTATTCTTATCATGGTGAGCAACAGTGTAGTTTTCAACTTCATTATTTTTCTTCACTTTTGAAAGGAGATTTAAACAGAGGGGCTTTTTTTCAGATGCATTCAATAAATTGAATCCTCAATGTACAATGAGATGCTAAGAAATTCTCACACCCTACAAGGCTCAAATGATAAATATTGAATCAGTACTAAGGAGTGCTGTAAATCAAGCCAGGTTCCTCAGAAACAGAAACTAGAAGCCAAGTGAGCCCAGTGAAAACATGTATGTCAATATCTGTAGTGCACGATTGTTCACTGATTCTGAAGCCAAATGTTTTTGTATAATACTAAGCATTTACATTTAAAACTTTTTTCCTGGGATCTCAGAAACACTGAGCTAGATACCGTATCTACTTTTCTATCTATGCCTGAATAGTCTCAGTTTCTCCAACACATTTGCTCATTTTAAACAAAGTCTTTGCCTGTTTCCATGCACAAATGGCTAAACTTGCCCAGTAAGTCAACTTTGTGAGCAATTTAAGTATTTGTGCCTATTTTAAAATAAACTAAATAATTATTAACTTATATTACATGAAATGTTACGCACCAATTTGACAAGGCAATTGAAAACAGATTCTAGAAGTCCTGATTCCCAGCCACCACCCCAGTCCTTATGAACTGTCTGCAAAACATTTTTTCAGTGAAGTTAGTTGCAAACCCATTACATACCTGGTTTCTTTTACTCTGTGCTTTGCAAGTGTTCTTTGAAGTGCAAGATTTAACCTTTCAAACTGGGGAAGAAAAAAGATACGTTGATTAAAATGTCATTGATGAAAATTTAAATAGAAGAATAACATTTTTATACAGAGAAGAATTACTTTACTCTCCTTGGGAATAACTTTTCAAGATGGTATAGTTGTTAGAAACATCATGTATTTCCTGTGTTTGGGGTTTAGTTCATGTTGATGCCTTCAGCTCCAGTATAACTATAATTAAATCCCTTAGCTCACATGCAACAGTGATTATGCATTTTAAATATAGAGATGTGCTTTACCTCCAAGTTGTCAGATGGCAGTAAAGACAGGGCTGCTAAGAAATAAATATAACTAATCCAACTTTCTATTATTACACAGACCTCCAAAAAAAACCCCACCCTACCATGGATGCAAAATGTAGAAAGAAATATTTTTAGTTTAAAATATATTCTCCTAACAGAAAAAGTCAGTTATATTCTGCATTATGCCCAAACCAGTAAAAAGCTACTTTTCTACCTAGTAACTTTTCTTGGAATATTAAGAGGTAAATTTTTTTCAGGGATTTTCAGAAGTGTCCATTGAAATTGCAAAAGGTAACAGTTTCAAATGCAGCTATAAAGGATCAAGATAGCATTCTGTGTTTCTGATTACCTCCTTTTCTGTTTTCAAGAATTTAGCATTGCAAGACAATGTTAGAACCATTTATTTTGTATTTGTAGAAAAAGAATGATTTTGGTTATGTATGCTGCAGATCCAAATGAAAATCTAGTCACTGTAAATACCTTTGTAAAAGGATTCCGCAATAAAAGACCCTTTAAAGTATCATGAAGATTTACCTTAACTTATCTCAATCCCATGGTTCCATAATGCTTTCTGTAGTTCCTATCTGGAACAGATACAACACTTTCCAAACATGCATATTTCAAATTGTTGGGTCCAGTATGTAGTTTCTGAGCATTTGAAACCCAGACTTCCCACAAAGACAGGGTCATAGCCAAGTACTGTACTGCTATGATAGAATTTGGCTGTGAGGCTTGCTGTGGTCAGACTTTTCTTTGGTTCTCATTCCCTGAAGAAAACAGCGTTTCCTACTGTGTGTTTTACTTTCTGTATTTTCAAAAGGAAAGTTTGCACACCCAATGAAAATATCATGTGAAAGAAGGGCAATATAATCTGGATACTTTTTCCAAGAAAAAATCTAAATTGAACTGTACTACCATCTATATCAACATAATGTAAATTACATCTGTGTATAAACTGGTACAGTAAGTGGAATGCCATCCAATTCATTACTTATCACCAAACAATGTTCTCAGTATTTCTGTAGACACCCAAAGAAGAAAATAAAACAATCACATGCATTACATCATATCTCAAATTTAATCAAAAGTTATTCTGGATACACTATGTCCTGAACTTTCGTGCACAGCTCACTGTTTTCACGAGTTCATAGATCAATAGGGGTCATGATGTGACCCCCTGCTTTGGAGTTTCCAATTGGAAACTAGTTGCTGATGGTTAAGTAAGGCATTATAAAGTATCTAAGCAATGAAAAACACATTTTTAAACAAGTAAAACCCTTCTATATGGAGAATGGGATTGGAAAGATGCTTAACCCCAAATCAGCATGAGAACAGACTACTGTACTTGGACAACGTTCTAATGAATATGACTTCAATAACTGTACATAATGGTGACAATAACCTTGAACTTCAGTAGCTCCTGGGGTACGTGGTCATAACATCCTTGACTTCACCAAGCTTTTGTCCCAGCTGATGAACTAAGCCTATCTTGATTATATAATAAGCAACTGCATACATTATATCACTCTTTAAAGGAAAAAAAAACCCAGTTATTTCATTAAAAATCCCACCGACAACTACGTACTAGAAAAGCAATACAGTAACCGTGACACTATAGAAAGGGTGCTTTGCTAGTTCATTCCCGAGTTAAAAGTCCCTTCCTTTTTACATTTAAAGATCACTTTAAAGGGATTCATTTTTTATGTGTAAATTAAGCAGAGATAAAAAGAGGTATATCAAAAATTGATTACGTAGAGTTTTAGCAAAAGGGTAATAGATGAAGAATTCTGAAAACAGACCTGCAAATAGATTTAACAAAACTCCAGCAAATTTTAGTAAGGTACACTGAATATCCAAGTAATAGAATTGTAGTTGATTGAGTATACCGAGTTGGCCATTTGCCATTGGTAGTACCAATATATACCATTCAGTTCCTGCACATCTTCCACAGAATTTGAGGCAAGCCCAAACGTTTAACGTTATGGAGATGCATCTTTCATGTTCTTTTTACAGAGATAAATCATGGTAGTCATCTCCACTCAAGCAAACCACTGTGCATGCACTGTACCTGTTTTCAGTTGAGTTGAGCTGAGACATGAAAACACCTTTGTGGTAAACACAGACAGTAATGTTTTTAAAAATGGTATGGCAGGAGGTTAGCATCATAGCAGATGAAAACAGCTATTTTAATTTTTAGTGATAATGACTAATGTACTTAGCAGTATGGGTTCAGTTAGGTGAATTAATGAGGTGACCACATAATTTACCTCATTAGGTAACGAGGCGGAGTTTCTCTAATTGTATCTCTATGTAAAAAAAGTATTACATAAATACATGGATTTAAAAGGAACAGTTAAAATGATCGTGGAAGGTTGCAAATACAAGGCAAAATATAGGGAAATACAGTGGAAGGGATGGTGTGAAAGTGTACACAAATTATTGTGTCAAAATTGTTTCCAGAAGGAATGGAAGAGGATGAAATGAGGATTTAAACTATGCAGAACTACATAAGAACACAAACTTCGAAGTCAAAACAACGTTCTAAAGGTTTACATCTAAAGGCTAGCATAAAATGCTTTTTTATTAATTATAATAAAATGCTATTAAATTATCATTATGCACTATTTACCTCAGGAAAGATTAGTTTGCAGATGCTTTCAGTTAATGTGTGCAGGTACACTCTACTTCTGCTTGTTTTCCTTTGTGGAAGGTTTCCTTGAACATCTTTTTCATTAACTTCTTTGCAGATGGGCAAAGCTGCTCTAGAGCTGTTTTCTGTGCAGTCCTTGTCATGTTCCTCAGTAATGTGACTTTGAGTCAGTAAAGAGAAAGGACATTCACCTGTGATCTTCAAGTCTTTCAGTTTTGTACAGAACATACTGTACGAAGTCTCTCTCTTGAGCTTAAGAGTACTTGGCTTTGTGTTTAATAGTTCTCTTCTAACAAGAGCAGAAGATGCCAGAATATTAGATAAGGCAACCACTGTGGAAGATTATTGGTAGCTATAAATCACCACAGGAACAAATATGTGACCTACAAAACAAGAAGAAAGAAAAAAAATTACATCAGATTATTTTCTCTTTTAAATTCCCATGATGTACCGGTTTTATCATATCTGCATTAAAAGAAGGGCCTTTCCTTGCTTAGGAAAGCACTTAAAGTTGTGCCAGTTTAAGCATGTAATCCCTATTGACTTCAGTGCTTCAGGTAATTAAAGTTTTGAGCATGGTTAAGTCCTTGGCTGAATTTGGGCTCTAGTGATTAAGGCAGAGGAGTTGTTTTATCTGATTTATCTTTGGTCACACTGATGGATGAGGTTTCTGAAAGAGCAGAGAGAATAATTCTAATGAGAAAACCTTGTTAATTCTTCATAAGCAGCTACTAAAAACTAACTTATACAGCACAATGAAACTGATCTGTTATGGATATTTAAATCTCAATTTACTTGATTCCCAAGACATCCTTTTTGTAAAAGGGAGATGTATGACTAAAGTTAGTACTTGCACTTCTGGAACAGCATCCAAGGCCAAAGGTTAGTGCCTTGCATAAAAGCCACAGACAGGTGACAACTAACATCATGGGAATTTGACCACATAACTGAAGTTGCTTGGAAACACCAAGGGATTTTTATGCTTTTGAAGAGGATATCTTTCAAACAACACATTTAAAAAAAAAAGGGCTGAACTTCTCGTTTTAATAATTGTTCCCTGTTTGTTATATTTATTTCAGTTCGACTTAATCTGGAGAAGGCTCCTCCCTTAAAGGTTTCATTTTCTATTGACTGTATCGCATTGAATCAGATCGTCTCATCCTCGTACAATACTCTAACAAGGTAATCCTTGAGAGCTTTTGGCGACTCTGGAAGCAGCTGAAGTATTACATTTGTCTCTCTGGAGATACAGTACAGTATCTATTTCTCATGGAGGCACTACAGCTTTAATCGGCTTGTGCACCATGCTGCTTATTTCTGTCTCTGAGACACCCAGAGGGCTTTTAGGGTCACACAGCAACTCCACCAGGGTTAAAAATAACTAAATCCCTGATACAGGTTATCAGCTGCTTCTTCTGAAACAGCTGGAATGAATGGCAAAGCAGAGGAGTGCTGCAGACCCAGCAGAAGCGGCACAGATAAAAGCAGAAACAGGCAGAAGCTACTTTGGCTGGACCTGCTGCTGAAAAAAAGTATTTGGCACAAAATGCCCTTTTAAAGTATGCTGTACTGCTGATGGTGTCAGGACAGCTTCTACGGGACATCTATCAAAATTATGAAAGTATTATTTTAAGAATCGATAAACAATGTTAGGAACAAGAGGCTGAAGAATGTTTACATAGCATTCTATGTTTCTGATTTCAGTTTTTACATAGAAACTCATTTGTTTCTACTTCATGGACATCAGCAATGCTTTATTCTTTATTGCTGAATACTGTTGTGGAGCAAATGAGGCATTGAAAAATTTCAAGTGAGAACCACACTCGTAATACATAAATATACGTACTTTATCATATAAGCATTGTTATACAGATGTAAAAGTATTTTTATTCAGGAGCCATTATATAAACTTGCATTACTTTACTAAAAAAGAAAACCAGAAAAGAAATCACCTTTTCTGTAGTTAGGCTGATCTGTGTACTGAAATAAACTTTGAAGAAAAATAGTATCATAAATATATACGTACATCATTGTCAAAGGATAAAAAAAATTATGGCTTTGAAGGATCTTATATACTGACATAGTTTGCCAAATTTGGGTCTTAAATTTCAAGATAAATATTGAATTTGTAAACTAAGAGTACTAAAACATTTTAAATCAAGTATACCAGCATTTTGGAAGAAAAAAATTCTGAAATTTATTTCTGTGGAAAAAAAAAAGTATTATAAAACATTTAAAACATTTCCTAGTGAATGTAATAACACACTTAAATGTGCTGCTATTAAAAAAAAAAAAGTTTCTTTATCTTTGAATAACACCAGACTTAACGGTTAAAGTAGATACCAACAATTCTATACTGCATTTGCACTAAACTAAGAACAAAGGAAGTGAATGACCTTCAGCAATTACCAATAGTTTTGATGTTGCTTTTTTTTTTCCTGCTAGTGAAATTATTTCTCTTTTTCTAGAAGACAATAATCTGGTATTATTTGGTGGTTCATTTCCATGCTTGCATATTGTATTTTAATTCAATGACATTCGATATGGTAGGAAAAATATCCACGCAGGTAGAATCAGCTCTGTGAAGGAAGTGATGCCACAATTTTATACCTGGAATACCTGAAGTCTCCAGAAGCTGCCAAGTAGGAAGGACAGGTCTCAGAAGATGGTCATGGGCCAGGACTTACTCAGGGTCAAAATGGGCACTGATGTGAAGGTCCCCGAGTCAACAAAGCTGCTGGACATGCAGCTACTGTGTCTAGCTGCTTCTTTTGACAATGCAGCCTGCCATCTTTTGTGCTGCAGGACACCCACATTCAGCCTCTTCCTGCCCTGGTGGGGACTGAAATCTGTGCCCTTGCTCAGAACATGACCATGGGCTCCTGCCAATTGCTATTTATGACAAAATCATCATTGATTTGTATGAAAGTGGAGATCCATAATGTTTCTTGTAACAATACTGTTGGACAAAACCAGTATGACTAATGTACAGATCTTTAAGTTCCAAATGATGATGACACAGTTCCTCAAGAAAGCTTCCCGCAGAGCTATTTTCTAAGTACCTTGAAGTTCTTGTTTTCCCAGAAACAAATGGGATAGTCCTTTGGTAACATATACCCCAGTTCAAAACCAGTATCAACTCAATAGGCATAACAATTTTGAAGCAGTGACCTATTCAAGACTCTTCTTGACCTCTGCAATGACAAGACTCCCTAAATCACATCTTTAAAGAAACAAAGGGGAAAACCTAATTCCATCACACTTCAGAGGATTCAAATGCTGAAAAAACCCACGCATATACTAGGTCTTCCTTTATTAAATGAAGTTTGTATCTGGCATCCTAAAGTGCATCTTGCACTTAACTAAAATTCAGAACAAAAAATCTATTATAGATTTTTGTTACAGGAAAAACCTGTCATTCAATTGCTAATTATACAGTGTTTTTAAAAGTCTGACAGGAGAAAGACAATGAATCACCAGCGTAGAGTTTACAGAAGGAATTTCAGCAGTATAATGGACCTTAAAAGTATGAGAAAGATGATGGCACATATCATGGGTTAAGTCAAACATTTGCAGATGTGTTTCAAAAATGAGGAAGACTGTCCCTCCCACTGTTCACAATGTTTAAAGACATTTTCTGACCATAACAAAAAAATAAGAAACATGAGAAAACATGGGAAAAGTTTCTGGTTTTAATTCCTCTCTAAACATGCTTTGAGAGAGCTCATCCCAGAGGAGTAGCAGTGTTTAATGTGAATTTTCCATCTCTGTCGTATTAATTGATGTCGTATTTACCTTGGGAAGCAAATTGAAAATTAAAATTAAGTAATCTGCTGTGAGATCAAACTACAAGCAACCTATTTATTCAGTGTCTGGCTGAATGCAACATGGTACTGTGCCACTCAGAAAAATGAAGATAACTTTATGTAGTATAGTCATAGCAGCAGAATAACTTAACAGTGCTCAAAACGCTTTGTGCAAATATTTAATTGCATATTTACACCTATACTTGTCTTCCTGTATGCTTATTTGTACTAGCTGCTTCTGAGTATTTTACTCTGCTAAAACATTTCCTTGACGGTGCCATGAAATACAGTGCAATAAATCAATCATACAGTAAAAACCCCTAGTATTATTAACACAGCCATTTACAAGACTTAAGCAATACCACTTGTTAGCAGTAGCTAAATACGGTTTATAATCTTAGCTTATGGACACGGCACAGAAATTAGAAGTAATACTTTTTTCTTATTACAAGCAGTGTCCCTTGCTCAGAGCAGGACTATAATGTCACTTTTTAATCATACATACCACTTTGTTAGGTGAATTGCTGCATATTGAGAAAGAATTGGAAAAAAAAATTAGTTTGTTTTGCAGTGGTCAGAAGATAGGACTGACTGGATCTAACTGCCTCCGGCATGAGAGTGATTGCAGCACTTGCAGGAGCTCAGTTTGGTCTGGGAGCCACTGCTTCAACAGAAGCAGCTGTTAACTTCTGTCTTGCCTTTACGGAAGACGGAGGTTTGCAATTCCCACTCAGCTTCAGTGTCTGTGGGATTCAGAAATCAATGCCTTTTGCCCCTTCCCAGTCAGTACAGCTCTGCGCAGAGCAAGGCAGACACTTTTACGCACAGGAAAAACAGGATCAGCTTCTAGCAAGGCAGATTAGTACCCATCACCTTATCAGTAGCAGCTCATTGTGGATTCAGCTGTTGTGCCTGGCAGCAGACAAACACAGGGAAAATAACTAAATTTTGTTTTATTAATCTGAAGTGCAATATCCTCATTTTATTTTTTCTACTTCAAGTGCTGTACGCAGCAACAGAATCAAAGCCCCGGTGATTTGTCCTTTTCCAAGGATTTTAAGGAGGCTTCTAAAATACTCAGAGAAAATTGCTCATCTGCGTCAACATATAAGTTAATTTTGTATGAAGCCAAAGTAAGTATTTATTAGTCTTATTAAAGCCTGGTCAAATATGTAAGCTTTCTTTGGTTACTTCATTGTTAACTTAAACACGTCCAGAGTGCACACACCTTCGAAGAATTCATTTGGGTACTGCTGCTTTAGGGAGCACAGGATGTAACTGGAGGTGATAGGCAAATCTGTTTATAAATTTCTAAGTGGTAGTGAGTCATACCTAATAGAAAACTGCTGATTGTTCACTTAGGTAGAGGACATCTTGGAAAAGATGCATCCTTGTGAAGAGGAGTGAGATGTTTTCCTGCATGTCTCCAGTCACAGACTAAACTCAGCTGAAATTTGAGGATGCCTCTTTTACCCCTTTACAGTAATCTGGTCCCGTCGTTAACACAGTAAGTACATTTGTTAACTTACCTGGGGATAACTGTGAAATCACATGAGAATAATTTAAAAACCGTATCACGTGTAACTTGCATATTAGGCAAAGTGTGCAGTAGTGACAGAATTTCTAAATCTGCAGCAGCACCGCAACCGTAATTAAAATATTAATCAGACCAAATTGCATAAAGAACTCTATAAAAAGAAAATTGCCAAGCCAAACAGTTGAGCACTAGGAAATCCCAAACATAGGTGATCATTCAATCTTAAATCATAATCACCCTTTTGTAGATATGGGCTTTACTTACTTGCACTCAAAGTAGTACCTTTTTTTTCCCGCAAGATTGTAGGCTGTTTTGCAGCATGGATTTTTGCTACTTGAGCAAAGGCAATAACTGATGAAAAGGTTGTTATCCTCTCTGTAGATCAGGATGAGACATGATATCAGACAGTGGACTTCACAGTAATTTACTGGTACCCAAGAAATTACTAAATACAGCAATTTCAAATTCCACTCTAGCTCTCAAAAGGAATATGCTTTTTCAGGCATTAACTTTTCTGCTTATTCCCCTAAACTTCCACTCTTCTTTCTGACAAGTCATCCCTAATTCTGATCAATCTATACCGCAGAGTCCTTTAGTCTTACCATTTTTTCTCCAAAGCACTAATTGCCATTGTGTGCTGTGCAAGCCCAGTTCCAGTGTCCTTACTGCCAGACATAGCTCTGTTTGTGGCTATTTCTAAGAGAAGTATAGTCAAAACTTTTTTGTAAGTCACAGCGTAGTTTTGATAATAAGGAAATACCACAGCACACCACAGCACTTACTGAACTATTTAGTGGAATTGCAGTGATTACCAAACTAAGTAGGAGGTAGTAAAGCAGCTGTGATGAAATAATACAAGTCATAGCAATCAATTATTTTAACAGTCCAAACATTTTAGTAAATCCAAATTGAGTGTTGTAACTCATCCCAGTGACTGTCCTATATGTCTGCTTAGGGCAAGCTAAAACTCTAGACCTTGCTTACAAGAAAGACTTTCTCCCCACATAATGCAGAATTTCCTCACCTTTCTATATTTTTCTTTATGAAATTTTTTAATAAACAGAGAAACACAATCAAGTGTTTAATCTGTGCTCCGGTACAAATGGATTGTGATCTGTGTTGCTGCAACTTAGGCAGCTACCAAGCTAGGAGATGAAGAAAATAATTACTTCTGTTTCCTGAGAAGAAAATAAGTTATCTCCATTTCCATCTTGTCCCTATTGTAATCAGCAGAAAATAAGTCTCGCTGAATACATAAGTAAACTTCAAAACAGCTAATATGTCTCATTTTAAGGACATCATGAGACAGATGTTTCTACTGCTTCAAAATATTAGCATTTGTGTAATAAGACCAAGCTCTATACCTTGATATAGAAACCAGTATTCCTAAAGACAGGGAAAACCCCTAGTTTTAAAGTATCACTGAATTTCTGATATGGATTTTGTGACTCACTGATTTCCCTCTAATGGTCTGAAGCAAATCCCTGGATCCAAATATAGCCCTGGGAGAAGCCCAGACTCCAGATGTGAAAGTTATATTGCAGCCACATCTCTGGTTTCAATTAAAGGGCACAAGGGGAGCACCCTAATTACTCTACCCATGTTTTAGCATGTAGCTAAAGGAAGGACTGATTCCCAAATGTTGCTTATTAAATATATATTTGTCATTTGAAGTATCACATGTACTTTCATAGGGTAAATATTTTTCCTATGCTAGGACCAAATAACATGGAGGCGTACTGAGAAGATAGCGTGGGAAAAATATTCTCTTCCTGTGAGCCAAAGCGTATCTGTGAAAACACTCCACAGTGAGCTCAGCAGGCAGCCTCATAGCACCTGATTCTCTGCTTGCCCCCTCACACGCTCCATGGGAAACAACAGCCCTTGGTTGTGGCACATCCTCAACCCAGGTCCAAAGCACAGTTTGCACCACCCGCTAAGCTACTTATTATGGAGATACCACCCCTGAAAATCCCAGCCTCCTTACACTGTAGGAGCTCTTGAGGTTGACTGCTCAGGGGCATTTTTCCTGAGGCAGAACTAAAGATACATCACAAACACTAGAAACAACCTGCTGTATGTAACCACAAGACATTATTTGATTTTTTTTTTTTTTTGAGAAATCCTGATATTGAACTGACATAACTGATGGTAACTCAAGTGATTTGGGTACCCAGATGAGGAAGCAATTGAAACAGAGGAGGTGCTGCAGTGAGGACAGGCAAAATCAAAAGCAATCCAAAGTGTCTGGAAACTACTCTCACTCTTTAAAGGAATATATTTTAAATATAGCATTTAATCTGCATTTCCAGTCTGTGAAAGTAGAATACTTTAATGAAAATTGTAAAAGGAGAGATAAGAAATAAATTTGTCTCCAGAACATTTTATTTTCAGGAATTAAAATTTGTCCTGAGGACATATGGTGTTCGTGACCGTTAGCAGGAGTTAAATGTAAAGATAGAAGACTTGCCCATAGTCAATGGAATGTAAATTAGAACCCACAAAAGAAGAAGGGCTTTAGTGGTTCTATAATAAGAAGTAATTGTCAATTGTGATTACTGATTCTTTCTGAATACCTACTTACAACTGAATTCTCTCAAACTTACTAATGCATATAACTTTACTCATTTAACTGAACCTCTAACTTCAAATGTCTGCAAAATGACTTTTATTTTGTTCATAGATCAAAAATTTCCTGAGGAGCAAAGAAACTAAAAAATAATTATAATTATTTTGTAGTAAGAGTGAAATCTAGTAACTTTTTATCTCATGCTATTTTTTACTGAAATCTTTAGCTAGTATTCATGATTTAGCCAGGACTGCTGAATCTTCTATAACAAATGAAACAATAAACTACTTAAAATTTCCAAAATTTCTAACACAGGAAGTAACTTCTTATTTGAGAACCGTGGTCTGGATTAACTCTGAAGCATCTTCAGAGATGATAAAATAATTTTCCTACTTCGAAAACACTTATCTTACTGAGACTTGTACACCCACGTATTCATCTAACTGAAGCTGAATGGGGATAACTGTTTACACAACTAACATGTAGTTTGCATAAATACCATTATTGTTATCCCAAAGACACTAGACCATTGTAGAGCAATATAAAACATTGATTGTAGTTTATGACAATGCACATGGTTAAATACTCCCTTTGTTTTCACAGCTTTAAATTATAATGAACAGCAAGTTTTCTAAATAAAATAATTAAAAAATCTCTAAATAAAAGTACAAAAAGTTTCCCCGAACTCTGTAGATCTTAGAGAACTGTTTGAAAACTATGTCTGCAGAAAGCAAAGTATTTAATTAGTAGATTTCAACTGCAGAGTTTTCTGACTGAGTATTTGCCACCTGCCACTTCTGTTTACAATGTCTACAAAATAATTTTCGCACTGAAAATAAGTGACAACTACCTTTCATATTTATTCATAGTTAAGCACTCATGCCAACTCCCACTGAAGTCAATAGCAGGTTCTGGATATAGCAGGAATAGGATTAAACCTAACAGGTCTGTGACTGCTGTCATGGAAATACTGATTTGCATGTTTTTGTAATTTTGAAGTGAAATACGGCCTTGGCCTTTTTTTTATTTTGGGGTTTTGCAGGTAGGTGTGCAGATGTGATGGTAAACACAGAACAGGCCACTTGAGATTCCGGAAAAGTTAAAAACTATGCATGGGAGGCTAATAACAGGAACTTCTAATTAGTGAAAATGGTTTATCTTGCAGCAGCAAGGACATGTCCTTGTAATTTTTCGCATAGGGAAAAAATATATTCATTGAAGACGTATTCAAATAGAATAGATGGTTGAACAGGTGTTTTCACAGCCATCATGTAGCTACTAGTTCTGCTTTAGCTAGAGCCCATGGCAAAGAAAGCAGCTCTGAAGAAGAGGAGAAATCAGCTACTTTTCCAGTTGTTCTGTTGTATCTGCAGGGCAGGACCAGCAGACACCTTCCTTTTTCATTAAATGCTTACAGATGGTTTCTGCTGAAAACATATTTAATATAATTGAAATAGCCGATTTTGCCACACGCACTGTAAATTAGTGCCTTCATTTTTTATTTCACTGATTGGCCTGTCATTTTTCAGGCAATGTACAGGCAGCTATAGTTATTCACAGCCCGTTCTTTTCAAAACCTGCTATTTGAAAAAAGATTTGAGTATGCAAAATACTTACCTTTGAAAAGCACAGTTGCAAAGGCTATTAGCACATCTTGTGAGACTGAACGGTCTAGGAATACATTACAATACCAATTTCCCCATTGAGTATATCACTTAGTTGCTTTCTAATATTCTGGAAAATATAGCAGATATGCATTTAAAGCAGAGAAAGCTAGGCAAATATGGGAAATATGTGAGTTTGTATTGTCTTTAAAAACATAGGCTTCTTTTTTCCCTAAAAATTAAGCAAAGGAAAGATGAGATGTTTTGTGAAATACTGAGCTCGCGCATGTCGTATTAAGAGAAATTAATGTTGCTAATTAATCACAGTAAATAAGCACTTAATGACTAATACTAGCCTGGTGTTAGTGTATACCACCTCTGCAACAAAATTTAAAATTAAATAAATAAATCAAGAGGCAGATTTTCACTTCCTGTAGAATGTTCAATCTGCGATGCTTGTTATTGTCCCCAGTGGAATTGCTGGAGTTATCACAACTATTCATCTTTGAAATCCTTTGATGCCATGTATTCTACTTTTCTTTTAAGTGTATGAAAGAAATTGAATTGCACAGAGTTTCTCAGAGTACTTTTACACAGGAAAAGTCAGCACATGCAAATGAGAGCAGCAGGGAGAAGGCCTCATGCAAAACTAGCTCAGAGGTAACCGCCATATTCACCACATATTCTGTATGTGGAACTTGGCCTTGCTGGCAGTCCAATGTAAAGACTGAGGTAAAAAAGTGGCCATGCAGAAAAAGAAGCTGAAAATATTTATGGGTTATTCAGCTTTGACAAATCTATTTAAAAACAAAAGGAATGTGTGGTACAAACTATAGTAGAAATCTAGGTTATTCAGATCCAGAAATGTGAGAACCTTTATAAAGAAATTTCTCAAGTCATTATTAAAATGTAGCTTCTTGGTTTAATAGTATTTGCAGTGAACATCAGAGGATCATTGAGGTATTGATCATGATGCAAAGGAAAATACATGATATATACACTACTTTTCCAAACCTTCAGTAGTGCTAAACAAGAGAGAAAAGATCCATACTTAGAGCTAAAAGATATTTCAAATAGTAGAAGCCTTAGTCAGTGCTGCTCCTCCAGTTATAATAGACACATTTAGAAAAATTTAGCATATTTCAAACCATGCATTATACTGATTCAAGTGCATTAGCTGTTGAATTGCAGCTTCTTGTAACAGCATCAAAATTGAATATTAAATCCTACAAAAATAAAAATAATGTCATCCAGCTTTTTTGAAACTAATGTCTGCTTCAGTTCTGGATATTTTAGTGCCAGTGTGTTAGGCACAGACTGGCACAGAAACATATGCTTGGCTTGAAATGCTTGTAAATTCCACTGAAATTCACTGATTTCTATGGCGGGCATTTCAGATTAACAGAGATTAAACAGATTAAGAGATTTGGAGGAATGGAAATCCAAGAAAGGATTAACAAAGAACACAGGGCAGAATCTCTCATCAGCTGTACCGATCACCAACCTCTAATTTGAGGTAGAAATTCAGCGTTTAAATATGGAGATAAATTAAATGTATTTTAACCATAAGGATACTTTTGGTATCTGTACTTTTCCCAAACACTTTTGTGACTTATTGGGCAGGGCCCTCAGGTCTTTCTCTCATTAGGAAAATGCAGATAATTTTTCCATAAAAACAAGGGAGTTGATTTCAACAGAGGACTTGGATTTTCCGAAACACTAGAATAATATAAAAAAGTCTTACCAAGAAATATGTTTGTCATCCAAATTAATATGCTTCTGTGATACAGAACCTGAACTTTGTGCATTGTATGAACCACAGCGTAATCTTCCCAGAGTTATTCTAGGTAGAGTACCTAGAACTGCCCACGGTTCTTCATCTCAGAACCCGTATAACTGCACTGAGTGCAACGATGTTAATTAACATCACAGTATTCTTCCCAAAGTCTGAAAGATCAAAGCTTTGATCCCTTTCTCAGATAGTGTAGTTTTTCTCATTTATTGTAGCAATATTTTGCAATATCTGCTGTTCTTTATCATGTGAGAGATAAAAGGAGAGCAGGGAGATACAGACAGAATAAAGGAGCAAGGAGATAAAAACAGAAGGAGAAGGAAGCCTATAGAAGGACATGAGGATTAAAAAATCTGTAAAAAAAGAAGGAAAACACAGGCAATAGAACAAAACAATTTGCAGAGGCACAGACATTTCTCTTACTGATATATTGGGTTTTTCTCTACCTCAAATCCACTGAAGTACGGTGGGTACTTATGCAAATAATTTTTCTTTAATCTTTCAGTATAGCCTACAAAAATGATGATTTTGAGGAGCTCTTCAGCAATATTTTAGATTTTCAGGGAACTTTTTTTGTGGTAGTTGCAGGTTGTGTTTCAACAAGCTCTGTTGGTTATATAGTACTCTGTTGCACAATTAAGGAAGGATACATGTTTATTGCCCTGATTTGGTTGCCAAGATCCAATTTCTAGTTTCAGTGTTTTGCCTCTCATCATCAAACGGGAGGTAGGGAGTGCCATAACTTTTTTTGCTGTATTGTTTACTGAGGTTACCCTGTGTTAATACAGAAGTAAAAACTTTCTAGATTTGGACATTTCATATGTTATTTTCCAGTATTTTGTTTTAAATGGCATTGATTTCTAAGTTAAAGCCCAAATATACATTGTTACTGATTAAAGATTTCATAGTTCTAGATTTTATTTTTTTAAAGATATTTCACTTCTCTTTTATAACATGTCTGTACGAAACCTCTTTTCTCTCTCCATCAGGCCTTCTGGAATACCAGTTAGCACTGCATATGCATCTGAGATCCCAGGATGGAAGCACTATTTACCTGGCTTCCTTGAAAGCCCTGACCTGCATTCCAGTGAGACAGCAGGAAACTGCACTACTGTCAGGAATAACCAAAAACTGCAAGCCAGACCTTCCTCCCACTGTGCCACCACAGAAGGTGAGGAGCTGTAAGGGCACTCAGTTCTCAGTTCAAGGTGTGGCAATTCATGCTTCAATGCTGGGAGTCTTTGGGTTTCAGTCCTCAGGAAAAATAAGCACGGAACACAGCTTGAGAGTCTTGCTCTAGAGGCTAGGGCTCCAAATAACAGCATCAGCTAAAGGGAAGTAGCAGCAGATAGGCATGTGGAAATGACAGCTGACTCAATGGACTTTAAGTGCCAGTCATCCTTGAAGGCTGAAATCTGAACCCTGAAGTGGCAGGCAATGACTGTAGAGGATCTCAACTCCATTGACTTTACTGAGGTAATGGGATCATCTCAGATTTCTTTCACTAAGAACCAAAACTAATATCAAATGTAATTGATAAACATCTTTGCCTCAGCAACTCAGCTTGTGCAGTGATAGATAAACCACCCAGGTATCATAACACTTTTAGTGTAGAAGCTGTGCCACACCAAAAGCCCTTCAAGTACTATTTCCCACCAAAATTTTAAAGAACAACCACGCTGTATGGGCTGTTTCCTAAACCTGTAAAATGAGAATCCAGCACAGAACTCCTGTTTTTTTCATTACATTAAGAAACCATATTAATTTCAAAAATGGGGCCAGATAATAGGATGCCAGCTTGCTATGTTGCATACTGGTGCTGTGAATAGTAGCTCAAAGCCAGCACAGAAAACAGTTCTGCTGTTTCAGAGGTGAAACAGAAGACAGATTGGACAGTGAACTGTGGGAGAAAACCTAAAAATTAACCAAAATCAAATCCTGGCCCTAGCAAGTCTGTATTTACTCAGAGGATTACTTCAAATAGGTTTTGAATGTAATTTGAATATTATCCTGAAAAGAAACAATCCTCTGACTGGAAAGTTAAATTTATTGTTAACTGGGTTCTCGATAAAAGAAATCCTGTACCAAGTAATAGGGTCCACCTGTTTTCCTGCATGTGCACAGAAAGAGGATGCTACATAGAACATTCTCCCTTTTCTAGAAATGTATGAAATTCCACGATGAAAAAGCCGAGAGACCATGTGTACAGTTGGAGCAGAGGAAGGGAATGAGAGGCATGAGTTCCTAGAGGATATAACCAGAGACCCAAGTTTAAGGATAAAGACAGGTAGTATCTCTTCAATGAAGAATTTCCTGCCAAGATGAAGACAGTATTTTTTTAAGCCTTTTGGTATTCTGGAGCATCTGGAAGCACCATGAATCTTGGAGAGTGTGTGCTCTCATCAGGTTAAAAAAAAAAAAAAAAAAAATGTGAGGAAACAAAGTTTGCTGCACTGCGTACAGTCTTCCTTTACATAGGGTCAGAAACCTTTGGCATTTCCGCTTACAGTTCAGGTGATGTTGAAAATTCAAAACATTTCTTTTCAATATTTTTACCTGGTGAGTTCCAATGAGACAAAAGCACTAACTTTACAAGTATCCTGTGACAATGGAGAAATGAAGTTCATACAGTATCACAAGTAGCTCTGCAGAATATTTATGTTGTAAACCTCTGCTTTGAGTTTTCAACTCTGTTTATAACAGGCATCTAAGTCCCACACTGTCCATAATATATTAAACTGACAACAGGATTGCATTCCTAAGTAATGCAGCTTCTTTGCTGCAAGACAGAGTACCAAAGCTAAGTTTAGCATTAAAGATCTGAATGCATTTATTAGTATTTTATTAAATATTCTGAGTGTTTTCCATAGCTATAGATTAACAGTTGGGAATGAAAACAGTGAAGACTTATTATATAAATACTTGCATAAAATGTGTTCTTTTGCATATTTATTCCAGCATTAGGTAGATCAGCCATTTACAATACAGTATGTCACAGCAACTGCAATAAAATCTAACAGTATTTTTTTAAATCCATCAACCCTATTAGATACTTTTCTGCCACTACTACTCTCATTTCAGGTTCTTATCTTATTTTTTCCCCTATTCCTATTTATTGCTAGCAAAAATCTGCCCACAACATGGGCAGGGATACATGTTCTTCTTTAGCTTTTGCTACATGTAAATCACAATGCTGTATTCCATCAATACTCTTTGTTCTTCACTACTTCAAAGCCTATTTGAAAAAATACTTTTACCTTTTAATTCCCCTCTACCTATCATTTAAACCTATTTTTGCTTAGAACTTAGTATTGCTTAGAACTGCAAATTATTTTCAAAGAGAAACTGGAAGGAACATATCACGAAACCACATTTCATTTATTATATTAACAGTTAAAACAGTTAAAAACATTTTTTACTGGTATTTGCTAGTGCCAGTCTTTAATATTCTAAGAGAATAACCATTCTGTCATGATTCCACCACTATTTTGTGTGTGGTATAGTTGCACACTTCAAATTTTGACTAAAAGTCATGACTCTCTGGTTCTAAAATCTACCATTGTTATGGTCAATGACTTTTTCCACATGTAGTTAACTAACCTGCTGTATCTCCCACAGATCTGGAGCATGTGACACGCAGAGTAAGTGCAGAGCTGATCTAAGTTGACACTAATTTTCAGTCCAGCTGTAGATTTTCAGTTTCATACTACAAATGTAGTCTCTGTCTCATGAGCTTACCAAAATGTTCCAGAAGCCATGCCTAACTCATGACTGAAGGACTGGTCTCCTCAATGCTATTTCATTGCCACCACACAATCGAATGGTTTTGTCTGGGAAGGGAAGCATTTCATTACCTTTTAGCATTCATGTAGGCCACCATTCAATCACTGAGACTGATACTTGGCCAACATGCCAGAATTCTTATGGAGCCTTTACTTAAACTCAAACACTAGTATTTAACCTTCTGTCTGGAGAGTTCGTCCTTGGGCAGGTTGCTCAGCAGAGGAATCGTGCCAATGTTATCTTGCATTCTGCTTTTTCTCTGTTGCTGTTTCTAGGTGCTATATTTGTTTATTTTAACCTTCCAGAAGGCTCAAATTAAGATCTGGGCCATACACAAACATACAGTAAAAGATGATGTTTGACCTGAAGGGTTTGCCCTCTGAATAGCTAAGACTTCTTCAAGAAGGCGTGTTGGAGATCACAAAAGAAAGACTGCAGCTGACCTAAGAAGTGAATCCAGATCTCTTGAACATATTTGCACAAGTTTTTTTGGCCAGAAATTTAGTAGATCTGAGTGATTTACAAAATACAGGTCAAACCTTACAAAAACTTGCAGCCAGATTTTAAAAATAAATATGGGATCGAAACATTTGCACATTTCTACAAATGAAATTCAAGTAAATTTTGCAGGTAGGATTCTTGAAAGGTTGTAGGTGCTATATATAAAAACAGAATGAGGAAGGTGTCTTCACCCTACAGCTTCATGCCTAACACGCACCAGGTTTAACTTCCTTCTCATTTCTGGAGGCTCTGTAATTGCTTTTAGGAAAGGCATTTCCTCTTGGCTAGTTTTATTAATATCATGCAACTCGTTTGGGAACTTGCATCAAAATAAGTGTTTAATTCAATCTAATGTTAATTGCAATTATTCCTGTCATGATTTCCTGAAGTTTTTGAGAAGAAAAAAAAATGAGTTCCACAGTGACCAAAAGCCTTGCTAAGTCTCTTAAGCCATAAGACTATCTTTCCCCTCATACTATTCTTCTCATGCAGAAAATCTAAAATCCTACTTCTAAATATGCTTTATGAATTCTGTGGACTAATGACTATATTTTTACCAAAATTCGAACAATTTATCAATCCACCAAATATTTTTCTTAACATGAGGCAATTGGGTTTGCACTCTCAGATTGCCAGTGCAAACAGACAACTACGAAGACAATTTCTGCAAAAAGAAAAAAAAAAAGAAATTTAAAGTTAGATTGATGCATGCTTTCTCCAAAGACATGGAAATTTTGCCATTTTTAGCAGCGCTATTTAAAACAGGAACTGCAATGAGTATTTCAGGCTCCAGGGTGCCTGCAGTCAGGACTAGGGAGCCGCACAGCTATTAATAAAAGCAGGCACTCCTCCCTTTAACAAGAGGACAGCAACTGGGTATATCGTCTTGTGTTTTCAAATCATAGAAGTAATTATGAGCAAATGAAAAATTCCAATTTTTCCAAGGAATAAACTGGAAATCTTGCTGAGTTGTTCTTCCATTGTAGTCAGCCTTTTACGAATGCTCTTTCATGTGTGAAGAGTTTCTGTATTTGCCGAGGAGGGAAATTAGCTTTCCCTGAGCAACTTTTGTCAGTTTCCATCTGTATCAAGTGCCAAGTGAAATGCAAGGTTAAAATTAAACACACATTTACCTTGGTCAGCATTAGAAAGGCACTTATCACACTCCTGTCCAATATACCATAGCGAAACCTGTTTCTGGGATCCCCCAAATAACTATGCTATTATTCATTACAAGTGGAGAGTTTAGCAGCAACTATTGTATGTGGCATCACCAAAACCACAAGTTTTACCACACGCTCTGGCATCGATGACATTCTAGAATTACACCAGGAGAATTCCCACAACATGTATTTTCCCAAAAAGAGTGACAAATTTTTGTTCTGAATACCTTAGAATGGGGTTGAGGAAGAGATTCACTTCATAAATGTCTGTTTCTTTCAATTTCCACTTGTGAAGGAGAAAATAATCAAAGGATTTTAGCACATTGCCTTACAGTAAAAATCTTTTCCTCACACTGAAACAACAAATGGATGAGTTGCATGGGATATTCCCTGCAACAAATAGCTGTCTAAGGGCTAGATTCCACAATACTTGATAAAATCATTGGAACTGATTCCAGCCTCCTCCATGACGATGCACACACCCTGCTTTTGAGATTACAACCCACACAATTAAAACTCTCTTCCTGAGACACTGCATGGCTGACCTATTTTCTATATGGACTTAGCTGAAACAATCAATGGGCATAGCCAAGCGTAAAGTGCAAGGCATAAGCAAACAGTCCCAAGAGAGGGTTTCAGACAGCTCTGTGCCCCATAAAACCAAGCTGGGATGGAAGTCTTCAGACATTTTTCCCCTTCCCCTAGGACAGAGGAAAACGTGGCCTTGGAACTCAAGCAGTAACAGCATAGCATTCCACTCACGTTCAGGCAGATACAGATGCACAGGAGGTACAGACAGGTGTCTCATGAAAAAAGGACCCTCTCAGAAATAATACATAAAGACACAATTTGGCTATCATCTAGGCTTAGAGTGCTGCCTGCAAGAAATTAGCCTACTGGTAGTGACCGGCATGAGGAGGTGGCTTGTTTGAATACTTCAGCTAGCAGGGCTCCATTCTCTTGGAACAGCTACTTCTAGTATGAACATGTAAGAAGAAAATCAGTTCTTTAAGTAACACAAAGGAACTCATTTAAGGAGTTAAAGCAGTAAAAATCAGGAATAATGGCTACCACAATACTGCCAATTTCAAGGAGCCAGGCGGGTGCCTAAAAGTAGCAGTGAGGGTCTGAGCTACGGGAGGGGGCATTTAAATCAAATGAGAATCTTAGTTAAAATACTCCACAGTTAAATGTGAATGCAGTAACATTCCTAGCAAAGGAATTGATTTCACTAAACAAAACTATCATGTAATAGGAAATATGAATGAAAAATTAGTGGAAGTAAATATCACAAAAGGCTATGCTCTGATAGGGTGAAATTCTCCCGAAGTGTGGAAGCCCTAAAGCTCAAATTTACTTGGGGTCTGAAGTAATGAATAGGACTTCGTAGGGTCTCTCCACAGTGAAGTAAAATTAATCCCTAGAGAACATATTTGCTCTGACTTAGGTCAGAAAAACTGACAGCAGTGAAACCTGCACTCCTACGAAAAGAGAACAGGTGTCAACTTGTTCCAGACTCCACATCTACAAAAATAAATAAGCATCCTGTATGATCTACAGACCATAAATGAGGAGCCAAAATGACAAGGAAACATTAGTACTGACCTAAGAGTTCCATCACCTCAGCTGGACAACTAAAAAACTGGAAAAACAGCATGTTACCAAATGAGTAGCATCAATACCCGTGTTACAAGTAAAAGGCTTCATCAGAGATATTAAGATGGTCTTTTCAATTTTTTCATAGCAGGTGGATCTATAAGGAAAAACCTTATAAAAACCTGCTGTCTCTAGCAAATTTTGCTACCTTTATTAAAAAAAAAAAAAACCTGTTGTTGACACCCTAGCTAGAAGCCCTAGCCCATTTATGTACATGCTTAGATCCTACTAGAATTTTTGGACTAAATAGATATTCATGTCATGTCCTGAACAGTGTTGCTTTCCTGAACAAAGACTTATGCCCTTAACACTGAATTAAAAATATCTGTTCAATGATAAACCTGATTCTCTATTCCTGGTACAAGGAATATTCAGCAAGACTTGCTAAATATATTTCATATATATTAGAGCCGTATCTCAGATGCTCAAAACATGCTACAAAGAATATTCAAAGTAATGTCAAATGTGAGATGTGGCTTAATTTAAATTTCAAGTGCTAAAAATCTTAATTGCAACGCTAAGCAGCTAAAGAAATGCCACAAATTTTCATAAACACATAGACAATAAAGAATCCTTAAAAACGAAATAGTACAAAATGTGCAAGGAATTCCAACAAAGAAACTCTAATAGCAGCTCTCCACAGCCCCATTTTCACTTGCTAATAAAACATGCAAGCTGAAATGTAATGAATTCCAAATATCATAACCCAAAATTCCTTAGATCATCTCCTGTAATTTCCAACACTATTTTAAAACACCTTCCTTTACCTGTATTGAACTTTTCTTAAATAGATAAGTTCATATAAAAACCCAAAACTTGCTGCTTGTCTACAGAGTAAATACAAAATATAGCCAGTATATTCTAATACATATTTCTTTGTTGATAATTTAGAATGTTGTGTCTGTTTCCTTAGATTAGTGAGGTACTTGATTTTTTTTTTTTTCCAAAGTAAGATATAGTTTACAACATCTTTTAATGGTTTAACAACTCATTGAAGTTAAAAGGAAAATAGCTGTACTTGCTACAAATTCTGCCTTGACTACTCAGATTGCTTATTTTGAGTCTTGGTATTTTTTTTAGAATTTCAAACAAGTGGCATTTATCCTTGCAAAGGCTGTGATATTTTATCTTTTATTACATGATGTAACCAAGTTTTGACTGCTACTGATGTTTTGAATATTGTATTTTATTATAAGCTCTTACTTTTGTTTTTATTTCACTATGAGATCTGTTTAGAAACAGACTGTCATAGAATGGTTGGAAGACAGAATTTTTAAAGACAGTATTAATCAGAAAAAGACAAATATACAAGACTTTAGTACTTACTTTTTATGGACATGACATTAAAGACTAACCCTGACTTCTCATTTTTAATGGTTCATCAAAAACCATAATAATTTAAGTGAAAACTCAGCAAGTGAACCAGTGGGAGATGGGAATGGTGAGCCATTTTATTGATAGTCAAAAAAGGGGTAAAAAACCCACTACAGAACTAAATTCCTTACTTTCTCCTCCAATGTTTGCCTCATGTTCTTGCACTGTCATGACTCATAACAGCTGCAAGCTACATAATTCCATGGGAAAAAATAAAACCAAGAGATCTCAAGATGTGATTTCCTTCTTTCTCCTTCCTTATTTTTCCTGCCTGCTTTAGATCATCATGATTTCAGGAATTGCTTTTCTCTTCTGAGAATGTGGAGCATAAAGACTTGTATTACCATGACAGTATTCCTCACACTTCCTTACAATCATGTAGTTCATTTAAAGTTCTTACTATTGGCAAAGCAAAAAGAATAGTCATCAGAGCTGCAGAACGTATGGCCATATGTAGCACCCCAGAGCAACACAACCCAAGCAAGAAACTTCTCTACAATAAAGAGAACTTGCCATGCTTGCATTTGTAACACATTTGCATGCATTCTCTGGTTGCTTAAGTTACTTAACTTCTCTGATTAATTATGTAAAATAGTCTCTTACACGAATCTTTTTCCAGCACGGGCTGTCACCATCTTTTGTTTCTAACCTCAGAAAAGCAGTAGACTCATTTACATGATTTAAAATGTATGCTTCCTTGCACCTACTCTCTGTAGTTTGGAAACAAATAATCATAACTACAAGAAAAGGGAGTGGTTCCATTGGGAGTTTTGTCTTGGAAAGAACTGTAAGATTAGACCATTTCCAAATAAGTAAAACAATTTGTTCTATTCACAGAAAGATAATTAAACTCTTACACTTGTTATGAAAAATTGCTCTGTTAGATTTTTCTGTAACTCTGTATTCTGAGACTTCACAATGGAAAATCTGAGTGCATCAAAATTCCTTTTTTCCTACTAGTATTTCAGCTATCACAAGTCTTACCATTTCTCTTCAGAACAACTTGTATGCAGCACAGCGTAACCTATAGTTCAGTAAAAGTGCATAGCCCAAATGCAGCATTACAAACAGCTTATTTCATGGTAATACTCGTTTTTAGTAAGGCTGCATCCTTGCTTAGGACTTTTTCCCTGCTAATTCATCCTTTGAACTTAGAAAGCCATCTCACTACATACACAGAGTAAGTGACCAGCTCTGAAAATAGAGCCATTTTAGGAGCAGCATTAGATGGAGCTTGAGACAGTATATAAAATGTATAAAAGTACATCTTTACATGAGAGAAAAACTTTTCAAATGTCTCATGTTTATACATAAAGGGACTACTAGGCCTAGGCTAGTAATAGTCACTGAACTTTAGCCACAGAAACAGCTCTAGCCACCCAAGAAAGGAATTGCAAGCCTGAAGACTTAAAAAAAATAGCAGCAGTGAATCTAAGAAAATCTACTGAAAAAGTAAGCTGCCAATAATAATGGATACAACACAGTTTGGGATTTCATTTATTCTTCATAGGGGGAAAAAAATAAGAATTGGAATAACAAATGCAAAAACGAAGTTATTGTTTAGAGCATCGAGTATGCAATTAAATATCAGGTCTGTGTCTAATTCATGAAGTGCAATGACATGAATTACCCTGAAAACCAGGTAAGAAACCTTACCCAAGTATCACGCAGGAAACCTCGTCTGAATGGGTATAATTAGCCTGATGGGCAGGAGCAGTTAGCGAATTCTTAGAAAGCCTCACAAAGCACAAAGGCCGCCGAGGTACCTCTCGTGGCTGAAAACCTCAGCGAGCTCCCAGATCGCTTCCAGCCCCGAATCGCCACATATTTCACTCAAGACCATAGCTGGCTCCCGGCACGGTGCAAACGAGGCTCGGGGTGCTGAGAGCAGGGGGCTTCCCGCGTCCCCAGCCCCCCTCGCCCACCCCCGACCCTGGGGCTCTGCCCCACACCGCACGGCTGGGCGAGAAAACCTGCTCCGGCCCTGGCTCCGGCCCCGGCCGTGCCCTCAGCGCCCGGCTCCCCGCGGGCACGGCCGGACTCTCTGTCCCAGCGCTGTCCAGGGTCCCCGCCGCCCCGCTCCGCGCCCCGCTCCGCGCCCCGCTCCGCACCCCGGGCACCGCTCACTCACCATGGCACGGGGGCCGCCCGCGGCCGCGGAGGGGCTCTAGGCAAGGCGCCGCTGCCGATACCCGGCGCCGCAAAGGTGTATTTGGGGAGAGGGCGCGGCGCGGCGGTGGGGCCGCCCGGGCGGGGGCCCGGCGGGAGGGGCCTCCCCGCGGGCCCAATCAGGGCCGGGGCGGGCGGCCCCGGTCCGCGGCAGGGGCGGGAGCGGGGGCGGTGGCCCGGGGGAGGCGCGTGCTGTCCCTTGTCGGCCCGCGCCGCTCGCCCGCCGCTGGGAGCGCGGGCAGGCGGGCGCGAGCCTTGCGTGGCGTGCGCGGTGGCGCGGGACTTCGGCCGGCTTTGGAGAAGGGCATGTGCCGCCCTGCTGCCACACGCTCCCGCATCGGGGGCGCGTCTGTCCCTGACTTCGTGCAGCACCGCACGGCTTTAGGTTTCGAGAAGTGTCGGTTTGCGCGGTTAGGAGCTTCTCTTTGCAGCTTCTGCATGAGTAGGAACCAGAGCCCCCAGGGGTGGCAAGACGTGGCGGTTACTTGTGTCTTTTCCACACGAATGTCCTTCCAAATACTCCTCGATTTGGAAATCGTGTTCTACCATCTTTGTTCTATTCGCAGTTTTTCTACCACGGTTTGGATTTACTTGTTGCTAGTGATAATTCCGTGCGATCTGCAGTATGTACGTTTTTAATGTAGCTTTGGAGTGCAGCTATTAGAACGGCTAAGCAGTGACAGAAGGGAAACAATACCTTTCCAGATAAGTACAGAAAACAAGAAATACTCAACCAGCTCTGGTATCTCAGAGAACTAAGTTCAATTTAGTACGCTAGTTCATCAGACACTGAAATCATACTCTTAATTCTTGCACGTCACCATTGAAACAGAGCAACTCCACAATTCTTAAATATTCCCAAATACCATAGCGTAGTCATAGTATTTTCATTGAGAACATTTGATGGTTTTTGGAAGCACAGGGTCAGAAATAGTTTGTTGGACTCGGACAATTAACAGTGGGATTAGTTGCCTTACAAGTCACATGGAAGCAAACAGAAGATTTCACCAAGAAAAAACAGCTGTTGTAAGCTGCAGGGTGAGTTTGGAGGAGCACCGTACCTACAGGTCAGGAGAAGAAAGCATATTGTTTCTTGTATCACTCTTGTAGCTTAACAAGCTAGTGAGGAGGAGAATTGAAATTGAGAACAGAAGCAGCACATCTCCAAGCGGATTTGAACAGACCAGCTTTACTGAAGAGATGGTATCAAAGCTCAAGGTGTGAACGTTTTGTTGCCTTCTTGGCTGCAGAACTGAAAAACGGTTTAATAAATATATCTGCTTCACACCATGTTTCCCTCCCTGCAGTGTTAAGAGAAACCTGTCAGCTAAAGAACTGATGAATTCCTTCAACCACCAGCTCGTCAGCTGAAAATAATCTGTCAAATCCCATTTTGTTGCCACTTTTGAAGTTATTGACAGGCAATGTGAAGCTTAATTGAGTGCTAAACAGTCTAGGACATTGTGTACCACATAAAATTACTGTATTAATAGATCATGTGTCTATGCAGTTTCTTGCCCCCAGAAACATCTAAAGATGAGTCTCAAAGCAAGGCACCATCTTGATAATGTTTGCCCTCACCTGCAAACTATCCTAACTCTTGCTGTTCATTCTCACTTTTCTTGCCTCAGGAAACCCAACTTTTTCTGTAAAAACAAGTAGAACCAGCTTCTAAGCAACTGATTAAAATGAATTGCATTATCAAGTCTCCATACCAAAAAAGAGCAAGAGCTTCTGTTGCACAGAGAATGCCTGTTCCGTGATGCACTGTGCAAATCCAGGCATGATGATTGCTGCAGTGTAAACCTGCTGGGCCCAGTGTGACAAACTGATGCTAGGCAACCAAGGTGAATTCAGACATTTGGTGAGAAACTGGATCATCAGGTCTCCCAGAGTTCTTGAAAAGCCACTGTTCATCCCTATCATGTCAACCGCTATGAGCGTACTACTAACGACATGCAAACTTGCGCCACATAAAAACCAAAGAAAATGCATATGCGTAAGATCTTTGCAGCGAGTATTTGGAAGAAGAAAACAACATTTCAAATTATATTACTTGAAATACTAATATTTGTTTTACTTTAGCCATGGAAAAGTTGGTTGTCTGAACAAAACCAGAGTAGGTAAATTTCTTTCCTAAAAATCTTATAAATACCAACAAGATACAATGGTTCCACCAAGAAACACCCATGTCACACTTAAAAATGGCTACATTTTCTTCCCTTTCTTCTTTATATTAAAGGTCTCTTTCTAACTGATGAATTGTAAAGATTGTATTATATGTAATGATGCTAAAGTGTATGTATAATCAAATATAAGAGCATCATAATTCAGAGCACAATTAGCACTCCTAAACTGCCGTTTACTGGCATTTGCTGTATTTAAATCAAGTTCTCAGAATCAGATGTCTTCAAAGAAGCACTTCTCAAATTCATCATCTCCCCCGTGGCAACTGAATTTCTGAAAATAAAGAAACCTGCAGCCCAGAGCTGTGGTGCTGAGCAGCTGATGGCTCGGCTTTGATGGCATCAGGCACCAGCACTGCATGACTGGAAATGCTGACAGATCAGAGAACCGCAGAAAAACTGAGGCTGGAAGTCATCTCTGGACTTCAGCTCCAACCCTGTTGCTCAAAGCAAGATCAACTAGAGCATGTTGTTCAGGGCAGTGTCCAGTCAGGTTTTTAGTATTTCTAAGGATGAGGTCTCCACAACCTCAGTAGGCAACGTGTTGCACTGTTTGACAACCCTCACAGCAAAAAGGTTTTTCCTGTGTTTAAATGGAATTTCCTGTATTTCAGTTTGTGCCCACAGCCTCCTGTCTTTTTACAGGATGCCACTGAGTCCAGCTCCCTATTCTTTTCTCTCCCATGAGATGTTTATACATGTGGATGAGATCTTCCTGAGCCTCCTCTTCTCTAGGCTGAGCAGTCACAGCTGTTTCCACCTCTCAGATGTCAAGTGCTGCAGTCCCTTAAACATCTTAGCAGCCGTTTGCTGGGCTTGCTGCAGTAACTCCGTACCTCTCTTGTACTGGGGAGCCCAGCCCTAGACCCAGCACTCCAGATGTGTTTCACCAGTGCTGAGTAGAAGGGAAGCATTACCTCCCTCCACCTGCTGCCTGTGCTCTTCGTAATACAGGCCATATAATGGTTATAGCAGCCCAAATGATATTATTTGCATTTATCACTGACACTGCTAATGGCGTTGTTGGAGCTGTGCAGTGCTCCACTGAGGAGTCCATTTGGCTGTAGTACTGTGCTCATTTAGGTTTTCAGCTTTTGAATCCAACCTGGTCAACCACAGTCCTCATGGACTCCCTGGCTCTGATCATCTTAGTTTGTGGATTATTGAACCCCGTAGTGATGTGGCTACGCTTTTCAAGAAATGGGAAAATTTAATTCTTGCCTTAACTATTATGCTTTGTAGCTTTGATTATTTTTTTTTCAACGTGTTTCACGTTTGGAATTGTAATTTGTACTCAACTCCATAATGATACATTTCCAGTATTGCCATTCAGTGGCATTTATTGGAAACTCATGTGAGGAACACATTAGCTTTTCATTCCAGTGCAGATGAGGTGCACGTGATGACACAGAAGGGTGACAGGCAAGTGATCCATAACACTAGTAATCATATTAAGGTTTTACAAAGCAACAAATGTCAATTACTCCTGAAGGTGGATGAGAATATTAGAACCTTAAAAAAATTGTACACTGTATCTTTTTAAGAGCCTTCTAAGATCAATCTAAGTGCCAAAAGGTGTACTGCAAACTGAAGAGTTAATTTAATTTTGCACTATCTAAAATTCGTCTGAACTGAGATTAACTGTGGGTTTTGAATACCTCTGCCACCTGGTTAGTATTCTTTTATTGATTCATTTCTTCTTGCTGTAGGGAGTTGAAACACTGTGGAAAACATACTACCCCTGATGTGCCTGAAGGCGTCTGTGGGACTTCTTATTAAAATTATATCAAATTCAGAGGAGGTTTCAGTGATTTATCCACATCTATCTTAATTTGTCCCTTTCTGGACAATGTTAAATCACCTCAGTTAGAAATTACTTATCCTTAAGGCTCATAATTACCTTCCTCAGGAACACGTGTCTTGCTGTTTGGAAATACACCGCATTTCAAAACAGTACAAATATTACAATGTTTTTCCTTAGTCCTTTTCCACTGAAAGACTCCTTTTCAGATAGTACATGTCATATTCTTACTGTTACTCAGCTTTGGCCAGTCAGATGGGAGTATTTATCAGGAGTAATGTCTACATTTCCAGCAAGAAAGTTTTGTGCAGAGTTTCAAGTCTGCCTTAAGAAGTGCTTTGCTTCAGTGAAAGAGTAGAAGCGCATGTTCCCCATTCTTTCATAGACTTCATATACATGCAAGCAAGCTGTCCTGAACACAAGATTTCTGAGGATCAAAAGGATTTTTGTTGCTGTTTGACATGGGTTAGGGCTGGGCTGGCCACTAGACAAATGACAGAGGCACTGTATTACCCCCTCCACTCTCCCCAAAGAGGAAGAGAAAGGCAATAAGGGAGAAAGACTTAATTGGAAAACTAAAACTTCTTTAGTGAAAATAATAATAATGATAATAGTTATATACAAATATGTACCAAACCCAACCCCTCTGATGTCAACCAGTGGTGCTGAAGGACAGACACGGGGGAAGGCCCAGGCTGGGCTCAGCAGCAGACGGGAACCAGATGCAGGATCTGGTTTGCAGAACTGGATTCAGGAATGCACAGATTGGGATCGAAGGCAGAACGGACAGAGTTCTCCTCAGACGTCAGCCATTGAAGAAGAAAGGAAAAGGTGTTGATGCTTGATATCCCTCAGCTTTATACCGAATATGACGTACATGGAATGGAACACCTTGTTGGTCAGTTCAGGGTCACCTGTCCTGTCCGCTTTTTCCCGCAGTTGCAGCCTCTCACTTACTGCACTCCCACGGTGGCACACAGGATTTAGCAGTGACCTTGGTCTGCACAGGAGCAAGTAGAAGCCAGAGCCTTTCTGCAGAGCAGTCCCTGGTAGTGCCTGTACACATCAAGTGTTATCACTTCTAGAAGCAGAGACTGCATAAACATGCCGTTAACTTCAGAAAGTGGAATTAGATAGAAAAGACTGAGCTGGAAAGTAAAATCACTGAAGAGAATTAGTTCTGTTCTAAATCAGACCAGGACACTGTTGCAAGTTTTCTTGGTAGATAGCTTTTTCTGGAAGGGCAGTCTAGATTTACTATGTGTCCTCTGACAATATGTCTGTATCTTGTACAGAAAGACCATTTTGTGAAGTTCTTGTGGTGATTTACCATGGAGAGTCACAGAAATATTACAGTGGTTCTAACAGCAGTGATGGATAAAGAGGATTCTCAGCCACCTTCTTCATTGAAAAGTGCAGGTAGTCAGACTTCCTGTGGAAACACCTTCCTGCCAGTTGCATTTGTTTTCTTGCCCAATGTTCTTATTTTCAGTTGGAAGATGGATGTAATCCATCTGGTACTGGTGAAGTATTAGTACCTCTTTTTAGACAAGAAAGCAGTGATGCTGGGCCAGGGGATAAATCTGTTTCATTTCTGAAGTCATATTGAGGAAGCTCTCAACTTTAAATACATGTTCCAGCTTGGGTCATTGCAAACTCATTTCATCCTCCTCTAATTTAAATTGTTATGGCATCCTTCCTGTCCCAAGTGGGTTGTTATGAAATGTTTGTCATACATTCTACTAAACATTGGCTATGCCTATGCTGTGTGATCCGGAATAATTGTTCAGCTCTCTGCTCCAGGTGCATGCCCCAATTACACCCTGACTTTGTCTTGGACGAGCTCTGCAAATGTGTTCTTTTCCACTGTGCTTTGATTTCCACCCAGAGGAAGCCTAGGCAGGCAGGCAGGCAGGCAGGCAGGCAAGCGCAGCAGAAAAGCAGCTGCAGAGTGCTCCCAAAGGGAGCACAGAGCTCAGGGTATTAGGACTGCAGGGAGCAAACACCATAAAGCACATTAATGCTGCAATAAGTTTTAGCCTTTTTCACATTTTATCTTCAGATTAGTGAATTGATTCCTGTAGGAATTCAAGTCTAGCAAAAGTTTTGTAAATTCTTGATATATAAAGATTAGATTGTTTATCTATTCAATGCATTTCCTACAGCTAGGAAAGACATAACTATATTAGACAGTGGTAGAAAACTTGTGCTAAGATAATACAGCCATTCCAAGCAGCAATTCTCTGTTACTTAACAGCCTTTCACTGATACTGTAAGTCAGTTATATACAGAAAATATATTTATTTCTAAACTGCTCAGTTTTGAGAAATGGTTATTTTATATATGGTAGACCACTGCTGTAATGTAACCCCTCCTCCCCAGTCTCTGAGTATTAGCTTAATTCAGCTGCTAAAATGATGTAAGAAGAAGAAAAATCTTTGCACAAGTTGGCAATCACACCTGAGGCGCTCATTTTATCTCCAGTCTTAGCATTATTGGAAATAAGATCAAGCACTAATCTTGTGCATACCCGTAGTTCTCATTCAATATTTCAATATCTCTGATCTTCTAAATTAGATAAAGATCTATAATTACATCATTATAAAAATTACTCATTCGCTTTTTGTTAAGGAGATTCTGTTGTGTCAAGTACAACCGGATCTAGTAATTTTTTATGTTTGGATGCTATAAGAGTACGAATAGATGATAAAATCCAGCTTCCTCTACTCATAATTTCTCCATTTTCTATAGATATAATCACTTCTGAAAACATTCTTGAGTGAATCCTTGAAGCTTCTCTTTTGGGTACTCTTTTGCAAACATCTGGATCCACTCTTGGTTTTGTGTGAAAAACTACCACGAGTAGTTACAGGGATTTTATTCCAGAAACCTTTTTTGTCAAAAGAAAATGGAACACAGTACTGAATCATCATAACTGACAAAGCCAGAGCACTGTTTGCAAATAAAATTAAGCTGACCTCAGTTTTGCACATGCTGGTTTGCACAGATAAAGGTGTCTCTTCTATTCTAATTATGTAACATGGCAAAACTCACTGACCATACTGTAAACATGGTAGGGTTTCTTGTTTTCAGTGTTTGTTCCTGGATCTTTTTAGTTTGAAAATTCTTAGCTTGCTTCACACGGAGTTAAAATGAATGGGTTTCTTACAGAGCAAAGGTATTATCATCAACCGAATCTAGCTCTCAGCAGTTGTTACTGAATTCTGGAACTTTTGAATAGGCTCATCATACTGCAAAGAACTGATTGGAGTTGGCTTTCTAACTCCTCAGAAGTCTGCAGATGCTCCCCCGCCTTGTTAAACTGTGTGGTTCAATTTTAGTAAATGCAAATAAATACCGAGTTACAGTGACCTCATCAACCTCAATTCATCTAGCCTAGATAATGGAAACGTAGCTCAAAATTCATATGGAGGAAAAAAAAATGATAATTCAGTCTTTTTTTCAGGTTATTCTTTTTGAGCAAAATACTAAAAATACCAAAGAAGGAGCCTCTTTCTCACAGGACTTCTCGTATGGACTATGCACATGCAGGCAGTCCTATTTTCTTCTCTGGGAGCATCAAGCAAGTGGGAACTGCATTCTTAAGGAGTTTCCTGTAGTTTTCCCTCTCCTCCCCATCACATCTTTCCTTTTTTCCCTTTTCACTTCCCTGCTCCCCTTTCCCCTCCATCCATCCCGTTTTTTCCCCCTCTTTTACTTCCCAGCAACAGTGCAGGCTACTGTCAGGTAACTTTCCTCTTCTTGTATTGCTTCTTCATTTTCCTTTTCCTTTTCTGGTAAGGAATAGCACATTTATTGTAGGGAGATAGAAATGGAGTGGCTTACAGAGAACTGACAAAGGAACTTTTTTTTGCCTCTCTGCAGCATCAACAGCAAATCACTTCCTATGAAATACCACCAAGAAAAAGTTATTCCAATAGTCTTTGTGAAGCCCAATGCATTGTGTCACTGAGCACTAATGGTGTAAGAGTAACCATGTATTAATTAGTTCAACACTGACTACAGGGGAAAGTGTATTATCACCTGAATTTGACACCTTAATCCTATTAAGCCTTGATTTTCTACAAAATAAAATGTTGATTTCACATCCCACCACCACCCCCCACCCCCAATATATGTGTATCTTTCCATCCTAAAACTTCCTAAAATGATTTTTAATAGTCACACATCTCAGCAGAAGCCTTCTGTTTTATGTTAGGCATGAGCATTTGTCATTTTCCCTTCACCTCATGCTTGTATTCATCACAAAGAATTAGTTCTTGGCAGTGCACTTTGTCCTATAATGAGCCTGTCAGTCCTTTTGTTCTGTAGACCTTTCCATGGAATAAGTCTATGAGTAGATTCTTTGTATAAAATCAGTACAAAGTAACACTTAGCTCTCAGTTTTGAATAACTAAATGTGATAATAAGACAACAAATGAAGGAAACCTGAAATGGAGTTAATATAATGACTAGAACCAGAATAAGGAAAAGAGAAAAGAAGCCAAGTTCAGGAAAGCCAGAAGAACTAGCTGACAAAAAATGAAAATATAGGTAAGAAGAATAAAAAGTGAATAGTAATAAGAGAGCAGCATCACTTGAATGATTTTATTCTTTTGCCTCTGAATTTCAAATTCATGGACAATAGCTATGAAAATGAAAATTCTACGAAAATTTCCACTGCTAGGCTACACCAAGTGCCGCTGCACTTTCTGCAAGATAGCCAATAGTAAAAATATATCCCTGCACTGCCTAGGCTTGTTCTGTCCAAACTGCTACACACAAATGGGGATCCTCATTACTTCCCCTAGGACTGATTTAGTATCATTAGGTTTAACATGATTTTCTTGAGGCTCCTTAGGTGAAAAATACTAAGAAAGGTGAAAAGTAAATTTTATGATGTTTGTAATATTTTCAAATTATGTACTCTACAGAAGCAACTGGAAAACACGCACTACATACATGGTCTTACAGACACACGCACCAATGTTCCCTTTCCTCCCGTACACCCAGATGCTGCCACCAGGATCACCCTGTGACATTCCCTGTAACAGAACCACAGCTCCTTTATCTCGAATCTGAGTTTAAAAAATCTTAACTTTAAAACCTGTTTTTAAAGTGAAAACATGGAGGATGGAAAGACCTTCTGTGCGGTATTCTGTAAGGATTTGTTCTATTTACAGGGAGTTTAAGTGTCTGAGTAAGTAAACAAGGCTGGGAAGTTGGCTAATCTTCCCCGTAAGGAAGTAAGACCACTGTGTAGTTATCATAGGCAGCATCACTAAGTTGTTTACAAAGCTATGGATTTTTCAGTTAGCAAGTCACTATATCAATATCATTGCAGATTAATTAGTATCATTTGTAGGTGGTATGTGAAAGTTTGTCTCTTTATAAATGCTTTCCTGACATCAGAAGAGTACTTAGTTATCTTTCCTGATTAGGAAGAACACAAACACACACCACAAAACAAATAATCAAAAGCCAAGGCATTTAAAAAAAAAAGTGTGGATGATGTTAAAGATAGTTTTATAATCCTGGTCTGTCCTGGTTTCCTTCGGTTTGATTTTCTAGTTGAAAGACTTGTTCATACACCTTTCCAGCACATGTGCAAATAAGGAAAAAAGTTTCAGGACCTGGGAGAAGAGATTCAAAAATATTGTTTACCTGCCAAACTTTCTAAGAAAAATGCTTAATTTAGTAGTCTTTATAATGAAGAATCACTTCAGAGGTTCACCTGTTTGAATAGCTACAAATAGGAATGGCAACATGACCTTGACAGTTACTTCATTTTTAATTTTTCAGTTTTTAATATGTGCTTTTACTTCCAATTAAATCATAGAAGTTTCATTTTATTCAAATCTACAAATGCAGATGTTTTGAATGGCATTTGCCTGAAAAAGAAAATAATTCTGAACTTTCTAAAAAAATTATAATTCTGATAAAGAATGGGCTGCTGAAAGCATGTGAGGACAGATATGGGTAGGCTGCATACAATGAACCAGATGCTAAACTTTCCAAATGGGAAGCCACCAGCTTTACACATCTGCTGTTTTTCACTCCTCCTGATATCTCCTCAGCCACAAGCGATTCCTTGATGAGTTTAAATTTTTCTATCACAGAGCATTAGTAATACACAATGTACAAAGCACTGTAATTTCCTGAAAGTCAACATCTAGAGCCTAAAGGCTATTTTGAATTAAACTCAATATTAACCACCCTATTACAAAATTATAGGAATCAGGGATCAGTGGAAGTGTCAAAATTGCCATATTGGAATTATTTTTTAGAATCGGTCTATGCTGACTTGGAGCACAAAATTTGCTCGTGTTGGTATACAGAATGGTCACATTTCACGCTCAGATCTGAACTCTTTGGAGCTAGTGCTGCTGGAAAACAGATTTTGTGTTGATGAGATTTGATTGTATACTAAAGTAACTAAAAAATGTTCTAAAATAGGTTGAGAATTTTCTTTCACTTCTATTTTTCTCCAGATATTCTATGCTTAATTTGTACCATTTGCTTGCATTTTTAAGCTCTTTGTAGCTACTCTGTGAGTTTTCCTAGTTAACGTAAGATTGAACTGGGCAACATTACAAGCCAGCCTCCTTGTGTGTGGTGGAAACATGTCTAGAATCAGAGTATAATTTAAATAGTATATTCCCAATCCTTTCCTACATTCAGGAAAAAGCCTGACAAAATCTGTTCTTCCTGTTCATACAGTGTACACTTCCAGTAGCCACGATTTTGTTCCTTTACTCACCTGCACAGAGTCAGTCCAGTTTCTCACCAAGTCTGTAGTGAATGTAGTATTTATAACTGCGTAAAAATGTTCATGCCTACAAAAATAATCTGCTTGCTGCTTTGAGGAATGAGCTGAAAAATTGAAAATTTACTGTAATTTTTTTTTTCCTAGCAGCTACAGTTTTAGAATTGTCAAAACTGAGTTATTATTGCATTGCTTCCTTTCTTTTAATCTTAATGTTATCACAGAGCTCAGAATAACAGATCTCAAGGTGAGACAATTCATATGCACAAGACACAAAGTCATATGCACAAGTAGGGGTCAAGTTTCCTCCATCTGCTTTAATTCTATTCCAGTTATATGTATCACCTCAATGTATAAACTGCTTCTGTCCTGCAGGTGGTTTTGTCATTTATGGTGCAAAACAGTCTCTTTTTAATATCTCTCTAATAGTGCTAGAATAACAGGTGATTGTGTCCTATTGTAGAAATTCCTATGTGGGAAACTTCTGAAATAAATAGATTACCAGACTAGATTATGCAGTTTTGTGTTTACCTCTCTGCGGGGGTGTGGGTCTGTAAAGCAAAAGCTGAAATGACTAATTGACTTCAGCAGGAACCTCAAAGCATCCAAATGGACTTCCTGCCTTGGGTCCAAGCATGACGCTGATTTATTCACGCACAGAGAAATAGCAGGTGGTATTCACATATAAGCATATTTTAAATAAAACATTCACAGGTGGGTGGATTTGAGAAAAAGGTGCAAAACATGTTTGATGACTGGAAAAAATAATGGAAAAATATATGCTGTTAGCTACATGCCAGTTTTAGATCCTAATGTGTTTGGGGAGGAAAAAAACCCCACAACTATGTTCTTAATTATCCTGTGACTTGTGGACTTAATTATTCTGTGACTCCTGCAAGGAGTAAGCACTTGAGACATTCCAGTGAAAAAGTCAGAACCCCTTGGTAATGAACCAACCTGGATGGAACAATGTGTTGTCTTCCAATCAAAATATAAAAGTTTGGGTTTTGTTTTTTTTTTTTTAAACAGCATTATTCTGGAAAAGGCTGATTGGAAGAAAAAGAAAAAAAGATATCCAATCTCTATGTTTCCATCAAACTGTTGGTTCCCATTAAACTGTCAGTTGTATTTTTAACATGCAAGTTACTTTATTATCTGGGGTATTTTGTCAACATTAAAAGAGAGAGCTCTGTGTAGGATCCCATGTACAGAAAAAAGGTGCAGCAGAAGCATGCTGAGGGGTGCTTGTTCATCACTATGGACTGACTGTGGCTACAGAGAGTGGGATATGTGTGTGGAAGGATTACTGTCAGTAATGGCTTCCTAAATCATGTACAGAAATGCAGCAAGATACGAAAGTGTACTGTTGTTTTGTGTGGTACCTCTTGCCATACCTGTGGAATATCAGTCAGAGAAGGACACCACGTAACAGGTTTATGTTATGGAATTCCTTGCCACTTCCTTGATTACTTGTTGTCATAAATTCAGGAAGAACTAAGTAATTAATTTTAAGGTGCAACAACAAAACCACTAAAAATCGTAGTCCAAAGAACACGTTAAATTTTCCCCTGGTCTTCTTGTTCCTAATTTTGGAAAATATCAGGAGGGGCCTTGAACAAGGGGAAGGAAAAGAGAGTAGCTATATATTTGAGAAATATTTTTAAATAATCAACCTATAGCATAGGAGAGACTTCAGAAACAAATGACAAATGAGGAAAAGAACCAGTTCTCAAAAGTAAAAAATTGTTCATCCCTGTCCATGCAGATTTACTCCATAGCTACAGCTTTCTGCTATCCTGTGCTATTTTAAATATTAAATAAGTTTGCCATCACTGTTTTTGCAGTGATTAATACCAGATGTGTCAGAAACTGATATTCAGCTTTAACGGTTGGACTTGATGATCTTAAGTGCCTTGTCCAATCTAAACGATTCTATGATTCTATATACGTTGTATTTGTGCCTATGCTCTATTTTTTTTTTGATATAAAGTGTGTGTATTAGATCAGCTAATTTGTTTTATCCATACCCTGAATCAAACCCAGCAGAAACTTAAAATGATTCTGTTTTTTTATATAATATCTTGATAGGCTCAAGGTAAGGGCAGAACTTAAACCAGTTCACTGTAGCCAGTAGAAGGAGGACTAAAATAAATGCAAATAAACCTATCAAAAATATATAATTGAAATAGATGAAATGTGACATATATTATTGTGCAAATAGCATACTTTCAACAGGTTTCCAGGCAGAAAGGGGAAAACGTGAAATGAGATTTTCAAGGGGATTAAGCATCTTTTACTAGGAATGTATCAGATAAATGGAAAAACTACATAAAAACATATTTCTGGCCAGAAAGCAGATGAGGTCAGCATCCACAAACCTTGCGGGCTTACTCTGTTCACGCACAGCTTCCATGCCTCTTGTCAAAAAAATTTCTTACCTGAGTCTTCGAATGATTAATTAGTTTATTAACTTTGGGTTTGGTTCAGTGCATATATTTTCCCATGCTTCATTGGAATAGATTATATACTTGAGATTGGATTATTTTCCTTGGTTAAAAGAAAATAAATCCAGCAGAAAAGTACATTTAAAAATGTAGTTATCCTCTTCTATGTGAAATCTTACTTTGTGAGATAGACAATTTAATATATTAATTGAATCAAAGCATTGATGGGGCCTATTTGAATGCTTATTGTGCACTTTCAAAAGGACTCTATTGAAAGAGAGATAAATGCTTTTAATCATGAGCAAGAATTATTTTTTTCTTCAGCATCTAGGGTGGCAGTATTCTTTTGTACCTGTCATATTCACACCTGTGTTTAGGAGAAAATCGCACAAGATATTCAGCTTAGCAGAGTGAGACAAGCTCTTTTATGAGTATTAACAAAAGGCACATTGTGATGGATACAGCACATACCTGGAAGGAACCCTCTGCAACTTATTTTAAGTTGACATCTCTTGAATGTCAAGCTATTTTGTGACTTTTGATCCCAAACACCTAGCCACTGACATTACTAGGTCTATTCACATTGAATGGAGTTTAATGTAGTATTTGAAGAGTTAGTGAAGGAGATCAACGTAAATTTCCTTTACCTAACAAGACTACTGTAAAGTTCAAACTTTGGCTCTTCATTGATCCTCTTAGAGAATTAAAAGAGCCAATTGTTACAATCTTCAAATATATAATCTTTTGGTATCCCATGCATTAATAGAAGAATCTGAATTTCAAATAATTATTGTATTAGCTTAGCAAGAATAATATTTTACATAGCATGTTAAATTTTCTTACATTATTCATACTGCCTTCTGCTTTTCAAATAAAAAAATGAGATTTAGATGTAAACTTTCACTTCAAAATTGCAGGCAAAAAGAAAAACAATCAAATAACAAAACAATGTGAAAGTTTTAACAGTAAATGTTGTTTAAAGGGCACATCCCTGCTAACCTCTGAAATTTAAGACATTTTGCATATCTTACCTATACAAGAATACTAGGTTTTATAGAAATTACTGATTACCAAATGTGAGAGTCATGGCTTATGTTTCTGTAAGTAACAGAAATTTTTGACCTGTAGAACCTTTATTATCAATAGTATACCAAAAAAAAAAAAAAAATCAGTGTCAGAGCTTTGGTTGAAATTAAAAGGACAGAGCTTTACTAGAAGCAGGAAAAGTAGAAATTAAACAGAACTGATAGAAAATGAGAATTGTGAAAGGGAGAGAGGAGAAGAAATAATTCTGTGTATTTTTGGTTCTGCTCTGTGATCTCCTCCATTGACTCTAGAATATCACTAGCAGAAAAATCATGCATAAAATTTCAAAAAAAGAAAAAAGGAAACATACATGAAATATAGATACAATGAGTAGATGGGATTTATCATATTTTTTTACTTCCTGGTGTAGTTAAACACATAGATAGACATATTTTGAATTGGTTTTGAAAAATGACTGCTTAATACAGTTTTATGGCCACTGAACTTCTTGTTCATTAGAAAAGCTCCACCTCTGATCTTCTTTGCATGTAGGCAAATTACTTGTTAAACATGATTAGGGAAACACACTCAATACTATCATCATGGCTTGGCTTCTTAGGAAATGCAGTTGTTATCTGGGGTAAAATCCTATATTTTTAGAAGGCTGCAGATTGGTTTGATTGCCTGACTGTGAATGCCTCATTCCTGGGTGATCTCTTCCCCCTCTACCCTCCCTTGCCTTGGACCTCTCAAGACTTCTACCCACCAGAAAAGAAGTCACCAGATGTAATTCTCTATTGGCCTTTCACACGAGTGAGTTGTTTAAACCACACCTTGCTTGGTAAATTGCACGTGCTTTTCCTCCAACCTACATCGGTACGGACGTATTTCTTCCAATCTGTTGCTTCAGGTCTTTGTGACAGCAACAGTTGTTTCCAGAGCATATCAGCTTTAGGAAAGCATTCCTTGTAATTGCATGCATCTTGTAATGCAGTGCAGATGCTAGAAAATAGCAGTGGGCAATATCATGAAGTCAGCTGAATTCTTGCAGACCACCAGCAAGCGCTCTGTGGAGCCCCAGTGGTTCCTAGGCTATAGTTTGTGAGTCTTGTTGTCTGCCTACGTGTTTTAGCAATATTCATTTGCATTCATTGGGAAGTCTACCTTTGGTCTGGAAGAAGGTATTCCTTGCTGTAATGATTAGAGGAATCTTTGCTGAAGAGTGTGCAAAAAGTAGACTGTAAATGTAGGAGACACTGACTGGTCCTGCCAAGCCATTTTTTGCTATGATCACTTCATTGTTTTATTTGGGTGAAAGACTATTGCTGTTCACAATTGTTTCCTCTAAAGAAATAGGATACAACATGAGAGCACTATTTTGTATTGCACCACTATACAGCATATTGTATTTCAGGTTCCAAGTGAAACAATTATTTCCATATGATTTCTGTGTTCCAAAAGGTGATTCACGGCGTCCTACTCTCCTATGCATAGATTCGGAGCAATGTTTACATTTATCTTACAGATGAGAATGAATATGCACATTGTAATGTTTATAATGAATGAGGTTTTTTCCTATGTAAAGGGATATTTCACAGGATTGAATGTAGCTTGCTTTATACAAGCAGTTGACAGGCACTGACTTAAGCTATTTAACTTTCATGTGCCTGGATGATATCAGAACAATAAATTTGTTTGTTATCACAGAGGAAATATTTTTACTTCTGCAGTCCTTAATGTAGATAAACCCTTGAGTTTATCATGTGAAGTGGTAGTTACCTGAACCATACTTGAAGTACTTATGCTTATATTGCTCAGTATGCAGGGATGAGGCTCATAGGCTGTCTGCTTTTTCCTGAAAGGGAAGGAATGCCTTCAGAACTGCATTTTGAGAATCTTTATACCTCATTATAGCACACCATAAATAGCGAGCATCCAACCAAAAACACTATTGGATTTCTGCATATTTATGTGGCTGGCAGGAATTAAAGTTGTAAGACAAAACAAAACTGTAATTGTTGGGGTGTTTTCTGTTTGTGTGAGCACAAACACCCAGTTATGATCACCACTGCTTTTTTATTATAGAATCATAGAATCACAGAATGCTTTGTGTTGGAAGGGACCTTTAAAGGTCATCTAGTCCAACCCCCCTGCAATGAGCAGGGACATTTTCAATTAGATCAGGTTGCTCAGAGCCCCGTCCAACCTGACTTTATTATGTGCTTTCCTTAAAAAGACCATTTGTTAAACAAAAGCTGGATGCTTTCTACCCCTTTGCTCCCAATACTTCCCTTTAACAATTCAAATTTTATATTTTGTTCCTAATTTCACTTCATCAGAGCAGTGTTTTCACAGCTGTTAAGGAAATTCTAATAAAAAATCTTGACTCTGTATTAACAGAGAAAGAAACTCAGTCTGATGTAGTAGCCTCAGAACGTGGCCTTTCTGTTTAAGACCCGACAAGTGGGACCCTGATTGTACCGCAAACCCTTGCCATTTATCTTTTAGACATTACTTATGTATTTATTCAATAGAACTTTTTAGCTTTTTGCCTTAAATGTTGTTTAAGAAAAAAAGGTCTGCAAATTGTAGAAAAAATAGCTTTGTTACAAAGCAAAATTAAAAATTAATTATTTTGTCTATTTGATATGTTCACTTTATGAAAACTTGTGCAATCAAAACTTCATTATATCCACTTTCTCTTTACTGATTCATTGTTACATTAATCTGCATTTTGATGATTGTAGGTACATTCACAAGTATGGAAACATTAGTCTATAACCCCACTAGATCTTACTGGGAGTTGAAGGCAAGGATTTCTGAGATTTACGCTTCTTTCTGCTAATCTTTATCTGTTATTCCCTGTCTCAGTGCTGGAACTCATAAAATCCCCTTTTCATGCTGTCTCACCACGAAACATGACCTGACATTGAAGGAGTGTCCCGACTGTGTTGTTTGATGCAGAGCTGCAAGAAGCGTATTTGTAACACACAATGTGATCATGGCTATACACCTCTTCGATAGAAGAAGGGTACTTCTGTCAGGCATTCATAACTTACAGAAAACAAATTATTTCCATTGTAGCTAAAATACATAGTGTGTATCTTCTTGCACATCATCGAGTTAGATTAAATTCAATTTCAGGATAAAATTGTGTATAGAAAATCTATGGGGAATACAGTCTTTATACCATCTTTTTAAGTCCAGGATGTGGTATTACGCACATTTTCTGAAGCCAAGAGCCTTCATGAAGAATGCCCAACTGCTAGCACTTTCCTCCTATGAGATGTGTAGTCTCTACCCACATTTTAGATGCAGGCATAGAGGTTCAGACAGATGAAAACAGATGCTTTTCCTATCCGTCTCTTTATGGGGTCACGCTGGACCAGGCATAACTTTCCCTCATAAAAAGATTTGCTCTTTGATGTTTCAGTTTTCAAGATGGCTCTAGATCTTCCATGTAAACATCTTGCCATATAAACAAGGACTAAGTAATTATATCAAGGATTGTATTAAAAGAAAAAAATAAAAGTAAAAGAGGCACAGAAGTATAGATGTAGAAAACTGCATCCTGTGACGCAGCTGACAGAGAAAAACCCTCAGGATCTAATGCTTGACTTCTTGACCTGTTTTGCAAAAGCGGGGGGGACATCCTGCCAGCACCAGGTGCTAATATAACTCCACCAGTGTGAATGATTGTTGGCCCCGCTCGATGACCCTATTTGAAATTGCTGGTTTCAGTTCTGTACAAAGTTGCAGTCAGCTGGAGCTTATTCATTTGCCATGTTTCAATAGCTTCAAGTTTGTACCCCAGCCCTGCTGAAAGCAGTGTTAGTGAAACTAGGATCGAACCACTGTATGGTAGCTAGACCTAGGCAACACAGGTAAAATGTGCAGAAAAAGGAAACAGGAAACTCAAGAAGTTGAGATAACTTTAGATATTGGGGATTCATGCATATGCCTTCCCTCTTCATTTGATAGATCACTCAAATCTGATTAGTTTAATGATTCTTTAGCATAATCTCACCAATTTTAATGAGCTGATTTGGCATTTGTGCAGGTGCTACACGTGTTTCCAAGATCTATTAATTCTAATTGTCCTTGCACAGTGGACCCAACATAAACTGTTCCCACCCTCAAATCAGGCTTGGCAGCTGTGACATACACCCCAGATTTCTATCCTTTCTAGGGGTGAGAGGACCTAGGAACTTCTAATCGCTGCTCTGAGATATCCCAGCCTTGCCAACAGGGAAAGCCAAAAGCTTGCTTCAGCCAGAATCTTGTCAATGTCAGCTAGCTGTCTTCACATTTTTTATCTTCATATATTGTTGTGCTAGCTAAAATTAAGTTACATAGGTTTTCGCTGAATCTGTGAAACCTGAAGGTAAAGGATTTGATCATCACGTTTCAAGATCCCTGTCTATAGAAGGTGATAAATTCCCCTTGTTTTCAAAATAAGCTTTTAAGGCTGCCCCAAACCGGCAGATGAACCCAGTGTACAGCAAACAGAAGGAGATTCTCAGTCTGAACTGCTGGGTCCTAAGGTCTATGGTGGCTTGACAGCCTTTACTACCCTCTGCTTCCCTGTTAGACTTGTGCTTCTCTCCTTTTCCCCAGTAGAGGAAATAAATTAGGGGGAGGAATGAATGCTTTGTGTGGGAACAAAATGGGAAATGGGAAAAGAGAATCACATAAAAATTCCAGACTACGTTGCCACCAGTGTTATATTTTCTCTTCCCCTTTTGAGCATTTGAAAGTATTGGCTAGAAAATATTTTGAAAAGGTACCTCAATTATTTCTAAGGAAGCAGGAAAAGGAAAAAAGAGATGAAATACTGTATTAGTGTCTGTGTCTGTTATGCATTCCGTAAGGCTTCAGGGAGGTTGAGTGAAACACGGAGGCTTTTATTTCCTTCCCTCAGAACAATGGAAACATCTCTTTTGCTATCCTGGTAAACCTGGATAAGATAAAAGCAGAAAATAAAGGAAAAAAATTCCACTTCCTTAAGTTCTTGGGCCCATTTGGGGAGTCCGGTTTTTATTATATAAGGGAGGGAAAATATATATAACATAACAGAAATATTTTTGTTCACACAGTTCCTTTATATTTTTCTTTTCTAAGCATAATGTGCATATTGCAAGGCAAAAAAGAGTGAAAGGCAATAATTTAGACTTCCTTATACACACCAGTGATATACTGAAATAAACCTGAGAATTTATTCTTCTTACATCCTCCTCAAACAAATCTTTATTAATTCTCTATTTAAAATAGAACACATTATGTGACCTCATAATGGGCCATATCCTGTTATCAATATTTTAACAGATCCCCCATGGACTGTAATGTGGAGTCTGCTAAAAAATTGATGGCACCATTATGTTCAACTGCAAGTGTATTTATAATTACATTATTTTTCTTTGTATTCATTCAAATTTCTCTTATTGAGAAGCAAATGTGCCCTGGTTAAACTAATTAATTGTGAACACATTGTGTTTTGTTTATTTTGGTAATGTTTGCTTCAGTCTGAAAACCTGTCAAAACCATGCTTTCCTGCTATGGATTAACAGACAAAAATTCAGCATCTTAGTACAGATTCAGACTATGTTGCAAAAGCCATTTGCCGTAATTATAGGCAGCAATTATTGTAACCAAGTGTAATATATGTACAAGTAAAGCCTAATTGAATAAAGCTGCATTCTAGAGAGGAAAGAAGGCTAGAACTCATAGTACAGTAAACCTATGAAAAAATGGAAATAGAAGAATTTATGAATAAATCCTATTTCTGGCCTTCTGACTTTCATTAGGGTTCACAGATCTAGGGAAAACAGTCAATGAAATTTTATCAAATTACTATGAAATCTCCACTCAAGAGCTATCTGCTTTAGAAAAAATTCCCCATGTGCCATTTAAAATTCAGCACACAGATTCATTGTGAAAAAGACACTGAACGATTTATTTAATGGGGAAAACTTTCCAGTGTAAGAGAAAGATTAGTGTAAATTTCTGGCTTCTATTACATTGGAATAAGCCTTTTAGCTACTGTTTTATTGACACCTTAATTTCTTATTTTGGATTATTTCCCGCCTCTGACAGATAGAATTAAAGTTTTGCTAGCTGGATTTGAGCCTATTCTGACTTTCTATTTTGTTCTGTTACTTTTGGTAGCTTTCTGCGTTTTTCTTTCCTTCCCTCTCTTTAGTGCTCTGCAGCTTCTTTTACCATGTTTGAGCACTTCGTGTTTAATGTGCCAATTTTCAGAAACCATCTGGAAGGTAAGGTATGACTGTGTAACTATCAATGCATAAGATGATCAAAAGCTTTGTGAATATAATCTTTGGAAATTTTTTTTTGCATGATGTATGCTAAGTATAATTGAGGTTTCTAGCCTTTCACACTTCAGAAATTTGTAAGTCAGTTTCCAAAAGTTTTTTCCTGAAGTGTTCAAAACCAGTATATCATTATAGCAGGTGTATATACCTATATATAGGATCTCTATACAAATTCTTTTTCAAGCACCCAGTTTTGAACAGCTAGATTATTATGTGTCTCTCAGACAGTTTTTTTCAGCCCATAATAGAAAGCAGGATAAGCCAACTGAGCAAAATTGAAGAACAGAAAGTACATATTACTTCACCCTCTGCAGTCTTTTAGAGAACATGGGAAGCATTGGGCTAGGCTCTCTGGAATGCTGTGTATGTCTCACACAAACCTTAGAGAGTGGAGGGTTCTGGGTACCTTAATTTTAAGTAGAAAATCTCTGATTTCTGGCAAAGTTTCTGCCAGGAATGGAAAATGGCAGGGTATGAATGACAGTTACTGTGCTGAGGATGGAAATCAGCTCCATGACAGCTTCCTGTCTTCACCGTTATTAAAGCTGGGCTTTTGTATCTCTTCTTGGATGTAGCATGAGAACACATATAGTACTTCTTTTTATGCTGTAGTGCATTCAAATAATTATTCATTAAATATCCCTTCAGTGTTGATCATCCTTAGTGTGACTCAATCTGTGTACAGAGATCCATTTGGCAAGTGTTTTGCAGAGGTACTTACTCCCCAAATCAGACCTTACCTTTGTACGACAACTAACTTTTTAATTTATGAGAGAATGGGAGCCAAACAAAATGTCCTTGTCTTCATTTCTCAGCAGTAAATGAAAATAAAGGAAAGTTTAGGAACTGTTTCTCTTGCTTTGTTCAGTGCTACAGGATCTATGTAGTCAAAGTCAGTGGCTTCATGAATATTTTTGTCTCGCAAACAAGAGAATACACTCAGGAGTTTAAAAATTTTCTTATGTATAGAAGTAAATTTGTAAAAGTCTATGTATGTGTTTGTATATAGAAAATCATCTAACCCACTTATCCCAATTTATAAATGAACCCTGATTCAGCAAACTAAAGAAACCAGCATTGCATAGTAGAGGAAAGCTTCTGCTCTTTACAACTGCGCGAATAAGGTGTCAGCTGAAGAAAGGATAATCCTTCTCTGTTCCACACCCTGGTGCATGAGAAGTGCTGCAGTGTGGGTAGTGTACTCTGCCTTGTATTTTTGGGCCACCGGTATGAGACATGCATCTCAGAAGACTGCAAAAATATTTGCAGCAAGGTCTTTTTCTGGATTCTCTATCTTTACACAGCTATTTCAGTCTGCTAGTTGGTGTGAACCTGCAATATGAGGAAATATCTTGAAAAATCTAAAAAAAACCCTACATACTAAAGTAAATTTATGGAACACGGTGCAAATGGACATGACCAGTCTGGTTTGCTTATAGTTGCTTTCAGCAGATTTGCTTAATAGCGCTATCTGCTGATATGTCTTACTGATAAGAGACAGGACAATAATAATTAGAATGTGCAGGATTTTTTATGATAATCAGAGGCTTGAACTTAGCATTGTCCCATTTGTACTTACAACTTAAAGACGAACTTCGGATTATGCTGTGACATAATATTAAGTAAATAGATCAAAAATCTTAATTACAGCTTCAAAGCAGATGCACCTGTGTCTGTTATTGTTGACGTGCAGATCTTGTACATGTGCAAATTTTTCACTAAAATATAAAATAGATGGAGGATGATCGTCAGTACTATTTAGGAACATTATACATACATTTCACATAAGCTCTTAGATTTCCTAACTTTAAGAAAGGCACTAAGTTTCTTTAATAAAGCTGATCTTGCTAGCTACATGATGGTAAGTGTTACTTCAGTATCATTTGAATGTTAAAGCTGAATCCCAACACCTGCCTTAGCTGATGACAATACAAAATCAACAAATAAGCATGGCTTCGAAGGAATAAAACTCTACCACCGACCAAACCCCTGTGACTACTCCAGCAAAGCTGTGGGAAAAGGACTGTAGAATAACTTTGTGAGATATGTTGTGAGACAGACAGTATAATATTCCTTTGGTATTACATGGTAGAGCACGGAAGCTTTAAAGCTCGTAACTGACAGTTCAGCTAGTGGTGAATTGCTCTGGGCAGGGGTAAAGCCAAGGAAAGATGTTCTGCATTTTACTTGGTCCTCTATCCCATACTAGAACAGTTAATCATAGCCTACACTTTTCTGATGCCATCGTGTAGAGGCCATGCAGAGTTTAGAAAAGGGCACAGATAAAGCCTCCAAGTTTAAGGTATTTACCACCTCACCTGTGGTAAAGGTCCTTAGATCAATTTCTGTCAGTTTGAAACAAAATTACATGCTTTGGATATGGGTCAAGTAGAAAAAATAATATTAACCAGTTTCGTAATGGTTATGAGAGACCTAACATCCGTGTTCTCTAGCAACGTGAACTAGCAATGTTAACTTATCAACAGCAGTATGTACTTATCCTTTTAATACACCACTCTAGGAAAATACTGTGGATTTTAACAGGACAGGGCATTTTTTTGTTAGACTCTGATGCAGACTTTATATATCAATCATGTCTTAAAAATGGATCCACCTAATCAAAGACTTACATTAACCTTGTCATCTCTTTCTCTAAACTTAGCATTCAGTCAACGCAGCAAAACCACCTTTGTTCTGAACTCAGTGGGATGTGAAATGCCAGGATAGCAAGAAAACACCATTTCTACATGTAGAAACAGACCATCAAAGATGTCAGGATTAATTATAAAGTGGGCTGTCAGAAGTAATATCTGCACTGAAAAAACAGATAGCAAACAGATTTCAAAATGGAAGAAAAATGCATTTAAGACTATCTATGAGTTCATTTCTGTGTCAGGAACCAAGAGTATGCCTTCTGATAGAAAGACGCTCTTCAGGTTCTAGTCACAGTGCATACAGTTGGCTCAGCTGAAGACTATGTCTATACTACACGTTGCAGTACAGTGTAGAATTGCCGCAGTGATGTATAAATGGAGGAGCTTGCATACCGGGAGTTATAAAACGAAATTAGAGAAGGTTTCTGCTTCAATTAATATATTTTCATCATGGGATTTGTACATTAAAATGCCAATTGGATTAGTTTCAATGGAAATGTTGCTATATTGCTATGTTAGCTACATTGCTCTGTTGCTTCTATTGTCCAGTTTTGTACAAGCATGATTCTATGTAAAACAGCCGGGATATCCTGAACCTGATTTTGTAGGCGCAATTAATATTAATCATTATCTTGAATATGTGCTACTTCAGTAACATAAGAGTCAACTTACCCCTTACAGCAGTAATCTCAAGAAGTCTGTTGTTTGTCACAAGCCCAGACTGAGGGTGTTGAAGAGGAATTGCCAAGGCAGCATCTCTTGGAAAGTACATTCGGGAAGTTACCAAATGTTACTAACTGGGGGAGTAATTTTTATGCTGCAGTGTACCTGTCCACTTCTGTGCTTCCAAAGACATTGACAAACTAGAATGAATCCAGTGGAAAACCACTACAATGTTTGGCAGGCTGGAGCACATAATATATAAGAAGCTGAAAGACCTAGATTTCAGTCTGTAGAAGAAGAGACTTATGAGGGTCTCGCTGGTGTCTTTACTATTTCGTGAAAAGCTATAGAGAAAATGGAGCCAGAATATTCACATTGTGCACAGCAAAAGGAGGCAAGTTAACAGACACAAACTGCATCAAGGAAAATTCTGACCAATGAGAGGAAACAAATCTTCACAGTGAGGGTGGTCAAACACTACAGCAAGTAGTCCAGATATGTTGCAGAGTCTCCATCTCCGGAGATATTGAAAACTCAAATGAACAGGAGCTTGAGCCTAACTGATCTTAGCCCTACTGCAAGGGGGCTGGACCAAACAACCACCAGGGGTCCCTTCAAAACGAAACTATTCTGTGTTTCTCTGCTTTTTAATGGACTATGGAGTTTTCTCTGGTCCTGAGATGTATATACTCATGTCGTGCACCTAAACTCCCTTACCCTCAGAAGGTGATCACATGCAGACTGACCACTGGGAGCAGTCCCTGGCCCATGCTGTCAACGGAACTGTTTGGACAAAGGTTAGGTGGAGCAGCTCCAAATCACACCAGGGAGTTTGGTAACATTTGAAACTAAGGAAGTTGATCAGCCATTGGTCAACCCTGTGGTCTGATTGCCCTCTTTAGTTATTAGCTTGTGTCGAATCACGCTAATGAGGGTAAATAATGTAATTTATAATCAGATGTGATCATCTAAGTGAGTCCATTCCATCTGCATATGTTTTATATATCTACAACATTTAAACAGTTGCTATAGCGTCTCTAATTCTGTTAACAGGCTTTCTGCTGTCACAGTGTAAAGATGAGTTAGTAAAGTGCCTGTAAATATAATTAATTCCTATCTAGCTGAAAATAGCTATGTAGGTCATGGATGTTTAGAATTCTTCTCATCTGAAAAAAAAAAAAAAGAAGCAGTTTAATACAAATATGTGATTTTTGTGGTTTTGCTAAGGCTGATTTGATTTGAAAAAGTATTGGCTAAACGGAAAGTGAGGTGATTCATTTTAGTTGAAATACAAAGTGCCTTTGGTACAAAGTATTTATCCATCAACTGGTTTGAAAGGCTTCTTTCTGTTTTTAAATTGTCATTGAGCCAAATTCTGGTTTCAGACAGAAGCATGTGGCTACCCTGCAGTCAGCAGATATGAAGTCATTGGAAGCTGTATGTAAACTTACAATGGTACAATTTGGCTCAAACTTTTTAGTACTTCTGCCTAGTCTTTTTCAACAAACTATTAAATAATCTAATGCAAAGCTTTATTCTAAATGCGTTTGGATATATTTTCTGCAGCTGACTGATAGTGAGCATTTAATAGTAGTGAGTGGCTGACCTTGCAGTATGATCAGTCATCATTCTTCTTTGAGATGAAAGGCCCCTTGGGCTCAGCCTTGCAAAGTGCATACTATTATGGTTTCAGTTCTGCAGTTTGGTCAACGTACACTCGAGTCAGCTCACAGAAACAATGAGGTTGCTCTTGTATTCAAAGATAAACACACACTAAAATGCTTCTCTGGGTACAGCACATATCTTCCCGCAGGACTGGCTTTCTAGCTTAAATGCTTATGCACAAGCATCAACTTGGCTGCTACTCTAGTAAACAACATTGTTATTCTTATCAGAATGGCTGACAGCAGCTTGGGAAATACAGATTATAGTACCTGTCAGGAATTTATATTACTGCTTGCTAAGGAAATTAAAAAGGTCATAACCACAATTGATACTGAGGTACAGCCATAATCAATTGTCTGCACTGCAGATTTATACAGCGATGATCGAGTCAGAGGGCATTTCCTGTAGGTTAATAGCTAGCTGACAGTCCAAGCCCATTTACAGTTATAATAAGAAAGATAAAGTAAGTTTGGTTTTAATAGTGCTGCAGCTACAGTGCTAGAAGTACATGATATCCAGAGCAATGCTAGAAAATACAAACTGTGTGGTTGAACGCTCTCTCACAATTGAAGATTGCAGACTGCTGCTCAGTGAAGATGCAGTCAGATCCTTCTTTCCTGGGGTATATATACAAGCCATGATTTTTGGAGCTTTCCCAGAGCTGCAAGTTGTCTTTCCCCTGTTTTGACTTTTATTTAGGAAATGCGTGACTTTTCATCAGACCCAAACAGACTTCTCAGGCGAGAGCAACATGAGGTCTTTCACTTTGCCTTATTATTTGCAGCTCTTATTGCAAGCTTTAAATATGTACCACATATTACTTTTCATCGGAGTAGTTTATTGTATAAACCAACTTCATATACAAAGACATTCACATACAAAGACATTCAAATAACCACGCAAAGCCTGCTTTCTCATTAGGTGTTTCCAGCTGGCCGTGAGAAGATTCAGAACATTTTACTGATTTGTTCTGAAATCCATGTAGCTGATGATAATTAGATTTTGTGAGTTGCTGCAGCACACGCAGAGTGCCTCTCTGTCCTTTTGTAGGGGGGCTGGTCGGATGTCCTACAGTAAAGGTTAGGTTGTTGTGCTTAGTCCTCCTTTAATGCATGGCTAGCAGATTGGCCAAGGCAGACGTCCTGAAGGTACATTGTAAAAGCCTTTTCAAATTTGAAGAGCATGATGATGAATTAGCATATTCACTACTGAAGGGGTGGCTGACTGGAAGTTAGCAAGTCACAGACCTTTACTGCTAACTCTGTCATCCATTAAGAAAATATTTGATCTCTCTTTCTCTTTCGCTCTCTGTCGTTTCAGAGTACACTGTGGGAAAGAGAAGTTCCAACTGAAATTCAGGCCAAGTAAAACAGAAGAGAAAAATGTTGTTTTCTGTGAACTGAAAAACTGGGTTACAAGTTTGCGTAGATGGAGGGGGCTCCAAAGGGTCAAACTGTTGAAATCCTTTGTACTGTTTGACAAATATCTAAAAATATCAGTGAACTTAAGGCTTAGTTGGTTTTTGTTTTTGTTTTTGTTTTAACTTAGGCAGTTCTGCTACAGTTCAAGGGATTTGCCACTAATTACAAGAAAGAACTTGTTCATAATATGATTTTAAAAAAATTAAAACCACCTTAAGTCACTTGGTTAAGAAACCAGTGTACTTACTCATTTCCGTGTAATATATAAATATATTTCACATTTTAATATCCCCAAGTGCATTCCTGTGCCCACAGCTACTTTTAGTGGATGCTGATGACAGAGCTTGTTAACTATTATGGAGTATTGCCCAGTTTAGCGCTAATGAATACACTAAGGGATCTGAGACAAGCTACCATACTTGATAGATCTATAGAAAATTTGATGGAGATTACTAAAAACTGTGAGAAAAACACTATAGCACGTTACTGGTAATGTGACACGTTGAATGATGTACACTCAAAACATTTTTTTTCTGTGATTTGCAGCCTTTAATTACATTACATTGACTAATTGCATAGCAGGCCTCAGGGATAGGAAAATTAAAAAAAGTTTATTGAGAGGTCCTCTGGTAATATTGCTGATGGACAACGTGTATAAGCATTAAGAAATACAACTTCTATGATTAATATAGTTTACTTATGTATTAAATGTAAACAAGAAAATATATCTGGGCAAGGAATGCAGGATCTGCTAGTATCCATTGAGGGTTGCAAGGGCAGTACTTTGGGCTTATTCTTAATTTTCTATCAATATATGGCTTGTGTCAGAAGACCTCTGGCCTAGTAACTCACTCTTTATTTACACTGACAGCTATGGCTGATCTTAAATCTTCCTCAAATCTATACCTAGTGATCATTAATGTTGTAATGACTGTTCCTCAGTGCCCCTGGAAAACCAGCTTCGTTTCTAGTATCGAGTCAACAACATTCCTTTCTGCCAAGTATTTAGAATTTATATGTAAGAGTTTACTTGAGTGCAGAAAGTTTTTTAAGCATTAACATAAAAGTTCAACTCTCTTGACTTGCAGGGTTTCTCTTCTCTGCCCCTTCTCTTGACTGCTCTAAGTAGACTCAACTCAGAGAGAGAGAGGAGTCACCCACAGACGAGTTACTGAAAGAGTCTTACCATAAGGGACAAATGCAAAAAACATTTGGCTAAGCATGTTTGCATACAGTCCCCTCCAATCAGGTACATAAGCAATGTAACTTAAAATAATTTAAAATACTGTTGAGCAGTTAAAAGTAATACTTGTTAAGAAAACCCAGAGAGCAAAACATTGAAATTATGCTTTTCTGTCTTTTTTCATTTTTTATCATGAATTTCAACACCATGCTTTTCTTTTCAGGTTGTTTGACTTGAATTAGTATACTGTGTTTTATTTGACTGTCTCCAACATTTAACTTTGTGTCATTTCAGTACTTTGGGGGAACAGGGGGAGGGCTGCAATGGTGCCCACAGATTCTGTATTTTGGAGAGTAATGTCGTATTTTTTTTCCTCTGCACTGACACTCTTTGTTGAACTATGCCTGTCTTCAATAAATCTAAAGCAGATTACTTTCTGCCTGAGCATCACAGTGCACAGGAGATTCAGCGCAGTTGACTGTGAACCCTGGAAGGTGACGACACTTTGACTTGAGTACACCTTGGCTGCTCAGGGGGCTGTAGCTGAGTTAGCACTAACCTAACCATCTCAGGTACTGACAAAGTGTGGCTGTGGCAGCAAGTAACTCAGTGCATGTTGACGTGACCTGACAAATTCAGTAAATACATGGGAGAGGAGCACACACTGACTTCCCTGTTGGCATGATGACACGCACTGCCATCTTCTAAAACCAGTGTCATTATTTCGGTCTTTTGTTAAGGTCTGCAATGGAACCAACCTGAAAATAATAACAAAAAATAAATTTTGTTTCACATGCTGCGTGTACTGAGGAGTATGAGACATTATGAAAGCGTAATTTGTCTTAAAAAAGAAAAATCACCACACAAGGCACTAAAATGACAGAGTTGATTTCCACTTTTGCTTAAATCATATAAATGGTTTATTCAAGATTCGCAAACATTGTATCTTGAGTACTATTAGCTTTTTCACTTGCAGCTATTCAAACATGACATGATTATATATGAGTAGTATTTAACCCACATAAAAATAATCATAATCTGACAAAGTGCTAAGTAAACTTTATTATTCCTTTTGACAGACCAAGTAAGACTATCCAGAAGCTTTCTTAAGATATTGTTTAGTACAGCATTTTAAGAATTTACGGAAGCTTATGTAGTAATATGTAGCCAGAGTGTGACATAAGGCCTTGCTGATGAAATAAGATGAGAAAATATAAAAAGATGCAACGGATTATAAAAGCGTGATAGGGGAACTTCCTTTTAGGTGGTTTCTGAGATGTCAGGCTTAAAGAGTTCTTACAGACATGGCTAGAAAGCAGCTACGGGAATAGAAAATCTTATTACTTCTGCTGGACAGCTGTCATCATTGGCCTGCACATTTTGTAGCTAATTGATTATTATATCTCAAACCTTGAGGACTAGCTTGAGAGCAAGAACCTATGACCAGGGCACAGAGACAAGGGGGCCATCGTGACAGTGTTTTGCCTTCCTGGAAGCACTGTGAAGGCAGGACACTCCTACAGCAACAGTGCACTGCAACATAGAGAATATGTATTGCCTGGTTTTACCTTTATTATTATTAGCAGAAGTCTGAAAAATTTAATTGTAATCATTCAGAAGAAAATATAGGCACTTTTCAAAGTAAGAAAGCTCTAAGCTGCTTCTGGAGCTGATCTGTAACCTGCCTCATTTCCTGCTTTTGTGACTATCCATCTATTTAATTAAAGTATCAAGACTCAATTATATTAAGAACTATTTAATTCCATAAACTCCTGGGAAACTGTGTTTTTAGGAGATGATCAGTATATGTACAAGAGCTGAGGATAAAACAAAACCAGCCATGTAATTGACTTGCTGATTTATTTGGCAAATCCAGAGATATCATTATCACCAGCGAAACTCCAGCCTGGTGGTCACACTGGAGGATATCACATATTTATATAACTCTTTCCAATCTTTATGGAAAATCTAATGGAATTTTTTCTGAAATTTTCTTCTGATTCTTGCTGGAACTTGGATTTTTTCAAGCTAAGCTCCTGTTTCCTACGGCTACCGTCTTTGAGTAGAAATCAACTCAGATCAGCCAAAACTAACTAGTAACCAGCTGAGCAGTTCCACAAGTCTGCTGGTACATGAAGTGATAAAATACATTTCTTTTACCAAAATAGGAATAGGTAAATAATATTGTTGATAGAAAGCAGATTCTTCTTTTAGCTAAGTTTGGCTTAGAAATGAAATCCAGCTTACTTGTCTGACTTGAACCCTTAAAGACATCTGCTTAACTACAGCTGTGCTGTTGACCTGCTACAAGCATTTGCTATTCAGATTAGTAAGTCTAAAGATTCTATATTACATTAAAACAAGTAATGTAAATGAAACAGCTGACCAAGAGTCAGATTCAACTAGCTAATATCCGTGCAAATCTCTGTGTCTAATGTTTCCTATTGTTTGGCACTAGGACGTCATGATGACTTTTGACCAGGTATGTGTAAACTCACATTGTTTTATGTTAGGAGGTGAACATACCAAATGAATTGTTAATACAACAGAAAAAAAAGAAATAATTTGTTGTACATGAAGTGAAATTCATGCTTATATATAAAAATTTTAACCCTATGATTCATTGGGGCATATATGGAAAGTATAATGTTTGAAGGGTACTGCCTCATTTACAGAATTCAGTAAGCAAAGGAAAATACTCTTTATTAAAACAGCACAGAACACTAACAATTCATGCCTACATTTTCTCTGATATCCTCTCCATGATTTCATAACTTTTGCTTTATGATACAAGGAACTTGAAAAATCAGGGTAATATGCTATAAAGAAAAAACACTAATAGCAATTATTTAATTACATGTATAGACACATGCATTTCCTCTGCTGATTTCACATCTAAGTCTAGCACTAAAACTTGAATTTCCTACCCTATCCATAGCATAAAGCATTCTAATACAATCAGTTTCAGCAAAAAAATTTACTCAGGTTGTCAGATTTTGCTCTGAATTTGACAGAGTTGTGCAGTGGATATGTCACTGGAAAACTTATCTAAAGAAAGTTCCAAGTGTCATTTAGGGAATTTAAAATAACTATAGTTGAATCAAAGAAGACCTCTGATGGCAGCTATTATGACATGTTATTTAAGTGAAAAAATTACTGGTGAGAACTGTGGAAAGGTTCTCACGATAATTAGATGTAATAATAGAAGTAGTTGGCAGAGCAACATAGAATTTTAATTTCCCTACAGTTATTTTTGGACTAACTGCTGCCCCCAACCCAGCAGATAATAGTCAGGTCCAAAAGCAAACAGTATGCCTCTTCAGAGGCAAGGATATAAAATTGGCTGGTTTACATCCACAGTTTGTGAGACTGCTCCATTCCTGGAGCATTGTTTAAAGTACAATGCGAGGCACCGGGTCAAAGATAGTTGAGACTAAATCCAGCTCCCTAGCAGAGGCTGTCAACTGCTTCATGTAAAACTGACATTGTCTGCCTCTATGTAAATAAGCTTCCTATGAACAAGGATTAAATATGAGACTTAGTTGCCAGTTATTAATGGAATATATCTGGAAATATGAATCCCATGAGTATTTGTTAATGTTTTCAGTCTAGCAAAACCATTAGTCAGAGTCCGCAAATTCACTTATAATGTATAAATTAATGGTATTGGCTGGAGCTCCATTCAAAAAACTCAAATCCTGGATGACTCCACCAGACAGCACACATGCACACATACAGACAGGCATACAAGCAACAAGTAACAGCTCCCAGTAAGAAAGGAGAGAGGCACATAGTAAGTTGGAATGGCTAAGAACATAAAATATTACCAGCCTGTGTGGAAACAAATTAAGCAGATTTAACCCATACTGCCATTTGTTTTCCTTTGGTTCAGGCAAGATATATGATTTTTATTTATTGAGAATGAAGTTGAGGTTAGATAGGCAAAGAAACTTGGTGAAATACATTTGGGGAGATGGGGTGCATCAGTGCCTGTTTGACGCAGGGTAGAACAGTTTGTCCTCTTTCTGCCTAGGGTTATTGGGCACTGCTAGAAATTCAGTGATCATATTCCAGAAGAGAAGCCTTGGAAATGGGCTAATGGGAATATGCCTAGTACTGCTTCCATTGCCTGTGCAAACATCCTTTTCGAGCTCAGAGCAGAAGGCGTATACAATAACTTTGATATCAGGCTATATATCTATCTGTTACATTTCTCTGTCAGAGGATCAAAGGATTATACTCAACAAAATAGTGAGTGATATCTATTTTCATATCTATATTTAAGAATATGTAGCAATCCATGCCAGGATATCTCAGTTTTTGTTTATTGTTTTGACATCAGCAGAAAAAGTGGGTGTCTTACACCACCATATAACAAACAACAGATGATATCGCATGGTCACTGTGGAAACTGCATTGCTGAAAAAGAGGTTCATATTTGTACTTTTTTTAAAAATGACAATAAATCATAGCATTTTTTTAAGTGTCTCTGTTGTTAATTTGATGCCAGATTGCCAGAGTTACAAGTGAAAAAAAAGTTCAAGAATATCTGGGATTCTTATCCCTTTTGGTTTTGGCTGATGTCATTAACATTATTCAAGCTTAAAATATGTAATATTCTATATGGAAGAAACAGATTTTCTAGCATGAAAGTGGCAGTTCACAGATCCTGATAAAAGTCCGTTGAAGACAATAAGCACTCACCACTTTTGATGGGAAGTGATCATCTGATCTAGGAAGCAGATGCAAAAATATATGTGTTTTCCTTTATTCTGAATTTAGGAGGTATCGATTCAGTAGGGGTCTACAGAGAGGGCTACCGCTGTAAAAGAGACTGACAGTGTAGTTACAGAGTGGGTTATCCACTGGACATCCAAGTTCAGCAGTATTATAATACGAGCATGAAACTCAAGTGGAAAACATTCTCCGATGAGGAATATAAACTCCATACTGGCCAAGGAAGTGTTAACGGGCTGATCTAGATTAAATTAGCCATGTCCTAATTTACCTGTGAAAGTTATTACAGAGGCATGTCAGTTCACCTGATAGAGGCTGGAAGAAGGCTTGGTTGTCCTTAGCTGGTTTCTTTGTTGAAGTCTGCGCTGTTGCCAGGTGTGTTATTTATCCTCCTTTTGGTCAGTCTTTGTCATCACAGTCAGTCACATAAGGCCAAAGCCCCGTTGTATAGAAGGTGCACATGTGCTGTTGAATGTGGTGCTGAGCTGGTGGTCCTGGAAGGAAGAAACTGTTTTCAGTAGGGTGTGCCATTTAGGCTGGGCAGTCCTCTGAGAAGCAAGATTCATTGGTCTGCGCACCTTAGTATCTCAAATAACAGCTCCTTGCAGGGAAGCAATGCCACACATGTATGCATGGAGAAATTTTTAGAGTCCAACCATGGAGCTCTGTAATAAACTTTGGTGCTTGTCCAATGCAGGAGGAAAATCAATCTTAAGGGCTGAGACTTCTTTTGTGATGCAGAGATTGCTGGGGACTCTTCAAACAAACAAACAAAACCAAAATAACAAAAAAACTGAAAGAGCCCTAACCTGCCCAGCTGGGAAAATTGGTGACCGGATTGTGTTATAAGTCTTTAAAATGTTTTTCCTGTTTGTGTTCAGTGCTCAGCTGCTGCCATGCCTGTAAGAAATCTGTACATTCTGAGACGGGAATGCTTTGGTAATAAATTTCTTGTTGCACCTGAAGTTCTGTTTCTGGATATGTCAGAAGCATCTTAGTGGGTCTGTGGGTGCTGGTGGCTAACCTCCAGGTCCACAAAACCCTACAGGGATGCACTTGTACACTTGTATTGGCTAATCCTGTGGCCTAATAGGGCTGGTTGACATCAAGCCCTTAACGTCCATACTATACAATTCTCAAGGGATTTTGCTTCAGACAAGATCCTGTGGACTGAACAGTCAGTTGTGGTCAGAGCCCATTAGGCGGTTTCTAGGTTCCTTCTTCAGCTTCTATTTCATCCAGAAGGAACTCATTCATGTACTCCAAGACTATTCTGTGATATGTAAACAGTAAGTGGGGGCAATTAGGAGGTTTACTTTAAAAGGGCACTCCTGGCATGAACTAATTACGTGGTTGCACCTTTGAGTATCAAAAAGTGTCCATATCCAAAAGCGGGTGAATTATGCTACGAAACGTATGCTTCATGTTGCTGCCAGATGATGAAGAGCCGGATGAAAAGAAAGGGCTTGTGTTTCATATCCTGAAGAATTTATCATACTAATAAAATAAAGCAAGCTCTAGATTCTATTTTTTTTCCCAATAAGCCTTTGTTTTGAAAATGTTTGAATTTTCTGGACAGCTAGAGATGATCTGCTGAAACCTCTTCCTGCTATTAAAGGAAATAAAATCATGCTAAGGAAAAATACAAATATATGAAATGAGTCTTCCATTTTTTAAGTTCTGGAACTATTTTGCAACTGGCAAAATAAACTAATAAGCTTATGTAAATTATACCGAAAATTCTTTTTTAATAGAGGTTTCTGTCCCATTAACCTAGACAGGAATGACTATTCTTTTCTGTGTAAGGAACTGATAAGCTATAAATCAAAATGGAGGGGATACTGAATAAGTCATCTCCTCACTGCATGGATGAAGAGATGGTGAGTGTCTTGCACATTATGCCGTGGAGTCAAATCTCCTATCAGACAATAGTGAAACTGGACTTCTAGGGCTCCTTGAATTCAGAAATGGAAATATTCAGATGTTTTATGTAGTAACAACAATGAATCCATAGAACAGAGATGAAGAAGGTACACCTCTTCCTGTGGGGAGCATTTCCAGAGATGAATTGAACCCAGTTTCTTTGCCCACCAAATGAAGATTTGATTAGACCTGCATTGAAATTCCAGTTTCCTTAAGTTCTACAGATACTTATCTGGTGTATAGTCAAGTTTGAACAAAACAGCCTGCTGGCAGTGCACCTGGTCTCCTATGCAGAGAACTAAATGAAGAAAAGATCTGCATACAGCTGTCAGTTTGAGTCCAAAATCTTAATACTTGAAAGTCTCAGGTACTTAGAAAAAATAATTCTGCCATGTTCCAGCAAGGACTTGAGTAAACTCAAACTTCACTCAAAAGGATCAGCAAGGAGTTTCTGGCAGTCGTGAACATCTGCAGTTAGTACCCTCTGCTGACTTTTAAGGTGAAGGATTCTTCATATTATGTGAAGAAGTTGCTGTAAATTCTTTGGATTGATATGGTGGCAGCGCTGTTCTCTGGTCTTCCACAGCATCTTCATAAAATGAATCCGTGTGAAAAAGTGGCACCACAAGGTTTCAGGCAGGTATTAGCACTATAGAAGTGGGGTTTTATTCTTGGATCACTGAAAATATATGTAGTTCCGAAAAAATACACCATTTGCTAATGCAATGTGAGCTTTTCCTATTGGTAGAGATTTTTTTTAACAGCTACTTGGTGACCATTAATTCAACATTTCATTTGTGTGTGACTTTGTCCTTGATTGCAGGCAGTTAGTGTCTTAGAGTCTGTTTGCCAAAACAAACAAACAAAAAAGAAGCATTGCCTCATTTTAACCCTCAGTAATGGTGTGGAGAGCAAGGGAAGACGAAGATATTTAGGCTTTAACTTTACAAATTAGGCATCCACCACTGCATGTTACATGTTAAGCAGTAGCTCTGAACATGGACTTTCATTAAGGTTGTGTTTTACATGTGCCATCATACAGGGAGTAGTAGCTCACTGTAAATTTCCCTTACTTCCTGTGGGCGATAAATAGCCTTAAGTGTTATTTTAAACATAGCTCTGCTACCCTAGTCTTGCTTAAGATTTATCTTGCCAGGGATGGCATACTGGAATGTAGCAACTAGCAAAGATCTGAAGCTAATGCAGGACAGACCAGGCATTGTAAATTTTTAGCGAGTACCACTAGTGCCCACCAGCAGAGGCACGTAGGAGTTAGATAATAAAACATGGGGACAGGGGAGTTGATCTGAAGTGGAACTAGGCACATAAATTCTATTTAAATCCTTAACTGTTATTTTCAGACAACTTGCTCAGTCTCTCAGTTCATTGCACATCACTTTTGACTTTAAGGTCCTTGAGGACACAGCCATGCTCCAATAGTCCAGATCTATTTTGGATTTTAGCCTTGTCTCCAGCTCATACTTCCATGTGTCATAGGACGGATGACAACCCTCCTTTTCATAGCCAAGGAGGTAGACCAGAAAGCAGACCTAGCGTCAGATCTTCCTGAGCCTGGATGAGTTCCCACTCAAATGTTCCACACTGCATTGGAGTGCTATTCTGCCAGGCTATATGCTACGTTATTCTGAGGCAGAGGCCCGTTTCCCGTGGCTGAACTGTGCCACAGTGCAGGAAACTCCACTGGATCAGAGAGTCCCGAGATGAAGGCTGGTTTACACTACGCAGTTGATTAATGTGGATTGCTCTGAGAGCAGGGCCCCAAAACTTAGACTGGGCTGTATTATAATCACAAGTCATGGCCACAGTTACGTGAGCTTTTTTCTGGACCTGGGGTGGTTCTTTTACTTCTTGAAATCTGCAAATGCTGATTTGTGTCAGTACAAAACTGGTGTCAACATCACTTGCAGCCTACATCCACTCAAAACAGAGTATTAGGTAGTTATTTGTCGAAGTTTTTAGCACAAAAGTTTTTAAGGATCGGTGCGCATTGTGCACAGTAATGGCAGGCAAAGTTGATCTTTTCACATAGCTGACCAGAGGAGAATGTGATTTGAAAATTACTGTAAAGATTTCAAAAATTATTTTTTTTCACTGCACTCTAATGAGTTTTGCCAGTTTTTACACAAACAGAAGGTGTTTATAAATTGATATTTCCCTACAGAAAATCAGAGGTTTCTGTTTCTAGTCGGGATGGGTTCGGTCAGCCCAGGATTTCCAACTTTACTGGTACTGTTTAAAAGCATCTTTGAAACGCAAAATTTTGGCTTAAGTCAAGTTGCAACATTTGAAAGACCACAAGAATGACATTTTCTGGGGAAAAAAAAAAAAATAGTTGTTAGCAACAATCCAGATGTGACTCTTCGTGTTCCAAGGGCTGATAGAGGATATGAAAGTGAGAGAGAAGCAGCAGTTTGGTTTGTATGATGTATGATAGGCTTCTCTATGATGACCGTAGCATAGATATGCTTATGCAACTGCAATTGTGTCTTGTTTCAGCCGTAAACACTCTGCTTTTGCTTGTGGACATATCAAGGGGCCTCACTTAGTGCCAGGTTCTGGGAGAGAGGCTAGAAAGCTGCAAGCTAATGATAAAATAAACTAGGGTGTTTAAACATCAGGCTAAATGTTCAACTTTTAAATAGTTGGTGAGACTGGTGGTGGATCCCAGTATGTTCTGTGTTTTGTGAGCTGCCAGAAACAAGTCATAAGACCAGTCTGTTTGCACTTGGATCTTCTGTGTTTGTACACAACTGGTTAGTACTTGGTGTGATGTTTTTCCCTGGGATGCAAGAGAAGTTTGTTATCATTTTTGTAAAGAGAGATGCAACAAAACTAATAAATGTTTACAGAAAAACTTGCACCAGTTAAAATAAACTACGTTAGCATTACATCTTTCATTAGACCACTGCAGCTCCTCTGTATAAACGTTCCCAGTCAGGTATTTGTAGGAAACTGAAGAGTCACTGTAAAACTAATTTTCTTTACTGTTCCATATAAACATGTAGTCGAGAAATAAGAGGAAACGATTTTCATGGTTGGATTCCCCTATGAGACGGGTACTATTTCATCAAAGGAAAAAATGAGAGGGTATTCCATTGTTATCCCTGTAAACATATCCTGAAATTATTTCAAAAGAAATAAATTATTAGAGAAGTTGATGACAATCAACTGCCTTCTGAGCAATGTGAAACAGTCAACAAGTATTAATTCACTTTAAAATCCTAAGTTATTCTGTCTCACTCAGCCCTTGTTCAGGCTGTGGTCACGACCGCCCTTAAAAGCCCGTTATGTTTCACTTGATTTTTTTATTACTTGTATTTGGGTGACACAGATGTCAAACAATCTGATTTTGAGTTTAATTCCATTGTGTCAATACCTTTCTTTCAAATAATCACTGAGTTGACAGGCATCAATAATTTAGTATGTATCTGAGAGAAATATTTAGGAAAATGTCAATATTTTTCAAAAGTCTCTAAAAATCCCTGAGGGCAGGGTAGACCTGATTTATGTGAGGACTGACATGAAGGGAGTTATGAGTATCACCTAAGCTCATGATGTTTGTTCTAAGCAAATTACACAATCATTGTATTTCAGACACTGAACCACAGAACAGTTTATTTCCATTTGGGCTATGAAGGCAGAGTTACTGCTGCTTCACCATAGTTCCATATCCTGTTTCCAGTGATATCTAGGCTAGTCATATGTCTAATTCTTGGAATTGTTCATTTACTGCCTAAGTGCTTTAACATTCCTGAGAGCAGTAACTGAAAATAGATTACCAATAGTGTTTTAATCACTATTTCAACATGTCATTTTTTCTGGCTAGATTCCTGAAGCATGTCGGCCTTAGCTTTGAATGAGAAAAACATTTTAAAAATTAAGATACAATCTACTATGTACAACAAAAATATTAATCAACAACAAACAAAAATTTCTTAGACCCAGCATGTCCGTTAGTCAGATCTTTTACAGTAACGTGCAAAGAAGATTCAGGAGTCAGTGCTGAAAATTACGTTGCAGGCTGCCCACAGAAAGGCAGTTCAAGGACAGTTCTCCCTCTTTACCTCTCCAAGGCAATTCCATTTTGAATTGATGGTAGATCCACCTTTGGAATAACCTTAGAATCTTGCAGTTGCTCATTCTGGATTAAAATGGGACCAAATTCAAATGGAACTAAACATATAACAGCTCACCAAAACGATAACATGTTAAGTGATGCTTTAGTTCTCACCTTCAAACCTACTGTGCTCTCATAATTTAGAACATTTTGGAAACCTGTATACAGATGCACTTTCTTTACTCTGTGCTTGTTTTAATGTTCATTATTTCTGCAAAGCAGTCTTAGGTTTCAAGGTGAATAGGTGCCTGTGACAGTCTTAGACTCATTGATTTCCCCGTCAATACCACTGTCTCAGACTTTGCCCTCCTCGCTGAATGGGATTTTTATGATTCATCAAAAGACGGCGGGTATAACAGTACGCAACTTTCCTCCCCACTTAAGTTTGCCGTCCACTCTTGTTTCTCTTGTTTCTCTGATACTGATGTGTACATTTTATCTGTCCTATCCCCATCTGCAAATCCCTTATCTTCTAGCTTTCTGTTTGGCGCATTTCTGTATTATACAAGCTACACTTCATCTTGCCTGCCTTTGAAGAAAAAAACCAAAATGTCTTAACTCTCTTTTGTCTCCCTGCCCAGGATGGAACCTTTTCTTCACAAGGAACAATCTAAACAAGTCTGGACCATTATAAGCAATTAAAAATCAAAGGCTTAATGTAAGTCTCATTTTGATTTTGTGTAACTTTTGAATTTACCAGCTATCCCTCATTGTGGGTTTTTTTTCTCATATAAGAGCCCTTGCATGTCCAGTAGTATTCTAGGTAGCACTGTGTTTAGCTACTGCCTCTCAATTTCAATTAAAACAGCTTTTGACAAAATCTCTAAGATCTGCCAACAAAGTACCAAGAAATTGTCATTTTCTTGATCTTTGTTATCTTGGTATATGGACAATTAAAATACTCTGTAGGATACTAATTCAGACCCCACATAGCTTTCTTCCTTGGATCACTGTTCTTGCATATTCTGATACCTCTTTTCTTCTTGGAGGCTACCTGTGATCTTCAATCTGGACAGGGACATTTAATAAATTGATTTATCAAAGAGGAGTTTGAAGTCCTGTACAGTTATACAAAAATTATAAGATCTAGGTGGACTTTTTTTTCCTGGTGTGCACTTCATATGTGTTTCAAGACTGTATCAAAAGTGACATCCTGGCACGAGGAAGCCTTTCTTTCCTTCCCCATTCTGCATGCCCTGCTTTTTATGAGAAAATAAAAGGATGCAGCAGTGCATGCCAGCCTGCTGCTTGTGCAGACAAATAATGGTAAAGGCCTCTGAGAGACATCTCAGGGCTGGCCTCCCCAGTCTAGTCCATTGATTAGCCTCCTTCCTTGAAGCATGTTGTGCTGTGCATCAGAGAAGCTGCAAAATTGCAGGGTTGGTTCTTTGATGTTAGGTCAGTCAAACTCCTCTGTGGACTCACCTTCCTTTGACTTCCTTGCTTCAAAACATGCTGCCCGTATATTTCATTTCTGAATGAAAGGCAGAAGGAAATGTCTCCAGTTATCGCTGAAGCTAAAGAACTATGGAAAGTAGCCATATAAATTTAGAACTATTCAGTCTTTGGAATTACACTACATTCTGCCTTTCCTTTTGGTATAGAAACCCACTATAACAGAGAGAGCTTCAATTTTGCCCACGTTTTGTGCATTTCCAGTGTCAGTGCTGGGACCTAAAACTGTTCAATTTCTTCTCACAGCATATTCCTTGTTCCCTTTTTCTGCTTGTACTGAGGACTTAGATATTTAACTCCAAATAGGAAGCAGATGCCTCGTGCTGAGAAGTCAGTTTACTCTGCCCAGTATCAGAGGGCTATGCGTAACAGGAACCATGAAACGTCCTGCTCAGTTTCTTGCTGTAAATGGTTAATTCCCAATTTCACATTGTATGCAATAGTACAATCATGTAACAAAAAGTATCGAAGGTTGTCTTCGATATATCTTTGAAAAATCGTGAAACCAGTTTGCTTTTAAAATGTTTTGTTTGGTTTCAAACTTACCAAGCAATAAAATTTAAGATGTTCTAAGAGCCTCCTAACATAAAAAACACGTGAAGCTAATTTAGATATTATTGCATGCTCTTCTTAAAAATGTCTACATAGTCCAAGATTACCTTAATTATTATCTTGTTCATTTTATCAAGGATTCCCAAAGCACAGAAGAAGCCCTAGCAGCATTACAGAATGTTTCCACTCATCTGCTTTTTAGAGGTGCTTAGCTTCTGTAGTCGTTGTGAGCTGCCAATGGCTCCACCCAACATAAGTAGGATCCAGTGTTCTTTGGAAGTGTTCCTTGGGAGCTTTCAGATTGTGTACTTAGTCCTGCATGGGAACAAGACGTTACCTTGTCCTTGAGTAGGACCATGGTTCCTCAGCATTCAGGGGCTGATAGTCAGGAGCCTTGACTTACTGGGGCCAGAAACTGGGGCTCAGTCAGCCTGGCTCACACAGTGCTTGAAGGACTCATGGAGCATTTGGACGCTTCTGTGGAAGGCAGCACCTCCCTCTGTGCTCCTGTGCTTGAGAGTGACCATTTCACATTCAAAAGTAGCAGTGGCAGTATATTCAGTCAAAAAGGTGGGAGCTTTTTTTCAGATGTTTCAGATGTAGCAGGGGCTATATATCAGGGAAGAGGGGGAAAGAAGTTTGTTAGGAGCTAGAGCTATTGCTTGCCCATTATGAGCTTTCATAAATTCCCCTGGCTGGTCTAACTTTTCCAGGGAGAGTTTGCTTGCCCGCAGTAACAGCCTAAACTGATGTGAACCTGCAGGAATGTATAGCTTCTGGTGAGGTACCCAGAGTGCACACAGACTTTCAAAGGACAAAGGAACATGTGCTTTTATTAAATGCACAAACACTACCATCATCCTTGGCATGTGACAGCATCCATCAATCAGTTCTAAAGCCATAAGGATATGGGTAGGAAGAAACTAACATTTTTTATTTGTTGATGGTGCTTTTTTTTGCTACAGCTCCAATACATATTTTTTCATTCTAAAGATATTTTCACCCACAATAATTTGTTTATATATGCCTTTTCTTAGAAATTCTTCTCCAGCAACCACCTGTTTTCAGAAATAAACTATGTAGAATTAAAAAAAAAAACAAAACAAAGGAAACAGACCAGAGACTCCTAGGTTCTTCAGTCTGCTGAGTAGTTGCTCAGGTTTATGCTCAATTGCTATACGTTGCCTAGGCTGTAAGGCATGATTGTTTAAATTTCTGCTGCTCTACTGAAACTACTGGACCAGACATGGTACTATGCCAATTTATATCAGCAGAGAATTCAGCATAATATCCTCAAGTGATTCTTTTAACAGTTTGACTTCCATTTAATCAACACAGAAAAAAAGCAGGATAGTATAATAAACACAGAGAACACAAATGTTATGAATAAAATAATTCAATTTTGTATTAAAACTCAAGTAATTGAGTTATGTCTGTTTACTAGATTTCTGCCAAAAACTGTCAGGCAGCAGGATGCTTTGCAGTAACATAAGCATAGCAGTTTTTAGTTGTCAAGGAGTTTGATGCAGTTGCTTCATGAGGATATTTACATAAGTGAATTATGTGAAGCAATTTTTGCTATTAAAACAAATTCAGAAACTGCAGATAAAACCTATTTTCTTCACTTGCGGATTCATTATTAAAGCTGAAAAGCACTTCAGTCTCCATTTCTTAGCTATTATGATGAACATTTAGGGCAGGGAGAGAATTTTTTGAGGAGACAAAGACAGCTGTGAACAATAAAAATCCATGCTCATATGCAGCTTCCTCCCCTGCATGTGCCCTTAATTTGCATCTTGATATAGTCAGGGATATAGTAACATTGCTGACAGCTTTGTCTTCAAAACCAGACTTTTACAGGAGGGTAACACAGAACAGAATCCGGCCAGATTTCCATGTACCTTGCAGCAGTGGGAACACCCTACGGGGTGCTGGGTATGCAATCACAGAAGCTGTTAAAATTATGGTGGATGAGTGGCATTGAGAAGACTTAAATACAGCGGAGCTCTGTTAAAATCGTGGCATTCTTGCGTTATTAAAGAAGAAGATAACAGCCTGATATAAAAGCAGATTTCAAGTTCTCATCTATTTAAATAGGGGTTTACCATGTCAAAGTCTTTTGTTGAATCAAGAAGCTTCTTTAGCCGTTGGGTCATAGGAACACTGAGGTCCTTGCTCAAGTATCCAGTCCCTTGCTGAAAGCCAGATCAACACCAAGTTCAGCTCCAGCTGCTCAGGGCTTTGTCCAGTTGGGTCTTGTGGTCTCTGAGGACAGAGATGCCACAGCGTTCCTGCAGCTCCAGTGCTTGAGCATCCTTCTTGTAAAAATGCTTTTCTTCTGACCTGTGTTTGGTCAGAACCTGCCCTCCTAATTTCTGATCATTCTTCCTCATCCTCCCATTATGCATCACTGTAAAGAGGTTGGCTCCAGATTTTTGTTAGTTTTATCATAGGTACCGGAAGGTTGCTAGTAGCAAAACAGCCTTCTCTTTTCCAAGCTGAACAAACCCAGTTCCCTCAGCCTACCCTTGTACCTTGCGCTCCAGTCCCTGACCATCTTGGTGATACTCCACTGAAAATGTTGAAGTTGACTGATGTCTTCTTTGTACAGAGGGAGTTCCAAACTCAGTGTGGTATTCAAGCTGTGATCTAACAAGTGCTGAGTAAAGAGGAACAGTCACTTTCCTTGATGAGCTGGCTATGTTCTGCTTAATGTCCAACTTGCTGTTAGCTTTACTTGCTGCCAGGGAGCACCACTGACTCCTATTTAGGTTGCTGTCTACCAGGATTCCCAGTTCCTTTTCAGTAAAGCTGCTAACCATCAGGGCAGTGTCCAGCCTCTAATGATGCAGAGGGTTCGTTCATCCCAGGTACAGGACTTTGCATTTGACTTTTTTGAATTTCATGAATTCTGTGTCCACCCATTTCTGTAGTCAATCTAGGTCCCTCTGAATGGCTGCCTTTAATTGCTGAATGGCTGCCTTGTCCTTTAACTTATCAGCTGCTCCAGCAACCTTCAGTCATTCAAGGTATTGTTGAAGATACAAAGCAGGTGAGTTCACAGAGTAGACCCCTGAGGAAATCCATTTGAAACTGAATTTCCAGTAAAGACCATTAACCACTACTTTCATCACTCAGGCAGTTTTTCACTGATCTAATCATGCATCCACCCAGAAAATGAGGTTCCATTTTGGATACCATGGAAGATGGTATCAAAAGATAGACAGCATACACAGCTGTTTGCTCATCCACACATCTAGCCATTTTATTGTAGAATGCTAACAGGTCTGTAAAGCATAGTTTACTTTTGGTAAATCTATATTAACTACTCCCAGCCACCTGCTAAGAATCCTAATTCTTTGACTCCTGACCATCCATGTAAGCATAGACATTGCCATGTATCATATATCATCTGAGAAGACTTAGTAGTATCAGTGGGTTCTAAAGGAAACAAAATCATCATAGAGGTATAGAATAATTCAGCTTAGACAAAACAACAGGAAATCATCAAGTGCAACCCTGCTCTCCCCTACTAAAGCAGGGTCGATCTTAAAGTTAGATCAGACCTTTGACCAATTTAAGACCTCTAGGGATGGAGATTCCATAACTTCTATGGGAAACCTTCTATGGGAAACCTTCTATGGGAAACCTGTTTCAGTGTTTATTCACTGTCACTGTGAGAGAATTTTTTTTTCCTTACAATTAATTGGAATTTTGCTTGCTGCAACTTGTGATCATTGTCTTTTGTCAATACGGTTTGTTATAAAATGGCCAACAGCTAGTTAGCCAAAAATGCCGGACACAAGGCTATGTCTGAAAACCATAGCTTTAGACTCAGTTCCTAGTGTTGAAGGTTGGAAGATCTGCATGAGATCCACAGCCCAGATTCCTCTCACTGTAGGTCCTTCTCCATCATTCAAAGTAGGGGTTACTCTTCATAATTTTGAAACCTTTTATTGTGCTGAACACTTGGAAGGAATATGAAAGTCCTGGTGCTTTTCACATTCTCTGCCTATGGAGTTGAAATACATACCTGTGAGAAGGCTACCCCAACTGTTAGGCTCTATTAATTAAGAGTTTAATTCTCACCAATTCAGAAGAAAGGAGACAGTGTACCTCTGCAGCATAAGGGATAGGACTCTCATTTAGGAAGTAAAGTTGAATTTTGATTTCTGCTCCTGGGACTACTTCTGTAGTTTTATGAAAAGATCATGTATTCTAGTCTTGGAATTCTGTTCAACTGTTACAATTATTTTATATCAGATCCTCTTGGACAAAATGTAGCATCTTAACTCCCTCAGTCTGGAGCTTGGGCAATGTACTTCCGTACAGTACATACCCATTTGAAATGATGACAGTATAAAAGTATTGTTCATTGTTTGGAAACATTGCTCTTTAGGATGATTTTCTTTCATTAGATCACATCATTTTTATGAAGTGGTTTTACTACTTTTCTTTCCACTCCTGTTTGTCTGATGTTTGTCATCTTATAAGTTCATCATGATCACCCTTCCTCTTAAAGAGGGTAGTAATCCTTCTTGTCAGTTTATCTTAAAAAAAATCATCAACATTTGTGTTCCTGTTTCCAGTTCTCTCTATGGCTCATTATCTAACATAGCTTTCTTTCTATTGGAAAAGATCATCCATCTATCTGAAAAGGGGAAAAGGAGCTGATGGTCCACGCATCTGAACACTTTTTTTTTTAATCTCAAATCACTTATTTAGAGCCCATAACACCGTCCTCTGTCCCAATCCATATGGGAGTTGACAGCTATACTGTATTTAATATACTTCTAAGAGACCTGCTTTGTTTTGTCTGTCTTTGCAACTGAACTGCTTTGTTCAGTTAATAGCAAAATTAATCTGATCAGAGTGATATTTTCACCTGTTCAATCATACTGGAACAAATTTCTCAGACATACTCATTTTTTACTGATGTAAAAGTTAGCCCAGTGTTATTGCAGACTGCGTCTTTCAGTCCTTGGCCTTGCGGTTTGTGAACACCTACTAAAAAAGCAGTCAAACCAGATTTTCTTTCCTTCATATGCTTGTATATACTTCAGCCCATTTTCTCTGACTGCAACACAGCCATTAAAACTGTTAGATAAGCCCTTCATTCTCCATAGCAGTTAGTAAACTGATTGTATTGCTTGATACAAATTTCTAGACCTTCCACTAGCTAATATTTAAACAAAAAAGTGGAGCCATTACTTACCCTGGACAACCTGTAACAATCAATAGGGCATCCTGACATTGTACACCTCCATTAGGAAAGAGAAACTGTTCCAGAATATTGTGTGGAGGGTCTGCTTCTACTCTTGGCTATTTTACACCAAGGGAATTAGCTAAAGACTTTGCTATCACTTCTTGTCATCTCTGTTCAGTACCTATGATAGAAGCCATAATTACTACTGCAGTGTCAGGGGTTATTTCCTAATCTCTGTCCAAACAGAAATTTCTCCCAGTCTTTTTCTTCAGGTTGGTTTTTTTTTTAGCAACAAATTTCTAAATTTAATTTCTAACTGGCTCATCAGCCAAATTATTTAAATGGCATAAATATTTCTGATTTTCTCTGATATTTGACCATTTATCGGTTGCCTAACTTCAAAGCGTTTGCATTGTCAAAACTGTCATTTACTTAAATCATTGGTTGTGCCATACAGCTGTCTCCTCTGGATTGTGTTGTTTCTAAATTGCATGTTGCAGATGCAACAAAGAGTTGAATGCTTTGTCTGGCAGAAGTTTCTCATTAAAACAATAGAAACAAAGTCACTGTCTAGTCTGTATTGATATTATGAGAGCTGAGAAATGAAAGATATGCATTTTTTCACCTTTTTAGTAATTTTTAAATCTAGTTTTTAAAAAGTAATGGTCTCATTCTGTTTCTTTACATAAAATATATTGCCTTCTATTTTCCTAGTAAACCTGTAAAAGATAAGATCCTCTGCATTTTCAAATAAAAATTACATGACTGTCATGATCTTTGCCACTGACTTCCCAGGTCTACTAATTGGAGTGTGGCCAGAATTTAACTCTTGAGTTTCAATTCCATTTGTAACCCAATAATTTATCTTATGTGTATCAAATTTTCTAGTGTTAAGAACAGCTATTATTCCTTTTTAGTATTTATCCCATCCTTACTTGCTGGTTTAGAGCAACAGTAACTGCTGAGCTTTATGATCAGGAAGTAATTTCCTGACAAAATTCTGTCTTCATTAGTTCTCATTCTATTTTCAGAAAAACTTTCACCCAGTTCGAACTGGGCAAATTAATCATCACATAGTGTGTCTGACAGAGAAAACTGTCATGTGTCTATCCTAACTATAGATGCTACTAAACTATGTGTTTGCACATTGTTTTTACAGATAAGGGACTTTTACCTGTCCTACATAAATGCAGAGAATGAGAAGTGATGTCAAATACTTCTTTCTATTTTGTCTGTTTAAATGCAGACTAAAAACCAGGTAAGTATCAAAGCACTATAACTGTGTAGCTCCAATTGGCTAAACAGAAAGAGTAGACAGACTGATTGATAGGTGACCTGATTTCTTTCTTGTCATTTGGCAGCATGTAGTTTGGAAGTGGAATAACTGTAGATTTTTATACTGTAATTTTGAAGAGATTCTTCATCAACACACCTACCAGCTGTGTTTGCCTGTTGTATGCAAGATCGGCGCCTTGGGGAAGCTCAGACCCAATACACTCTTCCTTATATTATGGACCAGAGGGAAAAATGTGAATTTACCTTCCAGCTGTATAAACTTCTAGAAGTGAAAACAGGAAAGAGCGTAAAATTTCTGGTACCTTGGTACCTATTCTTTTCTCTGTAGAATTCCCTAACCCAAGTATCAGGGACTGTTAGACAAGAGCAAGGTGGAATCAGATAGAGCAGGTTTCATCATCTCCTCTTGTATTGTAGACCCTCAGTCTCCAAGATAGCAGAAAAGCTATGGTTTTATAAACTCTCATCCATAGCAGAAGGACCCCTTCCAGCAATCTGCTTGGTATTTCTGTGATGAGGCCAAGAGACTGTGAACAGCATTGCACAAAAGTCTCATGATACTTAGAGGAAAGCTCTCGCTGTCACATCATGGATAAATGGTACTATCTCCTGGCTGTGCTGGTAATAAATCTCAGAATTGATCTCAGAAACTAAACAAAGGCTAAAGTAGAACTGCAGAAAAAACCCAGTTTACTACTGAGGCATGAATGATGTAGAGAACTGGCCATTACAAGCATAGTCTTCCCAGAAGGTATTTCTTCCTACACCAGTTAAGAGTCTCTGCTCCAGTACTTTTCCATTGTTTCTGTCTGCTCACACAGCCATGGCTGAAATAATTACACTTCTTTGCTCATTCCTGAAAGAAATGCTTTCTCCTATATATAGGATTCCAGTTTAGCTACAGTGAATTGCAGAATTTAACTGCGATTCTGTGCTGATTTGTTTCTCATGTATTCCTTTAAAAAAAAAAAAACTAAACCAACCAGGCAATATAACCTAGCAATTTATACACTTAATTCAGTCAAAGACAACATGATATGTGAGCAAATCTTGTAAGTGCTTTTTCCCTTCCCTGCCTCTGTGTGATAGTTGTCCAGCTCTGCTGTAATTGCCCTCAAAATGCTGCTCAAACTGATGTGACAAACTGCACCTTGTGGTCAGCCACAGCAGTGTCTTGCTGCAGGACCTATTTATGTCAAATATTGAACTGGTACACTCAGAAATGGGATTTCAATCTGGAACTATTCCCTAGATGAGCACACCAAATGTGAGGCTCATGAGGTTACATTAACCTTCCCAAATTACTACAACAGGGAAAACTACCCCACTGATTGGAGGCTAAAGAAGGGACATCAGACTACCTTTTGAGTGGTGTTAACGTGTCATTGTAATAAGCGTTACAGAAGAATTTAAACACAATGTTCAATTGAAAGGATAGGAGAATAAGAAACATGTTAAAAACTGTATTTGGTTTCCCCGCATAAGAAGAAATAAATTTCTCTATCACAGAGGCATGCATCTTGCTAAATTTCATATTTAGTCAGAGAATTAGAGTTGTCTATCTGGCAATCATTCACAGTTCTTCAAGTATCTTGCTTGATAACCTCTCTGTGAGAGAAGAAATTGTTGCAGAGAAGGTACTGGAGCATAAGGGAAATGTGACTTGTTCAAGATCACACTTAGTGTCTGTCATTCAGAGCACCTGAAGCCATTGCCTGTGATATAATTCACTACTAAGGCAAGGAGGCAACGGTAGTGGCATTATTACTTAATATTTCCTTTGTTTTAAAATTAAATTTCTGGGGGTTTTTAGATTTTGTACTTATTTATGTGAGGCTGCAAGCAATAGGAAAAATCAAAGACTTGCATTTTTCTGGCTGGAAATATACACCTGAATTACTATTTATTTGTTTAGAATTAACCGTTAAATATCTGAATCTTTTAATTCAAAATTATTGCTGTCAAGCCTATTTATGCCTCCCTTCTTTGCAGATGATGGCAAAAGAGAGCTTTTTTCCTTTGTTTATCCCATGGTAACCCAAGACAGATGCAAAAAGAGAGAAGAAAGCAAATTCTACTTGCTGCCTGTGTACTAATTTAAAAAATGTAGGAAAGAAACGTAGCAGTAGGAAGTGTTTTCAGAATTCTTTTATGTATCGAAATAACAGTATATAATCACAAATCTCATCTCCAAATACGGTGTATTTATTACTGTGTATTTTATTCCTTTACAACACTTCAGAACATTTAAAAGTTTGCAGGTCATATTGATGGATGTGCATCTCTGAGATGCTGTCTTGAAAAGCAGCAGCCTTGAAGATCACTCTGGCCTTTTTCACTGAATGGGAGTAAAGGGACAAATAAACTTTGTTGGTTAGATGGGATTTACTGATGTGCCAAATGACCTCTTCAAATTCTGTGCTCTACTCTTCATACATGCTTTAAAATACAAATATATCTCCTCTGTGTTTTTAGAGCAGCAAGGGGAAGTAGTTCTATTTCATTTTTGGCATGACTGGAAAGGCAAATCAGTTTTTGCTTATCTGGAAACAAAGAAAAAATTCAGTGTTGTCAAACTCAATGAAAAGTAGAAGCCCAATTCTTGCCTCTGGTAAGAGCAAAGAACTTCTGCTCACACGTACTCACTAACATGAGTAACACCAAGCACATGGGTTAACTGTGTCTTGATGGAAGTAACTGAAAAATCAACTCCTGCATATAAGTCTTTAGCATTTTCATTTCAAAACCAACACAGGCTACTGAAAGAGTGTCTTAGGTAAAATGTAGGTGAGTGCTTTTAGCTTTAGAGGACTAATATAAAGTGGAATGTAAAACTGTTCTACATATTGCTTGTGTTCTCTGAGGTTTGTCTCCCTTTCATTTTAGTTTCTTGGCTTTGTATGGTTCTTAGAACAATGTCCTATTTTTGACATAATAGTCTTCCTGGCATACAGATGCAGATAAATATACTTTGATTTTACTTCCCTACCTTACAGGAAAATGGACTTTGTTGGAAGAAAAATGAGTATTAGTTTATATCAAATAAACAGAGATTTTTGAACCTATGAAATATAGGGAGGTTTTGTGAATCTGAAAGAGCCAGCATCTACCTACCACTCATTTCCATGGGACTCCTACTTCAGAGAAGATGTAAAGGTTCATCGATTACGAAACTTTTTTCTCCTTACTTTTCTAAACAGTATCTAAAGTCTAAAATGATCGTCTGTAACTCATTTTGTGTGGGTAGTAGAGGGGGAGAATTTTTTAAAGTCAAGTATAAACTCCTACATACAGTGTTATTAGGAAGGTTAAATACAGGGTGGCTTTCCAGGTACAAGTAACCGTAAAAAGGAAAATGGAATGTCATTTCAGAATACATAGTTGGCTTTCATTTAAGGGAGTGAGGTTATTCAAAGTCATAAACCAAGAAGTAACTTGCTTTTCAGCCTCTCAGAAAAGATAATTTGCTCTCAAAACAAGCCCATCTCTTAACTGTGTATAAGGCTTTTACATTTGCTATATTAAGGGAGAACATTTGCTGTATTAAGGGAGAGCAATTGCCTTGCTCATCAGTTTGTCCTGAGGTCACTAATAACTGCACAACAGGTTGAATTTCCATTGAAGGCTACTATTCCTTTCCCTGAAGTAAAGACTTGCCAACAGTCATGGTTGATCCCACTGTGTATACTGAATTGCCATAATACTCCAATTCTCCGCTGTTGCCATTTGGTCTCCTTCTGGAACAGTCATCCCAATGAATTACCTGTATTAAAAAAAAAAAAAAAAAAAAAAAAGCTTTTCTGTCCTCAAAGGAAAAGAAAGCCAGGATTTTCTTGCTGATTTCCTCGGACAGCATTCTTTTGGCATGTATCCAGAAATGGCTGTGGCTTGCAGATGATACATGCTTTCATTACGCATCCAGCAAAAATAATACCATCACATCTGTCAAAATCTTGAATACATACAGATGTCCACACTGATACAGACTAATTGATGATTAAGATAAAAATAAGTATTTTTTTTTATTTCTGATTGTCCTTCACTGGAAGAATTTTTAAAAAATTGATAGCCTATATTTGCATGTTTTCTGATCACATAACAAAGACCATTAACTGGATGTTACCCCTGAGTATTCAAAAAAAAAATTGTACTCCAAAAACCTCTACTGGAATTGGAGAAGATGGGAAAGTTACATTCTGTTTTAAATTTAAAGATGTCTCATTTATCTCCTAAGATAATTGTGAAATTTTATGGGGTTTGGCTTGCATATAGATGCTTTTAGTAGACACATATATAGCTTCACTAACTGCAGTCATTGTCTTATTCAAATTAGGTACCTGAAATTCTGTTAATTTTTGAGCAGCAACCTCATGAGCCAGAAAACCCATACCTTATATCTAAATAAAAATACAGAGTGAGAGCGTTTTAGTTTAAAATATCACCTAATTCCATTATCACATTAGTTTAACATTTATGTAAATTTTGCAGGTTTTAGAGGAACTACTTACTGCTTTTCCCAAAGCAGGAGCCCACTTAGCTTCAATACAAACGTAAATCACAATTAACACTCTAATTTTGTGGAACTTTCATGCAAAAGTGTTAAAAAATGCAGGCTGTTTGCCTTTTCAGTTTCACATGGCAATGCAATCTGTTACCTTATCTCCGCACGTGGGAATAAATAGGAGACAGGCAGGCACAGATAAAAGGATTGTTTAAAGTAATTGAAGGGCACTTGGAAGTAGAAATGCAATTCTTCTCTATCTCGTTACAATTAAATTTCATTCTAAGTTCACGTGTTCAGACCCTTCCTGGGGAGAGAGTGTAATAGGCTGTGACATTAGGCTGGGGACCTTTCAGCGGTCCTATGTTCTAACACTGTTTCACAAACAAGGAAATCTTTCTGCACCAACTGCCTGCCTCAGCCCTTTTGGACTAAATCCCCTCGGTTCTGTTCGTACTAATGGTAAGCACCTGTTTGCAACTATGGTTTGCAACTTATGCAAGCCTTAAGAATCACAGCTACCACAACAAAGCAAATGCATCGGTGTCTACATTATTGGCTACCCGACTTCATACAAGCCAAGTATTTGTGGTTCAGGTGGAAGCCGTTTCACTTTATTATAGTTTCTAACACCAGAAACTGTTCCAAGAATTGAGGCGAAAACTGTAGTATCGCTGAAAGGTTGGATAGATTGATGGTTTGAGAATATTCTTCAGAGTTAATTTTAACTAGAGCTTGGTCAGTGTGCTCCTTGTTAATACTGCATTCTTCTAAATGAGCTCCGTCATTCTTTGTCCACCAAAAGCTTTTCATTATGAACTTCTGACCTGATTCCTGCCAGTGTTATAGATATATAATTTCTTTTATGTTTTCAGTGCTCTATACTGCTGTATTACTGAGTTACCTACATGAACAATTGCCCTACTTTAGTCCTATTATCTTTGTCATGTTTGGGTGGAAAATCTCAGGTAGAGCAGCAGAAGCAGCCTGCTCTGCAGAAATCATAGCACCGAACTCAACTATAATAGCATAATAAAGTAGTTCAGAACAATCTGCCAAAAATCTCTGACTTCCATTCTTATATCTAGTAGGTCTGTTCTGGCAGTAAATTTCAGAGAGACAAGCTGCTTTTCCTTTTTCTCTTTGCAGAGATGCCCAGCCAGCTATTGTGCCCTCTGGGCTGCTCTCAATTGGTCTCAATGGTTTTTGTTAAGATAGCTTGCTTTTTTTTTTTTTCCCCCTGAGTTTTAAAAACTTGACATTTTAGAATTTTGATTTTCATTTTGAATTTTAAAGCTATGGCATCATTTCAAGATCATCTGCGGCAGTTGCACAAAAGAAACCACCAATCAAAAAACCGGTTTGCAAAATCATTATTTTTCAATGATCCTCCTCTAACAAACAATCAAATTTTGCAGTAAACAGGGAAATTGTTGTATGTGCCGTATATCAAAGGCAATGAAGCATCTGAAAATACTTTTTTCATGAACATTTTAAGGTAACTAATGCTTATAAAAAATACAAAGTATTGGGATCAAGCCTTCTTTGTGAAGGAACAGAACCTGAACTGATGAAAAGCATAAGCACGTGGAGCTGCTGTATATAAACGTACTCTCTCAAGTGTATTCAGCTGACTTTCAAGCTGATTTCTGGGGTGTGTGCAATTATCTGCTTTGATGAGGATCTGAACCTGCAAAACCTAATTTAAAAGCACAGATGGTTGTTTATGGTTGTTGTCTGCATCCAGTGTACCATACTGAATCAACTCTAATTGACAAAAGAAGGCTGAGGCACCTTAATGAATGTCTGCTGTTGCCAGAAAGAATTTTACAACTCTTGATTAAATTAGGTTTAGGTGAAACTGCTGCTCATGATAACAGATGCTGATTTTCACTGGAGCTGACACACTGATCTATAATCATAGCATTACTTTGTCTACTTGGAAGGTGCTTCTTTTAAAAAATACACATATATATATATGTTCATTTTAATGCTGAACTCTTTATTGGCATTGGTAATAGCATAATCTATTGTAATGGGCAAAGAGAAGAATATGAAGTATCTTCTAGACAGGGAAACATGACTGTATTTTCTTTCCCATTGATCCTTGCTTTTGATGAATTCCCATGAACAACAGAAACAGGGAGGTACCTCTGGTATAAGATTCTGTTACAGCTGTGACACAAGAAAACACCTTTGAAATGGTGTGATGCTGTGTGACCTGTGTGAATATGATGCTATCTTTTGAAGTTTACCAGGATCTGTGAGTTTGAGGATGCATATATTGTGCCTGGTTTCACTGGATCAAAGCTTTGTCCCACTCCTTAGAAAACTCAGAAGAAACACAACAAAGCAAGCCTGAAGCAATTTTCCCTTCACTCTGCTCCTGGTCATACTCTCTAGAGGAGAGGAGTTGATCCAACTGTTTATTTTGGAGTTGAATCGTAGGATGCTTTGGTTTGGAAAGGACCTTCAAAGGTCATCTAGTCCAACCTCTCTACAGTGAGCAGGGACATCTTCAACTAGATCAAGTTGCCCAGAACCCCATCCAACCTGATCTGGAATGTTTCCAGGGATGGAGCTTCTACCACCTCTCTGGGCAACCTGTGCCAGTGTTTCACCACCCTCAGTGTAAAAAATTTCTTCCTTGTATCTCCTCTAAATCTCCCCTCTTTTAGTTTAAAACCATTAACCCTTGTCCTGTCACAACAGGCTTGGCTGAAAAGACTGTCCCCACCTTTCTTATAAGACACCTCTAAGTACTAGAAGGCTGCAGTAAGGTCTCCCCGAAGCCTTCTCTTCTCCAGGCTGAACAAGCCCAACTCTTTCAGCCTGTCCTCGTAGCAGAGGTGCTTCACCCCTCTGATCATTTTTGTGGCCCTCCTCTGGACCCTCTCCAACAGGTCCTTGTCCTGAGGACTCCATTGCTTGACGCAGTACTCCAGGTGAGGTCTCTCCAGAGTGGAGTAGAGCAGCAGGATCACCTCCTTCAACCAGCTGGCCACGCTTCTTTTGATGCAGCCCAGGATTCAGTCAGCTTTCTGAGCTGCAAACACAAATATAGAGCTGCATATTACCAAAACCATCAAAAGGGATTTCCAATACAAATTTGGCAGTTCAGCGGCTCTTCAGCTTTAGGAAATAAGTTTTTCAATGATTATCTGAACCAAACCATATCTAAAATCTATAATTTTTTGAAATGTGTCCAAGGATCTTTATTCCATGGCTTACTGGGAGAATTTTGGTAGAAAACGTATAATTGTTCAGTGATTCCCAGTATGTCTTTTCTCCTTATTTAGATACAACTATTTTCTTAGTTGTTTTTATTTTTTTCTGAAGCCTGTGAAACATTTAAGATGATAAACTCACTGAAAATTTGAAAGAACATGAAATATATACAAAATAGAAGCTTGGAATGAAAAACATTGCCTGAAATAAACACTGATAGCATAGTAAAGCAAAATTATTGGAGAATTCTGGAATACCCAGTACATAGATCTACCTTAATTCATTGCAATTAATATATTATTTTAGATTAAAAAACATATGCTTGTGTGTCACTGTGAACTGTTATTGTTTGTGAAAAGTATACTTGGTCTCATAATTTTCCATTTTTTAAAAAATATTTAGGGATTTTTACCTACAGTGTGATTTAACATATAGATTTTCAAAGCCAACTAGTGGCATTTTTAATTTTTACCTGATCTTCAGAAATGAAAGTAGTGAGTACTAAACAGAAGAAAAATAAATTAAAACTTTTTAAAAAGAGAAACAATAAAAGAAAATTAAACTATATCCACATAACAAGAATTATTGACAAATAAAACTGAAAAATAATTTGTACTGACTTTGCTTCTAGTTCTAAAATAAAAAAGAAAAATAGATGTAATCATTGCAAAATAATTTAAATGGAAATGTTTACTAAGGGCATTATAATCCCAACAGTAATATTGGGCAATATGAGACCTAATTAAGTCTCCTGGTATAAGAACAATTTGTGCTTCAGTAGACTGTTTGCGTTGATGAATTCCCTATATGAGTGCAACTGTGCTATTACCTCTTAATTTAGTTATCTTAGATTTAAAACCTGATTCCAGCACAAATACACAGAAATAGCGTAATCCATAAAATGCACTCTCCGTGTTGAAGAGTGGAGATGGATTCCTTAGCTAATTCTTTTGGGCAGAAGCAGATTTTTTAAAACAAAATCTGTTCAGCAAATAAAAAGAATTGAAGGATCCTGCAAGCACATTTCTGCAATCTTATCGTGTCTCCTGCTACGGCAAGCAGATGAGTAAGACTACGTAAAGTGGAAGATTTAATCTCTTTGCACTTTCAGACCAGCAGGGGGATAGGAGAGAGAGAGGTTCTGCAGCAAAAGTTCATGTTGTTAAATTGAATGATACAAACCAGGATGTTCAGAGTTGCAGTCTTTGAAATCTTCCTGACATGCTGAGGGTCAAATGGGGGCAGAAAAGAAAAGCTGTAATTCATGGTTGAGAAAATGAAGTAGGGTCAGACTTACTGGGAAGTGGGAAAAAACCCAACACTTCAGAAACAAAGGAAGCCTGTACAAGAAGAGAATAAAGACTTCATATAAACCAAAGTGGAAACCAGCTGCTAATACTTAGGATCAAAAATGTTACAGGAGGCTTTTTTTAGGAAGAAAAAAAAAAAGAAGAATGGAAGAATAACATCACACATGAAAGAAACCATCATTTGAGATGATGAACATTCTGGGGATTAAATCAAAAGCATTCTAAGTTTCAGTAAAAGGGGTGGTCCAAAGCGTGAAATTTTTGTAGATGACATAGAAGCTACTGGAAGACACCATACTGGAAGCTCGCATCAGATGCATGCCACCTATCCTAAAAGAATGAACGTAGGATAGCTAAACTGAGGGTAAAGGCAAGTTATTAAGAACAAGAAGGCTGCCTTCATAAAGTTAAGTCCTGTCCAGCTGAGAGTATTAGGCAAGGCTACAAGCAATGGCACGTTAGATGTGAAAGTATGCCAAAGCAGATTCTGAGAAAAAACTTGCAAAGACATAAAAAGTAATAATAAATTCTTTTGCAAACACATCAGGGGCAGAAAGCTTGCCAGAGAAGCATGAGAGCCAAGAGATAAGCAAGGCGTAAAAGCATTTGCCATGGACAAACTTAGGTAAGTTTCCACGCTGAAACCCTTGGAGGAGGTGTTAGAGGATCTGTCACAAACTGAAGTGTCAGTGGAACAGATTATAGAACAAATTGACAGAATACTCAAACCACCAGGACTGGATGGCACCTACCCAAGTTCTAAAGGAATGCAAATGTGCAATGGCTGAACTGCTAACTTCTCACTTAAAGCCACCTCATCGTAAGGAGGTGATGGGAAAGGCAAGATGACTTTTTAAAAAGAGATCCAGGGAATAATACGAAAGTAACAGAGAAAGATTTAAGTTTTAAAGCAGCTTAAGCATGATGAGAATTAACTACATCAGAGCTAACCTGCCTAAAAAAGAGCCAACTGACATGCCAATATGCAGAAAGGAGCATGTCACAGAAAGCATCAAAAGTTGTTCACCATCTTTTCTAACGCTTGAATGAGGAGATATCAAATTAAACTAGCTAGTGGAAGATTTAAAAAAAAGAGTGATTCTTCAAATAATGTTTACTTAAATTATGAAGCCTCTTATTAGAGAGGTGGGCAGTTTTGTGTCCAGATTTGGTAGAGATTTTCACGGATTGAAAAGTCTTCAGGCGAGAGCAAACAGAAAGATCAGAGGTTAGGAGACAATGATTTACAGAAAAAGATTGAAGTCATGTTGCTTTAAATAAAAAGATCTCTGAAGGAGGGCATAAGTTTTCAAGTGCCTGAAAGGCTGTTGCATAGAGTTAAGAAACTGTTCTCTATGTCCTCCTAGGACAAAAAGTCTGCTTCGGTCTGCAAACTAGTTAAGAGTAGGAATAAATTTCTAATGGTAGGGAAGTGCTAGAAGAGATTCCCTGGAAATCCAGTAGAGCTTCTACCCTTGGAACTCTTTCACAGAACTGACAGTAATCTTGGGTGATGCTACACTAATACGAGAATGGTCTGTATTGCTTATTAAGGGATATTCTAATCTTACGTCTGTTCTGTTGCTACTTTCCTTAAAGTAAGAGACGAAACATTATTTCTCTTTTACTTTGGTTTTTTATGACTGTTCTTTCATACTTCCTATTCATTATGTAAGTTGGTGTAGTACACTGTAACCCGTTACTTCCCAGATCTGAAAAAGTATGTGTGATCTGTGAACATTCTGTACGATAACTATTATCCGTGACCGGCAGGTGCCATTTCTGCAATCTGAACCATGCAGAAAAGGAGCACTAAAAAAGGGGTCCTTCAAACCTATTTATAGCAGGGAAGTACATGCTAGTCAGATGAATGACCTGGTGCAGTTTTAGAAAGCAGGAAACAATATAAGAACATTTTGAACAAAGCATTTAAAATTTGGGCCTGATATTACTTTTTTTTTTTTAATGCCAAAAACGTTTTTTAGTTTAGATCCCTAAAAATATAGATTTACTTTCAAATATCCTGGATTTGACAGACAGTGGATCTGTAACACTCATAGGATCTGTGGGTGCTGGCAGTGAAGCCAGACCAGGCACTTCTAATCTAGGTGTCTAAATATGGATTTAACTGCCTCTCTTGAGGCACCCAAATTTGAAAATGATTGGCTGCAATCCCTGCTGAAGCAGCTCACACCATTTTCTACATGGTCTGTGTGCCATGGTTCTAGTAGCAATTGTTTTAATTGGAAAGAGTTTAGTTTTCATTTTTCTGAGAGAAAACTAGCCAGTCCCAATTATGGAAACAAATCTTCAGCATAAAACTTTTTTTAAAAAACAGAAATTCTCCTGGGGAAGTCACAGGCAGGGCAAAACTAGATTTTGCAGAAGAGCTGACAGTTGTTTACATTTTAATGTGGAGGAATCCAGCAAGTCTGCAAGTTTATTTTTAGCAGTTGTAAACTGAGTTATTTAACTCCTTTTTTTCCATGACTGGAGCTGGGACATAAGAATGATTAATACAGTGGCAAACTGGTGCCCGACCTCATGCTAGAGTTTAGATGGTGAAGAATATTGTGTTAATCAGAAAGCAGTAAGATTCTTTCACATTATATTTCTTGTGATGCCTCATCTAAATATTTGCAATCTGACAGCCTCTGCGCTTAGAATCATTCTGGTTGCCGCAAAAAATAGTGGGTTGCTATCTCTGAGCAAAGTGAATCTGCTTCCCTCCTTGTGGAGCAGAACTGGCAAAGGAAATTTTGTTACCAGTGTCCTGGCTTCATCCCTGCTAGCACAAGTTCTGCCAGGTTTAGCAATGAAAGCTGTGGCAGTTGCTCTGTCAGGAGCTGTGAGTGAGCTCGCACACAAGCCAAAAGCCATCTCAGCCTTACTGCGATAGATGACAGGAGGCACCTCCTCCATCTAGCGTCACCAGTGGTGCAGGACTTCGGCTTGAGGCCCCGCCAATGGTGCCAGTGAAGGCAGCCCAGGCGGTGTGAGCTGCTCCCTGCTAGCAGAAAACCACTAGTTCGACACTGCCACTCCTGTGTGCTTGTCAGGGAAAGGAGTTTGCTGCAGTAAATTTGTTCCTTTGTGAATGTGATGCACCTTCCTGTAAGATGGCAAACTTGTACAGATGGTGTACAACTGGAATTGCCTCAATTATAAATCAATCCAGCCACAAGAATTCAGTTGGGACATCATGTGTTCTAAAAGAACAAGGCTGCTTTCTCCTCCAAAACTACCGTTAGGGACTGCATCCAGGGAAGAGTCAGGACAGCGAGGGTCAAAATCATTCCACCAAGGGGTCATAGCAGAAAAGCGTGTTAAACTAGGCACACAGAAACCGACATCTCTAAATGATGCACAGAGAGGAAAACAAACACTCAGGAGGTTTCGCTGTACTGCCATGTGTCTGTGGTCAAGGGAATAGCTTTAATCTGAAGAAGATGAGAAGCAGTCACATAACTTAAAATGGATGGCTAGTAGCTGCACCGTTTGGCTTCTGTTCATAACTAAGGGGCAGACTTCTGCTCTTTCCTTCGGCGCATCATTTTACCTGAGAGTCTCCGAAGCTGTGCAATTTAATTAGCTAGCCTCCAAGGGGGCTGGAACAATACTTACCAAATATTTGCAGATGCTTTTGACCCGGGAGGCACAGCAGAAGGGCAAAGCAGTATTTACATGGGTTTTGAAGAGAATTACAAGCAGTCTTTTTGTTTGGTTTTCAACTGAAAGCCAAATTACATTACAAAGCATTGAGATATTCTGGCAGAAAGCACAGAAAAATACCTAGCATGTTTGGTGACTGAAACCTTTACTGACACTGTCTCCTCACAAGTCTTGCACATTTTTCACCGTTATAATCAAATCTATTTAAAGTTTGTCAGAAAGAAATGCATTTGAATTCACGCTTAGGTTAGGATAAAACCTCTAACGTGTCACTGGTTCTGTACAGATAATCACATAAGGACCCTGGGTGGAATTTTGTAGGGCATATCTTACACCGCCTATTAAAGGCAGGGAGGACAATTTGGATAGATCTGGTAGTGCAGTCATTTTCTTATCTCACTACAAAATTCTTTGTCGGTGAGACCCATATCAGTCAAGTTAATGCTGAATTAGTGCTCTGTGAGAGAAGTTAATATTAACAGGCTACTATTATCTGTGTATTTTGTTCTAAAACACATGCATTCTGAATAACAAAAGAGTAAGCAAACTGTCCTTAAGTATAAAATATTAAGCCATTGTGTCATGTCCGATTTGGACATGGAAATATACATTATTTTCAGGTAAGTTCTTTGTCTTTGAACTTACTAGTGAGATGCGAAAGGCAAGTGAAGAAAGCTGAGTTAAGATTTTCATTAGAAGTTGGGTTTTTTCTTTGTTTAACCAAATGAACTAACTGCCTGACTTGCTTGGACTTGCCAACAATTGCAAGCTGAACGTTTCAGTCTAGTCTGACATGTACTGGCAATGCCACTCAATATAAACATTGTCAGGCCACTGTCTTTGGACTGTCATTTTAGTCCCAGTCTTGTCTATTGCCCCATGTAAGTGGGTTTCTGTAGATCTTCCATTGGCAGTGACCTAAGCATGTACCTTCCCGCAGCTTAAGGAAGGGAGATGATGGATAGGAACACTGAACTTAGAAAAAGCTGTGCTTGGTAATATCGAATTACCTGCCCAAAATAACAGTCACCCCAACAGAAACCTGATGGATCAAGTCATGATAGATCATGCATATCCATGTAAATCAAAGCATCTCACATATAGTCTGAAAGAAGGAAGCACACTTGGCTCAAAGGGTTAGAAAACTCTGATCTTATTTAGTGAAAAGGCCTCAAATCACAAAGTCTAATTACTGAGATTTTTTAGAGAATGGGAGAGGCTGTGTGTTTCGTTCATACTGCATGGGACAGAAGTTTTAATGGGAAGGACAGGCTGCTATATGCATCACTAAGTTTAAATTATAGTAAGAGTAAATCTGTACCTGGTTTAGTACTTCATTCCCCAAAAGAGAAACTTCAGAATAGGTGTGTTGTAAGATGGATTTAGTCATTTCCTCACACCCAGTCAAAGGACATAGGCGAACATGTCTTTTCCCTGTGAGGAACCTGGCTATATGGGACATGACTGTCAGTAAGAATACCTTCTTTGTATCTTTTGGCAAACTTTTAAATTTAAATATTTCGTGCCTATTTTCTGTACTGGAGATTAACTGAGGTATTTTGTATTCAGACACAAGTTTACAAATCAAATGCAGAAAAATAATATTCCTAGATGATTAAGGTGAATTTTCTTTAGAACAGAACAAGAAGGACACTGTGTTTGTGGGGACTGTACATAGTAAAACTATCTCTTTAAGTTGCGAAGAGTTTTGTGGTCTCCCTAACATACTAATCATGGGTGTCAAATAGTAAGATACTAAATTCTAGAAATAAACTTACAGATGGATTCTATGTGATTTAAATTAGGTTTGATCCTGTAATGAAAAAATGACAGTGCCAACTCTCAAATGCAAAGCTGCTATTCCTGGTAGAAAAACCAGTTGTCTGAGGCTAACCTAGGCAGCACTGAAAGATATTTATTGTTTGGAAGGCAAATTAAAATACTTTATATTAATAAAAATAGAACATTACCATGTAAGTGCACAATTTAGGCTTCATCAAGTGACTTTTTAAATTGCAAGAAAATGAGAAACAAAATAGTAGAATATGGATAAATTTTCCTGTTGGACAGGCTATCTTAATCCCACAGAAAATGTTACAAACGCACAAGATAAGAGCTATCAAACTAATTCCGTACTCTTTTTATACAAGAACACCATCCTCTGCATTCATAACAGTTTAATGTCTAATTATTGTCTTTTGTAATTCATGTTCTTTTAAGATGCATTTGAGTCTTAAAAAGGTGCTGAGATTCACCCTGTGCTACTTAGAGCGCAGCTTGTCCCTCATTAAAATAGCGAGTATAAACATTCAGAAGATGGTAGTTAAGACTGATTTAGACCTACATTCACCTTTTGGAATAGGGGAAAGAAAGCAATTTCAGAAAATTTGCTACAAGAAATGATAAATTTTAGTATACATCTGTTCCAAAGCCTAAATGCCCATAGCAGGGAAGCAATAATCGAGATAGGGAAGCAGGGTTATTATTGCATGAGTTTGACTCCCTGGTTAAAGAAGTGTGTGAGAAAAAAATGGAATACAAAAGAGGGCAAGATTTATATGGTTGGCTCACAAATCGGTTACTCGGTGGACTCAGCTAGTGTACTTGGAAAAATTAGACAGACTCTTAGACTGAGGAGCTATAAAACCTGAAGAAGGGTTTTTCTGCCAAAAAACACTTTTACTACTTTTCAAATATGTTAGCTGGTCTAATGATTTTAGGTCTATCCATAAAGCTTGCCAACGCCTCCCCCTTTGCTGCTTATCTGTACCAAAGCCATGTCACTCCCAGATCCTATTGGGGTAGGCAACATGTGCAGCACGACTCTCACTTTGCTGGGCTGCATGGACAGCTGCAAAAATTCTTCATAGACTTGCTTTGTTTTGCATAAAGTCACTGGTTAGAGATCATAGTTATTATAACTGAGAAGTTAATTTTTTAGTTGTACCTACAGAGATATATAGCTTTTGGTGTAGATGTTGTTAATAGACTAAAAGGCACTAAATTGGTTCTCACACCAGGGCTGAAAACAGTAATGTTTTTATTAGGCCGATGATAACTTTCTATTCTGCAGTTCAGTAGTTCAAATTATATTACAAACTGAGCCTCTTTCGGGATTTTTCATTAAAATACCATGTGCAATTATTTTGCCATTTCCCTAGTTCTCTCTCACATTTCTCCATACATGTGACTGAAAGGCTTATGTGCTACAACAATCCTCCTAACAAATATTAGAAAATGGTATTCCTTAATAGCGTACTCTCTGTAATGTAACTTTCAGTCGGGTTTGCCTGTATTTTAAGTACAGTGGAATGCAAAGACTGTAAACAAAGGTCAGAGGAAATCAGCTATGCCAACGAAAATCATAGATTGGCCTCGGTCTTTCCCCCATCTCCCATAATCCTGAGCGCTGTTGCTGTTCAAGGGTCTGAAGGCTCCACTGGGTAAGAGATTTGCTGTGTAAGGCACTACACCGACATATAAGTAGACAGTTCCTGCCCTGGAGACTTTGCCTGTTTAACCAGATTAAATACATCTTGCATTCCCTTTAATGTGACCTTTCTTCATTTTCCGTGCTTGTGTAATGTACCATGCTGGGGACAAGTTTCTGTGATACTTTTATTTTGAATCAATGTTTATGTGAAGTACTGCCTTTAGGGTCTTAGGAAAGGAAGAAATTCTTAACCAATACATAATGCATGAATTTTTCATGACTCTGGAGCAAAAAATAGTGTCACATGCTGGCACAGATACCAAGCATCTTTATTTTTATTTAAATATATGGACAAAAATCAAGGTTCTTCTGAAACAGAAGGAACACCATTCACTCTCTGCTGTGTATCTTAGTGACAAAGGAAAAGCAAAATTACTTCAGCAGGAGAACTGATTTCTTTGTCATTCCAATGCTTCTACTTCACTAGTGGGCAGGTGGCATCTTTCAGACAGCAAGGTGCTGGTGCGTATCACTTGTCTGAGGGAAGGTGAAAAAGCACTTCATTTTAAACACCGTAACTGAAAGCACTTTAACTGAATCTCTTATATGGATATTTTCAAAAGGAAGGGACCACAAGGGAGATGACTGTGGAAAACATAATTACTGCACACCGAGCTCTCCGCCTTGCTTTTATGTCATGAGAAGTGTGTTGAGCCCTTCAGCATATAATATGTGCTATCAGCAGCGACACGTACCAACGGGGCCATACATTGTAAGTAAGATCTTGGTGTCAGGATTTGTGTTCATTGTTTCATTTCTCTGCCCATCAGGAATGCACACCACCTCATTCTGATTAGCAAGAGGGTTTGCACAGCCTTGTGGGAGAGATGTGATATAAGACCAAGCACAGCATTAACTGGTAGCTAGAGACAGGAGCACTGATTTAGTGGAATTATGTAGAGTGTAAACCAGAGCATAATTGGGACCCAAGGGATGAATTAAATCCTGGCATATATATCCTGAAATAAATCTCCTGAACTTCAAGTTCCACTGAAATAATAATAAAAAAGAACAGATTTCTTATACCTAGAGCCCAGTTTAACTCCTATCTAGCTCCATATTTTAAAACCCCACTCTATCAGGTTTATAAGCGCCTTTGGTGCTACAGGATATCAAAGATCTGAAGAGATTAAATGAAAGGCTGGAAATGGCATTTGCAAGCAGCATAAGTCACTTTTGATTGCTGCTAACCTTTTAAAAGTCCAAACAGGCACAACCTTTCTCATATGTTCTCCTATCTTTTTGTACCAATAGACATTTTGTCTGAGTACTTGCCCAGCAAGCCTCTGTAGGTAGAGATTAAATTAACTGTTTAAAATAGTATTTTAAAACTATTTTCAATTTGCAGAAAGATTTTAAACCATAGTTCTGTCACTCCATTTCATTCTACATCCTGCCTATGGCCTGAGGGTTGTCTCCCTTAGGAGAACATAAACTTCAGAGGATGTGTCAAGATGAAAAGACTATTGAGTAAGCATCAAATGTGCTTGCTCCTGACTGTTCCTCCACAAATAAATTCAGTGCCCTGAAGCAATATAATCCTGGAGCTTGAAGCACAGTAGTTATACCCTCTGTATCAGTAAAGCTACACAGCCCAGCTGGGTTACCACACTGGTAACCACACTCAGTATCAGGGCTATTACCAGGGTCTCTTGGACATTCTCCATTACCAGAGGAGATCCATCAGGCCTTCCACCTGAGAATAGATCCTTGACTTCAGTTCCAAAATTGTTAACAAAGACATTGCAAACTCTAGCACTGTATAAAAATCTTGGAATTCATGGATGAGTTTATAACTGGGGACCAGTGCTCTGAGACTTAAAAATCACTGATTTAGTCACAAATTACTCCTCAGTTTACCAAATGTAGGTAACTGGCTAGTATATTGGGATAAAGTTCTAAATTGCCAGTCTGTAAGTACCAATACATGAACTGATTGCAGTTAGTCACTGTCTGCTGCAACAGAGAGCCAAAAAACACAGGTCAGCCATTAAAGAGATGGTAATGTGGCCATTCCATTTATCTGCCAAAAACCCTCTGCTAATGATTCTCATTTTCTTGAAGTACTTCTCATATTAACTTGAGTATCTGCCAGAACCAGAAAATACACAGATCCCTGTCTGCCAGCCCTACTGCTTGCATGCAGAAGATCTGTCTCTGAGATTATTAAGGTTTCCTCTAGTCTTAAAATGGATTTTTCAGGAGCCTATATGTGTCTGAGCTTAAAATTAAGACTTTTCTTTCTGCAGTCAGGTACTTGTAACACCCATGAACAAATTAAATGGAAATTCTGCCACAAATGAAATGAAAATTCTGTGCGTGGTAATAGCTCTTTCCTGGGTACCTTCACTAAGCAGTATAGTCCTTACTCAAAGTCCTCCACTGTGCACATAAAACCAAGAAGGACTTTTCAGGGAAAGACACCATGATACCAGCTTAAGAAAAGGTAGGAGCAATATAAATAAGTGGTTAATGAAATATCTACACCCTGTATTTTATTTGGCAATAGTCATTCACTCAATTCTGTTGTATCATAGTTCATATGTCTCTTTTAATACCGGACTTTACCCTGTAAGCACACCATACTGGCAGCTTGATGGCTAGGGGGAACATCAGTGAGCCTTTCTGCAGCCCATGGATAAGTACTTACTGGTTATCTTCTGATGCTTATCCTCAGTCAGGTCAAGTGATTTATGTGCCACAACTGCTGATTTATACTGAGATCCACGCTATAGTCCACTTTATTGCTATCCCTCCAGCTTGAACAAAGTCTCTCTGTTAACACCTCTGCATAGCATCTTTGCAGCCCCGGTGAGGAAGGGCCCATTGAGTGTTGAATCTCTGAGCAAAATCCTTCAGGTGTTGTTTGCCTCTTTTCCACCCTTCCTGTACCACCCTCCCTCCTATCTTCCTTCCATCCTCATCTTGATGCTCGATTCCCCAACTACTAAGGTCACTGTGTATGTTTTCAGTAAGTCTTTAAGTGTCACTGGTGAGTTCAAAAGCATGTTCCAATTTATTTTCTCTGGCTGTACTTATTCTTGACCATCAGGAGTATTTAGAAAGGTATACCATGCCCTTTTCTGTATTGATTATCTTATCTTTGAATGCATGCAAGCCCAATGATATTAAGCTTTATCCTGGTCCATGTTCTGAGATTCCCAGACAGCAATTAAACCTCCAGCTTCTGTTCTTTTTAGTGGTTGTTTGGGAAACTGAGCAAAACATACTGTGGAAATAAACAGGGAAAGCTGCTGTTGAGGGTGATTCTGTCCTCTTCCTGCAGAACAATAACAAAAGCGTTTCCTGAGAACCCATGACTCCTATCTTACGTGTTGAAATGAGCTCTTGTTTCTCAGCTGCGCATCTGCTGAACCTCCACGAAATGCATGGCATTCCTGAACATAGAAAAATCATAACAATAATTTTCACAGCCAGACTGAAAACCATTTATAAGAAATTTTCTTGAGACTGCAGCAGATGGTTACAGGTATTAAACTGTCACTACCTTCATGGGTTTCCCCAGAGGCAAAAATCAGCACAGCATCATTGATTTGAAAGGAAACAGACTGCTGTAAGCCATCTGCATTGTTTGCCAAATAATTTTAGAAAAGAGGAGAAAGTAAAAGAATATTCAAAACAAAGGACCTTCTCTTTCAAGGCTCTAATTAACCTCTTCCCTTATGTACCTCACATTCCCTATCAACTTCAACAATTCTATCTTTCAAAACTGGACAATCTCTACAAAAGGCAGATTTTTAGCACCACAAAAAATAAATCAGGTGCCTGTTGAAGTCCTTCAGGTTCTAGATAGCTTTATAGCAAAAAAAAAAAGGATAGCAGAAAACCCTTGTAGTTTTTGGTTTGCTTTTTAAAATTCCCCCTTTTTTGTAATTATGGCTCTCCTTGGGGGTTTTCTCTAGGGAGGGAAAAAGTGGGAAGGACAGTTGTTTTCTTTCCCAGGCGTGGATAGAGCACCACTTCCCTTCCTTGGGGTGGCAGGGGGTCGGCTTCCAATAGAGGAAGGCCAAGTTTGATTCCCCCTTTGGATATACAAACTTCATTTTTCGAATGTCTCAGAACTGAGCTATCAGAGTACCAGCTCCCAGCTAGGGTTTGGGTTTAATGACTCTGCCACACTCTTTGGCCCAGAAGGTCTGGGAGCGTGGGACAAGTTCAAGACCTGAAATTGAACCTCTTCTGGGAAAGTGCATTGTGCTAACTGAGAGAGACTCCTGGGACAATCTACTTTAAATAGCATTTGTTTCTAAGTGCGATAGTTCATGTGAAAATGCATGCAGCACTAGTTCTTACAAATGTTTCACCTCAACTTGTACTCAGTATAAAGAACAGTCCCAAGCAGTTGCTGGATTTGCAGGATGTGGAAGGGAAGAACAAGGAGGGGGCAAAAGTTCAGCTTTTGTAATATGTAGGTATAGAAACTGGATTTTCATTGTCTCCCAGTGCTCCCTCTTTCATTCGGGGCTGCAGAGGCGAATGCATGGGAGAAAGCAAGGCTGTAGCTTCCCAGAACACCGCAGCTGAAGCTTGCCAGACACATGGTGGCCATCAGAAGGTTGTAGTGATTAGTCTAGCTGTATAAATAAACATGGTTGAATTCTGCCCCAACAAAGAATTGTTTGCTCTGTGTGACTCTGCTGCATGGACCATGCTTAGGTCAGGGCTGCATGGAAAATAGAGGAAGAGATTGGATTGTAAACTCTCCCATATTGCAAAAGCCAGGGAGAAAGAGATTTTGACTGGCTTCTATTTAACTATAGGGGGTAGGAAGAGAACAAAGAACACCTCCCCACAAAGTTCTAGCTGAGTTGGGGTTTTTGCACTTTTTATGCTATGGTGGGCTTTTATGCAGTGTTCACCGCAGGGATAACAGGGTAGATGCTAAGGTCAGTCCTTGTGGCGCTCTGTGAGGGAGACCTGTCCCCTGACTTGTACTGAGCGGTGAGTAGGACAGCAGAGCCAGTGAGTAGGAGAGTCCCTGGGAACTAAATAAATATGTTGTTTGCTCTTTTTTTCCTTCTGTCATTTTTTTTACTCGACCTTTGTTTGACAGTGATACTGGCTCAGCTGATATGTATTCATAGCCATTCTAGCCTCTTCAGGAGAGCTGATCGTCTGGGGATAGCATCCTTGAGGCCTGTGAGCCCTTTGTATCTTGCTGTCAAGTACAGCTCTGGCAGCATGTAGATGTGGAACACAGAGGAGAGAAGCAACCTTGTACTTTGTTGGGAAGGACACTGAAGATTAAATACTGAACCTTGATTGATGGTTTGTTCTCTACAACTCTCTTTTTAATTAAAGGACAGTCCCAGTGCAGGTTCTGCTCCACTCTTGCACTGCATGGTCAGCAGACACGTTCAGTACTGCTCTGAGAATTACTGTGAGGCTACCCAAGGGACTCCACATAAACTAGTTTGTCTGCTGAAAGCACTAAAGCAATACTAGCATGGGGCTGAGTTTAGTGGTGGTGTAGAGTCATACTGACACAATTCTGCTAGTTTCAGGACAGAAGGCAGTATCTCAGAATGTTTCAGAGCACTGACAGCTACTTTGAATTAGTACAAAAAGACTGCCCAAGCAGAACAGCAGACAATACTGTTTGTGGAATCTGTGCTAACTGGCATGGACTGAGCTAAAAAGTCTCTGTGTAGTACAGAGATGTTCTTTTTGTGCTATAAAAAATGAACTGACTTGTTCGGAGCTAAGCTTATGCACTTACAAGACATTCCGTGGCAAAACTGGGATATGTCCTAAATCACTCTTTCAGACTACCTAGTATAGTATTCGAGGCCATTATTCTGAAGTAGTCTACATCAGCAGACCCTGGAATCCCCCATTCTGGAGGATGATGATATCAAATGTGCATCTCCTCTCATTTTGCTATCATATGAGGTAGCCTCAGCACTAGGGAATGTGCAGATAAACATATTCTAACGCAGCAAACAACAGCAACAATACCTACGCTAAGACTGGAAATACTTCTCTAATAGAAGATACGAAATAACAACATTCTGAGTAAGTTGCTGAATGCCAGGTTCAAGACAGCTCCACTCTGGCTTATCGCATTTTATAGCAAAATACTGAAAATGTCATTGCCTTATTTAAAATCTGCCTCCTGATAGAACAGTGCATGTATCTTGTATGGTTGCCTCTATACAGACATACTGCTGGATTTATTTTTAATGCAACGAGAAAAACTTCACTGCAAAGACTTGGGTTTATGACTATTTAGGACTTCTTTCTAGGACTATGGTATATTTTTCTGTGTAGATCTTCATGACTGTAAGGTACTATCTAGAAAGTTGCCTGGAAAGGGTAGAGGAAAGACAAGTAGCAAGTTCTGCTCACTCTGAAGGTGCAGTATGCTAGACCAGCTCCACTGCTTCCTGTGATCGTGGCTCTACAGCTCATTTAATCAGATCACATAAAAACTACATGGCATACTGCATTTTCTTTTGTATACCTCTCCTACAGTGACAAAAAGTAACAGTATGGTTAGTTCAGGTGGCCAGTGGGATTTCCTGTCCTGTGCACCACAGCCCATCGCTTCCCTACCTCACACACATCCACAAAGGTCACACAATGCGCATCTAATGCAGCTGCAGAATACTGGTGATGGTTATGAAAATGGAAGGGTATTGAGGTGATGTCCTGATACTGGAATATCCTGAGACTGGTGCTCTCTATCTTAAGAATCCCATGACTGAGAGCAATTGAACAGTATGCTGTTACCTCTGCTAGCTAATCTCAGCAGTCTCAGCATCGTTCTGTACAAATGATCCATGTGGCACAGATTTTTAGTTTAACGACATTATGTTATGTGTTATCTTTGGTCATTATGGGTGAGGGCTTATCCTAAACCAAATAAATTGTCAACAGTAACTTCTCTGATAAAGTTAAATATTACTTTGTAAAAAAAATTCCCTTTTCAGTCTTCCACTGTGGTGCATATTGTTTTTGCCATCATTCACAAACATTGCCACTATTGTGATCAATAAGTAACAAGTCTGTTCATTAACTAGCTCTTTCAAGTTCCCAGATAAATAGAACCGAAGAGGTTTTCAGACTATTTCACTCCAGGCACCTTTTTCTTCTATTCTGATGTTAAATGGGTGGATTGATAGAGGATGAAAATTTCACATGAAGCAACTGATTTAGAACTGTATAAAATAATGAGCTTAAAATCAAAATGTTTGCCTGGGGAAGTCTGCATTATCAAACATTACTTAACAGGGATGCTAATGACTCACTTAATTCTGATGTTCCGCTCCTTAAATGAAGGCAACAGCAAAAGCTTAGTAAGAATAATATTGCTGTTAATAAAGTTAGCAACCTCACATATAAATTTTAAATCCCCCTGCATTGCCAGTGAACTGTGGTCCTCAGGCTAGATATAGCAATAAAATTTAACAGACTGTAAGCATGCAAAATGTTCTATATAATCTGCAATTTTAAAAAATGATTGATAGATTTTGAGAAGAGACACACTGTTCCTGAAGTCGAAACTTTTTCCAGTAATTACCACCGGGAAGGGATGACTAATTACAGTTCTCTCTATGCTACATGATATACATAGCAGACAAATACACTAAAGAGTTTTGATTTAGGTGTTCTCCATTTGGTAGAAGGAGTTAACCTATTTTTGGAAAAAGACCTATGTGCCTAAAGGCTGTAGGCTGACTAAAGTCTTTGTACTGTGCTTTGTAGAATCAAAACATTTTCTGATGCTGCTGTAAGTCAAAGTCAAAGCTTTTGAATTCAACACAATATGCACAATTACTCATAGTGCAATTACATTATTATTATTAAAATTGTCATCCCTTTAGTTCAGCCCTGCAAATGGGTGACAGCCAAAACAGCAGCCATAGGTTCTCGTAACATGACAGATAAGTAACTTTCAGCAATGGTTGAACATGGCAAGACTGTTGAGATTTCTGTTGCCTTCCTATTTTCATCAACCTGTTGGAGAGGGTCCAGAGGAGGGCCACAAAAAATGGTCAGAGGGATGAAGCACCTCTGCTATGAGGACAGGCTGAGAGGGTTGGGCTTGTTCAGCCTGGAGAAAAGAAGGCTTCGGGGAGACCTTATTGCAGCCTTCCAGTACATAGAGGTGTCTTGTAAGAAAGGTGGGGACAGTCTTTCAGCCAGGCCTGTTGTGACAGGACAAGGGATGATGGTTTTAAACTGAAAAAGGGGAGATTTAGAGGAGATACAAGGAAGAAATTTTTTTACACTGAGGGTGGTGAAACACCGGCACAGGTTGCCTGGAGAGGTGGTAGAAGCTCCATCCCTGGAAACATTCCAGATCAGGTTGGATGGGGTTCTGGGCAACCTGATCTAGTTGAAGATGTCCCTGCTCACTGTAGAGAGGTTGGATTAGACGACCTTTGAAGGTCCCTTCCAACCCAAAGCATTGTGATGCTATGAACTGTCTCACCTCCTAGACCCTTCCTGTGATGAAAGCAGTATGTCTGGGCCTGGGACTACCTCCACCCAAAACAGCATGTTTTACTTTTGGAGTTTGGAGGGCAAAAGCGCCACTGGGTACATTTTCCAAAATTTCCTGTAGCAGGTCTTGCAATCTTGACCTGCAGAAACGTTGGTTGGGGAGAACATCATTAAGAGCAAGAGAATTGCATTCTTCCCTGTACCTTGGCATCAAATGAAAATTCCTGTGTTTGGTATAGGTGGCAAGGTTTTGGTAGAGGGGTAGATGCAGGGCTGGGTTCTGTGGAACGAGTTCAGAGCCTGCCCTGAGTTGGACACAGCCGTTTCCAGATGGCTTTGCAACAGATCCACCACAGGACACAGCAGAGCAAATCAGCCAAGTTGGTGGCACCTCTATAAATATATACTTAAAATCTGCAGACACTGATGGGGGTGGGAACAGAAGATGAAAGGAGGAGTGAACAAAAAGAGTGAGAAACCACAGAGGGGACACCACAGCTAGAGGAGTAGGAGGTGCTCCATGGTGGAGCAGCCACACCACTGAAGGGACTGCAGTCTGCTGACCCACACCAGAGCACAGGAAAAGCACACAAAGAAAGGAACTGCAGATAGAAACAACTACAATCCCCCGTGCTGCTCATTGCTTCCCTGAAGGAACCAAGTGTAACCTGCAGTGATAACAAGAAGTGAAGATAAGTGAATTTGAGCCTAGGAAAGGAGGAAGATAGGTGTTTTAAATCACAGAATCCTAGAATGGTTTTCATCGGAAGGGACCTTAAAGATCATCTAGTTCCAACCACCCTGCCATAGGTGGGTAGACCTTGCACCAGATCAGGTTGCTCAAAGCCCCATACAGCCCGGCCTTGAACACCTCCAGGGAGGGGGCACCCACAACTTCTCTGGGCAACCTGTTCCAGTGTCTCACCACCCTCAGAGTGAAGACTTTCTTCCTTATATCTAATCTAAACCTACCCTCTTTCAGTTTAAACTCATTACCCCTCGTCCTGTCACTACACTCCCTGACAAAGTGTCCATCCTCATCTTTCCTGTAGACTCCCTTTAGATACTGAAAGGCCACTATAAGGTCTCCCTGAAGCCTCCTCTTCTCTAGGCTAAAAAACCTCAGCTCTCTCAGCCTGTCCTCATAAGGTTTCTCTTCTGTTTGTTTGTTTCTCATTAACAATTTGCTAATTACATATTTATGCTAACTGCCAATAAATTAAGTTAAATTCTTCAAATCCAGTCTGTTTTTCACACAACAGTACCTGTTAAGTGACTTGTCTGTCCTTGTTTTGACTTATGAGTTTTCTCCCCCCTGCTCTCCCTGGCTGCTGGCCGAGGCCAAGCCACCACAGTGACCTTGAGAGCTTTTAATGCACCCTGACCCCAGATCTTGAGCTGGCTTTCAAAAAACACATTTTCTTTGTAGCAGAAACCTTAGGTAATCTCCAAAAGCCAGAGTGAAAAGGCCAATGATTTTGAAGTATTTCATAGCCTGAAATCTCTATAGTTATTTTTAGAACTTTCTTCTGGTGGCCTTCAGCATTTCCAGATTTAAAACCACCTTCAGAAAATTAAAAAAAAAAAAAAAAAAATCACACACCCCCTCCCCCCCCCAAAAAAAAAACCCCATGAACAAAACAGAACATGAATAATTAGTATCTGAGATGTCTTGGAGAAAATATGGTGAGATAAACTGGTTTTAGAAGGAGTAGGATGAGAAAGGAAGGGAAAAGAGCCTGAAATGCCATTGTGAATTCTTTGTTTCAACTGCAAATGAAAACAGCTCACAATAGATACCACTGCTTTAGAAAGGAGTTTTATACTGACAGCAAATGATGCTTAACATGCAAGGCTATAAAGACGCATTTATCTTCTTCTGTAAAGGCCATTTATCTTCTTGTTTTCTTGCAGATGAACTGGTTGTCTTCTATGTTTTATTGCCCATTTGCTCTTCTACACTAACTGCAAATACCATTATGTTTCTCAATGCTGAGAGTACCGTGTAATTGTTTGACAGTGGTTTAATCTATTAAGTGTTTCACAGAACAGCTCCATGTTCTGTGCACTGATAATTATTTAAATGCCATCTGTAAAAAATCCATTTACTTAGTTTCTGTTGATTTCCTGGGAATTTTTTTTTTATTTTCACTACTCATTAAAGCTTCCTATTTAGTTTATCAAGGTTAAGACAAGTACATTGACAATGAATTTAAGTTTCAAGTGTATTCTTGTAATAGAGGCTTACTGAATTCTACTTGCTACATTCCAGACTGAGTACAGGATTAGAAGCCACTCTAATGTAATCTATAAATCATATTCTTTTCACTGGTTTGTTGACATTTTCAACAACTGCTGCAGTCAAGTGATGAGTGATGAGTGATGGATGAAGTGTTCTGCACTTCATCTGGTCCTGTACTGTTGCATAGTGTTGCAGTGTGCTGTGAAACGGCTTCTAAGGTCTACCACAGGGGCATCAGTACTTGCACAATGGCTCTTACACATGCCTCAGGTTCCTCACAGGCCTGGATGGTGCCTGCTCTTTAGAAGTGCTCAGGGTGAAGGAGTAAGGATAAAGCTTCTAAGTATGGGATGACATTTTCACCGCAACAAAATAAAAAGTACTAATGGGACTCATGCTCCAAAGTCCTTTGGGCACATCTGAAATCTCCCTGACCGTGCCCTTGCAGAGAGCATGAGGGCATCTCTGGTCTGTGTACAGAAAGCAGTGCTAGGAACTGTCTGGGGACAGGCTACCACGGTGGGATGCCTCTGCTCACAATGCTTCAGGAAAAACTTTCATTAAAGGCAGAATCCAAAGAATCTTCAGACCATCAGTGAAAAGCTTAGAGAAGCTGAAGCTGTGGTAACTGCCGCATTTACTGTTGAAGCAACTGAGTATATTCCAGACACATGTATATATTAAAAAAGGAAGAACAAGTCTCTTATTCCTTTTAAGAAGCCTTTTAGTCATATTTTTTTTTATTTTATTTTGTCCAGTCTTCCTATGCATCAATGAAACATTACTTTTCTCTTCTTCCTTGTGGGTTTTCAACTTCATAAAAAGTCTGGAATTCTAATCAAAATCAACATAAAATGAATTCACAGATGATTATTTTTCTTTCCTTCCCAACTCCCTGGAAAGATAATCAGCAAAGCCAGAAACTCCTTATTGTAAGCTTTTGGCTTCTGAAATATTCTCTTAGAAAAGTGAAAAAGAGGATTTTTTCCTATGAAGAATGAACATTTGACTTCTGAGTTCTCCTTTCTGTTTTGTCTCTCGTTGTTATGCATTTTTGGAGCACAGTGTGATTGGTCCGCCTGCAAATTTCACAAGGGTGATTTTGTTATTAAACATAAATTCTCATCACTTCCTATTACACACGCACCCTTCATCCACTTCTAAGGGGCTACTGTACATATCAGATTTGTTGCTGTAGTCACTTGTTTTTTTGGCACAGCTGCCCTATTATGGCAAACAATCGGCATTCTAACTGTAACTTAAAGTTTAGATTGACCCACGTCCTTTAGATAATTGTATCCTTTATTCATAAGAAGCTCATTTTTTCCCAGGCGCTACTGTTGGGTTTTCAATTTCAGTGTAGTTTAGGGAGTGTTTACACTGGATACTTTTAAATTGGTCTAAATTGAAAACCTTCAAAGGTGTTTGACTTCTGGCATACCTTTGTGGACTAGTATGCGGCTGACATGCTCAAATTATCTGAGACGTCTGGGTCAGCTGTTCTCAAGGATTTACTTATATTGGGGGAAAGTACTGCAGTACATTTCCAAAGGTTTTTATCGGTTGTGGTTGCTGTAATGCAAACAGCTCTCCAGGACTTGCCTATGGTTAGCTAGTGCTGATAATGTGGAAAAATTGATGGTTTTGCTGAACATGATAAGTCAGACTATGATGTATCTGTGGCTTCGCTCTGAGTATCTCTTCTTCGCATGCTTCTCCCTCTCATTTTAGCGGACATTAGGTTCTGCCATTTGCAGAAACCGTGCAGCATTGTTCTAATGCTTTAGAAACATTTTGCAGTTATCTTACCTATTTGTGTCCTTGGTATGTAATCCTTCCTAATAACTCAAAAGAGAGAAAAGCCTACTAGTTCATGAGTTCATACATATACATGCCTCTGTGTGTGATGCTTCAGGTTCTGAAAAGTGCTTGGTAATATACAGAAATTAAATATACAGAAATTAAAACTTGTCAGTGCTTTATTAAGTCATACTGATGACACATTGGATGGGAGTATCCAAACTCACTATCTGTCCCTATCCCACAGCTTGGCTCTGAATAATACAAGAGAAGTAAAGACAGCAGAGGACTGGTGGAGTAAGTTATCCTATGTTATCAGAAGAACAAATTATTTCTGCCTTTCCTCCTCAACTTTTCCATCAGCTTCCCCTAGAAAACAACAGTGAGGTTTCTGAGGTTTTGCTTTTCCTTGACTCTGTCATGTTATTTTTGAGATAATTCAGACTGACTCAGTTACCCTGCTGTCAAGCCTGAGAAACTGCACTGACTGCACCAAATGTGCTCAGGTGGGTGTAACCATCGCAGGAGACTTTGGCAGCACGGCTGTGAAAAGGAACTAGCAAACAGGATTGCGTGTAACTTGGGTAACAGGGAATAAAGAGAGATGTGCAAATCCACTCCAGCCTGATGTTTCGCCCACTAGTACATTCCCTCCAACTGGAGTTTTAATACTATATATAGAAAAACAAAGCCTTCTGATCCCACCATACAACATGATTTCTGTTCAGCTGGAGCCTTGTCCCTATCTCTACCTGGAAAGCTGCACTATTAGTAACCACTGTCTCCTCAAATAGATAATATTTCCAAACATGCTATTTCCAGCCCTAATCATAGCAAACATGGAGTGTGTGAATTTGTTCCACTCCTCTGGGAATTTGCCACTGGGAGTGGTGATTGCCTGCATCCAAAGAGAGACTAAGGATCAACGCCAGGTTCTTTTTCCTTATCGGTTTCTCAGCTCCAAAGAATTGGCGGCATTCAACTTCCCTCCTTTTACATTCTTCCCACTCAGTGTCCACCCACTGTTGTCACGTCACAGGTCACCACATCCAAATCTCTGTTTATCCCTGGGTTCTGGGATTATTTTTAGTATGGACTTTAATCTGTTATCATCTAAGCAGTGCAACAGTTCTCAGTGATGCAGGTAAAGAACATGCTATTATTTGTACCAAATCATTAATTTCTGGAGAGTGAATCAGATCCTTTTATAAACCTCTATAAATAAAATGTTTTGCTTTTCTACAGCTCCAAGAAACTAAAAACATTACACATTACCATTAGTTTGCAGAAAAAAAAAACCTAAAGGAAACATTCCCTGAATATGAAGACACTTTCTTTTACCCTGAAGGAAAAAAAACAAAACAACTCTCTAACAGAATAAGATTTTAGAAATCTACTTGTAAAAGCTTGCAAAATCATCATGTCTTTACCATTCTTTCTGTGGGTATACAGCCTGCATGAAAAAAGACCAAACATGAGGCACGGCGTGTCTGGAAAAAGAAGCTTTAAAATAGTAGTTGGCATTTTCCAGTTTATTGCACTGAATGTTAATGCACATTGGGAATTCATAAACACGGAGAAATGATTTAGAATTCCCTTCCTGTATAACAAACACAGCAGGGCAGAGAAGTGCAAAAACTGATACCATGTTGTTACAGCTAGGATCAAATTGTATGAATGCTGTTTTAATCTCAGCTAATTTCCTGCTCATACTCCATGCTGTACCTAGATTCAACCTACGAGGAGAGGTTGGGCGACTTGCATATAGGACAGCTTCAGTTTAGCTCGTTCAGGTACTAGTATGCATGACCACGTGTATAGACGTTACTTAATGGAGATGGGTCCATGGACCCAAGTACCAGTACGTGGTCATGCTCCCATTGCAGTCGTGCTCCCAAGCCCAGTTCTGGCGAATGCCAGTTAGCGTTCTCCTGGGGAACAGCCTAGGGACAGCAAAGGCCAATGAAGGCTCCCAGTTGGCTCTGCAGTCCAGGTCCTTCTGTTTTGGGAAATGAAGGGAACGTGGCTGTGTAGACATAAGCTATGCTGTGACACTTGCCCTCTGGGCCAGTACCAAGTCATGGCTTGCTCTAGTTACTAGCACAGGTGTAGCTCACATATAACCTGGTTTTGCCTACATGAGCAAGTCTGCAGGGCCTCTGGTAGGCTCCCTTCAAACCCCACATGTGCTGTGCTCACTGCTGTGGAAGGTGAATTGCAGCTAGCTCGATTCAGGTAAGGCTGTGTGCTGTGGCCCATCCCGTTAATTACACACCGCAGAGCCTGCAGCAGAATGAGAAACAATGACCTTGCTGCAGAGGCTGCTGGCTACGTTAGGAGCTCTTCTCTGAGGTGGTCAAAAGGGGAAAGGTGCCACAATTTGCTTTGCCTTTCCCTTGAACTGGTACCTTAATTTTCAATAGAAAGGAAGTGTGACCGAGGTACTCTCTATATATTTGCCAGTGCTAATTCCAGAGTGTCTCACTCTGCTAAAGCTACCATGGATCATCTTGGTGGCACTTGTCAGTGAAATGCAAATACTCCTTCAAGAAAACAAATGTGCACACAATGCGTACATGCACACGTATGTATGTACATATATATAATATAAATATGCATATCTAAAAGGCTATTGATTACTCCTTAGTCCCTTTTGTTCCCTTTCTGCTCCAGGGTGAGATAACATTCCCTGTTGCTGGTTTTATTCACATTTTTAAAGAAATGTCACCCAAAAACATTGTTGGAGCAGTTTACTTGTCATCAGAGTAGTTGCCTATCAGCTTCCTTCTCTTTTGGTTTAACTTCGAATTTTGGGGAAAAAAAATAAATAGATCTTTTGACATACTAAAAAACTGTGCTTGCCAGATGAAAAGAAATCTTTGTGTCTGTATGCAATGAATTGATTTCACGTGATTCTATCTAACTTAAACAACCTGAAAGACATCTCTGGCAGGTGGGATGGAAAATTAAAATATAAAGGGAAGCCAACCTCATTCAAATAAAAAAATACCGTCTCTGCTATCCCTCTGGCAGGTTACATGCAGTCCAGATGAGTGAAATTCCTAACCGAGCTACTCCACATCTGTTTCATAGAGTGACCAGCACAAAAATAACATTCTAGCATAGCTTAAATTATGTATCTTTAATCAAGGCTTCACAGGTAATGCAAAGGAGTTGCACAAGTTTCATAACTCTAACATTTTTTGCTGTACATGACAGAACATTATGAAGATACTAATTTTGTCTATGGGACATCCTGCAGTGCCATCCAAACACATCCAGCCCTGGAAGATCAGGTCATCATCAGCCCAGCTCTGCTCAAATAAATGCAAGGTGTGTTAGTTGGAGCAAAAAGCTCCAGCAATGTGACTGTGCTGCTTCCCATCCTAAGCAGTTCTGCGAGACACTGCCTGGCACAATGTAGACACATCCCTAGGATAAATCATTAGCCTCCTATAAATTATCAAAGGGCAGACATATTCCAGTTGACATCATCTGAAGATTTGAATCATGGTTTGTAATTAGGGGACATATCTGGATTTGAGAATGAAACATAAGCACCCAGAATAAAACACAACCACTCATTCCTGAATTGAACTGCAAACTTTTCCAGGTCCATCTTGTTTGGATTCTCAAATGTATTGCCAAATTTTTGGTGGGAGGAAAGGAGGTTTTACTTTCTTTTAGCATTTAAAGAAGGTACTTAGGCTATTCAGTCACCAAATGAGCCTGGCTTTTTGCTATACAGAAGCTTGAAGGCATAAAAAAGTGAGAGGCTGAAGATGTTTTCTTTTTAGTATTATTCTTGCATTTAATATTTTAAAATACTTGAAAAACAGAATTTAAAGTCAAGTAACCCAGAAACAATGTGATACACTCAAACAATATATAGAATTACGTGTTCGAACTGGTTCTTTTACATGCTTTCCCTCATTTTAGTCTGGTACCTAGCAGCAGTTGTGAAAGTGTCCATGGTGTTCACTGGGACAAAGTCCAGGAAATAATAAAGAAGCTTCTGAAAACATATTTGAAGTTTGAAACTTCTGAGAATTGAAAGGTCCTTCTTGATCCATATTAACACGAAACTGAGAAGTGCCAACAGTTTTATGAAAAATGAAAATCCAAAAATGCCACTGCCGACTAAACTATAGGCACGTAAGTGACAGTAGGTTATGGACTGGACACTGGAATTCCCTAGCGATGAGGTTAGGTATTACTGTGAGTAAAAAATCAATCTGTATGCTTTCAGAGGAAAAAAAGTTTGTTTTGAAAAATGCACAACTTGAAGTAAAAGTGCATTTTACAAAAAAATTCTACCTGTGACATCCAGTACTTTTTCCTTATTTCAGCATTAATAAATCCCAGTATCAGAAATATTAGAAACGCCCTCTCTTCCTTCTCAGTCTGTCACTGCTTTGATTACATAATTTTTTCCTATTCTGTGTAATGGCATATGACCATGGGTCAGAGTCACTAGTTCATTTTTGCTAGCAGTATCACTTTATCTATGCTTATCAGACTCCTAGTGCACGGAATTGTGCTCCCTACAAAGGCAGGGCTGTGAAAACAACAGACTGCTGTCAGGTGCCCTCAAAATCTTTCACTTTTTATTGTGGCTCTATCTTCTATCTCCTGTCTGTTTTCTCTACTCATTATTAATTGGGTTTTGATGTAGCTTCTACTGCAAGCTTATTCTTTCCACAAATAGAAGGGGATAGTCTTCTTAGAATGCAAAGCGTGATTTGCCCCCATCACCACGTACATTACTCTCATGGTCCTTTCTCACTCCTCTCTCACTGTATCAGCAAAGGGATGACTTTTTCTTTTTACTGATCACCTACAGCATTCAACTGGTACCTTTATCTCAAGAGGATTTTTTTAGTAGTCAGAATTAACATTACTTCTGGCAAAAAAAAACCCAAACAAAACCTGGTGATAATAACAACAACAATAACAACAACAACAACAAAAATAATGTTTTACTCAATACCGAATCATATGTAGATAAAGATACACCCACACATAATCCAACAGTCTCTCTGTTTTTACTGCTACATATCTTTTGTTAGTTTTTCCTTTAGATGGCAAAGTATCCAACATCTTCTAGACATTACTGAGAAAGTGGAAGATTTATATTTTATACCACTGGTCTGTAAGTTTGCTTTAACATAGATTCCAAGTTTTTTTGGAACAGAGAGACTTCTTGAAACCCTGCGATTAGACCAGTTGCCATCACGCAAACTCATACACATAACAGAGTACAAAGCCCTGTAAAAGAGATCATTAAATAATAGGATTTCAGCACTGGAGGCTGTGTAGCAAGTAGGGGCCTCTGGCTGCAACCAACCTCATCTCCAGATGTGCTTGTTTATCAACCTTATGGATGCTGCCGCCTTAATATTCTCGTGAAGGCTGCATTCATCGTGCTCATTTATGCATTCACAGATCAAATATGTTCTGAAGCTACTAAGCTTATAAAAAAAATTACTGTAGTTAATTTTATGCATATATTTGAGATGTCTGACAAAAAGAAGCACATCAGATGCACCACATAGGTTTGTGAAGAGCCAGCTATTTAAGTCCAACCAGTGGGGGTAATTCAACAGCATCCTTAAAAACAATGGTTGTGATGCCACAAGCATAGAAGGCAGGAGCCAGTCATTCAATTTAATCTATTATTTCGATTTGGGGTTCCATAAGTGTACCGAAAGGGGAAAAATACCATCCAACAAGAGCCTTTTTGGAGAAAAGGAGGGATATAGAGATGCTTCATCTGTCTCTGGTGCATTGCCCAGGAAGGCCCAGCCTTGGGGCTGGATAAGACTCTGTTTGCTGCTTGAGGCTCATGTCTCACAGACCTCTCTTTGACCATAATCCCACTTCAGGGGGAATGAGCAGGAACGATTTCTCTTCCTCATGCTCATTGTTCCTGTCTTTTGTCTGGAAACCTTTGCTGGGGACAACGTCTGAACCCCATCAAACATCTGCAATATTTTCAAACATCTGATAGCACTAAATTCCCATCACATTAGCCAAACCATAACAGCGGTTGCTAATTTTATATAAAATTGCAATTAATATTATCCATTTACAATGGATTATTAAATCAACTGAATACTGCTCTGACAACAGTGAAATGATTATCTGCGTAAACCAAGATGAGGATAATGGTAATCCCATGTCGATTGCATGTCATCCCACTTATAAGGATTAGGAAAGATTTCATAACAGTCCTGTTCTTCTCTCACTTGGTTTTGAAACTGATTTCTCACGTACGTTAGCAGGGATAGAATTGTAACACTGCCCATATGGAGCAAATAAAACTGGGACAAGGTCACCATAGTGCTTAATCTACTTTAAACATGAATTTTTGATACTACCACTAGCAAGTAGTTTAACTACAAGGAAACTCACCTGCATCGATGCTTGCTTTTAATTTTATTTATTGCAAGAGGCATGAAAACATTAAGCAGACTTATTCAACTCTGTAAAACCCCAGTAATATAATTTGTTGAGTTTTCTGTCCCTACATATTCCTGGGTTTAATTGCCATTTTAGTTTTCATTTGAATTTTCTTTTTCCAAGCATACCAAAAAGATCTTAAAAAGAGAACTACACCAAACCAGAAGTAAAAAATAAATAAATCAGTCTAATGGGATATAGCAAGCCATAAACTTTGGAATTCCACACTCAATTTCATTTCCAATTTTTTGAAATACAATAGTTCATAATTTTTAAAGATATGTGGGGTTTGTAGATTTTCCCTTGTTTAGCTACTCTGAAAGTTCCTCTTTGCACTCTAACTCAGAAAATATTTTAAAATTAATTTCCATGATGACTTTCAGTCATCTCCATTGCAAACGACCTTAAACTCTTCAAGAAAATAAAGAAGATAAGAAAGTTTGGAATTTTTTACCACCTTTTTCCAGCATTTATTAGTCTACGTCACAAGTAGCCTAGAGATTATATATAGTGCTTTTTATGTTCAGGGAAAGAACTCCAAATTGTTAATTCGCAAACATTTCTATTCAGGTTTAGCATACTTTTCTGACACATGATTATTCTGTGATTTATTAAAATGTAAGCCCCTCCTTTTTTGCTTTTCTGTAATTTAAATAATTACCTGAATAAAGCCTGCGAATTATGGCTTTCACGTTTCCCAGTTCAATCATGCTAATTTATCTTCTGGCAGAGAATTTCAAACAAAATTACTGTCTCATTCTGAGACATGATGTCAATAGAAGATATTCATTATTTCTTAGAAAGCACATTTCTTTATCCAGATCACAAATTTAAAAAGAGGCTTGCCAGAAAAGAACAAACTCTGCTTTAGTTCTCCCTCCTCTGACAAGCACAGAATTTCTCACTCAGACTCATCCAAAAAAGCCCTTTTTTCTGCTTCTCATCGGAAACCTTTCCATCTATTTCTTCTGTATCCTCACTGACAACTGGTGCCATCACTTTCTTTAATGCCATTTAGGATACATTTACTTTGAAAACTCATCTTCCTCACTTTGAAAATGTGCATAAAGATCTCTGGTGTCTAATCAAAGCAAACGGAGAACACAGACTGTATTCTACACTATTTTGCTTTCCACAAGAAAGGAAATCCTTTCTTGTTCAGTTTCATATACTGTAGCCTGCTGATAAATCAGGCAATTATAACTAAAATTATAATAGAAAAAGAACATGCACTAAAAAAAAATAATGAGCAAAAGTGCTGAATGCACGTCAAAGGTTTTGCACAGCATGAATTGTTCACCATGTGGGAAGAAAATCTCTTCAGATTTAGTTATATGTTTGTCGGTATGTCTGGGAAAGAGTGGCTGGATCGGTTTTGAAAACCAAATATAAATACAAAATACTCGACAAAGTTTGCAAACTTGTTTCTGCTTTTCTGTTGGGGGATGTGGAGGAAAGTTTTGATCTTTTTTAGTAGTATTTAGCTTCACATCACAGAATTTTCTGCATGTTAATTTCGAATCTTAATCTAAAACTGTCCTTTCATATGGACTCAACACTTCTAAAGAGTGTTCACTGCAGGTGTGGAAAAGAATTTTTGAAACCTGTAGATAGCAAATTTGTTTTCATTAGAGGCTAAGAAGGTACTATTTCCATCAGTAATATGGTAATGAGAGAAGAGGCACAGTAACATTCCAGTTTGGGTGTGGATCTGTTACCTTCTCAGAAGTCATTTGGGGAGCATGTCCATTTATGCATATCATGTGTAGGACCACTGTTTACTCTAGCCCAAACTATTAAATCCCTAATCCCCATCTAAGGGATGTGTTCTAGTCCACCACTTGAAAAAAAAAAAAGAATAAAAAGTGTAAGCTTTCAATGCAATACCAATGTTCTTCTCTAACATAATGTTTTATAATGGAGACAAAGAATCTGTTTAAAATTGATGTTATGATAATTGGCAATGGAAGATACAGGGCTAACTCTTCATTCAGTGGAACTTGGACAGTAGACTATTCTGGCTGCAGATACTGCAGCAACGCAAGAGGACTTATCGCAGTCTGGATCTCTCACAATAAACCACAATGACAGAAGGAAACTAATTTACCTTTTCAAACAGTGTGGCCCAGAGATGCAAAGCAAGCAGCAAAGAGACAAATACATTGTGTTTTAAAATGATGCTGGAGCAAGTTATATTAGAAAAGAAATATGTAAGTAAAACTCAGAAAGACCAGATGCTAAAAAATTAATCATCTCTCATTTTCCCTCCACTGTTACCCAACATTAAAGCACGATCTCTTGTCCTCTTGTTTGCCTGGGCACCATTTAATCTCTGCATTTTGCTTATTCATACTCCTTCCAAGCAAAGCAGGCAGACTATACAGGACCTGCCATTTATGTTGCCCGTATTTGTGTCGGTTTTAACCTTTCTTCACAGTCTATTGCTGCACTTCTGTCCAAAAGCAGCAAAAGCTGATGTGTTTCCTCCACTCCCTTTGCTCTTTTAGAGGAGTTTCGCCTAATATTCTGTGCTTGGGTTGAGTATGAATTCAAAGGGCAAGTGATAAATGTGTTAATATTTTAGAAGCTTTGTGTATTAATGGTACATATAATTTGGACCTCCCATGGAGTAAGAACCTCTTGGCTGTGATACTGACACTGCGATAAATGATGTATGTGCAATTTTTGCAAGGGAGCTTGGTGCAGCTGCCAGCAGCCTTGCTTCTTCTGCAACAGGAAACAACGCAGCAGCTTCAGCGTGATGGCATGTCGGCTTTCTCACAGCCATCCACTCCTCCTTTAATACAACAACCTTTTTGTCTGAGAGACAGTTTTCGTGGAGGAACTCGCCACTTCAGAAAATCACTTACATTCTTTTACACCACCATAAATATGCTGCTAGTTCATTGACCTACCTACTGCAAACCTTATATATTTGCATTTTAAAATCGATTCTGTTTCCTTTTGTGTTTATTTCTTAGTTGATTATGCTCTTGACTTCTGCTTTTCAGAATAGTCTTCATTTCTGTTATCCTCAGCTTTGTTCATGTTTTCTTCTGGACAAGAAACATTAGTTCCTGAAAATAACACTAGCCCTGGTCCTGCACTGAATAGTAAAAGGAGATGTAAGAAGAATGGGAAAAAGAAATACCGTCATATTTTATCCTGCGAGCAATACAACTGAAGCAAATGGAAACAAGCAGAGCTCTTCTTAAATGAACCTTGTTTACACTTCATGTTAATTTTCACTTAATTTAAATTCTTTATGTTAATTGTAATTTCAGTTCCTTTCTACTTTCTGAATTCTTGTTAAAGAGTCACTTGTAAAAAAGAAAGGATGCTCCGCATGTTTAATTAATACATAAAGCCTCATGCATGTACCCGCATCATACAAAAAACCAGATTCAGACACTGAGACGAAGGCAGAAGCAGACTTCACTGTTAAGAGTTTGGCAGAAACTTCAGATGAGATTTTATTAAGCTCAACTCAATTGTTTATCTTAGAGGGCACTAATACAAAGGCTGAACTTATATGATGAGTGAGAAATAATTTTCAAAAGGCTGAAATTTTGCCCCTTTTTTGTTTTGTTTGTTTTGTTCTGTTTTGTTCTGTTTTGTAACAGGACACCTCAGAAGCATGTATAGGAACACCCAACATGAAAAATACGAAAGCACTATCTTGTCAAAGAACATCAGCCATTAATAGACCCAAGCATCACATAACTGGGCAATGAACAGAGAAGGCACTCAGCAATTCTAGGTAATCTCTGGGGAGAAGTGGAGACCCCGCCGTACACGTACTAAGGAAAACAGTGTTTTAAAGTAAGCAATGACTTCTAATGATGAGTGTGCTGTGTGTCAGCTGAGTCAGGGGTGAAAATACAAGCCTGTGAGATGAACACAAGATCACATAGCCTATAAAATGAAATGGCCTTTTAAAACAAATCAAATTCTGCCCTAGGCAGAATGACAAACAAAAGGGAGAGCTGCAAGACAAAAGTAACCAATATATTTCAATGTTAGAAGATCTTAAATCTTCCTTCTGACCACATTTTGTAAGTACGCAAAAAGATAGTGAAGAAGAATGTAAAAAAATTCCAACTCTCTTAGAGCAACAGTAGTGATCTAATTAAAAAAGATTCCAAATGGTCCCCAAACCCAAGAGCAGGATGGCAAAACTATTAACTGTACCCTAATCTCTAACTCACTAGGGTCTCCAGCAGAGCCGAGACCAAAATTTAAAGGCTTACTTAGAGCTTTTGGATCTCTGGGCTTTCAGCTTTTCCCCCATAGAAGTCACTCCTCTTTTATTCACCTGGCAACTCATGGTACGGTGTTTTGTTATTTCTTTTTGCTTTTCATTCCCATTCCTGTGTCTGGAATTTCCATGGACTGTAAAACTCTTAAGTTTTTTATTTTTAATTCACGTTCAGAATACTGTTCTAAATTTCACACAGAAGCAGCTTTCTACCCCACAGTGCAAATTCCAAATGGGAAGCAATATGAATCACTTTTGAATGCACCATCCTGCTTTCTAACTGCCAGGGGTTTCAGCTTTACCATGGAAGTCAAACAACAAACAATTCAGCCTTTTATCCCAGGTACTTAGGAACACCAGGTGTGGATGCTAAGGACCAAATAAGTAAAAGCCTCACTCTCATCCCAGGTATATAGTGTACCTATGGATTAGCTCCATTGTCATGGAATTTCTCCATTAGCATAAGTGAGACAGTATATGTGCAAGAAATTATTTTTTCCATATATTAATTTCCATTGTTGGTCATCAGATCAAAATGTTATAACTCTGAAATCAACCTGTCACTTGTATAATCTGAAAACCTACTTACTATAGAGCTTGCAAGCATACTACTCCTACACACATGCACTCCTAGTCAAATTAACCTTTAAGTCAGTGAATATTTAATTTTTACATTGTTTTAAGCATCTCCTCTCTCCACAGTAAGTGTGTACTGGATAATAACAAAGCTGATTTTGTGCTAAATTCTTTGAGGCACAAGAGACAAAGTTAAAAGGGATACAGACCAAATAACTACCCTCCTGAATACAGAAAGCCCAAGTCCAAAGATAAAAAGGCTTTGTCAAGTGGTGAAATGCAGGCAGAAGGTAAAACCAGAGAAACTCAGGAAAGATATTAAATGTTTACATTAAATTAAAACATTATTAACCACCTTGACAGCAGCACTAAAAGTGGGCTAGTAAGGAAATTAAAACACTGGAGGCCATTATGATACATCATAAGCAGATCAAGAGCATAAAATGTCACATGTATCTTCTTTCCAACATTCTCAATAACTAAACACTGACCTTTATAAAGTGGTTCAGAGTTGTGAGAAATAATCTGATTCATTTTGACTAATGCTATAACCATAAAAGCATCAAAAAGGAAAGTCAAGCCAAGAGATATTACTTAGATTTTAAATAAGCTAAAAGCTTTCCTTTACTAAAAATGCTGTCTTTTCAGAAGAATATCAAAGACTCCTACAATCTATATCGGGCAGTTTAAATTTTCAGTAAAAAAAAAAAAAAAAAACCAGGGGTGGGTGGCGGAATCTGTGTCAAAAGTACTGTTCCGGCAATATCAAAGGATTTTATGGAAGATTATTGGTCTGATGAAAATTTAACTTGTACATTTCCTCACATCCAGGTTCAGATTTTGACCAGAGCATGTGCCAGTCCTTAGATTAACCAGGAATGCTCCTATGAAGTTCAAATCTTTGAATTTTTTGAATCTTTGTATCAGAGAGAGGAGTGGTTTGAGGCTCTTGTTTCTCATCTGACTGGCCTACCCAATGCCTGGTTACACTGAACTGGGGCTCTCCTCTCTTCTTCCATGACCTCCAAATGGAGTGCCCTCAAAACTGAAAAACCTCAGAATTTTTCCATGATCAAATTGTTGTTTTCTAAGCAACCCCATTGCTACTGTAAGTCATAGGCTTGAGTACCACAAGTAAATTGCTAGATTAAACTTAAACAGTGTTTCCCCTACTTTGATGTAAAAATACTCAAGAGAGACTGAAAACACTGATAACTATAGCAGGGAACAGTAAGATGTTGCTGCATTGTTGGGATTAGGGGTGCCTAATGTTAATTTCCCTACTGACAGTATTTGCTGTGCTTCTCTAAAAGATTAGAATCCACAGTAGGCAAGTGATTGCAATGGTTGACTTATAAACTCATACAGCTCTTTAAGAAAAGCATGTCTTGCAAATAGCTGATGTATTTAAAGGATTTCTAAAAGGATTTAGAAAACTAATTTTAATCAGGTACATTCCAGCTAGGTTTTGCCTTTGGTTTTATGTCTGCTTAGGGAGGAGGTTTGTTTATACTAATATTTTGAATCTATTATTCATGTATTAGCTGTCCGTATCATTAATAGCATCTCAGGGAAGAGCTGATCCTGGGTCTAAAGAAGATGTCTATAGCTAGATATCCATCTGTGCAGAAATCTGATTGTTGGGATTTATAGGCATACCATCTTTCTTTACTAAATGTTTCCTGCGAGGCTGTAATTCCATATGTTATTGCACAAGACAGCAAGGGAAGACCTTTCGAGTACAGAAATTAACGTAGAGCAACTGTGAAAAATAACAGTAATTATAGCAAAAGCAGTAGCTGAATAAAGCCAGACTACTCTTTTGTGCATTCACATGTAACCCAAGACTGAAGTCCAGCTCAATTATGTCTAGGTTTACAGAAAAAGAAGTAGATGGAATGTGTTTTAGAAAAAGACAACAGTTTGCTTTCTGTTGTAATACTTTGAATTGTTTTCTTTTTCTTCAGAGATGTACACTGCCCACCCACAAGGCAATACTATATGCTGGAGAGGGTATTATCTGATGCTATAGCTTATATAAAAGGAAAATATTCTCTCTTTCTATTCCTCTTTTAGCTACCCAGGACAGCCACATGTTTTATGGGTATCAAGCAGGAATACTGAAAGCGTTATAGAGGCAGTGGCTTCTGAATTTCTATAGAAAACTTTTCCAATCAGGAAAACCAGCCTCCAGCACCACTCTGAAAGACCTGTAGTAAGAAAGTAAGACCCAATATTATCTTAAGACCTAGTATCTTTCAGTGGGAAAATGGAAAGCCATCATTTTACATGAAATTCCCTAAATAGCTTTGTCCATGATATTTTTTCTGTATTTTTTAAAAGTGGAATTTCAGTTCTACATGCCAAAGGAGATGGGTTGCTGATTAAAGACGTTTGATCACACACCAGCAGACTGAAGACCTCCCACTGCCTGCCCTAACTGCTCCCTCACTTTCTCAAATGCATGTCTTTACTATTTTGACTTCATCTGTAGCCTTGTGTAATAAAAACAAAGTCATTTGTCTGGTATGTATTTATATCACTGTGATACCAGGCCTCTGTTTTCACAAATTGTTTTTCAGTGTGTCATTTCCATGCATGTTACCCTATTGCACATTCCAAAGCTACCCCAAAATAATATTGAAGGGATGCTGCTCATCCTAATATAGAGCTGAAACTATAGTCCTAACACGAAGCTGCCTTTCAGTATATATTCCATGGAATAACTTTCTTTGAAAAAAGTAATACAGCAATGTATTTGGCTGGTACTTTACTAATGCTACACACACAACATCTGTCCAAAAGAAAAATTCATGTTCAGAATAATTAACAATACATGTCGCGACTCATTAGGATCAGCACATGAAACTATTGCTGCTGGCAACTCGATTGACACACAGAAGCCAGCTAGTGGCAAAGACGTGTCGCTCCTTCTAATCACAGGATGGGGGACGTGAGATCTCTGCTGATTGCTGATCTCTGCTCTTCTCAATTTAAATTTAGTACTCACGTTGATTAAAAGGTTTTCCACTTTTTACATCTTACTTGATCAGATAAAAATTCTTGGTGCTATGTGTATGAGGCAGTATCTATGACTCATGGTAATCTGCTTAACGAAATGAATGCAGAATACAGATCTCACAGAAAAAGGAGTAAATTATGTGTGTAACTACACCATTTCTTGAAAAACAGCAAGGTTCATAATAAACTACATATTGAAATAGTATCATACCTTTTTATCATATATAATAAAAGTAGCGTGAACATGTGATACCTTTATACTAAATGATCAGAGTGTTACTGAAGGCAGAGAAAAACTATCCCTTTTCTCGACGAGGCATATTGAGATAGAACTAAAAAGGTAAAGGTAACTTCCTCCAACATTTCAGAATATTACGTACAGGAAGGCATGATTGTAACTTGTAGAGCTTGATTATCGTTCATGTGTAGGCACAGTTCTCAGGATTGTCAGCTCACCATCTAACTGACCATCCAGCCTCACAGCAATCATGCCTGTACAGTTGAAAGAGGGACGTTAAAATTTTTTCACACATAGTTTTGTTGCACAAATATTAGCCTGTGTTTCTTGCTGTAGAGGACTGAGGTCATGTCTACACCAGAAAGCTCTTCGGGCAGGACCTTGGGCTAATTACGTCTTGCACACGTTGCACTGGAAGGACAGATACTTTCTTGCTGAACTGCCTTTGCTAGTGTCAAGTGTCCTCCTCTTAAAAGACCACTTTGGCAAAAAATAAGCTGTACGCATTTTCTACTGACTATAGCAACTCTGCTGAGCACAGTTCCTCGGGGATTTCTTGAAGTGTGTTGTGGAATATCAACAAGGAGTCAGGTTTGAAGCCTGATAATGCCCTTTCTTCCAGCCCACTGTGTTTTTCCTATTCTTTGACAGGCACATTTCTGTTCTAAATTTTCATGATCCCATCTCATCTTTCTGTCCAACCTCTCAATCATAAATAGGGCCCCAGAGAGATAAGTAGCATACCAGAGCCTGCTCGCAGACAACGACAAAAACTTCCTGCAGACTCTGCTCCAAAGGTAGCCAGTGGGGCTGTGGCAGATACCAGGTGGAGTAGCTGATGATGGAATTCAGTGTGTGAAAAGGGCAGGACGTCCTAGACATCTGATGATCAGCATGGCACAACACAGCAACAGGAAGCAAGCATTAAAGAATATGCCATGTTATACTGCAGTACAATCCCAGAAAAGTCACCAGTGACCCCCAACTTCATGAAGGCTGAATTTTCCTCTGGCACAGAGACACTGGTGAGAGCAGATGGATATTGTTCATTTGCCAATCCTCAGCCCAGATGCTGATTCACTGGGGGTGAGACAGGTCAGGGAGTTTACAGTGGATATAATCCCTCTCTTAGTACTGTTACATGGGCTCAATCTGCTCTGTGGTCAATAGCACAATATCCTCACAGCCGTATGGTTGCACAGCCTCCCTCTTTTTGCATATCCAAAATTTCACTCTGTCTGGCCAAGATAGTTACCAAAGATTAATGAGCTTGGGGCTGGAAAGCCCAGCGTGAGAACAGAGTGTCAGTCAGGTGTGCCAGGACTGTGGTAACTGGAACAAGAGACAAATCTGAAATAATGGGACACCTGAAGTTTGGAAGAGGCAAAAGTGTGGTGCACAACCCAGTTTGACCCACTACATTGTGCCTCTGAGTACACAGGAACAGAGCAACAGCTACACTGGCTCAGACAAAAGGTCTAACTAGCCTCATACTTCTCTGACAGTGGCCAGCATCAGACACTGAGAGAAAAGAGGAGGTCAGGCAAGCGGTGGCACTTCTCCTGAACACTCTCCCAGCCTTCAGGACTTCCTAAATCAGAGATTTTCACATTGTGTTCCATCACCTTTAATGAATTCCTTTTCCAGTGATTTGTACTGTTGCTTTTTGAAACCCTGTAAAATTTTAGTATCCGCAACATGCTGTGGTAAGGTGTTCTATATTTTTTTAAGTTGCCTATCAAACTATATTAATGAGTTTGCTTTGAACAGGTAACTAATTTGATCTTATATTTTTTATTGAAGGAGTCAGCCAGAAATTGCTTGCTATTTACTGTTTCATGGCCATGGACTTTATGAGGTGGAAGGAAGCATAAGTAAGCATCCTTATGTGATGTGGATGCTTCATGAACAGCATTCACTAGGCAGGGAAAGTATGTGATGCTGTAGCCTTATAAATATAAGATTTTTTACAATATAACCAATAGGAATACAATTCTGGGACCTACACTTGTGGATTTAAAGAGCCAGTGCTGATCTTAGATGGCCGTTTGCTTCCTTGCTTTATACTGACTATCAATAGAGAATCGTTTGCCTTTTTTCTGAAGAGGAACAACAAAGCTGTTTAATGTGTACCAAACAGACTGAAAAATCCTGGCAGTGACTCATGGCTAGCCTGAACTGTAATGAGTAAGTATTCTTGCTGTTGCTACTGTCTGCTAGGTTTTCCATAATATTCATGAAGCGAAAAATAGCTGGATGGAGGAGTGAAGTGTTAGGACTGCTGATTTTCAATAACCTGGCACAACTAGAAGAGCTCAACAAGGCTGTAAAGATCCCTTTAACAGTCAGTCAAAACTGCACAGCATGCTGCTTTTGTCCAGTTGTTTGCATAGTTGTTTTGGATTTGGATTTTTTTTAACTTGTAAATGCCTGTTATGAGTAGGGTAGAGGGGATGATAGAGACTGTAAGTATGTGTAAATAGGAATGTCATACTCATTAGCTAGTTAATGATTTGAAAACAAAGTTATATCAAATTGTCATAAACAATGTGCAAATAGCAATACACTTCAGAGCTTATGAACTTGAACATTGATTTTTTTTTTCAAACACAGTCACACTCAAATGTGTGTGAAGTGTTTTCTGACACATCCTGTATTTTTTCCCATAGGCCATGATATGTTTCCTTCTAGCTATTTGTCTTATCCACACAAGTCCTGTTACACACTTCCTAGACCTCCCACAGCTTTCACCATTCTTCTAATATTTGTCTTGTACCTTCGACTTTTCTTTAGCCATATGGTGCATTAACCCTTCGTGCTTCTTCTTGGACTCAAGCATGCTTAGCTGTTGTATCATGAACTCCCACTGATCCCTACTATTACACTTGACAAGCACTGGAGATGTAAGCTGCCCTGCTTTTCCTGATTTTCTTTTCCTAATCAAGGTCAATTAAGGCTCTGACTTTGAAAAAGGAAAATATGCACACTGAATAAAATGTCAAGTGAGGAAAAATAAAACCACCACACTGAAAATTTGAAAAGGGTTAGATTTGCTTCAGGGCTGTTCTACAATTCAAGCCATCACAAACATCAAGGTACTCCCCAGAGCCTTTGTGAGAGGTGTTTGTGGCAAGAGAAAGGGCTAAAACGATCACCGGAGACACACTGGCACCAGGTTAGAAGTAGGTGGAGATGGGTACTGATTGTTGCCTGTAGTTAGGCTATCCGTAGCTTGTGGGTTCTTGCCATGCATTCTGTGCAGCACTGTCCAGCCCAGATCTACGTGTTTTGAAGTCCTCCTGGTTATCTGAAGGATAAATGTCCCCTTCCCTCTCCTGGATAAATTGCTCATTTCTTGTTGCTGCCGGGAATCCTTCCCTGTGGTCAGAAAGGATGTCCTCTCACTTGTTGCAGTGGGGATACAAACATGACTGAAGGCTTTTTGGTAGCCAGAAATCGTAAGTTTTGGAGAGAAGCACCAGATTATCCTTCGCCTTTCTTCATCTAATAGTGCAACTGAAACAGCTGATGTTGTTTCTTGTCCTTCCTGGCTAAAGACTTGTTGCTTGCAGAGGTGATTTTACTTTGGAGAAGGAAAGCTGGTTTAACCAGCAAGACCTTTAGCCAAAAATTTCACAGTGTAAGCTAAGTTTGAGAAATTGTTATAAAAATTGCTACAAAAAATCATGGTCCTACAGTACAAGCACAAAATGGAATTATTTACCATGCTGTAGATCATGTCTGATCCTCTAATGCTGTGCTTTGTATTAGAAAGACATTTTGTGTTATGAAGACAAGAATATTTCAAGTGTCCCTTGATTTACTTTTTGTGAAAACTAGATATAATAGAAAAACAATCACACCAACCCCATGATTTAGAAACTGTGCACTAAATACTGTAAACAGTTAGCAAATCAACATTTTTATTTGTTTTACCTGACAATGCCCACAACAAATTGTGCCAGTTTTGGAATATTGTTCAGAAAATCACTTGAGGGAGGAATCCTGCCAGCGATAGCTGTATCAACAAACATCAACAATAACACATATGTTTCTACCTGAGTAGGAAAATTGGCTTTATTTTCTTAAAACACAGTTATGTTCCTATGGATTAATTGACAGGGTAAACATTTGTGTTACCTTAAATCACTCAACCCTTGTTAATCTGAATGTATCTTCTGAGTCTTCACCAAATACTGAAATGTCTACCTCAGCCTCACTGAAGTAGCTGCTAAACTGAGCCTTTGATAATCTCAAAGTACTACTCTTTTCAGCTTCTGCTCTCCTATAGCTCCTCCGTTCAGTGTCCTGGTGCTTGGCCTTTTGCTTCTATTTTGCTTCCTGCTTGCTGATGAAGTGAGTCACCATCTCATCTAATCTCTGATTAACGAGTGCCCGCAGTCAAGCCCACAGTCAAGGAGATGAGGCAGTGAAAAGGACCGACAGGGGAAATTAAATAAACTTGGAATTTATCCATCTTTAGAAAACTGTGCAAAGTCTCTTAATCTGTATCATGCCAAAGAGTTTTTATGGCAATAGTTCTTCTTTCTATGTGCTCTCCTACCTCTCTTTGAGAAAAAGACCCGTAAAAATAAATACAAGCAAAATCATAAAGTCTCTGAACTTGCCAGAAAAAGAAGAGTACCACCTGGCTTCAAGCAGAAATGGACGCTCTAAGAAAGAAGAGCAGCTCTTTAAGCCCATTAGAACTTGGCAATTAAGAAGTGATTTTACACAGAAAGTGCCCCCACAGTATGACATTACAAGATCCGAAGAAAGGATAGGTAGAGAGAGGGAGATGCATGGGCATGACATTTTAAAGCAGAACCAAGACAGCTGGCAGACAGAAGAAAAAAAATCAAAGCTTTCTGTAAATGTTCTGGGCCTGGTACAGACAGCAGTGGAAATCAGTCTTATTCCCTTGAATTTAGGGGGACTGTTATGTACAACAGCTTAGTGTGAGCCCATCTGTCCCTTTTGCTGTAATTGGATGGCTGAGAAAAGAATAAGGGGGCTGTTTACTGATAAAATTAAACATCAGCCGTATTTTCTAGGAAAAGTCCTACAGGATAATACAGATGTCATTTCCCTGTGTGGCTGTATGTCCAGCCTTTGATGGCCGCCACATAGCATGTCAGTCTTTGCAAAGGTGCTTCTGCCAGTGCATGATGTTATAACGAGATTTTACCACAGGAAAAAGAAAGGCTAATCAGTATCCTTTCAAAACTTCAGGCGTGCACACACATACAAACCAATTTTGACAGAACGTTGTAAAATCGACTTTTTTTATCAAAAACATCTCTAATAAGGCTCTGATTTCAAGAGTACCTACACTCTTATTTTCATTCATACCACATACTTACTCTTGTTAAGCATTAGGCTGTGACAAAAAGGTACTGCATCCAACAGAGCTTGGTTTTGCTTCCTTTCAAAATTTATATTTGGAACTTTATTAACAACAGGGACTTGGTTTTACTTGTCAGCTTTGTAACTTTGACTGACAGCTGGGGTGATTTTATGATCCTCAGCACCTGCATGAATATCTCCTGTTATGCATCGGTACACTTAAGTGATAGAAGTGCACATTAAAACTCAAGTCATTTGGAGTTCCTCCCTCTTCTCCACACACAAAATACTACCTGTATATATATATGCTTTCCCCCTCCCACAGCAAGATAAAGAGGCTTAATCTTCTCCTGGGATCTGCATGATCTTCTTTTATCTCCTTAGCTGCGTTCCATATAATGAAAGTGACATCACACGGTGGCTTTCTGCCTCTTTCCACATGACTTTCAAATCAATTAATGTCCTAAGTTTAGAATGTTTAGAAGGATTTTATTTTTTATTTGGCAGTTTTAGTTTGCATATATCATTCATATTTTTTTCTTGGGATGTATATTTTTAGATCAGTGACCTTTTGGATATATGATTCATGCTGATTTAATTTTTTCCAGCTGGTACATTTTCACTTAAGCTGATACAAATGCAGTGAAACTGATACTTTTGCAATGAAACCAGCCATTACACACCCATGCTCTCTATTTTTTCATTTGAAATATATAGATTTTCTTTTCTTCTATTTTCTATTTTTTCCCAACATGTCAGTAATAACCTTTCAGGAAAAAAACAGTATTAAAAAACAGCTGAAGCACCTGTACTAATGGCACCTGTAAGAGACCAGGAGCTATTCCAAATCAGTTAATGCTATTTAATTTATCGTGGAACTATTAAAAGTCAAGCACACCTTCTTTTTATTAATGCAAGTAACTAAGTAGATTAAATATTCCGTGTATCCACCAGACTGCAACAAACTCTGCAAAAATGATTTTGTGATTCCTTAGGTTGCAATCTGCACACATGTGGCTTTTAAACCCACTCTTAAGAATATCAGTGTGTTACCGAAAATTCGGAAGAAAAACTCCTTAACACCAATGTAGCATCAAGAAGCAGGCATTTTCTTTATCTTATCAGCGCCGGGTGCAAGGAGGGTCTCGTCCTCAAATCATTGCACCCCGTATGCTGCCCCAACCAAAGCTTATATCCCCCGATTACATACATATTCATTATTTCCTCCCAAATAATCATACATATTCAAAAACGTATTAATAATTTTGCAAATCTATTACGCATGCAGCTTGAGCTTAAGAAGGTCCATTTTGTGTACTATGTCGTGTCCTACCGGTCGCCGAAGAAGTAGCATTTGAAGATTTTCATGGGAACTCTCCCGTATATGGGGTCTAATTGGTAGAGAAACTGTGTTATCAGAGTTTGTTGTGATTTACACAGGTTTCAATCAGTCTTCAAACAGCTTAGCTCGCCATTTCTCTTCTGTTTTGTCGTCTTCTGTGTCTTTCTCAGACCATGGACTTGTAGTTTAGATTTTTCTCATTCCTTTCCCAGACCACCAAGGTTTTCGTATCTCTATTGTACAGACTAGTATTTACAAGGTAACATAACAAATGAGCATGTCCATCAGCAGCTAAGCATTGCAAAAAATAAATATCATAGCATGTTATTGACCACCAAGGAGCAGACCTGAGCTTTTAATGGGTTTCTTTCACAGAGGCTATATGTAGAGAGGGAGCAAAGAGCATTTCCATGCTTACACAACCAGGCATGGGTCCTTTCTGCATTTTTATTTTGTCATGAGAAAAAAGTCACCTTACCATCTCCAGCCCTGTTCCCCTCCCTGAAATTAACCTCTTCCCTACAAAACCCACACGGACACATAGACTCACTGGAGTTTGAGAATTTGATTCACCCTTAACCTTTAGGAGGAGAGACAGTCTTCAGTTCCATAATACTTCTACATGCAGAAAGACACCTCTCTGCTCCCTCATTTTCTGCATAAAAGAGAATTATAAATAGTAGCCTGAAAAAAATAAAGAAATAAAACTGTAACAGGATTCTGAAAATTAAGGCCTTGGGAAAAATCCATGAGGCCTCTTGGTTCAAGTACAAAGGCCACATCAAACTTCATATTACGTACAAAATGTTAGGAGAAAAAAGCAGCCAAGAAAGTTGCTGAACTTTGACCTTCATTGGCGCCTTAGTGTAATCTGCAGCAAGTGGCAAAATGCGTAAGGAAGCAGTAAGCCAAGGTACCAGTCAAAAAAGGCACAGGTATTGTTCATACAAAGACATCTCGGAAACTGGCACTTAAATGTGCTTTAAACATTTCTGTTTGCAATTATATTAATAGTATTCTATATACCGGATTTTTTTTTAATGTTCTCTCAAGTGAGTGCAATGTTCTTAATGGTTCTGTGTTTCTCATAAACTGTGGTTGTCTGTCATGCTTAGGTTTGTCTGTTACTTATTCTTTGTGATCCATAAACCCAATGAGAAGTTTAAAGCACGGACACCCGTTGCAGCCATGACATAAATTGTGTATCTTTTTTAAGGACAACACTATTAAATAGTTTTACTATGAATAGTTCCAGATGTTGAGTTCATGTGTCTAAATGCACAAAGTGTTGATATTATTTTCTATGAAATGCTATTAGGAAAAAAAGTAATCAGGAAATACTCTGTAAATGCAAAGAGATCCATTGGCCATTATTTGGGAGGGTGCTATTATTTGTTGTTGATTGGTGAAATATTTCTGAAAATGTTACACACTCACTCAGATTTTACATATATTATCAGGATACTGTTAATTCTGGAAATATTTATTGACTTGCTAACACCTAACTTCCACCATTAGCTACAGTACCAGAGGAAATATAGATGCATTCATTTGGGGAGCAGAATCTGCTCCCTCTTATTTGAGTGACCAATCGCATGCTATCAATACTGAACACCCAAAATGAATAGGTTGCTAACCACCTACAATCTGAACTTTTATGAAAAAAGTATTCCACAGATATTTATGAATAGTGGTCGCACGTGTAGAAAACAGAATTAGTTTACACATAGTTCAACACGAAAATGAACTTCAGTTTCAAAAATCTGTTGGGCCAGATTCCCCTGTCATTCTTGCTTATGTCAGCGTTCATTTCTTTCACAGATTTTCAGCTCACGTCTGTTGGATTACCTTCAAAGTGAACAGATAGCAGAAACGGCCTTAATTTTTAGCAGGACAAAAGTCAGTGGAGGAAAAAAGCCATCTTTTGTTGTAGTAGTAATACTTCCTTCTGACTTCAACTTTGAGCTCACACTGTTCTGCATCACGAAAAGCCTTAATGCAACCAATATAGTCATACTAATGCAAAATCAAAACAGATAGTATAATAAAATAATTTAGATTAGAAGGGACTTCTGGAGGTCGTGTAGTCCAAACACCTGCTCAAAACAGGATCCAAGTTCAATGTTAGACCAGGTTGATGTTAAATCAGGTCAAAATAGAAAATAACCTGGTGACCACAATCATGATTGATTGTCCTCTGATACTTCAAAGTTATATCAATTACTAAACACTCTTCAAAATACCATTTAAAGTACGAGTGTTTATTTAAATAATTTTAAGTTTTGCAGCTAGATTTTATCACCCCTGTCAAGACTGATTAATTATTGACACTTCTCATAGATGAGAGATGATATTTAATCTTGGTTCTCAACTTTAACTCTTAAAAAACCCCGAAGTTTGACTGCTGAATATGTTCAAGAGGGCTTCAGTATGGGCAAGGCCAAGCAGCTTAACAAGAGCATTGTCTAATATAAAAAAAAGGGCTAAAAACTTGGAGTAAACATTAGGGCAATGTCCTGGATTCTTAAAACTGAGCTTTCAGGCTCCATGTTCTTTAAAAATCCTAGAGACTTGAATGTATTTCAGGAGTAAAATGAAACTAAAATGTAGGAGTGGAACGAAAATAGACAGATATCTTCACGGTACAAATGGAGGATCATAATAGTAGTAGCAGCCTGACACTGGTGCTGATTAGAGCTATATTTGGTGTATGACTTATAAGAAAGATGGAACTCTATAAATTAGTGAACTACAGTAAAATACATCAGCTAATAAAGAAGTGATCATAACATTAGTATGAATGACCCAGAATGATTGTTGATGAAACAGCTAACATGAAAAACTTTGGAATATAACATTTTTAAGATGGTAATACACACACCAGATACTTTATATTTGCATCAATATTCTCATTTTATATGTATTTTATTAACTGACAGAAAAGATGCTTTGTGAATTATGAGACTATTTTAATATCATAAAACAAACAATATCTCTGCCATAAAACCTAAGATGAAGACTGAATTCTGCTGAGCTCGATCATTTCAATTTAATTATTCAGTAGCCCTACAATTAATGATTCTAATTAACAGATTAGGCCACAAAGGGATTACTGCCTTACCAGCCACTTAAGCAATTGTTTGCGGCACATTGGGGAAAAGAGATCTGCAGGATAGCAGCAGATCCCCAGCACAGATTGACAGAAGGAGCTGAAAGAGTTTGAGACTGAGTGCAAGGGAGCATTTTCCTCCCAGCAGTCCCTCAGAGGTGGAGGCACAGTCCATCAGGGAAGCTTTCCTGCAGCAGCTGGAAGGCAGGAATAGTCTTCCCAGGCTGCTCTGAGGCTAGTACAGCAACACCACACTGAGTCCTTTGCTCAATTGAAAATAGATCAATAACAGTCTGGATGACAGTGTTGGTAAGTGATAGCATTTAGCTCTTAGAAAAGAATTTGGGGTCAGATGACAAGCTTCTTGTTCCCATGATGTTTCAAAGATTTCACCAGAACGAATGAGAGAGCAAAGCTTAGATGTGCATCTTTAAATCTTTGATGTTCAGAGTACACAAAATGTTTGCAAGTTTACAGAATGCAAAAAATATTTGCTGATGGTAGAAGAGTTTCAAGTGGATGAAGATAATATACCAGCATTTGTAACTACTGTGATTTAGTGATGCGCTTCTGATCAGAGATTGTAAACGCTCAGTAAGAGTCTCATAGCCATTTGAGCTTCATCTCCCAGCATTCAATGTGAGATGGTTTAGATGTTATCATTCTTGGATTAAAGCAAAATACATAAGGACAGATCACAACTGAGCAAGAGAAATATGCAATTTTCTATACCGGGAGTAAATAGAGGAATTTATGTCTGCAAAGGAAACATTTCCGTTTCTCTTGTTCATTTGCAATTTTACATTGCAGTTCTGTTTGTGGTCACATTAAAATAAAATCCCTTTATAGGAAAAGTTTCAAATATGAGGGCCACGCCAAAAGTGATGCCTCCTATTTTGTTATGTTGGCGCATGATGTCAGAGGCGGATGTTGGTGGTCTGGCAGTAGAGGTTGAACCTTCCCACCAATATCCCGTTCAATTTTGTTGCCGTGTGACAGACGGCAGCAGAGGGGCACTCTGACAGCCTGGCCTCTGACATGAAGCAAAGGCGTGTAACTGAATTCCTCCATGTGAAAAATTTTGCACCCACTGACATTCATTGTCACTTGCTGAACGTTTATGGAGACCAAACAGTGGATGTTGCACAGTGAGGCGGTGGGTGGCGCGTTCCAGCAGTGGCAACAGTGACGGTGGGTCCCCTCTGCTGGTGCAGATTTTTAAGCGAGCACGGCACGCAGGCTCTTGTTCATCGCTGGGGAAAATGCTCAGCCAGTGGTGGGGACTGTGTAGAAAAATAGTGTTTTGTAGCTGAGAATTTGCTCTATCAAATAGTATTACTGTGCTCTTTGTATCTTCTGTTGTGGTTTCCATGGGAATACATAGGAGGCATTACTTTTGGAGCAACCTACATAGATTTGAAAGAAAAAGGCATTGATTTTTGCGTCCTGATTTTTTAGTCCTGTGTGGGATTTCTGCCTTCTGCTTGCAACCAGTTTGCTGGAGAGCTGTTGAAATTCAGCTACGCCTTTTTAATATTGAAATAGTAAAATTAACTTCCTGAGATACCAGAAAATTAATGGGAAATGTGCCTAAATCACAGTGGTTTTTATAATAATTTTAAGAACTAAATTTCCCCTTGTTTTTTCTGGCTGGTCAGCAAGAAGTGTTCCTGCTCTCCTAAACCTTGCCTTGTGGCTTCCTCCACTCCTAGTACAAACGGAATCTATGTAAATAGCAACAATCAAAAGAGGAGGTGTAGGGCAAGAGTCACTCTACAGATCATTAGAAGAAGAATCCACTGAGAATCCACTTCTGTATAAATAGAAAGCCATTACCTATAACTCAGGAACCTTCTGAGCTACACACAGCTATAGGGTGAGAAAACTTTCTGAGGAAATACAACTATATGCTTGCCATGTTGTTTTGGTGCTATCAGTGACTGAGGCAGGATGTTGAAGTAGGTGGACCTTTGATATAGTCTGATATTCATACAATTTCATTACCTCGAATACACTAAATGACATTGGTAGTGGTGAATAGTGTGCAATTAGTGAAATACTAGAATTTACAAAAGTACCTGTATTGCAACTGAAGCCTGCTGTCCCTTAACACACGAGTCCACTGTAAACACCAAAACTGAAAATCAGTTCAAAACCCAACATTCATTTTTGCCAATATAAATAGATTGGAATTACACAAAACTCAGTTGTTAAAGAGATAGAACAAGTGGTTCAATTTCTCACACTCTAAATACAGAAAGATAGTTCTTTTGCTCGCAAGGATGTTTTTAAAGACTGATATGTTTATTCCTTCCAAGCCAAGCCAAGCATATATTTCTTGAGAAGGACATTCTGGAGAGAAATACAGGTCATAAATATCCTGCATGGCGATTACCTTGTCCGACACATGGACAGAAAGTCAATTACCAAAATCGTTTACCTTGAAGGTTTGAGAAAGGTTCTTTTGTTTATGTTTCATTAATGGAAGCGCTGTAAAGAGCGTTGATGGATGTTATTTTTAAAACAAAATACAAGTTAAAAAATTGTCATTAATTTGCAAAGGCAGCAGCATCTAGTCAAATGTCTCTGATTAATTCAATGAAAGCATGACCTCTTTAACCTCTCTCTGAAAGTTCAGTTCCCAGAAGAAAAGTCTCATTGCAAAATCTTCATAAGAAAAAAAATCTTGGGAAGGAAAATCTTGGCTGGCTGAAAGACCTAAAACCCTGTGTGGAAGAACAAGGCAACAGTGGAAAGAGTTTTTTGTAAAGGCAAACGGTCTGTTCTTGGTTTTACATGATCTCAGAAATACACTCTGACATCCTGCGCTGCAGGAGCAGATGCCTAAACTTGTCAGAAGGCTATAAGACAACACATTTCTGGCTGATTATTAAGAACAGTCTTATTATTTAATGCAGGTAGAGTTCCTGCGCATCAGCTGCACCTTGTCTTCCGGGAGGAATGCAGTTTTGATCCACAGTCCCTATTTAAAACAGAAAACACTGAAGCAATTATGACTTGCATAAACAGTAGTTTTTCTGCGGACCACAGCCAATTACCAGTAATGTGATAGGAGAGAGGATGTACCTGTCAGTATCTTCCTTTACTATAGGTTATTTTCTTAAGAAAGTCTTTGCTAAATCTCACAGAAAAATGACAAAAGACTGTGCGGTGCCTAGAGGTTCTCTGGGATCTCTGCTTTCTGGTAATATCTGGAAACACTGTGTTCTGGTTAATGAACAAAGGAATGTTTGCTTAGACCCTGGCTATGTTTTCACAGCAGTTGCATAACACCAAGTGGTCCCTTACATGTGCAGGACCAAGGTTTTACAGTTTAGTTCCTTTCTGATTACAATCTCTAACCTATAAACCAAAAGCATTATACTTTATACAAAGATTTCATCGTGGATGCTGGCAGGATGTTTACACAGGCATTTGCCAGAAAATTAAGGATAGCAGAATCCACATAATATAAACTTGATTCTCCTCAGCCTATTTCTCAGCATTTATTTCTGACAAGAACTTGAATCTTAGAAGTGTATATTCCACCAGTCCTCCTTAAGAGGCTGTACATCTCATTATCACCTCAATAAACTTTAGAGACTGCAGACATCACAAGACCCTTTAGCACATCATTAGATCTTTTCTCACTCCATTAAAAGAAAGGAGAAAGAATCTGGATATCTGAAACCTGGTTCCTAAGTACAAATATCTACCCTTCAAAAATGTATTCTATCATTGCAAATCTTTTTAAGTAAGAGAGAGTTACTAAGTAATATAGGAGAAAATTAAATTAAATATAGGAGAAAATTAAATTAAATATAGGAGAAAAATTAAATTAAAAGGGATTTTAATTTAAACATCTGAGTTCAACACACTTGGATGATTCCCTGTGGAACATGTTATGTTTTTTGTCCCATGTGAAAGGAAGCCAAAGCTAATTATAGAACATAGCACTGGGCAAGCAAATAAATCAAGCTTTGCACTGCTGAATTCTCACTTCTGCAAATTAACAACTATGGGTCTGTTAGTATAGACTCTTCTGTTACAACAAAAGGATACCAAATGTAAGTATAGTTGCTTATCTTAGGATAAGAAGATGTAATCCAAAAGGAATTGTCCACTTCACAAGAATTCATAGCCATTGGCTGAATCACCAGACATAAAAATGTTCATTAGAAGGAGAGCATTAGCTCAGCATACAACACTGCAAAAGCCCACTCAAAGTATCTCTGTAAAAGCTGGGTATACGGCATATGATTTCAGCGCTGGAAATATAATCTCAAATACTGAGACTGACATATTATTATGTCCTGTACATTATATGTGTAGTAGAATGTGCATTCAGTAATCTGTATACACATGATTTTGTGTGTGTGTGTGTAAGAGAGAAACAAAGACAGAGGGAAAAACATGTAAATAGTCTTCTAAACAGAAACTTCCCTGAAAGATAACACTAAAATTTCCATGTAACTGAAAAAAGCCCATGTAAAAAAAGCCTCTACTCCCATTGCACACCCAAGAACCTGTAGCGTAGAAATGGTGCAGTTACCTCCATATATGCAACCCAGGTTGATTAGCAGACTATTTGAACATTCAGATTGAAAGATTAGTTCAAGCAATCACGTTGGCCACTAGCTTGCATGGTTCATCCATTTGGAAAAATTGGTGTCAAACTAAATTTTTTTCTGTTTGCCAGCAGTAAGCATTTTCAGGCAGAAACGCAAAAACACTACAACATTAAAAAACATCCAAATCTGTGTGGAGACTGTTTTCGAGGCTAAGTACTGTACTACGCAGTAAATGTATTTTAAATTTCATTGCAGGACTCTGCTGTAAGACTCATTTTTTCTAATTTAAAAGGCAGGTAATATTTACTTGCTGCTACTTCACTTGGCCGTTTGTAAGAATCATTTATTAATGGCAACGTCACACTCTGAACACATGAAATCCTCTATGTCACCAGCACTGTTATTACACAGAGGGAAAGGCACCACCTGAAGATAAAATGGGGCCCAGTTACTTTTTCCCTCCCCTCTTTGAAAAGCTGGAGCTCACATATAATTTTAACTCTCCTCGTTTTGTTCTTTTGCTTTGTTTCTGCCTACTTGGCTATTATCTTTCAAGAGTACGTAGGGTGCCATCATAACCATGAAGGATGATTCTCATTACAAGACATTGCAGGATTACTCCAGCTTTTTTCAAACTAATGCATTTAGCCCCAAGCCAAACAAACAAAACTCAACCACACCACCCTGCCACTCGCCATCGTACTCAGGTGCTTTACCCCATTGATTTAAATGTCTAAGTACCTTGATTTTTTTTTTTAATATGTTGCATTTGACTGCAATAAAGGATGGCTTTCTCTAGCCATCTAGCTTCTAGTATAGCAGAGGTCATCTGCTAAATACATAGGCAGAGTTATCAACAGGATTTGTACAGTCTCTGCAGTCCTGACTTCACGCGTTTTTTTACCTGTATTGGGCAAGACTAAAACCAGCTAAGTTAGCTAGCAGAGGAGGTGCTGAATTGTGTAAGGACGCCATTTGACCAGGGAGCGCCTTTCTGTGCTCACTCAACTGTGCTGTGCTAAATCCAGACCTGGCTAAAGCCATTCATTACACATCTCTAAGCTACAGATAAAAGGCAGGCACTCAATAGCTGAAGAGAGTGTTCTCACTGAGATAATACAGCGGTAAAGAATTAGAACCTGAGCATTGCCCAAGCTCTGACCCTTCACAGATCGTTATAGTCCTGCTGCTAAAACCAGTAGGGCAGAATTAGGCCACCACTGAACACCTTAAATATCTTGAACACGTGGATAAGCATATATGAAAGCCACTGCCTTTTAATCCAGTTTGCTTTTAAGCATGTATAATGGACATTGTACTGCTGGAGATTTTCCTTTTCTTCTTCAATGAGCTAGATGCTGACTGTATGCTTTGAAAAAGAGGAAAAAACCCCAGGACTTTCATAAGGGTCTTCTCTCAGCAGCTGGCCTCACAAATTAGAACAAGAAGTTAGAAGGATATAGATTGGTTTTGGTAGATCCCTGCATATTTCCAAGCATCCCTTTGTGATTTTGGAGAGAAAATAAGAAACAAAAAGTAAACAGATAGTACTAGAGAAAATCCCATTAGATCTATAATAGGTACACTTGTGCCATAAGCCATCAGCATCTGTCAGTGCTGCCCCTGCTCAAAAGATAGTGTGAAGTGAACCATGGTTCTTATTAGCAGTGCCTGAGTGTTTCCCTATATGATTTGGAAATACAGTTGGCACATTTTGTTTGAATTAGGAAGTAAATAACTGTGTTTGGGAAAAAAAAAACAGAAGTACAGAGTCAACAATATTGTCTTAGAAAAACACTGTACAAGCCATTTAGCAATTTACTGCAACGCAAATGGGTCTCACACATCTTTAGCAAAAAGTGTTTTTATGAAACATTTCAACTTTGAAATATTGCATAAAAAGATCAGCAAGCAATCACTACCTCATCTTGATCCGCTTTCCATTATTCTTATACAGGAAAAAAGTGTTTTGATTGAAGACAAAATGCAGCTCCCAGCTGTATTTTGTCATGAAATGGCTTTCATAGCCCACAGCTCTACCATCAGGAAGATTCTCAGCAGCTGGGTAAATACATTCTGTGTTGTTGATGATACTGCCTGTTAATTTTGCATCTAAAAGCTCAACAACATTATAGAACTAGAAAGCTTCAGAAAATACCATTGGTGGGAAGTGCATTTGCTATACTATGGATAATTCATAGGCAATAGATGAAGAGGATCATGCTGGTTCTCTCATGAAGTATTCCAGGATCTCTTTTCAACACAGAGAGCCCAATAATTAAGTAGGTAGGTAGGCAGTCAGGCGCTTAGATAACAATTGCTGTATAAATGTGTGTGTGTATGTATATACAGGCTTACTGCCAGGTTACAACTAGTTTTTAAACCACCTTTTTAAAATAAGTTTTAATCTCAGGAAACAGTAGCTTCAGCATCAGCCACTGTACCCTTAAAGATACAAGTATTGAAACTAAGAACGAAAGAAAAATTTATGAAAGTTCACGTTATAAATGGTCTTCCAGATTTGGTTTCAAAATGCCATTTTCAAGTATTAATCTTTGTTTGTAATGTTGGTTTGGTACCTAGAAATGTTTGTATGCATCTCAGACATTTAGAACATGTCTTCATGGCATAAAGTATTGCTGGCAAGGCGTTACTGCTGACTGCATTTACTTCAGAAATGGAAACAGCACAGCTGTTAGCATGATCCTACAGTATTAAAGCTAAATAGCTCTCCTTCCCACTTCCCCAAACAGCGTGGGTGAACCTATGTAATGCAATTTACATCTGCTAATCTGAATCTATGCATGCATGAAAAGGTGCTTAGAGGAGGCACCATCCCTTTCCTGAAGAGTACATAGTCAAAAATGCTCTGACACAAAGAGCTCAGTTATCCCCTTCCACCCATCTGTGCTGTGTCCTCCCCACTGTGTCCAGCCCAGCTCCCTTCTGCACTGAGATACCACTTCTTTTTTCCTTACTCCCTCCTGCGCTCCACAAGACCCCTCTTGAGAGAACTTTGGCACTCAGAGCCTTTCGCACCCTCCATGTGTTTCTGGCATGCCCGTTAGCTTCTGTTCAGGATTTTCCTCTGACAAAACGTACTTGAAGAGCCCTGGCACAGTCTTAGGCTAGCTTTAGATAATCCCTTAAACCGATGTCTAATGAATTTGAAAAAGAAGTAGTAAATGGAAAGAAAGATCACTTGAAGCACAGATTTGTGCTAATGACGATTGCAGTTAAACTGAAGCTAAGTAATCCTAGCAGATGCAAAATTTCAAATCAGTTGCAGGGGCTATAAACTAAGTGAGAAGACGGAAGGAAGGAAACATGGAGAATAAAAAAAGATGAACTGTTAAGCTCCTTTGCAAATATGGAGTTTGATTTAATGTTCCAGATTACTAACTTGGATTATTTGATTCCAAGTGCTGGATTTAATCAACGCTTTCCCTTAGCAAGTCTGAACGAAATGTTCTTTCCATAGCCCTTGCAGAGATGACATAAAAGTACACAACAATATTAATAATATGGAAAGTCAATAAAATCCTTAATCCACAAGCAAAATACCATGAAGTAGGACGGTCTTCATAGGAAATACACAAAATCTGGACCGTGTATATTGCAGGTCTCTTTGGTATTACCATTGTAGAGCTCAGCCTGCAGCCCTGGACATGAGCAGTGTCCATCTGTTGGCTGACCTAGAACGCGGAAAAGGGTACGTAAGTGTCCTCCCTTAAAATGGCTCTCTTTTAAAGGAGCAGGTGAGTACAGTGTATCTGATGCTAAGGAAAACAGGGCTCCAATCTACAAGATAATCAGCGGTCTACCCATTTACATGCTAAATAGAAAATAGGAAATGTGCAATTAGTCGGTTACAGTCATCTATATATATTTCTTCAGGAGTGGGTCTGATGTTGGCTTTCTCTGCTACAATATCATAGATACATACCTTGTTTGTAGCCTATGCAGAAAAAATGCCATTGCACAGCTCTTTTACTAAAAAAAAAAATAACCACAAAGGGCAGCTGTTAGCAAGTGCTTAAACCTTTCATCAAGCGCTGAAATAACCACGGATGGTCTTCAGATCCTTCTGCTTCTTGTGCGGCACTGCCTCTGATGGGTAGAAGCTCTCACTTAGAATGTCTGAATCTTCTTCACTGGTTGAGGGCATAAGTTAGTGAAAAGCGGACATGTTAGAAATCCAGATTTACACCACCACAGAATTTTTGCCTGCCTTTGTCTCTCTAGCACAGTTCCTGAGTCTGACCTCTACAGACACAAAATGGGAATAATAATTCCCTCTCTCAGCAGTGTAGCAGGGAAAACTGGTAACTCCCGTGAAGACTAGGAAGTCCTCAGATATTGTAGCAGTGAGGTTTTTATAGGTATACCGATAGACAAATCAATACATTAAAAAGATAGAAAAAGTATTATCTTACATGGTCAATTATAAATGATAAAAGATTAAGCAATAGAGACAGTGTGCTCCCAATGGGCCTTGGTTTTGCCACACTTACTCAAGTAACGTAATCATTCAGCTTTGCGGGCTGAAGCTACTTGCACTGTAAAGTCCCATCTTCATTAGGATAATGGCAGCAAAAGCAGACCTGGCAGCTCCATTCTCCTTTAAATCTTCCTGCCCTAGTGTAACTAGAATAGCACTGAGAATTGAAAGGAGACAAGGGAGGAATATGGACAGAAAGAGCAGGAGCAGACATTATTATTGTCAGTGAGAATTAGCCAGTCAATCTTTCTGACCACAGAGCAATTTAATTTGGCCTTTTACAGCATCCATTTTCTCTGATTAATTTTAATGATGTCAGACTTGTCCCTTGGGGCTGGAAGTTTGCGGGACATTGTCCAAGTCTTTAACCAAGGTCCTGTGTCTGCCTCTCTGGTGATCCTGCAGGTGGAAGTAGCTGGAGTCCTGACACTTCTCAAACACGCAGATGATAATCTGACAAGTGTTTTTCCTCTCTCTGTGAAATGTGCCGTAGCATTAAAGGCCTGAGTTACTGTTTAGCACTTAACAGCCGCTAGCTTTTCCTGACAGCATTAATACAAGACTAGACATAAAGATGTTTTCAGAGTGAGAGATGTTTAATAAAATTGCAGGTCTGTGAGGGTTCTGTCAAAGGTGTGTATTCAACCAGAGCCCACATCTGCAAGACTTCAAAAGAAGAATTTATCTGTATACAAAAGATACCAGTAGCTTGAGCCATTTGCACACAAAATGACTAAAATGGCTCCACTAGATGTGAAAAGGTTTGCATTTTCTGACTCCCCTTACAGGAAGTCTAATCTGCTGTTACTGACATACACAAGCTCTGCCTGTTTGAAAAAGGTCACTGTCTGTTACTATGACCAAGCACAACACCGAGACAGCTGTGTCTCATTCCTGCACGTTCCAATGCTTTTCCTTGAAATCACATCAAGTACTCCTAACAAAAAAAGGCAGCTTAAAAAATAAAGCTTAAAATAACTCTAAAAGAGAAAGGAGACTTCCCCCCGCCCCCCCCCCCCCTTTTTTTTTTTTGTTTTGTTCTCTACCTCCATCTGCTGCTTCTAAGTCTAATGCTCAGGAAAAAATTAACCAGTCAAGAACACATGTATTCTTCATAAACTGCTTAATAAATTAAGTAGTTGTGAATTGATTCATCTTAGTCCCTCCCTTCTTTTGCCCCACTTTTGCAGTCTGTTCCTTAACATCTATGTTTATTTCTGTATACATTAATTTTATCAAATTCAAGTTCCCTGGTAATATGCCTGAGAGGAAGAATCTACTAAGTGAACCCTGCATACATCCTTATCCTGACAGCACCTTCTTTATTTACGAAACAGGATGTAAAAATGAGGGGATGGATTTGATGACAACATGGATTTCTATCTGATTTCCATGACACCACATAGTGTGGATATTACTATGTTCAATGCATTATCACAAACTTAGCTGCTCTCTCCTCGAAACAGGGTCGGAAACCACTGACTATAGTTCCAGTAAAATAAGAAATATTTTGTTTTCAATTTCATTAGACTTCCTACAGGAATGTGTGATGAAGAAAATGTCAACTTACTTTTTAAGCTGATATTTCAATCTGACAGTTTGTGGCCCCAGATGTGGTTAAAAACATGGTTATTTTATAATCTATTGGAATATAACCCCTTTTATCTATGTAGTGGGGACCAAGCTGCTACATTAATCACTGAATAATGACAGTTTCTTTAAAGAAAAATAAAAAAAGAAGAAATGTATATTTTTATACTGAAAAAGGGTAAATCCATGTAAATAAAGTTAATAAATATTTAAATTCAGGCAATTAAAGACCGTATCATAGCACAAATGCAAAAAGAAAGGGGGGAAAGATATATTAGCATCCTCAGTTTTGGTATTTCCTGACTCTTATCCCCTTAGCTGTTCAAAATGAGCATTAGTTTAACCCTTGTTTTTTGTTTAAAGCAAAAATCAGATGGTCAAGAAATACTCCTAAATCTGTCTTTCCAGAAGTGACTGAGAGGTACAAAACCGTATTTTTATAAGGAGTAACCCAAGTCCTTCAGCTCTTGCAGGAGCAGCAGTGGAATAATTGAGGGATACTGGTAGAGGACTGCCAATATGAGTTATAGTTAACTAGGGTGAGTTGTCAAACCATTCCCAGTTAGGCTGGCAATGGCATGGTTTGAACAGACTGTTCTCTGAGAAAGAATGTAATTTACTCAAAATAATATAGGTGAGGAGAACAAAAGGCAAACGTCCTGTTGTGTATTTATTTCTCTGTGGTGGTGGATGGCTGTTTTTGCAGTTGCTCCAGAGCAATATTAAGCTGGCTCAGGAACCTTAGAGCCTCTGAGTAGCTGAGGTGGGAAGGATGCATTGTGGACTACAAACTCATCGAGGAACCCTCCCAGCTTTTCCTCTGCTTAGACTATGCTGACTGTTTTCTAAACACATCGACACTGCTCTCACCATCTGAGATAGCAACGGTCAAGCCCAGCTCAGACATGTCTATACTGGATGACTTGCAGTGAAGGCATGTGACTTTCCCAGCACATCTAACCCGAAAGGCATAAAGTTGGTTATAGTTCTGGTTTTATTTCCAGACAAGCGAAAAAAGAACAGTATCTTTTGTCAGGACAGGCATAGCCCTGCAAAATATAGTACATAGTAATAGATTATTTCATAGGAACTGGGAGGAAAATGTGAGAAGATTAATTTTAATGTTTGTGCTTCAAAGTGCCTGGGAGAGTGACACACAGGTGGATGATCTCATTGTTTAAAACTGAAGAAGCTACCTGACCCATTGACTATGTTACTCCGCTAAACCAGTGTGTATGCAAAATCCAAGATCCAGATGCACGTGCAGCTAGATGTCTAATTCCCACTAATGTCAAGAACAGTCATTTATGAGCAGAGACCCTTGCAACCAACACCAAAACCCACTTTCTATAGGACTGTATGTTCACCAACTTGGGCATTTTGTCATGCTGTTAAGATTCCTCTCAACTATAACTTTTGACGTTGGGAAGGAATACCAAAGCAAGCAGAACACCATTTCTCTTCAGTAAGGTGTTTTATAAGTTTTGACTTGAGGTGACTTATGGTATATGATTTTAGAATTTTTAGTCTGTGTGTCATTTGTTCAGAGGCAACCCTGAATCCAATCTTACAGACTCTAGCCACATGAATAAAATAAACCACCTCTAGAAGTTGTTTACATGCAAATGAGCTAGGAAACCAGAAAAAAAATCATTATATCTGACTGCTCTCTGAATGTAATGTTGTTCTTGCAGGCTGGAATTACATTGCATTGTGACATTTGTTTTAAAAAGCTTTTTTTTTAAGGTTCTGGTCATGGCAGAGATTAACATACATTTGGGCAGCAGAATTAAATGTTACCTCTAAGTTTATTTTAGCCAAATTAATATAAGTGCTGGGATTATTTAGAGTATTTTTCTCAATGCTCCCTGTATACTTGAGAGAGAACGACCAACTTCACCTTCAAACATACATTTCCTTGTGCAATTCATACTTGCGCTATATTCAGCAGTTATTAATTTAAAAGCAAGTGTTAATGCTCATTTTCATGCCATAAAATCTTCTGCTTTTTGTCCTCAGTAAGACTCTTAAAAAACTTTATATTTATACTCAGAGCCCTACATTCATATTTACGCATAAATCCCATCCACCTCCGTCGGTCTTGATGGAATTTTTGCCTGCGGTAACACTGGAAGATGCAGATCTGATGTTCATGTGTTTTGACAAAAACATCTTCACACATTTTGAGTTGTTCAGTGCTGGCAGTATTGATCTTTTTCTTTCCCACATCCTACCAACTCAGTGCATTGAATAATTAATAATACAGGTGACATGAGGCCCCCTTGTCTGACTCATAACTAACACAGTAATTGAAACCAAATCTTCTTCCTTCTTTATAGTGTATGCAAGGCTGGAAAATTGATCTAAATGAATACACTGTCTTCAAAAAAATCCCATTACATCAACGGTAATGTAAAAGAAGCTAGAATAAAGCGGGCATTTGAAAAAAATGAACCAGTTTTTCAATTTTAGAATATTTTGCTGCCACCTTCGGGAATTTAAGGAAATGTGCATCTCAGTTGTAAGGTATGTAATCTAGCCTTCAACAGCAATGGCTAACATTATTAAAGAGAAAGAATTTTTATTATTTTTAAATTATAAACAAGTATGTCCATTTTCACCTTCCACAGAGAGATGGAATAGCACAGATTCAAATTTAAGGCTTTCATATGTGAATAAAGTAGAGGAAAAAAACCTGTGCATGAAGCATACTCTCAACAAATGCCATGAATAATCGGCAGACCAAGAATTATTTGGTCATAAAGAAACATAGGTAAACAAAGCAAGGAGCTGCTCACAGATGATACATAAATGTCAATTAATCATTCACAATTAATTGTTCGTTTAAATTCAAGGTTACTTGTTAGAACTCAGGGCCTCTTTCCCCCAAGTGTGTTGTGGCCTTTGCATAACTGCATTGGTTTTAAAATACCGCGCTACATAAAAAAACAAGAGGCAAACAAGTCTTGAGGCTCTGGGCTCTGTCCTACATATTCCCTTCCCATTTCTGTCAAAGAGATTTTATTCTGCACAACATGTGAAAATGTAAGGCATTTTAAGGAAGATTAATATATGCAAATACAACACCAGTACAGAGAGCATGTCAGAAGTTCTTTATTACCATCAAGACAAATGGAACATTAGTCTTCTTTTAGAAAAGGAGCGATCAGAAGCATTTAAACTGGAGAAAGAATAGAAATGTCTGCATCTGTACATGGTCCTGAAGTTGACAGTTTTCTTTTGATGCTGGAGATCACAGAGCATCCTGGGGTTTGGTCGCCTCCATCACTGCTCATACACTGGACAGATGATCTCTGGGACAGCAGCTCTGCAGGGACATGTCCTGCGTGGCAGGTGTCTGGTCAGCTGGGGGTTGGTTCTCACGAGGCGTGTTATGCAAACACCTTTTGCAGAAATAAAAATCGTACTAGTAAGCAGTGAAGGCACCAGGTGATTTACTTCTATGTCCCATCCTCCTTTATCTCTAAATGGCATTTAAACTAACGCACAGGTGCTATGAGATTTTTTCCAGAAAGCATGAAAATGTGTCTGTTCCTTATGGAACGCGTTGTCTACTGCAGCACTGACAGCCCAAGCAGGATGTTTTGGACAATTACCTGACCGTAAGAGGGGAGTTAATGAACCCATGTCCGTCCTGTCTTCTGCTGCGATGGCATGCCCTGAGCAGCGTGCGTGCGTGTATACACGTTGTGGGAACAGGCGCGTGGGTTGCATGTAGAACATGGGCATAACTAACACATCCTGCTGGTGTCTGCTAGGCGTGGGTGAGGTCTCACTTTGGCTCAGGTAAGAAAGTTTCTCAGCTGTGCCAGGGGCCTTCGTTTTAATGGACACATCGGTGTGCCTGTTCTCTGCTGTTCCCTGATGTCTGTGCGGGTAGGTATGGGAAAGGGAAGGGGCCTTCAGGTTTGGGGTGAGAGGGGGAGCTCAGCGGTGTAAAAGGCAAGGTCAGCGCGCAACGGCTGCCGGTGCCCGCCGGCCTGCAGCCGCGGCCTGAGGGCAGCAACGCTCCGCCGGCACGGCCCCGGTCGCCGCCACCGCCCGCCCTTTTTCCGGTCCCTCCTGCGCGGCGGCGTGGCCAGGCGACGCGGCACTGCCGCGGCGGGCGGGGCGACGGCGGGGCCGTGGCTGCCGAGGGCCCCGGGGCTCGCGGCTGCGCGTCCGGAGGCCGCGGCCATGGCGGGGGAAGGCGGCGGCAGCCGGGCGGCGGGGCGGCGCTGCGCGGTGCAGGTGAGCGGGGTTGGCGGCAGGCCGCGGGCCGTGAGCGCGGCCGGTGGGGCCGGGAAACGGCGGCGGTGCCGTTTGCGAACAGGTTTCTGCGACTGCGAGTACAATAATTTCCTGTTAAAGAGAACACATACAACAGAAGCCGATTTGCTACCAAAATGGAAACTGGGAAGCAGGTTTCCCTCCGTGTGGACACTAGAAGCTGTTCCATGTGCGTAAACTGGGAAACGGTCACTCAAAGATGTGAACAGCCTGACTTCCCTGTTCCTGGTGTTCCTGGAAAAATGGCTCTGGGTAAACGGCCAGCAGTGGCCAACAGCATGTGCCACGGTGAGAGTGTGAGACCTGTGCCAGAGAACCCGCGGTCAAACCTTCAGTGGTTTGCGGCTCAGGGTCTTCCAATCTGGGGATACTGTTGCATTTCTTAATGTATTTTTAGTGTATAAATACGGCCGGTTGCTGTCGGAACCCATGTAAACATGGAGTGTCCATGATGTCCTGCAACAGAGTCCATAATATCAGTGGTGGCTTCTTCCGTTGTTTTGGACCCGCCGTCTGCTTGGTGGTCCTTGTACTGCAGCAGTCAGTGAGGAGGTATTCATTCCGTGTTCACCTTCTCTATCATGTGTGAGTGTACAGACCTTTTTGTTGTACTCTTACTGATCAAAACATACAAAAAGGGGGAAAATGTGTCACATGACGATAAAATGTCATTATTGCCAAAAATGGAAGAGGGCTTCGCAAGGTATGTTTCTTAGGAAGGAAAAATATAAAGTAATACATGGAGGTTTTTTTTTTTAACACAGAAAAATCGGGGCAATGATGATAGAGTGAAAACACTGTATTTTACTTATCCTTCACAGTATTTTTCAGTTAAACAGATTAATCTCTGTTGCTCAGATTTGCTTATGTACATGTGGGAGGGGGAAATCAGTGCCAAACTTGAAAAAGTGAATCTTCCTTCTGTGTAAAAGTTATTTGTGAACCTATTTCAGGATGAGCTGCAAGAAGAAATTTCTTCTCCTGCAGCAAGAGAGCAAACAGCTGAATACTCAGATGACTTTGAGAGTGATGAAGATGGCCTGTTAAATGGTAAGACACAATTAAATATTTTTCTTCATGTTCTTCCCTTTCTTAACTCATTACTAGATCACAGAGAATCTTTGCAAGTCAATATGATTTAATGTTCCAAGATTTCGTATTTTAACAACTTCTAAATCGCTTGGCTCTCTCCTTCCAAGGTAGGAGCAGAATTCCCAGTGAAATCAGTGGTGGTGCCAACCTACTAGACCAGATGCAGCCTGTGCTGTTTCTTGCCGTTCTGGTGCCCAGTTTTACTCCTTAGCCATATTGTTTATACCTTGATGAGACAGTAGGGCACAGTATGGTGAATGAAAATGGGTGTGGGCTGAGGTAAAGCCATGTTGTTTTCCCAGTCTGGACAATCAGCAAATAAGGGCTGCAGGACACACTGCAGAGCATGCTTGCCTGGCAGCATACACAAACCAGGAACAGGTTTGATATGGCTCTTTTTCTTAGAATCATAGGGTCATCTGGTTGGAAGAGACCTTCAAGATCATCAAGTTCAACTGTTCACCCTGCACTGCCAGGGTCCCTAAACCATGTCCCTAAGCACCACATCTACGTGTCTTTTAAACACTTCCAGGGAGGGGGACTCTACCAGCTCCCTGGGCAGCCTCTTCCAATGCTTTACTGCCCTCTCTGTAAAGAAGTTCTTCCTGATACATAACCTAGATCTCCCCTGGCGCAACTTAAGGCCGTTTCCTCTTGTCCTGTCACTTGTCACATGGGAGAAGAGACCAACCCCCAATTCTCTACAACCTCCTTTAAGGTAGCTGTAGAAAGCAGTAAGGTCTCCCCTCAGCCTCCTTGTCTCCACACTAAACAACCCCAGTTCCCTCAGCTGCTCCTCAAGAAGACTTGCTCTTCAGACCCTTCACCAGCTTTGTTGCCCTTCTCTGGACATGCTCCAGCACCTCAATGTCCTTGTAGTGAGGGGCCCAAAACAACACATTACTCAAGATGTGTGGCTTCACTAGTGCAGAGTACAGGGGGACAATCACTTCCCTGCTCCTGCTGGCCACACTATTGCTGATACAAGCCAGGATGCTGTTGGCCTTCTTGGCCACCTGGGCACACTGCTGGCTCATATTCAGCCGTCTGTCAACCAACACCCCCAGGTCCTTTTCTGACAGGCAGCTTTCCAGCCACTTTTCCCCAAGCGTGTAGTATTGCAGGGGGTTGTTGTGACCCAAGAACAGGACCCAGAACTTGGCCTTGTGGATCCTCATACCGTTGGCCTTGGCCCATCGATCCAGCCTGTCCAGATCCCTCTATAGAGCCTCCCAACTTTCAAGCAGATCGACACACCCACTCAGCTTGGTGTCATCTGCAAGCTTACTGAGGGTGCACTTGATCCCCTCATCCAGATCATTGATAAAGATGTTAAAGAGAACAGGCCCCAATACTGAGGCCTGAGGGACACCACTTGGGACCAAGAGCCAACTGGATTTGACTCCATTCACCACCACTCTCTGGGCCTGGCCATCCACCATTTTTTATCCAGTGGAGAGTACACTCATACAAGCCATAGGCAGCGAGTTTCTCCAGGAGAATACTGTGGGAAACAGTGTCAAAGGCCTTACTAAAGTCCAGTAGACAACATCCACAGCTCTTCCCTCATCCACTAAGTGGGTCCCCTTGTCATAGAAGGAGATCAGGTTGGTCAAACAGGACCTGCCCTTCATAAACCCATGCTGACTGGGCCTGATCACCTGACTGTCCTGTACATGCTGCATGAGGACACTCAGGATGATCTGCTCCGTGACTTTCCCCAGCACTGAGGTCAGACTGACAGGCCTGTAGTTCCCTGGCTCCTCCTTCTGGCCCTTCTTGTAGATGGGTGTCACAGTGGCTAACCTCCAGTTGATTGGTACTTGCCCTGTTAGCCAGGACTGCTGGTAGATCATGGAAAGTGGGCCTGGACGCGTTTGATATTTGGTGATGTTTATGTTTAGTCTAATGAGATTGGCTGACTGGCTCTTCTTCTTCCTGATATGGTGCTTCATGTTAAGGGAAGTATGAATCTTAAATATCATAATATATTTTTAAAAGAACATCCTCTGGGTCCCATTTTTCATTCACAACTGAAACATCTTTCAAAAGTTTGTGAGATGCTTTGATTTGCCTTTGTTAACAAGATTAGGAAAAAACTCTTCCTGCATTAAATATGTTATTGAACTATCATGACATTCTTTGTTTTCCTCAGGCATTTGAACTCTGAAATAAAGTCAATTAGTAATAACAGGCTACAGGAAGATAAAAATATTTCTGTTAAACGTGAACTTTAGCATTGGAGCAGATACCTCCTTTGAGTATCTTCTAGTAGATTTCAGATGGGACAGAAGTGAAGAGAATAGAAGGGGGGATGGGTTCTGGCAACCCAGCATGCCTAGCTTTGTTATTGTTGACTTGCTTTCACTTCTTAAGGTACTGGAGACATAGTGTTTTAGAAGAGATTTAAATTGCATGGTAGATAAGAATTAACCAGTGAATATTTGAAGAATTTTCTTTGGATTGGGTCCATGGAAGCAAGTGGCAGGAAAGGAAGAATAGGGATCTAGTTTGGTGGCTTTGTAGAGATCAGAGGTGCAGAATGAGAAATGTCTAGAGACTTAAGTCAGGAGAGTGTTAATTTGAAAGTGTTTTTCATATATAGAAGATACAATTTCTGTGTCACTTCCTTTTTTGCACTTTTCTTAAATGGAAGTTGATAATGTGCAATTTTCAGGTGTTGAGGAAGAACTTAGTGAAAGTAATCCAGCCACTGAAAGCACCAAGAAATCAGTTATGTTTGAGAGTCCTCTCTCAGATGATGATGCTTCACAAAAAGCAGCAGATTTGGAGAACGAAGCTGCTGATGACTTGACTTTATCCTGTCATGAAAAGAACCTTCAGCAAGTGATGCTTTTAGAAAGTGAAAATATACAGGATGACCGCAATGGTGGTGAAGAAGAATGTTTGGAAAGTCAAAATGAAGGTGATGACAGAAAAAACAATGAAGAGTGTTCAGGTGCTGAAGAAGTACCATGTGATAATAGTGAAAGTGACCATTGTAATGACTTGCCTATCCATGATCTACAGAAAAAAAGAAATCAAGAGGAAAACAAACCAATACCAAAGCCAAGGGTGCGCAAAACAAGAAATGCTTCATCATCAGGTGAAAAGAAAGCATTTGAATGTTGTTGCTGCTGCTTGTTTAGAATTATTATAATATTATTATAATAATTATATATATATTTTATATATATAAAATATATATATTATAATATTATTATAATAATATTACTATTTTCAAGTGTTGTAATTCAGGTTATTTTCTGTCTATATCAGCTATATCAGATGCTTTGGCTTGCAGGGAATTTATTCAATATTCTTCTAAAAATAGGTGTTTTGATAACCTCCAGCTGCCAGGAGGTAAACTGAACCAGTGTGAGTGTCCTGCGTTTGGCTGGAATGGAGTTAATTTTCATAGGAAGTTGGGAGGGGGCACAGCCAGGACAGCTGACCTGAACTAGCCAAGGGAATATTCGATACCGTATAACATCACACTCAGTATATAACCGGGGGAGCTGGCTGGGGGGAGGGATTCTGGGTGGTGAGCAATTGTATTGTGCATCACTTGCTTTATACATTCGTTTATTAGTTTTTATTGTTATTATTACTTCTTCTCTCATTGCGTCGTTCTGTTAAACTGTTCTTACCTCAACCCACAAGGTTTTACCTTTTTCCTCCTATTCTCCTCCCATCCTTCTAGGGGTGGGGAGGAGTGAGCGAGCACCTGTGTGGTACTCAGTTGCCAGCTGGGCCTATACCACAACAGTCCTTTTTGGGGCCCAGCATGGGACCCAAAGGGTTGCGATAACGGCAGGTCTGACCAGACTGTGTTAAAAACAAGTTTGTTATACACAGGCTGAAAAACACTGGGATAGGCTATTTGACAGCTTTTAAAGTTTGCTGTGGGAATCACGCTGGCAGTTGGTTTGCTGTGTGCAGGGCTGTAACAGGTAGGTAACACAGACTGTCAGATGCAGCAGGAAGAATGCTGTCTGTGTGGCCTATGTAACGTCTATACACTGCAGCCTATTGAGAAAAAAGGTAGGACTTGGCTTGAAGAATTTGGTGTAGAAAGGTGAATAAAAGTAGCAAATTCAGACAATATACTGAGTAGTAAGTAACAAATATGCTTAGATCTGTGTGTAATGTCAGTTCTTTTTTATATTTGCTGATGCCTTGGATTAGAAAATCTGTTCGGTATGGCTTGATGATTTAAGCATCATTAATGAAACAATGTCTAAGAAGAGTTTGTATGGGGAAAAGGATGTGAGTATCAGCGTACTGGAATCAGTAGATTCTCCAAGTGCAAGAACAGCATAAGAGGAGGAGAATAATAAAGGTAGTGGTGTCAGGACAAAGGAGGCCATAGAAACAACAATGATATGGAGCCTTCTACAGAGGTGGAGGAAAAGGGATTGGAAAAGATTTTTTAAATATGATGCTGTAGTGTGGAGGTATAAGAATTCAAGCAGACTGAGCGAACTTGTATAGCTTGAACTGTCAAGAAACAAACCAGAATAATAATGCAGGTTTTATGTGGCATTTCTCAGCTAAGTATGGCAAGGTTAATATTTTTTGCAAACAGAGCCAAACTGACTTACATGCGAAGTTCATACTACAAAGTGCTCATAGTAAATCTGCTGTTGCTAGTGTCCTGTGTGCTAAGTGCTGCAGCTTAATTACAGTTGTACAGTTTCTGATGCCTACAATTTATATCCAGTTTTACTACCTAGTAAGTGTAAAATATGAAAGTTTACATATCAACAGAGGATAGGAAATGGTTCATAAATGCAGAATTCTCCTTGTCACCTCAAACTTACCTTCTCATTGTAAATCTACGTTAAATTTCTTAGCTTGTCAGCATTTAGATATCTGCATTAATGGCAATTTAGATCTGATAAAAATGTTTTTAAAGAATTATTACTTAAATCATGACAGTGATTTATCAATGACAATTTCACCACTTACACATACTTTTAAATTAAGATGACATTCTGTTTAAATCCCCACTGCAGAATCTTTCCATTAGTTCCTTGTGTGTCCCACACCCCTGAAAAGTACCACACAATGAAAGTAGTTTTGTTACCCCAAATTGTCGTTCATTAGTAGTTTGCTAGATGTCAAAAAGAGCTCTTGCTGTGACTGGTCTTGGTCTCTGCACTAGAACTGTGTTTGGGTGGTACAGCAGATGGGAAGTTTGCCTTTGTCATCCTCTCACATTGTGTAACATTTGTTAAAACTTCACTTGCTGCTCCAGTCTTACATTTAAAATACAAGTGAATACTCTTCTTATTAGTCCTTATAGTTCTTAGAAGGATTTATACAGAAAATACATTATGTCAAATTTAGTAATGTATTTCATAAACAGATTGTTTTAGTACAGAAATAGCAATACTCAGAAACAATGAAATTCTTGTTAGTGTGTCCTCTCAATCTTTTTCACCTATTAGATCAATATCAGAAGATCAGCACCAGTGACTTGAAAGTGGAGGACAATAGTAGAAAAGCCCCTCTGCGACAGAAGTAATGATGACCACAGTAATATGACAAAACAAAGGACTTAGGGATCAACAGATGACAGTTCAGATGAGTGAAGAAAATGGTGGAAGGGCAAATTGAAATCAGTACGAAACAGGAGGTATCAGTGAATGATCAGTCTGAGCATGGGGAGGCAAAGAACACTTCAGAGCAGTCTGTCAAGGTATTATTATATGTGTTTCACCACGGTTTAGAACAATGTCCTAGAAGCACAGTGAAAACTTTTGTAAAGTTAACTGTTGGTACCTTAAATGTGTTAACTCTGTTCGTGAAGCTGACAATTTATCTCTGGCTTCTAGAGCTGAGGCTCTTACAAACTCTGTATAGTTTTGTGGAAAATGTAGTCAATACCTTTTAAACGAATCATTTATTCCAGATAAAGGTATTGAAAAGCATGTTTTCCAGTCTTAAGGAACTACCCTTATCCGAGTGAAAAGTCAAATCTCTATTGTGAGTTTAGCTGAATTGGAATGAGCAGTGTGTGTTGACAGAGGATGGAATCCACGGTGTGACTTGAACAATGGATAAGATGCAAAGCACTTTACACTTTATCATACGAAAGAAATTATGTAGATACATTTAACTGTTAAAGCAAAATATTAAAAATAGTTAAAAGACGGTTGATATAGTAACAGGGAAACCCATTGCCCTGCTGAGTTCTTTTTCCTTTGTATTTCTAAACTATAAACTCTTATTTTTACATAATATAAAGCAACATTTCTAGGTGCCATTCCAAAACAATACAGGCATTCTGAAAGTTTGATTGTTTGGTTTGGTGGGTTTTATTTTTACTTTATTACCTTGTACTTTTTTTGTATTAGAGTGGCTTTCTTGCATATTTTTCTAACATTATAGAATCATAGAATGTCTCGATTTGGAAAGGGCCCATGGGGATCATCAAGGCCAACTCCCAACATCTTTGTTAGCTTGTAAAAATCTCTTTCATCCTGACCTAGTTCTGTTTCTTGAAAGACTCTATAATTTTAGCTTTTCTCTGTGTTTCTTAGAAACTAAGCAAAACAAAGGAGGGAGTTCTACAAAATGCAAAAGCTTCTTTACCTGACAGGTAAGAGAAAGATGCTATGTATCGCAATCTGCAGAGTATAAGATGCATGTAAGCACTTGACAATGCTGCCTCACTCTCGTTCTCTGCTCAGCATTGTCTTCACTGCTGACAACCTCTGACCACCTGTGGAAACCAGTTTAGTAGATGTGACATGTATTATATACCCTTGCTCAGGGTTATATCAGATCAAACTCCAGCTCTTGTGCCAGTGCCTGTGATGAGTGTGTACTACTGGATCCACCAGTGAATCCAGTCCATGATGTCTTTACAGGTTTTAAGCTGTTTCGTAGATGAAAGTGTAAAGCATTTGTAAACTTCCTTGATCCAGATGTGTTGAGTAGTGGCTTGTTTTGGCAATAGTAAAGCCCTCGGAAAAAAAACAGACTTCTTCCTACTTTCCTTGTCCCCAGTCCCCAGCCCAGTGCACGTACAAACAGAATCACTGTAACTTTGTTATACTCTGAAATAAACGGAACACTACTTGGTATCAGCTGCCGATAAATGGATAAGGTGGTTACCATGTTTGTGTCTTTGTATTTTTATAGGTCTCTTTCTTCTGCACACTTAAGAAAAAGGTGAAAACTATTCCATCAGCTACACGTGTTTCATCTCAGTATCTGGAAGATTAAAGGTGTTGGAGGATAAATGTGTGCAGAAGACAGTACACAATTTGACAAAGCAGATAGTTTACGAGCGGCTGTTTTCCAGGTATATCTTAAAAATAAACAAACAAATAAAAGAACAAAACAATCAGCAAACAAACTATGCATATAAAGGTCCTGCTGTAGGAGTCAAAACCTCTTATTTTCTTGAAATTAATATTTCTGAATATATTCCATGCCTATGCTACAGATGTAATAACGCTGTTATTTGCTGACTACACCTTTTCATCAAATTATGAACTAAAAACCTAGATGAGAGGGCCAAACCATGGTTCATAATTTATTGTGTCAGACTATTTTCAGACAAATATAATGTTTTCATTTATTTCTACTTCTTTCTTAAATAGGTGGTAGTTTAAAGTTTCTTTTACTGATACATTCTATTCAGCTGGCATTCAGGAAAAGTAAAAACAGTCTAGCATTCTCTCCAGAAGGATAATCTGTGATGATTCTGTGTAGAATTTCATAGTGATTAGTTTGTGGGTTCCAGCAGACTTTTTTTCCTACTAATCTGTGTGAGAAAAACTTTAATTAACAGATGCTGTTTCATATTGGTATGTGTTTTTAATACTTCTCATGGTTCTAGAACAAAATTTAGAACCTCAAATTCATATTTATATTGTCTCCATAATTCTTAAAGGTAAAACAGGCTTCATGTAGGGCAACGGTATCTCTAAGCAGCATACTAAATATGTAGTTAAACCCTGAAAATTTAAGCATGATTCTGCAAATGGCTCATAACACTTCATGGATGCCTGAAGTCTCACTCTTCCCAGTTGGATTTTGTTCCCTTTAATTGTAGGTATTTGCAAGAAAGTCAGCAAATGTAAATAGTATTCCTATACACCAAGTGATAAGAATCTTCCATTCTTCTTTTTCATTTTTTTTAATGCTTAGATTTTTTGTGTATTTTTCTGAAGGTTTTTATTTTTTTAAAGATCCTTAAGCTTTTTTGTGTTTTGTAGCAATGATTTTAGAACCTTAGACTTTTTCTGATCACAATGTTTCTGTGGTCACAGCTTAGACTTTCACTTGGGGTAGTTATTTAAGTAGCGCATGGAAGAATTAAGAGTAATTTTGGTGGTCATTATATTGGTCATTATGTCATTAATTGCTCTGTATTGCTCTAATAATATTTGGATGTTTTAACAGAACTTTTATAGTTATACCTTAAAAAGACTAGAAGTATAGAAGTCTTCTAACAATTTTTACAGAACTGGCTGGACAAGAAAAGGGTCTTTCTGCTGGAATTAAAGAGAATTGAAAAGGAGAAGGCTGAAAATCTACGGAATGATACTGAAAAGGTTTGTTTACATTCTTATTTAAAAAGAAGTTGTCAAACTATAATTCTTTGAAGTATGCCTGTCTGTGCTTTCTGCCTAATTATATCACTGCTATATTCTAAGGCATCTGGTTTTCCCTAAATAGCACAAGGTGAGTTGAAACAGTGAATGGCATGTTGCACTTGTTACGGTGGCTGTAAAGGGTGTGTGGCTCATGTTTCCCTACACATTTACGTAAGGTATGTTAAAAGCGTGCTTCTTAGATTAATTTTCAGGTTTGTTTATGAATACTTTGGGATGCTCAACCCTTCAGGTGTTACGTTTTAATTTGTTTGTCATCTGTTAGAAAATGAGTTTGCCCCCTATCTCAAGACAAGCTTACCTACAGAGGACTGTACCATACACAGTTCTTAGATCTGGCTTTTAAGCATTCAATGTATTTCACTTCTAAGCATTTAACTTGCATTTCATATTTTTCTACACATATTTTGCAGGAGTAGTTTGTCGCATTCGATTAAGATAAATTCAAAATTAGCATAGAAAAAAACTGCTTTATACAGTTCAAACTTATTTGAGTATTACTTGGAACGTTGTCGGCAATCAATTTTCATTTCTTATTGTTCCATCTAATACTACATTTGACAATGAGTTTAAAGCATACTATATCAATTACAGTTTTATATTTCAGTGTGTTTAAATGTAGGCTGTTATTTTCAATCTAGAAAGAAGCTGTTAAAAGAGAGGAAGCAATTGCATCTTTTGAAGCCTGGAAAAAAAAGAAAGGAAGAGAAGCAAAGAAGTTAAGTGAAAAAAAGAAGCTTGAGGAACTTAAGAAAAAGAAAGCAGCAGAACAGAATGAGGAGAAAACAGAAGCAGCACAGAAGGTGTTGTGAAATATGTGCATAAATGTGTATCACATATGGTTCAGGAGATTGTTGAGAATAATTTTGATTAATCCAGTAAGACGTGGAAGTGAACTAGATTCTAAGACCTAAATGTGGTTATTTTTTGAAGAAAGCTCATATTAGGTTCTGTTCTGTTGGAAGCCTGTAATGGTTACACTTGTACACAAACAGGCTTTTTTCCATATTTGGGTTCTATTAACATAAAATAAACTCCATATAAATACATTGGCAATGAACTATTACTTACTCGGGGAAATAATTTATTCTTTTTAGGTGTAATGATACCACTTCTGAGCAATGCTCCAAACAAATATTCCAAAATCGGAATGTGTAGAAATTACAAAAAATAGTAATACAGAATATGCAAGTGATGTGTTGTCAGAAAGGTGAGGAGTAAGATTTCTAATGAATCTGTGGTTTTCTTTAGGCATTTGAAAAATGGAAAGAAAGAAAAGTGGAATACTTAAGAGAGCAAAGCAGAAAGGAAAAACAGTCTGAAAGAATCAAGAAGAAGAAAGAAGAGGAACTGATTGCAGAGAAGAAGAGAGACAGCATGTCAGCAGTTGAAAAATGGTACTACTCCACTGGGTTTCTCACATCTTTGCTTATAGGTGCAGTAGGTCCTTTGTGAGTGCTTGATGTGTTTTTACTTGGCATGCTTGTAATCAGGCTCTTCAGTCCCAATGGAGAGCAAGTATAACAATGAGAACAAACCGTACAGCTTCTTTCGTTGTTAAGCCGTAGGAAGGAAAGTAAATCTTAAAGTTTTATGGAATACAATGTGTGAATGAAGATGTATTCAGAAGCAACTGAGATGTGTGTGCTGGAGGAAGTCTTTGTTAACAAGCCAAGAGTTTTCACAGACCGTGTGCACGGAAGTTTTGAATCTAATTTGTTCTATGATATTAAATAAGGGAGAAAGTAGTACAGGAAAGGTGGTGCCGTAGTAAGTAGAATAATAGATTCATTTATACCTTGGTGATACGATAGACAAAGGTGGTCTTTGGAGATTTTAAATATATATTCTTGATCTTTCATTAAATGCATGAAATATCTCTTTTTGACTCAATTTAGTTAATCAGTCACAGATGCAGCATTTCGTCTGTTACATGATGATCTTTTGTTCTTCCTTCTCACTATACAGGAATGAAAAAAAGGAAGAATATATAAAACAGAAGAAAGTAGAAAAAATCCTAGAGAGAAGGAAGCAAGAAATACAACAGGCAGAGAAGGAAGAAAAAAATAAAAAGGCTATGGAGGAATATGAAAGATGGCTGGTATTTCTTTTTTTCTTTTTCATTTTGCAAAACCAAAAAGATCAATGTAGTAATGAGAGTGAACGCTTTTGTATTGTAATGCTCATGGCTTTTCATGCTGTTATAAAAGAGGCCAGGTGATGGCAGCATTACATAGCTAGTCCCCCAAAATTCTTGAGCAAAATAATGATAAAATACGGTGAGCTTGGTATTTAGCATACATGGAAAATAGATTCTCCCTACCTACATGTCACAGAATTTTGAATTTCATAGTTAATCTTCATTTTTTGACATTCCATGTCAGGAGCAACCATTTCTGAAGGGCCAGCTCACCACAGCACAAAACCTGCAAATCCAAGCGGCATCACCAGCTGCACCAGAGAGTGCATACACATTCAAGGAAGCATTTAAAGTGGAGACTTGTATATCTTAAAAATGATAAAAGCACTTGTAACGAGGTTCGAGATTATTTCCATTAACTAGAAAGGTTGCAACTCTGCTGCTCCAAATTATATTTTTCCTATTACAGTGTACTTTAGTCACAGCTGTTAAGCAGTAAGCTCATTTAGTTCTCCAGTCCCAACAATAAGGCAGGTGGTTTTTTCCTTGTTACAGAAAGACAAACTAGAAGAGACATCACTAATATTCTTATATTGTTTTCTTAAAGTTGTGTGACTTGCTAGTTAAAGAAAACCTCACATTTTCCATCTTTACCCTGTGACACAGTCATTCATCATACTGACTTTCCAAGTTATTTTAGTTTGAGAGTGTTTCTTCTGTTGTGTCTCTTCCCTGTGATTTCTGGCATGTGTCCTGTACATACAGTCTCTGTTGTCATTTAGAAAAACGGTGTTTTGCCACTCAGCTGGCTTAAGGTCCTTACAGTGATTCATTTGTACTGTCAATAGCTTAAAAAAGTCTTTTGCAGAGTCTCAATTGGGCTTTCTGGTTTTGGTGGTGGTTTTTTGGGGGGCAGGGGGGAGGGGATAGATGAGAACTGAGACAGGCAGATGTACAGGTGTAGGACAGATTTTAAAAGAATGGTTGTCCTTTATGTGGATAGCTCAGAAGTATGAATTATGTAATGCAGCAAAAGCCTGCATGTTTTCCCTTCTGTCTGTTTTCAATCCTTCTTAGTCCTAGGTTTAAGTGTTTTAAGATCTTATTTGACCTGATTCTCTGTTGAAATACCTCTGATTTCTATAGTCATTGATAAGAAGTGTTTTCCCTGGTCCCTTTTGTCAAGTGATTTCCAGCTCAGTTTTGTCAAATGATTAACATCCAGTCTTAGATTATTTCTTACTCTAGTCAGTATTCCTGGTTCCCAAGGAAGGAAGTACTATGCTTTGAGTAGTAGCCAACGCTCTGTCCCTGAGAGTTGTAGCCAGTGCTCTGCCTACTGAGACTATCCTCAGTTGTGTAGTTATACCAAAGCATGAATGTTTCCTCTCATTGTGCTTTTGACTTCCTTGCTGCCTAGGACTCTGTACGAAGGTGAAAAAATTATTCCTTTTTTGGAGAATGAAATCTACCACCTAGCACAGGCTCCCTTGTTCAAATTGTCTGTAAATTCATGATCTGTGGGATCATTAATATAATTCTAGTAGTTGAAGGAATGACTGGAACTAAATGGATGTACATGTGCCTACATGAGAGGAGCAGTTCAAAAAATAAGCAAGTGTTGGAGGATGTGATAGGTCCTGAACTGGTTGGAAGAGGTGCTTCTAAAATTATCTTTTTTTTTCAGTGTCTATGGGCAAATGTTGACTCATGTGTCTCAGTCAACTGACTGAGACTCAGACTGTCTCCAGTCTTCACACTTTACTTTCTGAAATTGTGCTTGTTTTTGCAGCTAAGACACACTTACTTGAGGAAGTGTAACAGGCAGTGGCTCTGTGATCATGTTTGGCCAGAATATTATCTCACTTTGTATAGTAATAGAGAAAGTACACACCTTTGGTGAACTGCAGGAGAGAAACACCTGTAATGTTGTCAATGTATTGTCAAGGGAACTAAGACGATATCTGCCGACGGGTAGATAAACAGGCATTAAATCTGAGAGGACAGAATTGTGGAAGTCTTTTAAGTGTATTATTTCAAATAAAAGGATTTTTGTTTCAAGGGAAATAAAATAGTAATTTAGTGGGAAGTATTATAATATGTTTTCATTAACATTCAACAGAAATAAATGTGTAAGTACATCCACAGCTTTCCTGAACCAGGTGTTGACCATAATGCATGGGCTAAACAGACATAAAAATCTCCTTGTAGTTCTTCTAAAATAGAGGAAACATTCTGCTTTTATGTAAATGAAAATTCTGTTACTTATACTTTTAGAGGTCATTGTGTGAGTGTTTGATAATATAAGTGCATAGAGAAGATTTTTTAAGCACGAAAATAAATTCTCTGAAAAAAGCTATTAACACTTAAAAAATACTAACATAAGAAGGATAATCTTGAGCTGAGATACTTTAGTATACTGATGAAATTTAAGCTTCTGAATTTTTTTTTTCTTTCATAGTATTTGCCTCTTGCTACTCACCAAGTACTCTTCAAGCCATTTAGGTGTTACGCTTGATAAATGATCATTTTTTACTTACTATATAATACCATGCAAACATCATGAAGTTCAACAAGGCCAAGTGCAAGGTCCTGCTCCTGGGTTGGGGCAATCCCAAGCACAAACACAGGCTGGGCAATGAGTGGATTGAGAGCAGCCCTGCGGAGAACGACTTGGGGGTGCCGGTGGATGACAATCTGAGTATGAGCCAGCAGTGTGCGCTCATAGCCTGGAAAGCAAGTCGCATCCTGGGCTGTGTCAAGAGGAGTGTAGCCAGTAGGTCGAGGGAGGTGATTGTCCTCCTCTGCTGTGCTTTTGTGAGACCCCACCTGGAGCTCTGGGGCCCCCAGCATAATAAAGACATAGACCTGCTCAAGCAGGTCCAGAGGAGGGCCACAAAGATGTTCAGGGGGTTGGAGCACCTCCCCTATGAGGACAGGCTGGGAGAGTTAGGCTTGTTCAGCCTGGAGAAGAGAAGGCTCCAGGGAGACCTTATAGCAGCCTTCCTATGCCTAAAGGGGTTCTACAGGAAAGTCAGAGAGGAACCTTTTTACCAGGGCATGTGGTGATAGGACAAGGGGAGATGGTTTTAAACTAAAAGAAGGGAGATGTAGATTAGATATAAGGAAGAAATTCTTTACTGGGAGGGTGGTGAGACTCTGGAACAGATTCAAGGCCAAGTTGGATGGGGCTTTGAGCAAGGTGGTCTGGTGGAAGGTGTCTCTGCCCATGGCAGGGGCATTGGAACTAGATGATCTTTAAGCTCTCTTCCAACCCAGACTATTCTATGGTTCTGTGATACTGGTGTTTGACACTTGTCATTGACATGCACCTATTCTGAGGAGTAGAACATGGAGAAGAATTGCATGGAAAGTTTATAATGACAGATCGGTTTAGTTTCCATTATTTTTGAGGTAGTAATCTTGATACATGTTTACTGTAGAGAAAAGAGAGTGTCCTAGATGTCTTTTTGTGCTCCAGTTTATGTGGTAAACATTAACCTTGTATGAGCTGATGAGAAGTAAGGCTGTTCTCAAATAATTCTCAAAAGATCAACATAGTAGGGTTAAATTCCCTAGAAGTTTGAAATTTTATCTTAAGGTTGAGCATGCTCAATACGTATTTTGGTATTCTAAGGCTGTTTAAAAACATCTGGAAATGATGTACTGGATGAATCTCATGGGTTTGTTGCTTTTCTGGGTTAGAAACAGCTCACATGGATTATTAATTTAATGTGGTTTAATAACATTGATCTGAAAATACTTTACTGGAACTCTAATCTGTCATTGCAATATGTTAGAAATAAGGCTTTACTGTTATTGCTTTTAAATGTCATAAGGCTTCTGTACTATCTAAAATTTAATTATTATGTGGCAGTCATACTGCTAAAGAATGTGATCTTCCTAGAATTTTGTAAGTGAAAAATGTATTCATCTTACTAGGCTATTGAGTAGGAAACTTCCAAGAGAAATCAAGCTACACAGTCAAGTTGATCTAGTGTATGACAAACTACAGTTATTGATTTAATCTTTCACTGTTTCTGTTACTCTTCTCCTGTTCCTGCAAATAACATCTTGTTTATTATTTTAGGGAAGATTTACATCTCTTACATCTTGTGCGAATGTGAGCTGTGGTTTGGGCTAGAATATAAAAAATTTTCTGTCTTGAAGGCAGGGAAGAAGCCAGTAAGCCTTCATGTCAAATTTATTCTGTTAAAAAACAGCTAAATTAACTCAAGTTTCTTTTCTTGGCGCTGGGGTCCATTCATGAAAACTGGATCTTCAAACGCAAACACTCAAAACTGAGACATGATCAAAAAATCCAAAGCGATTTTCATTCCCTTCCTGGGTGGGTGTATGCTTTATCTTTGGTTTGGGTTTTTCATACAGGAGTCTGTTGTGCAGCATGTATTCAGTAAAGAGTGCTTTATAAACACAAAATATGCACATTTCTTTGTAACACATGGTTTCTCAAATAATTGCCAGTACTGCTACAATAAATCCCATGTTTAATGAGTTTTCTATTACCCATCCTTATGTGTCTTTGAATGTCAAATACAGGCTCAGATTCTAAGATTTGTAGAATATGATTACATTTTTGTAAAAATAAACTGACTGGATATGCACAAATCCTGAAAAACAGAAACATGAATCATAGATGTATTCCATCATAGAGCACATTCTTCCCAAGCTCGTCTGTACTGCTTGCACATATCTTGAAATCTTTTTTTTAAAATATCACTGCTAATGCAGACTCCTTTCCCTTTACACTATTAACCAGTTCCCTTTATGAATTCCTGAAAAAACATCTTGAAAAAAACATCTTGAACTTGTTCTAAGGACCCAAAGCCACCACTTCTGTTCATCTGAGAAAATGGATGGAAATATGCAAGGAGAAAGAAGGCAAAAGCGTAGAATGTCAGTCAGAATCTTACAACGCTACAAGTGCAGTTTGTCTCAATTACTCCACATAATCCAGGAAGATTCAGTTTGTATGGAGAGATAATAATTTTTGTTATACTGAGATGAACTTTTGTATTGCTTGTTTTAGTGTAAATGTCATTACTTCTCCATGCAAACCTTGCCTTGTTTTTAATCAGCTTTACTAGTAACAACATGAAATAAGCGTGTGTTTATCTAGCCAGACCTGACCTATCTAACTGAATTGAATCTTCAGATTTATGTTAACAAAGACCTAGAGGGCCCAGATTAAAATCATATTGATATGGTTGATGTTTCAGTGCAGGTTATGCTTTTTAAAATTTTTGTACGTGTCAGATGTATAGCTAGCATTAGTACAGTATAACTGCTGCGTACGTGTAAAACAAGAGGAAACTTCCACTCAAGCTCCCTTTTGTACAACACTTCTACCCTCATTTACCAGTCCACTCCCTTAGCCACACAGTTACCTCACTATTTCTCTTCTCGCTTATGAATTATAGGCAAACACTGATAGGATCTTGGGAATTCGCAGGATATAGTGCCCCTCAGAGGGATAGGATCATGAGTTACCTGAGAGTGCCAATTACTTTACAGCTGTCTTCAAGGAGCAGTACTTCCACTGCAATGCAGTACCTACATGTGAAAATATGAAATTTTCATGGTGCTTCAAAATACTGGCTGATAGGCTGTAAAAGGGGAGAGGACCAAGGTGGGATTTGGCACAACTGATGTTGGTTTTAAGCCTGTATACCCACACCACATCTTTGCTGACAAAGGTGTGTATGCCAGTTGTTGGTCCTAGGAATGCATGCACTGTTCACATCCCAGAAAGGCAGCTGCTCGGGGATCTTTTATCCACTTGTCAAGTGGGGCACTGTAAGCTGTGGCCTGATCCGTAATATCAACCTTGGTTCAACCAAGAGAGAAACTACTTTTAAGTCAGTAAGTGGTGTGCTTAAGCATGCACCACAAACTTGCAAGGTTGATGTGAGGAAAATTTGCACCTATAAAGAACTCTCCAGTGTACTAAATTTCGGATGCAGATGCACCCTTAGATGCAGGTCCTCACAATGGTGAAATGGCAGTCGTCTTTGCAAAGAAGAATGCCTTTCTTATATAGAACGGAACAATATAAAAATTCAGAACCAATTATAAATAATTTCAAATTAATTTGAATGACAGGTCTCTTGAAAATCTTTAGTTAATCAGGCGCATAAAGAGTATTGCAAGTATCTTGCTTATGCTTCATCATCCTAATTGCCCATTGCTGTTTGAAACAATAGAAAATATCATCAGAACATTACAGTGTTTATAATATGTCAGATATTTGTTTATAATTAAATTGTTTAATTTCCAGTTTGTTCTAATACATGGAAAGTGTGATTCAATAAGTACAGAAAATTACAAAGATGCATCAATGTTCTCATATAATGAGAACAACATATTTGGCATTGTGATTTAGGTATCCTCTTAAAGAAAAGAAGTAATTAAGATGAGACTAATTATATACAAGACAAATACAATACTTAATCCACTAGGCCTTTTGTTGGGCTTTTTGTTTAGATAGTGCACAAAACCAGCCCATCCCTGAGACAGTCACCATAATCATAAATGACATCAGATGTGGAGCCTCTTGTGTTGCATCGTGCAGTGTGTGTGACTGAATCCCTAAAAGAGATGCACTAAGCTCCAAAAGGCAAATCTCCATTGCACGTTAACTTTTCATTTTATGCAAGAAACATATAACAATAACTGGTACTTTTCTGTTGGTGGAGTTGGTTTTTTGTGGGGTTTTTTCTTTTTTGTTTGTTTGGTTTTTTTTGATTGCTTTTTTTTTTTGACGCATATTTTTATTCTCAGGAAAAGAAAGAGAGGAGAGAGCGGCTTGAGAAGAAGCAGAAGAGGTTGCAGGCTGTCCGTGGGGGTGAAGTGCCTTCTCCCTGGAGTCCACCTGGCAAAGTCACATACTCAAGGAATTACTGAGCATCTAACACCTTCTGAAAGATTATCCACAAAGTTCTGACAACAGCTAGTCATTAGTTTAATAACAGCTGATTTTCACCTAATATGTTACAGATGTTGTATCCTTTCTTTTTGGTTTATTTGATCTCGGGAGTTTAAATAGCTCATTTGTCCCTTTCCATTGCTTTAGAAAATGTACTGGTTTTTGTAATTCCACAGTTAACTTAGTTTTGCTAAATCCTGTGCTACTTCATTCTTTTTGGTGAAAATGTTTATTCAGGATGTGTAAGACTGGACTCTGGCATTTTTTTTCACCCAAGAAGCAGCAGAATGGTTATTTTCAAGTTACTAGGCCACACTGGTAGAGAGTTAAGTCTGGAAGAAATGCTTTGTGAAGGCAGGGTGCTGACGGGAAGGAGATGTTTGCTTTCGATCTCTTGTGGAGATAGAAGACAAAAGACTAAGCAGTATGGTAGGGGGAATGTCGTTTTGATACCTGAAGAGACAAGCTACAAAACACGTAATTATTAGTTTATGTTACTTTGGGAAATATAGAAACAGCTTTTAAACACTTTTAAAACTGCATCAAGCAGAAATGGGATTTCATGAGGCCAAAACCAGTCAGCCATGTGATGGTACAAAAGAATTAAACTGGAATCCATATAATTTAAAATTATCCAGGTCTAAGGAAAACTGTAGCTATTAATCGCATTTCAGGTCTTCATATACATTCCATAGATTTCTTGCTTCCTACAGGAAAAAGCGGATTTAGATGCATCACAAAAAGTCTTATGTAAAAACTGCAGGGGCAGAACAGTGGTATTCTTTCAAGGCAACCTTAGACACTGAAATTTATTTTTTAGAACTTAATTTAAAGGCTTCTGTTGTTGTTTTTACATAATCAAGTAAATCCTTTCAAAAAATGTTTTCATCATTGCTAATGAGGTAATTGCTGTAGTAAATTATTACAATTTTTTCTGTTTTTTTCATGGCTATTTGCCTCACTGTTTTGGAAACAGTGGCAAGACTCTGTTTCTTTAGAGTTTACTGTACTTACGTTTGTGTTTTCTTATTTGAATTTTAATAATCACTCCAGATCAGATTTGCTCCTCAAGTGTGTATTCTTAAAACAACAAAACCAACATCACCAACCAAGAAGTAAAAAATCGTAGTCTTCAAATTGTAGATGTATTTTCTCAAATGAGAATCTTGCTCTTGTTTAGACCAACAGCCTCCTTGGGGAGTTGAAGGAGCATTTGAGAACTAGGCTTGCCTTTTTCACTTGAGTTCTGTGCTGTTCATAGATCACTGAGATACTCATTAATTCTGCATTTCATGTAGCATTGGGGCATCTCCTCAGAAAAGAAAAAACACAAGCCCAGCAGCTATATGAATTTCTGTAGTTTCCTGATGTTTCTTGCTTGTTTTTTTAGGTCTTAGTGAGGGTCACTGAGGATTTAGAGACATTTGTTTTGTCCATAACACTCTATTACCAGAGTGCTGTACAGGTGAAATCTGTTGCTGGTATGTATGCAAAAGTGAAATCAGAAGGATGTCTATTCTGTCTCGTTGAATATGGTCCTGTTCGTTATTGTTAGTATGAACTCTAGTTCTGTGAATTCCTAATTCAGACCTGTTGCAAAGTTTATGGTAGGTGAAAGCAGGTGTTATAATGCAAAATGAGAAGATATGTATAGACAATGTTTCTGTTGCATATGATTTATTGACAATGTCAAATATTTGCTAATCTTGAGAATAATGGTGTGGTTTCACTAGTAGTTGTGATGGATTTGTGTACAGCCAAATCATCTGACAGATCAGATTTGATCCGTTGTGAGGAGTGGTGACAGATTTGATATGGCTTCTGGATTAAGGAGTATTTTTATTGCAGGATCAGGTTTGAGCATGTTGCCTGGTATCTTACATTGCCTGTCTCAACTTCCAGTTGCCTTTCATACACCTTGTTTGTGGTAGCCCTGTTGTGTATTGGGATTTTTGAGCAGGTCTCCTTTGGTCCTGCCTCTGGCTTTAAGTTCTGTGTCTTCCTCAAACAACAGGTGTACTGGACCTGGCTTTTATTCTTTTGTTTCTAGCCTTCTGTCAGCTGGGCTGTTCTCCCAGAGACGTTGTGACAGGAAGTTTTTGTTCCACTGAAGCCTCTATAGAGAAGCTAGGGACCTTTATGACACCCATCCTTTCATTATATACAGTCTGCAGGTAACACACACTTGATGTCTTCCAGTGGACCTTAATGACAATAGTGACCTTTTTGTCCCTTCTGTGAGACTCAGATTTGTGTCAAGAGTCGTCACTAGAACACTGAACTTCTGGGTAGGGCAGCATTCATACGGGTTGATGCTAACCTCATCTTTTCTCATCTGGGAGGAGGAAGACATTGGTCAGGAAGGGAAGAGGGCAGCAGAGATGCCGGAGCTTTCAGAAGCACCCCAAGGCCTGTAGTTCTGCTCTTGCAGAGTCCCTGGAGTCTGGCTGTGTTCTAGGCCATTTGTGTTTTTTCTCATAGGCTCTTTTCATAGTAGCACCCACACTGAGCTTCCTGCACTGCAGTGTTGCAGCGCATTGTTTACCACAGAAGTTCCCAATTAGGGAATCCTGCACATTTGGCTTTTTGCAGAGATCCAGCAAATCCAGATTTGTATCTGGCTTAAGCCAGGCTGTAGCACAGGTACTGCAAACAAATGAATACGGGGCTTTGATAAACTCTGGGTCTGGCACTGGTGTTACCTCATGGCAGGTGAGGCATTTTATCCAGCAGTAATGGTATCACAACAGCAGTGGTGGCATCCAGAGAGAAAGAATCCACTGCCAACAGAACTTCCAACAAGTGGAGAAGATGCCCAGCCAGAGCAGCTTCACTGGGCAACCTAAGAGGTGGGGTAAAATTCCAGATACCAGTAGGAGAGGTAGCAGAATTACAGCACAGGCAGAACACAGCAGAACTGCCAACTCAAAATTAACTCACCTAAATTTTATGGAAAAAATGTTGGACAAATTCAGGCGTTTAGGCTGGAGCGGTGATGTGCATCATTGGTTCTCTAGGCTTCTAGTGCTTGAAGCCTTGAATTCAGGTTAAGAGTTGTGCTGGTATTAAGAAACTATAGCTATAATATGGTAACATGAAATGTGTAGCAGACAGCAGCATTTGCTATATTGCTGTCATGATCACATCAGGAGAGTCTGAGGCAAAGCATGCAGACCATGAGAAACAAATCATCTGAACATTTATTTTTGCAGTGTCCAGCTAGAGCAGGTAAGGCAGGACCATGTGCCGACAGGTCTGGAGATGAGGTATGCAAATGGAAAATGTGGTAGAGGTAGTGGCAGAGGTAGAAGAGGGGTTTGTTGCGCACCCGTGCCTAAACAGAATACTGCGTCCTTACTGGCTTTAAGCCTTTAGATGATTGAATGGAAAATTTTTGACAGAAGATAGAAGTGGGAAGAGGTTGGCGACATCTTCCAGAGGAGTGATATACCCAGCACTCACATGAATTCACAACTTTTCAATTAGAAGAAGATGCTGAAGATCTGTAGACATGGAAAAACAGTTGATACAACTATGTGTTTACCTTTGATAATAAAATTTTGGGAGCTTTGTCTTATTTTACATTGTAAAAAACTTGTACATGTTACAGCATGATGCAAACTTTGTAGAAATAAGAAAATATATACATTGATTTATAAAAACGTACATGTATCTGTATAAATCCTGTTAATATGTTTATTGATAACAGAGTGAAAATATTTGGTATTTAATAAAGTATATTTTAGTATAATGTCCTCAATTTTTTCATGAGATCCTAGGATAGAAATCTTTGTTTAAAGCTTTAATGTAGGTAAATGAACTAGGCAGTGTCCCTAAGCACAAGCTCTTCTTTCATCATTGTTAGTGAGACAAGTAGACTCCTTCTGAGTAAAAAAGATGGTACACTGTTCTCCATCATATCTTCTTTTTTTTTCGCATTCACAAAATGCTAGATCATCTTACCTGGTCTGTGCGTCATCGGCTGCTACATTTCACTTAGTCAGTTGTGCCTTGAACTGAGTTACTTGAGTCTGACTAACAGGGATGAACTAGTTTGGGTTCTGAATGCTGATGGCAGCCCTGGCTGCAAGTCAACAGTTGAACTTGCTATAGCATGTCCATATCTTTCTTGCACTAGAGAGCCCAAAACTGAACGTGGTGCTCCAGCTGTAGTCTCGCACCCAAATGAAGTCTCACACATGCCAAATAGAGTGGAACAATCGCTTCCGTCAACCTGCTGAATACGCTGTTGCTAATACAGCCCACAATGCCGTTAGCATTCTATGCTGTAAGAGCCCATGGCTGACTTAGGTTCCCTTTCGTGTCCTCTGGTACCCCTACGTATTTTCCTGCAAAGCTGCCTTCTGTCCTGTTGGGGCCTAGCCTGTACTGTTGCATGGGGTTATTTGGCCCTAGATGCAGGACTTTGCATTTGTTGAACTTAAAGGTTCCCATCAGCCTGCTTCAGACTAGAACAGTTGAAAGCTTTTTCATTAATTCTTCATTTAAAAAAGCAGCGACAGCTCCCGTTATAGGTTAATAATTTTTCATTAATAGAAATATAAAATTAATATGCATTCATTTTCATTAATATAAACTGGAATGTTCAGTCCTTGTTGATAACAAATGATAGGAGGATAGCATTTTTTTCAAGCATCATTAACTTTCAACAACTGAAGTAGGATGTTTCACCATTTAACTGTTTTAGTGGTGCCCAGGTGTAGCACAGATATTAACAATAATACCCTGGCTGACTTCTATTTTCTGTTACACCTTTTAACATTGTGTAACACACTGGGGACCCATCCCCATATGCTGCTTTCTAACTAATTAATTGAGGAAAAACAACAGGAAAACAAAATAGTGGAAGGGAGAATATTCAAGCCATCCTCAATCTGTTTCACTTTCTTGAAGAAGTATATGCAGTATCATGAAGAATAAATGACCTTTTGGGGAAAAAGCTTTGTTAGTTATCCTGAATTCCTATACATTTCTTAGGACTTATATTGAAGTATAAGGAGAATGTGCAGAGGCAATTTAGCGCCCAGTCTAACAGGCTGATCATGAAACCCTGCAGGCGGGCAGAATAACTGCTCCCATCCTGGAGAGCTTCTGGGAGACCTGGAGTTTGCAAGTTCTGCCCCCTGACACAGACAGGATGGTACTCACTCTTCCCTCCCCATACGAGAAATATCTTTCCACTTACAACTGCAGGCAAACTATGAGCAGCAGTTAACTCAGCCATTGATTAATCACTGCAGATAACTTTCTAAGCTTCCCAGATCTGGCTTTTGTCTAAGTAGACCTTTGTTGATATGAGTTTTATTGATTAGATTATCTACCACTGAAAGAGAATGTTGTCCTTCAGTGAAGTGGGAGCAGGAAAGATTTATATTGTAAAAGCTCAGAGAGCAAAATGAAGACATTTAGGCTTTTATTTATACATTTTTTGACTGTCATGGTAAAAGAGAGGATACCCATGAGAAAATAAAAGCATTCAGTACTGTCATTATTAAATTTATCATTTGTAGAAATATTAGAGGTTATGAACATGGTGCTGGATACTGCACAAGCAAAATGGAAAGATGACTTGCCACAGAAGACTCCCCACTCCAGAAAACATACAATAGAGAGTTATTCAAAAATGCAAGGAGAGTGAAGAAGGTCCTGGAAAGGCAGCAGCAGTTTCAGAACAGCAGTCATGGTACAGTTGTATCAACAGCTCCCGGCTGTTTGATTTCACAGTCCACCAACTGCTGTCCTTGCTTACTATCTTGCCTTCAGAAGACAAAGCCAATATGCCCATTTCCCCGTTGACTCTTCTGCTGACTATGTTGTCAAGCATCCTCTGGTTTCCTTTCTTGTACGAAATTTCCTGTCTTTCCTTCTTAAGATACCACATAATTCTTGCTGACATACAGCACCTCCAAAAGAGATCAATTTACTCAAAGAATGAATCTGCTAGCATTAAACGTTAACATCCTCTCAATACATATTTTTCCTTCAACAGATGGTAGTGCATCAAGCTCTTAGATTTCACTGCAGCAAAAATGACATTCTGCTTAGTTTCAATTCCTCATGTGAATCAATAAAATTTAGGAACACTGCATTAGAGAAATGCTCTTTGCAAATGGTTTTGCATTTATATCCTGTCCAAAGCAAGGGTTGATAATAATGACCCCTGCTTTTCAAGGGTAAACTATGTTTTTTGGCTTAACAAGTATCACTAGAAGGAGAGGTTATGCGCAAATAACATCAGGGCAATGATAGGTGGAAATGAGCGGATTAATAGCTCAAAACTCAATGTTGCAAGTACACGTTAAGTGTTTCACAATGCCAAAATAGTTCACAAAAGCAAATATCCTTTACGCTACTCTCTTTGTGATTCACTTTCACCTTTTATCACACAGGTATTTGTTTTAAATAGCCATATGGACTGGTTAAAGCAGTTACAAGAGAAAAAGCAGGGAGACTTCTACTTGTTCGTGCAATCCTTGCTGTTAGTCTATGAGCTACATGTAGAAGTAACTGTATAAAATGGACATAGATGCAAAACATAAGTTGCTAGAAAAATTTAACTGGCAAGACTGTACTACTTGAAATTACTGTGAGAAGGGAGGGAAATGAGGTGTACCAGCCTACAGCCTGGGCTCAGAGCCCCTGCATCAGATGCCACCAGACCTGGTTTTCTGCATTCATATAAAGGTGCCCCAAGGGGCCATGCCACAGAGCTGTGATGACATCCCGAGCTCGTGGACTGTCTCCCCACTGACAGGGTAAAACAGAGCAAGGACAAGACTGGCCAGTGGAGTTTTGTACAGGTTTTACTCTTCTTTATAGGCTGAATGACTCTTTTCTGACTTGCCAAAGTTTGGGAAAATGCCTCTGAACAAGCTTCTGCCCACACATGCCAGAACTGAAATTTTTGTGGGCAAGATGTATTATATTCATGGCTGGCAAGGCTCTGTTTTCATCAATTTGAGTATTTATTTCTTAATTAAAAAAAGGATAATCTGTTGCCACAGTAAAACACTCATCTTTAGCAAAAGAGGCAACCAAGAATTAGCACACGCATCATTACTCTTGCGTGAAGCCTAGATAGCCCTTGAACAGTGTTAAAAATAATTAAGGGAAAAAGCAAGAATTGTTGTTATGGCCACACTTAAAATCTTAGCAACTCAAGGACAAATCCACCCTGCCTTATGAATCCTGAACTCCAGCTCTGTAAAACCAAGCAAGATTTTGAGGTGTTAAGAATCTGAACTTTCAGAGATTTCACTTGTATTCATGTCCAGCTGTACCTGGAATAAATCAGAGCTCTTATTGTTCATGGATAGTGTGACACATTTGATGCACAAGGTAATCATTAAAGAGATCCTCCCAATGGGAAAAGTTTAGAGCTGTTATTCCCCCATGTTAAACAAATGCAGTTTCTCAACCTCAAGTCATGACCAATTCAGAGGTCAGAAAACGCAACTTAATTCTCAGACCTGCATTGTGTCCTGCAGATGTTGCTGGTTTTCTTACAAAGTTTTAAGTGGCCTGAGATCATTGGAAAGGCTTCAGGTTCTGCCAGATTAATTTACTGTGTCATTCCCCCCCACTCATCACACACAGTCTTTGGCTGTTGAGGAGAATGGGAACTTGTAGTTCAGGTATTTGTGCTGTGAGGTATCTAAGAGCTACATAGAGACATTGAACAAAGCTCAGCAACCACCCCAGTGTGACCTGAAAAGTACTCTAAGGCCCACATTCTGGAATCGTTGTCATGACCCATCTTTAGGATAAAATTCAGTGCCCTAACATTAGCACTCAGGGTGCTGCAGATTCATCAGGCTAGCCAAGGTGACACTAACAGTATCGTGCTTTACGATGGCTCACAGGATCAGTTTGTGGGAATTTTCATGGAAAATGTGTGCTGGAGACAAATCCTAAAAAGAGCAAGTAGAGAAAACCCAAAACTGTTCATTTCAAAGGACTGTTGCCAGTGTGGCTGCATAGACACAGACATACTGTTGAACCATCTGACTATGTGTTGAGTAAAGTATGTATTAAAAAGTTTTTGGGAAACAGGCAACCAGCTACAGACCAGGAGTCATAAGCTGCATTTCCCCTCCATCTAAACACATGAGAACATACCGTATTTTAAAGATAGTGATTCGTGAAGTCGACAAGCATGATCCCCTTCTGCGCTCACTGTAGCATGGATGTCGGATGCCTCCCATGACCTGCACCTGACCTGCCTCCAGAGCTGAGCAAAAGCTCGAGCAAAAAAGTCACGTTTTCACATTTTCTATAGGGTTTAAGTTGTAGATGAAGTAGAAACTTTTGGCCACCTGCTTTTGCAGTTTGGGCTGCTGGATGCCCTGTCACCACTGCACTAACAGACATGCTCCTGCCTGCCACCTGTGTCACTCCGGTCCCACCCTCCATAGCACTTTGCTCTCTCCATTAGGCTGCTGTTATTTTGCCCTGGACGTAGCATCACAGCACTGTCCACAAATGGCATGTAGCCTACCTGCTGGGAGCTGTAAAAGCATTCATTATACATTTATAACTACCCGCTGCTGCCTCAATGAACCGAAAGCATGCAGTTGCTGGTGTGCGATTACCTCAGGGATGGAGATGGAGCTAACATGATGGCAGCAGGGAGAGGCAACTCAGGGCTTGGCAGAGCCTGCTCCAAGCAGAAAGGCTTTCAGCTGGTAAGCGTTGCTTTTGCTCAGTTACTTTTTTTCCTGACTCTCAGCAGAAATGTTTAAGTATTTCTTGTGGCCACTGACTCCAACAAAACAGGTTTTTTTGTCTGGCTCCAAACTTTTGGGATGCAATTGAAAAAAACCCAATGAACTACACTGCGATTTATTTCATTTCTGATAAGGTATTTAGGCTTTCAGTCTCTCATGCCCCTTATAAATATGATTATGGTAAATATTTCACTTGCATTGCATGTGGTCCATTACACAAAACCTTGTGTGACCCAAGACCCGGGCTGACAGGGCAGACTGGGTCAGCAGCTTTCTCACTCGATCGCCCAAACAGGGCTAAGTGGTACTGCCGGCTGGTGCTCAAACAGTGAGGAACAAAGCACTTTGGGCAGCTCAGTAAATCCAAATCCCATATTCAATTATGGATGGGGAACATCTGTTTTGACTCAAACTCTCAAAATAGCTCAGTTTACTTCTTCTAAGAGGGAAATTTGGAAATGTGTATTTCTGAATTATTTTTATTGCCGTGCAACCTGGAATAAATGCTGCTGCACCCCCTTCACTGCCGTGGGAAGCTGATTTTTAGCTGAGATTCACTTTGCCAGCTAATGAGGAAACTGCATTAAATGTCATGGTCCATTGGATGGTCCATCAGCATCTCCCTGGAGAGCAGCTGGGAGGGATCCCACTCAGCCATGCCTGTACCTGGGTTGCAGAGAAACACTCCTTGTCCTGAATGTCTCCTTATGCTGGTGTGATCTCTCAGGGACCCCCGCTCACTTGTGTTGAGCACTTGGCCTTGACAGTTGTTAACGCTCAAAGTAGATATCATCAACGTTTTCCTAAAGGAATGTTGATACAGCTAGACCTTGGAAACCTAAACTCCCTTGAAGATGGTTGTGCACATATATTTACTAATGAGTGTGTGTAGGGCACCAGGAACTACATATTTTTCTTCATTCATACTTTATATTGATTCATTGGAAAAACAGGTGTTGCTGCAGTCATATAGCAAAGAAACTTTCCCTACTGTTTCCGGGAAACTAGAGACCAATCTTTTATTACTATACTGAAAATATTTTAGATGTGTGTCCAAAATTTTGACTCCTGCATCTAACAGGGTTGTGATATAGTATAACTCATCTATTGTATTAATGTATAGTATGCTTGCTAAAATGCTAGCAAACACAAAGCTGGTTGAAACTGCTTCTCTAAGCTAGGGAGGATGGGACATGAAGTCACCCAAGCCTGTATGTGATTACGATGCAGCATTTAGAAAGTCTAAAGCTGAATTCAGTGTACTGCTGAGAGGTTTGGTGAGAGAGTAGGCACGCTGATGATGAGCATCACGCTGGTGAATCCCTCTGGCCAAGCTTAAAGGTGCTCTGCCAGCTGCCTGGTCTCTGTGGGACCCTTACATGCTGGCAACAGCACAAATAGGGGGTTAAGTGACATTATCTAGACGTGTTTTATAGCATCATTTGCATTCAGTAGAGGCTGGAGGATTCACACATTGAATTCAGCTTCAGACTTTCCAAATGATGCTTTGTAAATCACATATAGACTTGGGTAATGCCCCCCTGCCCCTAGATGAGGGACAGGAACCTGGGAAGGATGTTCCTAGAAAGCATATTCAGATGAAGGGAAAGAGCTCAGGGAGTTCCTCAAACAGTAACCCATCTGTGGGAACTGAGGAGTAACGGGAACTTCTCAGTTCTTTGTTCAGGCACAGTCTTAACTCTGAGTTTCACTCTTCATGATGGGAGTTTCATGGAGTGGATGCTGGTCACTCCTGATCTGCCTCTTCCTGGGCTGCCTTCATCTGGATTTTCCGATGTTGCCTGAGGTGAGTGCTATGGGAATACCAGGAACAGGAGGAAATCTAGATGGGCAATGTCCAGGCAACATGAATGGTACCAGTGCTACGTACAGGGGATGAGAAATGGGGACTAACAGGAGGGGCTATGGAGGAGTGGGATAGGCAGCACCAGTGAGAAGGATGGAGTGGAAGTGCAAGTACTTTCAATTCATTCCCGTCTATATTCTTTTCTGCTAGACACTTCTGCCAGCATTAGGCATGCATTAGGCATGTAGGCCATTGTAATTAGCAACAGGCTTGTATTTCTGCATGGGTTTCCCTGATGGGAAATGCATGTTTATATGTTATTGCAGAAAGGCAATGAGTCTAGGATTCCTGTGATGTTCCCCTTGAATACAAGTTATTATTATTCAGTGCACTTCCAGTGTGATTCCTGTATTTGAAAAAGGAAGCAGATAGATCGGAAGGGGACAGACAAGCTGTGGTAAAAACTTGAGAAGTCCTAGGAAGGAAATACGGTGAAGTAAATATCTCAGTGAGCCTTGCCAGAGGGAGTACTTGCCACGAAAACACACAAGTTCAAAAGAAAATTAAATGTAGCAACAACAAAGGAAGTTTTAATTAAAGTATAGAAAAAGTAAGAAAAAAGCTCAATTCCAGTACCTAAACAAAAGCGTGAAGAAGAAATTTAGATTAAAATGTTAGTATAATTAAAAACGTGGGTGACAGAAAATGGATTAAACATGGCTAAGAAAAGATTGGTTGGAGCTATCCACCCAACAACAAAAAGGCTCTGGGAAAACTTGGCTTGGCTGTGCTTGCTGGAGGTAGTAGCTCTGAATGTTTATGTCTGCTCTCCAAAAGCAGTATTATTGTGAGATTATTTCTGCTTATTGTATGACATTTATTAATCTATTTTTTGCTAGACATGGTACAGCAACCATGATGATATGAGATGGTCGTGATTTGATGGTGATGTTTCAGTGTTCCCAAAAATGTTGTTCTCTGGCTGTGTAACAGCAAGCTCAGAGTATCTGTAGTGAAATATTGTGGCAAATGGAGCTCAAACTGCTAAAAGCATGCTTTAAAATTCAAGCTAGTACATGGCACTATTAAATTACAGCACAGCACCCTGAAAACTGGCACTGCCACTTCAAAGTAGAGTTTAGTAAAAAGCTTTAAAACCAGAAAGGTTAGAAAATCTTCACAGCCAGGGGAAGTTGTGTGCATCTGTGGGAAATATTTGGTAAAACAAGGCCCAAGAGACAGCGTTGTCTTTTGAAATGATTGTTTACTTCAGTGAGTAACTTACAAAGCAGGGGCATCCTAAAAGGAAATGGGAAGTCTCAGAATCTTCACTGGAGATGTGTCCTGGCTCTCAGTTCCAAAATGGACCTGGGTACTAAGGGCTGAGTTCAGGCTACGTCAGTGAAAAAGACTGACCAGAACCCTGTGAAGACTAGCAGCTATAGTAGTCTATCCCTTGTCCTTTAGCTCTTCAAAGCAACTTGGAAGCTGCACGCTGATCTAAATATTTAGTCATGCCAGTCATAATGGCATGGGCAGTTTTCTCTATGTGGTTCAAGTGCATGGTGTTGCCACATAAAGACACTTTGGTATGGGAGCAGCAGTAGACATGATGCCTTGTAGACGTTGTGAGCCAAACTGAGGATGTGCACTTTTCCAGGTGCCCCTCTTCCTCCTATCCCACATGTTATTTGAGATACTTAGTGGCAACAAGTGAGCAGGCCAGGTTTCTGGTGGAAACCAGCAAGACTCAGTGCACCTTAGCACATCACTTTCTGGCCTTAAGGTTGTTGATTTAGGTAATGCTTTTCATTTAGAGCAGCTGAAGAAAATTATCCGCCAGTCTCTGCTAGCATCTTCAAGTCAGCTAAATTCATGCCATTCTTGAGTTCGTCATCATCTTCGCTGCCTGCCACCTTACTGCCTCCAGCTGAACACAACTGCATGCTGAACATTGGTCCTGGTGCTTAGCATAAAATAACATGTAGCTATTTGAATATGCTGCACAACAACTTCTTAATGCTTGCATTACCTATGTTAAAGTAGCAGGAAAGTAAATTCATATCAATTCTCAACACAGCACAGGTGGATATGTTATGTCGCTGTCCACAGGCACAAAGGTATGATTCTGATACCTTCCTACTTGCTATGCTTGTTGTTCTGTTGATATTAAAGGCACTGGTAATGTGCAAATAAAATAATAAAGGTATTTTGAATCTAGGCAAATTGGAGGCAATGAATATACAAGGTCATAGGAGAGTCCAGGACACCCGACTTGTCTGTTTTCCTCTGTTCCAGTTAACCTCTAGAAAGATGCCTAAAAATAGCATCAAAGCTATGAAAAGAGCTACTTTTAAAGAGCTACTCCAGAGAAATATAGACATCATGAGGAAATTTCAAACAGCTAGGTTCCAACTTGTATTATATTCTTTTAAATAACATGCACATTAGTTACAACATCATTCTGGATGTTTGATTATGACTCTCTAGTAGAGGAAAACAAATATAAATGGTTCTTTTAAAACAAATACCGGTTACTGGAACAAGTGCAATTACAAAACCATAATTCCTACACATGTGAGCGTGCTGGCAAAGGGATGCTCAGGTTAGCCTCACTAGTCAGACTGTATGAGATGTTTGATGTTTCTTAGCTGCTGTATTTTAATTCTTAGTTGTAGTCTTTAAAGTAACAGTGGTACTTTATTCCACTTAGTGTCACATGAACTTCAAAACATACGTGTCTGTAGCCATTTCTAGCTAAAATAATCAGTAGTTGTCACCTGGATGACCTAATAGGAGAAAACCACGAATCTAGAATAGGAAAAAAACAAGAATCTAGTAATGTGGACCACTCAGGTATATCCAGGTGTCTTATTTATGCTATCACTCCTACAAGAAAACCCTGCCAGAACATGCACATTACAAAAATGCAAGAGGGATAGTTGTGTCCAGTTTCTCTACAGTGTAACCAAATAATTGAAATCCTGGTTCAATTTAATGGTTTAATGATCCAGAACAGGAATTTTGTCCAAACATGTCTCTTCACCTTGGTTCTCTTTTAAGGAGGCTTAGAGGTGACTGACTGTCTGGAAGTTATTTCTACACCAATAGGTTCCTGTTGGGATGTTTGAGAATAACGTGCCTTTTGTCAGCTGATGAAGAGCAAAAGTTCTTTGTAGCCCATGCTCTATTTGTTTCCAAGTTTCCAGTCAAACAAAACAAGATTAAAGGGGAGGAGTACAGTCATTAGTTTTATGGAAAGCTGTTCAAACTGCAGTAGTAGAAATAGTAAAGAATCTGAGTCTAGTGGAGGAAGTAAGAATATGAAAAAAAAATGGGGAAGCTCTTTTTAAAGGGCAACTTTAAATTCTCTACCTTTGAAAATAGTGTCTGCATTATTACGGTTGTTTGAAGAGGATAAAAATAAATCAGAATCTGAGGTGCTGGAATCTAGCTGTTTAAGTATGTTTCAATCAAATGCAAATGCCCATTTTGCCACAAACCTCTCTTTCTAATTGCTATAGGGTGTTTAAAGCTACTCAGGATCTTCAGACTGATTGAGGGTAATGGTGAGCTTGTGCTTACTGCAGGGAATATTCCCTAATTTTTCTGCCCTGCTGTTTCTTACTAGTCAATGTCTGGAGCTGCAGAGACTCTTGAATACTGTTTTAAATCAGCAGGGAATTGGGCTCTTTATCTGCGGGTTAGAGCTCATTGCTCTTAGGTTTAGGTAATTTGATATACTGGCACCTGCAGATACGCACTCAGCAGCACTGATCAGCACTGACAAGCAATCCATAATGCAGGCTGCATCTCAGAGCTTTCACAGACTTCACATAAAGGCCATATGGCACAGAATTATGGCAGCTATGCAGATATTCAGCCTGCACTCACAGTTAATGCTGTGGTTTGCTATCAACTACCTGCTTAAATTTTTGGAGGTCTTGCTTGAGGAGAGGGGAAGGATGACCTCCCTCAACCTGCTGGCAATGCTTCTCCTAATGCAGCCCAGGGTACCATTCGCCGCCTTTGCCACAAGCACATGTTGCTGGCTCTCCAGGCCCTTCTCTGCCAAGCTGCTTTCCATCTGGGTTGTCCCCAACATATACCAGTGCCTGGGGCTTTTCCTCCCCAGGTGCAGGAATTTGCACTTCCCCTGGCTAAACTTCACGAGGTTCCTGGATAAAAGATGCTGTGCAAAGATGCTGCTGTTGGAATGAGTAACCCTCATTTGCCTTCCAAATTTGGACCTTTGTGGTAGGCTTCATGCACAGAAATCGTTCTCCTTCCAATAGGGTGAAATACTGTAGCTGCACTAATACATGAGGCATCAATTTAATAGTTGAAGTAAATAATATTCATCTGAGAAGGAATATACTTCTTCAGGATGACTTTGCAAGAAAGGCAGAGTAGAATTACCTGAGTTTGAACTGAGCCAGGATACAGGAGCATGACACAGGTTACCACCCCCACCCTGGGAGGTCACAGTTAGTTAGAACAATTAGAAACGCCTTTGGGAGGTAACCCTTGACCAGATGCGACAACCTCCCACTATTCAGCAGGGGAGATGCTGCTTTGCAGCACCTGCAGCTCACTCCATGCTTGCACATGCCTAAACCAGGAATCTCAGTCCTTCTAAGAGACATTGGCCCACAAAGACTAAGTAGCATAAGAGGAAAACCCAGTTAATAACAGCAGCAGGGAGACACCTAACGTACTTCCCAGGCATGTATTTGAAAGGAGATAGTTAAGCAAACCATAGCCTATTTAAAAGTATGGACTAGTTCCCATAGTTTGATTTCTGTCAGGAGGATTGTGCTAAACATACTTTCAAAAAACTTATTATAGGCATTATACCACCCCATACGCGATCCCCTTTAATGACTTGCCTTCCCTTTACACGGCTGAGGCTGTTGTCTTTTCCCCGGATTAGTTTTACTGGGTGCATGGTGCACCTTGACAGCTTTCCCTGGTGTCACTTAATCTCTTCCTACTTTTCTATCATTTCTGTGTTTTCTGATGAAGTGCTGGCACACTGGGAGCACCCACTTGGTTCAGAAGGGGCTGGGATCTCGCGTACAAATTTCCGGGAAAACCACAGTGTATCCATCTGATTTCCACCTGCAGCCAAGGAACGGTGAACACCTGCACTTTTCTTAAGTGCCTAAACCTCTATTGCATTGTCAAAGGCATACCAAGAGCCTGCCTCAGTGCTACTGACATCCAATTCAGAAAGCAAAAGGTCACCAAAAAGCACCAGTATCAGTTTCACACAAGGCAAGGGTCAATACAGCATGAAGCAAGCTCTCTTTCTCCCTCCTTCTCTACCACCCAGAAATTCAGCCAAATGAAAAGCAAAGCCTTCCCTCCAGGAAAACCAAACAAAAGCCATGTGTCTTGAACCCTCATTGTGTCCAGACAGGCACAGGGACTTTGCAGAGCAAACAAGTTCCAGAGTCAAAGGATTTCCGCTGAGAACCGGTCCTCCTCAGCCCAGCCCCACACTTCCCAGCCAGCTCTCACTGCTCAAACCGCGGCAAAGAGGCCTCCCATTACAATGACACATTTGACGGCTTTGCCAAGAGCACTTGGTGAGGTGCCAAAGAAAGAAGCACTGTGCTTTCCTGAAAAAGCAGACACGCTGAGGACGAATACTTGAAATGCTCCTTCTAGTAAACCTAAATGGCCGAGCACTCGTGTAGAGAAGGGCTTGGTTTGTTATCCCAAAGGAGAGCAGAGAGTGGGCTCCACTGGGCTTCTCCCTCTCCAAAGTTTGCCCTCCCGTTCTCAGTGGTGCCCAAGCCACCTGCACTGAAGAACAACCATCTCTTTCTGCACTTCGGCTCACTTTGAAGACATTGTCAGACACTGAATTTCAAGCTAACTAATACCCTGCATTTGCCTTGCCTCAACTTGCAGCATTCAGAGACCCAGTGCTCAACGTCACTAGGTCTCTTTGTCTCCCAAGCAAAAGCCCTAAGCCTGGCTCCAGCTGCTCCCAAAGTGAGAAGTTCCACAGCCATGAAGATCTCACGGCCCACGTGGAAAAGCACCATGAGAAAACCAGAGATGCTCTTAAGAGGACACAAGGTATTTGGGCAGTGTCATTGGGGAGATTTCCAGCATGTTGAATGACACAAAGATAGCCTTTGACTCCAAAGCAGGTGTCACCCCAAACACCAACCCTGAGTAAGGGGACAAGGATTCAAAATAGTTATACTTTCAAGTGCCTAGACAGAGACAGAGGCCACAGCCCTGTCCAGGATTTCTTGCTGTAGGGAAAACCTCGAGGAGGAGCAAATGCCATCACAGGCACTAGAGCACTTCTTCCCACACCCCACAGTGAAAGGATGCTTTCCGGAGGCAGAGTTTTAAGGGACTCTGCAGGAGGCTAACAAGGGGCTGGCAAGTGTCAGCCCTCCAAGAGGACTTCCCTCCTCTTGGAGACCAGCAAGTTCCTTGCCAGTGCAGGAAGGAGAGAAGGTGCAGCTGCAGAGCGACTGATGCACAGCTCGCTGCAAGCTGGTGGAGAGCCAGAAGGCTGAATCAGAGAGCAATGGCAGCCAACGCGCAAAGGACATCCTGCGGAATGTCCGCGCACATCAGAACGGCCCTCTGCTCTTCAGGAAAACTACCAGTGCTCTTACAGTGTGTCCATCAAGTGCCTTCCTGACGGGCCTCAATGGAGCCTGAAAGGCGATGCGGTGGTACTGCAGAGAGCAGCTGTCCTCTCTGCGGAAGCCAGGGGCACCTGGGAGACCTGCGGAGCTCTTCTGCTGGCGAAGACACACCATGGAAGAAAAGGAGGCATAGAGGGTCCAAAAGAGAACTCGGTGGCAGCCCTTTGGCCTTCTCTTCTTGACTGCTGTGACTTGGAAGATGTGAGGTCTAGGCATGGCCAGAACAGGGAGTGCTCTTTGGGGGGCTTGTGGCGGGAGCGCTGAGGCGCTCCCGAGCAATGGAACTCGAATGATGCTGGCTAAAGAGCTGTGGTCACGCACAGCCTCGCTCTGAACCCAGGTGCCTGTTCCCCAGCACTGGGAGGTGAACTCAGCTGGCATCTAGCGTCTGGCTGATGGAGCTCTGCAATGGCTTGGTGTCACAAGGCCGAGCGGAGCCTCGGAGAGCCTGGTGAGGAGGAAAGCCCGAGCACCAGAGTTTGGCTTGGAAGGAGGCCGGTAGAAGAGGATGGCTGAGGACACTCTACCAGCAGGAGCTGAAGGAGGAGGCGGTCTGGGAGGCTTCCAGTCACTCTCAGCAGCGTCAGCCAGCTGGTATTGCAGAAGGGCTTCTGGGGCTTTCAGCTTTCTCTCTTGGTCTACTTGGAGTCCTGTAGCTAGTAGCGGTGTTGCCCAGGGATCGGTACTCGGCCCAGCCTTGTTCTACGTATTCGGCAGCGACCTTCCAAAAGGGATAGAGTGTACCCTCAGCAAGTGTGCCGATGAAACAAAGCTGGGAGGAGTGGCTGACACAGCGGAAGGCTGTGCGGCCGTTCAGCGAGGCCTGGGCAGGCTGGAGAGTTGGGTGGAGAGGAACAGGGTGAAGTTCAACAAGGGTAAGTGTAGGGTCCTGCACCTAGGCAGGAATAGCCCCCTGCACCAGCACAGGTTAGGGGTTGACTGGCTGGAAATCAGCTCCGCAGAGAGGGACCCGAGTCCTGGTGGACAATAAGTTCCCCATGAGCCAGCAGTGTGCTCTTGCGGCCAAGGCGGCAACTGGTATCCCAGGGGGCATTAAGAAGAGTGTGTCCAGCAGGTGAAAAGAGGTTCTCCTGCCCCTCTACTTTGCCCTAGTGAGGCCGCTTATGGAGTACGGTGTCCATTTCTGGGCTCCCGGGTTCAAGAGAGACAAGGAACTACTGGAGAGAGTCCAGCAGAGGCCTCCAAAGATGATGAGGGGACTGCAGAATCTCTCTTACCAGGAAAGGTTGAGAGACCTGGGGCTGTTCAACCTGGAGAAAAGGAGACTGAGAGGGGATCTGATCAATGCTTATCAATATCTAAAGGGTGGGTGTCAGAAGGTGGGTGTCAGAAGGAGGGGGCCAGGCTCTTCTCAGTGGTGCCCAGTGACAGGAAAAGGGGCAAAGGGCACAAACTGGAACACAGGAAGTCCATCTGAACATGAGGAAAAAATTCTTTACTATGAGGGTGACGGATCCCTGGAAGAGGCTGCCCAGAGAGATTGTGGAATCTCCTTCTCTAGTGAGATTCCAAACCTGCCTGAATACCATCCTGTGCAACCTGTTCTAGGTAAACCTGCTCGAGCAGGGGGCTTGGACTAGATGAGCTCCAGAGGTCCCTTCCAACCACCACCGTTCTGTGATTTTGTGCTTCTCTGATCATGTGAACATCGAGTCCAACTGTTAACCCAGCACTGCCAAGTCCACCACTAAACCATAAGTGCCACGTCCCTAAGCGCCACACCTACACGTTTTTCTTTCAGATACTGCCAGGGATGGTGACTGCACCACTGCCCTGGGCAGTCTGTGCCAGTGCTTGACAGCCCTCGGCCATGAGTCGTGAAGGTGTTTCAGCAGAGATGATGCATTGCAAACCATTTACGTTCTGGCTTACAGCCAAGAAATATTACCTGTATCTCCTGTTCTCTGTTCAACATCAGATTTTTAACAAGAACTGTGATAAATCTGCAGGTGAGACAGGGATAGAGTCTCGCCTTGTGTCACTGGTCATTCTTTAGGACTTTGTCATGATTTATATCATGCAGGTTGACAGCGAGTTGAGGGAAGAACCCCAATGGCTTGTCTGCTGGTTTTGGGACTCCTGTTTCAATTTTTTGTTCCTCTTCATTGTCTCTCTTCCAGATACTTTTTTACTGTCAGGACTTCATATTTCACCCATTTTTTTCTGGTATCAGCCACTGAAATGACAGATATCTGAATAGTTAATGCTTATATTTGTGTTTTTCTTGGCCTTCAAAATATTTTTTCTAACTAAGCAAGAAGATTTCAGCCGCCAGTCATTTTTCAAGGTGTCTGCAGGAAAGTAGAGATATAGTGAGTTATACCTGATCTGTTATCTGGAATTTTGTCCTTACAAGACTTGCATTTGCACTAGTATGTATTAAGCAGGTCATAAATATTTCCTGGGAAGGTGGAAAGTTTTGAAACATGTTCCAAGTCAAGGAATCTGGATGTATCAGCTTTTCAGGACACCACATCTCTGAAGCTGGCTGTTGAGCAGACTGCAGTCATTTTTATTGCATCTTTTAGTTGCAAAAAGAGCTATAATAAATGAATCATTAAAATCAATGCCCATCACTTGTATGAAGGAAGCCTTTGGGCAAAACTTGCCCTCTATTAAGCTGTAGTAGAGTCTAATTTTCTCCCGCAGTACTGGAGAGTGGGGCAGCCACGGTGCTTTCCTCTCTCCCTCTTTCTTCTCTTTCAGGTGGCCTACAGATCCTCTGCCACAGGGTGAGAACTTCACATGTTCCCCAAGGCTTTGCAGAGCTGTGATGGGGAAGTGGGAGAAGTAGAAGGAGGTGACAGGTGACAGAGGGGCAGGATCTCAAGGGTCTTCCTGTGGCTGCAGCGCTGCCCATCATCTGCCATCACCTGAGTGACTGTCACTGCACCTCATGTCTTGTGACTGATGTAGTTTGGGATTTAGGTGGTGCTCTTCAACATAGCCTGTGAGAACATGCCTTACCATCATGTACGATGCACCTGAAAGAGGCAAGGAAATGAGGTTTAACTCATCTCCTTACCTTTCTCATTCACACAGAAACATCTCTAGACTTGTAAATAGAATGAATGAGTCTAAATTTTCTGTAGTAAAATGCTGAAAATTAAATTCTCTTTGTGTTCAGCGTAATAGTGTGATACTCCATGAGTATTCAAAACTTAATGGAGCTTAGTCTTCTTTCCCATGGTTAATGGGGAGGGAGGACTTTTATATATTGCAATAAAATGTAGCTGTACAAAAGCAATCAAATTCCGAGTGCCAGGATAAATAAAAAATTATTCTTATTCACAGTCCTAGGATGATTGCATAAAATTATGTTCAATAATAGATTCAATATGAAAGCATACACTTGTTAAGAAATCCTTAAAATGAGTATTTTTTCTCTCTCTGGGGAAAAACCCCTCTTTATCAGAAAAATAATGAAACCTGATGCGAGTTTGAAAATTACTATGTATACTTTCACTGTATGTAAAGCTGACAGAGAAGCAATTTCTTAACCCCTAATGAATCCCTTCTGACCTCCTGAAATGCTTCTGTTCTGAATAAACTCTTGAAACTGTAGGTCATTTATGAGAATTAGTATATACTGCCCTAGGTGCACTCATGACTAATTAAATGATCTCTGCAAACTGATTTGCTGTGCATCTGACTTGTGTGTGGGAGTAAGTAATGGCTCAGTGCACTGATAATGAGACTAAATTTTTATTAAGAATTCTGTTGAAGTTTTGAAACAGGCTGCATTCAACCATGTATTCAAGGACTTAAAAGGAATTCCAGACAGAAACCAGGTTTTATCCTAGGACGTGTCCTAACTACTGAGCTTCAACTTTTTTCTATTATGCCGACTTAATCTTTCTTTCTAGTTAGTAAGTCTTTTGACTCCTTTGAGTAGTTAAATGCTGTGCTAATGGCAGGCACCTCACAGATCTGAGTAGGCAAAAAGAAAGGCAAACAGCCTTCAATATAAATTACTCTGTCAGAGCAAAGTAATGCCTCTAGAGAAAAAATAATCTGTGCCTATGGGATGCTGAGCAAAAACCTGTCAGTTGCAACTCCAGAAGGTGATGCTGAAGTTGCTAGTTCTCTGAAACCATAGGCAGGTCCTCTGACAGGACCAGTTCAACAGTGCTGGGTGTTGGGAGTATGATGGGCGTAAGCTGAATACTGGCCAGGCTTTCCCTAGCGGCATCTTGTACGGCTGCTGTGTTTGCTTGTGGCTAAACAAGCAGACAAAACCTTCCCGTGCCTTGTTGTTGAAGATTAGGATATGCTAGAGAGGGTGCAGAATTTGGATTTCCTATAACTTGTAGATTTCCTTGTCTGTAGATGACACTTGGCATGACACCTATGTAGAATCCCTGGGTGAGACACCAGCTTACCATCAGGTATTGTCTGTGGACCTAGGCATCTAACACAGATTTCAAACCCTGCTCTATTAATCATGAACCTGAACATTAGATATTATAAAGACTAATTTAAAGCTGCCTAGATCCTTTCTGGCTATATTTCACCATATTGGTAACGTTCAGTGGTATATGCAAAGAGAATTTTGTTTTCCTCAGTCTAATATCTTGCAGAGAGTCCTCCAGATGCTCATTGGGATGTTTATTGTGATGGCTGGATTGTTTTACTGTGTTTTCGGTAAGGACTCAAATGCTGGTTGTTCACTGTGATTAAACTTTTTCCATGCTGATAAAGTATCTTCTGTACTATCATTGTTGTACATGGGTTAATCCTGTGCTCTCAGGAAACTTGATGCTGTGTTTGTTTCTGAGATACAGACTGAACAGCAGTAGTAGTTTCAGATACATAATACTGTATCTTTTCTGTAACAATGAAAACAATTATTTTGTCATATGCCACGTTTGCCGTATTTCATAGGCACAAATGTAAAAAAATTGATCTATCCATTAGTAGGCGAGAATCAAATTCTTTAAATTTTTAAATAGAAATTTGGAAAAGTAACATTGTATCCCAGGAAATTAGGACTGAAAATACATGCATCATTTAAAGCTACTCTTAAATAACTTGTTGCTTGATTTGTAAACCATTAACTGAGTGTTCTACATTCAGCCTTTAGTAACAAAGCAAAATGTGCATACTGATAATGTATATTAAAACTATCTATTATAGCTGCGTATCCAATAGAAAACAGTTTTGGAAACTTAACTGAATCTTCTTAAATGTGTGTGTGGCCACCCACCCTTCTAGTCACTGCCTCTTGCATAAAGAGATCAGAGTCCGTTGTAAAACTGGGTGAGACAAAAATACAGGACAGGAGAGGAGAGAAGCAAAGCAGAGAGCTCCTACTCATAGCTCATCTCTGCAGTTCTGCACTCTTTACAGACAGCAGCTGCCAGGTTTCCTTTTGAGTATGTGTGAATAAATACCACATATTTGTTGAGAGGCGTGGTGGGCTCAGGCACTCAACACCTCTTTCACAGCCAATGTGTAGCACACTATCCTCCATCCTGGCCTCTTTAGCAGCTTCCTTGCTACAACTTCCAACTACATGCTGGGAGTTCTTCCTTTCTCAGGTATTTGCGTGATATTTCAGCAATCCTAGCAGAGCAACACATTTCCTAGGTTTACAGGAAGATATACACACGTCAGGGTGTCTATGTCTGTGTACACTCAATATCAGTTCCAAGAAACGCCTATCCTTATTTATCCAGATACATACCGAGATCATGGTGAGGATTAGGTATTTAGCCAAACTCCCATACTGGGTAGAGCTTTTTCTGAGGAAGGTCTTGAGTTGGATATCTAGCCTCTTAAACTCTCCTCTTTCCTTGTCTTTTTTTTTTTTGTCTGTCACCTGGCCAGGATTTTAATAATTTAACCAGCTTTGATTTTTAACTCTTCTTTCTGAAACAGTGACTGAATAAAATGGCTTTAGGAAATGCTACACTATTTGGCATAAGTAGACAGAAAACATGTTCTTTCAAGGTGGAAAACTGAGCTTGCTCATGCCTCGATACTTAGTTGATTATAAGCAAGTAATTACCTTAATCTAAGGAAAACATTCTCCATCAGCTGGTTGAGTTGGCACTCAAACATCAAGACATTGTTTGTTTACACCAATTCTTTATACTTGTCTGACACCTTTATTTCATTTAAACACAAATTTAGCACCACATTTCCTACACGCAGAAGGATAATGCAGGGGAGGCATCACTAGCTGTTGGTAACGACAGTCTTTGAAGGTAAGCATATGTTCTGTGACAAGAGTGCAGTTGGATTATCTGATGGCTTAAAACAGTTTTGAGGGATAATCCTAAAATAATTTAACAAGACCTAGGAACTTTCATTGTTGATTGAGTCCAAGGTCCTGTATTCCATTTGCAATAGTGGCTAGTAACTGATGTGTCAGAGAAAGATGTAAGGGGATGGATTATGCTAACTAAATTGGAATATAATGTACCCTACTTGATTCATAATAGCAGAAAGACTTATTGAAGACTGAAGCATGATCTGAATAAAGTCTGCAGATAGTAGGGAGAAAATTTAGGATGAAATAAAACACAGGTCTAAAGCTGACAGATGTAGCTTTTTCACTTTTTAAAAAAGCTGATCAGAACTCTTTAGAAAGCTACAAATGTGGTTTTGCCACATGTCCTGTTTTTCACTATATTCAGAACTGTGCTCTGTGTTGCTGTAATATCCAACAACTATAGCAAATTGGATTTGTAAGATTTATGAGTTTTAACATGTGGAGTGTTTCCATTCTTTCAAAAGTCATTTTGGTGGTATCGTATTACACAGCTGTGTCATCATAGGAGGTATGAAACTGAACAGAATGTATTCCTTAACTTCTCCAACAGAGCTTTTAAAGTTTTAGATGGAGCAGATAACATAATGTTGTCTTTTGACATGTGAAATAACATTTTAAATACCAATTTTACGTTCATTGCTAGAGTTAAACAGTGACTGTTGCTCCATCAAACAGAGCCTCAGCATAACTGTCAGATGTCTGGAACAATACAGAGTCGTCATCCAACACTCTGCCACAGTTAGGAAAATATGGCAGACTTCTGCTTCATTCCTGTATTGCACAAGGTAGTAATAAAAACATAAATGACATGATGAGATCTGTGTAATCCATAAGGAAGGTTGAACTGTGTGTAAAGTAAGACACTTTTTTGGTCTTGAGACCACTTGCTTCAAGACAGAGTGTAACAACAAGATGTTTGCAATAAGTATTAAAGGGAAGTTGATTCATTTTCTGCAGACTAAGAAAGGCTACAGAGTGTTCTGTAATTTGGATTTTGTATTTCAGAAAACTTGCTATAGAAATATCAAAGTTGGAAGGGTCAGTGAATGTGGGTGTTTGATATCTGTGGGGCTTCTCTGGTATGTCTGTGATTGTATCCTCTGCTGCAGCATCTTTCTTAGCTAAATCCTTATGTCTGTCTTCTGCAAGCAAAATGCAGGTAAATAATTTGTTGACAGCATTAATAAATATGAATATAGTGAATGTGATAACTAGGAGGACAATAGTAAAGTCTGCCATAGAGGACACTTGGAGCATAATTACCTGCATACTATTTACTTTCTTACCACAGAAGTTTATCTGCCTCAGAGAAAGGTGAAATACAGAATTATTTCCGTCGGATTTGCTCCTTCATCTCCTTAATCACACCTTAATTGTCACAATGATGAGTTTTTTAAGTCTGAGAATCTATCTGTTAGCTCTCATGAAGGGGGATGAAATGTAACTGGTTCTGCCCTCAAGACCAGGGCTAACACCCGCAGGATCAACAGTTTTGTAGTTGGGCTTTGCCTGAGATTGGCTGTGCCTCGTGGTGTCTAGTCCCTTTGTTACTTTCCCTTAACTATACCGAGAACCTCTCCCCTCAGCACCATTTTGGAGTCACTGTCCCTTTGCACACAAACCTGCCCGGTGATTGTCATCACTTCCAGCGTGCACCTGATGACTACGCTGAACAGTTCAGCTGGACCTGGCTGACTTGCACTGGAGCCAGACGCTGTACTCATGGCTAAGGGAGTCCATTGCAACTGTGGCCAGCGCTGGTGCGGTGGGACTTAACTCATGCTTGGTGTTGTGTCTCCTGTGCTGTTCAGTAAGTACAAATGGCTGCACTAGGAGAAATTGCTGTCATGCCCTCCCCTGCTCCACTTGTGAGTCAGGGGGAAATCACTGAAGGCCAAAAAATTGGGAGATGCTCCTACTGACTTTCAAGACCTTTTTGGAGAACACTGTTAACAAAATCATGCCAGTGAAAGCATTTGTTAATGCTTCCAACTCGCTAGGTTAAAGGTTTCCTCTTTCCTCACGATTTTTCCTCTTCGATGGCTCATGCTTCCATTGATTCTACCCTTTAATATAAGAAGGCCAGAAATCTTCCCTTGGGAATAGATATTGACAACTGAATGGCTGCCTTATTTATATCTTCAGCTAACCATACTGTCAAATTAATAAATTACCAATTTTTTCAAGTTAATAAAAGACTGAATATGGCATCAGGCAGGATTATATGCAGAAAATTTATAAGATAGTTAACAGGGACCCTGTACTGAAATGTAGTCCTTCGTTCTTGGCTTTGATAAAATGCTGATTACGATATTAATGAACGTGCATGTACATGTATTCTTATGTGCAGTAGCTCTATATTTAGCTTGAATATGCTTCACAGCTTTCTCAAAAAAAGAACGTGCTGCTAACAAATATTTAACTCTTTAGTTTCAAATAATTCTTACAGTCAGAGCTGACAATGCTTCTTAAAAAAACCAAAACACAAACACCCCCACCCCCACCCCCCCCAGTCCTCCAAATCTTGTAGGCATTGAATGCACCATAACTGTTGCCCCAGGTCAGATCAGATTATTTTCCTTTACAGATTTAGTCTGTTTAGCTCAATTAAATGAGTGCTGAGGCTACCAGACGTAGGAAGGTCAATGAGAAAAGAACAAGGTCCATCACTTATAACTGAAGAAACTGTTCAATATACCTTCTAGACCAGTCCCTATGTTATGCATAATGTGTGTCTAATATGATGTATACACCATCAGGAAAAAGGGGAGGCAGCAAATTTCATTAACAAAAGACAGCAAGACATTGCATTTATAGTCAGAGATGGATAGAAGTCGAGCTTATTATAGGAAAAGATTAGGTTAAAGATGATTTACACCAGATATTCTTATTCTGATTGGACCTGGTGACATTTAAGCAAATTACTTAAGCCATCATAACGGATAGTCATAATCTTGGAGTCTAGAAAAGTGTATTTTAAAATCTTCCCACAAACTTTGAGCTTATCTTGGAAAAGACAGCAAAAAAAGAACAGCCAAAGAATTATACTGATGTCATTGCCACTTAGATCCTGAAAAAATACCAAAATATACTCAAACAAGAGATTTATAGGCACCTAGAAAATTATAAAGTAGATGAGTAACAACCAGCATGGATGTTCTACTAACAAGTCATGTCAGGCTGATTCAATTTTCTTCTCTGACAGGGTGAGTAAGGGAGAAGCAGTAGCTGTCAAATAATGTGACTTTTACAGATTTTTATGTTCCCTCACCATGTATAACAACTAGGAAAATATACAGTTGATGAGACTATTAGGAAATGCAGAATTGGTAAGAAAAATCTACTCTAGAGTAGAAAAATCAGTGTTTTAATGTCAAACCAAAAGGCTATGTCATGTACGATTCTTTGAGGATCTTGCTTGAGTCTAGTACTATTCAGTATTTTCATCAATGATTTGTATGAAGGAATAATCTTTTAACTATGTGGATGATATTAGTTCAAAAGGCTGTAAGCACATTGGAAGACAAGATCAGTTTCTTGGACTCCTGAGAAATCATCTAACAATTAACTTGAGATGAATGCAAACTTCAGAGGGACAAGAGGGACAAGACTGCCTGGACAACAGAATTGCAGGAAAGGATTTAAGCATTATAGAGGATTGGAATATGACTCAATGCTGTCACGCAGTTGGAGTGAGACACACCAGAGTGGATGCATCATCAGAAACAGAGTCTTGAAATGGGTTTCTCCTACTCTGTTCAGCACTAAATTCTGCAGATAGGAAGGATGTACATCACGTGTCATGGTCCAGAGTGTTGAGCCAGTCAGAGATCAGATGATAGGTTGGGGGAGAATGCAAGGACAGTTTGGGGAGTGGAACAGTAACATCAAATTTAATGATGAAAAAAAATGAGATCTATATCTTCCATTGCATCAAAGGATGCAATAAAAAGAATTAAATTCCTCTCCATGTGCTGCAGGTAGGGCAAGTAGTAATGGACTTAAATAATAGAGAACAGACTTAGACAAGTCATTAGAAAAAGTAAGAAAAGGTAGTTTGGCACTGATATTGGCTGGACACTGATAAAATTACAGCATGTCCATCTGGAGGTTTGATTTAAAAACAGACTCAAGAAATATTAGGAATGACAGTTCTCCCTCTGGGCCAGAAGATAGGCTGGCTGATATTGTGATGTCCATTTCCACTCTTATAATTTCCACTTCTATAAGGCTTTTTCTATGGTAAAGTGTGTAAGAATGTTATCTAAATATGTGGACAACTTGTGTGCTAGGTCCACTAATTTAATCCCTGGGAAAGTTGAAACAGAAGGAAACTTGAAGCAGATTGAAAAAGCTGGACATAAATGTAGGTAAAATGTTGTAGGAGCCAAGTACAAAAAAGTTAGAGCTGGAAATACATATCAGTTTGCACCTTGTTGCTGTCAATGTCTGCTTGAAGGCTTAAATTCCAACAGTTATGCATCAATCATTTTGAATATTTAAAAAAACCTTTTTTTTTTCCAAATATGCATATATTGTATCGAGATCAAATACTTTGCTTGAGGTAATCTCTGTTGCTCCGTCCTCACTAATACTAGACCTGTATGCTCTACTTTTGCAGAAAAACTGGGTCATTCTGGGAAACTGAAGAGATCCCTTTAGATTACTAAATACTTTCTCACCTGGAGGTGCCACATTCCCTTTGGCCACTCTCTATTGCAGTGAAAAAATAGCTCAATTTTTTAGTAATAAACAGGCAGTTTTTAAAAAGCGTAACAAAGTACTATTTTGGAGAGAGAAGGTCAGGTAGTCAGTGACTTACTAATATTGTCATTGCAGTTATCATTGTCTATATCTAATATTAGGCCTTTAATTCCGGGGAAACCAGAAAAATTTCTAGGGAGTACAAGGAAGGCCTGAGTCAGACAGCCCAAAACTGTAGGAAGATTTCTACTGAGAGAAAAGTGACACCGCTAATATGGATACACAGTCATACATTCAGGTGGAGTAGTAAATATTCACATAGTGACTGACTGGTATCAAAGACTGTTACTAAACTCAGTAATTAGAATTATTACCTCTACACCTAAACTGTACCAATAAATGTACAATCTGCTAAATTTGCCCTTTCCCTGAACATAACATGAGGGAGAGAAGGAAACACATCTTTGCTCAGATTTATCTCATTAAACATTACTTTTAAATCTTTTGGATGTACATATTTGTTAAGTGTACTGTTGATTTTCTTACCTATCCACACAGACAATTGTTTTTCGTGACTCTAGAGTTAAAAAAGCAGTAGCCATAAAGGCCAAAGCAAAGCACTATGTAAGAAAGCAAAGCAATCGTCTTAGCATGAGATTTTCCTGTATGACTGAATAGAAAACAATTGGGAGCAATCCTTTTTCCAGCATTCTGCATTGTACTGGTTCTCAAGTAACCTAAGAGTAACCACCAGTTTAAAGGGCATACACAGAAAAGTATGTGCAGCTACTTTAACCTTTTGAGTTGTTGCTGACTTTCTTTGTATTCTTTCTGTGTTTATGTGATCACTAAGAGTCAGTTGTCTGTCTGATAGTGCTCTTTGGATGTTGGTTTTGGCTACCCAGTGCCATTCGTCATCCTTTCCCGTGTGTTTGTACTGAATTCCTTATGTAAAGGAACAGAAAGCAAACCTCTGTTTTGTCATGAGTCAGCAAGTTCTGGTAGAAATGAGACATTTCACAGAGAATGCTGATGAAAATCTTTTCAGCAATGTACCAAAAATTTAGATAGAATGAAAAAGCTGTTTCTGAGGAATTTGCTTTCTTGATGAAAGCATCAACAGTGAGTGATAGCAGAACTCTCATTGCAAGAACAGCACTGGCTGATCAGATTCCTTTCTTTTTTAAGTATAGCAAATGCCAAATCCCAAGTTATAATGAAGGTCCAATCATTATGGCATAACAATTCTAAGTCTGCAGGCATTGACTAGAGCTGGTTAGATTCCTAGCTGATGTAAGTGTAATATCATGCTGGGCTTCAGCTAAAGAGAACAGTTTTAAAACCTGAGTATCTTTCTAGAAAATCCCAGTGCCAAATCTTAAGCTCTTGCTCATAGGTAGATAATTTCAGTATCTAGTGGTGATTCAAGCATTTTTTAATGATGCCAAAGCTTGAAAATTCAGCAGCTTTTAAGGAACTCTTACTGAATTACAAAACCAAAATGCATGGGCAGTTGATCTACTGGCAATGTGGCAGGTCTGCTGTTGTTTAGATTATTGTGGGATGACCATGTAATCTCCCAGAGCCACTACCAATGTGTAAGTAGCTGCTCTGAATTTAACTATCTTCATGAATCAGGTCAGAGTTGGCAGGTGTATTGATTGTGATCTGAACATTACAGAAGAATTATTTTTACTTCCCAGCAGAGGTGTATTTATAAAATCTCCTCTTATCTGATTACGCTATTGTTCTATGCCTCCTCTCAGTATTGTCAGTATTAGTAAAACACATAATCACAACCACTCTTCTACCTCTGAAACTTTTGGAAGGGGAAGTGCCACAGGAATTGTGTTAGCTTTCTCTCACTGCCTCCTACCAAGTTTAACAATAGCAAAGAGCAGTTTCAAAGGCTAAGTATTTTTTCTAGTGGAGTAATGAGGATTTCTGGTTTGGTTGGTGGGTTGGTTTTTTAACAACTATGGTTTTTTGAATCTGCTTTAAGAAAGTCTTGGTGATTATGAAGCAAGTGAGTCAGTGTTCCACCATAATCATATTATTTTTCCATGCTTCATTTCTAAGGTCATGTGAGTTAAAGTATTTTAGTTGGAGTGTTTCTTTAAAAGCAATGATGCCTGAAATTTTTATTCTTCCTCCTACTGTCAGGATTTATATTTGAGAAGAGCAGCCAGGGTTGCCTGTAGGAGTCATTAGCTGTTAATTACTTAGGAACAACACAAATTCTGACTTGTTGAAGACATTAACTAGGCAAAACCTGGGATTAGTGACACAAGAAGGTCAGCTGTGCTTTTCCTCTCTTGGGAAAATGTAATGCTTAATGTTGCGAGTGTGGACATAAATAGGAGGAAAAGGTGCATGAAAGAAACAGCAGCAGAGTGGTAAGGTAAATTTCCTGAAATAGATGTAAGATGCATTAAAGATAATGATTTGAATTCTGAAATTTTTCCCTTGTATGGTTCTAAGTCTTAGTATTTTGATTAAGATAGAAAGAATTCAAACAGTTTATTTCAGATAAAACTACCTAGACCTATCAATAGTTTAACTGTCAGAGTTGAAGTTAATGAGATTTCTGTTAGATGAGCAAGTGTGGCTTGCAGTGTTACTGAGAAAAAGCTTGTGGTTTGACACAACTGTAACTTGGCCTTCTTTATTCCCACAGGTACTGGACATCTTTCCTGGTATATCGCCAAGAAACAAAGTGGCACAATACAGATCTCAAGGGAAATTGATATGAAATGAGACCAAGTTTGTGAATTAAATTTAGGCTGGATAGATAGACTACCAGTGTTTCATTAGGAGAAAGCTACTTTTTAAACCTGGCGGCTAAGCAGATCAAACCAAAGTGGGCTAGCAAGATGGCATGGATTGCCTGCTCCGCTGAAGTCAGAGCAAGTTGCTTTGTGGCACCTGCTTGCAATGGAGAGGAGCTGAAAATGAAGCCAGCGGAGGGGTTTCTGGCCACCCAGGGAGGAAGCGGAGCAGCCTGTGAAAAGCCACTGGCCTGACTGGTCGCATCAGAAAGAAACTTCCAAAGCCTGAGGAATATGTTCTGCACAGAGCCACATACAATGGTTTCTGCAGTAAATTCTTCTGGAGGCATTTGTGTGACAGCTGGTTGGTTGCACACACCTGTCCAAAGGCTGTTTGATATCATGTCCTTAAATGGGGTGTGAGGCAGTTAAAAAGAGAGCAGGAGTTACATGCAGAGCCTAAGCTGTGCTGAAGCTTTATCATAATGATTGCATATCTATACAAGCTCATCTCTTTCAGCATGAAGAATCTGACTGTACCCACGCTTAATCTTTTTCCCTTTCAGTCATCCTGGGTTTCATTTGTAACAACAGCAGATACAGCCCTTACAGGCAGTCTTATAGCATGCTTTAATTAATGCAAAACCTGCATCAAGCCTATTAACATCCGCACAGGCTGGGTCAAAATTGCTTGGCATCATGTTTATAATACTTGAACTGGTATGTGTTTAATTTCCATTATCAAGTCAAAAGTTTATCAATGATAATATTTCAGAGGCACCTAACGTTTACTTAGCTTCTTTAGTTTTCTTTCTGATAGGTAAGAGAGCAGGAAACTTGTGTAGAAATGATACAGGATAACGAAGGATGGTTCTCCATCTTCAGTCAGATGCTGTTTGCTTTTAATCTTTTCCAAAAATGTCTTGTATTGAGACTAAACTCAGACATTGTAACAATGCTGAGACAGTGTTTTCAGCTCCGTACATTACCTGTGTACAGATGAACTGCTTTATGCTCTGCTTCTGTCTAGATAGACATACACATTGCACAAAAATAGGTCCAATGCTACTGCCAGAGCTTTGTCAGTGCAATCTGCTTTGTACTTTCAGGCAAAATGAGCCGTGCAATGGCCTTGGGCATAACTTTCTAACTAGAATGTCAAGCTATTTCTTGTGAGGTAACCCAATAGTGTCTGTCTGAGAATACAATTGCTAAGGTCTAGTAAGTATATGTAATGTATTATGTGCCATAACGCATTTATTGAGGCAGTGGATTGCCAGTAATTGCTGATAATCACCCATGTGAGGGTGAGCCATGAAAAGCCGTTGTATAAATTAGCGCAGATTTGCTGCCTCCGTCTAGTTTGGTAGCATGTGGTTTGAGCCCATCCAGCTGGCACAAAGCACCACGCAGCCACTCCCACACTCCTACCCACCTCTGGTGGGTTGGGGACGACAAAATACAACAAAAGACTCAAGGGTCAAGAAAAAGGATGGGGAGAGCACAGTCATCAGTTATGGTTATGGGCAAAAGACAGACTGGGGGAAACAAAATCAGTTTAATTTAAACAAAACCACCCCTAATTCACCAATTGAATCCGAGTAGCACATTATGTGATTAATCATAAATACAACCAGATCTTAAATAGATATGGCTTCCTCCCACCCCTCCCTTCTTCCTGGGCCCAGCTCTGCTACCTCCTCTCTCCCAGATGTGCAGTGGGGAGGGAAGGGGTTTGCAGTCAGTAGCAGTCCGTTCCATGTTGTTTCTGCTGCTCCTTCCTCCTCAGGAGGAAAAGTCCTCATAGTCCTCCCCTGCGGCAACGTGGCATCCCTCCCGCAGGAGACAGTCCTCCATGAAATTCTCCTACCAGCGTGGATCTCTTCCACAGGCTGCGATCCTCCCAGCAAAAGACGGCTCCAGCATGGGTCTCCCTCAGAATCATGGCCTTCTTTGGGATCAATCCCCTCCTCCTCTGTCAGATCCTCTACAGGCTGCAGATGGGACTCTTCTCCACCATTGATCAACATTGGTTGCAAGGGCTCAGCCTGCTGGCTGCTCCAACGTGTCTCTCCCCCTCCTTTCTCACTGACCTGGGTGCCTGAATGGTTGTCTCTTTGTCCTGTCCCACCGCTCTCTAAAACAAAAGAAGAGCTCCCAAAACGAAAAAAGCTTGCCCAATAGATTTCCCTTCTTAAATATGTTTATCACAGAGGCTCTGATTGGCTCGGCCTTGGCCAGAGATGGGTCTGACTTGGAGCTTGGGAAGCTTCTTGAAGTTTCTTAAAGGGGCCATATGAGTAGCCCCACTTCTCTGCCACCAAAATGCTGCCAGACACAAACTCAACACAGGTAGGAATGTGAATTGCAACTGAACAAATTGTATTTTCCTTTCCATTTGATGGCACAGGTCTGCAAAGAGGACCAGGGTCCTGATCTAGACTGGGGTCCTTGGGTGCTCACACAATAGTAATTAACTTCAAGTTGCCTGTAGTCCTTCTGGAGTGTGACTTGATACAGTGGAGACAAAACTGTGTAGATGTATGCAACATCTTCCCTAAATGTCTTTTTCCACCTTAGGAAGCCTGGAGGTGTAACGGTTGTTATGAGAACTAGCACATACACACCCTTACACATCTTCTGATGAATATGAACTTCTACTAAGTTTCAACAGCTGTCTCTGATACCTTGTTCTAGCCAAGGCTACTGACTGGCTGGAACATAAATTAGATGCTGTAGATCATAATGAATTTTACTTTAACCTTTAGCAAGGCGAGTCAAAGTAATAAATTTGTAGACGTCAAAGTCAAAGAAAGGGAGATCGTTGAAGTGATTCTGGAAAGTAAAAATGAAACACTGTGTTTCAGTTACTCATAGATACTTCATAGTACTAATAGACCCACAGGAGTGCTTACAGATCTCAGATGTGTGCTGTGTCAGAGACGTACTATAAATACCTGTCAAGAAAACATGAAGGTTAAGGTCATGCTACATAGCAAACACCTACAATCTAAACCATTGCAGCTCAGTTTCAGTCACAGCCACGATTTTCATATTGTTTGCTCTCACATATGTTTTCATTCTTAAAATGTGGGGGAAACTAACATTCCAGGGTCTTGACAATAAATTGCAGTGAAAGAAAAGCCATTCCTCCATTTCAACATTTAAAATGCCTACGTGCTGTGGGATAGCCCATTTGTGCCTATGGATTTGAGAGTGACACAGGTAGGAGTCTGAAATAATCCATGCTCCAGCACGTATAAAATTTGGAATGAGTGAGGCTCTTGGCACACACAGGGATGCATCACTGGTGAGTGTAAGGCTCTAGTGACAGTAGGGAGCAGGGAGAGGGGAATGTGCTGTTGTGTGCATTCATTCCCTGAGCACCTAGGTGCTCTGTGCATCGGTGATCTTTTTTTACATGTCACGATACATTCTTTTTTGACTGAGAAATAAAGATTTGCTTCTACTCAGTAAGTACTGAATATATAAGCAACTCAATGCTTAAAGTCAGCCAGGCTGCAATTACCTTTTAATTGAGGTTTAGCCAAAACTGCATATTTACACAAGGAAACAATTTCTTGGTGATATATTCTGGTCTCTTCTGTGGCTTGCCATAGTATCTAGTGAAAAGAGGTTGTTTCAGTTTGTTCCCTCCAGTGATATTTGGTTGTATGAAGCACTTCTTATGTTCTGGAAGAGTATTCATGTATCTCTGGGCATGGCTTAAAACCCCAGCTCATTCTGTTCTCTGTTATTCTAGGAGAAACATAGTTGAGAAAATTAGAGAGTTTTGGGTGATGAGGGGATATGTAGGATATTGAAAGTGAGATGAAAATTAAATGCTTCTGATTTCTGAAAGAGAACACAAAACTGAAAATTTTTCTCCTCTGTAGCACTTCAGAAGTGTCTAATTTTTACTGAATAGCACTTACTGAATCGATGAAATCTGTGCTTTTTCAGAGAATGGAACACTCCCGCACTCTCAACATATCATCTAACCTAATGCTAGGTTAAAACATACCGACACCAATAATGATCCTGCTCTAAAGTAGCATTATTGCTTAGGTGTTCCTAATACTGACCTTCATATAAATTCCTTTGCATAAGAAAGCTAGAAGTAGCAATAATATTATAACTTACAAAAATAATTTGATTGCTTATGTTTGGAAATCCTTCCTGTTTGTAGCATTTCAATGGGCATGAGCAGAGTCACCTGCAAATGAAAATTTAAGTGTTCTTTTTCAGGATTTCTAATTCAGTATAAAAATCTAACAATATACACTTATTTTGAATAACCCATTCTTTGCTCACAACCTTCCCAGTTAAAGATGAGAACAGCCTGTGGAATTGCAAACGTCTTCCCATGCAATTAAAGATTGTGTTTCTGCTTCATGTGCTCTGTTCTCTGTTGTTACTTGGTCATTCTGTTCCGAACTGTTTTCCGACTAGAGAGCGAATGTCAATTGACTTTTCATTTGGTGTAGCAGAATGCTAAGCAATATTATAAACCTTTGTTGCATACAGCCATAAAGTTTTGGAAGTGTACCTCCCTGACTCCTGACTATACCTTGGGAAATGACAGAATCTTTCTGGTCTGTTTAAAGTGGTTGGCTGCAAGGGTTGCTGCCAGCATTTATAATGGGAAACTTAAAACAGCTGTTTCATATTTATGCAAAACCTGTTCCTCCAAGGAATATCCTGCATTTCAGGTAAGCATCCTTCATTTTTCGAAACTGTAAGTTTAATCCAACTCCAGGTTCCCCAGATTCCTCTTCTTTCAATCTGCTCTTACAGCTGTTCAGGAGCAAAAAGGGAATACGAGAACAATGAAAAATTGTCTTGTCATTATTTCTATTATGTTACTATCTCTCAATACGTATTATATATAAAAGTTTTAAAATTCCTCATGCAACGACTTCACACAAATTAAAATATGTTATTGAAAGTGCTTGATCCTGATTATCAGTCATGGGCTCAGAATGTTTTCAAACAAACAAACAGAATTCTACACTTAGAAGATTAACTAATTTTTAGTTGCTAAAAAGCAATTGTTTTTTAACTTAGTAAAAGAAGCTGTTATGGCAGGTACTATTTATGAACAGGAAGAATACAAAAAAATGCAGATATGGACAACTATGTGGAAGGGAAAATTCAGTAAGACTGAAACAGTGTTTCAGATGAAGTAACCGATGAATCTGACCAGAATTAAGCATGTGTAGAAGTGCAGTCACCTATGCAGCAGTTAAGGACAGAAATGGAATGACATAGGTCACCCATCCTAGCTGTGACATGGTAGCACAGACCATCTGAAGTGGAGAGCAACTTTGAGAGATTGTCCAAGCAAGTGCCTCTTTTTGTGACTCACTAATCCTCTGTAAAAGCTCTCAATGTACCAGCTCAAATTTCATTAGCCAAAAAATGTCCTGTGCCAGCCCTCAATTCCAAGTAAATACCCAGTGTGGATCATTAGTGCTTAAAAATGGTACCTTTTTCATAACAAATAGATGCTCAGACGCTACAAGTCTTAGATCAACATCTCTGTTCTCAGTAGACAAGTTATTTGGAAACCATTGTTCCACCCTAGTACTTTGTTTATAGCTGAAGTAGGAGGAAGAATATACTTGCCATCCTGAGAAATCCTTTTATTTTTTTCTTTCCATTTCTCAATTGGTGCTTGGTTTGGAATGTCAAATGACTTAAACTTCTTACTATTGCTGTGGGACTCAAGCCCAAAGCAGACTGAATTTTTATAGGATATATCATACTGTGCTCTTAAGAACAGAAAATATCAGGACAGATTTGATACATCACATTCCTTTTCGGTACTTTTAGTTTACCCACACTGAAGATAGTGGAGAGAATGTTGTATGCAGACTGTTATGGATGTGACAAGCTATTCACTTGTCCCCACAAGTGGACATAAGTAAACTCCTGCACAGCACAAGCAATATCTCTCTTCAAAGAAAAGTTCAGCTCCTCTTTTTATCACTAACTTAGTGCATAGCTGAAGCTAGGAGTCTTCTGTGCCTTCCTGTCTTCATATTCAGTTGTATATTTATGAAAATTCTGGGATGAGTTTGTGTGGTCTGTAATCTGTTAAACTGGATACTTGAATTGTTTTTTCTGGACTTAATATTTGAGTCAGACTTAAAATGTGATAATTCCTAGTAAGGACTCAAACAGTGATGTTTTTTCACAAGTTTTCCAGATGAGTAATTTTTCAGCTTCTCTAATTATGAGAGTTAATCAGATTGTGATCAACTGCATGAAGCAATCACAGGCTTTGAGCATGAAATCAGATAGCAGTTGTAAGTGATATCCTTTCTAGTAAAGTGTTGCCTTGCTCTGCTGTGTGCTGTTTCGTGTTTTCTCTTTGTCTACTCTGGATCTGTATAAGTAAACGTGCCTAGTGTAATGACTGGGTATTAAAATTGTAGTTTCAATGGTCTTCCGAGAAGATCTTGTGGAGTGAGACACCATTGCTCTAGGTATAGTACAAGAGGCTTGTTTGCCTTGGCAGATCTTATCAAAAGGTAGTTGTTAACCACTGTTACAAGATCCACAAAAGGGTTTTTGTTCATGATGTAGAAGTGATCAACAGACATTGGTAGCTTCACTTAATGCTTCATCACATTCAGAGGCTCCTTCACAATCTGGCAAGTTTTGGACAGATTTTACCTCATTATCAGTAATAAATTTTGGTAAATTTAGTCTGCACTTATGTACTATAATTGTCTTGGTTCTAAAGTAAAAAAAGAAATTAAGAACATAGGAAAATGTCAGATACCTGATACTGGAAGATTGGTAAAATCACTGTGAGTTTAGATATGGGCAAGAAAGCAATACTACTATGCAAATAAGGAAATGGTTTACTTTTCATTAACAAAGAAGTTTGCTCATAAAAGTTGTCCTCACGCTTGCATCTCCATGTATATGAGAAACAGCTATTCCTGCAGTTGTTTTAATCTCTTTACAAATCAAAAATCCAAATGCTGTCACATGGGAAGACTTAGTCTCATTGATTAGAAATGTTGCTATTTAGAACGTAGACATCGAAGAAAATGCAAACATGAGATACTCCTAGTTTATGCCCATCTCTGATGACTCAGGCAATCTTTGTCCTTGGGAGCTAAACTATCTGGAATGCCTGAAAAGGCATATAACATATTAGGGGAAGGAAGGGGAGTAGCAATCCCTAAAGCCTTTTGCTCAGTCTAAGGTCTCCTATTCAGTCCTAGTGACACTATGATTAAACCAATAACCTAGTCTGGCATCTGATTAAAAGAAGAGGGAGTTCCATTTTTTATAGTGTAGCAATAACTAGGGTTAAAATAACTTTTCCAAAGGTGTGTCCTCCTCAGCTGATGTCTGTTCTTCCCACATGACTGTGTATTACTGGAAGTTGATATATGTTCAAGATGACCAAGACACGAAAAAGCAAACAGCAGCATTGCAGTATGCTTCTTTTCATGCTTCTGCTGCCAAACACGGCTAAGATTGTCGTGTTGCTTAAAAACTCCTGGGCGTGATCTGCATTTTTAGTAGATCTTAGAATCATAGGATAATTTGGGTTGGAAGGGACCTTCAAAGGTCATCTAGTCCAACCCCCCTGCAGTAAGCAAGGACATCATCAACTAGATCAGGTTGCCTAGAGCCCCATCCAACCGGGGCTGGAATGTTTTCAGGAAATATCCCACCTCACTGGGCAACCTGCTCCAGTGCCTCAGCACACTCATTGTAAAGAATGTCTTCCTTATATCTAGTCTAAATCTCCCCTCTTTCAGTTTAAAACCATTAACCCTTGTCCTGTCACAACAGGCCTTGCCAAAAAGACTGTCCCCACCTTTCTGAAAAGACACCTTTAAGTTCTGGAAGGCTGCAATAAGGTGTCCCAGGAGCCTTCTCCAGGCTGAACAACCCCAACTCTCTCAGCCTGTCCTCATAGCAGAGGTCTCCATCCCTCTGATCATTTTTGTGGCCCTCCTCTGGACCCTCTCCAACAGGCTCATGTCCTTCTTGTGCTGAGGACTCCAGAGCTGGACACAGTACTCCAGATGGGGTCTCACCAGAGTGGAGTAGAGTGGCGGGGTCACCTCTCTTGAGGCCTTTCATCCAGCAGTATCCCCAAGTCCTTCTCTGCAGGGCTGCTCTGCATTACATTATCCCCCAACCTGTACTGATATTGAGGATTACCCTGTCCCAGATGCAGGATCTTGCACTTGGCCTTGGAAAACCTCATAAGGTTCACAGGGGCCCATTCTCCAGCTTCCTCTCCTGTATGCTAATGTCTTCTTCCTCGGACTCACATCAGGCTCAGTTGCGTTGTTGAATTGAGAATAGCTGTATCTAAAGACAGTTGCAAAGGTCTGATCCAAGTAAGACAGCTGCAGAATTTGGACACTGGACACTTACTGAGTGAAATGAGTCCATTTTTACTGTATTAAACAGAATGCTAGCTCTGCCTGAGCAATTGTTGTGTTGATAACGTTCTCAATTTCCTCCTTTCCACCTCATTTCATCTACTTCTTTTTCCATCAAATATACTTCTTTTACTTCTCAGTATTTAGAGACTCACGTGATCATTTTGATAATGATATTCTTTTCTAATGTAGTATGAGAGGAGTTACAGCCACTTGTTTGCAAAGCAGAATGCAACTTGATTTGGTGATGTAATTTAGATCCCCTGGGTCATAGAAACTCCAAATGTAGCAATATTCCAATCCTCAGTATTTTTACAGGAGGACTTACATTAAAAAAGATGTGCAAGTTGCCTTTTTAAAGGAAAAAAGGCCAGTGGCACCTTCATCTCTCTTTAGTGGTTTTTTTATGAAAAAAAGTCCTGGATAGTTAGTAAAGCTGATGAAGATTTGAATTACTGGCTAAGGTCGTTTAAGGACCCTTAATGGAAACAGATGTGATGTACCCTTGATTTGGATGTCAGGATTTAGGTCTGAATTCTTGGGAAATTAATGAACTGTTGTCAGGAGGATCCAGGAGTGAACGGGACTTGCCAGTAGCAACCTTCGGGGAACTATTTTACACTTGCTGCTAATCATTCATAGACGCAGAACTGACTTCAGCACAAGCCTGAGCAGGAAGATAAAAGACATGATTTATTGACCTGTTTTCCTAGTCTTATTGAAGTGAATTTTAAAGTTGTCCAGTTATTAATCCCTGTAAATCAACTAGTAGGGAAGCTGTTTAAATTTGGACTTTAAGATAGAGATGAAAGCATAAGAGCAGACCTTTAGCCTGTGAGGGGACCTTTATATTTATTTTGTTGCCTGCATTAACTTACTGATTAATTTCTTGTTCAATTTCCTGTTTCAGCCGAGGCCAGGAAGGTGACTGGCAATTTAGCAGCACTAATAAGTGTCAGTGATTTAGAACATTGGGCTGCAATGATAATAACTGTTTAGACTTCTATAGAACAAGTAACATAAACATATCCATACAAACCAAATTTAGTCTTAGATTCTTCAGAAATTGTCCAACGTGTGTTATGAGTCCCACAATTCAGTCACCGTAGATTTTTCAGTGTGAAGATACTTGATATGAGACAAAAAAACCCCTTGCGAGTAGCTTCAGAAGATATTAAAATGCCAGCAGACTTCAGAGATATTTCTGCTCATTAAAGGCAAATTTATTTAACTATATGAAGACAGAATTCAGGCTATGTATTTCCCTCAGGAGTTGGAGACCTGCTAATTTGGGATAAGGCTTTAATGGTATATGCGTATTGCAAAGCAGTTATAAGGTATCACTTACCTATTAATTTTCAATCAATGCAAGTGATATAGTTTGAGTGGAGACAAAACATACATAGACAAGCTAAGTCTACTTTGATCAGTAACTGACTGACATTGATTGACACTCATACATAACGTCATGAACACAAGTCCTTGTCAGCTATTTATAGATTGCTTTCCTGAGCTTACCTTGTCAAATGCACAAGGCAAACAGAAACCACCCCAGCATTTTCCCATTTTCTGCTGCAGTAATCTTAACGGTGTCTTTTACTGGCCCATTTTGATGAGGTCCCTATAAACTGTCAAAAAGGAAAGTGTGTGGGGGGGTATATGTGCATTCTGCTTGCCCTGTTTTGTCTCTGTTATCTTCTGTCATAAATCTGAGAGACAAAGGAACGTAGATGAGCATGTTACCTAACAACTCTGTCTTGTTCAAATCGTCACTGGCAGGATTATCTGTTTGCATGCTGCTTGTTGCAAACAACTAACTGAGCACCACTTTCAGTGCAGCCAGTGGTGCCATCTTGTAGCAACAGCTGACCATCAGTTCTCCAGCTTGGGGCATGCCCGTCAGAAATCTGCCTTTGCTCCACTCTAGTGCCAATTCCTTTCTCTGGAATCCATACAGTTCCATATTTTGCCTTTCTTGGAGAGCGAGCTGAGCTGGAGAGATAGCTAGGTGGGTTGCATCAATGCCTTGGCTAACATCTGCCAAAATAAGGCAAATGCATGAGGACTGTAGTTGGTCTTTTGCCTAAAAAAGTGAGTCATAAGGCCAGAATCACCCTCACAGGCTCATGAGGAAAGGCTGTCTCACAGAACAGTCTTCTTCCTGCTCCATGCACACATTTACCATCTTGCTTTGCTCACACTCTTCACTTACTCTGTCTTTTCCACATTTGCTCTGTTTCACTAATTGTGATTAAAGTTGACTTTCACTCACTTTCCTTATTTCTGCTGGACTAAAGTTTTTTCTTTCCTATGTTCTCCAGTCTCCTCTAACATAATTTACTGAGCAACATTTTGTGTAGATCCAGGGGCAGTCTCAAGATCAGTTTGTCATTGAAAATACTGAATACCAATCTCTTTTGGTGGTAACATTTTGTGTAAATAGAGTAAATTCGTGAACCTTGTTTTTCCGTCATAGACAGGATGTTATTCTTACCTTTCACTCCATTACTGCGTACTCTACTGCACTGTGAATTTTTTCAAAGCTAATTAGATGTTGTAATGGAAAGCCTTCATAATCTTTCTGAGAAAACAATTTGGTAACTCGTGTCTGTTCCTGGCCAGTAAGACACTGAAGAAAGTTTTGAAAAGCAAAGATGTAGTAGACTTATTGTAACATCAGAGCATCTTTAATTGATGATAGGATATAAGGAACACTGACATGTTCTTTTGTTTCACCCAGCAATGGAAGGATTTCCCTGCCTTGAAGGAGATAGATAAACAACTGTATCATTCTGCTTTGATACTTGATTGGTTCCAGGATAAACCTCTTCTCTCATTGGGCAGAACCGACTAGCAAACTTACGCTTATGTACTGAGACACATTTTTCTCCTAACTGAAGTGTGCAGTTACACCCCGGAACCATTTTTTGGCTTTTAGGATAGGCTATGCATTTTCTGCAGGACCAGGCAATATGAAGATGTGGCAAGAAAATTTAAATTTAAGGATGGCCTTTGAAAGTAACAGAAATTCTCTGTGGTGTGCTCTGTACAAGTGAAGCTGAGTCTACATAGCTTTTGAGAAATAGTATGAAACAAAACCAGGTTAAGAGATGGCTTGGTCTGATCAGAGGCTGGACTCAGAATGATGTCTGGGCTCCCAGCACACCACCTGGGAAGAAAATGAAACATATGCATCAGAACAATTTTTATTTCAGTTCAGAGGCCGATGGTTTTACCATTTTAAAAAAAAAAAAAAGTATTTGCTGAATCATGGATGAAATTGATATTTTCTTGCTTCCCACTTGAAAAAGAAATCTAGAGAAATTATTTTCAGCCATTTTCTGAAGAGATCAGAGGTACTCCTTAGAATGTTCTTATGCTACTGAGATAACCCTCTGAACAGTAGCTGGTGTGGAAAATCAATGTCCTGGCTGTTACAGTCACATCTGTTGATTCTTCTGAGACAACTTTTGGGTTCCTTCTGTTCAGGAAACATCAGTCATAGCTACACTCAACATCTCACCATCTACCTCTAATGCCTGCCATATGAAAAACAAACTGTAGTTGGGAAGACTAATAGCAATTGATACTAAGGACTAAAGTTTTTTAACAGACTCTTTTGAGCTACTTTATTTCAACCTCAGAGTATGTGTTTGTTTCAAAATGAATTGCATTTTTCTTGAAAAAAATAATTTCATTTGCAACAGTTCCTTTCAGTAAAGAAACACTCCTTTATTGTGTTCACTTAAAAAGAGAGTGGTCTGTGGAAGCTCTAGATTTGATCTTCTGAGTAATAGTACTTGAAAAGCTACAGGGGCCATTTCTTTTATTTTTTCTTCTACTCAGAGATCTCATTTTCTTTACTGAGTTTTCTTTTCGGAGAGCATTAGCAACTGAATACTATGCTTTTGGTTTTGTACAATTATAAATGTTTTCAAGCACTGGTAAGGTTTGTAAAACTTTCTCCTTACCCATTATCCTTCCCCAGGACCATAGCATATGTACACACAAATACTGTTCCAAATTCTGAAAGGCTTCAGATTAAATCATGCCGTCAGATTCTATTAGTGAATCAGATGTTTTCATAAAACAGCTTTGACATTGACCTGGCTTTCATCCAGACTCTAACACATTTTGGTTTTTTACATTATCAAGATGTAAGAAAAATGGCCATTTTGGAATACTTATGCAGTTAACACCATAAAATAGATAAATACTCTTGGAGGAGTTTTATATTCTGTACAGAAAGAGTCAAGCCTTCATTGTGTCCTTAGACCCCTGTATTTTAAGTGTTCGGTTTAAAAGTAATTAATCTCAGCAATTTACAATAATCGCTTGTGGCCTTAGAATTATTCTCTCTAATGTTTTTTTTTTTCCTTCTTCTTCTAAGAGTAACATCTGTCCAATAACTATTGAGAGAGAGCTTAAGGAGTGAAGGGAGCATGGTCATTTCCTTTGATCTATCATACAATTTGTGATGAGTTCTATTTATTCGTCAATTTTTTCAATTGTTCTTAGTGGATGGTAAATGTTCTTAATGTATCGTATGGGGTGTATATGAAAAGCAGGTTTATTTCTTCAGTGGGTGGACCACACTGGAAAAGAATACCTCTAGCACCAAATATTTGATTTACTGTGTTAATTCAATGAGCCTATGGTGAGAGCAGGCAGACCACTTCTTCCTCAACCACAGCAGGGCTTGGCCGTTATTTGGCTCTGGGCAGATGCCTTTTCCGAAGCATTTAGAGTTCACAGGATTGACTGATAAAACATAGCTGTCAAACCCCAATATTTCTTAACCTTTTAAAATTCAAAGGATGCCTTAGAATTTCTGAAACAATCGACAGACTGTCTATACAATGCTGCCGTAGCAGCTTCCTTTCATCAACTCCTGCAATTTTTCATTAAGCTTTGCTCTTTCATTTCATATTTTATTCTTGTTCTTACCTGGAATGCTTGAATACAGATATATATGTGGTGTTGGGTTTGGGGACTTTTATTTACAGATGTTTTCTGAACTACCTTCAGGTGCTTTTCTAGGTCACAGAACATGAAAAGCAAACATCAGAACCCATCAGGAATGGAGAACCTGTGTTTTTCCTAATTCTTTGACACACCACTCTATTAATACTTTTGGAAAACCATATTGTGTCTGCACTTCAGGATCCAGCTGTTCCTGGACTCCTCAGTAAGGTCCCTGAATAAGAAGCTATTACTTAATACTGCCAAGAGCACTGCAAAAAGTTATCTGTTTTGCTCCTTCAGCACCACTGTGCTTCACAGCAATTTTTAATGTGTGTCAATCTATTTATCTAGACCATGTTCCTTACTATCAGCAAAATTAGTGGTGAGGTTTTAATTTTACTGCATTTCCATATTATGAAGTTGAAATGGGAATTAAAAGATATTACAGGAGACTGCAAAATAAAGATACTGCTGGAATCAGTAGTCCACACCATAAAGACACTGAAGTCTACGTGATTCTGAACCCTTACTTAAAGCTTCTCTAACTTGAGAACACCCATTACTTTGTTGCCTTGTATCCTTTAGAAGAAGACAGGAAGAGAAGGTATAATGCCCTCACTACTGGTATGCAATTAAAAAATTAGTTTTTAGCTTTAGATTTAAGTGTTTTGAATGCATGGTAATTCCATGTGTCCCTAAAATCCATTTTCAGTATTTTCTCTCCATAAGTTTTGTATAGAATTCTGCTGTTTCTGATGTAAAGTGTGCTGAGATAACACCTGGAGTTTCTATGGAATATTTGCCTTCATGTGTATGATTTAATAAGGCGTGCTTCTGGTAAGCACAGAGCTACTTACACTTTGCCTTTTGCATCAGAAATGATTCAAAATGGACAAGTCAAGTAAGGTTTTATTATTATTTCTTATTTCATGAAACAGCTTTTGGCAAGACTTACAAAGAATCTTTTCAGATTATCATATTTTTCATTATAAAAGCGAGACAATAAAGTGACTTTACTAAATACATTATTGTCTCTTGTCAATACTAAAATGAAAGGAGAGGGAACATCTGTGACCACAGAAGAATTCAGATAATAGAAAATTGAACACATCTTACTTTGGAAAGCTTGTACTGAGTCTAAAGAGATCGGTCTTACTCTGCTGGTTGTCCTTTCTCTACTCATTCAATAATGAAAAATATATTGATATTACTTTTCTGTAGACAAAATGGTTTTTATTCTGCTATGTTGGAACAATTTAGCCCCTAAACAGCCAGAATATGCATCTTTCCACGAAGACTGTGCATGCTGGTTATAAAATAAAGCTTTAACTGCTTGAAGCTTTAACTTTAGATCCAAAAAAGCCTGTTTAGCAAAACAAGACCTAAGTAGAGACTACTATTAAAATGTAGTTTAGCACAGTTTTGTCAACTCAGCTTTGAAAAGGATGCTTTCATGGTAACATAATCACTGGAAAGAGAAGGCGATGGCATGCATTTAAGTGTATTCTGGGTGTCATAAACATCATGAGGGGATTTTGCAAATATGCTTTTAATTTAAAATTATAATGTTGTGCTTGTTTAATATTTTTTGTTATGAATACTCATATTATTTACTAGCATTTTTAGTCATAGATTCTATTTAGTAGCAGATTCCGAGCCACCAGCTGCAAATATGAAGCCAAAGGCTGGATTTTATAGCCTTTATGTGTCCCAGTATGTTGTGAGTTTCTTTATTCTTAGACTAACGTTGTGATCATTTGGTTGGAAACAATTGCTTCATTGGGTATTTCAGTGGCACTCTCTTCTACAATGTCTTTGGCCTCTAATGCTTCAGTTTCAGTGGTAGAAACCATAAGCATATTAAATTCCCATCTCCATTTGCACTCTCTGTGTATGTCCTTCCTCACCAGCCCATACTGCGACCTTTGGGTGTTCTCAGCACTGGCACCACACATCTCAGTCACAGAAACTTGCACACCAGGCTCAAAGGCCAAGCATCTTCCAAAAATTATTCATTTATGTTTTTCTATTGGGTCCATGTTTTTAAGTTCTACAGGAAAAAGTTTAAATAACCTTTTATTTTTACAGAAAAGCAGAGTTTCTGTTACATTGTATAATACCAAGATGTGGAAGTTTCTATGAAAAAAACACATGACTAACACTTGTGGTAAGACCTAGGGAGGAGATGAGCTCTGATTTTGAGCTCTCTCAGACATCAGACCCCACACAGCAGAGTGGCTTGATCTCTGTTGGAACTGCTCATGTTGAGGCTGTGTTAGAAAACTGCTCTCAGGTCCTAAGTCTTCAGCCTAATTCTGACCTTAGAAATACAAGCCCAGGTCCCATCACTTTCTCTTGCACAGCAGTTGCTAATGAGAAAGCATCAGTCTTTTTAACTTAGCTCAATGCTATTTCTACTTCTCAGTTTAGTCCAGTAGCCAGAAAAAACCCAAGCAACTCTCTGGCTATGGGCAAAAAATTGAAAAAAAAAAAAAAAAAGGTTTCCCAGGAAGCCAGTGCTCCATGATTCGGGACGAGACTTCAAGTCCTGTTGCCAAAACTGGCACAAGTTTTCAGATCCACACTTCTGATTTGGGATCAGCTCTTATGATAAGCTGAAATCCCTTTCCTTACCCCTTTGCAGTTTGACAGATTTTATTAATTCATGCTTACTTCAAGGAGTGACTTGTCACCTTAGAAGTATATATGGGAAAGTATTTTTCTAGAAAACACCATCCTGGTCTAGCTTAAGGCAGAAGGGCTCGCTCTCCATCCATTCTAGTGCCTGCAACCAGTGGCTGCCAGGGTTTCTTTGTCGGCACTGGGGTTATGGCAGATGCAAACTGCGTGGATGGAATGAAATGTTTGAGCCCTATGCCTGATAGTGGGTCATGGAGAGGATAAAGTTTAATTCCTCTAGTGTGGACTTGCAAATGGATGCATCCTCCATCTCACCTACATCTCCATTCAGATTACTAACCCAAATCATGCTAAAGTTTATTTTAGCTGCCTAACTGCTTATTTAGACAATCAGCATTCATACAAAAAGGGAAAATTTGTTAAAGTCTACTTCCTACTCACATAAACTGTAGCTGCTCTGGAGATTTTTCCTTCCTTCTAACACAAAGATAGTTTCACTGTTCCATTCCCATCATTGATCAATGAAGCCATGTTGAACTTAAAAAATATCAAGGACTTCATAACAACTTGAAAATTAGTTAAAGCTACCAAGTTCTACCAATTGAAGTATATCAACAGAAGTCATGTAGGGAATATGATGAATTATTTTAGATAGTAAAATAAGGTATTGAAACTAACCTGGTTTATCTGGCACTTCATTGGTAGCGTAAAATATTTATAAAGTAAATCTGGAAGAAAATCGTGATTCACCTAATGATTTTAAAATAAAATTTACCTTTGAAAACAAACTCCAGTCTTTTTCTCACATACAGCTTCCCAATACTACCTACCGCTGCTTCTACTGGATCAACAAATGAGATATACCTGCAAAGAGAGGATATTTGAGTTAGGCATGGGAGGTTTTATTTTGTTATGGATATACAGATATTTTTTTATAGAAATATATGTATATATGCTCTGCAAGAATGAAGGTGTATAGTGTACCAGCTGCTTATTTCCACTCTTTCAATTTTTATCACCAGTAGAGACTGAAGTTTTTAATTTTCCTCAGTGCTCTAACCAAATTACTTTTATATTTAATTTCTTTTCCTAAGTCTTAGGAGCCCACAGACAGAACTGAGTAGTCAGCAAACCCACATACTCAAGGGAACACAAAAGACCAAGTGTAACATTGTTTACTGGTTTAATACCTAAGAAATCTGTCCAGAGACAATGGCTGAGGATCCATATATGCTCATATGCTTCTTCGCGTTGAGATGCTCCTTGTGAACTTATTTTCTGGAGAGTCTTTATAACGCGGTTGCATCCTTAACTTCTATGACTCAATATAATTTTTGATTCATTGTATATTCAGCCAAGAAATCTTCCTATGAACACTGTTTGGCGTTTTAAGCATAAATTAAATGAAAAAAAAAAAAACCAACCTGTTATTCTATTCTTATGTCTTTATGTTCACTGAATGTTCCAGACAGCTGTGATTGATACAACTTCTATTTTGACTCCTCTGTGTGCTTCTGTTCTGGGAGCACAAAGCGTTTGTCACCAATAGTTACATTTTGGAATAACATCTTCATTTCACTGTGCTCCAGTGTCAATACCCAAACCACTCGCTTAAGTATGTTCAGCCATGTATCCCTTATGCTGTCTTCACAGCATCTTCTGGTCAAGCTCTACATCTGTCTTATGCCAGAGGTCTGCTACTGGACAAGCCTGTCCCAGAGAAATACAGCGGTGGTGGGGTGGGGGGCGGGGGTGGGCGGGTTGTTGGGGTGGGGTTGGGGGTTTTTTCTTTTTTTTTTCCTGGAACTGATCCATATTCTCTCAGGCAACGCTGCTCTTGACATATGGTTAACACCTGCCTTTCTGCTGGGCTGACCATGCTGCCAGTAGAGCTCTTCCTGAGGTGCCACACCAAAGCTGTAACCACTTCTAAGGACTTCAGTGATCAATGACAGGGTCATTTGCTCTTTTTTCCTTACTCTACAAAACACCTTTTCTTAGGTCTGTTACAAGTAACAGTAACTTTTACAGCAGTCAGGTTCTTAGTTCCCATTTAACTTACATTGAATCACCCCTGGAGATGAGGTGTATTTTTTAGTTTGTCCTTCACAAAATATTCATCTTGAATTTTTAATTTTTTTAGCAAAATAAAATTTGGTATGATAAAGAAAAAAATTAAATATTTCCACTAGTTTTTTAAAAAAATTCACTTTGTTTTCTCTTCTGCATTCAAATACGAAATCTTAGTAATTTTAAGTGATTATATGACAAAGGAATTGAGCTAGAATAGATTCTGCTAGAAATTTGAGTAGCTGAAAAAAAGTAGAGAGTAGCAACCTGTGAGCTCTCTCTCCCTGTAGCTCTCGTTCCAAAGGGTAAGGGGTGGGGAAAGCCAATTCTTATCAGAGAGAAACTGCTCTAGTGAAGAGACAAGTCTCCACTGAAAAGAGGGAATAATGTGCCGATATTTTGTACTAGTGTTAAATGCACCTCTAAATCTCAGATGCTTATATAAAGCTTTCAAGGCTTATGAATCATGATTTTCATGAATTATGAATCATCATTTGGAAAAAACCCAACCAAACAAACACCCAGAGGTACCAAAAAACAACCTATCAAAGCATAATAATAAAGGGGATGGAAACACACAAGTTAACAAACATTTAGAGTTTAAGTGTGATTAATCTGAATGTTCATGGCTAATAAACCACCCTCTCAACTAATTTTCAATGTGATTTAGTATATGGTATTATTTGAGGTAATTGTACTGTGGCTTGCTAAGTAAAGAAAAGTACAATTTGGAGACCATGGCATAGGTAACAATAATGTTTGAATTAGCCATAAAATATACTGTTAAACAATCTGAGATGTTTTTCACTGTTAAAAAATACTGTCACATCAGAACTAGCAGCTAATATTTCCCTTTGCACAGCATTGTTCAGGACTGTGGGACCGCAGTGTTCTAACCGCAGCTGGCTGCAGCACAGGCAGAAAACACCAGAGCTGAGGAAATAATCTATAATGAAGAACTTGTTCTACAAACGAATCATTTTCTCATTATGGAACATGATAATCAAGATTCTTACTAATTTAATCATTCTTTAATTATATTGGATTTGGGGAGGAAGGCGTTCCATTTTTTAACCATCCAGGACCACTGATGGCAAATTCTTCGCTGTAATTTCTCGTCTTTAAAGTATTTGCATTCGTTTCTTCTGTGCAGATCAATTCTGTAAAAGCAAACTGGCTACAAATGTTCACTTCAGGATAAAGTCAAAATTAGCTTCGAAAGTGCAGATACATAAACTATGCAATTTCTTCTTTTTATGACCATCACACAATTAGGATTTAATTATTTGCATGTTAGTTGAAAGCAGAAAAAAAGCCACTTTGAATGTAATGTAAATGCCTAGTCACAGGACTTCGTGTTATTCATCCTCCCCTGAAAAATAAATTTAGTCAACATTACATCTTTATATTGCTGTAACTCTGGCTGGTCCCATGGTAATACAGGCTGTTGAATATTTTACAAGATTTCCTGTTTCTAGAAGTCACCAGATATAGGGCATATGCTGAACACTGCGTAATATTCCTGGACAGCAAAAATATTATACATGACTCCTTTCTGCCCCACACTGCCAGGATCAAGATTGGGAAAATTATCAACGATGAATAAAAATACTGGCTCTGGTGAGGTAGATACCTCATCCCAGATGCGTTCTCCTTGTCTGACAGCCCAGGAGCATGGGACTGGGGACAAGCACCCAGAGATCGGATCAAGGCTGGAGCTCTCTGGAACTACTGCTGGTGCTGCTGGAGCCCTGACCAAATTGAATAATGGCTTGAGGCACCAGGGAAGGTGAAAGGGAAAACACGTGTTTTCCTAGGAGTGTAAGTGGTGAACATCCTGTAAACGGATATGGAAAGAGAACAAAACAGTCAACTGCTAATGGTCTCTGGTGAATTATCTGGAGCTTCCCAGATACTGGTACTTGGGCAATCATATTACATGAGGTTATATGACTGTGCCAGCTCACATCTGCCCCTGCTGGAGCCCAAATGTAGGTCACAAAGCTGCTGACCTTTCTTTTCTTTTCTTTTTTTTGGTGTACATGCTTATACCCTAATGCCTTCTGGCTTTGCTTTCTGCTATACATATCTCGTTCTTCTCTTCCTGAATACTGTGATTAACATAAAATTAACACTGTGCCATAAGAAGCAAAATAGTACTAATGCAACACATTGGTTAAAACTCATGCCATAGACTTAAAAAACAGACAATCAACTACCAGAACCAAATTGCCCTGAATTGCTGTTTAAATTTAGTCTAAATGTCAGAAAAGATGAATTCTTTAAAGACTGTGGGTAAGCTATAGCTTTGCCATTTGTCTTAATGTGAGTATTATCCTGGAACAAGTCAGGAAACAGGCTGTAATTGGAGCCACTGTTCTTTCATTGATTACTTTCTCTGACTCTTAAGTAGAGAAAGGAAGGAGAAAAAATTCAATATGTTGGTTTTGTGCAAAACCTACAGCTGAACTGGTCTGTGCTAGTTGCACTCTTCACAACTCAGTTGGACCCTGCTCCTCTCAGTCTGACATCTCTGATCTGAGGGACCTCAGAAGCAGTGACTTCTTACCTTTGCTCCTTGAGGAAGAATGAGTGGGGTGTTAGAAAAATGCTTCATAAAGACAGGGAAAGGGCATTGCTGCTACTCCAAATCTGGTATAAGGAATCATAGAATCATTTAGGATGGAAAAGACCTTTAAGATCATTGAATCCAACGGTGATATGTCTGAGCTTAGACCTCTGTGCCACTTAATGTGGGCTTGGCATCAGTTTACTCCCTCCTAGCATCACTCTGCATACTCTGGCCAAAAAAACCAAGGGAGTCTAGGCCAACAGACACTTTTGTATCCTTTTCATCTGCTTAGATGCCATAGGATCTGCCCATGTCAAAACAAGAAGATAGGCTTACAAACCTTTCGTCCACTGTGCAGTTCAGGGCTGTGCAACAAGCTAGCTTCAGATAAATAAAGGAAAGAAATAATCTCTTGCACGGGTCCAGATTGACCAGCCAGCTGACTGACTGCTGGCAGTGTGTCTGTCCCCAGGCAGCCTGCTGTCAACCTGACACACATCAACCTCCTTTTCTGTATGAGACCCCCTCAATAGAAAAAGTACAAGAGCTTTTGAAGGCTCTTTGTTGGGCTTACAGATGGATTCGGGAACCAGACAAGAAGTTACCTGGGGTGACGTGGCAGTCTTTTGACATGACCTTACTTAGGAGGATTCAAAACCTAGACAGCAACAGAAGGAAGAAATATCAGTATTTCCATGCTGCCATATTTCCGGCTTCAGATGTGTGCTGTCAGTTTGACTCAGGATAGGAATAAACCGCTCGTCCTGCAGTCCATGCTGGAGCTGAACACCATGGGCTCTTCTCTCCCTGGCCTGTGACTTCACTGGGAGATGTTCTTGAGGAAAATACATGATCAGTACCAAAATAAAGAAGCATGATGTCATGGTTTAACCCCAGCTGGCAACTAAGCACCACACAGCCGCTCGCTCACTTCTCTCACAGTAGGATGGGGAAGAGAATCATAAGGGTAAAAGTGAGAAAATTCATGGGTTGAGATAAAGAGAGGTAAAGCAAAAGCCGTGCACACAAGCAAAGCAAAATAAGGAAATTATTCACTACTTCCCATTGGCCGGCAGGTGTTCAGACATTTCCAGGAAAGCAGGGCTCCATCACATCTAATGTTACTTGGGAAGACAAACACCATAACTCCAAACATCCCACCCCTTACTTATTTGCCCCCCAGCTTTCTATGTTGAGCATGACAACATATGGTATGGAATATCCCTCTGGTCATTTGGGGTCAGCTGCGTCCTCTCCCAGTTTCTTGTGCACTCCCAGTCTACTTGCTGGTGGGGTGGGGTGAGAAGCAGAAAAGGCCTTGACTCTGTGTAAGCATTGCTCAGCAGTAACGAAAACATCACTGTGTTACCAACACTGTTACCAGCACAAATCCCAAACAGCCCCATACTAGCTAATATGAAGAAAATTAACTCTATCCCAGCCAAAACCAGCACACATGAATGTCGCAATGACTATATGGAATAATTATTAGTGATACCGTGTTTGTATTCACTGATAATAAACAGGCAGCAGCCACAAGAATGCATCTTGCTATTTGGTGTAAATAATTACTATCCTTATTAATAATACGGTTTACATTTTCTCTCCCTATGAATAATATATGTTATCTGAGCTCTCTTTTCTACCATTGTGGTAGAGGGACTTTCTCTTTTAAAGCTAATTTCCTTTTTTCCCCACTCTGTTCTCTTCTTAAGTCAAAGCTTTCCCGTAATCTGATAGCTCTGCTGTCCCTGTCTAGAGCAGATAGTTTTGTTTCTTTGCCAATTAGTGATTTCTGATGCTGACAGACATGTGAGAGGGTGATAGATTGAATTAATTCTAATTTCTGAGATGAGCTGGCATTTGATCCCAGCTAATTAAAAAACTTCTTTCTGTGTTTTGTCTGCTCAAGTAATTTAACTGCAAGCCTCTTGCTCTCAGTACTGTCTTTACAGCTCAGATGGTTGGGTGCACGGAGCAGTGAGACCTAACTACTTGCTCATTATGGCAAACAGATGTAAGGAAATCGGCAGCTCATGTGTATGTGATTCCCTACCTTAATTGCCCATTTTGTTTTATAACAGTTTTGTAAGACCATGGGGCTGCTCAGCTTGCCCTTCACTGGGTGATGGCTCCTCCTCAGCTGGCCACCCAAGGTCCTGAGGGCCCTCGTTGGGGAAAGGTGAAGGAGAGTATAAGCTCTATCCATCTCCCAAGGTAGTTCTTCTTTTGATCCTATTGTTTTCTTGCTTTCCATGACTCACAAGCCTAAAAATGTTATTTGAATCAGTCTAGCATAAATATTTTTTTAAAACACTCATTTGTCTTTGTTTCCACAGCAGCCCTTTCTAAAGCTGCTTTCATTTCTCTCAATTCCTGTCTTTGCTATTTCATCATTCCAGGCCTCTTTCCAAGGTATCCAAAGGTATCTGCATCAGAAAATGGCTCTTTTTCTGAAGAGCCTCTACAATTATAATTTTAAATAATGAAAGCCTAAGATAGCTTTTCAGTGAAAATTGGATGTATTTTTTTTAATGGAAAATAGGCACAGCCTATAGAAATTGCTTCAATCAACATCTCATTTTTTCACTGAGTCATGATGTAATGTATTTGACAAGTAAATGTAAGCAGGAAGAGAATGCTTTTTCTTCTGACAGCACTGGTCTACCATTTCTAGCCTCTTACAATTTCTTACACTTTAAGTTTACACCATATGAAATCATTGACAATTATGCTAATCTTTTTAATACACGTTCTTAATGTTGATAATGCTGTAATCTGTAAGACATTTAATTGTTTTCACATTTTCTCTCCCGTGATAGGCAATGAATCCCTTTCCACGCTTCCTTTGCTTTTGGGCTTTCCCTTATAAAGCTTGTGGTCTTAATACAATTTGACCTAGTTCTGCTGTAGCCAGCGATCCTCATCCATTTGCTTTACTCTCTTCTGATTCTCGGAAGAAAATGGAAAGTCTTCTCATGTCTTTTCAAAGCAAAACCAGACAATATTTCCAGTTACTCCACATTCTGGCAGACATATGTTTTTCCTATAGTTTAGGCCATGTTGAAATAAGGTTAGCAGACTACCATTACTAGACCAATGAAAAAACAGAGTGCCACAGAGAGCTACTTACGAGTTTTTAATTTAAAGACGTCATTTTAGATGATTTAGAAAGTTTTGCCATTTGCTTTTGAGAACTTGGAAAGCTTTGTATGTCTCTGTAAGGAAAGTTTTTTCGTTTTCCTCAGGAGTATTCTTTGGCCAATGTCGCTTTTTGCTCAGTCACAGCCCTGGCACTGGCAGTCTAGTTATTTGCACTGTTATCTCCCCCGATGCCCATGGAACCAGAGACTGCATCACGCTCCCGTACACACATGTGGCCATTGCAGACCACGCCTGTGCCATTTGGTCTTTACACAACTACAGTCACAGCTCTGTGCACAGAATTCTAATTTCAATCAATTTACAATTCGCCATTTTTAATCATTCTTCCTAGAGGTTAGATGTCTTTACTCCATTTCATTTATAGCTATTGGTAACATTGAGATTTCATTCAGTCTTTTCTTGACATTGTGTTTTGGTTTTATGATCTGAGACTGAAGAACGCTGTTACCTCTGTTAATGGCAGATGCCTTCAACACCACCAGCAGCTCCTAGAACAGCACTTTCAAACTGTGTGGTCTCATACATTAAATTAGTCATGTTGCAGAAAATTTTAGTTAAAAATGAATGTAAACTAATACTATTTTGTTTCTAAAGCTGCACCATTTCATAGCATTATAGACTAGTTTAGGTTGAAAGGGACCTTGAAGATCATCTAGTTCCAACCCCCTAGTCCAACTCTGATTTTTTTCATCATCTCACTGGCTCAGTGTCTTGATTTTTTTTTTCCTTATCTGTAGTCATATATTTAATTATTTACTCCATAAAACTCTAATAAATAAAAGGAAATACCCCCTCACATTGGATCAAATGTATGTGCATATTGAACAATTGGATAATAAAACAGATTAGAAGAGACCATGGTGATATGATGTGACAGTACTGTTTAATGAATCATTTTTAAAAGTGTTTGCTTCATTGTCTTTGTTTACTGTCGCTGACTGGTCACTTCAAGGGTTAGAAAATGCTGAGATCAGAAAGTCCATGGACAGCCCTATTGCCTATGGTATAATTTGAATTGATCTTTCCTTTTATGCCATTGGATGCTGCAGCTGTAGAAGGTGACTGTTTTCAGTTTTATACAGAAGATTATTGCCAAGAATTTTAAGAGAAGAGGAAAATCTCTAATGCACTCTATGGTTTGGTTTTTTTTCCTCTGTCCATGCAGGACTGCAGGTAGGTAGAGACCTCTGTGCAACTAGGCAGACAAGTCAGAAATTCAGTAGGAACTCTGTCCATAGCACAAAGCCAAACCATCCTCATACTGATTAAGGTGTCAGTGCACTTTAGTGATCGTTCAGGAAAAGGCAGCTCTCCTCCCACACAGTTGTCCCACTTCGGCATTCCTTTGCTCAGAATTTGTGCAGGACTGGAAGGTTTCAGATCATTTTTCTAGTCTGGTTCAATACACACTGTCAAAGTAGGTTTGGAGGGCCTGGGGTACAAAGTGAAAATGCTTTCAGTGTGCTTTTTAAACAGCTTGACTATGCTCTGCTTTTTAATCACAATGAAGTGTCAAGGCAGTCCTTAAAGAACTGGTAAATGGGAGAACAAGTGCTACATACTGGAGAAGTGACAGAGGCTCCTGCTGAAACACAAGGACAGAGGTTACTCATCTGTACTGTACCATGTGCTCCTTCATTGGATGTTTAGATGAAGAAACCACAGACTTCTGAAAATAGAGAATCAGCTTTAGAAAAATTGATGACTGAAGCAGTGAAAGCATTAGCTTTCTCGTTAAATGCTAATTACTGATAACACTTGACTGACCTATATACGTCTTAAACAAGAAAGAGGTATTTCTAGAATACCTGGGGAAATTAGCCATGGCTACATTTTTTAAATATTTCAGAAATTAGGTTAATCATTTTATGCCTTCAAGTTTCATAACGTGGTTCTAGTTAGGGCTGACCTGGGCAGCTGTTGCTTATGCTGCTGGTCTCATGCAGTGCAGTAGGCTTACTGCCTGAATGAGAGCTTCAGGATCTAGCCACAGCATAGCGGTATATTAATGAGCTGGCCAGCTAGCCTGTTTGGTGCATACGGAAAGTGAATAAACCCAAAGGAAGATTTTAAATACTGGAAGAGCCCATGCCATAGTATAGAGCCCCAGCACTGAGGAAGAGGGGATCTGAATCTGTATTGCCTTCCTGCTGCCACTGCACTCCGAACTCCCTGTAGTTCTCCTTATGGTGATACCAGAAGCAACAGGTTGAGGCAGGGTTTCTGTGCTCACCAGAAGCTGGGGCGTTTGGCCCCCTCAATCCTGCTGTCCATGCCTCTGCTCCAGCCAGGAGTGTTTGCTGATGTCTTTCCCAGGGCACGGACTCAGTGCCAGGCAGAGGAATGCAGGGCAATGAGGCACAGCACTGTTCTCCATTCCTTTCCACAGGACTTCCCTGGTGCTTTGTGGTGAGAAGGGTAGCACCTGCAAGAGCTAGGCAAAAGGGTATTTTACCACTCGACATCTGAAAACTGAATTTTACCTGTATTGTGGAGAAACCTTGAGTCAGCTCTGGCTGTAATAGTCAGACCCGTTGTTCCCTGAGTGCCCAGCTCCTTGAACTGGAAGACAGAGACAGGGAGCAGAATGAAGGCACATAATCTGAGAGAAGAAACGGTCAGTGACCTATTGCACCACTTAAATGTGCACAAGTCTATGAGGCCAGATGGGATCCACCCAGGGGTACTGAGGCAGCTGATGGAAGTGCTCACCAAGCCACTTTCCATCATTTACCAGCAGTCCTGGCTAACCGGGGAGGTACCAGTCGACTGGAGCTTAGCAAATGCCACGCCCATCTACAAGAAGGGCCAGAAGGAGGACCCAGAGAACTACAGGCCTGTCAGTCTGACCTCAGTGCTAGGGAAGGTTATGGAGCAGATCCTCTTGAGTTCCATCGCACAGCACTTACAGGACAACCAGGGGATCAGGCCCAGTCAGCATGGGTTCAAGAAAGGCAAGTTCTCTTGGCTAACCTGACCTCCTCCTGTGATAAGGTGACCCATTTGGTGAACAAGAGACGGGCTGTGCCTGTTGTCTACCTAGACTTGAGTGAAGCCTTTGACACTGTTTCCCACAGCATTCTTCTGGAGAAACTGGCTGCTCATGGCTTCGATGAGTGTACTCTTCACTGGATAAAAACCTGGCAGGCTGGCTGGGCCCAAAGAGAGGTGGTAAATGGGAATTCAATCCAACTGGCAGCTGGTCACAAGCGGTGTTCTCCAGGGATCAGTATTGGGTACTGTTCTCTTTAACATCTCTATCAAGGATCTGGAGGAGGGGATCAAGTGCACCCTCAGTGAGTTTCCAGATAACACCAAGTTAGGTGGGTGTGTCAATCTGCTTGAAGATCAGGAGGCTCCACAGAGGGATCTGGACAGGCTGGATTGATGGACCGAGGCCAATGGTATGAGGTTCCACAAGGCCAAGTTCGGGGTCCTGCACTTGGGTCACAACAACCCCCTGCAACACTACAGGCTTGGGGAAGAGTGGCTGGAAAGCTGCCTATCAGAAAAGGACCTGGGGGTGTTTGTCAACAGCCAGTTGAACATGAGCCAGCAGTGTGCCCAGGTGGCCAAGCAGGCCAACAGGAAACTGAGGAAACTGGGGTTGTTTAGTGTGGAGAAAAGGAGGCTGAGGAGAGATCTCATCACTCTCTACAACTACCTGAAAGGAGGTTGTAGCAAGGTGAGGGTCAGTCTGTTCTCCCATGTAACAATCAATAGGACAAGAGGAAATGGTCTCAAGTTGCACCAGGGGAGGTTTAGGCTGGATATTGGGAAAATTTTCTTTACAGAGAGGGTTGTGAAGCTTTGGAACAGACTGTCACTATCCCTGCAGGTATTTAAAAGTGGTGTAGATGTGATGCTTAGGAACATGGCTTAGAGATCACCTGGCAGTGCTGGGTTAACAGTTGAACTCGATGATCTTAAAGGTCTCTTCCAACATAAACAATTCTGTGATTCTGTTTAGAAGTCTTCTGTAAGCTATAGTAAGGGGTTTTGTGCATTTGTCTGTATATCTGAAATGCTGGAATAGTCATGTTTATAAAGTACAATAATCCAAAATATTTTTGAACAACCAGCAGTGACTTGGGACAGGCTTTAAAGGGGGAGACAGGGACAATTTTAGAGACAAGCCTTTAGCCTTGTCAAAAAAAGGTTATAGTTCAGAATGGTCAGACATCCATAATTCAGAAGACCAAACATCTAAGGGAATAAACCTCATTCTGCTTCAACAACCTACTTCAAACCTGCCATTCAACTCCTAGAGGTAGACCTCCCAGGTTTGGGAGGATGTGTACACATCCTAAGCCTGCGCTCGTGCACACGAAAATCCTCCTGAAGGACAGAGCAACCTGGATTATGAGAAATGACATATAATGGATAGCTCATAGGCTGACTGGCATATGTGGTACTGGCACTGATCTTCCTGGTCCTGGGGGTGCAGAAGACAAGTTCTGTTTTCAGTCATTTGTTGATGTCAGCCCAGAACCTTTCAAAAGCACCATATTCACAGCAACAGTAATAACTATAGACAGCAGAGGAAAGATTTGGAGGCAGCAGTATTTTCCCATTAGATTCTCAGGTCTCAAATAATGAGATGCTTGATGCCTGCCTTTCGCTGATAGCTGGCCTACTGCTTGATTTTGTAAGAAATGATTTGCTGACGAAAAGTCAAGCGGCAAAATGCTGAATGTATTAATATGTAATTTCATGTGAGAAGAGATAAAAACAGCCTGTATCCTTGGATAATAACTAAATACTGATTTTCTGGTAGTTGTTTTATCTTCACCCAAATCACTGCTTATTGATGGATACAGTTTAAATAGGATTTGCTGAAGTTTATGTAAACTGTACATTGTTAGTATGTCCACCTGTAAAGCCTTTATATACTGGAGTAGCTGTGTTGTTGCCTATGTGGTATTCTAATAGATCTTTAAATAATTATAAATAATTAGCAGTGAATAGGAATATGGTAAATATGACAGGGAGAGAAACTAAGGAAATGAAAATATGGTATTCATGAAATCATTATAATGCTATGTTATAGTAGTATAATAATAATCTAGAAACTAAATACAGTTCCTTGGTGCCACAAGAAAGGATGGACTGACTCAATTACCAGCAAACAATTTCTTTTTCATATTTTCTAGAGCTGCTAGCACAAATACGCAAGGTATAAATCTATACCCTCTGTCCAGTGTGTATTAGGGTAGTAAATCAGGAAGTGGAAGACAGGGGCTGACAGAAGCTAGGCATGCCAAATGTGGGAAGGTGACCTGACCCGGTTGTGAAAGTCAGCCGAAACCTCTGCAGAATTCTGAAGGAGTCAGCACGGAGGAGGGAGCTCTAGTTCCTCCTCCCCTTGCCCCTTGCACCTTACTCCCTCTGGCTCCTGGGTGTGAGTAGTAATGTCTTGATGCAAACCAGCCTCTCCCTATTTCTCAGCTTTAGATAAGCAAATGGTTGGTAGATTTTTTTTATCAGTAGGCACAAGGCAATTGTATTTCAGGCCTTGTGGTGAAGCTCCTGGGCTTTGTTTGTTGAGGGATGCAGCAAATAGAACTGACAACAATGCAGATGAAAAGAAACTAAAGGAGCATTTGTCCTCCATGCAACACATATTTAAGCCTTGAAATGCTTTGCCAGAGTTTTAAGTGTTTGAATAGGCTTAAAAAGCAAGACAGGTTTGCTTGGACAAGTTTGTGGAATTGAAATCTACAATTTTGTAGCATTCAAGCATTTATTAGAGATATTACCTATATCCAGCGGGTGTAGCTCTCCAGAAAACAAAAAGTATTCGTGAAGTTGTCATTATATGCCTGCTCTGTCACTATTCTCAACCTTTCACATCAATTATTCACCCCTTCTGGCCTTTTGGGGTTAAAGAGAACTTTGATCCAACTTTGTCCAGGCATTCTGATGCTCAAAAAAAATGAACTCTTGCATTTTGAAGGTAATTTTCTGCGTGACCTTCTATACATGAGGTTCAATCTCTGATATATGAGAGACAATTGATGAAGGAAGAGCTTGCCTTATTATCTTACTTGAGTCTCACCTTATGCATATAAATAAGTTACACTGAATCCATGTTCAGTAGAGAGTTCAAGTTTCTGTATCAGCTACAAGGGAAACTGAATAAATTGGTGTAAGGGGCACCAAGAAGTAAAGAATGCTAAAGCAAAAAATCTAGGTTCATCTACCGCTAAAAATAAATACATAACTAAATCTCATTTTTTACTCTCTTAGCTGTTCCCAGCTGAAATTGCAGATTTCTGTCTACCGGATTTAGAGAAAAGGCAGGATTCGCTATTATTTGACTTCTAACATGCAAAATTACTTCCTTCCCCTGCAAAGAAGAAAATGATGAAAGGAAAGTAAGTGCCCTTGTTAGCAGTTACTTTTGAAGTAAAAGCCTAAAATGTTCATTATTAATGGAAACCATCAAGAAATCTCTCCTAGCTGCATTACGATACGAAAATGTTATTGGAAATAGAAGTTTCTCATGAGAACAGAGAAGAGGTTTTGGTTTTCCTTGGCAACTTTATTACTCTTATTAGTCACCAGCTCAGTTAGCTCACTCATCCACTGCATTAGAAGCACCTCAAGGCTGCCAAGGCTTGAAGACCATAAGAATTAGTGTCTGCATATACAAGGTTCTAAATTATCACCAAAAACCATAAAAAAAAAAAAAAAAAAGTTGTGAAATTATGGCACAATATGAAAACTAGCTCCCAGAACGGTGCTTTTCTTTTACAGTGACTTTTGGGATGGATGCCTTCCCCGCTTGTTAGTCAATCAATTTGGAGACTGGCTTTAAATGGATGTCTGCCTGCTAGTGTAGTGTTTCAATAAGAGAACAAACAAGCCTAAGTCTTTGGGGATGACAGATGTACTGCACAAAGAAGTAAGAAGTGAGCCAGAAAATGCACACATTGTGGAAATATCACCTGCACCATTAGTCTGAACCCAGATGGAGCACTGTCAGTCATATGTGATTGTCTGGAAGACTGTAGTGATAAAATCCACTGATTTTGAGGCAGGAGGGACACCATCCTGGGAAAGATACTTTCTTCTCCTTTTTGACACATTTAAATGCCAAGTAAAATTGTCTCTTTTTTCACAGGGATGTGTGCCATAAAACATACTCACTGGGCCAACTGCTGATCCTCTGCACCATTACAGAACTGAAATAATTTCAGTAGGAATAAGTGAGAGGAACATATTGCCCAAAAGATGTGTGAGCACAAGCATTCACAAAACAATAAGGCTGTAGCTTTACAGAAAATGGTTATAACAAAGGGAAGAATTTGATTTCAGCAAATGTTTTGATCTTGTCTGTACATGGTATAATGAAAGAAACCCAAACAATACGTTCTGTTCCTTACTCACTAGGGCAAATGAATACCATTAAATTACAAAGAGAGAAACTCACACCTACAGGTGTTTTTTCATGCTTTTTGTTTACTTTCTCGTGTGGTAAGCTCCTACTGATCTTTTACTACTGTTGACTCATTGTCTGTATGCTTGACTGAGGAAATATCTCAATATCTCTATGCCACTTGAGCCTGTACCCCTTGTAGTTTCCTCAGGATCTTATGATTCTGTAGCTGGCTGCTTACTTTCTGACTGTTCCAATGAAGAAGAGCTCTGGGTCACAGAAAACAAGCAACGCTTCATGAACATCCTTGCTGTTGCTCTTTCTTTCAGAAAAAAAAAAAAAAAAAGGATAGAGAAAGAAAAAAGCTTTACCTGACTATTTTGTCCCTGTTTCTATGGGAACAAGAACAGATGAAGGAGCAACTAGTAGCCATCGACAGGATGAAAGTCCGGCCAGGGCAACTGGCTGCTGTTGAGGAGCTTCAGGCTCTATTCGGACTGTCCACTGGGTTGCTAAATTTGAAATGGTTTCATCTTACAATGAGGAAAAACAGAGAACTGCATCAGGTTTAAAAAACAGTGAAAATATTTTTTTCTCTTGGGATCTCTTCAAATTTTGTGATTATCAGGACAAGCTCAGAATAAAATACCTTTTACTAAAAGAAAGAGCACAAAACCAAGTAAAACTTGGCTGCTCAGGTGATGGAATTCCCTTGGAATTTTTTTCAATTTTCATAATATTTACAGAGTATGGAGACCAGTGGATACCACCATTAACCTAGGTTGCTCAGCTCAGCGGAGAGTACAGGGCACCTAGTAGACACAGGATTAATAGGCCTGGGCAAAGGCTCTTTTTATTACCCTACCCTGACCTCAACTCCAGTCCCTTACTCTCTCCACTACCATAGCACACAGCTGTTCTTTTGTAGAATGTCACCCTGTGGCCCAAGCCCTCTACTTCTCCTTTCTATCACCATACTGTGTACTTTCAAGCTTCCTTAAAAAAATCCCTTATCTTCCTGTAATGCCAGCCCCATGCATCTCCATTTCCCCTAAACTTGGCTTTCCCCTGCCCAGAGCCCCAACCACCAGTTGCTCACCATCCTTTCTTCCCAGGTGATCATTGCTGCTGGCACCTAGTGTGACTGTAGCACCGGCTGCCCTGGCTTGCAGAGCCTGTTTCCCCGCTGTTCTCCCTCCTGCCTCAGGAAGGATTTCAGATATGAGGGCTCAAGTTGCATTTACCCATAATCCATCCAAACAAAGCTCCAAAGAGAGAAAAGTAGGGCATATGAAAAAGTTTATCGCAGCACTAAGGTAGTGCATTTCTTTATATTGCCTCTGCCTGAATTTGGGCGTGTGTAAGGGAGAATTCTTCAGGCTGGTGCTACAACGTGATATAAATGGGCTTAGTGGTACTACATGCAGTGGAGCTACACTGACCTAATTTATGGGAGCAGAGAAACTGGTCAGCAGCTTACAGTACCTACTGTTCAGTTTCTTTGTGCTCATCTTCAGAAAACGCCAAATGGGAGTGATCGGCTACATTTTGTGCCAGCAGAAGAGTGCATAATATACGTTTCTGCATGAGAAACACCTTCCCGTCTTTCTCAAGGGTTCATTCTGTCGTTTTCAGGTATATTTGCCAATGTCTAACTTCTTTCCTTCCTTTTTCTTATAACACCCCACCCAAGTTAAGCACCTCAGGAAAAAAAAAAATATAGCCAGTTCTCTGTCTTAGGCAACTAGTGAGTTTGTAATAAATGTAACATGATAAATGAGGGTAAAATAAGATGATAAGACATCAGGCTTGTCTTTAGTTCTGTCCACAAAGAAGAATATTTTGGTCTAGTATAATTTTACAGAGTTCAGCAGAGCTCTTCAGAGTGGATTTACAAATCAATCATGACCTCAAGTAGCATGCTGTTCATCTGAATAAAATACCTGCCAAAGTACATTAGAATTGAAGTACTCCTGAGTTGCTAGGTGCCACAATGTCAGATCTAGCAGGGTCTGCATTAAGTGTTACCAAGATTATAAGGAATGGCAACACATCTGTGCCTTTATAGCCTACACCTTCCTTTTACCAGTCCTGTGTTCCCATAATAAAAATATACTAGAAACAATCCCTAGGGCCATATTTTTAAAAGGAGCTGTTGTAAAAATCAATTAAGCTGTGTTTGTTAATAGAAAATGAAAATCCAATGAATTGTTGAACCCTAATAGTCAATTCTCCCTCTGTAGATTTTGTCCTTCTTTATAAAGGTTGGATAATGAAACTAGGCTGTGTGTGTTCAGGGTTGGCATTCAGCTCTTTCCTCATGAAGGGTGTCTAGTGAGAAACTGAAATCTGCAGCCAGCAAAGGTTCTCAGCAGTCTCTGGGAGGATCAGACTCTAAATGTGGCTGTATATGACTTTTGGACATAAAAATTAATTCATACACCCGTATTTCAAATGCTGCCTGTGCTGGACATGTTACATTTTTTAATTGCATAGCAATTTCACATGGTATTTTGAAGAAATCAGTTCCTTGTTTTGTATCCATGTTATTGAGTAGGATTGTTTGGAAATGAGAGCCAGCATTCTAGGGGAGGAGGTGGGGAGGAAGGATGAGAGCTCTCTTGCCTGCAGACTCAAGCCACGCAAACGATTTCTGAACGTTAAAACCTGACTTATTGACAGCCAGGAGGGAAGTACCCAGAGGGATCGGTGAAGTGCCTCAAGAAATGAAGCACAGCTAAAAGCCTGGCCACATGAAGGACCTTCCCGCCTGTCACGCTTTTCAGAAAGGTTGATGTGGTGAGTTTAAGAGGTACTACAGACAAAGACATGGTCTCTAAAGTACCAGTGGAGATACAGAAAATAATATCCATTTATTCCAAACAATGCTGCTAAAAGCCACTCTTCATTGACACCCTAAGGTGTAGGCTCCTCTGTTAAGGAAAGAATAGTGGCAAACTACACAAACTGCGTGGTTTCCATTGACATTGCTAGATGTTAGCCTTAGGAACACCTGCTGATGGACTGGGCTCTCGAGGGCCTGGTCGTTCAGACCTTATTGCATTCTCATGGATGAAACAGAACTTTACCAAGGACAGTTGAGTGTCTGCAAGCTTTCCATCCTGCGAGTGTTCCAGCCTGCGTCTGAGAGAGTGTGTGTTTACTTAGGGCTGTTAAGTAACCAGGTGAAATGAAAGCCCGCTGCTTAGCTACCTTCAGAGTAGTGGCATAGGGCCCATGAAATTTCAGGCAGAAGCTGCTGATCCTTCCACGCAACTGGAGATCAGGCTATGTGAACTGAATGCATGTATATGTAAAGGTATGAAATTGCTTATGGGGAGGTTTTCAAACAAATAAAAGGGATTTGGAAGCCTAAATTCCAAATCAGCTTTCACCAAAATTTGCCTTCCTCTGTCTCGTAGCTCTACAGAATCTGGTAGCTCTCCATCAAAGTTCAGCAGTTAGCACAACAGCTTGCAGGAGTTCAGACACAGACACCAATACCAAGAATCACAAGCTCCCTGGTATAAAGGTTAGAAGTGCAGTTCAGTCTGTGTTGGAAAAAGCAGTCCTATTAATTTACCTCTTTAATCTGCTTTTTGCCTCAGCAACTGTGATACTGGATAAGTGGAACTTTAGTAGAGAAACATGAATGCAGTTTCTAACCTGAAATTATCAACATAAGAACAAAAAAAAAAAAAGCATCAGTGCTCTGACCTTCCTCATTTTACCTGTTTTTCTTTGACAGTTGAGCATTTCATTTGCTTTAAACAGGAAGCCCCACTGCGATAGAGTTGTACTTCTGTTTGCACTGTTGGCTCTTCCCTGCTGTTTAAATGTCAGGTTTTTTGGATTTGCAAAGACATAAGGCTGTAAAACAGTCATGAATGACTGTCACTCGGAGCTCCCAAGAGGCAAATCTCCTTTGTAGCAAACTCGGTGGGGAGATGGGCAAGGAAAGGTGAAAGGGGAGGTATTTCAAGGACACTACACATGCAAAGATCTGCGTATTCTGTTTCCCCAGAATCTACCCTTTCGGCAGCTGAGCCCATGCAATGAGTACCCATCTGCACCAGAAGGGTTGAGCAACTTTCTGTGTAAGAAAGAGGACAAGACAGGTAAAGCAAAACACCTTCACAAGCCAAAGTTCAGTATCTTTCAAGTTGCACAACTGTTAGGAGGCATGAGTGGTGCCGAATGCCTCATCCTGACCTCTTGTTCCATCAAGCAAGAATGAAGCTCTTTCTGCTGCTTTACTAGTGCTGAATTACTGGGGTTTGTATAGTGATTTGAAGTAGTTGTTGAAGTTGTAGGCATGGGGGCTTTACACAGAAATCAAGATTAAAGCATTATGCAGCCAAAGATTCTAGTCTCCTTTACAGTACCAAGTGATACATATACCAAGCTGCCACAATACATCTCGTATAGATGACCTCACAGAGAAAGACAAAATTTCTGGCATCACCTGCATTACATCTCAAAGAAGTAATAAACTAAGCAATAAAAATGAGGGCTTGAATTTTCTTTTTTAATGACTTGTAACAGCTATATTTTACTATAGGAAAATCAGAGAAACCAGAAATGAGCTGCATCATACATATGCAATACGTGTATATGAGATTATGAAGTGTTCAAGGAGTTTGTCAGGAATAGCTAAATAATAAAAATAAAGTAAGGTTAGAGGAAGTTACTGCCTGATCTTATAGCCCAAGTTAGAAGAAGAGATTATGAAAGACACTAGATAGTAGTTTATCAAGAACAAGCTGACACGCCTTTGGGTTTTCCAGCTAACTTAAGAGTCAGAAAGGCAGTTTATTCTGATGTTTAAAATCAGCATTCATAGCATAGGCACAAGTACTAAAAGAGAAAGGATGATAAATGGGATTGATAAACCTGCAAGCATCATTTTAGGGTGTATTTGAAGCTTAGGCTTTTGAATAGCAATGATGGAGGCCATTGTTTTTCATTTCAATTTATGTCCTGGAAATCAATTATACACAGAGTTGGATACCAGCCCCTTTGCTTCTGCATTAGAAGAAAGGAAGCAAATAAAAATGAGGGTCCTGAATGTAATGAGTTCTCTTTCTTTCCTTTCTCTAGCTTCATTTCCAGTTAACTGAGCTAACCACGGATTTTCAAATTTGAAGGAAGCAAACTTGCCATACAGAGTGAGGCTGCTTTTGTTACAGTCTAACTCTTTCCTCTAGTTCTGCTTGCCCTTGCAATTATTCCTCTGGCTTAAGATGGCTCATTTAGGATCTCAAAACTGGAGACCATAATCTGTGCATCCCTGTTGCCAAAGTTTCACCAGTCACCTACAGAAGGAGGAATAAACATAACCCAGGTGGGGCTTCTTGACCCCTGCATATCATACTGACTTTTACAAGTTCTGTAACTCTTTGTGTTGCCGTGTCCCTCTACTGCAAGTAACCATGCCAGTAACCATTATCTCTAAGGTTATATAGTACATAGGCTTTGAGACTGAAATCTCACTTTGTTTTATATAGATACAGATAGAGAGAGATAGATCATATGCACGTACACATAAACACATATATATATGCACAGTTCATATCTTAAAATAGCTGTTCAAAGCATATAAACAACAACAACAATAATGTTGGCTGGCCATATAGACAACAGGACAGAAATATTTTGGGTTTTCATATTCTTGCTTTTGTAGCGCTATAGCATCCTAGTATTAGATCTGCTATTTGTTCACAGCAACCACAACTACACTAAGATAGGTGGGGGTTTCAGTCCAGTACTCAGGAAAACCCTTGCTGCCTACACATTGACTTACCCTTTGCAGAAGGATGCAGAATCTCCTTCTTCAAGAAAAGAAATTCAGACACAGGGGCAATAGCTCAACAAAACTGGGCAGCGCACCGTTCTTCTGGACCTGTGATCAGATAATGTATACCAGGAGTAGCTCACCTACAAATTTTGTGGTATTTAGCCTTAGGTCTCCTCTGCACACTGTGTGGTGTCCCTCTATCCTTCAGACATATCTTCAGAGACTTTGCAATCAAGGGAGAGCCATATTGTAGCCGAGGGAAGCGTTTTCATAGCATGAACTAGTGGGTGTGTGCTGTTTGTTCAGAGAGCATGTTGAGATCCTATCCATACAACAGTGCTAGAGGACGGAGAGAATCATATCAGTCTTGGCCATACAATCTGCTGGGAACCGTCTGTTGCATGTGTGCAAAAGCTGTGTCTGGGAGAGGGCTAGCTGGCAGAGTCCAAAACAGTGCCAAGGAGCATGTTAATTCAGTGCTGTGGACAATCAGCAGCATACTGCTCAGCTTCGTTTTCTATTCCTGTTACATTTAGCAGAATAGTTGTAATCAGAGGGACTCCCAGCCTGTTTCTACAGGTACTGTGGAAGCCTTCCACTTCAGACATTTGGCATAGCAAGCTGCACCCACACACAGGCACTGCCACAGCCAGTGAGCATGGACCACCTGACACCCAGCAATCCTTTTACTTGTCTGTGCCCTGGTTTTCCCATCTCCAGTACAGGGATAGTAATGTTCCTTCGTTTTTGCTAAGGGTCTCAGTATCTCTAATAAGAAAAAAATGAGAAGTTTTGGGATGAAATACAGTCCACGCAGCTAGAATTGATGAAGTGATTTCTTAAAAGGTCTTCATTGTTTCTTACAGCATTACTCTAATAATTAAATTGGAAGTTTAACCAGACAGGTTTGTCTCCGCAAAGAGCACATTTAGTAAGTTTAGTAGGAGAAGACTACTGGGTTTAAATAAATTGATCTGTAGAGTTATGCTTTTTGCTGAGCTTCTCTGAAGAAAAAAAAATCGTAAGTAAATTGATAAAGCCAAATTCATGTTTTAATTAAAAAATCTACAGTCTTCAGCTTTCATTATAACACCCCTTTAACAATCTTAGGTGTGAAATTTTATTATTTGTTTGTGTGTTTGACTCCTGTAAGTAGTGATATAGTTTTCTCAAAGTGTGGTATTCATAAAACTTTATTTTTACAGCTCTATTTTATGGTCTAGTTTCAAAATAATCAGCAGTTATATTATTTTAAACCTCAATAATGCATGCAAACACAAGAAACTCCTGTATGGTTCTGTGCAAGCAGAGGTAAATGTCCATGCTCAGGAAATCCTCCTCCATTTTTCCCTGGTCCTTCACAGTTTCAAATGAGCCTCCATCAAGTGCAAGGAAATCATTAGCTCCTCTGTTTGAGATAAAGATGATTACGGTGCAAAGTGTAAAATCAGTTATTTTATGTATATTTTTTGTATCATGGGATTTTTATGCAAAAGAGGGGAATTGGCCAAGATGTCCCAGTGATTGTGAGAGCAAATTAAGTCACCTGTTCCTGACAAGGAGTTCCTACCCCATGAGAGAAATTGGATCATGCAATTCTGCATTTTAAATTGAGGCAGTTCTTCTGGGAAAGAAATTTTGCTCTGTCCCCTCCGACCAGCAGCGCCTAAAGCAGCATCTGCTTTATTCTGCATTGACAGAGGAGTCACGCTTCCACCCCACCACAGCTGCAGCCAGCTGTGTCTTCAAAGTATTTATATTTTGGCATACCCACCTGTCAGCCTGTGGTTTTGTCAGTACAAGAACATTATCACTTCTCACTTGTAAAATATTCTTCCCCAAGGATCTCCCTGCCAGTTCGGTTCTGGTACGAGTAGTATGGCTGATGGAGGTGTGGGAAAGATATGCACTGCCAAAGTAGTGGAGTCTACCAGCGCACGCTTCATGTATTATTATGAAGTGGCCATTGGCTTTTGGTGTCTCGAGGTACATCAGTGCTTGTGACAGCAGGAGGCACCGGACCGAGCCTTAATCTAGCACAGGATTTGCCAGCCTGAGGAGAAGTCTATCATGGCTACAGCGTCACCAGCCCAGACTGACCTTCAGCCATCTTAGCTCTCCCTGTGCCGATACGCTGTTTTCATGTGCTCCGTACAAGGGTGTCTGTGGACACTTACTGTCAGCTGTCCTAGAGCTCCAGAAGCTAGACTGCGCTGCACTTGAGAGGCAGCAGACATGTGGCACTTGCACACAGACTCTGAGGAGTCATCCACATCAGAGTGTAACTGGGGTGAAACTCTGCTAACTGCAACACACATTGTCCTCACATGGCATAAACAGAGATTCAAAGAGACAGACTCAAAAACTGACTCACATTTCCCCAGCCCAGCGGCTGGGAGCAATCCTCACAATCTGCTGGCGAAGATGGTCTCTGTCTCAGCTTCTGTCTTTGGGTTCAGTTTGGTGGGGAATGGCCGGGTAACTGTGGCTATGCTCCACTAGGATGGGCTTGTCCTGAGCCAGCGTGCAATGAGATCAAGGCTAGCTGTTTCACCAGCTTGGCTACCTTAAATAAAGAAGTCACAGTGCTGCCAACAAACTTTAAACTACAACTGGGTACAAACAGCTCTAATTTTGGAGTATGCCAATAAATAGGAGAATTGCCCTAGACTTCTATTTTTCTGTGGAACCTTGAAGGGATGGAAATCATTTGGCCCCACGGATGTGTAAGCATAGATCATACTGTTGAAAATATCCTGTATAGCAGGGTTAGTAGATTATGAGAGTTGTGAAGTATACAAATACAAGTCTATTTCATATAAACTACAGTTGTGCAAATTCACCTCCAGGTCCAAGAGGCAGACCACAGCCTCTTTCTCTTATGCAGCATCAGGGAAAAAAAAAAAAAAAAAAAAACCAAACCCCAAAAAACCCAAAACTTTTTCAGGCTAAATTGTGCCTCCATCATCAGATACGTAATTCCACAGTCTTTAAGTTTTATAGCTTGAAGCTCTCTTCCTTCCAGAGGAGCTCAGTGAGTTCAGAGAAAGGAAAGACTCTAATGCAATACCAATTTTTTCATATCTCCCATATGAAATGAGCTTATGTATGCATTATTCATCCCATGTACTGGCTAAAATTAATAACACATCCATTGCTTCTGATACCATAACAGTACAGAGCTGTTTACCTATATTGCATTTAGGTGAAATCATGTACAGACACAGGTTTACTTGCTCAAGAATATAATGTGAATTGTAAGGCTCAACTGATCATGGGAATATCTTCTCAAAGTTCCTCAGTTTCCCTGGGCAACACTGTCCTTTGTGCATAAAAGTGTTCTGTGTCTTCATTTGCCCTGGTTTCAGTTTAACATGCTTCTCTTACTGTTCAGACTAAGGGAAGAAGGAAAGTCTGTAAATCAATTACATCCTCACTAGCCCTGTTCTTACACTCTTTTTCTTGCTTCTTGAAGTATCCGCTCATCCTCTGACTTTCTTACTTCTACAGTTTTAGCAGCTTCAGATTTCCTTGTATTAATTTTATTGTAAAATAACATCTATTTTTTTTAAAAAAATGAAGAGGAGATGAAAATCACTATCGATTGCATAAATAAGCACTTATACTGCAGTATTAAAAACATGGTTCTTCAGTAACACTAACCTTGCATAGATTTACATATATCACCTACCTTCTTAGGGTAATGAACCTGTAAATTGGCACAGAGTAGCTCTCTTATTGTGGAGTGGCATTTATAATGACAGTACCAGGTAAATAACTCAGTGATCCAAAAACAAAATTAATCCCTTAAGGTCATTATCCAAATTAATATGCGAAAAATCCCTGAGGGAGTTAGAAACTATGAAGCAGGGAAATGGATTATACTAATCTTTGAATTCAGTGGTTCTTTTGTGGTCTGACAGATAAAATGCAGATAATATTTTCCATTCAGTTACTACTGTTAATCTAACTTAAGTTCTGGCAATGTATGTATGTCCATTACACATTTTATACAAGACTCGGTTATACCAGCTGTGGGGCAACACACAATTATTTCCAACTAACTTAACTCCACCAAACAGCTTTTGCACAGCTCTGCCATACAATTTATATGTAAATATACATGTATACTAAACCCATTTGCTGTCCAGGCTTAGTCCCTCTATTTTAATTGCTTATACCCTCAAATCTGCTTTTTTCTCAGATTCACAATGATACACATGGTCAGACACAGTCCACTGCTCTACATGAAATCACAATTTTCAGTGAAGACTATTTACTCATAGGGCTAGGTGAGACAGTCCAGCACTGTTCCCACATATCAAAGCCCCAGCTTCAGTGGCCTCCCATAACACCCCGGCAAGCTTACTCAGGATTGCTTTTGCACTTGTAGTCCAATGGCTGTAGCCCTGAACAGGCAACGTTACCTTTGACACTCGTCCAGAGCCAGCACAGCACTGCGCCTGCAGTGCTGGTCCCAAGCTGCTACATCCTTCTCCAAGGCAAAGGAGTGAAATCCTCAGGAGAGTGCACAAGTGCAGCTCTTTTGCCTTCAGGCTTGAGCTGGCTTGTGCCCAGCCAGCGCTGGGAGAAAGAATGGGTGCACCTGTACATATCTAATTATGTCCTGTTCAGTACTCTGCTGCTGCCGCCTAAGTCTGGAGATGCTTAGATTTCTGCCAGTCAATTTTGCAAGGCATCAAAACATGTTCTTCCATGGAGGCCCAGAACTGAGTGCTGACCAGCTAAGATCCTAGATCACACCTGGTAAGATCCATGTGCTGGATAGGTCTCCCCTTTATAAGCCAAGCCCAAATGAGAGCCCAAAGAAAGACCCACCCAAAGATTCGCATGGTGCTACTCTTATTGCTCTCCTCCTACCTGTATTGCAGTATCTTTATAGAAGTACTCATGAGGAATGCGGCGGTGGGGGGCAGGTCTAACTTAAATTCTGTCTATAAGTGGTTTGATATCCTTGGCCCGGAACCCAAGCACCATGCAAAGGTCATAACTAGCTGCCCATAAAATCATGATATTAAATTTTTAATTATTTTGTATACAATTGGACAGCTCTAAGAAGATGTATGTTGGTACCATGGGAGAGGCTTCAGTGTGCTGGCTAGGTAACTCTCCTGAGAACAGAGGCATGTTGGTTCAAATTCTTGTCCTGAATCAGCAATGATGGGCGCCCCACTGCCTACTTGTGAATTCTTCAATGAGAGTTGCTGCTGGTGTTCTTTGGCTTTGTATAAAACTTGTACCTATTCAATGGAAAAATAATATAGTGCTTTTAAAAAGAATAGTTAAAGCTCTAACAGGTGAATGGAGAAACCTAGATTCTGGCTCCTATTTCAGGCAAAGCAGAGGCTCCCCTGCAGACTCCTGAGTCCAGTGGTTAAAGCCTGCTTATAGGTTCATTTTCCCCTAGGGGGAAATGGGGATAAACCCTGAGTTTCCACATCCTTCTGACAGCTGGGATTTGGGCCAACTCTGAAGGATGTCACTAACTCATTGCTTTTGAGAGAAAATGCCTGATTTTCCCACAACATGAAGGGTACTAAAGTGCATAGCTGTGTTCATGCAGGAGCCAAGTCCTGAAGAGCGACTAAGCTATGCGACAGGCTGTGCATGATGGCTCTTCCACATCCCATCTTCAAGGGCCCAGCAGGAAAATCCACACCTTGCACTGGGAGGCTGCACAAAGTTTTGTGACACTAAAGCAGGCACTGACCCAGGCACCACCCCCACACAGCAGAGAGGAAAGCAATGCACTAACTTTGGTTCAACATGATGGCTGAAGAGAAAGCTCGGCAAGCAGCAAAATAAAGATAGCATGAAATAGACTGAAAGATAATTTGTAATTAATCACTTTTATACAAGATGACATAAAGCAGACTTAATATTATGAAGAATTAGCCCGGCAACTGTAGCTTTAGCACACACTGTCACGGTCACTTCAAAACTGTCTATATATCCCACTCTAACAGGCTTAAAAGAGTTGAAACAGAACTTTTAAACCATTTCATTTTTAAATAAAGGAGTCTATTTGTGGCAATAATACCTTTGATGAAGGGTTCACAGTCAACTGTAACTGATACACATGATTGAAGTCCATAATAATTGCACACTTCTGTAATCCTTCCTCACTCATAACAGTTTTGAGCTTACATTTTGGATATTATTAATACTTAGACAAAAATAACTTGTGGACAATATCATCTTCTCAACATGGTTGAGAATTAATCTATTTTTGTAAAACTGTTTAAGAATGATGGATACTTTTTTCCGCTTGAGTAAACACGAGCTGATTGTCTAGACCTCCCTTTCCCGTTCATGAAAATCCAAGTCTGAATCATTTCATGGATATTTAAAGGGTGGTGCCAAATACTTCATACACGAAGATTAATTTCTCCACTTGATAAAGATCTGATACCATTCATTACATTGCTAACACTTCAGTACTGGAGTTTTGTTGGTTTTTAATTTGTAAGAGAGAACACAATGAATTTAGGACCAGTGAAAAATGGAGAGAAAAAATGAGACAGCTGAAATGTAGCTGTGGAAAGAGACTCCAAGGGAAAGTACCATACTTATTTTTATTCTAGATAAGCAACAGAGCAGCTTAGAATAAACATGGATTGAAATTTTCTTCGTCTCTTTAATGAGTTCAAAGAGGCTAAACAAAGACACAGAAGAGTTCAACACTGCTGTGTACAACACAGTAAACAGTTTAAAATTTTATACCTGAGCAAAAAAGGAATTTAACTATTAACTACAGCATGCAGAATAGCTGATAAGTTATCACATAAACCTAGCATACTGTTATTAGGTTACAGTCACTGAGACGTTCTTAAACTGTACAAAGGCTAAAGATGGAAAAAGCTCCAAGACGAGATGAGATAAAACCACAACAAGGAAAAGCACATTACCATTTAGCAGCCTTTCCAGAGGATCAAAATTATCTGCTGTTTGATTATCCTGGGAGAAAGCAGCAACAATTCAAAGCCTGTGGAGTTAATAACACATTAGACATTTAAGCAGGTCCTGAAAATTAAAGTATTGGCAGTTAATGAAGTGCTCACAGAAGACCCAAGCCTGCATCCCCTGCCCTTAAACGCCACTTTAAAGCACTGTGCGTGTGAGCTGTTCCCAGCACAGAAGAAAGATAGGGTTCTGCAGGGAATGACTGATCAGGTCACAGGCTCATGATTTTCTCACCAGCATAATCACAGCCAATTCTTCAGGAATGACTTTTTATGCCATCTGATTGCCCAAACCCCACATTTCATTTTATGTAGAAACTTGACCTTTCTTCACATTGAACCTGTTGTTTGGGTGGGGTTTTGTTTTCTCTTTTCCTTTTTTACCCTAATCCATTTCAAATGCTCTGGTTTGAAGTACTCCAGTACAAATCAAAAAACAGTAACGTATTTCTCTTCTTAATTCCCTTATCTTTGCAAAAGATGCCTGTGGGAGAGAAAGGATGTGAAAAGTTTTGAGCTTTGAACATCACAGCCCATTCCACCCAGAGAGGCTTCATTCTCCTGGCAGACTCCTGCTCTCCCTGACCTCCATATCCAATATAAAAATTACCTGCTTCCACCATCAGCATTGCTGTGCTACAAATCAGCTGTTTGCCCTCCTATAGCAAAACCAGCAAACTCTGCCTTTGTCATCTAGACTTGACAAAAAGAGATGGGAGGGGCGAGAGCATCTCTTACCCTGTTAGAGACAGCCATAAACAAAGTCTCTCCCTTTCATTTCCTTGCAGTTGTATTGTCATATGCTCTTGATGCCAATCAACTCCCCTCAAATCATAACACCTGCTTTGACTTTCCTATTTTTCTTTCATCATTTATGAATAAAACTGTGCATAAAAAAATGCACGTGTCAAAATGGATTCATCCTTTTGTCCACAACATATTAATTTCTTCTTTAAAGACAGACATCTTAGACATTGGTAGGTTGTGTAAAAGAGTCTCCAGGGAATTGAATCCTCTTTGCTTCTAGTTTTTTCCTGGCTTTGAAAGCTGCTGATACTTCAGGGTGGATGGAGTCCAGCCGCTGTTCGCACTGGAAGGCCGTGAGGAAGGCCGTCCTGTAGTTGTTATTCATCCAGCCATAGAGAAGGGGATTAGCAAATGTTGAGCACATGGCAATGACATGAAACACTGTGTAGATCAGTTTGTATTCTTTCAGGTCTAACACCTGACTATCAATGTCACTGACTAGCTGGAAGGTGTGAAATGGCAGCCAGCTGACAGCGAACACCACAACCACACACACCAGCATCTTAGTGGTTTTCCGCCGCCGGTGGTGGTAGTGGTCATTCCCTGCCCCAGGACTAACATGGTTCTTGAGCTTGCTCCAAATACGGGTGTAGGCATAGGAGATGACTGCCAGAGGCAGCACATACTGGATCAGAAGCATGGAGACACTGTAGATGGTGCCATAGTTGAGCTGCCCCTCCCCTGGCCACTTCTCAGAGCAGACCACAATCTTGAAGTCAGGAATGATCTCAATCAGTGAGTACTCACGGAAGATGGCCAGAGGACTTGCCAAGAGAGCACTGACTGCCCAAGCAACTCCTATAATCAGAAAGCTGATCCGCTTAGAAATTTTGCTTTCCAAGTGGTAGACGATGCAGCGATGTCGATCCAAAGCAATCACAGTCAAAGTAACAGTAGATACGTGCACAGCAAGAGCCTGGGCATAAGGCACCAGATGGCACAAGACCGGGCCCAGTTTCCATTCGCCCAACAGCGTGTAAACCAAAGTGAAGGGCAGGCATAATGTATTCACCAGCAGATCAGCCACAGCCAGGTTGGCAATGAAGAAGTTAGTCACTGTGCGCATGCTTTTGAACTTGATGATCACGTGGATCACGAGGGAGTTTCCAATCACCCCCAGCAGGATGATGGAGCAGTAAGCAAAGATGAGGATTATCTGCACCTCAACTAGTGTAGTGCTGTCCTTCAGTTCTGGTTTAGGGTCCAGAGCCAATTCGTTAAGTGGTGTGGTGTATCTCGGCAAGTACAGTTTGGTGAACAGCTCCATTTTCATTTCATCTGTCTGGTTTTCTTCACCTATTGCTTCCAGGGGCCCCATCCTTGCAGCAGCCTGTTCAAAGCAACAGAGGTGTCCCTGAAAACAAAACAGTACAAGAACATGTGGAGAAATCAGTCCACAGTGCCTAAGACAAAAAGTAACAAGCTAAAGTTAGAGCTCTTTCCTCCTCTAACCTACGTTTTACATCACAGGATTAAGAGAAGATCTCTCTTAATATATCTAAATTCCATTGCCCTTACATTTGAAGCCCGATCCCGTAATATTATTCAGGCATGACTCCTGCTGAAAATTGGGACAGATTTCAAAAGCATTTCAAAGACAAAGTTTGCCTAAGTAAATGCAGAAGGATTAAGACCCTGCTGGGCAGCATATCCTTTTTTACAATCCACTAAATTTTACAATCCACCAAATTTTACAATCCACCTAAAGCTACTGCTGATTTAGCACAAAACTTCCATTAATACCTATGGGAATTCTACACGGAACAGCACCATCCAGACTATTATTAGCACAACAATCTTCCAGCTTTTCCTTAACAAAAAGTGTTTCCTTTAAATAGTTATTAAATTCTTACAAGTTTATGCCCCTCCTTAATACCAGAGAACAGGTCTTTCTTTAAGAAACTTTATTTTAGCAGAGTTTGTGGCAAGCAAAAACACCAATCTAAAAGAGCTGAAATAATAGCATTTCTCTGAAATGAGTCTGTAACCTATTCATGCTGAAATTATCTCCAGAAACAATTAAAACTCAGTTATACATAATATTTCCTTTCCATGTAACGTTTGAGAAAACACAGCTCCTTGGAGGCTGCCAATCAGGGATTCATTTCTGACTGCAGTCAAAGAGAAGAGCAAATGGTTCCCCTGCTGATGTCAGTAAGAATTTCACCACTGATATCAAAATCACATTCTGTTCCCTTCCCTCTACAGGCTGAGCCAAATTCTGTGCTGCTCTAAGACTTCAGTAAGCACAGATGGATATAGGGTTGTACAATCAATTGTCGACTTGGACTTCAGTCCTATGTAATATGCGCGTGTCCCCATGCAGACTGACCAGACCATGGGAGGCATGCTAAGCGCCGTGCACCTGGGGACATCTTGGCTTGACCTGGGAAAATACTAAGAAATTGCCAGTGCCCAGTGGGCTCACCAAGAAAACGCCACCGTTTGCCACTGAGGGGAAAGCCAAATCTGAGTTACTAACTCCCCCATTTATACATTCCCTAAGGAAAGCAAGAGTAGAAAAGAAACGTCACTTTCTTGACATCAGGTGTTACACATCGCATAGTCCATCTCAGATTCAGGTCTGGCTAAAGCTATTAATGCCTTCAGTTTCACATGGCTTTTTTTCTTCAGTTCAAATCCACTTCATTGTAGGTTTTCATCCCCACCTCTGCCCCCATTAACTATCTATCAGTGACATCCTTAGGTGTAATTTTCTAATCAAGAAAGGTTGTCTACCAGCAGGTGACTAAGCCCTTTGTGTTTGCTTGCATCCTACACAATATCCCAAAGAATTTCTCAGTGCAAGTGCTTTTTTTGCAAAAGCAACAGATAACTGCATGAACTAAAAGGTATTTTTCCCCCAACTAAACCTGTCAGAATTAAGCTATACCGTTTAGTCCACATTTACTGTACAATTAATACTGTAAGCCTGAGGTGTGAAACACTGCAAGACATGTAGCTGAGTTGTGCCGGCTGTTCATACAAGCTCACCCTGCAGATTTTAATAATATAATCAACTACTAGCCTCAGCACAGGTGGCAGGGAGGGATTCCTCATCAATACACCATCAATACATTAAAAACGCAAGAGGCCCACCACAATTTGCACAGTCAAGGCTATGCAGAAGCTCAGAACTCTGCTGAGCTTTTCCCTTCAACCCATGTACCTACACCCAAGAATTATGCTTGCATATATTATTAGAGCAGAGATTTGGTGGGGTCCCAGGACTGTCAGGTGCTCCAAAAATCTCATAATTTTTTTCAGTGCAAAATAAAAGCAGGTCATATTTACACACTGTAGTAGAAAGGTGAGAAGAAAGGCAAATTTCACAGGTTTTTCCCTTCTTTGCTGTAAATGCAGGCAGGAGGCTATAGCTCAGCCAAAGAATGTAGCATCCTTTTCTTCCCAAAAAGATTTTCACCCACCTCTCTAGGCCCTGACTCTCTGTTGATTCCTATTTCCAACCACCTTTTTTATTTTTTTTTTTTAGAAAAGCTTTCTTTTGTTCTGCTACTTTCATTTTATTCGTTATTGCCCTGCTTAGGCTAATGAAAGGCGGTTTTGGTTTTGTCAATAAGACAAACCTAAGGGAAGGAGAAGGGACAACAAGGGTTTCAAGCAGTGATGAGCTAGCACGAGAGTAAGCGATGAAGTAAATTGGACAAGTTTGACATTGTCACTGGGACAGTTAAGTGGGAATAGAATCAGCTGCTTTCAGAGTACAGGGAGGAAACTCAGATGACATTTGATACCTCAGGTAGTGTCTGACAGGACCCCTTCTGCTCTTTTTTGGTATGAACTCTCCAGATGGTAGCATTTACTTGCATATTGCAAAACACTGGGGCTTTTTTTTTTCCAAATTTTTTTCCCCAGCAGTCAGATTCTCAGGGGCAGGCACCAAACTGCATCTAACTTTCGCTCGGCTCACAGAGGATTTACATCGGTTCTGAGAGCAAGTAAGCAAAAAGGGGCGAAATACGTGATTACATTAGCAAGCAGCAGTTCCAGCAGGACCGCAGTGCCTGCGCTGGGAAGGGTTTGGGGCTGCTCGAGGCGAAGGTGGTAGCAAGCGTGTCTCCCGGGTGCCGCCGCTGCCCTCCCGCTTCCCCGGCGCCCTGCCCGGAGGAAGGCACCCGCCCCGGCCGCTGCGGGGAGCCCGCCGATGCCCCGCACCAGCCGCCCTCCTCGGTCCCCGCCCTCCCATTTTTACCTCCCTCCCGCCCCGGAGGGGCGAGCGTGGTCCCCGCCAGCTACTGCCACAGGAGCCGGCCTCCCGAGGCAAGGCAGCGGAGCCCCGTTGCCCCGCAGAGAGACAACTGCGCCCGCCTCCCACGGCTCAGGTCTCTCCACCGCCGCCCTCCCCACGCACACTCACCGGGGCGGCTCTCTCCTCCCCGGCGATGGGACAGCGCCGCGGCACCGCGCGGCCCGTCGAAAGTTTGGAGGCGGTGGCGGCCCCCGCATGCCGGAGGGGCGGGGCAGGCGGCGCGGCCCCGCCGCCCGGCGAAGAGCTCGGGCGGGGCGGTGGGGGTGGTGCCGCAACCGCAGCTGCGAGCGGGGCGCGGTTCCGCCCCGCCCGCTGGGCTCCGGGCGCGGGGAGGTGGGCTGCGGGCAGGGGTTGCGGGATGCGTCGGCTGCGTCTCGCTTAGGAGGCAAAAGCTGTAGCCCTGCCGGCGTGAAAAAATGGGTTTAGCGGAAGGGGCATTGTGCCAGGTCCGAGCTGATGTACGCGCCTGACGCCTGAGCCTGTTTCCTAGTTTTGCCAGTCCGCAGCCTGCCTTTTGGACCACTGTAAAGGGGATGCCTTTGCTCCAAGCAAGTGCTGAAACCCGTGGTTACAAGCAGCCCAGCTTGCAGAGATTTGCTGTTACTCGTAAGATGTGGGTATTGCCAGAGCAGGTGTAAGGATGAATAAAGTATTTGCACATTCTGTTAAGAGCAAAATAAAAGATTGCCTATTTATTTACAGGACTGCAAAGGTAAAGACAACAGCTGCTGTATTTAGTTCTGTATTCAGTAACCTTTCAAAAAAGCTCTCTTGCCAGCCAGCTTAGCTGTCTAGCTCCAGCCAGCATTTCTACCCTTCTGGTAGGGTCTAACTTCATTATATCCATCTTAGTATTTTACTTTTTACTATATTACTTCTACTTAGTATTTTGCTGTGTGTCTGATGCCTCTCTCCTAGGTACAACTCCTGAGGTTCCACAGGGTGTGTTCTCAGTGCGTAGTTGGAGGGCCTGATTCACCAAACAGTGCTTTGGCCCTAGTCGGAGCTCCCAAGAACAGGAACCAGGAGACTTCTCTTACTCTGTGGCTACAGCACTGATGCTCGGACAATTCACTTCCCAAACCTTACAGAAGCTACTACCCAGAAGAGGAATGCTCCTTTACTTTCTGTCACTTCGGTAAATTTGCATTAATATTTCAGGTAGTTTCAAGGATCAGCGACATTATCTTTCCATTCTCTCCTCCTTTTCTTCCAAAGGAGACTCTGTACAAGAGCTCTTCATTTGTCAAAGGTAATGCTCCTTGCTTTGGTTGTAGCTCAATATTATGCTGTTATCAAGAGCACAGAATGTAAATGGAGGATCAAGGAGTAACTTCAGTGATTTACAGTTGGTTTTGAAATTCAAAGCATGTCTTGAGAACCCCCTTATGTCTTCACTAACTCAGGCTATCGCTCCATGAAGGGCCTTGCTCTTACTCCTTCAACACTTCTAAGACTGTTAATGGAATGCTTCTAGCTTGTTGCAAAATAGATTTCTTTGATGACTAAATTAAAGAGCCATGAATTTAAATTCTCCTACCCCTGTTTATTTCATTTCCCGAGTCAATTTAATTGTAGGATTTATTTTTCGGTCTACCAGTGGACATAAATGCATTCTGTGAGTTTTAGTAATTAGAGCACTTGTATAATACATGGCTGTAACAGCCTGTAGTTCTTCCATTTCTTTCTCTTACAAATAGTCAAAAGTGGAGTTGGTGAGTGGCTTATCTCAGGGGTTGCTATTGTGCTCTACTCCACACACTTCTTCTAACTTAACATATATTTTTGCTGCTCCTAGTATCTAGGAGAATACAGTGAAATGCTACAAATCTTTACAACTGGTCCAGCTCAAATCATCTGAGGATCACATAGCTAAGGAAAAACTGTTCCTTACTTGTACTTCCAAACTCCTGGAGAAAGTCAAGATGTGCAAGTTCCTAGAAGCTGTTAAGCCAGCGAGGGCTGGCTTCCCATGCAAGGGAGAGAAGGTGTTATTTCCTGTTTCAAGGTGATTCTGTGTCAGGCACAACTGAAATCTTCAGGCAAATGCATTTCCCGTTAAAAAACAACAACAACAAAAAAGGCAGTTTTTATTGCTCATAAAATGATGGTAATGAAGGGCCCCATAAACACAACTTTGAAGCAAAAGCCCAGAAAATTGCTAAAATCAAGGGCAGAAAGAGTCAAGTAGCAAATGGGCTGTTCAATATGAAATGTGCAGCTGGGTGAACACCTCCAAAGCAACTGTGGATACTTTTCTTTGTGTGCAATTAAATTTACATCCCATAAATCATAACAAACTCAGAGTCACTGAATCACAGAGCCACATAGGTTGCATAGGACTTCCAGAGTTCTTCTCGTGCAACCTCATGCTCAAAGCAGGTCTAGATGCAGCAGGTTGCCACAGGATATGTCCACAGAATCACAGAATCATTTTGGTTGGAAGAGACCTTCAAGATCATCAAGTCCAACCATTAACCAGGCACTGCCAGCTCACCACTAAACCATGTCCCTCAGCACCACTTCTACATGTCTTTTACTGAGGGTGCACTTGATCCCCTCCTCCAGATCATTGATAAAGATGTTAAAGAGAACAGGACCCAATACTGATCCCTGGAGAACACCACTTGTGACTGGCTGCCAACTGGATTGAACACCATTCACCACCATTCTTTGGGCCTGGCTATCCAGCAGTATTTTTTCCAGCAGAAACTGTCCAGACATGTTTTGAGTATTACCAAAGTGAGAGATCCTCCCCTCGCTGGTCAGCCCAACCCAGGATTTGACAACCTTCACAGTAAGACAAAATTTCCTTGAACCAAGTCAGAGTTTCCCATATTCCAACTTGGACCAAATGCATCTTGTCCTAGCCTTGTGTTCCTCCTGTTGTGGACAGTAGTTAGATTTCCTTTAAGCCTTCTTTAAGGCTGATCAAACTCATTTCTCTGAATCCCACTTTGAATGTTATATGGTCCACCTTGATCATCTCGATGGCCCTTTCTTGGACTTATTTCAGTCTGTCAATGTCTTTCTAGCACTGGGAGCACCAAACTAGACTCGGTATTTCAGATGTGGTCTCACAACTTGTGAATAGAGGGGAATAGTCACTCCTCAACCTGCTGGCTGCAGTCTTGCCACATCTTGATATAGACTGCAGGTTAGATCGTGTAAGTTGACTTGCACTAAATAAAAGAGCTACATGAACTTTAAATCCCAGCTTTCTATTTAAGGCAAGCTTATAGATGAGCTTTTGCTGTGAATATATGTACCAATGTGAAATGCAGATAGTTTAGGTTAACAACTTTGAAAAAATATCTGTTGGACATATGTTGTTTCTGCTGTAAATCACACTCATGAATGTATGGCAGGATGTAAGAAATTTGATATACATAGCTTGCCTCCAGCAGTATCTGTTTAACTCTCTTTACTGTTAGAAAATTGCCTTGTCAAATTCCATCCAATGGAGGTTTTTTCAGAGGGAATAATAAGCATTTCTGCTAACTTTTCAGAAGTTTACGAGTTCTTGGAGCAAAAGAAAGGTCTGCATGTAGTTACCCAGACTTGAAGCAGTAATGACTTTTGCTTCAGTCATAGAACTAGGGAAGTGTTGTCAGTAATTGTCCATAAATTGTCCAACATCAGATTTGCTGGAGTGGTAAATAAGGCTTGATGAATATCAGCAAGGCAGAAGAGGCAGCAGCTCTCCCATGCCCTATCCTCAGACAATGTTCTCCTTATTTCATTTGCTGTAAGGAGTGAATTTAAAAGAATCTGCCCCTTGAGCACTGACCTTTAAAAGCAGTGCTGTACTGCATGCCACTCACTTGACCCATGCTCTGCCAGTCCTCAATCATGCAGAATTTCCTAGAGTCAGATTTTAGGGAATGGAGCGCTCCATGTAACATAGACAGTCCCTGAAAAACAAAATTGAAAGAAAACCAATAATACCTGAAAACATGACCTTGAGAGGGAGTATCTGTATTGAATCTTCAATGTGGTGCCAACACAGAGATCATATAGTATAAAATTATGCAGGACCAAGATTTTCGTTGCTCAGAAGGCCATAACAAAAGTGTTTAAGTAGCTACAGAAGAAAGTTTCTACTTATATAAGTCTGTGAAATGTATTCATTTATAAACTGTTGTTTGTTCTCGTACCCTTTTTGTTCAGATTCAGTCTCACAGGTTAAATTCTACCTATATCTTTTTCAATTGCAGTAGTAAGAAATAGGTGTATGTGTAAACAATCTACCTTAGAGGACTAAGGGGGTAAATACATGCCAGTGGGGAATGTAAGAAATTGGTAGATACTTATGAGTGTCAAATTCAAGTTGCTAGCAGTGGTATTTCACAGCCAGTGCTGGTTAAACAATCAGTTTAGTGCATCTAGTACAAAAACTAACACCACAAAAGGCTCAGTGAAATTGCCTGATGCTCACAGGCAAAGGCTGAACTTGGTGCTGAGTTTCCACATAAAACGAGGCTGCAGAGCTGAATGCTGTCTTTCAAACACGGTCTTCTCAAAGCATCTAGTGCATTGCTTTACACTTGTGTCATTCAAAGAAGGTTAAACCTGTAAAGTCAAGTAACTCATCCAAGAAATGACAGGCTTCAAGTTGCCCATTTAACACCAACACAGCTGTTTGTGTTTACATAACTATGATACAGTCTTTAAGTAACTTTAAGACACATTATTGTTCTTTAAGGACCATTGTTTCAGTGGGCTGCTTCAAAACAGCAATGCTGATGCAATGAGTACATTCTTGGTATTTCTTTATATTCTCAGTATATATTTTGCCATCTCATTCATTCTTTTTACCAACATGATATCCTTTCTCTGCAGACAGTATAGAAATTGTCATTTCTTCACAGGTGTTCCTATGGTCTTTTCATTACTAGACCTCGACCAGAACTACTCAACCTTTATTAAGATCTACTTTCTGTCATCTAGAATTCAGAGAGGCTGACCAAACAGCTAATTGGATTGAATAATGTAAGGAATAAAACATTTTACTGTATTTTTTGTTGCTCGCAGTTTAGACAGTTTTTTCTTCAAACTCATAAAATCCCATTTTTTCCTTAATTCCATTTATTATTAAACACAGATTTCTGTAAACTCCAGAATGTAACGTGGAAGGTGACACTTCAGTAAAGCATTGAAATTTTGGTATACAACTAGTTGTTGCCATTTCTAAGGAGTTTTTAGATGTTCCTAAGGTAAGCATACTCTGTTTATTTTTAGAGCATTCATCACAGAAAATAGATTGTCCCATATAGCTTAGAGCTTGAATATCATACACACTTCACTCCCCAGTTTCTGGTAGCTGGGAAAGCAATATATCTCTAAATGGTTTCCAAAAGTGAGTCAACTGTATCTGCTTGCTGTATGCTTGCTTGTATGTCAGTTAGTTCTAATTCTGGAAAACCTCAGCTGTTACAAACAGCAATGCCACTCACCCTTTGCTTTGCCTAAAAATTATTCTTGTAACAATTTTGAAAAGTTATGTGTGTTCATTAAACTTAATTGGTTGGTCTTCAAGCTTAATTTTCCACTTGCTGATGAAATCTGTGGAAGAGTTGAATGAATTGTCTTTGGGACAAACAGAACAAAGCTGGAAAGTTGAAAAAATTTGTTCTAAATATGTTCCTCCCCCTCCAAGTTACATGTCTTAAAATATGGAAAACTGATAATAAAGTTAACATATATCCTCTTCTCCTTGTAGAGAGTGCACAGAGCATGCAGCTGACTATGCATTACTCAGAAATATGTTTTAATAAGCGTATTTTCAAAAAATATCCATATGATATTTTCTGTTGGAATTTGATACTCTTTTCATGAGAAATTTCTCTGCTTGTTCTAATGTTGTCTTTTGATCCTTGCTCATCCAGCCTACATTAAGATGCAGATGACTGTTATGGTTGACATCTAAGTCCTGCAGAGATGCATGGAAGAGTCAATATGGATAGGGAAGGTAACACAGATTAAATTACTTTGTTGAATAATGGCATCCATTAATTAAGACAGCCTTTCTGATAGTGTACGACACAATGCTGTCTGATATGTAGAGCCATGTCAAACACATCATGTTCATTGTGAGCTTAAATACACGATGCAATTAAAAAGTTCCCAGTGATTTATGGAACTGTGTCCTTTGACGTAAAGAAATGTGTTTTTCACTTGCAGTTCATGGGACAGTGACATAATCTCTAAGGGCCAGGTCAGTATCTTTCCCACATGTTGTGAAAGTGAATTAATTCTCATAGGTTTTCAGCACATTATTTCCGTTCATTTTTTCACATTTACACGGAATTTACAAGCTGGGCTAAACCACTCACTGGCTTTATCCAGAGTCATTCTGTACCTCTATGTGGTGTTTTATGGAATAATGACATTCGGTAGCAATACGTGGCATTAAATTAATGGATTTCATTTTTAAGCACTTTTTATCCTTGAGAAATTACTTCTATTGCTGAGGAAATGAAAAAGGAACACCTTCCATACCTATTATCACTTCAAATCATTTTAAAAATGAAGTACTTAGTGTTTCTTTTGTGCACTCTGTCACAGTTTTGGAAATTCTGAAGGACATCTGTTCTAAGCTAAATGCGGCAAACCTGTACAGTCCTCATCTCAACTGTGATCATATGACTCACACGCTAACATCCAGAAAAGTTTAAAGGTTTCAGCTGCTTCATCTTCCTCCTTGCTGAAACCATGACAGGATACTTTCCATTACAGGTGTCATATCTACTACTGCAATGAACATTTACTGTCCTGTTTTAAACGGATGGCCCTGTTTGTGAACAAGTTAAACTTGTCAGCCTAGCTTCACAAGGTTGGAAAAGTGACCTGATGCTTTTATAGGGAGTCTGCCTCCCACTCAGAGTTGAACTGGCGGTTTTCTAAATGAACTCTTCGTTTTCCTTTGTAATTGCCTATGATTCACACCGACATTTTGCAGAGATTGATGGCATTTTAATTGCTAGGGGTATTTTAGGATGGAGGAGAGGAGATGGGAAGAGACTTGGGAAAAAAAGTGGGTAGGGGTGTGGCATGTTTGGAAGGCTAACTGTTCTGTGATTGCACTCAGCTACAAGATCAGCAGCCAGAGCACTCCCTGAGCACAGAGCTTATCCATTGTGCCCAGCTTTGTCACAAGGGAATGTGTCAGCTCCCACTTTTCCAGATCAGCTGAAATCCTCCTTCGTGCTCCAGGGAGATTCTGCAACCATTCCGTGAAGATCTAATCTCTTTGCCCAGCACATCTGACTGGCACAGCCTTCCTTCAGCAAGAAGCTCTTCCTGCAGCATTACTTTTGCAGGTTGGAGCTGGGAAAGCTCAGCTGCTCTTCAGCACCACTTCCCTGCCCTGTGAGCTGCAGAAAACCATCTCAGCATCCTGGGGAATGGTAAGAGATATATATATAGTTGTCCTCGACTTCCTTTGCAGTCAGGAGAGAGGTACTTACTCTAACCAGTGGAGTTTAAAACTTGATTCATCCCCTCCTAAAACAAACACGTTGGATCAGATGATTGCACCCCAAGCACCATAAACTGTTTACAAGACCTTCTCTGACTATAGTGAGAACGTCAGCAGCTAGTTCTTTGTACACTGTGGGTACCTAAACTTTGTGAGGGGAATTCCACCTGTCACTGCTGGTGAGTAAATTTTCTCACCATCAGTATCTGAACTGGAATCCAGTATTTGAGAAGTTGTTCCCAAGACCCTCAGAGACGTTTAAACACCTCGTGTCCATTGATTTCAGGTACACAAATTATACGGGATTTGGGCCTTAATGCTTTGCAGGTTGTATCAACTTTGTCCTTACAGAATCTCTGTGTGATATTTTCCTTGTGGTGCACAGACTGTGGGGGCTTGTCTGCATAAGAAAACGTGCCAAAATCACTCTCCCAGAAAAGTTCCTGATACAGACTTACTTTCTCCTAAATATCACTTACTGTGTTCCTGAACAAAATATCTATTCAACAAGACCAAAATTGTCAAACACGGGGAAAAAAATGGTTATTTTCATGTGTAAACCCATACTGACCTCCACATAAGTTTTTATCATGTTAACAATCTTATACTTTGGCACAGCTCTCTAATTCTTTAGTTAACAGTGCAGATGATGGCAGGTTTAGATGGATCTACCATTACAGGAGGTAAATACCACACGTTCCTAACAACAGTTTCCAGTGAGCAGATTCGGGAAAAGCAGATTTCTCTACAGATTCTGCAGCAGAGTTTTGTTGAGTGAATAGAGACCACTCTGCCCCTGAATATCTCCACACATCCTGTCTCACTGGCTTTTCTGTTATGTACAAAAAGTCTAGGTTGTATTTCTCACCAATTCACACACCCCCTTTACTCCAAAATCATCCCCACGATTCTAGCTTTCCTCCAGCTTTGATTCCTGCCAGTCAGGACACTCCCATCCATTTCTACTTTCTTTCATTCCTATCACCTTCTTTCTAACATCATCTAACCCACAAGCTTCCATACATACTTGTTTCTGCTATTGATCTCCCCTCCTGGGGATATCAGATGCACTCTTCTAATAGCAAACTTTGTTCACCATCAGAAAAGAATAAAATGATATTAATGTCTGTGTGTGAGAAGAAGAAGAGAGATCTTTGTTTTTACCTTTGCCTCACTACAAAATTTGAGAGTGAAATTTGGCACATTGCTTCTTTACCACCTCGTTTCTTTCCTCAGCAAAGATGAATTGCCATGTAGTTTTGCGTGTTTTTAGCATTATGGTCCTGTTCTTTATAGTGCAAATATATCTGGCCTACTTAGCGGGAAAGTAATGAATATCATTAGCAGGAATTAAGATAAATTCTTGTGTAATTTTTGTTAGATTTTCTACCACCTTATGACATTTTAAGGAAATCATACCTATGAAAAAGTCAATTGTTTAACTGCTTTGCCTTGTCTGAGACAAATGGCAGAGGCATTGAACAAAATAACTTAATTTTTTCTCCAAACAGTCCAGAATAATTTTGTCTTATACTATGTAGCTAAGTATCAGTATGACCGTTACACTCTAACCTACTAACAGGTTTCTGGAGGAAATTAGCTTTCCCCTAAACCTAATGGAAATTGGGTATCTGTCTTCTCAGCCACCACTGAAAATAGTAACTTCACAGTTCTAAATTCTTTGTATTCTGGCAGAGGTTTGTACTTGATAGTTTCTTGAGTAAGTATTATTTCTGACCATTCAGCAACAGAGCAGGAAAAAAAAACCCCAACCAGTCAGTTCAGCATATCAAGGTGTTGCTTTTCCCGAGGATGGATTTACTTCAATACCTTACCTCATTCCATCAGATCTTACAAATACAAGTCAAACTATGAAGTATGCAGAACATAGCTCAAAAAAAGCATTGCAAGGTCGGAAATAAACATGAATCTGCCTGACCTCTGCGCGCACCCAAGAATAAGTGGGAGCTGGTTTGGGGAACGTCTGTGCCGTATTTTCAGGACACCTTGCAGGTCGTATGCTCTAAAATTACAGAAAAATCAACAGTTTAAAAACCCTTGACTTTCCCTTGCAAACTATTTACTTGCTTTTTTGGAGTCATCTGAGTATGTTCTCCCTGGAGGCATAAGGCCTACAGCCTGCTCCTTGAAATTTCAAGAGCTGCTAAAGAAGAACATGGGAGTGAATGGTTTTATTCTGTTCCCACTGAAAACAGAGCTAAAACGGACACCAGGTTTGAAAGGGGCAGAACAGGTAATGAATCTAGGTAATGAAGCCAGCTGGTCTAGGCTGTCTCCAGGAGCTACCAACCTGGAACCTGTTCCTTGTAGAACTCCTGAAATTACCTAGCTTAAACATACCCTTACAGGTCTTCTCTTTACATTTATGGCACCCTGAACGTCAAATATTCTTTTGCAGAAATACTTTGCAATACAAGGCAACAAATCCATGACCTTGAAGACAGAAGTGCTTCACCATGCTCAAACTTCTCTTTTGGCAAAATAAATTGAGGCTTCAACCTCCTGATACAGCAGTGGCTCACAGCATCCACAATCCATCACCTTTCACCTTGTTACCGAATGCAGTAGGCATGTGTGCCTCCTGTACCACCTTTATGTGGAGTGGTACAATTTAGTTTGACTTCTAAGGAAATCTACAATAGTTTTACTATTGCAATATTGTAATAAAGTACTAATATTTGCTAGTGAAAAATATTCACTTTGTTGCTTATACTTCTTTGTGAACGTTTACACAGCATAATAGAAAGGACATTTCTAGTTAAGAAAAATATATATTTGATATAGACGGCATGCTCAGTTCTCTGACATTTTCCTGGTAAACTTGGTAGAGCAGTGCAATAAGGCTTCCTCACACATTTGTAAATATAATTGCAGGGATATAGTGAACTATAATATCTAACGTTATTTTGAAATAATTCCCATGTCAAATATAATTATTAATTTATAGCTATAAGTAGAACAATAATCCACACTGTGCCTTTCTGTGGAAGATATCCATTTATACTGAAGAGGCTTCATGTTACTAAAACATTTAATGTAGCATGAATTTAATAAATAATGTCAAGATTAGTGAAGGGGAGAAAAAAGGTGCATGCCACACCCCTACCCACTTTTTTTCCCAAACCTTAAAAATCAGATTTGTGGGACCTTCACATACAGCAGAGTCTAGGTTGTTACTATTATTTTTTTATCTTCTGTGAGCATAGCCCACAAACTTCTGACGCTGTACAAATAAATCTGCCAGACCTACATTGGTGAACTATTAATTGCTTCCACATCTAATCCACATTTTTTTCCCAGAAGTTTATACGACATATATGTGTTATACTTTAGAAAGTATTAAGATGGTGTTTCAAGAAAGGCCAAATTAAAATCAGGGCTTGGATTCTGCTACCTACATTTGTTTTAAGGAAAGAGAACTTGACTTCAGTGTTAAGCAGTACGTCACTGCCAGCCCCACAACTTAAAAAAGGTGCTCAGTCTGGGGAAAAAGCATCAAGATCCAGACTCGTCTTCACGGCTGATGACAGCCTGCAGGTACCTTGCTGTCTGCCTTTGATGGAGGGCCTCCTCTTCTGCAGGAAACAAGTAAAAGAGAGACCAGTGAAACTAAATGTACAAGGATTCATCACCTGGGATTGCAGAAATAGCTCCAGAGGGGCCAGTCCAGAAGCTCTGCAGAGCAAACCTTTATGTTCTCTGCTTTTCAGATATTTGGGGGCAGGAGACAGAGTTATACCCTCCAAAGTTACCCGCTGTTTTGGAAACTATGACATTCATCTTGTGGCTGTTGTTAAAAATTGGAGCTCCTTACGAGCTAGCCTGTAACCTGTAGTGAAGGAGGTTTCCACACTGAGAAGGCTTCTGCAGGCACTGAAATTTGTTTTGGTCTAGCCAAAGTAGACCCATTTTGATTAATTGCAGATTCTGTAGCATCCATTCCCCCAGGCTGTTTTGATCTAAGCTTTTCCACCATAGGTTATTCAGGAAGATAATGATTTTGCAAGGCTATGAAAGAAGAAAATCAGAGAGACCAAAGCCCAACTAGAACTTAATCTGACCACTGCCATAAAAAACAATAAAAAGGTTTCTGTAAATACATTAACAGCAAGAGAAGGACTAAGGAGGATCTCCATCCTCTGCTGGATGGAGGGGTAAAAATAGTGACCAAGAGTGAGGAAAATGCTGAGGTACTGAATGACTTTTTTGCCTCAGTCTTCAATGGTAAGATCAACTCCCTGAGTGCCCAGCTCCTTGAACTGGAAGACAGAGACAGGGAGCAGAATGAAGCCTCCATAATCTGAGAGAAGAAACGGTCAGTGACCTATTGCACCACTTAAATGTGCACAAGTCTATGAGGCCAGATGGGATCCACCCAGGGGTACTGAGGCAGCTGATAGAAGTGCTCACCAAGCCACTTTCCATCATTTACCAGCAGTCTTGGCTAACCAAGGAGGTACCGGTGACATGAAGATTAGCAAATGTGATGCCCATCTACAAGAAGGGCCAGAAGATCCAGGGAACTACAGGCCTGTCAGTCTGACCTCAGTGCTAGGGAAGGTTATGGAGCAGATCCTTTTGAGTTCCATCACAAAGCCCTTACAGGACAACCAGGGGATCAGGCCCAGTCACCAAGAGTTTAAGAAAGGCAGGTCTTCTTGGCTAACCTGACCTCCTCCTGTGATAAGGTGACCCATTTGGTGAACAAGAGACGGGCTGTGCCTGTTGTCTACCTAGACTTGAGTGAAGCCTTTGACACTGTTTCCCACAGCATTCTCCTGGAGAAACTGGCTGCTCTTGGCTTTGATGAGTGTACTCTTCACTGGATAAAAACCTGGCAGGCTGGCTGGGCCCAAAGAGAGGTGGTAAATGGGAATTCAATCCAACTGGCAGCTGGTCACAAGCGGTGTTCCTCAGGGTTCAGTGCTGAGGCCTGTTCTTTTTAACATCTCTATCAAGGATCTGGAGGAGGGGATCAAGTGCACCCTCATTAAGTTTGCAGATGACACCAAGTCAATCTGCTTGAAGATCAGGAGGCTCCACAGAGGGATCTGGACAGGCTGGATCACTGGGCCAAGGCCAAGGGTATGAGGTTCCACAAGGCCAAGTGCCAGGTCCTGCACCTGGGTCATAACAACCCCCTGCAACACTACAGGCTTGGGGAAGAGTGGCTGGAAAGCTGCACAGCAGAAAAGCATCTGGGGGTGTTTGTCAACAGCCAGTTGAATATGAGCCAGCAGTGTGCCCAGGTGGCCAAGAAGGCCAACAGCATCCTGGCTTGTATCAGCAATAGTGTGGCCAGCAGGACCAGGGAAGTGATTGTCCCCCTGTACTTGGCACTGGTGAGGCTTGAATCCTGTGTCTAGTTTTGGGCCCCTCACTAGAAGGACACTGAGGTGCTGGATTGTGTCCAAACAAGGGCAGCAAAGCTGGTGAAGGGTTTGGAGCACAAGTCCCATGAGGAGCAGCTGAGGGAACTGGGTTTTTTTAGTTTGGAATAAAGGAGGCTGAGGAGAGACCTTACCACTCTCTACAACTACCTGAAAGGAGGTTGTAGTGAGGTGGGGATCAAACTGTTCTCTCAAATAAAAAGTGATAGGACAAGGAGAAATGGCCCCAAGTTACACCAGGGAGGTTTAGGTTGGATATTGGGAAAAAATCCTTTACAGAGAGAGTTGTAATGCATTGGAACAGGCTGCCCAGGGAAGCATTGCTGTCCCCACTCCTGGACGTGTTTAAAGGACAAATAGAAGTGGTGCTGAGGGACATGGTTTAGTGGTGAGCTGGCAGTGCCTGGTTAATGGTTGGACTTGATGATCTTGAAGGTCTCTTCCAACGAAAATGATTCTGTAATTCTGTGACTTGCAAAGGATTGAGTCAATATAGAAAAGAACCACTTCTCTCACTTCTCACTTCTCACTTCTCCTGCTGCTCAGAAACAGCTTCTGGCAGCCAATAGTTTGCTTAGCACAGGATTTACTTCCTTTCTGTATACAAGTGGTGGCCTTCAGTGGTTTAAGTAAATCCTGTAAAGGGAAATCAGGCGTCACTATCTTTCTGAAGTTGTACAAGTTTTCTATATATCAAAGATATAATTTGTTCAGTTTTTTGACAAACTCTGGCAAGATGCCTAGCAGAATGCTACTGAAGAAAACATGTTGTCATGTGACTGATGCTTATGTGAGTTGGAAGTTGCCTACAGGGTAGGGAGCAAAGGGATTCATTGCCACTTTTCAGGATGAAGAAGAGTAAGCAGTAGAGTGTCTTAGGGAAAGAGTTTTATTTAAGATCTTCATCAATGACCTGCAGCAGGAAGAGGTACAGAAATAAGTCTCAGTTTGCAGATGATACTGACCTCCTTCAGGGCATCAAATGGCCTGTACACACATGTAGTAAGGAGCCCTACAAGGGCAATATGCAGCTGAGCAAGGGCAGTAGAAAGTGATGGATGAGCTCCTGTGTAGGGAGAGTAATCTAAGCCAAGCTTACACAGTGCTGAACTGAAAAGTGACAGCTGAAGCTCAGGAAAGAGACCTGGGAGTCTCTCAACTCATCTGCCCAAAATGCAACAGCAGCCAAAAATGCCAGGAAAATTTTAGGTACTCTCAGGATGGTGAGAACAAACCAGAAAATATAAAACCTTGCTGAATCCACATCTCAAACGCTGCATACAGTCCTATTTCCACATTTTAAGAAGGACACAGGGAAATTAGAGCAACTAAGATGATTAAAGGGATGGAGCAGCTGCCTTTACAGGCAATCAGAAAAGGCTGGGACATTTCATCATTTTATCCGTCCCCCAGGCTGAGCAGGGTATGGAGGTTTATAAAATCCTGAAGGCAGTAAGTAAAACAAATACAGAATTGTTATTTGCCAAGTCCTGCAGTGTTCTGTGGGCACTCACTGAAACTATTTGGAGAGCATTTAAAACCTGCAAAAGAAAGTCCTTTTTTTAATACCACAAGTCCCTACCTGCTCTGCCTTCTGGAACCTGCTGCTACAGGGGGCTGTGGAGGCCCACCGTACCAGCAAGGTAAAAAAAGCAAAACCGGACCAGTTCCAGGGCAGCACGTCCATAAAGAGATACTAAAAGGATGACGAGGAAGGAATGTGCTCACTAGCATCCTCAGCGCAGTGGCGGGTGCTAGAGGAATATGAGGGGGATGGACTGCAGACAGGCAGGATTATGAATTATCCCCAAACGGCATATCCGATTGCCACTGTTGGAGATAGAAGGGACAATTAGTTTGACCCAGAAGGCCATTTTCTGTGTTGTCATGAAATAAGACCCTGCACTCCTTTGCTAGAGCTTAAAGCTGCCACTTCAGAGTTATTTCCACCCATTTAATTTTGATTGCATCTCAGTAGGCAGTAAATGGTGCAAGATATTCCTCAACTGAAAGAACTGTGTGGTGGTTATCAATGGCAGGGATTTTGTTGTTGTTGTTTTGACCATGACATTTTTTTTTTTTCAGAGGAGTTAAGGAAAATATAGAGCTCTGCAAAAATGAAAGGAGGTGAACAAACAGTGTTAAATACGTATGGATCTTTTGTATAAATCTTACAATATAATATAGTCTCTTACAGTAGAACTTGGAAGCGGTGTTAATCCAGACAAATAAGTATGCCGAGCGAAGAGAATGAGTTAGGCAGGCACAAAACAAAATTTATTTTTAACGAATGTATTTTTAGGGCTTTGTCCTTCAAGTCTTTAAAATTTCTGGATCAGAGTCCAATTTATACAGCTGAATATTGTTCCCAGGTTTTTTTACGGTGTGACTGTTGTACTTTGCATGGTGAGCAAATAATTTTGCTCAGAAATGAAGAGTTGTTCTAATAAAGGTATCGGAAGCAGGACCTAAACAATTAAATAAGGACCAGAACTCCTGGAGACTGTATAACCCTCTGCCAAATCATCCTTTTCAACTGAGATTTCCTCTCATTTTGAGGACTTCATAAGAATCAAACAATGTACCTCCTTCTTACCTGACATTTTCTGCTGCACTTGTTTGTCTTTCCCTGTCCATTTTGTTCTAAATACCTCGCACTGCAGAGTCCATCTTCACTTTTCACTATTTCTCCTTGTTCCTTTTCCTAGCTCAGAGAAAAGGCTGAAAATTTTGAGGAGGAATCCTCTGCCCCTCACCAGAAGCTGGTTTTATGTTGCATAAAATACTGACGAAATATTTATTTTATTTATTGCTAGCTGTTCCTACAGCTTATGGCTACTTATTTATCAGGTATCACAACATCTCAAGACAATTATCAGGTCACAGTTTTGATTTCCATTTGCTGTGTCAGGGGAGAGAGAAGAATGCCTGATCACACCCCCTGGAAATATTTGAGGAATAGGTTGAAATGGGATGCCTATTCTTTTTTGTTTGGTTGGTTTTTCCCTGGAGAGTAGGAGAGCAATAGCTAATCAAGGGGCAGCGGGGAAAATCTCACAGACTGGTTTTTGAATTGGCATTTGAATTAGTGAATTGCAATTTGCTCTGTGTATAATTTACAATCTGATTGTCCCTATATATAAAAGCAATAGTAAGAACCAAAATCAGTTAACCTCTTAATGCTTTTAAATTTAATTTGCCATTGCTTGCATCAGCCTTAACTTATCTTGTTCTATTATAGCCACGCACAGGAAAAAAATCCACCACTTTGCTATAATTAAGAATGGGGGTTTTTTTCTGTTTAATGGTGCTCTAAAGTATATTAAGGTGTGTTAGTGTTGAAATCTGGGATCAGATGAGCTGGAAATTGTTGAGCAACAATCCTTCAACGCAGAATTTTTTTTGCTTTCTTGTTTGACGGGTTAATGAGTTGCTGACATTGTCCTTGGACAATCAAATCGTAATTCTGATCATTCCTGATTGATCTCAGTTGCTTGACGTTTCCCACTGCTAGCACAGAGGGCTCACTACCCAGCATGAAGTAAGGAACCAGAATTTGAAAGCCAGTATTCTCTAAAACCAGGCTGTTTAGCCTGCCCCACTCCCACAGCACTCCCTACATCTCACAGCAAATGCAGCTGAAGCAACTGCAGCTGCTCTTCATGCCTGTTTTCAGTGTCCATTGGGACTGAGTACAGGCTGCTGGGATGCACAGCTTAACTCCTCTGTTCTGTTTTCAGTGGTTTTTCTGCACTAGATATTCTGGAAGTATAATCATAAATCTTCCTCTGTCCTCAGCCCAAATAAATCATGGCATTGCCGTGAAATATGCGAGAGAATACGGTTAAGCTGTCCGGGAGTAAATCCAGAGGCAGAATGGTGGCACCTCTAGTGTTGTACAGGCCGAAGTGTTTATCCCTCACATTCTTTGCTCACAAATGCCCTTGGGATCAGCACTGACAAATACCCTTTCTGGTATTCCCCAGGGTAAAAACCAATAGCATCCAGTATTTAAATCACCTTTGAAGGCTCACTGACCTTCCGACTCTCAGGGATGACTGACAGTATCCATGGCAGCAGCTTCATCCCTTAAACCATCATTGCAGAGACCTGAGTTAACACACTGAAGTTGTGTGGTGAACATCTCTCCCTCACATGCTTTCTGAGCTTCCTCCAACTGTTATATACCCAGCAGTACAGGTACAGTGTGTTAGGAAGCTGTCAAGAGTGCATGCTTTTACATCCTCAACAACACTAGGCACAGGAGGTGGCTGGCTCTTGGGCAGCATCCTCTCACAGACTCAGTAGGTCATACAGAGCAACCTGGGAAATGGCTTGGAAAGTAACATTTCAAAGGAAGTAATGTTCCCCTCCCTGTTCCCCTCCACTCTGATTTAATTTTCTAATCTCTGGGCCTACCCTCATATTGATTTTGCTTTGGTGTAATATATTTGCTGCAGGGAAGTAATTGCTTACTGTGGCCATTATCACTGGGTTTTTCTGTTACTCAGTTTCCAGGGTTTATTTTATCCTTTTGGTTCTCTGTGCCTTACTTTTCCCTGGAATTTTTCTGCCATGTGTGGATGGGAATTAGGCATCAAGGCATCAGTGAGTTTCTTATCTCTGTTCCCTATCTAATCTTGATTTTTAGCGCGTCCATTTGTGGCAATCACAGCTTGAAACCTAAGGGAAGATCAGTAAAGCCATATTGTCCTTACAATCATTTTGAAACTTGATTCTGAGCCCAAATATTCTCGGTCTGTCAATACACATCCATTGTACAGTCATCCCCATATTCCTTCCTTTGATTTCTTTTTGTCTTCTCCTTTACTACAGCTGTGATTTATCATTCTTGCTTTAGCTTTAAATGACAGAAGAAATACACAGGCTTTTTTCAAACCTCAGGTTTTGCATGAGCCGTAACATGACTTACCTCTCTATAGCTGATCTACTTCCCCCATAAGGTAAGATAGTCTGATGCATCTTGGAAAAAGAAATAAAAAATGCATCTAAAACAGCTTTTGTGGATATAGCGGGTAGAAATAAATAGTTCTGTTACAAAGGACCATTAGCCAAGCCAGCTGTGATTGCAGCGAGTGTTCAGACGCAAACCCTATGAGACAGACAAGGTTGCATACATGCACATATATGAAATGGTTGTGTCTTTTTTCCCAGTTCTTTTTGCTTTTTGGCTGAGGGGAAAAGTTGAAATATGAAAAGCTGAAATTTAGACAGAGATAGATCCAGCTTTGCCAATTCTGTTAATGTTATTGCAACTATCACAACTGTTAATGCTTTCTCTTCAAGCCCCAAATGCTAGCAGCAAGAAATTGCAGAGGAATATTCAATTTTAGCACATTTTGAGCTCTTCTGATCTCAGAAGAGTTTGAAGCTGCTTCAGAAATGTAGCCTAAAGAATAAAATAGAAAATAAATTAAAAATGCAAGGCTTAAAATCTTAATGACTTTTAAACAAGTCTGATGTTTTTCCACCATATAAATATTGAAGATGGGATTTGCAGTACTGTGCATCATAGCTTTAATCCAGTTGAAAAAAATAGACCTGTTATGTGTATTACTTAAAATGCACAAAAGTGCTGTGTTGACGAAGAATTACCTTAATATTTTATGTTTAGGTACTGTCCTGATTCAAGACCTTTCTGTGTTTACAATCTGAGCAAGACTCTAAAAGAAGTTATTTACTTTGCAAAATTAGACTTAATTATGTAGACAGTATTCATGCCAGTGCTGAGATTTTATCCATCCACTTTAAAGCTAGAGCAAAAGTTTTACTTCTAAATTAGAAACTTCTGAAAAATCAGGTTATAATGGTAATGTTGCACAAAACTTTCTCTCTTAATAATCTTTCATTGCTCTTTCTAGTAAATTTACTGTGATATTTTTCTGACTTTAGAAGAAAGCAACTTATTTCTAATAATTTATGTAGCAGTTACAGCATGTTTTTTACCATGCAATAGACGGGTCTGAAATATGTCAGTGAGCATATTCTGCAAGCCATCTATAAATGCTTCACTGATAGAAAATGTCACAATTTTAAACCATCTTCACAAATTACTGCAGAATGCAGCATGCACTTAGACTCTGTCAAAACTGCACCTTGGCGTAGACCAGACAAACTGAAAGACCCGTCTGATATAGGTTGTCAGAGAAGTTTACCACGTCTGTGCTGGGTCAGGATTATTAGAACTTCAAGAAGCACACAGTTTTCATATGTGAAATGGCCTCTATTCAATACCCCAAGAAAGCTGCCAATCAGCTACTGATGCACTCAGCTGCTTCTGGGCAGGGCTTGTCCCGTCTGCAGTCTGACAGGCATTAACCATTCAGCTGGGCCATTTCCCAGATTCTTCTTTCAGCATGCCGTTAGCATCAGCTGTAAAATAAATGTTCTGCAAACTGCCATGCTGTGTGCTAGTCCTCATTTGAAGGGGAACTCGTTTGTTCCTCAGGTTCTCAGTGGGGATGAGGTTTACTTTATTTTTGGGCACTGAGGACTTGTGAGCCATGTTTTAGGGATAACACCTTATCCTCTGTTCCTCAACTCTTTCCTTGCGACAGTCATGCTCCCAATTGCAATGTTTCCCATTGAAGGCAGTAATATTTGTAGTTCGTTTCAGCAAGTATGATGGGTTACTAAAGGAGACATACGCGGGGATAAATGCTGGTGTTCTCTGCATAACAGGCCTGCCCCAGTCTTGCACCTCATCCCTCCCCAAGAAATATCTGAACATGGATGTTTGAAATAGGCTCAGACTGATATTTGTAGCTACCGGCAGTGAGATGTGCGGAATGTGATTATTTCTTTTATATTTATGCTTGTCCTTGCAGCCTTTGGGAAACATTATCTTTGTTGGAGGCTAGGCTTGCCCTTATGGACTCAACATGACCATTTTTAGCCCTTTCAGAAATGGTGAGATTTTACAATACTTTATATCTCTTTGTTATATGGAGGTGAACAACATCTATTAAAACGGAGACCGAAACAATTTCCCCAGACTGGGCAACGTATCAGCTTTATGGTGTCTGAGGAGAATGTTTCAAATGAAAATCAAAATGACTCTTAGAGGAATGAAAATAGCTTAGTTCATTCTTGCACAGGAAAAAAAGTCAAATAAATGGTAACTAACTGTTAAGCAAAACATTGTAATTGCCTGTCTAGTAGTCTATATTAACAGTGAACTCCCACTGGCTTAACTTTATTTGTCATGCAATTCATTTAACAGGTCTTTCATCACAAAAATTCTTTAGATACCAGGAAAGACAAACCAGGAGATAGTGGTGGTCTCTTTAAAAAAGATTGTATAAAGCTGTGATAAAACCCCAAAAGAAATGAATAATTTCAAGGGAAATCAAGAGGGGCATTTGTCTGACACTAGAATTAATTATAAATAAAATGGAATGCAAGCAACATAAATGAACTCAAATTTCCTAAGCATATAACTCAAAAAGTTCATTAAATACAAAACCATACTCTATTCTGTGTGTACTTGGGTCTATATGTATGAAAAGTATGCTGTATGAAAAGTATGCTGTAGCTGAAAAATAATAGAACTGCTGCTTGAATAGTAATACCTTTATTATTATTTTTAAAAGAGGTCACCATTCAAGTCCGCACTTTTTTAACATTTCATAGCTATGATGCAAACTTTGAAACACTAATATTTCTGATTTATTGAACTGGCCCTAAGGTAAGACCTTTGATATTCTAGTAGATTGTGTGGATCATGTTATAAAACCAGTCCTTTGGGCCTCATCCCAAAGCAAATTGAGCTTGGAGTCCTTTGCATTGATTTACAGGGAGAATAAGACTGGAAATTAGTACCATTAATATTAAGGAATAATAGAATGAAATAAACAGTAATAATTAGGCATGATTATTTAGTATAGTTCAGTAATTCACCTACATGGGGTTATGCTATGCCTCTGTTTCTTAAACTGTACCACTTCTGTGTTCACCCTTTTAACAGCAGCGACAACTTAAAGAGTCCCTGATCGCGGCTGTCAGGGGACCACTGCACCCCAGAAAGAGATGTTAAACTACTTTAAGGGACATCATTTCAGAGCCTCACAATACATTTTTATAAATATAGGTGCACCTATATATGCATCACTTGCAGAGAAAAATATATTTCTAATTCATATGAGAACTCGGATTTTAAGAGGTCAAAATGCAGTTAGATAGCTCCACCGCTCAATTAATGTATGTTGTTCTGAAAAGGTTTCCAGAGCAGAATTCCTCATCCAGACAGAAATCAGGCCTCTGCTTTGCCCCGAGTAACAAAAAGACATTCATCAGTATACAGAGCTGGAGGTTCAATTCTTTCAACCCAGAAGAGTGAAGGTGGGAGAAGGGAGAGCTACGGGTTGGTTGGCTTGAAGGCAATATGGGCGCAGCCTATGGCACATGACACTGAACAACTCCTTGTGGAGAGGATTATGATCCATAAATTGTTGTCACATTGTTATCTCAGTGGTCCTAACAGAGACCACTATCAGTTTCTTTTTAAGCATACTGCATTAAGCCACAGGTCTAAAGGTTTGATTGTCCCTCTGTGAAGAGTGAGCAATCCGTCTGCCTTTAGCAGTCTGCAATATGGAAAAAGCTCTGGTATGCACTCGCAGTTATTCTTCATGGCAGAGAAGTTGTATTTAGGGATTCAGATTTATAGGCTCTCCAAATGCATGTTAGAGCAATTTGAAAGGTTATCATCCCCAGCTGCCTGTCCTTTCTCTGCCAGAGGTTATTGCTCCTACAGCAGGGACAATTGAGTGGCTGGCACATTATGTGCAGTGTTCATGGCCTGTCGCATCGATTTCAGCTTACATCGTTAACTGGCTGGGCTGTGAGCGTAGGTGGCAGAACACATTGACTTACCATCCCTGCTGGACATAGCTGCAGTGGTTAAAGTGCTTATCAGTTCCAGCAGGTGAGAGCCAAATCTTACAGTTACTGAAGACAAAGCCCTAAATACACACACACACGCATGCACACATCCCCCTGCCCATGCAGGGTGCTAAGGGTTGCTACTGCACTGTTTCCCACACTGCACGTCTCACTCCCTGGAAGCGGGGAGGTGGAAGAACTGAGTGCCTTCCAGTGCCGCTGTGTCAGCACAGATAACCCTAGTAATCAGGAGAAGGCTACGCACACCTAGGTTTAGCGGGCATGGGAGAAGTCAGCCTAAGCAACTTTCCATTTGGGAGTTCAGACAAAATCCCAGGAGGCACTAAGTCAACCAAAAATCAGAGAAAAATTGCAGTGAGGGACAAGTTCTAAAACCCTCCCTAGACAGCCGCTTTCCTAGCCTCACTGTGGAGCCCAAGAGCATGGCAGCCTGGAATACATTGTTCATGTATTCAGCTGAGTGAAGAGGAATGCAACTTCAACATCTGTTCCCGTTCTGCAGGGGAAAGGACTGAACAGGTACCTCCTACATGCCAAAGGGACCAGGTCACCTCAGAAGCGTGCTGTTGTGGAAGGTATACATCCCTTCTCTTTTTTCTGAATAACATGCAGTCTGAAAATGACTAGTCTGACAGATATCTGGGGTATCTAGTTGGCGAATACATCTGGATCTCCTCAGAACACCCAGAGTTTTGTGAATGCCAGACAGCAAGAAGCACGGATGGATTGTTATGGATGCAAATCAGCAGAATTTAAGCACTTTGGGGGTGAGGCCGCAGTTATGCCGAATTTCTGAAATTTCTAATAGCAGTTTAATTTTGAAAGTAGACACCTTAATTTGAAAGTAGGATCTAGGTTCCTTGGTGGATTTGGCCTTTTTGATCTGGATGAATTTAAACATGCATCAGTGGGAGTTAGGGGCTTTGATATCTTATGTGCCAGTTTCCATCTGTAAGCGTCTGAATACCTTTCTAAATCTGGGCCACAATGAGTTCTTTGAATCATGCTAAAGTGCGAGGCACTTCCACAGGCAGAAATGACCATGCTTGAGCAAAGAGGTTTTAGCATGGAGCAAAAAATGGTATTTAGTAACATCAGAAAGACCCTTTAAGCTGGGCATTCCCACACAGAAAAGAAAATTTTAGAAGATATCCAGGTATGGTTCATTACATTCAACGCATTAAGCACAAGCATTATACAGAGAAAAATAATTTAGAATTGATCCTTAGGCTTACCCCATGTTTAGAGTGACTCCCACTGATTTCTCTTGACATTAATGGTCCATTAAGATTCAGTAGCTAGCAGACTGCTCTTTGCCTATGCCAATCCCCACCTCCTGCTTGTGATGCTCTTCATGACTCTGGATGTTGCTGCTAAAGCAGGGGCCAAAACATGGGCAGCAGCAACTGCACCAGAACTAGCCCTTCCCAGCAGAAGTAGGTGTCACTGCCACAGCTTTATCTTTGGGGATTATGGCAGGAGAAAGTTTCATTCTCCAGTCTCCATCACCTGGCAGCCCAGCCCTGCTCTGTCCCTTCCCTCCAGCCCAGCATGTGCAGCAGGTAGAGGAGGGCCCAGCTGCGGGGAAGGAGCTAGACCCTTCTGTCTTGCAGGAGTGGAGGGTGGAGGCATGTGGCTGCAGAGGGCCAGGTGCTGGCATGGACATTCATGAGGAGTGCTGCTTCCAAGTCTAGGGAAAAGGGGAAGTAGACAGGGATCCCAAGAGTCATGGTGAAACACATGGGTGAGAAGGGGAGGAAAAAAGAGGGAACAAGATCCTCCTGCCCTGTCAGGCTTACACAGCTCCCTGAAACCTTGCCTTCATCCCAGTGACTCTTCAAACTTCATTTACCCCCACTTACCATCATTCCCTTCCTCTAAGAAGCTGAAATCTCCACTGACCCCTTCCAGTCCCACACACATACCCCTCTGCTCCATGTTCGCTATAGCCCATGCAGTCCTCATGTAGCACCTCCCTAGCCCCTCCACAACAATCCAGTGGCCTTTCCTACCCAAGGGCCCTGATGTTGTCAGTCTTGTGTACATTGTTGGGAAGCCCCAAGAGAGTTCTACTGGCTGTTCCAACCTTGCTCCTGGTGGGGAGTGTTTTCTTACCCAGCACAGTCCTTTGAAGTGCTCCTGTGTGTAAGCACTCACCACGGACATCAGGTAGTGCATAATCAAATCCAAAGTAATCTGCCCCAGTACTACAATTTGCTGCTCTTCTCCCAGGGCACAAGAAATAAATACACTTCTCTGGGTCTGCACCCATAGAAGTATATTAGCAAAGATGAGTATTCCAGTATTTCAGTCTTCTATTTCACTCTTACCCTGTTCTCTTACAGAGAAGAAACCCATAATAATGACATCCTGTAAAGTTTGCATAAGGCAAGCGTTTCTTCTGTATCTTGCCTTTGTGATACCATCTTCTATTCAATGTTAAGCTTCAAAGTTAAAATGTAATGTTATACTCAGTGATCAGCAAGAATGGGGTTAACCATACCTTTGAAATGGACAGAAGTTCTTTGAATTAACCATTTTATTTTCATGAAAATCCTGATTAAGGAAGTGCCCATGTATAATTTAGATAGGAATGTGTTCAAATTCTGAATACCTATCTCATTCTAGTAAATGTTAGCCTTGCTTCAAATAATTATGTCTTTTAGAGGCAGTGGAAGAGGTTACAGATTAGGAAGATAGTTTGGCATAGATGCAGTGTGATACCCAAGTACAGCTAACTACACACAGCATAGTGTGTGTAAATGACACCACTGCGGAATAAATAACAAGAGAATAAGCCAGTGGAAACTGAAAATAAATAGACATAAAAATAGAGAGAATAAATAAAGCAGGAAAGAAGAACTTTGATGCTGCTTTCTATTGTAATAGCCTCGCTAGAAATGCATAAATTGATTCCATTTACAAACTCTTAAATCTCCATATGAAAAGAAGCAACAATGTAAAATTCATGGTATTTGTGACTGGCCTTTATCACCAAAGAGTAAACAGCCATGACTTCTAACAGAGCTTCTGCTGCTGGTTTAACATCTCCACGAGAAGCGCATGCTAGAACTTCCGACTGCACAATAAATATGTCACAGAAGCTTAAGCGTTTCTTAACATAAAGTGATTATTATATATCCTCCTCTTATTGGTCTTCCAGCTATTCGCATTCAGACTTTGAAGTGTTTGCTTTTATTCCAGCCCTACCATCCTTTTTTGCTCTTCTGAAGTTGCATAGAATTTGTTCAGGAAATCAGCACCAGCGTCTCTTTGAGTGATATGCAAATTGAAAACAAGTGGGGAAATAGTAACAAGCCTTTAGGGAGATGGAGGGGCTCTTTACAGCGCTTGCTTGATGCTCAAGCTAAGAGGAGCTATTTCTAAGGCTATCAGTTAAGAGGAAATGAATAACTGAGATTATTAGCATTGGAGTCATTCACTTAAGGAATGTTATTTCGACTCTCATTTAGGCTGGTAGTTAGTGAAACTTGATAGCGGCACTGCAAAGCTCTCCTGCTCTCAGTCCGTTTCTGTCAAATTAGGACTCAGAGACCACTACTAGCATGAACTGACTGTCTCATCAAAGAGGTCTTTTGTAAAGATTAAAGAGCTTGATGTCTCCAGATGTCAGTTAAATATGTCCAAAGGTATCCTCGGGCATCCTGAGCTCCATTTGTATGTGAGCATAAGCAAGAACTCTAACTTAAGAACATCATATTTACGCTCACCTACTAGCAGTTTTCCCAGATGCTGAAACCAATTTGCTCTGTTTTGCTAAGAGAGTAACAGTGGCATAAGTTTTGTGGGAGAAATAATGAAGTGAAAAATAAAAATCATCAACAATTACACTAATGAACAGTTATATAAAATCCATTCATTAAAAAGCAGGAAATGAAAGGGATTATAACTCTGCAAGAATCTTAAACATGGGAAAGGTAATACAATGGATAGCTACATCTGTTATTAGAACACAAACAATGCCCTACTTGAAAGAAAAATCAAACAAAATTTTCCTCCTAAAAATGTACCTATGGCAGAACAAAGATTGACTTGGGGCTGCATAAAAGAGGTTTTGCTACTACCTAGTAGCTTTGCTAGTACCGTACTAGTACCTTTATTTTTTTTTCCCCTAAAACATTAACAAACCACCCCCCCCAAAAAAAAAAACCAAACAACGCCCCCCCCCCCCCCCCCCCCAAAAAAAAAAAAACCAACAGGCTGACAGGTTTACCATCTAGCCACTAATGTGAGAAAATGCCACCTCCTCTATATATACTGCCAGAAATAAAGTATGGCGGGTTATGGGGGGTGGGTCCAAGCTAGCACTAAGTAACAATGAAGAGAAGAATAAAATATTTTTGTTGAACCATTTAAAGAAATCAAGCTTTATCACTGTGATCACAGATTGATATACAGTTATGTAAAACCAGGAAAATAGCTTATTAAAAGAACAAAAAACTTGGATGTATGGTGAAAATCGAAAATACTTTGGTTTACAGGCATCTGTTTTATTTTTATCTCACTTTTCTTTTGCCTTCTTCAGTAGAAAGAATGAAATGCAAAACCAAACCAAACTCAGAACTGGGGAGGAAAAAAAAAAAAAAAAAGGTATTTGAATCTGTCATGAGTTAAGGGCTTGATTGAAATTCAAATGAACAAAATTAAAAAGCTGAATCTATTAAGATGGATTAATTGACTACCAACCACAAGAAGTCTCTGACAGGTGCTCATTCACCTCATCTGCACCATGCAGATAAGAGTTTATTGCAACAACAGCAAGAAAAATTGAAAGCAGTGAAATGCGCAAGATTGAAACTGAATATTTGTTTGCCCATATTTTCCTGGTTTTGCATTATAGTTACCAATTACTGGAGGGCAACCTGACCTTCCTATGGTCACAGATTCAGTATTACTTCCTTGCTTCTTAAATCAGCAGTTACAACAGAACCCTATAAACTTTCAAATCATCATTATTACAATTCATGAAAAGTATCTGAAAGTAAAAATATGATAACAGTACCTTTGTGTTGAGATTACTTTTCTTACCAACTTTGAAGTTGGTTCCTGTCTGAAGTCCTGTGTCCAGTTATGTTAGATCATTAAGAAACAAGTGGTCTTGACATTTTAAATTAATAGCCTGACTTTGCTTTGGCCGAACATGAAACACTGAACTTCCAGGGTATGAACTTTCCCCAACAGTGTATGTTTTGGGAACAGTGAGGTAAAGAGTGAAAGAAAGGGGAAAAAACTGTTGAATTGTACCAGAGTAATAGCCTCTTACTAAATTAATCATATGCTTTCTTATATGGAAGGAGGGAAGAAAAATCTTGCGCTATTCTCTATTCTGGTATTTGAAATACAAAAATTATTCACAGCTTAATATGGGTCTTTTTCTTGTTCAGACAATAAGCTTAAAGATTCCCATCACAGCATCACAGAATGCTTTGGGTTGGAAGGAAGCTTCAAAGGTCATCTAGTCCAACCCCCCTGCAGTGAGCAGGAGCATCTGTAAATATATCAGGTTGCTCAGAGCCCTGTCCAACCTGACCTGGAATGTTTCCAGGAATGGGGGCATTTACACCTCTCTGGGCAACCTGGGCCAGTGTTTCCCCACCCTCATCATAAGAAATTGCTTCCTTATATCTAGTCTAAATCTCCCCTCTTTTAGGTTAAAACCATCACCCCTTGTCCTGTTGCAACAGGCCTTGCTAAAATGACTGTCCCCATCCTTCTTATAAGCTCCCTGTAAGTAGTGAAAGGCCGCGTTAAGGTCTCTCTGGAGAAGGAAAATTGGTTATTGAAACAGGGAATGATGTATCAGGAAGACTGCGAGAACTGAGAGGGAATTCTTATCAGCACTTTTGCCAGTAGGAGGAAAACAACAAGATTACAGACCAAAGGCTTGTGGTTTGTGTTTACACACTTGAGATTTGGAGTCAAAGTACAGTACATAGTTTTATAAGGCTTCTGTTACTAGAGGGCTAGATCGTTCATTTTTATCAGTCTATTTGAGCTACTGTTTTGAAACATTGTCCATACATTTTCAGGGGATGAGTCATAACGAATATCACATTTGGTAGGATCCATATTAATTTTACAAATAATCAAATACTGTCTAAATTAATTTTAATTAATGAAAAGAAGAATACTTCTGGGTTTTTTCTGGTGACCAATCTACATATTTGAGGAAGAAGGATGTCTAAGAGTTCAGAATTTTGCAAAAAACTCTAGAATTCCCCCTGGAAGTGTGGGTTTCCAGCAAAGCAAACTGAAAGCTGTAAGCAATTTGCTCTGTACTTTTAGAATAGATTTTTCAATTGAAATGTAACAGTGTATGCTAGGAAATAACTGGAGAATAATACTTACCTGTGCATAGACCAACACAGAAAAACCTAGTGTACAAGAGAAAGCGCAAATTGTCGACATTATAAAAAAACCAGGCATGTATTTAGTACATGTGCTGAGCTCCCCACATCAGATCAAGGTGATTATGTGAAATCTGCTCTTACACTGCATGGGCAAAGTGGAGTCAGGAAATTTTTGTACCATGTGTTTCTTCAGTGAGGGAGTGAAGTAGCGTAAACAGTGTTCTCAGAGAAGAGGCAACACTTTAGTTTTGTGATTTCAGTGTGCTGCTCAGTGGTAAATGTAAAAACTAAGATGTAAAAGTATGAAATAAAATAGAGACCAGAGAATTATATCCCCTTAGCCAAGCTGACAAAAATATTTAGGGAACTAAAAATCTCAAGAGCATAAAGCAATTCATACTATGTTAATGTTTGTACTGGGAACTTTCCATTAGTAAATATATGAGAGGGAATGATCATATCCATCCATCTGCTTGGTGGCTGTTCAACCACAGAAAATGCTACATGTCAACTATTAATTCTCCTGGGGATAGAAAAGCTTTTTTTTTCTGGAGGGCTGGTTTTCTGTTTATTTTTTCTCTTTTTTTATCCCCTCCTGTTTAAAAATAATCTTTTTCTTACAGATTTCTTACAGATATTGACAGATACATTTTCTGCTCAAGTAATGCGTTCCTTTTACACACAGCTCTACTATCAGCCACATTGCCTAATTCTAACAGAATCCACGTTTTCTAATAGAATGATCAGGATACATGAACCAAATCTTTTTCAACTCATTCAAGTTCATTTTCACTCTTAGTTCAGTGCCTTTGTGGCAGTGATGACTGTTCCACTGATAGTCGTAAAGACATTTGAACAGCCATGCTGTTTCTGTTTTTGTTGATCAGGTAGTGATCTTTCTGGTTTCTGCCGCAGCAACAGACAGGAATGCAACAAAGCTCTTTATAAAATAAAAAACAGAAGTGTTTAATTTCTATACAACAACAATAACAACAAACCAACCCAAAACAATGACCACGGCTGCTGATACTGTTACTTAACAGCTAATCAAGCGAGTGATGTGTAACATCTAAGAGAAATTAACTTCAGTGAAAAGGGGGTCATTTTCTGGTGCTGGCCACATTGAGAAATCATCGATTTTAGCTGGAATCAAGATGGGTCACGTCGTTTTTTGTTGCTGCATTATGCTGCTTTTTAACAGGTTGATTTCTTCCAAGATCGTCTTCATTACTAATGCCACTGTAATGGCATGGGAGACTAATTACACAGCATCAAATAAAATCTTTGCAAGAAACACAGGTACTAATTTAACTTACTGATCAGAACTGTCATAGGTGAAAAGCTAATTTAATCACACCAGTCACTGAACGTGACTCATCATGAGCAACTAACTTTTGCAAATGAATGAAAAAACAAACAAACAAAAGATTCATACAGTAGAGTTACAACATGCATTGCTTAAGTTATTTCAGAAAATTGAGGAAAACAACAGTAATAAGATTACGAATTTTCATTTCAGTTTACCTGTTGAGTCTTTTTCAAAGGGTAGATAAACAGCATTAAGTATACAGCCAGTACAGAAGGTTTGCCTCTACTGTGTATCAGTGTTTCACTCTGCCTTATTACGGTGTCTTATCTACTAGTACCTAGAAAGAAAAGTGAACTAGAATCCCATCGTGCTGAGCAAACACCACCCTCTCGATAGATAATTACTTGATACCACATGAGGTTCCTGTGCTCAACCTGCTCCAGTCCTGGGGAACCCAAGGCTGTTTTGTTACCATGTTCCTCAAGCCCTGGCCTGCAGAGCTGGGCGGGAGGTTGGCATGGATCTGCAGGGCATGGATTTGCAGAGATACTGAGCGGCTCTATTGCCTGGAGGGATCTGGGTAGAGAGGATTAAAATAAGCAACTTTCCAGATTTGCACTGCAGCTCATTCCAGACCATTATCAAGGTTTTCTGGATTAACTGTTAAAAGCATGAGGTAGGAGTTCATGTCAGGTTCTTTAGACATTGTAAACCTGGTCAAAATCCCTCATATATTTCTGGGAGTATTTCCAGTCGCTTTGGTAGGCTTTGCTTGAGGCTTTACCTGTAATGCTGTATGAGAGAAATATTTACAGTCTTCTCCTTTTCTTTTATTATTTTCAAGTATTTTAGTTTCAAGTTTTTTTAGCTTCCCTTTCATATCAAGACACTTCTTTCAGTGTGTAACTTGTGGCTTTCTCTGTCTTCTAAGACTGAAAGTGACTTACTTGGACACCAAAAACGTCCAGGGAAGAAGTAGAAAGGAACAGATTTTATGCTTGAAAGCGGCTGGTTTAGATCTAGCAGGTAGAGTTGTTTGGAGGAATAGCAAGACCTGAACGCAACCTTAAATGAGAAATTCCTGTCTCTCTAAAGCCATAAGTATACAAAAGTTATGTGCAGGCTGGACCTGCACAAGTGTCTGTGCTTTTGAGAAACAGAATTGTAGATGGTCAGCATCAGCAATTATCTTCTGCATCCATTTCCTGCTGTTTCCTTTGCCATAAGTGTCTACTCTAGAACACAGATACAGAAAATACTTTCTGAATCATGAGCACACAGAACCAGTGAAGGTTTAAGTCTCTTACTTAATTCGAAATGGTTTATAAGTTCTTAATGTACAACATGCATCATTAAAGAGATATATAAATGACAGTCTGTTGCTGCTTTCTTATTTGAAGGTGATCAGCACTTTTTATTTAAATAGATACACTACATACATTTTATGGACGTATTTCTGTAAGTAGCATCTGGTATTTTCAATGTCATAGCATGCTTTTGTCCTTTCCAGGTGGAAAAGGACAGATCCCAGATTTCTGCTGATGTAAGGGAAAATGAGATGTATGGCTTGGTTTATTACAAATTATAATTATTTCAAAGCTATTTGAATATTAACAAGTTCTTTGTTTTAAGGAAACTATGAATTTACAGTGCTAGAAAATCCTCACAAATATAACATATAACATATTAAAAGTAGTGATATATCGTATTTCCAATGGTGTAGAAGTTCTCACAAAAGCTTATGTAACCACTTCTTTGCATTTCTTTCAGGCTCAAAACCCATAGAAGCTCTGAATAAAATTCATGCACAAACACTAAACTTCACCTGCTTCCATGTCAAAAGCAAAGAAATAAAATGCAAATGCCTGGCAATTTCAAAGCACAATCACAAATCAGTCCCTCATTGATCAGTTTCTGTCGAAAAAATTGTCCAAGAGTTGAAAATCTTTTCTTATATGTTCTACATGTCGACTTTGAAATGAAAACCAAAGCCTGACAGATTTTGCCAAGTTTTGAACTGGTAACATTTACATTGCTTTGGTAGGTATATAGCTTGGATCTGAGGGCTTCTTGCATCAAAGGAACCAATGCCTTCTAACCGTGCTCCCTCAGCCCTCTCTGAAGGTAGGGAAAGTGCTTTGGTTTTTTTGCTCCACATTAAAATGCCCACAAGCTGTAAAACAGGGATTCAAATCCTGATTCAGACTTCTCCCAGATTTTGAAGTTTTAGATCTGTGGATGCATTTGTCCTTTCCAATGTTCTGACACATCAGCTAAGTGTTTTCTTAAATGTAAATGCCCAGGAACATATCACGTACTGACTGGTCGTGCTGAAACCAGCTCACTGCTTCACAGTGCACAGTTTCTGCAGCCCCTCAGCTCTAATTAGGAAAACCAAGATAATAATGATACTTGTATACCTGTTCAAATACCTTTATACTTCTTGCAATTTAGGTATTTATTAAAAGATAATTACATTTTATGACTTACCACTCTACAGATGGGTTGCCGTTCTCTGTTTGAAAGATTTACCACACAGAAAGCATGAGGAAATAACAGGGAAAGTTTTATGCAGACTGAGGCTGGTGGATAAGTGTCTGAAAAAAATCTATATTTGGAATTTTTTCACACTGTAAAGATTTCTTCAGTCTTTATAATTTTTCAAGAGCTTGTCCTGTCTATCTGATGGCGAACTGCAGGATGATGCCTTCGTGAAATAAAATTTTAGTCCAGAGTAACCTGATTTTCTGTCTTTCTTGTGCTGTATCTACCTGACAGCTATTCAGAGATGTATTCGATAGGCCCCTTTTGATGCTGCATGACTCACCTCATCCATCTTTGACCCTAGCATGTTTCAGTTCCATTTCTACAAATTAAATGAGCAGAACTCTCTCCTACCCTGCTAGGAGGCCTTTTATTTGCCATTGCAAAGTCATAATAACAATTTTGCGGAGACAGAGTAATAATAAAAAACATTGTGAAATCTGGACGTTGCATAACACATTCTGTCTCCAGATGGTGAAACTAAGTTGTCTGTAAACACTTTCTAGTATTGCTGGGGGAAGGGACATGGTGAAGAAAAGCAAAGTCTGAGGGTATGAACGGGAATTTAAATGCCAGCTTGCCCTTAACTTCACAGGGGTGAATCTTCTCACTGTTCATTCCCAGCTCCATCATTTATGACTTATCATACAGGACAGGTTATAAAATTGTTGAAATGTTAAACTCTAGACAGAATTAGCTTTTTCACAAGATATATTTTGCTACTGTGGCACTTGGAGCATCCTATCTTGTGCTACAGAACAGATCAAAGTGCTTCAGCATGCAGCAAGGTAAAGCAGGTCAGGAGCTGTCTCAGGAGGATATGAACACATCCAAGTTTCTACTTCTGAAAAGTTAAGGTGTGTAGTGAAAATCTAACTCAGTCACCAATCAGGGAATTTTTTTTCTTTATTTTGCGGCTTTTTTAAGTCTATGGAATAAATTTTGAGCTCATATTTTGAGCCCAGAAAAGCTGCAAATTCTCTACACTGTTCTGAAACATATGTAGGTGAAAGAACTTTGTTGTCATGTCAGTTAATGTCACTCTAGACAACAGCATCATTTTTCTCCTCCACTGCTTTCTAGTATTGATGTCTTCAGACCAGCTCAACCTATCTGTGGATAAGTATTAGTTAATGACAGCTGATTATTATTATCCAACATGTAGATGCAAAAGAAGCATACAAGAACCAGAAGTGACCCTCACCTGAAATCATGTTTCTTCTCTTATTAGTCATAGTACCCTCTTCTCGATGCTCCTGAACTGCTGCTGCTGAGTAAGATATTCCCACAAATCATTTCAGTTAGTCATTTCTCCAAAGTAATCATCATGTTGTCAGGAGCTGAATCAGTCTGATTATTTACTGTGATATATCAGCACTCTTGCATAGTGTAAGGAGGACAAGAGGAGAGAAAATTCTGGCATTGAGTTATCCCCTTGATCCAGTGGAAACGACGTTCCTGCTTCTGCAGCTCGTCCACTGGAGAAGTGAACAGGAACCTCAGAGGAGGAATAACCCCAAACCTGCTTCTGCCTTTCAGTAGAAAACACATTCAACATGTATTTGTACCTGTGGATCGTATATTATGATCACTGATGTATCATTTTATGTTTACCATTAAATAGATATCCCACCTCAAGCAAAGTAATGATGCAGCAAGAAGGGGAAAGTATCTTTTTTTTTTAAATCCTCCTCTTATTGGTAGCTTTTCTAGAAAGTGCGAGGCCAGAAGTGTGGTTACCCTCATAGCGTTGCATTTAAATCAACACTTGTCAGGAGTGACAGCTCTACAGTCCTGTTTCTGCTACTGTGACTGCACTTCTTTTTATCTGTGGAAAACTCTAGGCATTTACATTAGGAAGTACCTGACCTGACTCTCAATTCCCTGCAAGTTACTATTGCGCATTAAACCCGGGGGCTGAGACTCCACCCAAATTCTCAGACCTGGTAAGCTTTAACAGTATTTCTGTTCACCATCATAGGATGGCAATCTAAACCTAAGTAATGAAAAGCAATTTAAGCGGAACAGTCTTGGGATCCTTGCTTAGCTGCTGCTTTCATGTTTCTAATACTTATATCTGCATAAAGCAGTGAGAAGTATAAAAGATCAGGGACTGAGTCAATACAGTTTTTCCAGGCTTGTCAAAAGCTCCTTGTCCAAACTTCTTCCCTTTAAAAGCAAACTCCTAGGCTGTAGTGCTTCTTCCCCTCTCTGCAGCTGCCTTCAGCATGACATGCTCTGTCACACTGTGGCCTTTCCCGGCCAGCACTGTTTCAGGGAGGGTCATGGCCCAGAGGGTTTGATGTGCATGTGAATGGTGAGTCACATTTTTACAGTAACTATAGATATTTGGGCTCCCACCACCACCTCTGATTTTGATGCAGGGTGTGCTTCACGAGAGGTTCCAGCAGAGAAAGTTCCCAGCGGAGAGTAACCAGCCAGCATTGAGACCTGCCCATAGGACCGGTGACTCCCCAGCACCAGCACCTCAGTACTAGCACAGCAGACCACGCTGTGCTGTGCTGCTCTGCCCCATTCCAACTGGAGCATCCCACATGATTTACTCTAACAGCGGGTGTTCATTCATGCTATGAAAAAATGCGTGGGAAAAGCTGCTTTTCAGTGCAGTTCTGTTGTCTTTCAGCAGGTTTTGAAAAATCTTTTGCCTTAGAGGGAGGACTGGCCAACTTGGTGAGGTGAACTTTAAACTGAAGGACCCTGGGGACAAGGTCCGAAATGACATCACATCCAACTGGGGAATAAACCAGGCCAACCAAAGCAGCAGCAAATGTTCCTCGTTCCAAGATGAGAGACAGAAGGCAAAATACCTCAAGATTGTGTATGGCTATGGTGGATCCTCTTGCAGCCCTCAAGGGAAACCTGCATGCTCTATTGTCTCTCTGAAATGCCTGTACACCAATGCATGCAGCATGGGGAACAGGGAGAACTGGAGACCTGTGTGCGATCACAGAGCCATGATCTCGTTGCAATTACAGAGGCATGGTGGTACAGCTCGCATGACTGGAATGCTGTCATAGATGGCTATGTTCTTTTTAGGAAAGACGAGCCAGCAAGGTGAGGAGGCGGAGTTGTTCGTTATATGAGAGAGCAACAGGAATGTATGGAGCTCTGCCTAGGGGAGGATGATGAATGAGTCAAGACCTTATGGGTAAGAATTAAGGGGTAACCTAATATGGGTGATACTGTTGTGGGTATTTACTACAGGCCACCTGATCAGGAAGAAGAAGTCGATGAGGCCTTCTACAAACAGTTTAAAGTAGTGTCACAATCACAGGCCCTGGTTTTCATGGCGGACTTCAACCACCTTGATACTTGCTGGAAAGGCAACACAGCTAGACACACAGAGTCCAGGAGGTTCCTATAGAGCACTGATGATAACTTTTTGACTCAGGTGGTGGAGAAGCTTATAAGGAGAGGTGTGCTTCTGGACCTTGTACTAATAAAGAAAGACTGGTTGAGGATGTAAAGATTGGGGGCAGCCTTGGCTGCAGTGACCATGAGATGGTGGAGTTCAGGATCCTATATGGAAAAAGCAAGGCAATAAGTAGGATTACAACCTTGGACTTCAGAAGAGCTAACTTTGGCCTCTTCAAAGACCTATTTGGAAGAATCCCATGGATTAGGGCTCTAGAAGGTAGGGAGGCCCAAAAGAGCTGGTTAATATTCAAGCACCACTTGCTCTACGCTCGAGATCGGTGCATCCCTATGAGTAAGAAATCAAGCAAAGGAGGCAGGAGACCCGCACGGATGACCAAGGAGCTTCTGGAAGAACTCAGTTGGAAGAAGGAAGTTTACAGAATGTGGGGAAATGGACTGACTGCTTGGGAGGAGTGTAGGAATGTTGTCAGAGTATGCAGGCATGCAATGAGAAATGCTAAGGCCCACTTGGAATTAAATCTGTAAAAGACAACAAGAGGAGCTTCTTCAAGTACATCAGTGGCAAAAGGAAGACTACGGAACATGTGGGCTCACTGCTGAATGAAGTGGGTGCCCTGGTGACAGAGGATACAGAGAAGGTGGAGTAACTGCATGCCTTCTTTGCTTCGGTCTTTACTGCTAAGGCAGGCCCTCAGCAATCCCAGCCCCTGGAGGTAAAAGAAAAAGTCTGGAGAAAGGAAGATTTCCCCTTGGTTGAGGAGAATCAGGTTAGAAATCATTTAGGCAAGGTGTACACCCACAAATCCTTGGGCCCTGATAGCGTACACCTATGAGTGATGGGGGAGCTGGATGATGTTATTGCTAAGCCACTCTCCATCGTCTTTGAAAGGTCATGGAGAAGAGCAGAGTTGCCTAGAGGACTGAAGAAAAGCCAGTGGAGTCTCCCTCTCTGGAGAAAACCTGCCTGGACGTGATCCTGTGCAACATGCTCTAGGTGAACCTACTTTAGCAGGGCATTGGACTAGGTCTCCAGAGGTCCCTTCCAACCCCTACCATTTTGTGTGATTCTGTACAGTGAATTGGAAAAAGTTCAAATGATACTGTTTGAGGAAAACAGCATAGGAGCAAGTGCACGGCCCCAACACACTCTCCCTCCTGCTCACAGTGGATATCGTTTCCCCTTCTGCATTATGACTATCAGGTTCACCAGATGAGAAGAGCATCTGAAAGGAAGATGCTTCACTGGTATGAGGCAGACATACAGCACCCCACTTCTGTCCGACTGTGACTCTTCTACAGATCTTCCAATGGTGGAGGTCAGCACTAGGCTGAAAAGCCTTCCAGATCAGTCTACTCTAAAAATAATATTGATTTTCCTTTGAGAACAGAGTTCAGACCGCGTTAGCAGATAGCCTCCAGTGAATTACTCTTTATTATTTCTGTCTTGAGAATTTTGAACTGCTCTGTAATAGAATGTCACCAAAAGCTGGCCTCTCCCATTTCTTCTGTTTCTCTGCCACACTCTGATGCCAAACCACTAGCTTCATGTAACCCTGTGGAGAAAGAAGAAAACAGCACACCCTTATTGGACAGGGCAACTACTAGGGAAATTCAGGGAATGAAAGTTGTTAAATTAAAGCAATTTAGGATTGAGGGAAAGTTAGGAAAGGGAAATATTACTTAAATATAATTAACAAGCAAAATAAAACTGAATGGTATATTCTGTATAGACAAAAACCCAAAAGGAGCTAGTAATAGAAATAAATACCATAATGACTATAATGAGAAGTGTATTTGCTTGAAATATTGGGGAAAAAATAACACCAATTTAACGCCAAGTTAAGGGACATCAGCACAACTCCAATATCCTTTAAAACATATTATTGATAACAACAAGAGGGAAACCTAGATGGGGCCTTTCAGAGACCAATGCACTGAAGTGAAGGAATTAGGAAGACTTTCAAGGCTTGTTTCTTATTTTCTGGTGTTTATTCTCAGATTTCATAGCAGGGTAGCCTTCTAACAGCCTCAGCTGCAGTTCATTTTGGATGATTGTACTCTGCCTACATAAATACATCCTGTTCTTTTCCTCTCTATGGGTATTTTCTCTTAAGTATGAGCTTGAAGCTGGGTCTGCACAGGAGTCCTTCCTTTTTCTGGGCTCACTGGTCATCTCTATAGGCATCTCTGACATTCAGTTAATTGATTAACCATCAGCTAATATACATTCTAGTCATATTTTGTTCATTATGAGCTGTTGCAATGGGGATATATGTTTACAGATGAGTACTATATGCATAGTCTAAGGGCTGGACTTTCTTAGGAAAACACCAGTGTTACAGTTTTTATAGTCATTACCAAGGAGCTATCTCTGTTCAGTAAAATATGCTGCAGAAAACCACAGGGCAGGGACTGTGATCTTCACTACATGTGACATTTGTGGACATCTGGGATTATTATAATATAAAAATAGGGCTATAGATGCTGTTGACAAAGTGCCTTTTTTGTGACAAGTTAAAGGAGTTCTGGAAGAAACGAACTGACTGTGCCTGATACTACTGATGGTCTGCAGCATAGTGTTGACCCCTCAGAAACTGCAGGCTCTTCCAAATGTGCATGAATATGTGAGAAACCTGCTGACATATTTGAAGTTACTGTATTCCCACTGGGAACTAAGTAGAGCTTTCCTTTCCAGTTCTAATGCTTCATCTTAGATTGGAGATAGCAAATTCAGCAACCGGTAGCATATTCACATGCGCTGTACAAAAGATTAAAGTGCTTAGCCTTTTGATTGACCTTGTGGCACTCCTGCCATACTGGACTCATTTTATCAATTTAGCAATATTATTGGGAATTTATTCAGTGCTTATAATACCATAACAGAGATCTGAGGAACTTTGCAAGAGCACAAATGGCTAAAATGAACTCAGAACACAGGTGTTTTATGGAGAATAGATGTGGACCCTTATCTTTGATGTCTTCAAGGTGGCATGAAGTTGTCTGCTGAGCCTTTGCCATGTCTATTTTTCGTCATCTTTCTATGCAATCAAACCAACTCAATAACCAAGTCAAGGATATTTTAGGGGAAGTAGAAAGCAGGAAATTACACGTAAAACACCATTTACACCATGAGGAAATACAATAAAAAAATTCTGCTCCAGCTTCTGTGCTGCAGGAATAGTATTACCTCTGAGGTACAAAGGTAGTTTTTACAATAACAGGGACATTTGTCTAGAACCCGATGAAAGTTCTTTCTGTTACAGTCCTCTCTTTCAGGATCTGAACTGTTCATCCAGCTTGCTGCATGCTACAGCAAATCTGCCCGTATCTGTCCCAGAGCAACTACTTTAAATTGGTGGAAGATACCCTATATGTAGCATATGAAAATATCTGGTAACTTTTTAAATGTGAGATTTAGTATTAAACAGTGATGAAGATATTGTGCAGAATTGCAAATCTTTTCTGTATTTTTCACAGTTCAGAAAAATTTTGTTTTCATGGCATTTGCACGCCCATTTTGCTGACTGCTTTTGTACTGTCCAGAGGTCCTGCATCACAATTACAAATAATCAGCTCTCAACTCAGTTGCTGAATCATAAAGGCAGGGGAAACATGGGGGGTTTTAAAGTAACATAGAAATGAACAATTGAAACCTGTGGAAGGGTATTAGAAATGGTCATGTGCTGCAACAACAACAACAACAAAAAAAACCAAAACAAGTTGTGTGGCATTTTGCTCTCAGAAATATGAAAAAATATCTAGGAAATAAATGTTTCATGTTGACCCGAAGTACTTAAAAGGAAACAATTTATTTAATTCTGAACACATTATTTTACTTTTGGCTGCATATTTTTCTATTTTGTCTTTAATAGAGATTAATTTCAGAATAACACATGACATTTCCAAAGTGAAAAAGAATTGTATCAATAAATTTGAAACAGAAAGTCCAAGACATTTAAAAAATTCCTTCTCTGTGGCCAGAACTGTTTGTTAAATTTACTCTAAACTCTCAAAAGCTTTGGTCACCTGAACTGACTTTTTCCTCCGAATTTCCTAATCAGTGAAAAGTATTGTCCAGATCTTCCATACCTTTCATTTTTAGTGATTTATTTTTCAGTTTAAATGTGCTCTCTAACAAGGAAAACAATTTGGTAAATATACTCTATAATGCATGAGACATCATAGCAATTTCTTTGCTGCCATACAGCTGTCATGTTTCAATCAGCTGTGGTTCTACAACCCCTTATCTCATGAGAAACTAGAAATAGGCTTGCAGATGCAGCCTCAAAGTAAGTAGTGTGCAGGTCAAACAATGGATTCAGAAGAGGTGATGAAATGTATGTGAAGGCAGAACAGGTGCTTAAACATACCCTCACCATAGCTGTTCTGACCATGTGTGCTTTGCTAGAGCAAACACTGACGTCTTTTGCTGTTTGATCCCTCTGAAATCAACCAGACTTTCTCCCTGAACTTCATGAGACTCAGGTTTTTACCTCCTATATATGATGAAGTCACAGGATCATATAGCATGGCAGGGATTTTACCTGCCGTGATTTCACCTACAATGCCAGAGATATTACCTACAGAGGAAAAATGGGGTCATCTGACAGTAAATTATGATACCACAGGACGTACAGTGACAGAACACTCCACTCAGTGGCTCAGAAACATGCATGGTCAAAAATCTTTGCTCAAAACCAAACTGTCATTCCAATACTTACTCTTGATTTTTTCTATTTGCTTATTATGTACGCTTTTCTCTTGGCTCTGATAAGCATGATGCTGTATTAGCGCTTCAGCAGTACTATGTGCATGTGCATACAGTGGAAGTAATCTCACCAAATGAATGCTCAGAGCAATAGAGCTTCATGACTTATTCATGAGGCGTGCTCTTTGCAAATGAGACCACAAATAACACACACCGAAGGAACTTTCTTCTGAATCACTTCTAGTGGTGCCTAATAACTTAAACAGAAAGCTGCATATAAACGTGTTTTATATTATAATGGGTTTTGTACCAAACTCTTTCTAGGTGAAGCAGATAATGAGCAATAGCAAAATACTTATCCCAAGCTTCACATTTGGCTACTGGAGATATATTAACTATGGTTTTGCTCTAGGGATCTGTTTCTTTCTTCACAGTCAGACTGTAACTTGATGTTTTATGAGGAAGATATTCTTCAATTTTCCATCCTTCATCCAAATTTCTATCCAAATTGTTTACAGAATGGAGTTACACAGTGTTTGGGCTGATTTTATATATAAAATGTATATGGTTTTTACATTTATCTTGCAAATACAAGATTATAAATCTAGTGCCTAAGAAAGAGGAAGATTTGTTGTCAGCTGCTTCTTTGTAAGTCAAGGCATTTCTATCATGGTGACAATGGAGACTTTCTTGTTTAAATAACTTCCCAAGGAATCATCTTTCTTTAGGCATATGCCCATAACTGCAGTCTTTCAAAGCCAGGCAGCATTAATGTTTCATCTGCAGGAAAAATAAGCCTCATGAGGAAAGCAAATACTCGCTAAGGATTGTTCTTAAAAAACTAGTGATTTCTTACACATACATTTTTTTAAAATTCCTTCTCTGTATAAGTGACTTCTTAGCTTCCCGTTCAAGGTTGCAAATAATAGTGACTGTTGATAACCTGGAATCTTTGGAAATAGTGTTTTATCCAAAATAATTTTGAAATAGTTTTTCATATGCAAAATTATTCATATGCTTACATGTGCATATGATAGTATTCAGATAGCTTCTTTCTGGAACAATTGTTTTTCCCTTCCTATATCAATTTTGTCAGTAATCACTATTACCGTCTGTTATACCATGTTGTAAAAATACAAAATATTTTCTAAAAGTAATGTATTCCTCCTTGGAGAGGGAAGAGAGATTAACATTCGTGTTACATTCAAAAAGATGTTAACATTGCACAATGTGACTTCCATATGTCCCCCTTCCCGTGGAACAGACCTGCATAAGGTACCCCAGCTTCCTGCATGATGCTGGAGGAGATTTGGGCTCCTACGAACTGGAGTCATGGAAGCCATAGAAGTTCAGGTGGGCCTCAGGGGTAAGCAGGTGTAGCAACTTAAGGAGAGAGAAGCATGTCGTGAGGATTCTTGCTCATAAGTTATGGCATGAGAGGACATGTCAAATGCTTTTATTAAGGAAATTAGAGACACTGATTGATATACTCTTTTTGGAGATGGAAGGCCTCCTTTCATCCCTCAATTGCTTAAGTTAGCCTCAAGACTAGCGGCAGGTCCCCCACGTGCCAGCAGAATGTCTTTACACCTATGCTTTTGGGGCAGTGAGAGTAAATGCTCTCTCAGATTTATTTGTTGGAGTTGTTTGCTCTGTGCAAATAATTGGAGATTCATTTAGTCAGAGGCTTGAACATGACTCTGTGGTCTACAGACTTGATCTCTTCCTTCCAGATTTTGTTGTTGCCAGTTTTGCATTTTTGGGTTTTTTTTCACTAAATCTGACTCAATGCATATTCTCCAGCAGTAAAGATTGCAATTGCTTCCTCTTAACACAACAGTCCCTGGTGATTGCAGAATTTTGCTCATTTCTAAGAAACATGCAACTAAGTCCTTATTTTATATCAGACAAAATGGAGCTGTAAAAACAAGTCTTTTCACCTCCTGAGTCCTCTAGTCACTGAGTATGAGCAAAACACAGTAAACACAGTACCTGCATGGAGAAAGCCTTGCCCCTGATTGTCTTTTTTGTATTTTTTGTGGATCACACCCTAGTCTGAGATCATCTGGCTAACCTGACCACTCGAACTGAGGTCTAAGCTGCTTGGCCTAAGTCAAATATATACTTCTGATCTGTCTAGTTTTTCAAAACATAAACTCTCTGTCTGCAACTGAAGAAAAACTATCAGTTCTTAAAGACAGTTAGTATGGAACGATATCCCCAGCCTTTGTCACTCAAGAAATGTCATAATCAGGACACAGACTGGAATAAAGGATAACGATGAAAATGTTGGTTCAAAATTTATGGGAAAGGATTTTGGTACTTGCACATAATACAGTAGAGACAAATGTGAACCATCATAAACATGAGACAGAATTTTTTGCATCTTCTTTGTTATTAAGCGGTAACTAATCTTTTAGGGCAATGAAAGGAAAAAAGGCTCAGTCTGAATTATTTTGGTATCATTCAGCACTGGGTTACCATTTTTCAACATTCTCAGGCACTTTCAATGTTTACAAATAATATTTACCTTCTGCTGTCCTCATTTTCCTTTGCTGTGGTTGTTCTTGTTGCCTCTGTAGCTGAAAGGTCAGTGCAATTTATTATTACAAAGTACTTCCAACAAACTAAAACCATGCCATATGTAAAATCTGCTCCCCTAGGCTAATACACTAGGTGACTTGGGGTACAAAAGTCATTCATTTTGAAGTACCATCAGGTGATAAAGTCATCCTCGAAGGGAATATTTATTCGTGTTTAGCAAGAGGAAAGGAAGGAGGTCTGTGCCGCGTTGTGTGAATTTGTTTAGATTGAGGGAACTCACTTTGCCTTTGTGAAAGATAATTTCCTCTGTCAACACTGGGACTGCTTTAGTGCTACAGATCAGCACTGGATAAGTTTTACCTTCCATGAGAGCCTCCAACAGCAACCACTCAGTAGGCTGAATCCAATTATACACAGAAATACGGTGCAGTTGTTACAGAACATAAAAAGATGGTTTCTTGATTGACATTTCAGTATACGCCAAGTTAGTGATTAAATGTAGATTAACCTCTTTTGGTAAAGTCCAGGTTTTGTTGTCACAAAACATAGCACACACAAAACTCAGCACACTTGCTTGTTCCAGTTCATCGGCTGATTTTCTGCTCAAATCCAGATGCATCTTTTAACAGGAGTTTAATTAAGCCAGCATGACAGAAGCAAAGGGCAAACACTAATTTTTTGGCAATTAAATCAACAGGAGAAAATATTCAGAATATAAATATTCAGAATGTAGATATTGTGAATGACATATTAAAATAACAGGCAATGGATTTTGATATCAATACTGGGCTACCTTTAGAAAAAGAAAGAAAAAGTCAGTGCTGCACAGAGCTGCCCTAGCAACCCAACGCTTTTCTGATTCCTGTCAGCAGCTCAACACCTTTTCATGCACAAAGTGCGGTGGCTAGTCAGGGAAATGAAGAGTAAACAGGAATGTGATCGAAAGCAACACAAAAATACAAGATTTTTTTTCTGATTCTACTGCTATTAAATGAGTAATAAGAAGTGTATATAGCAAAAATTAGTAGCCTAAAGCAGAAAATTTATCGAGAACAAGTACCTAGTTTCTTCCTATGCTTTTTGTTTCCTTGGTAAAGCATTACAACCACATCCCCTGCAGCACTACCTTCCAGGATATTAATGGAAAATGTTTAAGGAAACAATATATCATATCTGATGGTATAGAACACTTCTGCAAGAGAATACCATGCGTTCAAAATAAATGGCTGGCCCTCTCTACTGGAGAGGCTAATGTTTTCATGGTTTTGCATAAAATCTGCCTTTCTCCTTAAAATTCCAAAAATGTCTATGATTTTTGGGAATCTACAACTGCTTCAAATATCCAGTAGGAACTACAGTAACCCTTAAGGACGTATTTTCACACCCAAACTAGACAGATGGAACTACAGTCATTACTCCCAGATATAATACCGGGGTTTTTTTATCCATGAGAAACATCTCTTAGGTTCTTTGGAATACATAAGTAGAGGGAAATGGAGAAATCTATTAAAATAGGTTGATGGAATTAAGACTTTTTAAAAACAATTTACAAGCACGGGTGAAAAACAATCAGAAAACTGAAACTCATGAGAGAAGTTATCCATTGAAGACTATGCAAGAAAAGTCACACAAACTGGCGTGAATCAGCCCATTCTCCCTCTTACCCCACAACTGAAATACATTTTCTTTAAACTTTTCCTTCCTCCAGCATGTCTGAAATAAGATCCGATAAAAGTCTATTGACTTTTGCAAAATGTTTTTGCAACTCTGGGATTTACATCACACAAGACTTGGCAAAAAATTTTCTTCATTCACTGGAAGTAGATTATGCCTTTTAAGAGTACTCAAGAGATGAAATTGCACTGGGTGTAGACAAGTAAGCAAGTTTCAGTCAAGTATTTTAGGTAATAACACCAATGAAGCCAGAGCATCATGTTTTTCAGCATGTTGTGCCCAAAGTCCCTTGGAAATGCAGATATTTGTTTGGGTATATTGGCAGATACATTTCATTTCACAAGCTAGGTTTAGCGTTCCTCGTTCATCACGTATTAACAGTGACAAAACCTCCACTTGGAGTCCACTGCAAATCCACTTGCTGAAACAAAACAATGTCATTATTGCAGGAAGCTCCGGAAACCTAAGCTGAACTCTAACCCTTGCTGCTGTTTCTCCAGCACAAGTATTTACTTAACAGGTTATTTGGGTCCTGCCTGGCTAGAGCAGCTCTCTGATACTCATGATGCTAGGGAGCAGAAGGAGGAATATGCTCTCATGTTAACCATGATAATGGACTCCAGTAACTTACAGGGCAAGAATACAGAGAGCAAACTCTAGCTCTAACCCCAGCAAAAATGCAGAGTAGGTCACTGGTGGAGAGGGGCAGGATTTGTTTCAATACATGAGCTATGTTTAAAAGGTCCTGGTTTAGCTCAGAATTCAGATCGTGTTAGCTTGAAGAGGTAAATGTAATTTTAATTTGAAAGACGCCTCTTGTAACTCATTACCTGGCTCTTTCCTGTATACTAAGTCAAAGAAGATCCTTTTTTAAAACAGGAAATACATAATAGATGGTGTCTCCATGAGCAATTACATTATTATTGAATAATTTTATTAAAGACCAAACCCAGGAACATTTGCGCATGCAACAAGTAAAGATCACTCACATCTAATTCATCATCTCAAAAACAGCCAAGGAAATTATGTTAGCAATTAAAAATTAATGCAAACTACATATAAAACTAAAAAGGAAAATTAACGAGTAAGGACTGGAACCTTGGGTGATTTCTTTCAATAGATCTCCCTGCAGTAAGTAGGACTTCACTAATGGTCCTCACCTGAGAGTAAAGGCTTCCAAATACACTGTTTTTCAGCCATATTTTGTAGATAAGTTATCATTTACACCCCTCTAATTTTAATAATGCAGTTTAGCTTGGAAGGTATCACAACCGCTGACAGAGGATAAGGCTTGTGAATCAGCAGACACTGTTGCTATCTCTGCCATAGCTAATGATTTGCTAGCTGGCCACAGGCCAAGCAACATCTTCCCCTGTCTGGATTTTATCAGCTGTCTTCTGAGGATAATAAAAGAGTTGGGAGCTGCTAATAAAGTGTTATTGTATGCATTGTATTACCTATTTTAAACAGCAGGACAGTCAAAAACTACAGGACATTTAAGCATGAGAGTTCTGATTCACTGGCTCTTGTGGAGGAAGAAGGAATCTCAGCAGTAGCTTTCTCTGAGCTTGGGATGTTTTTCAAGCCTGCTCCAGCAGACCTCCAGAACTTCTGCTTCAGCTGCCTTGTCTAGCCCTGGGTTCTGAATACAGACACAGCCGTGTTTACATTCTCGGGAGTCTGCTGTACACGTGGAATGGCTCCTCTCATACCTGATGCTGCAGTGGTTTCCAGACCAAAAGCCATGAACTTTTAGCTCTATTAGCTTTCACAAGGTTCAGGTATATTGCCACTGGATACAGATTGTGTACCACAGGTTGTGCCACCAACCTCAACTCAGAGAGCAAAAGAGAGAGTAAAAGAGCATAACTATCTTTGTAGTGAAATACAGTGTGGACATACCTGAGTCAGTCACCTCAAACTTGCAACCAGTGTGGTTCAGTGCAGTCCTACATGCATTTACCTGCTGAAATCCAAGAGCATCTCAATGTTGCATTCAAATTGCTGTAGCTGCAACCCCACTGTCTCTGCCCTGAACCCAAGTTTCAAGTTTGGCTTTCAGATAGCCAGTTTTAGAGACACCTGGGTCAAGCTTAGAACATCCAGCAATTCAGCTCCAGACACCTTCTATTATGCAACCAACAGCAACTGAACCAGGGATATCTGTAGCTGAAGGCACATGGAACCTTGCCGGCTCCTGTGAAATTGTCCAGAGGGAGAGGATGTCAGCTGGAGCTGTTGATGTGGTGAGGGGAGGTATGCAAACGCACTCAGAGATTTTAGGCCCATGTGGAGGAAGACTCTTATGGCTGCCTGGCTGACTGCATCTCCAGAGTTGCAGGCTCTCAGTTGCAGCTGCTCTGGAAAGTATCTCTTCAGCAACCTAATTAGCTTTACATTGATGGATGATAAGGGGAAAAGCAGACAACTTTTGCTTTGCATTTTTCCAGGGCAGAAAGCCATGGTGTTCTTTTTCCTTCTGCCTCTTGCCTGTGAAAAGGGATCAGAAAACCTGGGAGTTGAGGCTGGTTTAACACACTAACCTGACTAAGGCAGCTTTTAGCAAGTAGTAAGCACGTGTAACAGCTGTTGGACTCATGAATGGGCAAGGAGCCACAACCATGTTAGTCACTGCGAGTGGACATGCGGGCAGGAGGGAATGCTCTTGCTTCAACATAGAACCAAAACCCCTTTTCTCAATGAATTTAGTATCCTCTGTGTCACTGGATCCCTTTCTTCATGGTGCGTTTGGGCGGGACGTTAATTAAAATGCTGTAAGACAGACCGAGAAACACTGCTGGGCTTAAGGGCTGACTTCACGATGTTGCAAGGGTAGTGCCTGCGCGGTGCCTCTTCTTATGCTTCAGGTTCATGACTCTGCTGGAGATGTACTGCTTTGGTGTAGAGCATCAAGCCCAAGCATCTGGCCGTTGTGACAAGTCCTTTTCTCTGAGATTGTTGTGGCAGCCACAGTAGACAGTCTCCAGCAGGCTGGGGTACCAGGGTGCTGTGGAAGGGTGCTCCAGCGGTGCCTGCTGGGATGCAGATGGACAAGAGGACAGCCACTTGCAGTGGGTCTGGATGTGGTTTTAAATGTAGGAGGTATAACAAAAGAGGTAGCTGGGAGTGGTATGTTCCTAAAACTGCTGTGAATAGCTCATGATAAATTTTCTCAGCGAGCTTACAGCATCAAATGCTTTTTCCTGTGAATTATTCAGTCTGCAAAGAACTCAAGGCGTAATCAGAATTGGATAGTGCCCCTTGATTACCACTGAAGTCTAAGCAAGGACTCTTCTGTCTCCAACAAAAATGAACTTTCAGCTCGCATCCTCCTCTTGAAGTCTGTCCTAGGAGTGGTGAGGGAGCAGACTTTTCCATGTTAATAATTTTGTTAGTTTTCTGTTGTGGCAGACTCAAGGTTATCTCACAGGAGACCCAGGGGCAATCGGTAGCACCCAGAAGACACAGGGAACCGAGCCTTGCTTCTGGGAAAATTTAGGTCGTTAAACAGCTTTTCCTACAATTCTTTCATAAATAATTTTGGTGTGCTAATAGATAATGTTAAAGCAGAAATAGCTGTTTGTATGTCTGCTGGCTAAACGGCTTTAGGCTAAAATCATTGTGGTGAGTGAGAGGAGGAAAGCTGTATGCATTAAAGTCTTACTACGTGTTACTAAATCAACCAAAAGAAAACCCTACTTACAAATGTTACTGACAATAATCCGTAGCAGCCGTTACACAGAAGAGGTTCTCCAGTTACAGTGGGAAATAATGGAAATTATTTCTGGCAAATGTGCCCCTTCCTTTTATTGATGAATTAAATGTTTACTTGCAAAAATTATATTAAGTAACCTTTTTTACCAAAAAATGCAGTTTCAAAGAAAGGAATGAAAATTGAATTTTAGCTGCAGAATTGTTCTTTTGGCAAGGCTTGAATAAGATTTTCATTTCACAGCACCCACCATTTCATAAATTTGCTTGTTGTAAGCAATCATGTAATGCCAAAAATGTAAAGGATTTGCCAAAACTGACTCCTATTGTAGATTGTCATCATTGTAGATATAGAAAACAGAAGCTCACAGAGGTAATAAAAACCATCAATTTCTGCCTATGTCTGGGAGCAGGCAAGTCACAGAGTCAAAACTGTCTCTTGGTACAAGAGACATACCACGGAATTCAACAGCACTGATCTAATTGAGAATGGAGTAACTTGATTCACAAGTATATATGAATTTGTATTAGAAATCTAAGACATGAATGTTATGGAAATGTAAGCAATTTTGGATGGATGTAAACAATTCTGTGCTTTAAATTCTTAAAATGTTGAGGTAGCCCCTACAAATCAAAACAAGCAGTGGTGTACTTTGATGTATCATTAACTTTCACATCATTTTCACCTGAACCTGTTGGGTTCAAAGTGTGGACCAAGTGCACCATATTCTTCACTGTCTGAGAGAGATGTTGACCCTGACAGCGTGCCTTTCTGGTGACAACGCTCAGGTTGTTTCAATGTCACTTTATTCTGAATCCTGAAAGCTTTTTATTAATAACTTATGTCATGTAAATGATGTTAACTGCATGAGTCTTAATCAGAGGCTTCTCATGCAGTCCTTGGACATCATTTGTTTGGTGAAGTGGAAATAAGCTGTGCATGTGAACTAAATTATATTCTTACTCCTACTGACCACAAAAACAGGTTAAATATAATGAAGAAAAGACAATCAGATGCCATGTGGGAAAGGAAATGTGAAAGTTTGTTTTGGGAGACTTACTGGGGTAATATGGATAAGGAAGAAGAAACTCTTTCTGACTGGCCTGTAAAAAGAATGTATGCAATCATAAGGCAGCATCTCCAAGCCCATTCTGTTTACCCATATTATCTCATCCAACTGACTGAGAATTTTAGTTCTCTGACCAGATGTATGCACTCCACACTGCAGCTCACTCTGGCTTGTAGACAAACAGCAATACAAATAACTTTTGATATAGTTGTACTTGTGACAATGAGAGCTTTGTGCTGTGGTACAATTCCATATGAGCTTCCAGGAGCAGCAGCAGCAGCAGCAAGGAGAGGTACCTGAGCAGTCCTTGTGAGTCTTGTTTGCATGATGTCCATGCCACACAGGTCTAGTAGCAAATGATGGTGTGGCTCCACAAAATTGCTACTGCCATGTCAAGTTTCTTACCAGTTCCATTGGATTTTCCCCAGTTTTGGAATGACCTCCTATCATGTGCACTTTTTTCACCTTTCTCTCTTGCACAGATGAGACATAGCCTGTTTAGTCACGTTTCATGTGGAGCCACTGCCTGATGTTCACTTGTGTTATAGGGGTTTTTTGCATACAGAAAGATTTCAGTGAGATCAATATTGTCTGTATATGATTACTCTTTATTCAAGCACAAGTCCCACTGAAGATAGTAAGAAATGGAGAAATGAATACTATGTATCTATACATAAAATTATTGTTCCCATCCTAATTTCTAGCCTACAGGCGTACCTTAGGGATTGGATGGACTTCTGATGTGTCTTCCTAGAAATCAGCTCTGCATCCTTAAAATGTGAAATCTTTTTTCTTAAACTTTCCAGTCATTGCTCTGCCAGAGTAACAGCAGCTAAACTGTAAAACGTGTCAGGTTTTTTGGAGTTACTGTACCATGAAATGCAAGCCTGTATAGTTTAAAAACACTGTGTGTGGGATTAAACACACAATAACATTAGTTCTGATAGATTTCACAACCAACACCTCACGCAGCACTCTCAAAATGTGTAAGAAATTCTGAAGAGCATAGTATCAAAACCTAGTTGATGGCCAGAAACCATAATACCTGTAAGCATTAAATTAGAAAGGTGCTTTGTCCACTTGTTTTTTATTTTTCTGATATCAAAATTAAGTGGCTGGCTAAACTGAGGTACCCTGTGACATTTTAGATTCCCTTGAGTGTCTAAGACATCTGCAAGGAGCTGACAGGTATGACACACAACGTATGGGAGACCTAAGCCCTTCTGCAGTGGCAGCCGTATGCCAGGTAGAATACCCTAGGCGTTTAAAGTGGCATTGGATATCTGCTTGGGAAGCTGTGTCCTGTCCTTTAAGTCCTGTATTTTTCCATCAATTCATTTGCTATTAGCTGTGATTCAGAGGTGTTAGAACAGAGAGTAATTAGCTGGGAGTTATTGTTTGTCCTTCAAAGGTAGGAGATAGCTCAGGTAGTTGTCTGTGGAAGTCTGACAGACACCTGATTTAATTCAGCCCTTGAAAAGTGACACCAAATGTTATCAACAAAGCTGAAAGGATATATGGTTGGCTATGCTAAGGGTATGAAGTCTAGTTACTTGGTCTGCTGGGTATGCATATTACAGATAGGATGATCAAGGTGGGCTAATGGAGCTTTCTGAGGAGGGGGGTGGATAGATACGATTGCTTGCTTGCCTGGACTGTATGTGGGCTAGATCTCAAGGCTGATTTGCTACAGGGTATTTGGAGAAGAAGACTGCAAGGTTAGACTGTACCAACAGAACTTCTTTAATGATCTTAATGCAGAAGTTATGTAAATGGTTATTTAGCCAACTAAAATGTAGTTGGGAGATCACACAGTTTACAAAACTTTTGCAAAGTGAATGAAGTGGAAGTACAAAACAACGTGCTGGAGAGGTTAGTTCTTTCGGGTGACTTTCCCTGGACAATATCTTAAGCAGCTATTCGTTAGAAAAGAGTAACCATCTATTTAATATTTTTGCTTGCTATTGTTCCCTGGACTGTATTAATCATTAATTTTATGCCTTATTTGTTCTGGGTTTTTTTCTGTCCCAGTCATACAAACCCACAGTAATAGCTTTCAGGTAGATGTACAGATATGCAAAAGGAATAGCTGCACAGTTTTCCCTGACTTGACACTCAAATATTTCCCCAAAACGAACTTCAATTTCATGAAATAGAACACAAATTTAAAAATTTGTCAGTTTTCAAATATAAAAGAGGGCTTATCTAATTTAAGCTTTTAATCTCTTTATTTTGGTAATATTTTCTAGTCAAGTGTATTTATCATTGTACTGCCTGGATAACTGTTAGATTGATAAATAACATTCTAACGTAGAGGCTGTGAAATTCAGTAAAGTCTCTCACATTACTTCAGTGGGCAGTATATCACACTGTGATTTACTTAGCACTAAGCAGGGATATTGTATGTTATCTGATCTGTTGGGTATGATAGGGTTTTGACACTGATGGTGTGTAGGAATATATCTGTTTTCCTTTCATTTATGGGGTGACTTTCCATCAGTTACCAGAGCTTAAACTTGTCCATGTAAGATGAGCTTCTGTAACTGTTTTTCAGGGGCCTTATAGACACTCCATGATTCAGTGTAAAGACCGCTGGAATTAAGAGGTTTTTAAAGGTAAACTGCTAGGTAGTGTCTGTTTGGTCATGATACACCTGTTAAGATGCCATAATTGAGCATAACGACTCTGTAACTAAGAAAAACTTCTCTAGGAGTTTCAAGTTATTCCAGGATTTTCTTTTTTTTTTTTTTTCCAAACAGCACTACAAATATCTCCCAAATCCTGAATCTGTGGATTCACTAAGTGTTTCAGATTGAAAGAGAATCAGCTTTTTTGTATTACTTTTCTGAGCTGTTTATCAAAATTGGAGCCAGAGCAAACCTTCCCTATAGCAATTTCATTTATTCTTGCAAACTCACTCTCCTGCTGCAATTTGAAATAAAGCATGAGGATTGCTGCAGTTATCACATCTCTTTCACTGACACAGCTGCTACCAGAACAGGTTTTAGCTCTTTGAATCATTTTATCTATAGCACTAATGGCATTAGCTACAGCCATACAGGTCACAAGCTGGTACCGGCCGTGATTTCTCTAGAGCCATTAGATGGTAATGATACTCAGAATAAGGGAGTTACCAAAGTGATTAAGTAGCTTCAAAACCATCTCAACTCTATCAGGGATGGGAACACTTTTATAAACTCTATAGGTCACAGGTTGATTTTCCAAGTACCAATTGGACTGTTCCATTGCTGTTCTGTTCCATTACTGAACAGAACCTGACAGTGTTTTACAGAACAGCTGACCACTTCCAGCCTAAGCGATAGAAGAATCAAGTTTCAGCGATGTTCAGATCTTATATAAGAAGACAAACAGTCTCCTGTAATTATAGATAATAAAATTTCTACTACAGACAACTTTGAAAATAACATCATTTAAAGCACTAACTGTAATGACAGTCATATATGTGGTATGTGAAACACAGACTAAGCACAATAAGGAAGATTAATGGTAGAGGTCACGGTTAATACTAGTCACCACATACCTAACTCAAACATTTTCAAAATAGTTCATTCTTTCATATCATTGCTTTTGGACAAGTGTTTAACAGCCATCACTTTTCCATATGTGCCAGTATTTAACATTTTGTATTTCCCAAGGGTTTTAAATATTAAAGTTAGCATGGGTCCTCAGAGGGAGTGGAGTAGCAATAGTGCTAAAGACTGCTGCCTTCTCTTACTAAAGGTTAATTCCTCAAAGTTCATTGTGCTTGTTTTGTATGGTGCTTTTTTGGACCCTAACTGTTCCTAGAATATTAAGTGTGTTGTCATCTATTTCACGGACAGAAATTCAAGCAATTATACTAGAGAGATTAAAATGCTTTTTTGTGTACATTTGAACAATTATCAGATATCCAGTAATTGGCTGTCAGATCTTTCCTCAGCCTTTTTTAAAGGGACCTTTAGTGACACCATGGGAAGGCTCAGGTTTATTTCCATTAAAACATTTACCTGTAGCATGGATTTATGTTCAGGTTGCTTTTGTTTTGCTTAACTCCAAAAACGAGTGGGCAGGACCAGCTTCTCTGGCTTTCTAAAAGCCAGCTAGGGTATGAACTTTAAAACTTTAAGCTTTTCTAATTCTGTTGAACAGTTATTTTGTCTCATTGCTATTTGAAGTAAAGGCAATTAATCTTATCTGCTAAATAATGAATGCGCAGTAATGGAACATATTCCAGAAGTTTTAACAGTTCATTCACAGTTAATGGCAGAGAAAGCACAAGAACAAAGAAATGTGTCTGTCAAGATGTAATACCGAAAGGATACATTATCATTATAGATGATAATATTAAAATAATAGTTTATTATCAAACATCCTATCCAAGTTAAGTATCTCATAACTTTACTGCAGCTGAGACTGTAACCATTCTAATCACGGCAGAGGGGTAGATGCAATTTGTGAGAGTGAAACACAGTTTCACCAGCGAGAAATTGTAGGAGGTATTTCAGGATGGAGAGACTGTTGATACTTGAGACTGCTATTTTTTGCATAGGCTATGTCTACCCTGAAGGATTGGGAAGTCCATTTCCAGGTTCAGGAGCTTTTTCAGCTGCATAATGACTCTGCATTGACCAAAGAGCACCATACAACCCTGCTCCATTTTCAGACGGGCTGAACAGGACAGCCAAGGAGCAGGACTGCAGTGAATGCTGAGAGTTTTCATGTCCTAACAGACCTTCCTTGGGCCACTTTATTCAAACACCTTTAGCTCACACAAAAAGATTCTGCAGATAAGACATATACAGCTGAGATTTTAATGAGCTACTAGGCTAAGCATTAGTATGCTTGCCATCTCCAGTAGGACTCCCAGGGTGTTTCAGCTGATCAGGCAGGTATCAGTCAGGAGGATGGTCATGCTCTGCTTCTCCTGGAAACAAATCATTGGTGTTGCTGAGTTGCCATCTTCCACCAATTCTGTTTTCTCTCCTTTAGCTTTCATACCTCTCCATTCCGTGTTTTTCTCTTGAATTCTTGAGCTACTCATGATCATCTTCTTACCAACCCTGCCTGTTTTAAATTTTACTTTTCTTATGGCTTTGCAGAGAGCCACACAGCTCCCTCATGTCTTAACAACTTCCTTATAAGGCTGAGCCATGGTTACATAGCTGGGCTTCATTGAAGCAAGGGCCATGAGTCCTCAGAGCATAGCTGAACCCATACCAGGGTGAGTATTGTGGAGGGTTTTGCACAGAGTATGTTACGCCCTATAGCACAGATACAATCCCTGAAATCCATCAAATATTTAGCTTAATTTTCAGAAAAGTCAGAATTTCACCAGTGGAGCGGAGAAATGAATCACCAGATCTTTGTTCTCACTGTTGACCAAAGGACTTTAATAGGCATAAGTATGGGAGATGAAAGACTGAAACATCTCTGCCTCTATAAGCACACAGTGTACATTTCTAATCTTGAATGGTGACACATTCTGAGAAATCTTTACTTCAAAACATTTTTGTCAGTAACCAAAATACATCTTCACTTCAGAATGCTTTCTTTTCAGTTGCACATTTAAATAACCTCTGGTTCTTTCACACATTTTGTTGTAGTGAGTGAAGATGGTTTTCTGAGAAGATGAGCAAACAAATCTCTATGCCTCAGTGCACAGAACAAGAGAAAGAATATGCAAATTTAGGGGTGGGGAAGGACCTAAAAGAAATTATAACATTATTCTTTTCTGCTGTGTTACTTAGCAGTAATGCACTATTCATCGGTTCTCAGGCTAGATCAGTTCCTGCGTTTTTAAAGTACTGAGTAGTTTGCTAAATAGATTATGTATGAAGACATCTGGAATACTGAGATTTTTCCACTGGTTTAGGAAAACAGTAGTCTTTATCTTCATAGGTGCTTCTTCAGAAATTAAACCAGAAATGTAAGTCACTGTCAGCAAAACGAGTGCCGTGTTTCCACGCATTTAAATGCACAATGGAAACAACAGTATGGTAGGATGGTGATCTAGCAGCAGTGATTGTGCAGGTAGAGCAGATACCTACAGAAATTTGTTTACCTAGAAGATTCTTCTCCCTGATACCTCATAGCCTGCTCCCCTGTGTTGCCTTCCCTGCCCATCAACAGCTCTGAACTTGTGAGTTATCCAAGCATGAAAGACACTGCAGGATTTATTTCCTGTATTACTATCTTTCAAGGCTTGTGTTTATACATAGAAAACATTATGTATGTTTTGTGACAGAATTTGAACCTGCAATATGAGTGGTAGAAGGGAGGAATTAGGGGTCTCACCAATTGGTTTTCTTAACCTTTTAAAAAATCGAAATATTGGAATTTCTGTTATGTCCTAAAGTATGAAAGAGGAACACCTTCTGTTGTACAGCGCCTAGTTCAAACACTTCACCAGCAATGTCCTTTACTTTCAGTGTTAGCTCATGAAACATATTTCAGCATGAATTTTTAATTTGCAAGTTTTGGTTGATCCATTGACTGCAAACCATGCAGCACTGAAGAGACACCAGCAAGGACTGAGAAAGGGGGATAGTATTTTCCTCCTTCTTTTCTAAGTTCCAGAGAATGCTACTGGTTCTGTAAAAAATCCTGTTGGAGACACTGCATTGTCTTGTACTCCCTAAACAAGATTACCTTCTTTCACCTACACTTTCTCAAGGACATACTCTCTTCCAGTGTTCAGTAAGAACATGAAATTATTTTTTTCTTCTTCCATTGAGGTTTTTAATTTTTACGTATCTTTCTCCTTGCCTCAAATCCTGCCCACCCTACCATCCAGAAAACACAACACTATGACACACATATGTCCCCCAAAACAAAGATCTGAGGAAGAACCTTGGCACATGCAGGGCAACTGTTTGTCAGCAACACAAATGCTCACAAAGAGCTCTCCCTAACTCACTCATTGTAAGAGCAACAAAACCATTTTCATCAGCCTCCTCAAGAATTAGGCAACATGTCTCTTGTCTTTACCAGAACCAAATAAGAAATATTTCCTCATACAGGGACATTTTCAACACAAGTTATGTGACTTTCAACATCCCTAACAGACAAATAAATGTCTGAGGTAAGAGCAAGTGAAATCTTGAAAAGAAATGCAGACAGCTACCCTAGCAACTCTCTCACACATATTCGATAATACTTCAGATTTTATATTATCTCTGTCTCCTGTCAAGTTCTTAAGTCTCTAGACTCTAAGGGGGGAAAAAAATGCATTTTACTAAATGGCTGTGATATAGTGCTCAGCATCACTGATCTAATATAATCAGATGCATGTGTTTATAAGGATATATTCTTGTGTTCTAGTAGCTGCTGGGCTGTTTTCACAATGATTTTCAATACAGAAGTGTCTTGGTTTGAGCTAGAACCAAATTAATTCTGTTCAGTGATTCTACTTTCCAGCTCAGTCTCTTCTAACTAACTGCACTTTCTGAAGTTAACAGTCTATTTTCGCAGACAGTCTCTGCTTCTAGCAGTGATAACACTTCATGTGTACAGTCACTACCAGGGACTGCTCTGCAGAAAGGCTCTTGTTTATACTTGCTCCTGTGCAGACCAAGGTCACTGCTAAATCCTGCGTGCCACCGTGGGGTGCAGTAAGTGAGAGGCTGCACCTGTGGGGAGGAGCGGACAGGACAGGTGACCCTGAACTGACCAACAAGGTGTTCCATTCCATGTACGTCATATTCGGTATAAAGCTGAGGGATCACAAGGGTCAAGTTCTCCAATAGCTGGTGTCCAAAGAGGACTCTGTCCTTTCTGCCCTCAATCCCAATCCGTGCATCCCTGAAAACAATTCCAGAATCCAGCTCCAGAATATGGTTCCTGTCTGAATCTAGTCTAGGACTTCCTCAGCGCCTGCCCACAGCATCAGTGGTGACAGTGATGTAATTACCATCAGGGGGTTTGGGTTCGGTATTGGTATTGTATATATTCATATATATTTCATTTTATTGCTATTATTTCATTAAGGCAGTTTTAATTTTCTTTTCCAATCCAAAACTCGCTCTCCCTTATTCCCTTTCTCTCTCCCGTTGTGAAAGGAGAGGGGTTAATAGAGAGCATCTACCATTCAACTAGCAGCCAGCCCAGCCCTAACCCTTGACAGGAAGAGGTTACTTTTATGCCTGTTTTTTAAAAAGGCCAGAAGAACTGTCCAGGGAACTATAGAGCACTCAGATCTTGGAGAGATCAAGTAGAGTCCATGTCCAGTGGTGAGTCCAAAAATGTTGTTGAGAAATTGGAGAGTGTCCAGCAGAGTGCTGTGCAAGTCTCTAGATCACCTGGCCAGAGAGGAAGTGCTGAAGGAGCTGGGCTATTTTCATTTGGAGACGAGGAGACCAATGTAGAAGAGGTGGAGTGGTGTCCCTAGCTGCTTGGACAAGCATTACAGAGAAAATTAATCCAAACTGCCCATAAAATGGATGCTGGTATTGGCGAATGCCAGAACAATCAGCAGTGCCCATAAGGTGCAATTTGAGAGGTGCAGATTGGATGTTCGGAAAATGTTCATTGCAGCACTGGAACAGGCTGCCAATGTGAGTGTAAAAATCTGTCCTTAGAGTTTTTCAGACACGGCTAGACGAAGCCACGCCTGACCTTGTCTAGACTGGGACTAGTCCTGCTTCAAGTAGGAGACTGGACTTGATGACCTCCAGAAGTCCCTTCCAAATGACATTTCTATGAGAACAAAAGTGTAAGAAAGCGCAGTACATGTCTGGTATGATACCAAGTTTTGTAAGCCTTGGTAGAAATTCTGCTTCAAGCACTCTGTATCCACATCAGAAGACGGTGGCTACCCCAGTCGGAGTGAGGAAGCATGCCAGGATCAGACCAGAATACTTCCAGCTTTTTCTGTAGGGATCCTGCTTTAAAAGACCATTCCTTTTAAACAGATATTCAGCATAGGTGGCATCATGTAATATAACTAACCAGCTTGGATTTATAGTGGAGAAAGGAAGGGAGCTTAAAGGGTTTCTACTCTGTGATTGTGAGGAGTGACCTCTAAGGAACAGAGCTCTATACAACTTGGCCTTTCCCTTTCTGATTGATGACTTTCCTGCTGTGAGAGAAATCTATAGTCATTAGCAAGACTGTCATGACTGCTTGCAAAGATCAGTAGCTCTGTTTATGGAAGTATGCTTTTTTTTTTTTTTAATTCACAGAGGCTATTTCGTTAGTAAGAACTTGGCAGCATAATAAAACAAGTGAAGCATTTCAGTTTCTATCTGCCCTGGGGTTGTGATATGTGTTTCAAATCAGGTTCCCCAATTTGTAAAGTATCTTCTGTCTCACTGTAAAGGCTCACCTTCAACATAGACAAAACCTAAGCAGAAAGTATCAAAGAACATGGTTATGACTTATTTCCAGCATAATAATCAAGACTTGACAAGCTATTAAAAACTCATTAAAATGAGTGTATTAAGAGCCACCCAACGATACCACATGATTGATTTGCAAGTACCATCTTAAAAGAAGAGTAAAAAAAGAGAGAGAATTGCAAATGAAAATATTTGACAGATGGATGTATATGAATGTCTTTTCAGACATTCTTAGTCATGGCAAAACACAGGAATGCAGACTGACTCCACCTTTCAGTGCTTGAGTAGAAAAGGGTCATCAGAGCAAGTCTCTTTCCTTTTTGAGGAGTCGAGCAAATTATTCATAGCACCAAAAGCATTCTAAAATAAAATGGAACTCTAAAACATATTTCCACAATGGAGTAGGTAGTTTCAGAAGTACACCTAGTAATTAGAAGACGATGCCAATTTCCTTGAAGGCCATGAATTCCTACCTCTACCCAGCTAGCAGTGGCATCTATCTTTGTTGTCTGCAGTTCACTTGTCCAGCTTGGTCATAGATTAAAAAATGCACCTTCTCACACTTCCTATCTCTGGTGACCCATTTTAGCTCCTGATTTGGTTTTGTTGTTGTTGTTTTCAGTATTCTTTGGTACCCATCCCTCTTCTTTTATTTAGCAATAGTCATTCCATATCTAGCATACTGTATCTTCTCCCCTTAAAAAGACCTGAATCACATCTTCTCTTCAAGCACCTCAACTACGTATTTCCACTTGCTGCCTCACTAGTTGCATTTTCTCCCTCCAGAACCCATGACTTCTCCAGCTGCTTTCCCCTCTGATGAAACTGACCTCATACATGTTCTGATACCTTCTTCATAGCCAAGCCTCACAACTTGTCATCTTCCCATAGCCTCTTTGTGTCTTGCAGTGTCTTTAAGACCACTGACACCTTAGCTTCCCTGGCCTCGTCCATTTCTTATTCCTCTCTTGCTGTTCTTTCAGTACTTCTTCCAAAGGGTTCTTTCCCACTAACCAAGAGGATGGTAACTTCTGTTACAAGCAGCCGCTGGATTTTGCATATTCTTTTAAACAAGGACTTTTGCTAAGTTCCTAATTTTCCATTTCTTTTGTCTTAATGTTGTAGAGTTGTTTCTAACCAGTTAATCTAGATTGACTGTTGTTACGACTGTCAGAAGGAAAAAGTAGAGACTGTGACAACAGCAGTAATTTTGCAATAAATAAAATGCATCTTTCATCTCAGTCACTAATTTTATCTTTCATAATTTACCTTCTGCCTCAGAAAAATGCTCAGCTAGTAGCTTTCATCCAGTTTTCGTTGTTTGTTCTTTAATATTCTCTGTATCATGAGTAGCATCTCTGAGGTTATTTGTTTCTCTACCTGTTTCCTGGCCAGGATCAGAAGCTATGCACTTATCTGAACTTGGTGCATATAGGAACAGAAATTCATTCCTCCTCTCAGGAACTCTTATATTTTCTGTTCTCCACTATATAGATGGGTATGTACAGACATCCCCACTGATACAGTGAGAAAGTGTTGGGAAGAAGATACCATTGTACATGTATTTGCAGAGCTATGCATGCCTGATTTTTGGAATGTACCAGATGCTGTAGGTGAGATCTCTCTGATGTCTCCCAGTAAGTGATATAGGACAGCATGGTTCAGCTGGCAGACACCAGGCTGAATCCTGGCTGCAGGCTAGCTCTGTCTGCAGCAAGTACATGGAAGGGATGGCAGGTGCAGTGCACCAGGAAGCCCCTTGATGACAGTAGAAAAAAGTAAATTCTTTGGTCTGCAGCCACATGGACTGTCCTTTGCAAACACCTTGTTACTACTACTGAAGCAGTGACTGAGTGTTCAGAAGCTTGTTCCTCCTGTTAAAGGAGAAGTCTTCTGTAGATGTGAACAAGGATGTGGAAAATCTTTACATGGATTCTTGAAGGCAGGATCAGATTTAGACTGACTTGGACCCTGGAAAGGATTAAAATAGTCTCCGGGATGGTCCAGATAATTTAGTACTTGTTCTTCATCCTGCCACTTTCATGGGGAATGGGATAGGGAGACTTTTTTTTTATCCCTAGAGCTGGAGCGGGTCATCTTGCCTGCCACAGGGAACTTGCAGCTTCAGTTCACTTTGTGCCACATCTGCTTATTCTTCCAGCAGGTGTCCTCCGGCTGGGACTCAGCCACTGACATAAAGCTCTCACTGTAACAGACAGGAGGAAGCTCACCAGGGTTGTGGCAGTCTAACATCCATCAAGATGAATGTGGCCATACAGATGCGTACGGACTAGTAAGTATAGAATGAGGAAACATCAGCACACAAAGGGTAAATAAGTGAAATAAAAGTTCAATGCAGAGCAATAAAGACAAACTGTATTCCATTTTTTATGCTGTTCTGTTTTGTTTTGGTTTTTTATACTGTGTTTTCTGTTTAGTGATTTTACGATCAGCCCTCAAAGGTTTATAATACCATTTTTTTCCAGTGTGGGTGGATTTATTTCCACTTCATTTTAAATATTGCCTTTTAATCACAAATGCCATTCAGCTGTGCCTGGAGTTTAAGCTCCGTGCAAATCCCTCAGGTAAACCAGAACAACTTGTTTGTTTAAAGTGAAATCCCTGAGAACTCTGTGAGTGCAAATCTCTGTGGAATGAGGTCTTTGCTCTAGATTTCTTGTAGCATTGGAGAAAATACACCAAGCCATGACTAGCAAACAGCAAACATGGAATGAATGGCCTGGGACTCTTATCTTTCAAACCCTAGCAACTCATGCTGACTATAAAGACACCTTGGACTGAACTCCGGGAGGAGGATAGAGTTGACAACCAAAGGTGAAGAGAAAGATGAGCACTACAAACTACTCGTCATTCAATGTCAATTTAATATTTCTACCTAGCACATAGTAACCTAAGGGTACACTGAAGCTGTTTCCAGCACCTTGAACCTGGGCTGGTTCTAGACTAGCCTTTTTCTTGTAGACCAGTTTGAGGGCTGATTCAGGTAATGTGGCTGGGAAGTTGCAGTTTCAGAAGACGGGAGATGCCATGCATGAAGACTGCACATACAAGCTCTGTGTTCATTGGTGTTGGTATTGAGCTTGGTGCAATAAAAAGAAAAGATGCTGAGATCAAATTGAATGCAGAAGAAGCTTTGTTGTTACCTTCAATACAGTCAAGATTGTATTTGGTCTGAATAGGTCATCTGGGCATTAGAGGAATAGTACAAAAAAAATGTACACAGCAACAGAGCTTGCTGTTTATTGTTAGGGTGCTGATATACACCTTAAAGTGCAGAATGGATACAAATCCACCTATTACACCCAACGGTATCAGTAACTATTGATTGGGTGGTGCATAGTCTCATATCACTGAGTCCCTAATATTACATGCAATTGAATGAGACAGTATTCCTCTACTTCCATCTTCAGCAAATTCCTCCTGGAAGACTTTCATTTCTGACAGTTAGGATCTCTTCTCTATATTCCCCACTTTTTTCTGTGACTAATTTATACCCATCTGTTCTCATGTCAAGAATACCTTTCTAAGTAATTCTTCTCCCCACGGTGCTACAGACATATCTCATGCTTGTTAGGCTCATGACCTAGCTTCTCTATCCTTCCAGTCATCTTGCCTTTTGCGCCGTCCAGAGTTACTTACTCTTGAACGTGGTGGCAAGGTTTACTTGCATTTCCCTAGTGTTTTTTGTCGTGATACAAATACCTGCACGTACATCTAGCCTCCATGCACTAGATCCCATACAAACAAAATACCCCCACGGCTGCTCCTCCCCAGCAATTTATCCATTGTCCTGTAACACTCGTTTATGTGCACACCATGGAAATCCTAAGTGGGTAGTGCTGAATACAAAGGGTTAGAGCAGGCTGAAACAAGTTGGGAGGGGGGTGCAACGAAGTACATTATACCAGAGCAACAATGCTGAAGATATACACCACATTGTCAATATGCAGCTGCCCCTTTCTTTTGGTAGGCATGCTGATGCATCCCCGAACTTCACCAGCACGGATCACCCCAGTTTCTCATGATCAGCCTGTGATAATTTGCCTGTTCCTTTCCAACGTTTCCAAAGGTAAGTGTGTATGCATAGCAAAAAAATTTTTTTCAGTTTTCTTACACTTTATGTAAGGATATTGCCAAAAACTTCATCCTCATCCCCCCCACTTCTTGTCTGGCAAGCTGTTTTGCAGCTCTTCTAATGTCAGGGATCTAAAATTCTGCAGAGTATGTTTCGTCAATATAATATCTTTGCATCTTACTGGCTTTTCTCTGTGAACATCCATGTGTCTTTCACACATTTTTTAGAAGAATGAATTATATTTTTTTCCAACTAGTGGAAAGTATTGAAGCCTTAAGACTACTGCTTCTGAAGTCACAAAAATATAACAGCTGATCTATAAAGCAACGCTTACCTTTTTCCCTCTTATTTCTTGTTTTCTGTTACTGGCAGGTTTTCCAAATAATTTTTTGAAAATAAGACAGGATCTATTAAAAGATAATATTAAATAGGAGATAATAAATATTAAATCCCTCACTTCACTTTTCATAGACTTTCAGGGAGAGGAAAAAGGACAACTAGATTCCTTTGCTTATTCTTCCTTTCCTGTTTTCCTTGCCTGGGATTTCTGAAAGAAGAGACAATAAAGCCTTAATTTTACACCTCTATCAGTGGACTGGAAATCACCAACTGCAAGGAGAGAAAGTGAAAACACAAAATAGTGTACTTCAGCAGGTGCCTGATTTCCAGATCTTCTCCTTGAGGAATGTAGTCTATGTTGGCAAAAGGTTATGAGATCTTAACATCAGTGCCATAAAGATAACATGAGCCAGAAAGAATAGGTTAAATTAGACAGAATCAAGCTAGCTAGGATCACATAAATAGCCCAAGGTAGATTAAATTATATAAACAAGGAGAGATTAAGTTAGGAGTACTGGATTAGGAGGATGAGATAGCTCTGAGAGAGCTACTTCTGCATAATTTGAGGGATATTTGACAGTTCTTAGAAAGTTAACTAAAAGAAATCCTTCACTCTGAGTTGGTAAGGTGAAACAGCCATGACAAAGACTAATGAAATCCTAGAATATGCAAGGCAAGACATTTTCAGTAAAGAAAAGCCATTAAAGACTCTGTAGAAAGCTCTAGTGAAACCTTATCTGAAATATGGATACTACAGTTATTATCTAAAAAATTAATTGTCTGGGGAAAAATGCAGAGAGAAATAACTATGGAAAGGAGGGAAATTCCAAGTCTTGCTTATTAGAAGCTAGAATTGGTTTTTATTCAACCTAGCAGGGGAAATAAATATCAAACATCAGAATAATGAAACAGGATCTTCTAAGAAAAAAGTATATTTTATATATGACAGCAACACAAAGACTGTCTTGAGTCATCTGGGAGACCTAATATTCTTGACACATTTGATTTAAAAAAACCAAACATCCATGGGGATGACCATTTTCCATGATCACAGAGTTTGAAATAGCCATATGCTGAAATATAATGGAAACTTGCTGGAGGAGGGAATCAGGATTTGGCTCAGGTTGAACAGAAGATACTCAACACCTCACAGAGTTAGACACACCATCATCCTCTAACATGAGACATAGCTAGGTTCTTTTCCTAGCTTTTTTGTCAGAAATTCACAGGTTTATTTGGTAGACATTTTCATCAGTCACACTCTTAAGCAAAATAACGTCATTTTTTAGTAATGTACTGAATCTGAACTTTTCCCTGCAGTTAGTTTCCTTGGTTCAGCAATTTTAATGGATTTTTCTAACAAAGAAAAAATAAAGAACAAAGCTGGCAGAAAAAAGGTCAATAAATACATTATACCATCTATCAGTGGTTGTATTTTTTTTATCAACTTCATTATGAACAAGGGTTAACACACTAAGCTTAGTGCAGCATGTGTTCACCAATATCTAAATGAATCCTTGGAAGCTGGCAATTCCATGGCTGCTGATGTTGGCACGAACATACTTTGCATTAGTTTGTCGCAGCTGGAGATCTTGATTCACAGACATGAAAAGAATCAAAATTATTTCCCTCCTTTCCTGCCTTCTTTCTTTCTTTCCTTCCTATTTATAAGCCCATTTGAATCACAAAGTAAAATTGTGAACCAGCAGAAAAATGTTGGCTGTGGAATAGGAGGCATACAGACCATTACACAGAAAATTTGATAATCAATTGTTAATCCATTGTTAATGTGGGGGCCAGATTGAAATGTACGTGTACCCAGAGGACTGAGAGACTTTGCATCCAAAATTTAGAGTCTCCAGGGGTGATAATGAAATAGCTAACTTCTAAGTATCTGAATACCCGATCTTAACGCACCACTTAAGCTTTAACCTTTCTCCTGAAATAAATTAGGCACCAAAATAAAAGTTAAGACTACAGACGTTGTATTGAATCTGGTCCACGTGTACTTTCTTCCTTTAACCTCAGCGTGCTGAGGGTGACAGGGCAGAAGGCTTTCACTGAGATCTTTTCCACTCCTATCAAATGCTTGAAGAAACACTGAAAACTACTGTGCAGCAGACAACTACTATACAATCAGTTCTTATTAGTCTCCATTTGAGGATAAAATGGGGGAAGGATAGCTCGTGGAGGATGAAAGAGAAAAATAGCAAACACAAAGCTGGTGCATTTGGAGGTTGAACGCCACGCATGTATGGAAGGATGCTCGCAATACCTGTAAGCAAGCTAAATACAGAATGTCAGAGGAAAAGCTATTTGATATCCTACAGATAAAATTAGCTGCTTCTTTTATTGAGGTCTGTGTAATGACAATAATAATAATAATTTGACAGGCATTATGACAAGGACAGTTTCCGTACTGTGTCCATACTGTGTATTTTGTTCACACCGTTATCTGTTGCCAACCAAATAATTTAGCGTCCCTATCCTATAGTTCCAGCTCCTGTTGACACCAGACAGAAGACATCTCCAGAGCAGAAAGTCTGTGCTTCCCTAGCAACCCACTTTCTGGCAGGAGTCCCTTTGCCCTTCTGCGAGGACCAAAGTGGGGGGAGCTGTGAGACCCCTCTAACAACCTTTCTGATGGAGGGAGAAAGGAACTGCGCTTCTAGGATCCAGGACCAAGATTCGTTTAACATCTCTTTGGCAGGCACTGGGTAACCAAACTCCTGCTCATGAAACTGCTGCTTTTGCTTATTTTAAGGAATATTCAACACTTTCAGGGGCCTAGCCCCAAGTTTGTAACCTCTGCTTTAAAGATCTCACAGTTTACAGAGATTATAACTTCTGTTCTATTAATGACATGGATATTTGTCATACTGATGTGGCAGACAAGTGTGTGTTCTTTTTGCCTCAATCAGGTAAAGATTTATCTCAGACTTACGCGAAAGCCACAGTGTAAAGATACAGTCTGAATCTATTTCTCAGCTTTATCTTGGCCCAGCATATGTCAGCGTACTTACAGATTGGTTAATCAGAATTCCTCCGGCATTTTGTCCTGTCTAATACCAAAATCATTAATCTTACGTCTGCCAGATACTCTGCAGATCTGTTGTCACTGGGCACACATTAGCAGTATGACTGCCAGCACTTAGTGAGCAGCAACAGCATTAATTTCATTTGCAAGATTTTTTCCAGACATACATTCATCTGGTCTGATGCCTGTTTCTTGCTGAGCTTTAACAATGCTAGGAATTTCATGGACAATAATTGTAATAAATCTACTTTTTTGGGAGGAAAACTTGAAGTATGAATATTAAAATCCAAATTATGCTAAAGTCTGGAATCAAAGTTACACTTTGAAAAAACAAAGTTTTATCTTTCTGACAAGAAAACAAATGTTTCAATAGCCTACTTAATTAGAAACAAGTTACTAAGCTATGCAGTTATTAATTAATTCACATACATGTTCTCCCTGACACTTTGGTATATGCATAGCTATGTGCATACCTATATAAAGCATGAACCTACATGAGGATGCAGGTGTGTAAGAGTGATAGAATCTGGACATATTATCTAACATTTAAAGCTGAACAGAAGCAAGCTTTCTGCCTTGCAAATGTCTTAAAATTTGTATTCTGTAAGCGTTGCATCGATCTATCAAACAGTCTACAAATATCTCTCTTAACTTTCACACAGAACCCTTACTCTCCAGCGGTGTCACATTTGAAAATTGAATTTGTGGCCCACTGCTAAGCTGTGAATTGTGCACCTTGAAGCTCTTCCCTGGGCTCGATGCTTTCTGATCACAGAGAGCTGCTCATTGGAAAGGAAGGTGGTAACAGCACACACATGCCCATAGTTGATCATATTGAGTTGCTGCTCCTCTCAATTTATTGATTTTAGGATAGCTTCTAAGCCAAGAAGCCAAATTAAATAATTCTGTAACATTACCTTAGCTAAAATCCAGCCAGACACAGCACAAAACATCAAAAGTTGCTGAAATCAGCCTGGTGTGTAAAATTGTGTTGTATAAGCTCATGTATCTTCCTGCTTGCAGAAAGTCCACTACAATGCTGCTGGGCATAACTGTTATTACCCTTTATACACCAAGCAGCAATGAGGCTGAGGAACTGTGTTTCCTGTACAGAGGGCTGACAGGACACTTGATTGAATATGATTACTGAGTAAAAGGGTAAGGTAGCCTTTATATCTCCCCTGAACCAAGACATGCTATAAGTGCACATCTCAAGCCACTTTCTAAAATATTGCAGCCCTTTACCACAAACAGCTTATAAATACACTTCTAGTGTCTGAGTTTCAGAGTGACCGTGAGTCCACCAGAAGTCAATGGGCTCTGTGGTATTCAGTTCCCCTCAAAGTCTGGGCATAGTTTTCAACGGTGCTTTGTAGAAAGGGAAGATTGGAAAACAAGTATGAATATCACATAGTTTATAACTGTGCACACAAACCCGCATTTCCACATCCAAGTACTATCCTTTATATGTTCAAGCATGCTCAAATTTTATAAATGAACAAAAGGGGTTTCCGTTAAAAGACTGTCATTCTTTCTTCAGCCAGCTTGCTAAATTAAACGCAGCTTACTAAAAGCAAGGCAATTATCTCTACCAAAGAGCATTATGTATAAAGAACTGAATCAGACACTCTCAGATTAACGTCAAAATGCAATAGGAGCTTATCATCTTTGCTCAGACGTAAGACCAAAATAAAAAGAGCAGCGTTGATATTCATCCCTCAAGGGATACCTGTAGCAACTCAAAAGCAAAGCAACAGTGTGATCTAAAACTGTTTGTATCATGTAGTTACTATCTATCATTTGCCAGATACGTTTGCAATTTAACCATGAGATGTTGATCCCAAAGAAATCGCTACATGGAAAAAAAGATGTCCTTTCAGGGAACGCTGCAAAGAACTTCAGTGAAATGATTTAGTCCTTTGCTGAAATGCATTTTGCAAAAAACAATTCAAGCATAGGTTTTTTAAATGCCAAGTAACCAATTATAATAGTTTAATCTCAAAAAGATCTGTTTTGCTAAATGCCAGTTCACAATTAAGTTGAAAAATCAGGACAGATATCCTTATGGCGAAGGAACTATGCCTATAAAATACGGAAGGTATGTCAATGTGTGGTTAATTAAATGTCAATATAATATAACCAATGTACAGTTAATTACATTACTTACCACAGTTCCTACATGCCTACAATAAATTTAAGATTCTAATTATTCTATTAAGTAAATAATTTCCAAAAACTGTGACAGAAGAGGCAAATTCTTATTTTGATTTTATTGTAATCAGCCTAGTGATATTTCCTTTTCACATCATGAAGCAATAATTTATGGCGTGGTGCAAATAATTCAGATTAATTCTAAGAATATCAAAATCATTTACCTGTTTTGAACATGCTCATTCCTGTGTCCTAAAAGCAGGGAAGTGTATTTCCATCTGATCTCTTAAACATAACTTTTAACCAGATTTTGGTTTTCACCTCCCTGTATGCTCCTCATACACCTCCTCTAGAATCACACTGACAACAAGATTGTTTAGAGTTCACCTTCATGAATGAGAGTTCATGGCATGTGCTACTGGATGAAAACAGATACTCTTAGGAAACTGATCTTTACTCACAGACTATGGACTGGAAATGCAAAACTTGTCTCTCACATAATGGGACTCGATATGTGGAGACTGAGCAGTGTTAAGAGGAGTTGGGACTAACGGCTGCACATGCAGCCCTGGCTGGCTGACCTGTTTCAAAAAATACAGGCTGAGGACTAGTTACATAGAAACTAATGTTACTTAAGGAATAGTGTTGAGTCAAAATGTTGATATACATGTGGCAAAAACCACAAAGACAAGTCTGAAAGACCTGCAGTCGCTGCAATTTCTAATTTTCATGTTCTCTCAGAGACATTTTTCAAGAGTAGAAATAATATCTGGAAACATATTGACCATGTAAGGAAAAATCACTGAAGCTGCTTACAAGCAAGAAAGATAACACATTCAGAAAAAGCTCATTTCCTCCTTGCGGGGGTGTGGGTTGCCCCCTTTGCTCCCATGGGATGTCTCCCCTGCAGTACGCTCTTTTGGTAAGTACTGTGAATCAGCAATCAAAGCATATGTGCTGGTGAAAGTTGCTAAGCTCTTTTTGAGAGGTACAGATGGCTGCTCCTGGAAATCCTCTTCAACACAGAATGGCAGAATGGCTGGAATTGGGAGGGTTCTCCAGAGATCTTCTGGTCCAGTTCCCCTTTTGGCTGTCTGCTTTTAACAGTCACATACAGACTACTTATATCTGTAGCATGCTTCTAGCACCTATTAATAATTTCGCTATCTTTTATAAACTATTGATAAATCGAGTCCTAGTACAAAGTGTAGCCAAAAATCCAGCTTTTTCCTGCCTGGAAGTACAGCTCTAAGAACATGGCCATAGAGGTAGGTACAGAGCACCTGGGTCTTGGGCTCAAGCCAAAGTCAGGTGAAAGACCCTTCAACCAGCCCGAATGCACTGGAAGACTTGACCTCTGGATCTCAGTAGGATGAAAGACTGGCAACAAAGCACATCCAATGCGCAGTATAACTAACCCGCAGTGCAACACTAATATTTTACTAGTGAATTTAACTGAATATTATGCTTAATTGACTTTAACGAAACACATTACAGTGGTGCTTCGTGTGCACAGTTAAAATAAAGGCTCTTCCTAGATTCCTAGTTGCCTATTTTGTGCCCCTAATACATTAGTTTAGTTAAAAATTTGGCTCATTTTGCCAGAATGCGTCATAGTAATACCAAAAATTTATTCATTCATTTAATTTCATTTTACATCACTGTCTGTTACACAGCCTGGTTTTAAATCTCCTGCACCTGGAGTGTAGAGGAGCAGAGTTATTTGATTATGGATGACTCTGAAGACTGCAGTTTCCTAGGGTTATATATTTCATGTTTTCTACGTCCCATGGCATCTCCCCCGGGATGGTGCAGAGGAAGACTGCTTGCCTAAAGGAAGCACTGCAGCTGGCTATTCATACCTCGCTCAGCTGGAATAATAGTTTCTATTTGTTCAAAAGATAATGCTTTATTTGTTCTGGTTACTACTGAAGTGTGCTTTAGTGGTTTACTGACCCTCTTAATACACAAGAACTTAATCTTTCAGCAAGAAAGGAAGCTGGCATTTGTTCAAAAGTGAGCGCACACTGGTACACGCGATAAAATAAGATTTGACCCGCCTCAACTTCCATTCCTGTTTAATCATTCTCCCACACAGGGATTGCTGGATTAGGATTAACTTCCAAAAATTATCAGCAAGAGCAAAAACTCACAGCAGGCACGTTTGCTATTTTTATTCGAATTTGTAAAGCTGTATTCGAAAATCCTATCACTTAGAGCTTTCATTTTTGCAAGACACGCAAATCCCTTCTGTGTTCATCTTCTACAGCTTTCACTGAACGGGAAAAGAATAACACACACTGTTTTTCTAATCTCATCAAACATTCAGTTTACTTAAATTGCACATTTTAAGTACCTCTTCCACTCAGACTCCACAGTTCCCTGGCATCCTTTGTTCACCTTCTCATTTGGTTATCTCTTAGGCAAAGCTTTATGGAGATAGAAATGTCCTTCGCATTTGGCTGATACATGCAGTCGTTACTCTTAGAAGGATGGATGTCAGTTTAGAGTGAGAGTCTTCATGTCCTAATGGAGGGTGCTCCAGAATATCACAGGTGCTTGGGAGATCCTAATTTTCTCTTCCACTTACAACTGTACAAAATTATTATGGGACACATAAGGGTAACCAACATTTTTCACTCTGTCCACACCTGTCCCCAGATGACAATTATTCCATGAGAGGGAGAGGTCAGTTAGTGAAAAACAAGGAAACCTCAGTAGGACAAGCCACAGACCTACTTTTGGGGGTAACATCAGTATTTGTAATAGTATAGATATGTGTAATGATAGTACCCCAAAACTAACCTAAATCATGAACCACCCAGCTAATAACTTCCTAACACACAGTAGAGACAGATTGTGCCTCAGAGATTAAACTCATCATAGAAGATACATACAATGGGAATATTATTGGGTGGGGGAGAAAGCTAAGAGTTGAAACAAGCCTAATACCTTTGTTCAATATAACAAAAAATGTAAAAGATCCTCTTGCTTGCTTTCAAGAAGATAAATGCTTTCAGCATGGTAACTCTTCGGAAGCAGCTGAAGGGTTCTAAAAACATGGAATAACAGTATTATCTTTTTTCTTAACTGGGTGTCAATGTTGAGGTTGTGATTCATATATTTAGTTGAGCAAGTCTTGCTGTGATGTGGTACTGGAAGAGACATATTAAGTGATAGGGTTGAAAGAAACAGCTACCATTTGCAATGATGTATTTTTGCTTTTTGTACATGTCTTAAATGTTAAGTAAAGAAGTTTGTAGAAAACATAGAACAGCTGGGATTAAGCTTATACTTTCTACAAGCAATAGAGGCTAACTGTTTCAGCTACAGTTTCCTCTCAGTTGAACTAAATTAATAACTCAGTAGAAATCATTCTCCCTATGTTTCTTGTTCAGCATCTTTTCTTTTAAAGCTGATTATTGCAGTTCCTGAATAAGTAGGGGATATAAGAGACACTTGTAATATTTTAAGACTTCCAAACTGAGCTGTTAGTTTCTAATTGGTTTACAGGAAAGCACTGGAGAAGTCAGTTACAGCCATACTGAAGGAATTACTTAGACTGATATAGCAATCGGCTCATAACTCCCTTGCACCTTCAGTTCTTGATTTAATCTCACTCGACACTGCTGAGGGGAAGAAATAGCATCTTAATAAACTAACTCTCTGAATCTTTTCTACATCTACTAAGAAAACACTACTGAAGCTGCTCTGCTTTGCATAAAATACTTACATAGTCCCCAGATAAGAATCTGGACTCAAGTAAGTTAACCATTGGATCAAAGAGTCATTCTGGTGCTCTCCTGGCAAAGGAAGATCTAAACTTAAACAAAGTGGTACAGCTTTGGCAAAAGAAACAGAATCCCACCTAAGAACACGCAGTGGTTCAATGGTTAGGCACTGTCCTGAGAGGCAAGAAACTGCACCTAGTCCTTGTTCCAGATGTGGAGAGACCCTGGTAATTAGGCATATAATCAGCTCAGCACTACAAGCACATGGCTTATTATACAGCTCTCCAGGGTCAACTTTCAGGCAGCAACAAATTTAGGGCACTGAGGATTTAATTTTGTACTTAAAAACATATCATTAACGCAATCTATTAGAAATCTAAGTATTTTTGTGAATTAATGCTTCTTATCTCAATCCTTTATATGCAATATAGACTGCAAGACAGGGACCCACTGTAAGCTAAGATCAGGTTTGTGACCACCTGAGGAACATGAACATACATAAGTCTATGGGACCTGAGGAGATGCATCCCAGAGTCCTGAGGGATTTGGCTGATGTAGTTGCCAAGCCACTCTCCATGACATTTGAAAAGTCCCGACAGTCAGGTGAAGTCCCTGGTGACTGGAAAAAGGGAAACATTGCACCCATTTTTAAAAAGGATGGAAAGGAGGACTCTGGGAACTACTGACCTGTCAGCCTCACCTCTGTGCCTGGGAAGATCATGGAACAGATCATCCTGGAAGCTGTGCTAAGGCACATGGAGGACAGGGAGGTAATTCAAGACAGCCAGCATGGCTTCACCAAGGGCAAGTTCTGCCTGAACAATAGAGTGGTAAAGTGGCCTTCTAGAGTGGAGTGACTACATCAGTGGGCGAGAAAAGAGCTATGGATATCATCTCTCTGAACTCCTGTAACGCATTTGACACGGTCCCCCACAACATGCTTCTCTCTAAATTGGAGAGATACGGATTTGATGGGTGGACTGTGCGGTGGATAATGAATTGGCTGGATAGTCACATCCAGAGGGTATGATCAACAGCTCGACATCCAGATGGAGATCAGTGACAATTGGTGTCCCTCAGGGGTCTGTACTGGGACCAGTGTTGTTCAATATCTTCATCAATGACATAGACAGTGGGATTGAGTGCACCCTCAGCAAGTTTGCAGATGACACCAAGATGAGTGGTGTGATTGACTGGCCTGAGGGGTGGTATGCTATCCAAAGGGACCTGGAAAAGCTCAAGAAGCGAGCCTGTGACGACATAATCAGGCTCAACAAGGCCAAGTGCAAGGTCCTGCACCTGGGTCAGGACAATCCTCAGTATCAATACAGGTTGGGAGATGAAAAGATTGAGAGAGCAGCCCTGCAGAGAAGGACTTGGGGGTCCTGGTGGATGAAAAGCTCCACATGAGCCGACAATGTGCACTCGCAGACCAGAAGGACAAATGAATCCTGCAATAAAAGAAGCACAGCCAGCAGGTCGAGGGAGATAATTCTGTCCTTCTACTCCACTTTGGAGTATTGCATCCAGCTCTGGAGTTCTCAGCACAAGAAAGACATGAACCTGTTGGAGTGCGTCCCAAGGAGAGCCACAAAAGTGATCAGAGGGATGGAGCACCTCTGCTATGAAGAAAGGGTGAGAGAGTTGGGCTTGTTCAGCCTGGATAAGAGAAAGTTCCAGAGAGACCTTATTGTGGCCTTTCAATACATAAGGGGGGCTTATAAGAAAGACGGGGACAGTCTTTTTAGCAAGACCTGTTGTGACAGGAGAGGTGTAATGGTTTTAAACTGAAAGAGGAGAGATTTAGACTAGAAATAGGGAAGACATTTTTCACAATGAGGGTGGTGAAACTCTGGCACAGGTTGCCCAAAGAGGTGGCAGAAGCCCCATGCCTGGAAACATTCCAGTCAGGTTGGACAAGGCTCTGAGCAACCTGATATAGTTGAAGATGTCCCTGCTCGATAGATTTAATGTTTAAAACTGAGGTCGCATGACATTTGGTTCCTGGCTCTGTTACTGCTCTGCTTTTTGAGCTTGAGTTAGTAATTCGCTTTTTCAGCCAGCAGAATAGATATGATGCTATTTTTCACGTTTATCTGTTTCTGAAGCCTAAAGTACATCTAAACCCTAAAGATGATGCTCATAAACTACAAACCCTTAGAGTTTTCATCCACCCCAGAGTGTCTGAAAGATGTTTTGAGCATACAAAGTACAACTTCAGCTTCAGAATTACCAAAAAATCTGCAGAGAGCAGACTTTTTATATCCATTCTCTAATCAGCAAAGACACAGAATACGCCAAGCACCATGCCACAATAATTTGTCTAGAACTAAATAGAAACACATTGCTTTGGGGGAAATGTTCATAAAAATTGTTTCCACTGTACCTGCTTCATCAGGTACTTCCTACATAATCCAGCTTGGTACTTTGCAACTAAGTCAAGTTCTTTAACACAGTAACTTTCCTTCTTCTCTCCCTCTGCCAGTCAAATAATATTAAAATTGTTCTTCTACACTCCGCCAGACAGCTGTAAAATGCTCACTTTTCTCTTAAAAAATAGACATGACATGCTCTGTAGTCTGTCATCATATCATGTGTGGCATAATCCCCACTCTGCTATGTCAGAAACGTAGCGTGTATGCAGTTGTCTATCACTTATTTATGCTCGTTAATCCTTCGATGAAGTCAGTGAGCCAAAATAGAATCTGAAAAATAGATGATCCTTTGAGAGCTTTATGAGAGGGCACTCAGACATGCAGCCATTTAAAGAAAAATACAGTATGGAAGTATGAAGAGAAGAACAGGTATCACAGAAGGACATGCTATTTCTAATTTCAATTTCCATTAAAATAACAATCCCCATTTTTGGTTATATGTCAATAAAAACAACCTCTTCAGCTTAATGGCAACCTTACTGTAAGCTTTATGCAGCTGAATGAACTTGAAACAAATAAAACATTGTTATTCTATTAATTCATTTAAGACTTATAGTGCAAGATCAACAACTCTGTCCTTGTCATGAATGGGAGTAAGACAGCAAAATGCCATCTTGGCTTTTTTCATTAAATTATACACATATACCATCTATTGATAACATAAATTATTTTATATGTCTGTAGAAATGCACCCCCTTAGATCTATGTCTACATTAAAAAATACAAACCAGATGTCATAAGAAAGACTGTTTTTCACTATTTAGGAGACACAGCATATTTGTGAAAATTTATAATGTGACTGAGGGAAGTTTGAGTCTCCCAAGCGCTGAAGAAAATTCCCCAAATCATGAAATTTCTTAAACATTCAATGGATTTTTGCCTTAATTAAAAATACATATATTGTGTGCTCCTTGATTTGAATCTCCAGATGCACATTTTACATGGCTTCAGCCATCTTTGACTTCAAGTTGCTCCAGGGGAGGTTTAGGTTGGGTATTAGGAAAAATTTCTTTACAGAAAGTGTTGTCAAGCATTGGAACAGGCTGCCCAGGGAACTGATGGAGTCAACATCTCTGGAGGTATTTAAAAGACATATAGAAGTGGTTCTTGGGGACATGGTTTAGTGATGACCTGGCAGTGCAGAGGGAGTGGTTGGACTCGATGATCTTAAAGGTCTCTTTCAACCAAAACAATTCTGTGATTGTATGATCTTTCCCTGCAGCCCCAGGACAAGAAAATTTCCTTCCTTGCAATGAAATCTGAGACTCATTAATTTAATGACTGCAGTAGTTGTTGTAAATGTACGCGGTTGCAAGGCTACCAACAAAATCTTGAGAACAGGCCATACTGGCACAGCTCAGAGTGGACTAATGGGCCAGCTGTGGGCCTCCAGCATCTTCACAGACAGAAACAGCAAAACCTTCCATCTGACTAATTATCTTGCTTGGGTTTTGTTTTGGTATCACACCTTCAGTCAACTTCTTAAATAGTGTTTGTTAGCTAAAAAGAGTGTCCAGTAGGAAGTGGTACATTGAGATATACAGCATCAACAACTTTAAAAATGCTTGGCATAGATACATCAATGCATGGATACATCAATGCATGGATACTTGCAGTAAGAAGTGAGCGTGATACTCACTGAAGGTCAGTATTTTAAGGAGTGACTTTAAGCCACTAGAAAATGGAGACATTACACTTTAACTATCTACAGTTATGTTTAGGTTTCAGAAAAGAAGATGCAATGAAAAAAGTCATCATCTACCCTTCCTACATAAAGAGCCTTTGGTAGTTGAGAGATGTCACTTTCACCTTTTGACATAAATATGCTTTTGCCACAAAACAAATTACACATAAATTAGTGTCCATCAAAATACAAATACAGATAACCATTTGTGAGTGGAGTATCATGTACAAATTTTAAAGATTACAGCTACTTTCATCTTGATAATAGAATTGAAGCTGACATACAGAGCTCATGGACACATGCATAGTTAAACCTCTGTACAGCCTTTGACTATGAGTCTTTCTTAGCAAGTAGTGCTGAAAAGCAAGACCAAGTGTCTGTGAAGCAAAGCAGCGTGCAATAAATTGGGCTGATTGGAGGTTTGCTTCAAAAGCAAACTTTTGATCTAAAGTGCTGGAGGAACTCATTTTTCTCCTTTGCGTAAGGACCTCAGCAGTTCTTATCCATAAGGATTAAAGAAGGTAATCAGAGTATTAAAGAAAGGAAAAAAAAGAAGATGCATTTACTGCTTTCCCAACTGAAGGTAGCCTTCAGGCAAGTAACAAGCAACAAGAGAAAAACAGTTTTGAAGATGGATGACTGTTTCGCTAAATTATTTGTGCAGTCAGCATCATTGCAGCATGTTTTTAATTTCTTCATTTTTTGGCTTACAGATTTGACTAGGAGATGTGAAAATCTTTCATCTAAAAAAGTGTGATGCCATGCATGGGCAAATGCATAATATGATCGGACTGTCCTTTCACACCACTATATTATGTTTTTTTCATGATGCATGTAATGATTTTGATGAAGAATGTGTAAAGTTTGGTGGTCAAACTGGCATATCCAAAGCAGGCAGAAAAAAGGAAATAGAGGTTTTGAGCTAGAAGAGAAAGGCCACAAGTGTTGCATTTTGGAGATGAGAGGAAGCAGACCACGTAACAAGAGAAAGTAATAATATGGAGGATGTGGCAGTTAGGCAATCACAGGATGTGGCAGTCAGGCAATCACAAGCACGACACCTACCCTCAAACAGGTACAACAATCCCTGTTCAAACACGTAGATTTGCTTGCCGTCAAAGTTATACAACAGAATTACCATGCTACTACATTTTTTTTTCAGTTTTCCAAACACAGTGCAGTAAATAACATGTGGAAATGTATGCAGCTATGCTCCTTCTCAAAACCTTCTCTGTTCGACTGCAACTAGTTCAACTCTTTAATGTAGCAAACACCATCCTAAGCATTGTAACGCACTCTGATACAGATTTTCAGACCAAAAGGCATGAAATTTTCATAGAAAGGGGCAAATTTATCTTGATTTATCTAACAGTGAAAGAAATATTCATCACTAAGAACACTGCCATCCTCCAGCAATGACTTCATTCTCATGGAGAAGTCTTTGTCACTGGATTTCTCCCACATCAGTCATGGGTTGTTGCAAAAGTCATACTCTCTAGATATTACAGCAGCGAAAATATCTAATTATATCATGTGTATCATATCTTTTTTTAGGCAGCAGGAAGAACACAGAAGTACCTCTTTTCACACTGATAATTATATACATACATGGAGACAGGAGTAGGCAGAGGAGCACGAAGAAGACATAACAAATCAAAAGAAAGCAATGTGTCTAGTATTCCTATCCCTCTGAGTTTGGTATGAAACCAAGAATTGTATAGTCTGATATACTCTTTGTGAAAGTCATCGCTATTGTACGATTCAGAGAAATACAATTAATTGCTTTAGGCTGACACTTGTTTTAACTCTGCTACTATGCAATCAGAGAGATGGTTACAGAGTCACAGATCTAGAAGGCCCACCCACTGCCCTGAAGTTAGGATGAACTATCCTTATACCATTCATAGCACATTTGTCTGCTGAGTACTTCTCACGGTGGGGATTCGTCCACCTTCCCAGGCTGCATATTCCAGTGCTTTGCTATCCTTGCTAATAGGAAGGCTTAACATGTAAGCCAAGTCTTCTCTGTTGCAATCTAAGCCCATCATTTTTCGTCCTGTCCTTAGCAGACATGAAAAACAGTTTATCCTCTTTCAAATCAGTGCAGCCCCTTATATACTTAAAAGATTGTTCTTACACCCTTTCCTCTATTTTCACTTCAGTTCAATCACTCCTGACAAAAATATACTCTCTAAGCCTCTGATCAGCTTCCCACAAAGACCTTGCCGAGACTTCATATGACTAACCCATTTCTTGAAATTTGGACGCTCAGCAATGAGTTCTGTTTTTCACTAAAAGCCCAGTATATGCTGAATAGAGTAGGATTCTTTCACATGCTACATAGATTATATCCCCATCTCTACATCACCTCGCAGTGTTTGTCTTGCTCACTACAACATGATATTGGTGACTCATAGTTGACCCAAGAGCCAGAATAAGCTTCAGATCTTTTCTCTAGAAAAATGCCATTTAATTACATTAGGGAATGAAATTGCCCTTTCACAGCAAAACTTCAAGTAGTGACAAACCTCAAATGACCTCTGCTTGGACCTACACATTTGCACGTGGAATTTTGTATGCATAGCACTTACGAGTTTCTATTGACTTTTGAATGACAGTCTTCCTGAACAAACACTCGAGCCTGAAGTTTTGCTTCAGACCTGGAATCTGTGTTAAGGCCTTTTTTGAAAACCTGGATTTCAATACTGAAAACCTTGCATGGCAAGTACCAAGCCACAGACATGGGCCCATGAAAGCAGGCAATTCAAAGCTGATGCATAAGGAACGAAGCTGATAGATGAAGAATGCATGATGAAAGAGAGAAATAGGCAGGGAATTAGAAATGGATAAACAAAACAAAAAGTTCTTACTAAAAGGAAACCAAAATTCAACATGCTGAAGGCTCAGAAAAGGATCGTGTTCAGCTCTTCAGTTTGTCACCCTTGTGTCAGCAGTTTTCTCTTTTGGAGCGGTCTGCTCTTCCTGCTGCCAGCAGGTGTCTTGTAGGTACCGCAGAAATGTGCAAATAATGTCAAGCAACTTGAGATGAAGCATTCTGACAGCGCCACTGGTTTGGCAAGAGGGCTGATCAGGGTGATGAATGAGAGGCTTTGCTCTCAATCGCAAACACGCTTTGCTTACAAACTCTGTGCTGGTGACAGATTTGGGCCCAAATAAATTCCCCATTGGGTGGCAATTATAACCAACTTGCAAATTTTTCTGTTGATTTTTACTTCTGTGGCTTTATTACTTTTGTGCAATCCTAGGGTCATCTCAGAAAAAAGTGTCTGGGTCAGATCCTAGAATCTGCACCTCTTTTTTCATTCACTTCTAGTGCTTCTCTAGGAATAAAAGAGTGAAAACAAACTGCATAGAAATTGAATAAGAAACTTACTCTGTGGCTTTTAGTTAGAGAAATTTTATAGCATGAAGATTCGTGAAGTTATGTTTCTACATATGTTTAGTCACTAGAATGGTAAGCAACAAATAAATACACTAATCCATTGCAACTAAGGAAATTTCTGCACAGTACATCTCATTGGTATATGATTTTCCACCTGTTCTAAGTCAACATCAGTTAACACTAAGATACAGTTATGAAAAAATATGAGATGATTCTTCCCTGCATTTACGGCTACCTATATGGAAGGAGAACTTCAGCAGCTGATAGAAACAACTCCTGAGCGATAAACTAATTAATCATTTTTCAGGAAAAAAGCGTGATTATTTTTTTCTTGTGTTTGTAAAATTGATAAATAAGTAATCCAAGGATTAAAGTCTGAAGACAACAGAGCTGTTTATTTGGGCAGTGAGAGCAGCACTGGGAATTAAGTGAATAATTCTAGTAAGACCTCTGACTACAGAACTGTTGTCATAGTGTTCCATAAATATACAATCTCTGTAAAAATACTGAATATTGTGTATAAATACCTTACGAGTGGTCCCTTCTACTATAGATTTCCCCCAGCCTTGGCATCACATCTTCTAGTGGGCCTTATCAAGGGGCATAAAGCCCTCTAATTCAAATCAGGCATTACCAAAAGCTGGCACGCTAAAGCTTGAAGTTGAAAAATGTGTTTAATTGTCACATTTTCAGGGCTGAGTTGTGCAGAGTCGGAGGCAGGTAAGTCCCTGGCAGCTTTAGGGAATACAAGAGACTAACACTTAAACCTCCAGAAGTGATCCAGCTCAGGACAGGCTTTCTGGACTCACTGGGGCAGTCGGACCGCAGAAGCAATCTGGCAGTCTGTCTCCCTTAAGTCCTGGCTGTCAGGCACCCATCCGCCCCAGCTCTGCACTCTGCCAGCTCTGCTCCCTAGGCCTGCTTGTGCTAGTGGGCAGGTGTTGCAAGCTACAGCCTACAGACACTCCCAGGCACCCAAAGGCACGTGGCCATGTGTGCAAAAACATGTAGCCATCAAGCCTAAGCGAGTTTCCAAGGATCTCACCAAATGCAGTGCGACAGGCTTCAATGTGAAGCCATAATGTCACAACTGCTGACACCTGGCAGTAAGTAGAAGATAGCTTGGCAGCTTAGTGAGTCTGCCTTCACCCCAATTACATCAGTGTTTTAGCATGGGCTTCAACAACGAAGGCTTCCACTCCAGGCAATCACAAAGTGTGCATTTGAAGAACAATGTGAATACTAGCAGTGCTCTGAAAATTGAGGACAGATGCTGAAGCTTTAATATCTCTTCTTAATCCACTAAAGAAAGAAGAAAAACTCCTCCAGAGTCCTTTCTAAACAAGACAGAAACATTAAATCACTAAAGATCTGTGTCACAAGGTTTTACATATTGTCAGGTTGTGGCAGCTCTGGGCATATGAGGCAACACTGTTCCGTATTGTTGTTTAAATACAGATTTTCTTTCTCATCTCCATCTAGTTCTTCTTCCAGATCCATAATAATAATAGTTGTAGTAAAAATAGAACTTATATTAGAAAGAGGATGAGCAGCCTATCCATTTGGGATTAAGACATGAATAGTTGACATCAAGGGAAACTTTATAAAATATTTCCTGGTGCTATTATATTCACTCGGGCTCCAAGGAAAGTTATTATCAATACTTCATACTGAACTCTTACCAGTTGCCTTGAGGACTTCACTTTTATGAAAAATTACGAATAGTTTAAGATCAAAAGATTCATATTAGCATTTAAAATTTGTCTTCAGGATAAAATTAATAACTAAGATAATAGACCTGCTTATGAAAGATAATTGTCTCTGAAGAAGAACAGTTAATGTTATATTTATTAAGTAGGGAAAGTGAGCACACATAAAGATTAGCAGTGTAATAAGCCATGTATGAACTGCTATCATGGGAAAATCATGTAAATATGCCGTCTTCATATTTAGGTTCTTTTCTATATTTCTGTGATTAATAAAATTAGAATAAATATTCATATAATAATTTGGCCATATTTTATTGGATCTTTTATATTTGTACAATACTTTTTTATTAATAATTTTCAATAAACTGTTATAAAATTTGAGCTGTGACCATCAAAGAAGTTCAATTATCTCTCATTTGATCATCCATTATCTTGCCAAAGGGAAGGAAAATTAGTTCCTCTGAAAAAAATGGTTGACTTAATAAGGCAGCAAATGCATCCCATAGCCTAAAAAAACAGTAGTAAAAGGAGAAAAAACAATGACCGGTGTGCGCCTTGAGAAGAAAGCCTACTATTCTAACAAGAAGGGGGAAAAAAATTGCCAAGGGACTGTTCTTCAAAAGCTCATTTTCTACCTTGCCAAACTCTACATCATCACTGTAACTGTGACCTTACACAGCAGGCACCGTTGCCTGGAAGAGTGGTGGTGTAGAATGAGGATAAATGGCTGATACGCAGCCATTTGTGCAGTCTTGGAAAGAGGTTTTTTCCCAGCAGCTATCTACAAAGTACAGGGCTGGGAACGGACAGAAAGCATGTGCTTTTGGCAGAATAGGAATTTATAGAGCGCTGCCGTGCAGCTAAGGACAAAGAGAGCTTTGGTGCCAGGTGTAACAGGGAGTTGATGGGATAGTCACCATCTGGCTCAAGACATGACATACCTATGCAGATAAAAAATACAAATTTCAAGGACTTGAGATAGTGCTGTCTCTGTAGGGACTGTGGCACTGTGCCTAGTCTGTGAATTGCCAGAGAGAGGAAGATGAAGCCAAGACTTTAGCACCTGCACTCAGGCCTCCTCTGACAGCAGAGACCTAAACTGGTTTCTGCCAGCCTGTCTACATAGCCAAAAAGTGACATACTTCTCCCATCAAAGAGTCTATCCCGGACAAAGCTTGTGAGGTACGATCATTTGGATATATTGGAGTACAACTGTACATACGCAGAGTATTTTGTCTTCCAGCAGGAAGCACAGGCCCCTGGTAACGAAGCCAAAAATCGCTTCTGAATGAGAGCTCAGCCTATAGTGAAGCTCATGCATGGCTCCTTGCACGTCCCACTGGAGGTATCCTGCACTGAGGGTATCTTGCTGTTATATTTAGGAGTTTTCTGAAAAAGGATTCTCCAGGCATGGCATACTTTGTCACTTAAGATGCACTCAGCAAAATGGAACGCCCAAGCACACTGAATTTCTTGATTCCCAAAAGTCTGGTGGCTTTCTCTGCCACCCTCTCAGTCCAACACGGCACAGCTCACCAGGCGAGGTAAGAACAATGTCTTACACTCGGTTTCCTGGAGACTCACTCCAGCCCTTTCTCCATGGATTACTTCAAATTCCTCCGTGGATTACTTCAAATACAATCTATCTCCTTTACCCTCACAAAACCTTTCAGATCTTGTTACCATCCGACCTCACATTTCTCATTTAGTGCTAGGGTGTTGGCTGCTATCTCAGGCCAGCCACAGTTGCCACACAGATGCCATCTGCAGCATCTATTACATTTTGATGAAAGCATTTTCATGCCTTTCCTCATGCTACTTCTCACTTTTGAAAGGTGTTCCCCAGAAACACAGGCACAGCTATGCCATCCTTCCCCTTTATATCCCTATTTAAAATTTTTCTATGTCTAGATGTCAACAGAGCAATTAGCAGCAGTTATGCTCCTAGTATGCTGGTGGCTATCAGGATGGCTGATCTGATTTTTTCTCATATTATTTCCCCCTTTTTTCACTCCTCCTTCTGCCCAGGCACATCATGCATTGTCTACTGTTGTAGATTCCAAGCACAAGCTGCTGGGGACAGGAGCCCCCATTTTCTTTTGATTATGTTATGCTATGGCTAGTACAGCCAGCTCTTTAGTCTTAACTTGATCTCTTTTGCTACCCTAATACAGATTATTATATTTGGAGAATCCTTAAAATTGTCTCTGATATTGAAACAATACATTCCTTTGCAGCAGCAAAGAAATTAGCAGATTTCCTTCTCCTTTCAGATTAGTTATATTATCTCAGGAGCCTCCTAAGAGGTGCCAGTACCAAAGTTATTTAGGTATTCGTCAGTATTTAGCCCACACAGCAACGTTGTAAAGGAGATTTGTCACAGTACCAAATATTTCTATGTTGTGGGAATTTAATTATGTCTTGCCTGTTTCATGGAAACTGTAACCTAGATACAGAGCCACCAAACTGATAAACATAACTCAGTATTTGTCATGTTATAAACAACCATATTTCAGAGGAAATTACTTGAATTCATTTATATAACTCATAAGCCTTAAACTAAATTATGGCCACAAATTCTGCCTCAGCAGAGTTCTCTGAACTGTAATAGCAAAGGCTGCGATAAGGTCTGGGTTTTTTTGACTTCTAGAAAGAGTGAAACTTCCCTTTCTTCTTATAAGGTACATGTCAGCCTAAAGTAACCTTTTTTTATTATAAACCTCATTTTTCTGTAGACTTGAACTAAGTGAAAAAGAAAAGTGCTTCGGGTTCAAAGAAATTGCCACAGGTCAGGAGCAAATGATAAACAGTTTTGTTCAGTTATTTTATTCACGTGCAAGAAAAAGAACAGATTAAGACTGACTTTGGAATGTCTTCAGTTTCTATATGAAATTAAAATGTGACTGCTTCACACTTTTTTTCCAACCACTCAAGGTATTTCCTAGTGAAGAGCATCAGACTCCAATTTTCACAAGCAAGTACAATGGTAGCTCTAACTGTAGAGAGTACAGCTTTCTTTTTTCCAGCATCCTTACAAAGAAAGTATCCTGGAGTCTCTCTGGTTGATAAATGAATAATGAATTTAGCTCACTGTGCCTCAACAGAGGAAAACACACGATGAGAAAATATCAGAAATAGTACTAAATTTTCAAATCAAACATAGCCATTACAATTTCCCACCTATAGATGATATAAATTCATATTTGAATCCCATGCTGATATTGAATATTGACAACTTCACAAGCAAAACAATAAAAGTCCAACCCAGATTTGAAACTTGTTTTTATCAAATATCTAACTTCTTCGCATGCAGTGTTAGAGCACCACAGGAAAAGGGTCTACACCACAGAGACATAAACAAGTGCAGAAAGTCAGTGCTACTTTGCTTAAAGTTTGTGATAGTATCACCAAGGATCTTGCCATGTGTTTCAGTGTGACACAATCTTATTTTAACTCCAAAATGGTTGTGGATTTATGCATACCTCTGTACAAACAAAAAACAACGTTATTCTTAAATATCATATGATATTTAAATGATTTTGAAATAAAACAAACTTGCTGGATCAATTTCCCAAATTCAGCTGATTTACACTCGACACTGAGCTTAGAAGGAAATAAAAGAGAAAAAAAGTTACTTTTGTCATCTTCACCTTCTTTCCTTTGTCGTGTCTCTGGCAGTTGCAGGAGTGTCTTTTGAGAGCCTGTTCATTTCAAGGTGCTTCAGATTTCATCTGTACCACCTTTGTTTATCTCCAGTAATTAAACACTTAACAGGCTGACTAAAAATAATTCAAAGGAAGACCTTGTTCCACTCTATTAAGGAGTTTTCAGCATATCTGATACAAGTTATGCAGATAAAAGCTATATAATCATGCAATTAATTATTCTCTTTCCTTGTGTAAATGATCCATAAAGTTTTGTTACCAAGAGAAAAGGATGATCCTCTATTCACTGAGACATTAAAATTATTAGGCATTTAGATGAGAAAATATATACTTAATTAGGATTACCACTAGAACTTATAAAAGCCAAGATACTCAAGTAATTGATACCCAGTCTAACCCACCTGCTGGTCTTTTCATGTCTGATCAAGCCCAAAATAATAGTATTATTAACTCTTCATTTCTGGCCTTCATTGTTTTGTTATCTCCCTGAGAAGGTCATACTCCCTGTTTAGCTTTAGAATTAAATTGTATGCAGTCACTTGTCATCTTTCTCCACATTTTCACTTTGTTTCACATGATAAGTCTTAAGACTGACAGCCTTACACTTGATGAGTGTCTGAATAATGAAACTTTGTAGAGGTGGATGCCCAATGCCATAAATACCCATCAGACATGGTGGTTGTGATTGCCAGGTAGAAAGTTATTCATTCCAGTGAGATCACAAGTTTCTAATATAGGCTAGAAATCAATACTTGTGCTGACAGCTACTCACCAAAATTCACCTTCTCTTAGCGAATTCTCTCTTTTAGTGTTTAAATTTTTTGAGACTGCATTTTAGAATTTCTTGTGAATCCTTGTCCCACTGCCTTACCTGAGAGGAACCTAAAAAAAAAGCACATGGAAAGAAAAACAATTAGAAGGAACTGCTCAGTTTCCTGCCAAGTGCACTTTGTTTTCTATTCCACGAGACACTGCAGTGCTTTTACATAGAGCAGAATCTTATTCTTTCGTACTTCATTATTCATATCTTGAGTAAGCCACACAATCCAAGCAGAAGATAACAAGATCTTCCCACATCTAGTTAAAAATGAACAGCATAATCTGAAGGGATGCTTTATTTCCAATAAATAAAATTCACTGCTTTCTCTTGTCTACAAACAAAAACCTAAAAACTCAAACTGAAATGCCGGCATTAATTAAAGCTAATTCCCAGATTCCACTGTACTTCAGGATAACTGTACTGTTACATTCGTCATGAATACACTTTCTTTTCAGAGGAGCAAAAGGTATAATAATGCCAACAAAATTTCTGCGAAGCTTTGAATCGTCCCCTTCCATGGGGAAGTATGTAAACAGATACGTGAAATGGAAATTGTTATATATTAAAAAAAAATTAATCAGTCAAAAATTTTTTTAATTCATTAGCATGATATTATACTAATATGGATTCCAATCAAGTCTGTGCTATAAGCAGAACTAAGGATCGACATAGTATCTCCTTCAGGATGGACATATTTCCAGTACTTTTGGTTTAAAGAATTAATTCAGTTCATAGAGTCCAATGTTAGTATAAATGAACTTTTCTGAGTAATAACTAAGTGGAAACAAATCATGTATGGAAGATACAGAAAGAACATTTAGTAAGAGATATGAACATTTTTTAGATATTTAATTCAGTTTCTGAAGAACTGCTTTGTTTTTGCTCTTGTTAATTCATTTATGACCCATCTCATTTATAACCCGTAGCCATCCATTTGTAACCCATAGCAGCCTTGGCTTAGCCGAAGAATGACAAAAACTGGAAATTAAACTAACTAGCATTGTATAAAGTAACAGATGGGAAAAGGAGTGGTTTGAACACAAAGCGGAATTCTACTGCTGGAAATTAAGCACAAGGCAAGGAACAAAAAGCAGTTTACTCAAAGGACTAAGTCCAGCCACTGAATGAGAAGAAACTCGCAAATATCCTTCTGTACAACATTAAAAATAAGAACATCTGTTTTGCTATAATTACTGCAAACCTCCAGCTTTACTGCAAGTCGTTCTTTTTATGTATAAGGCCACCATCCTAATCAACAAAGCAACAGCACTGCAAGTGTGGGATCCCGGCCAAAGGCTTTGTGCAGCTTGAAATCTTTCAGGCCTTTGGCATCTGGAGTCTAATTGTTAATGAATATTCTGGCTGTTGCTTTTCATCCAACTTCTGTCCGCAGTCATACTTTCACATAGCAGGTTTTTTGTCATATCTTCAGTCCTGCAACAAAGCCAGACAAAGTGGAGATGGACAGAAGATACTTTTTATGTGTGAAAAATATTTTACTGATTTTTTTTTAAAGTGAATCTGTTGTCACAGAAGATGCTGACCTCTATTTTCTCATGTGATCCCTTTATTTACCACTGCTCTGATTTCCTGATTCGGTGCTTTCTCCCAGTGTGGTCTGCGTTCAGGCAGGATGGAGAATGGCTGAGCTGTAGCCACTCAGGAGAAAACCAGAAGTTTTCCTGAAGAGGGGAACTCCCTGCTGCATGGTGCGCCCCATCACACCTGCCCTGGGGAAAGGGAGCAGAAGTCATGAGACAGCAGATAACCGCTACACAAATTCTTAACGGAGGTCCTCAAGACCAATAACCTGACCACTGCATCCACCTGGCCCAGGTGTCCAGCTTTTCCCTCCAGCTACCAGAGTGTGGGAAAGATGGAACATGGCTGGGACGTGGCCTGCTGTGTGTTCAGACATGCACTTTGATTCTGGATCCCAAAAGCACTTCCAGATGCCACAGTGCAAGATTTAGGTTGGTGGTGACTGTTCCAATAGTCTCTTGGCTGTTGCAGCAAACACCAGAAACAAACACGTAACACAGCTGGTAGCTCCAAGCTCTGTTTTCTCCCCCAGCACTGAGCAGACCTCCTGAACTGCAAGAATCCGGTTTAGTGAAGTGTAAAAGTATAAAAGTATAAAAGTGGACTCCCACAGAAGTCATTATTCCTGCATGGTTTATGAGTTCTTTAACCTTTTCTGTCCTTATTTTGATATATATCATTTACAATATCATGAACTAAAATCAGAAGTAAAGTGGAAAGCATACGTGATTAACTTGCCTACAACTGGATAAGTAAGGGAACATGAACTGAGCTAGCTGTATGGAGGAAATAAAGGGAAAACTGGCAATTCAGACTGAGCCTAGTTCATCACAGGCACGTGTGGTATTATCTGCTTTCTAGCATTTAAGACTCTTGTCCTTCAGAAGACAGGAAGATCAATGTAAAAGCATCTTTAAATGTTTTCACACAAAATTAAGACATTTACATTGAAATTTTGTGACAGTTACACAAAGTAATTCAAAAAAAGAATTATGGCATTAACTTCCTGTTCTGAATAAATTTATGACATAGTTAGCAACCACCAGCCAGCTTCCTATCTTATTGGAAGTTCTTTGAACATATAGAGATTAAACTATGTAACACAACTGGGCTGATAAACTTTCAAAGGCTTTCCTTAGTCTGGAAAATATCAGGAAAAGTACAAGGTCAACTTCTCATTGTCAAAAATCATTCAATACCTTTAGCTCCAATCAAAGGAAGATGAGACTATTCTGAAAAAATGTCTGACTGGTTTTATTTTAAAGAAGGATTGATTTGAAAGTGTCCTTGTTTTAACCTATTTGTCTAAACCAAACTAAATACATTTCCAGCCATCTTAAAAATCTCAAGCCCCTTATCAAACCCCTTCACTGGCTTTCTTTCACCTACCACACTAGATTTTATCTCTGCAGATGAAATCCTACTCTTCTTACACACCTCCAAGTGCTCTCTTCAGTGACAAGAACCCATCTGCAGCCCTGGCTGGGTGCTCTAATCCTTTCTACAAAGCACTAACTACCAATGTAGAGACCCAGCTTATGTCCTTCTCTGACCCTGTGTGCACTGACCATACTCCTTCCTCTCTTTCCAGTTATCATTCCTCTAACAGATGCTCTTCCCTTCACACCCGTCCAAAGAAGTGCTAATCTAATAAAATAGAGAAGGATTATGATAATCACTTTTATTAGAATCACCATTGATTTTATATGGTTACATCCATTCCTTACACTTCATCTTTTCAAACTGCAAAAACCCGAAATCTCATTGTCCACAACACTCCTAAGACCCATGGGTCAGACAGGAGCAATTGGTTGCCTTTCTCATGCTACAAGATAGCTTTGGGCACTGCTGATCCAGTCATCAATCAAATGTCCCAGTTCCTGTTGACATCAGCTACAACTTTCTGGTCTTGCACAGTTGCACACTGGATTTACATTGAAGGATCATCTCAAAATAAATGCTTCATATTTTCTATGGCAGAAACTTGCTGAAGTTGCCTTTTTTTACATGGAAAACTGATCCTGGACCTCACTGAAAACAGTCATTGCAGTTTAAGAACAAGAAGATCATAAAGGCGATCCTGTTAAGTTGTAAATGATCTCATGAAAGTATCATATCTGCCAAGGCTCAGACAGGTCTAGTGAACACCAAACTCCCTGTTCGGAATCCTAAATGATGATGCTGGCAAAAAAAAAAAACCAAAAAAAACCAACCCAAACATTCTCACACTCCAAATAATTGTGTAAGTCCGTCAGAGGTCTTCAAGTATCAGTCCAACTGGCACATGCCACTTTGTCAACATGTATGAATTTTCCTTGGTGCTGTGCCCCAATTTTCTGATGTACGTTATGCAAGACGAATTAACACTGACTTTTCTCTGCTTCCTCTTCACAACATCAACTAGAGGTCTTTCCAGACCTTGGTTCAAAGAGTTGAGGCCGAGCAGCAATTCATTTATGCAGTGAACTACTCTGCCAACACTGTTCCAGGCAAGGCCAGTTACATGAGGATGAACATTCGCAGCATTATGTCTTGCCCTAAGGCTGATGCTGGTTCCTGGAGGCAAAGGACCATATCAGTTTATCTAGTTATTTTAGCAGATAGACAGTGTGCCAAACTATCTTAACATTCAAAGCGATTTGACTTTGCCTGCTGACAGCTTCACTGTTAATTTCAGAAAATGTGTGCTGCTGAGTGATTTATTCTTGCATGTGACTGAATAACCTTGAAAACCACTTGAAAGAGTTTGTAAATTTTGTCCTGGGCAGAATTGCTGTGAGGTGAGTCACCGTTGTCATTTCAATTACCAAAGAATTGTTTTTCTAAATAATACGATCATTTCTTGTTATATAGCATTTTCTATTTAAAGTAGTAAAATCTACATCAGAACATCACAGTTCTTTGTGTTATTTTGTTCTCCTCATACTCAATGCACAACTAGTAAGACTTTTAGAGATGAAATTCCATAGCCACAAACTCTTTGCTCACACTGGCTGAGATTCTGCTGTCTTTCCTTGTTAGGGCACTGTAGAGTGGTGTAGCAGCATGCAGTGCATTGCACTTGCCCAGCCAGAGGACCTTTGTCCTTTCAGGGGTTTGCATGTTTCCCTCTGGAGCAACATCTCATATCCAATATCCCTTGGAAAGCTGCTGCAGGGACTCCCACAAGTTTCTCCCTTGGTGGAGACCTTGTTGCCTACATCCTTTCCTATTGTGATCTCCAGAAGTTACTCATTGTGAGTGTGCTGTTGCATTACCCATGACATTGAGTCTGCGACAGGTTAAGCCAAATTTCTGTAACAACCAAACTGGAATGTAGTTTAGATTCTGGACGGCATTTAAAGGGGTGTGGGGGAACCAACCAAAAAAACATGTTAAGAAGATGTATAGGTAGATGGTGCAGCTATACTAGGAGTTGGTGGCACGTGAAGATCGTAGGAAAATAGTGGCAGATGGCTTGGGTGAGGGAGTCCATCAATTTCTTTAATGAGAACCCTTGCAGCTGAAAAATGTCTGGTTTTGAAAGTATTTCCATGTCCACTAAAATCTGAGGAAAAAGTGTCTCTGTTATTCTGGTCCCCACATTAACCTTCTAAAATGAGTTTTTTGAAATACCATGCTTCTAAATGAGAATAAGATGTAGCAGTATAAAAAGGCATCCTCTGTGATAGAGGGAGAAGGTAATGAAAAAGAATTTACAAATGCAAATAGCAGTACCAGCAGGTTTCTTTTAAAAAAAAAAACAAAAAACCAGCACATGTATTTTCATATCTATCACAGGAAAGGATAAAACCCTAAATACCACTAACCTTATCTAACAAATACTTCTTATTTGCTATTTAGAGTATCTTTTAGGCATACTCCAAAACCGCCAGAGATAAGCAGTTAGCTCTATTGGCAACACCATGCAAACATACATGCAATACAGACTGTGAAAATAGCTAAACCAAATGACAACTACTTCCTGTCAGTCTGACCTTGGTGCCAGGGAAGGTTATGGAGCGGATTATCTTGAGTGCCATCACGTGGCACACACAGAACAATCAGGCAATCAGGCCTAGTCAGCATGGGTTTATGAAAGCCAGGTCGTGCTTGACCAACTTGCTCTCCTTCTATGACAAGGTGACCCACTTAGTGATGAGGGAAGAGCTGTGGACATTGTCTACCTAGACATTAGTAAAGTTTTTGACACTGTTTCCCGTAGTATTTTCCAGGAGAAACTGGCTGCCTATGGCTTGGATGAGCATATGTTTTGCTGGATAAAAAACTGGTTAGATGACTGGACCCAGAGAGTGGTGGTGAATGGAGTCAAATCCAGTTGGCTACTGGTCACAAATGGTGTTCCCCAGGGCTCCGTATAGGGGCCTGTTCTCTTTAATATCTTTATCAATGATCTGGAGGAGAGGATTGAGTGCATCTTCAGTAAGTTTGCAGATGAGACCAAGTTAGACGGGTGTGTCAATCTGCTTGAAGGTCAGGAGGCTCCACAGAGGGATCTGGACAGGTTGGATCAATGGGCCAAGGCCAAGGGTATGAGGTTCCACAAGGCCAAGTGCCGGGTCCTGCACTTGGGTCACAACAACCCCCTGCACCACTACAGGCTTGGGGAAGAGTGGCTGGAAAGCTGCGGGTCAGAAAGGGACCTGGGGGTGTTGGTCGACAGCCGGCTGAATATGAGCCAGCAGTGTGCCCAGGTGGCCAAGAAGGCCAACTGCAGCCTGGCTTGTATCAGCAATAGTGTGGCCAGCAGGACCAGGGAAGTGGTTGTCCTCCTGTACTCAGCACTGGTGAGGCCACAGCTTGGATACTGTGTCCAGTTTTGGGCCCCTCACTTCAAGAAGGAAATTGAGATGTTGGAGCATGTCCAGAGAAGGGCAGTAAAGCTCGTGCAGGATCTAGAGCACAAGCCTTACGAGAAGCTGCTGAGGGAACTTGGGTTTTTTAGTTTGGAATAAAGGCAGCTGAGGAGAGATCTCATCACTCTCTACAACTACCTGAAAGGAGGTTGTAGCAAGGTTGGAGTTGGTCTCTTCTCCTAGGTAACAAGCGATAGAATGAAAGGAAACAGCTTCGAGTTGTGCCAGGGGAAGTTTAGTTTGGATATTAGGGAAAATGTCTTTATGGAGAGGGTTGGTAAAGCATTGGAACTGCTGCCCAGGGAGGTGATGGAGTCTCTGTCCCTGAAGTGTTTAAAAGACATGTGGACAGTGCTAAGGGACATGGTTTGGGGACCCTGGCAGTGCAGGGGGAACGGCTGGACTCAGTGATCTTAAAGGTCTCTTCCAACCAAAATGATTCTGCAATTCTGTGATTCCCATTTTTCACAAGTACCCAGATTGGCAAATTCCATAAGGATTAAGGAGGCAGCTAATGTTTAAGATTATGTGGGTTTTGTGTGTGAACAAATGTTCCTCCTTTGGTCCCAACAGTTTTCCAACAAATCTCAGTTCTAAAACTTTTCTTTTAATGAACGATATGGTAAAATTCCCTATCAATCTTATAGCTATGAAGCAGCAAACCCAGGCTGGCACAGTGAATCAATACTTCAGGTTTGAAGAGATAACTCACAAAGAGATGCAAAATTCAGAATCACAGTTACAGAAGTAAAACTCCTGACACTCCCCCCTCCCACTTCTCCAGCTGCACCAAGTGCAAAATGATTTAAGGTCAAATCCTCACTAGGCAAAGCAGTGTATGCTCAGTGTAGCGTGAAAACCACCACCCTTATTATCACAGAACCCATTTAAAGAGAAAAATGAAAAATGTCAGTAAGCCCAGTTTTACCAGAGAAAGAGCAAATAATTCTAGGAAAGTTCAGGGCTGAATGGTGCTGTTATAAAGATAACACTTGCCTCAACAGAAGCAATGCCTCTTTGGATCGGTTCATTATTCCCATCATCTGCTACTTCAAACCTCTTGTAATTTATCTTCAAACATTACCATTTCTTTTCAGCCAACTGGAAATTAAATTCAGACTATTTACTGCATCCAGTAACTACACTTTTAAAAAAGGTTGCCAGTAAAAGTCTCAAAAACATGAAGGCCATCTTTATTCCGAAGGCTTACAAAGGAATCACTTTTGCTAATTTATTTTTGCTCTATTGTCAGCTAAGTCGGCTTCACTGGAATTTTTCCCTTCTGTGAACTCCGTGCCCTCTATTCTTTTGTGCTTCATGGGGTCTGAGTGAACGTGAAGGAAGTGCACATCCCCTGGGTGAGTGCATATGTACGCTAGCAGTAGCAATGAGGGGAGCAATGAACTATGTCCACTGGTTTCCCTAGTCTGTTACAGAAGTCACTGATTTCTTTACAACAGTAGGGGGTGGTGCTTTGGGCAGAGAAATAAATTCTTCAGCTTTATGACTTGGGAGTGAAACATGCTTTATGAACAGCTTGATCCATGCTTGAGATTTATCCTCATTTTTTTTCCCCACTCTGAATCTTCTGGAACTTCAGTATTTGAGAACAAAATTCTGCTCCCCTCCTGATCTGATATAAATTATTCATAATTGGCTGGAGAGCTACAGAGAGTAGCCTGGGCATTTTTGCACCTCTTTCTTGGCTAAGAGCTGAGGAGAAGGGCTCTGGCTCTGTCATTTCCTGGCAAAAGATGACAACAATCTCCCTGCTCCACCACTGGCTTGAGATGTGCTGAAACCACCTAGCTGTACCCTCCTCCATCCGGCCAGCTTGCCACCTCACATGCATCAATGTTCAGATACCCAGCTGCTGTGCCAGCTTGGCCCCTGCTGTCTGTGAGAGAACATCTTCCAGCTCAGGACCTTCATTTACACTCACCAAGAACCATACGCTCTTTCAGACCTGTGAACTAACATCTTTGACTTACACAAGTAAATAAAAGAATGCTCAAGCCCAGCCCCTGCAAACTGGAAATACCCCTGTTCCTCAGTGAATGGACCTGCTGCTGCTTCAAATCCGTTCCTGTCTTACTATGGGCCACATCCTATGGTAAGAATGAGCAGCGATAACATCCTCATTTCACTCGTTGTGCAGGGGATGGCCTTGTTAGCAAATTATTTTTGCAACAAAAGGTGAGATAATTGGATTACAGAAGCATTGTAAGGGAAACACAAAAGAATTGGTGTGATGCTTACACCATTAAATAACTCCATATTATTTGGACATAATCCATTCTTTCTAGAATGTCTTTTCACAGGGAATAGGAAAAACTGACACGTCAAGAAGTTTGTTTTTCCTTATATGACCAGTGGACTCTGGGATTTTTCTTTAGTTCTTAGCCTTATAAGTGGGAATTTGGGATACTTTAATAAAACATGACATTTTATCTAGAAGAAAAATTATTTTACTTTTAAAATGAACCTGAAACCTTCTTCTACTGCAGAAATCACTGTAGTTCAGCATTCTGAATCTATCTTTTCTGCAGACGGGTCAGAGGGTCAGGCTCATTTGTAAAATAATCCTGAGCAAAAGAGGAATCCCACAGGTTTAATTCAGTCTTTCCTTAACTTCATGGGGAGCTGGACCAAGCCCAGTCCTAGATGAGCTGTGGAAGCAGACCCTCCTTGCCTGTTTGTGCCTCCAGCAGAAGCCTGGACTAACCTTTCTAATACAATAGATTCAATACCTTGAGTATCACAGCAGTGACTCAAGCATAGAGAAGTCCTGGATGTAGCTGGAGGTAGGTAAAAGTATACAAGACACAATATTAGCTAGTGACTGTTGTGCAAAGCACCTATAGGGACTTGTCTTTCAGTGGAGGTTGTTTAGGTTCATGCGGTGATAGCCATTAAATGTTCTGAAGGTTTTAAAGGGGCCAACATTTGTTGTTGTTGTTTTGTCGTGTTTTCACAAGACTGATTATGGGTAGAATGTATGTGCTAATGTGTTGAACTGGCAGCAGTGTACAAGGGAAGCCTGCCATGACTGGCTGAATGAGCGCTTGCACAGACTGTGGCATGCAAAATGGAAGCAAATTGTGTCTACAGCAAAGTGCCTTCTGATACAGCAAATTTCAGATGGAAGAATTTTGCCTGCTTTCTTTTCCCGACTCAGGCTGCTGCTTCAGAAAAGGTAGAAGGTAATTAAGGCAAAATCTAAGCAGAAATGGGTGTGTGCTGACTCAATACCACTCCACACTGAAAACCTTGGAGCCATAGCGCTGCAGCACCAGCTCTATGAGGATGTGGCGGATAATATAATAGATAACCTCCATCTCACTGCCCTGCTGCAGTTTCCAGGGCTGGCTGGTATCAGACAGCCTTGATGTGCAGGTGGACAGGCGCCCAAAGGCACTCACAGAGGCGCAGATGTTCATGTACATCACCTCGAAGACTTCTGCCAAGGCTGGAGCGAGAGGCTGTGGAGACTGATTTCTCCTTATAGACTCAGCTCCTGGCTTCCTTGTCTAACAGGGGAGATGAGTGCAGTGAGGGCTTCTGTATAAGCCAATTTGGCTGACATCACAGTATCACTAATATTATCTAGAATGTGCATGTATGAATTCCAAAGAAGAAACAAGAGAAAACACAACACTGAGAAGCAAATGACACCTCCATAAAAAAGCAATGTGGTAAAGCTGTTACTAAAAAAGTTTCATATCGAACTGTGCATCTAGACCTCGGAGTGCTGAAAAGAATGAGAAGTAAGATAAGAGGCTGAAGTTTTTGTTATGTCTTAAGGCCTATAAATTTTCTATTTAAAAAAGAAAAAGAATTTATAATGCCTTAGAAAACACTGTATTTAGACTGCAAAATTTCCTTATTTTGTGTCATTAGTGTGTTTTCATTCCCTTATCAATGAGTTTTATATAAAAATTTTCTACCATATATAATATGGTATATATTACTACTATCATATATACTACTACTACTATCTCTTTTACATTCTATGCTTTCTTTTTGGTCTTCATTATCTGTTCAAAAGTAAATATTTGTTTTCTTCCTGTCTCTTTCCTTTGTGCTTTTATAGGAAAAAAATCTGTGGTCAAAACACAAGAAATGGATAAGTCATTTATAAGCAAAGTGGAAAGACTGCTTAGGGAAGACACTTAAAATTCTTATTTCTTAACCAAGAGGCTGCTTTTCATCAATCAATCTGCAATACTGAGTAGGTGATTCATGTCATAAACATTTTTTTCTAAATGTGTGATATTTCAACACACCTGTAGTCCAAAGGGAAGGTGTTCTAAGGACCTGCTATCCAATCCCCAAGATCCTGTTTCACTGTGATTGTGACTGTCTTTGAAGTCTTCATATTGCATCCTCATAAAGGGAGAACACAGAACTTTAAAAGAAATGTAACAGATGTATTATCTATATATCCAATGAAATAATAATTTTTGTTAGAGCAAATGTCTGAAGATGTCTGGATTCAGCAGAGGCTGCTGCTCATACACAGTGCCCACGTCTGATAATTTTAGTCAGAAAAAGAACTTCTGTTAGTGAACCTGCACTGGAAATTTTTAATTGCCATCCTACCGCCCATATGTCCTCTTTTGCATTATTTCATATAGAAATTTTGCAAGGAGCAGGCTTTGCTTTGAACTAGCCACTGACATTTGTGGAATGTCTATGTGTTATCTATCATATCTGTTTGTAAGACCACAGCGAAGAGTGGAAATAAACTCCCAAGCCTCCAACATAAAGTTCTAATATAAACCTCCATGGATGCTGAAGTTCTGTTCCTTACAAAGAATATTTCAGAGAATAGAACAGATATTTTATTGAAACATGGCCGAACTAAGAAAAAAAAAGTAAAATTATACAACCCACTACACAGTTTTTCTAGTAGTCATTATTTTGTGCTGCCACTAGCTTCACCTAACTCTGAGAGCCTGTGGATGCCATAAATTCTTCAAAAGTACTGATAATTTCCTTCAGAATTATGCAGTACCTTTTTTATTGCTTCAAAGACTTTACTCTGAATACCCCAAATTCTTGCATAATGATTTCTTTTATTGACAAAGAGTTTGTCTAAGTAAGAATCAACACCATGTATGAGTAAATAATAAGACTACTCAATGGCTAATTACAATACCGCATTGATTAAACTAACTCCTCAACATTTTTATTAAGTGTTTGTACTTAGAATCTTGCCCCGTTATATTTTTTCTTGTTACATTTTTAAAAAAATTACTCAGTGTGTATATATACTATGTGCATATATATACACTATGTGTATATGCATGTATGTATGTATTTCTACACATAACAGTTAAGTGATTAGAATTGCCACAATAGACAGTCTGCAGTGATGGCCCACACAAAGGAAACAAACATCAGTTACACATCCTAAAAGCAGTCACTTGAAACAACTTAAGGCAATCAAAGGACAGATCAACCCCAGACCAAATTAAGCCCCTAGGAATGACCAATCCAGACAAACCAGTGACATTAGCTATCCCTAATGGGATCCTGGGAGAATTCAGACAAGCTAGAAGGAAAGCTATTGCACTCCTGACAATGGGAAGGGAATGTTTAACGATACGTCACTGCTCCCATCAGGAGTCACTGGAGATGGATCTCTGTCATCCATGCAGAGCCATCAGCAGCATCTCCATGTGAACATGGACTTGGCAGGGTTTGCAGGAGGAAAGTATGCAAACAGGAGAATGAGAACCAAGGAGGGCAGGAGAAAGGGTTTCAAGGGTTTTTTTTGTCCTAGAACAAAATCTAGTCCTTTGAAACATTTAATAAATATTGACACCCCACTCTTCCAAGATAAAAACAAGCAGACAGCAACAACTGGCTGAACACTGGTATTTCTAGAAGCAGCTTAATAACAGCAATTTTTGATTAATGTCGTAAGTAGCAACTCTAACAGAATCAATAGATGCTAGAGTTTCTTTTTGTATTTTATGTAAAGAATAAGCTCTCTAACACAAACCTCAGTGAGATCCTGCTGCTGAAATCAATCTTCCCAGCTAAAAAAATGTGAAGTCAGGTGTGAGAAAAGGAAAACAAAATGCTTACTATACCCTTGTATTTCTCCTGGCGGAGAAACTCTTTACAGACTCCAGTGGCAGGCAATTTCTGGCCAAGGATTTTTACCGACAGCCAGTACATATGTCCCCAATACATAGCCTGAGGATCTGTCTGTATGCTTAAAAATCTGGTACAGGAGTTTTGAAAGGATTTGTCAAGGCCCTTGGCTGCCTCTGGTGCTGTGGGACCGTGCCTTGCCTGGCCTTGCCTAGCCCTGTCTGGTTCTGCCCGGTGTGCCACGTGGCTGTCCTCGCCTCCTGGCTCACCTTCCCCTGGGGAGCAGCCCAGCTATTGCTGCTTCCCAAGAGAATTGTGCGTGAGGTTATTTTAAAAGAACCCTTTAAATGTCAAAGCGCTTTCCCCAGCTGAACACGTTACACGGTAATGCGTTATTTCTTTGCCCTCGGTTCAAGGCCAGACAGCACATTTTATGGTCAGTGTGGGAAAAAGAGCGAGATTTTTTTCCTGCTTTTTTTCCCCACTCTGTTTTGGTCTATAAGCAGAACAATTACTATCATGCACCAGAGAAGACTTTCCAGTTGTGGAAAGTCCTACAGGAGACATTTTGAGAAAGAAAATGCCTTTAAAGTATTCTGCAAGAGGGTTGATCTCTGCTCACTGCGCTGCCAGGGCAGGCAACTGACCCTTCATGAAAGGGTCTACAGCACTGAACTCCAGATGTGACAGCTAGAAGGACGTGGCAAATTTTGTGACATTCACATGCTATTGAAAAACTGACCCTCAGGAATCTCACCTGCCCTTGTATCTCCAATGAAAAAACATGATACCAGGCCTGGCCATACCTATCTGAGGAGGTCCAAATGCAAGAGGAAAAAAAGCATGGTGAAAAAGCTCCTAAAGGTGTTTCCAAGAAATCCATTAAATGCTCAAGATGTGTTAGACTTCTGACAGCAGCTATCCACACCCAGATGATATAGAAGTGCAACTGCTAGAATATCAGAATTATGTGATCTACAGGATGCTTTCTGGGATGTTCCAGCCTTGTGCTTGATGTTGACTCGCTGCCTATTTCCTGGACAGGGCTTGGAACAACATTTGATGTATTTTTCTGAGGGCTTCTTACCATGGGCCCATGACAACTCTTAATTAGGAGGTTTTTCCCAAAGCCACTGCCAAAATATCTTGGCATTGCTCTCTATAATGATTAGAGATATTGCGAGTTTTTAATCATGTATATATAGATATATTCTCAAATACGGTTATCATTCAAATTTCTGGTGCTTGTAGCTTTGGTATAGATTGCAAAGCCTTGTGATAATATTAGATAGATGTAATTTGTCACCCAACTCTTCACCATGTACCTCTGCTGAGGTCCCTAACCCATCTGCTAGGGACACCACTAAGAATTTCTAAACACTCAGCAAACTCCAGCAGCTCCCATCCCTTCCAAAAACCCAGTCTGGCAGAATCATGTTTTTGCCTTCCTCTCCAACTGTACAACTGTTGCAACTGTGCAACACACACCCACGGACTTCCCTTCCCTTTCCTTTCCTTTCCTTTCCTTTCCTTTCCTTTCCTTTCCTTTCCTTTCCTTTCCTTTCCTTTCCTTTCCTTTCCTTTTCCTTTCCTTTCCTTTCCTTTCCTTTCCTTTCCTTCCCTTCCTTCCCTTCCCTTCCCTTCCCTTCCCTTCCCTTCCCTTCCCTTCCCTTCCCTTCCCTTCCCTTCCCTTCCCTTCCCTTCCCTTCCCTTCCCTTCCCTTCCCTTCCCTTCCCTTCCCTTCCCTTCCCTTCCCTTCCCTTCCCTTCCCTTCCCTTCCCTTCCCTTCCCTTCCCTTCCCTTCCCTTCCCTTCCCTTCCCTTCCCTTCCCTTCCCTTCCCTTCCCTTCCCTTCCCTTCCTTCCCTTCCCTTCCCTTCCCTTCCCTTCCCTTCCCTTCCCTTCCCTTCCCTTCCCTTCCCTTCCCTTCCCTTCCCTCAAAACCTCCTGGCGTAAAGGCTGGATTTAGTCCAGAAGCAACAGGATGAGGAAGAGCTACTGACCAAAGTGCAATTTTTCTCCAAGTTTTCCATGCCTCATAAATCCATGCTGAGACCTTAGTAAAGGACGGCACCAGAGGCAGCAGGATACCAGCAAGGGGAGACAAAAGGCGTGGGAGGGCAACAGTACAACTAGGACTGATGCAATGACAAGGCCTGGCTCCCACCTTCCTTTTCTGGCTTCAGACACAGCCTCAAATCTCCAATGGAGCAGGAAAAATGAAGCCCAGGAGTAATTTGCAAGGGAAAAACAACTAGTGCATTAAGGTATATTTATTTCACTAAATAATCCCTTTTGCTCCATCACAATAGTGTCTTCCTTGACCTCTGCTGAGAAGAACTGTAAACTCTACAGGAGACAGGCTGAAAACAACCACTGAGAGTTACTCGATGGCTGTTTTTATGAACAGAAGCTCTGCTGGAGTACCATGCCTTTGGAGTAAAGGGGCGTGCAGCTACCACACTTTCAACCTTTCAGAAAGGCAGTGGAGAAGGAAGGACTGCTGGTAGGACATCTGAGCACTTCTCTGCATCCCAGGGATACTGAGGACGTTTTCTGTTGTTGGATTATTTTTTTTGTTTTTTCCCAAACAAAATTGCAGATTACTTTTAAGTCCTTTATTTTGAGCCGTAGTATGATCACAGTTTACCTAACTTTGGCATCTAGTGCCCGGGGTCCACAACACTTGCTAACAGCAACAAAAACCTAGAGAGACCCTAGAGAGTAAGGCATTTAACAAAGAGAATATTACATCAAAGCTGTGTTGTCTTGCACGACCATCTTGCACATCAAATCTGTGTTGTCTTAAGGTAAGTTTTTTCTTGAGCTCATTGGCATAAACCCTCAATTAATCCACTAGCTTTGTTGGAATACTTGTTCTAGAAGCAGTATCAACTTTGGAGAATTAAAATAAATGAATCCATGTCCTGTGTAAAGAAAATTTCGAACTTTATATGGAAGTTAAAAATATTTTAAGGAAATGTTTCAAGAAGGGACTACGTTCTTGCAAAGGGGTTGATGGTAATAGCTTCCTTCACACTACAGGTACCAAAGACGTGATTATTTCTGTGTTGATAATCCTTTTCCACAGAAACATTGGAATAATCATGGAAGAAACTGTCTGAAAAAGTTCATTTGCAGATACTATAATTATATCATTATATATATTATCATATATATATCATATATATTATATCATTATGTGTGTGTCTGTGTATATATATATATATATATACTGGTTCAGCTGTCCCTCATAGGATGCTACATACTAACTCTTCCTGCTACTGGCATCTGAATCTGAGTTTTCTTCAACAGAACTGCACTTTTTCTTAATGGCTTTTCAATTGATCAGTTTAGCGCATAAGAACATTCAAAGTAAGATCTCTTAAATCAGCTACATGATAACCAGTTCATCATAGCTACCTACCACTTCTTCCTCTGCTGAGACACTGAAATAGATGCGCTTTAGAAGAGAAAAACAGATTTAAAATTCCAACAGAAAGAACGTGAAAGCAGGAGACAAGCTGTTCTCAGACACAGGAGTCCAACTGTGACTGGCAGAAATCCTTAGTATTTTGTATATTTACTAAAGTTTTATATTTACTTAAATTTTATATTTATATTTATTTAAACTTTAGTATTTAAAAACTGCTTATTTATTTAATACTTATTATTTAGTTTATTTATTTATTTATTTAGTATAAGCCACAAAACCTTACTATTTCTGAGCTGCAATGAAAACTATTCCACTTTTTTACATATTTTCCATCATAACTAAAGTAAAACACGTGAGTGACCATGCAGTCCCTTCCTGCAACCCAATGCCAAAGAATCCATCCATCCATAGGTCCCTGCAAGAGCAACTTAACTGTCGCTGGTTTCATGTTATGATTCCGTTACCTGGAAGGGTTCAGATACACGAAATGACAGGTAGTGATAAAACCTTAGGGGTAAAGAACATAAACTCCCCACAAAGCTGTTTGAATTAAAACTGGCAAGAGTGACTATATTAATTCGCCCATTCTTACCCTATGGTAAATTTGAGATGTGGAACAGGAAGAAGGAAAGAAAAAAGAGAGTAAGGAGCTGTGCATGTGCACGCACGCACTGCTGGGTATGGAAGCATACTCAAGCAGTTACCAGGGAACCATTAGAGTATTGTAGATCCATGTTTTAGCTTAGTTTATGGTTACTGCTCACCTAACCAAGCCATAACATAAATAGACCTGGCATTAAATAAATGAAAATTATTTGCAGTGAGTGGGAGGCAAACAAAGGGGCCTGGGCTTTGCCTATACCTTGGACTAGAATTCTAAAGCCTTTTGCTTTCTTACAGAACATGCTATTAAAAGGCTTTCTGTAAGACGGGAAGTTCATAAGAGTTAACTGCTGTGGAACCAAAAAAAGCTTGATATAAAATCCTCTCACCAAAGATGGAGACCACTTGCCAACAGAAGTATTGATTAATGACCTGTTTCAATCAAACATTTAAGCCATTCTTGTCTAAACTGCATAAGTATAGAAAAAATTACTCAAAATGCTCTATGTGTTTCTTGGCCACAGATTGTTTGATTTGGCAGAGTGAAATGCATTTTCACAGGACCTCTGATGGAGCTTAGCAGGAAGGTAATACATGCAAAAGTCATTTGACTCGGCAGTATGAACTGACTGGCTGCAGAGTGATGAATGATAAGCCTACATTTATTTTTATAGTTATATAATATTTATATTATTTATACAGTATCTTTTAAAAATAATAGCACTTTAAGATTTTCCTCAACAGACTCCTAAGAACTTACAGTGCCCATGGAAACACAGCCCAGTGCTGTACCAAACGTTAATGGGGCTTTACACCTGAGAGGAGCCAGCCTTCCCCCAGGCTGTAAGAGCTCCTTGCTTTTTAATTCCATGAAATTCTGGGAGCCTGCAAGGAGCAAATGTTTCCTCTGTATTTCCTTCTGACAATTCTTGAATTAATAAATTGTAAATGATCTTTAAAATGCTACAAACACTGGAGTTTACTGCACTTACCATGGCAATGATATGGTGACTTGCGGTATGGTATGGCAGTGAACACATGACACGTGATCATGGCCATGTCATTAAAGACATAGCTATAAACATGGCCAAAGCAGCAAATTTTTGAAAACGGATCATTAATTTATTAATATATACTCCAAATAAGTCACTTCCAGGTATTTGAATATAGATATTGGTGGTGTTATAAGGCTTGATATCATTTATCAGTAGCTCATTCTAAGAGCTCAGGAATGAGAAGTCAAACCTTTCATTACAGCAGGGCACTCAATATTAGAGGCTCTGTAGGTCTCTCCCAACAATGTACCTTAACGAATAGATATTACACATTAAGAGGACAGACAACAACCAAAAATGTATGCCGTATCAGTCTCAGATTTTGGAACTTGTGACTGGAGATGTTCACCGAACGCAACCTCTGGGCAAGCAGTTGTTGAGAACTGCACCAATGAGAGATGCACCCTTAGTAATTAAGAAGACACTACAAATTTAAAAAGAAAAACAAAACAAATAGCGGAAAAAAAAATACTTCTCATCTGACTTTAGGAATTTGCTTATTAGCTCAACTTAGACAGATTTAGCAATGAAAAGCCAAAGACCATAAGGAACATTTCTGGTCGCTGAAATTTTAGGGTCAGGTCCGCTGCTGAGGGGAATTTGCCTCAGCTGGGTCACTCAGGAGAGGATCTGCCTCCTTGAACTCCAGCAAGCCTCTTCCACTTAATAACAGCTCTGCTCTCAAAGCATTTTGTAGTCTTAAACCAATCGGTAAATTTTGCAGAGGAGATGGATTCCAGCAAACCTTGCCGTGTAATTTTAACTGTGCATACAACAGTGCCAGCGTGCAGCCCACGAAGAGGGGTGGCAGCAGGCGCTGTGGTGTGATGCACAGCACTTCAACTCCTCAGCACAGCTCTGGCACACAGGATCGATTCTGGGCTCCTAGGGCAAACTGAATATGGACAAAAATGCATTTGGGGTCACACCCAACATTTCCCTCAGCCTGAAAATAAATATTTCACACCATCCTTTATACTTCATGTTTCAGTATTTCTTCCCTCATTTTGCTTTACAGGTTTGAATAACGTAGAAAAATTTGGTCTCTAAACACTTTTTTTAATTAAAATTTTTGATAGATAATATGTCTAAAGAAATATTTTGATGTCTTCTTTTTGGACTTATTGCATATTCATTTGAAGAAACTCAAATTTGCATCTTGATAATGTGGTGGGTTGACAGTGGCTGGATGCCAGGTACCCATCAAAGCCACTCTATCACTCCTCAGCTGGACAGGGGAGAGAAAAATATAATAAAGGGCTTGTGGGTTGAGATAAGGACAGTGAAAGATCATTCATCAATTACCATCACAGGCAAAGGAGACTCCACTTGGGGAAAATTAATTTAATTTATTACCAATCAAATCAGAGTAGGATAATGAGAAATAAAAAGTAAATCTTAAAACAACTTCCTTTCACCCCTCCCTTCTTCCAGGGCTCAACTTCACTTCTGATTTTTCTACCTTCACCCCACCAGCGGCACAGAGGGATGGGGAATGAGGCTTGCAGTCAGTTAATTATACATTGTCTCTGCTGCTCCTTTCTCCTCAGGGCAAGGACTCCTCACGCTCTTCCCCTGCTCCAGCGTGGAGGGACAGTTCTTCACAAACTGCTCCAATGTGTGTCCCTTCCATGGGGTGCAGTCCTTCAGGAGCAGACTGCTCCAGCGTGGGTCCCCCACTGGATCACAAGTCCTGCCACCAAACCTGAGTCAGTGTGGGCTCCTCTCTCCACAAGTCTGCAGGTCCTACCAGGAGCCTGGTCCATCACAGGTTTCCCACAGGGTCATAGCCTTCTTTGCACATCCACCTGCTCTGGCACAGGATCCTCCATGGGCTGCAGGGGGACAGCCTGCCTCACCATGGTCTTCACCATGGGCTGAAGGGGAATCTTTTCTCACAGCACCTGGAGCACATCCTTCCCCTCCTTCTGCACAGACCATGGTGCCTGCAGAGTTTTTTCCTTGCTCCCAACTGCTGTTGTGCAGCAACTTTTCCCCCTTCTTAAATAAGTTATCACAGAGGTTCTACTGCCGTCACTGATGGACTTCACCTTGGCCAACAGTGGGTCCAACTTGGTGCTGGCTGGCTTGGCTCTATTGGAGATCAGGGAAGTTTCTAGCAGTTCCTCACAGAAGCCACTCCTGTACCCACGCCCCCACTACCAAAACCTTTCCATACAAACCAAATACAGATAAATAAACATTGCAGCTAAAACATTTTCACCAAGCTTGTGAAAACTAGTGTCACTTGTGCACAAAATATGATCTTGTATAAACACATAATTCAAAATCTAAATTTCTAAAATTTAGATTTTTTCCACTATGTCAGAGAAGATGGCGATGCTTTCTACTCCAAAGAAACCAAAATACAGTTTGTGTATTATTTAAATTCATAACAAATTACATAACTAGTAGAATTCGTATTACGTTACATTTGGGAAGAAAGCAGGAAACACTGAGATGTCAGGGGAAATGCAGATAGCAGAATGTTATTAGTTGTATTAGTTTCTGCCCAAAAGATTAGATATTATATCTATACATTTATTAAAAATTTTACCAAGTGATAGCAACTGGCAAAGACTTTCTAATTGTATCCAAAACATAGGATTAAGGACATTTGGCTGTTGCACAACATTTTATACTGGGCACTGCATTTTCTGAAGTGCTGAGGAGGCTTTGTGATAGGTCTCAAGTCAGGTCTCAGGAGATGAATCATCTTTTGAAAATCCAAGGTCCATTCTTGGGCCACTCTGTTCTCCAGCAACAGACTGACTGATTTGTGATATCTGGTGTGGATATGTGATTCACTCACAGCAAGAAAACAGAAGCCCTGTCCTTAAAAAAAATAACGGAATATTGCTCAAAACTGGCATTCAGTGAAGATGCTCAACACTCTACAACTGGCTCCTGTTTATATTCAGTGCTGCTCACTGCTTCTCCAAGAGCTTCATTTCAACTGAGCGTAACGAGCCACCAGAGAAGGAAACCTTGCAGGTCAGTCACAGATAGTTTTCAGATGTTACCCGCTAGTGATTGTACCAAAATGCAGCCTCATCTCTTCCTCCAGTAGATGTGTTCTCCTGAAGGGAAGCTTTCACACCTGTGCCTTGACAGATCACACCGGCGAACGTGTTCACCGCCCAGCTGCATGGGGCAGCAGGAATTTTCCGTCTTGTGCTGAAAAGTCTTTCATACACGGTGCTGAGCTACCAAAACCCCTGCAGCCACCAGTGGAGGTGCGACAGTCCTGGACACATCTTGGAAATGTTCCTCAGGCTGCTTCCCCAAGCAGGGTTGGAGAGTATTGGAACTGTTGACAACAGTTGGCAAACAGCTTACACTCACAGAAGCTTTTCAGAATTAATGTCTTTCCAAATTTTGCACTGACAGATTTCTCAATTTTCATTTATCCTAGTAGATTATGACCAAGTCTTAAGCATATATTTTCTTCTGGAACAGAGGCTGGGAAGATAAACTCACTGTATGAGTACTGGTAGGCGTGCCCTGCACAGCAAAAGAACCTTATTTTTACCTTATCCAAAGGCTATGGGTCCACTTAACTGCTGAGTTTTCATTAGACCTGGATGGTGCTGCTTTACAGACTTTTATTTGTTTGGAAACAGAGATGTTGATATATCTCGCCAGCTTCATTTTTCTTCTTATATTTGCAGCTGATTCTTTTACAGACTTCTCTTCAAACTAAAATAAATGTACTGAATGCAAAGGCAAGGTGTGTAACTGATGTAATTGCTGGGTTTAGTTGTACTATGAAGAAATATACACTGTCAGTGTTGTTGTCAATATTAAAAATGTACATTTGATTGTCTTTATTGGAAAGCAATCAGACGCAAACATATTAATGGTGTTTTAAGTATCACAGAGCTAAACATCAAAAAGTATAAGACTCATTTAAGCATTCTGACAATGGTGCATTGTCATCTTCTTTTCCAGAAAAACAACTTTAAAGGACAGCCTTAATAAATGCAAAATAACGAGTGTCCCATCAGAATTTCTTTAAAAGTTCTTGTATAGAATAATCAGATTGCCTTGTCTATTTGAAGAAAGTAAATTTCCATGAACTTGGACCAAAATCCACAGATAATAGTCACCATGTCCACAACCCCTAGCTCTGGGCAGCAGTGCTAAAATGTACTAATTTGAGTTAACTCTGCTACAGTATTTCAAGAAGAAAGGTTGTTCCTTTTTCCCTCCTTGGCAGGTTATTTTAAGGTGTCAGTTAAAATTTTTGGCACTGACATGAAATCTTTCCACAGAAAAGTCGTCCCTATTCTCCACAGGGCTGTTAAACATAGAAGAAATAGACTTCATTCTCCACTAAGCATAATTTTTCCACGATCCAATTACTAAAATTTTCCACCATGCTCTTGACAGCCTTGTTGGTTCTGCCTTACCAGAAGAAAGGGGTCTACTTATTTGTTTTGTCTTGATCACATTTTCATCACAAAGAAGGAGGCAGCCTTCAGTATGCACTGCTTGCTTTGGAGCAGAGAGGAGCAGTAGCCACAGCTGTACTGTGAACTCACATATAGCTCACAGCTGTATATTTCATGGGAAGAATAAATCTAATAACAGTAGTAATAATAATAATAATGACAATGCTGTGTGCAGTGACATTTTACAATGCAGGAAGTTTTTCAGACCAGCCTTGACTCTAAGCATCCCCATGTGACACTAAAAAATGCTCCTGAATGGTCCCTATCTGGAAACGAAGATGAATATGGACCCGTATCTCTTTTCACAAAGACTGCTGTCTTACTACAACAAACTCCTCTATTTCAGTGTGTCTCTTTGTACAATAAGGTGCTGCTAAATGGCAGTCGCACTTCATAAGCTCCGAAAAGTGAAAATAGTAATATATCAATATAAAACAATTCATTAGGAAAATGCACAACACAACAAAGCTGTTCTTCATGTTTAAATGCCTCACTCCTCCTTAGTGCCTTACGCCGAGGGCTGAACTGCGGTGGTGCTTTAGGTAAGCCCAGCTGGAGCAAGGCACTCAGGGTCGGTCAAGACTTCTGGCTTGAGCTGTGCAGGATCCAGGCTCTATGTCCATCAGTATTTCCTGTGCAGAATAAGTTATTGCTATTGTGTCAGCTCAGGACATTGGGAAAGCAAAATATTTAGAAATGGGATGTTATGTCAAACTTATCATCATAAACGTTTGGGAGGAGAGAGCCAACTGCTCTGCTTTCTCTGTTTATCCAGGCATGAACCTGCCATTTGAGATTTTAAAACCAATTAATCATGGCTCCAATCAGTTTTGATCAGTAAGCAAATGTTTACTTCTGTTCCATCCTTTGTGTTACTTTTATAAAAGCAGGCAGTAGATTTTTAAGGTGATTTTTGTTGGTTGGATGTTTGGTTTCTAGAGCTGCTGCCTTTCAGAGACAGCTGTCCTAGAGGTCTACGTGTGCTGACGAAGGTGAGCACAGCGAAACTCCCAGGCGGTGAACTGCATCTGTCCTGGGGAGGTGGTTGCTCTCCTAATGGAGCGGATCACTCTACCATTGTTTTCCCGAGATTTCTGGTCTTAGAGAAAGCTTTGAACAGCTGCCCTAAAAGAGAGGATCCCTCGTCAGAAGGCATTGAGAGGTATTACAGGAACAACTGGACTGTTTCAGCCTTAGATCCCACAGCAAAGCAATTTGAAGGGTATTTGCTGAACTTTCTGCAACCAGGAGATCACAGCTAGTTTTTGTTCAAGGAGAAGGTTTTAACATGGGTTTTTTTGCTCCTGCATATGCACAGGATTCAGAGCAGCTGGTAGGATTAAATGCTTACCATTCCTTTCCTGCTATACCAAAAATTTTTGCCATCTGTATGTGAGCTGCCTTAGCTTCATAACATTGAGTATTAAAATTGTCTCTGGGAGCTGAAAGATGAGTGAAATATTAGCCTTTATAAGTGAGCATTTTCCAAATCACTGTGCCATGAAACAGTTATGTTTCCAGTTAACTTAACTGGAAAAAAGAATGGAAAAGTATCTGTTCAGAAGTTCAGGTACATAAAAATGGAGAAGCAGATGAGTGAAAAACAGATCATAAAATTCTGCTAGAAAGGTATCATTTTGTTCTGTTGAACCTGTACTTCAGGGGGACAAAAGACTCAAAAATGTGCTAAACAGCCCCAGAAGAAACCCAAATCTGTTCCAGACTCAGACTGTGCCCATACTGAGCCTGATGAGAGTTTGTCTGAGCGATTAGTGCAGGACCTTGTTGAGTGGGCAGCTGCCTCGGAGGTCCTGCCACAGTGAAAGCCTGTCAGCCCACCTTGAAAATCAGCTGTGATTGGAAGTAGCTGCATGGCGAAGCCAACGTGATAGCTCAACAGAAACAGGCTTGCAATGTAGATGGAGGATGGGAATACTCAGTTTTGACTTGTGTGTATAGCATGGCACCACTGGTTTGAAGTTAGTCAGCTCCCTAACTCCTAAGGCCTTGAAATAACCATGCAAAATTGTAGGGTAGGTAGGAAGACTGCTGGGAGAAGGAATGCTGTCAGAACCTTTGAAAAGGTTCATCTCTTCTTTTCTCACTCTTCTTCCCACTTTGAAAAGGTTTATGACAAACAGAGAATGATGCTCTTTTCGCTACTGAGGGATCCCACACATTGAAGCTGCAACTCAATTGTCTGTGAAGCTTTTCAGAAATCTTCAGCACTGCAGCACAATTTAGTGTGGATTAGCTTCCAGCTGGGAAAATAATAGGTTGAAGATCTGTTCCTTTATATATGGAAGAACAAATACATGGCTATTTCTACATAAAATGGTATCAATTTCTTTTCTGTGTATAAATAATCGCTGGTAAGTTGATGTAGTGGAAGGAGCTAATGATTTTGCAACTCAGCCCTGTACCTACCACACTGTATGCCTCATCTTTTGGCCTTGTTCATGTATTTGGCCTTTCTCCTTCAGCCTCAAACCCCTTCTGTTTCCTGAGAACACGGACTAGAAGAGCAGAGAAGTGACAACAGTGAGCATTTTCTAGGTTGCTGTAGTATTTGCAGCATCAAAATGTTAGAAAGAAATACAAAGGCCCAGGGTTAAATTCTATGGTCTGTTTCGGTCTTTTTAAATTAGTGCAGATCAAACCCCCTATGTAACCACTCTGAATTACACTGAAAATGAGGAAAAAAAGCTACTGCCTCCCCCAGAAGTTTAAAATAATGCCTGTAACAATTTACATCTTTTTGGCTTAGACTGGACATGCTTAAAACGACAGTTATACACCTCATCCTTCTGCAGCTCTTGCACTGAGCCCTTCTGGGAACTTCATGATAACCTCAAGGGTGCACTCCTTTTCCAAGAGAAATAGAACATCATACCAGGTGCTGAGCACCAAAGAAGTTTTACCTCCCTGAGGGTCCTACAGGACAAATTGCCCATTGCTGTCAGCTGGGGCTTGAGGCAGATTAGAATTGGGATCTGGGTGGGGGCTTGGTAGGTCCAACAGTTTGCAGATGGGCAATGGGGTGAGTAGGACTCTGCACTGAGCTGCTTTGATCCTCAAGGAAAAGTCACAGAATCATATTTTCTTATTGCACTTGGAGGATATACGATGTACATGCGCTGTTGAAAGCTCTGCAGGTAAGGAAATACCTGGTTTGTGTGATTTTTATTGAGTTAGCTTTGACAATCCTTGTAGTATGCTAGTATACTTTATGCCTTCTTGTGTCTTGTGGTGATGGGATTTTATTCATGCTCTAATTCTTATCTGTATTACTTACCAGCAAGTCAGTTCTCACTGCTATTGCCAGTGAAGAGCTATTTAAGTGATGTTCCAGTTCATAGTATGGTCAAACTAGTGGTTAAATTGTGGTTGCAGAAATCTTGTCGATGAAAGTGATGGGGAAGGGGATTAAAACAGAGCTTATTTTTAGCTGGGTGGTTTGAGCACAAGGTACTGGTAGTTTACTTGCTATGTAAACTGAGAAATATGAATGTAGCTGAGAAAGATGGAATGACCATGCTCTGTTTTTTCTTCCCTGGTTGTACTTTGTAAGCTGTTTTCCTACCTGCATCTGAAAAGATGCAGTCTGGTATAGGAGGTAACTATATGGAGAAATAAGTCTGAAATGTAGTCTCAGAATATCCCCCTCTGACAAATTCTAGGGGTTCTTCCAGTAGGTGCAGAGATCTCTACTGCTGGAAAGGAAAGAAGAGAAAATAGTGCTCTCTAACTTTTTGTCTAACTGGGGGAAACGCTGTGGAAAAATAAAGCACATGTGCAGGGAGGTGGTGGGGGGAGTGAAACTATCCATATATTTAGATTCTGAGATGAGGAAATGAATTATACTCCCCATCACCCAAGTAGATACTAACACAGTGGTAGCTGATTAGGAAAGGAAGCATTTATGTAAATTATCTTATTTTGTGATTCAATTTTCTTTCAACTTTCTACCATCTGTTTTAAAATACATGTTTCTGTTAGGACGTTAATAAGTGCATGTGGTTTACTGCTGCATGCTAGTCACCAGTAGCTCTCTCTGATTTAAATGTAAATTGTATTTTGCTTGAACCTGGTCTGCTAGATCTGGTCCCTGTTTGAATTTCAGTTTCTGGGAAATGCTGAAGAGAGGGAAATGTTTATGGAAACACACATTCACGTGTCTCTTCTGCTTTATTTGGAAATGGCCTGTCAAAATGTAGCTGAACTTTGTAATGTTTGGAATGGTGTTTTGGGCCAGGGAGACCCATTTATAGCAAGCAGATGTCTGGCTTCCTTCATCAGCTGCTGCATGGCAGTTTTCACAATTAAAGGTGGCACTGTTTGGGCATTTCCTTCAGTTATAAGTGAAATTTATTAGTCTGTAACTAAATACAGGTCTTCCAAAATAGAGAGTTAGTTTGTAGGTGCGATGTGAAGCTTCCTCCCAAGCACGGAAGAAAGTTAGTGATTTTGAACAGTTTAATGAAGCTCTTATCAAAGAGGATGGTGAAAGCTTTGCTAAGGTACAAAAGTAGTCTCACTACCTTTTCAGCAATATCACAGCCCTTCCCTCAAACCTGAGTGTTTAGCAATTCATGTAAGACTTTTCTGCTCCACAATAAAATCCCTTGTGTGAATGTGTGTGTATTTATGCGGCTGTTCAAACTGATGGCATGGAATGGTCAGAGAAAAGGAGCAAATGTGGGGTCTTCAGCTCTGCCACAAAACAAAGACTTTTTTTTTTTTTTTTTCGTCATGTGGATCCCCATTGCTTTCCTCCCAGAGCCCAGGAGAAGCAAAGAATGTTGAATTTGGCTGGTTCCTGGGGATCTGCATGACTCACCTCTGCTAAAATTAGTTAAGCTTAATCTATAACTTGTTGCTCAGTAAACACAGTCAAAAAAAAAAAAAAAAAAAAAAAACCTGAAAGACCAATCAGGCACCAAGAGATGGTGATAATTTTGTTTTCTCCTAGACAAACATGAAAATTATTACCACTTACTGGTATTTCTGATAATGCCACAAGATGAACTGTGGACAAGCAAGCTGCAGTATTTTGCCTCTCTCCCTGGTCTTGCCTTAGCCTCACTGCTGCTGAGCAATCGGTGGGAACATACAAGCCCTGAAGAGAAGTTGGTGCTGCAGGTTGGACTTCCACTAGAAAATATCATTTTGTTTTATAGCAGATGCTGGCCAGCGTAAAGATGGGAATCAACGTTAACCTTGCCAGTTAAGCTTTGTCTTAGTGCCAGAGGTATTATAATCATGATTAGTTTAACCGTATATAACAAACTTCAATAAATATATATTTTTAATGTTAAGAGCTTTATTGTAGTTGTTTTCATGTGCAGCCTTTCTTTGAAGATGGTTGTTGAGATGATAGGTTTTTTTTCATCTGAAATCATAGCTGCACTAACCAGGAGAGTTACAAGAGGTTTTGTGCTACTGAAAAACAGACACGTCTTCCCAAAATGCAGAGGCTTTTTCCTAAAAGAGTGACCCTTAACTCAATTCTAACTTGTTTGATTTCATAGATGAATACTAATACTAAGCAGGTGAAGAATCCCTCTGTATTTGCATTTTTACATCTTTTTAGTACCAAAAATTCACCACGACAAAGTTCATTTTTAGAGTAGTAACAAAACTTAGTCAGAAATTACTGTCTTTAGTTCTGAATTTTATAAATCATATACAAGATTTATGTCTTAGAAAAAAACTTATTTGTGATGAGGATTAGACAGGATCTTCTAATCCTCATTCCATTTCAACTGTTTTACTAATAAACTATAAATACTCATCCTAAATATGTCACCATGGACCTGATCCTGAGACATGCCAAGTATCTGGGCCCTTGTGAGCTGTCATTGATGTCGTGCTCTGGCAGCACTTCTGCTTTCTCAGCAGCCTGCTTTAGCCAGAGGTATTTTCTCCTCTCTTGTCCTGGCTTTGGTTATATGCCATCAGCATTTCTTCCAAGCAGGCTACCAGCATATTGCAGTTCTTTAGATGTCTGTGCTTGAAAAGGATGGTGTGGCTGCAGCAGATTTCACAGGACATCAAGCCTGCAGAGGCATGCCTGAACTTAGATTTCTACATTGTGTGTTCCACTGGGCCTTACAGGTGTGAAAGCAATTGCATGGCTCAGGAGGCATTATATTACATGAAGTAAGATAAAAATTGCAGCTGTACGTGTCTTGCTGTGGTTTATGGCACAGGTCAGGGGAGGCGGGAATGCTTGCATGCACAAGAGAAGAATGTGGGATTTTAACACCAGTATTGAGACATGCAATGTAACTACAGCTAACATTTGTCCATTTGATGCATCATCACCCGCTACCATTTGATAATATATAATGTTGATGAAATTGTAAGAGTTCTGCTTTTGCATTTGGCATAGTCAGGGTTTTGCAAATCATTACTGTTAAGGGTTAGGGCTGGCCTGGCTGCTAGTTGAATGACAGATGCTCTCTCTTACCCAAGCCCCACCTTTCCCCTCCTTCCCAAAGAGGGGAAAGAGAAAAGGAGTAAGGGAGAGAGACTTACGGACTGGAAAAGAAAACTAAAACTGCTTTAATGAGAAAAATAAAATGAAATACATAAAATACCAATACCCAACCCCACCCCCTGATGGCAACCACGTCGCCGTCACCACTGATGCTGATGTGGGCAGACACTGAGGAAGGCCCAGGCTGGGCTCAGCAGCAGATGGGAACCGGATTCAGGAGCCAGATCCTGGAACTGGATTCAGAAATACACGGGTTGAGATTCAAGGCAAAATGAACAGAGTCCTCCTCAGACATTGGCCATTGAAGAAGAGAGCAAGACCCTCAGCTTTATACCGAATATGACGTCTATGGGATGGAACACCTTGTTGGTCAGTTCAGGGTCACCTGTCCTGTCCGCTCCTCCCCACAGGTGCAGCCTCTCACTTACTGCACCCCACGGTGGCACGCAGGATTTAGCAGTGACCTTGGTCTGCACAGGAGCAAGTAGAAGCCAGAGCCTTTCTGCAGAGCAGTCCCTGGTAGTGCCTGTACACATCAAGCGTTATCACTGCTAGAAGCAGAGACTGTCTGCAAAAATATGCCGTTAACTTCAGAACGTGCAGTTAGTTAGAAGAGACTGAGCTGGAAATTAAAATCTCTGAGCAGAATTAGTTCTGTTCTAACTCAAAACAGGACAATTACTAATAATGACACTAAGAGGTGAGACAGACTTGAAATAGATGCAGGTGGGGAAATAGAGGAAGGGGACAACTTGTTGGGGGGACCAAGTGTAAACAGGATGGTGGTGGCATAAGATTGCTACTGCTGCCTCTGCAATATGTTCAGCCAACAGGAGTACAGAAACATGCTGAACACCATATTTCAGATAACTCCATCCAAGTGGTTTTCCTTTTACTGCTTTTTACAGACCTACAGGGCAGTTTTATGTCAATAAATGAGATTGATAGCAGGTCTCCTGGAAGAAAGGTGCCTCAGCAATTATCCAGGACAGTTTGCCAGTTTATCAGGGGCCCACCAGGAGCAGGCTATGAGCCAGATGTGACTCCTTTGGAGTAGCAGTGTACTCCAGACCCCAGGGGCTTTTGACTGTACAAAGACAGGGGCACAGCCAGTTGTGGAGTGGGGAAGTTTGAGGAAGTCGTGGAGAAAGAGGACAGCTGGAAGCTGCTTGCACTGAAGAACAGTGCACCCAATATACCATTATCCTCAGTCTGTTCTCGAGCTGTCCCTAAGGAAGTGCGAGCCATTGCTTGAGATAAGATAGACAGCATTGCATGAGCAGTTCTGCTGATGGCCAAACGCTCTTTCTTGGGAACAAACTGGAGGTAGTCATAGACTTGGTAAACCCAAAGCAGTGGCCTTGTTGACTGAGGCAGGTTGAGTGAGATAGGACAGAGATCTTCTTTGTGTTCGTGTGTCTCTGCTGCTGTTTGACAGATGGCTCTGTTCAGACAGTTTATAACAAGAAGGAAGGTGGGAGGAAAAGTAAATGCATGAAAAACACTCAGCAAGTCCTGTGTTCATCAAACCATGCAATTTTTAACTTTTAACAACCACCTGAAAGAAAACATTGAAACTTGCAGGAAACCTGAAAATCATGCACTTACTGCGATGTTACCAAACTCCCGAGACAGACCCCTCAAATAGCACTAAAATAATACATAGTGCACTTTATTGGTCATTAAAAATTTATTATTTGTCTTCTGATTTTTGAGATGTCAGAGTTCCCCTGAGCCCTACTTACAAGTTTTTCTTCGTAACTAGCATCAGCAGAAAAACATCAATTAATTGGTTAGACCGGTTTGGGTTTTTTTTTCCCTCCAGCAGCCAGAGCTCAAAGTAAACCCCATGACAAAAAGTTTCAACAAATTCATGAAAGCTGGTGGTGTTGGGGTTTGAATCAGTGATGAGCACATTAGATAATACAGAGGTTAGCTCTTTCTTTCAGTAAAGCAGGGGATGCAAGATTACTGCCTGTGAACTACAGTGAATAAACAGCTGTATAACTCGGAGAGTGGTGTCAGGAAAAGTACAGGAGTAAAACTGGCCATGAGTAAATCTTGGCTGCAAAATGTAAGAAAGTCCTAACTCAGAAGAGCAAAGCTCTGTGACAAGGCTTTGTCATAGTAATGGGAGCAGTGTTGGTGGTCTTCTAAGAGTAAGGTGACTTGGCTCGTGGAGGGAATGGAGCTGGGTGCTCTGCTTCCTCCATGAGTGTCTGAAGAGGGTTCGTGGTCTTCCTGAAAAGAGAAACCTCTACTGTGGCAGCTCTCCAGTGGTGCTTACTTGAAAAGAACAAAGCACTTCTAAAGCAAGTCCCAAATATTTAACTATTTCATTTTAACTCCACAATAAGAGACTGTGAAATTTTCTTTGAGATGTAAACCAATAATGATCTATACAGTACTTAACTATGTATTCAATAAAGGACCTAACTATGTTAGATCCAGTCTTTCGTTAGCATCTCCCAGGTCACACTGGGACGCTGGCCAGGCATGACTTCAAGAGATGTAAAAAGGACCAAAGAAAAATAATTTGAACTTTTTAATTCTAGCTTGGGGCTTTGCTCTGTGTTTAAAACATTAAACACTTCACAGTTTGGGTTTTTTTTTTTCTTTTCTGGTCATCTCAAATTTTCTCTGATATAACTTTTGAGTGACTAAACAAGATTCGAACCATGCCCTCTAAATGAAGACTTGTACAATAATTTCCTACAAATTATAGCGTAGTAAGATGCAATTAATATTTTTATGTGACTCAAAAGTGACCTTTCCCAGTCTCCAATGGCAGGCTTACTCTCACAAATGTACTCCCCTGAAAAGCCGATGTGTGCACTGGGCGTACTAAAATGAAAAATGTCAGCTGGTTTCCACCTCCAGTTCTCACATTATTACAAAAAATGGTGCAGGTCCTCAGGCCCTCAGGGTTAAGGTGCACTGCTTGCTGGTGTGCCAGCCTGCTGCAATGACACCCTTGCACCTTTTTACATTACATCCTTTTGCTGGAAACTAGTCGCTTCCACACAGACACCAACATCACCACGTTACCAACTCCTCATCTCTCAGAGCAGCTAGGTAAGGATGCAATTCATAACTTCTTGGATACATTAAGTAGGAGGAGCACACAGATGTCGTTTTACATGCTGTCTTGATTTTAAGGATCATGAGCTTCGCTTTAATTCAAGCCAGGTTAAGGTTAAAGTGAACAAAAATATTTTTAAAATGGGATTCAAACAGAAAGAACTTACAGAAGTTTTTGAAGACACAGTATAGAAAAGAAAGGAAAATACATGCAGTCAAGATGTTACATGAGGGAATCTTTAAAGTCTTCTCTTCACCAGCCCGGTGAGAAGCAGACTTATCTGATATGCATTCCTGGGACTCCTGCTGTGCTGAACATCCTTTGTCCTCTGGCAGCAACCATCGGAGGTATGCTAGGATGGGGGGCAGAAGGCCTGATAGTTTCTTATCCCTTTGGTTCATGGCTTGATGGCAGAGAGGTGCAAAGGTGTCCTTCAGTCTCAGGCCTTCCTGCTCACACATGTTACACTTCTCAAGTTAGTTACCCTCTGAAAAAGCTGGTGACACTGTGCATGGCCAGTCATTACCATCTCCCACCCAAGAAACTAATGGATTTTGATTGGCTTATCCCATGTGCTTTCTGGTTTCATGGCCTCATTCAAGTTGGATGAGATCTCTGGAGGTCTCGAATCCAACACTGCTCCAGCAAGACCAACATCTAAGTCAGACCAGGCACTGGAGGTCCAGAGGGGTTTTGAGTGTTTACAAGAACAGAGGTTTGACATCCTCTCCAGGTATCCTTGTGCAATGCTTAACCACCTTCATTTGCAGGGAGAGGGGAAAGAAAAAAAAGTGAGTTGGAATTTCCCTTGCTCCTACCCATGACCACTGGTTCTTGTGCTTTCACTGTGCACCTCGGAGAAGGATCTGTCTGTCTTCTGTCCAGCCTTCTCCACCATAGCAGTACTGGCTGCCAGCCATGAGATCCTCCTGCAGCCTGCACATCTGCAAGCCAAGTGTGCTCAGCTTCCTCTGCGGCTGCAGCTTTCGACCATCACAGTAGCTTTCCACTGAGCTCCCTCTCTCCTGTGCTGGGGAAATCACAGCCAGACGGTGTTCCAGGTGCAGCTTTAAGCAATGGGTAGCAAACGGAAAACACTTCCCTTGACCTGTTGGCTAATTCTTACCTAAGCCCATGTGTAGGTAGCCTTCATCACCACAAGGACATACTGCTGACCCGTCTGCCTGCCTGTGCTCTTCTGCAGAGCTGGTCCCCATCAAATCCTGTGTTGAAAGCATAGCTAATGTGCTGCAGCTACCCAGCAGGACAGAGTTTGTCTTCCAGTTTACCATGTAATCCTTTTCCCCACATGCTGAATTCCATTTTGCATGAACCACAGTTTCATCAGTCACGTACTACATCACTCTGTAGATAAGATTAATGCCTACCTCTTGCTAAGGATGGCACTTGACAGTGAAGAGGTACTTCAGAGCGATAATGGATCATTTGGGGTGACTGAGCAACTCCATCCTCTTGCTGGCATGCTATGAGTAAATAATATGCATTTGACATAGTATTCTTTTATACTCTGGTTTGATAATGTTCCCTCAGTGGATCAAAAAGCCGTGACTTAATCCTCTTCCTAATGTAGCGAACATGTGATGAGTTATCGCTGAAGCTGGGTACTATTTATAGCTTGTTTTACTATTTAGTTCTGAACTCCTGGTGACTAATGATAATAAAAATTATATTGTGCAACCATCAAATATTTTTAAAAACTCTCCGGTCGGTCTCTCCTAACTTTTTATTTTTTTCATGAAGCAAGGCGAGGGGGGTGTAAATTTAAAATAGTTGTTCCTTTCCCTTTTTTGTGGAACAAAATCAAAGAATATATTTCTAATCCAATGCCTCTTTAAAAAAAATACTGCACAATAAAATTTCAACATTGAAATATCAGCTCTGATATTGACTGAAGTCGATGCGATTTTTGCCAGCAATTTTGTTGCTGAGCTTCCTTTACACCCTTTTTCTGCTGAGGGAAGAAAGTTGAATCAGTTAAACATGAGCGCATTGGCTGTGGAGAATTCAGTTTGTTGAAATTCTTCCCTGAGCCAGAACAAGTATCTGTCTGTCTCACCTCCTGTTTTGAACCTATTTTTAGCCTATTTTAATTGCGTGAATAGAGTGAAGTTGTGCAGGTGTGCGACCAGAGGAATGCCTCCACAGTGGCAATATTACTTAGACTGTAAGATGCTGTCGCCACTGGGATTCAGTCATCAGGCTGCGAGGACCTCTTCCAATTTCCTGAACAAGTTAGTGGTGGGCAGGAGGTAGAGAAAACACCACAGGATGGACCCTGCCACACAAAGTCGTGTTACCCCACTTCCTTGCCACTTGTATCTCACGAGTAAACTCCAGGCTACAGCAGTGTCTGTCCTCTTCCAGAGCTGGAGGTACTTCTAGGCTGAGGAGGATGGAGTGAGAAAGTAGGGAAAGGAAAAGAAGTAGAGACAGGCTTTACACCTCAGGGTACAACAGCTTGGATAGGTCTCCAGTAATCCATTCATGGCATGTAGGAGGGGAGGCAAGTTATTAAGGACACAGAGCTACGACTCGGCAAGATTACTCACATCAAAAGGCTGAGTTTGCAGTTCCTACGCTAAGACCTATCGGTCAAAACTTCTGGGTTTGTGTAAGCATTCAGGCTGAAATTTGAGGGTCAAGAGAAGCAGGAGCCTGCTGCTGTAGGGCTGCCCCTTGGGAGCTGCTTCCTTCTCCCTGCCCGTCACAAGCCAGCACTCTGAGCCCAAGGGTGCCCCGCAGCATCCACCCGTGCCTTGTTTTTCACATCAAAGGCTACTGTGGGATTATAGCTCATCTGCCTGGACCGATTAAGTCAGATAATTCAAATGGCTTTTTTTTTTTTCCTCTGTCAGTTTCTTCTTTTAGCTACAGTGTTAGAATTACGACTTTTTAGTTTTAAAACTCCTTTTCTGTGCCTGTGTGAGACCCCAGTTCAAAATAACAGCAGGGTAACAAAAAAAAGCCAAGCTGTTCCTGCCAGAGGGAAGCCAGGGGAGTTATTCAAAATGTAGTGAGAGCTGATAGGATCTGGCCACCTTGGTGACTTGAAGGGCGGTCTTAATTTCTTTTAAAACTGGAAGATGGCCAAATGCCTAACTTTTGAGTGTGCTGAAATCACTGTATGTCTGGAAGAGAAGGTTTTGCATGTTTACAGCCCTTTGTTGCCCCTGAGGTTTTCACTAAGGTAGTTGTTCCAGCGGAGCTGCCCTTGGCTGCCTCAGGGACCTGTTGACAGCAGTACCCCCAGCCCCTGCTCAGGAAGGCAGCACCCTTCTCCATGCCCTTGGTTTTACATGTGTAGGTTAGGATATTGCTGGCACTGTCCTGTCCCTCAGCTTTCTCTGTTAAACTTGTATTCAACAGCAGCAAAAAAAAAAAAAAAAAAATTCTTCCAGCCAAGCTTTGCTTCTTTCCCCTCTGCCTCTCCTCTAGCCTGCCTGAGTATTTCAGGATATGAAAATATATGTCTTTTTAGGTGTGCTCACCTTTGAAAACCAGCTGTTATTTTAAACATTTGATAATGAGTTTTGGCTGTTGAGGTGTTATACTGAATGCAGACTCCGGTCCATCACAGCTGAACAAAGCCAAGGCAGGCTTGAGACTGATCTTGTCATTCTGTGATACGCATTCACTTGTAAAAATCGATAAATTCATTGCAGTACAGAGGCTTTTTTCAGTGAAAACCTATTCTGAAAAGCTGCTATCACAGTGAGTCTCTTTGATTATGATAGCATGAATGAGTGTTTTGGAGGAAAAAAAAAGGAATATTAAATAAGAAGCTCATATTCACATGAAAATCTGTGTCTTGAAAGCCTCTAAAATTCTTCACTTACCAGGTATTGCAAAGTTGTAGATAAAAGTAACCAACATTAAAAAAAATTAGAATACCTTTCATTTCATAAAGTTGTAAGTTAATTTAATAATCAGAGCCTTCATTGTCTCAGTAAGTTAAGTTCCCATTAGTTGTCTTATCATCGTAGGCTGATGTGAATAATGACTATTATGTATTTCTCTCAGTCTGGTACCTGGCACGTACAAGGATTCAGCACGGTACCATTCTTCATCTTTCATGTAACTGCTGCTATTAGTGCTATTACTGAGCTTCGCTGCCTTCAAAGCCTATCTTGAGCTACTGACTTTCTCCCCCTGATTTCCATCAGGATTAGTCCAATAGGGATAGTGCAGTCACATCAGAAATTCAGTTTAATGATGACAATGTTTTGCAAGCAGTGTTAGTTGAAAAGTAGAAGATGGGTTTTTCCCTTGTCAGGTTAGCACTGATATTCTTCCCAGCCAAGATGTAACGTGCCTTCCCAGTGCAAGTCAGCATGTAGTGTGAAACTTCTACTACCGAAAAAAAAAAACAAACCCAAAAAAACCCCAGGAGTAGAAATTTCTAGGAAAACTGAACACAGAAATCACAAGCAAGTCTCTGCTTCCCCACCCCCCACGTAGCAGTTTAATTGCTCAAGACTTTAAGATCTGATTCAGATAGGATTTGATTAAGAACTGGTTTTAACATTTCAATGGGATAATTAAGAAATCAGTGTCTTCATTTGGTCTCCAAAATTTCCATGTGTAACTACTGGAAAATAAATCTCTTAGTGCTTTAAAAAAAAAAAAAAAGACGGCTTCACCAATAACATTAACATTCTGTGAATTAAATAGTGATAGATTTGTGTCTTGATCCCTTATTAAATTAGTGTTTAGCCAAACATTAATATTTAGCTTTCATGATCTTTCCTCAATCATTTGTCCCTCCAGAAGCACAGTCCCTTTGATGCTTTTCTTTGAGCCCCATATGACTGTCTCTTTTTATTATTATTTTTCCCCAAAGGTAATAGTTTTTTCATATTTTTCAAGCCAAAAAATCTGTTACTGTTTGTCCTGGAACCGTACATTTTTCTCTCTGATGACTGGAATATTTCCAGGTTGAGAACGCTTTGTAAATCCAATAATGAATTTATTTTCTCATATAGGACAAGATTTAAGACGTGTGTTGGTAAATATATGCACCAAATATTTATTTCTTGTTTGGGTTGGAGTTTGCTTTAAATATTACTTGTCTACAGCCCTTTTGGTTCTCCATTCCTAACTTACTTAGCAGAACAATTACAGAAGATGATCTACCTTGAGGGCTGATAAGGGCTTTTCAGGCCAGGCCCTCTGTTATCTCCTTCAGCAGGGGATCTGGGATTATTCCAGCTCCTCCGCACCCTGCCTTTCCTGCAGTCAGATGTCTGAAACCTCTCTTTTCCCTCCTTTGAACCTGGTGCATCAGGGACTGTGTCTAACCAGATGTGGGTAGCCAAACCTAATGCCTCTGGGCATCGGAGAGCATCAGACAAGTCCAAAAAGATTGGAAGCTAAAAATGAATGAAAATGTAGAGGCAAGTAAATGCATGTCTTAATGTGTATTGACTTGTTAATTTGTACATAAAAAATAAAAATCCAGCTCTGACTAACTGGGCATCATGGGCAGCGTCATCTCGCCTGGGCTAAGCAAGAGACTGGCAGAGGCGTTTACAGTGTGGTGAGGAGAGCTCAGGCATGTGAAACGCTGCAGGATGGAAGAGAAATCTGCAAGGAAGGAAGGGAAATCACCGTTAAGCTTTGCCTCTTCCATAAACAAGAAAGATCTTGCCCTACTGTCATAATCTTGTGTCTGCTTTTGAAAAACTTTGAACACCACTGAGACACTGATTATAGAGGAACAAAGTTTACAATACCCAAACTAAAGGGCCATTGCTTTCTGTTACATGTTCTGTTAGGAGGGGCGGCAGTTCACAAAAGGGATTCCCAATGTGCTGCAAGAGCTTTCGGATGAGGGCAGCTAACATGGATGTTGTGGGAACCTGGGTGCGTCCTGGTTTAGGGAATGCAGTCCGAGAGCATTAGCAGTGAAGTGGGCTTGCACAGCCTGCGTCTTTCTGCACCCCTAGCTCAAAATCTCAATTCAGAAAGCTGTTCTTTGCTTTGGGGATTTTTACCCCACATACCTCTGCCTCCTCGAGGCCAACTTAACTATTACTTTTCGTGTACTTCACTTCTAACTTCCTCTTGCAACCCCCTAGTTCATTCTCAGTAGAGATTTTGGCTGCCATGGCCGAGTTCATTTCACACAGCCTCCACTCCCTGTATCTCCCAGAAGTGTCCTGATGAGGAACACTGGAAGTTTGTCAGGCGCTTAGTGAACTGCATTTGCACACTTGAAATGGGTCTACAAAGACACTGTATTACCACTGTACCTGTTTATTAAATATATTAACAAAAAATATAGGCAATGATCATGTGGGACCATTTTTCCCCTGAGTAGGTATCTTCTTGCCAAAGAATTAGGGATGTGGTAGAGGCATTGAACTCTTTGTAAAACAACCTCTCTAGAAGATTAGTAGCCTTGAAAAGAACTGAGATTATATTTGATACTCAGCAGAAGTCTGTAATGTAAGCTTCCAACAGCACTCTCTCGCATGCTCTGTTAGCGATATGAGAAAACATAACCAGTGACAGACACAGCTGAGCTAGCGGGAACCTTTCTGCTAATGATGCTGAATCCATACTCGATTTTCTGGTATCTTATCTCAAAAGCACCCTTAAAGATGGTCATCGTCTATTTGGAAATAGTCTGGAAACACAGAAGAGGAGAACATTTTGATATGAAACAGTGTAACTGAGAGCAGTCAGCACTGTTTTAAGTAAAAGAATCAGAATAGATATGCTTGAGGGGTGTGCTGGGTTTAGGACTTATTTTTAAAGAAAAAGCAGTGTAAGCTGGCAAGGAAAAAGCAGCAAATAGGTTTCACTTAAACTAGTAGATTGAACCCTATTGTGGAAGAATAATCAATGACAAGGGTTAGGTTGGACAGGGCTCTGGGCAATCTGATCTCCCTGCTCATTGCAGGGATGTTGGACTAGATGAACTTGAAGCATGCCTTCCAACCCAAAGCATTCTGTGATTCTATGACAGAAAAATATTTGAGGGGTGGGAATGCACAAAATGATGAAGTAGCAATGCAGCGAGGAGAATCTAAAGAGCTGATGAGAAAGGCAGCACAGTTTGAAACACAGCTTGCTGAACTGTCTTGGAAATTAGGTCAAAAAGAGCAAACATACATTGAAAATGCTGATGAATAGTTCACTTTCAAGAACTGTAATACACCTGAGTCTTATCTACACTAAGATTGTTCGGGTAGGACATTTTCATTTATAGTCAAACATCTGCTTATCCTACTATTATGAATCCTAACTTTCCAACAAGTTTTTTTAAAGTTATGAAATGGTTACGCATGTAATGCAATTAAAAATGTCTACTGGTACTTAGACCTTTATCCCTACTTTTCTCATCTTCTCTGCAGCTCCCTCTTGTGTCACAGTAATTAAATTGCTTTTGTTTTAATGACCTGTTAAACTGCCCACAGGAGAAATGTTTGCAAAAATCCTTCACAAATTCTTCCATAAACTTTCAAACAAAATACTGACATGAAGCTTTCTTAATTTATGTTGTTTCTCCTCTTCAGGCTGCTAGTACATTCTTCCTTGGTTAGATGCCTCTCCTGTTTCTGCTGGCTCCTGTCAAACAGTCACTACGATGAGAACACACGGAATAGGAATCTCTCTACTCCGGCCAAAAAAAAAAAAGGGCTTGTAGATTACTGCTGGTTAGCTTGTAATAATGAGGCTGCTAAAACCCTGGGGGAGTGTCTTACCAGGTTGTCATGTCCACTGAAGACTACCACCATCCAGAATTTTCTAACATTTTGGAAGTTCAACATGTATTCACTTCTTCCTCAAGCAGAAATGCTGCAGAACTAGTACAGAGTGAGGAAAGGATGTGCAAGGCTTCGCACCAAAGTAAGAACCCTCAAAATGATTTTTTTTTTTTACAGTTTTCTTCCTGTAATACAGTGTTCTCCCTATCCCAGTGAATTGCTGAAAATTTCAGGAAGAATAGCTTAGAAAAAGTCATGTCATATCTATACAGGAGAGCAGCTTCTTTCCATTATGAAACAGTGGTATATTGTGCAACTGAAATGGATTTAGCAAGCATAAATCCAGTATGAAATGGAAAAACTTGCTTTTCTGGCAAATAATTCTAGGGTAGGACAGCAGAAGTTCAGCAGACACTCTAGTACAGCAGGATTCTTGTGCTAGCCTTTCACCAGCCCTACAAGCAGCTATGCCTGCTTGCTTTGATCGGGGTTTGAAATATGGGGGAGGAAAACAGGGAGCTGAGCTTCCAAAAGACCATAGAGTTAATCCATTAGGTAGCTCTGTTGCAGAAGCATTTGAGAGTCCACTAAATGCCTGCCCTAACCGGTACAGCATGCGTTAGACAGCCCTTAGCCCCAGCATTAGAAGAGCCCAAATAAGCAGTAGTAGAATTGTTTACAAACACGACAAGATCTGATGCTCTTAAAGAACTCCTGTTCTACTGTAGGATGAAAATATTTCACGTTGTTACATTTTTAGATACGCATATTCGTCCGGATGACCCGTGAAAGACTTTCTCTGTCAGACATACTGTCGTTCTGTGGATCCTTTCATCCGCATTTGCCCCCTAACTCCAGTGAGAGCACCTCACTCCAGCCCCTCTCAGAAACACGAGGCCCATGGTTCACCAGCAGCTCAGCTCCAGAGGCTCCTTGAATTGGAGGCTGTGGTCCTCCTCCAGGTCAGTTTAACCAAAATCAGGGGAGTGAGCTCTGCTAATCCACAGCTCTCACCAGTGGAACAGGACCAGCTGGTGAACTCTGTTGCACAGGATCACCAGAGCTAAATAAGAGTTCAACTCCACATGCTTCACAGCTCGCTGGAGTCCTCCTGTAGTGTTATTCAGTAGTTACCGAAATATTAGACAAGCTTCACATGTGGTTGTGAAAGAGAAGCAGGAAAATACAACTAATAGCTATGCATGGAGACAAGCTGTTACCAGCATGTAGAGCTGGTAGGTAGCCTTGAAAATTCCTTGAGCTCAAAGCAAGAGGAGATACCAAGAGCTTCTGTCAAGTATTTTTGCAATAAAGGACTGAGTCTGTTTAAAGTTAGAAAACCTGGATCCAATTTACGTGGCAAGATTCAGCACCTTGTGGACCCCGATGCCTTTCTGGAAGATGTGCTTTCATCAGCTGTTACTGGGCTTGCTCCAGGGACATGTAATGGAATTCAGTGATGTGTTTGGACTGCTGGACAAACCGTGTGATGACTGTTTCCTCTGGTCTTAATCTACCACTTTCATAGCTTAAATCCTTGAGTAAGATGAATGGATAAAATAAATACAATTTCATGGTAGCTGAAAACCATGTGCTTTTTTAAAGGAAAAATAACTAGTGAAAGTTTCATCAAAACATGCCTTAAAGAGTTCAGGTAGCTTTCTCCCATGAACGTTGCTTTAGATAGTGGAGGTGGGGTTTTGAGGGGTGGGAAGATTGACTTTTTTACATTCTTGTCTCGTTTTTTTTTTAAAAAAAAAAACCTTTGGTCGGTGTTCCTGTGATCATAGTTTTCACTGTAAGGTTTCATGTGTGCAAGCTGCTCACCACCCTCCTTAGAAAGATAGTGCTACAAATGACCTGTCATCCATTTTCTGACCTACCTCCACTCCCTGTATAAAAGTATTAAACCCCAAATATCTCCTTGGATTCCATGGAGAATTTGAGCTCTAGCCATAGTTGTCCACAGCAAAAGAGAACTGAAATTGGGCACTTAAACCTTGTTGTGTGGCCCTCAAAACGTGTATCATCCTGTAGGCTTTTTTTTTTGCAAGCACCCAAGCCCCACCTTGCTGTTTAAGTTTCTCCTTCTCAGCCAGAACCACTTAATTCTTGAAAAACCATGACGGCTTCCTGCCCTGAGCCCAGTTAGACCTTCTCAATAGATGTTACTTTGCCTAATCTTCCTAAGCCTGTTTAATTATGGTAAAGTTGTATAGGTTAAAGTACATACCTACAAATACCACAATTATCCTATCACTTTAAAAGGAAAAAGGGGGGGGGGGGGCAGTGTAGAGGAAGGTCAAGGGTCTTTTCCCCAGTCAGTCTGAATCCAACCTAGTACTCTGCCTTCTCTAGGAGAGTGTTGAAAATACTATGTTCTGCCTGTGAAAAGGTTTTGGGAAATGGGAGGAATCGTTCTTCCCCTCCCTTGCTGTTCAATCTGTAGAGCAGAGCAGTGCATTTGGGACAGAATGGCCCTGTTGCTGCAGGGACCAGCTGAGGCGCTCCGCACAGGTACTGAAGGTCCCACATGCTGCTTCAGGAGTGCTTGCCCACCTGCAGACAACCCAAGATCCAGGAGTTACGCCCACTCCTCAAACACAGAGACAGGAATCAATTTTGGCAGAAACAAATACAGGGCTGAGATGGAAGCTCGCATGCAGGGAAAAATAGGAACCTCCAGGGGCATTCTTTTTAACACAGTTCTGTTTTTTCCCTCTTCATTAGAGTGACAAGATCGGTAGTGCAGCCCAGAGGAAGGCTCCTCAATCAAGATTTATGGTCCCTCTTTTGTATTTCCCATTGATTTAATAACCTTTTGCTCAGAGAGCTATTACAGCACTGGAAAAGTTTTGACTTTTCCTAAAAAAACTGCGTTAACTCAGTGAATACCATTCTTGACATTCTAGTCTTTTGCTCTGTGCTTACACACAGAGACATTCCCAGCTTTGACAAAGATCATTTGACTCAATATTTGGTTTTCATACACTAGGGAACACTTCCCTCTGCAGGAACCTGTAAGTCAGTGGCAGCCACAGTCCCTGCTGGTGCAGAAAAAACGTGAGGCCTGAAGTGGTAACTCATAAATTTACTGAAATGGGCACTTGCTTCTTGGCAAGCTGCCCACTAGTATGTCCATGTTTTATGTCATCAGGGTATTTCCATTAACTTTCACAGAAAATTTTTTTTTTTTTCTTTCCCCAGAGGGTTTTGACAGCACGTAAATAATCTGCCATTATCCATGCAGAATATTCTAACACTGGTGATTATAAGTATCACCCTCCTTGGATTGTCAGAGGAGAGAGGGTCATCTTTCATGTCAGTCATACTCTGCCAGGGCTTTTTAAAGGAACGTGACTTCCTACCTAAACTGAACTGCAGGAAACAGACTGGCCTCTGTGAGCTACAGTCTGCCTTTGTAGATGCTTTCGGTCCCTGCAGTGCTTAATTTCAGCTTCTGATCATGTCAATTATTTTGTGAGTCATAGACTCCGGTACTTCAATGCCTTCCCCTCCCCACCTAACTATCACAATATTATGCCTTCTTTCTGAAGCACCACAGGTTTTAAAATGCAGATTATGATCACCACCATTGGATCTACAAGCCACTCAGTGGTTATTACCCTGGATTATTCACCTCTTTCAAGTCCAAAACTTTATCTGTTGCCTTACTTAAAAGCATTGCTGCATTCTCAAAATGTAAAACTGGAACAATCTTGGGTTTGGCAGGCTTCTTTCTGAAGACACTTATGTGTCCTTATATTTCTTGAAATTTCACCCACCTTCAAGCAATATATAACATTTTCTTCCAAATCCCATGAGCAGGTATTTCCAGCAGGTATTTAGAGTCCTAAAAATTCCACCTGGTTTGACAGTGGTTGCATCATTTAATTGTTTTACAGATGATATTTACTTTTTTGGAGACAGAAAAGGTTCTTCTAAAGAAAAGGACCAGCCTTACAGAAATTACTCCCTTCTGCAGTAAGGTCCATGATGTGTCAGTTGGATGGAAGACCATTTAAACAAAAAAAATAAGCTATTATTGAGGTAGACTTCGATAATTCTTGTCAATTAATGCTTCTCCATGGTAGTTTTGCAGTGCCTGTACCTTTGAAAGAGGCCTGCCCTCATCCCAGTGCCCATTCTTGATACCCAATGCTATCCTGGTGGCTTGAGTGCTGCTTTCACAAGGCAACATGGGCTCTGCCTCCTGAGGAGGTTAAGGGTGTTACTTATTACTGATGCTGCCTGCAACGTCATGAGAAGGGCAAGACTTTTTACTCTGACTTGAGCTGCATGGTTCAGCCAGAGACACTCAACAATGATTTTAAGTCATGGTGGCTTGGAAGAGCCTTGTTGACACGGTGAAAAACTACCAGGGGTTGAGGAAGCAGTTCTGAATGAGTGCTTTTTTTGGCTGTTTGGGGCCTATTAGAGCTCTTTCTAACTAACGGCAGGAAATTTATACTTAAGACTGCTGGATCACTACCTGTTCTCCTTCCTCTGGTTGTCCATTAAGTTGAACACCAAACAGTGTGAAGAGATGCTAAACCTGTCATGTTTTGTTACACCCAGCAAAAGTGCTAAGAAATTCACTGAAAGAGAAGACTTTTTTCAACTGACTTGTCAGGGGATTGCTTTTACCTCAAGAGTGTGTGTTAACCTAGTAACTTTCAGCTGATTTGCTCTATAATACTGTTTCCTGTTTAAAAGAAACTCCCATTAATTTAGTAACTCTTGTTCACGTTATTGTATAGATGTCACTCTTGGTGACAGCCTTAGTTCCCCCCAACCCATCTACTGTTTTTTCCCCATGAAAAAACAGGGGTTAGAAGATAGAGGTGCTACACACGACATGCTTGCTCTGTAACAATGGCTTTACCATCTGTCATCAATCACAAGGTAGTAATAATAATATTAAAAAAAAAGTAAGGCAAGCAAGCAGTTGGAAAAGGTAACTGTAAGAGAAAGGACCAAGTTTTCCTATTTAGGGCAAGTTTTTAAGGCAGTGGATTTAGAGCAAGGGCACAAAAATTTGTTTTAGTCAGTGACCTCTACTTTCTCTCTAGTTTCTACACCAATTGTAGAACAGGATGGTATATGGATTCACCTTTATCAGTTATACAACAGTATTGCAAAAAATTATACATCACCATGTTCTCCCTTCATCTTAACATTTTTAGAAGAAATACATGGTTTGGCGTTTTTTTTCCAAAGGTTAATAAGCTCCAGTGAGACTTTTATAAACATGAAAAATGCTTGCAATTTTGCACACTGATGAGAGATTTTTAATGATGCATTCTAAATAAACTTCAAAAACCAAGAGTTACAGCTACTGAGTGCTACTGCTGCTTCAGCTGCATTTCTTACATCTTTGTTCTTTTCTGCAAAACAAAGACCAAATTCTGTCTGAGGGTTGTACATGGCTTACATCCACCTTGTATTCATTACACTCAAATGTCTAATAATGGGTTTTCGTACAGTCACACTTGTTGGGAATACCAAAAATAATTGCCAAGGTACACGCTCACGTTAATGATGGGAGTTGCTAGTTTGCAGCAAAACAGCTTTTTCCACAAGAGTGCTTCAAAGATGGGAGCACAGTTGGACATCTTAACAAGGATATTGCACGCCTGAAAAATACAATCCCCTGGCTTTCTACAGCACAGGTCAGTACCTTCTTTTGTTCACTGGGTAAGTCAGCTCTCCTAGAGGTAGCTCATTTTAATGCTAGGCAAACGTTGTGCAATTCCCTTTAGCTAACAATACCAACTGCACCTAGGTTTGGTTGACCTAGATTTCCATTAGAAGAACACTGTTTTATCAAATTTTTCTTGCACATTCCAAAAGTCTACTATTTTCAAGCTGTCAGTAAAGATGTCTATATAAAAAACTTGATATATATGAAGAAAATGAGTCTTAAGACACCTTAAAAATGAAGCTTATTTCAGCAGTGTGTAGATTAGAATTCTGAGGCTGCCAGGCATAAACACTTTTAAATTAGTCCCCCATATCTTACCAGCATTATACTTTATTATTCCATCTCAAAAACTGATTTTTGCCTTGGCCTCAGAGACCACTTAGTTTCAACATGACATAAGGCAAGTTCCCTCTTCCTTCCTCTCAACAGAATTGCTTAGGAAATCATAACAGTTTAACAACTTTCAAATGTGATAGAAGCTACTAGGCAAACTTGCTTTTTAAAAATTTTTTTCCAGTGTTTCACTAAGCCACCTAATTACCCTTCCTATTGTTCAGCAAAGCACCTGCACTGAAGCCTCTGGCCAAAGCTTGCTACTAGAGAAAGCAAAGTGAATCCTGCAAAGTATGTTCATGAAGATAAATGTGTAAATTAAGGTCGATGTTTTGGGTTTGGTTGGTTGTTGTCGTTTTTTGTCTTTTTTTTTTTTTTTAAAAACACACACTAAATACCAACAGCATAAATTTAATATAAATGTTAATTCAAGTACAGAAGTCAAACACATGATTTCAACACTAAAAATTACAACACTTAAAACAACTATGTAGCTAATATCAAATGCAAATAAAATTAAACTACTGTAACTGCACCTAAATTAACACCAGAAAGACAATCTAATATGGTGATGAAACACACTGAACCAAAATACGTAATGCACCACAGTAGCTGACTGCTTTTAAGAAAAATTATTAAACTTTAAATCTTTCCATTGCATTGTTTTCTGTTTACATAATATTCCTTTTTGACTAACACTTTTCAGACAAAACAGCTTACAACCAGTACTTGCATAGGTGAGGATCTCACACTCTTAACATATACCACTTGGCCCATTCCTTGACCAGGAACTGACGCTATATATCAAATTCAAAAAGAAGGATGATCTACTCCCTTAGTTTCAGATTTTAATGAAGAAGGAAAAAGGCCTTTATTTTTTGACATTCAATAAATAAAGCACTTCACTGACAAATGCTAAATAGTCACAATAAAAATAAAGATGGCTCACTCAAAATGAATTACATATACCCGATTTAAAAAATTGAAATCTATATTCAGTTTAATGCTAAACAATGTTTTTTAAGACGAACATGGCCTGATTCAAAAGTGAGCAAGCTGCTGTTCAACACAGCTACCACAGGCAAGTAGAAGTGCTGGCTACGAGGGTTAGCCTCGACAAGAGTAAGGCCTCTGTAAACATGGAAGAACACAGGTGTCCCAGCAAAGAGGTGCTAACAACAGGAAATGCAACGTAGTGAGCTGTACATGAAAGTACATGCAGTTTGTATGGGTCAAGATTTTTCTTCTGCCCATTTTTGTGTCAAACAATTATCTAAGGTATTCAACCTCAATGTTATGACTACAGCAATATATCTCATGTAGCCTGATGGTACATTGACACACAGCCCTTCAAAATACCACTCCTCCACTGATGTAATGCTATACCAGTAGCAATGATTTTATTGGACATGTTCTTCCTATAAAATTTTGCATCAAGTTACAAAAACAAATCTGAGTGTGGTATTTATCTTTCATACTATGCACATTTATGTATGAAAAGGCAAAGTTGCCAGGGCGGAGCGTTTTTGATGGGCTTTTTTAATGTTTGCTTAAGATTTATTACTTACAGCAGAAACTGTAAAAATTCTGCATGAAATGCAAAATAGGAAGAGTAGGAATAGTAGCAAATTATTTGAACACTAAAAATAAGCTACTGATGTATAAGCTATTACAGGTAATAAAAATATTTTAAACAAATTATGTCTTCAAAACAAAGTTAATCAAGCTAACCAAAACAATTTAACATTCAATTTCACTAATTTTTAAAGTTAAGTGTTTAAGACACGCAAGTGCTTTGAAGAATTATTCATCAACAAACATGTAATGTGAATTTCCAGTAATTATGTATCAGCGTGGTTTTCATTTTCCTTTCATGGTAAGATCCAAAGCAATAAATTCCAAACTTTTCTTCTTCAGGGCAATTCAAGCCAAATAGGGTGGACAGTTGGCTGCAGAAAAAAGAGGAGGGGGGGTGGAAAGAGACTTTTCATTTCAGCAAGCATACTGCATTATCTATTCCAAGACTGACTTAAGAGCTGAGGAACTTCTAATAGTGTAATGAAAGCATTCAGCTTCTTAGGCCAATGCTGCATTCTTTACTTTCCTCTGTACCCCTAAGACTAACTCAAATTTAGTCAACAGTTTGAGCAACATCAGAAAGGACTTAGTGAAAAAGAAAAATTAAAAAAAATGAGAACTTACTAATCTTAGGGTTTTTTCCTACAAGCCTTATACTTCTTTTAAAAAAGAAAAATTCTTTGGTAATGAACATAAGTATTTTCTCAGCCTGTATATATGCCTATATATTTTTTTTTTTAACGAAACTTTACAATAATGACCCTTTGATTCACCTCCACTGAACAGAAAATATTAATGAAGACAATTACTTTTGATGTGCATATCAATCACTGTTCAGAGTTGTATTTATTTGTTACATCTATCATACGCATCATAGCAGCAGTTTTTCCTATTGCATATTTAACACACATTTAACATACTTAATCTAGATTTGAGTGTACTATTAAGCACCAAGTTCTGCAAGACATACATTGCTTAAACAAAACCCAACTTCATTGTGGTCATCAATGGACTACAAAAGGGCACTAAATTCAGTCCTGTTTTGAAGTGACTGACTCTACTGAAGTCAGTAAAATTATTCTGTGGATAAACACAGGCCAACATTGTTGTATCTTTCTTTTTCACTTGTCTCCAAGTTCTCCTACACAGGCCCACATCTACAAATCTATGTTCTCTGTCCATAAGCAGCAGCAACAGGAAAATACCTGAATCTTCACGACAAATCCTGGGTGTCTCAGATTAGAAGCTTCCAGCAGTAAAGTTAACACCAAGCATGGATTTAATGCTGTTTTCAAACTGCCTTATAAGCTTTTAAAAATCAATCTCGCAACACTTGGAGAAGATGGTAATCCCCATTTTAAAATATGAAAGAGGCCTCAGAAATGACAGACATCCACACTTAAATTCATCCACAATAGCGTATTTGAAAAAACGGAACATTTACCCCTGTAGCATAAACTGCAGAACGTTAAAAATAACACTTTTTGCAAATCCCAGAGAGAAGGAGACATTATTCTCTTCCTTCTACATGAAACTGAGTACAAAGAAATACTCCGTAATAGCAACTCCACTTCTGAACATAAGCTTAAACCCAAGCTAGAAATGCAAATAGTTCAGAAATGACTGAAAAATTACTCAGTAATTTTAGGACTAAAATCCACAACCTTCCCTTGCGCAGCACAACCCATATGAACATCAGAATGGGTGGTCTATGAGCAGGTCCACAGCAGCAGAGCTGTGGTCTCCTTCAAAAAAAAAAAAAAAACCTGGACAGAGTATTTCTATAAGCCTTCTCAGACATGTATGTGGGGAAATAACCTTGAGACCAATTTCTCTAACAAACAGCTCAAACAGTGCAGCTAAGACAGTGTTTTTGAGAGGGTAAAAACCTACACCAAAACACAATCCCGGGAGGTCTACTCACCTCTACTATCCCACTATGCTGCATTCAGGGACAGCAAAGTTATATATGCTTGCTCGGGGGCTGTGATAAAAACCATTATGTATAAGTCATATGATAAATATTTAAGACTTCTAAATTCATTCTGTTAAGGAACATCTTATACTACATTCTGAGCCTTTCTAAAAAATCACTAAAAATCCCCCACCAATCACCACTTATTATCTGCATTTGATAAACAAAGCCAGCAATTTCTGTATATTTTTAAACATCTTACATTTTGAACTATGCTGTTGCTTGTTCCAGCAGTAATATAGTTCATTTTGATAAAGCAAACCAAGGCAGTAAAGAAGAAATCCCTAGAACAGTCAAATAAAAACATTTCACTTGAAGTTTAATGTCCAAAATCTAGGACAGCAGTCTACTAACATGTTTGTTCCAAGACCCAGATGGTGAGTACAGACAGTTTTATGAGTTTATACAAGTTTTATTCTTGACTTATAAATTGCTACTGCATGCAGTATTTAAGAAGCTTAAACAAGTGAATTCATAGCAGTGAGATATAATGCTTGCTCCACCTGTTTCAGTACTGTTTACTATATACACTCTACATGGTCAACTGGAATTAAACCGATATTTATGTGCCATAGTGAGTTACTAAAATGCTTTTCCTTGAATCAGAGATTTATCAGTATATTTGTCTTTTAAATACTCTCTTCTACCCAAAAATTAATTTATTCTACCGTCTCTCAGTGAGACACCACATGGAATAGCATGTGTGAGTGAACAAGGAATACCCTATCGTGGAATACATGTCTAAAAACTGGTAGATTCCCAAAACTGAGGAAACTTCACCAGAACTTCTTCCCTTCTTCCCCAACACCCTTAAGTCAGATTCAGTAGGGAGAGAACTCCCCAGGACTCAGCCTTTGCTACAAAGGGTGTTATCTTAAGGACTAGAAAGAGATTCTGACATCTGATAATGCCTTAAACCAGTAAAATTCCACCAGCAGTAAGTGCAAAAAAAAACCCCAAACAAACAAAAACCCAACCATTCTCAGAAGAATGTTCTGCTTTTCCAGGCTTCCGATGATGTTTAAGAAAGTTTAAGATGTTGAAGAAATGCAGGTGGAAGCCCTCCTACAATTCAGAGCACACCTATGCAACTTCAAGTTCTCTTCTGCCTATACTTTGAAGTCATCTGGATGAGCCAGCTTGATTCCCTAAACCAGAAACCTACATTACTGATGCAAAGGACCCGAATGATAAATACCACTTCCAATTTTAGGATTGACTCCGCACTCAACTACTTCTGGACCAGAGGTGGAATATAGAGTCTGTGTTAATTAGCATAGCTATACGGTCTCCAAAATGGAGCTGCTTCACATTTAGTCAGCCTCCAGGACAGGCAACAGTAGAAGGTCTTACATGTTTCTCTCACTGGACACCACATTTAACAGCCAAACACCATTTTACAAACAACACTAAGGCATTGTGTAACTTCTGAAGACACAGACTTATTTATGTTGAAATGAGATTCAAATTAACGGAAAATTAATTAATTTCTTCTATAGGGCATTTAGGTGTTTTCCTATTCTGTCATGTATCCCCTTGCTGACCCACGCCCTCCCCGCCACACGCCACAATATTCACCTTCTGAAACTTCAACATGTAGCTCTGCTCCCCTTATCACAAACAGACCTCCAGACACGTAATTTCCACATTTTTAAACGAGCCTGAGTTTTTTTTTTTCACTCCTTCAATCTGCTCATGATTTATCTAGTAACATTAAAATATAGCTTATTCATCTTTCAGTGAAATCATAGCTTCTGTACTTTATCCTTCATGTACTTCATCATTTTCAAAATACTCAGGTGACACCAAGTGGTTAATTGTTGTACTGCTGTCTGTTCAGGACTACTGTATGCAGTAACAGCCAAGTATGTATTCTCGTATTCTGTTATGTGAAAGGAAATACAGAAATATGCATCACCAAGAAAAGCTAAGAAAGTGCTTTAAGATTATTAATCACAACAGTCCAATTTTAAAATTCTATCAAAGCAGCCCTGTATCATTCACTTACCTTAGTCTGCTTACATGCTTTAAAAAGAAAAAACAAATAAACCTGTACACATCATCAAAAATTAAGTTGTTGTAAGACAAGTTACTTAGCAAAAGGAATTATGCCCTGCATCATCCTTGTACACTCACGCTTACAGTAAGTTGCTTCCAAGCAGAAAAATACTCAACAGCTACTTATAAAAAAAATAAATACAAACAACAAAAAGACCCACCACAACACATGCATCCACACAGCAGCATTCAACATGCCAAACCATACCAGATGCCTCAGTGAGAAGGAGGGATCCTCTGTCACATCTAGCAACTCTTCTTTTAGCTTCAGATGTTTCAACATAGTGCATATAGTAGGTTAGAAAAAAACAACTTCTGCAGCTTAGATAGGGAAAAGAAATTCTATTTCTAGACTCCTTAGGGCTATGTTTCAGTATCACAACAATGCTAACATCAAAATGAGGGTTTTTATCAACATCAAAGTTGTATCTTTCAAAAGTCAGCCATGTATGTTTGTTTTGAAATAGGGCTCTGCATGCTCTGTAGAGGGCCAAATCCTCAGAAACAAGAATGCACAGAGGCCACCAAAAGAAAAAAGTTACATAGTTCACAGATAACAAGACAGCGCTATTATCAGTAGACCATTAGGTGGACAGCTTTTAAAAAACAATTCTGGGATTTGGGAATTCTGCTAAGTAAGAACTCACATTAATTGTGATCATATGGCACACTGAAGTGTTAAAAAGCTTTAAAATACTATTAATTAAAATTCTCCTTTAGATGTTTTCCCTATAGCACTTGTAACTATAATTGAAGAAATAAAAATCTCAACACATACTTTCTTCAATTTTTTAAAAACTTGTTTGCATTCTGGATTTAACCACAGCTGTGAATAATCGTTCTTATATTTGTTTTTAATTGTTCTGTTGATTCTTTCGCAAAGAAGTATAGCAGAAAAAAAATTACCTTTAGATAATGCTATCTGTAGGCCACACAATGGGCAAGTATGCATGGTCAAGCATATTTGAAGCAGTCCTGGTTATTCTTTAAAGAAAAGCTGCACACAACTATTTTCAGATTACATCTTTTTTATCTTTTGTTTTCAGGATTATGTGGGTTACAAAGGTATGGCCCTAACTTTCATAGAAAAAAAAGGAACAGGCACTGAACAAGTAAAATGCCATTTTCTTATTAAAAATAAATAATCCTCATCACTTTGACCATCTGAAAGTATCACCTTCTGGTGGTGACCTACTAATGCAAACAAAACATACCACTGCTAAAGTGGAGACAATGTATAAGGCTTTGTGTTCTGGAGATTCTTCTTCCTCTAAGACCTTTTGGGAATGCAAAATCAAAACCAAGAAGTGAGATTTTAACCATGAAGAAACAGTTTGTTTACATTTCAGTCATGCATTGCAAAAAAAAGCCACCATAGTCAAGCCTGAAATAAGTCTGCTACAAACTCATCTGGAAGAAAAATTTGACCACAGAGTCTAGAGATTTCTAGAATGAGTGCTCAGTAGCACTATGAGGAAGAAAAGGATAGCAGCACTATTTTAACAGTTTGCTATCAGCAGTATCTTTTCCAATCTATCAAAACTAGAACAGGTAAGGGAAAAAAAAAAAGAAAATAGAAAGAAAAAAAAAAAAGTGAGAACAGAGAGGAACAGAAAAGTCTTTCTTAAAGCATTTCCCAGGAACAGAAGCAGTCATCACTAACACAGGACTCCACTTAACCTTTCAGTTACTACTTCCACTTCCATTTCCCTGAAAATTTAGTTTCACTGGACCAAAATTATGAAGTAAAAGCATTTTAATAAACATCTGTTTTTATTTCTTCTCCTTACATTCCTAAAGCAGAATCAAGCTTTTTACCTTGTGGATGCCAGTCCTGGGCCCTGTATGCACACACAGCTAATCAGAAAAGGATTATTTACTGTATTGTACAATCTCATTGTGCTTCTATCCAGAGCTGCACTATATAATATATCAACAAGTCTGATGCCTCAGACACTGCCTGACCCCCACACAGTAAGCACTATCCACAGAGCATACCACTTCTTCCAAACCTGGAAGTCCACAGCTTAAGAAGGCTGATATTCTAAACTGGAATGTCAAAAAACACCACAGTCTATTAATAAATGGAAATAATCGTAATCAAAGCACAACCTGTTTGAACTTTCTAGATGTAAGAAATTAGAAAAGCACTTGCCCACCACCACTCCAAAAACCAAAACACTCATTATCAAACAACTCCGGCACTGCTCCAATTCTGAACTACACAATAAAAAAAAACCCAAAACCCACAACTAACAAAAAACCACAACCCAATCCCCCCCAACTTTCTACACACAATTAGACAAGAAACTAGTTTGTATTACCTGAACAAGCCTATCATCTCCACTGTCACTCTTCACAGAAAAAATTCTACACAGAAAAGAAAAAAAAAAACCAACCAACCAAAACAAAAACCCCAAGCCTCTGGCTCTAGGATTCATTGGAAACATTTTTTTGTAATGACAGAAAAATATTTATGTTGTTCTATAGAAGGCGAGTGAGAATTCTCTTCATGATACAGCATCTACTGACCTAATCATGCTGAAAGAAAGCATGCAACAAATGCACAAGAACATTGCTCAGAAGATCAAAGAAATTACATGATGGTTCATAATACTTGCAAAATTATACCTATCTCATCTTCAAATATACCAAGATTTAAAGAACACAAAGAGAAAAAGAGCTAACTAAGTAGAAGAGAAACTGTTTAAAAGAACAGGAGGAATAAATTATACAAAGCTTTGCCTGGAAGTATGAGGTTTCAAACCATTATACTACGGCTCTGTAACAGTCTTCAAATCTGAGTACCAAAGAGCCAAAATTCTGATTTCTTTGAGGATGAAGTTTGATCAGATGACATCTAGAGTTACTAATGAAACAACTCGGCACTAGAAATCGATTCCATGTTCTGCATGTTCTGAAAAACGCTGGGCAGGAACTGGATGGCAAAAGTGTTACATTTTATATCAGATATACTTTTACTTTACAGAGCAACAGGGATAACACTGTCAAGAGCTGCAGTGATCTGTCTTCTTACTTATGAACTGATTTCACCATAGCTTTTTGTAATATAAAAATGTCCCTTTTCTAGTAGTTGCATTCTAATTTTAAGAAAGTGAATATATATAAATGAAGATGCTAGACTTAGAAAGTAATTAAGAATAACCATATTCCTATCCTCTCCAATTTTCTGGTAAAAAAAACCTCAGTAAATGTCAGCACTCTTTTCCCAAAGATAATAATACATGTAGAGCCATGTAATGATACTCTATGTAGCCTTAAGAATGTCTATAGAGAGGAATCAAAAAAGCTTCCTGAACCTATTTATCTGAATATGGATCTACCACTTCTGTTTTCCCTATTGATTACAAATCAAGAACATGGCCTTTCAGATAACTTCCCAGCACCATAATCATCACACAGATGACCTTATACCTAAGCTGCTTAACATGTCATCTAGTTCTTCCTTAAAAATCATTACGGTAGATAAATACAAGGAAAAATGACCCTAGCATTGCACTGTATAAATGTTTACACAGTGTTTCCTCAGTACTCTCACCTCATGGCTCAGACTCTGCTGACTATAAAAGAAACAATTCTTCTGTAGAGCAACTTAATACTTTTATATAAAGATACACACACAAGGCAAGATTTATACACAAAGAACAATTTTAAAGTAACTTTTCTAGCTTCAGTTTTTAAGAACTAATTGAAAGTGTTTATGCTTACCTAGATGTAAAAGTGTGAATTGTGCTGCCAATTCCTTTGCACCTTCAACTGTTGTACAGAGTTTGTCTGGCATGAAATAATTCTGTGAACCATCTGCAATACTAGGAATAAGCACCTTGTACACCAAGAGTACTTTCCCATCCTGACTTGTGGTTGAATACAAGTAGTACTCTGGCGGTGTCCAGTTATTTTTATTGCAAAAGTAATCCAGATGCATTGCTGCAGAACTGAAGTGACTGGATTTTAAAGAATACATGCTAATTGGAGTAAGCTTTATTCCTGGAAAAAAGGGGTACGTACATCTTTCAACTTCAGGGGGACCTGGACTGTGCTGACCATTAATATGAACTGGAAGACTTGCTGGTTTCCCTAAGGATTTTTGATGACCATCTTCTTTGTTAGGAAACCCTAAGAGATTTTCAGAACCAGGACTTATCTGACCATTAAAATGATGCTTCCAAGTACTTTCTCTGTTAACTGGCTTTGCCAGTGTTACCTCAATGGCAGCTCCATCAATGCACTTTCCATTCATTACCGACATAGCAGCAACTGCATCTTCTCGGTGAAAAAAATGAACAAAAGCATAGTCTCTCAGCTTCTTCACACGTTCAACTACTCCTGGCTTGAACTTGTTGAATTCAGCTTTAATTGTGTCCTCGGTGGTAGATATCATTAAATTTCTTACATATAATACTTTAACTCTCTGCATTGTTTCTGCATCAACTTCTTTCTCAGGGTCTGCCCAGTCTACTTGAATAGTATGACCCCAGAGCTGCAATGTTCCTACAACAAAGAAGCATTACATCAATAAGAAATATGCAAAGGAAAACAAAATCATACTTATCAACTACCTCTACAAAAAGCAAACATGACGCATGCCACATGAAACTGATTTTTGTTGCCTGCATCTACTTAAGCAAAATATGTAAAATATTACTACTCGGAATTATTGAAGACTCTGCAAAAATCCAAAGTGTTCTAATCTGTACCTTTCAGATTCACTAAACACTGTAAGCTGTCAAAACACAGACTTCCTGATTCTGTGACATGCATATACATGCATAGATAAAGCAACCATAAGCAAAACATTTTACTAGTTAGTAAACACAGTCTCTTCAACAATATTACCACTTTAAAAAGGTAAACACTTGGAAAAAGTCATCTAAATGTATACACACTAGCACAAGCCTTACTATATGTTGCAGCAGACTCCAAAGCCAGAAACTAGAAAAAACTCCACCTTGTCACTCATTTCAAGCCACCATTTGGCGTATCACACAACTAGTTTATTTTGCATTCAGTGATCTGGCCATATTTCTCCCATTACTTTGCAGGACCTATATAAGTCTTAGGTAACACTCCTTCCTAGCACTCTGTCAGCAATTCATGAAAGACTTACCTACATCTTCGCCTTAATAAATACAGGGAGTTTTGTCATTCATTTCAGCAAGGTCAATGCTGTATTACCTGTTTTAATGACTTTGCTCCTCCAACTACATTGTTTCATTTCCTCCCTATTTAATTTCTCTTCCTTTCTCATCTGGAATTTCCCTTTTTAACTGTACCTTTGCCTATCACCTCCTCTTTCAGTATATTTAATCCCTTCTACTTTCCCTCCCTCAAAACATAAAATAACATGCAAAGTAAAACTTGCATTCTACTTGTTAAAACTCTTGAAATTATTTTCTAGCAAAAGATTTAAGACCTCCTTTCAAACATTTTTAAAATCTGAAACATCAGTAACATCACTCATTACAATCAAAGAAAAGAAGGGTCACATTCTAAGCATATTTTTTAAGCTTGGCTTTAAGAGAATTCATGTGCAAGGACTTGTGTATGCAAATGAAAACCAGTTGTGTGCCCAAGCAAATATATACACTGGTGTAAATTACAGTAACCTGTGTTTATAAAACAGATGTCTGCTCTTTCATTCTCAGAACTGCTTACATTTCAGCTTCTTTAAAAAATATCAACCAATCAAAAAAAACCCTGATTCATGAACCAAATTAAAAAAAAAAAAAATCCACCTTAGCTGAAAGACACTACTGCAGTTTTTTAACTCTCAAAATACCTTAAAGAAAGGAAAACTGGAATGATCCACCACCCTACCCCCCACAAAATGAAGACAGATACTTCCACAAAAACTCAGTTTAATTACAAATAGGTTTACCTGGGATTAGCCGCCTTCTAGCCATCGCAGCTGCTCTGTGAGATTCATATTCTACAAAAGCAAAGCCACGATTTTTAGTTTTGTCAGTGGCATTTGGATAAACAATGACATCCACCACTCCTTCTGTAACTTTTTTCATTTCATTCAGTATTTCTTCTTTCTTCTTTTCTTTTGGAATTGCACCAATAAATAGTCTGCAGTTGTCCAAGCTTACACAGACACCAATAAATTTCCCTGGACGAATTTCATAATTATTAAGAATCTTGATGGCTAGCTGGGCTTCCTCTTTAGTAGTGTACATCACAAAAGCATAGCCTCGATTCTCACCACTGAATTCCATCATCAGTCTGAACTCATAGATCTTCCCAGCTCTCTCGAAAACAGGAACTAATTCATCTTCATACATATCACGAGGAATCTTACCCACGAAAACTTCACATCCACGAGGTGGTGGAGGACCTTCCCAACCTTAAAATAAATTTTCCAACAACATTCTTAGTACAAATGCCAGATAGGCACACTTCCACCCACCCCACCCCCGCAATTTGGAGGTGGGAATTATTTATTTTTTGTCTCAATTTAAGTAGCATATTCTCATCCACTATTTCATTCTTATTTTTTTATGTTTAAATTAAAAAATGCCATAAGCACAAAATTTTTCTTTCTTTTAATTCCATCTTCTGGTTTTTTCCCACTGAAATCTATATGACAACTGAACCTAGCATTATTTAAAACACTGATAAGTTTGGTTGAAATGTAGACTCTTACAGCATCTTCTGCCCCTTAAAATTATATGTGAGTTATTCACCGATAGGTGATAACTGAGAAAGAACTTAAATTGTATTTTCTACTCTAACATTTTAAAGTTCTTGTGTTTCTCTTCATTTCTTGCCCATATTTTAAGAAATTTTGGTCAGGGTGTGGGGTTGTTTTTTTTTTTTTTTTCTTTCTTGACATCATTCAAAAGCTCCAAATACTTTGCTTCCACCTTCTCCATTCACCCACTAAAACAAGACTCCCTAAGGAAGCCAGTATAGGAAGCCATCCTTTCTTCAATAGACAAAAAGACTATCACTTTCCCTCTAAAAACATACCAAAGTTTTCAAAGGCAAGAGCTGGACGGTAGAAAAAGAGAAAAATCCACAGAATAAGAAAGTCCCTTGTTCATATCTGGAAGTTACAAGAAGATCCATGCCTCTGTCCTTAAGCCATGGACATTCATACACTTATATCTCTGCCATACAAGCTGAAGGTATGTTCAACAGATGATGTAAAAATGGATAAGTACACTTAAAAATATGAAGTTATGATCTGCAAATATGGCACTCATATTTTCCCAAAATAGGCATGTAAAAAAAATTTTGGTTGTTTTTTGTGTTTTTTTAAAACAAATTAGAAAAACCAGGCAGACATTTCAAAGGCAGACGAACAGTTAAATCGTAACTAACAGCTTTTTCTAAAGCTTTGGCAAGAAGGGTTCTCCACAGGACAGAAAGTGAGGAGTACAGAGCTGGTAGAAAAAAGTAACACAAAATTTGTTAAGTATGTACTAGTATGAAAAGACAAAGCAGGAGGCAACGTGAAAAAAAAAAACTAATGTTGACAAGAAGATAATGAAATATTTTACTTTGGCTTGAAGTTCAGAATAAATTATATTTAGGTGATTTTGTAATTAACTTAAAAACTTTTTCCTTCATGTAAGTATCATCTAAGAGCACATAATTTACTTGTGAAAATATTTTTTAACAGAATTGAGAAATTTTTGCCTTCTCACAGAATAAATTTTCACCTATAAGTGGTACAAAGAACTACATGGTACAGGGAAGCTACCAAGGCATCAGAATTGGCACTCATTTGGAACCACACTGCCATAGCTAATCTAGGAAAAAGTCTGGCTGTGTTCCATACAGCATTCAACACCTTTTATCAGTTTCAGGTTTCTAAACATTTATGACCACTTCAGCTGAGGTCTGACAGGGCATGGAAGGTAACACAGTTTGCAAGCTAGTACTGCCATCACTCACATCACACCAGTAAGCTGTCCACATAAAAAAAAGCATAAACCAACAGTACACCATTTAAGAGCTCCGAAGACAAAAACAACTGCACACCTTAATCAGGAAAAAAGGGAGGACGCTATGCTTGATTGTATAGGGAAGCCATGAAATTAAATAACAATGTTCATTTATTAGCTAGACAAACTTTTACCACCATCCTCAGCCTGGTACTTGACTCAACAGTGATTCTCAGTAAGTAAAAGCCAACTACCATTCAAAAAAGCCCTCCTTCTAATTAATTAAAACTGCATACTAACTTACCATTACAGCACATTACTGCCAGCTGGGAGTAACTTATGACTCGTGACTTAAAGAGAACCTGGTCTGTGCCACATTTGCCAATAAGTGACATGTATTTGAGAGAGCAAACATGGATGCAGTTCACCAAAAGCACCGCTCCTCACATAGTTACCCACTGACCAGAGTTTCCTTGACTGGGTACTTAATTCATTCCTGTATGATAGATTGTGGGATTGCTTTTTTTGCAGCAGTTTATGAAACTTCAATCAACATTACAGATATAATCCTCCCACTGTTAGTGAGATCCATGCCATTTAAAATTTTCTTCCATGTAATTCTAATGACTTACATACCTAATGACATCATTATGTCTGCAGCAAACTACACAGATGACTAAAGCAAGAAATATTTTTTCTTAACATTTTTGTTGTTGTTGTTAAACATTGTAAAGACACATTTTCCATGACTGGCATAAGCTGAAGAAGAACTGTGCTGCTGCCAACTGAAGTGGGGGAAAAAAAAAAGTTTTAGGATAGTGTTAAGCCAGATCATTTGCTTGCTCTCGATAATGTGCCAGTCAGATAAACAAGATGGTAACAGGAAAACAGAGCTGACAGTGAGACTATCTCCTTGGGCAGCAACATAAGCTTATAGAAACCACATCTTAAGCAAAATTCACAGTGAAACTCCTCATTTACAAACAGTTTGTAAGAAATTACAATAACTATCTCAAACATTCAAGTCTCATCTGGCCTAGATAACTATTTATAGTAATTTAGGGTAATTTCCAGCCTAAGCAAGTAAGAAAATATATGAAGATTTAAAGGAGAGGTATATAATTAAAGTCAATTAACAGATTTATGGAAGATATACCTTATCAAACACATTCAGTTTCAGAAAAGATTAACAAATTCCATTAATAAAAGTAATTTTGCCCAATAAATACCCTTAATACTGCCTAATTTTCTCACTGAAAATCATTATTATAATGTAAAAAATATATTAAATAATTTAAGAACAGGCTGACCCCTCAGAAAGTAGTCAGTGATGGCCTGCAGTTCTTTTTCCAGTGCCATTTTCAAAGTAATTTCACAGGGCTTCCTTCGGGTATTTTATAAAGGCTAGTAAAAGTACGTACATAATTTTAGACAGGAAAACCGTCCAAAAAGAAATTATTTTGATGCAGCTGTATCTTAAACTACATATAACAATGAGCAATACAGTTCATGCTTATGAGCATGACTTATGAAGATGCAGGATCACAGGACACAAGTGAGAATGAACTGAAATAGCAACAGGAAAAATATTCCTTCTTTCTACTTGTGTAAGTGCATAATCTGATTCAAAAAGAACAGTTACTGTATTCCATGTGATATAGCCAGGACTAATGGCAAAACTCTTGTACGTTGGTGGTGTCAACTGGACGCTGGAAAAAATATTCAAAATTAAAGAAATGCTTCATGAAGATTTAAGGCATTTGATTCACTTCATCAGAATAACAAGAAATGTTAAGATAAAGGTTAAGTGACACAGCACTCTGACAGTGAATTACAGGTATGAGGTATTTCATCAAGAAAATTTGAAAAAATTATTTTAGACTAGAAATAAAGCCTAAATTCAGTGGAAAAGATGCTAACCATTTTAACAAGCTAAGTGTACAAGCTTTTCAGAGTTCTCAAATCAACCCAGATACTTTTCTGGAAACATGTCTCAGCCAAAAAGAGTACTTAGGCTCAACACAACAATAACTGAGCAGAAAGTAAATGTGTAAGATGCACAGAAGTTCAAACTAAATAATCTAGAAGCTATTTATTTTCTTAACACATTCCTGAGAAGAACTAAATGACCCTTTGGCAGGGGAAAAAAAAACCCAACATAAATTTTAAGGCTTGAATAGGGGAATAATGACAAAAAGAAGATTATTAGAAAAAAAATTACGTATCTAGCAAACTACTCCTCCTCCTCTGTTCAAGAGTCTTCACGCAAAACAATAACAAATTCAATCATTTGGGTTTTATCAATTTATTTCACAAACTTTCAGCTTTTGCAGCACAACATAAACCCACTAGCTTCCAGCATTTGTATAAGCATGGATTAAAGTTGAATGATCTTGCAACATCTTCAAACAAAACCATCGTTAATCAATCCTACTTAAGAGTCATTTAAATTTATTTTGGAAAGCAAATTTAAAGTACTGAACAAACGCTTTTCCTTACACTACTGCAAGTGTTATTCATTTTCTATGAACTAAATCTGCAGCAGCAGTTTCAGCAGAAGTATTTTAGCAGGGATGGGGCTATTTTGAGAGATATATTATTTCTATGTTACTTATCACAGTATCAGAAATGTTTCTGAAATAGCATTTAATACACAAGAAAAAAGTAAGTTTTCCAATGCAGTAACATCCTGAAAAGTGTTTACTAAATCCAATAGCCACTGTTTCCAATTTGCAATGTACATATTTCAGATACTGCAGGACTGAATTCTACTTTTTTTTTTTTGTCACTGACTTTAGTGGAAATATAATTGGACATATAGAAAAATATTTTAGTGATGAAGTTTGTTTTTATTGCAGCAATAAGGTTCTAGTTCAAGTGGGTGAGACTCCTGTTTGCACCATGATAATAAATCGCAAAGCACCATGAATTAACCAAGATGACTGTAGTTTTTATAGCATTAATAACATTCCTGTTATTCCCTGGGATTTTTATCAACTGTTATTTTCTGTTTACACATCGGTACATACTCAACAATTTCCATTTCTCAGTGTATTAAGTGAAAGAACAATAACACATGAATAATAAACTCTAAACACATCCAATGAATGATAAAAGCTCCAGAAGCTCAGCATTTATCAATTTTTCTTCTCCGAATGAAGGTTAAGGGGGTGGGGGGGTAGGTTATGGTAGATATAGAGAACAGATTAGTCAAATCTGAAAGCAAAACGAGTTAATTATCTTCACTGCTGCTATGTCAGAAAACAGAGATTTGTGAAAAAATGGTTTGGCCAATGCAAATGGTAAGGTAAGAAATAAAGTAGGTTACGTCTGCTATCATCAATTTGTTTTTCCCTTCTGTGCCACCAAACACTTTCAAGCACGTTCTCAGTCATATGGAACACAGTATCTTCAGCTCCACATTTGTTTTGCTGTCAACTTTAACTGCTTTTAAAGCTGTAACTTCTTAAATCTACCAAGAGCAAATGTTCACTATAGTCGAGCACAAAAGATCTTAAAGTGCTGGAAACTGTAAAGCATATCAGAACCCTGTCTGTATGTGTTGTGCTTCTAATGCTCTTTCCCTAAGCATCTACTACTGGTCATGGTCAAGATACTGAACACAGTTTTCCAGTATGATTAAGTATAGCTGTCCTTACAGAAAATAAACTCCAACTTTGTAATCTCAAAAGAAATGCTTACCTGGTGGAGGACCACCAAATTTTCTTTGCCCATTTTCTTGAACCATGTTGTATCCAGTCTTCTCCATCAGGGCCAGTAAAGCAGCCTCATTCCGAATGCCACGTCGGATTTTGCCACATCCATTTGCTGTAGCTTTGTTTTCCTCCAGCATATCTGCAATCACTTCAACAGAACATTGCAGGTATTTCAGTTCAGATAGTTGTAAGTTATTACCTGTACACAGAAGCTACCAAATCACAGAAAAACAACCTAAGCTATACTTGCCTATTTACTGTGACTTTGTTTAGTATAAGGCTTCAATTCTATATCCAAATACTATCATCTACAGATTTACTTTCAAAACAGTGTTCTATAGCTGTGATAATCTTGAACTTTAACCAGCATCTATATATTCTATATTCAAACTTTCATAAGTGGTATCACAATTTTTTCTAAGTATGCTGCCCCTCAAGTAGAATAATGAATTCTTTCATAAATCATGTTACCACAGTTACGTAGAAACCTATATGCTACTTGAAGTGACAAGTCCCACCTTATTACTACATTTTATAGAAATAATTATTTTAAAACTGTATTTTAGTACAAAAATAGTTAAGAAATACATTAAGTACATCCCTAATTAATACAAAGCATTCAAAGAATTCAGGAACAAAAGTAATTTAATTAAAACCAATATATAATAAAACTAGGCAAAACTGAGGGGTTGAAATAATCCTACCTCTGGGGTCCTTATTTTCATACCTTTATCCATTTTCCACTATTCCCAAAACTAAAAAAGGTTATCAAGATGGCTGTTGCTGCTCTATCCACTATTTCCCTGGCATGCCAAGATCTTGTACAACAGCTTTAGATTTCTGTCATCCAGGTGATGGGAAACAAGACACACCAAGGAACCCATTTGGTAATTACTAACTTTTCTAGTCAAACCCCTAAAAAAAATACACTTTCAAGTCAGATTTTCTTTTAACTCTTTTTCCTTCCCCAATTTACGTCTCTTCAAATGATTTTCTGCCTTAAAGTCTGCAATACTTAGACGAGCAATCTTCTTCAACACTTCAATCTTTCTTGGTATGTCCAAGTGCTATGCCACTTGTTCTCCAGAAGAAATGCTGCCCAGAAAAATAAGCTACAGCTCCTGTTTGCTCTTTAATGTCCCTTATATTTACAGCCTGCTTTGTCTTCAGGATCAAGCTCCAATAAGTAACATCCCAAGACATCAGTTTTATTTTTTTCCAAGAAAACCTGCTAAAACCAGCTTAAATTTCACACAAACTTTCCTTGTCAACCCACAATTATTTGCTGAACAATGAGGCTTTCTAGTTAGGGCCTCAATTAAAAAGTAACTGGAAAGCAGAAAAAAAAGGAAACTAAATCAAGGACAGTAAAATGTGCATAAGCATTCACATGTCTGTCTCTTTATTAGACTTCCACCACTCAAGGTCCCAAGAAACCCATTATCTCAAGCACTGCAATAAACTCAAATTTGTTGCACTGGGCTGCACGCTGCCAAAAGGAAGAATAGTTCAACAACAGTTACAGCTGCATCCTTTTTCTACAGTCTCAACCTGAAGCCACCTTCTTCTCTTCAGCTTGTCACTTCTGATGCTCTTGTACTAAGCTATTAATGTTAGCTTGGTTACCCAGATGAGCACCATTATCTATACAGATTATTTATTCTATCCGACAGTGGACTATGCAACTCCCTACCACTATGAGAAACAGGAATTAGTAAAAATAAAGCCATACATAGCAGTTAACATGCCAAATGTTATCCCACCCATCTCTACCTACAAAGATTTTCGGATAATTGCTGGCAACACTAAGCAAGCTTTTCCCTCCACAGTCAAATCATTAACCATTCCCATGGTTGCTAGTCCTTTTATCCTTCATTTACACATTCTACTGAAAACCATCCCAGTATCTCAAATTGAAATGATTTTGTATAAATTGAAGTTCTTGAAAAGATTATACACTATACGTGTGGTGTGACTAAGCCTCTTCCAAGGTCACATTTATGCATTTTATGCAATGATATTACTGTCCAGAGGTGGACTTGCCCCCTACCCAAGAGCTTAGTCATTTCAAATGTGCTTTGAATCAAAAGTAATGATGAAACATTCTTCAGTGCATTTTTTTCACAACAGTTGTCATATGACATTATAACAGACTTTACATATCCTGTAATTAGAATGGTGATAGAATAAACACAACTCAAATTTCTTCCATTCTAGCAAAAGAAGATGTTTGGTGAAGATAGGTATATTTTGCCTATCAAGATGGTATTTACATGGGGGGGGGGGGGGGGGGGGGGGGGGGGGGGGGGGGGGGGGGGGGGGAGGCAAGCTTCCATGCAAGCAACCACTACGAAAAAGTTCATGAGACCCATCACTGCTCGTTAAAAAAGCCAAACGCCAAACTACTCCTGGCTTCATCAATATGGGATTCCAGAAAGCAAGCAGCGTAGAGCACACACACAAAAAACCCCGTCAACAGCAGTACCAGTATGTCTCCTATCTGCTACAAATGGTGTCCCATCCATCTTCATTTACTGTTTCATAGCCTAAAAGCTGCATGGATATTCTGTAATCAGGAAACGCCTCGGCACTTTCAGGCCTAACAAGGTATGGAAATAGACACCACCAAAGCTGGGGTAAGGGAGAGGTAAATTAATTTCCCTTTTGTCCCAGTGAGTACAAACATCCAGCCAAAAAGAACGTTACTATAAGAGCAGCAATGGGACACCAGATTAAACTCGCGGGAGTTGATGAGGGAGCACAGTGCTCCCAGGGAGGTGAAGAAGCACAGACGAGTTAGGACAAGAGATCAGTGTACGAAGCAAGCAGATCACAGGACGGGCACCAGGACGCCAGATGGCAAGTAAGACAGGGAGAGAAAAGTGAGAAAAACAGCGGCCCCGGAAATACCCTGCGCTATTCTCGCCGTCTCGGCCCCTTCTCCACTCGCCCTCGTCCTTCACGCCGCCTCTGCCTGTTTCCACAGCACAGCAGGGGCCCGAACTCGACGCTATCCCCAGGGAGGCGAGGCTGCGACACGACTCCCGCACTTCCGTTAAGAGCCCTGCGCCGCGCCGGGGGAGCGGAGCGGCCCGGCCGGTGCGACCCCGACCGCCACCTCCGCCAGCCGCCTCACTCGCCTGGCCCTGCTGCCACAGCCTTCCCTCGCTCTGCCCTCGCCTAGCCAATCACTGGGCGGCCAGGGTGGGCACGAGCATAATTGACAGGAAACAGCAGCCAATCATAGCAAGGCAACGGGCGGTCCCCTGCACGCGAGTTCTTTTAATAGAGGCGACCGGTAGACAAAAGAACGGTGCTGGTGCGCGCGGGGCAGCAGCAGGGGGCGGGATGGCTGGGATGTCGCGTGCTGGCGGCGCTCCCTGACCGGTGTGAGGGCGGGAGCAGGCTGCCGCCTCAGACCGCTTCTGAGGGAGGTGTGCCGAGTGCCCGCGGCGGCAGCCCGCCCTCCGTTCCGAAAGGAGGGCCGGTTGTTAGCTTTTCAGAACCTGGTTGGTATTTTTTCTTACATCCATTCTTAAAGGGTGTATTTGGGACGTTGGGATGTGCTCCGGTGTGCGCCTAGGCTTTAGGGAGCATTTAGGGTTGTGCAGGTCCGTGTTGACCAGTCATACCTAAGTGAAATAGGTCTGTTTTCAATCCCTATTGGTTTAGTTAATATTTAGTCTCTTAGAAATGAACCATGTTAGCTTAACACCAGCTACAGGCACTTTGCAAGCAGGTTGGGCTGAAGGCCTTGTAATTTTAGCACTGCTCTTGAGCTCCCCTCAAAACTCCTTAGAGGTCACAGCTGCAGCACAGCACTTTGATGGGCACACATCAAATGCGAGGGAGTCAATAAAGAGTATGGGATTAGCTTGTGAGTTCTCTGAATTGATGGTCTCAAAATGTGGTGGCCTGTTTTCCCCATCTAGAAAATCAAAGCCTCTCAAAGCCAAAATACTTTCACCAAAGACTTCTTCCCTTCTCTTTTCCTAAGATCTAAATGCTCAACTGTTTTAATTAATAAGACAGAGCATCCCAGAAATTTTAACTCGAGGATGTGCAAATTCATCTTTGTTATGAATATGTTCCAGAGCTTTTAGCAATCTAGTTTTAAATATGTACTGCTGAAAAGTTATCACAATGTCATATTAGACAGTCACCTATTAAAGTTTGCTTATTATTCAAAGAAAAAGTTTGTTTCTTTTTTTCTAATAACATGGTGCACTCATCATGTATTCTACAAAGTATATGAATCCATTTAAAAGTTGGGAATGACCAACATACCAAAACTCTTGCCTTCAAGATTAAATTTCACCACCTTTTCATTTCAGGTGTCCACTTGTTTTCTGACCACATCTAAATCAGCCATGAAGCCTGTAATAGAAATAAATTTGGGTTATATTAAGCTAAATAAAGTTTGGGGTATTTTGTCTGCAGCTCGGTGTACCTGTTACCTTGGAGACTGCTCAGTTCCCAGCAGAAAACTCCCAAGCTACAGGCTTGGGGAAGAGTGGCTGGAAAGCTGCACAGCAGAAAAGGACCTGGGTGTGTTGGTTGACAGACGGCTGAATGAGCCAGCAGTGTGGCCAAGAAGGCCAACAGCATCCTGACTTGTATCAGCAATAGTGTGGCCAGCAGGAGCAGGGAAGTGGTTGTCCTCCTGTCCTCCGCGCTCATGAGGCCACACCTTGGATACTGTCTCCAGTTTTGTGTGTCCTTCACTACAAGAAGGACATTGAGGTGCTTGAGCGTGTCCAGAGAAGGGCAACAAAGCTGGTGGAGGATCTAAAGAACAAATCTTATGAGGAGCTGCTGAGGGAACTAGGGTTGTTTAGTCTGGAGAAAAAGGAGGTTCAGAGGAGGCCTTATTGCTGTCTACAAGTACCTGAAAGGAGGTTGTAGCGAGGTGGGGGTCAGACTGTTCTCCTAAGTAACAAGGGATAGGACAAGAGGAAATGGCCTTAAGTTGCGCCAGGGGAGATTTAGGCTGGATATTAGGAAAAATTTCTTTACAGAAAAGTGTTGTCAAGCATTGGAACAGGCTGCCCAGGGAAGTGGTGGAGTCACCATCCCTGGAAGTGTTTAAAAGACCTGTAGATGTGGTGCTGAGGGACATGGTTTAGTGGTGACTTGACAGTGCAGGGTGAACAGTTGGACTCAATGATCTTAAAGGTCTCTTCCAACCAAAATGACTCTGTGATTCTGTCTGTCTCAGTTGTTATTGCTGGTAGGAAAGTGATGAAAGAATGTAGACAATCTCTTCTAAGTGAAAAAAAGGAGAAAGAAATCCAACCAAAAAAAAAAAAAAAAGCCACCACAACTCAGGTTTTTCTTTGTATTTCATATAAGTGACATCTTACTGGATGGGTTACCGTGTACAGCCATTTTGGGAGTACAAATGACCATTTGCTGCTCAGCTGGAAATGTTAATCTGTTCCAGCACTTAACAGCAGAAGGTCTCCAGGAAAACATAAAAATTTGCCATCAGGTTTTTCACTTCATGACATGAATAAGAGAAAATAAAAATAACCCCAAAGTATTAAATGTCTACATTATTATCTCTTATTAAACATCAAAGTCAGACATAGGAACTAAAGGCTCACTTGGTTTTCTTGCTGACCTCTGCCTCTCTGAAAGAAATTAATGATGCTTTTCTTCCTTTGTTTCCCCCTGTGCTAATTGGGTATCAGAGTTCTCGCTACCCCCTCGCCCACAGGTGTGAGCTATTTTTTTCTCTCTGACAGACTAATTGTTCAGTATAATTAGGTTTTACTAAGAACAGCTGTTTCTAACCTGTATTTGTCTTGGATTTTACTGTGACTCATGAGAAAGTCTGAGCTGAATATTTTTATTTCTTTTCTAATAAGGCAAGATTTACAGGGGAATACAATATCAAGAAGTATATCTGATAAATTCAGGTCTTCAGAAAATAGTTTGCACACCTGAAAGCTTCTCATGGCTAAATCAAAACTAGTTATTCACCTCAGCACTGTGAAATGATGGGGTTTGTATTACAACAAGGAGAATCCTCACCAAGCAAACCCATCAGTCAATCTCCCATTTAAAAAGCTAGGTTTAGTTACTTTCAACCTTTAACACAATGTGTAATTCTATCAAATTGAAATGACTGTAGGGTATAAGCCACCTCTCTACTTCTCCAGGTAGGCATGGCCCCCAGTGAATTCCACTTCGGTTTAATTTCTTCCCCCTTCTCTCACATAGTACTTGATTGCATTGTGCATTGAGAAGACATATCTCATGGATTTATCAGTAGCCATTGTTTGGATAAGTGTGGCAGAAGGAGAAGGACGAGTAGCGTTTTAATTCCCATTTCTAGCAATGACAACTACTCACAGCAAAGGGACAATTTCTCACTGGTAATTTCTTTCTCTCTCTCCATATATATATAAATACCACTCATCCAAATTAATGCCATATTTTAATTCACTTATTTTTAATGCAGATTTACTAAAAGATGGGAAAGAAGACCAGGCCCAGATCAAGGTATGTTAGTTATCAGAGTATGAAGGTTCTTACCGCTTTATTAAATCAGTACCTTAGTACATAGCTGTTTAACTTTTAAACCTGATAAACAGAAATTTACCTTAGGATTATTTTACAAGAGTTACAGCATAATTTACAAAAAGTGTTTGGCACAAGTTCTGGTGAAAAAATTACTTCAAATTGCAAATAATATGCTATTTGCCCTAGAGCTTCATACAGTTCCTATTAACACTGAGTTAGTTTCCTCAACAAATGTCCTTTTGAAACTGTCATAAATCTCATGGGTGAGGAATGAGGGCCAAGTCCTGCCAAGATTATGACTTCTATTTCTTTGGCTACATTTGAAAATGTGAAAGAGGTCTTTTTCGTACATGTTTTATTTTATAGCACTAAACCAGATGGTTGCTTTTCTTTTCCTTCTAAGTTATTTTAGGTAGCTGTTACACAGAAGCCCTTGATGGTTTTTAACTTCAGTTTCATTGGAATGCTAGCAAGCCCCAGCATATATATTCCTGGAGTGAGCTATTACTGCAGTTGTAATATGGTTTAATAGAAGCATAAGCTTTTTTTATCAGTGTAAATTTTACTATGGCCTGGAGTGGGAAAAGAGGGTATGTAGTATTTCTGCACTCTGACAGGTTTGATATGTAGGCAGTGGAAATACTTCAAAAGGAAGCAGACATCCTTTGAAGTTTAGACAAAAGTCTCTGTAGAAAAACCTAGACATAATATGATTGTAAATCTAATTATAGTAAGCTGTCTAAAAAGACTTCATTTCAGCCACTCAGTCCACTTTATTTGGGGTTTCAATTAGTCAAGTAGCTGCAACACCTGTTTAGTAGGATCCTCCTAACAGTTAAGGCATCCTAGTGCCTAAAGGGTCTTTTTTCTAGAAAGGTGCTGTTTGCTCTTGTTCAGCTTTCTGCCTTAAAAGTGTTGGAATCTTTTTTAATTATAAAATTACAAAATCTGATATTACTGGAATAAGCATTAAGATTAATTGTAGAGATCGTACAGAATTGCTTTTTTTTGTAAACTGCCTTGAGACACACGTGCCACATGACTTTAACATGCAGATGGGCACTGAATAAGAAGAAGTGGATGATAGAATCATTGAATTGTTTTGGTTGGAAGAGACCTTTAAGATCATAAAGTCCAACCATTAACCCAGCACTGCCAAGTCACCACTAAGTCCTGAAGCATGTTCTGTCTTCAGTTGGTTGAGTATGAATATTAACAGTTTCACTGATGTAAGTTGAATTAAATCAACTTTAAGCCAATATTGCTGAGTGCAGAGTGATGTAAAATGTGTATACTGGAGTCTATAAAATCTCTGTGCTTGTTTTTTGCCTCATTACCTCCAGAACTATTGCTTTCTGCTCCATCTGTATCTCTCAGAAAACCTGGTCCCTGCGCAACAAAAAATTAGTGACTGAAATGGCTCTTTTCTGGCAATACAGCAAAACCCTCAGAGGGAAGGAGCAGATGGGAATTGCTGAAAAAAGGAACATGGCAAAGGGGTGGTGGAAGAAGAGGTGAAGCTGGGAAACAAAAGGGAAGAAAAGACAGGAAGGAAGGGCGGGCCAAGGGAGAGAGGGAATCCTGTCCTGCAGTACTGCTGTCTTTTGGTGCTCCACAGTTATCCCGTCTGCTTTTTACGGAGATGTTTTAAATGAATTCTGAAATGGCGGTATATCCTCTGCACATCTGTACCACAGCAATTAAAGAGGTTTGGCGTTTTTAGTGCTTCTGGAAGTGGCTACTGCCTCAACAACCTTGAAACCAAAGGGGTTTTTTCCACAAGGATATGAAGCACAAAGCTATGGAGGGGGCTTCCTTTCATCGCAGTGATGGTGTCTCAGTCCTTATCAGAGCGCTTGGAAAGATTGGAGGCAGTCCTCTCTCAGTCACTGCTGGGTTTTTTATTTCTCTTCAACTATAGTGAGGAAGTACTTGAGTTTATGGCAGCTTCTGTGAAAGTCTCAGAGGATGTACCAGCATTGTAACCAAACAGGTATCAGACATCAAACTGTAAAGACTTTGGACATACCTGATCTGACCTAGACATAAGCTGGAAGTTTACCAGGAAGGCTAAACATTTTTCTATCACATTGCTTTTTGAATATTTAATAATGCTGGAAATAAACTACATTGAGTGCAACAGTGGAGAAACATTTAATTTTTACTTTTCTAAATTTAAATATTTAAAATAGTAGTTTGAAAAGTGGAAAGAGTCCGCTCCTCCTTTAGGCTGTTCATATTTGGCTTTGAATTCCAGTGTATTCTGAGAATCCTAAAAGACATCGATTTATCAAGCTCACATCCTTTTAATTTATAATCCAGCTGCTGGGAGCTGCTAACTAGCTTTTAAGTCAGGAAACTCTGGACTGTCAATGCCAATTATAGTTAAACAACTTAGGATGCTTCCGTGTAATTTTCTTTCTATTTTTCCTGAGGCTTTAAGGATTTAGTGCTATGCTTGGAGACAAAATTAAGAAAGACTGAAGCAATGTAACCTGTGTTTTTGTGTATTTGTTTCATGGTATATTATATACACATTTGTATATTATATACACATGGAATCCCATGACTTAATCTTTGGGGGTTTTTGCAGTATTCATTAAGTACAGATAACAGAATGATTTTTAAATGCTTTTCTGTATCTAGCTGTTGCCTTTCCTACAAAGCCTAGTGACAGAACCAAAATTGCAATGCAAAAATAGAACAAGAACCACTACATTGCGGGCAACTATAAACAAAATCAGTGTTACACAGTTTAACTGGTCCTGATTTCTGGTTAGATGTTACAACAGTGAAACAGGAATTAGAAAATCAACATTTCTAAACTTACTGAGCAGTTACATCAACGTAGTAGACATCTCATTTTACTCTTTTTTTCAAATGCGAGTTTCATAGTTAACTGTTCCCAGTTTACTGGAGATCTCTACAATGGATTTTCCTAAATGTAAGAGAGCCACTAGGTGGCAGTATGTTATCCTAAAAGAAGGTTTGTCAACCGTGGCTGTTTTTATTTTGAAGAAGCTCTGCACCTACCTTTTCCCAGCATCCAGGAGATACTGCAACACCATCCATACCATGTCGAGTTGGGGATCGATTGGGGATTTTTTTATGCTCGTGTCCACACTGGACGCTGAGGAGAGACTGCCTGCCTTGCTCCTCTTTCAGCTCAGGAGGACACGAGGTGGAGCAAAGCAGAGGCAAAGGCTTACTAGAAGTTATACACTCAAAAAAAGTAGATCTTGTATCCAAACAAGGACCACAAGCACTCTGCATAAGCTAGTTATGTAGAAAGCCCCAAGGACCCAGGCTAAAAAAGATTCAGAGGATCATGTTACTAATATAAAAGCTAATAAATCGGGGGAAAAAAAAAAAGCGCCTTGTTAAAATATATCCAAGGACAGGCGTTTGCCAGAGAACGAACTGACAGATAAAGATATAGAAGGGGCCTTTTGAGGAAGAGTAGACCATAGCAAAACCACAATTTATTTTCTTTTGTGCAGCAATATTCAATACAAAAATGGCAGAGAAGTTTTTAAAGTAAGCCCATTCTTTTCTATAGGAAATATGTCCTCACATTAGTCCTAACCTGAGAGGTCAATAAAGGCATCTTAGGACTCATGAGTAAACTCAAAGTAACGAACTGACAAGGCAAGGTGTAGTCAAGTCTAAGGAAACTCCAGGATGATATTGTTGGACTGAGAGGTGTAATGTGTAATACATTTCTGAGGGCAGCCATGGTACTGGAAAGATGGGGCCACCCACATGAGCCACTTCCAAAAGAAATTCAGCACAGATTTGTGAAAACTGCAAAAAACCTGACTTCCACAGCAGGAATAACTGAGAGTTGTAAGACTGTAAGTGGAAAAAATCAACACAAAATTATTATTCATTGTTCCCTGTAGTACAAGAAGGGGAGGGTCAGCTAACGTAGTCATCAGGCAGCCAATTCAAAATAAAGTGATTTTTCGTATGTCATAATGAACGTTGCCATAGAACCTTCTGGAGGCCAGACAGATAAGCTAGGAAGGACTAAGACAAGTTCATGTAGGGTGAGAGTATTAAACATGATGAAATGAATGCAGGCTTTAAAGCTGGAGGTTCATGAATCATTGCTTCATTTTTGAGAATACATCGAGTCTGTCTGTACCCGTACCCTGTCCCTAAGTGCTCACTGTTGCTCATTGGTGGAGAATGATACAGGGCTAAACTGACATTTGGATATTGCCAAGTTCATTCCTGTGTTCCTGTGATGCTGAAAAATTTGGCCCTCATCTATAAACTCAAGGCTCTCAAAGGTAGTTAAGTTGTTAACAGTGTCTGGTTGTCTTACTGCAGCTCTGGATTGAGAGTCCAGTTTTCCTAAGGATTAATGGGAGTAGTTGTGTTCATAGAAAAAGGTCTCAGGAGCCAGCTGAGGAGTGTATTGCCTAGTCTAGAAAAAAAACTAGGCAGAAACACTGGTGGCAGCGCAGAAGCAACCATCTGAATAGATTTGAAGGACTGAAAAAAAAATTAAAAAGCTGCACAGTTTATGACCTGTAAGATTCTTCAAATCATAATTCAGTGTAAAGTTCATAGTGAGAAGTTTATCAGTTCATAGTTCATTAGAGGTTAATTTCTGAACATATTTATTAAAATTCCACAGGTAGAAGATTTCGGTGAGGTCGGGGATTGGGTGGGAATACTTCATTCTAAATCTTGCTCTCTATGAAAAAAGTGAAAAATCTGTCATTGATATTAGCTGGAAGAAACATCACCCAGTGATGCTGTTGCAGTAAAAAAGCTTGGAGTGCTACATACTCAGTTACTGAGAACCTCTCCTAATGGAATAATTTTTAAATATGCAGTGCTAGTAAAATGATTTTTTTTAAAAAGTAACTTCTCTTACTATTTTTTTTATTAGGATCAAATGGTTTTTGTATTAACAGATGTCTTGCTCACAAGACGTGTTCCCTTCCTGCTCAGTTATACAGTGAGCTCACAATTTATGTCACAGTGTCTTTCCCATAAGAACAGACTATTGTTGCAAGCATAAATGTGTATTTAATTGCAGGATTGAGTACTGTTTGTAAGAGAGCTTTTAACACAAACGTTCCCCAAATTAAAAAATGCAAACTAGAAGGTTACTGAGGGAAGTTAATGTCTATAACTGGTTTGGGTGGATATTTTCAGTTCGCTTGTAAAAAATCTCTTTGCAAGTCATAAAAATCTCATTATAATTTTTAAACATATTCCATGACTGTGCGTCAGGTCTGCTGCCTGTGCAACTCTCAATGCTTCAGCAGCATTAGTTACTGGAATTGCTCAAAGACATCAGAAATAGAAATGCTCCGCTCCTCACTGGAATTTCAGTCCATTGGCCAAGCAGAATTACTGCATTCTCCAGCCAAGTTTTTGAAAAGATCTTATTCCAAGTCTACACCCTGTCTGTCAATATACAATTGAATTGTCATTCTGAAGTGGTTACCTGTACAATGGAGTGGATCTTTCTTACGTACAGTGTGACCAAACCTACTTGCTGTCATAATTGGGAGTAATAACTAAAGGAAAATAAAAAGCTGTCTTTACCTTGCAATTGTCAGTGCTAAATGGCTGATGCACTGGATGAAGAGATGTTGCTTTTGCCTCTGTTTGTCAAGGCTGTGTCCTAGTTTATCACACATTCCAATTTCTAAGAGGAGCTGACTTTTGTGCACGTCCTGAGCTTGACGAAAGACTGAGGAATGGGACACGGCAACATGACTGGATATTACAGGCTGCATCTTCACATATACTTGAGGCATTGCAGCCTCACACACTTGCCAATCTGAGGTGATTCACAGCCCAGAGTGAGGCCTTCAGGCTTCTCTTCCAAAGCTTGGGAAGAGTTAAGATACTTCAGGAAGGACTCCTCAGGAACCAGCAGAGCTGGAACCTGTGTTCCAGGTAACGCATGAATAAAACGAGGCTTGGAATGGAATTTAAACAGTCTGGGGCATACCTGCATGATTCAAAGCTCTTGCTTCAGGTGACTTGGTATGACTTCAAAACAGGACAGGATCATGAGGCGCTAATCTGTTCAGGCTCCAAATGTGACAGAGCTGTGATAGCATGATGCTGAACCAAACAGCCTTCTTCCCCCAGAGCAAAGGCAACCGAGTCATCATTGGCTCCAGGCTACTTACACAGTGCAGTACCACATCAATGAATGTGGTTAAAACCAGGTTCCTCCCTCTTCCTGAGCATTCACTTAGAGCTACATATAATCTTGTCTGCAAACAGAAATAGCAAAAGTTACTCTATTTAATATATAATCCTGGGGTTGCAGGAGTACTCTTATTATCTTCACATTTGATTAGAATTAATTACTAACTTCTAATTTACTGTGTGGCAGTAGCAGACTCGCCCCTTTCTGTGTTTCTGTGCAGTAATAAATGGAAATGTGCAAGTACTTTCTGCAAACTTGCAAGGAACACAGGTGTGAACCTGAGTCAGGTCTAAGACTATGCAGAAACACAAGATAAGGTGGCTTGGCAAGTTTAGCAGAGCATAACCTGTCATTTGCGTGTATTCTTAATTATATAAAATAGTATACCTCCTTAGCCTCACCAAAAACTCTGGATTCACAGGCAGGGAAGTTGCCTTCTGGTAAGGAACCGTGCATTTTTTTGGTATGTCCAATGCAGGGAGCCCACAGCCTTATGCAAATATTAACCAAGTCTTGCAGCTGGCCATAAAACAGAGATGATTATTGTCTCAATTGGACAATCAAGAAATGGGGACGAATTTAAAAAAAGAGAAACTGCAGGCAAGTTAGAGAGGTACAACAGGTTCTGCTTTAACTAAAACAACACTGCAGCAAAGCAGCAATCCTTCAATCTAACCTGATAGTCTTTCTTTTTCCTGAAAGTTTTCTGCATGGCTGCAGTTTGTGTTTTGTCGTAAGTCAGAAATGTCCCAGTCTATAGCATTTCTAGTTCCTGGCTGCATCTAGGGATCTGTTCTCCCTCGGGGCCTCACTGGGGCCCATAGACTATGAGAAGAAACATCCCCCTTAAACTCCAACTGGGGTCAGAAGAGCAGACACATCACCGTGCCCAGTGTGGCCAACTGAGCAGGATCTGTGTCTTTTGCGTGCACCAACTGGTCCTTCAGCGCACTTACTATGCCCTGCCCCTGCAAGTAAAATAAACCTATGTTCTCTGCCTCCTGCACTTCCACTGCTTCATTCAGACCAAGTACCTGATTGTAGGTGTTGTGATGTAGTTGTATGCAGCCACCAGCTGTTTTCCAGTTCACAGGTATTCTATAGGGAAAAGGCAACTACTAGGGTCACAGGGCTAAATAAAGTTGCCTAATAAACAAGGGAAACATTAAAAAGCTACAGAACATCTTACAGAAAGTTTTCTATCCCATAAGACACAGAAACAGTAAACATAACTCACCAAACAGAACTATGTATGGGACTACCATCAATGTAATTCTGATTGAAGTCTCCTAAAGATCACTCCACTCCCTCTCCCTTCTCCTACAGTCTGTGAGCACTCAGACTGTATCCCAAATGTTCCCTTGACTTCAGAAGTGAAGCTAAGCCATAAAACACAGCATAGAATTTATTTTTAAGAAATTATTCCCAAAATAGCCCTCAAATACTTTTAGCGATGTATTCCTACAGCAGACAAGATAATTTATTCTACCAGCGCCATGTCCTGAAAGATTTCTGTAAGGCTTACAGAAGAGTGCAATGCGGTACAGCAAAGTGCCTCAAAACTCCTAAGCTTTTGTATCTTCATTTTCCCTCAGTTAAGCCCATTCATGACGTTTAAGTGCTCAGAGGAATCAGGTCCTAAACTATTATAAAGCATAAGGAGCAAATGGCTCCAGAGTCACCAGAGAACTTTTTTAATTTCAGTGGATAAAAGAGATACTAACTAATGTCTGCCTAACACACTTCTGTATCATTCAGCGGTGTGTGACGCTTTACTTAATGTGAGAACATGCAATAAATTATATACCATGGTATCATTTCTAGAGATCACAGTTCTAATGTTTCTTGTTGCTGCGGCTTGCTTTCTAAACCTGTCTGGACGATGTCAAGTCACACACAAGTTTAATTCCCTCTTCCCCACCCCCTCAGACTTTAACAAGTATTGCTACAATTTTGTTTTCATTAAAAGCCTCAATGGTAGTTATACTTAGCATTCTCCTTCAGCACAGAGGACCCAAAGGTGAAATCAAGCAGCAGATGACTGTTCACCACAAAATGAGTAATCATTTATGTTCCAAGCTAAAATAAATACAGAAAGGTCACTGTTCTAATGTCTTCATTTAGCAACTTTCTCATTTTTTTTTCTTTTAAACACAGGTTTTGTAAAAACATTTCAAGCCTTGTGAATGCTCATTTTGGTTTTGTTTTCGTTGGAAAGCCTGAAGTGAAACATCTATCCTGTTAACTTGATGTCTTCACTGCTTGCCTTTCCCAGTGGCACAGGGATGATGGTTACACTCCTCCATTACATGTTATGGTTTAACCACAGAGCTTTTCAAAACAGCCCCACTACTAAAATGAGCAGCAGCTCTAGATTTACTCTCCCCATCACCATCACTTACAGTTACCTATGAAAAATTTCACTTCTAAGCACATACATTTCCAAACAGCTGAACTGCTCCACAGTTCTCTGTGTTTTTCTTATTACAACTAGCTCCTTCATTTCAATGGCATCACAGTTGAGCGTATGTCTGAAATGCAATGCTCCACCTAGGGCAACTGCTTATTTTTACTCAAGTAATTACAGAAAAAAAAGTTAACGCTGACATTTACCAAAATATTTCAGAGCACAAACGCCACCCGCTGAGCTGAACATGAGAATTCATGCCTGCTATTCCTGTTTTTCCCCTTAGAGTATGACTGATTTGACTCATGCCTGACTTTAACAAGATTTCTGTATCTCTGCTAGAATTACAGTTGGTAGGAAAAACTCTTAAACATGCAGATGAATTTCTTTTCCTATGCCCACATTATTACTTGTCTGGTGAAAGGATACAGCAAGACATTCTAGACCATGTCATAGTATTTCATAAGCTTAAAACTTACATATTGGAGCAAAATTATCTGCTAATACAGCTGGAAATCTGCAAGGAACCGCTTTCATTTCTTTCATAAACACCTATGAAAATGCCAGTCTAATCTGGATGCTTCTTGCTCAACTGCATTAACAAAGCAGGAGCATTGGTCCTTTGATTATTGAAGCTAGCGCAGGAACATTTCTCTGCCTTCCAACAGTCCGACTTACAATTTGGTTACTGGTCATGACCCCGTTGTTTATTGTGTAAGTAAATCATAAGAATTACTGGAATTCTTATAAATCCCAAGTAAATAAAGGGGAAAAGCCCACCTGTAATCAGACACCATGTAACTGCATGTTAATGGACTGTTCAGTGCCCTACTGGGATATGTTAGAGAAATGCTGTAGCATTATACTTCATTTCAAGAAGCCGGTAGATGGTTTTAAATGAATAAATTCTTTTTATATAATTACAGTAATGACTACAGTTCATACCTTATGCATGGAAAGTAAAAAAAAAAAAAACCCACACACTGGAATTTGTGTAAATATTACCAATGTATACACTATGAAAAAGCAATTCCTGTTAATTAAAAAAACACCTTAATTTTAAAAGTTTACCAGAAACGGTTACACTGAGCATTGCAATCTTTGAAAGCAGAACAGAAGTTGTTTACAAGGTTCCAACAGTAATTGATGTCCAGCTGCTTGGAGCTGGGCTGCAGACTGAACATGTACTGAAAGCTGGGCTGAAATCCCCTCTCAGTTGATGGCAGCAGTGGCCATGCTGCGGTTTCCTACAAGCCTGGAATTTCACCCCAGTCTACATTCTTCGTCGGTTATAGTGGAGCAGCCAGAAGAAGAAAAATGATTAGAGAGCAGCCAAGTAGACTCACAGTTCAATAATCCAATCTTCAAGCAGCTGTAAGGTCTAGGGGAAGGGGAAGGAGAAGGGGGTTTATAGCACAGTTAAAATGAGTCTCTCTAAACTGGGGGAAATGGCCGCTTCGGTAGCAGAGCTGGTTACAGGATACTGAGCACCACTCATAGAAAGACGTAAATCTGAGATTCAGTCCTTGGTGAAGACACCATTGTATTCGCCTTTGACTAGAAAGGAAGGCAAGCATAGCACGTGAACCTGTAAGCGCACGTATAAGGCATTCTAGGAGCTGAGCAATTTCTCTGCATACAACAAGACATTGCTAAGAAAAAAAATAGCAAAGGTTTTTAGCACTCAGACAATTGACTAGATGAACTTGATTTCAAATCCAATTTTACAGATTCTCGATAAACAGAAAGGCCTTAACACTGAAGACAAAACACTTTTAGCCCCAGCTTCTAGCTTGCAAGGGAATACTTATTCACAGGAGGCAAGTATGGAAAGACACGTCACCTTCTACTGAGAGGCATCTTGCTTTAAGGCAATATCCAAAATGACAATATAATCACCTCAGAAACTGCTCCAATGATCCCTCATGCAGGAACCCACGCAGGTCCCATTGCTGAGGGAAGGCAGGAACTAAACTGGTGTCTGCCCTTCTCCTCCTTGCCAGGTATCCTGGAATGCTGAAAATTTCCAGTGTTTGTATGTCACAGTTACCATAAAGCGAGCTGGTTTCTTTCTGTATCACCTAAACCCCTTTCCACTAGCCATACAAACCACTATCAGTAGCAAGGAACACACGGTGGGATGGCCATCGTTCCTTACCACTAACCCAATTTAAAAGTTGTTCAACATGGTAGCAAGTTTTTATGCAATTAATACAAATGAGTGATTTGTGAACATTTCCCAGAAGGGAAATGACAGTAGCCAATCTTTCCAGATTTGCTCCTGCAGCACCCAGCCTAGTGTTGGTTTTTCTTCCTCGCTATCAAAACCAGTCAGTTTACTTACTTGTATCTTCACTAAAGAATGTTCTGGGAACGGAGTCAGTAACTTCTGGCTATACACTGTATCTATCAAAGGAAGAACTAAGTAGTTTGTTCTCAATATCCATCACTTTGAGGAACTCCATCATCCATTTTTATTAATTGTTACGGTACCCAGGTTTGCAGATAAGAAATTGAAGAACATGAAGGATATTGCCAGAATCACTTATGGTTAAAGGCAAGGAGCAGAACTGCATCACAACCCTACTTTTTCATGATTTAAAGGTGTGTTAAAATGTACCGAGATTTTCAGGAAATCTGTTATTTGGCTTACACAGTAAGCTATACCTTGTGCACTGTATTCTAGACAAAGTTGTATTTAAAAATGGCACACAAGGTTAAGAAACTTTACACGTCAATGAGTAATCTGTGCTTTCATAAATACAGTAGTATAAATCCTATGTACAAATGCTAGTTGCGAACCGCAGGGAAGGCTGTTAGCCAGCCATCCACAGAAAGAAAGGAATAAAGATAGTGGGGAGCGTGGTGGAGGGTGCCACACCTAGGCAGACTATTGATGCTAATCCCACAAGCACTGAAGCGAGAACACTCCTCTGGTCCCGAATAATCATCTTCACAGTCTCACAGAACTGAAAAAATAAAAAAAAAAAAAATCAGAGTTAAAGAGGAAAGCTTTAACGGGACAGCTGGAGGTGCCCACTCTCTCCGTTACAGCCCAGGAGTTAATGCCCCAGCTTTCAGGTGGGCTCTCTGGAGCACAGAACAGGGTGAAAAGCGAGTGTGGCTCTGGCTCCCGACCGAAGCTTTAGCCGCGGTACTGCCTACGGCTCCCGCAGGAACGAGTAGCTTCAGGACGTTTTAAGATCGTATTAATTGTCTCAGGAATACAGCTTCACTTTCCTCGCCACTTGAAGCCAACAGCGGCCAGACTAACCGCCTTCCCGAGCAGCTCCGCACCCGCGGCAGTGCCCGCTGCGGGGAGCAGGACCGTCCGCTCCGGCCAGGGGCGGCTAGCGGTACCGGGCAGTAGCTCCCGGGGGCCCGCGGCGGCGGCTGACCTAGTTCTGGGGAGCGGAGTGCCCAGCGGGGCCGCCGCCGCCACCAGGAAGGGCAGCACAGCCCCAGGCGCCGCCACCGCCTCTCCCGGCAGCTGCCGCCTTCCCGGCGGAGCGGCTCCCCGCGGGGCTCGCCAGCGCCGACGGCCGGGCCGTACCTTGTCGGTCTGGAAGCTGACCGGAGCTCCGTATCGGCAGTAGGTGACGAAGTGCTCGCAGTTGTTCCAGAGCAGGCTATAAGCCGTGGCGCCCACCAGCTTCTCCGCCCGGCGGGCCGCCTCTTCGCTGCCCAGCACCTGGTCCTCGAAGAGCCGGTCCATGTGGTTGACCAGGATGCTGCCGCCATAGGCGAAGTCCTCCACCGTGTCCACGCGGATGCTGGCCGTTTTGGTGATGACGCCCAGGATGAGCCGCTTGTTGGTCACTACCTGCTGGATCTGCCGGCGGTCGCCGGTGAAGGCGGGCAGGATGTCGGGCATCAGGTGGGCCACGCGGTTCTCACCCAGGTAGATGCCGAAGTGGATGAAGAGGGTGCGGGGCACCTCCAGCAGGTCGCCCCGCTTGAAGCAGCTGGTGTCGTAGTAGGCGGGGGCCGGCGACGGCGGCCGTTCCCCGCCGGAGCCCGCGGGCAGAGGCCGAACATGGACGAGCAGCAGGAGCTTCTCCAGCAGCAACGAGGCCGCCTGCGGCACGGGGTTCTTCATGTTCGGCGGGGGACGCCCTCGCTGCCGCCGAGCAACACCCGCTGCCCGGCCCTGCTTTTCTAGGCTACCGGGCGGGGCGGGGCGGGCACCCGGGCCAGCCCACCGGGTGAGCGGCGTGCCCGGAGCAGCGTGCAGGGAGTGCCCGCCCCGAGGAGAGCCCGAGCTTTATTGGGGAGCGCAGCAAACTCACCGAGCAGACCCGGCGTCCCCTATCCTGGCCCCGGCTCGGCCCTTGGGGTGGCGCCGGTGCCCGCAGCCCGGCCCCCGCGGCCGGGTGCCACCCGCAGCGCTTCCCCTGCCTCCCCTGGGCGCTGCCCAGGTAGCAGGGCGAGGAAGTGCTTTCAAAGCCCTGCATCCATCCCAGGGAGCATAGCGGACGGCTTTCGGGGCCGCAGCCGCTTAGTTCACCTTCTCCCGCCAATGGAACCCAAGGGGCTCCGGGAGCACGCTCCGGCAGCCGCCCCGCTGACCACGGGGCGAGGGGGACAAGCGGCACCCGGCTCGGAGGCGGTACCCGGGAGCTGCCGCGGTGCTTGCTCGGAGGCGGGAGAGGGCAGCGCAGCAGTGGATCTAAGCGGGCCTTTCTTCCTCGGAAGAAAACAGGTCTCCGAGGGAGAGAGGGAAGTCACTTTTATAAATTAACTCGCCCGAAAGGTCCGCCAGCTAAGATACAGTGGGAAAATGCGGAGAGGCATTCCCGTGCGTTTGGTTCACGCTAATCCATTATGTAAATGGATAAATCCTGGCAACAGAGCCCACAAAAGAGCAGCGCTGGCAGGTCAACAAAGCCGCCCCGTCTGAGGCTGGTAAGTTTCAGTAGCCGAGCAAATTCCCGCCCCCTCGGGGGCTGCGGAATGATGGATGGGACAGACATTCATCTTACCTGAAAGATGACAGGGCCCGGAGAGTGGCAGGGTAGGGGGCCGCCCGCCCGCCCCCCTCACCCGCTGCAGCCCCCACGCCTCGCCCCGGCCCGCTGCCATTGACTTTTGTTCGTGCCGCAGACAGCCCTGCTGCAGCGCTGTCGCTCCGGCTGCAGTGGAAAGCTTTCACCTCTGTGAGAAACTCGGAGTGGGCGGAAGCAATGCTGGGGAAGTAGTTTATTAGAGCATTTTCCCCCAAAACCACGCTCTACAGGTGCCAACTTGCTTCATCTATCCTCCTGCAGCTTGTGGCCGCTCAGGCAAGCACTGCAACATAGGGGATGCCAAGTACAAAAAAGGGAGGCACAGAGAGTACTAGCGTCCTCTGCCCAGGCAAACTGTTTTGAAACAAGTTGCTTTCCCAATCTCTGTCACTTTAAATCTAAGAGCCCATGGAACGAGAATAAGATCCCTAGACCACCCTCGAGCTTAGAACCCCTTTGGTCACACCAGCAGAAAAGAGAAAAAGGTTCACCAATCCCTTTTCTTTCCATCAGGGAACAGCTCCGGTATTGAATAGAAAGGCAAAGCGGATGCGAAGGATGAGGCAGGGGAGAACCTCCTACCACCATGGATACTAAACCGAGGTTCAGGCAGGATCTTGTGCCTAAGAAAGATGAGGCAAGTTTTCCACTCCTCAGTGAAGAAAGCATTTCAGGGGAGCAGGTCACCTCACTGCTCGCCAACAAAAAAATGATGGCAGGTGTTGCCCTCCTGTTTCCCTCCTGCTCAGAGCAGAGAGCAGCTTCCTAGGGAATTGAAGATTATCCTCATCTTGCTTCATCTGCAAAGAGAGAAAACCACCATAACATTTTGTTTGGTTGCTGTTACAGGCTAGAGCTCCAGCACTTCTTACCAGAGTGATCAGGCATTTGGGATTTTCTCTGGAGAGTCTCAGCCGAAGTTTTACGCAACAGAGGCTTATCCCTCTCAAGCCCCCTACTTTAAATTGCATCACTTACAAAAGAGAACATATCTTATAGAGGTGTCTTATAATGCTGGTTGGAAACCTGTGGATTAGCTGCCAGCTACACATAATTATATAATTAAACCAGTATTCTTTCAAATCCAGGTGTTTATTTGGCAAGTTTGAAGCTCCTGCTATTAGTAAATAAAAACTGGGGGAGGAGGGGGAGCTTTTCTCATTTTTAACTCGTGCATTAAGAGATGGGAAAAAGATTGAAACCCCCTCATCATTATAAAGAGTCTCACCCTTTTGGTGATGGTCACAGCGGCTGGTCCACAGCTGGAACACTGTGCTACCGCCACAGTTACCAAAGACTCCACAGAAAATCCTGGCACAACAGGGTTCCTGTCTCTCCCCTCCGTGGATAAGCACTGGGCCTGCCCTGTGCTGCCATCTCAAGAAACCCCCTCCCTTTCTCCAAAGCTGTCAAGGGAGCATCTGGATGGTCTTTGTTGAAACAGGTATTAAGAGATGCTTCAGTCCTACGGTTCAGAGTGCTGTCCCCAGCCCAAAGGAAGGTAGAGGAATTCAGCTGAACTCCCTGGCAGAAAGGCGTTTTCCAACGGATCTTTTACTTGGAGGTATCCTTTGTTTGCTTTCTTAATGCCAGTTACCTTTAATCCCAAAATCACCAGGGCCCATTTCAAGTAAATCCGGAAAGGAAACCAGGAGGAAACTGAAGAAGAGGAATCACCACAAAGAGAAGACTCAAAGTCTTCCTGCATGGGAGGGTTTCAAAGAAATAAGGTGGGGGGTGTGACATATCTGCAGTGTCATTTCCTCAGACCTTAGGCACTAACGAACCTCCCCCTCCTTCTCTGTCCCCACCCCCACACCACTGGCTCACTCTCAGGCCTGGAAACCCCAACCCAACAGAACAAGCACAAAAGGCATTACACAGTGGACAAGTCTGGGAAGGAGCTTTGCTCCTCCAGCCAACACATACCCAGTTGCAGCAAGTGAAATCCATCCAGGTAATGCTTTACCAGTACTAACTAATGGTTGTGAGCACTACTGTGTGCAAAGCACTTAATATAACACATCAAAGTCATTTCTGAATGAAACCATTCAGACTTTTGAGAGGCAACCTGCAACCCCACATCTTCTGCTTTCAAATCTTGAGGGCTGCACTCCTCTTACTTTCAAGCTGCCGTGGTGCAAAACAAAATTTATAAGGTATACTTACAATTGTTTTTCCTCTGCTCTGAAGGGGGAAAAGCCCCATATTTTAGTGGGAAAATGGCTTCATTGGAGATGGCTAAACTGAAAATACACTTTGTGCCTCAAAGTGCCTGGCACATCCTTTATCCTTGGTCACTTTTGTATAGTAAGTTTTGCACCTTTAACACACAAATTGCATTGGGAAAATCCCTTTGAAATGTTGAAATATAAACCAGCAAACACTGACAAAGTATTTGTGTTGACTGTTAGTTGCTATAGAGTAATTCATTTTTGAGTTAGGTGAGACGCAATAAGAAAGCTGTGAGAGGCAAGAGAATGCAGCCTTTGTTTTGTAGTGCAGATGAGCCACAGCACAAAGACTTCCCAGGTAAGAGGTGCAAGCCAGTTTCCATTACACTGAAACCCGTATATTAGATGGAACCTTATTTTATATGCTAGGAATTACTATTTCCATCCTGCCCTCACAGCTAACACAGTAGAGGAAAAGCAATGAAGAAAGACAATTGGAAGGGTAAGTTCTTGCCTATATGAGGAACAGCTCTGGTTTAACGAGCAGACAAAATGCATTTTTTAACTGACTGATGTTAAACCAATGCTGACTGCACACATGCTCACCTTCAAGTGCAATTTAGGTTTTACCAAACCTTTCTCAGTTACTCAACCTCTAGCGTACATGAAGAAACAAATGCAGCTTTAACAAGCTTTCAGGTCAGCCCAGACTGCTGGAACAAGTGCAGGTTCACAAATTCAAAACATGTTAAGGAGGTCAAGAATAAAATCTTTGGCTAGGGATTTTTGGAAGCTATAATTTGTGAGACATTGTCTGAAAAGCCATGCTGCTTGGTTTAAGCTGGTGCACTGAAATATATAATAGAAAACGTATTTGTGAAGATGGTTTCACAGCACCCAAAAGGGCAATTCCAGAGAAAAAAATAACAACTCTGTATTCCAATATCCAATCCATTTAACACTGTACCGTTCTTTTCAGCAAGTTACAGCTTCCATTGTAGAGATGTAAATGACCAGCTCTCTAGAAAATAGTATATCATCTGCCTTTTCAGTTTTTGTATTTAACAAAGACTACAGGCAAAACAGACAAAATCTGCAGGAAGAAGGAAACCAGCAAGGCAATGCATGAAATTGCAGGCAAGTGAAACAACCCTCAAACAAAGAACCTTTGAATTAAGTATCACTCTTGTCCAGTAGAAGAAACAACACAAATGTCTAAAACAAATTTATAAATGTTTGCTTTTATTCAAAAATTACTGCGTACACATTTAGAGAGTCACTTAAGCAGCATATTGAGTGAACTGCAAATATTTACTGTAGCTTTTTTATCCCTGTAGGTTTGCTACTGAGGTCTATCACTTTTTCTTTTTTATTTCCTCTCAATACCTTTGTCTGTTTTGCTAAACTAATAGGCTTCCCTATTACGGAAAAGAGTTTTTCTCATGAACAGTGACTGTAAACATAATATAACCAGTACGGTGTTTTCCCTGTGAAGTTATTGTTGGATATTTTTCTGCAATGAAGTAATGACTAATTTTTACAACTAGACTGAATCAGGCTGTATACACAGATGGTACTTAGGACGTACTAAGAGAATACTATGTTTAGATGGATAAAGTGTTCACTTAATGATACCTTCAATTCAAATGAACAAAACCACAGAAAAAGTGGGAACAAATGATTGTATAGTCCTCACTAGCAAGCAAGAGGCTAGGAAATTAACATGAGTGGTAGCACAGATTGAGGTCTGGGAACAACTAATAGACAGTTTTGGTGACAATTAAAAAATACTTATTTTAATAATTTTATTTGATATTAGTAATGTCTTATTTCGTGAGCACTAAACAATTAATAGTCTCTCCAAAATAAAAGATTAATTTCTGAATATAAAATGCTGAATATAAAATTCAGCACGTTCTGAATGTATTCCTAATATAAAACTTATATTCATTTCTAAATATAAAATGCCTGAACATGCACAGTAATATTTCTACAGCTTCTGCAGAGGAAACACAGTTATTGGGCCAGAATTTCCACCCCAATATTGTCCCACGAAGCACGATATGAATTTTTAAGTCTCTGTTTAATCAGGTGAAGAAGTTTAGGAGTATCCCAGTTTGATCATGCTAGTCACTTTGCGCAGGAAGGGAGATGGGGAAGTGATAACTGGGAGTCAGAAGAGAGATGGTGGACACTGCATTCAACATGGTATTCCTTCACAGCAGGACAGAGACCTTTCTGTGGGAAGGGCAACGCAAATGACAGTCAAATAAACTTAATCCAGGCAGGACTCTGCTGCACAAAATGAGGGCTTAACAGCCCTGAAACAAAACAAGGTAGCCCTCCAGCACCCAGCCCCCCTTCCTCCCTGCCAGGATTGCACCATCACAAGAGCTAGCGAGCCAGCAGACTAGCCAGCTGCACAGCAGTCTCCTTTCCTCATCTTCAAATTTATTCCCATGCTAAGATCTATGATTTACTACTAGTCAGTACTTTCAACTGATAGATTATTTAGTAAGAGATGTTGGAAATTGTAATAATAAAGTCTGTCATTAATTGACAAAGTGCTGGAAGTTTGGTGGATCACCACCAAAGGTCAGGATTTACTACCAGTCACTCTGTAACAGTAACAATTATTACTTGTACTTTATTGCACAACGGGTAAAGCTGTTCCCCAGTATCAGACAGAGCTGACTTCATAGCAGGTTACCCGGCTTCACTGTATGCACAGGACGGACACAGCTGACAGGAGCTCAACTATATCTCTCCATTTAATTTTCAAATAAAGATTGAGAGAAGGAAAAGAGAGATGGGCTGAACAGGAGGCAATTTCCATCTTGGAACAAAGATTATCTCGTCTCATAATTAAATGTTACGTTGCGATTTGATTAATTCTATTTTACAGGAAATAAATTAATTCTTCATCCAACGTATTATCTAGACAGGAAATATTATCACTCACAGACAAAGCTATTAGCCTGGTATTACTCAAAACATTTGCTAATCTGTGCTGTATAGCTAAGCCTCTGAGAGATAAGTGTCACAAATTTCTACTCTGACTTTAAAAAGAAAAAAATCTCTTTCAAGAAGCCTGTTCTTGTTTATAACATGTTTTTATACCACTCAGTGCTAAAAGCATATGTAAGCACCTGTTACTCTATTAGTGATTTTAAATCAGGAACATTTTTAATCTGGAAATCCAACAGCATCTGTCCAAGTGCTTTGCCCTGTAAGGAAAAAAAAACACCCAAACCATTTCATTTTACTATCTAAATATACCATCTTTGTAAATTAAGTTTAGAAAAAAAGGTCTAATAGGTTTAATGGTTTAATAGGGTTTATCAGTGTAAGAATTCAGTACGTTTTCTAAGTTTTATGAGTATTTATCTCTACAGATATAAAAATTTCAGGTGAGCTTTATCGAGCCCGGCACCATAGGTTATCCAAAGTTATATTTACCTTTTCCATTTATTTGGTTTTCTCACTCATGAATCAATATAATTAAGCATGGAAAACTATAAAATTGAGTTTTCAAACATCTAAACCTGAACAGATTGAATAGCTTCTTCAATTTATTTGGTACCTAGTGCTAAATTCAGTTTATTTTGGGTTCAGTTCTGCTATCTGACTCATACATAGCATCATCTTATTTTTGTAAACATTCTTCTTGACTATGCTGAGATGATTCGTAAGTGTAAGCATTTCTCAGCCTATGGTGGCAGAACTGTGCTTTGCTGTAGCCACAGGATTGCCACAGTAAGGGGTCTCCAGGTTTAGATGTTTCAAATATGTAATAATCAAATTGTATACTTGCAAAAAAATGTTAGTTTCAGATTCACATAATGCCATCAACACAAAAGATCTCCTATCCATTTATTTCTCTCTTTCAGATTTATATTAATTATCAGTATTTTAAATATAGGAGTCATAGGCTAAGACAGAGGAGTTGTCACACAGGTAATAGTTCCTGTATGTACTAGAAAACAATCACAATTGTCTAGTAAATCTTCACTCTCCAGAATGTGACAGTCTTTTTGAGAAGCTAATTTTGCTGGTGCGTCTAAAAACAGAGGTAGCGTATCATAAAGACTGTAATAAATTTGAAGACTCTTAATATTTTCCTGTCCACATCTTTTCACCGAATATTCTAATCAACTTTCTACTTCACTATGTTGTTAAAACAATTAAGCAGATAATGCATATTAACAGAAATTAAAAGGAAACAGAGTCAAAACCAAAAGCTTACAGTTCTACCCTGAAATGTGGTTACAAAGAGACCGTGTAATATATAGTTGTAAAAGATAACTACATTGAAATCAATGCTTTGATACATGCCTGTGGATCACTTCTTAGGGATGCTATGCCACCACCACCAAGGGAATTCTTCAGAACAAAATTTAATCCATGGATTCCTGGTAACTCGTATCTGTAAAATAAAATCTACACATTGTTTCTGAGGAGATTTTGTAAGAAACGTGTACAGAACATCAAGCGAAAGACAGCATGCAAAAATTTCATGCTTCTGATAGCATCCCACTGCTAAGTCAAGCCTAAAAGTTAATGGAAGATGAACCCACTGCGTTCCCTGCCTTCTTGTTCCTTTCCCTTATTCCAAATCAACAGTCCTTATACTTTTCAAGCAGGACCATAAAGTAATCATTCTCCTCTTATTCAACTTCAAAACTCATTCATTTCTAATGAGATTCTTTTCTACATATTTTTTTCCCTAAGAGTTAAAGCCCATACAGAAAGCTCTGTAGGCAGTAAGTTGCCAAGATCCAATATGAACTCAGAGAATACAGTGGGCAGAGGGAAGTATTTTTAATACTTTCTAGTTCTGATACTGAAATACACGATCGCTTAACTCCTGGAACTCACTTTGGCTAACAAAGACTGCCACCTGATTGGGAAGGCATCCTCTTTATTAATGAGAAATAACTGTAAGTCACTGGATCAAACTCTATCAACTATAGATAACTTTGTAACAAAGTAGACAATTTCTTGGAGCCATGTACTTTGTTTGGATAAAATTTTGGTTTAGTGTGTCAGACTTATTTTTCTGTTCCATTGCCACTGTAAGCATTTTTCCATCCTTGCTTCTGACTGGTGCAGTTCCAATTTGGAAACTTTTGCATGTCTGGCAAATAGCTCTGTGGTTTCCTAACAAAGTTGTTTCAAATTCCATAAATAGGTCTACAGCATATTTCCATTTGCCTCTCCTTGCACAGTTTTTAATTGTTTTGTCATCTTACTTATATTTTTGTTTTTCTTTTTTCTTTCCTCCAACATTTTCTTGTTTAAGGACTCAACAGCTTTACTTTTTTACCATAGGAAAGGTTTTAATCAGAACATAAGCAAGACATGAGGAATAACTGAGAAAGATGATAGCCTATTCTTGCTTTGTCTCCAGATGTTTGACTGCTGCAATTTATATTACGCCTCCTCCAACACCACCTATTTTTCTTTAGCCACCTACCTGATCTTCATCTGTTTGAAACAGATTCTTCAATTCTGTCCTCTGAAATAGCTGGAATTTCTTGCAGTGCTCTTGTACTGCCAATTTTGTCACTCTGAGGTTTATCTTTTTCAGCTCCTTCTCAGCATTGTAAAAATTATGGCTGTTGTTGATATTCTCAGCTCTGTATCTTGGCCCTTGTATCTTGGGCATATGACCCAAACCTTTCCTGAAAGGTGATGATTCTGCTAACACTCTTGCAAGCAGTAGTCATGGAGCGTCTGCGTCTATCTCCCAGGCAAAGGGTTTTCACTGTTCCTTCTAGTCTTTTATTACCACACTCTACTTTAGTATTAACATTATTATTTGTTATTAAGAAGAGCACTGGTGTTAGCATTCTGTTGACGTTCCTTGAAAACTATTTGCCAGGCAACATTATCACGCTTAAAAGCAAATCCATTGAGAAGGCAGGAAAGTTCAATTAATCCAATGCTACTCTACTAGACCATAAGAACAAGAATAAAGCAATTTCCACAGCAAGTCATCAACATGATGTACTACATTTAATAGCATAATCAACTACATAGCAGGATCAGAGGAGCCCACAAAATTTTCAACTAAAATACTCATTACAAATTACCAGTGACCATATACCATGAGAGCTAGTCGTTCACCAAAACACTACTTTAAGTTTTACTTGGAAAAACTGGCAAAGAATTCCAGGCAGCAAGTGATTTCACAACTGGCAGAACTTTCCACAAGAACTAGACCAATGGAATACGCATTCCAGAAGCTAATACCTTAGATCTCAAAAGAAGTTTCATGAAAAATCAATCACTTTAATCAGGAGAGAAACTGAAGACCGTCCCAAAGAAAAAGCAAATGACTAAAAGAGTGGAAGAATTTAATTTCACTTTCTGCAGTAACTCTGGGAGAGGGAGTATGTAATACAAGCAACAGATCTTAATTTGGAACATTACAGAATGGCACATTCACTTCAAGTACTTTGAGGAAATATTTACAATGAGATACTCTAGCTAAAACTAGGATTACAAAATAAAGTACAAAGGTCAGCATTTTCAATATTTTGGGGCCTGTTTGAAGCACCTGAACATCCAAACTATTTCCACACAAAAATACGCTCCCATGATAAAAAAACTACTATAACCATCTAATATTCTTAAGCAGCAACAATACATAAACCAAAATGTTGGCATGCATTTATCCAGTATAATTAAACAATTTTTTAATTAACTGAGATCTAAAGGAAGAAAATATTATCTAATTGTACAATTCAATCAAAAGTTTTAAGAGCTGCTTTAAAAAAAACACAGCAAACAAATAAAGCCTTCAAAGAATACTAAGCCTGTGACAAAAACCAGTAAAACAAGGAAAGTTCAGTGTTCTAGCTGAACTCCAATGCTTATGCACAATGGGGTGCCTGCTTAACTACTTCCTTTGAAGTGCTGTCTGTACATATTCAAAGAAGTGGGTTTCCCTGTAAATTTTCTGTTAAAATGCATGGAATATGGTACATGCATTTAAATCAAGGAAAAGATAGGATTCTTTCCATCAGAGAGAAGCAGAACTTGAGTCCATTGGCTTAAAGAGGAGTTTGCATATGAGATATACTGTAGTCGATATTCCACACCCACCCCACCCCCAATAAATATATGTACAAAAAAACCAATCTAGAAGCATCAGTATCCACATTTCTTATTTTTCAGTTCTTAGTAAAAATATCCCATAAGAAGAAATCAGCTGTCACACTTATTTCTGAGCACTGGGATGCTCTCAAAACATAAAGAAAATACCCATATTTCAGAAGATGAAACCAGAAAATTCTCACAGGATAACTTCACTGTCCTCTTTAAGTGACTGACCTAAATGACAAGTTTCTTATTCCGTATCTTAAGATTATCAGATCTGTTAAGAATACATTCTCTGTACACAGTGGGGGAAGCAATCACATAGGTTTGGGGGGGGGGGGGGGGGGGGGGGCGCTGAAAGACCATCTTTTGTTACTATATTACCTCAAAATCTGGAAGTTTATGAGTTTTCTGCGTTCCCTATCAGAAAAATCCCATCTTTTCTCTGTTTAGTACACCTGTTCAACAGCTTTAATAAAGAATGGAAGGCAACTGGCTGACAGTCTCTGTTCTGTTGTGAGGCAGAGCCATGGCTGGTTATGTTTTCAGAAGAAAAACTAATACATATTTTTTAACCACTCAATTTAAATAGAGGAAATGAAGGAAAATAAAAGATACCTCTTTTTGTGACAGTTCAAACTAAAAAACAAACAAGTAATTTAAAAAGAAACTATACAATCTGAAGCACATGAGCGTAATCCTTATAATCCTAAACATTTCCACAAAAGGATTTATTCTTTTTCCCCAGTAGGTTTTCAATTCACTCACAGAGCTCCATTATCACATCATTAAAGGAAGCCAAACCCAGGAACAGATAATCTAATTAATCAAAATAAATTGGCTTCATGCAGACAGAGCAGATTTCAACTTTTATTTATGAACACAACAGCATTAAGGAACAACAATGAATCAATTTCTAGGAGTATCATTAGGAGGTATGACATTTTCTATTTCTTCCCTTCTCTGCTCTGTTTCAGAGGAAATTACATTTCTTGGTATCACAATTTATTAGATACATAGATTTGCTGGCACTTATGAAACAGTGGGTGAGATCTGCACTGAATCACTTATAAAGACAAAGAACAGCAGAACTCCAGGATCAGGGGTTAAAATAACCCCAAGATCTCTCTGAGCTTTGAGCTACACCTTTCTGACTTAAGCTCTTTGAACAAGCAAAAAGACATGTACCTTTACATATTTCCATGGGTAATGGATAAAGATTTTGGCAGAATCTCTGTATTTGCAGGATAACTGACCTTGTATCAAAACAGATTGTAGAAGACCAAAGGGTTTGCTGCAATATTAAGCTTTTGTTTGTTTTTAAAGACAGAAAAAGGTTTAAAATCTGTTGACTGTTTTATTGGACATGCTTAGGAGAATGAGCCCTTTACCTCAGGCTACAAGAACAGTGTCCAGTCCCCAGGAAGGACCTTGAGCATCAGCTGAAGTTACCATGAAAACAAAAATGTTATGTATGCTGTCTGCTGGCAGATGTTATTCTTTTGTAGATGAATACCAGGTAAGTGCCCATTTAGGATGCATTCTCTTCCACATTTTAAAAATGGAAATTAGCTATGTTTTTTTCTTTAAATTCTAGCTTGGTATATGTGGCAAAAAACTGGGTGAGAGCAGGGTACTCAAATGAATACTGTCTCTGAAGTGAGTGAACTTCATAAAAATTAAAATGCTTTTGCAGAGATAGGGATAGGATAAAGCATGTTTCTGATGGGTGATCAGGTAAGTTTCAGCTCCAGTGTAGACTGGCTGTGTGAATGTCTTTCAGGTAGTATTTTAGGGATTTCAAACTCCCAGTTCTGCAGTGGCTCTGAGGCTTGGGAAGGTTAAGTTACTAAGACTCCTGCAGTCTCCAAATGGTTCAAAACAATGGAAAGATACATTTCTCAAAGGACATTAGAAGTTATTTCTACTTTGTAGAGACACTCAGTACGGGAACAAAAGGGGCGGGGGGGGGGGGGAAAGAGACCCAACACTAATATGCTAATTCTGGGAATTTAAATGCCGTCACTAACAGATTCACCACCTTTGTGGAGCTTCAGGAAAGGCCCAAGTTCATGTTCTTTTTCAAAGACTATTGCTCAAGTTGTTATTTAAAAAGGCAAAGAAAGATACATAAAAAATAATGAAGACAATATACACAGGATAGCTTCTGATACTATCATGTGTCTACCATACTACTGTGGACCAAGCAGCAAGCTACTCACCTTGTTACTAGTTCTTCTTCAGGTTTTTCTTGCTCTAAAAGATGTTTGAAGTAATTCTCCAGGGCCTGAGTAGTCAAAGTTTTCTTTAGGTATGGATAGTAGAGGGGGTGCCGTGCTATCACACCTGTTGGATATAACTGGTGTTAGCTGGAATAGGAGCTGCTAAAACCAATTTGTATTTATCCTTTCAAAACTGATTTGAGATCCTCCTCTTACCTGAAACTGATGGATCTTCTTTAATGAGCTCCAGAATAAAAAACAATAGTATGACAACTTTCCCTCTGTCGGTAGAGAGGGAGTGTGGAGCACGACATGAAAGAACGCTCCCAGACTAAGCAACTATTGGAATTTATCTGGCTGCAAACAGTCCTCACCACTGAAAGACACCTCAGGAACAACAACATTGCAACAAACAACGCACAGGCAGCTCTCTTCACTTAAATGGTTTGGAAAACTTAGATAAGTAATCGCAATTAACAGTAACAAGGCATGATCAGTGATTGAAGGTTTGGTCCTTGCTCCACTCCTTGCACGAGATCCTGACGTAAGCATGAAATCACAATTACATTTTAATTGCTGTAAATATCCTTTCATAAGCTTCAGATAACTTTATGCTGAAGCTCAAGTTCCACAGAAGGATCAGGAGAACAGATTTGTGTCACAGGGATCTTTTTATCTTGGACTTCAAAGCTAAATTAATTTCAGAGGTTGAGTTTGTTGCTGGTATTGTTCCTTAATAAAGTAGTAGCATCTATATCTGAGGACATCTATTAGCTATGCATCATTCATGATTCAGCAATGCTGCACTGCAACAGTGGTCAAACCATGGGGAAAGAAAAAAAAAAAAAAAATCAACATTTCTTCATTCCTCAACCCAAAAAAAGTTTCATAAACAAGGACAAGAAAACTATATTCCTAAATATAAATGAGCAAAATTCACCAGTTTTAGCATGACAGCTAATAGCAAACCAAATTCCAAACGCACCTTTAATTCATACTGAGCTTTGAACACCACACACTCTCATCTTCCAACAAGTAAGAGAGCCAATTGTTGCATGCAGAAGTAAGGAATAGAAGGAATTATTAAACAATACAAGGAGCAGCACAATCAATGTAAAGAAGACTGCACACTGAAATAACCACTTGGATTAACAATGTAATAAAACTTTTCTCTTACATGCAAGAACAACTTTGACATTTGCTAACACTGTTAATGTTTTAGCCATATACATGTTACAAAATTGATGTATGGAAATATTCTACATGATCAGACAACCAAGAGTTATATTACATAAGACACACATGAAGGAGTAGCAACTAACATGTAAAGGAAACCTTAAAAAGGCAGTTCTTAACTTTGTGGAGCTCAACTTTGCAACTCTAAACAAAGACCTTTCTTTGTAGCATGACATGCAAGTATTTTTTTCTTAGTACCTCAGATTTCAATGGCTGCTAAACAGAAAACTACAGATATTTCATTAGTAAAATCCTTGATTTATACAGATTATTTTTTGTTTCAGCAGAGATGCAATTAAAAAAATAAAAATCAAGTGAGAGATTTCAAAAAAAACTGAGAAGAGCACTTGACACTTAACTCCTATGTGAAAAATCTTACATTGCTTCAGAAAGCAAGAAAAAGAAAGATACCTATGTTTGCAGAGTTGCCTTTGTCTCCACTTCTAGTATAGGCAAGATCTTCTAAGCGGTAAGTATGTGGACCGCTTGGCAGGTCTATACAATACAAAAATGAATACATTTTAATAATAGCTACAAATAATAGCACATTTTGAAGAAGTAAGCATCATTTTAAGTGTATGCTTTCTACATTGTTTGCAGTACTCCAGAAAACATTTCCAAAGCTTTCTTCCCACAGGGACACCTAAAGAACAAGAAGTGAAGCTGGGGGCCAAAATTACAAGTTAATCCCTCCCACTCCATCTCCAAAATCCCTTTTACTCTTTTATAGCCAAATTCTGTGCCAGGCACACCTCTTCCACCACCCTTGAATATGAAAACTCATCTTGGTCTCAGCAATGTGGGGTCTCTATGAAGGAGGCATAGCAGCTACTTGCCATTTCTTGACTAGCTGACAACTTTTGTCCCCTTAATACACAGATCTTTCTGCCTCCATTGCAGGTGGAAAATACAGGAAGTTGCTACTGTCCTAATAATTCTTTCATGTCTTTTTATTCTGATAATGTCTATAGGAAAACAGCCACAATTTAAAATTCCTTTTCAAGACAACACGTGTCTCTCACTTGCATATGACTGTTACAACAGTTACTTACTCAGCTGCATAGGAGAAACTCAACATTTTCAAATTACTAATTTGGTAAATATCTCAGTATTATGTAAGAAAAGGTCATAAATGTATGTTCTACAAGAAGACAATCAATTTAACTTGTTTATGTCTGAGTGTTACTATTATTTTCTAGCCTTTAGGAACATGAAGATTGTTGCACTTCATTGAACAGAGTTCATATTATTTCTATCCATTTACGTGTCAAAAAACCAAACCCACTCCTGCCTAAATCCAGAAATTCAATCTTGAGGGATCCACACCGTTTATATGTGAGGTTTGATGGTTAAGTTACACAGCAGAGACCTCTTACAATTGTTGATTACTAAGAATAGCAGGCTGTCACCATCCAGATTCTGTCCCCAAAGCAGGAGATAAAGCACTGACTTTGCCACTGTGTTTCAGTTATTTGCTGATAGCAGCATAGTACTGAAACTTGAACGTTAAGTTATATCCCAGTTCTCAGGCAGTGAGAATATAGTAATGTCCATCCAGTTTTGCTTCTGATCCAACTTTCCTATAGCGGCATCCCCAGCTTTTCAGTCCCAGCATCTCTAACAGACTCATCTACATTCCTGGCTCGCAGTAGACTTCTCACCCCTCTTCCTATCATTTTCTCATCCTTCTGCACATAAGTGGCAGCTCTCCCCCTCTCTGCTCCTTGGACACCAGTAGGGGGAACATTCAGTACAGGGAAGCCACAGCCTTCCTGCTTTGCTTTGTCACAGCTACTGGTGGCAGCCACAGGGAGCAACTGACAAATGTCCAAAACCTTTTTCTTTTTTGTAAACCACAAACAATTCAGCCCTGAAATTTCAGTGTAATGTGTCAAACAAAGGAACTGAAGCAAGGGTCTTGTAAATCAGTTATGTTGGACGAACTTCATGTTGCAAGATGCTACGCAATTTGAAAATGCATCAGTATCTTTTTTATATTGTTATTGCTCCTGCTGAGGATATCCAACTATTGTGCTGTTTCTGTGGTTTTGTTTTTAATTTTAGGGAGTAAGAGACCCAATACTAATGAGTCTCTTGTTACGTTAAGCTCGTTATGCTTTAACTGCTGGCCAAAGGCAGACTGTATTAAGAAGTGCAACTATACCAATTTAAATTCACCCTCAAGTTACAAATGAATGTTTAAATTATACTTAAAAACAAAATTAACACTGTGGTAAATTCAGGTATGACTGATATTAAAGTGATCTACTGTTAAGGCATGGGTAGATAGCACTTAGTGAACTGCATCAGCCAAATCATTACCTTTAACTCCTTCCTGCCCACAGGGAATTTCTGACTCCTCAAACATGCCTGACCTTAAGAGCTTTAGTTACTTTCTTATCGAGCTTTGCTATGTCCAAATCCTACTGGCTGCAGTTTTCACTGTCCCTATCAGCAAGGGAGGCTCCAAGTCTATGGCAGTGGCATCTGGCCAGATCCCAAAAGTTCATTTGGATATGGATGGGAGATACTGTAGTGAGGCATTTTTGTCATGCACAATGTGACACATAATTTATATAGTGTATCTTAGTTCATGGTACTTGTTTGGTTGAAACAGATCAGGCAACACTTAACAAGAGTAGCTTTGCTGACGTATCCAGTTAGCAATAATGGAGAAAACAATAATGAACAACTGAGGGCTCACTGCAGCCATTTCTTCTGCTGGATCAGAAAGAGAACACCTACCCACACCCCAAACAATGTTATCAGTCTTAAACTGCTTTAATTAAGCCCTAAAGTTTTATAACATATATTGGGTCACTATCAAAGATGAGCTGAAAGAGTCATTACAGTTCAGTCTGGCACAAAGATTCTTCATTGGTAGTAAGCCATGGTAGCATGAAATTTGAAATGGTGAAAGCATACAATGAAAGAATTGACAGAGGAGGCTTGTTTTGAGCCTGATGCTCACAGTCCTTTCCACGTTCACTTCCATGAAAAATGCAAGCAGAAGTATGGCATGAAGCTTGGCAGAAAATATTAAAGAGTATATTTATTTAATTCAGGAATATTATTTTTTATTCAATGTCTCCATTAAGAGAGAATCTGAGAAAGTCCAGCTAAAGCTCATTGTTCATTTTGGACAGCACGGCCACACTTCATACATCACAGAAATCACATTACTTTTAATTATTTCATTCAATATACAATAAAGGAAAAAATGTAGTGCTTCAAGGCTGAAGTATGACAATGTTTAAATCATACAATGTGTAGAAGTCTTTTCTCCAGACATTTTACACAGACAGTCTTTGACAGTCTCCCTTTAAACAAAAACAGTTCAAGACAGTGTTCTGGTGTTTTAATTTATTATTACCCTAATTGATTTCTCTTTCATGATCTGTTTATCAGAAAATTTTTCCATTTAATAAACTTCTTAAACAAATCTACAGAAGAATTCCCTTCAAAGCTAGGGCAAATGGTAAATTCAAATTCCACCCTCCCAGAGCCACATCAAGCAGCATTTTTAAAAAAATCTATTTTCACATATTTCTCTTATCTATTCAAAGACAACTAACAGTCCCTCACACTTGAGATAACCATGAAACTAAGAAAAATACTTCCCTCCTTACTAAATGCTGACAGAAAATGTTTTAGCAGAAGTTACTCCTTTTACAGTCTAACCCATTTGTCTGTTTCTCATCCATGCTGTCCATGGGTTAAGCCACAGAAGTAGGTAAGCATTTAGTCACATACAGAAAACATTTCTATTTATAACTCTGGGCAAAAGTTTAGAGATCCTTCTCAGGGAAAATAACGAGAGGAGCACAAAACCCCTCAAAAGTGGGGTTTTGCCTGATTAGAGCCTGAGAAATTCAGTACTTAAATCCTGATGTCAAGCACCTCAGAAAGTTTTCTCAAATGATAAGGCAGCAAAGGAGAGTCTAATAGCTTTTTGTTTCCTCAATATTTACCATTATAGTCACCTTGAAAAAAACATACCAGGACCTTTGCTAACCCCTTTATTAAACAAAACAATGACTTCCTATTCCTTAACTCACCCAGTTTGATGGTGCGAATCCCCTACTACCCTCCTGGGAACCCCCAGGTATCAGAGAGATTCTGGTGTGACATTAGGTTTGTAACAGACTTAAGTATGTTTTCAGCTCTTAGGAGTTTAACTTGTTTCTATGCTACACATAAATCATCCCATTGAAGAGATGTTTGAAGACATGGGGAAAACGAACTCAAGCATGGCAATCAGGCATTCAGTATCACTGACTTTCAAATGGCAATAAACACAGTCATATATGTATTTAAAATTTCTCTACACGATACAGAACATTCCCTATTAACTTATAATTAGTTTTTACACTATTCTATTACCAGTTTTTAGAAATACTACTCACCTATATCTGAAATCCAGAATAAATCTTAACATATTGTTATGTGGTGCCTTCACATCATTAGTTTTTGGAGTATACACAGACTTAAATACCTGAATTACTCTTTGAGCATTAGTGTTATTTTTAGAAATATTTCTACCTAATCTTTAGGTAGAGTCATCTGATTTAGATTTGAAAATATCTATCCACAGCTTTAAATTAATTCTCTCATTTTTCTGGTGAGCAGGAAGACGGTAATAAAGATTGTTTGCACCAAAAGGGAATTATGAAGTGCGCTACATGTTAAGACACACTGTATATAGTTCTGCCATCAGAAAGAATAAAAACTTCTCAAGTGTCTAGCACTTTCAATAATCCATAACCTAGTACCTCACTTGTATGAACAACTCTGAACGCTTCCTTTTCATTGCAGACATCCTGAACTGCTCCATTCAGCTCACTGGTTTGCCCTTCTCAAGTTTCTTTTCTTTCTGCAAAGAATTTGGTTAGGCAAGTCTAACAGCAACACAGCAATTACCACACTGGATGATTAGCCTAGTGTGTTTTCTTTCAAGGTCACCACTTCCAGGTTGATCCCATCCTTGTTCATTTTGTGAAGGCTGCCATATGTAACAGAGCCAAATTGTAATTATTTAAATGCTAAGCATTCTGTAAGTCTGTCCTCCATTTTGAACACAACTACTTTGATGTAAGGTAAAGCCAACTATTTCCAAGATTAACCAAGTAAAATTGCAGTATACTTTGAAATCACATTTCTATTACAAGCCAGGATATGTCATGTCTAAAGCTTAGGTTTTTTGAGTAACAATTTACTTACTTGTTATAGTCTCAAATATATTTTATACTGTGTGATGCTAACCTCCGTCCTTCCAAGCAAAGTATATAAGGGTTTTGCAACAGACTTAAAAATATGTAGTATAAAGAGGTAAAATACATTTCACAGGCAAAATCTAGCACATGATTTTCCAGGCCAAAGATAGCAAATTATAAATGCACAAATAAAAAGATGAACATACCTTTCAATTCACTGCTAATCTTAGGTGGATCAAATGAAACGACCTCATCTGATGTAAATGTGAGATCCTCCTCAAATGTCTCAACATGTTGCCCATTTAAGAATAGGTTGATCTGGAAAAAAATACCCATTTTCAAACCATCAAATTAGAAATCAGGTGCAACTAAATAAAGCATATTTCTAATTAACTACTGATCTGGCACATTGTCAGTAACAGCTTTATGGATAAAGTTCTGTTGCTTCCTTTTAAAAAGTCACAATAACAATAATGATCCATGATAAACCTAAAAAATCTTAGTGTAGGGAAAAAAAGTATAATAAAAAAAGAAATGCCCTATCCAACTGGGTATATTTTAAAGGAAGACAAATCTCTCTCCATCTTCATCTATAAGCAGCAGCACTATGTGGAATTTTGTGTCATAACTCTTGACACTGGATCCGCGAACATGAAAGCATCCAGCTCTTCTACAATGTAACCCCCTTTTATTCTTAATGTCACTGTCCGTCTGAACGACAAACTTCTCTTTGAGTCCTATGTTCATCTTCAAATAAATTTTGTGAAAGCAACTTATAAAGAACTAGATTAATAATGGATATTTTGGGTTTATGTTGAGATGAAAATATGAAATTAGAAAATGCCATGCTGTTCATGTCACATGAACAGCCCCCCGCAAAGAAATCTGAAAAAATACATAGTCAAGTGTGCTATTTCATTAGCTGATTGGGCTATATTCACTTAACACGTAAGCAAAGGTTTCTCTGGTTAAATCATATAGCACAAACACGTAGAAAAATTAACTGCATCCGTGTCATCTGTATTGGAGGACTCTACTAAAGATTCAGACTTAAAATCGGGTTACACTGCCACAACAAAACATATACCAACATAGCTGCAGCAGTTATCAGCACCCGGTTGTAAGCAAATGCAAGACAATTATACTTAACTCTCTTTAAGATTGCTTTTAGAGAACAGCTAATAGCATAATCATTGGAGGCCTTTGTTGCAAGAGAAAGATTAAAAAACCCCAACAATAGTTCAGAATAGCTATTCTTGCCTTCAGTAGGTTTGCTGGAATCCTTCTCCCTAAGTTAAAGTTTTAGGTTACTTTTTAAACATGAAAAAGCACACATGGAAAATAACTACAGTTTGCACTGTAAAACCACTGGTGATCTATGATAAAATCAGGACAATTGCATAACAGCAGTGGAAACAACAAACGAGACATTGAATCCAAAGTGACATGCAGAAAGGTGTTATCAAACGCAAAACAAAAGAACCCACTGTGGCAATGTTAACATAGCTGAAAATCTCCTTATGGAGTTCTTTGGTTTTAGGTCAAATGCTGAACCAGAGCAACCAGAGTCTTTGTAACTGAACTTCCAGTCTAGAAAAGCAGTTAATTCATACCTTACTTAGTCTGTAATCTCTAGCTAGACTGCTGGTGTTAATACACGGCTAAAACTTTGAATCAAGGACTTGCATCACTTACACCACACTTTTAGGTAACCTTACTGCAATACAACAGTGATAGGTCACATGGCATTTTGTTAATAGCGTATCAGTGCATTCATTAGATTAGTTACACAGAACAAGGATTCTGATTTTCTGTTTGAAAAGAGTAGACAAGCCACTGCTTGCTTTCCCTGATAAATTAGGTTACCATTTCATCTCAACAGAATTTTACCAAGTCTGGAACACAGTGCTAAACAGTAAGTTAGTTTATATTTAATTTGATGAACAAAAAAGTGGTAGGCTAAACTTCCATGAAGACAGTAATTTCATATTAAACTTGGGAAAGACAAGCCATTTGTATAAAGCAAAACCTAAGTGACAATAAAAGTAAGCACTTGAACTTCTTTAAATGACACGAAAAGCCGGGGGGGGAGGTAGGGTGGGGGTTTAATGCTTTTCCACGATGGACAGTTTATAAACTTAAGTTTTAATAACTAAAGCATCTCCTCATAAAATTAAATCTTAAATTATTTCCCATTAATGTACAGTACTACTTGAAGAATAATGTAACATCTGGACTTATTTATGCTAAGCACTGTATGCATGTTAAAAACCGGAAATTAAACAGTCCTTTTCTGAAATGCTTAGAACACTTAAATTGATTGCGGATAATCGTTTTACAAAGATTGTTTTTTGTTGTTCCCTGCTCTGCCCCCCTTCCTTTTCACTTGCCACCAGTGCTCCTTAGGCTTCCCTTCACCACACTAAGCAAAAGCCTGTCACAATACCAGTGGTCTAACACGGATCAACATTCTGGCCTTTGGCCACTTCCTTGATGGTGAATGAGTGACAAAGCTCTCACTGAGCGAGAAGCGTCATTATGAGGATGCCTTGGCATGAGATGCATGCAATAGCTACAAGTCAGTTAAAGGCCTTGGAAAAAGAAGGGCATATATGCAGTTTTGTCTGCCATCTCCAAAGGATAAATTAAGTATCTGATGGTATTCAGAAAAGCCATTAGAGACCAACATTTATAAAACCAAACATTTTACGTTTTCAGTAAAACCACTTTCTACAAGTTTATCTTGAAGACTTCAATATAGACAGAGGTACATGCAGAAAGGAAAAGAAGCAGAGCTATAGCTCAGCTTTTCATCTTAATTTCTCACTCAGGAAGCCTAGTCATTGGAACTGTCAATTGTCAGACCAAAAGAAACTATTGGAACAAACAGAACAGGGCCACAGAGACAGATCTCGTTTATAACCTCTTCCCCAACAGTCACTACAATCGTCACACAGGCTTTCATAATTTTACACTTTTTCAAGAGCAGAAATTACCACACCTGTTATAGACAGGGTATTTGAAAGGAAAAGGTCCAATTCTCTCTTAAGGTAAAACCTGTGTAAATCAGAGGAATTCATTGATTTTAATACTTATTTCCAGTAGTATACACAAAATGTAGATGCCCCAAAAAAATCAGAAGACATGTCCAGGTTCACAAGATTAACATTCAACTCTCTGAACATGCAATTGCCTTCTCTTTAAAGGGGGACCATTAACTTTCAAAATATGTACATAATTTTCATAAGCACTCTTTGCAAACACAGTAAAAATAATTCAAACTCACAATTCTATGAATGTGAAAAAAATAAGTGCAAGTTTGATGCAAGATATTTCAAAATTCACAGCATCTAAAATGCAAGGGTGGTAAGTTCAACTGTTGTAAAACTGTGTGAATAACATTAGTCTCTGGGAAAATATTTTTTAATCGAACTTACCAGAATATTTTGAAGTTTTAGGACTCAAAGCTGCTGAAAAATGCCAAAGTCAGCAAAATTTTTAAAATTTCAAAGAGAATAGAGCAGGCTTTAAGCAGTAAGTCTTACCTGAACATTGTTTTTGGGATAATAGAAGAAGAATGGCTTCAAAACTGGAGACCTAGGCACACAAAACAACAAGCATAAATGCATTTATCCCGAAATTAGACTTGAAGGGGGAGGGGGATAATATCAGCCTTGCCTCTGACAAGCTGTGGGACAACACACCATGGTTAGAGGGACAGGATGCTAGCGAGGGCCCTCAGCCTGTTGCTCTGAGGCATGCTGGGGACACTGCAGCACAGCTGAAGTTTTACGGAGATAAGCGGGATGCTCCTGAGGTAAAAGGAGCCAACAGGGAAACTGGTGAAATATTGAAGAAATTAAGGGGTGTTCCTCCAAGGTGACACAGCAGACAGCTCAGCTGAAGTGCCTCTACACCAACGCAGGCAGCATGGGCAACAAACAGGAGGAGCTGGAAGCTACCGTGCTGCTGGAAAGCTACAACCTGGTTGCCATATTAAACTTGGTGGGATGAATCCCATGACCGGAGTGCAGCTATTGATGGCTACAAGACGTTCAGAAGGGACAGACGAGGAAGGAGGGTTGGGAGTGTTGCCCTCTGTGTCAAGAAATGGAGAGACTGTGAAGAGCTGTCCCTGAAGAATAGTCATGAGCAGGTAGAAAGCTAATGGGTAAGAATTAGAGATTAGGGCAACAAAGGGAACTTTGTAGCTGGTGTCTACTACAGGCCACCTGATCAAGGGGAGCCTATTGGTGAAGCATTCTTACTCCAGCTACAGAATGCATTGCACTTGCAGGCTCTCATCCTGTTGGGGGACTTCAACCGCCCCAACATCTGTTTGAAAAGCATCCAGGAGACTCCTGGAGTGCATTGAGGATAAGTCCTTAAGCCAGGTAATAGATAGCCCTACCAGAGGAGATGCGATACTGGACCAGAGGATCACCAATGCAAATGAGCTCATCGGTGACGTCAAGCCTGCGGCCTGGACTGCAGCAATCATGCACTGGTGGAGTTCAGTCTTGAGGGATATATGGGGTCAGGCAAGGAGTATAGACAGGGCTCTGAACTTAAGGAAAGCAAAATTCCAGCTCTTCAAGGACTTGGTCAATAGCACCCCTGGGGAAACAGCCCTCAGGGCCGGGGGGGAGGGGGAGCGTGCAGTCATCTTTAAGGATGCTTTCCACAGAGCACAAGAGGTATAAGAAATCAGGCAAGGAAGGGAAGAGACCAGCATGGCTGAGTCGGGACCTGCTGGACAAACTAAAGGGCAAGAAGGAACTGCACAGGCAGTGAAAGCAGGGACAGGTACCCTGGCAAGAGTATAGGGACACTCTGGTTGTGTAAGGATGAGGTCAGGAAGACCAAGGCATTGGAAAAGGATGCAAAGAATAATGAGAAGGGCTTCTACAGGTTTGTCAATCAGAAAAGGAAGGTCAAAGAAAGCATATCCCCCTCTAATGAGCAAGATTGGCAAGTTGGTAACAACAGATGAGGAGAAGCCTGAGGTAATCAACAACTTTTTTGCCTTAGTCTTCAGCGATAACCTCTCACACCTCCTGAGTTGAGGGACTGCAAGTCAGGGATGAGTGGGGCAAAGTCCCTCCCAATGTAAGAGAAGATGAGGTTCACAACCGCCTGAAAAATCTCAATATACAGAAGTCTATGGGACAGGATGAGATGAGTCCCCGGAGTCCTGAGGGATTTGGCTGATGTAGTTGCCAAGCCATTCTCCATGATATTTGAAAAGTCTTGGTAGTCAGGTGAAGTCCCTGGTGACTGGAAAAAGGGAAACATTGCACCCATTTTTAAAAAGGGTAGGAAGGAGAAGCCTGGGAACTACCAACCTCTCAGCCTCACTTCTGTGGCTGGGAAGATCATGGAACACATCCTCCTAGAAGCTATGCTAAGGCACATGGAGGACATCGACAGTGGGATTGAGTGCACCCTCAGCAAGCTTAGAGGTGTGATGGACAGGCCTGATGGGTGGGATGCCATCCAGAGGGACCTGGACAAACTGGAGAAGTAAGCCTCTGTGAACCTCATGAGGTTCAACAATGCCAGGTGCAAGGTCCTCCTTCTGGGTCAGAGCAATCCTGAGTACCAATACAGGCTGGGCAATGATGGGATTGAGAAGAGCCCTGTGGCGAAGGACTTGGGGGTACTGGTGGATGAAAAGCTGGACATAAGCCAACAATGTGTGCTTACAGCCCAGAAGGACAAATGAATCCTGCATTAAAAGAAGCACAGCCAGCAGGTCGTGGGAGGTGATCCTGATGTTCTACTCTGCTCTGGTGAGACTTCACCTGGAGTACTGCATCCAGCTTTGGAGTCCTCAGCACAAGAAGGAAATGAACCTCTTGGAGAGGATCCAGAGGAGTGCCACAAAAATGATCAGAAGGATGGAGCACCTCTGCTATGAGGACAGGCTGTGAGAGTTGGGGTTGTTCAGACTGGAGAAGAGAATGCTCTGGGGAGACCTTATTGCAGCCTTCCAGTACTTAAGGGGGGCTGTAAGAAAGATGGGGACAATCTTTCTAGGAAGGCCTTTGCAACAGGACAAGGGGTAATGTTTTTAACCTAAAAGAGGGGAGATTTAGACTAGATATAAGGAAGCAATTTCTTATGATGAGGGTGGTGAAACACTGGCACAGGTTCTCCAGAAGGTGGTAGAAGCCCCATGCCTGGAAACATTCCAGGTCAGGTTGGACAAGGCTCTAAGCAACCTAATGTAGTTGAAGATGTCACTGCTCACTGCAGGGGAAGGATGGACTAGATGACCTTTGAAGTTCCCTTTCAACCCAAAGCATTCTATGAAATTAATGAAAATGTCAGATCATACATCTTTAGACTATTCACACACCAGAAAACACTTGAGAAATTAAAAGCTATTTAGCCATGATTAGCAATGCTTTTCCAAACAATTTTGGAAAGCATGAAAAGTGTAGAAATTCCTTAAATTTCATTATTAAGAAAAAACAAAATTTGAGACAGGGCAGTATCCAAAATACCAAGAATATTTTCTTGACAAAGGATGCACTTCATGACATTGAAGCCTATTCTACTGTCATTAGCCCACACTGATACCTCAGCTAGTTACACAGAGCTACTGGAAAAACATCTCCAGTTTCTTCCCCCATCTCCATAAGCAAGACAGACATATCAAAGTATTTGCTTAGGGTCAGGAAATTTTCAGATGCTTTCATGAATAAGTATGGGAAAGTGAGCATATAAATCACCACTACATCTAGAAAAACACTGAATCAAACCAGGATTTGTTCTTGGTGTTTTTTTTTTTATTTGTCTGGGTTTTTTTATCCATCCTCAACATTACTCTGTTCAGTTTGCTCACACAATGGGTACACGCTAACATTCTGTGGGATGTTCTGGGACATTTGACCTCACAGTTCTAGATGAAGTGGGCTGGTACAGACATAAATTTGCTGCTCCCATACTCGAAATTAACAGGTACAAGAGAAATCTAGTCCTGAAATCTGCATATATTAACACCTGCTTGAGCTACTGCACTGTCATAAAGTCACATTTAAAGTTCTCCCTACAGTTCATTAAGCAAAGTCCTTGTTATGAGCTGATCAGAGACTTACGTAACTCTTATTCAATTAATTCAATGAAGAATTTTACTATTTACATACATACCCCGTAGCACTCACTATTATCTTGCTATTAGTTATTTAGCATAGTTAACTTTAGTTGTTTCTGTGCTTGCTGTTTCAAGGTGGGGAAGCTTGTGATGGTGAGAGGTAGCAACGCTACCATCACACGTAAGATAATGATCAGAAGTTAACTTACACTCTGGGACGCCCTCCAACAATTCCAGTGAGACCGGGTGCTGGAAATAGAAATCAAAAAGAACTGTTAAAGCCATCCTCAAAACACTAGAGCTCATAGCTTACTGTAGCTTGAATTGTTCCTATAATGCACATTTAATAAATACAGGGAAATAGCTAGCAAAATATGTATGTTCTCATAAATTAATAAAATGGAACATTTTATACAACAGTTAGAAAGGCAAAATATGTAAAAGGTACTGTAACTTTTAACAAAAAAAAAGAATGCGTTTCAAAATGTGCAAAGTATAAACTAAATCTTCAGGTTCTTCTTCCGAGTATTTTGTGTACCAGTGCCAGTCAGGCGATACATTTGATAGAAAAAGAATTTAGCTTTGAGGCTTTTGTTCCTGCAGTTTTATTTAAAGAGAGCAGAGAAACAATTCTGACCTGAACCATGGTTTGTTTTAATACTTGTTTAACTTGACTTATTAGATTAACTGCTTTGGATTAACTCGCTTCTTCCTCTTTAGCATTTTCACTGGCTAATTGCTTTTTTTAAAGTGCTGCAGATCCCATTCTTTCTCTTTGATACACAGTAATTTAAGGTCTTAAGTCACTAGCATGATCCTATATTTGTGGTAAGTCAGCATGGTGATTAGACTCTTGTTTAATCTCAGTATCAGGTTGCCATGCTTTACTACCATTAAACCTATCTCCCCAACTCTGTAGTTCCAAGAGAAGCAGTTCTGCTCTCCTCATCCCAAGGATAGCTTCTCACCTTTCTTTCTGGCATGGCTAGCATGCATACATGATACTTCAGAGCTCCATATAGTACTGCAAGGGAAAGAAACAGTACTACGCATACATTAATTAGGAATTAACAGGTGTGTTAAGCTGTCCCTTAAAAACAAGTGCTGTGGAAAGGTGCCCCCCATGGTGTATTTACCCAAATTAATCCTGACTAAAACTGGCTTCATGCTTCCTCCAGGTGTGAATTCTCTCTGTGCTCCAGACTAAAAGCCATATCCTAAGCTCACACAGATATCCTCTACTTCTCCACAAGCTGTTTTAGCTTGCATTAGTGCCTTGGTAATATGGACACATACTAGTGGCACAACATGGCATAGATTACAGTCTTGCCATATTCATGTTCATCAGAGGTGATTTCCCTGAAATACAGTTTAACAGGGTGTTTTAATGAAGTTTTTGAAGAAGTATGCTGTTACATAGTCTTTATCTTGATAATACTGCTCTATAATCAGAGACACATTTGGAATCAACAAAACTAAAATTTGATGCACATCTGAATGACTAATTCAGAGATGGTAACTACAGTAAATCAACCTAAAATTATGGAAGAGGTCTTGCCTAAGGTTAGACCATAATCACCCTGCTAGCTTGGCCAGTGTTCTAGTACAGTACTTGCACACTATAACTAATTCACAAGATAAACAGACTTCACTGACTATATTTTGTTTGTTTTGAAAAAACAAACCAACGAACATCAAAACACAGCAACCTTTAGAAGGTGCTGCAGTTGAGAACAATTGGAAGGGATTTAGGGTGTTGGCATGAACTCCTCCTCTTTCCCCAAAATAAGCCTATGATGTCTTTTAATACTGGGCAAAAAAAAAAAAAGAATGCCTTCAACAACAGCAGCAACAATGAAAAAATCCCATAAATAACCACCTCCCTAGCCAGTAAGTTCTGCTGCAAAAAATGTAGTAGTGGATCGAACGTGAAAGAATCCCTTAATGTCACAAAATTTTAAATGAACCAGTGAAGACTCAGCCCTATACACATTACCCCTGCACTTGTTCAAGCTGAAAACTGCCATTCAACATTAAAACCAACTGCAGTTATTTTACTGAATTATGTGTCTAGTTTGTTTATTTAGGTTGTTGGGGGAGGAGGTTGGATATGGTAAGGTCATGTTTAAAATATAGTTTCATAAAGTTAGTTAATTTAAATTATCAGTGGATTATCACATGGCTCACTTCCTGCTAGACAGCTGAACTGCTCATTAAGGATACCAGATTTTACTCTGACATCAATTTCAACTTCCTGAAAGCTCTCAAAGAATGCTCTTCACTTCCCTGCTCGCACACAATAGAGCTTGGCACCTACAACAAAGCAGTTCTCTGAACATTGACAAGAAAACAATCTAAGAGCAACCACTGTTCACACCTCGAGGCTATGATGACCACCTACTACTGCTTGCTATTACTACTCTTGCAAACTCCTCCAGTACAAGTTACTGTAATAGCAGTATCTGCCTCTAGAGATATTCCAGCTACTCCTGCACATAAATGCAATAGCAGAGCAAAGCTGCACCAATAGCCCAGTTGCAAAGTTACTAATTTCTATCTTGAAATTATCCAATCCATTGCTGATGTTAACATAAGTAACATACCATTTATTTTTATCTATATGCAATTTCTACTTCGTCTTCAGGCAGAGAATATGAAGCAAATTTTAAATTACTTATGGCTTACTATCAGCGATCTGTTATTTCTGTAAACAGCACTGGAGCACACCACCTTACCTCAACCTAGGGCTCAGATCTCTACTACACTTCTCCAGTAAAACTGAAAGAGGGCAATGGAAGGTGAATAACAACCAGGCAGCAATGGCCATGTCACTGTGGCCAGACCTACTTCTGCCAAGTTAATTGTGATCTCCTTAAGATCAACGGTTGTCCCAAGACACCTTATTTAAAAATATCTAGTCATGCTGTACTTCATGCTTACTTTATATTGCTTGCTTAAATATTTGTGCAGATGCTTTCCCTCCTTTCTGGAAGAAGACTTATCTTTATCTACAGTTACATGAATAATCTGTCGTACTTGTAGAGAGTATCAATCAGGGTGGGGTATCAAGATTATCAGCTAAATTGAAGCTGTTTATCTCCTGTCCTAGAAACTTTACCTGGCCACTTTTTGCTATCAGAGCTCCATTCATTAGTTTCTCAAGGCAGATAGAGTATCACAATCTCAGTGTCACTGAGCACAGTGTCATCCTATCTGCCACCACTCAGCCTCTTGAACAAGTTGCTTCACTTCAAGTTGACAAACAACTTACCACCACTATCTGCCAGTTTGTGCCTCAGAATAGCACAAAACTGATGCACTTCAAAATGAGATTAATGCCTTTAAGTTGGAGACCTTCCTTTCAATCTACTTACATTCTGTTCATATTCATCTGTAGGTACAGTATTTGTCTGGTGTCATCACACTGAATATCATTATATTTATTTTGCTTCAAGTGTGTATGATCCAGAAGTCTACCATTTCCAAGAACATTTTCCCTTGCAGTGCCTGTGGACCTAGTGTGATAACAAGTTCTCCAGGTGGCTGGGCATTTAAAAGCAATGAGTCAATGCTGGGAATTAGACCACTTGAATTTCATTAACTCCCAAATATATGGCATGACTGGAAAAATGCCAGGCACTAAGTCCACTAAATTTACTTCTTTCTAGGTGACTAAGCACTGGTGTAGGACCCTTCCTTTGGATTCTGTGCTTAAAGGTTTGAATCTAGACTGAATCCACAAAATAAAGAATTATTATTTAGCACATGATTCTCTGCTTAACCTGCACAATTCCTCACACAGTTTTAACACCTGTCTTTTCATGTTGTGACTCTTCCCTCTAACCTACTTTAAATATTATCTGTTTTCAGCCCAACTGCCTTAGGAAAAACAAGCCATCACCCTCTGTGTATAAAGGTACATATACTGGTTGGGTTTTTTTCCTTTGTGTTCATGACTCTTCCTGCACACCCACAATACCCCAAATTTTGGGCCCAATGGCAAATTTCACCCAAATCTGAAGGATGGAGAGGAAATTCAAGAATATCAAAGCATGCTAATACACCACGACCACCACCACCCTGTGATCTGGCAGCAGTGTAGTTGACAAATGTGCATGTAGATAATACAAGATGAAGTCCACTCAAGATACACTCCTTGATACAGCAGTTCCACCATTTCCAATCCTCCATGTATGTTTTCTCTCTCCAGCTGCCTCTCAAATCTTTTTTTCTCTCCCCCTCACCCTACAAAACTCATCCAAGGATGGCCTTGCAAACACCAAGACTTTTAAAACTCATACATTACATGCTGGAAAAGACAGCAAGTTTCTGATAAATTTAATGAACAGTGGTAGCAGGCAAACAAAAGAGTTCTGGGAAAACCAATGTCGCTTTCAGTCAAGGCTGTCACAGTTCTCCCCTCCTCATCCTTTGTCATTCATTCTTCTTTCCTTCGCTGCACCAGCTCTGGTGTACACACAAACATTTCAAGGAGTGGATCCACTGAAAACCAGGCCGGGTAAAAAGAATGCTTCAAATCAGCCCAAACAAGCACCTATTTCAGTATGTAGAGCCACCATGTTCTCATACAAACAACGCTCTGTAAAATGCCTGATGACAGGAAGAGCTCCATTTGGAACTTGAAATTAACCTATGAGAAGCAAATTCCCAGCAAAACAAGCGTCATTGTTTCCACCTCTTGTAATTGCCCACTGGATTTTCTGATGGTGGGACAGCCTTATGTTTTGCCTCCTTCCTGAATAGCTCCTATTCGAATCCTACTTTAATGGCCACACCCAAGTTTGGCTTATTACTTCTTAATCTACTTCCATCAAAAAATAATAAATTTCTGTACAAATCTGTGTATTTTTCAACAGAATAAAATGTTATGCAGTATATAAAAGAAAGATACTAGACTGCATGAAACATTCTGTAATATTTTTTAGAGTAAAAAAAGCATAAAAATGCTCTGACTAGCTGAAACCTAAAAAGCTTTAAGTACTTTAAATTCAACAGGTGGCACTTTTTTCTTTGAAACTTCACTGAGTTCCAAAATACAATGACATCTCTTGCTTCACCAACTTAAACAGGTTTTGACCCTAAATGGTTTGTCCCTTGTATTTCCGGTGACTGAATTAGCTTGACCAAATGGTTTTCAACCTATTTACCGCATATTCTAAGGAATGATAGGTACGTATTTATATATAAAAAAAACAGACATCAAGGATTTTTAATTCTCAAGCATTATTAAGTGATCAAACCAGACAAATTTGAAATTCAAGGCTTTATACTCAACAGTTCTTACAATATAGTTGAAGTACACAATACAATCTTTGTTTACAGGCATCAATGATATGATCTATCTATGTCCTCTGAATACAGCAGATAAACTATCTTCTGCAATATTATTCTCAAAAAATGGGGACTACAGTAAACAAGGACATTTCTGTAAGCATCTTCCAACACGCTTAGGAGATCAGTCATAATATTTACATTTACTCGAGCACTTTAAAATCTCAAGTTGTATTAACCAGCTGTCATCTTAGTGTCAAACTCCGGTCATTTTAATGTGAAATAAGGGTCAACACATGATTTCAGCTATTAGTAAAACATTTTTTTAGCCACTGAATCCCTACTAAACTATAAATGTCAGTTGTTCACAGCAAGGCTCTTCTTGAGCCACTCATACAGTGCATTTTATTCAGAATAAAATATCTGAATTAAAAAAGACAAAATAAATACACTGCATCAACACAAATTATTTGAATGCTAACCATATGGCTGACTGACTGCATATAATGAAGATATTTTCACTGAGTAGTACAAACCTGGTCTGTGACTGATAGCTTTGATGAAGTGAGGGTAAATTTCCATAGACTGGGCAATGCAGAACTGCACTGAACTCCCACAGATACTACAGACCTAAAAATCTGAGTGTGTGTGTCTAAGATTCTTCACTGCCAAGTGTACAAAAGCTCATTTTGTAGAACAGGAAAATAGCTCCAAAGACCCTGTTACTAAGACTGAACATTACAGACACGTTTAAAGGTTGGTTTTGTTTTTCCAGTAGACCATACATGCACAAAACCAAACAAACTTGATAATAGCCAAGTATTTTAACAGCAACTAGCAACTGTCAAAGTATTGAGAAATAAACGGAAAGCATAGCTTTACCAATTGAAAGTTTAATAATCTCAGGTGTTAACTGTAAAAAAAAAAGATAAAAAGACTGGATTAGGTGTGTTGGTCTTTTTTTTTTTTAAGTATCTTATACCCCTTTAAGCCCATCAGAAGAGCATAAGCCATATGAAAACTGACTAAGTGTTCAAACAGGCAAACTAAATACCATGCTCAACAGAAGTTTACAGTAAAAGCCTCCATTCCAAACAGAAAATAAATAACAAATCACTCTTTAATGTATGGCATGTCTATATACAGAAACTTCAAAGTCTTCTCTGGGCTTAAGAATCTCATCTGTCATTTTAATACTACTTCAGAAAATTTCTGTGCAAGTATGCTCATGTGCTCCACTGGTCTTCAACAACAACGCTATCTAAAAAAGCATTAGAAAAAAATGTTAGGGAATAGCTACGGAAACCTCAGTCTTTCACTGTTGATTATGAAAGCTTTGTAAAAGATACCACCTGCACAAACTTTTCTCTTGTAGGCCTAGCTCCCTGCCTGTATTGCAGAGCGCAAACGCACATATGCTTCAGCCCATTCCAACATACAGGTAGTAGTCCTTTATCTTTTCTTTCTGATGCAAAGGATGAGATTTCATAGGAAATAGGGACTTTTAAATCAGCACGCTTTGAGATGGTTGTTTTTCTACTGATTTTCAGACATAAAGATCTACCATAAATGGGGTGGTGGTGAAGAAGCAGCACTCTCGATCAGAAATTACACAGTGCTCTCTTTTTATGAGGCCTAGGCTTCATTATCCTTTACAAATACACAAAAAAATGTATCATATCCAAAAAATGTTTTGAAATAATCAAACATGCAACGTGAGTCAGAAGTTAAGAAATACTGACATTAAGATTTTTAATTCACTAGAAGAGCAAAAAAGCTTATATATCTCTGACGTTCAAGATGTAACATCCTAAGTTTGAAGTCTCTGCTGTGAAGCATTAGAAAGATCACTCCTCAATAAAATTGTTGTAATATGCTTTTTAATCACAGGAAGAAAAATAATTTGTTTTCGTCTTACTGTTGTTCCCGGCAAAGTCTGAGAAACTGTAACCAAAACTCCCTCAAAAAATTTATCAGGCAAACAGCTCAAAAAATTTTTACTCAAGTGATTTAAATTTAGTCTAAGTGAAAGCCACCAAAACTAGGCTTTTAGTACTAGCTATTAAAGAAATTAATACCTCTATTACCTCCAATTTATAATTTCCATATGATGATACTACTATTACCAAAATAAAACTGCCTACCAAATCTAGCTCAGGGTTTCACAAGTAGCAACTAGCAGGCTCAAACAACCTGACAAAACACCAGGAGTGACAGCGCTCCTGGATTTCATCTCAAGAGACATAGCTGACAAACACAGGTAAATCTAAAAGCCTAGGTTCAGCGCTGCCTCCCTCTCAGATATGAGTACTGGAAAATCCCATGGATCAGAGCAGGAGCCCTTAGGACTCTCCACCCTTATTCTGAACTATCAAATCTCCTTTCTCTATTCCCTCTTCTCCTCTAGCCCCCATTCCTAAATTTGTGCCAGCCCAGTCCCCTTAAATATCGGCGGAGTCTCTAGCATTTCTCATGGGGAAAGCAGAACCAAGGACTCTAGTTCAAATTCTTCTGTGGTTATGCTTCCTTCCACTATCTTAGGAAACCATCTGTAAAGCAGACAGATTACTTTCTAATGTTACTGGATGTTAGAAAGCTTAGTCAATGGTGTCCACACAGCCTGCTGAAGATTCTTGGATAAAAGGTGTTATATATAAAAATCATAACTGTCCACACATCACTTAGAGTTAAGGTAAAAGAAGAATATAGTTAAAAAACTGTATGCACAATCACTAGATAAAATCCAAGCAGAAAAGCAAAATGTTTCCTATTTTTTTTTGTCTGGTACAGATCAAATAAGTGTTCTTTGTTACTTAAAGGTCGCTCTCAAAATGTCCAAAAATAATGAAGTGTTTCAGGTTCAAGAGACATCACCCTGTAAGTCAACAACTCCTCTTTCCTCCTTACTGCTGATTACAAATGATTTATATTTGTTCCTGCTTTTCCTCAGTTTTTCATTAAAAGAATACACAAAATAAGATCAAAGGGTTATTTGCAACCATTCTCAGAGTCACTACCTCTACTGGAAGAGAAGTAACATGGGAGAGTTAGGAGGGACATGACCAAGCTAGCAATCCTTGAAACACAGGACTTTGTTACTTCAAGGGTGCCTGTGTTCTCATCAGGAAAAGCCACATGTTTAAAACCTCAGTTAGTGTGCATCCCCACAACTGCCACCATTTTGGCCAAAGCCACACAAGGTTACACCACACACAGACCCAAGCAGGATGTGCAAAACCACATCTGATAGGCATGCTCCACTCACACAAGAGACAGCAGCCACAGCAATGTTTGCTCAACACGCAGCAAGAAAATGTCGTGCGGCACGGTACAAAAAGGAACCTCAAGTGCTCATTGCTCAGAGCACTTACTCAGGGTATGGGAAGTTCAAGTTCTAGGTTATTCTTTGCCTGTGGACACTCCAGCCTTTCGATAAGAGTGACTAAACTCCCATGGGGCACGCTCTGCTTCTTGCTGGAGCTGTTATGCTTTGGAGAACAGCAATCATTTGCAAAAATGGCCCAGTGAAACAGAGGTGTAGGAAAAAGCTGAAGGAGAAGTGGGAGGGAAATGAACATCTGGTGCTGTTATTAGAGAACTCACCTAGGACACAAATAGCCATCTTGGTTCTGACTTCTGTTCCCAAGATTGCTTACACATCTATCCAACAAGAGTTTTAATTTAAGTCTTGTCTATGGAGCTGCCTGTTTAAAGACAATTAAGCAGGAGGCATTCCTTGTTCTGCTCTTTGCCAACAAGTGCTGGCAGCCTACGCCACTGTCAGAAACTAAGCATCATTAAGCTGATTCAGTTATTAGTACACCACTAACTATTGTTTGACAGTATTGCACAATTTTTTTTTTTCCTAAGTCTCATTTAAGAAAATGAGAAAAGGAGACTCTTCATAACCACTACCTTAGAAGTATTCTACATCAACAAGCAGCCTACTAAGCATTTAGATCCCAAATGTGACACTACTCTGCATATGTAGAGTTTATCTGTGCAGGTAATATGGAAATCTACCACACAGCAGCAACTGAAAGAACTGACTGGATGAAGCAGTCTCAATATATCTTTAACAAATATTAAAAATTACTATTTATAGGGCTGTTCAGCACTCAGAAGCATGTCAGTAAACAATTTTGATACCCTCTGACACTAGTAATTTACATCATGGAGGCCAAAAACTTTGATGCAGTCCCATACCTGGCAGGCAAAAGTGCTACTTATTACCAGATGCCCCAGATGATTCCAGAAATATGCTCTTTCCCATTGCTGCTCATTAGCAGTTTTGAGAATAAATGCTACAGGATGTTCTAAAAAGTTTAAGCTGTTCCTTTAGGAAACAAAACCAGCACCCCTACCATCATCCACGCAGACTGCCCAACCTGATTCTACACAGGAAGAGATCTGTTTCATCACAAAGAGCCCCGATAATATGAACTGAAAGCTTGCCAGCCCTCTTAAGACACAGGTATTCACATATTCTCTAACTCAACTTCAATACTGGACATACTCCACCCAACCCAGGTAGTGCACGTTTTTTTACTGTTTTCATTCTGTGAAATGAACAGTGGTGAAGGGAAGAAACTGAAACCTTCAGATTTCAAACAAGGTTTATATACAAAGCAGCTGCTTTATGAAAGAATAGGCAAATATTAAGAATTAGGAGAGACAAGTATATGTCCATTAGTTTCCAGTCTTATACAAATAAGTATTTGTTTTAAAATCCACACAGCTTTCCTTTGTTCAAAACAATATTTTGTAGGGGATTGTCAAAGCATACATATAAAATAAATAATAAGTATAGATCTTTACTTTCAGGTATGTTACATAGTCTACATGAATAATGAAAAAGAAGAAACTACTTCAATTATGAACCCTTAACTGATTATAGAAGTGGTAGTTTGGTATAACTGTGAAAATACCATCTTTCATTCATTCATTTCATTCAAAAGTCTTTAGGAGCAACTTATATCTATGTTAAATGCTGACTTAGTAACCAGCCTTCAGAATTGCAAAATTTTAAAAAATTGTCTCAATGAATACTCCAGACTAATTCTACATGATCATATCCTACCTTGTAGAAAAAAAAAAAGGATGACCATGCACTGACCTTGCCCCTATAAACACAACTGTTTTTTTTAAAACAAAAAGCCTGCATTAACTACATCTCTGCTACCACTGTAAAGACTACAGCACAGAATGTGCGCACTCCCATAAAATTCTGAATCCACTGAAAATAAGGTAAGTTCCTTAACTGCAAGGCAACACCTACCCACCCCTCCACTAATCAAGATTCAGATTTGCTATGGAAGTTGAGAGATTCAGCTTAAGCTCGTGTAATTTAATTTTGAAGATCTATGTAAATAAATCCTCAATATATTCTTCCATAAGATACATAGAAGCCATTAGAAAACATCTGAGCTCTAGTCCTCAAAATAAGCTGTCAAAATTTTAAAGGGATAATAAAAGTGGGATGAATATCCATAACGTAAGCAGCAACTCACAACATATGAATGTGCGACGTACAACTGAGATGGGTACAGTGGTGACATGTAAGTGACTTGGGAAAAGAACAGAAGGTAAAAAAGAAGAGTTTGCTCAAAATAATGAAACAGTAAGTCCTCCTAGAAAGTGAAGAGAATCCAACGACTCTTACAAAGAATAAATGTAAAGTGTTGTTTTTTGAACAAACATTTGGTAAACAATAGAAGCCTAGATCATTTCACACTAGATGACCTTTACGTAAATACTTAAAATACACATTCAAAACTAAGTCGGCATACTTAAATCCCAGTACTTTGACTCCACCTCACAAGTCAGTTACAAAATAAATCTTAAGACACTTGCAGTACACCACAAAATCATACAAAATCAAATGTTTAAGACAGATTAATTTGAGGTTAGACTTAATAGTGCAGAATCAGAATTTAACCTAGGTAGTTAATATACACTGTGAATAAAGACTAAGATGGAGTTCATTTGCATTCTCACTGCCATATTGTATTAAGAATTTTTGACTTATATCTGAAAGTTGTAATTACCTACACAAGCATTTACACATTAAACACAGTAGAAGTATAGTAGTATCTATAAAAGTCCTTTTCAGTAACATCAGATACTAAGTGCTGAAGGGACCCTTCAAAACCCTCATACTGCACAGCTCTTCATAAACTGCAACAGCTGGGCATTGTGATCAATTTTTGCCAGTTGAGTAACATTCTTAATGCTATTAGATCTCATGGGCAATAAACATTACTGAGTTTTAATAACACAGTAAAACAGAATAAAGATTCCATTGCACATCGGTGTAACTATGCATAGGACAATAAAGACAAATGAGGAAAAGGAAACAGGCAGGAAGGGATGGTAGCAGCAACAGAAGAATAAAAAGTCTCAAAGGAACAAAAAGGTGGACTTTCATAACTTTCATTTTATCATTTTGTTAATGTCTGCAGTCCCATTTCTACACCAAAAATAAATAACCTTTAAAAAAACATTACAATTTCATTACACACAGCTTAATGAAACTGAACACAAATAAGTCTTTGGGTGCTAGTCATGCTCAGGAAAAAAAGAGTAACTTTAAAAATCTCAGATCATGTGAATACTTACCCATGCCAGTTCCAGCTGGTGCAATCTCTCTGGAGAAGATTTCTACAGCTTCTTTTTGCTTATGGTGTACAGCAAGCCAAATAACAGCTTCCCGAGGACCCTGCTTCCAAAAAACCAGAAATTAGATTAATTTAGATGCAGAACATCATCTTAATTTACCAAACTGAAAAAATAACTGTAGCTCAGCATTCAAGTTAAATCTAATGGAAGTATTTAGTGTTCACTGCTGCAAACTACAATTTTCATTCAGTGACTTTTTTCCCAGCATCTATTGTGTATTTCAGACTGCTAAGGACACTGTGCTTCTCCAGCATTCTCAAAGGATCAAGTACTATAACTAACAATACTTTATAAGAAAATAAATATATGGCTTCACTCTCAGTGGAATTGGCAAGCAAACTTTCCTCTTATTTTAATACACTGAGAATATTTGGGGGTCAAGTTAGAGAGCCAGGTTTACTCCTCTTAGCATCATGAAGTAAGCAGATCTGCTCACAGAAAAGAATTCAGACCTAATCCTTGGGAGTTAAATGGGAGAACGAAACTTGTAAAAGCCACCACATTTCCAGAGAAGATAGACGCTCCTCTAAAGGTAAACCCAACCAGTACTCTGCTCCCTGCTCTGTAGTCAACTAACACACTCAGCACTGCAGATAAACACTCTTTTTCATTTTTTACTTCTCTAAAAATCTCTTTCTACCTCTGAAAGATCTACCACCGGAATCAATGCACCAGCGAAAGCCTTAGAGTCTCACTACGTCTCACTGAGGCAAAGACTGTATTTATTCAAGAATTTGCACCCACCACTAAGAACAACCTTTGGTTTACCTCTGAATCTCTAAAAATGTGAAACCTGCTTAAAATACAAGCCTGTCTCTAAGCATCTCTTACCTGACCCAAAGCACAATCACAACCATTTCCATTATACGTATGAAATGGAACTGCACAAGGTCTCAAAATCTACGGGTCAGGAGTTCCTTGCGGAGCACTACTGCAAGTATGGAGTTATGCAGCAAGGTATTTCCTCTCTCTGGAAGTCAGCTTTTTTTGTTAATGAGCACAAAAAATTTCTGAAGGTTCCTTGGTAACCTTACATGTAACTCTTGGCTTAATGTAAAATTCTAAAAGGGAAGAGTTTGACTACAAGATAATCACTGGAATAAATCCTCTAGTATGTCATTTTTTATGTCAGCAGGAAAGGAGCTATTTCGTGAAAGCATGAAAAACAAAGTTGGGGTTGGGTTGGTTTTTCTTGTTATTCTACAGAGCTCAGAGGACTACAAAACTAAATGTCCTGTCTAAAGGACTGTTGTAGATTTGGTAGCTGTTCTACTAAAAACGCAGAAAAGCAAAGGAAGATCAAACAGATAGCTACTTAAGATGCTGAAGAGGACATTTTCCTAGAAGAAAGTAACAACTGGATTTTGGAAGATCCAAGCCCTTCTGAATCTATACCAGATCTTTGTTGTACCAGAAAAATGAATATACATGACTAAATAACACATTTTTAGTTTATTCCAACTTTTTTCCCTATAAATCATGATTTTAAGCATGTAACAGCTTCCCAATTGTGCATAAAATCATGAAGAATATTTTAAAATAACATTTTTCCTACTAGGTAACACTTTTAACATATTTTAGCAAAAAGCCTATTTCTTTACAAATACAGAAACCAGTGACATTTCTGAAAGCACCAGAGCTTAAATACTCAGCAGACAGGAAAAAGACACAAATGCTGCTAGAATTCAACAGTCCCAACTTCAAGACGCAGGGGTTGAAGTGTGGAGCACTGGGGACATGGTTATTTGGTCAGACGAAAAGAATGGAGCCATCACTCCTTCAAGGACTCCTCCTCCCTCCTCCAGGCTAAGGAACAGCATCCTCCTACACAGCACAGGTTTTTTATGACTTAACACTGACAATACAGAGAAACCTTTCTTCATGCTAACAGCATCTTTCCTCTAATACATAGAACAGGAGAAAAAAAATAAACACCTTGAAGTTGTTATATGTGGGCAGTTGTTAGATGAACTGAAGTTGTGATCAAATAAAACTATGTCTCATTCTTCTTGCTATACCTTTTGATGTTTATTCAGTACCCGAAGTTGTATAGGTGTTCCTGATTTCAAGAACTAGAAGTCATGTCAAAAACAATTCTAAAGTTACTTGAAGAATCAACAATTTACACAGGTGACAGTGAAAAATGATAGACTATTGTGCCTAACAAAATATAAATTTATTCATGAGAATTCTAGTAAATTTAACAATATCATAATGAAAACAAACTGTCTTCCCCTCCCCATCAAATTTTAAGACTTGGCTAAACATTTTAAACTAAAAAAACCTTTTTTTTTTTTCAATAACCTGAGAAACCACATGCTGGATCTGAACTCCTAAACTCCCCGACTCTTAACACATCTCCCAACTCTTGTGCTACTTATTAATTGCCCACAATTCCGTAAAGTTGTATTCTTTAAAAACATTACATAAACCAGCAAACTGGTTAGTAGCTTTTGAAATACTAATAATCTTGTATATTAGTATCATTTTCCTGTGTGTATACAGCACATTTTTCCCAAAAGCAATACTGTTGAACATGACAACATTCTAAAATCTCAAGTCAATTTCAGGAATTTAAGAAACTTCAGCAACTTAGCAACATGAATGTGTTTCCCAGTGACCGCTGCTGAAATGGTGTTTATCATAAATGTCCTAATATGCTGCACCAAGCATTCTGGCTACTGTAAGAGTATCCCAAAGAGACCATTATGTTAACAGACTAATAAATCCTCTATTCCAACTCACATACACAACAAACCCCCAACACAAACAAGCTGACTTATGCCAGCTTATACCAAGGGAGGAAAACTTCCTCACTTTATAGCTGGTGATCAGCTAAAACCCAGTAATAAAGGGCCTTCTTGTTTCAGTATGTTTACACCCAAGTCCTAACTATTCATGAAGTTGAAAGACATTTTTTTCTCTACCTCCTAGTCTAGTGGCATATCCACACAGGAGGACTCTGAGGTACAGTAATGATAAATATAATTGCTTTCATCTTTCTTAAATACCCCTACTCACAGGGAGACACACAGAGTTCATTTCTCAGCCTCCAAGCTCCCAGCCTGGAAAATACCTGCCACAATACTATCATGTAGAAAATCCTGCAAACTTGATTCACAGTTTTACTAGTTTATCTTGATACTCAAGTAGGCAAACCCTAAAACAGAACTTTAGTTGAGCTAAGGTAGGAGAGGTTATATTATTCCAGCAGATCATTTATCACTGAAAGGATAGAAATTTCCATCTGTACATACAGAAACAGATGTCCTGATCAAGACAGTATAAATAAGAAACCAATAATTTTTCCAGTTTCACTAGGTTGTTGTAAAAAATTATTGCTACACAGAAAATATGCAGCCACGTCACAAACTCAACAAATACTTTTAACATTGTGTTCCTAAAGCTACCATGAAATTCATTAATACACTACAAATAATAATTAATAGGAAATATTCTCACACAAAACTGTATTTATGCATTCACATCTACTTTCTAGTTCTAAACTGTACCACGTCTTCAACATTCCATTTAAGGTCTAGGTTTACTTCCTTGCCCACAGATGCAAGATACAATGATCTATGAAAATAATAAGCTGAATCCTGTTCTGAGTCGGTGAATCCAGTATTAAAACTGGATACATATACTACTTTGAAGTCATTTAACTTACAGTATAATAATTAAAACAAAAACCAGCAAAACAAAAGTTATACTTCTTCAAGTCTTAATGTGTTGCAAATTGGTTAACAAAGGGTTTGTAGAAAACTGACATGCACATACAGTTTCTATATAGCAAACTCCAATGCCTGATGTACTATTAGATACCTTTCACATGAAACACACCCAGTATTTCTAAACCATGAACTCGTTGACACTATGACACTGTCATAAGCCTTGCTTCCTCCCCAACAGGAAGCCACAGAGCAGGAGATATTAAAAATTAACCACCACTAGGGTTACTCAGTGCTTATTCAGGTCCCTTTCTTGCTCATGCTGGGCTGCTGACAATGCAAGCTATCAGAGTGACAAGCAATAACCACGTAAACAGGTGGGCATGACTGAGAAAGGAAAGGAGGCAAGCATTTCTTGATTTCTCAAGGATATTTTGTGTTGTCAGAGCAGTCAGTACTCCACACAGCAGCTCAGACTACATAAGCCTGGGATATGCAGTGATTTCACAATTGCAAAGGCAAGTCTTTACACCCAGTTTGACTGACCCCTGTGAGAATTAGTCGAGCCATACAAAATCTACACTGAGCTCCAAATATTGTTCAACTTCTCCTGTCTTGGTATTCATGTACATGTTTTGCTTCTCCTCTTTAAATTTAGGTGGTAGAATTTTCAAAGCAGGAACTGTTTTCCTTGTGTGTTAATATACTGCCTAACATAACATGGCTCTGGTTTTAAGCACTGTTATTTGCAACCCATATAACCACATCTAATTTTGGATGAAAAGACGTGGTAGTAAATAGCATTTCAAAGACTACGTTAATTCCTACCTGAAACATCAAGCAGCAGATGTTTTCCTTAGGATTCTATGACTTTGTATTTTGAAGGGAAAAGCAAACCCTACTCCCCACTCCTTTTTCTCAAGCTAGTATGGCTGCTTTCTAAATGAAGACTCCTCTGGTTAGTTTCTTATAAAATGTTGGAGGAATCGGGTGAAGGGGGAAGGCAATAGAGCGATTTCCTGTATTTCAGCCTCAGCTCTCACACCCTATTCCAGGCATGTATGGAAAGGACAAACAATGAAGATAACGCCCTATCTACTTGTAATATAAGATCTGGGAATTGAAGCTGGAAATATAGAAAATACTACAATTTGGAAAATTTATTTAATGTACTGTAAGCAAGGCAAACGGAACAATAAGAAAGGAGAAACTGCTCTTTTTCAAATCATTATTCACTCTATATGAGACAAAAAACTTTCAATGGAAGAATTTAATTAAAGAATGAATTGCAATGCATAACGTAAAGAGCTGGTATGAACAGAACACAGACAAGTTCAACATCTGCAACATCTGCTCATATGTTTCAAAATTTTGATTCTGCAATTTCAGTAACAAACTTAACACTGCAGGGTTTACATTCCTGAAAGACCACATGATAAAGCTCATTCCTCAGGAAGCAATTCTTGCTGCTGTGCAGAACGAAATTGAATCTCAAGCACTAAAATGAACAGCTGCAGATACAATTTGCCCAACTTGTATGAACACTTAATTTCTATAGTAAGAAGTTCGCTGTCTCTCCACATCACATTCTAGTTTCCTATACAAATTGATGGCTATTTTAAACATTGGCACTCCTAAGAACAAACTCAGAGCTGAGTTTTGCCATGTGTACCTTCAGAGTTTTGCAAAACTGCCACTGACAAAGAGGAATTAAATGCTACTGTTTTGGAACAAACTAAACTATCTAAATATTTAAAGCGCATGTAAGTGAGGACAAGATTTACAGTCTTTTTCCTTTAAAAAGGACTTTCATATTCTGGATTAGAAAAACAGACCATGGATATCACAGCTGCAGTGGCTATGGCCATCACTCATTCTCATGTATGAATTTATTACATCACAAAATACAATGCAGAATTATACAGTTGAAGATTGTTTCACAATTAGTACTCACAGACAGGTTTAAAATTGCAAAGGCAACAATAATTCTGCCATGTCCTGGCCTTGCAATCTTTATAATGTGGTCTTTTAGAGTTATATTTAATGACATTTAAGTACACATCGTAAGAACTTTTGTAAGAAGTTATTTCTTCAGATGAACAACAATAGAACAGACTACAACAACATTTCTGTAAGATTTCATGTTAGTGCCTCTGGAAGACCCAATACTGCAAAGACCTTGTCAGCATTAATTTTGTACACTAAGTAGTGACACTGAATTCTTTGCAAGATGATGGGGTGAAATTCCCACTATGATAGTGACTTCCTTTAAAGTTGTGGAAAAGATAACAATACAGAGAGATTAAAAGGGGTCAGTAAAAGTTTAAGAACACTCCACTGAATACTTACACCATCTATACTCCTTCTAGCATGAGGTCCATATGTATCTTCAGACCCTAAAACCTGTATGTTAACTGCACTGTAATCTTCATACCCAAGCTGACTGATAATAAGACGAGTCCTGCAACAAATGATTTTTTTTATTAGTAAACTGCCTCAAAGTTGCCCTGTGTGGTCCACAGGAGTTAGCTTTGTCATGTAAACTGGTCTAGGAATACTTTACACTAAACAAATATATCTGAATACTATAAATCAAGCGGTTACTGCCAAGAAAGTTATGCCTGTGAATTTATCCCTAGGTTACAAACTGAGCCTTTTGTTTATTCAAATTATTTGTCTTTGCCTGTCATCTTTCAAATAAATGTATTTCAGCTCTTACTTTTACCTTTAAAACAAAGACAGCTTGAAATGTAATTACAGTATCTGCAGTCTTCCTGGTTTTCATATTGGTAATTCAGTTCTTAACTCTGTTTCTGCTATAAGGCATTATGAACTACCAAGAAATACATGAAACTACCTCATTACATCACAGGCACCAATGAAGAAAAATTGAACTGAAGAAGGAACTTTTATTCAAACCTTAAAGGTATTTATTTGGGATTAATGAACATATGACTCAAATGCCAAAAAGTACATAGAGTTTTTAAAGAGAACGTTTCTTCATTAGTCGTGCCTTTCCAGTCTAGCACTGAAACCCCTCAAGCTCTTGCTATAAAGATGTTTCCACCAAAAGCATACTGTGTCAAGAGAGCCAAGTTTGTCCAATTACAATTAATAATGGGGATGAACATTACTTCTTTTTCTATATACACCATGAAAACACACACTGCTTTAAGAGAGCCAGGAATTAATACTGTTTTTTGACAAATACTAAATTGGGCTTAAATAGACTGTTTGCAACAACTCTTAGAAAAAACAGCCCAACTCTCAAGCACTAAAACTGAACTATAGTTTAAAAAAAAAAAAATATGAAGTCCAAAATAAAAAAAAAAAAACCACAATTAAAAAAAGTTAGAAAAAAAGTTTTAAATTAGTCCAACTTATTAGTTATTTAAATTAATTGGACTTATTTAATTTTTAAATAATCTTTTAAATAATCTTTTAAAAAGACTTTAATTTAAATTAGTCCAACTCTTGCAGATTGGAAAAATAAGTTAAATTCTGAAGCACCTAAACTGGCTTCCCAGTAATCTTGCTCTGGAAAACTTCTAGCTGCATAAAAGATTTTCTCAGTTGAAAAATTTGAATTATGTTAGGATAAGAAAAATTTTTTCCATCAGTGGAACATTCTGAAGACACTGTTAATATGTCACCATTGTGTGAATATCAGCAAGATACCTGAAAAATGAAGCTGTGTACAGGACTTAAAGATGGCCTCATTTGTGGTACATGGACCACCTTCATCCCTTTAGGACAATTAGAAAATTGTATTTATTTTGATGACAGAAAGACAGATTCTTGATTTAAGGTACCTAAATTTGCAAACTGTGTCTGTAATAAGTTATTTTAAGTTACTTATCTACAAACATTACAGTCTGAGATACTAGAGTTCAAAACACATTTGTCACATAAATTTTAGCCCTTTCATGTGTTTTGGTAATGCAACAGAGCACCATCAAAAAATAAAAGGACACTAAAGACTACTCCAAAGACACTTCTCCACATACATACATACCTCTTCTGATTTCAAAAATGAATAAACAAATAAAGGAGACTCATGCAAGAAAGAAGTGAAAAAAGACACGTTACAAGCTGCCAAAGCTGTTTAATATCTTCAGCTGCCAACTAATCTGACGTGTATAATGAAAGCACTTTAAGTTTCTGCACCTTATACTGTATTTGTTGCCATTAGACTACTGGGCAGAATTTAACCTAGAACGTACTGGAAGGTGGCTAGCTTGAAGATCATGTGCTTACAACATTCTCTTGCAACAGGAATTAGTGGAAAGGCTGAAGTCAGAGCTCCCTAAAGAGATGTAGTTGCTGGTAGAGCATTCTCTGGTAGTTATCACAATAGTTTAACTCATATTCTGTACGTGGGTTGACATACACAAATCTTTCAAACAAGCTGAATAAACAATTTCACATATTAAGCTGTTTAAGACTGTTTGAGATGGACAATATATTGATAGGCAAAAACATATATTGTGATTTTTAACGCACAGAACAAGCCACAGCTGCTCCAGGCATGCCTCACAGACTAGAGGCCACTTACAAAGCCAGTTAACCAGCCTTTGGCTATCCCCCATTAGCCCTCTTCTGCTGATTACTCAGGACAGCACAGTAAGCAGGCTGAACTAATTTTCTAGTGATCACAGAGGCAACAGCACCACATGAATGGGAAAACAGAGCATTCTATTTTTTTTTCCCCCCGAAATAACCACCTAGCTTTCAGTAAGATTGCTTTTTGGAGACTTCTGAGTCCCTGAGTCTCTGTATTTCACACTTGAAGGGTTTGTTCTTCATTGGTTTTCTCAGTAGCTTTTGGACACGTACACTTTCAGCACTTGCACCACTCTGAAGAAAGGGATTCCATATCTTAATTGTACATGCTATATCATCCCACTCATCTGCTGCGTCTCTTGAGGGAAGTCACATAGCTCCTCCTTCACCACAGTGCTGTACATGGGCATGTGATCAGTAAGTCACTCTAAGTCCACAGTAAACTTTGCACTTCTGACAGGTGTCTATTCTAGTGTACTGCACAGGTCTGTAATAGGATGCCGGGTGGGAGGAGTTTTAGAGATAAAATGCAGCACAAAGAGAGATCTCATAACTAGAAAAATGGGGTGACTGGAGGAAATGCTCAGAGACTTCTGTGAAGATAGGGAATTATATTTGAGGAATCCTTCCTTACCTACATATACTGGCATGAAAATACAACTAAAGGTTTGTCAGTCTGTCTTACAATAGCAAAATTGTTCTAGCAACCAAAAGCATTACTCACATTTTACAAGGTGCTAAGATAATTTTGTTTAAAACACAAACTTGGTAAACCACCTACATTTCATAGCACTAAGTCTTTTGATAAAAAAAGTTCTGTGAAAAATCAGTGAAAATATTTTCACATGGGTTTCTCTCTGGTACCTAATAAATTTCAATCTGTATCACAGCCTTTCCCTCATTAATTTGGGTTTCTCTACACCATCCAGCCACCTATTTTCAATATTTGAGCCCTTTCTTGCTCTGTCAAATGTAGCTGAAGTGTAGTTATATGTTGAAAAGAGGCTTCCTAGACAGGCTACTTAAGTCTTGAAATGTTCTCCTAACTGGAAGATTGTAATCTTCTCGGGTTCTTACAAGGTTAATATGGTTGCCATTGTACATCACAGTTCTATTTTCATAATCTCTAAACAGAAAGAGGCAAAATCTCTTCCAAGACTCAGATACTAACCTTTGCAGAATACTTTCTGCAGTGCGTCTTCCTTTTTGTACTGCCTTTGGACCTCCCACTGGACAGACAGCAGTAGCTCTGAAGCCATCAAGGTAAGTGGCATTTACCTAACAAGAGATTATGAAATTACACAGGATTCAGTACTAATATGGTATAAATGCGCTCTGAAAATCATTATCCATACATTAAGCAGAAGTGGAATAGCAAGAAACTACCACCATCAAGAAAATTTACTCCAGTACTTAAAATTCAGAATTCTGTTACAGTAAGATTCAAATCTGAAACACTGAAACTCTGAATCACTACTTCTTGTCATCTTTACATTCTCCTCTACTTATCTATTTTGGTACGTGGGACATATTCTGATGTTGAAAAGATGAATAATCTATCACAGTGAAACGGATCACGTAAGTTTCCCAGAAGTATTAAAAGTAAATATGGAAAAATACCACATACACACAGAAAAAAAACATGCTATACATCGCAAACATTTGACTAACATGCATTTTACTAGACTTTCAGCGCTACAGCTGCTTAAGAGAGCTCTAATACAGTGGAAGTAATCACCATAATGCATGGCCATAAATGGTAAAAAAGCCTTAATAGATATATTTAAACTAAGCAAGATGAGCATTTTCAGCATTTGTTACCTAAGAAAAACAAAAACTAAAGAACCTGGTAAGACATTCAGCATAACTCTCTACAAACAGAAATGTTTTTCCTATAGTAAATTTTCAAATACTTTTCCCAGTCTACTTATAAATGTCCCAAATAACAGTGTTTCAGCTATTTCTTTTGAGAAGCTATTTCACATGTAATGTATTTCTCATATTTTCCCTGAAATTTACCTCATATCTCACTTTCTCTTATCAGTTTTATTAACTACACTTTGCCTTTATTGCAGCAATTAAATAATTTTCATCTACGCTTACTGTAAAGTTACTGAAAGATGTAACACACCCTTAAAATATTTATAGCTTGTTCTAACACCCATTCAGTCACTTCCTCACAAAGGTGAACATTAAGTTAATTTCCTAAAAATTACTTCTAGAACAGCTGTGCAAAGCACGTCCATTTATAACTGAGAGCCAATTAAACAGTTTCAAAAAATAAGTACTTCACAGAAAGTCTTACTTACATATTTTAGAATACCATTACACTGTTCAATACACAAAAGGTAAGTTATATTAAGAAGATATTGCTAAACACATACATTTCAAATGTCCTACTTAAGAAATAAATATAAACTTTTTATTTTACTGCTATGTAAAAAACCAATTGTCATTCTGCTTTGTTTATTTCATTTCATAGTTCATCAACTGAAAAATCTTCAATCTCAGTTATCTCCCCTAGATTCACAGAAGTATGGAAATGTAAAGTCAAAAAACAGGAGGACAAGGCTGCTGAACAGAACAGTGGCTGAAAGTTGCTGAGAAGCAAAAACATACTCTGCTTCAAACCTCAGACTCGGACCAAGGAAGAAAAAGTATTTCCTGCCTTCTCTATTTGTCCATATCAAATTCCTCTATTTACTAAAAGAATAAGAACATTAGCATAGCCATAATTTGATTGATGGAATTTGATGTTTTGTACATAAGTATACTCTTAACGTTCTATGTAATTTTTGGGAATTACTTCTAAATTGGCTTCTCCACAAATGACACCATAAGCCTGATTTTTAATACTAAATATCTTTTAGAAATGTGCTTATAATTTATGTTTTAAGATCTTTTTGTTATTGTTTCAAACACAATAAAAATATATTTTCAGATTAAAAAGACCAGTTTATTCCCAGATGCAGATAACGCAGATAACACAGATAGAGATCATTCAGAGAAAGGAAATTTGTTGTTCCAGCATTATGTAACTAAAATTCCTGAACTAGTAATTAAAATCGAGGAAATGCAAAAAGCTGACAATATTGTACTGAAATTGTAGGCTGCCTATAAAAAAAATTAAAAAACCAAACCATTTCATTGTATTAGGTGAAAGTTTAGAAAAATTCATTTTCAGACTACACTCCCAAAATACTCTGAAAATATCAAACCACCTTTTCATAAAGCTGATACAAACGTTATCAGCAATCAGATTACTAGATTACTAGAGAGGTGACAGGAGTGAATAAGTAAGGGCATGAGAAAAGACCTGTGGTACACTGCTCAATTCTAAAAATGCTTTGTTAGTATGCTTCAATTATGGAACCTTTAGAGAGCTCTGCTATTCTGACTTTACAACTTACCAGTATTATCTTTGAAATACTGCGTCTTTAAAAAACGGAAACTCTATCTTATATAAAACTGGTTTTAAAAGTATCAGAAATATTTTAAAAATGCTGTAAGAAGTTTCAAAGAAAAATTATGTTTACACATACATTATATTATTTAAGCAGAAATATAGTTACTCAATACTTACCTTTTGAGAACTACTTGGCAGATAAATTTCACAATGAAGTACAACAGCATTAACAGAATAGTATATATATATAAAAAAAATCAACCAGTATAAAGGTATTAGGGGGCTAAAATGTTTTAGAAATTATTGTTACTACTACAAAAGAACCATCCCAGCCTTCTGTGGAGGTTTGTGGATAAGCCTGTTATACAAATTAACATATTTTTATGTATCAAGTGAGGTTTGTCTTTTTTCCTTTTCCCCCTCTTTCTTTTATTTGAGGCAGAAATGATTAGGATTTTAAAGTGATAACTATTTTCTGACAAAAATTCTCAGTATTTTCTCCAAAATACAAAATTTTCTAAATAAAAAATATCTTACATTCTACAGAAAGAGATAATACCTTATAAAACTTTGAAGGAGGTGATCCTTTTGCTCCATGAACTTTTACTGCCCCACCATCAAAACCTATAGTGATTAAAAATCAGTATTTAAGCTTCTTCAACATAACTTCAAAGGCATTCTTTTGTGATACATATTAATCAAATGCACATAATTAGAAAGCAAATCATTAATAGCTGTACTGCCACAGAAGAGAGAACCTTTCACAAAACAGTCCTCCCTGCCTTAGAAACACAAACAGGCAATTGGTGACTAAATTTATGACTTCTATGAGCCTTTTAACAGAATGCTTGAAATGTTTATTCATGTACTTAAAAAATACTTAACACAGAAAGCAGCCTTAGGACTTCAGAACCCATAGTTATTTTCCACTTAACAGCCTGTTATTGCACACACAGAGAGATCATACAATTTACTAAGGTTGGCTGGAGCAGACTGCAGTCCTTCACTTCGTAAATAAACAAAATGAAAATGATGAGAACCAGGAAGAGCTTATTTGCTCATAGCTTAGTAAGTGGACAGGTAACTTAACTTTAGCCTTCTTGTCAGCAACAGAAACAAAACAGTCTGAATGTATGTTCCAGTGCAACTACCATGTTCAGTATTAGGTATATTAATACCAAAGATACTGGAGAAAATTGTCATGGCATCAGGTTCAAGCTTGAACTGAGAAACTCAATAGGTGGAACTCCTTGAAAATTACCAATACAGGTTCAGCACTTCATTTCAGACAGACAGATTTATACTGTAGCTCACCTGTATCTAATATGTGCTTGCAAATACTTAGGAAGCAGTTCAAAGCTTACACAAATACTCTGAAGAGATCAAATCAGAACATATCTGAAAAAGTGAATGTGACTAGCAGAAATTTTACATGTCTCTAACACCATTACTCTCTATGCAAGACTGACATAAGGTCAATTTAACTCTCTCAATGCAGAAAGATCTCCCTACAGTCAGGGTAAAGATTGGAAGAGTTTCATATTCTAGGTGAAGGAGTAATACAAAGAAAAAACCCCGCAAAACAAAATGCATAGCATCCATTGACAAAAAGAAATCAGAAGCACCTCTCAGTTTAAACACTGCAAGTAAACCAGCAGGACAATAAAATCAGCAACGTAAACAGCAAAATAGATAGCTTGCCTGTTTTTACTAGTGTACGTGTCAAAGCACTTCTAACTAAAAATATTTAAGAAATCTGCTCATTTTCCATCTGTTATATTTCTAAGAAGACTAACTGAAAGTTCATGTGAAAGTTCATTTTAAGTTCAATCATGTCATATCGGGTCATTTGCAAGCTAAAAGTTCATAGGAAGGTTAGGATTTCTTTTCTTTAAAAAAAAAAAAAAAGACTAGTGGCTAGGAGCAGCAAACTGGCCTCATCAGACTGCCATTTGGTTATGTTGCACAAGTAGAAGGTTCATTGTATGATTTTACAGTACTTTTATTATTGAAGCAAAATATTTTTGATGCTACAGTAGTTTGGGTTTTATCACAGCAAGTTTTTAATTTGAGATTTCAACTCTTCTAAGTTTTATAAAGGGACTCAGCACACTGCGACAGATAAGTTCCAATAGAATGAAAAAGGGTATATAATACTGATGTGGTAACAAAAACAAACTTCAAATGACTATAGCTAACAGATTTTTTTCAAGCCATCTAATCCAACCCACAGATCTTCAAATCTGTTATATCTGGATTTGTTTGTTTCATTTTAAAGCTAAACCTAGAACATATGATATATCCATCTTTAGTCTACTGGCTGTTGAGAGTTTCAAGGATAGCAAATGGACTTTTTCGAACAGAGATTCTCTGGTGGAAATCCCGTACCTAAGCAAGTTTCTACCACTTAAAACAGTCCACCTAAATGACTAAGAAAAACATCGTTTCCAAGCAGTGCTTTGAAAGGCAAGTTTTCCATGGCTACTAACATTTCAAATGCCATGAGAAAACACGTATAAAACATACATTTTGAGCACAGAAATTGAGCTGCAGTTTAAAAAAATACTGAAATAATAGAGTCTCAGTATTGCTTACACATAGTTCAAGGACTTGGTAGGTGCAAGGCATGCGTTCAGAAGTAAAGCAAAAAGGTAAACGATCAAAGACTTAAATTAGTCAGCCAGCAAGATAAATAAGAGTATGGTTAAAATTTCTAAAGGAATTTCTAGCAAAAGACCATGAAAAAGATCAGTTTAATACAGCATCACATTTTAAGGAATTGATTTAACAAGAAATATGCAGAGAGAACATGAAAATTAAAGTAACTGCTTTAGTTTGATAATGTAGCTCATTGACATAAATCTCTTAAGGTGTAAGGGGACTAACCTGGAATTTCAGTGATGGAAACTTCAGAAAAGTCGCATGTGACATCTGGTAAAAGATAGCACTGAGGATTGCCCAATTCATACACCAACTGTTCAGCTACAGTGCCAAAGGAGATAAGTCCCCCAGTGTCTGGTGGTTTGGAAAGAATAAAGTCTCCTTCAGAGGAACATTCTACAATGGGAAAGCCTATGTTGTGCCTAGAATATGAAAAACATTGGAGAAAAACCCATAAATACAAAGATGAAGTGAAAAGAAGAATGAGTAACAACAATTTTATGGCAATGACTAATTAAAAGAAACTGATCAAATTATAACATACTTGGTTGTTTCTGCAGAAACATACACAAGAAAAACCACTGAACACCTTGCTCAACCAAAATAAGAAGAGGATGTATTTTCTTGCCTGGCAAAGTAGTGCAGATATAACAACAGATACCAACAGTAAACAGACAGAAGTGGGGAAGGGAATGGAGAAGGACACTAACAGAAATGCAAAAAGCAGCCAAAAGAATTAGAGGATTATGATTAAATTCAGAAGAAAAACCATGATAGCTAATTCTAGCCTAGTTTGGCTACAGCAGCACACAGAGCAGGAAGGTGAAGACGTGTAAATATGTGCTGCACTCTGGATTTGTAAAAAGGCAGTGAAAGCAGGAAGAACAGACTGTGCTGGAAGCCTTAGAGATAAAGGGAAGAAGGAAATAGGAAAAAAAAAAAAAATCACACCCATTAAGGACAATTTCATGTTAATAATAAATAATACACAGAGAAGTTCTAATCAGAAAACAGAAAGATATGATCTTCAGCCCAGAACAACAATAAAAGACAGAAAATTATGAGGCATAGCAAAAAGAAAAGCAGTAAACCAGAAAATTACAGACATGTTTGTAAATAAAAATGTTCTTCCTCCTCACATTCTCACAGTATACAGAAAGCGATCAAATAACTCATACTAAGAGGCACAAGGTGGTCATTACAGTAGCAGGGCAGAATTTTCAGGGTTATGTGGATGAGATCTAGATACCTGCTTTCATGGCTAAAGGGTTTTTACTTTATTTACAGAGAATTTCAGCAAAAGTAATGACTTAAAAAAAGTTAAAACAAATTAAAATAGAGCCTTAATATTCTTCCAAAAAGGCTACCTGGCTCACTCTCCTCTCACAGGAAGTTGGAAATTTTGCAAGTAAAGCATCCCAGAGACACAAAAAGAACACAAAGGAAGAGTTAAGGAGATCCAGATCCTTGCAAAAGCAAAACTGTTCTAAAAATGTCCTAATAATTAAAGGTGGTGAACATCACCATTCTCATTAAAGCCAGTGACTTTCACATCCTTCATACATACTTAAAATCAATCCATTCCTGTAATTAATTATTTTTGCATGCTAGTGGTAACAATGTGCTGAACATAACAAGCAAATCGGTTCTCAGCAGAGGTTAGATGAACATAGTTTGTATAACATAAATCCGTTAAGTTTTGAAGGAAGTAAGCAAAGAAACCAGTGAACTCTTAAGTGACATTTGTAAAAGTTCATGGGAGTTCGAACAGATTCCTTATCATCGGGAAGCTTCAAACATAACTGTTATTTTAAAAAAGGATTAAGGGAGAAGCTCTGTTACCAGAGATCAGCAACTTTAATACTGATAGCGTACAAAACTTGGAAAGTATAGTAACTGGAGGACACCTAAAAAAGACCGCTTTGAATCAGTAAATATGGTACTTCATTAGACTGGTCTTTGAAACTATTTACATCACTAAACAGATAAAGGGAAACAAAAAACCTCACCCCTGTGAATATAAAGAATTGCAAGGAATTGATTTTTTACACAAGTTATTCTAGATTTTGGGGGGGGGGGGGGGGCGGTTTGAGAGGAAGTGAAGGGAGAAAAGATGGTATGTAATATTCAACATTTTAAAGCGTGACATAGAAAAAAGCATTACCCAGAAAAACTCTCAGTTCTGAATGTCTTGAACATTAATGGAGGGTAACAGACTAACATACGTAATGACTCCCATTTTCCAGGTAAGGAGAAACTTAGAGGAAGCATCATGATTTGCCCAGGATCAGTGACTGAACAAGGCTAGAATTAAGGAGCTTTTAGCCTCTCGGTGCCATGCTTGTGTGCTTTGACCCCACCATCTATCTGTTTTAAGACAACAGCACCAGGTGCCTTGCCAGCAGGTTCAACTCAGCTTATTCGAATCATCTACCCAAAAGTGAAGTCACTTCCATCAAGACAGATTACCCAGTGCAGTCCATCCCACTGCAGTGACAACTGGTATCCTTGCTGCAGCACACTTTCATCTAAGTCATCAGCATATGCAACTCTTGCAACACATTCCTGAACCTACACCCCAGTGATCTTTGTTGTGATAGAAGATGATGTGAACTGTAGATACTCGACTTTCTGCTCTGAATCACTGCATCTACTTAACACTGATTGAACTTCAGTTTGTCCAAGCTCTACTCTCAAAAGACCTGAACTACTAGAAACCAAAACCCAAGAACAATATAGTGAGGCAAAGAGAAATTTCACCCCCTAAAATAGTTAAAATCTGGTAAACACAAGTCATTAAAAGCAGACCAATCATGGAAGATAGCAGATAAACAGTATCAGTATAAACTCCACTATTAGTCAGGTCCTTTCAGTAGGCAAAAGGAAGGACAGACTATGATTTTCCTGTTATCTTACGGCCAAAGTCAGAGGATCTTTATGGTGGAATTTTTTATACTGCCAGAGTAGCTGGAATATACATTTGAATGTACTTGCTGGAACAGTTTCTAAATAGCCTCTAAGGTTGAAATGTATTCGCTATATAAAAAAAAAAAAAAAAAAACCACACTCAGTTCTTACCACTTGCATCAAAGTTTTGATCCAAAGCTTGTAAGAAAATTATATTAAGACGACATTTTAACATACACCAAAAAGGACCAAAAACAAATTCACCCCTCTCCCTCTCCTCCAAGCCCCCCCACCCCCCAAAAAAACCCCAATAAACTCCAAGCAACAAATGAAGGAGAAACACAAAAGTCTTCCTAGGAAAGGCATGCTAACACAGGACATAAGCATCTCCTAGCATAAGAATTTTTAGCTATATTTAAACCATTCTGAAATCCACAACCCAGAAGGTCAATGAGAAGAATGTTATGATCAGTAACTTAATCTTTGGTCATCTCTTTCATTGTTACTCTGTTTCAACAGTTAGCGAAGGTATCAAGGAAGACTTTTTGTCTTCAACTGAGATAAGCATGAGGCATGTTTCTTCCTAAAGGTACACCACCACCCAATGAACTTTCCTGAATGCTCAGCTGCAGAACTTCCCTCACTTTTTAACAGTTCAAAACATTGAGGTACAATGAATTGAGCAAGAAGCTCCTGGATTCCATCTGTATTGTTAACTGAATAACTGGGAAAATACATACATCCTGAGCTACCTTGTAGCAGATGCCAGTAATAAGCATGCATATACTAATGTAAGTTAAGAGAAAAATGTATTTTGTATATTGCTAAAAGACATTACTTAAAATTAATTTTCATCTTAGAAGCTGACTGGGCTAAGTGACCCCTATGGCATGATTCAGTCAAGTGACAGCTGCTTAAACCCAGCATTAGAGTTCCCTAGCAGCAACACCTACCTGGATGGGGCTTTCTAACATATACCGCAGGTACTACGATCACACCATTACCTGATCAGCACTTCCACTGAAAGAACTAACTCTTGGCCCAATTCATAGTAAGTTTTGCTGAACGACAACACATGACATACGCTCCCTAACATACCAAATTTATGCTGGCCATAACCCACAGTCAGGTTGTAATTTTGTAGTGTAGCAGGAAAGTTAAACCACAGAACTGTGAACTTGAACTTCAGAAGTAACTACAGTCATGGGATCCAAAGTGGCACAGTGGCCAAATGGCCAATAATATTCAATAATAAAAGATTTACATCAGTTTAGTGATAAAATCCCATAGTAGCATGGGGCAATATGAAGGAATGAAAACAATTCTGAAAGGCAACTTCTAAAATGCATTCTAATTATATTATATGATTGTGTAATTAATAAAATACAATACTTGAGATCAATATGAAAGAACTACTTTTAAAACATTTTGAAAGCAAGATACATCAATTTGTGAAAGGAGATGAAAACTACCATTCTTTTATCCAAAACGTTTGTTTCAGGTTGTGTGTTTGGTATTTAACAATTAAATAAATTGTATGTATTAGTAAACATTTCAGAGCACTGAATAAATCCAAGCTAAGATTAAACCTCAGAAACCCCTCTGTGCTGGGGCTAGGTGAGGAGCAGGTCCTCCTAACTTATGCTGCAATTCTGATTGAGGCAAAATTTATTGATTGCATCACTTATCTCCTCTGACTAGGGCATTCATTTCAGAGTATGCATTGTACATAAACTCATAACGCCAAGACAATTTCAGGCCAGACAGGATGCCTGGTGTTTTCAGCTGCCTGGAATAGACGGTGCTAGCAGACAAAAAGGCGTTCCACATTGCTGATTGGGACTTGCACGCTGGATTCTGTTAAAAGTCCCAAATTAAGCCATCTGGATCTAGCCCTTAGAGAGACTACGACTATTGACTTACCCTTTTGGTCATTCCAGGCCAGAAGATTATGCAGTCTCAACCATTGTACACTCCTGGCTTAGAGCAAAATGTCAGTGTTTATCATCTCCTCAAAATGATTACTCTACAGATCAGCATTAGTTTATTGTCTCCTGCATTTCAAAACAAAACACAACAATGTACTAATCACTCACTGGCACTACACAGTAGTAAGAGATGGCAATGTCTGGGGTTAAATGAAAACTAAACACAGAGCTGTGCATCATCAATATAGTTCGGTTCATTCATCACGGTTCATTTTGACACATCGCGTGAATTCCCTACTGAATGCTATGCACTAGACATTAAATAGGGCGCAGTGGTGTATTATCACTTCTTCTGACCATCTGTGGGCATACATTACTACATAAGTAACAGAAAAGGAGTAAGTGCCTTTTTTGATAACATTTACTTAAGATTAGTCACATAAGAATTCTCATTAGTCTTCTACAAACTGTGAACAGTTTCTTGCATTTTCTCTGCTCAATATCAGAGAATCCACACAAGGAGCAAGTCAAGCAGCCTTTCTCTCACTGGAAAAGTAAACAGCATCTATCCCCTCTACCCATCTGCCCATTTTCATGAGAACTGGATGAAACTTTACAGCTTCGAGATTCCTGCGTTTAAGTTAAGTAGATTATGGAGATACACCCAGCACAATTAAAGAAATCCCAGAATTCTAACCTGCCTTGGGTCAGCAGACAAAAATTCCTTAAGCGTAGTTTCTATCAATGAAAGTAATTAGAGTCACAAGTTGGAACATGCACTTGTTTTACATTAAAAATTTACTTTACTGAGACAACAAAGAAAGAATAGCTTAGGTTTTCCTAGCTAACCATTCAATTGCCACAATATACCCACATGAACATTCCTGAGATTTAACACACCCTTTTGCAGTGGAACTAAGTTCCCAGAATTGGTCTGCATCAAACATTTCAATAAAATTAATTAAAAAAAAAAAAAGTTGGATGAATGAAATGGGTCCAGTCCAGTGCCTCAACACTTATAGAGACATGATAATATATGCACGGAATGCGAGTGCTGACTGGCTGGCCTGGCTTTTAGTTTAATTTAAAGTACTCTTGTTCACATAGTTAATTATTTTTGCTTATGCATAAACTGTAGACAGATAAGGTTTATAAGCCTGAAATTTGATAAATTTTTCCTTTTTTGTTTACAAGTTAGAAAGCCTCATACCCATCTGTCCTTCTCAGCATTACACTTACACCTTTTTCAGGAGGCAAAGACAGAAGAGCACTGTGGGACTACTAGTGGGTTTTTTGGGGTTTGTTTTGGGGTTTGGTTTTTTTTTTTTGGGGGGGGGGATGGATGGGGGTGCAGTGGAAACAAAACCAGTCCAAAAATTATCTAGGTTTAACCACAATCAAACCTACCCCCTGCAATAAGATGTGAGGAAAAGAGAGAGACTGCCCTCAAGTGTTTAGCTGAGAACAGCATAAATGCTGTGAAAGGCTTTCTTAAACTCTAGTGTAAAGGTCCAGCAAACTCTTTCAGAACTGAATGGTCTTGGCTGCATGAACACACTCCTGACAGTAAAAAATTCACGTGAAAGGCACTTTAATGACAAACACAGAGATTTGACTTGGCTTCTTCCCCCTACATTTACTGACTTTGCTGGGCTGGTTTGGATTAAACATTACGTGTCAGGGACACTGATTTTTTGAGATCTAAATTACACACACTTACTTTCAGGAGACTGCTAAAAACATAGCTTTTCCTAAATGAGAGAGAAATTATAAATAGACTATAGGCAAGTAACTTCTGCAAACTCTGCCAGAGCTCTGTTGGCCTACTGGCAATATAACTAATATTGGTAGCAACAGGTATTGCATGTTTTGATTATCAAGACTATGAATCATCGTATTATTATTGTGCGTTATTAAGCAACGCATTCTCTGCATGCATTGAAAACGGATTCAGACTGTTTATTAAATAACAAAAATCCCACTCCCAATTTCTTTAACTTAAGGAGTGAACAGGTTACTACCAAGCCATCACATGGAAAATGCAGCCCAAAAGCTTCCATAACATGCATTTGGGCCTAAATATAGTGAACAACTATTTATCAAGGGAAAGACAAAAAAAGCCACAAAGCTCTCTCAAAAAACTGCTCCCCTCCTTCCTTCCTCACATATCATAAAATGTGCTGGACCACAAGTCCACTTTAGCCAGTCTTCTACTCTGTCTCTCCAAATATAAAATTAAAGCTCCCACATTATTTCGCATTTTACTAGTTTTAGTGGCTTATCATACAGGCTAACGTGTAACATGCTTTTATTTCAAGAACTTCATTAATTAAATGCCTAAGAGTTTTTGAATTTGCAACAAAAACACTAGTCCTAAGGCACCAAGATTAATTCTTTAGTAGCCTTAACGCAAAGTTAAATAAATTACCATTACATTAGAACAGATACAATCATGCATGGTTCAAAAGTATGCATGCAGATCAGTGGGGACAAGGTAACAGAGCAGTATCAGGTGCTGACCTTCTGTATTCTCTAGTAGCGATTCAAGTCAGCACCAGTCAGCTCTAAGCCACAGGACTACTATGGTTTTAGACAGTTACATGATTTTTATATATATATATGCATATGTAACGTATACTCGTCTGTAACATTGGCTACTCCCATTCCAGTAGCTCATAGCCTAATATACTCCAACCTACTTTTTCTTTTTTTAAACCAGGCTCCCATTTCTCACAGAAAAAAATCCTTAAAAATGTAGAACTACCACACATTTTAGTAAGAAAACTAGTATTCTGGTTTTTTCTTTCATTCTTTTATAAAGTGAGGTCTTTTGGAGTCACAGTTACAGGACATTTTAAGAAGTTTCATCATACAGCACAATAAAATCATCAGGAGATACATCAGAACAGGAATAAGATTAACAGGTATGAACTTTTCCAAACTGAATGGAGTGTCTCGTTACTATAAACCCTCTCATTTGATGTCCCATTGAACACAGTAGTGAAGAGTGAGTACAGTTTGTTCAGAGCTAGTAGCCTTCTAATAAGTGAAAAGGAATGTCTGACCCTGTTTCTTTCAATGCCTGATGTGTCTTCATCTGTAAATGAGCAGTGTTCAGCAACTCAGAAAAGCAGAATACATCTTTCATGATCATGCTCTGAATCAGAAACAGTCACTACAAGGAGGAGGAAAAAGTTTGAAAGCCTTAGGGAACTAATTCAGGAGACCAGTTCTTCAGATCACAGGGCTGGTTCATCCACCCCATCTTAACTTAGGGGCAGGAAGACATCCCATGAAAGCCATCCTTCCCTCCTGCATCTCTCCCACTGCCACTGCTCTTCAGCCCTTTGCTCCATCAGGTAAAGGAAGCACTGCCTTTCTCATGGCACAGCACAGGACAAGATTTCTGTCTCTCATCATAAGGAAAATAGGAATAAATCACAGCCAGAATCACTCATCCTATGCAAAACACATTCCCTGGCTACTTTTAAACTGCTCTTAGAAACAAGCTGGTCAACAGCAGGTTACATTAGTCCTTCCTTGTCCTACTTCTCACCAGGTAGAAGGACCCACCTACAGTGAAAGTCTAATTCAGTAAGTCTGAACACAAGATACACACATAACTTTTTTAAAGGACAGACAACTCAATACATCTGTGGAGATCAGGTCACGCAGGATCAAGATAGGACTGTGGCATACATTCATCCCTACCAAAGCAAACTACATAAAATCTGTGACTGAACAGTAGGCAACTCTGATCTAACTGAAGACTGATGAAACAGCATCCAAAATATGCATATGGTATTTTCCACTACTATCAAACATGAATGCCAGTAACAAATCTTTCCAAAAAGCAGACAATAAAAATGGACGCAGAAAAAATAACCTAAAAGAAAAAAAAGACTAAGGGTTTTTTTTTTTCCCTCCAAATCATCTGCTTCTTCAGTTAACAAAGAAGGCCCCCAGTTGATCAGAAAGGAAGACTGTAATTGAGAACCTTGTAGAAGAGTAACATCAAAGCAGAAAAATATCAAGAGGCCCATATCACTTCCCCCAAAGGAATAAAGTAGAAGCAGTTTTAACTATGCAGATATAGTAGGAAACCTCATCTTGGTCCACCACAAACATACATGCTGATGTCACAGTTACCTACCAGTCTGGTACCGCATGCCAGTCAGTGAATATTCCACCTGTACACTGAGCACCACATTCAATGAGGTGACCTGCAAGGCTGGGAACATGGCATTCAAATAACTAAACATTCTGTAAAATCAAGTTTCACAAATCCAGCATTAAAGTATAATAGTACAGTGGAAATAAAGCTAAATACAGACCATGCTATTTTTTCCCTCCATAGGTATCTAACAAACAGAGCGAGGGATTCTGAAAGATGAATATAAGCAGAGTTGAAAGCAGTAACTTTTACATGAAGAATGAAAGTAATTTCTTGAAAAAAATTAACACCTAGAAGATTATGTGACAGCAAAACACAAGTTTCATTGCTCATTTCAAAAAGTCTTGATCTAAAGTCAGTACCTTAGCAGTCTGCACCATGGGTAACTAAATATGCAAAGCCCATTTTTAAAGCAAGAGATTAAGATCTCACTTCCAATGTGAAGGACAGGATTTATTATGATTATGTATTATGATTTTCAAATCTTTGATTGTGATAGTCCATAAGTGCTCAATAGAATTACAGGGAAAACCTTCATCTCTCTTATCATCCCCAATTCAGTGGGGCTAGAGCCACACTTTTCTCAAGCAACAGGAGGTCTGAGCATACTACTATAGATGTACTCAGGTTACTTAAGTAGTCCCTCATTTTTACGAATTTCAATGCAGTCAGATGATGCAGGAAGTTAAATCAGGTAAGAAAATTTTATCCTATGCTTTTGGCATCAGACTCCTAACCTGCAGACTTACAACTAGGGTTTGCAAACAGGAGTACTGACACTGAGCTTCTGCAAAATCATACCAGGATGCTGACCTCTGACTAAATGTCCTTCTCTGCATCTCTGCAGATAAGACCTGCTACCATCTCAATTATCAGCAAAAATGGTCAAACAGAAACAGCTGGGAATCACTGATCTGTACTGTAAGATTTCATCTCTTAACAAGAAATGGACAGGAAGAGAAGGTTAAGCTGTTAAATAGAATCGTTCACCCCTTTCCCCATTTTGCTATTTTAAGTTGGTTCCAGAATGAAGTGTCTACAAGTTCAATTCCAGACAAGAGAGTATTAAGTGAGCCTTAAAAAAAAAAAAAAACAAAACACAAAACCTAACAAAAACATTCAAATACATGATTTAAATAACAATATGCAAAATCACTAAGTGCCAGAAAAGTTCTATTATCCCAACATTATATGTTATGCAATATAAATTTACCCATTTCTTCTTATATCATTTACCTTCCCGCAGCTAGCAAGTCAAATTCATCCCTATTCCAGCCAAACTAGAAGAAAAATACAAATATGTTACATATACTAAAGTTTCATGCAGTACAGAAAACTGCACATAGTATGTTCCTTGCTTTGAGTTACAATGCATTGGACATATTTTCACTTAACTACAGAAATCTAAAGAACAATAACTGGCAGGTGCTGTACATGGATTTGAGCTGCTATACAGTAAATTCATAGAACTGCTCGGACATACTCATAGACCCAAACAAAGAGAAATGCTCAAAGTCACACCCTCTTCAAAAAAATTGGAAGTGCAATATTCGTATTATTCAAAATTTGCATAAGCCAGAGGTTTAAAAAGTCTAGCATCTATTTTCCGTCATGTAAACAAACTACTGTGTTTTTTCAACTTTTGAAAATTTTCAATTCCTGGAGTATACCAATCAGCCTTAATAACTGGAATGAAGTTTTCTATTTAACTAGAATTTATTTTTCCCAAGTTCACCACAGTGCAGTGTTTCTTATTTAGATCCTAGCAGAAATATCCCTAAAACTTTTCAATAAATTAGATAAGGCCTCTCTGGAGCAAATAATACACACTGAGAACTGTTTAGAGAATGTAAACAGTCAGGAATAGAATACCAAGTCATAACAACAATTATAAATCAGAAAGTTTATTTCTAGATTAGGCCATGTTTGACATGCGTGAAGTCAGAAGAACATGAAGTTTTAGAAAGGATGTTTGTTAACTAGACACTAATACATACCGTCATGTTTTTTTTAAATATGCACCAAAAGAAAGCTTCTGTATTTCAGTGTGTAGTGATTCACAAAAATATATAACCTATGCAAAATACTTCAGAAAACCACATATCCTGCTTGTATAATTTGTTGAAATTCAAGGAATTTGAGAAATGTTGCATTGAAACTCAACTACTTAAAACCGCTTACCCACTGAAAAAGACCAGTGTTTTAAACCACCTCAGGCGTCCCCACTCCAAACCAAAGTAAGCTCTACTATCGCCACCTCGTGGTAAAGAAAAATATATACTTGTTTCTTAACCTTGCATACCAAATTTTAAAGCGAGGGCGGGGAAAAGTCATAAGGAAATACTGGTGAAACATGGTAAGACTTCCTTAATTTCACTGAAATGCTTTATAGCTTCATGATACTCAAGTTCGTAAATATCCCTGCTATAAGTTTAGGAGAATAGAAAGATGACAACTGAAAAATACCCGTTCATGCATGTAAAGAGGAAAAAAAAGAAAAAAAAAATTAAAGACACTCATTATTTTTAATTTAATATCTACATTTTCATAAGGAGCAGAAATTATCTGACAATGATTGCCAAATATTCATTCACATACGTTCATTATTATCTGGAAATTAACTTGTACTTACAGAATGAATAAGTGGTCCTAATACAATCCCACTGTCAACACATCTACCCGTCACGACAATATCGGCTCCAAGGTCAAGAGCTCTGCTTATTGGTCTTGCGCTAAAGATGACAAAACCAACAGTAAGTACTTTTACTTTTTAAATAATCTTTTTTAAAAAATCCCTGCTACACACAGGGTAAAAATCACTTAAAAATCCCACAGGAAATCAATGAAAGCAACAACCAATTGTCATTTTGTACATACAAGAACAATATTTTAAAAAGCAATCACCAGACCACCCTATGAAATTCAGGTACCTAAATGACATAACTGAATCACTTGTCTTGATGTTCATAGACACTGGCTTGAACACAGTGCATAGAGGGTCACTTCTATTATCAGTAAAAGAAAGTGGTGTTTTTCAAAGATTCGTTAGTTTTATTTCATTTGTAGATGAGTGTAAAAAGACCAATATTCTTCACAGGGAAACAGTCACTTTGTCCTCCAATTTTAAACTTTTCAGGTCAATTTCTGTAAGTGTTTCTAAAACTTGCAATATCAACCAACTTCAAGAAGAGTGCTGCACAGTTGTTATTTTTGAAGAAACTTAGGCAACAGATTTTTCAGATTGGTCAGGTAAGACTCAGCCCAGTCAAAATTAATCAAGCTTGAAAATATTCACCCAGGTGAACTGCTTGAGTTTATACACTTTAGTGAGCAAGCTTTGACCACAGCGTGTGACTCCTGGCTTCTAAATCCATGCCATCTGCTGGATCCTTCTATTCCTCACGCGATATGCAGCTTGAAAACACAAACTATGTAAACTATGTGCCTTGAAGGACAAAATCAAGAGCAGTGTTTTTCTACAGTTTCTATAGCTTAGCTCTGTTTTTGTCAAGAGCTAAGTTAGAAGATGCAGAAGTTCTCCTAGTGATGTAAACATAAAATGTAAGTACGGGTTTGGATTTTAACTCCAACGTTACACGAACCAAAGGATACTAGCTAGAACAACAGGCAAATATTCAGCATACAGAAACAATTTACACCTCTGGGCACAGTGTTAAGTCATAGGTAGAAAGCACAAATGGGGCTTCTGCATGCATACATACAGGATACTGATAGAAAAACTGTGTAGCTACCTTTAAAAAGCAGTAAATAAAGCCATTTGGCTCCTATTTGCTGCGAGAATCAAACTGTAAATATAATTACATTTAAAAGCGAACTATCTACAGAACTTACAGATTTTAACCAATACACTCTGATGTTGACTTGTTTTACAGGAATATATAAATCTATCATCTGCTTTACAAATAAGCATCCACTGTTGATGCTGTCAAATAAAAATGTAACTTACGAAATGGCTTATTTAAGAGGCTGGTTATTATTATTTCAATGGATCTGAGATTAAGGGGCCCATAAAGACATACTGCTCTTATTAGAAAACCAAGAGGAAGAGGCCGCTGTTCTTTCATCCGTTAATGAAGCAGAGACAGAGGTAATGGATTTTTAAACTGCCTCATCTTCCTACTAGCCTGCTTTCGTCCTGTCTGCTTTGATTTGCATGCCTTTAATTTGTGAATAGATCATGAATTACCAGAACTGGAATGAACATTTTCTCACAATTACAGATCTTAAACATTATTTCTTACATTTCATTTACAGTTACTCATGATCTGCAAATGTTGCAAGTCAAATTTTAACAAACAGAAAATCCAGCAACAACAGAAAAACACTAAAAACAAATTTGAAAAGACTCATCTGTAACATATTGTTACTTTACAGCTAAAAACACATGCTGTGCTAGGCACAGCCATAATCTGCTATTTGGCAGTGATGCACTTTTTGAAAGTGCAATGACAATGATAAAAGAGAGAGTATAGCAGTTTTTCCATAAAGTTCAATGTAAAAGAGGAGGGACTGCATACACAGACTTTAGAAATACACCATACAGAAATAGAGGAGGGATGATATCTATGACATGGAGGATGCAAAAACAAAATCAGGATCATCAGGATTATCAACTGGAAGACGTGTTGGCTTTGGGGAACACCTGGCCACTGTCCCATTTCTCTTGTTCTTTGATAGATCTGGTTGACATCAATTCACCTGAAGAAGTTTATGGTGACAATGAAACTGTGACTGCTCACAAACAGGTAGCTAGAACACCTGCATTTAGGGATTTTATGGGAGGCCTTCAATTATAACGAAGGAGTCAAGGGAAATGTTCCAAAACAGTGATTCATGCTGGAAAGGCACCTTCCAAAATTTCAACTGAACAAAACCTGACACACAATTCAATGCAGTCCAACGGAACGTCCTACAGCCCTCAGAGCATGCCCCAGGTACTTTAATTCCTAGGTTCCACTTCTCTAACGGCAACATTCTAAACAATTGCTCCACATAGCAACAGCATACTCTGTGTATGAAAAAGCAATTTTGCAATTAAACTATTCTGGCTTGAACTAAACCCCTGAATATTCACAGAAGATAGAATGCTAAGGAGTCTCAACTAGCAAGGTTTAAATGAGGAGTTTATTTCCAAGTTACAAAACAATATTTTTTTTTTCTGGTTGCCTGATTAATGCAAAGGTGAACCTCACATGTGGTTCTGCTTGCAAAACAAATCAATTTCATGTAGTCAATGAGCTCTTTTTTTTTTCCCATAACAAAACCAACTTATTAAAATAACTCACCCAAGATACACATTCATGCTATGGATGGTTTCTGGAAGTTGTTTGCCACTCTCTAAATCAGTGATACCAGCTCCTTTTAGGTTCTCTTTCTGTTAGAAAACAAACCAAATACAAACCTATGAATATTTCGTACTATCTACGGTAAGACTTTTATTAGTATCAGACAATAGATCCACTTCATAGCAACACTAAGCAAAGTATAGTCATTTTAATTAGCAATGATACAAACCAGTGAATGGCCAAAACCCCTAGACATACTTTTAACCATAGTTTTCCAGCACACAAAAAGAAGTAAGTCTTTAAGGAATGCTAGTTTATTCACAGATGACCAACTACAATAAATTGGTACATTTCCTAGGCTTTTAAACTGTCTTTAACTGCTGTAGGACTGAATAAATCAAACTCTGCAAACAGAAATGTGTCTGCCATAACCACGTGGCCTGAAAACAAGGCTAATTCTGCAGCTCCAGGCAATACTTAGAATACTGTATTTCCAGAGAGAAAGGTATGGGGGTGGGTGTTTTTGACCAGGCGTTAGACAGCTTGGGAAACCAGTGGAGTCAGGGCCCAATGACTGCATACACTCAACGTCTGATGCTAGTTCTGCTACTTAATGCTAGCCTATAGTGGGGGGAAAAAAAACCCAAACCTTCCACTTTAAGTTAATTTAATATTCTATGGTAAGGATTGAAATCCTCCAAAATACAATTAACATTTCCTAGTGTAATTTATCGTGTTTGGTATCGACAGTAAAAGATGTCTGTAGACAGTAAAAGCTGTCTTTCTTTTGTTCCTATAAGTTATATACTAGCAATAACATAGAAAATAATCCATTTCAGATCAGAAACATCCAAGCCAAGCTCAAATAGTGACCATTTCACTGTCATACCAGTAATGAAATTCAGGACCACTGATGCTAAAATAATAGATGTAGGGCAGAAGTTTCTTGAAAGGAAATCCAAGCACTGCACATAATTTCCAATTTAAAAAAAAAAAAAAAAATCTTACTTGACCATCTTCCACATTCAATGGCATGCAACAAGTAACAGAGCTTACACAGATAAATAATTTTCCAATTTAACCATAGGGCAAACCTACCCCCTCTTAACCACTATCAATGTATAAACTGTTTTCACAGTATCTTTTCAGGTATTACCAAAGCTTTTTATGGAACTGGACTTCCTAATCGAAGTGTCATCCTTTAAGTCAGAAAAAGCCATGTATTTCATCTCTAGATTTCAAGGGATTTTTAAATACTAAAGCTTCAATCCTCCCCCTTAACATTACCTTACTGGTCATAAACTCATTCCTTAAAAAAAGAAAACTAGTTACCCAAAAACTGTAACAACAGGAAATGCCTGTGAACTACTAAAAACAGTTAGAATGGATGAACTATACTGTAACTACATGGTAACTACACTGCATTTCAATTTAAGAGGTCTAACATTCAGGATTGTTTAGACAGAAACAGTAAGTAACAGCATATCCTAGCTTCTCCTGAAGAGCAAGCAGACCTTAGATCAAACTCACAGTTTGCTTCACAAAGATAAACAGCAGATCCATAGTCTGGTAAAATTCATCCCCATCATATACCAAACATAAGATGTGCCAAGCATAGAAAAAGAAAACAGAGCCACAATTTTTAGATGCTTTTAATGGTAGAGGTCTACTGCATAGATACACGAAGTAAGTTCTTATAGGACGGTAAATGCCACCTGCATGCTATATAGACTAAAATGACTTCCACAATACCAGTAAGCCTTAAGACAAAGTAACATACCTCACTCATTAGATCATCTCCAGCAACAACAGCTATTTTCAAATCAACATCTGCTTTCTTTGCCACCTCCTGAAGGGCAGCTGCACAAGCAAGTGGATTAATTCCACCAGCATTACTGATGACACGAACACCTAAACAAAAAAGACAAATTAAGTTCAGAAGTGTCAATAATGACTTGTATTTTAAAACCTTAAAAGCGTGCTGAAACACAAGCAAGGTATCAGACATCTGATCAAGTTGAGGACTAAAATCACATTAAAATATGAACGCTATTTAGCCTGTGAAAGGATCAGAATAAGCCAATGTTAATTGTTTACAGAAAAAAATAATTGCTACAGGTACTTCTCATATTTCCTTTATATATGGAAGGAGAAAGTGACCAAAAAGGTATACATGACAAGGCAGTCAGAATCAAAACAACTCTGCAAGAACACTATTTGACACCTGTCATTCAAGCATCTACACTGTGTTTTAGGAGAAATATGCATCTATTTCTATAAATTCCAGACTGTCTTAGCAAGTTTGGGGTACTTAAAAGTAATTCCTTTTCTCCTCTCAAGCTCACAAAGTTGCAAAGCAATACTAATGTAAACAGAAAATAACTGATATCCTAGAACTACATGGGAATGTTGAAAAACTTTTAGATTGCATTGAAAACATCTAGATCTCGTGTTTTAAAAAAGATTTGTAAAGCGATCTTCCATTCACAAACTAAAGCTACAAGACATACATGGAGATATATGTATACATTTCTAGTTATTGCAAACATTTCAAATGAACCCAATTTAAATGTCACCATCAGACCTGCACTTCACATCTATTATGATGGGACTTTTGCTGATGTTTAAAACATTATTCCTAAACAACAGCAAAATGCTGGGGTAAAAACCTGCTGTTCATAGTAATAGAAGCAATACAACTCATCTAAGCAAGTGAACTTAATTAACATACAAACCTTTCCTGTGAATATCTTTTATATAGGGAGCCATGGCAGCAGAGACAAAATCCGGAGTGTAACCTAAAACCTGAAAGAATTATAAGCTGTAATCACTTGTTATAGTTAAGTCAACCCAGTCCCTTTTCTCGGTTAACAGAGAAACAGGCAAGAACAACTAGCTCTCAAAATGTTTGGATACTGCATAGAAAAGGATGTGAACACTTTTGCAAGATAAAACTGCATATATGAAAATACATACATGCAAGTAAGATGTATACAAAAGCAAACGTGTCCCCTAACCTGGCATTTCTTAAACAGACTCTCAGCGTGCTTTGGGTCGGAGAGCTGGGGAAGTACGGGACCCACCCGACTCACAGCGGGGCTACACCCCACGCAGCTCAGCCCTCTCGCCTGAGCCAAGCCGCACGCTGGGGCTGGGCAGGGACTCTCGGCAAGCTACTTACAGGAGACCGGGCTTTGGCGGCTGTCAGCAACGACATGGTGATCTCAGAGAGATAGTCGAAGACGAGGAAATCCAGCTTCCCTCCGTACAGCAGCTGCGGCACTAGCGGGGCAGGGAAGAATTCACCGTTTAGCACCGCGGTACCCCGGCCCTGCCCGCCTCGCCTCGCCTCAGCCATACTCCGCCCCTGCGGCCGGACCGTCCCGCCCCTGCGCCTGCTGACGGCCCGGCCCGGCCGGCCCGACCCAGCCCTCCCGGGCATGGGGCGGCAGTCGCGGCCCAGCCGCTTACGCAACCGGGCCGTTTGCGGAGCTAGTAGCCGCCGCCCGCCCGGCGGCCTCACCAGGCCTCGCTGTGCCAGTGACAGCCCCCGCCGCCCGGACGGGTCTCCCCGACGCCCCCGCGGGCAGCCACCGGCAGCCCCAGTCCGCCGACTACCTGCGGCCGCCGTGTCTCCCCAGAAGCCCGAGGCGCAGCCGATACGCACCGCGGCGCCCGCCGGGGGCTCGCAGCCGCCGCTGCGCCGCCTGCTCCAGCGAGGCGGGCGGGCAGCAGCCCCTAGGAGCCGCCGGCCCCGGAGCCCCAGCAGCGCGGCGCAGCTCATGGTGGCGGCGGGCGGGCTCGCTCCTGGGCGCCGCCCCTGGCTAAGGCCCGGGCCCGCCCCGGCCCAACCCCTCGTTCGGCGCGGCTGGCCCACTCGGTTCGACGCGGTAGCGGAGGGCGGTTGCATGGCTGTGGTGGCTGTGCTCCAGGACGTGCCTAAACGGGCCGCCTGGGTTTTTTTTCTGGTCCACGCCGGGTTTGGGGCTGCCACCTCCCTGAGGTGCTATAGGGTTGGTGCGAGCACCGGTGTCACTACTGAAGCATCACATGTGGGCTGGTGCGGTTAACCTTAAAAGTGGAGACCCCGTTCAGCGTTGTAGTAACGTCAAAAGGATGTCAGATAGTCCGGTTATGAAATTTTTATGAAACCGTTTCCTCCTCTAAATAAAAAATGCGTTTATTAAAGAACAAGACTTTCTGTGAGAGTACATGTCTCCTCTTTGACAGGAAGGGTTTCTCAGGTCCCGGACTTCAATCAGTGGACATGAGGTAAATACTGTCAAACCAGCAAATTCCCCAGTATATAAGGAGGAACAATTTCCCAGTCCTGAAGTCTGGATCAGAGGGCTGTCTTTGAACATCTCCACAGAAGACTAACCACGTAGAGGCGTTTCAGAGTGAATCTCTGTCTAGAGAAAAACCATGTTGTCCGTCTAACGTGACAAGGACTGTGACTGAATCAGAGCCTTACATCGCAATCCAGTGCAGGAACTGCTAGGTCTGCCTTAACATGCACCCCTTGATTCTAGGTGGTTTTGAATAATCCCTTGCAAATTAAACATTTATAAATTCGGGGTCTTTACAGGCATGTTGAAAAATACAATGTTCAGTGTGACACTAACAATGTTAAGTACATGATGAGGAGAGGTTATTTTACTGATGTAAAAAGCAGCCATATTGAAACTATAAGTACTTTTGAAAATTGTTGATAAAGCATCCAATTAGACTAATTTCTAATTGCAGTTAGAAATTATGCAGTTGAAAAAAGTCATGCTGCGATCTTAGAATGTGGGTCTTTATTTTGGGAAGTGCAATGTTGCAAAAAGGCCATAAAGCACCATCTTTTAACCTTCCAAGTGCCTAAAAAATTAGGAACAATTAATGTATTAAGTTATTAAACAGTCCAATCCCCCTGCAGTGAGCAGAGACATCTTCAATTACATTGTTGCTCAGAGCCTTCTCCAACTTGACCTGGAATGTTTCCAGAGACCGGGCTTCTACAACCTCTCTGGGCAGCCTGTGTCAGTGTTTTACCATCCTCATGGTAAAAATTTTTTTCCTTCTATCTAGTCTAAATCTCCCCTCTTCTAGTTTAAAACCATCACCCCTTGTCCTGTTGCATCAGGCCTTGCTAAAAAGATTGTCCCCATCTTTCTTACAGGCCCCCTGTAAGTATTGAAAGGCTGCAATAAAGTCTCCCCAGACCCTTCTTATCCAGGCTGAACAACTCCAACTCTCTCAGCCTTTCTTCACAGGAGAAGTGTTCCAGATGTCTGATCATTTTTGTGTCCATCCTCTGGGCCCTCTCCAACAGGTTCATGTCTTTCCCGTGCTGAGGACTCCAGAGCTGGTCACAGTACTGCAGGGAAAGTCTCACCAGAGTGGAGTAGGGTGGCAGAATCACCTCCCTTGACCTGCTGGCCACGCTGTTTTTGATACAGCCCAGGATACAGTTGGCTTTCTGGGCTGCGAGTGCACATTGTCAGTACATGTCCAGCTTTTCATCTACCAGTACCCCCAAGTCCTTCTCTGCAGGGCTGCTCTCAATCTCTTAGTTCCCCAGCCTGTGCTGATATGTGGGGTTGCCCTGACCCAGGTGCAGGACCTTGCACTTGGCCTTGTTGAACCTTATAGCTGACTCCAGATAGCTTTGTCCTAAATATACCAGTGCGTGTTTATTGTAGCTCCTTAAGAGAGAGGTAATACAGAGGGATCTGGACAGGTTGGATCAATGGGCCAAGGCCAATGGTATGAGGTTCCACAAGGCCAAGTGCCGGGTTCTGCACCTGGGTCACAACAACCCCCTGCAACACTACAGGCTTGGGAAAGAGTGGCTGGAAAGATACCCGTCGGAAAAGGACCTGGGGGTGTTGGTTGACAGCCAGCTGAATATGAGCCAGCAGTGTGCCCAGGTGGCCAAGAAGACCAACAGCATCCTGGCTTGTATCAGCAATAGTGTGGCCAGCAGGACTAGGGAAGTGGTTGTCCCCGTGTCCTCAGTGCTGGTGAGGCCACAGCTTGAATCCTGTGTCCAGTTTTGGGCCCGTCACTACAAGGACATTGAGGTGCTGGAGCAGGGCAACAGCAGAGAAGGGCAACAAAGCTGGTGGGGGATCTAAAGAACAAATCTTATGAGGAGCAGCTGAGGGAACTGGGGTTGTTTAGCCTGGAGAGAAGGTGGCTAAGGAGAGACCTCATCACTCTCTACAACTATGTGAAAGGAGGTTGTAGTGAGGTGGGGGTCAGTCTCTTCTCCCAAGTAACAAGCAATAGGACAAGAGGAAACAGCCTCAAGTTGTGCCAGAGGAGTTTAGGTCAGATATTAGGAAAAATTTCTTCACCAAAAGGGTTGTAAAGCATTAGAACAGGTTGCCCAGAGAAGTGGTGGGGTCACCATCCCTGGAGTTATTTAAAAGACATATAGATGTGATGCTGAGGGACATGGTTTAATGGTGACTTGGCAGAGCTGAGTTAATGATTTGACTTGATGATCTTGAAGGTCTCTTCCAACCAAAATGATTCTGTGATTCTATGAATGTCAACTCTGAAGCAAGAACCAGAAAGAGCACTATCTGGTACAAAACACAGAGCTATCAGGATAGCCATACAGACAAACTCTTTCTGTAATGAAATTTTAAGGTGACTTCCCTGTGTGTTTCAATGGGGAATATATTGCAGTAAGATTCCAACGTACTGTAACATGGCAGGAAACATGGCAAATCCTCAGCAAGTCTTGCAATGGTCTCAAATCCTACTGTGAAATCAAATGCAGTTTACCTTGGCTGAGACTCCATAATCAACACGCTGCAGTCCTCACTCAATTCTGTGCTTAAACATATACAAAATAAATGTCACCTCACTCAATTCTGTGCTTAAACATATACAAAATAAATGTCAATCCCTAGCAAACGTCATCATTTATAACCCATGAATGCAAGTAAAACTCCTGCTGAAATGGGTTGGCCCAAGTTTTCATGCTGCAAAACTGAATTTCTGGACATGAGAAGACAAGGCTGCTCAAACAATGCGAACCAGAGGCCGGTAGATGGCTGTATTTCACCACTGTCCACACTTGCCTTGCATCAAAACGATCCCCAGCTCCAAAAAGTGTCACCACCTCCTGCCGGCATCCCCTGCGCAGTCTGCACTATGCAGAGAGGCAAACGTGTGCATTTTGCCCAGGGTGAACCAAGGCATTTTATGCATATTAAGATATAAATATGCACACGCACATGTATACATTGGTAGAACAGTCTTGGAATCTAGAAAGTGCCTTGTTCTCTTCTTTTAAATATTTTCATAGCATGAGTTTTGACAGCAACTGCTCATGGTTCTGCAATGGGCTGGACCTTGCTTTTTCAGAAATAATTTTTAAGCTCTTATGGAGCATGAATACAATTTTAGAAAATTTACACATGGTTGTTTACACGTGTGAGAGAATTAATATCCACCATGTGTAAGATATTAAGTGCTGCAGTAATGATTAGTTCAGAACCCATCATTTCTTACACGATGTTAAGATTTTTTTGATGTGGGCAAAGGCAAGTTATTTAGAAGCTCTTTTCTGGTAGGCTTGGGAAGCAATGTTCTGTGATGTTCAAGTTGTAATTTTGAGATTTTGGCCTTCATGTGATTTAACAGATTTTAGAAATGGTTTATTGCTCTTTGAGGACATCTTTGTGGTTATTGGTAGAGCCCAGAAGAAGCTACAGTCACTAAAAAGCCTACGTGAAATTCATACACAGAGATGCTAGAAAAAACTTGACTGTATTTGTGGCCTACATAGGGGATACAGGTCAACAATAATAGATGCCATAACTCTATAGCATGGTAGGAATCCACATCTACTGGCTTTTAAGAGTAAGCCAGGTTTTTAATTCCTCTCATAAACTAAGAAGGGGAAAAAAAGTCTTCTGGCTTTAATTTTTATGCTGGAGAAAGAAAAAGGTTACATAGTAAAAAAAAAAAAAAAAAAAAATTTTTTTTTATTGGACACGGTTCAAATGTAGGTCAGCCTGAGATTCAGTTTCCTTCAGTGACCATGCATACTTGGATTTATTATGCTAGTGCCATGAAGGTTTCAGATTTGGCCTCTGCTCCCCTTGCGGTAAACAGACTTGTACACCAGCATGGAGAGCAGATGATGTGTAAAAGAAACACAAAATTCATTCTTCTATTACCGTCATCCTGAACTAATATCATTCAGAGCTAATCCTGGAAGTCAGGGAGGACAATGCAGAGTACATTTTTCCAAAGCAAATGCACTTTCCATTATTTTTCTAAGATTTTTCTGTCAGTCAGGTTTCCTCTGATTGCTTAAAAAAGAACAAGCAAAGTATTTCACAGATCAGGGTTTTATTGTGAAATACATTACATTTTTGCTGTGTTTCCTTTAATGTCACTGTAAATAAGTTCCTGCCCTAACCGATAATATCAGCAGATACCGACAAATATTTCAGTTTATTGAGTAGGCTCTGTTTATTTTATTGAGGCTCTGTCCTCTCAACTAATTACAAAATATCCAGCAAATATTTGAATTTATTACTTATCTCATTCCCATGAATTAGTGCATCTCTTTGTTTAACAAATGGAGTTCACTACTCTTGCCCTCAAGGTAAAGCATACATTGCAATCTCTCTTTTAAAGACAGTCTGAAAACCAACCTTTCCTAAGTGAATCAACAGTTGAAAATGATCTCTGTAAATCAGTAAAGGGAATTTGCCATGTTGCCCCTAATACCCCTGTGTAAGACACAAACAACTCAAAGCTCAGTGAGATATTTAACTGATCCCAACACATGGTTTGGGGGTTTGTAGTATTTTAGTAGATTTTTAGCATGTTGAAGAATAACATCCTATGCTCTGAGACTCAGAAAAACCTCAGCTGTGACAAAGCAATAAAATGTGTAATCTTCTGAACTATATTGATTTTATTCCTTTATATCACGTGTCTTTTATTTTTAGAGAGACATTATCTCTTAATTACTTAAGATTTGAACAAAGTTTAATTAAGATCTTAAACGTATGAAAATAAGTAAGCACTAAAGAGAAACTGGGATTTTTTTAAAAATAAGGTAATAGCTCATTCAAACCATCAAACACATGGCTTATGGACAAGAGGTATTTTCAGAAGTACATTAATGATGAGGTGCCTTGATATCTGGTCTTTTTAGTTGTTAAAAACTTCTAAAAAGTTGGTTGTAACAATATTTGAGGTCAAAATAGGAACTATGTATTAAAACAATGATACATTAGCTACATTAAAAACAAAAACAAACCCCACCTTGCTTATTCTTTGTAGAAATCAAAGTCTTTTACATTGCTATATTCTATAGAAAAAGTGCTGGAAAAAATTACTGCCAGAACATGAGTCACAAACCAAATTACTTTTAGCAGTCATGCATCAGTGTAGTTTCCCTGCTTAGATTTAAGAAAATATAATATCCCATCATTATCTAAGAATACATTGTAAAGTGAGTGGAAGTATGTCTTTCGTATTGACAGTGCGCATGCAGCAAAATATCCTGCAATTTTCTTCCAAAATGGAAAGCCATAGCTGACTTGACATACATGCATTTCATACTTCTCCTCAGAAACAGAACAATTTACAGCCTGTATTTGAACCAAAGCTTAGTGAATATCTGTGCTGGTTTCATAAGTGAAAAGAAACAAAAGCCTCTCTGATGCAGAGCATTTCAGAACTGATTTTTGTTGACTCACAAATCCTCCAGACATTTCACTTCAGGAAGGTTGAGGAAGAACTCTGTTGCACAGAGTGAGCTATCAGATTGGCAGAAATGTTGCCATTTACCTTTTACCCAAGTTTTGAATACTGAAAGAGAAAGAGAGTTAGTTACAAAACTTGTTTTTTCATTTTCACTTTTTTGCTTCTGTTTGTAAAGCAGTTGGTTTTATAGCCCACTAGCAGCATAACTTTAATACTAGACAGGTTTTTAGTCATCGCTATTTCTCATCCTAATTATCACTTACTCATTGATTGACATAGTGAAGGACATTTTGCACACTAATCTGTATAGCTTACTAGTAGTACATCAAGGTAATGTATGTTGAAGATGGATTGAAAAGCGAAGTAGTCAATTTTTTTAATATTTGCTTTTTGTGGGTTTTCAACATTTATTTTTGGTGTTTATTTTTACACATAAAAATCAACTTCTGGAGTATCTGGGGGGAAAAAAAAAAAAGCAAGTGCAAGTCAAGTCCACTGAACACTTCCAGTTAAAGCAATAACAAAACCCCATTGGAAATGTTAAAATGGATCACTGTAGCATTTCTGAAATGGTATAGACTGATTTTTTCAAGTTAGATTCTTAAGGCATGTGAGTCATAAGTTTAAAAACCAGTTGTTTTTTTTTCAAGCTAGCCATAAGAGTACTGTGATATTCAGGAACTGATTTACAAACACAAGCATATTTCTTCCGATCTGTATTTCTGAGGGAAGATTTACTATGAATAATGGGAAGGTGTTGGATAGTCTCCCAGTGGCTGTTTGACAATACTACTCAATACTGAGTTGAAGAAAGCTTTTTTAGTCAAATAATTATTCACTTTTACGATCTACTAAAAAATAAATTGCAAGAAAAAAGTAAACTGAGTTTGAGAACTCTTCCTGTTACCTGTGCTATACAAATCGTTCTTCATTTGTTGCCAAATTAGCAAATAGACTTCCTGGAAAGAAAAAACTTGCCAGAAATTCAACACAGTCAGATTATGCTAGGCACGTGTCCGAGTACAACTAGGTCTCTAGCACATTTGTTTGGTAAACGGGTCAGCTATTTTGCAGCCAGTACCAACCAAGACAAAATGGTATGCAAGGGAGGAAAAGTACTACATAGCCATTCCACTAAGAATACACATTGTTTTCAATGTAATGAAAATACGTAATTTCTAAGGTGAAACCATAGAAGGAAAGAGAAGGAAGTGAAGATATGAAAGGATTTATTATTCAAGGCTAAATCACAGCCATGTAATTAGTAAAGCAAACATAATTGCAAGTTTTAAATATTTACATCTTCTGCTAAGAAGTACAAGAGATTGTAACCAGAAATAAAACTAGGCAACACTTAAAAATGCAGTGTACAGACATTTGGTAATCATCGACACAATGTTTAATATCTATTCCTTCATGAATGTAAATCAATACGGTGATAATTTTGTGTTATCACTGTTAACTCTGAAAGACTTTCAAACCTATTTGTACTACTATTAGTGGTAAAAAGGAAAGGTATGCTCTTTACTCTGTTAAAGGATGAGAGATACCCGGATTGTGTTGTGTGATTCACCTTTCACAGCATGAACATTACGTGCCCTTCTCCACTCTTGAGTGAACATCTGTGGTTGAAACTGGGTCAGTTATTTTACTAAGTTTACACCACCAACATACTCGCGCTATATTATTATATCTAAAGGGTTCCTGGTGGTGCATAGCCACTGAAATTTCACTCCCAGGATCCTCTGAACCCCGTGTCATTCTCACGCCAACAAATAACCTGCAGCCAATGAAGGAGCAAAGCAAGCTCAAGAATGCGTGGGCAGCAGTGGCAGCGAGATTCTCTGGTAGTTTCCTGAGTCCATGCTAACAGTACTAATGAAGCAAAGACAGAAAACACAAGAAGAAATAGACTTCTACCCCATTTTATTTACTTTATTTTCACTCTTTAGGTAACAGAACTAACAACGTAAAAGGCGGATCCATGCCCTACTTGTATCAGTAAGGACAACAGAAGCACCTTCAGCACATGATTTGAAGATAATTAATGCCAGATTTGGAAGAGCAAGCTTCTACATTGGTCATTCTTTGGAAAGAACTTTTGGCAGCCTGGCAGCTAATGCGCTGGCCATAAGTACATTTCCTGGAAAGCTGACTTTCCTGTAACACTGCTTCAGCTTCACATAAGTGTCCTATAAATTTGATTTTTAGCATCATAAATGCTCATATTTCCTTCTGGCAATAGGTGTCTGGATCTTTGAACATGATGGGAACCTTCTGTTTACCAGTTATGACCAGATGAAAAGAAGGTATACAGGTCAGGAACTCTCTACGTTTCAGGATATAATCATGCCTAATTTTGTAATAGTATAACATCTAGCTTCTAGAGAGCATTTTTGTTCATGGATTTCAAATACTTACTAGCAAGGCTGAAACATCGATCCTGATGTACAAAGGTGAAATAATTTGCCTGAAAGCACAAAGACAACAAGTAACAACAGATCTAGCAGTGAGCCACAGTCCCACCATTCTTTCCATCATTTGGTCAAACATCTATTGCAGTAAAAAGCCTCATTCGACATTGTCTCATCACACACGTACTGTAAGGTACTGTAAGGACACAGAACCAAGCTTTCTCTGGAGAAGCCACAGCCTAAAGATCAGATGCAGGGCATGAGTAGAAAGCTATTAATGTGATTAATACAGCTAGCAAGCAGAAGCACATACATTGAATAAGTGGCTGGTATAAAACCCGTAGCAGAAGAGGGAGCCCGTCACCAGTCTTGTAGATGTATTGAATAAGGCAACATTAGTTCCCCAGCAAGGAAGCTTTGACCAAAGTTGTTCAAATGGATCCTTGAGTAGAAGGATAGGGAATATGAATGCTTTCATTGCTTGTGAGAAATACCACAGGCTTCTTTTGCAGATACGCCACTGCCTGACATGACTTCATACCTTCCTCTGCCTCAGTTTTGTCATCTGCAGAATATGGAAAATTATGTTGATTCTCTTTGCAAAGCACATCTAGCTCTATGGTGTGAAAGTACTACGTAGCCGCAAAATAGTATTGTTAGGCTATTGATAGTTGTTGCACATAATTCAGATAGCTACTGTGGCTTTTCCTTGTGCTGTTTGAGTGAAACTTCTGCCAACCCCATTGTGAAGCCATGTGTGAATTTCCTTAGACTTATGTTACTAGAAGTAGCATCTCCAGGACTTGTCTCACCTTCCTGCCTTCCCTAAGACCTTCTGGCTGGAGCAGAGATCAGATGGATAAGTGGGAAGCAGGTTCTGAAAATGGGAGGAGTAAGAGATTTGTGCAAATTCTGGGAATCCGCCTCAAACCCCTACCCCACCTCTTCCCGCCACCTCCCAGTGCCCGCCCCCAGCTTCAGCCTGCTCCCTTAAACCACGGCTGCCCTGCGCTGGGTTGAACATTTTTGACTGCAGACTGCACGACTGCACTGAGTGGTCAGCAGCACCCAGTAGGACAGACATGATGGTGCTGAGATTAGGCAGCTGGGCTCCCCTGGGGCCGCTCCTCTCCCTGCTCTTTTCTACCAGCATGGCGGTAAGTGAAGAGACAATGTTAGAAAACACGTCGGCACGGAAAGTGCTGTCAGAGAAAATTCACTGAAAGTGGTCTTCTTTCTTCTCTTCAGTACATTGCTACCAGAGAAAACTGCTGCATATTAGATGAACGATTTGTAAGTACCTGAACAATTTCTTTTTATCTTAAGAGTCTAATTAAAGCTTTCCTATGCTGATTGTTAACTACTATTATCACTTGTAGCTTTATTTTATCTTCATTGATATTTTCGATACTTATTAAATGCACTGTGCTTAAACGTGTTATCTATTAATAGAGATATACGCTTGGTAAAAAAAGTAGGGGAGGCTGTGCTGTTGTCAAAAGCATATATCCAGAAGATGCTACAAGTAACAGCAGGCACTGTTTTCTTGCTAGGTGTGTGTGTATGTCCACAGAGTGTGAAAGTAAACTGCCTCTATAAATTCAAATACAGTGGTGGCAAATGCCTGACCTCTTTTATCCACAATCATTTGTATAAGCGGTGCATGAAAGCTCCCCTGCCCAGATATTCTGCTCTCCTCTTTTTGCTCCCGAAACATTGCCAATTATTATTCTTTCCTCTTCAGGGTAGCTACTGCCCAACGATCTGTGGCATTGCAGATTTCTTTAATAAATACCACCTCACTATGGATAATGACCTGCAGGAAATGGAGAGGATTTTGAGGCAAATTACTAACTCCACAGCAACAACAGATCACTTGATTCAACACATCCAAAGCCTCTATCCTGCAGAGAAGCAGACACTACCAAGTGAGAATATAAAAATAACTACATAACTGCAAAATATAATTTGTGTTAGTTTTCTTGGTTTTTAGTTTGCCTAATTGCAATAATTTTACACCTTTGTCTGTTTTACAGATTCAATTGACGATTTTACAAAAAAGTCGAAGAAAATTATCGAAGAAATTATCAGATACGAAAGCACGATTTTGTCTCATGAAAGTACTATACAGTAGGTGTTTGCCACCTTTTACATCATTTGACATTCCAAATCTTTTTCTTTCTGTTCTTGTTACCAAGTGCAGCTAAGGCTCCCTCAGAAACATTTTCAGTGCTAATGTGGACCATTGTGCTAACATAGTGTCAAGGGTTAGGTCTGGGCTGCCTAGCAAGCCACAGAAGGATCATGAGGACCTGATATTGCATTCTCTGCTCATCTGCATAAGCCATTAATTGTGCAAGAAGTGCAAGATAAGAATGTCAGGAAGCATGGCGATATTTTTATTTCTGTTTCTTTTGCTGTGCCAGCTACTCCTAAATTTCTTTTCATGACCTCTGGAGATTTTTTTAATAGGAGTTTGTGCTGTAATGCAGAGTGTGTAGAATATTTGTACGATCATTCACTCTGGCTAATTTTGCTGCATATATCCATGAAAATCAGCTCAGCTACATTGACGTAAATCACAAGTAGCTGTAAACTCAGTGGTAGTCTTTTGTAAAGTGACATTGAAAGTAAAATTGAAAACATCATTAACTTTTCTAAATCTCAAGGATATGGTTTTTTACCCGAACATAGAAAAATCTCCACTTCCAAAACATTACATCAAAGAGGATTCAGGCATTCTGACACTTGCAGCAGTTTGTTTACAGCATTTATATTTTGCAAATGCATCCTTAATTAAAGAGAAATAATTTATCATTTGCTTTGAGAGAACAAAGAAAAACTTTCCGTAGAGTTATATCCATACATTAATTACAGGTTTGAGTTTTGCTGATTAGAGTAAAGTTTTGCATAGGATTAAGTGTGTGCTTTCCCATTTTGTCTAGTTTCCTCAACTTTAAATATTAGTGCTAATAGAGGCACCATCTTTTACAGGGGTATATGTATCAGGCTGCTACAGAGGTGAGCCATGTATGCAGGGAAATGTGTATTACATACTCAGAAACAGCTGAAACAACAAGCCATTTTTATGTCTCTCTGTCCAGGCAGTTGACAGATACACATATATTGAACAGCAACAGGATCACACAGCTGAAAGAGAAGATTGCCCAGCTTGAGTCACTGTGTCAGGAGCCATGCAGAGACACAGCTGAAATACAGGAGACAACTGGAAGAGGTGCGTAAAATGCTTCTTGTACGGTGAAGGGTTAATTCAGTTACAAGTATTGCCAGTTGGCATCACAGCAAAGAGTTATTTGTAATCTTATGTGCCATAGATTTCTACAAAGATATGCAGGATTGTAAGTTAGGAAACCTGTGGTTGGATCAATAGAAGTGCGAGGTAGATGCTCTGCAAACAAGGCATTCAGAGGAAACAGAGTTCTCACTTGCTCCTTTGTCCTTTTTGGACAAAATTTGATTAACCCAAAATGTAAACATGAGGGACATGAGTAGAGTTTCCATGGACATAGGACAAACAGAAGATAACTCATTATCACATCTCTACTGAGTCACCTGAAAACGATTTAATTATTCCATTACCTTCAAAAGTGCCTTTTTTTTTTGTTGCTGTAGAAATTAATGCAATGACTATATTTTACGTTTAAGCTGCTTAAACTCTATGTGAGCCTAAATTCCTCCTCATCTTACACAAGTCCTGTCACCTTCAGTAGGATTTTTTTATGGCAATGACATTAAAGTATGTCGACTAAATAGCTAACTTTGCAACAATGACATTTAGATGAATTGCACTAAGAAAGTTACTATCTCCAATACACGTGAAGATAGAACTATAGCTAGATTAATAATGGTCCTTTGAATATCTTTACTTCAGATTGTCAAGACATTGCAAATAAAGGTGCCAGAAAAAGCGGTCTTTACTTTATCAAGCCTCAAAAAGCCAAGCAGTCATTCCTAGTCTACTGTGAGATTGACTCATATGGCAATGGCTGGACAGTACTACAGAGGGTATGTGCTTATCTATTATTACCATGAGCAAGCTTATTGCATCAGCACTGTTTTTAATTATGTACATCAAATATATATCTTTTACATTGAGGTTTTTGGGTTTGTTTTTGTTTCTTTTCCCTAGAGACTGGATGGGAGTGAGGACTTCAAGAAAAATTGGGTTCAGTACAAGGAAGGATTTGGACATCTGTCTCCAGATGACACCACTGAGTTCTGGCTGGGCAATGAAAAGATTCATTTAATAACTACACAGTCTGCTCTGCCATATACCTTACGAATAGAACTGGAGGACTGGAGTGGCAAAAAAGGGTATTTGCTCATGATGCTTCTGAAAATCACAGCTTAAAACTTACTGCTCCCACTGCTGCATCGGTTTGTACAGCTCTCTGAAAAAAACGATGAGCCTTTAGACCTGCTAACATGCATAGGACACTGCTTTGGCTCCTGAACTCACAGCTGTGACAGCAGTTGCCAAGTAGGACTTGTTGGCAGGCACATGTGGGAGTCTGAAGGCCACATGCTGGCAGTCCTAGTTTATTTGGCAGAAAGAATCTGTTTCTTCATGTTTCTTCACATCTTATGCATCTGATGGACTAGACGATTGTTGTAGATTCCCTTTCCTTTCCTTTCCTTTCCTTTCCTTTCCTTTCCTTTCCTTTCCTTTCCTTTCCTTTCCTTTCCTTTCCTTTCCTTTCCTTTCCTTTCCTTTCCTTTCCTTTCCTTTCCTTTCCTTTCCTTTCCTTTCCTTTCCTTTCCTTTCCTTTCCTTTCCTTTCCTTTCCTTTCCTTTCCTTTCCTTTCCTTTCCTTTCCTTTCCTTTCCTTTCCTTTCCTTTCCTTTCCTTTCCTTTTCCTTTCCTTTCCTTTCCTTTCCTTTCCTTTCCTTTCCTTTCCTTTCCTTTCCTTTCCTTTCCTTTCCTTTCCTTTCCTTTCCTTTCCATCCCGTTCTACAGGAGCGTTTACTATCCTTGCTATTTCTTGAAACATCCGCTCCTTCCTCCCATAAAGGATTTCCTTGTAACCTGAGTAAGCCTCAGCATTATAAATCTGGAAGATACATATATGTGTGTTTATATAATGTAGATCTTTAATACATCACTGAAGACTAGTAGTCAGAAAACATGTCTGATAACAGAACGGTTGGATGTGTGCCATTGAACTGAGGCACAAAATTATGCAAAACTGATTCCTTTTCAAATGCCCTTAGGATGCCATAAATGCCGTTTCTGCAATTCTAACACCTATATATTTTTCACTCGTGCATGTGCAGGGAATGCAGCATTCTCATATTCACCATTCTCCTTTGTTAACAGCACTGCTGACTATGCTGTGTTCAAAGTGGGAAATGAAGCAGACAAGTATCGACTGACTTATGCCTACTTTATCGGTGGTGAAGCCGGGGATGCCTTTGATGGCTTTGATTTTGGAGATGATCCAAGTGACAAATCTTTTACCTATCATAATGGCATGCGGTTCAGTACCTATGATAACGACAATGATAACTTTGCTGGCAACTGTGCTGAGCAAGATGGATCTGGGTGGTGGATGAATAGGTGTCATGCTGCCCACCTCAATGGCAAATATTATATAGGTAAAGTATCTTCTAAATACTTATAACCCAGGACACCACATTTCAGTGACAAACAGGTCACTTTAATTGAGTATGTTTTGCCATGTGGATTTCCCAAAGCTGGCATAGCCCATTCTTTGCAATAACTGCTAACACCAGCAGTAGGAACTTAACGACGGCTCCCAGCCCGAAATGGGAGAATCAGTCCTGAGAGAAGCAAAGTAGGAGGAGAATGGCAGTGAACAGGACTTGTTAGCCTGCCAGGGGTGCCACGGAGGTGTTAGTACCAGAAAAATGTACGGGCATATTAACTCTTCTAGAAAGCAACTGTTTTGCTCCAACTTATATTTTTTAGGTGGTGTGTACTCATCGAAAGATGCTGGTCCAGCTGGATATGACAATGGCATTATCTGGTCAACCTGGCGTGACCGGTGGTACTCTATGAAGAAAACTACAATGAAAATCATCCCATTCAACAGACTCTCAGTAGATGGACAGCAGCACAACTTAGGCAGTGCCAAACAGGTTCGACCACAGGGCTGAGGAGATATTTAAAATGACAAGAAGTTATAATTTCAAACACATAGACAGCTGAAGTTTAAGCCAACTGCATCTTAGAGATGTTGGTTTTGTTTACCATTTTGTCATAAAAACATTTGTACTTTGATTTTTGTATACCTTCCACATTACTGTTTCTTTTAATGGATAGATAAATGGATGGGCTCATGATCAGAAATAATCCCTTGCCTTCATGTGTTTTAAGTGCTATATTTTAAATTTCTAACTAGTATAACTATGTATGAACACTATCAACATGTCATCATAGCCTTATGTACTTTCTTTAGGAGAACATTAAAACGCTCTCTTTTTTTTTTCTATTGTAGGTTGGAGACTCGTAAAGGGACAATTTTACAAAGACTGGTCTGAACAGGGAAAACAAACCTTTTATCTCTCAGACACTGAACTTACCTAACATTACACAGTTCAGTTTTGGCTACAAAACACCATTGACTGTAAAATGGCCAAGCCTCTTCCCTGAGCAGTGCTTACCTCTGTACCTGGTTACTATTTCTGTACAAATTCTCAATAAATTTTTGATTATTACAAAAAATCTGAACTTGTTTTCTGTGCTCTACTGTTAGCCAAACAAAACAAGAAAATTTTATAATGGTTGAAACCTGTTTGATTCAGTCATACCTGAATTGCACGTCATTAGTTTCTGCTCTTTGTTTAGAGGCAAGTGCTGGAGCTATTTCTCCCTAAAATGTCGCTTATTTCCAAAAGTTTTCTTTCTGTTTTTTGATGAAATTGATTTGTAATATAGAGCAAAGTACATAGCAACTTGAAAGAGGGCTAGTTTACTGCTGAAGGCTACTTAACTGAGCTTACCATGAAGTAATGAATACATTTTCAATCAGGATATGTTAGCAAGTATACTATCAACACCAAGAACAGATATTTTACTCCAGAGCATACATATTAACAGTTTAGAGTATTACTCCGAATAAAAGTTTCATTTGCTATATAGCACATAGTATTATACTGTACAACCATCATTCCTGAATAACCTGGTTTTATTCATAAATATGTAAAAATTAATCTAACATATCTAGTGCCATTATCTGACCAAAAAAAAAGTTAAAATTTGCAGCAGAAATTCATTGTATTTTCTTGCATTTTCTTTTTCTAGATCTGGTAATAATTTTCTATGTGACCCACATAAGCAAACTCACAGCACAGATCAAGAAGAGCACAGAGTTTCCAACGTTGTCTGAATGTACTCATTCAGAATATCTGAAGAGTGCATTTGAGGGGTGCATTAACAAATCAAATTAGGTTTTTGGATAAATTGCTCAACAAAAATACGTTCAGAGCTAGAGTATATATCTATATATCTAATCTGTCTCAATTTGATATATTAAGAAGTGAAATTTGAAGTGTATCTTTATTTTTAGCTTCTAGTGAGAGGCCAGAAGTTCACCTGGAATTTCTGAATAGCACATTCAAATGCTTTATTTTTAAGACAGGGAGACATTATACTAATGTGACAGATCTTAAAGGCAGTTTATGCCACCTCAACGCTTTTCCAGTTTTGGTGCTGTCCTGGTTTTGCTGGGACAGAATCACAGCCCTGCCATGGTCTGCAGGTTGTTAGCAGTTTCAAGTCGACCAGGGCAGCTGACCCGATCTGGCTCACAAGCGTATCCCATACAATAAATGACATGCTCAGTATAAAGGGAAAAGTTTGCTGAGAAGAGGGGGCTTTGTATTTGGGCTCCTGCTCTTGTTTGGGCTTCTCCTGAGCCTGCTCCTCTTCCTTCTTCTGAGTGATGCTTTCCTGTTTATTGTGACCACTGTACATTTGCTGGGCTGAGTATAACTTTGTACACTTTATATTGGCATTTGGCATTAGTTTGTTTCTTTAAATCTCTTTTCGTTTCCACCTACGAGTCTCCTCTCCTTTTCCATCCCCTTCTTGGCTGGAGAGGGGTTATCTGGTGATAGAGCAACTGCTATAGTTTAGCCCTAGATATGGATAAATGTAGACAGGTGCCCAGGTCTCTAGCAAGGCTGCTGCTGAGAATCTTTCCCTGGATCAGAGTCTCCATAGCATGATAAGCTGCTGTCCCCCTCTAACTTTTACTGAGCTTGTTTTGACTTCGTTCACATTTTACCCTTGAGCTAAAATCTAACAGAAAGGCAAGTTTCTCAGGAGTTAAGTGAGAAGAAGCCATTGCTAGCATAGGGACAGCATGGGATTAACCACTGTTTGGGACGAGGGACCACCTTTCCACACCACTGAACCGGTGTATTGTATGGCTCTGTCGCACACGTGCAATCAGCCATGCTTTGTGGCTCACCACCAGTCTCGACACCCAATTCCTTAGCAAGCAAAGCAATTTTCCTGAACATTTTGTTCCCTGAAGCTGCTCCTGTGGTTCCTCGTAGTTGAAGCAGTATGCATAGAGAGGCCTGGGGGAAGGATGTGAGCTGAGGGTTGGCAAGCCCAGTCTGATCCTGGTTCTGCAAACAGCCACTTGAATGGCACTGGCCAAGTCCCTTCCGCTTTCTCTTTTCAGTTTATCCCACCTATGACATGACTGTAAGGTTCTTATTATTTATATATTTGCAACATAGAATTAAAAAATATTCCTTTTCCCACTGTCGCTTTGACTTCCATATGCGCACTCTGCTAGGTCTGAACCGTGATTTGCCTCTCCCAGTTTAGCTTTCGGATGCAGTAACTTATTGGATAACAGTCTGCTGTAACTACACACCTTTCATTGGTGTGAACTGACATTTTATGGGTTGACCACCAGAACTAAGATTGCCTTTTTCTTCCAGTTGATTTGTTGATTGGTTTCCTAAGTTCTCACAAATCATTTTAATCTCTTTGGAGAAGACCATTTGCTCCAGTGGTCAGGAGCGTCAGAGCTATCAAATTGAAGCCTGATCTTTCAAAGAAGTCCTATGCCACTTCATCAGGGAGTCTGCAGGATTCCAGCCTGCAGTTGTATTGTCTGGGCCCTGAAAGAAGGCTGGCAAGACTTGTGCCTTTTGTTGCTCCCTTGTACCATTTCTAACCCATCAGAAAGAGGCCTGGAAAGATCTCCTGTTTCTTCTGACTCTTAGAGATAGAATAATACTCTCAGTATTATTTTTTGCAAGCAAATACATTGCACTTTGACTTAATGCCCCTATTTTCTAGGGGGAACTGAGGGATCATATTTCTCTTTTCTAAATCAGTCGTTATCATACATGACACTCAGACCATAGCCTATAGTGAAAGTAGTCTGCATGTAGGCAGACAACTGAGTTTATAAAATTTCATTACAGGATTTGGTGACTACAATGAGTTTGCCTTTCTTCCATGTGTTTGCACGCTCACTATGCAGGAAAAAAAAATGAAAAAAAAAGTGGACAAGGAAGAGATAAAGAGGCAAATGATGTGGCCAGACTGGGGGATTTGCTGGGGTCCGTCAATCCCTAGGACATTGCATGGGGAAAATTTGTGACCAATGTGTCCCAATGCTGGGACTGGCTAGTAACAAATTTAGAAGAGTTAAGTAGTCCAAGGAGCATATGAAGAGAAAGTGGAACTGAGAGCTGGGGCTGAAGTAGAGTGGAGGCTAAGACAAGGTATCCAGAGAAGGAACATGAATGAGCAGGTAAGAGGAGGAGAAGGCACTGCTTGGGGACTGGTGGTAGGACAGGAGACAGGGTCAGTGCTGGGCAAACAAGGGCTGGCTCACATCTGGGGCACACAAACCAGCTATATCCCAGAGTCCCTGAATATTACCGTTGCCAAGAGCAGGGCAGCTGAAGTGGTGAACTGCACTTCTGTCCTTTGATCATGAATTAAAGTTAAATCCAAAGTTTATCTAGTTCTTGGCCTTTAGCCTTTCAAACAAACACAGGGAGAAGGGACTGGATGATTGCAACATGAAAGCAAAGGTACAGGCTGAAGGTCAGGCCCAGATTCAGCCCTCAACCGGAAAGCCAGTTTTCTGCATACGAAGGTCACCAGAGAGCTGCGCCCTCCATCAGGATCAGAGGATGCCTGGCACATGCTAATGCTGCGTCCAGGCCACCACCTATCACATTGTTACATCTTCTGTTAGCATAGTTGTACTGGCAGAAACTCTTCTGCTTGATGTGCTCTGGCTACTCTTGGTATTTAAGGCCTATTAGAAAACAAAAATAATGTTCAGAGATTATTGAAGATCACAAAAACAAGCTCTTACAAATTTGGAAAAGCCAGGGCTAAGGTGACATGTCACATCACATCTGAATACTGAGGGATGCTTTAGTTGTTGCAGAGGTTGTAATGCAGGTAGTGAGTAAGACCAGGTGGGGCCCAGTTGTCTCTTACTTGCAGCTTATGCCCTGCAGAATTAGGTGCTATTCCTGACCTCATAACCCAGTTCCTGTAGGACCAGAGGCAAGACACTCAGCTGTTTCAGATGTCTGCTGGATGGTCCTCCTGAGCCCCAGTGCAGGCACAGAGCTACAGCTGTTGTCAGTGGGATCTGCACACAGGGTGTGCTCTGAAGGCTCAGACTATCGAAATGGATCCCAAAAATTAGTCACTACTTTTCGACTTAACCTTCTCATCTGGCTTCTGCAGCTGTGAAAAGGGGAAAGTTGTACCCAGGGAATGCATGTTTGTGACGCACTGGGGTACCTGAGTGGTGAGCAGCATATGAAAATCCTTGAAGCTTTGAACAGTCTGCAGAGCATCATCATACAATGAGAAGAGTGTGCAACTCTGGGCAGCTGCTTGTCTGCGGAGCACCATCCATGTTCAGTGTGAGAAGGAAGGGTGGAAGAAACATCACACGTGATCCTGTATTAAAGCAGAGTCCACAAGCACATGTACCTGCAATTCTTTTGTTCCTGAGCGCAAGGTCCTAAGGTGATCTGTAAGCAGAGTTTTGTATCTATCATGGAGGCTAAATTAGAGCTTGTTGGTTTGAGTGGGAGACTCTCCATGGACTCCAGTAGATTTTGGATTAAGCCTGTTCTGTAAAATAATTAATCCTACTCCTTCAAGACTTCCTCTTATTGTGGTGTTTCCTCCCTTTAAGCTTTTAATTGTCATCTGAGCTTTTTATAAGTCTTTCACGAAACTGCTGCAACAGAGTGAACTGTGTAGGACTTGGAGTGGGGAAACATCACCAGTCTTGCCCCTACTGGAGTTAGCAGCTGAGCACTTTGGTGTGTAAGTATATTCATTATCTGCTTTGAGATCAGGAGCTGCCTTACGGACAACATCATCCAACAGCACAGCAATGGCTGGCTGATCTTCAAACTGAGCAAAGGTAATGTGTGGTCTGTTCAGACATTTGTTGCTGAAGTTAGTTGGGCTGTCTTGTTGCTGAAATCAGAAGAGTTTGTTGCATCATAGTATTACTGGCACTGCATGGGATTCAACAGAAGTGTCTACAAAGCATGTTGCAGGGAATTGGAATAAAGAAAACATCTTGTTACAGAAAGTGCACGGATAAGATTAAGTCTTAAATAGAAATCCTTTGTCAGGCAAAACCAGATCCTGGTGGTATAGGTATTAATCAATGCAGCACACTGTCTTATTGAGCTCTTCTGCTGTGTATCACCTGCTATTAGTGATATTGGTCTAAGTTAAGTTTTGTTTAAAAGGGTTTTTCTAGATAAGAGAAGCATGAAATGCGTATCAGAAATGGGAGGAACCAAAGGGTCCAGTTCAACTGCAGCGAATTTTTACATGGAGAAGGTTCAAGCCTCCTGAAGGCAGAAAACGGGGAGAAAAGCAGAGGAAAGGAGGATAAGACAAAACCTGGGAGGCTCCTGGAATGGATCCAAAGCTAAAATTAGCTATTTTGAATTAAATATGTTGTGCAATGCCAGAGTCAAGCTTAAATGAGTGCCTCTCAAGCAGAATATGATAAAACGTTGCAACCTGTGGATGATGAAGGTTTTTGTGAATGTATGGTTTTAAAAAGCCAAGAGAGAATTTTGTTCCTTCAAGTAATTAGGCCCACATTTGCTCTAGCAAAGGTTTTCTTGCTCCTTCCTGCTCACAGTGGTGGCAAGTTTTTTGATGGGCAGCATCTCTCAAGCATCTGGCAGCCATGTACAACACTCCTCAGTAACAGTAAGGCTTGTTGTAGAGCTCACAGCAGCAGCACATTATCATCAATTGCCACACACAAACTATACCCATTATACAAACATTTAAGGAGACATGGCTCCTTAGGAAGATTTAATTATGCTTAACATCTGTTCTGGAACATTTTCAAGTACCACTTACTGTGCTCTTCATAAATATGTGTTCATTTCAAACAAATGCTACTTCGTAAAAATCATAATATACCATTTGTGTAAAAGACAGCATAATATTAAACACATCATGTATTATACAAATACCAGGAAGGTCCAGCTATAAAAACTGTTGTAAACTGGACTGGCTCTGCAATCTTCAGGAATTAACTTTGGTTGATGACCGTATGGTCACAAATAGACTCTATCAAGTGTTCTTAGACTAGTACTTGCTTTGGAAAGGCCAGTGGGTTTCACAGCAGTGGAACACAGTCACACAGAAAGAGCAAAGCAATGACTTCCTTTTTCAAATATCAACTATTTGATTATGCCAGCTAAATGCCCATTGCACAGTGTGCGTCTTCCAGCAGGTCAGCATTGCTGGATCCCGCTAGGTCCTGCACACACCTTAGCTGAACATCCACTTACGAGAAACTAAGCTTTAGACAGAATTTTTCCTGGAATAAATGGCGTTGCCTGCTTGTTAGTGTTGTACAAACTTATCTGGAGCAAATAACATCAGAAACTTGTGCAAGAGGTCTTAAGTAATCACCTAAAGGGGAGTGGGGCATTTGGCATGTTTTGTCTCCAAACAGAAGGGAGCCTAATGATTAATCTCAGCTTTGCGTTAAGGTTTAAATTGCACCAAAAGACTGGTGAAGAGCATCCTTTCAGCCAGAGTTCTGCTTACTGTTCTCCCGAAGATGATATCAACAAGGATCCTCTGTGTGTTGCTGTGCTTCAACTTAGCCTGGGTATGAGTTTGTTTACTTGCTGCTTTTCCTGTCTTTCTGTTTTGAAGAGTGAGCATTGATTTAATGTTCATTCATTAGATAGATACATTTTGGCTGTCACCTGGCTTGTAACATTCCATGCACACACATATGCACAAGCTTACTTGAATCACTTCACTGCTGGACTTTCATCAGTAGTTCTTGAGTATCCAGCTCTCTAGTTTTGCTTAATTGAGTTTTGCTGAATCCGCCTGGCTTCAGGAGCAGCAGAGCTTGTATGTTAACATGAATTAGTAGATTCATAGGTGATGCTGTAAGTCTTAAACCTACCTGACTGGATGCTGGTGGCTCCAGCCAGACAGAATTTTCATGTTTATCAGGGTGAATTCTACTCTCCTTTGGACAGTACTTCAGCAGTTTTTCACCTACAAATGACACACAATACATTTATTATAAAACACACATTAAGAAACAAGGATTCCTGTGGCAGCAACATCAGGTTCAACTAGAGCCAAGTAAGAATGAATTTTTAGATACAGAAAGAGATAGACTTGATTTTTAACTATGCTAATATAAACTTGCTATGTTCTCATTGAGGTGCCAGGCCATAATCTTATGTTAGATTCTTTATGCTTCTCTTTGTGACTGTTTTTTGAAGAATGTGCATTTTCTAACAAATGACAGAAATTATAGGAAGCAGGTGGGACAAAACAGAAGCAGTCTTATTTGAGCTGTCAATGCTGAAAGGGCACAGACCACCTAAAAGTAAAGTTTTTATTTGTTACTTTTAAGAGGCACTTGGGCCAGATCCTCAGGATGAATCAAACCATTGTGAATCTGCTGATTTTAATAATGACATTCCAGTTCACCAGGGCTGAGGATCTGGCCCTAGAAGCTAGAATTAGGAAAACTTCCTCTGCTTCAGAATGGATCAATAATCATAATGACAATTAATAATTAGTATTCTAAAGCATTAATTATGCTGCTTGAAAATAACAAAAGGTGTGCAGAGGAATCCAGTTATACTTAATAACATCTCAGGCCCTAAAACAGTGCTTTCATTTATGAAAAATAATTATTTTCTGGTCTTTTACTAAGTGATGTGCGTTACTGTGATAACACAGTAGGAATCCTTACTGTGTTTTGGCTTAGAATTAGATTGTATATATATGCACTTTTTCTTCTCAGGTTTGAGGAAAATCTCAGTATGTTTATTTATCTTCTTTCCATTAGCACAGTGGCATCCATCCATCACTGACATTATTATTTTTATTAAGATGATGTTATTAGCTTTCTTGCACTTTATGCCAGGCAAAACAGTGCTACAAGCTTACAATTAGCAATTGTGATTAAAATCAGAAACACTAATAGGAAAACTCTCTTAATATATATCTTTAAGCCAGTTTTGTGTAGACTGATGTTGGTAGAATGAAACTAGAAATTTAGAAATAGAGCAGCAAATGGAAATAGACCATAGGATATTTAAAGTATTTACTTTAACCAGTTTTAATCTAATTTTACGTTAATTTTATATTTACACACAGAATACAAAAATTCTGTGTAATGAAATTATCATAATATATCCTAAGCATCACCAGCTCCCTACATAGCAGCATTAATTTTAAAAGATTGAAAGCTTTATTCCAACAAAACAAACAAAGTCATATTTTACAAGAAATGTCAGTAATAAAATAGTTGCACTGTTTGGTGTGATGCTTTCCAGATGGCTGTAATTGCCACACGTCTGCTATGCTATGGAGTGCTTGAGGACATCAGCGTTGTGTTTCTGTTCTCTTGGCGGGTGTTTAGTTAATCATGGTTTTGCTTTTCCTCCTTTTTCTCCTGGCAGGCACAAGATGGAGAGACTATCTTTGAAAAGGTGGGTGCAGGCGGGCGTGGTCCCAGGATTGTGGAGCACATGTCCCAGTCCACCTGCCAGTATGAGAAGAACTGGCCCATCTGTGCGGACGATGACTGGGTGAGCAATGAGCTCTGGGGATGAAAGAGGGGACCATCAGTAAGGTGCTCAGAGACCTCAGCTGGACCACTACAATGGATGCCATGCAGCCAGCAAGTGGTCAGACTTTAGGTCTGAGGGAGGACAGGTAGTGCTTCACATCAGAGCAGCCTGGAGAATATCTCCTGCAGAAAAGAAAGAATGAAAAAAAAAAGAGGAGAAAGAAGGAGGGAGAAGTTTGGAGGGGAGCAGAATCGGAAGAGAAAGTAAGTCTGGAAAAGAAAGATGAAATGAAAGAAGGCTATTAGTAGAAAAAAATAAGAAGGATTTATTTTCAGAAGTTTGATATTGCCATTTTTGGAGTTGGTAAGAGAAAGGCACTGGAAAGAAAGATGTGTGAAAAAGAAAAGAAATAGCTAGAAATAACATACAATTCACTAGTTTCTTTTTAGAAAGTCAGATGACAAAATGTCCCGTAAAAGATTCATAATGATTGACTGGATATCTTCATATATAAACTGTTAATTTGTCTGTCTCTTGCCTCTAGCATCTCAGCCCATCTCTACGCTACATTTATTTGATGAAATCTTGGCAAAGAGCTTTAGTCTGTAAGAACATTATGCTTTTCTGAAAAGCAAGTTTTGTTTGAATAATTTGGCCTCTAACATTCCTCCTCAAACTGGACAACATTCTCCTTAGAGCAGCCCTTTGGGGGGAAAAAAAAAAGTCTTATTTCATGGAACAGAGAGAAAATTAAGGGTTTACTTGTTCCTTGCCCCCCACTTACGGCAGGGTTCTGAGGATGCACTTCACTGATTCCATCACACGAGTGCCAGAGGTGTAGGAGGTAAAGGATCAGCACCCAGGTGTCTTGCTCTAAGTCACATAAGTCCTTGACAAGGTTGTTGGATGAATAGGACAGGACATCTGAAAAGAATTTGCAGAATCTTGCCCTAATTTTTTTTTTTTTATGTGTTTTCAGTGTTGGCCAAAAGTCTGCAAGCATAATGTTAAAAAAAGGTTTAATCATAAAGATTTTAACCCAGTTATTTCTCCCTTCCAATTCTAGGGTACAAAGTGCCCATCAGGCTGCAGAATGCAAGGACTGATTGATGAAACGGACCACGATTTCGGTCACAGAATAGACAAAATCAAGAAGCTGCTATTAGAAAATCAAAACAACTATAAAAGATCCAATCAGATAATTGTGGAAACCATAAATGTAATAAAACCAAACCTGGACAGTGCTCAGCGTGAGTATCTCACACCTAATTTTATTATCCATTGCTGAATTTTTTTTTTTAATGCATAAGCACTATGTAGTGAAAATATATGCTGCACTGGACCTTATTATCAAAAGCCAGAATAAACATAGTAATACAAGACTCTTAACTGCTAACTAGTAAAAACTAATGTAATTTTTACCTGCCCAGTACTATGAGAAATATATTCTTAATTGCATATTTTAAAATACACTACTCTATTAGGAAAGAAAATCGCATGTGCGCAGCTGACTGTGAGGCATTTCTGTTTCAGAGGTTGATGAGACTTACGGTCGCGTGTCAGGAGAACTGAGGCGGAGAATTGTGACATTAAAGCAGAGAGTTGTCACTCAAGTAAATAGAATTAAAGCTCTGCAGAGAAGCATCCAGGACCAGGTGGTGGAGATGAAGCGCTTGGAGGTACGTAGCTGCTATGTAATTTCCGTTCTTTCCAGGGCTTAGCTACAGAGAGAGGGTCAATCCATTATAGAGTACATGGCGAGCAGTGCTCCCTCTGGAAGAAAACGTGATGCAACTGTCATAGGATCTGACTTGCTGAAGCAAATCCCCAAATGAGTTGCTTCCTGTGCAGGCTGGTTTTCTTTTCCTGCTGTGTGGGAACCAGCGGTGAGCTCAGGAGGATTCCTGGTCCCATCTGCTGCTTCTGCTCTCAGACAGGCAGCAGGGGTGTTACATTCTCCGATAACCAGCTCTGTATGAAGCATTTCTCCTCTTACGAGCAGGTTCCGGGTGGCTAGGATGAGAAGGACGTGCTCTGTCCTCTCCCAGTGCTGCCTCCACTGCCCACAGCCAGCGCTGGCGTCAAAGCCCGTGTTCTGGCTTGTAGCCAATTCTTCTGACAGCAATGCAAAGAACAGTCCTGGCACAAACGGCAGTTTTGCTCCAAAGCCCATTTTGATCCCTGGATTAGAGATCCCGCTTTTGGATGCTTTGGGACAGCGGTGGTAACTCCAGGATGGCAAGCCTCACACCAGGGCCTTGACAGGCTCTGGGACAAGCCCAGCGTCCTCCCCTCTACTTGGAGGATCTGTTTCTGCCTCGGTCCCTAGGGAGTGTGCCCAGCTCTGCAGCACCCCCTCCATACCCAGGAAGACAGTCCTGTGCCCCGAGAACGCCTCCTGTGAGCCGAGACTGTGAATGTGCTACAACATACTTCTCCACGGAGCTCATGTGAACTGTGCTATTGCACGTGTTCTAATTACAGTGGAAATAAACCCAGGGATGATTTTAAAACTGAGCTTTGGAAGAGCTCAGCTGTACGTGGGTGATACCAGGGCAGCTCCCACCTTTCCCCAGTCCAATTAAAGGACACGCTTGAGAAAGTCAGGAAAGCTCCCTAACCAAATTATTTCTCTCTGTTTATGTAGGTGGACATTGATATTAAGATACGAGGTTGTAAAGGATCCTGTGCTAGAAGTTTTGATTACCAGGTGGACAAAGAAAGCTATGACAACATCCAGAAGCAGCTTACCCAAGCTAACTCCATCAATATGCACCCAGAGCTTCAAACAACCACCTTGAGCACACTGAAAATGAGGCCACTTAAGGACTCGAATGTTCCTGAGCATTTTAAGCATAAGCCTCTGCCAGAAATGCAAGCTCTGAACGTAATTAATAACATCAGGCAGATGCAAGCGGTATTAGAAAGATCAGAAACAGCCACAACCCCCTCCCGAGGTGACAGTGTGTATTCCGTGGCAGAATCGAGGGGGGACGGACCTTCACACACCAGCAAATTAGTTACTCCATCTCATGGGAGAGAAACCCATAGTCTGGGAGACAAAACTTCCTCCACTGTTCGTAGATGCACCAAAACTATCACCAGAAAAGTCGTCACTGGCCCTGATGGCCCTAGAGAAGAAGTAGTTGAAAAAATGGTTTCTTCTGATGGCTCAGACTGCTCCTATTTACAAGGAGCAGGAAATGTTGGAGGGGAAGGGAGCATGTACCATGCTAGTGGCACAGGTGTATTCCACACACTAGAGAGTCTAGAGCCATTTTTCACCCCTGACTCTCCATCCAGTGCTAATAAGCATGTTAGTGCATCTAGCAGCATTTCAACTAGCAGCCGTGTAACCAGTACAGGACTAGCCAGTCATTCAGGGAAAGACTTAGAAGAGGATGAGGAAGATGACTTTGGAAGACTTGACTTTCAGCCACCTGGATTCCCATCCGGCAGTTCAAGTGACTCCAAGACTGTAGTGACCAGCTTCTCTTCTAGTTTCAACAAGGGAGGCTCCACTTTTGAAACCAAATCTCTAAAGACCCGTGAAATAACTGAGCAGCTAGGTGGGGTGCCACACGATGAGAGTGCAGAGGATACCCCAGACATTCAGGCACGCAGCTTCAGACCGTCAAGAGTGAAGCAAAGGAGATCCACCACTAGGAAAGGTACACAGGCATCACAGAAGTAGTTATTGAGGTAGTGGAGCCAAACTCCATCCATAACCAAACTGACACATTTGGTTTAGATACTGCAGTACAACAGTGTGATGGTAAAATGCAAGCACTGTGTCTGTTTGTTGTTGCCTTGGAAACAAAAGGAAAATATTTCATTAATACTCGGGTATTACATAGAAAATTTGCAATTTAAGAAGTAAGTAAAGTATTCTTTTCTGAATTATTCTTCATGTTGCCTGTCACTATACCTACTGTAGTCCAAGAAATGTTTTACAGTTTTCCTCAGAATTATTCGTACTTGGATTCCTCTGAACCTTCTATTAAATTTTGCTGATAACTCCTGACAAACCAGATCAACTTTTTTTTTTAGACTGCGATGATATCCGCCAGAAACACACTTCTGGTGCCAAAAGTGGCATTTTCAAAATCAAGCCAGCAGGATCCAATAAGGTTTTGTCAGTTTATTGCGACCAAGAGACCACTTTGGGAGGATGGCTATTGATCCAACAGAGAATGGATGGATCAGTGAATTTTAACCGGACCTGGCAAGACTACAAGAGAGGTTTCGGCAGCGTGGATGGCAGAGGGCAAGGAGAGTTCTGGCTGGGCAATGAAAACATACACTTGCTGACTCAGAACAACACTCTCCTTCGGGTAGAGTTAGAGGACTGGGATGGAAATGCTGTGTATGCAGAGTATATTGTACAGGTAGGATCTGAAACAGAAGGGTATGTCCTGACTGTGTCCTCCTATGAGGGCACTGCCGGGGACGCGCTGATCACTGGCTGGCTGGAAGAGGGCACCGAATACACATCCCATGTCCAGATGCGGTTCAGCACCTTTGACCAGGACCAAGACCGCTGGGAGGAGAACTGCGCAGAGATGTATGGGGGTGGCTGGTGGTACAACAGCTGCCAGGCGGCCAACCTCAATGGCATTTATTACCTGGGGGGCCACTATGACCCCAGGTACAACATTCCGTATGAGATCGAAAATGGTGTGGTCTGGCTGCCATTTAGAGCATCTGACTATTCCCTCAAAATTGTGAGAATGAAAATCAGACCCATAGAAACCCTGTAGCAAGACAGGCTTTTAATATATATGTTATGACTACAAGTTGAAAACCTTTTTAAATATGTGTATGTGCATGATGTACCTTTACTCTGAGAATTTGAAGGCAACTGGACACATCTGTGGCTTAAAAAATAAACACGGATTAATTAGCAACAAAATAGTTCTTTCATCTTATTTATAACTGACATCCTTTCCAAGGAAATACTGATTTTAGAACCCTTTTTAAATAAACTTTGTCTATGTCTTTGTCTATGTGTCTTTTGCGGCTCAGACCTTGACTGGAGATAAAAATATTTATAATTTGAATTATTTACTTTGTTTAGGAGTGTTAAAGAAAGTATTTAGAATTATGTTCACCGTGAACTCCTGCCTCCACTAACATGAACGGTGAAAATCTGATCAAGTTTGACAGTCACACTTCTGGGCTGTCTCATTTCCATTTCAAGGAGAGCACAACAGCAACGGGAGTCAGTTCTCAGGCAGAGCCATGGATGGTTTGGGTTCTCAGTTCTGCCACACACCTAACATGGAGTACATTTTAATAAATGATGCATGCATTTTACGACTGACTTTTAAGGATCTCTTTAAGCTTATGGATAGGGAGGTAGACCTTCCATCCCATTGATGAATTCTAGGTAGTTTACCATGCATATTGTAGCTTCAAAATAAGACAGTTAATGAGAACAAAATACAACTCCCAAAACAGGCTATTATTTTCTAGTGACCTCTAAAAGGTTATGACTGCAACCAGCACAAGCAAGATGAGGAGCACCTGTAAAGCTATAGCATGTATTTCCTGGGTTTAGAATGATTTTCGGCACGCATGTCAAGCAAGGATGCTTCTACAGATAAGGGGCAAACTCACAAATCAGCAAACTTGTAAATCAGCAACTCACTGACTGTGTATCATAAGGGTTTTTTAGCAAAAAGCTGCTTGCAGGGAAAAACAGTTATACTAGTTATGTAATTACAGAAGAACATTCTGTGTTTACCTTTATACCTTATGACATACAATTACACAAATATTTACTCTGTGTAATATTTCTGTGCTTCTGTTGAGAAACAAGAATGAACAAACTTCCTTGCCTCCTATCTCACTGGCCAGAATGTTTCATACCATTTAACAATGCCATCAAATACTAGCAAAGCAGCTCACTTTTAACCTTTTTTTCAGTGCATCTGAAACACCGCCATGGTCTAACATTTTTGGAGAGGTTGCTGAAGAGCAAAGACATATTTACAGCCATATGTGGAGAAATGTCTGTGCTTTTGGAAAAGAGGCTTCTACTTTACACCTTGTGTTTTTGCTCCCTAGCCTCAGTGGAAGCCTGCCTGTAGGGATGCTGGACATTTGTGCTCATGTAATGAGATGCTGCCATGATGTTTCCTTCTGGGCTCCACAGATTAAATTAACATGCGATATTTCAGATGGGATCCATCTACCACTAGTGATATGGGTCCCTTCCCCTATGGATGGAGGCAGTCCCCTCTGAGAGATGTTTTGATCCTGCCTACCAGGTTTGGGAAGTCCTGTCTTTGGGACAACCTCTGCTCCTGGCTACAGAGGCAGCCTAGACCACTGGGTTTGATGAAATGCCTAACCTTCACCTACCCTGTGACTGGAGACACTAATTGCTCCAGTCCCACCATAGTTCTTGTGTGAAAGACATACCAGCCAGGTCTTCTAATACTGTATTTTATTCGATGATAAAAGGATGTGGGATGGTGGAAGGTATATTAAGAGACACAGTATGCAAGCAAGGTCCCCGGAAAGTGCATATTTTATCCAGCATACAGGATTTGAACTGACTGGTGACCTACCCGTTTGTTAAATACCATTTAATTTATTCCATCTCAACTTATTACACGGGTAGTTACTGTTACTTTATAATATAAAAGACAATGACTGCCCCTTATTTAGTGGAATGTGTTTGTTTCTCCCTAGATAATGCATAAACACTTAGGAGTCACATGAAGAAAACTTCAGTTTTAAGGCTTTATTTAATTTTTAGAAAACATTTCAAAATAATCCTTTCCCTCTTCAAATGGGGTACAGAAGTCCGTTGCAAAAGAGTGAAACAAGTTGGGCTTGGGGGTTTTTATCAGCATTATTCTATACTAGTTACTTCTGTCTTGTGACCAGATGAAAAATGGAACAAAATACACTTGTGAGTTATTTTCAACAGTCAAATTTTGATTTCTGGTTGACATAGCTTCTCACTTTAGGTCACAATATGCTTGTACATACATATTTGTTTCTTGTATGTAAAGGCAAGCCTGAATACTGTGGCTAAAAACATGACCATGGTCAAATATTAATAGAACATCCCTGATTCTGTACCTTTTGATGATGGTTAATGGGGAAAGTATGGCCTGATTTTCATGCTCATCTTCTTCATTGAATACCATGACCCTTTCCAGTTCATCCACACAACACCATCATCTGTACCATGTTTTGCCATATCCCAGCTGTAGGTCCCTCCCCAGTAGTATCTGCCATTGGGATTGGCTGAATGGCACCGATTGTACCACCATCCACCTCCATCTTCTTTGGAGCACTGTTTTCTTGGATCTGTGGTTAACCTGATGAGGGGGGTAAAAAAGTGTTGAGAGTAACAGATGAACTTAAACAAACAGATCAACAGAGTACATGCACCTGCCTCTGTACTGAAATTTTCAAACCATAATAAACTTTAAAAATCCTCTCTGAAATTTCTGTAAAAGATTGACCATCACAAGTGTGGGCTACACAGTGCACTTGGAAGATGAAGCAGCTAAGAAAAACAAGTCAAATTTTAGCTGCATCACTTTGGGAATGTCATTTTAGTTTACCAATTGATAACTACAATTACTTGCAGTTCATAATGATAATTGCAATACCAATGCAATTTAAGGATATAAAACACTGAGAAATGTGTGTCTACTCCAATCTAAACAATTCCTTTATTCATTAATATGTCATCAGGTATTAAGATAAAGACATAGCACATAGTTTAGAGATACAGTGCTAAATCACGTGCTTTACAACAGAGTCCCTGTCTTCTGAGAAGGCAGAACTTTGTTTTTTAAATAGGGCATGTTACCCATCTCTTTCCTCAGAACCCATTTTGTGTTACTGGAATGAATACCAATATTTCTACTCGGGCAAGACAGTGTCCTCAGCACTGACACCATCAGTCTCTGACAATGAATATATCGCATCCAGATTTGCTGATTTGTCTACGGTAACATCATTCATGGAATCAATAAAATTCAGCGTGCTTGCTTCTTACTTCGTTGTGGAGCAACACTATCCTAATATATAGTTTTACCTGCCCTTGGCTATGCCAGGAGAACTGCATGGACATTTGTCTGGTAACTTGCAGGGACAAAACACATTTTAAGATACTGTGAAATGCTGTGAAAACTAACAGCAATTTAGAGAAATATTATATATTCACCTCTTTTTATGCTCTACTTTTATTTTAAATGTCTAATGCAAGTACGTACCATCCATCATTGTCTCTGTCATAAGTACTGAAGAACATGCCGTTGTGAATTGTCATTGTCCTGTTTTCTCCATACACCTGTGAAGCTCCTTCCATTAGCGCGTTGCCTGCATTGCCTTTGTAGTTACTAACTGAAAGTTGATAATTGTTTCCTTCATTCTGTATGGTGAAACCTCCATAATGAGCTGACACTTTATCACCATTCCAGTCTTCCATTTCAATTAAAACTTCAGTGGGCCCAATTTTGGTAAGCTGGCTGATCCTGTCATTTCCAAGCCAATATTCACCTGAGAAGCAACAAGTGAAAGCTCTTGTGAAAAAGGCTTCACAATATACTTCAAGACAACCTTATAATTTGCTATAAGTTGATTTTTAAAAATCAAAGAGCTTCAAGAAATATGGAAAATAGTTTCAGTAAGAAGAGCTCATTGTGTTTCATCCTTGGTGTTTTACCTGGGGTATCACAGTAGTTCTTCCCTCCACTCTTAGCCACATTTCCAAATCCTTGTTTATAATGATCCCATACTCTTCCAAAATTAACACTGCCATCCTGGCGGTTCTGAATCAAAGTCCAGCCTGAAGGAGTGACAGAAAGGGGAATGAAATATTAAAATACAGCCCTTTTATCTTCATCTCAAAACAAGCAGATCATATGGCTTTCTTGTAGCAGATCTGACTTTTCACTGCTTACGAGCTTAGCCTTGCCATTTTTACTCACACTTAAGTAACACCTTGCTTCATAAGGAAAATTGGAAAAAGCTGAACTTGAAGGATTGCCTGGTCTTTTGTCTAGCACATAGTAGCAGGGTAAGAAATGAGCTGGGCTGTCCTTGTCTGCCCACCCATACATTGTCCATTCTAGTTTTATTTACCAACTCTATCTGAGCAATTTATTTTCAGTTTCATTATATAAGTATTCTACTGTACATCTGAAGATGATGAACAAGACTTCTCTGAATGGGTCAATCAGACTTAATTCTCAAGTAATTACAAAAGTTATAACTCCACATTAGTTTATATAAAATGCAAATTACTAATATGATTTTTTGTAGCATCCATATTAATTAATATTTTAACAAAATAGTTATTTCACACTAACCTCCATTATCTGTTTGCATGTCACAGTATACTCTGTATGGTCTCCCAAAAGGATCTGGCTGGATGAGGTACATTTCAGATATCTCACCTCCCTTTCTGATAATATCCTCACATTCTGCAAGAAAAAAACAGAGACTCTGTTATTGAAAGAGCTGTGAAGTTCTTCAACAATCTTCTTATCCTTTGGTTTGCTGTTTATAAGGGAACAATTTTAAATATGTTTATAATTCTACTTTCATTTTGATTTCTGTGATACATCATGTGAAAGAATCAGGGAAGAAAGAACAGTACACCTGCTTTGTTCTACTTTTCCAAATAGGAATTTCTAAAAGTTCAAACTGAGTGATGCAAGACTGTATACTTTTCAATGACTTTCTGAACTACAAAAGCTTGTGAAAGAAGAACCTTTCTGGAAACTGAAAAAATCAAGGGTATAACTATGATAGTGACAAATGTACCACCTCCACCTTACAATGACCCTGAAGCACGTATTTCTTTAAAATGCCACTGGCCACTAATGAAGACTGACACACTGGGTAAGAGGATCTTTGGTCTGATCAGTATAGGCATTCATAAAAGACTTCTTTCATTTAGGATTACTTTCCATTTTTTCTGCTGTCCTAATCAATGACACAAGCTTCAGAGGCATGTTCAAACCAACTGAATGATGCATCTATCAATTTGCACAGTGATATAAATGGGAGAAGAGATGTCATTATAACTGAATGAGTACCTTTGCCTGAAACCACCGGAATATTGCAGGAAACAACACATGGGGAGCGGCAGTAGTCCACCTGGGTTGCAATGGCATTTTCCAGTTTTTGTATCTTTTTGTGTAAAGAATCCACAACTGCACGAAGGACCCTGAGGCTAGATGGGATGTTATTGTCCAGATTATCCTTTATATAATTATAATGCATTTCCACTTCGGTGTTGTACTGAGAAAATATATCATCATTGTCTAGAAAAGCAGAGAGATGAAAAGCAGATTAGTTTCCAACATGTTTTCTAGTTATGAAATAAGGAAGAGCAATCTGTAAGCACAATTTGAGAAGCCACTTCCTTCCTTAGTGGGGCAAAAGAATAGGCATTTCTTTTGCTCACTTCTCCACAATGTGTGAAAACTATGCAGAGATTCTCGGGAAAGTGGTACATGCTTATTGTTATTTCTTTCCTAGCTAGTAGATTTATCAGTGGTGCTATATGCTGTCAAAGAACTATAAATACCTTCTTTCCAGGGAGTCATGGTGCTAAGCCCAGAGCTGGGCATAAAAGGATTGGATGGCCATAGGAAAGCAGGTAAGGGGGGAACACATGAACCTTATATTTAGGGGCCTCATATGAATCTTGCCTTAGTATAAGATCCATTCCTTTGCCTCTCTCAAAGGATTTTTTTTTTTTTAAGATTTAAGACGACATGGTCAGGAAACCCTATTTTGCTAGATATTCCACTACATTTTACATTTTTTTTTAGAAGTCCCACTAACAAGTAACAGTAGCAATGCCAATAGAACTACAATACCTTTTGCACTATTAATCCACAGAAATAACATACCTTTTCTTTGTTTCTGCCTCTGTTCCAATTTACCATCTAGAACAGTCACATATTCATAGAAAGTTGTAGAGGTTTCAGACAGTTTGCTCACTTTGTCCTTTAGATCACGAACAACTGGTTTCACAGTTTTTTCCTGTTTTACCAGTGTAGTTTGCAGCTCACATCCAGTTGGACACAGCACTCCCTTAAAAAAAAAGGGGGTGGGGGGGTGGGGGGAGGAGGGACTGTGAATAAAAGCCAAGATAAAAAAAGTTTCTAATCTCATCAGTGAATGACCATACCTTTGAACACACTGAATAGTTAGGAATATTAGACCAGATATTTAAGCATCTGCATAAGGACCCAAGGCATCCAACTTCTGCAAAGAAGCTGCAGTCCCAAGGTCAGGAAGAAGCCCTGAGTCCCCCAGGAGGACTCTTGTTGAAGCTCTTGGGAGAAGCCGTCTCTCTTCATACTCTTTTGGTCCACTATCTCCTTTTCACTTTTCCACACTGTTAAATGTTCTCAGTGTTAAGCCACCTGAACTATGATTAAAGCCTGTCAGGAACCACCTGATGCCTGTGTATGTTTGTATCTACCCCTTTCCTCTTTCACTGGCCTCAGAGAATCAGCCACGTTCTCTATACCATGTTATATTCATCTCTCGTGAAATGGCCATACAGTTCTTTAAAAATTTATCATCTCAAGAAGCTGAGCACCATTGCTTCTGCAACAAGTGCTGCACTGTCAAGGACAGCAGTGTTTTAAAAAGGGGTGGGAAATTCTGAAGTCCCATAAGAACCAAAATACCCAGGCAGCAGTGGGATTCTACCACAACCATGTATTCATTAATCTTTAACAGACTGCATTTGTTGGAAACCTCCATGCTCAAATTTGCTCTCAGACACCAAGACGCGTCTCAGCACTGTCACAGCTTGCATTTTCTGGCAGGGACGCTGTGATAGACTACTGCAAGGCAGGGAGGAGTATGCTAGCTCTCAGCATGCTTGCATGCTCTCCCGTAAGAGCTAGGGCAGTGACTGAGGGTAGACTATAATTACAGTTCGAAACAAATTTTAAGAAACACACAGGTTATTTACTTGGCCCCTAGTGTTCCTTGAGATTATCTGAAATTCAAGCCAGCGCTTCTGCAGAGCTTTTTTCTGTCCTTCTTAATAGTTCCCTAAGCACAGCCACCTGGAAAGTGCAGGCTAACCCACAGATACTTCCTTTCCTCATTTATGGTTCAAATCTCATCTCCCCATCTTCACTGGAGGCTGTCTCACTCTGTGACTCATCCCACGGACTCTGTGGCATTACTCGTCTGAATGCGGTCCTACCAAATTCAAGAAAAATGAAGTGAAGTTGTCCTGCTTTAAATGAACAACTGTTTCTTAGCTGGTGAAGAAAACTCCAGGTTGGGTGCACTGGAAGAAAAAACAGTCTGTTGTCAGATGCCTCAACAGGCAGATACCTACCAGCTCCTCTAGAGGATGCTTGCAGCCACCAGCGTCTGGGTAGATGATCTGTTCTTTCTTGTCCTCTGGCTTCACCGGCTTTGCGGGACGAGGCTGGTATCCAGCTCCGCTGATGGGAGGTGCCACGGGTCGGAGTGTGGGGGCCGCTTCCCGCCTTTTGTCCAGTGGTCGGTGGCCTCGAGGATCCACCGGAGAGCTGTCAGGCTGCAAAGCAAGAGCGAGAGGAAACTCTCTTAATCTGGGATTGCTATTGTAAAATGTGATGCACAGGGTGGAAGCATCTGTTCAGCACCCTTTAATATTTTAAACAGCAAAGAAAACCATGGAACGTAATGAAAAAAGCAGTAACAGAAATATTATAGTGACATTATGCAATAGTCATTGCTATGCCCTCCCTTGTAAGTCTAGTCACACCCCCTCCACCTACATACAGACAAACTAAAAAGCCTTCAAACTAAATCAAAACAATATTTCAATAGCTCACTCTGACTAAGGAATAAAGTGTATATAGTTCAGAGCCACTAATCACTGTGAAACTTTAAGTAGTAGGATACAAAAAAAGTAATTAGACATTCATGGGGCTAAGAAGAATATTGAGCATCACGTTATAAATGTCCCAATTTTTCATTGTGGTACAGAAAAAATTGTAAGGTCTCAGAAAATCAGGCCACAGTCAAATACATCATCAGGTCTCAGGCCACATGCCAGCTATTAACTGATGGAATTAGGAAAAGCATTCAGTAATATCTCTCAGGGTAGATTTTAAGAGCTCCCTCCGACGCATATGTTCCCCGTCTCTGCCAAAAACGCGAAAGTCTAAGAGGCTGAGGAAGGAAAACATGTCTGGTCTCTAAGCACTTGTTGAAAATAAACCGTTTGAATTAATAGCTGTTTGAACTACTGAATCAAAATCTTCAACCATCTCCAATCCCACTAAGACTTAGCTACAAGTAACAAACATTTGTAAAGATCCAGGATCAGAGGCTTCAAGTAGTTTCAAAAACAAGCAGCACACAAATCACAAAATTGCTGAAAATGATTTATCATAATAGTGTTATTGGTAGTCAATGTATGGACACAAACGCTTAGACTGTATAACAGAAAACAATCTCATTTCTGATTACCCTGACCTATTTCATTTTTGCAGGGATTTTCAAAATATAAAAAATGTACTGAGATTATAAATTGTGTTTCCCATTAAAACACTTCACTTAAACAAAACTAAATTTAGGTTGAACTGTTATTTTAGATTGATTGCCTTCATGTTTAACAATTGTTAACAGCAATTTCCAATGTAAAGCTATATGAACTGGCAGTTACTTTTTTTTTTCAAATGTCTACTGAATTCATAGAAAAGTTTTTACTGTCTTTGAGACAGAACATGATTAATTACACATTTCTATTCCTTTGCACCTAATATTGTCTACAATATCATAGGTTAACATTGCTAAATTAATATCCTTAAATAAATTCAGCTAAATAACTAATCTTACTATCAGACATTCTTATTCCTTACAGAAAAAAAAAAAAAAAAAGAAATGGGAAGAAAGTATATACAAACTCAGAAAATATGTAAAGAAATAATACAAAGGTTGTTTCTTCGAAAATGCCAAATGGAAACAGAAACATGTACTGGATCATTTTTTCCTGTACCACCTAACTCACCTAACTCACACAAGCTGAGTAAGTCATGCATGCAATTAAATGAAATTAATATTTTTACTATTATTATATTATTAATAATAATAAATTATTATCACTATTACAACCTTATCATCATCACTGGACTTAACGGAGGATACACAGAGCAGGAACAGCAGAAGCAGTTTCATGATGCTGGCTTGCTTGAGCAGCTCAGTGACCTTCTTCCACCAGCAACTCTGACAGGAAGAGGTCCTCTCTGTGCCCTATATATAGGCAGTAAACCTCATTTCCAGCTTGACAATGATAGGACCAACCCTTCTGAGTAATCACTGCATCTCTGTTAATATTCAACCTTTCTCTTCACTGTGTGCCTGAATACATTTGTTGTTGAGCAATTTCTCGGATAACTCTTATCTACATGTCCCAGAGATCTCTGCTGATGCTGGCATCAAATAGATGTTTAAATCCTTAAAAGTACCTCCTGCTCTGATTACACAAGGTTACCATTTTCTCAAAAATCACAAGTCTTTTAAAACAGCTGAAAAGGTGAACATCCAAAGAAAAGAAACATCATCAGATGTCACACTGTGAAGTCTCCTTTTTTCCTCTCTGCTGAAAATTTGAATGTTTCAGAAACACCATATTAAATTGGAATTAAACTCACATCATACAGATTGCTACATTCGTCTAAATAGTTCTGATTGTGCCTGGATAAGTATGCAAGTCTTTGGGTCTCTTTAAGTACAAGAGCAAAAAAGAGTATATTATGTTCATTACATTAATGATTTTGAATGAAAACATTATTATGATCTAATTAAAGATCAGATTAATATTGTAAGCATAAAACAATGCTATTCCATTACTTTAGCAGTATGACATTGTAAATGAACTAAAATAATTAAATTTTACATATTAATTTGCTGGGTTTTTTTAAATACAAAAAGTATATCTGTCAAACATTATTAACTTTTAAAAGTTAATAAACTTTTAAAAGAATACAGCATGAGGTTATTTGTAATTATAATGGAATACTCAAACATGCTTTCTGATGCTTTATAAGAGTATGGCATAGCACTGCTGTCACAGTAGCAGAGCTTTAACATTTCAGTGTCTGTATACCTGTCATTTTCTTGTGCATTGTAAGTGATCATAATATACTGAATTAAATAAAATGTGCGATGTGAGCACACTTTTCTGAAGTCATTCAAATCAATGTCTGAAGACATGAAGAGATACAAACCATGGGCTGAGGTTCCATTTCAAAGACAAACTGGACAGAGTGCGAGATTTTATGGTAACCAAAGATGAGAACAGCTAAAGTGGCTTGGTTTAGGCCTTTTTCCTGTATTTGTGCTGTTGTCAGATTTCTTGTAAACTATGGAGACACCTGAAACCTGAAAACTGTTTAACCTGACGGGTTTAATTATTAAACAGCTTGGACCAAAATCAGCCATGGCTCAAGGAGCTCTAACTCCACTGAATTTGAGCCATTCCATGAGAATATCACCAACACTACTAGATTTGGAAGAACAAAAAGTTCTCCCTACAGGCATTAAAGAAATCTGCCTCAGGCCAAAACTGACATCATTAACATGTTATTTCCACTTAAAGATGCTAGCCAAGATATTATCACTGATTCTGGACACTTCCCAACCTCAAATGCAGTTCTCCCCACCATTTGCCTCTCAGGGAAGTTCAGTCATGCTCACCTTACATATAATGAAAGGACACAGTGATGCTGAACCCTGGTCCAGGGCTTATGGGTAGCTGGCGGTACAGTGGAACTAAAACAAGGTCTCACTAGTCCTGAGCTAGAAACTTATGCTTATATTATCCTGGCCAGTCCAAATGAATTGTAATTAAATACTTGTCCTAAAACCATTCTGAAACCATCGACACGTTCTGCAGTAACTTATGATGTACTTCTTCAGTCATTAAGTACTCTTCACCCTCCCTGTGAAGAAGCGTGGCTGTGTCTATGGAGAGGGTGTTGGGGACTGGATGGCAGGGGCTGGCACAGAAGCCCCCAAGCCTGCTGCAGAGTCCCAGCATGGAAAACCCCCAGGCTTCATTTGCCTTCAGATGGGATTTTCCCCTTTGAAACTCAGCCTTTGACCTTCCCAGCTCCAGTACTTTTCATTGGCTTCCCCAAGAGAATTGGGAGGTTCTGTCTCCTTGGGGATTTACCACAAAAAACAGGTTTGTCATGCCACAGTGGGTTTGCCGGGAGTTTTATCAACAAAAACAGTCCAAATCTGGAACCGTATAAAGAGCAATCTATACTGGCAAACATATGCATGTATAGAAAAACATTTTGGCAGCAGAACTTAATCTATATTAGATAGCATGCTGGTTATGAGATGTGAGTTTTCTCTCATGCTTGCAACCGTTACAGTTAGGCTGACACTTTCTAATGATTGAATGAAGCCTTTTGAATAACCAAAACCATGGCTTAAATGTCTTCTAAAAGTTATATCAAAGAGGCTTTCTCTTCAAAACAGGACACCTCAATCTTTTGTCCTTCACATTCCCTCCTCTAACTCATGTAGTTAATGAGAAGTTGTTCCCAGACTTAACGTGGTAGAGATACCGCAACACACCTGCTATTAGGAACTGTAATAATACAACAAGGACCTGACAGTGTGCCAGGACATCCCTTTGAACAGCAATTTTGTCCTGAAAAGGCACTTACTGGCAGAGGCATAAGGGTTTGTTTTGAGGAATGACTATTTGCTTGCTGACTCCCTTGTGTTTGTTGTGCCGATGTGTCTGTCAGTGGTGCAACCCTCTTTACACAAATCCCTGTTGGGCAAGTCACGGTCACTGGATTCATGGCTCTTCAGAGTTGAATGTGCCCTCTGAGGCGGTCTTGGGGTGGAGGAACAGAACCTTCTCGGGCCATGTTGATTAAATTAAATTTTATTTTAATTGTTGATTTAGAAGTGTCCTTTTAAACAACTAGTGATGTAATAGTGTCATTCGATTAAAAGAATACTGTAAACTTGAATGCCATCTCTGGTGAGATGAACATCCTCATTTCTTGTTTGCACCGGTAACAAATATTACTTCAAAGGTTTCTCGTAAATGACAATTAATGTTATCTTCATGTTTCGAGAGCAAGCAAGTTCTTAAACATTAATGACTGCGGCTGCTCACTTTGGCCTTAAAACTGCACTAAAAGTAGAGGCAACTCACTAGTCACCTTCTTCTAAGTAGTGATTTATAAAAAATTACTTAGTTCGTTATTTACAGAACTGCAGCTGTAGCTGGCATGCAAGAATACATCAAGTAGTTGCATATAACAAAAAAAAGTTAATACCCTAATTAATATTTCTGTCATGATTTATTGAAGTCCTGGGACTAAATTTCACCTTAAACTAAATCTTCTAGAAAAAATGAAATTATTAGAGAGATTAATTTGTCCTCCTAAAGCATTACAAGGACACCAGGAAATAAGATGAGATTCTAAATTTCTGAGGGGAATGTTTACTTGTAAATAAATGAGAATAACTACAGGGCCAGGGTGAACACTACTAGTAATAGCAATAAACAGCACATATGTGTGAAGTTTTCTTACAAAACATAAATGGAGAATTTTTTTCTTGGACTGCTACAAGCATCAGTATTTCAAATTTGCTTTCCTTTAAAAAGTCAGTAAAAATAAGCCTGATTTCTTTCAACAGATAGTAGAAAGGAAAAAACTGTATCATGATACTTTATACATTGCCAGAGATTAGTCCTTAAACCATTTCCACACATCAAATCTACCAGTCAACCAACCAGTCACCAGGCACATATTACTCTGTGTGTACACCTAAAAAAACCAACCCTGTTTGAAATCCCTTGCCCCACATATCTCCTTTTGAACCTTGTGCATCTTCAGTCCAATCTCACCAACCCAGGAGGACGCAACAGATTTGCCCCAGTTTGACACACTGCCCCATGGAGTTTGCACTCTAGGTTGCACTTTAAGCAAGGGCAGACAATGCTCTCGCTCCTCGATGTGCCATGCTGACCTTTATCAGAGGCTCTAAAATCGAACAGACATCCCAGCATCACTGGAAAGACTACCGAAATAGGTCCACATGTTAAACCGGGCTGGCTTAGCTTGAATCTGAGCTGGCAATGCTCCCTGCACTGTTAGTGGCACAATGCAATGGACACCTCTTCCCAGCCTCCACCCCCGAGCAGGAACTGGGGGTCAAAGCCACTTGGAGCACATTTCTAGCTATTGCTGCATCTAAATAACTAAATATAGACCACCAGTGCAGCCACCAGAAACGATCCATCAACTCCAGAAAAGAGATGGTCACTATATCAGCTGGGCAATTTGTGTGCAGAAATAATCCCAGGCTAATGCCATCCTTTGGCTAACACAGAGGACCACAGAGGTTTGAACCAGCTGATGTTGCACTGGATTACTTTCAGCCCAAATCAGTTTGCAAACTGTTCACAGCTCAGGCACACAGACGGTCGCGGTAGGTGGCTGGTAGAGTGGTAAAGAAGAGCAATAGGGTGGTGGGGCTGCACAAGATGTGCTTGCCAAACCCCAGCTTTAGCTAGGGAGGGCGAGACTTCAGAATTTAAGAGCAGCTAAGCATATGTGAAGAAAGCAGGAGCCTATTTGCAATTTGCACATATGCATTTGGTTATTCTGCTTACGAAGGCAAGTGGAAAATCAGCTGGAGTATCGGGATACAACTGGAAAAGAACTCCCCCCTCTGCCCTCTCACGGTTCGCCGTGCCGTGGGGTGCAGGGCTCGCCAGCTCGGCCTCCATCGGCAGGAGGTCCTGTGGCCTAAAACTAACGGTACTTTTCCAAAGGACCGGGTGTAACGGCTAGCATCCCACGCCACACTGTTCTGTTTTGCTCGGAGGCTGCATTTCAGTCCTGGGACTGTTTTGCCTCGCTTGTGTCGTTACCTGAACAGGCTTTATCCTTGAGAACTCACCAAGAAAACAGCACCGAAAAAACGGCAGCTGCACGGCCCAAAACCATGGCAAAGGACAAGCATTTCAGCAAAATCAGGCTGACCAGAGCACGTTCGGTCCCTCAGCGTGGGGACCCATGGCGCAGATGTCACCTACCGCCCCATGGCGCCGGGCCAGGCTTAGGAACACACGGCGGGCATTCACACAGCTGAATACTGCGCTCTTCTGGCCGGTACCCGCCACTGCAGCCTTGCGGGGGACGGCGCTTGGCGGGGGGGTGGGGGGGTGGGGGGGTCGGGGGGTGGGGGGGTGGCGCCCCAAAGTGTCCCGCGTGGGCACCGCCCCCCGGCCGGGCCGCGGAGATCGAACCCGCCTCCCACCGCCCCCGCGCTCCGCCCCGCCCCGTCCGTCTAACCCGCCCCCCTCCGTTTATCTAACCCGCCCCTCGCGCGCGCGCGCCTCCGTGACTTAGTGCTGGCGGCGCGTCACTACCGGAGCGGCGAGGGGCAGGCGCCGGAAGCGCCTCCATAGCGGTCCGTGGAGTGCGGTGGCGGCAGGAGTTCGCCGGCGCCATGGTGGAGGTGAGGGGCAGCGGTGTGGGGAGGGTGGTCGGCTCGCCCGCCCGCCGCTGGGGACCTCGCGTCCTCCCTGCCTTGACGCAGAGGCGCCCCGGGCGAGACGGGAGAGCCCTTCCGGGATAGCGGGGCGAGTTGGGCCCGTGAGAGGGCCGGGCGGCTGGGGGGAAGCCGTACCCGGACCACCGAGTACGGCACCGCACCTCCGCCTCACTTCCCCCTTGGTATGAAAGCGCCCCTCTGGGCTGTGGCGGTCCCTCCACATTCCCAACCCCTGGACCGTGGAGCAGTTACTGTGGGGTGAATATTGTGCACTTCCAGAACCAAGTAGCGTTGCCGCGAGTATATAAGATCCAAAAACTGCAGCCCCATGCAACACTATTAGCAGTTTTTTTAATAGAAGAGCATCTGTGGAAAAATATTTGTAGATGCTTCGTTCCTGTTGAGGAGACATTGTGGTACCTACTACTGATGTAGGGATTTCAATAGCTGCTCTTGTTGTGTAGTAATTAGCTGCTGTAGTTCTTATATCTTTCTTCAGATCTATGAAATTCCTAACCTAATTCCAAATGTTGGGGGGTTTTTTACTTAATACCTGAAGCATACAGGGGCTCACTGAGCCAGAGCAAAAACTGTTGTGTAGGTGCTGCTGAGTTAGGAGGGCAATAGCCACTGCAAAAGGGGCCAGTGAGTGGACAAACAACTTCCAGGGCAGGAAAACAGAACCTACAGAGAGCTTAACAGGGAAAACACCTTCTCTATGATGAATCTTGAAGGCTGTGCATTGCCAAAAGTTACTAATGTAGCTTCCAGTTTGTTGTCATTGTTTGTGTGACATACAGAACATACAGTCATGCAGAGAGTTCTGGCTTTGTACCTAAGTAAGCAGACCCAGACTTCCAATGATTTTTTTTTTTTCTGTCTATTGGGAGGAAAATATTAATAAAAACATGAATTGTACTCCTGATAAGCAAATATTTTATAGAAGTTAATAGTTTTTTAATTCTGCTTGTTAGTTTCGGAGTGGGATTTTAAGTATGTTTTGCTCATAGTAACAGACAAAAATTATAAAAGGAAAACAAGTTTTGTCAGCTTTGATACCGAGTTTTCTCTCAGTAAACTGTGCTGTGCTTACGTAAAGTGATACTGTGCGCAGAAACTGATGGTTGCGTCTGTTCTTTTTATGGTGGTAGTAAAATAAAATTTACAGGAGTGTTTTCAAATTTGACTCCTTTATTTCCTACATATAAAAAAAGAACTGGAGAGGATGAGGGGAAAAAGTTTGCACGCTCATGAATTTGTCATGTAGATGCCAATGCAGAAAGTTTGATCAAAGTTGGCTTGCTTTTAAAAATCAGTTTCCAAGAAAGGGAGTGTAGTTTTGAATAAGCACCAAATTAAAACAGTTAACAGATAAACTTAATTTTTTTAGTTTCCAAGAAGAGTGGTGTTTTCTGTGAACTAAGTTGTGATATGTCATCTAACAGTACAGAAGTCTGAAATTGTGACTTGGTTCAATTTAAGTTTCAGTTTTCAATTTTTCATTCAATGATGTCCCAATTTTCTTTATTTTAGGAAGTCCAAAAACATTCTGTGCACACACTTGTGTTCAGATCTTTGAAGAGAACTCATGATATGTTTGTAGCTGATAATGCCAAGCCTATCCCATTAGATGAAGAAAGGTAAGTACTGTGAATGGTGAATCACTGGTATGCCTCTTAAGTTTTTTCAATTATGTTCATGATTATTCCATCCAAGTCAGAAGTTCAGATGCTTCTGTAGAGTTAACAGTGTAGTCCTGAGGGAATAAAAAAAATATAAGACTTATAAAGTAAGTTGTATAAAAAATTTTCTAAAATATCTCAAAACTTAGTAACAATTTAAAAATCGGGGTTTAATCAAGATTATGCTTTACTTTTCCAACAGTCACAAAGTAAAGATGGCAGTCAAGCTACGTACAGAATATGGCTCAGTGTTACACATGCCTACTCTTAAAGAAAACATGAGAGAGAAAGGAGGCCCAAACACCGGGGATCCTTATGGACACAAACAGTATTCTGGAAATCAAGGTTAGTTTGCTCTCAGTGATATATTCGTCCTTTCTTTTTGTAACAGTCTCACTGATGTAAAATCTGAAGAATGCAGCCCAGTGTTAATCCATTCGAGATAAATGTGGAAATCAAAATAAATTTTTTTGATCGGTATTTTTCTTGCTAGGATCCACAGGAGGCAAGAGAGATTGACAACAAGGAGGAAGTTTGTTTTAACAAAGGAGTAATAGAGTTCTGTGGAATTTGTACAGTAATTCATTAGTAAAAAGAGTCATTTTTATGGTAACATCAGTGTATGCTGTACTTAGGTGTTAGAAAGAGAAAGTTGAGTAATATATTTCTCCTTTTTACAAGTTCGTGATGGTCAAGGTCATGCTCTTTTGTTTTAGGTCTTTTTATTTTGTTTCATACAATTTTTTCAGACTTGCTTTAACTGTGCAACTGTTAAACCAGAAAACTTAATTTTAAATCTGCAGGTTTTTTCAGGCTCTGTTTGGTTATATATAAAACAAGTACGTGTTAGGTAGGTCCCCTACGGAAATTTGTCTTCTAAAGAGTGCCAAATGCCGCATTATTTTAGTCAAGGTTTTTTTTTTCCCAAGGTACTTTATTTGGAAGTATTCTGAAAGATGTTGCCAGATAATGAAAAATCTTCTAAGGCAAAAAGAACCTTTTTCTTTTTTGATACCACAGACGATCAGTTGGCTTGACTAGCGTACATTTCAGACACCCATGCTATTTGGGTACTTGAATCCTTTTCTGTATCTACTTCAAAAGGCATCTTTGACAGTGTGAAGATTTATCTCTTGAGAGTGTCTCTTGATGACAGGTAGCATCACGATTTTAAAACTGTTATTTTACTATTGAGTTTTAGAAAAGAGATAACCAGAACAAATGAAATTAACGAAAATAAAAAATATCTAAGCGTAGTGCATTAGAAGTAGTTGTTGGTTTCTTTTGCTATGTATGACCTGTTCTGTTTTCCTCTATTTTCTCAGTGCATAATTTTGCAGTGCACTTTAAAATGTAATTATTAATATGACATTTTGTTGCTCTTTAGGACAAGAACTTGAGTATTTGGTAACTGGTACACATCCATACCCACCTGGGCCTGGTAAGTAAAATTCTCTGAGTGTTTTCCTGGGTTTTTTTGGCTTCCTGTAAGAGCAAGGCCTCCTTCATCCTAGCAGGAACAGCCTTCTTCCTGCTATGAATCCATACCTGATAGTAGTGGGAAATGCCATTCAAGTCTTTAGTAGTATTGATGCAGAGTTTTGTGGATGGTAAATGTTCTGTGATAGCAGGTAGGAGGAGGATTTAGGTACAGATGCAATGTCTTCTCACTAAGCCTCAGTGGATGTGAGCTTGCTATGAGACCATCATTCATTTCTATGAGATTTTACCTCCTGTGGTAACATCATCACAAAAATGATCTAGGAATCTCCTCTCTGATATTGTGGTCCTCTTTCTCTTGGAGAGCTTGCTGAGACCCACAGATGCCTGGTGCCCCCACTGTTGTGGCGGAGCTGCAGTTAGAATTTTATTGTGAATGAGGAGCGGGGGCGGTTCCTTCTAGAAGGAAGTTGAATGACAAGAGGGAATGTATCCTGTTTTCATCACCAGAGCAGAAAGGTGTAGGTATCACTGCCTTGCTCTGAGAAAGAGACTTTAGGGTCTAGTAATTTTAGTGTAATTTGGTTTTGTGCTTCAAAGGGTGATGTCTCGGTGTTGTTACATTGGCCATTGCTAATTATCACTGTTATTGACCAATCCTGCTCTGTCCTTGTGCCAGTTTAGTTTTAGCTGTTGATCTTTTAGTAAGTTTATTACAAATATGGTGGAAAATCTGCTGTGGCTTGATTTGTAAGTTAACAAATGTGAGTTTTCAGTGGACCCTCAGCCATTAAATAAAGGTGCATAGTTGCCTGTAACTGTAGGGTCAAGACTTGCTCACAGAGGTTTCCTCAAGTTCACTCTTCTTTTAATAGTATCAGATATGTCTAGGTTAATAATTAGATTCTTATGTTGTTGTTTCTTGTTTTAACCTGGTCATCTCACCCAAATGCAGAAAGTTTTAAATTTTTTTTAAAAAGTGATCTGCTGTTCTTAGGTTGAGGTTACAAATCATAAGCTGTAGTCTGAAATTCTCACTTTAGTAGGACTAAACCTTTTGTAGTTCTGGCACCACTGCATGATGCCAACCACCACATTGCGATGGCATAATAAACTGCACTAAAGGACCGAAGTTAGCAAATACTTCTGAAGAGCACGTTTATTTCTGTGGTGTTTGAATTTCCATAGTAGTTGAAGCTGGTTGAAGAGATGGACACTCTTCCTAGTCAGACATTTTTTTTTTTTCCAGGGACAGGCTCATACTGTTTTCTACTCTAGAAATGGTGTGCCTATATGTGTAGTAGACTCAAGGTGCACGGAATTTGGGACAAAGTAAAAATTTCAGTAGATTTGACTTTTATGTGAAAAATAATGTAGTTCAGTGATGGGATTTAATATTATAGGCGTGTGACAAGCCCATGTTTGCAGGTGTATGTGTATGTGTTTGTATAATATGCTCTTCTGGATTTTCTATTTAATAGAGTTGTCTTTACTTTTACTATGTTATTTTTTTTTAAGGTGTGGCTCTGACAGCAGACACTAAGGTCCAGAGGATGCCTAGTGAGTCTGCAGCACAGTCCTTAGCTGTAGCACTTCCTGCTTCTCAGTCCAGGTACTGCTGTGTTTCTTCATTAACACTTAGCTATGGGAATTTCAAGACAAAACAGTTCAAGATAAGAGCTGCTTTGAGTATTTTGAGTGTTCTAATTTATAAAACTTTTAAAGAAACTGCTTGTAGAGTCACCAGGCATCTTTTTTCTGTGTGGCTTTTTTTTTTCCTTGGATGTCATGAGAGGCGATGGGCAGAAGCTGAAACAAGGGAAATTCTGTTTAGATAGAAACAAGTGAGGCTTTGTGGGTGTCTTTTACTTTGAGGTGTAATGGGTTGCCCAGAGAGGTTGCGGAGGTTCCATCTTGGAGGTGTACATCACTCGACTGGATGAAGCCCTGTGATACCTTGTCATTTAGTAAAAGAAATTTTATTCCAATTCATCAACCATTTTCTGCCAACCTAGGGTGGATGCAAATCGGACAGCTGCTGGTGTGGGTGATATTTACAGGCATGCTGGAATATCTGAGCGTTCGCAGCCTCCTGGGATGTCCGTGGTGAGTTTGTTGCATGTCTAACGTGAAAAGTATGTAGTGTTCACCAGATTGCTACTGGATTTATTTGTGTGTTGTGTGGAGATGTCCTGACTGACTAAATATAATCATTGTTGAGATGTCAGAGTGAGAAGGCTTTAGGTTTTAGGCAAAGAGGTAAGAGTAACCTTCCTTTTAACTTACAGGCTATGGTGGAAGCTGGTGGAAACAAAAATTCTGCATTAATGGCAAAGAAGGCTCCAACCATGCCCAAACCTCAGTGGCATCCACCTTGGAAACTGTACAGAGTAAGTTACAAATGTATGACATGAACGTGTATATAAAAGTAAATGAATATTTTTATGTTCCATAAAGACCTCAAAGCATAGTTTTTCTTCTCATTCAAAAAATCAGAGTTGTATATGCACACTTTCGCCTTAAATAGGAAAGAGATTAGATTACAAACATTTTTCATTCTATTTAGTAAATTATTTTGTGAATATTATTGTCGTGGGTTCAGCTAGGATGGGGTTAATTTCCACAGCCAGGATAGGTGGACCAAACCAGCCAATAGGATATTCGATACCATACTGATGTCATGCCCAGTATATATAAGGGAGGGCTGCAGAGGGCACGAAGTTTAAAAAAAGCAGCGGCTCGGCACAACAGCGGTTAGCAGTGCATTGTATATCACTCATAATACAGATTATTGTTTCCTCTTTGTCTTTGTGTTGTTCAAGTAAACTCTCACTGTCTTAACTCATGTGGCTTTACTTTTACCTTTTTTCTCCTTCCTCTCCCCACTCCAGGGGGCTAGGAAAGGGATGAGTGAGCAGCTGCGTGGTGTTTAGTTGCCAGCTGGGTTCAAACCATGACAATTGTTAACTTTACCCTTTCATTTAAATAGGTGTAGCTGTATTGTCACAAATTCTTTCCAGAGTTTGTTTCTACTTTTCCTGTCAGATTCTTTGGTAGAGGAACTCAAAGACAAGGTGCAAAATTTGAAAGTAATAACACATGAAATAAATACTCTAGCAAAGTTAACATAATGAAATTGTCTCCAAAACCACTTTAAGGCAGTCAGTGTCTTAAGCAGCCAGACTTCTTTTACTTGCTATGAAAATGGGGAAAAAAGCTGAATACTTTAATCATGAGTTATCTCTGCAGTTTAGATTGCTTGACTTCTAGTTTTGTTTTTGGAATATCTAATTTACCTTTTAATTTTCTTAGGGAGTAATAATAGCCATTCCCCCAAAATTTCATATCATCTTTAAAAATTTTGGTTATGAGTATGGCAGGGTAGCTGAGTTGAAGGGAAGATCTCTAAGCATATGTTATGATTATTGCTGGAAATTTAAGCAATTTTATATTTTGTCTGAGAAAGGGTGAATATTTTAGGAACATTAGGCTTTCCTGATATTTAAAAATCTCATGCTCTAGTATCAGAATTGTATCGGTTTATCATTGTTCATCCAAATATAGTACCTTATGTAGGCATTTAGATCTTCAGAAGAATGCTGTGTTAGCCATTAATCTTAAGGCTAATCTCAAAAAGTAATTTTTTTAGAAAAAACTTGAGCTCAAAGTAGTATATAGGTTTTCTAAATGTGCTCTCCATAAAAATTAAGGTAAATTACATTAGAAAAAAATGGCACCAAATAAACCCATGAGAGATTTAAGGTAAGCAAATGAAAAACGCCTATTTGTTAGGAGAACTTTCTTTTCAGAGAGAGACTGTAAATACAGTTCAAGTCATTGTATTAATTCAACGTGTAAACAGTCTGTAGAGGTTTGCTGTCAAAATCCTTGCTCAACAGGACGGAAACTTCTTCAAGCAACTCAGAAATAGAAGCATAGTTTGAACACAAATGTGGATTTCATCTTACCTATTGCTTCAGATCTATGTTTTAACTGGTCTTCCTAAGCTTGGTTTGAAGTCATTTGTGAAAGACAGGGACTTAAAATAGATGAATTATTTCTTAGATTTCTCCCCTGGAAATGCCTGTTTCTATTCCTAGACTATGAAGAAATCTAGACAGCTATTTCAAATCTATGTGGCTGTGGTCTCACCTGTCAGAAGAATCCGCTTCAGCTTTCCAAAGTATTTCTGCCTTATTTCTACCTAAGAACGTCTGTTGTGTTTTAGGTCTTTTGAAATGAGCTGTATGCCTGTACATGAAATATGACATCCAGTGAAACCAAATATGGGGTTTGATTTTTAGCTGTCTGACTTCAGAGGAATTAGAGAAAACGGAAGGGCTGCAGTAAGCAGGCCATGTATTGGTAGAGCTTTTCTTGTGGGATCCAACTCCAGTATTTTGTTACCAGAAAGTTTCTAACATACTGCCCCTCGTTTAGGGAGAGGAGGTGGTGGTGTCCTTTAGAGATTATTATATGGCAATGTGATTTAACAGCCAAGATTTTATATAATTGTTCTTTATTTTTGCATAAGTACTATGCAGCACCTTGAGGAACTTGTGCTTAAATACAGTCTTTCTCTGCAGAGTTTGAAGTATTGAGCTACAGTGTTAGGAACTCTCAAAGGTTTTGAAAAAGTTACTTATAGATACAAGGTCTTTCTGTATTTCAAGTTCCCCAAGTCTCGTGTGTGACATGTAAATTTGTAGTAGTATCTTCATGTAACTACAGTAGAAATCAAGTTCTCTTCAGATCTAATTTCACATGTGACTTTTTGGGAGCATGCGTTTGTTGGTGAATACTAACCAATTCCAGTGTTGGAGAATGGATATTATATAAAGAGATGTATGTATTATATAAAAGAGATGTAAAAAGATTTAGAAAAACTTTTTTTTTTTTTTTAAGGTTATCAGTGGTCACCTGGGCTGGGTGAGATGCATTGCAGTAGAACCAGGAAATCAGTGGTTTGTTACTGGCTCTGCTGACAGAACCATAAAGGTAAGAGGTTGGAAGAAATCACTGACAAAGTTTACATGGGGTGTTTGGGTTTTTTTTGTTCTCTTGTAATTTAAAAATGCCTTCAGCAATTTCTTGGTTACTATTTACAGAATAATGAAGTGCAGAACATTTTTTTTCTTTTATTACCTAGTCATGAACTATTTGTGGAGTGTTACTACTTCTTGAGATTTAATTCTTTACGTGGTAGTAGCTGAAGAGCAAATGTTTGTTGTCATAATTTTTAACTTAAAATGCAGCAGGATCAGTTACATCTGGGCTGTTTACTCAGACTATCACTATGTAGCTTTTACCTGTCTACCTCAAAATACCTATTTTGGTGCAGATTTGGGACCTTGCTAGTGGCAAATTGAAATTGTCATTGACGGGACACATCAGTACTGTACGAGGAGTGATAGTAAGTGCAAGAAGTCCATACCTCTTTTCTTGTGGAGAAGATAAACAAGTGAAATGCTGGGATCTTGAATACAATAAGGTAAGCTGTAGTGTCTTTAATTGGAATTAATTGGTGGTGGTAAATATAAAAATCAAAGCATTTAGAATATTATTTCAAATATCCAGTTAGTGTGTATGCATTTTTTTTAATTCACCTAGGTTATCAGACATTACCATGGTCATCTAAGTGCTGTCTATGGTTTAGACTTGCATCCAACAATAGATGTACTGGTAACATGTAGCAGAGATTCAACAGCACGAGTAAGTATAGCATTGTTATGCTTTAGTATATGCCACTGTGTTTCAACATCTTCCATTTGTGAACATGAATACTTAGCAAAAGTTAACATGATTCAAGATGAAAATACTAAGACTATTTACGTTAGCTTTGTCTTCTGTTGTCTATAAAACTGAAGCCCAAATACACAAAACGGCATTGTCACTTCAGGATAACAATTTATTTCTTAATTTAGTAGGTAGACTACATATTATGCATAGGATCACTTAGTATTTAGAAGGTGGAATGGTGACTTAAAGTTATCTGTACGTCTAGAAATTCAGTGGCAGGCTCCCTGCTTCCCTTGAAATTTGCCAGCTGAGGCAGTTGTGTGATGAATCATCGGATTAAAAAAACCAACCTAAATACTACTGTTTAATCTGTAGAACCTGTGGCAAGGAATTCATGTAGTCAATGACAGTGCCTAAAATACATTGAATATGCATCTCTTACTGACCTCTGACTTGTTAACTGTGACTTCATAGATTTGGGATGTAAGGACAAAAGCCAGTGTGCACACACTATCAGGACACACAAATGCGGTAGCAACAGTGAAGTGCCAGGCTGCAGAACCACAAATTATTACAGGTATAGTGGGCATGGTTTCATAATAACATGATTAAAAAACCTAATCATTAATGTATTTGAGTAATTATGTGAGGTTCATAATGTTATCTTTATGAATTCACTCAATTTCTCTTAGTAGTTTTCTGTTGAAAATGGGCCATGCAGTGGTTATTTCACACTATTAATGGCATGTTTAAGCAAATGTAGTTATGCATTGTTTGAACATTTTTCTGCTCTTCATTTGTTTCTGGTGTTTACATTTTGTGTTGTAATTTGTATTGAGACTTGCATTTTCTGAGATACTTCACAGTTGTCCAGTACATTAAATATGAAGTTCATAATCTTTCCTATTATGTCAAAATCTAGCTTTGCTGTGTAACTACTTAGTTCTTGAACTTCAAACTGCATAAAAAGACTATTACAACTCAGCATCTTTCTTGTCTGAGGTGGCATTAGTATCATATTTTTGTAACAAGCATAATATTTTTGTCTCTTTCACATAGGAAGTTTTGGCTGCCTTGTCAAAGTAATGATGACAGAATCAATATGATGGTTTCTACTATTTTTTATTTTCTTTTCATTGTAGGTAGTCATGATACTACCATTCGGCTTTGGGATTTAGTGGCAGGAAAAACTCGTGTTACTTTAACAAACCACAAAAAATCTGTAAGAGCAGTAGTGCTACATCCAAGACAGTGAGTTTTTCTCATTCTTTTATAATTTCACAGTTCATAACATTGGGTGGTGACAGAAAGCCAATGTGAGTGATAATCTAGAATAGTAGGGCATAATAATGTGAAAAACTAATGAGCTTAGTATTCTGTAAAAATGTAGATAACAGTTGTCAAATAAGTTTTACTACACTGATTGTGCTCCCCAGGAATTGCCATTGGTGGATATTAGCAATGCTGAGAATGTCTTATATCCCACAGAATTTCTTATGTATGTGTCTTTGTTGCAGTCCTTGAGAACTCAGTGACACTAAGCTTATAAGGCTAATAATAAATATGTAACTGAATGATAGTTAACAGAAAGTGAAGTGGTTTTGTAAAATGGCATGTGTGAATAATACTAAAGGAGACACTGATTAATACAAAGGGATTATTTTTTTAATATGTGGTTCACTGCACCAGACAATTCAATCTAATTTGCTTAAAGAAACTTATTGTGAGTAGTCTTTGAAGCAGGTGTTGTTGGAAGTGCTCTGAATTTAGGTGCTATATTTTGATTCATCAACAGTTGCCTGATCGGCTAAATCCCCATTAAAACAACGAAGAAAAGGAATTTGCATAGAACTGCAGTACTTCTGCACCTTTAATCTTTGATATGCATAAATTCTGAAATTTGTCCCCAAAAAATTGTAAATATCTTACAATATGCCTGTTAAGCTATAGCAGAGAAAACCCCTAATTTTGTTTATTCTGCAAAAAAAAAAAACATTATGGTTTTAGGTTCATCAATCATACCCCTTTGAAAATAGGCTAGAAGTGTTTTTATCAAGCAGTAGTAACTGTCAGCCTAATAATTTTTTTATATTTCAGTATTTCTGTGCTTTTTAATATTCCAGTATTTTTTCCTAATTTTTTTTTAATTGAAGAATCTATTAAATGGACAGCATGTCACTTAGGCATTGTGGCAATTGAAAGTATTCCTACAGGCTTTTTATGTACTACTCAAATAACCTTGTAACTGCTTGCACATGTTAACATGAAGGAATTGATTATTTTAGGATAACTCAGTAAAACAAAATCTTCCGTAGTTCACTTTTTTGCAGTGCTTTATCCTTGGTTATGTAGTTTTAGAAGACTAGCCAATACTGCCAAACAAAACTTTTTGTTTGGTGTTTGCTGCTTTTTTTTTCCTGATACCTGAAAATTTGCCAGAATAACAACTGACAAGAACTTAATGTGCATTTTTTATATTTGTTTGCATATTAACATCCTATATGGCATAGGATTTATAAAGTCCAGATAGTTTATGGAGCAGAAAGGAAACAATAGAAATAGGTAGTTAATGACTTCATAAAATTGCCTAGTTTTTTGTGAAGTAAAAATGTCCGAAAAGCAGGTTTGGAATTACATAACTTTGCAACTAGCATTTAACAGTAGTTTCAATGAAAGGCATTTGTTATCCCTACAGCTATTTTGAAATTTAATACCCTCTACTTATTTTCTTTCAGTTACACATTTGCATCTGGTTCTCCAGATAATATTAAGCAATGGAAATTCCCAGATGGAAACTTCATTCAGAACCTCTCTGGTCACAATGCTATTATCAACACACTAGCTGTGAATTCCGATGGTGTTCTGGTCTCGGGAGGTAAAAATGCAAAATACATATTCCTGTATTGATGAGCTCTCCTTTATCTGGGCCTATAAACCTGCTACAGCATACAATTTCGTTGCATAGCGAGTAGGGCCACTTTTATCATCTTGGATGTTACTGAGCTGCATGCACAAAAATGTATTTGAAAGGACTTTTAATGTGCTGCAGGGAAGAGGTTTCCTCTTCTCAGTTGGCTGCTGCCGCAAGTCTCCAGGTCCATCCTCCATGATCTCCTGATCTTTAGTGTCCCCTCAGGAGTGGTGAGGAAATGGGAAGTTGCCTGGGAGACATCTGGTTCTTTGTTGGTGCTCTCTGTTAGTGACATGTTGATGCAGTGAGAATGGATAGAGGATACAGAAACAGCTTGCTAAAGCTTGATATAGCATGTAAACGTAAACTCCTGTTTTTATGCAGCACAGATGCATTGGTTCTCCTGTTTCAAAACTTCTTGCGCACATTTTCTGATGTGATATTTGTGTCATTTAAAAGATTAATAGCTGATCTCCAAATTGTATTTGGCGCTGTGAATCAAAACCATGTTTATTCAGTAATATATGCTCAAGCGTTGTGAAATTAAGAAACTAGCCACTTGGCTCCAGTGCCTGTGGGAAGGTTTTGTGTCCATTCTGACACATCAGTTCTTTCACTCAAAAGTTTAAAGAATTTAATAATCATGTGATACATTAGAGTATTGTTAGTGGTCTGTGAGCCCCCCAGAGTCTTGAAACTACTAGTTTGTATTCACGTATCTATGTTGTGGGGCTGGAGGAGAATATTGAATGCTTACTGAATGCATCAAATAATTTTATGTAAGAACACTTACCTCATATTGCAGATAGCATTTTTCTATATATTAGTTACGCAAGCACTGTAGTAAAAAATCTTTTGTGGTTCGTATGTGTTACTAAAACCATAATCCGTGATGATTCTAAGAGTTTTATGTTTGTACAAGATGAAGTACATATGTAGGCCTTTTTTAGTGACAAGCTTTTTTGAGAGTAGCTTCTAGAAATCCCAGTTGGATTCAGATCTCGTTAAGGCATTGTGTCTACATAATAGGGAGACAGTGTGTTTTTAATGTAATGCTGTTATAAACAGGAAATGGGTAAACAGTGTGGAAAAAGGAAGTGCTAATTTTACAGCTTGAGAGCTGAACTCTAGAGGAACAGTCCAAGACTGCATGGGAAAACAGAGTTAAAGCAGGATTTTAAACACAAATCTCTAAGGTCCTAGACCCAGCTGCTTAATCACGAGATTGTCCTGGGATAGCTGTAGCAGTCAGAGGAAAGTGAATTAAGAGACTAGACTGTATTGCTCCACATAACTTGCAGAACCTGAGTTTTTTCCTTCTTTGTTTTGCTTGTTAAATATTTTGGGTAGTTGTAGCAAGGATGGGACTCAATTCACAGCATCACAGGTGATAAGGCACATTAAGATGGGTTCCATGAGTTTGCTGGAACAGATAATTATGAAAAACCTTTCTGTGTTTGTAGCCAGAGCATAACAAAAAAGAAAGTAACAGTTACATTACACTTTGGAATGCTGAAATGTGTTTGGTCCCATTTGGTCTTAGGTGCCCTTCGTCTCATTTGATACAGAATGTCCTGTAGGGTAGGGATGTGGAGTAAGATGGAAATGTGCTAAGCTGGAGTTGGAAGATAACAAGGGAAAGCTGACAGTATAATTAGCTATGTTTTCAAGTATGTATAAAGGGGACCCTTGATTTTAAAATTTGGATAAAGCTGTATTTGACAACTGGCACATTCATAGCAAGAGCAAAAACTTGACAGAATACTAATACTTAATTCTGTAATATTTTGAAGACACTTCTAGAAGGTCTTTGTAGGACTTTTTTGTGTTAGTAGTAGTTGAGAATTTAGAAAAACTTGTTCCTTCTCCACATAAAGAACCCCAATTGTTATAGTAATATTATTTGTGACTTTTAAAAAAAGTTAAAATTTGAATATTGATTTCCCCCTCCTTTACATCCTCATGCTATCTATAGCAACTTCAAAGAAGTTGATGCTGAATTAGGATAAGTTGAGGTTACCTTATTTTACTGTAGAAACAACCTGCTTTAAACGTCTGGATTTCTTGTCTAGCTGGCAGCTGTAGAAAAAATCTCAGTAGACCTGTTTTGGCTGGGTAATGCTTTGGGAGGGGGTTGGGTTTTTTTAGCCAAAAAATTGCTTTGAGAGCATCCTTCTGAACACAGAGTTCAGATTGCTGTGAATACCCTGTAGCTGATGCCAGTAGCAGTAATAATGGCAGTGGTTTAAACTGCATTTGAAATAGAACCTCTGCAAACATTAAGCCTACTTCCCATTACAGAATCCTTAATGTCTGTAATCTGTTTGACAGGATGATACCTCTTTATTCAGTTTTAGTGGAGGTTACTGAACAGGGAGCTTGATATTCAGAATACCTGTCCTTACTGTGCTTCCAAAGCAACTAGCCGCAATTGCATTATAATGTAGTATATCACATCGGATGCAAAACTGGATGAAATCCTGAGGAAGTTTCCAGCAGTCTTCTTAAATGAGATCAGACTTTCTTAACTAAGAAGAAAACCAGTAGAAAATAGGAGAACTGGTAGGGTGTACTGAGCTATTCTACATGAATGTTATAGCTGATGTATCCCTGATGTATTAATTAGTTGTTTGTGATACTGTTTTCAGAAAACGAGTAGAAATTAACTGGTTAAAATACTATGTTTGTTTGTTTGCTTTAGCTGATAATGGTACTATGCATCTTTGGGACTGGAGAACTGGATACAATTTCCAGAGAGTACATGCAGCTGTACAGCCAGGCTCTTTGGACAGTGAATCAGGAATATTTGCTTGTGTTTTTGACCAGTCAGAAAGCAGATTGCTAACTGCTGAAGCTGATAAAACCATAAAAGTATACAAAGAAGACGAAACAGCGGTATGTCAGAGTGTCTTTTTAATATATTTTCAGGAAACCACAAAATTTTAAACGAACGTTATGCATTTGTAAAGGACATGCACAGACTTGTGTAATCCATTGTATTTGAAGTTTGAAAGCAGCGTGTACATAATAATGTTAAGAGGACAGCAGCTAGTTTCTGCCCTCCTAATTTATTATTATATGCTATAGTATAAATAAGTGTCAGGTCTAACAACTCTTCTGCAAAAGCCCTTTGTGATAAAGTTTGGAAAAATCTTAATACAATAGTGTACATTGTGTTTTGAAGCCAGCAGGGGACTGCATGTGGCTATATTGATTAAAACACAGGAACTAGCAAAAAGATTACATTTTAAAGATTTATTGTTCTTCTGTTTATGATCTAGATTAGTCATTTGCCTTGACAATTTTTAGCATTCAAACTGTTTTTTTTCAAATCTGAATCCATTTACTAATGGAGAAGACAATAGATTATTGTATACTTTATCAGTGTATATCTTCAATATAAAGAATACAAGGATTTTTATTAAACCTTGGGATTTTTTGCATTGAATTAGACTTGGAACAACTCTTAGATACAAAGGAATAGGGAATATTTTGTCCATTTACAATTGGACAAACAGTAGACTCTCTGGCATCTGTCAATGCTGATGTAGACGCTGGAAGAACTGTCTGTGGAATTCTTGTTCCTGTCCTTTGGTCACTACAATGTTGTTTCTGAAATGCCATTGGCAACCTATTCTTGTCCTTGCTGCAGGAAAAAACAAATAAAACAAAACCAGAACAAGTCTTATCATGTCCTAAAGACAGTGGGATGATAGAAAATTTCATTTGGATAAGTTAATTACATAATAGATTAGGTAATTACAATGTTATCTATGAAATAGAGTATATATACTATGGGAATAATATTTTAAACCTTAATTACAAGTGAATTTCAAGTGAAAAACAGTCCTTAAGATTTTTCTTTTTTCCCTGTAGACTGAAGAAACTCATCCTGTCAGCTGGAAACCAGAAATTATCAAGAGAAAGCGATTTTAGTGCGGCAACATACTTATGCTGTAATTTTGCTTTGGCTTTCCTGAGGGTGTTCAGTCGCATTTTGTTCTGCCTAGAACAGCAGAGCAGGAAGTCAGCTAAGTCATTGCTATTTCAATATGTTTTATAATAAATTTTATTTCTCTTCCCGTTTGTCTTTTTTGTTTGCGTGAACCCAGCAAACCAGTTGGAGCTGTTAACTTTCTCTTTGTGAAGCATGTGTAGTTCATGAAAAGGATAGATGTGCAGGTGGTTACTTTTTATGCATCTATTGAGTGTAAGCCTGGAAATGCTTTGGTGAGCCAGGTTTTCTGAAAGACCCTGCTTGATTCCAAATTTCATGGCAAATTTATGCGTAGCAGCCATCTACTGGAAATTTCTTGAGTGACATTTTTGGATTTTAGACCAGTATTGTTTACTGTACATATGCTAAGTATATACTGTAATGGAACAGAATACTAAATTACAGAGTAATAGAGCAATCAAGGAGCAGGACAATATAATAATAATAATGTAGTTTGCTTTATATACACAGCCATTGAGCATTGCCAGTGCTGTGCTATTGAATGAAATGGGTCTTCAAAGTGTTTATTTCCCTGGGACAACTTTCATATGCAACTACTCATCTTCACTCATTTCATTTCAGAATGGACTTTCTATAGCAAGGACCACTGTCAAGTTGTATTATTCACAGTCACTACAGGGTTAGGACCAGTTGACTTTCTTTGTAAATTTCCTATTTGTTTTTTCCAGTTATTCAAGGCATTCATGATGTTAGAGTACAGAGAAGTCTAAAACAGAGAGTAAAAGCTCTAAAGTCATTCCTGCCTGAATTTTACATGTTGCTGTCTCCCCATGATCTTATGAAGGAATTTAAAATAAATTTTAAAAACATAGTACCAAAAGATAGGGACAAACCTTTCATTGTGTTTACAAGCAGTCACATAACAGGCACTAAACATGTAAGCCTCCTGGCTGCAGCTTATTTTCGATGTCTGTAAAGCACTTTCTCTTCACAGAGGGAGAAAAGCATTAAGTCATTGAGCCATTCAGTGGGCAACTCCACTAGTGGTGGTAATAGCTGCAGTGGCAAGTTCTATGCTGGGTAGATGCTGAAAATTATTCTGTGGCTGCAGCATTGAGAGCAAGCAGTTCACAATAATTATTTTTGTTCTCTGCTGGTCTGACTTCTTTCAAATCTGGGATTTATGTTAGAGAAATGACAGTTACTTGCAATGTAACTTACAAAAAGCTAGTAAAATTAAGTGTTGTTTATATTATGAGAATTTTGTCTTGTCTTTTGTGATGCGCAGGATGTCTTGTATTTATAAATTGACAATGTCATTTTAAGGGAGTCCATGTTGCATAAATAACTGAATTTTGGTTGACAACTGTTGTCTGAAGCATCTACACAAAAAAGGGAAGGGGAGTATTTGTTATTTACAAGTTGGATTAAACATCTTTTACTGGGATGATAATTTGGATTTTTCTAGGTCTTTATTACAGCTGCTTTCATTTTAACTAATGTAACAGAGAGAAATACAGGTTGTGGCTTGTGTGTATTTTAATGCTGCTGCAGATGTTTAATTCCAGAAATCGATGAAGGTGTTAGTGTTACAAAGAATTTTCTTGCTCATGGTCAAATTCTCTATAGGATACCAGAATGGAGATGAGCTTCCTTGAAAAGGGGCAGGATTGCTGTGGAGTTTTTGTTTTGTTTTGGGTGGGGTTTTTTTAGAAGTGTCTATTTCTTTTGAAAATTTGGAATCAGGAGGGGGAAGTTAGGTTTTGGCTCACAGTTCTAGCACATCTTCTCTCTACTGGCACTTTCCTTTAAAAACCATGTTATGCCACTGTTTATCGCTTTGAAGAGAGTTCAGAAAGCCTCCTGCAGAACCTGTGTTTCTTCCCTGGACTTATGAGGAATCTGCTAGCATGGGGCAGTGGTTGCCAGGGCATAATTTTTGTGCCCTGGGTAGAGATTCAGTTTGCAAATTAAAGGCTATGCACTATTGTTTTGAATAATACTTCTCCTTTTTGGATCGATAATATTCTGTCCCAGTTCTAAGTGTGATTTTTTTTTTTTTTTTTAATTGTATTCTTTAACATTTGCTTTGCCTGTTCATTTCCTTCCCAGCAGTTTTTTCTTCCACTTGACAGTCATGTGAATAACATCACATATGCTTCTCTATTTATGACACATCAACATTATCAGAATTTGTTTAAGTGCTTCTCTAGTGCAAAGTAAGCCTACCTAGATAGTGAGTTGTGATACACATATATCTGATTGTGTAGGTTACACAGTGACATTAGAGTTCTCCATGTAAGGCATAAGGTGAAGCAAAACAGGAGGATCTGGTCTGTTGGATGTATTTTCTTTGCTTCTGGAAAGAGTCATGCTGCAATGTTAGTTAATCTTGAACAGGAGTCTAAACTCAGAAAATAATTATTGTCAGTTATCTCAAAATTTGTTGTTGTCTTCTGTATATGATCAAATCATACACATTTCTACCACGAACCTTGGGTTTTGTTTTATACTGTACATAACTGCAGAGAAGTAAGAAAATGGTTTTTTGTTTGTAACATAATGCAAAAAAGTGTAACTGGTAAAAATCGATAATTTTAAGACCACTCTTTGCTGTGTACTAAAGCATACAATGTAAGTTGTGCAGCTATAATGCTGTCATTTGCTGGCAGCATCAAAGTTGTGCAGAACAGTTTGTCTTTGGCAACCTAAAGGCTTACAGAAGTACATCTTTAATAGCCAGTTTCATTTTAGTCCTGTTAGATAAGAATTAAAGTGCTATACCTGATTTAAGTGACAGCAATTTAGCCATCAATAAATCCTTCAATACAATATGATTTCATGTCTCTTTTCTGTTTAGGGTTTTGCAGTAAGAAGAAAAAAATTAACTAAATATCTATTGAAAGTTAAAGTAATTTGGGATTAAAGCTGAGGACTGTTTCCCATGGAACAGTAACAAACATCTTGCCAGATCAGCTGCAAATATCTCAGTAAAGGAGAGAGAAAGTACTGATGGCTATTTTATGAAGAGCTTCCTACCTGCATGAAGGGGTTAATTAGCAAAACATGCAGAATTGCTTATTAATTTTCTCTAATGTGTTTTTTTTAAAAAAAAAACCTTGAAACCTCTCTGGACTTAAGTAAGGTTTAGGATAGGTTCTGGATGGGAGCTGGGTGGGTGGAAAAAGTTTAATTTTGGTGTTTCTTCCTGAGAGCATACTAAAGGAATATTTCTGTCCATGGTGCATAACTGAAAATTTGGTCACAATAAAATAAATGGAAGTTTTATATTTGATTTCTGAAGTCAAGATTTCACTTGGTGGGGTGTTTTCTTTTTGCTTTTTACCACAAGTGAGTTGGAAAAACTACCAGTCTGGCACATCATCTATGCAAGTATCCACACTAGGTGCATTGTTTTGTGCACAAGATTCATCATTCTTTTTTAGATGAGGCTTCTAAGTTTTTATTACTACACCTAAGAAAATGGTGAGGATTTGGAAATTAATGAATGACGGTAAGCCTGATCAGCTGGAAAAGGTCAACCTGCAACTTTGTTTTACAAAATTTAACACTAGACTAGCAGGACTTGAAATTAGCATAAACATGACTTTGTATGGAAGCTGTTCCACAAGCAGTATAACACAGCTGGTGAATCACTTCATTCCTTTGAAAGCAAACAAGTCTTCAGCTGAAATGAACTTGAAGGCTGTGTGAAGAGAGGTAAACTTTTTGACTTGGTTTTTGTCTGTAGTTCAAAAACTTGGCAGGCAGGGAACTACAAATTGCACTGGTGGTCATTTAGGTAGAGCTTGTCACTTTGGGAGGCTTCATCTGATGCCTCTTTAATGGCAGCAGCTAAGAACCAGTTTTCTGGCTTTTACACGTTGAAGCCTTAGAAATTTAATTCTGTGCTTAGTAGTACAGAAGTTGGCTGAAAACTGGCAAAAAAGGATGAAAAAGAAATGGCTATCCCTGTCTAAAGATGATCTTTTCAAGAACTTCAGTGCATGGAGGGGAATTTGCCTTTCTTGTTTTGATTTTGAGTGAGGTTCTGTAAGCTCTGATTGCAGGGCCAGCAAAAGGTAATTGCTACTGTGAACACTTTCACATGTGAGTTTTTTCCTGTGCTTTCTTGTATCAAAGTTCATCAGGAGTCATTCATTATTGTAATTTCATCTAGGATGTGTCAGAAACTTGAAAAATATGAGCATAAGCATTCATAAATTTTGATGTTGGAAATTACTTGAGAGGTTTTCCAGCTAAATGACCAAATCTAGCCAAGAGAATTTTTAATTAGTATGTATTTTACCAATCGCTATAAAGCAGCAGACATTTTTAAAGATGTATGAAAAACACTGTAGGGCTTGCTTTAGATGGGAACTGGAGTTTCTAGATTTGAGCTTGTTTTTTCCAAAATGTGCTCTTGAAAATCTTTCTCAAGATTTTGACCTGTTGCAGGATCAACCCCTCAAATGTTACTGTTTTCCCATGCTATTTGTGTTGAAACTACGTAGTATTGGCTGTGTAATGTTTAGCTGTGAACCCTAAAGTCAGTAACATGTTAACTTCCTTCAGGTGCATGTTATCACCAGGCTTTTGTTAACCTTTCTTCAGGGTGTTTTGTTTTGAATATGAGTACATAAGCCCCAAATGTGTATCTATCTAAAGCATGGATTAACTGGGGCATTTGCCTGCAAATTACACCTCAATGTTACAAACAATAATTGAGCTAAACAATTGTCTCTCCAGGTAAGGAAGACCAAAATCACTGACAAGAAAACTACAGCTGGAAGTGAGAAATCTTGTTTGCACAGACTTGGAAAAAGTCTGTATTTTTTTCTTTCCTCAAAAAGCCCCACAACTTACATTTGAAAAGTACAGATAATATGTGTGAAACACTTGTTTCTGCCAACATTTTTTTGCAACCACTCTGCTTCATTTTTATGGAGAGCATGTGTCCTTGCAAGACATGTCATGTTTACTCTTTCTGCTGCAGTAACAACTCTTGGACTTTTGGATGCTGCAAATGTGTCTTTTTTTTTTGTCCAGCTGATGCATTGCTAAGAGGAGTGCTGAAGGGTTAAGCCCTCCAGAACAAGGGAGAGTCAATGCAGCATCAGTATGAATTACAGATACTAAGGGCTACGCCTAGAGAAGAGAGAGACTTCCGAGAGACTAGATAAGAAAGAGCTGTAATTAACTGAAATCTCTCAGGGAGGTAAAAAGGACAGTGGAAAAACTAAGCCTAGAAGAGACCAGAGCTATGACGTGAATGGAAATATTTGAAAACAGGCTACATTTACCTGGCAGGCTGGAGGAGAAGGAAGTATTTCTGGATTAGATGAATGCTGCATAGATATGAAAGAAGAGAATGGAGGAGAATAGTGTGCTGATGTGGGGGCAGTCACTGGTGAAAATGAAAACATGGACATCCTGATGCAAATTCTTTTGACAGCAACCTATGAATGTTTTTTGAAGAAGTGCTGGTATTGCATGTATCTGCACGTTCCGGTACACTCATGCTCTGATGTATAACTCAAGATACCTTAGAAAATTTCTTTGGCACATGAAAAATAGCAGAGCAATGTAGAGTGAGGAGTCTGGAGGGTTTCACTGGTGCAGTGGGATTTTTACAGAGGAAGCACTTGCAAGTACAAGTCTAAACAAGGCTTAAGAGTAAAGTGTGAAGAGTGAAGCCAAAGTTTTTGTTGTGAATAGCTTAAAAAGATAGCGAGGCTGATTTTACAATTGATTGAATGTAAGGATTACCATACAACACCAAGTCTCCTTCTTTCTGATGATCAAATGGTGAGCCACAGAGTATCATGCTGACAGGGTGCATTGCTGTTGGAAGACTCATGATAAATAAGGGTGTAGCTTGTGCAATCAGAAAAATTTCTGTGCCGTATCCAACAGTATTTTCTTTTTCACTAGGAAAAGACACCACAAATCTTAACACGACTCAACTGTTTTGAAGTAAATCCCCTTAGCAAGCAAGCTTCCTGCATTGACAATTAGAGATCTGCTCTCAATAAAGCAGCAGTATAGAAGATGACTAGAAAAATTCAATACAAAAATTTGAACATGGCTTCAGCTGCCAGATGAGTCAAATTTCATGCCCTGTAAGTATATTAATTCTTTCCTGCTCACTCAATTTCTTTTCTTCCCATGCAACATGGTAACGAACATTCTTCTTTCAAAGAAAACTTGGCAATGCAAACTTACTGGACTCGATCAATTCTGTTCTATTTTGGAACTGAATACCCCCGTGAATGAGTTTTGTCATTCTATGTTGCTGTAATTCAATGTTTAACAGGAAATTCAAAAGTAACTAGCAAGTCAAACTTGTCATGGTAGCTAAATGAAATTATAGATAAAAATGCTTGCTGCTAATTAAAACAAATGTAGTGAGATGCAGTGTATTTATCTTCCTGAGCAAACCTATTTGTTTAATTTGTAAGTGTCCTTTATTTACCTAAGGGGCGAGGAAACCGCTTCTGGTGTTACCCAGTTTCTTAGTGGTGTTGGTACTTGCGGTTGCCAGGTCAGTGATCCAGTTTTTCTCCAGCCATTAAAATGGCACAGTGTGTTTCAAACTTTAACGCCCTGAAGAAAAAGTTCATGTGCTTTCCAGTAACATAGATAGCCCTGTGGTCTATAGCAGTGCATTTTTTAAAGCAGTGTTCTCTCACACAGGTTTCAATTTCCCCTTGACTTTTTTTTTTTTTTTTTTAGGCAACTGTAGCCTTTAATGGGGAAAACACTGCTAAGAAATTGGAAGGTATCTCTAGCCTGTGTCTCAAGCCTGATTAATTATGACCTGGTAGTTCCTTTCTTTTCTTCCTTTCCCCCAAACTTGTCCTGGCCTTCTTTCATCAACACCAGCCCTGTGGACCCTTTGAGATCCTCAGCTGTTCTGGAGGGCTTCATGTTGTCCAGGCACAGTGTGCAGAGCTATGGATTGCTCTTCCAGGTCCCCCCCATGGCTCTGCATTTCTGCATCAAACACGGTGACTGAACTATGCAGTGGGAGTGTTTTGTGGTGGAAAGTTGTTCTCTGAGGCGGGGGAAAAAACACAATAAAATCTTATTTTCTCTCCTGATAGGCAACCTGATGTTGACAGATGACTTCTCCCTCTGTCCTCCCATTTCTTCTCATCCCACTTGATTTTTCTTCTAGTGATAGAGCACACAATGTATAAGATGTCCCAGTGGTTGCTAGGAATGTCCCACACTGGTCTTAATAACAAAATCTGACAATTTTTATGTTCTTCACAGAATAAAGGCAAGTGGTAAAGCCTAAGACTGAATAAGAGACACGCCAAGGAAACCAAAACCAAAGATGCTCAAGTAAATCATGCCCGTGAGCTTTTTCTCTTTAACCTCCTGTTCTGCTCAGCATCATGCTCAGTAACAATTTATTATCCTCAGCTTACTCTAGCATAAGTTGACACTGACTCAGCTGAGGTTGTCCTGGCAAGTGCTTTGTATTGGTGAAAAAGAGCAGAGGAAGATGTGGAGGAAAGCCAAAATCTGTTAGTGAAAGGCTGTCCACCTTGTGATGGAAAAATGAGTAGCTTCTCTCTAAGTGTTTCACATAGTGCTCTTTACTATTCTTAATTTCTTAAACCCCATAAAAAGTTGCTATTAACAGTGTAGTAAAGAGATCTAGTATTGCAGGTAGGATAGGTCTTAAAATCGTGGACAGCATTTCTAAACTGATTTTAAAAATTGTGTCCTTGGAATATCCCAGGACATAGAAGGCTTGTAATAACATAGTATCTCCTACTATTAGAAAATATCAGAAAAAAAGCCACTGTCCATAATGGTCACAATGAGGAAATGGGAGAACTTTCTGCTCCACAGCATACTGCATCTCCACCCATATCTTTGAAGGAAAAAAAAAAGCCTGAATGTAGTTCTGTTCAAAGAGAAAACGGAAGGGGTCCTGGGGTGGGGGTGTGTTTAGAAAATGAATGGCCAGAACACAAATATGCACGTGCTGTAAATGTATGCCTTACATTGCGTTTGTACTGAGGCAGTTCATTTGAAACCACTGTGATGATAACTGATATCTACAGAGAGGCGCGTTGGATGTGAAAAACAAAACCGGTGATTATCACCAGTTGGAGACACCTTACAGTTAACCACCAGGAGACAGCACATTTTAAGATAACACAGCTGTTGTCATTCATACCTCAGGGCAATACTATGTTTTCACACTGTCCTAATTTTAAGGAGCGTCAGATTGCACATTTTTTAACATGGTGCATTTCTCTGGTGTAGACAGGGCTAAAGCAATATGTGGTGGAATTTAGAAATCTTCCCGTATGAACAACATACTTTGCCAAGAACAGGAAACCTTATGTTCTTTCATCTTTTCTCTTCCATGGTTTTTATTGAAAGGTTTTCCTGCACGTTCTCACATGCAGTTCATGTAAAGCCACTTCTCTCCCTCAGCAGAAGAGAAACAAAATTAGTACTAAGCAAGAGAAGGTAAAAGACTTTACCTGGGATGGATTAAAAAGTATTAGCTTTACTTTTTGTTGGTGAGCAGATAGATGATTTTTAAGGTCCCTTCCAACCCCAACTATTCTCTGATTCTCTATTTCCAACCCCCCTGCCATGGGAAGGGACACCCCCTAGACCAGGTTGCTCAAAGCCCCAACCAGCCTGTCCTTGAATACTTGCAGGGAGGGGGCATCCACAGCTTTTCTGGGCAACCTGTTCCAGTGCCTCACCACCCTCACAGGGAAGAACTTCTTCCTTACAGCTAATGTAAATCTACCCTCTTTCAGGTTAAAGCCATTTCCCCTTGACCTATCACTACATGCCCTTGTAAAAAGGTTCCTGTCTGATTTTCCTGTAGAACCCCTTCAGGTACAGGAAGGCTGTTATTAGGTCTCCTTGGAGCCTTCTCTTCTCCTAGCTGAACTCTCTCAGCTTGTCACAGCAGAGGTGCTTCAGCTCTCTGGTCATTTCTCTGGCCCTTCTCTGGCCTTGCCAACAGGTCCATGTCCTCATGTTGTGGGCTGCAGAGCTATACACAGTACTCCAGGTCAGGTCTCACAAGAGCAGAATAGAGGGGGAGAATGGCATCCCTTGACCTGCTGGTCAGGCTTCTCTTGATACAGCTCTGGATGTGATTGGCTTTCTGGGCTGAGAGTGCATATTGCTGGCTCGTATTTGGTCTTTCATCCACCAACAACCCCAAGTCCTTCTCTGCAGGGCTGCTCTCAATCCACTCATTGCCCAGCCTATATCTGTGCTTGCGATTGCTCTGATCCATCTGCAGGACCTTGTACTTGGCCTTGTTGAACTTCATGAGTTTCACATGGGTCCACCTCTCAAGCCTGTCAAGGTCCCTCAGGATGGCATTTCTTCTCTCCAGCATGTCAACTGCACCACAAAGCTTGGTGTTGCTGACAAACTTGCTGAGGGTGCACTTAATCCTACTGACCATGTTGCCGACAAAGAATTTAAATATTGCCACACGTTAAACTCTGATAAGACCCTTGCAAAAATGTGTTTGATATCTCACCTTTTTAAATTGATTTTCAGTGTCTTCAGATTTCCTTAGGCTGCTGTAAGTTCCCACTGTGCTGAGGCTGATTAGGACACTAGTGTAGCAGAGTAAAATTCTGCTTTTCTCCTTCCTAGGCACACCATGTCGTCTTCCATCCTCAGCCTGCCCCTTCCAGGGGATTGGGAGGTGGTGGGCAGAAGCCCAGCCGTGACCATCTCCTCCCCAGTCAAGAGCTCTGCCCCTTCCTCCAGTCATGCCTGAAGCCTGTTTAACTGCTGTTTGTAGATGAGCAGAATAAAAGGATAATCCATTGTTTCCCTCCTGTGCACCAGAGACCATCAGGGATGTGAACATATTACACGGAAAGAAGGAATATTTGGGTTTTTTTTTCCTTTGGTGTTTAGAGCAAGAAAGGGAACACCTGCTGGAAACACTGGAGCCATGTTTATAGGGTCATATCTTCTAAAATTCACTGAGGAGTTTTTAGAAATGTGAACTTTAAAGCCGCTTTGCTGACAACTTTGTTGTTTCTCCCGTCTGAAAGCACTGCAACAATAAAAATGTCTGTGATCTATCATAGGCCACAATGAGCACTGAGTGTGGAGTTAGCATTTTCATGTGCTTTCCTCCAAAGAGTTTGATGTAGTTTTTTGGCTTTGGAACAGAACTGGGCAGCATTGCTGATTCACTCCATTGAGTTTATAAATTTTATTGGATGAGATCAATGCTGTTCAGGGAAAAGAAACTCTACAGCTGAATACAAACTGTAGCTGGCTTTGGTCACTGCCTCCCTACAGCAATCACTGTCGCTAGCTAACAGACAGCCTGAGCAGTAACTAAGTGTGGCATGATGGGATCCTGCTCCTATAGCTATGACTATAGCACTGTATGACTAGAGTTATCTGCAAAGCTTGTTCCTTACAAATTGTGGCGTCTCTGGTGGTTGCTAGGATGGTTTTGCATCTAGGCTGCTAGTCCAAGATGCAAGTGTTGAAATATTTTTGCTGTTCAAAAATTGTTTTCCCATAGGGACGAGGGTGGCCTAACCTGGGGGCGATGTTCCAGGTTTGGAGGTTTCCTTACAGGTACAGAGATAGACCCACCTGTGTTGCTCCATACGTGTTTTATCTCGTTTCCCTTTCCCAGGGACAAGTGGCAGTGACAGCAGCTTCGGCAGGGCAGTGTCAGGTATTTGGAAGTGCACCCAGCTGTTTAGGCTGTTTGCTGCCTGATCATCTGTTGCCTCTCCCCTCTGGGAAAGGGGTAGTAGGAGGCCAAATGAAACACGTGCCAGATCCAGTCAGGCCACTGCTTTAGCCTGCACTGCCAAACTTAATTGGGGAACAGATATCCACCAGGCACCTGGGAGAGACAGTCTGGCCACAGCTGATGTCTGTAATAGCACAGCTTCCACTGAAAAAGCCCAGCCCAGTCTCCCATTTCATTAAAAATGTGAGATCTTTATGTCAAACCTAGCATGCTCCACAATCTAACAAACTGATTTGCATGACAGACTTTGAGATGAAAAAATAAAGTATATGCGCATTCCTGAGGAAATAAATTTTGGGAAGCTAAGATTGTGAGTTTGTGACTCCTATTTCACATTCTTTTTTTCTCATTTTAAATGACGCATCAGGACAGCAATCCTGTGAGTTGTGCTGTGTGTGTGGCAATCTTTGCTGCTGCATCACATAACAGGAGGAGGAGAGGAAGCGTTGCTTGTATATGCTCTGCTTTGAAGTCTTCTTTGCCTTGCCAAAATCTCTTCATGGGCATTTTCTCCATATCTGGCTCATTGGAGCTATGCATTTGTTTTCCATTAGTTGCCTCAGTTAACATGATGAGTTTCTTTCTCATTATTCTTAAATATGGCATTTTAGATGAAAAAATAGCACACTCCTTCAATGGTCTGGTAAATTGTTGGAAGATGATTTGCTCTCTGCCTCATGCTCTTCTCACTCATTTCCTTTCTGTTTTTCTTTGTTTCATTCCTTTCCTTTGAAACGGTCTTTCCCACCAGCACACCAAGTTTAATGAGTTTTCATATATGTTGTGCTGCACACAAACTGTTTCTTCCACTGTAAGCCCAAGTCTGCCATATACTCTCTCAGGGAGAGCCCTCTGTGCTGGGAACAGGACACTGGAGGTATCAGGGACAAGAGGATGATAAGTAAAAAGACTAAGGAGTGATTAAGAAGCAGCATTATCATCTTTTAAATATCTGTCTCAGCTGGTTGCTGACTCACTTTCCATCTATCTCTACATTTCCCACATCTGTTTGGGGGTTTTCTCCTTTAGCAGAAGAAAGTTAAATAAATAAATAAATCACCTTGCACAAGAGAATGATTGTTGAGAAATAATGCTGAAGTGAGATTTTTCATGTGCTCTTTGTGTCCTATAAACCCACCACAGAAGTAGGACCATAGGATCAAGCCTTCCAAATTTCATACTATAAAGCTTCCTCTATCCCTTAATTTTTCCTCTTTTCCCCTTTGCAAAGATTTAAGCCAACAGATAAGTCTTGCCTCGTAGCCCAAAGGTCGATAAATCCACCCAACATACACTTGTGGGGAAATTAAAAAGTTACATGGTCCTCATGGCTGCATTTTCTAGAATGCCTTTTCTCTGCCAGTATTTTTGGTCATAAGCCCTTTGCAGCAAGTTCTGCAGTCATATTTGTGCCTTGAAGCTCTACTAGTAATAACAGGGGAGTTGATTTCTACCATACTGAGCAGTTTCATTTTTCAAAGTGTATTCAGTTACAATCAGTTAATATTAATTGAGGTGAGGCAGACAGAGAAGGTAAGCAAGGCGCGCTGGGGTGGGATTTTTCATTCCTCTTAAAATGTTCTAACAGCATCAATGTACTGCTTCTTTCTTTCATGTCCTTTTCCAGCTCAGGAAGTGATGAACTAAGGGATCGATATTTGTTCTGTCTAAGTGCCTGTTTAAAATTCCAGTTCGAACCATTTTCTCATTTTTATGCTCCTGCCTTTTCTCCACATTTCTTCAAAGTGGGAAAAATCCCCAGGCTCAGATACTAGTCCAAGTGTTTTGTCTTTCTAACAGAGAGGTCAAATAACGTGAAGTGGCTTCTGAACTTGGGCATACAAAATCTCCCTGCATTCCAGGGCTGCTTTAGATCTAAGTTTTGAAGGCAGAATTGCACCTTCCAGCATTTTGGTGAGGCTTTTTAATACCTGAATATGCAGGGGGAAAGCCAGGCAGGAGTTCATAGAGGAACAATTTAGTAGGAGATCAAAGTCTCCCAAGAGAGGACCTTAACACTCCTTCTCCTTCCCCAAAAGATACTTATTTTCCTAATGATCTCCCCTCCTGGGGGGGAGTTGCTCACCTGTTATATGCAACAGTTGGACGTTCTCAGATATCGCACCTTGCGGCCCCGTGACTTGGGTGTGTGGGATTATGAGCTGCAGTCCCTGGGCTGTCACCCCTGTGCCTGCTTGGCCATGGTGCCCCGGCCAGAGGCAGCTGTTGGCCGGAGCCTGCCTACATCCCAGCCCATTGCAATTCACTGTGTGGTTTAGTAATACACATAGAGGCAGTTAAGGATAACTCACAGGAGCGTGAACTGGAGCAGATGAAATGCTGGCCTGGATCTTGTTCTGCAGCTGCAGGGCAGCGACCCGTGCAAAGGAGGAGCAGAGAGCGGGGAGCAGTAAATCACATGCTGCTGCTGTGATGGCTAGGCATCCTCTCTGAACATTTTTCTCTGCCACAACTTACTCTTCCTGGAGCTCAGGTAATTGCCCTTGCACTTGTTGAGATGAGTTTCAATACCTTTCCCTGTCCTTAACCTTGCCACTTCACCATTTATTCCTTGTTTCATGATTGACTGTGTTTGAAATTGGACACGGAGACATGTACGAGTGGAAAACCAAAGGCCAGGTCCCAGATTGTGCTGTTACACACTATTAATGGCAGGGCTGGCAGCCAGCGAGTTCACTTCGTTATGATAACCCCAGACTAGACAGCACAAACCCTGACAATTTGGTATTATTTTCTGAAGAAACTATTCCAAGTCTATTTTCTAGTGGGGAGAGAAGACAGTGTTTTGGGGGGAAGGAATAACTTTCTTTAACTGTCGAGCAAATACAGAGTGTCTGCCTAACATGCACTATGCATATCCAAGGAAATGTAGGCAAAAAAGTTTACTTTGGAACTTAGTGGACTAAATCCTCTCCCATTAGAGTAAGTGGGAGATTTGCCATTCACCTCAGTCAGGCCAACGTTTCACTCAATACTTCTAACATACATTAGTATATGTTATGATAATTCATGAACGAACTAAAACAGTCCCTGCAGAGGATATATGAGGATTGTTCTTCTCTACCTTGGGGGGAACAATCGTCATTTTTTGCTTACTATATAATCAGGTCCTTGGAAAGAAATATGGGTGGGAGAGTCTTTACCTCATCAATGATACATACTTTACCTTGTATCTCTCCTTTCTATAATCCATCAACAGCAGCATTACACAGAGGTTAGCTGAGAAAAGAACACATATGTGAAGAAAATGTCTGAAACTGGATCTGAAGGGGGCTGAAGTGATATTGTCTGGATGGGGGTTGTACCCCAAGGAGAAAGCAAGGAGAATATCTTGCCCTTTGAGTGTGTCTGTCTTAGGTTGTTCCAAGTCTATGATCCAAAGGCGTGGCTGGGTTTCCAGTCTCACTCTGGCTGGATTTTTAAATGCTCAGGACAGCATTAGTAGCCAGGACAACATTTTTTTGTTTGTTTGTTTCTGATTGTTGCCTGGCCAGGAGAGATTCTGATGAATCTTTCTGGAGACAGACCTCGTCATTTCATTCAAGCCTTTGCCTCCCAACAGTAGGTTTATTCAACATGTTCCTTATGAAGACGCATCTTCCATCTGATCAGAAACCAATAACCGTGGAGATTATGATCTGGTTTTATCCCTCTGTGAGTGCATGGTGCCTGTGCCTCACGATCTGTTTTGGCCACCTCTTGCCTTGATTTGAACATGTTAGTTTTGGCCTGGGAAGCTCCAGCAACCCGAGGGAGCTTGTCCTTTCCTGGCCAGCCACGAGTTAGTGCTGGCCCTCAGCCTGGAAGGCTGCTAATGTGAGAGAGAAAAGGGGTAGCTGGAGAGCCATTTTCTCTTCAAGACCTTTGACTTGGAAACTTGCTTATTCTTCTTGACCAGAATGTCTGGAATGGGGTAAATAAGTGGTTTGGAGCTTGGGGAAGGAGAGAAAGAGAATGAAGCTGATGTCATGCTGTTTTCTGTTGCAAGACTGTTGTTAGCAGGGAACTGGGGGAATCCTCCATTATTGTAACTGCAATCAGTTTAAATATTAAGTGAAGTGGAGTAAGAAGTGGCCATCCAGACAAAACAAAACCATAGCGAATATAAAGCCTATGTAAATTAGAGTGTGAGAAGATATAATGAACAACTGGTAGGAGAAAAATGTTGGTGATGCTGTTGACTGCAGAGTGCAGAAGTCTCAAGACTTTGCTGACAAAACCACATTGCCCAGCTCGGGTGAGGAAGCAGTAGAGCTGTTCAGGTGGTATTGTGTGCAAGTATATAAACATGTTTTTTCAGAGCAACTTGGATGTCTTCCACACCTGTGGTATGACTAATTCTGAGCCATGATACTTTACTTCCATGTAATCGAGAGCTTTCCAAATGGATCCTGCAGTTATGACTACATGGCTGTTATTTATGCAATTAAAAAGGTGAATTTAAGTTAATAAGAAGATCTAATTGCTTGTTGAAAAAGAGTTTAGCAGCCCAACAGTGTGCAGTTACGAGTGGTCCAGATTTTCCATTTCCCTGGTGCACTATTGAGAACTGACTTCTAGTTGGTACTTCTGCTATAGCTCTGTCAGGCAATTAATCTAGGCAATGACAGCATAAAATTGTTGCAGTAAATAAAGCGTTTCAGATAAGTGCTTTATTGCCCATGCAAAGAAACCTGTGGGGATATTTCAACTCATTCTGGTTTTCTTTAAAGATTACCTTGGTGACAAAGCACTATTATTTGTCCTTGCAATATGAATTTTTGCTGGAAAGCTTTAACAGAAGTTCCCTTATATCATATTGTCTTATAATAAATGATCATGGTTTGGCTGATATTCTGGTTTAAATCTGCTCTAAAACATAAGGAAGGAAAGTACCCTAAAATAGAAATTAGAAGAGAGATTTGAGAGTCATGAATTAACTTCTACTTCCGTCTCTAGTTTAGGACTCAGCTCAGAATGCCTTGAAGTCACAGGAAATCTTTTATTGATTTCAGTACATTTTGGATCAGGTGCATTTAGTCTGACCCTGGATAAGTCAGGTGCCTTCTGTGCTTGGCAATGAAATACGCATGCTCTGCTTACCCCTCCGACAGGATCACTATAAAGTTTCATTCATTCACATCTGTAAAGAGCTTTAGAACTCACAAACAAATGCCACTTTTTAAAGTACAAACTGTTGTTTCAGTGTAGATGAATTCATTTTACCTTCCCACCAGCTGCCAACAATCTGTTTAGTGCAATGAAATCCTGACAGCCTGTATCAACAACTGAAAGTAGCTCTTTCATGACAGAGAGAAAAAAGAAAAAGAGAAAATGCAGACCTGAATTATTCCCCTTACAGAGAATGTCTTTGTGTATGAAAATAAAAATTGTGTCGTTTCAAAAGGACCTCTCATAAAATAAATGCACATTAAATTAAAACTGCTGTTATTTTTTCATTCCATCGCAATATGGACCCCTCCTGGTTCTTGATGAAGAGCGAGGTGAAATATCGCACAACTCAGCTACAGTGAAAATAGCAGGCTGTTCCAAACGAATAAGCCGAAATGAGCGTTCAGAGAGAGATCACTGTGTCATGAGCTCATGCTGGCAATATGGTTTTTTCTATGGGTGTAAACCGAGATTTGAGCCTGAGAGAGACCCTGTATTGAGCCTCACAGGAGCACTTTCATGCGTGTTGTTTTCTTTCACGTGAGCAAGGAAGTTGTGAACTGCTCCCAGACCTAGAAAAATACCTACAGCCCTCCGCGAGTCCCACTACGCAATGACCTCCTCATGTTCCCTCCCCATCTCGCATTAATAAACTGCAGATGGAGCCAGAGATAAAACATTCAGATTTTACTGAGGGGACAACGCCATTTTGCCCTGTGTAACTACTTGGATTTGTGTGGTGGTCTGCGAGACTTGACCATTTTCATTTGAGATGTAGTAGGCAGATGTAGGGATGTGGTAGGCAGAGGCAGGAATACGGTGGGCAGAGCTAGGAAGCCAAAAGGCAGAGCGAGGCCCCGTGCGAGGCGGGCATGGTGCAGACTCTGGCGTGCCTGCCCCTGTACGGCAGCGGGGAGTCCATGTGTGTGGTCCCAGCAGGAGCTCTTCCCATGCAGAGTGGGGGCCCCAAGTGGCCATCGTATCCCTGAGGAAAGTCCCCTCCTAGGGACCAGCCCAGAGGCTGGCTGCAAAAATGGTCTTTCTCTGGTTCGTGTGAAGGGAAGATGATGCCCTGGGCACAGACCAAAGTCAGCAGAATATCCAATCTCTCTGTATTCTGGATTTTCAGTCAAGTAAGCATTGTGCTGCACGGGAACTATGGCATTCGAATTCACTAGAATATCTTAAGCCCTTCGCAGTGTCGGTTTGTTCCTACTAGACATGAGCAGTGCTGGGATTGCTGATACAAATGTGATCCTCCCCTTCCAGGCAGTTACAGCTCCCTGTGCCTGAGGTCTGCTTCCAGCAGGATATAATCCATTGCTCATCCATTTCTACACCTAAACACTTCACAATTACTTTTAAGAGTGTTGTATCTTCCTTATTGGCAAAGTCTGAAAGGCATAGCAGTAATTCTTTTCCTTGGTGTACTAAAAAGGGCTAGTAACTCTTGTTAGGAAAAATAATTTAAAAGTAGTTGCACTCTTCTAATCCCCAAAGTTCTGGCACCCAGTTTTAGAGTATGACTGAGGCTGGGGGGATCCCAGCATTGGGAGGATACTCAGCTGTGCTGGCCCAAAGACCCCTACTCGGATGAGTGGGTTTAGGAATCTGGTTTCATTGATGGCATTGTTCAGCAAAACACGCATTTTGTGTTATTTTGAAAGAAGCAGCTGTAAAGCCTTTGACGCGGGAATTCAGGAGCAGTATGGTCAAGTCAGGCATGAACACATGGCAAGCACAACTGAAATAGCAAGCTAGGCCTACAGACAGTTCTTGCCTAAAATCAGCTTATGAATTTAGCCTCCCTGCAGTATTTTCTGAATGTTCCTGTCGCCACATTCTAAGGCATGTATGTATATGGGTTTGAAAGTATTGCTTTCCTTTTACAGATGCCTCGCAGTCTTCCCTTTTCTTCTAAACATATTACAGAAGTTTATCTTAAGCCTTACTTAAAGGCTTGAGAAGCTTCTCCTTCTTATCCTTTTTGGCTGAGTTCTTTCTGAAATTCAAACACTGATTTCTGTATTTATTGCTGAATGATACATGAAAGCATTACTATCCATAAGCAGTTAAAGGTAACATAGTCAAAGAGGTGGATATTAAGGAGTATGGCTAGGAGCGACGACAAGACATGAAGAACAGATATTTCATTGACAATTCTCTGTTGGGGAACAATCTGCTTTGGGTAACAGTGCAATCTCCATGTTTGGATCTTTAAAACCACTGCTGTGATACTGTGAACTCAAGCATGTCAGAGCTGACGTTCCAGCTACCAGAGCAGAAGATACCTACCTGAAATTGGTAAAAGCCTGTGTTACTTTATTCTTGAGCATACCAGGCAAAAAGGGCCAGAGGTCAAACACAGCTAGAACAGGCTGGATAAAGTACATGGGGGAAAACAAGCCTGAAGGCACTGCCTTGGGATGCAGGACGTGGAGGTTACTTTGCCAACTCCCTGTGTGACTGTGGATGCACTGAGGTAGTGGGCAGCACGGAACCCTTCACCCTAATGCATTCATTGAGCAAAACCACTAGTTTGGCTCTAGAAACTGTGATGGTGAGATAGTTATGGCTTTTTTGGCATATAACCCACCCCTTAGGTCTTTTATTTCAGGCTGGGGACCCTGAGGGTGCTGCTATGACATATCCAGCTGAAGAGTAAGGTCAGTGTTACCTACAGGCTCTCCCTCCATTACAGGATGCAAATGTGCCCTATGGACACATCATTTAGTATCTGCATGTGATCCTCCATGGAATGAACCTTCTTAGTCCCATAAAGATTCTGTAAAGATAAACTCTGTACAGAAGGATGAGACCTTGGATAATTCAGTGAGAGCACTGTAAAAATAAGATTTGCCCCTACAGATGTGGAATGGCTGGGGAAAGCTAGCAGAACTGCTTTTAGATGCCGCTTTTATGTCCTAAGTTAAAATAGACAATCAACTTCTGTCTCTAGCACTCAGTTTGGCTTACTTTCAAGCAAATAGGATCCATTAATTAGGATTTGCACAAATGTGTTTTCACTTATAGCAAAAATGGGTGCCTACCTAAAAGCTGCTAGGTGCTCCACTACCACTTACTACCATGAAATGAGCAGAATTAGCCAGCAGCAGTTTACTGCCAGCTGCCAACAAAAACAAACCTGCTACAGGAGGTAATGTAAATGTCTGCTCCCCTATGGCTTCTGGGCGGTTTCACCCCGTCCAGCTGCACCTCCAGCTGTAACCTCCCCAAAGAAACACACAGTACTGCATAACGCCATGTGCCCTGCAAATCAGCAGGTCAGGGCACCTGCATACTGGCACAAGGAGGATTGCTTTGTTCTTGTGTATTTATAGCCTTGTCTTAACAGGCTCTCTAAGAAAACAGGCGACACTTTTAGGATTGTAATTGTGGTAGTGTCAGCTGGAGCACAGCAGCCAAGACTCAGGTATCCAAACTCCTCATGAAATGATCATCTGGAAAAGGAGTACAAAGGCTCAAAACCTGCTGGTGAATTAGTTGCTTTAGCATTTGTGTGTGTGTGAGAGAGAGAAAATAGCCAGGGGCCTTAATTCACACGTGGATTGCAGTATATTTTACTTTTAAAAGCAAAGCCCTTTTCTGATTTACAGCTATTTTAAATAATTACTTAGCTCAAATCAGCAAGGGAATCAGCTGGCATAGTGGCTTAGCATATTAAGATACAGCTTTATGTGTCAACCCTCTCCTCTCAGTGCCACAAGCTTGAGTCCTCAGCAGGGACTTCAACTGATGAAGTGATAGCAGCAGGCTTCCAGATCTCAAGCTCGCTGTGTGGGCTGCTCTTCTGGGATGAGGGCAGCTGCCCTGGGAAACTGGATTTTCATAGATGTGAAAGCCAGAAGGAAACGTCTAATCATTTAGCCTGACTTCATTTTACTCAGTAATTCCAGCCTAAAGCCCTGTCATTTGCAGCTGAACTAGAACATGTTTGTTAGCTGTCTAACCTTGATTGAAACGCTGCCAGGGACAGAAAACGCATCCTATCCCGTGGCGTGCCATTGCAGCTGTTCTTGCTGTTTGCATCTTGTTTGCAGTTTGAACACTGTTAACAGACTTTTAACTTCCTACTTCCTACCTCCTATTTTGGCTCGCTGGCACCAGTGATGTTGTGTACAGTGTTAGCCAGCGTTAACATTGGCTAACTGACATCTCTGAAGGGAAATCTGGGAAAAGCTAATTCAGAGCAATCCTCTACTTAATGACTTCTTATGTCTTCAGATGCGGTTGTCATGGTTTTGTTTTGTTTGCTCTCAGCCAACTCTTGCTTTTCAAAGCTTCAAAGTTTAGAGATAGATTTTGGAAGTGTAGGAAATGCTATGATACAGTATCCTGTAGATATGGAATAACTTCTCTCATGCTGCACTCGCATCCCTGAGGTAAAAGGCTGCTTCTGGGTGAAGATTATCTGTGGATTTAGAGCTCCTGCAACTACATTTCATCACTGCATACTTTTGGTATCACTTGCAGTTCAGATAAACACATCAGATAATGGGATTTAGTTCTGTTTTTTTTCTGAAGCCTGTCTTTTTTTCTTTTGTTCTTCTACACACATAGAATTGACAACTGGATCTGATTGCAGGTCATGATCTATGATGGTGTGAGAAAAGTAGATAATCTAGATAATCTCATACATTTTCTGTGAAAATTCAACACAGTAGTCAAAGCAGGTGTTATATCAAGGGAGTATTAAAACTGACCCGGGATGTTATTTTTTATCAAGCTTTCTGGAGCTCACCTCCAAGATTCAGAGAGATCACTAAGCTCTGGATTCACCAGTGGCAAGCAGATGGCAAAAGACAGCTTTATGTGAAATGCAAGCCATGTAGTGGGAGGATCTTGCATATTTATTCCTGGCCTAAAAGGGTGAACCCTTTGCTACCTTAAAGGGATTGCTTCAAATCTGCATCAGCTTGTTGGAATAACAGACAGTAAAAGAAGGAAGCTTTCCTTCCATTTTAAAGATAACTTTATAATATGTTAATTGTGATATAGATTGCAAACCACAGCAATCAAAAATAGTGTATTTTACTTTTGGATAAATCCCATTGCTGGAGTAATAAAACCTGTGGCTAAGTTTATTATTTACATGTAGATATATATTTTAAAAATGGTTAGGATGTCAAAATCTGAATGAACACATATCTAGCAGAATCTCATTTAATTCTGTCAATACTGATTTTCATATTTTATTTTATTTCATATTTTGTAGTAACTTTATTCATAAAAAGGATCAGTTATGTATTATGCATAACAGCAAAAGTCTTAATCCTGCAGGGGATAGTGGGATTAATATAACGTGACTACTCTTCTAACACGATCAAATTTTCCAGGCAGACAATCATCTTGACAACTGATGTGACACTCAGGTTTGCAGCTAGGGAGGTGCGGAGTAGAAACAGAATGGGATCGACTAAAGAGACTAATGAAGGTCCATAAGATGGAAACACAAAATCAGGACATATGATTGGGCCTGGATGATAGCATATGAGGTAAGTGAACTAGAAATAAAGCTAATGTGAACATACTGATCTGGGTAATCCTACGTAGACGGTTATATTTGAGTGACAAACTCTGAAATAATTGCCCACAGAAGGTGGTAGCAACATCCACTCCACCGATGGAGTGAAGGCATCACGGTACATCTGGAACAAAAGGAAAAAATACTTACTACTACTAATTGTACCATAGCCTCATAGCTCTCAAACCAGCATCAAAGTCTTTATTACCTTTGAAGATGGACTGATGTACATTATTTCCAACCAGATTCTGGCACCAACATGATTCTTCATCAGTGAAGGCAAAGCACCTGTTCCACAGCAAAATGAGTTCTGCAAATTAGTTTATGATCAAATGTGAAGTGATGTCTACCAGTAAAAAAAAAAAATAAATCACTTTTAACTACATTTCAGTGCATTTGTAAGGAAACCAGTCCAGCTTTCTATGATAGTAACTGTGACCAGCCTCCATTCCATCACCAGCAAATCTTTTGTACAGCTGACACTTCTTCAAAGAGGTGTTGCTGAAATCAATATACATGTCCCTGGGGAACTATAAATAATGAAACACCTGATGCTCTGTGAAGTTAATGCTGTCTCCATATATCACGTATTCCAGGCTGAATATCCATTGTGACCCCAGTCAGTAAGGTTGTAGACAGTCATCCTTTCTTAGATCCAGATGAAATAGTTGGAGATATTAGTACTTCCTCACCCCACAGTTTTGCCAGAAAGCTGATTTATATGGGATCTCCATAATCCAGCACAGGAAAAAAAAAAAATCACTGGATTTAACAGAAACCATTGTTTCAGCATTGCTTAAGCTAATCTTTGTCTTTAAAAGCAAACCCACAGAGGATCAGGGAACACCACCTGGTAGGCAGAAATGGAAGCATGGTGCCTGCTGGCTGAAAGGCAGTAACAAGCAGCTGAGACCATATGGCCTTCAAACAGCACAGGAAATAACTTAATGGAAAGATTTTTATAATTTTTTTTATTATTATTTGCTTCAGCTCTCTTTGGACCAGTTCAGCTGCTCTCTGCCCTCAGCTGGCTGCTACTGCCCCTCTGAGGAGCACTGGGCCACTGTAGCGCTCCCAGCCTGCTTCAGCCCCGACTCAGCTGTTTTGGCTTCAACTGCTGCTGCTGCTGCTGCTGCTGAAGATGGTTTGCACTAAGCCAGCGAGCTGCACAAAAGGAAGTCGTCATGCTGCTTTACCGCCTCAGCCATCTATGTCTTCAGCGTGGGAGGGTTACATCCTAAGCTGCCATAGCTGTTGTGTGGGCAAGGCAATGTTTGTAGGTAGAATTAAGTCTGATAGTAACGGTCCTTCATGGTTCTAACATCACTATCTCTGTTTCAGTGATCTTTTGTGCTCTAGTATCATACCACAGCTTTAGTTTGCTACAGTTTAATTCTCCTGGAAGGAAAAAGAATTTCCATTTAATCCAAGGTGGATTAAGCTACAACAAATACTGATTCACAAATATGGGGTGATTAAATTTGAGCAGCTGATATAGTTATCACCTTCCAGTTTTCTTCCGTGCTCCTTTCCTGGAGGTTGGGTCTCTGCCATAAGGACAGCTGAATTGACATACGGAGCTCTCCGGGAGCACCAGAGTTCACTGCCCTGAGCAGTGGAGTAGAGTGATGTCCACATAGGTTTGCTTGAAGAGGCAGGGCTGGAAACTTCAGTGGTTTGAAAGTGGATTCACACGCTGTTCACCTGCCTACAGAGTCAGAGATGGCCATCTCCAGGAAAGTGATGGGAGGACAGATGGAGAAGTAATAGTTACTGTTATCTGACTGAGCATGCTGGCTCACAGAAGATCCCTTCCAAACTGGAATACGCAGGCATTTAGCATGCTCTAACCAACATTCCTTGCCTTCAAACAAGGTTGTGCAACTGTCCACTTTTTACATCAGAAGACTTTGCGCATCTGAGAGGCTGACAAGTGTCTTTACTACAAGGGTGACCTGTTGAGGATGCAAGAGGTAGCTAGTGCACTGAAACTTTGCACCCTTGCCTCCTTTGGGATAATTGTGGCAGCTTCCCTCCACGTCTTACGTGATGACTCTTCGTGTAGGTCAGCATGCCACTGAGAAGTTAGGGAACAGCAGGGGAAGCTAAATACATCCAGGAGATGACAAACATCTTCTCAAAATTTAGAAACTTCTGTTTGTGATTTGTGGAAGAAAAAGGGATGAGGTCATGAACATGGCAAGAGAGAGGGAAATGGCTTAGGAAGGGAATGGAAGAAAGAAGAAAAGGCTCAGAAGAGGAACATTTACATGGTAAGACTCAGGCTCACAGTAGACAGAACATCTGTAGCGTCCCAAAGATGTGGTATTTCTGGAAACACGCAGTAGTTGGGCAGTGCTTTTATACAGCTTTACTTCTTGTAAAACTGTTAAGGTGCCTCGATCTTTCAAAATAAACAAATACTGCCAGAACCACAAGGAACTATGTCCATCCTAAATTTTGCCCCTCTATCTTTATGTACGCTGTATCTGAATACAGAACTTTTCTCTTCAGGCTCTGCCTGACCTTGAGGTGCAACAGAAGGTTTTGTTTAGTTTTCCAGCGAATGTGCCTGACTGAACATGACTCACATGTTTTCTTAGTGACTGCATGGGCTGCAAGGGACATGGCTGTTTTTCCAAACTTGCTGTGATTCAACGGAATTCAGGCATTTTCATATTGAACATCTGTAACTTAGGGAGGATCCATGTGTTTTCTCAATGAATATGAATGAAACTGGCAAGGGCCTCAGTGTTTCCTTCTTGTTTCTATGCTTGTAATTATCACAGTATATAAATATACAGAGACTTTGTCAGAACGTGCCTAAGAAGATCTGACAAAATACAGCTTTTGCTCAGCCCTGTCTCTCTGTGTAAGGAGGACAAGTAGAGATTGTCGATAGGAACTCATGTGCCTCCCCCCACATGAATGCAGACACACATGAGCGTTAAGACTTCTAGACTTACTTCAGAACCTCATTCTCCCTCTTACCTGGATATGCGGAATTGTTAGGTCCTAACAGTGTTGGAAAAAAACACTTCTCTTCCCCTTCTCCCCTGCATGGATACATCAAGGGCTGTTACAGCAGCTTTGCTGCTTCCTCAAGTAATGGGTGCTTTGGCAGAGGTACTTAGGTATTTCTTCTGCGACTTGGAAAAGAGGCAAATAGCAAAACAGCTGCTCACCCAAGCGTCCCTTCATAGCAGAGGAGTGAGCAACAGTAACTCCTCCTGCTACTTCATTGTCTGCCCTGGTTTTACTTGTCTGTCCTAGTATGAGCTTACTTTTCTCTGACTTCTGTCAGAAAGGTGAAATTAAGTTTGGTAAAGGGCCACTGGGAACAGCAAGAGTCTGGTAACTTTCGAAGTATTGTACTTAGCTTTCATGGAAAGGTGGATGGTTAGACTTCACATGTATATGACGCCGTATACTCTCAGTGTTGCTGAAAAAACACTAATTCATCCTTAGACTATGCCCACTCAGATATGGGAGTCAGGAATGGTGAAAAAGAAGGAAATTCTGGTCTCGCTGAAGCTGGTGGAAGTTTTTACCTAAAGTTCATTTCTGGTACATGCTTCCCTGCCTTGTTAAGCACTATTTCCTGGCCTAATTCTAGGATAACAAACAAGCCTTTTCATGGAAAATGAGGACCAGAATATTAAGGCGAGAAAAATCCCTGCTGAATTGAGCAAACCCGTTTAACATCGCAGATTTTTGTTTCATTTAAATTCTCCTCCTTCATGAGGCATGTCTCTGCATCTAGAGGCAGCCCCTGCGCTATAGCCATTGCTTTCCCCAATCAGCAGCGAAGCCAGCTGATTTCCCCGGGGAATCGATTTCGGCAAAAGACATCTCCGAATCCTGGGCGGCCCTAGAACATCCAAACCCTGCGCGACACGTCCGCGGGTGGGGGACGCCAGCCCCCGGGCGCGGGATGGGCGGGCGGCGGCCCGGCAGAGCTGCGGGGGGCGGCGGGGCCCGGGGGGGCCCGGCGGGGCGGGGGCTGAGCGGGGCGGTGGCGAGGAGCCGCCCTACTCGCCCCCTCTCACAGACTCGTCCTTCCCAGCACCAGCGGCGACGGCGGCGTGAAGGATTTCCTCCCGCGGCGGCGGGGCGAAGCCACCTGCCTGGCGGCGGCGGCGGGGAGCTACGCGGTGCAGTGCAGACTGCCCACGATGCCGGCTTAGCGGCGGAGCATGGCGCGGCGGCTGCGAGGCGGCAGGTGCCGGGGCGGGCGAGGCGGCGGTCCTCCGACGGCGCGGGCGCTGGCGCTGCTGGTGCCGCTGTGGCTGTGCGCAGCGGGCGGCGGCGCGGCGCCGGTGTATAACCTCAGCCTGGCGGTGGACGAGGGGCTGCCGGCCGAGACACTGGTGGGGGACATCCGCGCGGGGCTGCCGGCGGGCGAGGGACCGCCGGGGGGCTTCCTGCTGTCGGAGGGGAGCGGCGAGTCGGCGGTGCTGGCGGACTTCCACGTCCAGCCGGAGACGGGCATCATCCGCACGGCGCGGCAGCTGGACCGGGAGCGGCGGGCGCGCTACAGCTTTGCGGCGGCCACGCTGCGCGGCGAGGTGGTGCAAGTGGAGATCGTGGTCACCGACGTGAACGACCACCCGCCGCGCTTCCCGCGGGACTGCGTGCAGCTCAACGTCTCCGAGCTCAGCCCGCCCGGCACCGCCTTCCGCCTCCCCGCCGCCCGCGACCCCGACGCCGGCCGCTTCGGCACGCAGGGCTACGCGCTGCTGGAGGAGGGCGGCGCGGCGGGGGAGCCGCCGCTCTTCCAGCTGCGCTACGGGCGGCCGGAGCCGCTAGAGCTGGTGCTGCTGCGGTGGCTGGACCGCGAGCGGGCGGAGGCGCACCGGCTGGTGGTGGAGGCGTGGGACGGCGGCAGCCCGCGGCGCGTCGGCCGCCTGCGGGTGTTGGTGCGGGTGCTGGACGAGAACGACAACGCGCCCGCCTTCAGCCGCGCCGAGTACCGGGCGTGGCTGCGGGAGGACGCGCCGCCGGGCACCGCCGTCTGCCGCCTGCGGGCCACCGACCCCGACCTGGGCGCCAACGGGGAGGTGCGCTATGTCATCAACCGCCGGCAGAGTGACCCCGACGGCTACTTCGCGGTGGAGGAGCGGAGCGGCGTGCTGCTACTCCGCCGCCCGCTGGACCGCGAGGCGCGCGCCCTGCACCGCCTGGTCGTGGAGGCACGGGACGGCGGCGCCCAGCCCGAGGTCTCCAGCGTCCTCGTCTCCGTGGCCGTGCTGGACGTGAACGACAACCGCCCCGCCATCCGCCTGCTCTACCTCACCGAGAGCGGAGGCCCGCGGGTCTCCGAGGGTGCGCAGCCCGGCGACTACGTGGCCCGCGTCTCCGTCTCGGACGCCGACGAGGGCGGCGGGGCGGAAGGCGCGGAGAGCGGCGCCATCGCGCTGGCCCTGCTGGGCGGCGACGGCGCCTTCGCGCTACGGCCGGTCGGCGCCGGCATCTTCTTCCTCTGCGTGGCGGGGCCGCTGGACCGCGAGACCCGCGACCTCTACGCGCTGCGGCTCGTGGCCACGGACGGCGGCGCGCCGCCGCTCTCCGCCGAGGAGCCGCTGCTGCTGCGCGTCGCCGACCTCAACGACGAGGCGCCCGCCTTCCCGCAGCCCCACTACCGCGCCTCCGTCTCCGAAGCCGCCTCCCCCGGCACCGCCGTGCTCCGCCTCAGCGCCTCCGACGCCGACGAGCCGGGCTCGCCCAACGCCGAGGTGCGGTACGCGCTGGAGGGCGAGCCGTCCGCCCTGGCTCTGCTGCGCATCGACCCGCAAAGCGGCGCCGTCAGCACCCGCGCCCGCCTGGACCGGGAGCGGCAGGCGGCGCTGGAGCTGCGCGTGGTGGCGCGGGACGGCGGGAGCCCTCCGCGGACCGCCGCGTGCCGCCTCAGCGTCCGCGTGGAGGACGCCAATGACAACGAGCCCCGCTTCGAGCGGCAGGTCTACCGCGGCCGCGTGCCCGAGCACGCCGCGCCCGGCCGCTGCCTCCTGCAGGTGAGCCGCCGCCTCGCCGCGGGAGGGAGCTCGGCCGCCCGCGCGGGCCCGGCGGGCCTTCTGCAGCCTGCGGTAATCCCGCTGTTGCGGTGAACGGTGGTACGTGGGTGGTGAGTGCCCGGCCCGGGCGCAGGGCCTGCATCGGGGACCTGACGCGACACTGAACGGGTCTTTGTCTCAGCTCCCTGGTGGGCGTGCTTCTCGGCTTTTGGGCTGCTGCCCTGAAATACGGCGCTTAAGGACAGCGCCACTGCTGTGAGCACCTTGTTTGAACGCTGGGGCTCAGTCAGTCAGTGCATTCCTAACACTTAGCCTCACGTGTGCCCTTAAAAATATATTCCTTGTCCCATAAAACTTGTAGGACGGGTAACGAGAAGCTCAGATCTTCAGAGAGAATCGGCTCTCAGCTCTTGTTAAATCCTAGAGGGGGTTGAACTGCCTGTGATACTTTTGAGGACTTGAGGTGGTCCTCAGAGTAAAATCAGTAAGACCCATCTCTGGGGTGTGTGTGACCTGCACTAAAGCAGAGAGAAGGCCAGGCAACATAATGCAGAGGGACCTGAAATGAAAAAATGCTTCTGGGGCTTTGCAATATTTCCAGACTCTGCTAATGAAGAGAATTAATTCACTCTGCCTTAACAGAAAGTGATTAATGCTGATAGAAAAAATGTTCTACTTATCCATCAAAAACACCTTTATTCTTTGTAAGCAAGGTTGAGTGGAGGCTTGGTGGTTGCCAGATAGCCCTTTTGCTTCTAGCTTGGAAGATTTCAGATTTTATACCTTTGAAACCAGCAAAGTCTTATCCACTAGTAGAAAATCCACAGCAGTTGATCCTGGGTGAAGGTACGATGAATTTGGGGGAAAACCATGCTTAAAGAGGAGACCTAGGGGAGAGTTGCAATGTGTTTCCTCAGTACTTCTGAAGAAAAACCATTCTGTCTTTATCTCCAGGTAGCCTACTTTATTTAATAATTTTAAATCAGGAGTCACTGATGTTGTCTTGGGTCTAGCGATCATTTATTTCAACAGTAACAATTTTCCTCTCTCTTTCTTTTTTTTTTTTAAATTCCACGCAGCGCTCAAGAAGTACACAATTTGCATAGCTCTAATCAATCTGTAATAAAAAGTTTTGGAAGGTTGAGCTTACGGAGCTTTTTATTTTGTATCCAAACTGAAAAGAAAGCCCATCACTGCCCTTTCTTTTTCCTCCACACCCGGGGAAAAATAATAATAATAACAATAATAACAATAATAACAATAATAACAATAATAGCAACAACAATAATAATAATAATAAATATCCTGCACCGGTGGCCCCAGGAAAGCCCAGGAGAATGTTAATAACATAGTCCTGGGAGGAGCGAGAGTCCTCACGGCAGGCCCGTTCCATGCAGGTGGGCGCAGGCGTCCGTGGTGCTGAAAGGCAGCGGGACAGAAGCCGTCGGAGTGCACTGCCACAGCTTGGTACCACAGCTGGAGTTGGTGAATAGCCATTTTTTGCTTTTGATTTAATCACAAACATCCTGAAGGATTCCTGAAGCGTTTTAAAGAAAATAACCTGTGATTATGGTTTTACTATTTTGTTCTTGTAGGTTTTGCTAGACCAGTACTACAGATTTTCTAGCAGGTCAAAGATGTCACATACTGTGGATATCATCCATGGTGTACTGGATTTTGAAAGCATCACTGTGCTGCCATAATCCTGTTCAGAGAGTAGAAATAAATAGTTAGGTCCTGGCGGCTGAATGATCAAACCCGAGATATTAAAACAGAAGGTGAACGAGAATGAGACATGAGAGATGTGTGTAGGAGGAAGAGCAGATGAGCATCCTGTGGACTGTCTGGAAAGGAAGCTGCTGTTTCAACTTGCAGGTTAATCCTGGATCATCATAGTGATGTCCAAGTTTAATACTACATTGTATAGTAGACTTGAGCTTTAAACATACCCACCTTCTAAGCTTTAAACGTGCTTGGCTTTTAAAATTATCCTCATATCTTTTCCCCACTTTTCCTTTTACTCAACCATCGTGAGCAGGAAAAGCTGTCATGAAGCAGGCAGCTTCATGTATTTCCTGGTTGCCCCAGGAGTTGCAGGTAGTGATGAGAATGAAGAAAATCAGTTTTGGTTTGGCCAAGCTGTTTTTCAGGCCCTGTGGTATGAGTCCTGTCTCTAACTGGGCTCTTGAACTTAAAAGCTAGCGTGAAAAGGAGGGAACCATGGGCTGTGTTATTGCTGCTTCTGGAGAACAGGAAATGAACCAAGACGCTGAAGGAGGCTACTCATGTCGCTTAGCTTCCTCTGCTCCACAACCTGGGGCGCAGCAGAAGAGGACTGTGGCTGTTTATCACACATTTGTTATAAACCTTTGTTGCCTTTTTTATGTTTGGTTCACAATCTCAGCAGCTGGAAGTCTTCTAAACCTTCCAGTCTTTCGTTCTTGCAGTAGTGCATCACTGAAGTCCTGGTCATTTGTCACTTTTGCTTGGGAACCAACTGGTGATGAACCATCGCTTTATAGATCGTGTGTCTAGAGCTTTGTCCCCTAGTTCTTTGCCGTACCTCTGCCCAGCCACTAAATACTGGGCAATTTATTCCCTTGTGTTCTTGACTGCATGTTGATAATGAGAGATTTCTTTCCTTCTGGGAAATCTTTGCCTCCTGCCGTGATTATTATTTAGGTTATCTTCATTCGCCCCCTAATCTCCACAAATCTAATAATGTCTAACCCATAATGTTGGTTAGATTTTTGAAGTGGATCAACTTCTGCTCTGGAGGAGTTAACTGGTTAGAAGAATTAACTGTGGACTTAGAAGATATGTTTCAGCCACTTTTGGAGACACTGCTTTGTTCCAGGCATATGTATGTGTTTTTCTGTGTTGACAAAAGGCTCTCCCTTCCAGTGCAGATTGATCAGTAAGGGAGAATCCACATCCTGGAAAATAAGTGGAATTTGCTTGCATCGGCTAACATAAGAAAGAAATGTGGCAATGTGACAATGGCATCACTGGACAAAATAACAGAGGTGGAGATCAGAAATCTGAGCAGGTGAATGGGAGAAAGCCTAAATGAACAAAAGGGAAAATCAGTGGGAAAGTAATAGGGTATCAGACATTAGAAAGTAGAGCAAAGGTATGCAGTGAAACGGATAAGTAGATTTTTGAAGACATTAACAGCATTTGTCACATTTTTGTCTATTTTTGGATACTGAACTTCTGGTTTATCACCAGTTATTATGTTTGTTAAAATATAAGCTTTACTGGCTGGGGTGATTAAAAAGAAGCAAACCAAAAAAAGATACAGGCACAGGGAGGGAAGAATGGACACCGTTGGAAAGAAATTGTAGACCAAGGCAATTTGCAGTAACAAAAGTGGAAGCAGCAGAAGCACTCTGTGTGATGTGACGTCAGCAGATGTTTTAGTAATGCTTTGATTTTTGCAGATGTATCAACATCCCTGTTTCTTCATGTAGAGGTACTGTATGTTAATTGAGTGGCCACTGCTCTTATGGATGACATTACTTATGCAATTATTATGATGAACTGTCAGCATCATATGAATCTGTTTGCTGAATATTTTCAGCATGATCTAGAAAGATGATAAGGTGGAGGAATGAGTGAGAGCACCTTGGCCTTTCTTCTGTTTGTTTTGCTTACTATACCTTTCATCCCATTCTGAAGGGCCAACATGATTACAAATGCCTATGGACTGTTGAGTGGTGGTGATGATTATGTCCTACTTCTTCACTGCTTGGTGCTGGCTTGGCAATTTTAGGTGGATTTAGCATCTGATGATGGGTTCCTCTGTGGCCTAAGAGTAAGGAGTGTGACAAAGTGTCTCTCTTCTGAACCATTCTTTTAATCCTGTGAACGAATTAAGGAATAAAGAGTTGCGGTAGACCTGCCTTGCTAACGTATGTTTAATTCAGATTACAAATTTTATTTTCAAGCTTTTTTAGGTGATTGCAGTGCTTCTCAATACTCATTGTTACATTTCTCTTTAGTACAATATGTTTCCAAGTACTGAGTTGCCTGGTCTGTCAGGATTTTGTCTTCTAACTGAAGCGGCAATATATTGTATTTCTCTCTTTCTCTCATGGAACAGGATAAAGCTTGGTCTAAAGGGAAATAAATCAGTGCATCAGGTTGGCACCAGTTTTCTTTGTGTTGTACCTTTTACCTTGATGGAGTGGAAACACCCCATCCTGTTTCGTATGCTCCAGGGACTCCTGCATAAAAGAGTATTCTCCCTTATTTGGGCTGCGCAGAGCTTATGGTTTGAAAAAGATCTGATGACTGTGGCAGCTCTCAGCCTAACTTGTATTTTGAACTTAATGAAGGAGTTTATTTTGTGTTACACATCACAGTACATTCTGTATACGTTTGGGGCTTGTGGGCTAAACTTGCTTCCACTGCTGGGGTATGCTGTAGCTTGTAAGGTACTCTGTGGCATAAAAGTTGTTCACTTTATACAGCACGTGCATTCTTATGAAAAGTGTAACGAGTTACATACCTGTAATTCCATCTTGAAGAAAACATTAATTGTCAAGAATTAGTGGCAGTCATGTCAGCACTTTTTTACTAAATTTATTTTCTTTTATGGTTTATTAAAAAATACATGTTTATTTGCTTTAGAGTCATCTCTGACAGAGCAGAGGAAGAGAAAAAACATATGTTATCTGTCAGATGATAAAGACCCATATGCATTCCACTGTTATGACAACTTGTACTTTTCTGGTCCATTAAGGAGGCTGTTTTAACTCAGTGGTCAGAACTCCTCCGTTCCTTTTATTTAAAAATAACGGACTTTCTGATGCTGAGTTGGTGGGGTGTTTGTAAATGTAATGACAGCAAAGAAAGATTTTGTTTAAAGCTCTTAACACTAACCTACATATACCAGTAATTATGGAATAATGAATCTGTGGGTTTTTAGAAAATAATATTTAAAGGTACAATATATGTAAGAAGGGTGCATGAATTTTGAGGATTTTTTTAAGTGCCTGGTATATTTGAGAGAAGTTGCTCATTCTTGAAATACACGTTTCCATGAGGTACTTGCAGAATGAGAGAGTTCTAAAAAAAGACATTTTGACATGCATCTTTTTCTAATTTTTCTCTGCCTTCTGAAAAAGAAAAAAGAAAACTAAGAGGACAAAAAAGGATGGAGGATACATCTGTGCTATGAGGAATGGAGACTTAGAGACTGTAATTTGTCTCTGAGCCACTGAGCAGGTAGTTGTATTTGCTACAGACTGCATTTTTCTTCTGTTTCTTTCCCTGAATATTGAAACAAGGAGCTAAAAGGACAGGCCTTTCTCTGATGGTTTTGGTTCTGGCTCATTTAGTCCACACTGCTATTACTGAAACCAGAAATGAAGCCAGCAAACTAGGTTCACATAAATTAAAAAGAGCTATAAAATCCAACTCATCCTAGTTAGAGGTAAGACAAAAAGAAGCTAGAAGAGATGAGGCCGTGCATTCTTCTGTTGGCTTCTTGACATTTCCAGGTCTAATTTTTACTGCATTTGATTTAAAGAAGACAGCTGCAGAAAAAATAGATTTCATTTGTTGATTTAAAATGCTAGTGTGTTTTAAAACAAATACACTTGACAACAGGAAGACCAAACCCCAGACTGGACTGCAGTTTAGGCAAAGAATTTAATCATCCAACCTATAACTACAATGCAGAACTATTTATTTATTCATCCAGTGGGTGGTCTGGGTTTAGAGATTAATAAGTGTCTCTGAGTCTGTGCAGTAGTCTGCTGATTGCAGTGCTGAGCTGATTGCGTGAAGGGAGAAAAATGAAAAAAAAAACCAGAAAATATATAAATTTAATCATTATTTTTGAGTAACTTTAAATGAATAGGATTTCTACATATTCTTTTATTTAAGAATTCTTAATTGGTGCTCTTCTAGTTTTTTAACAATAGGAAAACTGTTCCATTTAATAATTGAAATGTTTATGAGAGTCTCTTCCTTGATGGGGTTCTTTTAGTGCCACATCCAATACTAAGTGGAGGCTTTGTAGATGTAAGAAGCTCTGATTCTGAAAGTGCAAGGATGAGAGAAATGTGAGGTGGAGGCCTTTGACTTTTGCTGCTCGTAGTTTGTAGTCACTCTTAAATGTGGCAAGTGTAAAATTTTCAGTGTCCCAACACGTGCAGAAAACAGGTCTCCAGAGGCAAGTAATTCTGCCCTGTGCCATGTGCTGAATCTACAGCTGTTTGCTATCCAAACCCACCACTTAAAGAACACATGAAGCATTGAAACATCAAAAACATTGACATGGCAACATTTGGCTTTTATTTGAGAATTAAAAATGATGTGAAAGTTTGAGAACAAAAATGTTTTTAAAATTATTGCAGAAAATGACCTTTTTTCCCCAGTTCTCAGAGAAGTTATATAATTGACATCAGCAAGCTGGGTTTGGGAAGAGGGGAAGTTTGAAGGCTTGTATATGGCTAAGTCTGATACTGTCCACACACTTGGATCTACAGCAATAGTGAGAAAAGTGACATGCATGATAAAGATGGTGGTGTTAGAGAAACTAGATGTATCCCTAGCTTTGGGGTAGTGGAAGAGGAGTAATGATAATAAATAGTCTTAATCGTATGCTTTATATTGCAGAGATCTCTGTATTAAAATATTAGATAAAAGACTACTCAGAGCACCAGTGGCAAATATAGAGTCCTTTAATAGCTTTGACTAAGTTTGTAGAGTTTTATGCATCATGAGTAAACACTCAGTTAAGTGTCCAAGAAGTGTTCATTCATAGCCACCGACTTTCTGCAGTAATGACTGTGAACTACTTTTTTAGATGGAAGGCATTCCAAGACACAAATATAGTGGTTTTGCTGGTGTTCACCTTTATACAAAGAGCTGACTTCAGCAGTTGTCTTATAATACACTTGAGCAAATTATTAATAAGCTGTAAATGGCTGGGTACAGCCTGTCTTCATTTGTCAAACATTAATGTCAGTTTATCATCTGTATAGATTTTCATAAATTACTAGGTCAGCAGAAGGCTTAGTCTTCCCTGGAAGGTTTTAAAGCACTGGGAAATAGATGAGTTAGAAATCTCTTAAGTTCCAGCTTACTATGCAAACAGATTGACATGCTGCAGAATGAGCCTTTAGATTTTACTTCGCTGCTCAATTCATTCATGGAAACAAACCTTTAACTGCATGCTGAAAAAACATCAAGGTTTTACAGAGTCTGCATTTGTCTTTTAAAATGCATGAGTTTGATTTAGAACCTAGTCACAAGTTTTATGGGCTTTAGTGTGTGCGTAGGTAGCTTGGAGAAACTTGTTCTGCGTTGCGTTTAATGATAGAGTTTGTCTGAGCAATCCCTGCTCCACGTTCAGTGTAAATGGTAAGTAGTATGAACACTACTGTAGTGAGGAGTGGGGCTCTGTCCAACTGATTATCCAGGTCCTGCTGCAGGTGGCAACAGTGCAGAAGCACAGATATGAGCTAACAAAACACTTGGGGGAAAATACCGCAGAGTCACTTGGCACAGGTGTTACGTGTAAGAGCCTATAAGGGTATGTATTATATCAGACCAATATCCCATCTGGCCCCATATTCTTTTTCTCACAGACACTAAAAGCGTACGCCCTGGATGAGTGTAAGAACATGGCAAACATATGTGAATGTTTTCCCCATGGATTCTCAAATGTTCAACCATTTTCAGCTCAAGGACATCTCAAGCAAGATAGAGTTTCTATGTATTTGTAACTCTGAGTGGATTTTCCATGAAGCGTACCTAGCCCTTAGCTTTTCCCCAGTACCCTCGGATACAATGTACTGTGGCAAGTGGTGTGCCAAACAGCTACCTGCTCTGTGAAGAATCACCTCTTTGCTTTGAACCAGGGGACAAAGAAGATGATTGGTCCCGACTACTCGTGATTTCACACATCTGTTGTGTCACCTCTCTGCGTTATTTCCCATACTCGTTAGCTGAAAAAACCATTAGCGTTTGTCCAGCAGGTACTCTTGAATGCTGAATGCTGAAATGTATCACTGGTGAAAATATAAAATTAAGCGTTGTTTACAAAGGTGATATAGTAGAAGAAAGTTCACATTTTATAGGATTTGATAGAAAATAGCATCCTTGCTCTCAGTCTCTGAAAAAAAAAGTTTATTAATCTGTGTAAAAAGGTGTTTCTTTTAGGAGGAGTAATTGATTTTTAAAATACTACTTAGAAATCACAGTTTGTTCATTCATTCAATCAGTTCTAAGCCCTTCGAGACTCCTCTGTAAGAAGCTGTATTAAATCACGAGCTTTTTAATTTCATTGGCACTTAGGTGAAATCATTCTTCTCTGGTGAATGTTGAATTGCAAGGGCTTTACATCATGCCTGGAGAACATGTCCAGCAGTGGTGTATTTAGCATTTCAACAGAAGATGTGCAGATACTTCTTACCTTTTTGTTCTGAACTGTTCTCCTATAAAATTTGTATATATAATTTCATATATATAAATGTGCAGGAGATTAAACAGCTGTATCCTAACACATATATGACCAAATGTAGTAACTGTCAGCATTTACAGTAACTGCTAATGCACTCTAATGCAGAAGGGATGTTTGTGAGACCCATGTGCTGGCCGGCTATGCTTGGATGTAAAAATCTCTGCCAGTTCTTGATAATTACTTGGTTAGGTTTTCAGGGTAGATGCAGGAACTATGTGCCAAAGTAGGTGGATTACCGATGAAATTGTGCTGTGTACAAAGCCAGTTCCCAATCCTCACTCAGTCCCATTTAAATCAAGTAGTATAAAGAAAGTTTTAACTAGGCTTGCTTTATGTGTGTAAACTTAACAGTACAACCCAAAGCATCACTCTTCAGTGAAAGCATCTGACAATGGAGTCAGCAGAACATGTTTTAAGAGATGATGCTTATGTTCCAACCCCTTTTTGTGCCTATTTCCTCAATTCCACAAGCTTCCCATTACTCTAGATGGGTTATTCTAGATGGATCAAAGCTACAGACTCTGAAATAGTGCTTTATTTAGAAGCGGGATTTTGTTCTGTAACTGAAGTACAGCATTAGAAACACACCTCTAGGTTCTGTCTCCTTTTCTCCTTTCCACTAAGCAAAAACAAGCGTTACATTTATGCCAGACCTTACTGGCTCAATTTCCTACTGAATATGACTTAAAATAAAAAAATCAGGATACTGTCATGCATGTTTACTTGTGCTCACAGGCTGCAGGGCTTTAAGCATAAAACTGTTGCAGTACTAACAAGTATTTGCTGTAACGAAAGCAAATGTACAAACTTACAGCCTTGACAGATGTCTCAGTCTCCTGCACTGACCTTGTGTAAAGTGTTTTAGTCTCCCCTTCTCCCTCCCAGTGCCCAGCTACTTCCCTCATGCAAAGAATTAGGTTGTCATGCTTATGTCTGCTGCACTTCCACTGGCTTGTGCCTACGTCTGGTACTGGGAAGGGGTAACAGGAAGGGCAGTTTTTTTAACTAATGTCTGACTAAACATACGCGAGACAAATAACTTGTGTATGCTTTTTTTAAAAAAACAGTTATAAACAAACACATATGGTTTAATGCAGCGTCCAAGGAACTGGATCTATCTTACCAGTCAGAGGAGCTGCTGGACATGACTGCATTCAGCCGCTGACACATTACCTTCTACGTGACCTTTTGTTTTCAAATGCGTAAAGCTCCAATAAATACAATTTTACACTACATTTTCATTTTTTTCTGCTATGTTTTGTAGTTGCTTTGAATTCTGAACTCATGTCCAGACATACCAGAGTAATGATTTGCCAAAGCCTTTTCTCCCAAGTGTCCTTCTGCCCTGTGCCTGCATTGATAATAGACCTATTGTTTGTATAAAACTATGTTTTCTCACAGACTCTTATGAATCACAGTTACGTTGATATCTTCATCTCTGCTTCTGTACACAAATGGGGTTACCTATTAAACATTCTCTGTAGATATATAGGCCCCTAATTATTTTTACTTAGAGGTACATTATTAATCTTTCGATAGGCTATCGCCTTGGACATTTATCCAGTTTGAGAGTGTCAGAAATTCCCAACATTTTTATTAATTAGCTAGTTTTATGGATACATTCCAGTTTGGTACTTTATCACTATGATGCCTAATGACATTTCTGTAGGATTGATATGCATTTACATGGGCATTGACTCAATAAAGCACGTTCATTGTTCTCTTATGAAAAGATTTTCAGTTGTCCTAAGATGCTCCCAAATGGAGGAGAATAAGGTCTTTGAGACAAGGATTATTCCTTTGTTAATGCTTACACTGTACATTGTACCATAAGTGCATGGTGCATAGATAGGATATGTTAATCTCAGGAGTATAGCGACACAGAATTTACACCTTAAATTTGCAGTTACATTTGGGAAAGGGGAGCAGTAACCTGAATGTACCAAGTCAGCGCCTGCTCTGTTTTCAACAGGTTGACTCCTGTTTTGAGTGGTTTTTGTGCTGGGCTGTTACTCTTGCTCCTGAAGACATCAAAGAGAACTTGATTTTGCAGCTTCTTGAGAAATGAAATCACTGAAGGCACTTCAGATTTCTTGGGGCATGCTGTGCTTACACTTGCAGTTACTCTAGTGTGGCTCTGGGGTAGCTTTTTAGTACCATTAGTACCAGGGATCAGTCAGTGTTTGGAGCCTCATCAGCATCCAGTCTCCAGCTCATGGTGCAAAAATAGAATGGAGCAAAAATTGCTCAAATTGAAGATGGGGTGTTTAACGTGGACCACAAGATTCAGTAAGGCTGGATTTTAAAAATGACCGAACCTGGTTATCCCTGCTTGCTGCCTTCTTTGTGTAGATCTCTAAGCTTGTGCTAAGTAAGTGTAAAATGCTACCATATGGTAATACTATACAACATGGCACCAGTTGATGGCTGCACTGATTGTGAGGCAGTGGGGAACTGGGAGGCTTTTTTCAAAAAAGCTTTTGTTGCACAAGTCTACAGGGAGCTTAGGAACATAAGCTGCAGTGAAATCAGCCACAACCTGTTCTTTTGGGGGTTTTCAGGTTCTCTGAATTTTGAAAATACTGACTAATTTAATGTGTGTCTGGGCGTTTCTGAGGAGGAGAGAAAGCGCTGTATGGATGACACTGTAGGAGCAAGGGGATGAAATAAACTCCAACACAAATGTGACCTGCTTTCCCAGAGCACAGAACTACTTCTTAATGTAGCGTATTTTAAAACCATACGTGCTGCCATCACTGGTAATAGGAGAATAATTATTTTCCCCAAAAGTTTGATTTGAAAACAAAGTCACAACTTAGAAAATTCTTTTTCCTTTAGATTTATGTTTGTATAATTTTTAAAGGATCTAAGAGCAAGTGTTTTGTTCTGGTTTTAAGAAGAAAGAAGAAAGGCAAAACCCCATATATTTGGCCTCTCTGTTTGTTTCCTCCCTTCTGTTATATTAAAGTAAAACTCCATATCCTGGAATTTGTTTCTTTTCTTTTTTTAGCTGTCTTTGAAGTTGATATCTTTAGCAATAATTTTGGCAGTGCTGCAGTCTTATAATGGCTTTCCTCTGATACCAGTCTGCTTGTGTGTTCTCTTTCCATTGAGAAAAACCAAACTCCAAATATCTTAGGTTTGTAATTCGCAATTAAAGAAGTAAGGTTTAAAATTTCATTGAACTAATCAATAATTACTTCTTAAAAAATTTTATTTTGATCTCCACTTGTGCCTGTATCTGAGGTGGGGGGAAAGACCTCAGCTGAAACACTTCTTGAAAGACTGACTGCTTTTCATTTGCAGAAATGTTTGTCTGAAGGGAGGACCCAAGCCAATACTTGGAGACCGGAACATGTGTTACGTTTCCAGAACCCTGCGGTTATGGGACCCAAGTTATCCCGCAGTTTCTAAAACTCAGTTGTTGAAACACCATGTTGAAAAACTTTTATGTTTCTTAGGAGATTTTTGATGTCTATTGTATCTCATTGGAGGCCACTTAAAGCATACTTCTTGAGAATTTGATTTTATGCTATGGCATTATTCTTACTAATTGCCCATAATGGAAGCCATGTTTTAGGCTTATGAGCATGTGCTACATTGTGGTTACTTTTCCTAGAAAGTGTGGATGAAAGTTAGAAACATTGCCAGGAATTATCAGATATAAATCTCAGTACCTGCCATCCCCAAGGGCTCACAATGACTACACCTCCCCTTGCCCACCTCACATTTCTGGGAAGTGGAGCAGAACTGCGCCTGCTAAAATGCATGGGCAGGCAGGTGTTTTGTCAAGTCTCTGGCTCTAGCCAGTCCACTGGACCTCTCTGCGCCATCATCTGTATGGGAACTGATGAGTTATGTGCACAAAATTCCATAAACTGGTAATATCTCACCTAAATCAGTTTGCATTTATCTTTTTTTTTAGGCTGGATCATTTTGACTCATAGTAATCCATATTTTTTTTCCTATTCAGTTTCCAATGAACAAATTCCCAGCTTACAGCAAAAAAATGTTAGTTTGTTGGTAGGTAACTTCATATTTTGTCATTCCATTTTTATTACTTCAGTCTTCTAGTTCTTCTTTAAAGATCCTCTTGATCTTCTACATTGAGAGTGCTTTCTAGTTTCAAGAACAGGTGAATGTTATAGAAGTGCTTCAGTCTGTTTTTTTTCTGGTTAATGAATAGACTTAAGAAGCTGGTTATCAATGCAACCAACCCATTTGCTCCTTCCCTTTTTCAAGACATCTTGTTTTCATTTCTTCTATATCTAGTTTCTTAACATATGGTTCTTTGACTAATAGCTGTGTTGTCTGTACTAAATAAAATGTAAAGAAATGTGATTTCCATTGGTTGATTTACTAAATCCAGATCGATTTACTTATGTGTCCAGAAAAATCCATTACTAAAAGGATACTGAAGTTCTTGGTAAAATGTTTTGTTTTATCTTCTTTTCTATGTTCTCTTTATTCTTTGAAACTTGTTCTAACATTTGTTCCTGTTTAGTTCAGTCCAATAGGATTGTAGTGCCCACATTCAGCTGTTCTCCTTTTCTAAATGTAATCCCTCCATTTGATAATTTCAAGAGAGGTAGTTTCGTTACAATCTAGATTATGGTTAGCCAGCCTGTAGTTTTATTTGTCGGTTCTTTAATACGTCTAGGCTGGGTTCTCCCACACTGAATGCTGTTTGAACTTTAAGGTGCATAATGTCTATTCCTGTATTCTCACTCTAGTTACAATAGTCACGATCATTGCTGATGGCAGAAATGAGGATGGTACTCCTTCATCTCTAGCGCAGTGGCCAATTTTAACAGCACACTATCTTCTTGTCTTAGCACAACCATTTCTGCTTCAAGAATACCGATGTGTTTTTATCATGATTGACTGAAATCCCAGAGTTGTCTCGTAACCAAACCCCTTTTTTATTTGTTCCTGCTAACTGTTAATTTTTAACACTATATATTTATCACTTAAAAAATTGAGATACAGACTAACTGTTGTTTATTCCTCCATTTAATTTAAACTTCTTATTGTTACATTGCCTGAAGTATTCATGTCCAATGGCTTTATTATTTTCATTGATTTGTGAGTCTCTGAGAAGTTAAAGCTATTCATAAAGAAAGGATTCCTAGTGATAGTGTTTCTCCAAAAGCATTTTAATTCTCTCTGCATATCTTCACATCTAACCCTGGGGCTGAGGAGGCTTATAGCAGATACTTAGCTTTATTCCATGTGATGCTAGGAAAAAAATCCAATGAACAACATATCCTCTGAGCATTAGCTCAACACTTTACAGCTGTTAGAATCTCATCTTCTTGCTCTGAGGACTAAATATCTATGTTTTTCTTGGCTCATAGACTGTGAATTCATTTTGGTTTGTTTTTTCTTTTTTAATAACATACAGGTTAACTGGGGTTGCTGGTAGAGTTCCTCCTCTGGTGGCACATTTCACTCACTGGCAGATGTCTTAGGGATTTATTTTGTTAGGCCATTCATTCTTTAAGCCCCTGGAATCTGAAACTTCGTGGGGTCTCTAAGCACCTTCTGGAGATACCATAAATCTTTCAAGTGACTGTTAGGATTCAGCCCAGCTTCTCTTGGCTCTGCACTTTCTGGCTTTTCTTTATAACAAAGCTTTTCTCACTTGTTCTCAAATGAATCTTATGCATCTCCAATTAAATAAAACCTTCTTTCTCCTTTCTGAAAATTGCTGAGATTGCCCCCTATGTACACTCTTTTTTCAAGTAATTTTAGGCTTGTGTTTTATTTGCTGTTAGTGAATTTTTCTTGCTTGGGTATTCTCTGCTCTCTCCACTTCCTCCTTGTGGACAAGCAGGAGAAAACTCATTCCTGACTTTAATCAGCCTTACCCAATGAAGCAATTGCTATTTTTAACAGCCAGTCATTCTGTCTGGTTGGGGTGGTATTGTTGGAAATGGTGTGTATGAGAGTTACATGATGAAAAAATATTTATAAGATAATTTCCAAATGTCAGGCAAATTTCATAAGTTGTTTACAGGGAAGATTCCTGGACTGTCACAATGAGCGTGAGTATTCTCACTGTGCTTTTCTTGGGTGGAATTGTTAGTGGAGACTTCAGAGAGCCTCAAGAGGCAGACCATCATCTGTCATATTCCTCATCCTACCTTTAAAAATGCTTTAGAAAATTCAGGACTTAATTAATCAGAATTAATATTTATTGAATTAAATAAGATATATCCCTAAAAAGCAAGAAATAGGAACTGTGACTCGGAAGAATAAACATCTCAGTCCTGTTCTTCTTGCATCTGTTTTTTTTTATTGCGTATGAGATCTTTGGTGGCTATAATTCATCCTACTTTTATATATAACTTTGCTGTTTTATGTACCAAATGGAAGAGAATAAGACAACCCAAGTAATGAAAGTACTGATGGAAGATAAAAGCAGTCCTAAGGTATAAGAAGGAGGCAGACTAAGAGAGACAGAGATGAGACCAGAATATTAAGCTGCCGTCTGCAGTAGCTAGGGAAAAAACACATTTTGTCATTATCATGGCTTGGTGGTCAGAAGATAAAAATGACCAGAGCCAAGGGGAATGTGATGAAAAGAAAAAATCTGCAGTGAGTGGGTGGGGAAAAGGAGAGTAATGCATTTCAGGGAAGAGACTTCCTCTAAAGTAGTAAATATTTTTGTGGCAAACCATAGAAAGGGACATGCTGATAAACTGATAGGCAGGCTGGCTTATTTTTGTTTCTATCTGTAAAAAGGTCCATTTCCAGACCTAGACATTAAGCTGGTAGCCCTGTTTAATACCATATACATCTAGAACACTTTCTTGTCTTTAGATATATGCATGCTTTTTACTAAGTATACAGTAATCTGTCCATTCAAGACTCTTGTCATATTCTTTTGCAAAAATAAAGTGGTAGTGTTACTTCTCCTTTAAAAGATAGTGAAACTGGAATTCAATCAGATACAGAAGCCTAAGTTGAGCTCTGGTTATTTGAATACTCTTGTTTAAAATGTGAACTTCAAGAACACTTTTTTGCATATAACTCCCCTATGGGAACATCATGTTTGTTTGTGACACTCCCAGGAGGATTTTACATCTTCAGAGAGTCAGCAGGCTGTATGCATATTAATATCTGCTAGCTGTGGCATCAATAATATGGATAACCTTTATGTGATAATTTATTTAAAAAATTAAAATCTTTAATTTGTTCTTTCAATCTGTGTGTTTTGGGCTAATATGTCAATTTTCAGTAACTCCAGCTCCATCAGTCAGGAGTTCTTTTTGGTGGATTTTTTGGATCATCAATATGGTTTTGACATTTAGACCAGCAGCACAGCATAAGTAGTAGCAGGATTAGGCTGTTATTGATACCCTCTGTGGTTCACACCCCCAGCGCCGTGGCTTGTGTTGGCTCTTTTATCACACTTATTCTGGCTCAGTGCTTCAAATCTTATCCTGCCTTGTCTGAGCTGAAAAATTAATACAGGTTTTCAGGTAGAATGAACCTGAAATTTATTGTATTGCTTTTTTATATTTCAAATTAAGTATGAAATGAAAAAGGTGTTGCAGGCTGAATGAAACATTGACATTCTTTGGAAGTAAAGCAAATTTTTTTGATCCTTCAAGGAAAGCAAATAAATTAGTAGAATAGATGTTCTCTCTTTTTTCCCTGAGAGTTCAATTGGTAATTCACTCATACAGGGACTGAGGCAGAAATCAAGCTCCCATTTCCCATTTTCTGGAAGGAGATGTGTGACATCTATAAGTGAAGGCATTTCCTGATCATTAAAAGCAGACACAATTCAGACTGTATTTTCTGTAGGCCTGTGCTTGAAAAACATTTCTAGTCTTGAAGGTGTTCTTAATCATTGTGATATTGTTCTGGTAAGACACTGCAGCATGCCAGGATGTTTCCCAGGAAGCTGATGTTAAGAAAACCAGAACATGGAATTCACCTAGCAAAAATAAAACCTAAGAAAGGAGGGTCGAAAGAGAAGGAAAAGTCTTGGATGGTGAAGTTCTCTTTCATGAAGGAGAGGTTACTATGAAATTTCAGTTTTATTTGTTTGTACTTCCACCCTGTCACTGGTGTTGGTTTACTCCCCCCAGAGGCCTCTTTAATTCTGAAAGCCTGACTTAATTATCTTGTATTAATTAGTTCAATATAAAGTGGAGGACAATGAATACCAGTTGTTGACTTGGGAGGGACCTCCAATGGAGTTGTAGAAGTGGCATAAAACTGTGATAGTCTTGAGGAACGCTTCTGCAGGAACGCTTGCTGGGAATGGTAACGAGTTACTTTGGAGACTAATTGCTTTGTCCAGGTGTTAATGACCTTCAAGAGGACAGCCTCAGCTGCATGCACTGTAGCAGGATGTAACACTTTAGGCAGTTAATTGCATAATAGATTTAATTTGTGCAGGTGAGATCGTTAATGTATTCATTCCCACTTCCTAGAAATTTCACCTCTTCAGCATTTATTGTGCTCCGTGCCTTCACTTGCCACTTAATGCGGTGTTACATCACTGACCCGTGTAACAAGTTAGTCTTTCTTTGGTTAGTATGTGTTGTGAGCAGGAGAAATGGATTACTGGAAACTTAAATGTGTACAGCAATTAAAACCTCCCTAAGTTTAAATAGCGTCCTGAATGTCTGTTGATCACAAAGCTTTGTGTTTTGGTAGTTGTATGTGGGAAAAGCCTTTAGTAATTTCAGGTATTTTTAAATCTCTCAGACTGTATATTCCTTTGACAAGGATCATATTTTAGTGAACTCTGCTTGACGAGAGTTCATGCTGTTGTTGCTTGCAATTAGAAATGGATGGATTTGAGAAGTTAGCAGTAGATGTCTTTGTCATCTTTTTGTCTTTATTAGTACCTGAAAGGTATTGTTAAGATACTGAGATGTGGTAAGTGCATGTCCAACTTAAAATGCCAAAGTTAGGCTATAGACATCATTAGGACAATGTGTTACAGCTAGCCTGCTACCACATGAAAGTGTTGAGTATTCTGCTGATAGCAAGCTTTACTATTTGATTGGAAAGTTCCCCTTTACATATAGATGTCAGTGGTGAGCCTGCATGACACAAGTTAGGGGTTTTTTTACTTCTTAGCAGAGGTGGTACCCAGAAAACTTCTAGAAGCTAAGCAGATAGATATTTGAAACAGATCTTCTGGTGAATTTTAGACCTCAGTATTTTTCAAAGTGATTGTGTAAAATGATATACTGATTTTTATCTATATGTCACTGATGTTTGTAATAAAGGGAATTAAAAGTATTAATTAGTTAACTTTCCCATTCCCACCTATGCCAGGGGCCAGCTCTGACCTGTATCTAGCATGCTCAGATTTCTGAGGCTTTTCTGTGGTCATACTTTCAGGTAAGCCAGTGTTACTGAGCAGTGAGCGGAATGATTGCTCGTGCTTAAATCAGAATGGGAGGGAGGGTTCTTTGCTCTGAGTCCTCTACACAGATTACAAAAAATAATCTAGTTCCTTCTGTATTTTTAATATTTTATCATGGTGTGTAGTATTTCTACCCTTTGACCATGGGACTGTTTCTTCTTATTTCATTTGCAACTGAAGCTGTTTCAGCTTCTTATATCTGTCTTGTACATTTTGTCTGGGCAGATACTTTCCTTATAAGGTCACTCATACAAAATGCATGTATTGCTGCTCTATGCTTTATCCCATGAAACTTCATATTTTAAGCAATAGCATAGTAAACTGACAGTTACATGAACTGTGAAGGCTGATTTTGATAGAATAGCGTTTCCAAGAGATGTCAGTTACGTGGGGTTTCTTTCTAATTGTTCATGTTAAGCTTTTGCATTATAATATTCATCAGCTCAATAGAATTATGTTAGAATTTTTCATAGCATGAGCCAGGATGGTGACTTGTTCTGTGTGCTGCTAAAAAACTTGCTCATATGAAAAACAAGTTTTTAATAATACAGATGGCAGTAGATTACTGTAGAAGCTTTTATGTTTGTCAGCAGCATTTGCATTTTCATGCTTTAACAGTCAGAAACACTTAGGAACATCAATGTGACGTATGTGGAACATTTAGGCCTGTCGTGATGCATTTTTGGTGTGTGGCAGGGTTTCTCTTTTCCTAACAAGTCAATCAAAGACCCTGTTTTGTGTTTTCTTGTCTTTCTGCAGTGTGGTTGGTAAGTAGCAAACAGTTTTACCCTAGATGGTGGTCAGTTTGTCTCATTCCTGCAGAGAATTGCCAACATGTATTGGCAGTATCGTGTATTTTCCAAATGTCAAAGCTTAGTCTGTTAACTGTCATACTTCTCTGGTTCTGTCTAATGTTGTTATAGCTTTATATCAAAAGGTACATTTTCCTCCTATATTCCTGGCTATCATCATTCTTTACTTCTAGTTCAGTAATTGTGGAGTTTAGTATATAATCCTGTTTCTGAATTCCTTGTCCACTCAAGTTGAAAGCTTTAGTTGGTAAAAATGGATTGAAAACAAGGACTGAGGGATGGTTTCTCAGGTATTTGTTCCTCTTCCTGTTGTCATTCTTTGTTTTCCCTTTTAGTACTATCTGACTTGTAGAGAGTAGGAGACTTCTGTTGAAGCTGTTGATTACCCTCATTGGGCAATACTGTCCAAGGTTCTACTGTAAAAGAAAAATCTTTCTTCCTGTCTAGTGCTGTCTTAAGATCTTGAAAACTGCCAGTACCCAGGGCTTTACTGAGACATTTAAGTACCTGTAATTATATAGTCAACTAGCCTGTAAGTATAAAGAGGAAGACCAGGTTTTATTTTTATTGCTATCGATTCTCTGATGTCTTGTTTCAATAATACTATTCCTGTTTATTTAGATTTAGCTTTGGCTATAATTCTGTAGCAATTTAAGCTATCTTATTGACTATGGTGGTACCAGCTGTGAAGAACAGCAAAATGCAACGTGCTTGGTTCTGCTGTTTAGATTTCCATTTGTTTCTGGAACTTGACAGCACTATTTTCATTAGTTCCTTATAATTGTGAGTAACCTTTCTAAGGTTTTCTACTTTATAATTTTTGTTGTATGATTTTTTTCTCTACACTTCTGTGTAACTGTGAAGAGAGTTACCTTGAACAAACTTTCTCATCCATTGCAGCCTGTCTTTAGATGATTCTATACATGAAGAGCAGCTTGATTTCACTGTCTGAGTCCAAGGACATTTACCAAAAGAATCAAAACTTGAATTCTTTAATAGCAGTATTTCAGCAGGAATTGGAAAAGTTAGTGAGGTTATTTTAGTTGACAGTAACTGTCAGACTTCCAGGTGTCTTTATTGCAGAAAAATTCCATCCCAGCTGTGTAGATTGCCTAAGTATATCATAAGATACAGTTCATCAACAACTGTCCTAAAACAAATTTAAAACTGCACATTTTATACCTTCAGAATGACCATGGGCAGTATTTTGTTACAGAATGAAATTTGCTTTCTTCCGGAGCTGAGCAGCTGTAGTGCATCCAACTGCCTTCATTTGAGGAGCTCCAGAACAACAGGTCAGTCCTATCATGAAAAAGAAACCAACTGCCCCCTTTTCTTTGTAAAACAGGATACTGACTCCTCACTGTGAAATCAGGGCTCAAAGGAGAATGAGAAATTTAACAGCTGCTTTTAGTTTCTTTTGAGAAAGCTCACATGCTTCCACAAGGCTTGTGTTCATTGTCCTTAGGCAGCAGAAATCTGATTGCTTGAAAATACTCTCATTCCTTCCTATTTGCCTGGATATTATTCTCTGTGCCCAGGTGATGACTGTTTCCACTGCTGTTTTTCTTCAGCTCTGACTGTAGAGGTTGGGTAGATGTGTAGATGAGTAGGTGTGAGCAGACTTGTTTTCACAAGGAACTTTGTTCTTGAGTCTACGTGGCAAAAGCCAATGTGGATTTCTTGAGAGGGAGGAAAACTCCACAGGGCAGAACTTGAGATAAACCATAAAGAGTGGGTTTGTTTTTTTTTCATGTTGGCACTAGATGCGTGGCAGATGCAGTTATAGTAAGGAAGGAATTGTGCATGCATTATCTTCTGGGACAAAAGCAGCCAGTGCAGCTGACTTGCTTCTTCTCGGGAGTAGAAAGTCTTTATGGAGCATGACAGAGGTCCGATGCCACCCCTTTATTCTGTTCCTTGGACTGGAAGCCTGGCACTGCCAGATGACATACTCAAAGAAGTTATTAAAGTGTAAAAGAGGCACTACTGTATAATATTGACTGGAGAAGGAGCACATTAAGTTTAATTTATAAAACTTGTAAATGTACTAGGTTTTTGTTAGTGCAAGAAAAAAATCTTTTTCTTAAGCATGTTGAATAATGATACTATAAAATACTGTTTTCATAGTATGTCCTTGTGAGATTTTCATTTAGTCATTACATAAATGCTTAGCTTGTTGATATGGCCATATTGAAAAGATGTGCTTCTGACCTTCTGTGTAGTGAACTAATACCTTAATAAGCTTTAAGATTGCCTCATCACCATGTTCAATGTGGTTTTGAAAATGAAGGATTTTTTTATGTCTGTAAGAATACATGACAGGCAGAGTAGGATAAATAATGTTGAAATTGTGAGAATTCTGTCACCTTCTTAACGTTGTGTCAGATTTCCTTTTCCCTATAATAGATACCAGCAACATCTTTCTTTAGGCCCCAAGTAACAGTTATTCTTCCTGTGGCTCTAAGTCTCCTTCAGTGATTCTCTCCTTTCCCTCTCCTTGTTTATGTACCTGTGTTATCCCTGAGTGACCCCCAGACTCTGCAGAATCTGTCACTGCTTCTGGGAACCTCCATCCTTGCAGTGGGACCTGACTGAACCGCAGCTGTAGATTCTTCCTGCTGAGTGGCTACTTCTGTGTTCATTGCTTTGTTGAGAAGTTCTGTAATCATCTGGAAGGAATTTAATTGTGTGTAAGAAGAGGACTTGTCTGTCTTACTCTTTCAGAAACTAGTGCTGTCTTTGGATACCGTGCTTGTTTGCCTAAGGGAACACTGATAGGTTTCTTTCCCCTTTCTTTTGATGGTGCTGTCCAAATGCTGCTTGCTCATGGAGGTGAAGGGGGGTTTTGTTTTAGCTGTTACTGTCAGAGAGTGGTTTAAGGAAATGGGTTTTGCTGTCTGTTTTGATAAAGCTAAGGTTTGTTGTTGTCCTCATCCCTACTGGAAATGATCTCCAAAATTTTTGTGCCCATCATGGAAAAAAAATCATTTAAACATGTAACTGCCACTTCAGAAAAGTAGTTTCTCATGTAAGTGAGCCATTTCCAATGAAGAGGTCTAAAGATAAGGATGGAAGCCTTGAATTTGACCTGTTAGTTAATGGAGAGTTAGTCAGAGGAGAGCAAACTGAGAGATGTGCTGAGCGACTGTGGCCACTGAGCAACTCCCTCACCACCTTTCAGTCTGGTTGAAGCCTTTCCAGTATTTGAAGCTGTAGTGTGTTCAGTCGTCTGCTCCATTGCAGCAAAGTTGTGAGGCCTAAAGGTGAAAAAACTTGTGATCATTATGATTAAGTCCAGCTGTGGCAAGAGTGGAACCCTCTGAGCTTCTCTGGTCTTCTCAGTGTTTGGGAAGAATAATAAATTCAGATGAATACCGAAACAGGTAGCCTAATGTTTTCTAGGGAGATTACATTTGATGTGGGTGATACTTGAAAGGTATCTCTTTTCCATCAATACCTTAGGATTGCTAGGGTTCAGGCAGCTGTCTAGTATCCATGTCTGCAAATTTACTTGCATCTTGGATACCTAGAAAATAGTGCTGTCATATTTGATAGCAGAGAGGGATGTTAGCAGTACATAAGGCATTATATTTAATTTTCCCCAGTGGTTTGTGGAGAGGAAGAGCAGTGATGTTTTATGAGAAAAGAGCTCTGAAACCAGCTGAGCACAAGCCCCGTAACCTCTGCAAGGTATTTATGACAGTAACATCTCCAGCTGGGAGGAATCCCGCTTCTTGGCAGTTCCTGCATAGGCATGTAGTTAGTTCTTGTCAAGTCTTTTGTTTGGCTTCCTCAGGAATTGGGAGGTTGTATTATAGATGGTACGTAAATAGAGGAGTTGAATAAAGGGAGAGCTAAATACAATGTGCTTCAACAAAGACTCTTCTCAAAAGACTTTTGAAAGGGAATATGGCAAAACTTAAAAAAGAAGAATTTAAATTTGTCCTCATCCTACAAACCCAGATCCTTTGGAAGAGCTTTGTAGCATGTTACTAATGAATATTGTTACTCTTTACCCCTTTTAGCCTTCAGGAATGGGACTGAATGGCTTGGGCTGGTTACTGCTACTTCATTTGTCTTTGTCACATAAACCACTGTGAAAAAAGCTGCTCATTTTGTCAGCCAATCAAAAGTACATCCAAAAGTTTGCAGAGAGTGAAACCTCTGTACTAGAAGTGTGTTCCTTTGTGGTTGATGCTGGTACACATCAGCCGGAACTTGTCCTGTCAGAAGAGAGAAAGGTTTTCATTTTTTCAGTGCTATTTGGGGCTTCTATGGGAACCAAATGTATGTTAAGGAAATATTTGAGAATTTCCCACAAAATTCATAAAAGTCTCATTAGACTTGTTTACATTAAGGGTCAACATGCAGTTGTTCACATGACATTATCTGGTCGCGCACAAAATGACTGCTGTGTGACCTTTCAAATTTGATAAAAGTAGGATGTAATTGTGGACAGGTTAACTCAATAGACAAAATAATAATAGTTACTTTACTGAGTGATTAAAGCCTGAAAAAGAGGGAAAATAGATCTGTTTAGATATTACCCAGCCAAAGAAAATAAGGATCTAGACCTCAACAGTAGCTGAGATTTGTGGGATTCTGATGCTCACTGAGAAAAAGGGCTTGTATCAACTATATACTATCTTAAAATTAATTCAACATTTGTAACTTTACATCTATATTGTAACTGTATTTATGTGTTTAAGCATGTTAATGTGAAACAGCTGCTACAGCTTCGTACAGAGATGAAGTCCACATGATGAACTGGTTTTGCCTGCAATAGAGAGGATCTAGTACTATTCATACTTTAAAGTGTTGTAGAAAAATGCTGTTTCACCACACGACTTCGTCTTGGTGCTAAGCAAACAGTAAGTTGTATCTCTCTGCAGGTTTTTCTGATTTCCCCTGGTTCAAAATTCAAAACTGTAGATGCTTGTTATCTGCAAGCCAGTAGAAACAGCTTACTTTCCTAACTGCTATTGTTTACACTTGTGAAGATGAGAAGTTTTTAAACATTACTGAGGTGTCTATCAATGACCAATATTCCCATGGATAAATTCAGATGATCTTTGGAGTTATCACTGGTAGTTCTAATTCCTCAAAATATACAGAGGAGCTGCATGTAAAGGAAAGCAGACATACATACTACAAACACACTCACGATAGGATTCGTGCACTGAAGACTTCGCTTTTCTACGCTTGATCTTTTGAATTGTGTCATTTGCTGTCATGTGATTCTTGCTTTTTGTATTAATGAGTTTGTTTTCAAGGTGTGATCACTGACAGACATGCTTGTGTGATGAGTGGGTATTCATTAAGGATTTAATTCCTCTGAGTTCTGTGCTAATTTTACTTGCTTGAATAGGCTTTGAGCCACTGTATTTTGCAGTGAGACATTTCTCACTGACATTTCAGTCATGAAATTAGCCCATTCAGTATTGACATACTTGGCTTTTATTGCTGGAAGTCCAGAAATAAATAACCATAGAATTGAGTTTTAGAAGGGAAGTTTTTACACTTACTGCATGAATCCTACAGCTTTTTTAATTTCTGAAATGCATTTTTTTCCCCCTGTTGCATTCAATATTTGAGCATTGGTAGCCTGAGCTGTGGGCAGGGCTCTTTGTCTGTGTTATTAGCATCCATAGCAGCAGTCACGCCTGCCTGCAGCTGCCTGGAAGCAGAGGGTTCTCATGAAGTTGTAGTCCAAAACACCTGATTGTTCCAGGCTTCACATAATTTGTCTTTATGCTTTTATTTATTTTGCAAATCATTGTCAATACTTAGTGGTAATTTGTTTTCATTGTCTTTGGGAAAGTTATCACCACGGGATTGATTTGGGCACAGCTATTGGACAAATATGTGCCAGCATGACTGCTCAGTTTATCACTGATACTATTCCCATGGAGTGATGTTATTTTCTATAGTAGGAGTTAAATGAGCCTTGATAAAGGCACAGAGTCTGCATTCCTTTTCCTTTAAATGCCAAGGTGATGATGTTATAAAACTAATGATAATTTTTTCTGAAATTTCCCAGTCTATTGCCAGCATATTAAAAAATAGTGGAATTCTTTTCAAGGGGAAATATTATTAAAAGGGGTAGATATACCATGGCTTCAAATTTTGTATTATATAAATTTTCATTAATTCCTTAATAAACAAAAAATTGTATAAGAGTGTTTATTTGCAAAAAATTGTAGTTTAAGAATTTTGAAACACTGAAGATTTAATTAGAGGAAAATTACAGGAGTCATTGAGATTGGAAGGAAGAGTGATTATTTTTCATCATGTTAATAGATTAGATGGCAGGACAGAAAGGAGATACTTGCAGGGAGGAGAATAATGCTGAGAAAGAGACCTTTTTCAGCATGTTGGCCTGCATAAAGGGCTTTTCTTTTGTCTGGAGCCCGCAGGTGGTGACAATGGGGTTAGTTTCAAACTGTGTCATAGAGCAGTCATGGTCAGTTCAAATCCCTCAGGATTTCATGTTGTAATAGAGAATACTGCCAGTGCTGGGAAATGGATTTTGACATACATTTTGCAAATGCCTTTGCGTGCTGCTGTGGTAGTGTTATTAAAATACTGAATTCCTCGTGCTGTAGAACAGTAGGAATTCACAGCAATGTTGCCATTTTTTAAATCTTTGGCACAGAAGCTATCATGTTTTTATTATTTTTATCTCTTGTCGTATAGTTTTATATTAATTTTATAGTGGAATTTTGTGACTTCTTTCCTGCCCTTTCTTAGAATTGGTTGAAAAAACACTTTATTTCTTTGCTATGCTGTCTCATGGCTTTAGAAAATGATTTTTTGATTTGTTTTGTTTTCCAGAGTGTCTCTACAGTTTTCTCTCTGTCCTTTCATTTTGGACTCAGGCTATCCTTCCTTTTCCTTCTTAAGCAGTGCCTATAGAAGATGCCTATGGAAATCAGTGGAAATGAAATACTGTTTTACAGAAAAGAAGGTAAAATACCACAGGATTTAGTAGAGGATCAGTTTGCAGTTCCATCTTTTTGAACTGCTGTATAGAATAACTTTTTAGAATTGTATAGGAAGTTATGTAAGAGGTTAGAAAATAATCTGGAGAAAAAATTGTGATTTTTGTTGTATTCTGTAGTTTTAATCTCATTCTAGATTTTATTCTGAAATTAAAAGGAAACATTATTTTAGCAACTCTTTAGTCATGTCTTTCCAGGCCAAGTATAGTATGTCATGTGTGCCATGATCCTTCTGTGACACAGAAGGGTTGGGAGCCATTAGTGATCCAAAAATCCCACTGTAACTCTTAGCATCAGACAGCTGAGCCTCCTCACCATTATTTTAAAATTCTGTTTGCTACAGAACGGATGAGGTGGCTCTCAGTACTTGCCTGTATTGTTGTCCATTCTAACTGCAGTAACATACGACACGTGGCTCTCCAGCAGATTTATACTTAACAGGTGGTTCATGAGTGACTATGTGTGTACAGTGCACTAGAGTTATCACTGGGAGTTGCACAGTCAGTGTTACGAACCTTTACTCTTTAACGGGTAAAGTGGGCAGTGGCTAACTGCGGAGAAGTAAACTGAATCATGCAGTGGAGGAGTGGATGAAAGGGAGATGTCTGCAGGAAATGAAACCATGATGTTGGTGTTGGCCAAGTGACAGAATAACCAGGAGTTGATGTGAAGGGTCTTTTAAGGATTAAGATTTTTAAGTAATAAATCTGTCTCTTTTAGCGTTACTGGAGACTCTTAAATGATTTAGTTGATCCTTAAATAAGTTGATATACTCAACTTGCATTAGCTGTAATTGTGCATTCCTAGCACAACAACTAGGGAAAAGCTCTAGGCACTTCCATTCCTTAATTTGTCAGCTTGGATTTTATACTGCAAAGTATAGCAGTGATAGTAGTGCATGTATGAACCAGTGCGTGTATTTGTCTGATGTTTTCTCCTGATAATGGCAATCTTTTGTGAGTAAAGAATACCAGTTTCTATGGACAGTTTTCAGACACAGAGAAACCATTCAAAATTGTCACTGTTCCATCTTGCAGTGCTTTTGGAGACTGCCTCTCTGGCAGATGAGAATGTATTGTTACTTCAAAGAAAGTTTTGGCCCTCAGTGAGAACACGAAGTATCATTTTTGTTTTTTTCTATAAATCTCTTTACCTTGCTTACAAATATTTTTGAGCATATTGCACAGCCTAGGAGATAATTGTTATAATAAAGTACTTGGCAAGCATCCCCAGCTGTGTGGCAATCCTGTTTAGCTCAGCTGTTGTCAAGAAGGAGCAGTTTCTTTTTTCCATGTAGGCTATTTATGAGTGCATGTTAATGGTGAAGTAGCTCTACCACAAATCTTTAGACAGCTCACTGATTATGAGCTTCGGCTGCTACTACATGGTCACTGTGTTCAATTATTTCTAGATGTACTTCTAATCCATTCTGCATTCGCTTCAAAACACAGTGATTTTTATATCATCCCACCTGTGCTCCTGGTCTGTGCAATGTGCATGACATTACCAGATGTGCATTCAGGCTGGGCTGCTGGAGCACTAGGTTGGTAATGTGGAAAGCAGCTCAAATGACAGAGTTGTGAATGTTAATAAAGCAGAGCGTGGTGGCTATGTGGAGATCCTGTTTCTGTTTCCTGTCAAGAAACTGCATCTGCAAAACACAACGTTTGACTGCTAAAGTGCTCAGGCTTCCTTAAGTGTGCATGTGTAGAGCTGGTGATCCAGATGGACTGCACTTACTTAGTGGTAGAGCAGGTGCTTTCCCACCAAACCCCATCACTCTCAGAATAATTCTTTCATAAATTTCTGAATTATCTTTTTTAACACCTCATAAGAAGAATCACATTTTAAAATGTTATTTTCTTGGTTTTTTCGTGTTAAATTTTCCTCTCTTAATTCTTAGTTTTCGATTCTTTCTGACAAGTCTAGTTCTTTGTTAGTAGCACACTTGTATATTCGTGGTAGGTTTTTTCCCCTTGGAACTGACTTTTTAAAAATGTCATTTTTTAATTTTAACTTTTGCAGTTAGACACTGGGTTTCCTCCTACCAACTGCATGCCTCTTCTGGTGTTAATTTGAGCTCCACAGGTGCCATGGTTGCTTTAGGTGACATATGTTCTTCCATTATTCCCTAATGTCAATTCAGATTCTTAAGCCTTTCTATCAGTTGATTTCAGTCCCGATCTGTGCACAGTTATTGCATCCTATCTTTAAATCTGCACATTGAATGCTTCTAGCATTACAGTAAATGGTGTATTTCCAAAGTTGAAATATCTGTCAATTAAGCGAGTTCCATACTTTATGGTGAAGTTAATCTAAATGTCAGAAGTTGTTGAGAAGGTATGCTACAGCAGTGTCTGTTGATGCCAGCTCCCACAACGATAAAGATCTGAAGAAAGTAGACCAACCAGCTCCATCTTCCTTCTTGGCAAAGGATTCTGACACATTGTTTGTGGTCACTTCGTTAAGAGATCACTTCATGCCTCCTCATCTTTCATGAGTAAGTGATCATTAGCAATGATTAGTTATTAGTCATTACCAGTGTTCACACAGGCTCAAGAGACCTTACTGCAATCTCCATGGACAGAAGTGTGGATAGACATGAAGGATTAGTAGTAGATCATCATCAGAAAGGTCTTTACTAGCACTGCTCCACCATTTTCTAGGACGCTGTCAGGGGCTGACATTTCCCTTTTCTACGGTGCTGACTAATGCCAGCTTCATACTCAGTCAAGGGGATTTTTTTTTTTAATGCTGAATGATGGGAGTCTGCAGATCCATTAGCTCAGCTTCTCAATGCAAGTTGTGACTGATGTAAAATGTTTCCCATTTGAGAAATGGGAAATAGAAGAGAAAGATTGTTATTGTTTATCTTGGCCAGAAAATCAACAAAGGGGCACAGTAGAGGAATCATGAAATAATGAATAATTCAGAGGAGATATTAGGAGCTTTTCACTCCTTGTCTGACAACATAAAATATTCCATTAAATTGGAAAGTTGTAAATTAAAAATTATGAGATAAAGTTCTTCTTGGGTAGAAAATCTGTAGCCATAACATGTTTTGGCAAGTAGTTTAACACCTTTGGAGAAAGCTTGGACATTTGTGTGTGTAACGCAAGTAAAGACAGTTCATTCAGAAAAGTTCAGAAAGAATAAGGCTAATAACCAAAGGTCACGGTTTATTTAACTATTATACTTATGTTGAATCCTTCATGGGGGAGGAGGAGAAAGGAGAGAGGAAGAGAGTAGTTTCATTGACTGTGAGGTTCTTGCGTCTTACTCTTCAGGGTCTGCACTGGCCATTGTCCAGGAACAAGGTCCTGAACTAAAGACGCAGTTGTTCTGCCTGAGTCTGGAGGTTTTATATCTTTATAATGTTCCTGCAAAAGCTACAGTTTCACTTGGGAAAGAAGGAAGGGGGAAAAAAAAAAGAGGTTATAGTGTGGTGGGACAAACTAGGAAACAAACTTTGATTCTGTGCAGTGGAACGAGATCTTGGGAGTAAAATATGCTGTTGTATTTACAAGCAAAGTGGAAACGGCACACACTGTAGCCCAGATATCCCCATCTCTCTACTGTATGGTCTCTGGTGTCTCTTGTGTGGCTGAAACATAATAGCTCTGTTCTGAAATTTTAGCTGCTGTGATTCCCATTTGTGTAGTTTAACAGGAGCCAGGTCTCTGTAAGAAACTGTTTAAAAAGGTAAAAGACTGTTGCTATGAGTCTGCTGTATAGCTGCTGGTGAGGGGGGGCTGCCATTCTCTAGAGGTATGGGAAAGGATGAGACCAGGGCTAGGGATGAAATGACATGGCAGGGGTTGTGAAAAGCAAGCTATTTTTCTGACCAGATGATTAAAAGTGCCAATAAAGGCAGATGAGATTAACTAGCATCATGGACAGATACCAACAGCATGCATGAGAGATGGGCGCAATTGAGAGCCAGAATCTCATTATTTAGCAGTTCCTTATTCTAATGCATCTTTTTAGTTTCTCCAGAAGATGGAGGACCATTACACAACCATGAAAATTAAAAGACCTACAAATTTAGCACATAGACGTGACAGAACTGCAGGGATCCTTTTGGCTTAATAAGAATATCTGGTCTGTTTGTAGTTTAAATGCTGTGCTACAAATGGTCCCATCCATTAGTTTGAGAAAAATATAACGAGGAAATAGGGAATGGATTGTCTAAAAGTAGCACGTGTGATAAAGTGATTTAGTACTAGAGACATTCTGTATAAATATTCATGGAGGCCTCAATCCTTCCTAAACATAATGGATGTATAAATTCTGCATAATACCCAGTTAGACATATAGTTCTTTATGGAGTTGCTATGTTTTTAATTTTTGTTTCTGTAGAGCAGATACAGAAGAGTGCCTCTACTTGCCAGAACCATCTCACTCTTCTGATCACTGAAACTGAAATTCATTCCAGTTAACTGTTTTGATCACTGAAGGGGCTGCATCCAAAATGTTCAGAACCAGTCCCCAGAATAGAGTATTTCCTTTTCCTAAGAGAAAGCAAAAGACTTCAGAGAATTCTGGAGCTGAGCAAATCAACCTAGCTAACTGGTTTTCATTATCCCCCACTTGAAAACAGCTCTGACTTCTGCTGTGCAAGAAGTATAGGAACAGTGTAGGTCTTCAGTGTCCTGTTTGTGCGAGAATTCCTAATCAGAAAAAAAGTGATGCTTCTGTCTGTATCACTGATGTGGCCAATTTATACCCCACCAGCCCTTTTCATTTCCTTCCTGGAATTTAATCCATCTATTGCTTTTACTAATTAAAACTTGGTGCTAGTACACAGTGTGCTTTCCTCAGATGTTGCACTACAAAACTTAGCTGCATTTTGTGCTTGTAGATGTGCTTGAGCTACTCCCACATACGATGTTCCTTTGGAAATGTGGTGTGTTTTGCAAACGCTTAAGGTTTGTCAGGTATTAGGTCATGCTGTTTAAAAGTGTGCAACTCATGCAGCAAAAGGTGTTGATGAATACAGTAAATGGAGTTTGTAATGCATCAGCTGTAATGGTCCGGGATCTGCTTGTGCTGCAGGTTCATGGCTATAGTATTGGTTATTCTCTCCCCTTTCTCTTTGCTTTGATCTTATTAGTTGCCTCTGGACTGCTCTGGCCTGGAAACTTTTGTAACTTGGCATTTCTCAGCTCAGCTGTGTAGTGGGTGTGGCCCAGCAGGACAGCCTGCTCCTGGGTCCTCATCTGATGAAGATGAACCTGTCACGTCGACAAATGAAACATGCATGTAATGCACCATCTGGCTGTTACATGCTGGTCTCGTGGCCATCACATAATTGGGGTTGTGCATGGGGGCTGTATGAACAGGCATGGATTGTAGGAGAAGAAAGGCTGGTACACCTCAGAGTTTCATTCAGACATCTAGCCAGGTTTGCAAAGGGTATAGAGGTACTTCTGGCCCTGTAATTCTGAGATGGTGTCACTAATGACTTAGGTGTTACTGTGTTCATTTGAAGATCTGTAGGTTGTGAAAGGGTGTGTACACACAGTTATTTTCATTATTGGTATGTATGGCATGATAATGCCTATCAGATAAATTATACTAGCCCTTCACTGAACAGAGTTTCCATTGTATGCATGATAAGCGTAATTCTCATAACACTAATTAGGATTAGTAGTTTGGGAGCAGGAAGTAATTTATTTTAAGCTCTGTTTTAGATATTGGTAGTGTTTAAAAGTTCTATCTCTAGAACAGCTCGTGTTAACTTTAGAGTGGAGGCAACTTTGTGGTGCTTCAGCATATCATTGCTTAAACATCATGGATCATAGGTGATGTCTTTTAACTCTTTGGAAGTGGCTCTGCCACCTCCGCATATTCAAAGCTGAATCTGCAACTTATCTCTAAAATATATAGCTAACTTAAACTGAATGAATTGCTGATTTAGTTACATGCATTTATTGTGCACTCAGTGGGTTTTGTATTTCAGACCAAATAAAGTTCTAAAGACTTCTTTTTGACAGTATCACAGATTTTGCTTCATGTCATGTGATTGAGGTTAAGATTTTTGCATGTTTTGTGCTTTTTGGTCTTTCTGACAATTGCTTGTTGCACTTTCTAGTCTGCTAGCCCTAAGTCATGTGAGTGCATGACTTATATAAAGCACAAATAGAAATGTAGACATGCAGTGTTGGAGACATAGTAAACAAAACTGGTGTGTATATGAAAAATTGATTTAGAAGGAAGGAGGGAAGAAAAGTCTCTATACTCTGTGTCAGGCTTCATTTCCACACTAGTCATTAGGAGATATATAGATCCCTTGCTAGTTTTTTGTCTACAATGAACAAAATATGAACGCAATTTTTTTAAGTGCTATGAATACATTATTCAAGCTGTGAATTTGGCCATGTTTTAAATTTTCCATAAAAGCTGAAATGAACTAAGAGAGCCCTCATCTGTTTGCTTCCAAATATAAATTTGCTATGATTTACAAGTCTCCAGTTGCACAAAATACGTGCTTTCCTTAGGAGATGGTTTGTTCTTCCTTTTAACGTTTATTCTTCTTTTTAACACAACTTTTACAGAGAATAACTGAAAGTAGTGCAGGCCATATTTCTGAGATCCAAGCTAAGACGCTGACTGATGATTGGAAGTTATTAATAGTGTGATTTTGCACGTAAGCAGATTAACAGGTATTCATATGAGATATATGGGGACAGGGCAGTAGGGGCTAACTTTCTGAAGAGATTCATGTGCCACAGCCTGCAGATCATTCCCTGTGGGATTTGCAAAGTTCTGTGACTTCTTTGGACAAACCCCTTAAGAATTAAAAGAAACAAAACAAAACCCCCACAACTCCTGCCCCCCCCCCCCCCCCCCAAAAAAAAAAACCCAAACCAAACCCTAACAACCCACAAACCAAAAAAGCCAACCCCAAATCCCCTGATTCTAACTGGCATCAGACTCCAACAAAATGCAGAGCAAGGAACAGGAAAAAGAAATATTACTGACTGACCACTGCTATCAAACTCCAGAACACTCATGGATTTTTTTTTTTTAATTTTTTTTCCTGTTTCCTTCCACACATTCCCTGTGAGGCAATTGAAGCTCATCTTTTCTGTCATCCCAACTGACGCAGGACATGGGAGAATAGTCAGGCTTCAGCATGTAAATGAGCAGGGTCTGAACACTGGAAAGCATTTCATATTTGTTAATATTTGACAGACTGTTTGAATAAGCATTCAGATTCAGAACGTTAGAGGTGCATGGTAGTAGAAACCTTTGCCTACCTGTGCTGATGTGTCCTGTAAAGCCTGTCTGGAAATGGTGCTCACCACAAACCTCACCATGCTGATCAAAACGAAACGAGACAAACCAGGACGATGTTAATGATGTTGCTGTTATCTGACCTACGTTAGAACCATTGGCTACAGTCATTACAAAACCTGATTTTTAATGGATGTAATAAAAATACCTGTTTTTCAAGGGTGTGTGGATGAGAGTAGGTAAATTAAACAAATCCATTGTTACTTAACTCATTGACTCAGGTAGCAGTCAAAAGGATAAATACTTGTAAAAAATATGGCTTGAAGGAAGAGATGGTTAGACTTGAAGAAATAAACTGAAATGGCAGGTCAAAAGCTCATGCCATAAGGAATGCAAAAGAACCCATCTAACTTTGATCAACTTGCTTGTTTTGGGTTTTTTTTTGAGTAGGATTCCTTCCTGATTTATGGAAATGTGGTGACTAGTCAGCTTGCTGCTTCAGCAAACACCCATGTGCAATGTATAGAATAGTTACAGCTGTAATACAGTCATGGGAGGGATTGGGCTCTGGGTGGACCCCCTCTAAGACCTTCTCTGGGCTTGAGCAAAGGTGTACATTTTCTGAGGTAACCTTCTGCTAGGGCTCTTTGGGTCAGTAATGATACCTCAAAGATTGCTTATCCGGTGACAGCAGGCCTCCACTTGGCCTGCCCTACTACCCTTTCCCCTGTGTTAAACCGTGACATTTATCCAATGAATGTGGCAGTTTACAAGTGTATTGGTTAAGTGGCAATTTAGGGAGCTCATGCCCAGTCTTCGTTTACTATAAAGGTGCAGAACTAACCCCTTTTACTCTGACAGCAAAATCAGTTTAAGAGACTTTTTTACCCTGGCTGCTCATTGATCCTTTCTAGTGTGACACTGAAAAAGAAATTTTGAGATCATCTGACTAAATACAAAGAAAGCTTCTTGGGTTTTATTCTGTTTTCTGATTCTTTAAATAGAGGAATTAAGCTCTGCTCTCAGTGATCTTGTTCACAACGTGGTTCCATAAATATAGCTGCATCAGTCTAGCCAGGAGTATTGGTTAGAGCATTGTGGTTTGTGGGCAGGAATTAGCAGCTCAGACTGGTTTTGGGGCTTGGAAAACATTTACACAAACATATGTAAGTGTGCAGTTTCAGCCTGTCTTAAGTCCATTCCACTGCTGAAAGAGCCTTTAGGCTTTGCCTGGGCTGCACTTTCCTGCCGCTCTCCTACCATTTGCCCTGGGGTCAGCTGCATCAGGAATTGACTTGGCTGAAAGGCAACATTGCACTAATAAGAAGGTTTTTATGATGAGCTTTTACTGGACCATTTCCTTGATCTGACTCAAAATCCAGTTTCACAAACCTTTGTGCCAGAAGGAAGGGGCAGCAAGGTGCAAGCTGCTTATTCACGTCAGCAGTCCTTTCTCTCCTTTGTTGCATCCTCCTGTAATTTGTCTGTTAGAGACATCAGTACAGTCAAAAGATCTTTTTATCATTAGTGTTCTGTTTTAAGGTCACACACCTACTCTGCATTCAGAATACATATTTTGATCATTTAGGCTCAGTTAAATAGTATATCACATTAGAGCTTTATAAATATAGTAATTATGTTGATTGATCTAAGCAAAAAATTTCATTCTAATTAATTTTAATGAAGTAATACAAGCTGCCAATAATTATTGATTTATTGTTCATAGTAAGGCATTCTAATGGGAGAAATGTCCTAAGCAACTAGATAGCCAGTACCTTGAGTTGTGCTTTCTCAACCATCTTATTAAATATAATGTTAAAATTAATCCTGCCACCAAAAGCTAAAACATGCTCCAGGAGCAAGATCATTAAAATAACATGTTCTGTACAAAATATTTTTTTATTCAGATGATAGATATTCCAGATTATTAAACCCATGATGCCTTGCTGTGTGCAATTAGCACAGACTAGAAAATTTTTTGTGCTCTGCTGTTCCTTGGCAGAGGTACTCAGACTTGGAGCTCTGTAGCTTACTGAAGTTAATGAATAAAAATGGATTGGTACTTAAACTCTTAACAGTGCATAGCAAGGTTTTAGTATGTTATAAAATCTAAAATTACAGCAGAGTATGTGAGAAACATTAATGAATGGATGGAGCTGCTTTTACTGAGAACTAGGGGTCTTGACTTTGATGATGATTAAATAAGGCTTTAGCCCTGCAAATATTTGCTGGTTGCTATGAAAATTTGCTTTCCTTCCTCAGAAATACGTTCTCTTTTCATTTGTGTTCTTCCATTTACATAGGCAATAAAAATAAATGGTGCTCTATTTGGTTATATTTGCATGCTAAGAAGGAAGGCAATGTCAACCAAATAGACTGACAGAGTAGATGGTCATTTTAGCAAATATTTCTGGTGCTGGGACTTAAGCTTCCTGCTCCCAAAACACACAGTATAACCACTACTCTACCCTGTAATAAGTAGGCATTAGCAGCGCTGCTGCTTGCTATGAATTCAGACAGCAAGAACTGTATTTTGTAATGGTCTGTATCCTCTTGGTATGTGACAAGTGATAAGGGCATGCCTTCCAGATTGGACCTGCTTCCCACACTTCTGGATCCTGGCTAGCATCAATGGGATTTACCTGCTCATGTGAGAGGCATAGCAACAAAACTGAAGGCACATCAGGAACTTCTGGATTAAATAGGAGTGAATTCAGGCTCTGGCGAGCATCAGAACAGGAATTGCAGATTACTGTGCAGACTGAAATGCCCAGTTCTCTCTGGACCTGGACTTGTATTCCTGGATGATGTCTGGTTTTCAGAATGAAAGCATGATGCTGTAATGTACTTATGTGGTTTTCTCCTTCAGTGATTTTCATCTTTCCTCCTTTCTATAGACTAACTGAAAGCAGTAAATCGAAAGATATGTCAATATTTTCATTGGCAGGTTTGTTTATTGTCATCAGTTATACACAGAAGAGCAGAGTAGGCAAAAAGCTAAAATCTCATAATTGTTCATCAAGTAAAATATGTATCCTTTCATTGACTTGTCTTGGGGAAGATACAGGATGTTATAAAAAAATCAATGTGTTATTAAAAAGATAAAATTCAGTGCCATCTTTTATGAGAGATTTGTATGTGAAACGAGGTTAGTCTTACCTCATTTTAAAACCTTGTTCTTTATTGGGAATTTCTATACAACAATTTCTGTACAAGCACAAAATGCATTTGCTCAACCATGTCATAACTGCTTGAAAGGCCAAAACCAAAATCCTTACCATAATTAAAAATGTAGTGCTTACCTGAGGTTAGTGAATAGCACATTCCTCTTTCTCTGCTTGCATTTAGACTTCTGTACTTTCACTTTAAAGGTCGTTGAGATTTAATTAATGAATGTTTCCTTTGGGACTTGAATGAGTGGTTATGAGCACCTTTGGAAAACTGATGGCAATTCTGGGGTGACCTGGGTGAAGTGCTGTCTGCTGCAGGAGAGATAAGCGATGTGTATGTAGTGCTTACTGTCAGTTGTTCAGCTGTGGTAGTCTCCATGTTATAGTAGATGAAAAGAATGCAGAAAGATTGATATTAGTCAAGTCTATTTGAGCTAACTAGGGTAGTGGACATATTTTGCATCAGAGCAAGAATGAAGACTAAGGGTTTTGCTATCCTTTGGTTTATTTGAGTATGTGGTACCTGTGGTGGTTGGCAAAATGAGCAGCAATGCCAGTCGAATGTTCAGCTTAATTTCCAGACATTATTTTGGTTTCTAACTTTCCAGATGGAGCCCAGTTTGAGGATGAGAAGTGGGGCTTTCTCTGTTGTCAGTGCAAGTCGTTGTTCAAGGACAGGCTGTTAAGTCCTCAGGCAAACAGTTCCTGTTCTTGAAGTCAAAGCTTATGCCTTTAGGACTTCAGTAAGATGATCTGAAGCTTTATTCCTGTTTCTGTACATTAGAACTGCTGTACCAGGGAGATGGGCAGCATTCATGCATGTTGAGACAGATAAAATCCAGAGAAGTAATATATTTATTAAAACTCTTTGGGTTTGGTGTCAGCATTATTGTCTGCATTGCCTCAGGCAACTATGAGGTAAAGGTGATTGGTTTGTATTTTATTATTTTCTTGCCAGCCAGGGTTTTAAGTGAGGGCACTGAATTGAAGACATTTGATTATATGTATTTCTGACAGCTCATGTGCTAATCTCACAGGTACAGTTACACCCAAATGACTCTCAAAGAGTATCAACCACCAGTAATTTCCCTGTCAGTATTTCTACAATCTCATTTTACTGACAGCATGCCACCAACACAGGCTGCTCCTCTCCTTCCCTGTGGCCATGGACCTGTCGTGAAGGTCTGGCGTAGCAAATACTTCCACAGTACTGTTTGTCAGCCATTCTGGTGGCATTTGGGTTGTCTGCATGTGGAATTGCAATGCTCGTCTGATAAGGTCTTGGATTTTGTGTTGGTGATGTCCGCAGGACAGATATTACATGTGTGCATCATTCATCAGCAGCGTAACTCTATCACTGAACTGTTTCCTGTTAGTTTCTCTATGTCTGTACCCATCTATTTTGTCCTGTCTTACATTTTGATAATGAATATTTTGGAGTAGTATGCTTTTATTTACCCTATATTTTATTTAAAATGACAATTAAGTTGCTTTTCACGATATCAGTACAACTGAAAGACTTAAACTTTTTATGCACGAAAGAAAGGTCTGTCTTATGCTTTGATGTTGAGTCCCCCATTCAGATGTTACAATCTCTGAAAGTTGTATCTTGGTTTGTTGAAATCAGATGGAGAAAACTTGACAAAATATGTGGTATAGGACCAATTCTTAAGCCGTGAAGGGCTCATTTAATACTATCAGAGATGGCCACTGTCATGAGTTAATTGGCCAAACTGCCTGCTCTTTCCCATTGTAGTCTACTTTTATTCTATCAATCTGAAAGCCATAAAATTCTGGTCACCCACATGTGAAATTCACCATTGCAAAGCAGTCAACTTTAAAGCTGCATACTCTAAATCCTAGAAATGGTCTTTATATAGATCCTGCATTTTTGATCTGCACAGTTAATAAGATTCTATTTTCTGGTATGGTTTTATACACAAAAGTTAATTTCTCCCAAATATTTGCTTTTCAAAATACATTCAGTTGTTATAAAACAGGAAATAATGCCTTGGAAAGAGAGTAAAGAAATCTAAATCTATAGGCAGGAAATTTATTTTAATCTGAAATGGTAGGCTGACACAGTTAAATATATGCTTGAGGATTTTGAAGCAATGGAAATTAAAAAAATATATATATAAAGTGGGATTTTTCTCTTAAAATGGCTTAGTGTTTAAAATAATCTGGGCTCTAGGAGCTGATACAATTCTCTATAATCTTGTTTACTATTCATTTATTGGTGACACTGTTTCATGCCTCTAAAATAGGGGGACATATTGCCGATTGCTGCAAGTTGTCATTGTTCCACCAAAGTGAATGGAATCAGCTGAGGATCTGCCAAGTGTTTGCTTGCTATAAGCTCTGAAGTCTCTTTTCTTCAGCATAGCACTGAAAAATATGTTTCTGTTCCCTCCTATTTAAGTGTACTCTCAGCACTTTTTCTCCATTCAAACCAGCACAGGTGTTACAGGATAAAAGTGAACATCTAAATGAGGTTGATCCTTAATTACACAGTGAATCCTTTTATTTTCTTTTCTCTGAGGTGAGGCCCTCTTTCTACATGCAAATAGAAGGTTATTTCTGCACTTTCAACACTGTTTAATTTTTTTTCTTTCTTTCTTTATCCTCTTATACCCTTTGGTGTTTACCCGTTTCCACCATTTATTTTCCTCATGAGCTAGTCTGTCTGTCTGAGCATCACGTAGATGGAGTAGCTTTCTTAAGTTGTTCTCCATAACGTTTTTCTAAGCCCTGTTTTTTCCTTCTCCTGAGAGCATGACTGCATTTTGACTATTTATTACTTTACTGGTAGCATCAACAAGACAGGAGAAACTTTCTTTTTCGCTGATAGTTTTGCAGTCTAGACAGTGTACAAACAGACTAAAGGATCTAGGCTACAGAAAGCATGACTGATGGGCGAAGTCCAGCCAGTAGCTATGTTGTCTTTTGTTGGCTTCTAAAAATGTTTCTTGGGGAAATACTTCATCCTGTAGTTACTTATTCCCAAGCTTACACTCCTTAATAACATGAGTTTTCAACTTAGTGTGTTGAAAGCATATTTAGTGAAAGAATGGGAAAGGCCCTGTGAGCATAACCCTTCCTTTTACCCCTTTGCTTTTCTCTTAGATCCCAGTCTCATATTCAGCCTGTCAGAACAGAGATGCTACAGATTTAGTACTCTCTTGCCTCCCACATCTCGAAGGCATATAAATCCTTTCAGGTCTGTGATACTGCTGACATATAACTCTCATGATCAATCCACTGTGAAAATGCCTGCTGCTGCCTTCATTTCCTCCTGTTTGGACTGCTGTAATTCACAGCTCTGGGCACTTAACTGCCGTAATGCTCTGTAGGATTTGTACTAGCGCAGTATGCTATTGTAACCTGACGTGTTTTGAACAGTGACTACCATGTGCTGTAATTTCTGAAATCTGTGATAACCCGGTCTCTTAACTGTATCAGAAAAACAGAATTTGTTAGCATGTTTTCACTGGATTCCTCCTTCTAAATCAGCTTGCATCGATTCAATGCTCTTAAGGGTCTTTTCCAACCTAAATGATTCTATGATGCTGTGATAACAGTTAATTACTGTAGTGCCATTCAATCTCATCTCTGTCTGCCACAGTAAATATTTCATTCACTTTAAGTTCTAGATTCTTCCCTCTTCAGATCAAAAGTTCCATGGTGAGTGATTAAAAAAAGGACTATTAAGCGGGTGGAAATTGAATGATGTGAGAGACTTGAAGGGGAAGAAAGATGATATTTTTAGAAATGCAAAAATTGATGCCACTTAGCTCTGCTGTTTGAAAGGTGATTAAAGTAATTGAAGTTGATTGCAATTAGGCCTTCAAATTTGTATTTCATTGAAGCATTTTTATTTAAATTTGTCATTCATTGTGCCTGTGCATGTACTGTTCAAAGTCTGAGGACTGCATGATTTACAAGAAAGAAAAAGTTCTTGAACATAATGAGATAAACTTCTAACAATGCCCTCGAATTTCACACCCATAATTAATCACCCATGCTCAACTGCAAACATCAATGTTAGCATTTACACATGTAACACAGGGAGACAGAACCTTTCAGTATTGCCACCCGCATTAGGGCAACTTTTCAGGCACAAAAAATAAATTGAAATACTTTTCTTATAAAGATCAAGTGAGTTTCTGTTCCTTAGCATCAGGGTGACAGAGTACCGAGAACACACTAGACTTATGCTTTATTATTTTTTTTATGATAGAAATAGCAAAGTACAAGGCTGGTGAAATATAGGTGTTGTAGACTTGAGATATATATATATATAGCTGTAAAGCATTTTCAGGGCTGGATCTTTGTTTCACTGAAGTTGAGTGAGAGTTTTGCCTTGAACTTATCCAGAACAAGTGGTTGGACCAGGGTCAGAGTGGCTGTGCATTGCACCTTGTGCTGCAGTCGTGGGATGCAAACTGCAAGGGCATGGAAGGGGCATGAAGGGCTCTGTGAACACAAGACTCCCCTGGAGGAGCTTTCTATTTGCAGCACCAGAAACTCTGATACAGTGCCTTCAGTGCTGTGAGAAACCGTTTTGGGGGTGGAAAGATGCGTTGGAGTATGTAGTGCCATTACAGTCACAGTGATGCCTCTTCTGAAATACAACAAATCTCTAACATCCTGTGGAGAAGTCCACAGGGTGCTTAAAAACAAACAAAGAACAAACCACACAGAAAAAAAAAATTGAAATAACGTGTATCTTCTGGGATGTCATTTTAAAATTCTGATGGAAGTAACCGGTCTAGAGTAAGTTTTAGCTTTATAATTTGCTTTGGCACTTTCTACACGGTTTCCCTTTCCCCACTTCTATGCTTTTCAGACTTCCCAAGCCATATATACATTTGTTTTAATTCAGTCCCAGTTCAGTATCTTAATGCCAAAACAATTCCTCTGGGCAAAGAAGTGAGCGTGTGCTGAAGGCACTGACTGGTCTTTAAGGCCATGTTTATATTAGCAGGAGAAGCAGCCGAAGGCTCTTCTGGGGCCCTAAGGACAAATGACCTGGCACAGTTTGTGTCCATGGAGCTATATTAAATTTCATCTCCAAAACAGGATGACCTCATCCAAACTTATTGCTAGGAATTGTCCCTGTCCTGTCCTGTCCTGCTTGGTCTTTTTTGACACCACACCTAAAACCATGCCAGACGTTTATCGGTACAGGTAGTCATGTACAGACCTCCACCTTTGTCCTGGTTGTGGTTTGATGGCTGTGGGTCTCATCTTACCAACCTGGGTCAGGTGCAGACGATGGCTGGCACAGGTCTTCTCTGTGAACTCCCGAGAGGTCTAACTCTTGGGCTTTGCGATAGCAAGGTTTCCAAAGCTCCATTAAGGTCTTCAGGCATTGTACTTGCATAGGTAGGCTGATGGAAAAAACACAGGATTTATCGTCTTCAGAGACTAAGTAGAAAATGAAATCGACTGAGGAGGAGATACCCTTTAAGTATCTCCAATAATGACAAATTAGAGAACTAAACATACTGGCTTTCTTAATGTAGACATATTTTTAGAAATTATTTTCTTTTGAGATATTTGTAAATTTAAGTGAAAGCTTTCACAATGGAATATGCCAGAGAAGAGCCAAACTCAGCACAAAACATTTTGTTATCAGAGATCTTAGGGCAATAAAATTGAAGGTACAAAACTATTCTGTTTATCAAATACATATTTAACCAATCCACCCCTGGTCCAAAGAGCAAGAGTTTCACACTCGAGCATCCTGTTGCCTTGACTTTTGGTGTCTGGTGAAGCAGCACAGCTGTATTGTGATGCTAAGACAGCTGGGCAGTGTTTATTCCTTGGCCCCACTGGGGAAGGAGGGGGTGGTGGGAGGTCTCTGGCACAGTCCTGGCTGCTCAGGATGGAGATCCCAGCCCCTCTGGGCAGGGAGCCTCTTCTAGTGCTAAATCATCTTCACAGTGAAAATACTGCCTTAGGTGCAGCCAGTACCTCTCTAGCTTCAGCTCAGGACCTCATCTCATTTCCCCATCTCCTGCCCTGCCCTTGAGAACAGAGCCTGGCGTTATCTTTCCAGTAACATCCTCTTGGGCATGGGAAGGCGACTATTAAATCCTCCTGCAAACCTTCCCTTCTCCAGCCTAAATAAGCTCAGATCTTGCAGCCTCTCTGCATGCAGGGCAAGCATATATGGTATTGGCAAAATGTATTTCTATGGTAAGCGTTTATTAAAATATTTCAAAAAGGTTTGTCGATTTGTCTTCCCCCATGTGTGTAAAAAGAAAAATAGCAGTGTTGGAAAAAAACTTTAAGGTAGGTTCTGTATTAAAATTTAGTATCACCTGATGGTTTTAAATTATAGGGTTCTTAGACTTTCTAGACTAGTCAGTGCCTTAATCACACATTCAGTTAAAGATCATTGACCTCTTACTGTTTGTGTAATGCCTTGTGACTCCTTTAAAATTGAGCTGAGAGAAGGTGATGCAGCATCTGATGTGACAGTTACGTTTAGCTGTGTTGGTAGAGCTCTAGCTCCTTGGAGAGAGGACTGGAGATTAAAATCCCCTTCAGTCCTTAACTTGTATGAATCACTCTGCCACCAAGCCCTCCTTCAAATTAAAACTGAATTAAGCTCTGGAGAGTCTTTTAGAAAATACATTAGGTAAGAATGTCCTGCAGCACTTTTCTGATCTTCATGTGATGTGGTTTTTGTACCTACCTCCACTGGTAAAATTTACATGAAGGGAAACGAGCTTAAGGTATGGTCTACTGACATGGCTTAATGTGAATGGCTTTTCCAGTCACAGGAAATCTACTTGATTGAGACAATTATTGACAGATAAACAATGTTAGAGAAAGATCTAATCCACCTTACATGCTCGTTGCAATAATTACACTGTCAGTAGCTGAGTCATTACTTTACAAGCTGAGATCAGACACCTTAGGCAGCAGAGTGTGTTTGTATTTATTGTCTGTATACACGTTTGTTTTTACATCACCAACCGGCAACTTTAAAACAAAGTATCTGTGTTTTTTAAATAATGAGTAATAGTTTCACTGGCTTCATTTTTTACTTCTGTTGTTTCCCTGCAGGTCAAGGCAACAGATGCAGATGCTGACCAGTTTGGTGAAATCGAGTATTTTCTTTATGATGGATTCCATTATTATGAAAAATCCAAAGCTTTCCAGATTGACTCACGTACTGGTCAGATCTGTGTGTCTCAAGACATTGACAGAGAAAACGACCCAACCACTTATGATCTCTTAGTAAAAGCTACAGATGGGGTACGTTTCACCTTTCCATAGTGCCAGATTTGTGAATGCATTTGCAAATTTGGATGTGCTGTATACTTTTAAATGAGAATGCAATGAGTATGTATGAGTAAAAATTGCATGAATTTGAATAGAATGTCTTACCCCTACAGAGGGCAGAAAGCGATACTTCACAAACCGTAAATTTTGACCCAAATTCATAAAATTGCCTGTCAAATCCCCAGTTACTCCTAAGTAAGTTGAAAACCATTTCTAGGTTGTGTTAGTCTGTACGGATTTTCCTGCTCTTGGAACCGGTGTGCTGCAGGTTATCTCTGCTCCCTGCTTTCAAGACAACTGCAGCAGTACTAAACCAGCAACTTGTGCCAGAGCTGCGTGGCTACTGTGGGTGCCAGTGATTTTCCTGGATAAATTCCTTGTCCTTTCTAGCTAATGCCATTGCTGCTGCTGAGCTGGGTACAGCCTCCCTGCTCTACCCTGCATGTCTGAAAATTCTCACAGTTTACAAGAGCTGATGCTTGGAAGGGGTTATTCATGGGACAGTGAGGGCAGGGTAGTCGTATGTGCCTGAAATAGTCCATTTCAGTTCTCTAATTCGCAAGGAGGATGAGATGTTCAGTGTGGTGGGAACACATTGAGATGTCTGGGTGTGGACACTTGGTCTCTCCAGTGCCACGTAGCAGAAAATTTCAGTAGCGTGACTCCTGAAAGACTGGAAGAAAATAATTCCTGGTTTCATTTTGTTATGTAGGTATCTGAAGACAATTTGCAGTGAGAGTCCCAGAAGGAAACCAGCTGGTACTCTTCTTATCTTTCTTCAGCTTTAGTAGTGAACTGTAAAGAGGCTGAAGAAAAAGGCTACTGGTTGGCTTCAAATGTGAAAACTAAATAAGGACTCTTTAAAAAATGTTATTCAGGTCACATTTTACAGCTCAATTTGAGCTGAAAAATGTTGAAATTAAGTTATTTTTCAGGCTATACAGTCTTTATTTCATATTTTGAATATTAACCTTGCATTTAGGATACTGTTCTAAGTGTCTCCAATATAAATTTCAAAAAATGTAGTTGTGCTAGAAATAACTGTATTTTTCATTAAAATATCTGTGCTTTTTTTTTTTTTACAGTACACTGAGGAATCTTAGTGAACTATGATTTCCATATTCATGAGTAGAAGAACTTAAATAGCTGCAGCTGATGCTTGGTGTTAATTGATGGGTTTTGAGAATGTAGTAGTTTAGGGTATACTTGTATGCTGTTGAATTTGGGTATATGTGTAATAGTTAAGCAATCAATCTGCTTTTTTTCCTTTAGCTATCACTATTCAGTGTTTATTTTGGAGGCTACAGAAGCACTCTCTTGTATTAATAGTGCCTTTAGCAGTGTGCCTTTACTCTGCCATAGATTTCTTTTGAGGAGAAACAATTACATAAGAATATACTTCTTTGTTTGTTTGAATGATTATTTCCTGACTCTATCTTACTTGGACATATAATAATGTAAGAATGTATTTTTGTTAGGACGTTGTCTGTAATCTTTACAGCAGAAGTAAGTTTATGTGACCATTTTGGAATTTCTCTGATTTGTGATTTCTGTCTTCAAAATTCCTTTCTAGGCAAATTTTGTAGCATACACCTGAGTACAGCTGTCCAAGCCTTGAAGAGTAAAGCAGTCAGTATTACAATGTATAACAGCAGAAAATTATGTATTCTGCTATACTTCATCATTTTTCCTCTCATTCGCATGTTTTGAAGCTATATAAATGTGAAGAACACATATACGTATCTGGAATATCAAGATTAGTCTTTATTAATAAAGACTACATGAAAGCTGGACAGTAGCACTGAAATTTTGACAAGTTTCTAAGATAGCCAGTCAGGTCCAGAAGATTATTCTGAAAATGTCAAAGAAAATAGATTTACATGAAAAAAGCTTGGTGCCTTTTGTTGGTTAAATTATTGCTCTAGTGATAAATCTTGCATCAAAAGTGAAAGGAAAACAAACAATGTATTGAAAATATAGAGTATTTAATTTTTAAATTGGTCTATCATTTATCTTCATTTAGGGACCTTGTGTTTTCAGAAGTTCAATAATAGGGAGAGGAGTTCAATTTTTGATTGCTTTGTCTGTGACAGGCAGGACTTGATTGTTTTATGGGAAGTCAGCACTTTGTAGATCACATTGATTTCTCTTCTAAAAATATGCTCATTTGAAACCTAAATACTAAAGCACCTGAATTAAATATTAGCTTTTCAAAATTTTCAGTATACCTGAACTTACACTGAACCACTCTCCACCTTTACAGCAGAATTGTAGAATTATGGGGTATTTTATCCCCTGGCATCCCACTGCTGATTTTGATGGATTAAAGTGTTAGGTGTGGGGTTCGAAGTAGAGGCTATGATCAGGGGAGAAATGTGTACAGAAAAGACAGAGGAAGAGTGAAGGGTCACTCTTGTCAAAGGTGTGGGAGACATGTAAAGGAAAGAAAATAACAAAGTTAATTAGAAATGAGGAGGAAGAGGAAGTATTTTCCAGGTGGTGCTCAGTTCATCTTACAGCAAAACTATCAGTTTCCTCCACCTGTTCGTGCCTACTCCATTACATGGTTTTGGACCTTGCCGGTCATGTCTTTTATGCATTGTGGAGAAAGCATAATGGGAGAACTGAAATTGCCTCTGTGGAGAGGGCAAGTGGAAAAGAGATTCTTTTAAACTGGTGTTAAATAAACATCCCAGGAGAGCTTGTGGGAGCACTCTCACTGATTAAGTGGGGATAAAACTGATCGTAATATTGGCATTAGCCTTTTCAGTTGACAGCACCACTTTTGGTCCCAAAGTCACACTTCTCATACACATTTGGTACTCCTCCTTGAAATGCTTTTATATGAAAAGAAATGTAGCTAGATTTACAGAAAGGTGGTGCACTGAATTCCACAGCATGTGCATCTAGCCCTCTCCTTGGGTCTCTGACTGAACTGTGTCAGACTGAGAGCTGTTCCAGTAGTGAGGGTGACGCTTCTGTGATTCACTTACCAGCTCTGCCTGGGACGCTTCCCGTTCAGACTGCACCCTTAGTCGCAATAGCTGTCTTTATGCACTTGTGACATACCAGAAACAGTTTCAGTAGGCATTTGTGGACTATTTGAATTTACATTCAGCTGAAGATGTTTTGTAATGATGTTAAAATCGTAATTTTTTTCTCTCTGTGGAAAAAACCAAACTGGATGAAGGTATGTTGCTTGGGGAACCTCCACAAGCACTTGAGAGAGATTTAGATTAGACATACCATAAAATCAAGGCTTGCAAAAGGAAAACATGGAAAAACAGGAATTCTAATAGAAGTATATGCATGTTTCCGAAGCAGTATAGGGGACGCCTTTTTTCCTTTGTTTTGAATATGTGAAAATTAGGTCTGATGTGTTTTAGTTCTTCTCGTTGGCTTGCTTTATGTTTGCTTTCACAACATGACTGAAGGGGGCACTCCATTGTGTGTTCTTTCCTATTTGCTTGGGGGTCTCCAAACTACTACATATGTAAATTTATGCTTTCTCTATGCTTGTTTTGTGTACTTCGGCCTTAAAGTCTTATCATGAATTCATTTTCATACAGGAGACTTTTTTTTAACAGCACACATTTTTGCTGCTGGTACTGTAGCAAATTATATTGCTTTGTATCACACAAAATTCAATCATTGTGTTTATTCATTTGCATTTTTTATGATGCCCATCACCTCTCTTTTTCTTTCAACCATATAAACAGTAATGACTGCAGCTGTTAAAGAAAACCTGTCACAATACAGAGAAATTTAATTGGAATAATACTAGTTTTTCTGCCTAGTGGCATCTGTATTATCTGCTTACAGACAACCATTGCCTGGCCTTCAAAGCTAAAATCTGAGTTGTACAGTCTTGGGGTTGGTGCACAATGAGGAACAGTCAGGAGTGTCCAACCTTGACTCTGGGAGGAGCTGGCCCACACAGTTTTCTTGAACAGCTGTGGAAGACCAGATGGCCTACGCTTGTGAGAGCTGCTACCAGGCATGGACCAATTCCAACTACAAACATTGCTATAGGTAACACAGTACACATGCCAGTGTACTGACTCTCTTCATCAGTGTGGCAAGAAGTTTCCAAAACTGCAGAGCATAGTCAGGGTATTCTTCAACTCTTTGTCCCCCAACAGCATGAGGGATGCCACACGCCATGTCTATACCCTACTGAAAGTCCAGAGGTTTGAATTGGTGGGTTTTTTGTCTTTTCCCTTTGCAGAGTGGACTGCCTTGGTTTTGTTTTCTCCAGGTGAGGTTCTTGAGTACTGTGATAGCCCTTAATGATGATTTGAAGGCTGCCATTGAATGGTGGTGGGAGGCAATTGAAAGTCTTATTATCTTAATACTAATCAACTGGAGGTTAAAAGAAACATCCTTGTATTTTTTATAAGGAATGCCAAGTCTTCAGTTTTTCAGCTGCATCATTGTAAAAGGTACAGTGCACCATCAACGTGTATTAGTGACTCTCTTACTGCCTTTCTGCATAGAAATATACTTTTTTATTTATCTCTTGCTTTTTAGTAAACCACACTGCTTGTCCAATTTTATTTGTCTTTTACACTGAAGCAATTGAAATGTAGAGATAAGCACTCGATGCTCAGAGGCAAAGCTTCTGAAGTTAAGGCTTTTGGAATAATTGGCAACATCTCTCCATTTTGACAGCTTTATGACTTCAAGGTGACGTATTTCTTAAGTTTGACAAAAAAACCCAGTATGTCTTCATGTCAGAGATCCTGTATATCACAGCTTAATTTGGAACAAAAGTTTGACAGCCAGTTCACTGACAAAAACATTGAAGGCTGTAGTGGAAATCTTGACAAATTCTTAAGCATTTTACATCAAGACAAAGAAATGGAGCAATTGAGAACACCACCATTTCTACTTATGAAGCTAAAGAGTTTATCCTGCCGAAGGCAGGGTAATTTTTTTTGTTTTTTGAGACATGATAAAGAGGTGTACGAATGTCTTTATATTTTCATACAAATTTGGTTCTGCCAAAGTAAATGAAACATTATTTGTGGTTATTTTGACTTGGCCGTAATTTCTTATGTCCCCTTTTTTTCCATGAAAGAACTCTCAGGAGTCTGGCGAGAAAAGCTGTTGTGATTGTGACGACTTGTTGCATCAAACAGCGCAACAGTGATCAAAAATACTTTAACATTTGAGAAAAGGGATTTCAAAATGAACAACTGTGGCTTTCTGTTGCTTGTAACATGTTTTGACAAATGTTATTTTTTGTCAGCAGCAGACTTGTTTAAATCAGCTTTCATATTTTGGAAGATCTACCATGTCATGCTTGCTCCATGTGGTTAGAAATAGAAGCAGTTTATTCCTTCTCATTTGAGATGATGCTTCAAAATTTTCACAGCCAGAGCAAGAACTGGGCCATAACCTGTTAATGTTATAAATTAATAATATAATACTTGACTCGTGTGAGGGGATACACTGCTTCAGGAAAAGCAGGATCTGTCTTCATCATAAAATCTGTCTTCTGAGAGATTAGGTTCTCCCATATACTTAGAATTAATCAATTTCCAAAGACTTTGCAGCCTTTAAATAACTTCACAGGATAACCCCAAGTTGGCTGAAGAGTGGGTTTTTGGGTTGATTTTGTTTTGTGTTGTTTTAGTATCTGTTTAGCAATAATGAAACTTGGAAGAAGCAGCCTAACGCTAAGTACTCACGAGTTTTTGCAGTTTTGTTTCATGCTGTTCCAACCATCTTTTTGGATGTGGAGCCACCCTGCCTCTTTTAGCTTCTGTGCCGGGATTTCCTTCCTGTGGGAATCAAGGTATTTACCTTCAGGCAATCGCGCTGAAGTGAGGTTGGGGTATTGGCAGTGAGACCACTACGTCTGCACATCTCCATTTCTCCGTATCAGCATGGAGTTTCATGGCTGTCTCAATAGCTTTGAGGCTGATGCTAGCCCAGTACCCTTCACAGTCCAGGTCCCCAGGCACGTGTCCTGGCAGCTGACAGCATAAGCCCTCGAAATGCCATACCTTATTTTCTTTGGAAGAAAACCCAAGCACACCTGGAAGATGTGGGCCAGAACTCCTAGTCTACAGATGAAACACAGACATGTGATGCACAAGATCATCTTAATTTTCCACATACTTGAGCCTTCATGGGAATGTCACTGCCACCTAACAGAGGTATATTTATATAATATTCCTATGTGGAAGAAAAAAACAAAACAGAAGAAAGCAAAAATCCTTGTGGAAATGTGGAAGAGAATGCCAAGAGTATTTTTTTCCCCAAAAGTAAGTCTGAACCCGTGGACATAAGCAAACCCTCAAAAATAGTTTTTGGGGGAGATTGTTATGCTTCATGGCAAGTCTAAAGGAGTAGTATCCAATCTGAATCATTGGATAATTTCATGAAGGTCAGGTTTAAAAATAATTGATGTGAACAATTAGGTTGCAGAAATATGCAACTTAGTTATTTTTTTAATATCATAGCTACTGTGACTGCAGACTAGCTCAGCATAACTTGTTATGTGTGCAAACCAACATCTGATCCGTGTCAGCTGTTTCCCTAAGTGACTAATTGGCACAAGCACAGTGCGCTCAGTGTGACTTGGAAGAGCACAGGATTCTTCCTCTGTCTGTATCATAATGCACTGCGTACAGCATCTGAGGGTGATATGTACGTGTGCTGCTTTGTGCCTTCAGTGTACAAGTCAGTGCCCCAGCATTCACCATCACCCGTGCCACAAGTGGAACTGCTTTCTTTTAAAAATGTTTGTAGTCACGACTGTAATATAATGTTGGAAGTATGAACCTCTCCAAACTGATGGAGGGCGCAGGGATTATGAGGTAGTGCCTCTGAGAAGCAAATTGCCATTTGTTTCACTCAGGGCCCTGTGGGGTCTACACTTCAGCACCTACAGAATTGTCTTTTTTCCAGATGCCACAAAATTCAGTGCTTTGCCATGGCAAATTGTGATTTTGCTGTAGCATAGTTTGATAAGCCAGCTTGCCGTTGCTCCTCACTTCTCTGGTTTCACTGCAGAACAAGGCTAAATGTGGTCCTGTGGCTGCCCACGTGTATTTCAGTGGGTTCTTGGTGGGCATCTGCAGCAGGAGCTTCAACTGTGGAGAGCACACAGCATCTGGGCTGGGGTTGCGAGTATGGTGCTGAAGCTGTGAACAAGGCCTGGCTTTTTTCCCAGCTCTTGGTATAGGGAAAAGAAACGAGCAGTGAAGGTGAGCCAAGCCCCCTCTAGAAAGTGTGGTGAGACCTCTTTCCCTGCAAAATCACAGACACACTGAAAATAATTTTATGTAGCCAGTTATCAATCTTTTATCAACAAATCGTTTCAGCTTTGTGGTTCAGTTGAACTTGGTATTGCTCTGTCTCTGTGTACACAAAGTGAAGGTATGGGTACGTAGACAAGCACGTCCATACATATAGAGCTATATATGCACACACATATATACACAAATATATATACATATGTATCAACACACACACACACTGCATGAGCAGAACTGTGTGAACCTGCCATGGTGATAAATTGAGGATAGGTCTTGCAGGCAGCAACCTGACAGGTCACCTTTTGGCTGTCCTGCACTGCTCTACTCTGTCTTGTGTTCCTAATCAATATTGAAAAAAGTCTCATATTCACTGTTACAACAGTCACGCTTTTAAATCTGAAAGACTTATAAAGAAATTATTCCTGCTTTACTGCAGCACCACAGTCACCTGAGGGGCATGTGTTTCTGGGGCAGAAAGCCCGAACTTTTATCTGTGAAAGAGTAAGTGGTGTGTAAAATGATTGCAGTGAAAACAAGTGGGGTTAGACTAGCAAGGATTTGATTTGCGAAGTGCTCATTAGTATTAACAAAAGTAACTTCATGCCTCGCCATCGTAAGAAGTTGAACTTCTTTGTGTACTCAATCAGCCCACTGGAGTTGTTCTGAGCATTGCCTAAATGCAATATTTTGGGGTCTAACAGATACTGTAAGTTGTTTTTAACAGACATTTTCATTGTTCAATGTTGTTGCAGCATGTTCTGTTTCCTAGTGATGGACTGAAGCCAAATGTGCATCATCTTGTTCTGTACACTTTTAAAACTGACTTTGTTTTCTGTCTTTACTTTTCTGATTTATCCAACAGGGTGGTCTGAGTGCCCAAGCTTTCGTTCGCATCGAGATAGAAGATATTAATGATAATCAACCTGTTTTTGAACAAGCCGTGTATGTGACGAGCATCAGCAGTCACACGCAGCCAGGAACAGAGATCATCAATGTTGTTGCCACAGACAGAGATTCAGGAGTATATGGCATTGTCACATATGAACTGGTCCCCGGAGAATTTTCTTCTCTTTTCACAGTGGATACATCCACAGGTACTGTATGAGTCCATGGTTCAGAATGGCTGTAGTTTTACAATGTGTATCTTTTCCTTCATGATACTATTTTTATTTGGAGTCATGTCATACAGTTGAAACTTAGATTCTGCTGGAAAATAATTCTAGAGGAGGATGAAAGATTTAGGTTTAACATGAAGCTTTTGCATTCGCTGGAATAAACAGGAGAATGGGAAACATAGTACCTGCCAGTACAATATAGGACAAGCATTATGCCACTTATCCACTGTTTTCAGCCATAAATCTCTTCATTGTTGTACGAAATAATAAACCCATTATTTTTTACAATAATATCTGACTTCCTGAAGTGTTCAGGTCTTACTCTTGAGAGGCAATAACAGACCCTTCAAGATGTTTTCATTTAATCTCTCTGTTACTGTCCTAATCTTTTTCCCCCCACACTGTGCTGGAATAAGTCCCCATTCTGCTCACAGTCGTGTAATATCCATCTGTCTCCCTGTCGGACATAATTATTAACTTTGTGTCTTTTTCTGCCTTTTACTTCCTGATGTGTCTCTTCATCCTCCTGGTTTTTGGCGAGAGGTTCAATGAAGGAGTGACGATAAGAGCAAGAAAACAATTATAGCAAAAGCATATCTGGGTGAATTTTTTTTGAAGACAGGTTGAATCTCGCAGATGGAATGGCTTTTCCCATGGCCACAAAGCAGCCCCTGTAGTCTGCTTTCTAACCTTAAAATAGCTATCATCATCAGCTGGAAAGAACGTGAGCAGTGGTGTATCTACAAATGTCCAGTGTTTCAGGGAGTGGTTAACTAAACTGCAGCTACCATTTTACTTGAGAGCCAGCCCTTGCATATGAGTGTGTCCTGATCAATGGTTTTGCTTCATAATGGTCTTTGCACAGGGAATTATTTTATCTGTTTTAAGAATTTTTGGAGCTGTTGTATGTTTGTATAAATTAGCCATTGCTAATATATAAGTTGCAAAGCTCTAATCTTTCAAAATGGTGTCTATTTTCACTTTATTACATGGTCCCCAAAATATTCTGATGAACAGAAGAAAATAATCTCCTTGGGAAGTTGATCTGCTTGTCTATTTCAGAATTTATTTTATTGTGGACTTTCAACTGCCTGTCAAATCAGATTCTTTGGGGTATAACTGATGTCAAAAATAAATAGATCCATCAATAATTAGGGAGCTGGATCTCTACAGGCATTTAACTGGTCATTTTAAAACTGCCCCAGCAGGCTTGTCGGAGAGAGCCCCTGTGGATCATGCTAGCAGCACTGGCTTTGCAGCAGTCCTCTTTTGAAATGCTTCTTCCTTGGATTGTGACATCTTGGCCTTTTTTCCAGTTTTGGCACTTTGTACAGGAAAAATGTCATGCTTAATCATGAAAACCATATATGTTTATAAGTTACTATTATCTTATGGATCTATCAAGGTATTTTATCAAAGGCAAACCAAATTCAGAGTGAAGTTGCTTGAGGTCATTATTGCTGACATCTCATGATGAAAAGAGCATTTATGTCGGAGACACTATTCTCAGCACTATAGTGCTTGGAATCTGATTGCACTTAATCAAATCTCTTGGGTAATTCACAAGGTCAGACTGTGTCTAATTTTAACTTATTAATTGTGTGTGGTGAGGTTTTCTGAAGAATACACTTTTTCCTTTTGTATTCTTCCACGTATGCCTACAATAGTACTTATGCTCGGTCACTGGTGAGCAGAATGATTTTTGCACTCTTAGCAAAAATAAACATTCGAAACAAAACAAACATAAAAATTGCCTATTTGTCACACAGAAGTTTTTCAGCCTTTGCAGATTAAATAGCTGCAAAAGCTGTCCGTTATTCAGAGGGAGATGAAACAAGTGGCTGACTATTAGGCCATAGAGATTTTCAGCTCTTCCTCCTTACTTCTTGTTAGGACAGTGACGTTTTCCATGTTTCATTGTGCTAAAGCTGTCTTTGTGTGCTCTGATATATGACCTAATTTAGACATGTCTCTCTGAAGGTTATGTGAGGGACTTTATCTAGTTACATGGGCTGCATTTCGTGAACAGAGGGCAATGGACAAGTATGACAAGTAATAGGAATTCTTCAGGAGGTGGATCCCCAAACCCATAAGCTGAACAAGATCATATTACAGTCTTAGTCTTTGGTTTTCTGATCTTGTGGATGTGCAGTTTGTTACTGATGCATTCTGCAGTTTTTCCAATTTTCAGCATGACATATTCTGTTTTATCTCCTCTTTTAATTATTAGAGGACCTAAAGAAAGCACAGTGATGGTGTTGGAGTCTTAAGAGAAGTTTTATTTTTTAAAAGATTAATTTTTCTCACTGATAGAGCATTTAGAAATGAGGAATGAAAATCAGTCATTATTTTTTTCATTATAGCCCTTAGCATTTTTTCATTATAGCCCTTAGCATTATGTGTAGAAGTGGACAGAGATATTTTCAGTATTATGACATCTAAATTAATTAATAGCTTATGGTTTGTCCCATTACACTATGATTCATTAAAATCATATGCAAGGTGATGCTGTTCTCCATGGCATATGTAATTTCTATTTTATGGCATGTAGATTGTGGATTTGAAAATTTATCTCGTGGTAGTTCTCTTCGGGGATGTTTTTGGAGTGCTGCACTTAGAATACTCACTAAAGTTGCATTCTCTTTTTCATTTTTAAAAGAGATATGGATAAAATAATAAAATAAAACTGTAACCCAGGTTTTTCACTGCAATGGCTTGCTTCTGAGTGTTGCTTTGTTAAAGCAATTGTATGGATGTATCAAGAAAGCTTTTAGCTGTGTGTAGTGAGCTGTGATCACGATGCAGGATATCATACCAGCAGACTGTATAGAATATTCAGTGGTGCTTTCCGTACATAGTTATTATGAGGTCGAGTGACATCCAAGCTCCTTAAAGGGCACTGTCTTATGTTTCAAGCACTGATGTGTGGATGTCATATAGAGATAAATTCAATGGGAGTGGGAAGGAAGAGCCTTTCATTGAGCAGATAGATATTCCACTACAAAATTTTCTAATTTCTAAACAAGTTTTAATTAGTGATTTTTTTTTGCTGTTGTTTTAGCTTTTAGATACTGCATTGCTGTTATACTTGTAAATAATATTTACTGCATTTCCCTTTGAGAAAAATTGAAATGCAGTATTTTTCATTTGATTGATGATAGACTGTTCAACAAAACACTTTAAGAACTGTTTAACTAGAAAAATATATGGAAAGGGAACTCTAAACCAGTTCCTCTGCTAGTTCGTGACTCTTGCTGTTGTTTGTTTGTAGTGTTGGTGTAAACAACATCTTGGCTTCATTATATTTCCTTTTGTAGATATCTGATCCATGCATGATCTATGAACAGCACTCATGATTTGGTTGGAACAGAGCAAGTTGAAGAGCTCTTCTGGCTAAGAAACTCTTTGAGCTATGTTTGTTTGTTTTACCATCCTTACCTTATGAGCTATCTGAAGAACAGTGCATTTATAGTTATGACTGAGCAAGTAATTAAAACTACATTAAAAATTAAAAATACAATCACAAGTGTCGCAAAAAACCTATGCCATGGTTAACTTTAAGACCTTGGGATTAACAATTGAATTTATAAACTTTCATTATGTTACAAGCATTAATATTTTCCTTCACCCAAGGGCGTATAATTAATTTTTCCATTGATTCTAGTGATACCCTTCTTGAGAGCTGGATGAAAAGATCGTTGTCATCTTACTATAACCCTGGTTTAAGGAAGCTGTTTCAAAGCAACAAAATTAATTATAGTCTTTGAAAATTATTTTGGGCCAGTGTGACTTCATGTGTCAATCTTCAGGTAAATGATCTGTTCATATCCTTAGAACAAGTCCCCTAGCTAATCATTGTGTGCAGAGAAAAATCCCATGAAGGCTACGTTAAAGGCATCAGCCATTGGTTCATGTTCATTTGAAGGCCTTAGTGATTTAAACCTAGTATGAAAAGGAGGTAAAGTAGCATTCATACAGTGTACATTACAGCAGTAAAAGCATTTAACTTGGCTTCTCTTTTTACTCAACTGTGTAAGATATTTAGGCTTGTGTTTCTGTGAATCCTGCTTAAATTAGATGCCTAAAACAGAGGCTATGACCTGCATCCTTTGTATTTTATTGAAAATGTTTTTGTTAGTATGGTGGCTTGACCCTGGCTGGGTGCCAGGTGCTCACCAAAGCCACTCTATCACTTCCATCCTCAGCTGAACAGGAGAGAGAAAAATGTAACGAAAGGCTTGTGAGTCGAGATAAGGACATGGAGAGAACTTACAGCAATTACCATCACAGACAGAACAGACTCGACTTGGGGAAACTAATTTCATTTATTGCCAATCAAATCAGAGTAGGGTAATGAGAAATGAAACCAAAACTTAAAACACCTTCCCCCACCCCTCCCTTCTTCCCAGGCTCAACTTTACTCCCAATTTTCTCTACCTCCTCCCCCTGAGCAGTGCAGGGGGATGGGGAATGGGGGTTGCGATCAGTTATTCATATGTTGTCTCTGCCACTACCTCCTCCTCAGAGGGAGGACTCCTGACACTCTTCCTCTGCTCCAGCATGGGTCCTTTCCATGGGAGACAGCCCTCCATGAAATTCTCTAACGTGAGTCCTTCCTATGGGCTGCAGTTCTTCACAAACTGCTCCAGCACGGGTCCCTTCCATGGGGTGCAGTCCTTCAGGAATAGACTGCTCCAGCATGGGTCCACCTCTGGATCACAAGTCCTGCCACCAAACCTGCATCAGAGTGGGCTCCTCTCTCTGCAAGTCCACAGGTCCTGCCAGGAGCCTGGTCCATCACAGGTTTCCTACAGGGTCATAGTCTCCTTTGGGCATCCACCTGCTCCAACGCAGGGTCCTCAATGGGCTGAAGGTTGATATCTGCTCCACCAAGGACCTCCATGGACTTCAGTGGGATGGCCTGCCTCACCATGGTCTTCACCACAGGCTGCAGTAGGACCTCTGCTCTGGTGCCTGGGGCACCTCCTCCCCCTCTTTCTTCACTGACCTTGGTGTCTGCAGAGTTGTTTCTCTCACATACTGTCACTCCTCTCTTGCAGCTGCTGTTGCACAGCAACTTTTTCCCCTTCTTAAAGGCACTATCACCGTTGCTGATGGGCTTGGCCTTGGCCAGTGGGAGTCTGTCTTGGTGCTGGCTGGCATTGGCTCCATGAGACGTGGGGAAGCTTCTAGCAGCTCCTCACAGAAGCCATCCCAGTACCCTTCCCCCCACTACCAAAACCTTGCTATGCAGATCCAGTACATTGAGGAATTTGGAGACCTTTCCATTGACTTGAAGATTCTTGGATCAATCTTTTGTCATAATACCATCTGTTACTTATTTAAGCCAAAAAATACATATTGAGTGTAACAGACAAGCTTTGTTACAAGAGCTGGTCAGTAGTATAGCATTAATTTTTTTTTCAGCATAAAAGTACAGCTTCTGCAAAATGAGCATTCATTTGAGGAAATTTTGACTTGCTAGAAAAACAGGACACGCAAATTTAAGAATATAAGAATTATTATCTTAACCAGACAAAAGGCAGATTTAAGTGCAGCATCTTATATTTTTAACAGTGCCTGGTAATGGATGCAAAAAGAAGGGTTAAGTTTAGAGCTTGTGCAGAGCAGTCCCTCCACTGATATATTTTTCTTGTTTTGGCAGTGTGCACTTTAGTGCTGTACTACTTCCTTTACTGTACTATGGCACCATATGTAAATGCAATTTAATGACAAACTGACTTAAAATAAACTTTTTGATTTGGTTCAGAGCACCAGAATAGATTAATTCCAGTTAAAGATGTTGACAAGTTTTGTTTTATTGAAGAAAATGGAAATGGATTTTCATTGCATGGAGACTTTTTTTTTTAATTACAATACAGGTTGAAAACAAAAGTCAAAATAGCAAAATTTCTTTTTTGGGAAAAAAGAAATCCAGACTTTGCTTAACTCCATGTTTTATACAATGTTTAATATATAGCAGATTGTAGTATGCACCAAAGTAAAATGGGGATGCATCCTTTCTAAAGGAAACAAGACCATTTTTATGATGATTAATGATGTTTTCATATATGTTGTAGGAAAAAACAGTTTAATTTTAAACTATTTTTGGCATTTTCATACAATGTGTAGTACATTTACTAAACATGAAGAAGTTCACATAAATAACATTTAACATTACAAGTGTTTTATTTCAGAACATTTTGAGGCCACTTGTTTTTTTTAAACTTCAGTTTCTTCAATTACTGTTTTTGTGATCTCTCATATGAAATGGATAGCATATTCAGAATGCTGCAAATCTGAGCATTCCAAGACACTGGTTCAGCTCACTAAGTTTTCACCTTTGAAGAATTTGGTTTGAGTTAAGTCACAAAGGAAAAATTACAAGTCTCAGCTTAGTAATTTGTGGACATATACTTTCACTGAGATCTCATCTAATGAGAAATCTAATGTAAAGAATACAGGAAACAGTATATTCTCCAAAATTTGCTGTAGTAAGTGTGAGAGTGCAGATTTTGGCTGTGAAAGAAAGCAATGTAGCAAAACAGCATGAAAAAATATCCATAGTGCCAGCTCTTGATGTATGTGTCTCTTTTTTCTTCTATGAATAAAATGCAATAGAATCAACCACCTACAAAGAGAAAAGTTTCTACAAGCTATGTGACAAAACCTCAACCAAGCAATAGTGGGGCGACGTGTACTTGAGATTCATTGTGCATTATACAGTGCAAAGTATTTTCAAAAATACTCTAGCCCCACCCCCTTTCTTGTAATTAAGTCAATATCAGATCTCAGAAGCAGAAGACCCCACTAGATAAGTCAAAGAGCAAAATCCCATGGCATTGCACAGGTGATGTGGGCTGACAACAAGAATATGAAAGTAAGAATACTTACTTTCATAAGTAATGATAACAAGAAATGAAAGTAAGTGAGAAACTGAAATCCCTAGCAGTTTAGCAATTGCTGTGATCACCAGAAAGACCCAGCTGAGTTCTTCCTTTGCTTTGAGCAACATTGGATCTATTTGCCTTCTGGTGAGTATTGTAATCACCCGATTAATGTTGGAGTCATAGGGCTTTTTTTTTTTTTTTACCGTATTAATATTTCTTTAAGCATTTTGGGCAAATTGGAGCAGCCTTGCTGCTCAGAATAGCCTCATGTACTGGAGACTACATAGCTAAAGTACTTAGTTTCTTGCTAAAGGGGGAACGTGAGGCTGTTCTGCTGCCAGCAGCTTGTTCAGACTGCTACTGCCTGGCTTGTAGCTGGTGGCGGCTAATTAAGCTTGCTTTGCTCACTCTTAATTGAGAGCTTGTTCAATGAAACACTTGTTTTAGAACCACTCTAGGAGTTTGGAAAGCTCTGAATGGGTCTGATCCAGCTTCTGTTTGAGACCTTTTTTTCATGGGCTCTTACTGTTGCATACCTTTTCCTTAGGGATTCATCATCCCTCATGAAATCAATAGGCAACTGAACTTTTTAAATACAATAGTATTAATTGGTAGAACCATTGCTCTAAAAAAATTGCCTTCTTTAAACTCTCAGCTTCTCGAAATAAGTGGAAGAAAGCATTAATAATTTTGTTTATCTGTCTGCAATTTTCATGGGATTCACAAGCATTGTTTTAGAGTTGTCCAGCACCCGAAGACATTTTCAGAGGATGCTTTATAAATAATTTTCTCCCTACAAAATCACAACTGTCATGTTAACTTGTTTTGTAGTAAACTTTGAACCATCCATGGAAGGCATTACTGAAATATTAATATTGCCTGTAATTAAAATTGTTTAAAAAATGTAAAGAATTTAAAATTTTGGTGGCATTCAGATAGCTAGGTTAAACACTTCATCTAAAAAGCAGGTGATGCAAATATAAGTACCACTTTGTATTTTTAAGTTCAGTCCTCTAGCTCACTTCTTCAAGTTGCAGAATTGTGTTTAACCTTTTCACAGTTAGATGGTAGATGGTAAGGCTGAAAGAGGCCAGCTTTACATGTTTCTTCACCTGCCCCTGAGTACTAGGAGGTATGTGACCTCCTAGACTAGTGGACTATATGCTCTAGAGACAGAAAAAAAAAAAAATTGCATCCCAAATAGTGCATTGCAAGACTTTGTCTCAAAATCTCTTGTGTAACAGGAAACTGAGCCTAGATGATACAAAAAGTTTCTGATATTAGACTCATTCCCTCTCTTGCCCAACTTTAGAGGCTGATGCTCAGGTGAATATTCTGCTTGTGAATAATAGAAATGCCTTTATTAGAAACTAATATTCTGTGTGTTGATGAATACTGCTTAGCTCACTAAGATTGTCTGTAACCTGTAGTATTTAAAATAGTAGTCCTGTTCTTCTGGGAGAGCTGCAGTATTAAAAATGTGTATATTACCTTAGATCCAGGTACTGATTCCTGGTGTTGCAGATTACCAACATGGTTGAATTTGGATGAAATGCTCTGGAACGGACTTTCGTATGCTAAGCAAAGTCTTGTGATTAAATGCAGTATGTTTAAATAGTAGTGGTTGTAGACACCAAGCTATTTTATTTCTATTTCCTTCTTAAGGGGAAAACTATGAGTTTAGCACAAGAATCTGCTAGAGAGAGGCCACTGTCGAAAGGATTCCACTGTGCAGGGGTATGAGGCTTCTGTAAAGTACAAGTGCAGTGTCAGGGTTTAAACCCAGCTGGCAACTGAGCCCCATACAGCTGCTCCCTCACTCCCCCCCGGTGAGATGAGGGAGAAAATTGGAAGGGTAAAGGTGAGAAAACTTGTGGGTTGAGATAGTCAGTTGAATAGGCAAAGCAAAAGCCATGCACACAAGCAAAGTAAAACAAGGAATTCATTCACCAGCAGGCAGGTGTTCAGCCATCTCCAGGAAAGCAGGGCTCCATCATGCATAACGGTTACTTGGAAAGACAAATGTCATCACTCTGAATGTCCCCACCCTTCCTTCTTCTCCCCTTAGCTTTATATGCTGAGCATGACATCATACGGTATGGAATGTCCCTTCAGTCAGCTGTCCCAGGTGTGTCCCATCCCAGCTTCTTGTGCACTCCCAGTCTACTTGCTGGTAGCATGGGGTGAGAAGCAGAAAAGGCCTTGACTCTGTGTAAGCATTGCTCAGCAGTAACGAAAACATCGCTGCGTTACCAACACTGTTACCAGCACAAATCCCAAACAGCCCCATACTAGCTAATATGAAGAAAATTAACTCTATCCCAGCCAAAACCAGCACATGTAAATAGGAGATTGATAAAAGTTCAGTTATTTACTGTGAAAACACTAAAATAACAAATACTTTTGTACTTGGAATAGTCTTCTAATTCACTGAAACTCAAAACACTGTTTGTGCCATCAAGATTAAGCCTTTTAAAGCCTTTTCTTATAAGCTGAAGCTGTGTGTCTAACAGCAGGTAGACTCTAAATAACTCTAATAATGTAATTCCTCATTAATTCTTCCTTTCCCCTGACAGTTATTAAGCCAGCTCTTTGAACAGTGCATTTTGCAGAGTGTCGTTATGGTTGCCATCAGGAATGCAACTTCACTAAAAGGTGCATTTTAAATGCAGGTAAATTGCTAAAACTGGAATCTAAATGCGATGCTAAGATTAGAGGATTGTCAATGAGTCAGATGAAGTTAAATAGAAATGTCAAACAGAAACACCATCATTCTTCCATAGAACAATGCTGGTTTTAATGTTAATGCAGTCTACACCTAACTACATTCCCATCTCAGAGTATCACCCTGTCTATGCTCATCCTGAACACTTTTCTGACACCTAAAAAGCACATAATAAGCAAAGCTGTACATGTGTCTCTGCACTGAGCAGCTGGGGTACTAGGTTGGGCAAGACATGCTCTGAGCAGGTCAGTGGGTCAGCACTGACCTATGCAGTATTAAACAGTGGGTCCATTGGCCAGCTTTGAAGGTGAATTGGGGTGATGAACTGTATCTACCTGTTTGCCATCTGCTTGCTGTCTGAGCTGTGTATCAGGTCATGCCAGCTGACCCGTTCTAGGATATTTGCTGAAGAAATGCTGCTATCATTTTCAGTTGTTCAGTTTCATGGTCTTAGAGAACACCATTGATAGTTGTTGATTTTATTCTTCTAATAATAGTTGTTGATTTTATTCCTCTGCTGCCAAGCTCTAAAGCTGTTTATTTCATGAACAATGAGAAAATATTGGAAGCTATTTAAATGAGTACCCAGTTCTAGGAAATCCAGACTTTGATTGAAGTTAGTGTGTCCTGTTTATATCTTTGCCTCTGCAGTGCTTGACCAATGGAAACAGTTTTGTTTACCTACAAATGGCTATAAATGTAGGTCTTGTTTTTGTTATGCTTACATAAGGACTCTGTGGAAAAACAAATAGAGATACGTGTGGAAATCCTGTTGAGAAAACCAGCATTGTTTCTGCCATTCAAAATGTGCTTTTGGTGAGGAACATAGTTTGGTGATCAGTGCTGTTGTAATATTAGGACTGAACATGGAATCATGGAGAAGATCAGAAATATATTTTAAAAACATTATATGTGGGCCCATCTCCTGCCTTTAACTCTTGAGAAACAGCACTTAGCAGCTAACCTACTTGTGAAGCAGAGTGCATCTCCACAAAAATAAGAGCAGCAAAATCAAGCCCATGAGAAATGTTGTCATTACCAGAGAATGGCGGGTGTCACAGAGTCCAGTCTTTCACTACTGTATTTGCACTTTCTGGGTAACATTGGCGTCATTTCGACTTTCATTGTTAATAGGTACAAAGTGGAAAACAAGAACTTCTTGGAAGGTGGTACCCTTGCACATGCAGTGAGTGAGGAAGGATGAAGCAGGTCAGAGTTGACAGTCACGATTTCATCCTTTGTTAGTACTAGCTCTCACCACAAATCCCTAAAACCATTTTAATAATATATGCTAGCCAGTAACAGATCATTCTCCAGCGAAATATCTTTAACTCCCAACAGGGCTGTGCTGAGCTAATGTGCCCTGGTGCAGAGCTGTTCCCAAATTTGAGGCTGTGGTGGCAGTTGCTGTAATGCTGGCAAACCAGCATTGCAGGTTCTGTCCAAAATGTGTATACAAATCATGGTAGGCAGGCTTTGGGTCATGGTTTTGATTTATAGAAGTTGGAATCTGCAGTCAGCTACAGCCATGCAGGTCTAGTCAAGACCATGAGATTGCCAAGTTGTAAATGAGGCCGGATGTTAATGCTTTCTCTGGTATGTAATTATATGACTGTTCACCTGCGAAGCAGAATTGATTCCAGCTCTCTCTCCTACAGAATGAGGAATGACCCGAGGTAAAATCTTCAAGGCACTGCAGTAATATAAACAATAAATTTTTAAAAAGTTGAATTAAATATTATTAAAGGCAGCAGAAAAGTCTGTCCATATATGCAGGGAGCCAAGCTGCGAGAAAGAAGGTGGCATTTTTCACGCAGTGACTTCTTAAAGTAGAGCCACGCTTGTGTCTGTGTGGTCCCCTGCTGGGAGCTTTGGTCTCAGTAAAACATTCCTCGCAAAGGAGTTGTCTCATTATTCCCTTTCCATTGTTAGCATTTATAGAAAATGTTCTTCATAATGGAAGAATATATTCTATACCACAGCAGCCTAATTGTCTTTTAAGTTCTCTGAAGCTGCAAATGCAGCTGCAGGCTGCAATGGGCTATGGTAATAGCAATAATAAGCCTCTGTCTTTTCTTAACTGCAGAACAGGAAAGAAAGGAAAACTGGCTTGTCTTCAGCCTGTTTTTTGGTGAAGCATACCTCTCTTGAGTTTTGTACAGGGAATGTGTGACGTACACAGCTAGTTCCTGCTGCATACTTCTTGCAATTATCCCTATGTTTCTGCCTTTGCTGTGTAGTACTGGGGGATCTCCTGCGCTGTACTTCAGCAGATCAAATACACTTAGCCAGCCGGCTCTGAGGTGTGGTGGCTGCTACTTTTGTAGCAGTGTCATAACTGTCCACTTTAGTCAGAGTCCAAGTTTTTTACCTAACAATATATAAAGTAGGATCCCAGATGCTGCTTACTTCTGCGGCTTCTTTCCTGTCATATGGTGCCATAATAGAGCCTAATGCAGATTGTTCCCCAACATATGGTAGAGCTATTTCCAATGTCTATGTAGATTACATAGCTTACCAGATGTAAAGCTAATGCCCTGACCCACAAATGCTGAAAGAAACAGGATGTATATAATTAAAAATCATTATAAAATTACCTGCATGCTACAGTTTTGAGACTGGAAGGAACCATATAGAAGATAGATACATACTTTTTACTTGGAATCTGTCACTGTTCATAGGATGTTGCTGGTCCTGGAAGAGAGGACTGAGTTGGTGAGACATATTTGCCTATTCTCTTCCTTCCCTAAGACATAGCAAAAGAATGAAGAGAGAGAGCAAAATCTTTTATCCATTTTCTTTTCTCTCTGTTTTCGTTAATCGAACTGGTATTGACTGTCCTGTAATCTGTCTAGGTCAGCAGAGAAGGAATTTTGGTTCTCAAATATTTCTGTTTCACCAGGTCTTCAGAGTTCCTGGAGTGGAGCACTGTTTGCTCCACCCTTTGCTAAGGGATGTTCTGAAGTCATTAGTTATTGCTATGAGAGTAAGAATTTCACCATGAAGCTTTTCTGTAGAAGTTTTCCCACTCTTCACATACATCTTGAAGTATGCAAAGTGGGAATGAGATATTTTTGGCCTTGTTAATAGAAAAATACTCAATTGGTTGAGTTAGGAAAATACAGTCCATTTGATTGGTTTAATTTAATTTGACAGCAACAATGTTTAAAATCCGTGTTTATACATTTAACCTCTGGGGGAAAAAAAGGTTAAAAACCTTTTTCCTTTGAGATATCGTTGCTCAGATTACCTCAGGAAGTGCCAAAAGTTTATGGCCTTGGAAGACTACTTTGTTGAGGCGTCTTAACTAATCATAAAACCCAGTTATTGGAAGACAAAAAAGAAAAAAGAAGGCCAAACCAAGGTTGATTCTTGGAAGTGCATCAGTTATTGGCATAGGAACTGGATCAGCAATGAATTCTGAATCTATCTGCGTCTCTGAGTTTTTACACTGGAAAAAGTGTCCTTTGTTATAGAAAGCATTCTTCCTTGATCCTGAAGACCCTTTGAATTTTAAGCAGGTCAAGACACAGTTTGTTATTATAATGTCCTGGCAGTATAATTGGAAAGTATACCGCATGCACATTTGAATATTTATAAGGTTTTTATCTATTTTCCTTTATTCTGCTTAAAAATGCATTGTAGCAAATTAACGTTGTGGCTTCACACGTGGTTGAACCATGCACTGATTCCTTTAAGGCGCTTTGAGTTAAATGTAATTTTTACCCTGTCTGATAAAGAGGACCACTAGATGTCTGACCTGAATGCCAAACATCATCGCTACTAAACCTGTCTTGAGAGCCAGGAAATTACAACAGTAGCTTAAAGTTCAAAGGCTTGGTTTTACTGAGCTGCTGGAGGTTTTATGTCTTTACCAGCTTCTGCAAAAAGCATAGGTGCTTTCTTAAAAATATTTGTTGGTACGTAGAGAGTTATCCCTATTACTTGAGTCACTTAAGTTTACTACAGCCTTACCACTTAGCGCACTGCAATTGCCCGTTTAGTATGTATTTAGTTAAACTCAGTTATTGCTAAGTAGAATTTTCTTGCATTTTGTCACCTCTTGCCTTCATTTTTGCATTGAAAACCTTACATTACAAATAGTTCTCTGTGTGTTGCAAAAACTGTGACCATCAAAGGGGCTTAGAATATTGAGGGATTTTTTGTCACCTCAGAATAAGTGACACCTCCAGTGTCACCTCAGAATAAGTATCTTCTTCCTGCTCAATGACAGAGAAGATGCTGGAAAGGGGAAGACAGAACAGTATTAATGCTATCTAAGACATAATTAAATTTTGTTATTCCATCTTTTACCTGACTGAAAGCACCTGATCATCTACAGTGTGCCTCAGGTTATAATTTAGTTGTATAAATTGCAAGTAACAAACATACTTATGGTCAGCTATAGTGCTCTCTGATTTAGTGTGCTCCCCTAAATTTTTGAGTATTCATGTTCGCATCATCCAGATGAAACATTTCAGACTTCTCTAAAGGCTAATGATTTATTTGTGGGTTTATATCTTAATTTATAAATCTTTAATTTGCTTGCAAAGGACAATGAATGACTAACTATCTCTCATGGGACAACTAACAAGTTTCAGGTTTGGATAATTGTTGTGGACAGTTATGAACATCCCATAGAGAGCTGTGGTTTGGATGTAGTTCCCATTGCTGAGACTGAAGTCTTCACTCAAAGCTTTCTTTGAAGTTCAGAAGCTTTTACTGCAGGAGAAGATGGGGCAGGATTCCTGTCATATTCATTCTTTCTATCCTTGCTACCCTCTTGGGTAATAATTGTTAGATGGGGGTTTCTGCAGTAATAGACAGAGTATTTTAAAATTGGACATAATTATCTGATGTTACTGAAGACTTATTTAATGTATTTGGAGACAGCTAGTCTCATTCATCAGAGTTAAAGGATGAAAATGTATTATCTTGAGGAAGGCACATCCAAAGTGCTGTATTTCTGGACAGAGCATTGGGGTTTTTTTGTTGGTTTTCCCCCCCCGCCCCCCCCCAAAGAATTACTTATTTCATATAGTTAATATAAAACATAATTCTTAGCAGCCTGCAAATTCAACAGACTTCAGAATTTACTATTAAATGGTATTTTACTAGAAACTTGTGATCAGACAGCAAGTGATTGCTTCCCAGGTACTTTCCGCAGAACCCATTACTCTTAAGATTTGTACTTTCGGACTCCAGACCTGTTTGTGTGGATGTTATATTTTTCTGTATTCTTTCAGGAATTATTTACCTGATCTCAGCTCTTGGCCACCTGGCACATTCTGCAGTCTTCCTGTCTGTTTCTGCGTGGGATGGCGGTGGCCTTCCCTCTGCCACCAATGCAGCCATCACAATAAACATCCTTCAGTCCACTTCAGCCCCTGCCATGTTTGAGAGATCCCGGTATACTTTTTACATTCCTGAAGATGCACCTGAAGACAGCCCAGTCGGCACCGTAAAGGCCAGAGAGCCTCCAAGTAAGTTGTATAGTCAGATATTACATTGCATTTTTGTTGTGACCATTAACTGGAAATACCTGCAGATAATTATTATTTTTATTTAAACTTTCATGTTACTTATTCTGTCTGTCAATATTTACTGTCTGTCATATTTACTGTTGGTATTTACAGCAACTGTTGTAATCTTTAGAATAGATGGAGATAGTGATAGATGGAAATATAGTAGGACTTTCCTTGGTAGTCCATGGGGATTGGCAACTGCCTCCATTTTATTCTAGATGGATTTCTATAACTGTAAATGGGAAGATGGGAAACATGTCGTGCAAGTGTGAGGAAGGGTGTATGTGAGATGGTATGACTTGTGTTAAAGCATTAGTCATGCAAGACAAATCTCAGAGAGTATTCAGAAGTTTCAGAGAATCTGTATGAAGTACTGCTGCAAAAAAAAAAAAACCCCAAGCAATCCCCCCCTAAAACCCCAAACAAACAAACAAAACCAAACCCGCCCCCCCCCCCCCCAACATTTTTCCAAGTTAAGAGGTGAAGTCCAGATGAATGTTTATGGGACTTTTAGGAAATGTATTTAATCCATTTGGTTTCTTTATCATTTTTAGAGGGAAATGTGTTAGCTTCTGCCAGGTCTTAGTTGTAAAAGATCCTGCCCTGAGAGCCATATATATCTGGTTCCTGTGCAGAACAATGGGAGCCATGTGTCCCCCATACCAGCTTGATGACGGATCTGTACATGTAAGGTGGTAGAGGCAGAGGTTTTATATAAGTTTGATTGTCAGGTCCTCCCACTTTCTTTTTCTTGGAAAGAGAGTGCATTGACTACTGTCCTCAGGGTGAGGAGCAGCCTGAACCTTTAGATAGCCTTTGCTTTAGGTTACATCTGATGTATAAGGGTTATAGCAGTGGTCATCCATGAACAGCAAGCTCAGTAAAATGCAGTTCTTTCAGAGAACTGCTACCTGTTTCATTCCTTATTAGTGAATGTCTGTGTGTAGTGAAATTACTCCCATAAGACTAATTTTGTAGGAGTGTTTTTTCTATATTTTAGATCAGGGAAAAACAAGAGGCTATTATACTATTTTTGCTATAGAGTTTTATCATACCAGTGAGATGAAAATCAAATGGCACACAAGTGGACAAACTGTATACAGTCAGATAAAGTCTGTGCGGTTTTTTTTTTTTACTTACGTGCTCCAGGGGCAGGAAAAAGAAAGCCTTAAAAGCCCAAACATCTATGTAGCTTACATTTATTTTGCTGAATTTAACAGCATGCATTCTTCACAGATGTTCTTACTAACCTTCATGTTACCACTTTCATATATTTTTACTTTTTTTTTCTTATTTTCATTCTAGATTCTTTAGAAGTGGTTTCTTACAGAATTTCCTCTGGTGATCCACATGGAAGATTCTCTATTGACCCCCAGTTTGGTATCATCCGCACCAGAAAACAGCTTGACCATGAAACTCAGTCTGTTGTGGTACTCACTGTTCAGTCACAGCTGGGTAACTCCTCTGTCTACAGTAGCACGCAGGTCAACATATCTGTAATAGACATTAATGACAATCCTCCAGTATTTCTTACCAAATCTGATAAGGTAACTATTTCACGTACCCAGCCTCCTGGCACTGCTGTCTACATTGCTCATGCAGATGACAAAGACAGTGACCTAAATGGGGCAATCAAATACAGTATTGCAAGCAAGCAGTCAAATGCATTTAGCATTGATCCACGCCTTGGAGTGGTAAACCTCACCAGAACAGTGTTTGGGGATAAGCAGCAGGAATATACTCTACACATAGCAGCTGAAGACTGTGGAAGTCCTCCTCTGACTTCTTTGCTGGTGCTGACGGTATTTATTGAAGAGCAGAAGATGGGACCTACTTTGGTTTTTCAAAACTTGGTGTATCAAGCAGAAATCAGTGAAGCTACCTCTCCAGGTGCCCAAATCCTTCAGGTTCAAGCACACTCACTTGATGCACACAGCATTAGCTCCAAGCTGATGTATTCCTTAGAGCCTAGCACAGATTCTGTTGCATTTAGAATTAACTCTGATACTGGTTGGATTTATCTTTGGAAACATTTGAACTACGAATGTGCACAGATACTAAGTTTTAGAGCCCTGGTCAGCACCACCGAGAGCGAAAACCTCAGGCAAAATGCAAGTACATCAGTAATAGTTAATGTCCTGGATGAAAATGATAATTCTCCCATGTTTATGCATGAGAGCTACTTCTTTGAAATGGAGGAAAATCCAATTCCCAGGGGTGTGATTGGCACCGTTACAGCTGTTGACAAAGACTCAGGAAGGAATGGACAACTTTCCTATTTCCTCTTGAATGATGGAAAGTATTTCAAGATGAATTCCAACACAGGTAGCATTTTATGATTTGTAATCTGGCTAATACTGCTTTTGAAAAGCAGCCTTCCCTAAGGGAATGCAAGTTTAAAGCTTTCAGGAACTGCTTTCAATCTGTTGGGTTCACATGTAAATGTTATAACTCAGAGCTGCACAATTTGGGGAATTAAATCTAATATTCATGAAGAATGAACTAACCCTTAGGATTTGATTTTTTTCATGACTTCATTCTGGTCACTTGGTCATAAGTTTCAGTGGTTGGCCTGCAAATTAAAAGGATTTTTAGTTCTAGCTTCAGTAGTTCATGTGAGGAACTTATTTGCCTGTGATCAAGTACAGCTGAAAAGTACAGATCAGCTATAAATAACTGTAAAGGTAACTGTGACATATGGCAGTTACAGTGATTTAAAATATTTGTGAAAACTTCTGTAAGTTACATCAAAACTGAGTTCATGTTGTACATGGCACTGCAAAAATCAAATTGGCTGGGGGAAATTTTTCACTGCACAGGGCATACTCTGCAGTGAATTGCAAATGCCTTCAGTAATAGATACTATATCTGCACTCTATAACACCACAGAACACAGCACGGAGAGAGGAAATCCTGAGAGGAACAGAGAACTCAGAGGAAGGGAATCCTGTAAGGAACACAAGCACTGTAAATAATCTCGTTTAGCAAAATCATACATAGCTAGCAAAGATCTGCTGTTTAAAATTCCTGTTCTCAGCTATCTTGTCCTCATGGGAGTGTATAAGAATTCTGTCCCAGAGTTCCTCAGTATGAATCTCAAAAATTTCTCTGTATGAATCTCATTTCAAAGCAGGTTCCTCTTGAGTATATTTATGGAAGTTTAAAGGCAAACAGAGTAGTAAGAGTTAACCAAGATAATCCTAAAATAATATATGGCTATCTGTGTGCAGGGCTTTGGTAGACCACAAATCTACAGCTATATTGAGTATATTGCGCAGATGGAGAGAAGCTTTGGTCAGATTTATTCACTGAGTTTACCAGAGTGTATAGGAGACATAACGCTTCTTGATTAATGTACAAACGTTGTGTTGAGACTTTCCTAACCCAGGGGCATAATAAAGGCTGTTTGTCAGCAGTTAAAACCCTGTGCTCATATATTATCTGTCCTGAAGTGTGGTGAAGAAAAGGCCCGATGGATTTCTCTGAAAGGTCAGGGTATTGGTTCATACTGTTTTATATCTTTGCTTTGGGGCATCCACTGTACAGTAAAGGATGTAATACAGTGCTAAAGTACAAGTGCAAACTGTGATCGACAGAATGTTTCTATGAAAAGAAGCTTGGAAAACTGAGGTTTTAATGTCAGCAGTAAGGTCTATCAGAAGACATGAATCATCATTTCACATTAAATTCAGTGTATAATTGTGTGTAGTAAGATGCTCCCTTTTTCCTTCGTTTTCTTTGTCCATCAGGTGAAATTATAAACTGGGTTGCACTAGACCGGGAAAAACAAGCTCACCACCAGCTGACCGTTCTAGTGACCGACCACGGGTCACCGCGGCTTAACGCCACCGCAGCCGTGTACATTGTGGTGAGGGACCTCAACGACAACCAGCCCCTCTTCCCTCAGGCGGGGCCCGGGCAGGAGCTGCACCTCAAGGTGGGTGCTGCCGGCGGGGTGCGCTGCCGTGCTCCGAGCACCACCCTGTGGCAGGAGCCCAAACCCCCCGTCCTGTGGAATGCTGACAGTAAATGGACATGTCACTCATTCTCAATTGAGACTCGGGTATATTTGGGAATTTCAAAATGTATCAAATGATTGCACTTTTCTGCCTTGTATACTGTTACATGTAAAGGATATACAGGCATAAACGCGTTTATGTATGCAGTAGAAATCTCTCTTAATTTCTGACCTCTGAGTCAGCTGTACTGAAGACTTCTGAATTAGCAATATATGCAGACCGTAACAAGGATTGGTAGAACTGTATTATTTAACCACTTCCTGAAATGCTGTTTGCACTGACTGTAAATATTACTGAAACGGAAAATAGAGCAACAGCTAAACTCATTGTGGTTATGGCAAGGAATTTATTTTAAGACTCACTGTTATCCATGTATATTTGAAAATAATTTATAACTTGCTTGATGACAGATTTTGGAAGGACAGCCATCAGGGACGCTTATTACCACTGTCTTTGCAAAAGACTTTGATTCTGGAAACAACAGTGTTGTATTATATTCAATAGCATCAGGTAAGAATTTATAGTGTTATTCATTGAAAAGATATATTGAAATAATAAGAGTTTTAGAGGTGCCGTGTATACATACAGGATTTTATGTCTATTTTGTGTCTGTTAGAATAAATGTGCCTGTGTAAATAGGATTCAGGACTGTCATAGGTCTTGTGAAGTATTTAACGAGGTGCAGGCAGCTACCTTTTCTCCCTTCCCCCTCTGCCCCATCTTCCCAGGGGTTTGATTGCTTGTGTGGCTGGCCAGAGAGCATTCAAACAGCACTCAGAAAAGATTAGGACCATCATCTTTTACTGTACAGTTTAGTGTTTGTCAATTGTTTAACATCTTAAAGGAAAGATGATCTCCCTTTTCCCATGACCGATTAAAAATTTTCCTGCTAAAAGAACAGATCGTGCAGTCTGAGACAGGGATCAGAAGGATCAGCAGATAATCTGGGCAAACAATGAAGCTTGTGTGTTTTAGTTCGTGTTTCACCCTCTGTTTAGCACTGTGTTAGCCTGACATAGCATGGCCACTTGAAAACACTTCTCCTCTTTGGTTTTCCCCATAATTCCTACATGTAGTAGTTCACTTCTGGGGTAAGCTGTAAGACCCAGTTTTGTTTGCAGTGAAATCAATAACAGCAGTCCTAAATTAGAACATGAGAGGCACTGGGGCATTAATACTGGTAAAAGACATAGATGTGATCTCTGTTTTTGCCATATGCCACTTCCTACACTTCTACACATAAGAGAACTCTGTATGTAACCAGAGAGGAAAACATGTCTATTTCTCTGGTTTTGCTTCATTATTGGTTCAAAATAGCAAGAGGTGCCAAGTACAGAACTCTTTTTATTTTTGTACCTGCTCTATTCTACCAACTTTATGTTATCAATACCTTTTAAACCTGATATTTGTAGTCCATAGTAATTCGCACATATAGTATATTGTTTCCTCAGAGCAAGAAAACACTTCCAGTATTTCCATCCACTCGGTGCATTTTCTCAGGTGTTCTTTCCAGTCTAAGCAGAGCTCAGTGGTGGGCTCGGTCAGTTTAAACTCACTTCAGTTATTTGTCACTGCAGAGTAAAGAAGAAAATAGTGCAAAGCTACATTACTCCTCACTCTTAAAGAGCAAGGGAATCTAGCCTCTGCTTGCCAACACTGAAATTACGAGAAGAGTGGATTATGTTATACTGTGTCTTTATGTACCCTTTTGACTTCTGTGGAGTAATGGAAGGACTTTAAGATCCAAACCCACAAGGGCCAGAGAACTAACGCTGCTCTTTTCCACCAAGAGATGCTTAAAAAACTGAGACTTTTAACAGCTCTTTTGAAAAATTTGCAGTTGAAATGTATGTAGGTAGTAAAAGGCTGTAGAGTTAGTTTATGGCTGTACTATTATTCCCTTAATTTGGATAGAAGTGACCGCCTCTTCCGGAGTGAATTGGAGAAAATCATAGACTTCTGCACTGTGAGTAATAATAATATTTTGCACAAAATGGTCCCCCTTGAGAAAGAAGGAATGAGTAGTACCCAACCCTTTGTTTGAAGGGTGATGGCCAGGCAACATGGGAAGTGTTCTTCAGGAGTCTCTGCCTGTCTATATACCTAACTATATCCTCTTCTTACAAACGGCACGTTGGATTTTCTTACTGGCTTCACTGTAGACCCCCAGAGGGGAGTAGGAGCTCAAATTATAAAAATTGCTAGCAACACAAAATATGACTGGTCTTGCAAATGCTCCTCTAGAAAGAACAAAAGGATAAAAACAGCAAGAAAAAAAAAACACAAAAAGCAAAAACCCACATTAAAAGAGCCCTCCCAGCCTTGGAACTAGATATTTTCCTGAAAAACAAATCCAGAAACAGCTGAGCTTCTCTGATGCTCATTTTTGTTTCTGTTGTGAGCTGGCTCACAGCCTTTAACATCTGTTTTTCTGTTTCATGGTGAAGTTCTTGCTTGGTTTATATTTAAACAGTATTTTGTAGTTCTGGGACATTGTTCAGTACTAAAACATGAAGAAGAAATGGGATCTGATTTACAGCCATATTTGTTAGACACAAAGACATCAGGTTAATTGGAGGACTGCGTGCAGACCAGTGCTCTTTTCAACAACCAAGGGACTGCCACAAGATTAAGAGCTATGAGTGTCAGTGTCAGCTGTGAAGCTTGTAAGAGTCACTGGGTAATTTTTAATGTTCTTGAGACATTAAAGAAATGCCAAGATAGCAGAAATAGATTAAGCTATGCAGGAGGGCTAATGAGAAATGCCAACAAATTGCATAAGGAAAAAATCTGTAAAAGAACTATGAGGTTTACACAACAGATGAATTTTAGCCTTCAGAGGAAAAGTGTTTCCTTCAAAATGTCCTTGCCTCTTCTGAGAATTGGCATGTATTGTATGTATGTCTGTGGACAAGTACTTGTTCTCCAGGGTGATTTTCAAGCAGCATGTAAGGAGCATTCCTAGACTTGCAGAGGGCTGGGTTTCTGCAGCAGCCCTGCAGTGCTCAAGCTCTTTGGTAGCCATGGCATAGCCTTTCTCTTCTGTTAAGAGAAATAACTTATCTTTCATCTCAAAGGAGAATGAGATGGCCAAGGCACTAAGTATTTTAAAACCTAGGAAAAATACAGTTCTTCAGGAAATTAGGTAAAAACATGTAGCTGTCACTGTGTACTGAGGTCACGAATATCTGAGAAAACTCTTGTTTTACCTTCTGTCTGCATTTTGGGACATTTTGCCCAGTCCCTGGGAGGCTTGAAAGTTCTGCGAAAGTTCACTATCACACATTGCCTGGGTTTTCTCAGGCCATCTTTTTTGTCCAAAACTGTCTTTTCTGTGATTATGCTTGAGATCACAGAGAAAGTGCCTGGACTTTGGATAACCTCATGTAAATTAAAGCCTGGCCAACAGGTTGGACAATGCAGAGGTGGAAAACTTAACTGAAAAAGCATAGCTGTTTATTGACAGGTTAGGGTAGAGGTGCAAGCAAGAGAAGAGACTGGGTCCATTAGAGTTTTTGAGAGATTTAATTTTTTTCTCTTCTATGCTTCATCTAGTCTCAATTTTGTTCATTCTTATCCATTTCTCCTATACTTTCTTCCTTTTCTCTTCATACAAAAAGAGACATGTTTAGGATGATATAAGCAGCAGTTGCCTAATCTAGGTGACTTAGCGGAGATGAAAGCTGAGCAAATGTTTCTGGAAGTGCAGGGAGCATGAGATTTTAGAGCAACGACAAACATGTTCTTTGAGTGTAAAACTTAAAACTGCCTTTTCCCTTATTCCTCACTTTGAACTTCCAAAAGAATGAGGAATGAAGGGTCTAGAGAAATAGTCCTATGATGATCGGCTGAGGGAACTGGGTTTTTTTAGTCTGGAGAAAAGGAGACTCAGGGGAGACCTTATTACTCTCTACAACTACCTGAAAGGAGGTTGTAGTGAGGTGGGCATCAGCCAGTTCTTCCAAGTAACAAGTGATAGGACAGAGGAAATGGCCCCAAGTTGTGCCAGGGGAGATTTAGGTTGGATATTGGGAAAAATTTCTTTACTGAAAGGGTTGTAAAGGATTGGAACAGGTTTCCCAGGGAACTGGAGGAGTCACCATCCCTGGAGGTATTTAAAAGATGTATAGATGTGGTGCTGAGGGACATGGCTTACAGGTGACACTGCAGTGCTGGGTTAACGATTGTACGTGATGATCTTGAAGGTCTCTTCCAAAATGATTCTGTGATTCTGTGAAAAGTGGTATATCTCTTAGTACATGTCATCTATTAAATCAGTTGAAAAGCAAGATCTGTTCTTAGGTAGGCTTTTGAAATTCAGTAATTGAAGAAATTGCTTTAGCTGTAAAATGTAGTATAAGTTTGATTAGTCTATCTGTAGATGAAGGGAAATCCATTTAATAAGGTGGTTTTTTTCCTTGAAATGTTTTCTGATTTGAAATCAAATGGCTACACTTTGAAATTGTCCATGAATAAATTAAAAAAATAGAGTGACACCAGAAAAATAGAATACCAGAAAAATAGAAATGAGATATTTGTTTTGACTGTCTTTATCATGTAATACCAGATAAAAAAAGATGAAAATGAGAAACACTTTCAAAACGGAGGTACCAAGGGGTTCTGTTCTATACAATATCTTTTCCAACATTGTCAGACTTTTGTTACTTTCATTGCCACCACAGTACGTGCAAAACTTGACCATTTCATGCAATATTTGGATTTTAGTGGAATAGTAGTCTAGTGAATATCAGTGTTGGTAATTTCTTTTCTGACCAGCTCTACTTTATTTTATTAAAAAATGTAGATTCTGACCATTCCTTTCTCTTATCAAAGAAGCTTCAACCCTTCAGAAGCTTTGTGGTCTGACACCTATTTCACTTGAGCTTAGCTATCTGTTCTAATACTTGAAACAGAAGAACAAATATTGGTCTTTATGCTAGGAGGTACTGACTGTCCTAATCACTGCTGAAGCAAGAGTGAATCCTCATAGCTTCATGCTCAGATTGCAATTATGTACTTGCAAACTTTTTGTTCTTTTTTGTTATTTTTTTAAACTATTTTTTATTTTTGGTTCAGTTTGGTAACTGTAGCTCCATTTTGGTAGAAAAATGAAGGGAATAGTTTTTGTGTACTTCTGTTTACTGTTTTCTTTTACTTGTTAGGTCTCCCTATCAGTTACTTTAAATGTCACTTTTAGCAAAATGTTAAAAATATATGCATGTACTTCACATTACGTGTTCTGTTTTTCATATCGTGGCTGCCTTTTGGGTAGCTGGGATTTTGTGTCATGAAGCATACAACAAAATAGCATATCTGTGCATGTAGACATACTGTTAGGACCTAACCAAGAAAGTAACCAAAAGCTATTTATGAAAACAGTAATATAGCAACATTAATATTTTGAAACTATCATGAAAAATGCAGAATGCAGGACAGTCTCATTTGGTATAATTATCTCTACATATTGTTTGCTTTTGTTGGCAAATTCCTCATTATGTTCTAGACTGCGAGAGTGAACCCAGAAGGCACTTACGGAGCATTAGAAACCTCTAGTCAGTCAAAAATAGCAGAGTTAAATTGGAAAAAACTCCTATTTGTGGATTGTGAAAACCCTTTTTTCGAAGTAGCCTGCCCAGTGTTTTTTCAAATTCTACAGGTGAAAATATTTTACAGTTGCAGGTGAGGTGATTGGATACAAAAATGAACATCTAGCTGTGCAGCTAACTAATTTGCATGTGCAGATTTGGAGAACATAAACAGCTTCATGCTCACTTAGGTGCCTATGGAAATATAACTCTTTATGGGTGTTTTATGTACTACATCTGCATTGAATTTATTTTTACTGCAGTTGCTTATTAGAATAGCGACTGTTATGCTGCATGACTTGGTTTAACCCACTAGCACACCTTAGTAAAAATTCACAAAGCGAAAAGTTGCTTGCGTAGTATTTTAAAAGAGAAGTTATGACAGATTTGGTTTTCTCAGTTTCTGGTAAGGTATACCAAGAAGTAGATACTTTCCTATTTTACTAAAAATTGGAGAGTAATTTGTATTGTGTTCCCTGAAAAGGAGGGAGGTGGGTGTCAGTCTCTTTTCCCAGGTAACAAATGATCAGACAAGAGGAAGAGGCCTCAAATTGCCCCAGGGGAGGTTTAGATTGGATATTAGGAAAAATTTTCTGACCAAAAGAGTTATCAAGCACTGGAACAAGCTGCCCAGGGAAGGGGTGGAGTTACCATCCCTAGAGGTATTTAAAAGATGTGTAGATGTGGCGCTTAGGGACATGGTTTAGCGGTAGACTTTGCAGTGTTAGTTCTAAAGTTGGACTTGGTCTTAAGGATCTTTTCCAACCTAAATGATTCCATGATTCTAAGTCACAAAGAACTCTTTATTCTTCTATAATAGAATTTTTCTTTGCAACTGTAGAATAAATGTTATATGATGTAGCTGCAAATAGAATTTTAATTAAAATTTGTTTGTTATTAGCATGCAGCCAGTCCTTGATGAAGGATGTAAGCATCATTTCCAATATTCACATGTTGCTCAGCAACAATTTCAGCTACCCCCAGTTAGCTCCTGGTTCAGAGCGCAGGTAGGGCAGGCAGCATCACAGCAGCTACCATATCTTAGGGGTAGATAGGGCTCTTTGCTGACCCATAGTCTGCCCGGGACATGAGCCAGCTGTGTATCCATCATTACTTACTTGAGCCTTCATGCCAGTTCAGCGACTAAACACTTTTTCTGGCCCTGCCTGCCCACTTATGTTGGAAGTAGGAGTACCAATCCTGAGGTGTCTGCTGGTCTCTTGATGCGCACACCATTGGTGTGAATAACATTGGTACAAAATTGAGCAGTTGCTTTAGTACTCCATAGCGTTTCTTTCTGTAGCTTTCTAAGTCTAAAGTGGTTTATAATAACTATGTACTCGATGAAGGAAGAAGAGGTAAACCAAATGAGCCAGAGGCATCCAAATGAGTGCATCAGGTTCCCTTTCCTCTGGGTCCTCTGCTCTGTCTTACTGTTCATTACAATCTTCAGTACTGTGGAGACAAGCTGAAGAGATCTGCAATACCTCATATCCATTTTTTCCCCATAGAAAAAGATATAGGATACTTCCAGATTGATGCTGTCAGTGGGGAGTTAAGAACAACCCGATCTCTGTCACATGCTGAGAGATCATACTACAGAATGATGGTCACAGCCAGGGACCAGGGGATGCCTTCACTGCAAGGACATGCTGCTGTTTACATCCAGGTACTTGTTTATGTTGTATGGATACAACAGCTATGTTAGATACTTGGTTTGTTTGAAAACACAATTTTTGGAGAAGCTAGGGAAATAAGCTAAAGAAAGGGCAAAGTTCAAAATTATAAGCACCATGTTTCATGGTAATTTTCCTTAACCATTTTTCTGTTGAGGGAGGAAGTGAGAGGTCGGGCTTATTTTGATTTAAGAATACACAACCGTATTCTGGGTTGTCTTGCAAATAGGTTGTTTGTGCTTTAGTAGGAGGTCATTATGAACGCTGGAAAAGAGAAGGAAAATATCCAGGTAGACAGGATGAAAAGCAAATATCAGGAGGGACTGAAAGTGAGGGAGAGAGTAGATTTTTTTTTTTCTCCGCTATGTTACTCTCCTTTCTGAATTCCGTCTCTGTAACCCAGTATAAGGATAGCTTATTCCTTTGTGCTCATTTATACAGGGCTGCTCTGCATGCAAGTGTGAAATCCAGCATGTGCTCTTTCCACAGTCAGCCACCTGCTGTTCATTAAGCTGCAGTGGGGCTGCTTTATCAAGGATGCCTATGTGCTCCTTTATCAGAGGTTGACTGTCATTGAAGCTGCTATTTTCATATCACCCAAAAGTTGGTTAGTTTTGGATAGCTTGGAGAAAACTGCTTCAGTCAAGACAAGGCAAATGCAGTTTCCACAGATGAAGAGATTCTTTCATTTGAAAGCATTGACTTGGAACACTGCAGCAATCCATAATGAATGAAACCCTGTAATGACATAAACAACACTCAAAAAAACCCAGCTTATCTGTTGGTGTTTGTCAAACTGCAAACCATACCATGCTTGCTTTGTCACATCTATCCCTGTGGTGCTGTCCTATGTAGGAAGACAGTTGAAGTGCTTCAGAGAAAGGGCAGAGATAGCAGTATTGAAGTCGTCTGTCTTTGGACCCCTGTGATTCATAGGGTGAGGGACAGTCTTGTCCCCTTTTTTTTAATGTGGGAATGAAAGGTGGAGCTATAGAATGAGTGGCCAAGGACTATTTGAAATCTTATGGAGCATGTTGAGATTGTTTTCTGGCTTTGAGGCATACTTAGGGTAAATATAGTCACAAACAGTAAACAACTAAACTCTCAAGTCAAGGAAAGCAATTTTGATTACACTATTCATAATAAAATTGGAAAACATTGCAGTCTTTGTGCTTTTGCTGCAGGTAATCCCACTTCCCAATGGGAGATCTGTCTTCTCTCAAGATTTCAAGCACTTCGTCGTACCTGAAAATTTTAAACCTGCACAAGTGTTGAATTCTCTGAAGTGGCCTGATAATCATCTAACAACTAACAGGAAACTGCATTTCAGTATTGCTAAAGACGAAGATGACGTCCATTTTGAAATAGACAGCTTGACAGGAGACCTTTTTCTTTCCAAGGAACTGGACTACGAAACAGCTTCGCACTTCCTTTTGCAAGTTATTATAAAGGATTATAATAATAATCCTCCTCAGAACAGCACTGTCTTCCTAAGTATTGATGTAGAAGATCAGAATGATCATTCTCCGTATTTTCAAGATGACTTTGTAGTGATTGGCATAGAGGAAAATGTTCCCGTTGGCACTCTGGTTTACACATTCGATGCAAAAGATGGAGATGGCAGTTTTCTGAACAGCAAAATACAGTATTCCCTAGAAATGAGTAACATGGGCAAAAATCCATTTCTTATTCACCCTTCGTATGGCACCTTGACCACAGCTTTTCCACTAGACAGGGAGATTACTCGCTCTGTGATTCTTACAGTGTCTGCAGCAGACCAGGCAATAAATCTGACTGATCGCAGGCTTGATTCCCTGGCTGTGAAAATTGTTATTTTAGATATCAATGACAACAGTCCCAGTTTTACGTCTTCATCTCTTTCCTATGTCATGGAGGGTGTGGAGGTGGGCTTCCTTGTGCACCGCATAATTGCAAAGGATCCCGATGAGGGAAGAAATGGACAAGTTACATATCACATTCTTTCAGGCAATGAAAACAAAGCCTTTGCATTGGATAAAATCACAGGTACTGTAACTTCTCTTCTCTGTAGTTTCTTGTACTGTGCTTCTTATGGTAATATTTTGGAGTACATACAACGCAATACTGAAATACCACATTACTATGGTACTCTACCCAGGGGACTTATCATCCTCAGGAGTGTCACCACACGAGCGTAGCAGTACTACATGCAGTAGGAAAGCACAGCGAGACTCGGCTCAAAAATTTCCACATGGTGCTATTACTGTGGTACATAGATGTACCGGAGCACCTTCCAATAGCACATTAAGGAATGTGGGAAGACAGTGTCTGCAGTGAAATACTTCATTCTGATATTTGCGTGATGCATACTTAAAGAATGTGCACACACATACATACACGTGAGGAAGAGCAAAGTCGAGATCAAGGAATGTGTATTACGCTGTGGGTGGAATGTGTTCAGTGGTGGCTCAAAGTGCTGATGAAATTCATTCTTCAGTCCTTTCAAATCCTCTGGTTCCTGAATGAGTTCTGTAGCTTTTATACCATCTGCACAGAAATGCGAATCTCACCCTAGTAGTTGCAATATTTTCTGGTTCTTACGCCGATTTTGAATCCATTATGTGATACAGCTGACACTGATTTATAGAGCTCCTAATTGCATAACTTACATGCAAAAGACAACAAATACTTAAGTTTTAAAAAGCTAAGCCCAAAGTTAAATAAAAAGGAATCTCTCAACTTCACTTGAATGTTCCATGGATCCCGGTTTCCATTGGTGTCAAAATGAGTATTTCTGGGCCAATTAGCACTCTCAAGAGAATCACAGATTATGATGACTCCAAAGTCTGGAAATGTTGCAGCAGTGGTACGGTGTGCACAGTTGATGCTACATTGAAGCTGAGAGTGCTGAAACAACTGGGATCCTATCCTGGACCAGAATACTTTTTTAATACCTTCTTTCTTTATAATAGGACTCTTAACTACAGCCCAACTTCTGGACCGTGAGATTCAGGAACACTACAGTTTGACAGTCATGGCTCTCGATGATGGCAGCCCAGCTCTCTCCGCCACACAGGTTCTAACCATCATTGTCCTTGATGTGAATGATGAGACCCCAATATTTCTAAAGCAACTTTATGAGACTGCAGTTCATGAAAACCAAGATCCAGGGGAGTTTGTCATAAAGGTGGAAGCTGTGGACAGAGATGCAGGTAATCTCTGTCCTTTTGCAATTAATTTCATTGTGGACCATAGTAGACAGGTTAAATCTTGCTGCTTGCTGTTCTTGCTTGTTGTGCTGTTGTGCTTTTCCCAAGTTCTCATGTTTTGAGTTTCAAAACATGACTTTGGGTTTAGAACCTCGACCTTTATTCGGAACTTGGAGGTAGTCTGACTTGCACACTGGGGCAGCTTCAGGTCTGACTGGTATATTAACCAAAAAATGCATGCTTGCATGGTGCAGAATGGCTTCACGTACTGTAGCTTTCTTATGATGATAGCCAGCTCGTTCTGATTATAAATCAGCAAACAATGTTCAACTCAGTTAAAGATAATATTTGAATATTTTTTTTTGCTCTCAATCAGACCATTTTGAATAGTTATAAAACAGTTCACTAGGTAAGGGTTCTGATTTTGTACAAGAACTGGCAAATACGCACTAATCTTTTGTGACCAGAGAGGGGCACTGTCATCCAAGATTTTCCAGCTACTCGAGCTGTGACGGGATCTTGGAAGCTGCTCTGGATTTCAAATAGGATTTTACCTACGTAAGAATGTTAATGCATTGGTTTTCAAACATAACGCGGAATGGATGAATAAGAAGTGGTGGTCATATGCTCTTTGAATCACAGTAAGGACTGTGAGAGTGAGCAAAGACAAGAAAGAATCTTTGCTAAGCAACAAAAAATTCCCTCCGGTTTTTCAGCTACCTGCTCTTTTGGAATATCCAAAATGTATGAGTTACAGGTAGTCTGTGTGCTGGAGAGAGAGACTTACAAGTAATACCACGGACAGTGCATACAGGTAGTGTAACATGAAGCAGTTACACAGAGTCTGGTCTGCAGTAAAGATAAAAACTGGAAAGAGAGTTACATATTACAGTACTGCTGCAATTGGCCCAAAGGTTATCTCACCTCTGTGAATGACTGTCTTTTTACTGTGAGTTCACCTTCTGCACATCTTTAGAATTGTTTAAGGTTGTACAATCCAAAAAAATAGATAAAACAATAGATCTTATAAGCAAAATAATTTTCTGTATTCAGTAAGATTTGTCATTTTAATGCAGAGCGTATGTTGATTACAAAAGGCTGATGTGAGCACAACAGAGGTGCTATATAGAAGAGCCATTTCCCCACAAGTATGTAAAGCATCTATAAATTAGGAATGGGTGGGTAGCCCTGTCAATGAAAATCTTCACGACAGTTAAGCAGCATTACAGTCTACCTCTGTACCTTGCTCTATCAAATATTTTGTTCTGTGGATCTCTCTATATTGACAAAAGGTGGTATTTGAAGTAAAAAGCTGCAAGATAATAGAGAAAAGGAGTGGGAATTTGCTTGAATTCTTCTCCCTCCTTTCTCTGTCCCTTATATTTATTTACTGCACATCTTGTGGGAAATACAGCAGAAGGGAAATTTTGGGAGCCATTAGGAGGAGGAATCAGCGTGGCTTGGCAGGGTGGAGAGGAAGGATATTCCAAGTGTACTGGGTGGCACAATCTGTGTGTGCCTGTGCACTGCTGTGTCTGATGGTTTCTCCTTGCTTTTGTTTGTTAAAGTACATTTTCTAGTAACCACAGTCCTTCTGTTGGGTCTCTTTCTCACATTTGCCTGATTTGGCCCCGTGTCATGTGCATGTAACTATATTGTTCTGAACAAGTACTGAAGTGATGCTCATAAGAAAATTGGATTTATTTAGGAGTCATATAAGTATAATGCTACTCACTTTTCTTACATTTTTGGAACAGAATTTTTGAATAAGGTGACTGCTTTGATGGTGTTCTTTATTTTTTTATATCACATTTTTAACTTTTATTTGCTCTTTAAATTGCTGTTTACTCCTAGTAATATCTGCATAATCTCAGTGGAGGACTTTCCTCCCATCACAGATTTTATTTTAGTTTTTCATATGTTCCCTGACTGACCACAGGGAGGAATAATTTTTACTGACAATATCAACTCTCATCAACCTTTTGTTTTATTTGTTTATGTACTTCATTCCCTGTGGAGGGAAGGAGGAAAGCAAACAGCCCTCACCTTTGTGTTTGACCCAAGCTTTAAGCTTGCTTCCAGTTCAAAAGGTCTCTTTGCTTTTTTCTTCTTTCTGCTTTCTCTTTTCCTCTCTTTTTGAAATCACTACTAACATTTTTGCTAGCAATTATTTTCTTTCACATGGATATCCATGAAACATCTTGTTTGTCCAGCTCCGTCCTGCACATTACAAGAGCTGGACTTACTGCAGCTCTATGTTGCCTGCCTTTTTCTAAGCCTTTTTACACTGTGGGTGTTCTAACAAGGCTAAGTGCAACACAAGTAAGTGCAGGTGTAAAGACACGTCATACAGGTAAATGCTGGGGGGAAATGCATGGGAAAGCAAAGATACCCGCAGCATATTTAAAATAGGTCAGGGGCTTGAGCCTAGGTTTGGGGGGCGGGAAACGACATTTGTTTCCATTTATTCTTCACTACTGTTGGCACTAGACATATCCACAGTGAAATGCCACAGCTGCTGCTTTCGAGAAGCTGTGGGAGCATGGGGGCTGCCCGTGCTGTGGCAGTGGAACAGGAAAAGGGGCGGAAGCTTTTCCCTGGCTGCAGCTCAGGCGCCATGCATCCAGCCTGCCATTTGACCTGCAGGGAAAGGGGTCCTTGCCACAGGCCAGTGGCAAGGAAAGGGCTCAGCTCTTCTTTCAGCTCATAATGCAGAGGAAGAATATTTTGTTTCTTATTTCATTTTATAATGTCAGGCCTCAAAATGTGACTAGCACTACTGAATAATTAACCAACAGGTTGGATCAAATGCAAACATGTCATCTACTGTGCCATGATATGTGAATGCATAGTCATCACACTCCTCTCTCGGGCAGGATGTGCAGCTTTCTCCTACTGCTAAGTGCCTAGCAGCTGGATATGAGAAAGGAGACAGTAAGTGCCTGGTAAATAAATGGAGTTAAAGTGTCACATATCTGTGACCTTTAAGGGTAAGAAGTGTTAATTTCAATAGTGTGGTAGCAGTCAACTTGGATGGCACCTGTAGGTTTTTTCGGCAATGTCTGTAAATAATGCTCATTGTGAAATCTGCTGGTGAAAGTTGAAGCAGTACAGTTGCAGGAGACCAAAGGCTAATAGTTAATATCAGCACTGCTGTGTCATGTGTCTTTTTTTCCATCTGTTGCATGTTGGTGATTAAGGAGAGATAAATGTAGACAGAGCTGTGCATATCTTTTTCAATGCAGTTGAATGATATTTAGTATGAGCAGATCAGATAGTGTGTGTTGGTAAACTTCAACTTTCATGACATTCTCCTTGATTGTCCTTACTGCTGTGATTTTACCTCTTTCTTCCGGAAAACAGGAAGGATTTCTGTAACTCATTTTTCATTCTGCCATGTATTGTTTGAACATGTCCCTCCCTTGACTTAGTTTAGGTGCAAATGCAGTTACAGTAATAATTATCTTAATCAAATTTCAGTAGCATTGTCAACTAATTAGCAAAGCTATTCAAAGGCAAACAAAAGAAGTCATGCACGTTAGAAACTGTAGGCTCTCTTTCTTCTCTCACACTGCTGTTTCTCCAGCTCCAGTGCAGAACGTCCTGTTTTCGACTGCAGCGGATGAGAACAGGCAGGCAGTGTTTGACTCTGAATAGCAGTATGACTAGAGTGCTGTAGTTTTCCAGGTGCACCAACTGTCCCTACTAAAAGACTGATTGTTGGTTGGAAAAACACAGAATGATTGAATGAAACTTAGAAAAATTGCCAGGAAAAAAAAAAAGCACAATAGTGCAAGCCCTTCAAGTATAATGTAGGATTAAACTCATTAAAGTTAATAATACAAGTGTGGTGGAGATGACATTATACTTTCCTGAAGAGGGTGTTGAAACTAGAAGAAATATGAAAGAAATTATTTTTTAACCATAACAGTTAAGAATGTGGAGTCACATTTCTTGTTCATCTCAGATGGGCAACTTTGAAAGAAATTTTTTTAAAAGCTTGCACAGTTTTAGCCTATTTCCTAGAGAAGGAACAGGAAGGCCAGTATCCCTGTACTATATACGAATGGTAGGTCTGATTAGGAACTGAATGGAATTGGCATTCAGAAAAACTTGAAGGGAAGGAAACTCTTTACCCTTCTGGAAATCCTGCATGACTTTATAAAACCAAGCAGTATCATTTCAGAGACTGGCTGCAAGTGGGAGGACTGAGATGTGATGTAGGAACGTCCACCAAATCAGCTTTTCTGTTGAGGACAACTTGGAGATGACCACCCTGTGAGCGCTAATGGGACTTAGACACCTGCCTGCTCAGTATTATGAATATTTAGAATTGGTGGGTGTGCTAAGAAGTGAATGTTTTCTCAGAACGTTTATACTACTCAGTGTCCTACTATCACATTAGCTCCAAGTGATGTTAAGTGGAGAACCGGAGCTACCAGACCAGACCAGCCCTCTGCCTGACATCTGTTGAGAAATAAACTAACTACCTGGGGAAGAACAGAAGACAGATACATTAATTCCACGGTCTGCGTTAGTGTTCTCTTGCACCATGTTGTTAAGTCAGCTTGTTTGGAGACATGCCCTGAGTGCCTAGAAATGTTGCTGGGGTCCCTTTGAGTGTCCAATCCTGGACAAGGAATTTGTGCTAATGAAAAAGCAGTTACTCACTGCATTAAAAGTAATAATTTCATCTGTAACCCATTTCCCAGGGAGAGGGAGAAGAAAGAGACAAATGTGTATACCTGAATTTGAGGGAAGTGGCTGTGTTTTACTAAGAATTCCATTCTGCTTTTAAAAGGACTGAATTCCTTGCTTCGGTATGAAATCTTACCGGGAGCTGGTTATGAGAAATTCAAGATGAGCTCAGACACTGGAGAACTCATAACAACTGCATCACTGGACAGGGAAACCAAGGAAGTTTTCACTATTAAAGGTAACAGAGTGAAATATCTATGAGTGCCTGTAAAATGGAAAGTAAGGATGGTTGTGGTGCTGCTATCAGCATTACCTTTTTTCATGCTGTTTGGTTTAGAAGGAAGTGGTAAGATTTGCAGGTACAGAAGAGCATGTCCTTTTTGCATAGAACAAATAACTCTCCTATTCTGCTATTATTAAGGAACATCTATTGTTGCATCTACAACTATTGTATAAAATGTACTTTCTTTTTATCAATCTTAGTTTTGGTTCGAGATAGTGGAACCCCATCGCTGTCGAGCACTGTGACTGTTATCTGCACAGTGCTGGACGAAAATGATCACTCTCCAACATTTCTTCTTCTTGCCTCTGAGATCCGTATTCCAGAGAACCAACAGCCTTCTGTCATTTACAGTACCCGGGCTGTAGATATGGATGCCAGCAATAACGGAGCTCTGAGATACAAAATAATTGGTAAGTTGGACTCCATCGTTTTTATCAGCATAAATCAGGAAGTATATAAAGAGCAGTATCCAAGTTTTAGACAGGTTTTGATTTTACTAGGCCTCCCTAGCTCCCATCTTGTCCACATGCTTCCTTCATGTGGAAAAAAGAGATCTTTCACCCCTTTGTCAGCATTAATAAGCACTTTCCAGGCATACTTTCAGTCTGCTTGCTGGGTTTGAAATAGTACAGAAAAGAAAAACAAAAATCTACCAAATGCTGTAAGGAGGCATTAATCATCAAGTCATAATTTTGTCCTTTTTGTTACAGTTACGGAAGTTCTGAATATAAATATACACTTGCAAATAAGTACAAGAACTAATCTAATTTTATTTATTTTATTTTATTTCATGAGAGCATCTTTCACCCAGCAATTAGTAATGTCATACTTGCTTTTCACATTGCCAAACTCTCCCTGTGTCCACCATGCCAATGTAAGCTCCACAGATCTTCAAAGCCTCCTGTAATATCTTTGCACAAATACAAGTTTGCTGTGCTTGCCTTGGTTTGTGGCTCTCAGCAATAGCTCAAATGTAGGCAGACAGCTACTGTGGTAACAGCCAGCACATTTTTCTCTGAAGAAACAGTTATGGATTCCTTTACGTTTTCTTGGGTTTAATTTCATGATCTTTTATGATCTTTATTTTAATTACCTTTGGTCTTTCTACATGTTATAAAGTATGTATGCCATTCACTGTTAATAAAAATGCTGACTTTTCTGTCGACTACTTCATATTTACCTCCCCCTTCCTGCTCCCCTAAATCAAGACCTTGTGCAACTATTCACTTCCAAGAGACAGGTTTGTAGAAGAGAACAAGGAGCGAGCAATTACAATTGTCAGCAATGGTTTATAGGTTTCTGGAATTTGTAACTGAGGTTGGGAAGAGGTCACTTTATGCGGCAGCATAGTTGCAGGAGATTTTATAAGGTATGCTGCTTTGGGAAAAAAGACATGCATCTGGCAAAACAGCCACTCTGTAAATTGATATGACACTCTGTATTTACTGTCATTGCCACCCACTGATTTAAATGAATTGCAGAATTTAATTCGTATAAGAGGAATAAAATATGTTTAAGGCACACGAGCTCACCAGCTGTACCAGCAATTGGATCATGTTATTGCAATTAACATAGTGATATTCACAAGGGATTCTTTTTTCAAAAGCAATTGTTTGTGATATTATTTTTTTCATGTGTTTGAAAGGTGGAAATGTTGGAGAATACTTCACACTAAATAACACTTCAGGAAAACTGCTGGTCACTCGTAGCTTAGACAGAGAAGACGTCAGCAATTTCACTCTCATAATTGAGTGCTGTGACCTAGGCAGTCCCTCGAGAAGCTCCACTGCACAGCTCCATCTAACTGTCTTGGATGAAAATGACCACAACCCGCTGTTCGCAAAGACCCAGTATCAAATCTCTGTGAGAGAAGATATAGAGGAAGGCTCAGCCATCCTGGACCTCTTTGCTTCTGATGAAGATGATGGCCTGAATGGCGAAGTTATGTACTCCCTCATTGATGACACTTTTGGAGCGTTTGCTATCAACAGTGTAACGGGGTCTATAGTTACTACAAAGGCACTAGACCGGGAGACCAAATCCTGGTATACATTTAGGGCTGTGGCAAGCGACTGTGGCACTCATTTGCCAAGAAGCACCACTGTCAGTGTTGTGGTGCACGTTGATGATGTCAATGACAATGATCCTGTTTTTTTACAGAATCCTATCAGGGCCTTTGTGCCTGCTGAAACCCCTGTGAATGAGACAGTAGCCACTGTGAGAGCAGAGGACGTGGATCTGGGATCAAATGGAGCTGTTGTTTTTAGTTTGATGATAGCAGAAACTGTATTTCAGATTGATGCAAAGACAGGTGACATCATGCTTTGGGAGCCCTTGGCTTCCAAGGACTTCAGTACATATCTGCTAGTGGCAGCTTCAGATCAAGGTATCTCACCTCGAACAGCCACAGCTATGGTCATTATCTTTACAGAAGAACAAGAGGAGGAGATTTCATTCAGCCATAGCCTGTATGAAGCAAGTGTGCCTGAGAACAGTGCAGCAGGTGGGCATCAAATCCCAGTTTGTTCTTACGGTTGCTGATCTCCTCTCCTTCTGGAATGGTAATTATAATGAATAGTATAGGGAAGCCTTTTTCCAGTGCAACAGCTGGGAAAAGTTTATTTGGATGTAGCAAATAACCACCTGCCCTTTTCCAGTGCACCAGCGTGAAAAAGAAGCGTGGTCTATTAGTTGGAGGTATTGTCTAGTTCTTGAGACTGCTGCCCATGTACAACAGGGTTGCTCACATAAAACAGAAAACTCCCTTCTTAAAGGTGGTGCATTTCCATCCCTCAGCCTGGGAAGCCGGGAGCATCAATGGTTTCACTCTTTTAGCAGAATGACTTTAATGATGAGTGGACAGTGTTTACCTGTCATTTCACTTGTCAACACACACATAGCCAGATGAAATGAGTAGTACTTACCAGTTCCAACATGACATTTCTTGTTTTTGCAAAACCCTTCATGAACTGTAGTAGCTTTCAGAGATACTCTAAAAGCTTACTGAAGTTTTGGACTTTCCAGAAGAAGGTTGATGGAAGAGTAGGGTGGGGTGAAGGGGAGAGAAATTTGGAGGCTATGGTACATTGTCACTTGGACAGGCTTCTACTGCATAGCTCTAGGTAGAACCTGTGCTATTGAATGCTACCTATAGGCAAACCAGATTCAATTACAAGGTGGTTACAGATTTATTTATTTTGGTTTTGTATAAAGGGATAATTACTGCTCTGCTTTTTATCATTCAAAGAATAGTAGTAGTAGTTATACCTCCTGCAAATTAGATATGGTAAGTACCTTTTCCTGCTTCAGGGGATAGGTTCATCCTAATGAGAGGCAGAAAGGAATGCCTTTCACATTTTTCTGCCCACAAATCCCACTGTACAATTAATCAGACATATTTAGACATCTGACCTGTACTATATTCTTAATTCAAACACTGCCTCATGAGGTTCACCTTGATCAAATCATTTGTCCTCTTTATCATTCAAATTTCCCTCAGTAAAATGAAAGCAATATTCCTTTATATCCTAAGGGTATTGTGAGACTAGTGAGTTCTTAAAGCTTGAGTAACAGCCTATATATTTGATTAATATTCATTAAAAAATAAATGTGTTAATAATTTTGGAAAACCAGTCAATATTCTTGGATAATTACAAACAGCATAGAGAATGAAGGGTGAAGATGGCTGTTGCAGTAATTGCAGCTGTGGTTACTCAGTCATTCCTTTCTCTGTGCCTGTTTGGGACTACAAGCCAAATTTTCAGCAGTGTATGTTAAGATAAAGATAATGCTGTATTACTGATGTTTCAATTAGAGATCAAAAACAAGCAGTAAGGTGATTTTTTTTTTTTATTAAGTGACTTTTTTTTAACCATAGATTAAATATTTTGGTTTCAGGCTATTTCTAAAAAGTTGTGATGAGTCAACAAACCACCAAACTGGAGCATCTTTCTAGCTCTCTCACTGTCTGTCAAAAAAGTAGAATTTGGGGAAAAGTGGAACGCTTTCGATAGGAAAGAGTGGAGCGTGCAGTAGCTTGATGGTTAAAACGCTCTCCTGAACTATGAAAGGTGTAGATCCAGGTCTCCTCAGGCAGGGGAGCATCTATTTCCCTTCCATTTCAGACTGAGCACTCTGAGTATGGAACCTGTGGAATAAGAAATTTTTCTAACTGGTGCTTCATTTATTGCTCCTATTACAAATAAAAAAAAAACCAAACTATAAAATCCCTAAACACATTTATCCTGACATTTTTAAAAATGATTTTTATTCTGTGAATTTCACCATGGTTTACAAGTAGTTTTGGACACCCTAAAATGAAGTTTTTCCGTGATTGTGAGTCACAGATACCCCCAGGTCTCCAAGCCCTGTTTTACTGCTGTCAGCACCATACAGTAATTGTGTGTCACTTTGCACTGGAGAATCTGCCCTGGGGGAAGTTCAGATGTCACAGCAATGTGTGTTAATCTCTCCTTTTCTGTCTTTTCACTGATCTACCCATTGAGAGTCAGTCATGGTGATATATGGGAGCCTCTCAATCCTAGGCGTCCAGAAAGTGAGAGAGACCCGGGGGGTGCCAGAGGTAAGCTCTGGGCTCTCCGTTTTGTCTCTCCCTTGACGCAGTGGGCTTTTATTTTCAGGTGTCCTGAGAAACTGTTTGTCTTCCCAGTCCCTAAGGTTTTGGTCTTTTCAGGAGAGATGGGATTAACCTGCATTAATCCTGCATTAAAATTCCCTTCTAGTTAAGAAAAAATAGTAAGAGGGAAGATAGGTTTTGTTAGGTTTAAAGAAAGAAAATAAAAATCAGAGCTTTATAGCAGTAGATAAACTGATCTGATCCTAAATTTTCTTAAGTGTAGATACATTTCTGGATCAGGCTAGACAATCCAGCCTAAAATTGCGGAAATGCCTCAAGGACCTGTGGTACTAGAATGCCATAGTCACATGTTCTCCAATCTGTAGAAAATATAAATAAGATTCTATTTAAGAAGTTTTGATTAAAGGAAATTTAGCAAAGCTTCAGGGTAAACGGGAGGGTTTCATCCTAAAATGTTAGTTTATGTATTTAATGAAAGTGTATTTGCTTAGAAGATCCAATTCTTTTAAGAGTATGAGAGATTTTACAAAATACTAATAGGGTTTTGGCTCTGTTTGTAGTATTTTCTTATTTATATAAACATAAGTAAATATTAAATATTTTACATTTCAGTGGGAGAAAAAGCATGTTTATAATTAAAACTCTCATAGAAGTTAGCTTACAGGATATATGTGATCCTGAGACCCCTACAAATATGAATGGTACCAGTGTATTCACTCCAGGGGAGATTTACATTAGGTACTGATTATTTGTAGAACTGGTATGTGGCTTTTCCTTCTAATTTTATTTCTACCTTAACTGATAGAGTGGGAAAAATCTAAGTTTATTTTAAAAAGAATAAAAAATCTGAATAGTATAAATGACAAAAGCCAAAGCCAACGGTCCTTAGTTTTAATTTACTCTAAACGTGTCGATTCTGTGAGTGCCTCAGGAATTGGTCCTAGTGGTCAGATTTTCTTTAGGTGATTGACCGCCAAGTTGGATCACCTTCAGAAAACCCCATTCTTCTACTTTTTGTTTGATATTTAATATTTAATGTCTTTAAATATTATAAACTGCATTACAACAGGCACTTAGAAGCCAGTCAATAAATAACCAAGTCACTCCAGAGGGTAAGAAACCTTGCTTATTCACCAAGCTTTCCACTTGAAAGTTTTTTTGCATAGTCCTTGTTGGAGACACATTCACCAGTAAAACTTGTGGACTCTTCTGGGGTTTTTTTCTAATAGATATAAAATACATAGCCTCTTATTCTGTAAGTCATCTCTTACTCTTTGTGCTCAGTTAGCTTTTTCTTCCCTGAGCAATTAAGAGTTCTCAAGAAATAATGGGGTTAGATGGCAAAGGAGAGAAAAAGAGACCACCGTAATGAGTACTGAAGAGAGAAGAAAAACAATGATGTTGTGACAGAGTAGCTTAGTTCAGGTGTATATGTTATATCCTAACACAGAGTACAGTGAATGTTTTTAGGCCTATTTGGCCGGGTAGGCAAATGCTGTCCATACTGCCATGCTTCAGTTTCAAGTCAGCAGACATAATGTAAAGGTTGTTGAGTAGGGTACTTAAAGCAGTTTGAGATACTTTCAAATGCAGTCAGGTTGTCTGTGACTGAACTGAAAAAACCCTAAATATAAACATTTTAAATAACTTTTCACTTCCTTTGTTATTCCTAGCTAATGCAGAAGGGTGATTGCATAGTGTTTCAAGCCAATCTAACTGCTTTCTGCTATGATCCTGATCTCCCTTCTTCCTTGCAGTAGCTTCAGCTGATCTCATCCTCATCCTGCCATTTCAGAGTACTTTGCATCCAGAAAGCTACCTTTCCTCTTAATTTTCTCCAGGTTAAGTGTTACATGTTGTGACCTCTGCTTGAAACAGTATTTGAATCACCTATACTTGAAATTGCAAGCTCTAGCAGATGGGTACTGTCTTCTGCTATTTACCTGCATAGCACAGGAGACAGTCTCACAGCAGACCTTAGAGTTTGGTCATATTTTTTTGACAAGGAGCTGTAAAAATTCACTGTTCAAAGGAGTCATTTTCTGTGAAAGTTATCAGAAACAGAAGAAATTTGTTCTCTGCCAAAAAGAAGTTGTAAATGATTTTAGCTGTATTAAAAATAAGAAACTTAAAACATTAGGACTTGAGGAACTAGAGCAACAATTTATTAACCTAACCTCTGAAAAACAGGGTTTCAAATAGAAATGCTGCTGCTTCCTTTATTTCTGGTAGCTTTTCTTCTTAAACAGGCAAACAAACAAACAAAAAGACTGCTGACACTATTAGAAGATAAATAGTGACATTCTTTGGACCTTGAATTTTTTTCTTATCTTTGCTCTGAGGATGCTATGAATGATTGCTCTTGCAGACTTCTGAAGTAAATCAAAGTTGCTTAGCAATGACAATTCAACCTACAACCCGCTACTTTAGTTCCTAAACAAACTGGTGCAGAATTCATATCGATCTTCACCTATTGTACAGCTGGGTCTTATTTCCAAAATTTCTCTAGTAAATATAAGTATATTGACTAGTACTGAAAGTTACATCTGTCAAAATCAGCATATTTTTGCTTTTGCCAGTCAGATTTTAGGAGCAAAAGACAAACCACTTAAAACAAAATTTCCTGGTTTTAAAAATTAATAAATATCAATACTAAAATAAAAAAGGTAGCAGACAGTTGTAAGAGCAATATTTCCTCTAATTTTTACACTAAAGATAAAGTCCTTTCCTCTGATGTTCAGGACACTGAATGCGAACAGCATGCCCTTTGTAATGTGGTAAAATAGCTGGTTGTCTGTAATGCTGTTTTGAAGAGTTCAGGTTGCAGAGTAACCTCACTGTCACAGTTGCATGGAATCAATTACAATTAAATTAAATAATTAAAACCTGTTAAAATCAATTGCCATATATGCTAAACAATTTCATAACTCACTTGAAAATAATAATTATTTGGAAATCTTGATAATGCATTTTAAACTTGCTGTGTTTTTGTTAACTGTGATGATTCTGAGCAGGATAATGTATTCTGTTCCAGATTTTTCCTCTAATGCTATTTGAAACAGGGTTTTTATTTCATGTCTCTTGTATTCTATATTAAATTATTGCTATTTGCATGGAATTTGGATTCTGCTTGAATTGACACAGAGCTATGAATATAGCTTCATTGTTTCTTTCTCTCTGTCAAAGTATGGCTAATGGAATTTTTTTAAGAACACTTAAAATAGTGTTCAAAAGTCCTAGTTGAATTCAGATAAATGCAAGAAAAATAAACTCTGTGTGGTCATTCAGGGATGACGTGCATTCCTATGATCCACAAGAAAAGGACTACTTCCCTAAAAAGAATTCATGAGAAGGTGAGATTTAAATGACCAAATACAGCACAACCTGAATAAAAGGAATATATACTACTTCAAATGAGAGTTAATTCCAATGGTACATCGGAGTTTGCGATTAAGAAAAGTTAAAACTCATCATATTATTTAGGCAGGAGATGAAATTGATCAGATGAGTAATTTACTGGACAAGGAGGGATAGACAGTGCCTTGCCTATGAAGTTGTAATGCAGTGAAATGCAAAATCATGGAAGAAATTTTTTTTATTGTCTACTATTTTAATTCATGAATAAGCACCTAGCCTAGTACTTAAGTGTTTGGCTGTGCATCTGCTATTAATAGCAGTAATATAAAATTAGAATCAAGCTTTTTAAAGTGGACATAATTAAAATGTCTTATTGCTTCCATAGGTACATCACTTCTAACTGTAAAAGCTTTTGAACGCAGATTTACAGGAGAAAACATAAAATACAGCATCTTCAGTGACAAGGAAAGCATATTCTCCATACACCCCATTACAGGTACATTTTTATATAAATATGTATTTTTTTCAAGTGCCTGTGTGTAGTTTAAAGAGTGTGGTCTCTAAAATACAGCAAGTTCCTACCACAAGAACAGGGGGTAGATATGTTAGAGTATTCCTCTCCTATTACAATGAATAAATCATTAGTAAAACCAGGGATGTGGGGAGACCTGCACTATTGTAAACTTGATGTGGAAAGAAATTGAACACCGGTATTCCTGTTAAAATGCTCAGTTCTGATTAACTATTGATCACCAGGTGGTGGGAGTTGATAACTACTGCTTTGTGATTCACGCTGAGAATCCATCTTGTTTCTCATCATAAAGTTGCACAAAATCTCAATAAACATAATCCTTCAAAAACACTCCTAATATAGGAAGCATTAAACTCTTGGTTGAGTTTAATGGTCTTTGTTTCAGGCAAACCTTGACAAGTCTGAAAGTCAAGTTTTGGGTTGGTTTTTTTTTTTCTTGTGATTGTATTTGCGTTCTGCAGCAGATCTGCTTTCACCTACTCTTTAGTTAGGAATTTTGGGTGGTGGGAGAGCAGTGTGTGAACAACAGCTCGTGCATTTATGTATTTTCGTCTGAGATGTGTAAGAGAGCATAACTACTCTGGTTGCCTCTCAGCTCCTAAACATCTGTAACAAAAGAGTTTGCCTTCTGAATAGCTGTAGTCTTTCTGGGATGGCATAGACAGTGTAAGCATTTTTCTTCAGAAACAGTGTAAATAGCTTGTATTCTAAACAAGTGGCTTTCTCCCTGAGTTCCTGGAGACTTTAATCTCTGATTGTTCTGATGGCTCCGGGCATCAAGTGGTGTACTCTTGTAAAGCTATCATGTCTGATGCTGATGGACAATTAAAATTATTTTGTTTTGTTTAGATGAGGGGCCCTTAAAGTCATAGAGTTGATTTCCAAGTCCTCCTTGCTTCACTGAAATAAAGCTAGAAAGATTAATCTTAAAGAACATCTTAGACCCAGGCAAGTTTATCCCCAGGAAAGTGAATCTTCTCCAATATCACCTCAAAAAAAACCCCAAAAACCACAAAAACCCAAAAAACAAAAAACCCCTCAAAAAACCCAAAAAACAAAAAACCCCTCAAAAAACCCAACATCCCCTGCTGCCAGAAAAAAAACCCAACAAAAAATCAAAAAAACCCCAAATGGGATTTTCCTTTTTTTTTAAAATCAAGCCAGGCTAAAAAAATGGTTAATAGTCTCAAGCACACTCTTCACAAACATTAGTGGAATCTCTATAGCAGTAGATGTCGCAAGTCTTCTTTTAAGAGATTTGAGCCATTGTAGTTTCTGTTTCTTAGAAAACATTAATTGAAGTGTGGCCTTTCAGGACTTTTTAAGAACAGTTCTAACCTCAGCATTAATTCTGACACCAGTAACTCTCTACCCATTGATTCTACAGCAAAAGTATTTTGAGCTATAGTGATGCCCTTTCTACCTTAGGTATTCTAAACAACCAAAGGTCTGCTCTACTTGTATTTTCAAGCACTGTTACTCATTAACCCCACTTTGGAGAAGACTTTCTCCCATTCTAGGGGGATTTATTATGTTGTAGAATCACCTATAGTAGGAAGTGACCCAAAGATGTGAGCTAGTCTGTCCTCTCACACAGAAGGGGAATAGATTGTGCTGAAATATGACAGAATTTTGTCTGTTGTGTTCTTAAAAACCTCCAGTGATAGCGATTCTGCAAACCCTCGCAATGGTCTATACAAGTCTTGGCAGTTGAAAGTTTTCACATTTATCTGAATGTTTATTGAAATGACTTAAACTTATTACTTGTTAACCTAGTAACAATAGACATTAGTCAAAGGCAAAAAGCCCTATCCTTTATGTATTTGAAGACTGTTACCCAGTTTCTTCTTCATGTGCACTTCTCTAGCATGAGCAACTCTGTTTCTTTCACTTGTTACTCCTAGGTGGTGCATCTCAAACTCGATTATTTGCTCCATTTTATACTAGAGAATTCAGTTACTCTCTGTTATCTTGAAGTGCATTCCTTCTGCCACTGTCTATTTTGCTTTTCCTGTATACAGAATGTGATAATTTTTAATTGTTGTGCTGAAGAGAGACCACCTGCCAGCCTTGAAATCTTTATCTTCAAGGCATGATTCTTGAACAAGATCCATAAGCAACAGCCAATCATTGCTGCATATCTTAGAACATAAAAACTAAAAAGCACTAGCTTGGAGAGACATAGTAGATGGCTTCTTATGCTACCACAGGTTTGGGATATAGTCTATAGATACTCTAGCCCTCTGTAAGTAAATCGACTTTGTTCTAGGAAATTGCCAATGTGGTGGTTGACCAGTGAAAACTCAGCTGTCCAAGATTTGTATATCTAGCATGTGGGGAAGTGATGTTAGGTAGAGGAAGAACATGGTAGGGAGCTTGCTGGAATTCTGGCATGTGTCCAGTGAAGGACACCATATGTGTTAGGGACTTCATAACTGCATTTGTTTGTGTTTTTTCCTGAACACATATGTCACATCTCAATATTTTTTTATTTTAATTTTAATAAACCAGGTTCAATCACAGTAAAAGAGCCAAAATTTCTTGATTATGAAGTTAAGAATAAAATACATCTTTCAGTTTTGGCTGAAAATACCTTAAATTCAGCACTCTGTGGAGTGACAGTTTTTATACAGGATGTGAATGACAATGTACCTACATTTGAGCAAAGCTATTACAAAGCATCAGTATGGGAAGGCCAAAGTCCTAAAACAGACATCATACAGGTAAGTGGAAATACATCCTTCCCAGGCCAGTGCTGTGATTAAAAAGAAGTTTGGTTGATCTGTTCATGACTATAATCCTGGTAGGTCTGTTCTGAACCACTGTCTCTTAAAAACTGAGAGTGGGGTTCTTGATGTTACTACTATTTTGCTTGAATATCTAAAATATTCAGTGATGTTTTTCTAGATCACATTTCAGATATTTCATTGAGGTTTGTTAAGTTGAAAGAGAGTGCTTTATCTTCTCAATAGTTGTGCAGCTGGACTTCATATTCCTTTTTTTTATTATTTTCTGTTTCTCTCAAGTAGTTGAAAAATACCGTTCAAAGCTGTGGTTCTGGTTACAATATAGGCTGGATCGTGCATTAATGCATCTACTGAAAGGGCTGTAGCAATAAAAAGCATACTTTCAACTCATCAGACTAGTAGAGTCAAACCCAAGCGTTCAGTTTAAAATCTGATGCCTAAAAAGCAGCTTGTCTTAATTTCAATGTGCAAACACTTCTTCCTCTGAATGGATTAATTCTCTGAAAGTGTTTCCAGCTGGCCATGTTAGAGCAAGAGAAGACATCAGTTGGACTAGAAGAACACATAATTTCCTCAGTACATGTTCTTGCATTGCAAGTGAGGTCACAGTTAGGGTCATGTTAGGTACTAAAGATATTCCTCCAGTAGAGCACAAATAAATGGAAAGTTACAAATGCCTCCAGGCCAAAGTGATTAGAAACTGATGGACATTGTATTTAGAGAAACATATGTCCAGGAATGGAGGAAAAAATCAAAAGGCAGTCAACCCAGATGTGTGGTCAAAATTTTATAACAGAATACATTCTATTATGTTTCCTTTATTCAGTCTGACTGGTAGCCTCTGCTATGCTTTGGATCCCGTACTCCTTATAATGCTTGTTCAGCAACCAGAAAAATACAAAGACAACTCTTCAAAGAGTCAGAGAAGTCTTTGAGAAGCCTGTTCACTGCTGTTGAATGCTATTTATTCTGTTGGTTTTATAGCTTGTCTCTGCCCTTTTCACATTTTTTGGTTCGTATTTTTAAAAGGATTTAAAGAACTATTCCATGAAAGCTCTGAAAACTTAATAATTCAATTATCTTACCGTTTGTCTGTTTGTAGCAGTAATACTTTAAGGGCTAGTCCCAGATACCTGAAAAAGTGCATTTCTATAACACTAAACAGAGACAACATGGTAACACCAAACTTGTAGCAATGTAAGTGGTGTAAAATTATTACATTCAGCCCTCGTGCTTCATGTGGCTGAATTTCAAATTACTCGGGGAGAGAATTCATGTGCATCCTATTGCAGTTTATGAGCGGATTTGGTGACCTCACATGACGCTCATGTTGGGGACCAGTATGATTATTTCCTTAAATCTGTGCCAGTCAAAAGGAAAGTAACTGGAAATAGATGACGGAAGTGTAAGGTTTTTCTTTCTGAAATCACATTCTGAAATTCTGAATCAAGCCTCAGTTTTGCTCTCGAACAGGTATTTGCAACTGACCGTGACAGTGGGCTGAATGGAGAAACTGAATACTCAATTTTATCTGGTAATGAAAACGCAACATTTCTAATTGATTCAGCACGAGGGATTTTAGCAACTAATACAATCCTAGATCATGAAAACCTTTCATCTTACAGGTTTGTATGCAAGGTTCTTATGAAAATGTATTCTTCATGCTCACTTTACCTTAAGATTGCTCATGTTATGTATTTTATAGTTTTCTGCTGATAGGCATTACCCACAGAGCCTGGGTGCAAGCCAGACAGCATTGAGAACAGCACTGAAGGTGCCCATTTGTTCCATGAATTCTTGCATACTTCTCAAATTTAGGGAAGAAATATAGTCTTACTGAATCAGTAACAACACTTACTGATATAAGTGAGTGTGACGATTCACTATAGGAAAGATGACAGTTCCTGGATTTTCATTTATTAAGAACTATACAGCCATTCCCTCTGGAACCATTTTTTATAAATATGTAAAAACACAGAGAAAGCACTCAAACCAAATCTGAGAAATAGGGACATGTTCTGTTCTTTAATTAGAATATAGTTCAAATTTTCTTTTTCATAATCTGGTAAAGATGCTTCTGTAACCTGTTTCCACCTATAAGCTGTCTTGTACTAAGTATTAGTATTTCTTGTTTTCCAAGAAACTCTGAGTATATATGATCAAGTGGACATGACAGTTTTTCTATACAGGTCATGCCATAATTGAAATTAGAAAGCAAATAAATTATGCCTTGAAGAGAAAATATGACTATGCAGATTCGTTAATACACCTTTTTTATGTACTGCAATCTCCTCAAAAAGTAGGTTTCTGTGTCCGTGTCAGTAGAAATTATCTTTTATTTTTCATATGGTTGTGGCATCAGTTAAGTTTTCCTATCCTCTGGGGCCTCAAAGTTTTAAACATCCAATCAGAATTATTAGGAACCAGAATAACTTTTTAAAAACTGCATCAAAAAGATCAACAGAATATGATTTTTTTTTTTTTTTAAATCAGTGTAATTTGATAATAGTGTTGTAAAGGAAATACTTTGTTTTAACTTAATATACAGAACACTTCGTTTGGAGTTTATTTTTCAGTTTTTCACTGAATCAAAAACGTCAGTTCTGATTTTCAGTCATTCAAATTGCATAATACATTTTATTTGTAACTAGCACTTTAAAAGAATGGCTGGAATAAATCCTTTGAAGAAAGGATGTTTACTGTTGATGAAGCATTGAACATCTAAGCAAAATAATTCTCATATCTGTCTTTAACTGGGAGCCTGATTTATTTCAGTGTTTATGTTGGAATTCTAGCCTTTTAAAGTGACAGTTTGTTCGAGGAATCTGCAGCTTCATATTCCTTCTCTTATATTAATATATTATTAATCTGCACATTGTTAGGTGGAAAGTGAATAGCAAAAGAAGCTTTCAAAACTGTTTGCCTGTTTAATTTCAAAACATTACCATTGGTTCTTTCAAATAGGCAAGGAGTTGTTTATTTTATCTAAATTGAACATTTTTATCCCCAGAAGTTCTAAGTCCCTTATAATAGGAGTTGTAATGAAAGTGATGACAGAGGCTTAATTTTAATGCCTTGGCTGAGATATTTTTATGAGATTTTTTTCCTGAAACCTTAGAAAGTGATTATTTTTAGTAAAATATTTCCATATGTATATCTCACCAATATTCACTCTAGAAAAAATACACTTTCTATATGGAATTATACACGGTCACCGATTGAATTCTAGCTTGCAATTCATGTTATGTGTTCTGTCTGCATCAGAAACCGCAAGGACACCCATGGCAAAGCTGGTGTGGTTCAGGAATGGAAGTGCTGCAGTCCGCAGCTTGAGTTACAGCCTTGGTATTCCGTACTGTCATATGAACGTTTAGGAAGTAATATCTATTTGACACTTCAAACAGAAACTGTGACTTAGAAGAAAGAGGGAGAAATAAAGCATTCAGAAGATCTGCAGAGAGACCCAGAAAATATGATGTGATATGCAAACAGGTGTTATTACACACAACATGTAATTGATATGCCAGCCTCTGACTTGTATATCCTTTTGCATTGCTTGACTGTTGGGTTTTTTTTTCCCTTTTTTTGGAGCATCTGTTAAATTAGATTTAATTTTGAATTCCCTTCTGGATAATTTTTAATACTAGGGAGTGGTGAAGTCTTTCAAATAATCTTTGCTTACAATAAACATTTGCTCTTTATTGTTCAGAAGCTATTTCCCACAGAGAATAAAAACCCTTTTATCCATGTTTATCAGGTCGTTACTTACTGTTTTCTTTACTACATTGTTTGTGAAAATCAAAAGTTTGTTGACAGAGTCTACTACCCATCCTTACGCAGGTGTAAAATGGAAGCATGCTGGCAAACTCTCTTAATCTGACAGATAGATTCTGGTCTCATTAACATCAGTGGGAACTTTGTCATTGTCAAATGGTGCATGTATTCAGGTTTTTCACTTTACCACTTACATCTATATTATAATAGGGGGACTATTCTGTACCTCTGCAGACATTTTGTCTGAATATTACTTTGGCTGTTTTCATATTACACAGTTTTCAAATTCCTGTTCTCCTTTTATAAACAATGAGGAGAGTCAGGTTCCTCCAAAGACCAATTTAGTACTCTTAAGTTTTAATTCCCGCTCTGGATTACCAACTGTGTCTTATTTGGAAGTCTTGCTAGCTTGTTTAACTGCCTACATTTAAATGAAATTGGGTGAAATGATTACAGGTGAACAGATAAATACTTCCTTTCCTTTCTATGATTTTGTGGTGGTTTTACCACTAAGGATCTCCTGGACATTTTTCCTGCAAGACACAAAAAATAAAACTCCAGACACTCAACCTTACAGAAAGAAAGATGGAGTTGAAGAGTTGCAATGAGGAGCAGAAAGGGCTAGTCTTTTCATTTGTAATTTTCCCCCTGCCTATAACATTGGTGGATAATTCGGTGATTTCTGACCAATAGTGACAATTGCTCCTTCCTTTAATTGTAGGTTGGTTGTACAAGCTGCTGATAAAGGAAACCCCCGACTTTCTGGTACAAGTATTGTGAAGATACAGGTGTTAGATGTTAATGACAATGCTCCAGTTGTCCAACCACTAGGTGAAGTGGAGGTCCCAGAAAGTAAGTGTGATAATACAGCTAAGTTTCGTTAAGACTGGGATTTGTCAATGATGATAGTGCTTTTGGTGATTTGTGTAACCATGCAAAACTGATAGTAGATTAGTATAGTAAAAAGGATAATGGATCGTATTAATACTGAAATTTCAAAGTAAATTGTGATCTGCTTATGTTCTCAGAGGCATTATGCTTAATCTTTAGACACTGCATTTACGAAGAGTTTTGGAACAAAACCACAGGCAGTTCAGAAAGAGGAAAACAAACACTGCAGAAATACATCTGTAATCTGTTCATTTTGGGCTCCAAGGTCATATTCTTCAGATGTCTTCAATTTCTGTTTTTCTGCAGTAAAAATACTTGGTGTTAAAACCAGCGTTGCTAGAAATGAGACCTTTTGAACTTCATTGTGATGAAAGAAATAATTTCTGTACATTTGAAAGAAGTATTAAAATGCTCTATAGCTCGATCCAGTTCAAGATCATGAAGAGGAGGACCCAGGACCTCCCGAGTTCTCATCCCAGCATACATCTGGTATATTGTGTGCCATTAGCTCAATATTTCCAGACTTTGAGTCTTAAGCCCATCATTTTCAAATACAGGCATCATACATGTGATGCATTAAGATAAACAGAAAAAAATTTATAAAGATTTAGGTCTGAAATTCCAGTACTCCTGTTAACAAAAGGTATCAAGGCTGTCTTTCTAGTGATGTTTTTTAGCCTTTCCTAAATGTACCTCCCACTGGTAATGACAATGTAATGGATGCACAGCAGCTGTAAACTACTGACTAATTATGTAGGGTTTTGTATTCCGTTTAAGAGGACTTGCTTTAGGACATTCCACAGCATTTTTGAGGCTTAATGCCTTGGGCATGCAAATGTAAAATGGTTTAGTTTCTGTTAGCTCAAGTCTTTTGTTAGATGATCGCTAACAGGTTCAGTCTGCAATGCCTGGTACTGTCAGTTTGGCACATGACATGATGCTGTCTTTATCTAGTTTCTCAATCTCATAGGACTATACCTTGAGCTCTTAAGATTTTTGTGCCATGTAGGTCTGCCTCGAGGTCTCATTTCTCTCTAGCTTCTCCTCCTTTGGAAAAGCTTCAGAATTGCATTTGCTGTTTCTGCACAGACCAGGGGACCCTGATGGCTCAGTTAAATAATCTTGTGGAAGTTTCTGACACTGTTCAATAAATTCATGTCACCTAAATTCTTGTGGAAAACCATGGAAGTTCCTGTTGCTGGTGAAGAAGCCGTAATGGCTACAGTGGATCTGGGAAAGTCTAAAGAAAACCTGAACTAAAACTGGGGTAAAGCAGTTGCATTTTAAGAAATCTCCTACTGTTGCCGTAGCATTCCTGGTTATTGCTTTTATTCTAAAAGTCAAAATACACCAAAAGCTAATACAGAAATATTACATATATCTAAGAGTCAATATTACAAAATTGGCATAATCTTCAGAAATTGTAACGACATCTTTTTAGCTATTTACTTATTCAGCAAATTATTGTTTCAGATGCCCTGCCTGGTTTTATAGTGACTCGGGTGTCAGCAAGTGATGTGGACTCCAGGCCAGCCCTTCAGTTTGGTTTTATTTATGATGATAGTCCTGGAATGAAATTTGCCATTGATCAGCTGACTGGTGTAGTCACAGTGGTGGAACCACTAGATTTTGAAGCAACTGCTGTGTATAAGCTGAGAATCATAGTTTCAGATTCTGTACATCAAACAGAAGCAGAACTCACCATCCTTGTTTTGGACGTCAATGATAACCCACCAGTGTTTACTCAGGATTCGTATCAGGTGGGAATGTGGCAAATGGACAACAAACATGTGATGTCTTTCTGTATATGATGATAAACAGTAGGAGTGATTGTTTATATTTGTCTTGGAAATGAGCACTCATCTGAGCACTGAGAAGGAAGCTCTCTGCAAACTATTACAGAGCAGAACCAGAGCAGAGCTCTTCGGGGAAGCCCCAGCCCCTTCCTAGAAATTCTGCTAAGAGGATGGGGGAATTGTTCAGTTTTCCTGTTTGTGGTTTCTGAATTCAGAAGGAAAGTAGTACGAATGGTAGCCGTAATCCGTACATGATGCATTCATCCCTAGGAGTTACTGGATATAATCCAAAGCAGTTGGGGGAGAGGGTCCAGTGTTCAGAACTTCCTTCTTCTGACAGAATGGTAAACAAGTTGGTACATTTATTCTGGCCCTGTTATTATGGCATGAATTTCTTCATTTTCAGTTGCACAGCTCCACAGAGATGTAGCAAATGCCCCTGTGGTAGGTTATGCACATATAATTTGTAATGTGTAAACCTGCCTTATAGTGATGGCGATCCTCTGAGGACTGAGGGATATGAGTTTTGTCCTCCCCAACATTCCCTACTAGACTGAGGAAGGTATAGAGCTGAGCTTATGGACTTCTGAACAATGTTTTGGGACAACTGTGGGCCATTAAGGTGATTAAAAGAATTGGGGCTATTGCATTTGAAAGAACCGAAAGGCAGCAAGAGCAACAGTTTGCTCTCAGAGGATGTTTGTCTTCTCTGAGAGGTAAACAAAAGAAACTAAAGTGTTCAAGCTGGGAATGAGTGGAGGGCTTAATACACCACTTACAGCTGAGGGCAAAGAAAGCAGGCTTGAATTGGGGGGAATGAAAATTAATTTAATTCAAAACCAATGAAAACCACAAATGATTATTTTAAATTAGGGTAGGACAGAAAGAAAGAGAGAACGGGGAGATCTTAAGTACGTAAACACATATACCTTCCTTTCACTCCACCCCTCCACTTACTATGAGCTCTCACACGCAGTTGGCGCTGGAGGTGGGGCGGGGGAAACAACGAAAGGCACAGTCCTTTTAACCTCTTGCATTAAGTTCCAACCCATGGCGGGGGGTGTGTGTGCATCCCTTGGGCCAACGGCTCCAGCACTGTGCTCGGCCTGGCTGCAAAACTTAAGAGTCTTGGGGTTTCCAGGGGATGTTCTGGGTCTCTCTCCACATTCCAGCGGTGCCTTCATTCTTGGCACTTTGATACTTCTCCTCCCTCACTGGCGGTTACTCTCAGTGCAGGGTGGGGGGGTACTCCAAGTTCCTGCCTCCCAGTGCCTCTTCTTTCCACGCCTGCCAGTAATCAGCAAAGTAAAAGTCTGCTTGCCACACGGAAGATCTTAACTGTCCCAGTGCAGTGAAGATAAGTTCTTGTTGCTGAGGTGACTGCTTCAGGAGTTCTCTCTTTCTGAACCGCAAATGCACGCCAAAAGAAGCAAGATGGTCAGTGCTTTTCATAGTGTTATTCAGAGGCATTGATTGACATGGCTTGGCTCCAGGGGGGACGTGAATTGGAGCCAGGGCTGCTTTTAGTAATGCCAGTTACAGGGGCCAGTACCCCTTCCCCACACTACTTGAGCACTCCATAACAAAGGCGGCAAAACCTCCTTTCGGGCCCAAACAAGGTGGGGAACAGCCCCCCTCCTTGCCGTGGAGTTGAGATAACTATAGGGCAGGCTTGTGTAAATTGCCCACTTAAAAACTAATTTCTGAAAAAAAAAAAAAAAAAGAAAGCGCTATTAATCATAGAATCATAGAATGGTTTCTGGTTGGAAGAGACCTTCAAGATCATCAAGTCCAACCATTTACCTAGCACCACCAAGACACCACTAAATCATGTCCCTCAGCACCACTCCTATATGTCTTTTAAATACCTCCAGGGATGGGGACTTCACCACTTCCCTGGGCAGCCTGTTCCAATGCTTTACAACCCTTTTGGTGAAGAAATTTTTCCTAATATCCAACCTAAACCTCCCCTGACACAACTTGAGGCCATTTCCTCTTGTCCTGTCACTTGTTGGGAGAAGAGACTGACTTCCACCTCACTACAACCTCCTTTCAGGTAGTTGTAGAGAGTGGTAAGGTCTCTCCTTGGCCTCCTTTTCTCCAGACTAAACAACCCCAGTTCGCTCAGCTGCTCCTTAAAAGACTTGTGCTCTAGGCCCTTCACCAGCTTCATTGCCCTTCTTCGGACATGCTTCAGCAATGCTCAAGTGATCATTAGACTTTTCCTTAAGTTTTTGTCAACCCTCATATGTATCTGATTTTGGGGTATAGTTTAGGCAAGTATTTGCTTGTGCAAGTGCTAGGAATTTTTTGTAGATCAGAGTAGAAGTTACAGGCAGGGTTATTAACTGATGCAAAACAGCGTAGTTCTATTGACTGCTAATGTAAACAGCTGAGCTTCTCTCTCCACAATCCTGGTGTTTTGATGTGTTGCTTGGACAGGAAGATACACTTCTTTTTGGTCAATGATCTGTATAATTCCCTATTTATCATCGTGTAATTTTCATCCTTTTCTTGTCAAGTATTTTCATATTTACACTTTTAATATATAGTTTCATATATATGGCATAGACATATAATCTGTCTGTTAAAATTATTTAACTTAACACTTGAAGTTATGAGAAAGGTAGCTGCTATATCATAGTGTTCATTTGAAATTGGATTTATAGAGTGGAAGAAAACTTTGGTCATGAAAGCCCTGTATCTGGACTTCAAATAATGGAAGCTCTTAAGAAGGGAAAGGACTTTCTTGGTTTCCTAGATTATATGAAGCAAAAAGGAAGGAATAACCCAGTGATGATTAAGTGCTTTGATGCCAGAATTTTCAGGATACATGCGTTGGTTTTTTTAATGGTCAATCATACACTCTAGACAGGGACTGCAGACTGTGTTCCCTGTAAGAAAATCAAGGTGTTTCTGAAAGCAGGGAGAAAAGCCAATTTTAGTTGCAGCCCATTGTAGATATTCCTTCCATTAGCGTACTACTGAAAGAAGAGATTCAATGATTCTCTGAACTCATTGTCATAATGAACCAGAACTAGATGGATTTTACTACTGTTTAAAGTTCACTCTAAATTTTGGCTGTATTGTATGTATCATTTGCAATATCTCAACTCTTTATAGTTTTATCTCAGAAGAAAATGGGTAGCTGAAAGTTTTTCCAAAGCTGGGAATGTGTTTGTTTTTTTCTAATAAGATCAAATGAAGGAAAATATATTTTTTTATCTTCAAAAACTTTTATTATGCTATATCCAAACTGTAATTTTGCTTTATATGTCAGGTGAGCTTGCCAGAGCTCATTTCTATGGATGCCACTGTTCTGACAGTCTCTGCTGTGGACAGGGATTCAGAGCATAATGGAATGATTTCCTACAAAATTGTCTCTTCCTCTAAGGGATTTTCCATTGATCGCAAGAATGGTGAGTCTATAAGCATGGTTTATTATTTCAGCTTTTTCAGTGTAACATGGAGGGTCCTATTTCACTTCTGTACCTGTTGTCAGTGTTTACTTGAGTTCTGTAAATCAATGGTGGCCGAAGTCCACTATTTGTTTTGGCTAAATTTGCCATTACCACTGAAGAACCGAATGCCTCAAAGGTGAATTATAAGTTTGTCCCTGAACCATGCAGGAGGCAGCTAGTCACAGCATCTTATAGGTGCTGTTTCTCCAATGTGATTTGATATAAAACTTGGTGTATTTTTTTCATGGATTCATAACACTTCAGGTCAATTTAATCTTCAATTTAAGTTCACATTTACTATTTTTCAGTATAAGTTAAACCTATCGTAATGGAGTTTCTCTACAGCTTGGGCGGTATGTTATGAAGATTGCTTCTTTATAGAGCTTATGTCATCCTACAATCCTAAATGGAATAAAAAAATTTTCTAAATTGAGAACATTCTCTCCAAAGTACATAATTGTCTTCAATAGGAGATTTGCCAGTTTAAATTTTCTGGCCTAATATTATAACACACGAGGAGGGGGAAAACTGTGTGTGTGTCTCTCTTTGTATCCGTGTATATATAAGATTTTTGAGAATATCAGCTTCAGAGATTATTAGATGCTGCAAAAATTATGTGCAACTATTGTTCAGTGAGCTTATTTGCTGTTCCCAGGTGTTTACATGAGATGAATTTTTGAATGCAGCGTTTGTTTGGTGATGGTAACTACAGACACTGAAAATACAAATGTCTCACCCGGTTAAAGCTGTTTTCTTGTCTACCCATTTGTTATTCTGTGTTCACCAACCTGTCTTTGTTTGGCTAGTGGCTGTTTTCAAGTGTAATCAGAAGATTGTCTCACAGTGTTGTCTCTGTGGTGCTTAGCTATACACAGTGGAGAGTGAAGTACAAGTAGGTGGCTTATCAACATAGAGTCGTTGAATGGTTTGGGTCGGAAGGGAACTTTTAAGATCATCTAGTCTAACTCCCATATTTAGATAACCAATCTGAATGAAACATGTTTACATAAGTTACTGACAAACCTATCCAGATAACAAACAAGCCCATAATGCTGTTACTGGAATGGAAACAAAACAGGAGAACTAGCAACCTTCAGTAATGAACTCACACACCATAGTCATAAGAAGCCTGTATTTACTTAGCTTTGTTTTGCCTTTTATTTTATGCCGTATGCATGTTCAGCCTGTTACTAGGAAAGGAAGGTTTTGCTGGTCCAAATGCAGTATGTGTATTTGATACTGCATCATTGTGGTTAGTCCTTGGCTTTGCAGCATTAGCTATGATTTCTTAGAATTATAGAATGGTTTGGTTTGGAAGGAACCTTTAAAGGTCATCTAGACGAACCCCTGCTGCAGTGAGCAGGGACATGTCCAGCTAGATCAGGTTGCTCAGAGCCCCGTCCAACCTGACCTTGAACGTTACCAGGTATGGGGCAGCTACCACCTCTCTGGGCAACCTGTGCCAGTGTTTCCTCACCCTGACTGTAAAAAATTTCTTCCTTATATCTAGTCTGAATTCCCTCTCTTAGTTTAAAACCGCTACCTCTTGTCCTATCGCAACAGACCCTGCTAAAAAGTCTGTCCCCATCTTTCTTACGAGCCCACTTTAAATACTAAATAAGGTCTCCTCAGAGCCTTCTCTTCTCCAAGCTGGACAACTCCAACTCTCTCAGCCTTTCTTCACAGCAGAGATGTTCTATGGCTTTGACCATTTTTGTGTCCCTCCTCTGGATCCACTCTAACAGGTCCATGTTTTTCCTGTGCTGAGGACTCCAGAGCTGGATGCAGTGCTCCAGGTTGGGGTCTCACCAGAGAGGAGCGGAGGGGCAGAATCACCTGCCATGACCTGCTGGCCACAATTCTTTTGATGCAACCTAGGTTGGCTTTCTGGGTTGTGAGCGCACATTGTCGGCTCATGTCCAGTTTTTCATCCACCAGTACCCCCAAGTCCTTCTCCGCAGGGCTGCTCGCAGTCCTGTCGTCCCCTAGTCTGTATTGATACGAGGGGTTGTCCCGACCCAGGAGGTGGACCTTGCACTTGGCCTTGTTGAACCTCATGAGGTTCACAAGGGCCCACTTCTCCAGCTTGTCCAGGTCTCTCTGGATGGCTTCCCATCCCTCAGGCATGTCAACTGCACCACACAGCTTGGTATCATCTGCAAATTTTCTGAGTGCACTTGATCCCACTATGTCACTGATGAAGATATTGAATAGCACTGGTTCCAGTACAGACCCCTGAGAGACACCACTTGCCACTGATCTCCATCCAAACATTGAACTGTTGACCCTCTACTCTCTGGATGCAAGAGAGTTACTTTGGGGTGTGCAGCCATTACAGATGAGACATTTTTAATTATGACCGATTAGATTCAGCTTTTGGAATCACATTTACTTGCTTTAGTGAGTGTGAAGTGTGGGCTTTTGTAATTCTGTTTTACTTTCAGGTTCAGTGTTCACTACTGGACCAGTGACACAGCTGGAAAAGATCTCCATTATTCGGCTCCTGATAGAAGCCATGGATGGTGGCAGTCCCAGTCTGAGTGCAGTTGCCTCCGTAGAGGTGCACGTAAAAGATGTAAATAACTATGCCCCTCAGTTCACAAGAGACGTGTACAATCTCAGTGTAAGCGAGGATGCCTCAGTTGGAAAAAGTCTTCTCACATTTTCAGCCATTGACTGTGACTGGACACGTGAAAACACCTATGTTGAATACTCTATTATTGATGGCAATGCTGAGAATTTATTCTCTGTGGAAACAAGCGTCACGAAGTCAGAAACAACCTACAAACTTGTTGGCAGTCTTGTTTTGATCAATGTTCTTGACAGGGAAACAGCTTCTTCTCACCGTTTGGTCCTCCTTGCCTCTGATCGTGGAACGCCGCCCTTGAATTCAACTGCTACTGTGCTAATAACTGTGCTGGATGTTAATGATAATCCTCCAGTATTTAGCAGCCCAGAGTACCATGTTCATGTCAAAGAAAGCATCCCTGTAGGAAGTCATGTCACTGAAGTTTCAGCAAGTGACTGTGATGTGGGCAGTAATGCAGAAATCACTTACGCTATCATCTCTGGGAATGATAGGGGACATTTTCACTTGGATGGGAAAACGGGATCAGTGGATTTGATGCAAACACTGGATTATGAGGATACCATGAAATTCACTTTGGTCATCCAAGCCACAGATGGAGGAGCTAATGCAAAAAATGTGGCTTTTTCTATTGTTCTTGTTAACGTCCTAGATGACAATGATTATGACCCACTGTTTCTCTTTCCCACCCTTAGCTGCATTGTCAGTGAAAATCTGCCTACCTTTTCTTTTGTGTGCACTGTTAATGCACTGGATTTTGATAAAGGCTCCTATGGATACCTTACCTACTCCATCCAGTCTTCATGTTTGGCTCATCGTGAAGCTCCTAGAGACCATGACATGTTTTTTATTGATCCTTTGACGGGTGATATTCATACAAAACAAATGTTTGACTATGAAAGTCAGGATAGATACTGCCTCATAATCCAAGCAAAAGACAAAGGTGACTCCCAGGCTACCGTTACAGTTCAGGTAGATATTGAGGGGAGAGATGAATTCGACCCAGTGTTTACACAAGATCAGTATTTCTTCAGTCTCCCGGAGAAGAATGAAGCAGGCCAGTTGCTTGGCAGAGTAACAGCCTCAGACAGCGACGGTGGACAGGACGGAGTTGTTCATTACTCCCTGCTAAAAAATTCTCCATTCTTTTCCATTAATCAAACCAGTGGTAATATTTATTTGACTCAGACTGTTCACAGAAAGAAAAATGGCAGCAAAAGGAATGATGACACCCTGGAATTGCTGGTAAGAGCTCATAGCCCCAAAATTGAGTCAAAGTTCACAGTATGTACTGTTTTGGTAAATGTTTCCAATTCTCCTGAGAGTTATCCCATAGTGTCAGCATACAAATTGACCATTAGCATCTCAGTCTCCTCAATGGTGTTTCTACTGCTTGCAGTCAGTTTTATTGCACTTATTCTGAGACACAAATGGAAAGATGTGATGAACTCTTGTGTGAAAAAAGAAGCAGTGTCCTCCTCAGCTACTGATGTGAATTCAGCCAGTGAAGATAAGGACTGCCAGAAAATCCAAAGTACTGAGAGCAGTATGCTTCCCATGGGTGCCATAGCAGAATGGCTGAGCCGAGCAGGAATCGGGGAGGGGAAGGGTGATGGTGTCCCCAGCAGGCATTCAGACTCCAGTGGCCACAGTTCTGCCAAAAGAGAAGCTGCAGAGGATGAGGAAATCAAAAGGATTAATGAGCATCCTTGCAGAAAAAGCACCAGCTCAGTCCTGAGTGAGCACAGCTCAAGGGTGCCAGATTCAGGGATCCCAAGAGACTCTGATCAGCTCTCCTGTCAGTCTGGAGAAACAGATGTCATGGCTACCATGCAAAGCATGGAGAGTGTTCAGGCCATCAAAAGCAAAGGCAAAGAAGCAGCCTATGCCCAAGCCTATGACCCAGCCTATGCCCATAAAGTGGTGTCTCAAACACTTAAGAAAATTGGAATAGAAGAGAAAGACATAATGACAGACCTCACAAGAGAATATGCCTTGATGTCAGATAGGCAGGACTCTGGGTATGATTCGCTTGCAACTCTTGGCACCTCTGATGAGGATCTGGGAGGTGGTTATAACTGGGATTATGTGGTCAGCTGGGAACCCAGATTTCAACCTCTTGCCTCAATGTTTAATGATATTGCAAAACTGAAGGATGAAAATGTACACATTCATAGCTTCCCTAAGGAAAAGAAATCTCTTGTTTTCCCTCCTCCCTTGATAACATCAGTAGCTCAGCCTGGCATAAGGACAGTGCCACCACAAATACCAAATATTATATCAGAGCGAGCATTTAAAAAATACCTTCATTCTCCCCCTATTCATAACCTTGGATACCCTCCACCAACCATGACCCCCAGTTTTTCTCCTTCTCTCTCCTTACTTACCATGCAGTCGCCTACTGCTTCTCCATTAATGTCTGATGGGAAAATGATAGGAATATGTCTTATTGACCCAAGCCATGAACTTGCAACAGAGGAAGAAATTCAGGTCTAGGTTATTAACTGACAATAGTTTATGGTAAAAAAATTTGGTTTAAAATGTATTTTGTTATTGTTTATCAAGGAAAATATGCCTACCACAGCTATATCACCAGTATTATTTCTGTTTTCATGAGCTGAAAAAGTCAAAATATAAAATAGCCACAAACTTGGTCACTATCCATCTTATTCTTCCCAGAACACACTGTTAAGCCATGAGGCTTCTCCTCTTTCAGCTCACAGCAGCTGTGCTTTCCTATGTAAATCGCACAGCCAGGTGCCCAATAACAACCAACCAATTGTACTGGTTTTCTTATATGTCAATATCAAATTAATGGTAGTAATTCTTTGCTGTGGAAAGACTTTATTAGCATGCTGGTGGGTGCTAACCGCTTCTGTGGTGGTATTAGAAAAGGGACGTGTAAATACAAGAGGATTGGGGGTAGGCAAAAAATAAAACAAGGATCCCTTCTGAGCTCTTTCTTGAGTGTTTGCTCAGACTTCCCACATCTCAGACCCTGGTCCCAACAGCCGCTTGGACCTCGTGCAGTTTTGTCATCTGCCATGGCTTCCCAGCAGGCTTTATTAGCCATGTTTGTGCTGTGGCATCCCACTTAGCAGTTTCTGTGCACCTTTCATTTATCTCCTGGTGTAAAGCCAGTGAGTCATAATTATCTAAATAATAACAGATCACCCTTGAAGAACAGAATAACCAGTGGTAAGATAAAAGCAACCATCTTCTCTATTACTAGGTCTAAAATAGATACCTGTTGTCTTTCTGTCCTGCTACAGAAGCTGTCCTGGTCCCAGGCAGCTGCAGGAACAGATAGTGTTACAGTCCTGAAGGACTTGTATGCCTCCACCCTGGTTTTTGGTCCTGAGCTGAGCATATCTTTGCAAGACCAGATAATCCGGCCTTGTTTATTGTATGTATCATACATATGGCATTTTGTGTATGTATGTATATCCAGACACATACACATGCCTATACTGCTGTGTATGCTTGTATATTGTATCAGATCAATAAAATCCACAGAAAATACATCTAGGATAACTGGTTTCTCTTCAGCATGTAAGTCTTTTGCCTCCCATGTATTAAAACTGGGCTATAGGGAAGGGTGTAATTGGTGCCTGGGAATCGGTTACAAGTTGGATGTACATATACAGGGGTATATATTGTACAGGTCATAACATGTGGAGGAAAAACATACAGTATGGTTACACTGAGTGATCTTGTGGGATCAACATCATGTGTGCAGTGGTTTTGTCGTTTCCTCAGTCATACATGTCAAGATTTGCAGCCTGTGGGCTCGTAGCCTGTCTTTGAATAAGATCCTGTTTCTAAAGCTAGACCTGTGCTGTACTGTCGTGCAAGAGGATCCGTGCTGCTATGCAAAATTGGTCCTGTTAAAGCAGCATTTGTTCTTTGTACTGCTGTGGAGTATGAAATGAGATGTAGCTTAGGAATTCATCAGGATAGACAAATGTTACTAAGAAAGGAAATGGTGCTAAGTTTTATAGTCAGACAAAAACCTGTGACAGGAAGATGAAAACAAAGAAGAGTCATATCTGAACATGGAATCTTAGCTTAATGAATATTATTCTCCACCTGATAGCGTTATGCTATCTACAGCCTGTTTGGATTTGACTTACATGTCGTCTTAACTTGTAAAGTGGTTTCTAATAGGGTGAGAGGTGTTCTTCGTGGTGTTCAGTTCTGTGCAGTTATAGTTTCAGGAGGCACACAGGGCACACAACTACCTTTTCTATATAGTCAACAATTTAGCAAATCTGATTTTAATTTCAGGCCAAGTGGCAGCTATTGCTCTGAGGAGCAATGAGCCCATGCTGTCTAGATAGAGGTCATCTTTCCAGTAGGTGATTGGTGCATGAATAAATGCTTTACACAGCAAAACTGTGATTGATCTTTCAGTCTGATGGATATGAAGAGGAAGCTAGGACCTCATTCCATGTGTAGAGTCTAGGCTCATGAACGAGTAGCTTTTTCTTCACTAATACTGCTGTTGCAAATGGAAAACTATTAGCATTGGAAATCATTAGAAAGCATTCAGTCATCATGTTTAGCACAAGATTTGAACCTCATGCTAATGTGTGCCCACTTCCAAGAGTTCTGCTTGAAAAGTGACAAAACCCTGTTTCTGTTTGTGCCCTTTTTGCTCCTACAAATGCAGCTTGGTTTTGATGCCTTTCTGAAAAGATTAGATATGATTTTCATCCTGTTTTTCAAGTGCAGGATATAACCAATGTATACTTCGTGCTCAAGTGTTACAGCAATCTTTTCCTTGATTCTTACATATTTGCTCATTCTGTATCAAGCGGAAAATGACACTCAGCTGATATATTGTTGTTTCATATATAGTCAAGCTTAAAAATGTGACCATTGAAACGAGCGTCTGCAATAAATCGTGTGTAGTTCTTCTAACCATACTGGTTTTTCCCCCTAAGTAAAAAGTGTAACTTCTACAATTTACCATGAGTTTAATATTAGTTTGCCTTGAAGAGGCTGTGTTACTTTGCAATTCTGCACACCAGTTTTAGCACTTTGGAGAAGGTACCGAACTTGTTAGTGGAAAATCATATTAAGCTCAAAATGTATAAGCTATAAAATAAAAGACAGTTGTCTCTTCTGGAATTTTGGCTGCCTGCCTTCTGGATTTGCTTGTTGGCAGCCTTGAAAACACTGGTGTAAATCACTACCAAATGGATATCAAAATTCCATCTACCAGTAGTAATCATTAAATTGATGTTCAAGCAGATTCCTGTGCAAAGAAGAAAAAACCTTCATATTTTTAGGGAATCCATAATTTACAGACTATAAATATGTATATACCTATTTTCTAAAATTATACTAAAAACACTAGTTACCTACACAAGCCCATATTTAGTTTGTATTTTATCTTCATCTGAAGACATGAATTGTTCCCAAAGCAGTTTTAGATAAAAATAGTTCTGATAAAAATGAACCCTTGTTGCTAAGTCTCTTGCATTGCTGATTCCTACTATCATTTCTATTTGGTTGCCATCAGTTCTCTGTGCTGTGTGTCACTTGTTTTCTTTAACTGACATGTAGCTTCCTGAAGAACTATGTTTAACTCTTCTCTTCGGGAGACCTATAAGCCAAAAAATGCTGGCCTGACAAAAAATGTTTCTAGAACATCAGTTAGCACCAGACTGATGATTGTGCCCATACGGCTTTGCACTTCGACAGCTCATGGAGTCAAAGGCCAATTGTCAATCCAGTTGGCCATTGTAGATGTGCAGGGCCATTGAGATTAGACCTCCTCCCAATGCATGCTGACTTCATCGCTCCTTGAAAAATGTTCCTCCTGGGGTGAAGGACACAGGGCTGTCCTTGCAGGGAGGGAACTGGCACTGGTTGACTGAGAAAGGAGGGTGGTGTTCCCTAAAATCCTGTAAAAATTCTAATTGGAATAGGAGGCAGTTGTGACTTTGTAGTTGAATATACTGTGGTGGAAGGTTTATATGTAGAATTTGGCTTACTTTGCAAGTAAGTACTTTGGCTTTCTTTTACAGCTTCTTGCTCTCAGTATCTGGCACAACAGAACCAACTATGGCAAGTATGTGTCTTAGCTCCCTGTAGATGATCTGGTTGGAATAACTAAGGTGTTGCAGAATCAAATTTAGTATACTGTTGGGTGTTGCATAGCTGCTAGCTCTGCTAGCTGTTCCCTAGCACGTATACAAAGCCTAATGCCTATTCAATCTGTGTATGGATTTGGATGTTCAAATCTCATTAAAAAGAGCTGCAGTCTGGCATGCAAAAGCTCTTGGTGGCTTTGAAAATTCTACCATCAATGCACACAACATTTTAAAAACATAGGAAAAGGATGTGGATGCCTAAGCAAAAGAAAAGGAGCCTTACAGAATGGAAAACTGAGGATCTAAATCTTTCTGTTTTAGACTTGCACTTTACATTGCTGCTAGAGTTATTCCTCATAAAATGTCAGATGCTTTTCTTCTAAAATGTATAAAACGTAATAGAAAAGCATCTGTAAGGAATACAGAGAGGTGTCAGGGTAGGGTAGAACTGCAAAATGGTTCTGTTTCTTCACATATATGAGTGACTTCAGCAATGTAGAAAATACCAAATCCTTTAGCTCATGATAGTCACAAAAATAAAAATTGCTGCCCCATTACCGTATAAATGATTGACTGACCCAAAAAAGTCCTGTGCTGGATGAAGCATTAGATGCCAAACGACGTGCCTGAAAATACAGGGATCATGGTAAAAGACTGAAGTGATCCACCATGGTATTCAAAACCTCAGTTGAAAATCTCATTGCAATTAGAAAACTCAAATTTCTTGAATATTATGTTCAAAACAAAGGATTGCCACTCTACAGACTACACTTAAAACTGTCAGCCATGTCCATGTCACCTTACCCACTTGAAAATAATCTTACATTTAACACTTTTTTTGAAGCTTAGAATATTTAACACAATCTTGGTTGCCTTCCCTAAAACTACATGTTAATTGCCTATGAAAAGCTCTCAGAAAATTCAGAAAACAGAAGTTGAGCTGTTGATTGTCTGGTCAGCCAAAAGTAGCCATTACATAAAGGTGACATTTGGTAATGGATGGGGCTCGATCATGCCTGTTCACTAGCCCAACCTGGAGGAATTCTTTGCTGTTACTTCTATATGCCTACAGCATTTCATTGAGAACTTTCAAATGGGAAATTCAAAAGAGTTTCTAAAATGGTCCTACTGGTGCCATAACCAAAAGAAATAAAAAGCAAGTCAAGCCTGCTTGCTTTGACCTCAGAAATTCCTATCTCAAGCCTCATCTAACTGGGTGTAGACTCATTTCCAGCATCTCCCTTTTAACAAACTGAAGGGTTAATTTAATTTTAAAAGGTTTGAAAATACTGGGTTCTGATCAAACACCCTAAGACTTCTTGCAGTGATTTCAGTAGGACTTGAATAAAAAACACACCTGCAAGAAATGGACAATGTGTGTGCCTCTTAGTACTGTAACAAGATTCACTGGCAGCAGAGAGCTGATGCCCTGGCATGCAAAGCTGTAAAGCAGCAGGAAAGAGCATTAAAAGAAGGGAAATAAGAGTCTGGAAAAGAGAGTAGAACCAGTATTGGGTGGGGGGGAAGGGAGGTTTGGAGGGGAGGTTCTCTGCTCTGCGGTGATTGATGCAAACCTTGCTTCATATGCTTGTTTTGGAATGACTTTCAGAGAAGTCTGAGAGGGTCTGTAAAGGAAAGGTCACTTACTGTTTCCTCATTCTACATTTATGTAAACTACAGTCTGCTGGGTCTGTTTGCTGCTGCTTTTATTGAATGCACAGAATAATCATGCCTTCAGACAGGGATTTCTCTACTTGTATTTGTCTTGTAAACACTTCACCAGAGGCCAAGTGCTGGGTAGGATAAGTCTTCAAAGTGATCCTGATAACAATTAATGTTAAGGTAGCCAGGAAAGATTTGGGGTTTGATGGGTGAGTTGTTGAATGATTGTTGGTTTTTTTAGGTTCATTCAAGGTGTGGGATTTTGGGGGGGGGGGGGTGGGTTTGAGAAGTGCATGTCATTTTTTCAGTTTTAAGCTGAACACTGGAGTTATATGGCTTTTACACTGTGAATTTTGGCTTCTGTCACAGTAATGGACCATCTTGTGCCACTGGCTGACCACACATTCACTAGGTGGAGATTGGTAGGTTTCAACAGCCTGCTCTGTTCTGTGGCAGCAGAACTGCAGAAAACTATGTGTATCTTCGTTGCTGAATACTGTACACTATGCTTGATCAATGATACGTTTGAACTCACCCAATTTTCCTCCAGATTGTCTCCTTATCTAGCTAAAATGTTCCAGTGTTCATCATTTTCATCCCTCGTATGTTTCTTGCAACTTAGTTTTAATAACTGAAAATTGGGGATTCGGATCCCTCATCAGTTAAGGTGTGAGGCCGAGATGTGAATGTTTCCTATTAAAATAATGTGGTATGTTTCATCATTATAATCAGATATAAATGAGGGTTTAGTAACACAAGCCTCCTCTTACTAGCAGTTTCTGGATAGGATTTAATGAGGTATTTTGTGATTTAAATTGAGTTAAGTAGTGATGTTTATACCATAGAAACAAAAAGCAATGAGGAAATTCAATTGCTGCAAGTAGTGCAAAGATGAAATGACAAAGCAAGGAGGACATCTTGATAATTTAATTTTAAAACATGAGACTGCGTAAAAGGTATGTCCAGTTCATCTGCCTGCTTGAGACATTAACTGCTTAGGAAGATCTTGTGATAGTCAAGACTGCTAGGTAGTGCTCTGGGGAGCGTAGCGCTGCTAGTCCTTTGTTACGGCTCTTTTGCTGTGTAACAATGGTAATGCTTACATGTGTAAACAAAAGTGCTTGGTATTGTATCCCATGGCAGAACCAGTGATGCTTTGTGGCAATAGTGGGGAATGGTAGAACACATAAAACCCATCACCCATGGAGCTGCTTTATTTACCTAAAAACTGTCTCAAATAAATAATAAAAAAGACAAATTTTCTAGTATTCTTCCTAAGAAAGTCATTATGAATAATCTGAGCAAAATCCCTCCAGTGACTGGTGATTACATGCTTCTGAAATGTGTGTGCCTTTGTCTACTGGGTGTTATCTCCTAAGCAGAGATGTTATGAGTCTCAGCAATGAACAAAGAGGGTGATATGTGAAAGTCTATGACAGAGACGATAAGATGGAATAAACTGCAGTTGAAAGGATGAGCAAAGATACAGACAGACATGGAGCGGATCTCCGTTAAGAGCTGAGTGCTTGCCAGCTCAGCTGGTCCAGAAGATAGTGTCGTGTTGCCTGCCAGGGACAAGATTGCTTTTTAAAGACCTGAGACTGAGAAATAACCTCTGAGGAACAAAAAAGCTTCCTTTGCTCACTTGTGGTCTCACAACAAAAGAAACTGCCTGCTGGAGTCTGTCAAGGATAGTTGAGGCTTCAAGTCCTTGCTGCCTAGATGACCTTCAACAGAGTTCTGCTGGTCTGTCAAGGAGAAAAGGGTAGAGAAAGACAGCACAAAGAAGGTCAGGGAGGACACACATAATTTTTCAAGCCTGGTTCTATTACATGGAAGAGAAAAATTAGGTGAGTGGGAAGGGGATAAGGGAGAAAGGAGTCACAGAGGCAAGGGGAATGTACCAGAGATTTGGAGTTTTGCAAAACCAAATGGGGCTCTGATTGAATAGATGTAACTTTGAAGCTCACATTGCTTTGAGCAGCAGTTTGATTTATAGACTTCAAGAGGTCCTTTCTGACCTAAATTATTCTGTAACTCTGTTATGGTAGGAATGAAGTGTTGCCACCAAGAGTAGTGATCAGGTAGATGATAAAGTTGGTGGTGAAAGGTCAGGTATGGTACTGAATGAATTTAGACAGACACAACTGAGGTTTCTGTATGTTTCTTGAAAAGATGCTTTGCAGACAGTGAAACTTCAGCTCCTCATGCAGGATGTGAAATCAAGTATAACTACAATTGGAACACAAGTATCAAACAAATCTGTGCTGTCTAGGGAGAGCAGAACTGAAGGTAAAAGGTGGTGTGGTAGCACCGTACATTACTAATGTGGCAGGCTGTAAAGAAATGGGAAAGGACAGCAAAAATAAAGCTGTTTTGGATTACTGTCACTTTGGGAGAAGGTAGCCAAAGAGATCCTTTTGGGTTTGGTTGGTTACAGAGCCTGCTGTAGTCTCTAAGGTTGACTTGGACACGGGTATGCACATAGACATAGGAATTTCTCTAACTGTACTGCTGGCATGTTTCTCAGTAATAATATGTGCATGGCTGGTGAACAGCTATTACTAATCATGCTAGGACCATATAGAGCTAACACATTTATTTACACAGTTAATGACAAAAGGTATTCTATATTAATTTTTATTTTGGTAAGTAATTGACATGCTATGGAAGTCTTGACTCTAGAACACAAGCTTGTATCTGTAATTAAAAGTTAGTTTTGTTTAAATTTAAAAAAACAATACCTGTTCAGATAAAAGAGGTCTGTAACTAAGAATTATGTCTACACAACAGTATCTAGCCAACAGAGAGAACCAAATTAGTTCTGAATGGGCTGATTTGAATATCTGAAGCTGTCCAGCCACATGTTTTGCTCCAGCTAACAGATTCAAAGTGTATTAGCTCAAGTGGAGCATCACAGTGACACAGCTACACTACCCAAAATAGCTTTGATCATATTCCCTACTGTGTCATGTAAGCTAAATTCTAGGATTACTGACTTCAAAGAGCAAACTTTCATAAATATAGAGTTGAAGACATTGGGACCCAGAAGTCTGAATGCTGAGGAAGTTTCAAATTTTATCAAGCCAAAGATGTGAACATTAGCTGGAACTGTCTGGATAGGAAAGATTTTCCAGGGTAAAGAAAACAGGGCATGGACTGTCCAGTAGGAGTGTTTATATTTTAAAGAGGACAAAGTGTAAGGATTGCAGAAAGTCAGTGAATAGACTTAAGACAATCCCAACAAACTGCCAAAGGTTCTTTGCTTATAAAAAAGAAGAAAAGGACCCCTGAAAAATTAGGTAGAGGTTAAAAATAATCTCTCCTGGCTCAAGTGAAAGCATTTCTAACCATGGTTTTCAGTAAAGCTAGTGATGGTGTTTGCCGTGGAATGAATGACTGGGCAGAGCTAATAGTAAGGGCAGGGAAGGAAGAGAGACCACACATAAGATGATACCTTAATAACAATTAAGATACCTTAATAACACTACCATTCCCTTCACTCTACTAATGAACTACATAATGCTTATTTTCTCTGAATAATTTTGGAGGTTCTTCATGTTTCTTCAGTAGTACAAACCAGAAAGATGTATTGAACACTTGTGAATTAATAGTGCTTCACACAGTTGTATTTGAAGAAAGAATTTACCTTGATTTGCACAAAGAAAATACTATTGTTCAAAAAAGTTGCATAAAACCTGAAGGCAAATACAAAAGAGAATGTTCTGAGGTGGTCGTGTCCAGGATCATGAGTATTGGCACGGCCTTCAGTACTCGTAAAGGCACCATAACTCACAGAGCTCTGATAATCGATTAGGCTCTCTAGAACTGCCATTTCTTGATGTGAATTTTTGATCAGTAGGGTTGTTTCAAAATTTTCCCAGGGATTCAAATATTTTAAAATATTTTGTTTGCATTTTCATCAAGGTATTTTGAAATGTAACAGACACTATCATATTTAATAAATAATGCATGAAAATTCAAAGGCAGACACATTTTATTTAAACTTCCAATTTAACAAATCTACCTCTTTTTCCTCTTCTGTTTCCCTGACTCTGTTTACCCCTTGCAATATCTCTTCCTGCCAAAAATTATTTTGGGAATTGAACTCAAATTGGGGAGCTGTAGTCAGATGACTGAAAACACATTTTTCTATTTAATATTGCATTACTGAATCATCTTACTCCATTTTAGAGATGTGAAAGTAAGAAAGATATGTACGTAGGTCGCTCCGGAAGTTATGCCTCCTATTTATTTCCATGGAAACCACAACAGAAGATACAAAGAGCGCAATATCACTATTTGATAGAGCAAATGCTCAGCTACAAAACCCTGATTTTCGACACAGTCACCACCACTGGGTGTGGATTTTCTCCAGCGATGAACAAGAGCCTGCGTGCCGCGCTTGGCATAAAAATCTGCACCAGCGGAGGGGACCCACCGTCCCTGTCACCACTGCTGGGACGTGCCACCCACCTGCTCACTGTGCTGACACCCGCTGTTTGGTCTCTGTCAACGTTCAGCAAATGTCAATGAAAGTCCGTGGGTGCAATTTTTTCCGCATGGAGGAATTCAGTTACACGCCTTTGCTTCATGTCAGAGGCCAGGCTGTCAGAGTGCCCCTCTGCTGCCGTCTGTCACACGGCAACAAAATTGAACGGGATATTGGCGGGGAGGTTCAACCTCTACTGCCAGACCACCAACATCCGCCTCTGACATCATGTGCCAACATAATATAACAGGAGGCATCACTTTCGGAGTGGCCTTCAATATATGAGCTATATTATAAAGATTGTAAAATGTTCATTCTGATGTCTGAAAAAGTTTCGCAGCATGTATTTGGAAAGGTGCACTATTTCTGACTGAAGATGCTGTGACTGAGTTATGTAGGTCACCTCCAAGAAGCAACAGTAAGGTCTTTAAACTATTTCACACCACAGTGTGCTCTCTAGATGCCTGATATTTTACAGCAGCTTATTCATAAAATATTTTAGTAAGTCTTTACAGTTTTATTGTTTTTATTTCTTTCTTTGACTGTAAAGCCAGCTCCACTAATGCTGCAATTCCAACTGTAAAGAATTATGGGAGAGGAAAGGAACTTAAAAATAATACATTTAGACACCCCTATAAAATGATTTGCAGAACTTTTGACACACTTCCTTCAAGAGGAATATCTCATGATCAGCCACAGAGGTTTTCTTAACCATAGACAGGTAGGTAGGAAGAACTTCCTGGCTTTTGAATGGAATTAAGCCTCTTGTTTGCAGCCTAGGAGGGTCATTAGGCTTATTGGTAGCTTTTATTTGGAACAGGCTAATTCCAAGGGGCAGGGTCATACTTTAATTAGGGGGACAGGAGTTGACTTGGGGCAAGTGGCACCCTGCTTGCAGGGATTTAGGTCTGAGTCCTCTGCACAAATAAAACTAACACAGCTGGATCCCAAGTTCCTGGCTGCTGAAAGTCTGCAAAGTGTCATCTGTGTCTCAGGGGCTGAATCAGTCACCAGGTGTTATATATTAGAGCCTAAAATCTGGATTGGTTTCTGTGGAAATTTTGGAGGAAACGCCCCAAATACAACAGTAGTATCTCCTCCCCCGGAATTTTCTCAACAGGCTTTGTTGTTGTTTTTAATGGATTATTTGTGGTTTAATTAACCGGGTTTTTTCCTATGGATGTTCTTCCTGGTCAGAGTGCTGCAATACATACACAATAGAAACAGTTCGCTCCCCCAAATAGCTTTCAAGCCTGGGGCTTGTTTCTGTGATGGGACACAGGAGAGAGAAGTCATATTCTTTCTTCTCTCTCAACATCTTTTCCGCTTCTTGGCATCATCCACAAGGTTTCACTCTTTTCAGTATCTGTAAGTATAAAACTGTGACTTAGCCATCTGGGAATAATTCAGTTGAATCTAATTCTCCCTCAGGGTTTCAGTGGGAACTCTCACACAGGATGGTTCTCTTAGATACATGGAAGAGTGCTCACAACATGAAAATTACATCATTTTATGCTTCCCTCTGCAATTAGTCTGTCACTGTATTATTTTCACAAACTCACTATTCAGAAACCAAGTTTACATGTCAGAAGCAACTTTAATGAAGACACTGTAGAAGATGTAAAGGAATGAGAAGAGGTAACCCTCTTGTGGGAGCAGAAATTGCTAGTGGTTGAAATGCCTTTGGAAGCATGTGCTTAAATCCTGTGCTGTTTCACATTTTGATCTAGGAGATGTAGCTCAATGTAGCTTGAAGAATTTCAAGAATTCCCTGCTGGCTTTCACCAAAGGAAAAATAAATCTTTAACTTCTTCTATTTCCTTCTCTTTCTTCTATTGTGGACATTTTGAATGCTTTTCTCACTTTTTCATCTTCCGATTCCTCAGTTTTGAAGTATTTCAACACTGTAAAAGCATCCTCAGTATTTAAGCTGCCCTAAGAAATGGAGGGCCAGATTCTTTTTTCTGGTACATTCCCATAAATGTTAAACAGTTCCTGTCATTTGCACAAGGTATAGGTAAAACAGAATACGATTCAAGGAATAACTCTTTGTTTGACAGTGGCTGCTGAAGAACAAATGTGGTGATCTTGAAGAGGAAAGCTGGAGGCTAGACAAACATATAAAAAAAGGAAGTGAGCTGAACGCTCTCCCAAATTCTGTGGTTGTCAGATGGCTTGGCACACGTATCAGGTTTCTTTTTTTGGTGAAGTCCCTGAATTGCAGCTCAGGGTTTTAAGCCAGCTCCTGCAGTTTCTGTCTTTGGAATGTGCTTTGTTCTCTGGTCGGTTCCTGAGGTGATCCACCCACTGCTAGGATGGACTTTAAAGTTGTAATCCAGTCTTTGTGGGATCAAAGGCAACCCATCAAAATGAGAGAGACTCTTGAGGATAAATTTCTTTTTCTGTATCTTGCTACTTGAAGTCCTACCCACTTACTGTAAAACCATTTCGCACATGATCAAAGTCTTTCTGTAGCAAGTGACAAAAATTAAAACCTCAACTAGTGGGATTGGAAGAAAAGGTATTTTAGGGCTTCTAATAGAAACAACTATATTATATTGCCAAAAGATTTCAAAGCTGACTCTTTTCTTGGGTCTGACTTGGTTCTTCCTTTTGTATGCTGAGGTGCTTCAGAGTATTCCAGTCCTTCCTACACTGGTAATTAGAGGTTGATGAACCCAGTGTTAAAATATTTTTGGATGTTTGGGATATAACACGTAAGTTGGTTATTTTGTACAAGATGCTCACTATATTGCAATATGGAATACTGCTTAAATTAATATTGAAAGTAATTCTGCATTTTTAAAGAAATAGAAATTGTCATGGATTGTTTATCTTTGGATTTATGTTAACAGCTTTTATTCACTTATAGCTGCATCTTTGCAGAAGGGTTGAAACTTATAAAGCAGTTGAAACCTAAGATTTTACAGAATTAAAGATATTTTTGCTTCTTCATACCTAGCCCTGCCCCAGGTCATCCATTGTAGTGTTTTTAATATTAGAAGTGATTCTAGTGTCATGTTCTTGCATGATCTTCTATATGGTATTATCTGGCCAACCTTTTTTGTGCACTTCAGTTTCTTAGAGGGCTCAGAACTTGGCATTGTGTGCTTTGAAGAAGGACAAAACAGACAAGTATATTAAACTAGAAGCACAGATGAGCTCTTGAGAAAAAATTATATGTACAATAACTGTAAATCATATAAATCCTGAGTTCTGTGTTTCAGCATTGCCTGCTGTATAACAGTATTTCCTGGTGGTGCAAAATTCAAGGCAGGGACTGTCATGCGTTGTCCAAATACTATGAAGACTTTAAAAATAGGAAAAAAGCACAATAATGATTTTCAGTTGTGTCAGAATGGTGTTATCTTTATTCTTGCATTTATAAAGTCTGTCAAATGATGTTGCTCTTGTAATTAGTTGTCCAAGGAAATGATTCTCAGAAGAGAAATCTTATTTTAAAGAGCTAAAAATTGACACGGCAGAAATTGCTTCATAAGAATTTCTTTGAAGATTAATGCCAGAAGTGAAACCTTTCAGACATTGTGGGAACCATTTATTCATGAAAAGTAAACAAAGATGTGCAAATGAGTGGTGCCTAGGCATAAGGAGATATTTCAGGAGAACTCTCAGAAAATGTTGTTGGATGAAGCTGTCATTGTTTGTTGCTCTGCTGAATGTTGTCTTAACAATTTATTATATCGTTTCAAGCACAACCAAGCTTACAACCAAGCTTTAAAAATAATCAGATGTGGCCACCATTAAAGGAAATATTCTCTCCAAAAAGCAGAGAGGGAAGTTCAAGAAGCCTAGCTTGGTCACGGGCCTATCAATTTTGTAACCGTTTGCACCTACTAGCATTCTTCTAGTCTAAATTACTTAGTCAGTGAATTCCTTACAGAGGCAACAGGTGCTTGTGGAGATGTGCCACTAAGCAATCAGCTGTTTATCTTTGTTGATTCCCTAAAGAAACTGGTCATGCTCAGAAGATGACCCGGCCACTGTCAGTGTCCCATGGAGTGCACAGAGAACAGCAGGGATCTCTAATTGCCTCTGTTCACCCAGGACTCATCCTGTTCCCTGGCTGTAAAGGAGTTAAAGCACTCATCCAAGAAATAAGTTATGAGGTAAGACCTATCTTAAGGGGTACTAATCAACACCATTCATATCTCAGGGGAGATCCCTGACCACTGGGTTTTCTGAGGGAGGACTCTGCCTTTCCCCCTGAAGCTGAGCAACTGCAGGGATTTCATTCCCAGACAGAGTGAGAAGCCAATTCTTTCAGACTCAGTAGCGCTCTTAGAAAAGATAGTAGTTTAACTGATTCCTTCTCTTTTACCTCTGCTACCCTATTCCCACAGTCTGAGCATGCACAGGGCCCTCTCACACCTGATGGAAGTTGGAGGAAGTTCAAGGGCTGCATTAGCTCAGATCTTGTGAAAGCAAGCCCTGGGTGATATTTTTTTATTAACATCATACCCATAACAGAGAATTATTCTTCTACGTGGTGACTTCAGTAATTGGCAGGTTTTGCAGCAACCTGGCGATCTCTTTGAATTCAGTATGTGCACTCATTGATGCCTGCAGTATGTCCACCTGTAGACAACATCTTAGCCATGAGTGTACAGCACACTGTTTTTGAAAAGCCACAACTTTGCTAAATTAAAGCCAATCCCTTTCAAAGTATGCAAGAGCACTAATTTTCATTGATTACTCAGTCATGGACAAGTTTCGAATTTCATCTGTTTTCACTGTAGTTCTGGAAAAGGTTTGGGTAAAATAATTCTTCCATAACCTAAAAATGGTTGCAGGGATTATGCTTTGACTTCAAGGGGACAAGAAAAAAATCATCTCTCTTTAGGCATGGAAAACTTGAGCCTGAACAATGAATGATTCAGAAGACTGTGGTTGTGAGAAAAATAGGCTTTTAATTGGCTTCATTTTGCTTATGTAACCATTTGGCCCCTATTAGCTGCTCTAGTAATGATTTTGCTTATCGATGATATGTAGTCTCCTCTAAACTAATGTGTCTATAGCAACAAAAATGCGCCACATATATATGCCTGTGTTTGTATGCAAAGTTTAAAAAGTTCCATCAAAAGTTTGTGGAAGAAAAGTCCACTCAGAAGTCTTAATAGAAAGACATCGCTTCTGGCTCAGGAAATCCTTCAGCCGCGACTGGCTGGAACTTGTGAATGCATTCTGGAAAAACTAGATTTGCTAGTTTCGATGAACCTTTGATCCAGTACACTCAAACTTGGGTGAACAAAACAACAGCAACGTGAAGAGAAACTTCCTGTGAGAAGGTTGAGTGCTTACTGCTTTGTCCTGAGCTCCAGGAAAGAAGCATAGGCTTAGCCCTCCTGCCGTAGCTGCTGCTGTTGCAAATATCCTGAGTGCTTTTAGCACCCTGCTTTGGAGTTAGAGGGACATGCAGAGTTTGTTCTCAGTGAGCATCTGCACAGGGCAATTGGAGAAAGGTCTTGCCTTCTAGTGGCTGTGTGATGACAAGGAGCTGGGCGTTGGTTCTTGAGTTTGCAGCTGTCTCTGCTGTGGAATGACTCAAGCTGTTAATTCCACTGGGTCAGCCACAGAGGATGAAGCTAAGCAGAAAGATTTAGCACTGAAATTCATGTCAGGCAAATACTGTAGGTGACAGATAGAAGAGACAAGAAACAATGCTTTTATGCTGGCTGATGGTGAGATGCCTTTCACTAACACAGTAGTCAAGCAGGTTAAGCCACAAGTTTCAATAATTTGTAAATAACTACTTGAGAAGGGGCTGGTTTTTAAATCTTGTGGTCCCTCACGCCCTGGGGAACTCATGTAAAAGTAAATATTAAGTCAATGTTTAAACTGGAGTTATCACTGTGGAGTTGTCAGCCTGGATGAAGAAAGCAGTGGAAAAGCTGAGGTGTGACTCAAGGGGGAATTAAACAGCAGTAAAATACATAATGCCAGGTCACAAAGGCTGAGACAGAGTCTTGAGGTGAGGGAAAAGAAAATTTACTTATTTAATTTGATAGAGCTGTGATGACACTGAGAATTTACTTGGTAATGTTTGCTGTACTGATGTGAGGTTCCTGGTATTTTACTTGTTTTTTCCCCCGACTATATTTTAGTTTTGACACAAGAAGAGTGCAAAATCTGTATGACCTAGTCAATGAAATGAACAGTATCAGATCTTGGGCCAACGCAGTTAGAATTATTGAATCATAGAATCATTTGGGTTGGAAGACACCTAAAAGATCATCTAGTTCCAACCACCCTGCCCTGGGCACCAGGTTGCTCAAAGCCCCATCCAACCTGGCCTTGAACACTTCCAGGGACTGACCGTTCACAACCTCTCTGGGCAACGTGTTCCAGTGTCTCACCACCCTGACAGAGAGGAATTTCTTTATCATTTTGCTTATGAGTGAGAGGTAGTCTCCTCTAAACTAATGTATCTACAGCAACAAAAATGTGCCATATACAAAAATGTGTTTGTATGCAAAGTTTAAAAAGTTCCATCAACAGTTTATCTAATCTAAATCTACCCTCTTTCAATTTAAAGTCAGTGCCCCTTGTCCCATCACTACACTCCCTGATAAAGAGTCCCTCCCCATCTTTCCTGTAGAATCCCTTTAGGTACTGGAAGGCTGCTGTAAGGCCTCCCTGGAACCTCCTCTTCTGCAGGCTGAACACCACCAACTCTCTCAGCTGTCCTCATACGAGAGGTGCTCAGCTCTCTGCTTATATTTGTGGCCCTCCTCTAGACTTGCTCCAACAGGTCCTTGACTTTATTTTGTTGCGGGCCCCAGAGCTGAATGCAGTACTCCAGGTAGGGTCTCATGAGAGTGGAGCAGAGGGAAAGAATCACATCCCTCGACCTGCTGGCCACACTTCCTTTGATGGAGCGATATATGGTTGGCTTTCTAGGTTGCAAACACACATTTCTGGGTCATATTAAGCTTCTCGTCAACTAACAGCCCCCAAGTCCTTCTCCACAGGGCTACTCTCAATCCATTCTATGCCCAGCCTGTATTAGTGCTTGGGATTGCCTCGACCCATGTGTGGAACATTGTATTTGGCCTTGTTGAACTTCATGAGGTTCACATGGGCCCACCTCTCAAGCCTGTCGAAGTCTCTCTGGATAGTTTCCTACCTTTTCTCAATGGCCTGAAAACATAAGTTGCAGTTAACCTAGAGAGCAGTGAATGAAAAGTAGTCAAAGGACATGTTATGGCAAAAGGGGCTCAGTCAGATACTTTCTGCTCTGGTATGGCACTCTGTCTTGGCACAGTGTTGGCCACATTTGTCATAGGACTCAGCAATCCAAGGAAAGAGCTGAGAATCGTGATGGCTCATGGATTGACTCAGGCTCCCTGTACAATCGTCTGTCTAAAAAAATGTGAGCTGAGCCTTCAGCCTTGCAACTATAATCAAGGAGATAGTATATGGTGTGGGAACGTTTTCATGGTTGTGCTTGGCACAGTGACTGCTGTGCAGCCTCTGTCCTTTTCTGGCACTTGTTATTCAAGGATATGTTGAATATGGGTTGGGTTTAGAGGTGAAGCAAGAGAATGATAACAGCATTGTTAAGTGACACTCATTTCCCTCTGCTGAAGTTGTGCTGCTGAGCACCAGGTAAGTCCAGAGTCAGTTGGATGAGAAAGGCCTCATCTAAACTGCTGATTAGGGCTTTTACCTCCAAAGTAAATGCTGACTTTAAAACACTGAAGCTCTAGGAGGAGACAACAGTATGACCACATTTCACAAATGAGAGGCTGCATCTCCTGGCATGAGAAGTAGAGCCAAGAGGACATTAAGAAGAATAACTTCCTTTGTGAGATATTTAATGAATATTTTATGAAGTAAAAGAAGCTCTAGACACAAATAGTCTCATGTAGGTAAAAATAGACCCAGCTCTAGGAAAGCCTAGAAAATTGTGCATCCAAGTTTGGAGCATATTGCTCATGCAGTGATCATAAGCTCCCTGAACATTCTGAGCCTATGAACCCTCTTCTTGTGGATCAGCTGGATTATGGAGTGTTAATGCTTTGCAGCAGCAAGTCTTACTAGGAAGGCATTTCTAAATTGCAGTAAGCAGGACAAATAGTTATCCCTGAGTGCCTGAATGGCAGAAATGCTAACACAATAAGCTTTTGGTTTTGGTAGATAACCCCCAAAACTGGAGGAAGGGATGAAGAAGGTTCAATGAGTTGAGACGTTGTAAAATCATCACCACCACCAAAAATTGGTTTAATTGATAGCTGAATAAAAGCATTTTTATTTTTAAAAAGTCTTTAGTATAGTAGGAAGCAAAACAGTTCAAGTTAACGACAAATCAAAACATTTAAACTTCTGAAATGTTTGAAGGTTTAATTACTTTTGGCAAAAAATATCAGCCAAATCACGAGGAATTTTGGCTGACTTAAACAGTTTTTAGAAGAAAAGCATTTCTTCCCCAAAAATGCCACCTTTCGCTAGTCAACAGAAGCCAAATAAAATCATTAATCTGTTACGCAAAACTACATAAAGAACCCACCAGAGAATGATATTCCCTCTTGAGTGTATCTGCTCCATCTGATCAAAAATGTGAGCAAGAGCTTAGGTATGACAAAAAACTAAAGAGTTTAAGGCTAAAGTTCCCTCCCTACCCCACCAAAATTATGAAGTTAGGCAGTTTAATCTAAGTGGTCTAGTTTTCAAAAACTCAGAGAATATCTACTGCTCTGCAAGATTTTTACATTTTTGTTCTGGTTTTGTTTGTTGCCGTGGGGTCTAAGAGGATATTTAGATATATGACTTTTGAACAGGATGGTTAGGATTACAGCGTGTGGCTGCTTACCTTCTCCATAAGGTGAGCGTGTTGGCCCGTGTTCAAGTCCTTCAGCTGGCTCTTAGCTCTGCATGCTAGGTTAGGGCTTAGGCCTCAATCTTCCACCATGTTGGTCAGTCAAGTCCCAGCTACATTAAAAGGTTGAATTTCAGTTTGTGTGCCACCAGCATAGCTGTGAATTGCAGACCGGCACACCCAACTGCATTGTGTGGTGGCTCAGTCACAAGGGCCTGGAAGAGATCAGGCAAGTGTAGAGAATGGCTTTGCCTTCCCTTGAGGAAACACAGTAAAACTTCCATCTTTCTTGCCTTCAGAATTACCATTCATGAATCTTGTCTCCAAACCTCCCGTGAACCACTACTTGTCCCCTTCCAGTTGTTTCCTCCCTCCATCTCTTCTCAACCAGGTTTTCCTCAAAAAAGAAACAAGTCAGAGACTGTAGAAAGGCCCTGGTAGATTTTAGTAATTTAAATAATGTGTACTCAGATTTATTTATTTTTGATAAATAATGCTGATGGACAGCGTTAGAAAACTCCGAGTTGGCTAGTAGACTGTGAAGAGTTTGGGAAAACAGAAAGGAAATTAAAACTGTATTTTAAAAATCATCAGGTTATTTCACAATAAAAATGTCGTCTTTGGAAATAAGTTTCCTTTTTCTTATACATAGGGAGATAAAGGAGATGGTAGAGTCCAATATTTGACATTTCAGGCTGAAGGTATTTAGATTAAGGAGGAAGAGCAAAAGGAATTAGTGCATCTCCAGTCTGCTGTTTCTTCATACGTGGCTTCAGTTTGAGCAGAGAGACATCTCTTAAACTGCCAGATACATCAATGTCTCCGTGAAAATGAACAAAATGGAACTGTCAATTATTTAAAAGTGTAGATGCAGCAACTAGTGAGCAGTTTGCTGTGTCTGGCATTCCTTGAGAAGAGGGGTGCCAGAAATGTACTGGCAAAACACTTCAGCTAAGTGATCTCAGATGAAAAAATGACAGCTTCTGCTAATGAACAGTCAGTGCTGTGAGCATTACATTCACCGATAGTCCCAGAGTGGAGGGACTGTGGCAGTATCTGCTTTTGCAAAGACTCTCAGTTTCATTGCACCAATGTGCACATTTAGCCCAATCTTACTCTCTGAAGGTACTGGAGCTGGAATGCATAACACCAGCAGAAAGAGCAAAGGACACAGCTCAAATGCCTTGGTGGTCCTAACTGCTCCAGAGGCAGCTGCAGAAAGGCTTGCCATATCCACGGTTCCCAAGGAAGGCAGCGAAGATCATAGGAACCGTCCTGTGTCCTGCCCCAGCTGTGGCCGGCAGTAGGTGCTTGGGAGAAGAGTACAAAAACGAGCACAGTATGGTCGATTGGGGACCGTCTTTCACGACACACGGTAAGCTGCAAGCTGTATGGGCAAAATTGTGTTCGAGAGCCACTGCACTAACCTGTTTTCTGTTAAATGCCCTAATGTCTTTTTTAATCCCCTTAAACTTCTGGTTTCCATAAGGTAAGGATGATGCATTTCACCATTTAATTATGCATGGCGTGGGAAAAGGCCTTCCTTTGTCTTCGTGGCATTCAGAATGAATTGGTTTGGGTGATGTGTGTGTTTGGGAATATTTCTGTGCAACCGCAAATGAATTACTAAGACTGATACAAGTGTCAGCTTGATTTAAAACCTAAAGCATTAGATCAGCAGTTTATGCACTGCAGACACTAACAAACACTTTAAAGTGTTTTATAGTAAAAAACTTTAAAGAAAGAAGGCAGCTGTTGCTGTGGTGTTAAAGGTTTAGTGTCTTTATTTGTGGGAAGACCGTGTTAACTGGCATAAATAACATCCTGACATTGCAGTGCCTTCCCCTCACCTCCAGATGACAAACACACAGATGTGTACAGCATCTGCAAATTGAATGCAAGTCTGGAAGAGATTTGGTATTCACAGAAAGATTTTCTACAGCATTTGAGAAAAAGAACTAGGAATTGGACATAGCTATCTGCCTGATGCAAGAAACCTTGCAAAAGTGTCCAGACCCTGGGAAGGTACAGGCTGTGATGGCCAGTCATGCTGTGGGGTTGAGGTGCTTGAGAAAGTCACTGAGGCTGTTAGCAAGGCAAACTGAGACTGCATCTCCCACTTGCCCCACTCAGGACTTCCTTTGGATGCCTGAAGGGTGATTCCTTGGACATGAAGGAAAGCGTATTCAAAATCAGAAGTTTGGGTCAATTGGAAAGTGTAAAATCCAGGAAAGACATTTCATTATTTTCTTAAAAGAGTAGGTGAAAGCAATAAAGCTGATCACACATGCCAAGGATATGTACCCAGACAAATGAAAGAGTTAACTGTTGGTGGCAAAGAAAAATCCCTGCCCCCCTCAGAGGGGGCAGAGGTGAATGAAGTTCCTTTCAGTTAGTTTACATTTACTGCAAAAAGATAGATTCTCATTTTAAAAGGTATTGTCGGTCCCCTGCGATAGTGCCCTAGCTTAGTTCCCCTGCTAGAGGGGACTACAGTTAAACAGAAGTAGGATGCATCTAATTTAGCCAGACATGACTCAACAACTTTTATCATTAAATATTATCCACTTCTTATTTAGCCTTTGGGTTTTATTGTACTCATCTTATGCTTTACATGTCACTTTTCAGGCAGGAGGCATGATTTTAACCAGTTTGCCATGAAGCACGGTTTTGTATAGGTAACTATTAACTTCTGCTGTGCTCAATCTGCTGCACGTGGGAAAATGTTACCAAATCATATCATAGTTGCTGAAGAAAACTGCACAGCCATCCATCCACCCATCCACCCATCCATCCATCCATCCATCCATCCATCCATCCATCCATCCATCCATCCATCCATCCATCCATCCACATCTAATCCATATAGAAATAGCAGGACAGCAGTAACAAAACCTTGCTTCTCCTGTCTATTTTTTAAACAAAAAACTGAGAGCTAGAGTTCCTGTAGCTTTGGCAACTGAGGCCAGAGAAGCTGGAGCAAGGCAATGGTACGAACTGGTAAAGCTTAAACCCAACAACAACAAACCATTGTGATGTGTTGTCTCATGGCACAACACGTTCGTAACTGGTTTCTGCCACAACTGCAGACAAGAGGGGTACCATGAAAGGATATAACAGCATAACACACAAATAGCACCAGATATACAAATAGCACAACTGCCACCAGCAGTAGACTCACTATTGACAACTGCTGTAGCATTTCAAGGGAAATGGCAGGTCCAAGCAACAGCAAAAGGCATTGCAGGTGTTGGTTGTCCATCAGTAGTGAGTTTAATTAGTTAGTAAGAGTTAATAATAGTCTTTGTACGGTCCAGCGTGGTCAGCAAACATAATTCTTGGGCTACCTCGCTCAGTCTAACCCACAAGTTATAATTTCTCATTGACTCCAGCCTTCAAACTGTCCACAGGATGCAAAATAAATTGATTTAGCCTCACCCTCTGCCCATGGCCTAACACCGAGCTTGTACTGCAGGGTGTCTGTCTCAGTGTCTCTGTAGAGAAGCACCAGGATTTATCATCCTTCCATGTGTCTCACTTCTGTTGCTTCAGGAAAAAATAATACATTTTTGCAGTCTCATAAAGAATAGCTGTTAGGTGAGGTAGTTTTAGTACATGTTCCACTCTGTTGGAGACATATTTGGCATACCCAGGATGGACTTTCCTCTGGTTTTATCCAGACCAAGGATATTTTCCAATTTCAGAGAGTTCAGGCTTTCCCCAAATGTTTGTTTTCTCCAGCATTTCGATCCTCTAACTTGAATGTCCCATGTGTGACACAGTCATCATTCCTGAAGAACTGGGAAAACACCCTACAGAGGCTTGGCAGAGAGTCCCCTGGTCCTAGTTGCAAAGTGAACTGTCTTTGGCAGTTTCTTTCCCGGCAGCATTTGGGGGAATTCTGAGCAAAATCACAGCCTGTAGATGCAGGCAAAAATCCACATTAAAACAACTGCAAAACACCTCTCTCCAGATGCAGCAGCGCACCTGAAGAGTGAGTTTTCTTCACGGGAACTGGAACCGAACACCTGCCAATCAGGTGAGCACTATAAAATGCACAGACTGTGAGTTAATAAATATTATTTTACCAGTCTTAGGGGTTCTTTTCTCTACTGATGTTTATATAAAAATGTTTTATAATCCTTGCTAGATTTTTGGCTTTATTTATTCAGCACCATCTGTTCTTTGTCTTTTTCCTTTTTTTCCAGCGTTTGTTTCCCATCCTCCTGCTTGTTTATCTTTCAGGGCAGCCCTTCCCTGCTGCTCCCGCGCTCTTCCCAGGAGGCTTTTCACCCCTTGCTTCTTTTCTGAGCTATGGTATTCTTTCCCATGCACATTTTACATCTGTGGGGGTACTTACATTGCAGCCTTTTCTTTCTTATTCTTCGAATGTCATTGTTAGTTTGCAGGCTTGAGCTGATCTGACTGATCTCAGTGAATTTTGCATCTTTTTTGTGCTCTCTGTTGGTGAGATTGCTTTTTTGCAATCTGCTGGTGTAACTGCTTAGTGTGGGGCACAGAGGGTCTGAGCGAGGCTCCTTGGGCTGGTGTTAGGCAATCATCGAGCAAGGAGTGTGGTGGTGCTCTTTGCTCTCTCCTGCAGGAGAGGAAAGGGCAAGGAGACAGGGAGAAGTGGTTTGAAGGCACTCAGCTGTCAGATGTGACAGCAGGAAGAGAGGTGGGGCTTCCACCTACTTCTTTCTTACCTCTGAAAATACTATGAACTGTCCTTACTGTAGTGTCCTTTAGGCACCTTTAGATATGGGCTGGGACTGGTACACAGGAGAAGCTTGCCTGAGAGAGCCACTAGACATTGAAATCAGTCTGTGAGGTGTGAAGTACAGACATTTCTAGCCAATATGGCAGAAGGAGACGTAGCCAATTTTCCTGACCTCAATCACTTGCAGAGCTGTGTTTTCAAAACAAATGTTAAAAGCGAGAAGATTGATCTGAGCTGTCTGAGGTGATCCATTGCATCTTTTCTGTAGCTATCAATTAATAGCAAGAAGGTTAATGTTTGCTGTCTCACAGTCAACTAAGAAACAAAATTACACGGCCATATTTAAGACAGCTGCTCCCTACTTGTGAAAATTTTGGGAAAATCAGTAGGAGGAAGCAAAATAGGGTTTGAGTGTTATTGAAAGTAAATCTAGTATTTTAGACAATGAAAACATTTTATTCTCGACAGTAAAACAGAGTGTATGCAGCCTGTTCCTAATTCACATTGTCCGTGAAATTGAAGCAATGTATTCGTCTTGACTTTCATGCTCGTTGTCCGTAGTAAAAAATGCTCTACATCAAATGCTCGTTATTGGCTGAGCTTGTTTACTGTTAAGTTTGTGTGTGATTGCAAATTAAACAAGCACACTGGAACTCCATCATCTGACACATGGCCACTATTCGTATCTAGCAAGGCCTGTTTTTCTCATTGAGCACTGAAAAACCACCTCAGATACCGTATTTTCCTTGATGTTGAAGAAGTGCTGTGTTTCAAATCTGTGCAGGACATAAGCAAGGTTTTTAAAAGTAAAAAAACCAAGCTACTTTATACCTAAAATTATAATAAACCTGTTCTAGGCAAGCAATTGAATATTAACATGAGCTTAGTAAGAGGTAAGAAAGTAATGATCTTGTCCATGTCTATATATAAAAATATCCAGAAGAATCTGATAGATTAATTATTGCCACGTCAAAATTATAGTTGAATAGTTCCTGGGTTATAGAAACATTTTAAAAAATAAACTGTTATTTTAGGGGTCACATTTCTTGGATACCTTTACTGAATAACTTCAGAAAGAATTACTTTCACAAGGTTACTCCTTGAAGTTTCTGAAAACTTGGCACTATCAGAGCCTCTCATGTTGAACACTTGAGATGTGATGTACTCAGTGCTACTATTTTTTAATTTTACCCACTTCTGTTCATAAAAATAATGAAAAAATGCTGTAGAAATTAGCAGATTTATCAAAGGGGAAAAAAATCTTTTCTTCACCACCACTTTTCCTTGCTGATCGATAACTACTTTCTAAGTATCAAGCCATGCAAGTACATGAAAACCAGCATCATCTCTTCAATGCTATATTTTCAGAAACTCGCAAGTTGGCCAGGAGGTGTGTCTGGCACGGCACTTTGCTGGTGGTGGATGTTGCCTCTGCTGGCCAAGAGTGCTTCATGTGGCTGGAAACCTCTCAAAGGGGAACGACAGCTCCTTTGCATGTATTGTTGCTGCGTGCTCCACAAGACATCCCCGGTTGTTTTTCTTTTCTTCACCTCCAACAGCTACAACCCATCTATCATGGTAATTGATATCTCTCCCCCAGTTAAAGACCTTCATCTGTCTCTTCTATTTGGAACCTGATCTTACAGGAGTCTGAAGGCTGTAGCCTACAGACATCCGTGACAGATAATGCAGTAAAAATGAAGGATGAGGCATTGCCACCCTTGAGCAAAGCCCTCTGCCTGTCACACTGCTCTCTCCGATTTCTTTGTATTTCCTTTCTGCTGATGCTCTTGGAAAGGTGAAGTCCTGCAGCGTTGGAGTCCAGCCAGTACGAAGGCGGTTGTGAAATTTTTACTGGCTAAGGACATGAGAAGCGGCAGCCTCAAGTTTGAAAATTACATGACAGCATTGCAACAAAGGTGTTGCTGCTCACCGTAAGCAATGGATCTTTCTGTTCCCAGTGGCATGCCCATTTGCAATGGGGAGAACATTGGCTGCGTCAACAGGTCTTCCCGGTGACCTACAGCTGTGAGCATGAAAAATCACAGCAGGTAAGCCCCTACCACTGGGTAGATGAAACCTGTGAAATCTGTGAATGGCGTGTGACATGCTGCTGGCAGAGAAAGGGCTGACAGCAAAGTGGGGAGAGTTGCAAGTTTTATCTTCTGCGTGGCAGCACTTGGTGATAAAATAGTACTGGGATTTAAGTCCCAGGATCTGATTTGCCATTGGCCAAGGAGAAACACTTTGTGGGACAAATAGTAGTACCAACAGAGCATGGACGTGCAACTTAGATTTCTGAATGACCCAAGAATGCCAGAATAAGGTAACAGCTGATATCAGACCTTCTTTAGGCCTCCATAGTTGATCTTGTTCTCATACTCTGCACCATTTAACCCTTGGGTCTCCATCTGTAAATTTATCTTTTGTAAGACAGTTATATTGTCTTACAACTGAGCCAAAAGCATTGGAGAATAAGGTGACCCAGCTCAGTTAAATGGAAATTGAGATTGCTAAGTAGCCCTAGAGGCCAGGCTGAAAGTGATATATAATTGCTCATAAACAATACAGAATTCTGCAATATCACATTTGACACAGGGATGAGGTTTCTTAAATTATGCTGTATAGGAAAAAAATGATGTATTTTTCACACCATAAGGAGAAGTCACATTTGGCAGCGGAACCAGATTGGCAGGAGTACATAGGTGCTCAAAACTGGTGGCAAGGGAGGGAGCAGCTGTTCTGGTTTTCCAGTGGGACCCCAGGCACTGCCAGCTCTTTCCCAGGGACTCCAGCAGCAGGAAGGAAGCGCTAGCCTGCAAGTTGTTTGGCAACACTCAGGCACAGTCCAGCACATTAAATTAAATCACTGATGAAGGCAAGAGGGAGACTTTTTAATTCATCCTAAAGAAGACCTGACCTCCATTAATTTAAAATAAAAATTACGGATTGGTCCAGTCATCAGCTTATTTCCTGCTATGGTACATCGGTGAGAAAATGGATATTGTACGCAACCATGTCAGGGATGGATATGAAATCTCACTTCAGAGAAAGCTCAAGAGGTGTTTCTTGTCATTCTGGGGTGCTCAGTCCTACACAAAGTGATTGTTTGGTACTTTCTACAAAAAATGATTTCTTGTTATGTGTTTTTTCACTGGTACAGAGCAAGATGCGTTTTAATGCTTCACCTCCATTTCCCAGCTCTGGATGAGGCTGTGGTTTGGGGTGAGGATGAGAAAGGCTCCAGGAATGAGACAAAATGTTCTTGTGGTCATTTGTGTAGCTTGTCACCAGCTCCTGGGGAGGCAGGCACAGCTCTTTTGAAGGCTCTGACAGCATTGAAATCAGCTGAGATTGCAGAAAAAGTACGCAGGAGGAAAAGTCCTGGTATATCTCATGTGGAGAAAGCCCATCACAGAGTGTAAAACTGACCCAGCAGTGCCATCACTCTGGAGGGATGCAGAGGGGTCTGAGGGAACATTAACACCAGAGTCACTGGTGCTTTTCCCTGACACTTTCTGCACCCACATGGCACAGATGCACAGAAATACCTGCTTCTGCAGGGACAGGTAAGAGACCTCCTGTTTATTTGGAGCAGCGCACAGGTGGTGAAAAGGGCAAGTCTTCCCATCACAGACAGTGGGGAGTGCTGCCCACCACCCCACAGCTATCCGCCTTCCCCAAAGCACATGCCCCACAACCGAGGGATGCTTTGTCCTCTGGAATATATGCTCTGCAGATGATGCTTTCATTTTGCTGATGCAAAAGCAAATTATCTGTGCCTCAGCTCCATGGGGGGGGACTTTCTCCAAAGGAGGGAGTGCTGGAGGGGAAAAAATGAAAATTACATCCTTCCCCTTCCAAAGAAAGCAGCCCTCCTCCCAAATCCCTAGTTAAAATGTAGAGGTTTAATATACAAACCAGCAGAAGATTTAATCATACTGACTCAGCTCATGAGAAAGATGTCCAGTGTTTCAGCTGAACAGCAGCACATGGTTGGCTTCTTCTGAAGAGAGACTACCCTTTATTGTTTCCTGGAAAGTTGCTGATGTTTTCATTGTAGGGGAGGTAAACAATGGCCTGTCTTCTCTCATTTGCAAGGGAGGCAAATTCTGGTGAAAGAGGGAGGTGAGGACAGCCAGGAGAGCAAGCTTGGAATCCCAGGCTCACAGAGCTGGGGTGGAGTTTGGGCTCATGGACCACCCAGGTGCTCTTCCCTGTCGTCCTGCAACATCATCCTCACCCAAACTTTTTCCGACAGGCACTTCTCAGGTCTGATCCCGAGTATTTCCATCCTCCACAGGCAGGCTTGGACAATGTTTAACTAGCTACGGTGTGAGAACTTTTTTCTTGTTATCTAACCGAAGCATCCCCAGGTACAGGTCTGTCCTGTTCATCTAGGGCTGTGGGGCACCAAGAGCCTTGATTCTCCTTGCAGTCTTGCCCTTGTCCCAACTGAATCATGCCCTCTACTTGCCTTTACTGAGGTCCAATTTTATGTCACTTACCTTAGGCATTATATATTTTCAAGTAAACTATGGATGTTGGGCACCTAATAGCATGCATGTATGTATATGTGTATATATATGTGGTTTTACATATATAAATATATAAGAAGTTAGCACTAATCTTTTATTTTTATATCAGCTTTATGGTATAATATGAAGTTAACAACATGTTATGGATAAAAAAATAAAGCTTGCAGGCAAGTAAATTTACTTGTAAATTCGTATAAAACTCCATTAATGCTTCTGGTCAGAAAAAAAAAGGAAAAACAAAAAAAGAACAGCCTTTTTCAGCATTTGCTAAGCAAATTAGAAAAAAATAATTTTAATAGTTTTTCACATTAATTTGTTCTAAAAGTTTCGATTCATGTAGAATGTTTTAGTCAACTGGAAGTAACACTGAGGAGGGAAGTATTCTGCTGATGAAACAAGCAAATGCAATTTGAATTTGGGATCCGTCTGAAACCATTTCCTTTCTGTCTCCCTTAGGTTGGCCGGTGAATTGAGGAGAATTAACTGCATGGCTTCCACTGCCCCTCAAGACAGGGGCACAGGAATCCTTGTACGCTGGATTTGTGACCACAGGAGCCTGTGAATCGGGCAAGAACATCTAAGTACAGGACTCCAACTTCAAATAAAAATATATCTTTGTGGAAATCTAATGAGAAGATAATTCACAAGCATGTTTATTAGTAGGAAGCCGTTGCATAAAATGTATGGGTAAGGCAAAACATTGATTAAAATGCCACCCAGGTAAATCAGTTTCCCAGGCAATAAATGGAGAGTGCTGCCATTTAACCACTCTGAGGCAGCCAGAAAAAATGCTAGAGCAGCCTGCCAAACAGCTAGATGTTGCTGATGGAAAAAATTAGCCTCAGTACATTGGCATCTGGAATCTGTGACTACCATCCAAAAAGAAAAGGGACTGGTGCTGTGGAATAGGGTAATTGCAGTCCAAAAGCCTACCACTAGTCTGCTGTGGCTTTGTCATTACCAAAAAAAAAAAAAAAAAAAAGTGGTTTTAATTAAAAAATAAGGCTTTGAAAGCACAGAAAGTACAATTAACTGGATAAAAGGAATCACAGTTTCTGTGTGTGTCTGAGTAAAACACAGACATAGGTGCGTATGTGTGCATGTGCTGGTTTGTGTTTCTGAGTATTTGTTTCTATGTTACATCTGTGTCCATTTCGTAAAGAATTATACACTCGATTTACTTGAGATTCCAATGTATATTACTTGGGGAAAAAACAATTTCTAAGTATAGCCCATGTTTTAGCAATTAGATTCCTTTCTCTCTTCTCCCCCCTCGCCCCTTTTCTGGTTTGTTGTTGTGGGTTTTTTAAATTATTTTGAGGGGAGCTGTCAGATGCGGGCAATCACCCCCTGTTGTGATCCCCAGGGTGGGGGTGTAGCTGAAGCAACAGGAGTGGAGTAGCCAGTAGAGGTAAATTACCAGTTCTTAATCTGAAATCAGGCTTCTTCATAGGAGAAATTTACAGGAATCATGACTCATTAATGCAAACCTTTCAGTTATATGAATGGTCACAGTTTGCTTTTCTGCCGATGCCTGGGAAAATGACACTGAAACCTCGCTGCTTATGTTTCTGCATGGCACTTTCTTTTTTAGTTGCAGGTGCTTAAAAGTACTTCCTTCCAAAAGAGCTATGACACATACTTCTCATATGTGAAACTTCAAGGAAAATCCACTTAGACGTTTTCCCATTAAATTAAAAATCACTGTATTTCTTGTACAAGACTGATGGAAGGATGTAGGTTTAAAACCTCAGGCCTAGTGAGCATCTAGTTCTCAGGATTATGGTGAGATTATCAATGATAGAAAACTGCATATGTGGACATAAGATACTATTGTACATATTATTCCGGATACGCATGGGTGTGGTAAAATCTGATGTCTCCTCTCCCCTATCCGCTGCAGAAGCAGTGAGAGGAAGCGTATTATTTGTCATAGATATTGATGAGACTACGTATGCTTAAAGTCAGGGGAGTGCCTAAGTGCTTTGATGGATCATGGCCTAAAGAGCCATGTGTGCTGTACCAGATGCTCGTGAGAAGGACCAGTGAGAGATGCAATGCTATTGCATTGTAACTCAGACTCTTCTGGATGTCTTCTTGGCCTTCAGTGCTGTGAGTGTCTGTGACTGTAAATAAACCTCACTTCCTATGAACAGAGCAACAAATAGGAGGTGTTTCAAACGCCACGGAGGAACAAGACAGGTACTTCTGCCTTTCCACTCTACAAGCTGATGTGCAGGAGGAGAGGGAGGAAAATTAACTAGAGGTCACTATTGGGTGAAAATACTTAGCATCAAGAGAGTTGTTTGGAGGTGTTGTGTTGGAAGACACATGCTTTTTGTGGGGGATAATAGACATACTGAAGTCAATGTTAATTTTTAGAGAGTACTTGCATGCTTTATTAATAGCAGTTAAGAAACATTAATGATAAATCTTTGAAAATGTTTTTAGCCTTTTCTGGAAAGCTATTTTTCTTAAAAATCAAATGAAGCAGAAACAGAATGCATTCACTAAGAACAAAGCGAGACAAAGGGTATTACAGGAAAACACCACATCGACTTAAGCACAGCTCTATGCAGCAAAGCACTTAAGCAGATGCTTAAGGTAGGGCATATACCCAACTGCTTTTCCGAGTCGTACCCATGATTACGCGATGTTTCATTTGCTCTTTCTAGTATCCTCAGGTCCAGAGATCTTTTTGCTTTCACAGAGAAATCGCTGGAATCAATCAAAATGCCTTAGTGTTCCCACCACTGGGATGATGAATTACATTTCTGTAATAAATGTGAATGTCATTTCCCTCATTTTCTGTTCTTTCAAGAGCCCGAAAAGCTTCACTTCAACTTTCAAACTTGCACTGAGGGCTTTGGCTAGGAGTTAGTGCTTCTGGATCTCTTGACCTAATTTGGCAAGTAATTTTAAAACAACTTCTATTGTACGTAGAGTATGCAGGGTTTGAAATATTGCTCAGTCAGCTCTTATTTCATGAACGGTTTTTTTGATTAGGTGCCCAGGTGAAACACAATCAGAGGAACCTGGTGAGCTGTTAGCCCTCCGCAGGGAGGAGGAAATGAAGTGGATTTGCTTGCTCCTTGGCAGAGCATTGCAGCCACTTGGCTGTTGTGTAAAGGGGTGTCGCCTCCCTCTGTCCACCTTTCAAGAACTGCTGTGTTGTGTGAAAAGTCCTATTCTGAGAACACCTATCAGGCATGCCCTCGGGCATCTATTGAAGCGACCCTTTAAGGGGATCTCTTAGTGGGCAAGTTCTGGTGTGGGTGGGGGGACCATGGGGAGCCCTTATCAATGGGGTGTCCAGGTCCCAGTGCTTCCGGGTACTTCATCTGCCTGCTGAATGTAAGCTGTCACGGTTAGTGTTTTGGATTTAACCTTCTAAATTTGATCTTAGGTCTCTCAGGACTTTTTGTAGGCTTTCTCCTCTTAGAATGCCCTAAAAGCCGCTTTGGTTGGGGTGAACTTCACAGAATCCATACAGTGATGAAGCTGAGCTGGGAGAAAGGGCGCTGCTGTGATCATGCTGTTCAAGGTCTCACCCATTTCTCGCTGTCATGATGGGCCCGCGTTTGAGACACAAGTCTGCAGGCTGCAGGTAGGTTAGGACGCGTACAAGTGTGGAGGCAGGCTGCCTCCCCCATGCCTCGCTGCTGCTGTGGCAGTTTTGGGGATTCTGCCTCACCAGGTCTGCAAGGATGAAAAGTCCCAAAAGTACTGACAGAAAGCTCAACAACAAAGAGTTTACATTCAGCAAGGAATTATTACGAAGTATAAGCATGAGCTGTACAAGGGAAGAAAAGCAAAGCAAACCAAAACACCCCAGAGCAGCTCTTAGCAAAGCAAGACATGCTATATCCTGAGGACAGAACGAGAAAACAGATCAAGTTTATATAAGGCTGCATGTGGAAACCTCCCTTGTAACAAAAAGCAATAAAATGAAATATCAATGAGAACCCAAGTATTCATCTTTAAAATCACTGAGCAGTAAATTACACATCACAGACCGCTTCAGTCTTCCGTCAAAAGCTGCACAAATGGAAACTCCTGAACACAAATAAAAAACAATGTGTTTGTTTGATTTTGCAGCTAGAGCAACTCTCTGTACAAGCCACGTTTTCTAAATAAGGCTTTTCTTGTCCCCTGGGTTGAATAATGCCGTTTTTTCAGCATGACCTACAAAGCACTTAATCAAGCTTGATGGTAAAATTAAAATGGCAAATTCCTTCCTCCCTTGCCCGCAAGTGAAGAGATGGGCAATTTTCGTAGGACAATTGGAAAGGATTTGTCAGACATTCTTTACCAAAACCCACAATCTTAAAATAAATCCAAAGGAACCAGGTGCATTTGGTGTTTGCTCTCTGTCAGGAGCTTTTTATTTGTTTTCACCTGGGGCTGGATCACGTCACGGCATCGTGGGATGCGTGGGTTCAGCGGTGTGGAGAGCAAGGTCCTGCTGTCATTTCCTGAAGCCCGAGCAGCGGAAAGAGGAGGTTCCTGCTGCCCCAGGAGGACAGAAGAATTGCACACGTGTAGTGTTTGGAGGATAGCTTGAGCCCATCCTTTGCCTGCAAGCCAAAGCCATGCCAGTTTAGGTCTAATCTTTCAGGATGGCATTTCACCTTGAAATCTCACTTTGAAGAATTATCTCCTTTACAGGCAAGGGACGTTTCGAACAAGCTAATACTCGATTCCCCATTTTTCCCGCATCACAAGGCAACAGCAAGGCCAAGTAAATGGAGCTGTTGGAGTAGTGTCTGCTCAACGCCGGAAGCTGTGGAGAAGCAGGGCTCTTCTTATGCAGAGATTGATGGGATACTGGTCTTTCATAACACCTTTATCCCTGTCATGATGTGACAGGCCCAGAGTCCTGCGCTCCACAGGTGCTCTGGTTTTCTCAATTCTTTATATGTTGGTGATGGCAGTTTCCACCACCTGAACTAGACATGGACAAAAGACCAGCGCCTTTCTGAATAACTAGATAACTAGTCATAAGAGATCAGAAAGATCTTCACACGAGTCATTGTTTTTATGGATTGTAAATAAAGCGGTATGCCATCTGGTATTTTATGAAGTAACACACAGACACTCTTAAGATGAGGAGCAGCAGAATGAGGTTGCAAGCCCTTAAAAGCTGTTTTAGCAGTTCTCTTCCCCAAACTCTTTTAAGGTGACTAGCACAAAAAGCTATACTGATGATTATTTGGATCTTCCCCCCTTCCCTCTTTGGTGAGCTGTGTTGAAACAACGTGAAATGCCCATTTTTGATAGCATTTAATTGTGGATTGTCTGCACAAGACATTTTAAAGCTTCAGTGATAGCTTATGAACCCTTTCTTTTAAACATGCCATTACAATTTCCCATTATATTGTTGCAGTGGACTGAACATAGCAGCAAACCAAATCCTTAATCCATAAAAGCAGTAAATTAAATGTGGCTCCAGTGGTTTTGGAGCTTGACCAACAAGTTATCTTTATTAATGCATTCAGGGAAAAGGTCTCATTTTATTACATTATTTTCTTAATGATAAAGGCAGTAATGGAATCTCAGCAGAACACACCAAAGGAATCTGAGTTTGCTGGCAGTTGGGTCAAATTTTTGTCTGTGTGTGCTTGGTACAAGGTTAAGACTTGGCAGCGTCTGACTCACTGACTTCTGTCTTGAAAAGCACAGTCTTTTGCTGCTCCTCTGTACTTGCTAGTTGACATTTTCTTGGCTTTAAATGAAATTTTGACACATAAATCCCACATGTCAAATGATATTGTAAAACAAGCATCCAAGTGTCAGCACATAGCCCAATAGTCTAGGGAGTAGAGAATGGAACAAGGAACACCTTTATGCAGTCTTTCATCTACATCCAGCCATCTGCAAGTAATTTGAAACCAGTTTCAAATGAAGCTAGGTTGTTTGGCCTGTTAACGCACACAAAGCCAAAGCAGAAGTTTGGAGTCTTCATGGCTTTTATTGACTTGCTAATAAGTAGATAAAGCCTTTATTTTCCAAAACTGTTCTTTTCCCAGATAGCCCATTCCAAAGAAAGCCTAATTGAAATTACAGAAGTCTCTTGCAGAGTGCCACAAATTCAATTTTTAAATAGCCTGCTGATGTTGAAAGACTTCATGATGAGCTTTTCACTTGCAAAGCAGGGCTGGTGGTTTCCCCACTGATGAGCTGTTTTGTTGGGCTTGGGGAAACACTAATGGTACCAGGTTCCTACAAAACAACACCAACAAAGGAGTGTGGATTTACATGATGATGGGCTGGCCCCAAGATTCACCACTAAAATACTACAGCAAGCCTCGTGTAGCTTCCAGCTGCAATGGGTACGTTGGGTATGTACTTCTTTTCTATGTAGTACCACTGGAAAAACAGAACCACAAGTAAGCCACGATTTAACAGGGGTTTCAAGGGCCTTCAGCTGTGGCAAACTGGTACTCGGAGGAAATAAACTGCACATTCAAATTATATTTTAGATATGAAGACAGTTATGAATTTCAGATGACACAGAAACATGGACCTTCGAAAAATAAATAAATAAAACCAACAACCCACAACAACCAAAAAAAAAAAACCAAACCGAACAGGAGTTTCCTGTGTTCCCAAGAGTAAAAGTCCTGTGAACCTCAATGTGTAGGCACTGTCAGTGAGACCAGAGAAATGTGAAAACAAGCACTGTGATATGCAGAATCCCAACTGAGGTTTGTGAATATACCCAGAACATAATCAGTGTGAAGCAGGTACAGATATGAAGAGCCAGGAGACTGGGAGTCTCTTTATCTTTAATCAAATGCAACTATTTATAGCTGTCAGTCTATCTATCAATTATGAAATATCTGTGTATATATATGTGGATGTACACTGCCTCCGCACAATCCTAAACATCCACCGGACTGACTACGTGACTAACGTTGCTGTCCTTGAACAGGCAGACGTCACCAGTATTGAGGCCATGTTGCTGAAAACGCAGCTGCGTTGGGCAGGGCACGTCTCCAGGATGGCAGATCACCGCCTCCCTAAGATCGTGTTCTATGGTGAACCTGCCACCGGCTGCCGCAAGAGAAGAGCTCCAAAGAGGAGATATAAGGACTCCCTGAAACAGCACCTCAGCCTAGGCCATATTGACCACCATCAGTGGTCCACCCTGGCCTCCAATCGGGAGATTTGGAGACACACCATACATAACGCTGCTGTCTCCTTTGAGAGCACGCGTAGAATCAGGCTCGAGGAGAAAAGACAGCGCAGAAAGAACCGTGCCTCGACTATACCACCCAAGGAGACCCTCCGGTGTGCTCTTTGCAACCGGTCTTGCCTATCCCGCATTGGCCTTCTCAGCCATCAACGCGCTTGCAATAAGCGTGGGCAAAGCCCTTCCCAAATCTTCGTCCGCGAAGCCAAGCCATGATGATGACATATATATGTATCTAAATACAGAATTCCTACGGAAAAAATCAGTCTGATTGTAGGAAAGGCCCTGTTACACCTGACTGAAAAAAGAACACTGAGGAGCCTTAACCTTGAATTACTTTTAAAGGTGAAAAAAAAAACCCAAACACCAGCATTTGATTCCCACGTGATTCTACTGGACCTTTTGTGATGTGACTGGTTTTACTTCACTTCCAGTATCATGCTGGGGACAGCTTACTGAGGTTCAGCAGAGGCTGACCAGGCAGATGTGTTGCTCAGGTTGAGCATGGCCTGAGGAGAGGTCCGAGCGGCTTCTGACTGCCCACACCCGGGGCTCAGTGGAGGTCCCCCTAGCACTGTCTACAGGCCACTCCCTCAGGCAGCCCCCATCAAAACTGAGGAGATCCAGCTACTGCCCTAGACAAGGGGGCAAAAAGGGGATTGCATGCCGCCAGGTGTGTCCAGTCTGAGGCAGTAATTTTGTAAATCCTGGGGTTGTTGTAGGAAGAGTCAGCTTGGTTTCCCCTGCTGGATGTCACTAACCGTCTATTTAGTTGTGTAACTGGGCTCTGGGATTTTAGCGTTTTGCCTAGCACCTTGACTGCCCCTGGGCTGTAAAAAGCCCAATAACCCAGTGGGCTTTACTGGAAACCATGTCTACCTGACAGAGAGCATCGAGAGCAAACGACCTACACCCATGTCATTAAACACATCCAGTCCATTAGTTAAGTTCTTAGCTAGATAAACAGGTAGTCTTTACAGTTGTGATTAAACCCGAGAAGAAACCAGTGGAGTCTGGCAAGACAAATCCGTGTGGACAGTAACTGGGTAGTGGTTTTCATTGTTTTTCAGCCCAGTGGAGCCTTTCAGCTGCGTTTGGTGTTTCCATGCTTGTAAAAGTGCTGGGACTGAACAGCAGAACTGAGCTGCGGATGCGGAGGTAGCTAAGCCATTCCCATGTAATTTAAATGGTTGGTTGGACTTCAGCAATGGCCTGAGATGCCTTCAATTTGTGCTGATTGTTTTTAAGGGCAAGAAAAAGCCATGCAACAGCCAACATACATGGTGGAGCAAAACAAAAGATACTGATTTTGACAAGCAAACACTGATGGTACAAGGCTGGAGTTGGAAGAAACTTTTGTGAGTTATTCATATGACTAAGGCTTTTAGAGATCTCAGTTTTGTCTGATTCTTGGCTTTGTTGTATTGTGCTGTCTTTTGACTTCCTGGAGTGACTTGTGATTCAACATGAGTGCAAGCAAGTGGGGAATCAGCTGTAGCAATCCAAGGTGGTTTCATCCTGGTGCTGCAATCCTTCGCCTTGCACTGAAGGTGGCCAAGCACTCAGCAGATACGCCTTCCTCCAGTGTCCTCTGAGTCCCTAGCGGAGAGTGGCCTCAGCACAACCGCCTGCCTGGGAGCTCTGAGAGGAATGCAATCCCAGGGCTTTGTACAGCTTGTCAGCTCATTCCAGAAATGGTGGGCAATGGCAATAGGCACTGTCTGCTCACCACAGGAGTGGCTGCAGCATTTCTGTCCACCTTAGGCTGCTTAGACGGGACTGCCAGGGGTTTCTGAGGAAGTGGACATAGCCTCAGTGGGTAATGCTCCTATTGCATTGAAACATGCAGCTCTCACTCCTCAGCGCCTGCAAAACCTTTTGAAGGAAGCTACCAAGTGCAGTGGGGCAAGCAGGCACGAGTTCTGGATGCACTGACAAAAGCCATCTCCCTGGCTTCTGTTTCAGATAATTTCACTTTTCCAAGTGCATCCGTGAGATGAGACTGCAGCAAACATGGGAGGAACCCATAAGAAAATCTTCTGCTCTAGATCTCAGCCTCTTTTTCATCAAACTATTTGCTGTGGTGACAAAGAGAATCATTATGGGAGCAGTTAAATAATGAAGTACAAATCCATTGGAAGATATGTACTGGTAAATGTGGGCCCACCAAGGGCAATGTGGAGATAGCAATCTCTCTCCACTGTGCCCAGGAACTGGGAGGACAAGTAGGGGCTGCTGCAACAATAGGTTTCCTGGCCCTGCTTAATTTACTGCTATAGATGTAGCCTATGGGAACCTGGTCTATTATCCCTGTAGAAATTTGACCATTATTGTGGGTTAGAGTGCAAGTATCACTTTTTGTCAGGTGCCTAGCTTTCTCAGGATTTGTCCAGGTATCTTATTTCAGAAACATCAAAACATACCTAGCTGACTCCAAAATAATAGCAGCTTTGCTTTCCCTGTGCCTACTACAGCCAGTGTCTTGCCTTGCTAATATGTCATACAGTACCTTACGTGGCATCCCTCTTAGCTCAACTGTGCAGCATAGAAATATTATATAACAGATATTTCTCTGAGAACTTGTGTAGAAGTATTTAATGAGTTACTTTCCTTAGCATCTAGTCACTGTTAGTATCAAATAATTGGTCAGAAGCATTCTCGGTATAACTCCCTTAAAATCCATGCAGCTCCTGCTAGGGCATATTTTTATTCCCTCATATATATTTCACATTCCATGTTTTATTTTCATGAATTATGAATTTAAGACAGTGTTAGTATACCTGAAGCTGAGTTCACTGATGGACACTACTGTTACAAAACCATGCAGAAACATTACAGGACCAAGTGTAATATCTGGAATTTAAGACTTGTAGAGCTCGATCCATTTTTGAGTATGACATAATCACGCCAAAAAAGAATGTGATTCATTTTATGTACTGATCTCATTCACAAGCTAGCAAATTTGTAAGTGTGCTTTCAGAGATAAATTCCCCACTTTTGCAGTGAGTGGATATGGATTTCTTCCAATACATTCAGTTTCTGCAGTTCACAAAGCTACACCAGAAACTAGGTTCATTTCATACCTATGTGCGGCCAGCAAAACATACCGACACACTTAAACAGTTTATTGATCTTGGCAGTTAACAACAGCATCACAAAACCAGTGATGCAAATAGCGTTTTGTGGAGTTGCAAAATTCTGTCTTCCATGTTTTTTGAGAAATATGCCTAAGAGAAAGGGGAAGGAGCTAGCAGAAAGGTATGCTTCTGCAACGACTCTAATTGTGTTAGGCCAACAAAACTGACTGCTTTTTGGAGTTTAATGAGCTTCACTCATTTTGTCATTAAAGGTTTCATCAACACAATGGAGAGAATGTGGCATTTGAGGCCTCTTAAGGCTTTGTTTTGTTTTCATTGCAGTGTTGATGCAGTTCAGACAAATAGGAGCCCAACACTATCTCAAGGCATAAGCTTCTGCAACAAATTTTACGCTCCGTGCTTTTCTCCACTCGGGGGTCAACTGTGTAGCCTATATATTGGCAGGATACAGATAATGGTAAGATACAGAGTGATGCTTTTACAAAACTTGGTCTTCTTTCATAGTTCGGAAATGTATAATGAGCAGCCTGATATGCTTTCAAGAAATTATTCATCATCAGAGACTTTCCTTATTCAGAAAAAAAATGTCCTTAAGTGGTGTACCGTCATTACAAAAAAACTTCCTTATGCTGTCATCTTGGTGATCACTGGGTTCATCTATGTTTTGCTTGTATACAACCACACATAGATGTACATAATAGACTTTGGAGAAATTTCCTACCGTTTCTTTTCTTACACCTATCAGTAGCATTGTATAACGAGTTATCTGAAGTGTATGAGGAGATCGGTCACATGCAACAAGCTCATCTACCTACAGCACTCAGGGCAGTTTCAAATAGATGACCTTTTTAAAAACTTGTGGTTACAGCAGTGTTTCTTTTCTCCCTCAGTTTTTTCACTCACACCAAAGGTACTTTAAAATGCTGATTAAAATTTAACCCTTGGCTAGAGACACATTTAAGATATTTCAGGCATACAGAACATGGGGTTCTGCATGCAGGGTGAAATCCAGAGCTGAAGTATCATTTTTTCTTCAGACTCATACCCAAACAGGTAAGAATGTAAGTTGGTGTGAGTTACATACTGGGATCCAGAAGACAAGTTAGGAAGACCTGATTTAAAAGAGGCTTGAGTATTTGGCTCTTCGTGTTGCTTGACTGTAGGATTTTTCCTAGCCTGTTGGTCTGTGTCTTTCATCATTTTTTTTTCCTGTTATCCCTTTGTATGAATGCAAAATGCTGAATTTGTTTGTCTTGTGAGGGAATGCTTTTACTGATCTGCCGCATGTATATAAAACACATTCACTATTCTCAGGAGCTGCCTGAAATAATAAAGGAACTTTCTTTAAAATCCCCAAAGGCATTGTACTGAAAAGATTTTTTTAGTGTTAACACCATGACTAAATAAACAAATAAAATATGAAAAGATAATAGCTGAATTGAAAACATTTGCATATTAGTATGATTTCTATTAAGTGCACTGATGCTAGTGACAGAGATTTAGAAATATTTGAAACTTAGTGTTGCATTCAGTTTATGATCTTTCCTTAAAAATGTCTTTGCTTTCCCCTCCCTCCCACATCTACTTGTTGACCATGGGAATTCTCATTTTTACGCAGACAGAGTCCTTATTGTCTACTCCAACATGGCAAATTTTCTGTCTGCCTGTTTGAGTCTAAAATGGCTCCTGAGTTTTTCTAACCAGCTTTAGCTTATAAGGCTGAGAATGTATAGAGGAATAATGCGTAACAATACAACTGGGCCCTAAGTTGTTAGGAGACATTGAGCATGCTTAGGCTTTGGCCTGATCTTCGTTAACATTATTCATGAGACTGTGGTAGGGAGGACTAAACTTCAGCTCCAAAGTGGGAGAAAAAAATGTGTAAGAGGCTACAGTAGAATTTGGGCATAATTTCTGCCTAAATTTAGACCTGCAGTTCTGGATATCCACTGTAATCTCCTCCATAACTTCATCTGTATCTTCTCTCCTATTCTCCAGACACCTGAGCTGTGTCTCTGAGAGGACAGATGTGTTTTCTCCTGGGAAGTCTGCACCAGAGATACGTGAGTTTGCTCCCAGGAGACTAAGACTTACACAGCTGGAAAAGGATTCCAAGATCCACCCCTGGGCACTGGAACAAGGTCGGTTATGCCTCCCTGACCCCTCATGCAACTTGACATAGTGCTGTGCTATTTCTCCTATTGGAAGGTCTCCAAAATGTGAAATCTGAACCTTTTTCCTCATAAGCTGAGCCATCTACACCTTGTCCTATTCCCACCATCACAGAGAACAGCATATTGCTTCTCCTTGCAGCAGGACAGGATCGTTATTTTCCCCTTTCTTGGTCTTTGCATCTCAAGGGTGTCCTGAGCAGTCCCGGTTTGTTTGTCCTGCCCTCAGAGGTCACGTTTTTGAGATAATTCTTGCTGGTCTTTCCTGTGCACTCTCTCAAGTGTTTGTGTATTTTATCCAGTGACTATTAAATATAAAAGATGGCCATGTGAAAAGTCGCTTTTGGTGCCTGTGGATGCTCCAAGTTGTGGAGACGTCCACGTAAGCCAGGATTTCTCCACAGTTGCCTGGGCCCTTCTGTCCTCTGCGGAATGCCTATGGCAAGAGATCCATACAGGAACCGAGATTGCAGTAGCTCATGTGGGGAAAGGGAACTTATGCGAATGTCCTCTGACAGTTAAAAGACAGAGTGAAAGGGTGCTTCACGGGGAGGATGCTTACAGTAATGTGCTGTGGAAAAATAAACATGTTTAATTCTCCTGGCAGCCAATCAACCTTGCAAAAATCTATTCCTCCTCACTCTGGGAAGGCCTCAGGCAAGGTCAGTAGTACCCGGAAAGCAAAAAATCATGAGTTTGGGAAAGCAATCATGCTGTAACAAGTGGCTGCTTTTGCTGAGGTCCTCATCTCTCCAGCAGAGGCAAGTTCCATTAATGCCTGTGAGATCACCCCGTGCTCGGGTCATGGGAAAGTGGGAGTGGGGGGGATGCACAGCCCTATGGGGCTGCTGGCTGAGAAGTTCCTCAGGTGTGTGTCTGCACCTGGCTGTGCTCCCCAGGCAGCCCTAGTGGGTGCACAGCTGCTGAGCGAGGCCAATAAGACCCATGCTCTTGCACTCCCTGGGCTCCTGCCACTCTTGGTGGAGGAAGAAGCCCATACTCCTTCCCCTTGCCCCATCCTCCATGTGCATGGGCGAGGATCCCTGGCCACCGTGTCCCCTTTGGGGACACCACTAAACTGTGGTGCCCAGGGATGTGTGGGAGCAACCAAAACGTTCAGCATCCTGATGCAAGCAGTCAGCAGAGAAGATGCCAGCAGATGGTGCTCCAGCCCACGCTGCCTCACTCTTAGGGTTGTGAAGGTTATTACTGAGAGTTACCTTGTTTTGAGGATCACCTTGCTTCCTCTGTCCCCTGGTTTGGAGGAGCTCTTTAAAGCACAATATTTAGAGGATGGAGTCAACTGGTGAGGCTGAATTTTGGGTACTGGCTATCAAATACGTGTGGTCAATGATTAATGACCGGTCTGTAGAATAGAAGCAAACCTATAAGGATTGTGACAAATATGATGGACATAACAACAGTTTGAGGAAAGCACGATATTCCTGTGGCAATGCTGAGGACAGACAAGAAACGATATTAATTCTTAAAAAACAGACATACTCTGATTCGTTTTTCCAACTCAAGGGAGACCTCAGGAAGTCCTGTGTATTTTTTCTTCCACTTTTACGCTGTAACAGATGATAGAAGGTGAGATCAAAAATGTCCCCCACAAGCAGGGGACTTGTACAATCATGAAAAATATACTGTAAAAACAGTGTATCTTACTTCCCTTGTTTTATGTCCGACATAACTCGATACTAGCCCTGTGGCAAAAGCGCAGTAACTCTTTGGGCAAATCCACCTATGCATTGATCCACTGGTCTCCAGTGGCTGCTTTAAAGTCAAAAAGTACTCGATTTTTAGAGGCTGTAAGTACAGGAAAACAAAAGAAACTGCAACCTTAACTCCATTTCTCACAAAAAAATGAGAAATCCTATTTTTTTTTTAAATCACAATAAAATATATCAGTAATTGCCTACTCATTTGTTTTGAAAAAGCATTGAAAACTGAAGGCACATCCAGTATGTATAGTAAACCAGTATAGTCAACAAGGCTTTTTAGCAGGCAAAGGTAAGAGACACTGCCCAGAAACAATTTCTACATCTTTCTCTCTGCCGTTGTTTGTGTTTCACTCCGCTCTATACCTTTTACTCTACCTGGACTGGGTTAATAATGCTTAATCTGTTCACTTAAGACCAGAGAGAAATGAGGAAAAACTGTTTTTACTATTTCATCCCTTGGCTTTTGAGCTCCAATGTCAGCTCCGTACTGTGCATCCTCTCCATACCACACACAGAGAGTGGCTTTAAGGAGGATCTGATACCGGTCCTGTGGTAGCCCAAAGTGGAGAGAAGCTGCACACCTTTATGATGCTCAGTGACCCTGTGCCCCATGGGTAGGGTGGGGTCGGATCAAGCTGCCAGATCTCGTTTCCCAGACCACTGTAGGGTCAGGGCTTTCAGAGACAGGTTTTTACCTTAGCTTGCAATATGGTTATACACAGCAGTAAGTCTGGAGTCTTCCAAGGATGGAGTGAGTTGAGGTTTTCTCCCTTGCCACTATATGTGAAATGGGCACTTTGTCATCCTCAGCCCCTGTCCCGCTGTTTAATCCATCCCCTTTACAGCCAGAGCTGGGACTGAAATGAAAAGAGATTCCTGTGTCATGTCTTCCTTTCTCTAGCTATCTATCTCACTCCTTTTGCTTATTTGTAAAGAGATCAATGTGGCTGAAACCTAGAAATTGCTTCCACTCCTTAATCTCTAAAGTGTGTTAAATGGTGCTGCCAGGCTGTCGTAGCTCTGCAATGTTTACTTAACATTCCCCCCCTTGCCTCTCTTAGGTTACAACTGCTATTATTTTGATACATACCAAATAGACCATTAAGGCAGGCAATGAAATATTGGGGGATTACCCCTCTAGATGAAGGGAAAGTAATTTAGTGTAATACAAAGGAGAATACTACAGGTATATCTCATCAACTTGAACCTGTACAACTTCTGTCAGTAAACTTCGATCCTCTTCATCAGGATGTGCAAATGACTGCTCAGCCAAGGAAGCGATCGGATGTCACAGTCCGTATGCGTAATTTTGGAGTTGTATGAAACATCACATACTATGGGAAAGGTTGTTGATTTGTTCTTCTGATCTATTTTTATTTTTTAAATCAAATAACATTTCTAAAAGTATTGTTGTCTCAAAACAAAAGCATTAAAAGGTTTCATTCTGAAACTGCCAAAAGAAAATTATTGCAATGTATGTTATTCTCTTCCTCCCATCTTCTCTTCTTTGGACACAAATGACCCAGGAAATCAAGCCAAATTTGCTATTGGTTCTATCACCTAATAAAATTTTGCTGTGCTCAAACCATTTCTCAGCTCGACCCATTCAGCTTTGTGTTCACCATCAATACATTTTCCAAAACTGCTCCTGCAATTCTTATTGTTATTTGTTATTTGCATTAACACCTGTGGGTTTAGGGCGCCTTGTCTGGCTGTGTAATAAAAACAGTCTTTGTCTCTGTAACCTCATCATATTCAACATCTCAGAGGGATTTTGATGCATGAAATAATTCGGTTCTGCTGCTCTGTTTGAATTAACTAGTTAGTTAATTCTTTGAGCGAAGAGCATAAAATGTTGATACTGTGGAAGAGACAGAAAGTATGACTCCTGACAAACCACCCCATAATATTTACCAGATTTAAGTCTCCTCATTTTCATTCTGTCTCCAGTCTAGAGTAGTCACATGAAAGACCAAATGAATGAGCTATAAGAAATTCACACCACACAAGATTACTATAAGTAATAAATCTTCTGAAGTAAAGGAATTTGTATAGAAATAATAAAAGTATCAGATGCTAAGAAGAAGTAAAACCAGCTGTGTAATATAAAAGAAAATCTTTCTCCTCATCTCACTGGTGAAAACTAATTCAAACAAAATCCATTACATAAATCATACACTTTGAAAGTATTTACATAAAAACAGATGGAGAGAGTTCCTACTGCGATAATGATGCTTTAGCAAAGTATGTCTTCCATAGAATAACCATCTTTCTGCAAACATCGGGGTTTATTCTGCCATCACCAGGAATGTAAATCTCTGATAGCTCCCCTGACTTCCTGGGGTCTCAGGTACCAGGCAGGGCAGAGGCTGTTCTCGTTGCCAGAGCACCCTGCGTGTTTCATGGTTACAGCCTGCAGAACTGTTAGAGCCTACAGCGAGGCAGTTTTTACATGCTCCCCACTTTCTGGGGCTGGTGCAGCCTGTGCTGGTAGTTCTCACAGCGCATTCTATGGCCCGAAAGAGCATGTGCTCTGCTGAGCGTTACCCAGCTTTGCTGTTAATTAGCCCAACGTGCTTTTATGTGTTTGCCCATTTATTAATTTATTTCCCCTCATGCAGGTAAGACGTCAGCCCAAACGTTTTTTTGTGGGCAGACAGGTGGGACCATGTCCCTCTTGGATGCTATTTTCTGTCCCGGAGAGCACCACATTTTTCAGCTGGGCTTTGACCAGTGAGTGTGGGATGTGTCCCTGCCTCCCACTTTAAAACTCTTCCACTCCTCTTAATTATTCTTCTATTTAAAAGTAAAAAATGAAATCACTGTGATTTCTATCATGGTTCATGATGCTTCTCCCACCAGAGAGTTCCCCCACAGCAGCTAATGGCACAACTCCTGTGCTGCTTCTTCAGCTGCTGTCAAAAACTGCTGCCTGTTAGAAACGTGTTATTTCTGTCAAAATAACAGCCTTCATTTCTTCCATGGTGGAAATACATGCTGTCCCTTTAAAAATGTATCACGAAAATGAATGTTCATAAAATATGAGTCAAGTTTCCATATAGCTTAATCAAATTCTAGAGGGTCTCTGGGGGACGGCACTTACACTGCAGCTGTGCAGTGTGAAGTTTGTTCCAGTACTGATGAAAATATTTTTGTGCTTCCTTCATTTTTGCCAGCACAAACCCCAAGGCACTTTCTGCAGGCTGAAGGCGCCGTTATTCGGGGTGACAGTGATGGGTCACAGAGATGGTGCAGAGAGCTAACTAGCGGATTGGAAACTAGCTGAGTCCCCAAACCGATTGTCAGTCTTGAAACCTTCAGAATAAAATGTGTCTGTCTTTTTCATTCCCTATTTTTATGCCACGGGGGAACAGATAGGACCAGGTTTGTGTGAGCTATAGAGGTTGTCTGTAAAAGCAATAATGTGATTTGGTGTCATGGTTTTTTAACGTACTTTCTTTTAAATGAACAGCAGAGTTCCTGGACTTGCTCGATGTGTTTTTTCCCCTTCCTCCATTGCTTTCCTCAGCAGTAACCATCACACGTTCTGTCAGGCTGGTGTAGGACAGCCGTGGCAGTACTCATGGTTTGCTCAGACTGTTTGCTTTCTTCCCAGCCTGAGCATCTCCACCCAGCCCCAAATGTTTCATCAGGAAGCACATTACTTTTGTGGTCTTTGCTCTTCCTTGGTGTTCCCGAGGAGCTCGTCTCTTTGCTAATCAGGAAACTTCCTCCCTGTGGTGACACAGGACCCTCCAGGGTTCAGGGCAGCCTTAGCAAGCCATTTTCAATAGACGGTTCTTCAGTCCGGAAGCTCCAGCTAGCATTAGGTTTTAATTACTGATTTGGGAAAGGTGTCCTCATCTGATGTATTAGCTGAACAGCTGTACAAGTCCTTCAGCTCCAGATAGACTTAAAAAGCCTAAAACCAAATCAAAGTTCAGCCTCAAATCCTGGAATTCAAAAGAAGGGAAACCCATCTCAATCCTCAAGCAACTCTGACCATTGAGACTGATGGATGCTGCACGCTGCCTGTCAGACAAGTTCTCAGGTGCAGGGGCTGGTCTCAGCTCCAGAGCGAATCCCACGATCACTGTGGATGAGCCCCCGTGTATCGACCATGGCCCATGTGCCTTCCTGGTCACTTTCAGATGCAACTGATGTGGCATTTTGAAGCCTTCGCACCTGAACTACAGCAATCCATCACTCCCAAAATGATACGGGTGGTGGCTTTTTGAAGAACAACAGAAATCAGAGATCTGCCGGTGGAAGGTAGTTCTTCATTCACAGCGTATTTTCCAGTGTTTTCTCCAACCTAGTTTTAAGTGATTCAAGCAGTCAGGCTTCCCTGTATCATTTCCCTGGGGTGAATATGCCAAAGAGTAGACCTCATATTAGGACATTACTCCTAATATTCCACCTAAAATTTCCTTTATTGTTTTGCTGTCTCAAGAAAACATTTTAGTTGTCAAAATGTTTGTCAAACAAAAGAGAAAGCCTGCATTTTTAGCATTCAGAACAGCCACCGCCCTAGTACTTGACCTGATGTTCATTTTGCTATTCAGAAGATTTGTCAGGCTGCTTCACCGCTCCAGGCATGACTTTATTTTTATGAGTTACCAAACCCATCCATTTGTTATTACTGGCAACAAGTAAGTTCCATCTATTCTTGAGGATGTAAGAAACGATCCAGCTCTAGACATTACCTGAGCAAAGGCACTTAATAAATGAATGGAAACCATAGTTAGAATCCCCACATTTGTCTTCAGCCTGCCAGATAGTCACAAAATGATGAATTTTATTTAAAATTGTCTGCATGACAATGTCAAGTTCTTACTGTTACATTTCAAGGTTGGTAATGGTACCCCTTTTTCTTGGTCAAATTTCCAGCCACAGGTGCTTTAAGCTTTGACTCAGAAAAACCTCTGACTGCAAGTCCATGTTCGCTTATTCCCTTCCTTGCTGGAGCATCATTTGTGGACCAGCGCATTCAGATGTGTGAAACTCAGCCTATAGTCTCTGTATTAAGTGACAAATAGAACTTGTGTCCAGATTGAATATTGAATCAAAAGAAATAGCACAGGGAAATATTTCATGCGTTGTCTACTTTTTTTTTTTTTTAAAGGAGAAGCAGTTGTCTTTTTAATAGCTTCATTTTATGCTCAGTAAGGATGGTTTATCTCACCCTTTCAAAACAGCCTTCTGGTTGAAATGAGGAAGGAAATGGGAATATTGATCTTTGATTTTTTCCAGAAAAGTGTACAGAGCCCACTTGGGAGATTTGTATTTGTTTATAGACTATGAACAAAGCTTAGAAAGATGCTGAAAGCATGTGAACCATGTATATTCTTCCCATAAAAATAATTATATCCAGATGCAGAATAAAAATGGATACTACAAAATGTTGCTGCACAAACCTTTTCCACCTCTAACTATTGAACACTGAGCATAAACTCAAATTTTTCCAAGTTCTTAAATGTCTGAGCTGAAAATACTCCAGGTGTACTCACAGGGTACTCTCTGGAAGAACATGAAGAAAAGGAAGAGAGGGAGCAAAGGTACATACCTGTGTCTGAAATCTGGATTCTCCCTGAAGTTATTCCCTTGGAGTTCTGTTGACAGAAAGGGATGCCAGGACTGGAAGCATTTTTTGAGAGTTGAAGCCAAAGATGTAAAGAGCTGCTGAAGGCGGGGGAGGGGCTGGGCATTTTGTAGGCATTGCTGAAGCATTTAACGTGGTTTGCCTAGTATGTTCAGTGTTCATCAGTGCATAAGAGCCCCTAAGGTTGTTTAATGTCCTGTGCACCTACAGCACAAAGTTTCACAGCAATTTGCAAATGGCCATGGAAGCTTTGGCCCAAATCTTCTAGTCTTCACTCAAGCAAAATTTCCACTTGCTCAGAAGGTGTTTTGCTTAATGCCATTTACTGCTTATGGTCAGAGATGGAGAGGAGCTGGACCTTCCCACTTGGCAGAGAAACCTGCTTTGATGCAAGATCAGCTGGGCAAGATAAGCTGACTTGCCACCTCAGCACCCCATGTGACACCGCTGTTTTTTTAAAAACTAGGTACTGCTGTCTGGAGACAGTGTTGTATGATTTTCTTTGTGTGCCACCATAGCTTTTAGTGTTGGTTGTTTTCTTAATGCTCTCCTCTGTCAGCCTGATTGGTGTCAGCAGGACTAAGTTGTGAGGTTTTTAGTTGGGGTTTTTTTCCAAGATATTATTACCCTTGTGGACCTAGAATAAGAGATGCATGTTAAACAAAGTTGTAATTGAAGTGATTATTAGAGCCAGCATGTTGGGAGGGAAGGAAGGCTGGTTGTTTCTGTGTTAGCAGCATTGGTCTCCCAGGAATCGTGAATAGAGTTGGGACAAGGTTTGTGTATGCTCCTTCTCTCCAAGGTAATGTATCTGGAAGATGTGGGAAACAACTGTAACTTCTGGAGAATGGGACGGTTGTGTTTCTCTCTGCTGGCTGGATGTCCCTGGACCCGCTCTTGAGGAGACAGCCATAGCACTCTGTTAGATATTACCAGGTGTTTGTAAGGAAGTCAGCCATCACCGCTGTACGTTTGAACAGGCTAGTGGTTGCTTGTAGACTTTCTGATTGCTATTGTGGATGGGGGAAAAAAGAATTCCTTGGTATGCTTATATGCTGCTTGTCATATTTACATACGTGCCTGCAGACCTAATGGGCTGAGGTGATCTTTCCCAGCAAGGCTGGAATTAACGAAGGGGCATCACTGAGTTACGAGGAGGTAAGCCCATGTCAAACCAATGTAAATATGTGTAAAATCAGGTTTCAAGTAGCTTTTTTAGACTAGAAATGTTTCAAAACCTCCCTGATTCTGTACACCCTATGCAGGTAAAACATCATTGCTGACTATTTTCTATGTCTGAGACACAAGGGTCTGGCTTTATATGACATAGCCGAAGTAATGGATACAAAAATATGAATGGGTTATTTCTAATCCCACCCAGCAGTATATTAATTTAACTGATAAAGACAATTGATGACTTTTAACTTGAGCATCTGCTGTCAACAGACATCTGAGCCTTAGAATAAAAAGAAGAAGAAAAAAAAAAGCTTTGGTGATATTCAAAAGGTTTTCATTTCACATTGCAAAGTTGCCAAGGCCAAGGGGAGAGGGAAGTGGCTATAGAACTTAGCATTTTTACACACTTGGAGCAACGTTTGAGGAAAGCGAAGAGGGGCATAAGCTGGGGACTGGGCTACAGCTGTCTGCTGAAGTTTGCCAAGTGTGTTTATGCACATCATCTGTGAGCTATTAAGCTCTCATTGCTTTTGCCATCTAATATCCTTGCTCAGGAATGTTCATACTTCAAAATAAATTAGATGGGGATATGGTATCTTGTATCTGTCTTAACTCATCTGTCTCTGCAGAAGGAAATTCCCCACTCCTGGGGTCCAGGTCTTCCTGGTTACCCAGAAGCAGCAACAACGATATTAGTAGCCACTATCAACTGCATTCAGAGGGAGACGATAAGCAACGAGCACTCGCGGGCAAATTGATGTGTGCCTCGTAAAGTGGTATATGAGGATCATGCAGTGACTCAGGTGGACACTGTGTAGGGTTTTCAAGACCTTAACTGATCTGGCCTATTTGGTTAGAAGTTTGCCACTGTCTTTCAGATATTTATTTGCTATTTTGGTTGTGTAAAAAATAAAGTTAAAAAAAGAAAAAAGACAAAAGACAAAGCATTTCCAAGAGCAGCAAGGGTAGGGGTCAGCCACCTGGCCAGGGCACCCCGGGGCTGCCCCAAAGGAGGGCTGTGCCCTGCCTGAGGGAAGACAGCAAAGCCCTTCACTTCCCAGCCAGGGGCACCTCGAGCATGCTGTAACACTCTTCCAAGCCACACTGATGAGGGATTTCTCAGATGTCTATTGGGCTGAAATTATGGTGCTCAGACTAAACACATTAAATGAATTACAGCAAATTAATCCATGTTCCCTGGCGACTTGAGCCCTGTTAAAAGGCAGCTATGGTAGTTATCAGAGTGTTGCCTTTAGCTACTGGATTTGTGGATTCAGTGTTTCTTGCATGGAAAAAAACTTGATCAGAACCGGATTGTTCTCGACAAACAGGTACTTATTACTGGATCAATGGGACAGGTATCGTGCTGCACCACAGACCAACAAATGTGTCTCCCATGGCCCCAGGTGAGCTTTTCTGGAGGGGCACTGTTAGGAGAAGCGGCTGTTGTGGGCTTTCTCCTGAGGAAAAGTAAAAACCCGGGGTGCTGAAGGAGGCTGTGACACAGAGGGACCACTGACAGCTTACAATTAATACAAGTAGGAATAAGAATTATTAGACCCTACCTAAGGAGTTTTTGTACGTCACTGCTCTTCCTCTTGGAGGCTTCCTCCCCAAAAGAGAGGCAGTGGCGAAGGATGAGCTTGGGGAAAACCACCATTTCAGGGCAGCTTTTGCTGTGTTTTCCTACTGTGTTTCCTTTGAGGTCTGCGAACATCTGCTGGGGACCAGAGCTGCACTGCTGAGCACGCAGAAACTCGACATTTCCACAGGCTCCGTAGGACAAGCCATGGACAAAATGCCATGAGTTTTGAGAACGGCTGTCATCTGCTTTTCCAAAAGACCATTCCTTGTAAAGTCAGGCTCATCTGGGTTGCTGTAAAACGCAGGGCACTTGGGCTGCTGGAGTCACCTTTCTCCCCTGGGAGGCTTTCACCTTGAGCTCCTTGCTCTACAACAAGGTCAGTCCTAAGCTGATGCTAACTTTTAACCACTCAGGTGAAATGCCAGTGTGTCTCATGTCACATATTAAGATTGTTACTGCAAAATATGCTGGGTTTGTTATTTATTAGTTTTTAAGATGCTGATACAGGTAATCGTGGTTTTTTTCTCTTGTAATTTCAACTAAAGAAAAAGCCATCTCAATGTGACCATCTACAGACATTTCCTGAAAAGACACCTAAAAAGGTAGGTTAACATTTCACTCCATCTATTAATCCAAAAACAAGAAGTAATGTGTTATCATTTATAAATATTTTATTGAATATGAGTTATGTGGAAGATTTTATAGTCAAGCAATGTAGCTGAGCATTTACCTTCTCATGGCTTGGTGAACCTCAGATGTTTATCATTTTGGTTTTCAATAAACATAAGTAGAGTTGTCGTCGATGATACGAATTTCGAGCATCACTCAACTGAGACAGACAGATTAAAATATTTCTCCTGAAGAGCTGTACAATGTAGTAATTACAAGTAGAAGGGGGACTCTGGTCATAGAAAGGCTCTGAGAGTCTGGAAAATCTACATTTCGACCCTGCATGGGGTTCCTGGGGTAAGCAGGACCCAGAAGGCTTGCGTCCTGGCAGCCGGACTTCTGCTTCCTATTGTGGTTAGTTAGAAAAAACCATGCAGCCCTGGCGTGGCTCACTGACAGCCCTCCAGGTGGGTGAACCTCAAATCCACCTTGAGCTTCCTCCTGATACCTCATCCCTTCACTGTGCTATCCTCATGTACTCCCCAGGACCCCCATGAGTTCATCCATTCAGCCTCAGGTCCATCCTGAGAAAATGCCCTGCAGCACTGAGGAGAGCTTTGTGTGGAATTTATGCTCCCAGTGCTGCATTTCAGTGAGGACTGTGCAATCCTACTTCTAGGCTAACAGTTAATTTAATTTGGGTGGATGTTTGTTCTCAGAATAGCTTATTTCTCCTCAAAATAAGCTCCCCATTCTCTCTTATCCAAAGGAGCGCCACTTGGGTGCCCAGGCCAGTGAGCTGACACAGGAGCATTGTTTGACAGATAACATTGAACTGATCCCAAATTCCCAAAGGAGGCAAATGGTTAAACAGGGCTGAGACAAGGTCAGATTCCAGTTTCCTCTGGTGTTTGTGTAAAGAGCAGATTGGGTTTCTTTCCATCAGCTAAGATTTGGCTAGAAGCACAGCCCTGGAATAATTCATAAAATGACAAAGATTTCCCAAGTCTTCACTTGAATTGATCCTTTGGGTTCTTTTTTCCCCACTTCGTTTCTCATGTAATTTTATTTCCTATTAAACAAAGTCATGGTGTGACATAGGCATGATAAACATTATACCTTAAAACCTAAAAAGTTGGTGCTATTCTAGCCGATAGAGTATGAGCCACAGCATGTTCAAGTATAGCCATGGCACGTGCAAGCTTGAGATTTCTTGCACTTCGTACTTTAAGAAGCTTTCTTTGTGACTGGGTTGGTAGCTTGAAGTTGGAAGATATTGTCTTACAACCGAACTGTGAAATATATGCCACATATATATGCGTATGCATTCAGCTATATAATGGTGACAGAAGGACAGAGGTCTCCGTTCCTTGTGCAGGAAGGGTGGCACGCCCAGATACAATGGGATTACGTACAGCACCGTGACTCTGCAGAGAGGAGGGATGGGAAGGGCATCTGGAGGCCCTTTCCCCATCCCAGGTAGGGTCACCTATACCTAATGTGTTCATGCTTCATCTAACTTTTCTGTAAATCCCCTACTGCAGAGGGCTGAAAAGGTTTCTTGAGCAATTTATTGCATGACTCACTACCCTTTCTGATAAAATGCTTTTCTTATGTCACCACTGCTGAAGTGACAGCCCATCCTTTTGTGTCTGATCTGCAGTGGACACAGAGAATAGTTTGCCTCACTCCTTTTGGCAACAAGCTTTTACAGGTAGTCATGTCTCTCCTACGTCTTCTCTGCTTGGGACTTTGTAACTCTCTGACCTTACCGATCCTGTGGTGCAATGTCCTCCTGACTGTCTATAAATGACCCATGAAGTTACTCTTGGTATTCAACCCATGCTGGACTGAAGGGATGAACAAGATCTAAAACAGTGTTCATGAGCCATGGGTGGCTGCTCCTGGCTTGCATAGAAGATCACGCTCCGGATGATCAGGATGGACCCAGGGGGCTGGTCATACTAGTTGGAAGTTTTGTCCCTGCGAGGTTTCACATTTTCTTTGTCAGTATTTAGGGCTGCAGCCCCCAAACATTCAAACCAGGAATACCATGCTGCAGAGCAAATCCATGCTTCCCAGAACTAAGCCTCTACCTTTGCTCTGGGGGGAGCGGGGATGCCCATTGCAGAAGTAAGGCTGACGTACCCCGTCTCCTAACTCTACAGGCTGAGCCAAAGAGCCCTTAGAGCACCAATACCTAAAAAGTTTTGCAGGGTTCTGGTTGAGTTGCAAACACCCCGTGCAACCACAGGACAGAGCAACACATGCCCTGGGCTTCCCAGGTCCCACCACCCCAGCAGGGAGGAATGGCCACTTCTGACCTCTCACGCCTGGTGGTGTCTCCTGAGTAACCTCTACTGATCCAAACTTGCTCTTTTGAAAATTCAGCATGAGGTGAGGGCAATATTGAATTGGCAGGAGCATCAGTGCAGACAGGAGCATTTCTAACTATGGGTCTTGGTGGAGCAGGGGGAGCGCAGTGCCTCAGCTGCCCCTCAGTGCCTGCCTTAGCCTCAGTTTTGGGGTCTAAGGAGGGATCTGCAGACTTTCAGGGCCAAATGAGTCTTCATTTCTGAAAAGTTTTTCTTTAGCATGAATTACAGCATGGCCTTTGTGGATACTCCCCTTGAACTGGGCACCCAAACTCTGCCTTTGTCATACTGCAACTATTAAAAAAGCCTCTCTGGACCTTACACTGCTTCTTCTACCAAGTTGGTCACTTACTCATTTCACCAAAAGGTATAATAAACGAAGTTTTGCTCTTTCTCCACATAATTTAGATTAGATGCATTTTTTATTTGGTCAAGTCTTGTGGAAATGAGGCAAGAATCAGTGACAATACGTTGGAACAAAAAAATATCTCTAATACTCCCTTGAAAATTGGCACACAAAGGGGTGAAACTGGAAAATATCGTGGATCCACAGTAGGATAGTTCATACCTGGAAAAATCCAATTCTATGGCAAGAGGCAGAGCAAGGGCACTGCTAGCTCGCCGTTCTGCAGGGCTGGGGAGAGGTGGTGGAGGGATGTGCTGCGGTGGGTACACATCTGCGGCTGCTTCCCCAGCAGTGGTTTGCTGCAGGCAGCTGCCTGCCAGCCCGGGGTTGTGAAGTCATGAGTCACGACAGCAAGGTCAGTGTCTGGAGGGAGGAAAAATGACAAAAAGTTTGCAACTCTTAAATAGTTGAGGGATGAAAAAGCAGCTGCTGACGGCTGCTGAAACCCAGTGTTTGTAACACCATGATGATCTTGAATCCCTAGAATTTTAAACTGATTAAAATAGAACTGGATGGAATTAATATAAACAGCCTCAAACCAGGCAAAGGAAAACCAAAACCCCATGCAAGCTGATATGATGAAGATTATGGAATGTAAGGGCCATTAAATTTTCTGAAATACCACATTATTTTTTATTCTGATGTTAAGAGGAAAATATTTTACAGACTCTCTCAATAGGTTATGTTGGACTTGATTCCAGTGTCTCCTTTTGCAATAGTGCTAACGGCAAAAGAAATGCACATCAATGTTGTTTTAGCTGCAGTAGAAATGCCAGGGAACTCAGACCTAGACTGTGCACTATCACCTCGTCAACTGGTAAATTACTAAATCGGAATTTTATGAAATTACTCAATCAATATTTGTGCAGATGGCTTCCAGGAAAAAGCACTTGTGTGTCTGTTTAACTCCAGTGTGTAACAGATGGCTAGAGACAAGGCATTTCTTTTCAGCCAGGCTCATATTGACATTTTAAGATAGCTTCCTGTAGATGCTTATTAGTTCTTGTAGCCAGCCATTAAATCTTGCCTTATGTATTACAGTTAAAATAAAATTCAGTCATATACGAGGCTTCATTAAATGTTATAGCATGTTACTTACAAAGAAATTAAGTGCAAAACATCCCTTTAAATTTGTATTTAGTTGTAGCTTGCAGCATTTAGAAATTAGAAGTCAGTTACTTGTCTATACTTTTACTGCTATTCTTTAAGGATTCATGAATCAGACCAGTTTGTCCCTTATTACTAACTGACAGATGTGACTTATTCTTCTCCTCGCAACTCTGAACACCAGTCAGCCTCTCTGCAGCCTAACAGGTCTCAAGATGGACTAGCAAAGACCATACAGCACCTAATTCTGTAGATTGCAACTTTAATTGCTTCTCAATTAGCAGTGAGGGATGCCTCATGGGTGAGGCTGACAGACAGCCTTGTCCCCTTGGATCACCCCCAGCACCGGCAGCTCCCACATCTGCCCCAGCTGCAATGGTGCACAAGCAAACCTCACCTCTCTTCCTAAAGCTCTGCTGCTGTGCTGTCAGCTTCAGCACCTGTGCCAAAGCTGTCCAGGTGAAAAGGGTTGGGGCTGGGCTGGCCACTAGAGGAATGACAGAGGCTCTCTATTACCCCCTCCTCCCTTCTCCCCTTTCCCAAAGAGGGGAAAGAGAAAAGGAGCAAAGAGAGAGACTTATGGATTGGAAAAGTAAACTAAAACTACTTTAATGAGAATAACAATAATAAAATGAACTATATACAAATATATACAATACCAATACCAAGCCCAACCCCGCTGATGGCAACCACGTCACTGTCACCACTGATGCTGTGGGCAGGCACTGGGGAAGGCCCAGGCTGGGCTCAGCAGCAGACAGGAACCAGATGCAGGATCTGGATTCTGGAACTGGATTCAGGAATGCACAGCCTGGGACTGAAGGCAGAATGGACAGAGTCCTCCTCGGACACCGGCTGTTGAAGAGGAGGGCAAGAGAGAGCAAGACCCTCAGCTTTATACCGAATATGACGTCTATGGGATGGAACACCTTGTTGGTCAGTTCAGGGTCACCTGTCCTGTCCGCTCCTCCCCGCAGTTGCAGCCTCTCACTTACTGCACCCCACGGTGGCACGCAGGATTTAGCAGCGACCTTGGGCTGCACAGGAGCAAGTAGAAGCCAGAGCCTTTCTGCAGAGCAGTCCCTGGTAGTGACTGTACACATCAAGCGTTATCACTGCTAGAAGCAGAGACTGTCTGCGAAAATATGCCGTTAACTTCAGAACGTGCAGTTAGTTAGAAGAGACTGAGCTGGAAAGTAAAATCTCTGAGCAGAATTTGTCCTGTTCTAACTCAAACCAGGACACCAGGTTTAAGCCTCTTCTTCCTCATGTGGCAATGCAGAAAAAGGTGGAAAATCCTTTCACAAGCCTCCAAACCACCCTGATCACTACGTGTAACTCGGTCATTAATAGTCCCATTGCACAGGAGGAAGTGAGGTAGGTGCCGGGATCTAAAAGTGTGTTCTCTGACCCCAACCATTTCCACAAGCCTCAGGCTTGGTCGCCTTTAATGCACAGAAATATATTTCTCTATAAGGGTTTCTCTTCCATCCATCCTTTCCAGCCTCCCAGCCGTGATGACTTACACAGGAATTTTAGTTTTTTAGTGACAAAACCTAATTGTCTGCTGTTTCACACTTCTTTCTAAAAAGTTGTGACCACAAGGGAAAAAAGAGGACTGCACGTTTCAGAACTTAATGGCAGTCAGAGAATGTAAATACAATTTCCCAGCATATCCCCAAGCACTGGGTATCTGAGTTCACTGACTTTGAGATGAGTTGTTCATCTGAATGTTTCTTTGTTGGGGTTTGTACATTAACCGCACACTTTGCTGAGTTTTACTGTGCAAGAATAATATTACCAGATGTATACTGTATTTTCTGATATCATCCTGAAAGTGATTATGTGGTGAGTTGAACATTCACTTACAAGTCTTAGCTTTGTGGTAATGAGTTGCTTGTCAGAAAACATTTATGATAGGACTCGGTACGGTTCATTATACATTGAAGAACTACTATTAAACCCTCAAACAGCTGGGCTTTTTCACTGTCATTGCACCCACTGCAGCTGAGACATTAATGAGCAATGAATGACTTCCCTGCAAGATCTATTCTGTCATTCCTGTGTTTTGCTTTCCCTGCAAGGGAGAGGTACACCAACGTGTTTTTGAAGTATTATTGCAACCTCGCAGTACAGGTGAAGAGGAGTTTCACTGCACATCTCAGAAAAGTTTTGCTATCCATAGCTGTGTGCCACAGCCTAGCCTTAGGAGGCTCATCCTTTGGGGAGCTCCAAGGCTGATCTCACACTCAGCACAGGTTTTTCTAACAGATAACTGTGCAAAAAAACCCAAAAAACAAAACAAAACAAAACCCCCAAAACCCAGTCCAAAGACATTGATTTGTTTGCTTTGATGAACGAATTGAGAAAGAGAAGCTCTCCTGAGCACCACATAGTTTCATCAGCCACAGGGGAAAATGATAACAGTGGAATTGGCAAAATAAGATCAATTTTGGTGATATTTCAGACCAGGAAAATTATTGCAGAATCCTCTGATTGTTTCAGCATTACCCTATTAAACAAACTGAATCCTCACGGAGGTTCATAAAGCCAGTTTCTCCCCCACAGTCCGCACAGGGTATCTCTGTCCTGTAAGAAAGAGGCTGACTACAAAGAACAGAAAGGAAGACCCTCCAGTGACACCCACTTCCAAACTTGCTCAGCTCTCAGTTGCTCTCTCCTCATCCCTGATTTCCCTTAATCTCCCCTCTCCCCGCTTCCTCTCAGTCTGGATAAGAACTGCGGGGTGTGATAAAGACTGAAGTGCTAAAGTTTTATACTCACTACTCTGAAGTGGAGGATTACCATGTGGGTGTTTGAAGTAATCTTACAAAATATTCCACTTGGATACTTTATCAGTATGTGTAACAATTTTTAGCTAAGCTCTCTAAGGAGTAAGTAACTCTAAGGTTACATCGGCCATGATGACCTACACATACATTTGCAAAGATGCATTTCTCTAAAAATTAATTTTTGCTCTCCACAGACCCTGCTGCCTCTGTGGAAATGTTACTTCTCTTTGCTGAGCAGAGTTCTCCCCATCTCCCTCTGACCCAGGCAGAAGGCAAGACTCATTAAGCAAGTGGGCTTGGCTTTAATGCATTTGATGGAGAGGAACTTTCCATTATGGATGTGGCAATAACAGCACAATATATACTGTAAGTACATCACCATTTTTCTTGGGCTAGGGAAGTTGCATTTTTCATTTATTTAATGACAACATTTTTCTTATAAATAGCAAGTTTATGTCATTGGTGTTCTCTCTTCTTTTTTAATAGCCTGTCTTAGAAGAAGTCACTGTACACAGAAACGCCCCCCAAAACATTTAGCACAACGGGGGCTTGCAAAGTACACAAACTGCAGATTTATTTTCAAATACCCACTGGGAAAATACCCCTTTTATAGTACCCCTGACATAGCTCCACATAAATAGTTATATATGGCCTATATTTTAAAAAGCCTTATCCTACTGCTCCATAATCTTTCAAAACCAACTGAAGAAAATACCTCCAGAGAGGTGACCTGTCCCAGCTGAAGCACAGCTACAGCCCTGCTCCATCACTTAGGGCACAACGGGACTTTGTGGGCTGGTCCCCAGGAGGACTGTCCCTGCCCAGATTTATGCATCCCACACACAGCATGATTTGCAGCTGCAACTGGACCCTTTTCTGCGCTAGACACTTATTTTCCCTCCAAGGGTCCTTTGGCAGCATACGCAGGGAGTGCGCAGAGCCAGTGCTCGGCCGCCTTGCTGCTTCCCCTGTTTCAGAGCCTGTAGGTGAGTGGGAAGGCAGTTGCTGAATTTCAGCCAGCTCCATCAGTGGGCCACAGACAGGGAGGAGTGAGTCCCCATGCTGCCTCCCCGCTGGCAACCTGCCCCAGATCAGGGCAGGGAGAAGCTGCTCTAAGATGTGTTTAACGAGTGTCATTGCCAATTTATGGCCATTCCTTCATGTTCTTTGCTTTTTTTTTAACCAACACTTTGAAAAAGCAGCTGTGAGGTTATCATCCCATAGAACATTATTAAAGTCTAGTGGAAGTATTCATTTAGTACCGGCAAGCTGTGTATTTCATATAACTGCTACTTTTTCATCATACAGCATGTTATTAAATGTATTTTAAAAACCAGTTGTGGATCCCATTTTACCAGTTGTGTAACAGAGATACTTGCCTGTCCAAGCAAAGTGGCCCAATACATCAGTCTGTTGAGGAGACATTTATGTGGGCAGCCTGCTGGGCTGAAATTTGCATTCAGGCATCAGTTTCCTCCAAGTCCAGGGAATTTCTCAGTGATCCTTTTAAAAAAAGTTTTTGTGGCAGCTTGTGCTACCAAAAGAAAATTAAGGGGCTGCTCATTGCTGTGGGAGGAGAAAAGCAAAAGGATGGAGGTGACCACTTCCAGCTGGTCATGCTCTGGTCCCAGCACAGTTGTAAGAATTAAAGCTGTCTGTCTGAGCAGCGCTGCTCCAGGCTGTGCGATCTTGTGCCGAGGCGGCTGTGGATGTTATCCCCAGAGCCCGCTGTGCAAGCAGCATTACTAAACCTGGCTCCTTTATCTCCAACCACAGACACCCACGTTTTAGGGGCAGGCTGTCTGAATCCTTTTCCAACTAAACCACTGTCAGTTAAACAATGAAGCTTTATGTATTCGCACCAACAGCATTCCCATTGCCATCCTTCTCCTCCCAGGGGCTCCTTCCAGCACCTGGCTCATGCAGAGTCAGCAGGCAGGAGCTCACCATGCTCTGTAGGGGGGAGCCAGAGACAGTATCACGCTCTGTGCGTTACAGCGCATTACATCATCGGGACTGTGATTCTCAAAACCCTTCCCACCAGCAAGAACAAGAGTGTATTTTATTGCCTTGATGAGCGAAGGCAGCCCTTTGGGTTTGGAAACTCACAGGTGGCTCCACAAGAACAAGACCTTGCATCTTAGCATCAAGCCCTGTACTACTGGGACCCCATAAAATTCTTCCTGTGAGCCAAGATTAATCGTGATTCATGCCAGTGTGTATACTGTTAATGTGTGTGAGTAGGTTTTACTGAAGCTTCAAGGAAGTATGTGCCAAAGCACACACAATTCACTGATGGTCACTTTGTAAAAGTTTAGAATGGGATAAATGAGAAAAAATATGTTTCCTTTAATTAATATGCAGGAAACTTTAAGCTGAAAAATCATCGGGTACTTTGAATGTGTCAAAAATGCTCACTGATTAAGGAAAGGCTCATCTCAGCACCAGTAAGACATTTGTATGCCCTGAAACCCCAGCCTCAGACCCTCTTTCTAAGCAGATGCTTGTTTCCAAGACTAAGCAGACAGCAGAATATGCTGCTTGCACCACTCGCCCTGAAATGGGCTGTTATTCATCCTGCTGGAAAGGTTGTGCTGTGCTCTTCTCAAAAGGGCACCCAGAGCGTCTATACTGATCTCTCAGCCTATTAAATTGAAAATGACTCACTAACCCCAGTAAATCACTACAAATTCCCCATCCTTCTCCAGGAAATCTGGAGCAGGGGGGAGAAGGGGGAAATACTCCAGCTTACTCTCCCTTTGCAAACCAGTATCGTTATGATGAGCTATCATCTGTCAGAGTCCCAGAGCCCAGCTACTGTACCTTGGAAACAAGTTCCCGAGGAAAGCTCGCCTGTTCCTCTTTAAGCACCGTGTAGTGCTGCATATTGCCTCGAGCCTTTTGAACATGAGATTTTCTGTCCCGTAGGAAATTCCAAACCAACATTTGGTTTTATCTGCCACTGGAATGAGCTTTCCAAATTTCCATTTCCCACAGAGGGGAAAAATGTAAGAGAAACGTGATTTTAAAAAGTCAGAATAACCTATGACACTGCCACAGACCGGCCCACAAAAGCAAGTGGCTCTGATACGGCTTTAAATGTAGCTTTAGATACAGGAATAAACAAAAGCCTGGTGGCACAAAGCTAGATGGTGTATCCTCACATGTCCTCAGTCACAGGCAGCTTCACCACAGCAGAGTTCCAGTTTCGGCGTGCACAGCCACTGCCTCTGTTGTACAGCCAGCATGTCAGGATCCACAGTAACCAGGTAGATTTGGCAGCGGACAGCACTTACAGCAAGGCTGTATTTTGGGGCAAGTGCCGGAGGGCGCAATGCCTGAGGTTCATCTGGTATGCTCCTGCATTTTTCCCTTTTTTAGCCACAAAGTGATGACTTTAGTGTTTGTCTTTATAAAGTGAGTAGGAGTTATATTGGCTATATTGTTACTTGGCAGTCTTAATGGCACTACGCTCACGGTTAATAAGGAATATCTATCTTGCAATTCAGCCATAGAATGAAATGAGAAATTTCGGTAGCAGTAACCAAAGAAAATGTTGGCAGTGGGTGCTGTCTTTGGGCTATTTTTGCCTAACCAAACTAATGTGAATAGATTTTTTAAATGGTTCGAGCATATAAGTATTCAAAGCGATGGCAATATATTTTATTAAAACCAGCACATTGCTTGGTAGGGCAGAAGGAAATAAAGGCTCAAGAGTCTGGGAATGGGAGATGGAACTGTTTATATCTAAGCCACTCTTTCACATCCAGCCAAGGTCAGCAGTAAACAAGAATCATACCGTTACCAGCTGGTGGCCCACAGAATGAGAAATAAATTGATAGTGTGAGTCCAGTTTCCATTAATGGAGTCAAAAATCACAAAAACAGAACCAGAAGTGGAACTCATTGGCACTGCTGGCTCTACCTGGGAAGTTAAGAAGAGAGCCTCTGGTAGTGGAAACCTGACCACCTTCTCAGTATGGCGGGTGGTCCCACCACAGCCAAGGTGGAGCCCATTGGGCAACAAGCGCTGCCCTTCTTGCTGTCACCATATCACGGTGCTGCACCTCCCTTCTCTGGGGCAACACACCCAGCGTCCTGCACGAGCCCCACAGAGATGCTAATCTCAGAAACCTCCTCCCAGCAGGGCAAGGAAGGACTCCCTCAGCCCCCTGCCTTCCCTGGGAACCGTATGCTCCCAGGACAAATGCCTATGACCAACAGGTTTTCATTGGCATTTGCATCAGTAATGAATGGCCTCTTCCTCCACCTTCCTGTAACTACATGTCCTCTTGAAATAATAAAGTTTAAAAGTATAGTATGTGAGCTTGGACTGAGGTGGCAGCTGATGTTTATTATTATTTTTATTGTTTGTTTCTTCTGGGTTTTCTGGGTAATTAATTTATCTAGCCATAATATTTTAAAAACACAGTCAAATGTCATTTTAATTTGAAGCCAAAAAATACAGACTCATAATATGTGAACGCTTAAAGAATGATGGCTTTTTTTTAAATACCACAAAGAGAATGTCAGTTTAACATAATTACATTAAAGAACAATCCCCTGAGGGGGGGTGTGGGGGGGGTGGGGGTGGAAAGAGTAAAGACTTGCCAAAAATCAAAAGACTACATGGGTCAGTTGTCGCTTGATTACAATGTACACATTACAATATACATGTGTATATATAAGCACATACATGCTCGTACATAATTGTATATAAACCAGCATGCTTTAACGCTTAGCTCCAACTTTTTACTTTACAAAATGGTCATTTCACAGGTATTAAGAGAGCATGAGATCCAGAACTACAAAAGGAAGTGTGCTGGTTTGTTTTTACTTTTCTCATATGTCAGGCCAAATATTACCTTTCTTGACGTTAATATCTGGAAATTTGTTATACAAGTAAGGTAGGGGGAAAAAATTAATAAATGGGACTCATTAAATGTATTGCCAGAAAAAACTTACTAGATTTGGCCAGGCCACTGATTTAATCAACATTTTTTCTTATTGAAAACAAATGTTCAAGTACAGTAGAGTTGAACTAGCTAACTGAGGAGTTTCAAAAAGTGGAAAGTAAATCTGGGTAAATCTGCATATACCAAATATTAAGTGGAATATAGCTCTGTCTGCATATTCTGGGAAAAGCAGAAATAAGGACAAAAGGCAGAATAAAGCTCAGATGTCTGAAATGATGCTCTCTGAGGAAGGGAGCAGCAGCTCTCCTGTTTCTGGGCTCTAGGGTGGTTGCTGGAAGCTGACTACACTGCGAGGGTGAAGCCACTGTGAGACTCTTCTCTCTCTCACCAACATACTTGGATTTATAGAATGTTTAGCTCCGAGAACTGGAGGTGCATGCTGAGCAGCAGTCGTCAAGGCAAACGCTCCATGCAGGAAGGCAACAAGATGCCCCATGTGCCTGGCATTGACTTGGTGGTGGCTGGTTTAGCTGGCTGTGCCTCTGCACCCCGCCACCTGTCCTGGTGAGTCCAAGGGCATTTACATCACCTGGCTGGCTGGATCCCAGCCATGACAGATGTATTTGAGGACAAAGGGAGAAGCAACTGTGAAAGTAGGGGCGATTTTCTCCCATCAGCCTCATACATCAACATGCATGTGCTCCTCTGAGAGCTGGTGCCTGGTAGGGAGTTCCTGATGGCTCCAGCTCCCTGAAATACCACCTGCAGCATGCATGCACCTTTATGCACCCAGTTCAGGGCTTATAGCTCTGGGGAGATGGGGCAGGCAGTCCTGAACAACTGGGTTCAAATGCTACTGTGGTCTGTGCCTGTAGGGGGAAACCTCTCCTGGCTTTCTGCACCAGCGCTGGCAGAAAGGGCCGATCTACACCATCTTCTCTTTGTACATCAGCGCAGGAAGGAACAGCAGCATGTAGGATAAGACGAGCACTTTCATTTCATTTCATTTCATTTCATTTCATTTCATTTCATTTCCTTGCCTGATATTCAGCAGAGAAACTCTTCACGCCATGTGACGAGTGGCACAGCAATGGGTTGAAGCAGATAAAACCACTATGTGAAATGCCGCATCTACAAGCAACCCCCTGTACAAGTTGGCTGTGCAATGTTAAATATTTTCCTTACCCCTCTGTGCATGTGATCTGCACCTTGAGTCAACTATGCCACCTTGCTATAGACAAAGATTTTATGTACAGGAGTCTTAAAAATAGCCTTCACCTCCTGAACCCCTTTCGACCAATGCTCCTCCACTTAGCCACAAGCTGAAGCTAATTTTCACACAACATCTGCTGTAATCGAAACCATCTGTGTGGCTATAAGTTAAGGATAGAGAATTTACGGCCCGTGTTCTTATCATCTGACACTGGGAAGCTTTTGTGTGCATTGTCTATATGTCTGCATTAACTGTATGACTCCAGGTCCAGACACCCACATTGTTTCTTTTTCAAAACCACTTTTTTTTTTTTAAGCCAGCAAGGAATGCTCATTACTATGTTGCTTAGGAAGGAGTAAGCGATGACGCCAAGCTGACTCTAGCAGAGGTGCAGGCTACTGTGCACAATTAGTTGTTAGGTACTGATGAGGCCTGCCATGATTTTTTGGTCATCCAATGTGTTTTATAAACGTTCCTCAGTTTGAACCAGCTTTCCCTTGCTATAGGTAATTAGGAAATAAAAATAAACAAAAGCAGGACTCCTCTGGCTGCAGAGGAGTGCTGTGCTCAACGTAACCCCCTCAGCTGTACAGAGCCAGAGGGAGTTGCTAACAGCACTGACAGTTTGTGGAAGTGATTTAAGAAGCTTTTCTTTTGTAAAAGTTGGCATCTAGACAAACTATACCCCCTCTGCTGCCAGTGGACACCTCTGGCAAATACAAAATCAGAGTATATTCTATTAGCAGACCATTATGCTCAATGACTCCTCTTAAAAACATGATTAGAAACCACAACTGCTTGATTCACATTCAGTAATATATGTATCAAAAATTATGATACAGCAGCAGAAAAACAAGACACACATCGTACCACCTGGTAAGAGAGAAGATAAGTAATCATTTGTTTACTTAGGTTTAAACCTGAATTTCCCCTCTGCTGAACATGCATTGCTGAGCTAATCCACTCCGTTATACTGAACACGTTTTTCTTAAAGTATGTTACTAAAGAACAGTTTCTCTGCTGGTCTGGATGCAGCAGTGACAAATCTCTGTCTGTATAATTTCCTGTGTCCCATTCTTGTCACTTTTCTAACAGCAGCAGTATGCCAAACTTTGCAGATTAGTACAGTGACAAGCACAAACTCATGTATCTCTTACACAGCTCCTAATGCCCTCATCCGACTGCGCATCGATAGCTTGCCTGGATGGTGTCATTACGTTCATGGGTATCAGCGAGTATTAGTTCTTGCTTAGACATCACCCTAAGGAACAGCCCCTGCCTTCGGGCAGCAGACCGTTGTGCTGTATCTGCCACTTTAAAGAGTCAGTAAACTACTTTCAAGTAATCATTTGATGGAAAGCTTAGAATTTAAAAAAACCTCTGATACTGTATTTCTGTGTTTCACAGGAAGGATGCAGTCCAGCTTTGCAGTCAGAGATAATGTAGCGCTAAGGAGTTTTGCATTGTAAGAAATCCACTTCCATGCAAGAACAACTGCAGAGGCAGATGAGGAAGAGTGCCACATGCACCACTCAGCTATTGCAATGCTGCTCATAATTTGAATGGAAAATAGTAACAGGGGTTTCAGCAGCTTAAGAATGGGCTCATGTATTTAACCTACAGCTAACTCAACCAAAGCTTTCCAGATCCTGCTGTAAGTGTACAATGTACTTAGTCCAGTGCAAGACACAAGGCACAAAGGAGGACCATAAAGATATACTTTCTCTGGATACTTAATTTAGGAGGGCACAGTAATCTTTTTCATAACCCATCACAGGATTTGTCACCAAAATCAGATATAGAGGCATGTTTGTCTGTAGAGCTACAGGAAAACAAAAATGAGGAATTGAGGTAGGCGTTTTGGATGACATCCATAGTGGGATACTGTGGTTTCAGGGTGCTGTTTTTGTCAGCTTTGCACCTGTCCTGCCTGGGAAGCTGCGCAGACCAGCCTGATTAACATGAGTGAGTTTAATCAGGGCTCAAGAGGTCACCTCCCTGCCAAAAATCTGGGACATTTTTATAACCCACCTATGCCATCACATCAGCTAAATAAACACTCCCTGCTCTTTCTGGAGCGGTGACAACATTTATTTGATCTGTTTGGCACCATAGATTAAATACAAAGCTGTACACTTAAGGGGAGATTTTTTTTTTTTTCAATTACATTTTAGGTGAGATGGAGCAAGAGTGAGAGAGAGAGAGAAGAGAAAAGTCAAATAACCAAGGTGTTATGTTAGAAAAAAAGGCCTTTTGCTTGGCACAAAGTAATTGGAAGTAGAGCCAGGAAATTATGATTCTAATACCTACTCTGTCATCCAATTCCCTGTGTGGTCTTGGGCAGGCAAGTCCTTTAACCTGCCTGTCTAATTTCTTCAACCTGTAAAATGGGGACAACCAACCACAGAGAAGTTTGATGAGTACTAGCAGATGTTTTCACAGCACATTGAAAATGTGAAAATCCAGGGATGCACTGTTATTACTCCCCAGAAATACACTTGAATTAAATGAATCTTAAATGAAAAAAATGTATATAAGATGCCAACAACACTCCTTTTTCTAGAGCGGACAATTTTATTTTATTTATTTTTAATTGAGTTACAAAAGTATCCTTACTAAGAATTCTTGCTCTAAAGCTGGCTGGGAAATAGCTTGTTTCAACATTTTATCATCAGAAATTTCTGGTGTTTTCGACTTGACCCCTAAGATTTCTTGCATGTGTTTCTTACCTACTGGAGTATGACATTAAGGATTCAGTTGCTGGAGAAAATACTAGAAAATTTGAAATTTGCTTGAAGTTTTCTCATTCAGGATGAAATTCAATCCAACTCGTTCAAGGAAGGCATGACTGGAGGCTGAGTTCTGTCTCTGCTTTTCTCTCCTCCTCCTACCAGTTTTGACAATAAAAGCCCCTCCCCAGAGACCTTACATAAGAGAAGCACAGGAAGGCTGTGCACATGAACAAATGGAAGATACAAGAAATCAAAATCGGGCATCAGCAGGAAAGCTGGATGAGAACCTCTGCAGCTGAATATTGAGTATTCAACAGCATTCACTGCAATGAGATGAGCCACACAGCAGAAAGCTTTAATAAAGCGGTTTGATAACTTGATGTCTAGAAGTAGTGTCATTTGCTCTTAGTCATTATCTTACTACGGGTCTGATTTGGAGGCACTGACCATTTGCCAGTTTTCACAGAAATCCACAGGAGCTGAGAGGCACTAAGCAGGGTCAAAAAAGAAGCCCCTTGCCTAGGTGCCTCAGTTCAATGTGGAAATCCAACTTATGGTGTCTGTGTTTGAAACTTCTGCCTTAAATTTGCTTTCGAAAGTCTGTTATGCTAACTCTAGCTTTGGTACAAATCAGCAGATACAGTGGTACAAACCAACAGAGCAGGGAGTTCTTATTGGCTTGAGAAACACTGTGAAGTCCTTTTCCAGCATCTGAAGAAGGGTTTAGGATTTCTTGCAGTGTGGAAGTCAGAGTGTAATGGTACAAATTCAGGCTAATGGAGCCAATTCCGTTCAAATTTCAGATATTTGCCATCCCCTGGAACAAGTGTTGGTTTAGACAAGTTGCATAAGATGATAGAAGAAAACGGGGACTTCACTGCCATGCTCAGACAAAGAGCATATTCATTAGGAAAAACACATCCTCCGAAGCACTTACACTGGCGTATGTTTCCTACAGACAGCAAGGGCTTCAAATCACGTCACATGTTTCTCATTTACATATCACATTAACTAGCGAAGACAGCAGAGATCTAATGTTACTTCCTAACCAGCTCAGGATCTCTCTGCAGCTTATTAGTCACCTCCTCCCTCAGAGGACTTGTGCTGCCCTGCATGGTTGCAGTTAAGCAGTCACGAGATGGTGTAGAGGCAGCAGCTTTTTACACCCAAAGCCCACTAATTTTTTTTTTTTTTCTTTAAGCAACAGGTTATTTTATGAAAATCCAGCTAAATGAGGAAGAAAGGAGTCTTGGTTTGGGAGAGGCATGCATGTGGTGGGTGGTCCCTCTACCAGTGAGGGTGATGCCACCAAGCATCTGCGATGGTGCTGCTTGGTGTCCATGTCGATGGGCTAGAGGTGGAAAGAGCTCACAGCGAGATGCCCCAACAGAAGTTTGCCTCACTAACGTTCCCAGGACTGTACAACCTCAACTACCTAAGCATTGGAACTGTGGCCAGTAAAGGAATTTCACTATCATTTAATAACGTAGGAGTATCTCAAAGTGGCCACAGAAAACAGGAACAAACTTTTAAGGAGAGAGGTCTTTCAAGGGAGCCCACTGCTTTCTTTCCCTTAGAGATCTCTGGAAAGAACTGAACTTCTTTGTCCCATGGAAGAGAGTTGTTGCGAAGAATAGTTTAAGCTTTTATTTGGCACGGTGTTTGTTTCATTTAAACCACTTAGCAGCCCTGCTTAAGGCATCTGCTTCTGTAACCGATCCTCTGCTGGTGCTCCCAGATCTCCAGAATTCTTATGCTGTTGTGGTAGCACACTGAATGGCTTCCCAGCTCCAAAAGTGGTGCATTCACAATGTCTGAAAGACAAGTGATTTCTGTAGCTTGCCAAGTAAACTTGATTCAAGATCATTGTATTCTAGTAGTGGCTTTAGGATATTTGTCAATAGCTTCTGCCTCCTGCAGTTTAGCTGGACTATCCTATACGTGATTGATGCATTGGGAAGTAACTTTGGGAGAGATGAAGCAGATCTCCGTTTTGGAAGCATTAAGATAGGTGATTAGTCCTGTTAGAGATTATGGGTTTCCTTAGGCAGGTAACTTTTTCAGGATCTTTCAGGACCTTCCTTTTTTCAGGATCTCACTGTGAAGGTGGAGCTGGTGGCTTCACCTGGAGCTCCACATCACAGAACGGGTGATGGTGTAGCCAGCTGCATTAGCAAGGAGTGACACACAGGTGAAGAACAAAGCTACCCGGCAACCTTTTTCAGGGAAGTTTACATAAACTGTAGGTACACTTAAACCAGATTTAAGGTCACTGCTATTAGCCTCTTGCTTTATCAAGCAACTTATTAAAAAAAAATGTTCTTATAATACTTTGTCTTTTCAGCAATAATCTGTTTTCTGTGTTGAGATTTTGAATTAAAACCATTTGCATTGCGGTTTTTCCACTTAGCAAGTGGATTATTGCCATTTAAAACAGTAAGAGACAAGTATTATCTGTTGTGTTACAGAAGGATCTGAAAAAATACAAAAGAAACATGCCAACTTTTATTTACACATGTATTCATATCAATGGTTTTCTGGTGTAGGCACATAAGGAGGGCTGGGAAGAAAGTGCCGGCATGATTGATTGCATTTTCCTGTTCATGGTCATCTGTCTATGTGACATACGTACAACAGCACATATGGTTAGCATAGCCCTCCTGACTCTGTGTGAGCATTTCACACATATCTACCTCAAAATCACAGCTATAACTCCTTGTACTTGTTTATTCTGCTGGGGTAATATATAGGGAAAGGTGACCCAAAGAAAACAAAATCAGTACTAAACAGAGAATTAATTTTCACTCAGAACAGCAAAAACCAGACCAATTTTTCTGAGGCATAGTGAAGATGAGGGAGTACTGTAGACACCTTACCCTTTTCCCATGGATGCTGCCTTCTCCATCATCAATCCTTTAACTGCTTACCTATTTTTGGAAACAGTTCTCACACTAAATTTCCCAAAGTTGTTTCAGCTGGGATAGAATGAATGAAACCTGAATCAGGTCCAATGTCTTCTCTTTTATACTGGTAATATATCTGCAGAAAGGACTGCTCTAACCTTTTGTCTTGCACAGAATGAGGCACATTGCCCCTGCTACACAACCTGCCCATGAATAACCACAGTCTTTCAAAGGTACTTTGTCCCCTCCTGTCAGCATTTTCCTCAGGTTTATATATCTTTTCTCAGTAGTACAGGAACTATTGAAATCACTTTGAGAGATGCTTTTTTGATAATATTTCTGCTCCAATGCAAGGGAAAAACCAAACCAAACAAACAAAAAGAAAAATCAATCAAACAAACAAAAACACAAACAAAAACCCAGAAAAGGAGAAAGATTGATCTGGGAATTTTGCCACTTATTTTTTGCTTTAGATGTAGAGTTCTTGTAATTTTCTGAAGTGTTACCATAAAAGATATCTCCTCTTTCAGGGATTTTAGGTTTCTTGAAACACAGTGGCTTTGTTTTGATACAAGAGCACTCAGACACATGGATGGTTGTTGCATTATACATTTCCACTGTTGATCCTATATTTGCATCAGCTCATGGACATGTCATTTAGAGAGAGACCCCCAGTCTCCCAGTGGATATCATTCTGACTCTGGGTAACACGGCAATCCAGCAGTGTTAGATTACCCCTGGTGTCAGAATCTGGTCAATGCCTTCCAAATAAACCTGTCTTTGTTTGCAGTTTTGTAGTTCATTTATCAGAGAGCAGAGGACAGAAGATTTTTGTACTCAGAGTCCTTCTATCCACAAATGTCTGTTTTGCCCGAATACACATGAAAAAGGTGGGGTTTTTTTTCATATCTTCTTTTACATTTTATTTAATCTTAATTTACTTTAAATTAAGTTATTTTAGAATGAATTCAATAAAAATAACATTATTTATTTATTACTTTTTAAAATCTCGCTCACAGCCTGTTATCATGAAGTATGTTAAACTTCTTGACTCCAAAACATAGCTCTTGTTTCATGCGCAGCATGAAGAATAATAACTATTTTAAGAATAAAACTGATACTTGAACAAAATTCCGTTATACAGTACTCCCTTGTTGGGGAGAGAAAATAAGCCATAACCACGGCATATCCACTTACTTTTTCCATTTCTAGTCTTTTTCTGTCCAAGGAACATTGTCAACATTTTGCAGAGAAAACAAAGTGCCAGAGAAAGGAGTAAGGGGAATTTGATGGCTATCTTTCCAGCCATGTGTTTTCTTGTCCAGCTATCCCCAGCCATTTGATTCAGCCCTGTCTGGGAGTTTAGTATCTGCCACCCTGTATAAATATAACTATGTTTGGTGCGTACTTTTAGGTGCGACTCCCATTTCCCAGCATGGTCCGTATGATAATGGAGGTCTGGTCTACCTCTTCCTCAATATGCTCGGGCCAGAACCTCACCGTACGTGTTTGCTCTGGCTTTAGTTCATACATACCTTCACTGCAGATGCCTCCTACTTAAGTGCACCAGCAGCATTAGCTCTTCCAAATTTTGCAACTTGTGTCATCTCTAAAAAAGGCATGGCACATTATTTTCGCAGCCTAACTTCCGTATCTCTTTCCTGTTCCCTTTCCCTTACAAATATAGTGGACGTGCTGGTGGCAGGAGTGTTTGCTAAGGCTGCAAGCTAGAAGATAATTTTGGAGACTATCTGAGGAGAGCACAGGGCTTTTACCCCATGGTCACAGGAGTATGCCACATGCACATTTGCTCATCAAGCTCTTAGCAAATTGTTCACCAGCTTTCTACAGACCACAAGCTGCTTGCAGGAATTAAAAGGGGGTGGACTGTCAGTGGGTAATACTGAATGCACATATTTTTTGGAAATGCCAAATGAAAGCACTTTTTCCTTCAAAATGCATTTCTGCACTTGGCACACCTTATGCTAAGATACACAGCTGCAAAGAGTCTTCCTCCTCTGTGTGATCTGAAGAAAATTCAGAAGTGGGTATTATCCGTGTACTAAGGCCTCATCTCCTACTTCGGCAAGGGCACGGCAGCCTCCCAGCCGTGTGGCGCAGGGCCTCCTGCGCTCCCTCCCCTACACCAGCCCACAGACCAGCACCAAGCCAGGACAAGCTGTCTCTCCCTGTGGATTTTTAGCATGAGGATGCACTGCCCTTGCACACCGAGAAGCTTGGGGCACAAGTCTGCTCAAGATGGCCAGGCAACTCACTTTGTGAGTCACCAGTTCATCCAGAAAAAAGTCCACCTTGCTTGCAGGCAACTCACAAAGAAGGAAAAGAAAGAAAGTTGCCGAATAAAGTCTTCCACTCAAATGGTTTTCCCAGCCCCAGTAATAACCTTCCCTCACCCAGCATTTGTTGCTGTAACGGAAATGTCACATGACCAAGCCATGTTCTTCGAAGAGGGGATGGATGAGAACCCCATCACCCTGCAGCAGCTGCTTACATCGTGGCAGTGCAGACAAGGTCTGCTTTGAGGTCTTTGCTTTTCAAGACAGTCTGATAAGAAAAAAGTCCTCAGTTCCACCCCAGAACTCATCTTACACTAACCAAGGAAAACATGCATAATTAAATTAAGATACTGTTTTTATATCAGTACAATTTATAAAGATACCAATATGACAGTTTCTAGGCACAGATTTAGCCTTCATATTTTTTCTGGATGTAGCACATTGTTTTCTCAGCCAGAAAGCTTTGCTAGGGAGACTCTTGGGCATGAAGCAATGCTCCAGGCCATCTTCCTTGGTAAGAAGAAGGGTCGGTATCTGCCCTTAAATTGTGTTTCTATCTAATTAAATTCAGCAAGAGTGCCTTCTTTAACCAAAGCCAGTCACATGGAAATATTTGGAGCAGGGAATGCTGATATCCGATACAAAAGTTCACACCAGCTGTCATGACTTTCAAAGATAATAAAATGTTCAATCAAGCCACAAGCTGGACCATTAATGTTTTGGCAGCATATTTCCTGCATCCAGAGTCTCCGGTTGTAATGGAGGATGTTTTCAGTGCAGAGGCATTCACTTTGGGTGTAGGGAACTTTTTAAGTGCAGTTACACACTGATGGGAAATGATGCTTAAGTAGAGAGCAAGATGTATCCCTGTTGCCACTTGCAGATGACCACAATGCTTGAGAGGCATTGCTGTGGTGGCAGAGTTTGTTGGCAAGGGGCTCCATATCTTCCGTCTCAATAGCATAAGAGGTTCTTCCCTTCCCACACCTTTCCCTGTAACACTGAGCACTGTCTTGTTCTGTCCCCTATGCTCCCCAGTGGCTTTTTTTTTTTTTTAATTTTTCCTGGAGAAAACATGGAAATGAAGAATAAAAATCAAGCAACAGCATCCTGACCAGTTTCAGATCATATCCACAGCTGTAGGAGTAGGAGGTCCATCAGGATGTAGCAAGTGAAGGAAGAAGGTGGACCGAGGCTGATGCACTCCAAGCATAGGACACATCCAAGGAAGAAGGCATAGGAAGAAAAAGCCATGATGGCCAAACCAGTTATCTTGAAGTTTTCTTTCCAGGTCCGTGGTCCCCTAAAAGGAAGGAGAGTTTAATTTTCTCTCTGGTAAATAGCTCAAGATCTACACACAGCATTTCCCTGAGCTTACTACCCTCTGTGGGTCAGCTCTTCTACTGAGTTGGGTTCAGCGTAGCCAAGTTTGTGGTCAGAAATGGTGAAGAATTAGGAAAGGGTGTTCCACCTTCCGAGTACCTTCAACGAAGGTGGTTCCTGCTGGCTGAGTTGTCCATCCTGTACCACAAGGAGATGATCCTGGGGATCCAGGGAAGGTGAAGCCCTCTTCAGTGGCACATGCGGAAAGGCTGCTATAGTGGCTGTGCAAAAACAGCATCTGTGACCCCAATAAAGCATCCATGTGAAGCAGGAGCAGCACTGCGCTGGGGCTGGGGGACTGCACCATGTTACCTCAAAGCCCTGAAAGGAATTTCTCCTTCCTAGGTTGTCCTAGGTCAAGCCAAAGTTACCAGTTAAGTACCAGCCAAACCAACCAGTTAAAGTTACCAGCCAAGTTACCAGGCAGGTAACTCCAGGGGCTGACCCTGTCCAGGAGAAGACAGACTTTCCTCACGAGTATGCAAGGAATGAGGTGCCTCCTCACCCTTAGAAAGAGAAACATCCATTTTGCTGGAAGACAGATGCTTGGGCATCATCTGGTGCCTGCAGGCAGTTGCCAGCTGAAGTGCTGAGTCTAAGCCTGGACTAGCAGCAGAAATGGCCCTGAATGAAGGCAGAATTATTGCTGATGTCATTTATAAATTACGATCTTTGATGTTTAACAAAACTGGACACGCTGTAAATTAAATTAATATTTTTTCATGGATTCATAAAAGGCAATCATTGTCAATGAGAGATTATAGCAATAACCCACAGGGCATGCAGAACAAACAGGATTTGGCTTTGTTTTTTAATTTAGGGGCGGACTGCTATGCCCCTGTTCACAATGAATTAGTGACTAACTTCACAAAGATAACCTGCTTTTATTAGCACAAAAAGTCTTTGGAGTGGAGGTCTTGCAGTAATTCTGGCCTTGATATCTACTGAAAATAGAATTATTTCGTGTAGTCCTTGAAATATCAGTAACTAGGAAATTGTGCTCGATTTCTTTTTGCTACAGAGAATGGGCTGACCCAGTTGTGATTTGGGCTGGTCAGGATTAATGTTATTGGTCGCACCGGGACTAAGCCTCTGCCAGATGTCCTGTCTACAGCCTTAAAGAAAAGAAAGGGCAGCAAGGATAATTTGAGACAAGCTTTCATATAAAGTAAAACTGGATGATCTCAACAAATGTATTTCACTTAATTTACAGCTTCCTACACTTGCCTGTCAGAGCATACTGTGATATCCTTTTGCTGTAGGAGTGTGTTGCACAACATCTAATGATTTCTGCTGAATTAAGAAATTAATAAAAATAACTCAGGTACACGTTTTATGTGTAATGTTTTCTCAATCTTATGGACTGACCTAGGCATATTGCTCATACAATTGTAGCCACTACAAAACTAACGTCAGGCTGAGACTAGAGGTTGAGGAGGGAACAATCACAGGATACTTAGACTACTTTTGTCTTTTTGTCATTGAAGTACTGGAAGCATTGGGTTACTCTAGGAAAAAAGAACCTCCTAAAAGCAAAGTCCCAATGATCTCAGCAGCAGAGCATTTGACGTTTCTCTTAGAGTTCAACATCACACACGTGATCATGCATCTCTTTTCTTAACTAGCGAACAAGAGTAGTGAAGTAAATTTTGTCAAAGACCATAGGAGGACTATAGAGCATTGTGCACCAAACAGTAAATATTTGCTTCAATATTACAACATATGCTTTGGCTTACAAGATCATATATTGTAGTAGTGCAATATATTGCAGCATATGAGTAGTGATCAAGGACCATGGTCTTGATGGGAAATAAAATTTTGCCTGTGAACTGGCTTGTACGGCCAAAGTACCAGAGAGGGCCAAGGAGCAATGCTAGAGGGTAAAACTTTCAATCCTCCTTTGAAAACAAACCAGTCTCTGGTGCTTCAAATAAGTGTCTAGTACACCTGACTTACAAGGCACCCAGTAATTTTAGCAGCCGTGACCCTAAGTCTCTCTGGGACACCATGCTGTCTGCTTAACCCATGAGTCCAGAGACATTAGCTTGGGAATAAACCTCATATTTTTCCAGGCTGGCTGGGCTGAACTCATATTCGACAGACTCAGAGCTGAGGAAAATGAGATCAGATAATTGAAGCTCTGCAGACCTATTAATTAGCTTTCACTAGAGATGCTTTTGAAAAATATAACGATTTTATGGCATGCTGTAAGAAAATAATACAAATGAGACTTTTGTTTTATTGTGAAAACAGATAGCATTAGGAAAGGCAAGGCAGGTAAAACTCCTTATGCCTCTCATGCTTTACATATAGGTACACAGGGTGGGCCTGTGGCTTGAGACTGTTTTCTCCTCCCTAAATATTCTCTCTAGTGCCTGTGTTAATCCAAGGTTAGTGAAGAGTTGTCCATCTGAGTGGGTTGGAAACTCTTGCATTAAGACCTATAGCTGAGAGCCTTATAAAAACATCATATTGTACGCTCACCTAATCCTAATACCTCGATCCTAAAACGCTCCCATTCGTGAAACTTGAAATTAATTAAAAAGTCAATACATCCTCTTTCATATCCCTAGGTGTTGAGAAAGAGATGTGTGAAACATATTCTGAGTTTTGGATCTTTTTGCTTTTATTCAGTTTACTGGGATCATGATGAAACACATCACTCGCATACCCTATCTATGACATCATCATCAAAGCATTCATTCAGTCTTCTCTAACTGGGATCTAATTTTTAATGAGCAGTTTGTACCTATGTAAATATGAACTCTTAAGCTCTGCATTTGATTTTTCTCTGTGTTTCCGAAGAACTGAAAATGTGATTCATTTTTTCTGCTTCTTGCAGATAATTTGATACGGGATATTTTAGAACATTTCTTTTGTATTTATATTTTGGCACGAGTATATCATATTGTTACATTGTTCTCAGCCTTTCTATTGTCACTGCCAACCTCTTTTGAGGAAAATCAAAGCTGAGACAAGATATATCAAGCCACAGTCATTTGACTGCCTAGTATTTTATTGCTGCCCTGTTTCTTATCGGTTTCCAGCTCTCAGCCCTGTCATTCAGTGCTTCTGAACAAACCAGTATCTTGCTTGTTCAGTAAATAATTTTACAAACAGAGCTGTTTGAGGACATGCAGCATACTCTTCCTCATGTCACACACAGGCTACAAAGCCATGCTGTGTTTGACTCATGTTTGAAAGTTTTCATTTTTATGATGGTATATTCTAAGAAGAAAAATGAGGTGACTTTCACTGAGCTTTCTTAAAAGCAAAGGATACTGCTAATGTCACCATGTGGGGATTCTAGGACTTTGATTGTGGAAACCTCCTACGTCCAGAGGGACTCACAAAAAATGCAGTTGCTCTCTCACTTATGTTTTCTCTAAGTGGTCTTAGCTATAATTATATCTGTGTGTATTTACATAAAAACATCAGATCTGAGGAAAAGAAATTGCTTATTCATCCATACGTCCCACCCACAGTCTTGCACCAGTTCTTTCCCTTCTCAGGGCTTTCATGCATTCAGGAAAGTCTTCAGTGAACTGTTTGAGCCAACCCGACTTATTTCACAAGCATTAGCCAGAAAAATAACCATTCATAAACCTTAAAGAGAGTCTCTGCTATGGCTTGGCTTATGTTTCTCCGCACTGTCCAGCACAGCATAGCTGGTTTCCTAAGGAACAGTTCATGTCTGCCTGTGCTCCCTATAATGAATAGCCAAAGCTCACACCAACATATTCTAAACATAAAAGGTCTAGTATTTTAGGGGAATAGAAAAATCCCCACAGTGAGCGGTATCTCTTCAGAAATTTAGGGTGAAGCCATATGAGAGTGGTGAGCCGAGCTAGGAGCTTGTGTCAGCCCAAAGATTTTGCTCCCTCCCACCATCTCCTTTGCATCACTTTTCTGCATCACACTCCCATGGCAAAAAAACTCCAGAAGTTATCTCAGAAATTTCTCTGTGTTAGGAAGGCTTTCCGTCTCCGACTCCCCAGAGGCTTGCAAAAGGTCCAAACACATGGGCTAGTTTTGGGATGGTGACCCAGTGGAGAATCAGAAGGCTTTTTCCATCAGGCAAGTGCTATCACAGATCTGCTGGTTTGTGATTTCCAAAGAGGCAGGAGGGCACCGTCAGACATCTCCAGCGCTTCTTGACGGCAATTTAACAGGGGATGCAAGCTGACTTCTGGTGTTAAATAAATAAGACTAAATTGGACGCAATTCTGCCTGTGGGCAAAGCTCCCTTTTGAGTCAAGCCGTTCACGCAGTCTACCTACGGACCTCATTAGACATTATTCTCTTTTTTAAGTTATTCCAACACTATCTTTTTTCTTCCCTAAAGACTGGATATACTATTTGTTTAGTGAACAAGATTTTTTTATTTTTTGTGTTTTTTCATGTTTCTGTTTAATATATGCCTTTATTTAACTACAGATTTAGTTCTAGTCAGACTCCATTTTTTTTAAATCTTTATCTTACATTATTGGCCCATCATGATTTCATTCACTCTCTTAGGATTCATTTCTCCTACATGCAGAGCAGTACTACAGCGCTTCTCCATGCAGCAAAACAAAGTCCACTCTTGCTAAAGGCTCGTGGAGTTGATGGAGATTTCAGTGTCACTCAGGTGGAAAATAGTTCTGAACAGGAGGGTCAGCTCACACTGCCTGATGAGGCATCTGAGCATGGCCTCTCATGACAGATGACATGATATCCACTTCCATAGTGAATCCCTGAGGATTTTAATCTCTCTGAAGGTTTACACCTTATGTCGCCAACATTCACCTCTGAAGGTTTACACCACATTTCACCAACACTTCGCATGGGCCTAATCCCATCCACATTTGGGAGAGAAATTCAGCACGTGTTCAGCCAGAAGCCTGTGCTCAGGGCCATTAAAGTTAACGATGCTTAGGCAGATTTCAAAGTTAACTGTGTGTTAAGAGTCTCTCTGCAGTGATGGTTTGCAATGGTTTGTGTGGAAGAAAATCCATAAAATATAGCTGGATTGAACTGCATAGTGTTTTCACTGTGGTGAATTTGTTTGCCATGAAAACATGAAGAGGGAAGTATAAACCTCTGTACTAAATATGGCTAGAAGAATTATTTATACACAGTATTTAAAAAATATTGTTGCAATAGAAAAGATTAGTATAAGCTCTCTGGGGAGACACTATGCTTTCCTTGGGTTTTGCATAGTGCTTGGCATACTATAGATGCCAGAATTAACAAATAGTTATTGATAATAAAAAAGTACTTCTACTGACAGAGGAGACACCAGCTCTTCATATCAACCACGTCAGACAGATAAATATAAACTTGCTCAAATTAACTCCTTGCGAGTTAGTAATTTTTTAAGATAGGACCAGCTCTACTTCATTATTTTTTCACCCCTTACTCTGCCTCCCTTCAGTTTAAATCCTCTTTTATCAGCCCAGAACAGCTGCCTGTCTGAGTAAAATCAACCAGCATGAGTACAAGAGTATCAGCCACTCCTATTTCACTATAGAAATAATGTAAAACAAACCCAAACATCAGCAGAGCACAAGCTGTTGACACTTTAATGAGTCTACGGCTTGCATCTGACTTTTTTTTCACAGCACAGTTCCTAGACCTTGATTGGATAGAGCCAGGAACACCGTGCTGCATGTTCACTGCTTTTCTGCCCAGCCTTGAGATGTGCCGAAGCTCCACTGTTTCAGAAAGGAGTGACACCTGAGAGGGAGAGAGGGTGGGAGGGCAGGTGCTCTCAGACTAATACTGCCAAATTCAGATGAAAAAGGTAAATTTTACTGAGTTGCCAACTGCAGCAAAAGTGTCCCACCAGGTCTCTCAAGCGTGTGACAACAAGGCTGAAGGTATCAAAACTTGACACACTGAAAATGCACCACTATGAGTCCCATGGTGGAAACATGAAGTGAAAGCAAGCTGACTTGTTATGAGATGCAAACAACTCCTTTTCTAACTCTTTGTTTTTCTATTGCCAACTGTTCCAAACATGACCAATGCCTGCACCAGCTTAGCCCTTAAGAAATGCCCATGTGAGGCATCGAGGCAGCAGCAGCGCAGTACATTACAAGGACAGCTTCAGCATGCTCTTGAATTACTGCCCTGCTGTGTCACCTTGAGCAAGCTGTGCCATGGCCTCACACCTCTGCTAAAAGGATGATAACAAGACTGAAGCTATTGCAAGGCAGAGAAAAATCCAGAGTTTTAAAAAAAGACATGTCCTGTGTCTGCAGTCCCACCTAGGCTCTCTTTGTTTCCTTTCTGATTTTAGCACATCCAAAGCACATATTGCATGTTTTCAAGCTACTTTTTCCACAGCCAGAAGAGCTAGAAACTTGCTTTAAAAAAAAAAAACCAAAACAAAACCAAACCAAACGAATGAAAGCTAGGATTCCAACCTAATCAAAGCACTCTGGAGGCTCAGACAATAAAAATAAGAAGGGAAGTTATGAGACCTGCCAATGCAGCCAGCATTGCAGTTGTGCCCCCACCACCTCTAGCTGCCTGAAGAGACAAGCGCTGAGTTTGTCAGGCACTCAGCCTTCTCGTGATTCCAGAAATACTCACATGTTTTGAGGAAAACAGGATTATTTTGACAAGAGCTGCCAGAAACTAAAAGGTTCATACACGCGAGGAAGACTGACTCTTCTATTTACAAGAAACCAGCCCAGCAGCTCCCATCCCAGCTCCTAAGGGCTGTCCAGATCAAAGGCACAAAGAGGTTTCTTTGGAAGCCTCCACTTTCTCTGGCTGCCTCTAGGCAGCTGTCCTATATTTTCTCGACAGGACCCTCCCAGCTGAAGCAAATGTCCCTGGCCAGAAGTCAGGCACCCAGTGGTCCCTCGGAAACCACCACTAATGGTGCACACCCACACACGCCTTCCGCTCTACAGATCCTCCCACAGATCCCAGCCCTTTGCTTTTCTCCCCAAAACAGCAGCTGCCCTGCCCATGCTGCTGGCACTGCAGCAGGGATGGGTTGCAGGAGAGCAAGCCCTGCCTACACAAAGCAAGGGTGTGAGCTGCAAGAAAGGGGCAGAGCTCCTCCGTAAGTGGACTTGGCCCATGGTGCTTTGTTTTCTGCCACCTACGCCAGCTTTAAAAGCCAATTCACAGATAAATACATTAATATGTGGGAAGTTGTCCTTAATCGAGTGTGTAAAGTGTTTTGGCACAGAAAAGGTGTGTGATAAACTGCATTCCAAACCCCAGCTCTGAATTAAGTATTTAAAAATGTCTTCCAGTGGGGAAAAGGGACAAAGAAGAAAAAGAAAGAAGCAAAAAGAAAAGAACTGACGGAGTTGGCAAAGGCACAGATAAATCATGAAACTCTACGTAGAGCTGCCAAAGTTTCAAAAACACTCTTAAGCACAATTTACTAAACCAACCAAGAGATGGTCTTAAATTACGGATGTACGCAGATGTTGGTGGACTCCAGAATTAACTCTAAGCCTATTAAAACTTTAAACACTCGATGTGCTTGACTGTCAACAAAGGTTTTCAATAGTGTTGCAGTTTGCAGATCACCAGGGATTCAAAACTTCCCAACTGAACACCTTTAGGCTGAGAGCTTGAGGGCAGCAGCCCACTATACTTCAATGGAATGCAAATCTCGAAAACATGGAACGTACCTACAAATAAATCGGGCCAGGGGAAGGTCCAGTAGAGCAGCTGAAACCTTGACATGTCACAGATTTAAGATCAAGATCCTTCCATGAACATTTCGGATGTTTTGGACATGGTGACATCTGCTGAGATGTACAGTGCATCACGAGGTACCTCAGTAGGACACAGACTGGGGACTGCCCCCCACAGTGTATGGAAAAGGTTTAAACTTCCAGGAAAAAAAGATTGAGTCTCCCCTAATGGTGTGCCTAGAGACCAAACCTTGTGCTGAAGCCACTTCTGCTCTGATGACAGCCCCAGTTTCACCTGAGGTGTCTCCCTTTAGGGATGGTCTCTGAAGAGGATGAAATTATTAAAGGACTAACTTACAAAACACGGGTTTTTACAATGTAAAAATCGTGCTTAGATGATCAAAAAAAAAAAAGACAATGATCTATTCCACTAAGCAAAACTCCAGCCCTAAAACCAAGGGCCATTTCAGAAAGGAAGGAGGTGCACACGGACCAGGTCTGTGGTTTTTAGTTGGCGCAAGGCCTCTGGATGTCAGCGACTCTACCCGGGTGTCTGCTGGGACAGGACCCCAGGCCTGCCGTGGTCTGCAGGCCATCAGCAGTTTGGAGTCAGGGCAGCTGACCGGGGCTGGCTCACACTCCCCAGGGTACAGGGGGAAGGTTGCTGAGCAGGGGGGTCTCCACCTGAGCACTGCTTCCCCCATTGTTGTGACCACATTTGCTGGGCTGAGTCAAACCTTGTATACTTTCTAATGGCATTAGTTTGACTGTTTCATTAAACCTGTTTTCATTTCAACCCGTGGGTCTCCTCTCCTTTTCCATCCCCTTCTTGGCTGGAGAGGGGTTATCAGGTGATAGAGCAACTGCTATAGTTTAGCCCTGGATACAGGCTAAATGTAGATACAAGGCTGGCTCTGACTTAAAGACAAAAAAAAAAAAAAAAGGAGAATTAACCCATACACAGCGTTGCCTCTTTGTAACAAAGTCCACCGTTTCTCTCTGGAAAGGGTGAAGCACGAATCCTCCTCCCTTGCAGATCTTGGTTTTCAAACTTTTTTCTTTTTTTCCGTCTGAACTTATTAAAACCCTTTATACACTTATAAATTCTTTTGTGGTACATGATATGTTTAAAGCCATAATAATAAAAGAATGAGAGTGTTTCTGCCCAGAGATCCTTAAATACAGAATACAAATTTCCTGATAAAAATCCTGAAGAATCACAACATAGTCTAGTGTACTATAATTTATGCTAAATCAAATAAATCAGGCTATATCATCCCTAGTGGCTCCTACACACTCTTTAAATATATTACCCACTCCTCATCAGTCCATTCCACTCCATAAGCAGCTCTGTCTTTGGTCCCCAGACCTGCTTTAATTTGAACAATATATTAGCCTTTGCAGTATAAAGGAGAAAGAAACTTCAGGAAGAAGGTAGGGCGGCTTACAAATGAATCTCCCGTGGCAGCTCACTTGGATGTGTGGAATGGATGGCTATTCTGAGCGGTCTGCATCCCAAATGTAGCCACGGCAATAAATCCTTCCCTGGCCAGCCAGCCTGCAGCTGGGAGCAGGAGCGGTCCCTGCCTCCACCTCCCCCAATCCTCATTCCTCCCAAATACAGAGGCTTGTAGCCTCTCCAGCTCCCTTCGGAGGGCATGTTTCATGGCAGACCTGGGAAGAGCAAAACCAGAAGCTCAGCCTCAAGGGAGAGGGGTCGCCATTGGTGGCTCTCCCAGCATTGGGTGGCCATGGCCATCCTTGCACCGGAGATGGCGCTGGCTAGGTAGAGTCAGAGCCTCCATCTGCCACCCTTCCAAACAAACCTGAGGGCCACCCCAGGGCATGCAGTTGAGAACATGGACCTGAGCAGCACCTCCCACAAGCTGCTCCCAGGACACTAGAAGAGAGCAACTGAAAGTAGCTGGCCAAAAACCTGCTCCTCCCTGAGGTGTCTTAGAAGCAAGGAGACTAAACCGCCTGGTCCCTTCCCAGGGTACAGGCTAGTGTATGAAGTGCCTGAGATATAGGGTCACAAGCTGAAGACTCATGGGGCCGAGCCAAAGCTTTGTTTGGCCTTCCCCTGAGAAAAGAGCAAATGGCCCTAAGTCTAGCACTGCAAAACATCTGGTAGGGCTATCAGGAGGGAGACTGCTGAGGATATAGTTTAACAGAGCTGCTGGGATTTTATTTTATTGCATTTATTTTCATGAATCATAATAATAAAAAGAGGAAAAATTGGAAACCACTCAATTGAGTTAATGCTTTCAGAATTTTATTAATCAATGTCTCAGCATTCATAAAAAAATGACACCTTTTAAAACCAGTGGAGAGGAACATTTCCAAATACTTCCAATCAAAAGAAATTATTTTAAAACTCACATTACATGTATTTTTAAACCAAGTCCTCAGGGAGATGGGTGTGAACTCTGAATTATCTCAATTGACTTTAGTGCCAAAGATCAAGGCCTAAAAATGCAAAGTCAGCTCTATGTTTTCTGAGTAGGTTGCTGAGGGGGCTACAAAAAGGGGTGTAAAATAGCGACCATGCACAGCCAGGCTTTTTCATGCCCTGTGCCTGGGTCTGTCCTGAAGCACCACTAAGAAGAGCTCCAGCACAATAACACAGAGCACGGCGCACGGCAAGGAATAAAACGGCGCAGTCTGTGACAGTCCCGGCATTGACTAAGTAAAATCTGCCTGGTGAGGAGAAAATGGAAACTAAATTATTTTAATGCCCATAAAAAGATGTTTACTGACCAAGCAAATGCATTCCTTTTGTCTGGGCATATGGTTAGCGTTCATTTAAGGGTAGTAATTTCAGTGCTGAATTAGGATGCTGTATTTCATGCCCGGGGCCAGGCTGAATACCAGCATTTTCACTGTGAGTCTGTGGATAAGTAAGGGGGCAGCACATTAAAAGCGCAAGCACCCTGTGATTCCCTGGGGGTTTTGTCCTCTCTAACTCCAAATGCTATATAATACACCATGTCCTCTTATTTACTCTGGAGAAGAAAAAATTAGTAGAAAAATCTAAATTTGGAGCAGCAAAACTGAAGCCCAGAGTCATGAATTAATTTCTTCCAGGGCGTACATGCAGCCAGTGGGAGATCTGAGAAGAAACCAGAGTCTTTACCCTTGCTAGTCACATTTGAGAAGCTGTTTCCCTCCTCTTCTTCCAAAGCTTAACTTCTTCTTCCTTTCTTTTCAGTGTCTTTTTCCCTGCTATCTGACTGCTTTGCTCTTCTACTCAGAGGTTCAGTCTCCTCCTCATCCCATGCTCCTTTCTCCTCCTGCAGTATCTGCATAGCCCCCCACTCCCTCAGCCACGGAAACTCGTCAGAGTTCAACCTGCCCTTCCCCAGGAAGGAGCAGCATCTCTGCCTCCCCTGCTGCCTGAAAGGGCAGTGCAAGCAGGAAAGTAATAATAATGAAATGGATGTGAAGTAAAAGATTTGGTGGACCTGCCTCAAGCTCTGATGGTTGCATCATGCAGCTCAACCAGGCAGGTGAAAGAGCAGCTCTGATCTGTTTGGTAGGAGGGGAACACAGAACTGATCATGATCAAGCAGCCTTTGGGTGGACAAGCCATAGTTACTCTCACTGGAACATGACGTCTTCAAAGAAACAATATAGGGTTCAGAGCCATGTCTTGCAGAGGCCCTCAGCAAGGTCTTGCCTCCCAGTGGTGCAGCTATCCCAGCAAAAGAGCTGGCTCAGCGTGACTGCACTCCTCTAAGGCACTTCCAGCACGTCCTACAGAAACCAGTCATTCATTGCACTGACCCAATATGTTTTGTGAAATCAAATTGAGAAAGAGAGGAGTTGAGAGAGGGGAGCAGTTGTCATCCCCTCCATAAGACACAGGAACTTTTCTCAGACTATGAATGAAAAAGTAACATTCAGGAACTATGCAGACTCTTACGCATTCAAACAGATATTATCGAGCACTATTCAAGCCACAAAGGTTTATTTAACCAAAAAACAGTGAGTGTCTAGGAACCCAAAAACACAGGGTTTGAAAGTTTTCAAGGGCGCTGAGTTAAATTCAGAATAATGCCCTATGAAGGCTAACTGCTGTGCTATTCACAGAAGTCCACTGCGAGCAGAAATGTTCATGTGAGCAAACGTTACTCTGCAATGCTCAAGCTTTAATGTCAAAATCAGTCCAAGAGTCACTCAGCCACCTGAACAAAAGGCAAGGTTTTGCTACAAGTCCCCATTCTTCAAAACAAGTTTTATTGCGACAAGCAAGACTTGGTGGGGTACTGTCGGCAACAGTAGCCAAGTGGCCCATGATCCTTGAAGGGCCAGATTTCTGTCCCCGTGTTGAGCCAGCTCTCAAACCCACTTTGCAAAGGAAACTTCCAGTTGGAGTGAGTGTGAACCTACTTGCTTGGCAGCTGGCGCTGTTCAAGTAAGTGTCTGGGAGTAAAGGAATTCAATAATACAAAAAAGTTTTTGGATCTTAATCAAATCCTGTTGACTCTTCTCTCAAATTATTCAGCAGACTGCAATATTTACAGTACCTTGTTTTAAGAAAATTGTGCAAACTGTATGACTTTGTCAGATAAATAATTCACAGTGAGTAATATGACCCTGCCGTCGTTCATAAATACAGCTCCCAACCCAGTTATTTCTCCTGTTGTCTAACTACTGCTTCTGTAAGCCCAGACTTTAAAGAAGCTCTAGGCTTCAGCAAAAATAACATAGCCATTTCAGTCGACTAGGCTCTGCAGTGTCACAACTGCTTTGCCAGTGAATCTCAGAGCGCTTTACAAAGAGGGTTAGGATTGTTACCTTCATTTGATTGGATAAGGCAGCAGAGCCACAGTCTTATCCAAAGATGAACAGTGGCCAGTGATGGAGACAGGCACACAATGCTAGTCAAAGATGTTCAGTCCTGTACTGAAATCCATACGTCTCTTTTTAAGATGCAGCTGGCAGCTCTGCCCCTTTGGCAAACACCCGTTTCTGTTTTCAGGAGTCTGAGCTGCTATTACATTAAGCTGTCAGGTTGGAACTGGAGTCCCACAGGAGGATGTCTGGGGAGCCTAGCATCCACTGAGACTAATGTTCATGATGCTCTGGCCACCTCAGAGAGACCTTGACCCCATTTGAAGACATTCAAGTCAGAGAGGTGCACAGAGCCTGAATCCAGGAGGTACTGTACCTGGAGATACCCTTGCAGTGGCATACACCAGAAACCAAGCAGACAGCTGGCATTTGGAAAAAGAGGCCAGATCCATCATAAGCTTTGCTTTGGATTGTTCAAGCTCTAGACTAGACTAGTGCCAGAAAAAGTAATGTTAATATTACAAGGAAAACCACAGGAAATGGGGTGTTAATGGCTAAAACACAGGTCTTACCAAATTGAGAAAGGAGAAGCAAGGAAGCAGAGAGAAAAAGAAACTGTGAGTGCATAGTCTTTGCAGGAGGGGTATAAACACAGCCAAACCTTTAAAAGCTTCATTTATGTACATTATCAAAAGAATGTAACATGGGAAAATGGAATTTTCCCCTCTGAGGGGAGAAGTCTTTGGGAAAGTGGTTGATGCCAAATGTTCTTACTGTGCTTGATACAAGGTTTTGGCAGGTATCACTACACAAATGGAGCACACATTTGTGCCCATTTAACACAGGAGAAAACACCTCTTCTCCATGGGGTTCGAAAGTCCAATGGCTTTGATGATTTGAATGAATGCATTTGTTTTTGATGGTGTAAAGTATGCAAACCTTTACATAAACAAAGTTTTGATCAGAAGGAAACTAGCAGGGGTGGAGGCTCTGCACAAGACTGAGAAGAACCAAAAGATGACAAATTAAAAATATACTTTGTGTGTAACGGAAATAACATTCCTAGGAAAAAAATGAACACAGCAAAATGGCAAGAGAGGTACCAGGCCTAAGACCATCACACTCTAGGTACACCAGTAGAGACGGGTAAAAAAATGGACAAGCATCCCTCAAAATACTGAATGAGGAAAGGAAATTTATGCTTAACCCAGCTACTTGACTTGAAAGCGTGTCTGCAGATAGGACCATAAGATGCTCATCACATTAAAAGGTGTGAGGTGATTAACCAGGGGACTTACTGAAGTAGTTCAGCCCTGAGCTACTAAGACAATAAGTAAAAAAATGAGAAGACCTTGGACTCTTCCATGAGGATTATAGATGAAGGTTCTTCTAAGAGCGTGAGTTTATGTCACATGGATGCTAATAAAAATATCAGCCTGTTGTAACAGAGAACAAGGTTTTGACTATGGTACTTGGGTGTCAAAGGTTTTGTCTTTATTTACTGGAGGCTCATGATAGCTGGAAAGGACATTGCTCCGCTCACTGCCACTGCTGAAAGGAGTATGGCAAACTTGTCCTGGGAACAGCCAAAATTTTTTCTTTTTATTAAGAGAGAGCAATTTTATGTCAAATAAAAACCTAGAAGAGAGATCATAGTCAGAAACACCGCCTCTAGAGCAATAGTATGAAATCTAACAGTGCAAAGACCAGAGGTGGGTGACATTGCAGTGACCTCCAGTGAAGGGAGCAGCTCCCTTCTCCTGCATGGATTACAGTACAGGCCAAGGCAAAAGAGAGAGATCTTCAAGTTACAAGAAAAATTGCCCTTTCCTCCCCAGTGAGGGAGATCAGTCAGGCATCTTTGGGGTGCTCTTTTGTTAAAGATTTTCACAAGGACATGTGACTTGCCCTGCTTTTTACACCTCAAGCCCCAGCCCTGGGAACTGACCCACTCCAAGCTCTGCACCTGCAGAGTCCACCTCCTGGCATGGAGTATGGGGGGCCTGAGTGCCTCCCCGTACAGCTGAACAACCCTCATCCCTGGAGAGGGTTAGCAGGGGGCAGCACCACTAAACAAGGGACTGCTCTGCGCTCTACCTGTACTAAACATGGCACTCTCACTCTCTGCAGATAACCACAGGCTGCACTGGTGATCTGGAGTTTTAAACAGATTGCACTGAAGTCCCAGACACGCAGCTGCAAGTCCTCTCCCAGCATAATGGGACAGTGAGTGAAACTATCAATGTCATAAAGCACCAGTGGGCAACGGTGGGAGAGAGGTAAGCAGATCGATATTTAGTACTTACAAAATAACAAGAGGGGCATATGGGCTGTCAGCGGTAAACACTTTTTTGAAAAGAAATGAGAAATCAGGATTGCCTACGCTGTTAGAAAGTGAGCTCAGGGGCCTCAGGAACTTGCTGGTGCATGAGAAAATGGCCTCAAGTTGCACCAGGGAAGGGTTTAGATTGGATATTAGGAAAAAATTCTTCACCAAAAGAGTTATTAAGCACTGGAATGAGCTGCCCAGGGAAGTGGTTGAGCCAACATCCCTGGAGGTATTTTAAAGATGTTTGGATGTGGCACTTAGGGACATGGCTTAGTGGTGGACTTGGAAGTGTTAGGTTTATAGTTGGTCTCAGTAATCTTCAAGGTGTTTTCCAACCTAAATGATTCTATGAAGAAATACTTAAGGAGAAGCCAAATATAAAGCACAATGGGGCATCCTGAAAGCTGCTGCCAAGTGTGGAAGTGATGCTGTAGGTACCTATCTGTACATGGAACTGAAGGTGGTTCTGCAGGCATGTGAAATCAACACCTCAAGCACCTTATCCAGACCTCAGGCAGGAGGAAGATGAGGAATGTGCCTATGGCTTTTTTGACCAGAAAGGATACCTGTAGCAGCCTGAGCTCCCCACAGCTCTAAATAGTTTGGCTTCTACCTGGTGCTCATGGGGCCACTCTCTGAAGACAAGGAGTAGCCAGAACCTCACGTGTAAATTGGATTATCATGGTTATTTTAATTAACAAGCAAATTACAAGCTTTTTCTATCCTTCCAAATCTCAATACCATTTGCTAAATACCATTAGTACAACGAAGTTTTGCTGGGAAAGGACAAGGTAGGGAATTGTGTATTTACAAGTCTCGGGCATAACCTAGTTGGACTGAGCACTGTATTACACAGTGGGCATTTGAAAGCCAGGCACTAAAAGAAATTGTCTCTCTCAAACTTAATGGCCTCAAGGGCTTTTTGACCAAACACAGAAATGTCAAGTGAATTATAGGAAATCTTTCTTATTGCGCAGTCTGTGCCCATACTTTTAGGGTCTACTTGCTTCTCTCGGTTTTCCCTAAAGGAAAGGCTGCAATACATTCAAAAGAGACGTGCCCTTTGAGAAAAGCTGATGCCCAGAGGCAGCACAGCTGTTTCTTCATGCAGGTATCCCACCAAATATGTAGATCCCTAAACAATCATCATGGCTTGGCTTCGCCGACGAAGATTTGGGAAGGGCTTTAAACGTGAGTACACCCTTCAAGCCTGCACGGTGGATTTTTTAGGTGAGGCGCAGCGTGCGCGAGACTGGCCCCACCCTTAACACCTGAGGTTCATCTGCCAGGGCCTAGCGAGCTTGGACGGTGACAGCGAAGTCCTCAGGTCGTAGGTTTGGTTAGAGTATCCTTCTCTTAGATGGATGGCCTTACAGGGCTAAACGAGCTCCATCTGCCCGGGTTTGGAGTTAGAGTTGTCCTTCTCCTAGGATGGTTGCCCGAAGGCTAGTGAGCCCATCCTGCCCGTGGACACACTTTGTCTGATTCTTCAGTTGAGACCTGTCTGGCTTGGGAGACCCTACCGGAGGCATATGCCACCACCAGCATAGCTCTCAACTTCACAAGGGCACGCAAGCTCTTTCCCCACGGCAAGGGGGTGCCCGTGAAAGAGTCCCTAAACAATAAAGGAACACTAAATACCTCCAGATCTGGCCTGATCTGGCCAGAGAAAGTCTCCAGCTCCTTTATGGCAGTCAATCACTGCAAGTCTATTTTATTACTTCCTGCTACAAAGAATACTTCCACTAACTTAAGTCTTCCTTGACAGGACAATTGTTCGTCCATCACTGAAACATCAGTTGAGGTTTCAACATAGTTGAGGTTTCTATCACTGGAAGATGTGTCTCTGAATTTGTGGTTTTCTACAGACGTTTGTAGAGCCGAAAGGCTCCATGTCTCTGTCACGCAGGAGTGGGATGTATCAAAGTCTGTTTCCCACAAATGCCACCACACTCTCGCAGCACACACACACATGGAAATGAAGCAGCTTCTTTAGTCGCAGCTGTTTTCCCTTACACAAACAGCAAAGTATGAGACAAAAAGGAGTCCTGGAGTGTTATACCATTTTCACATGGATGATCTGAAAACACAGATGAGCTTTCTTGATTGAAAAAGTAAAGAAGTTTATTTTCTGTTTGCAGTTGCTTTGAAGGAAATTTGTAGCATGGGAGGAACCGTATCCGAAGCCATAGCAGACAGGAGTGCTAGGCTGAGAAAACAAGTGTGTGTTCCTGTCCCTGTGAAGTCATGAGTGGGCACAGATGTTAAGCCTTCCCTTTCCCTTCCTCTTTATATCCCTTCTTCCCCTGTCAGCCCTGCCTTAAGAAAGCAAGAAGATAATTTGCTGAAAGAAAGGAAGGTGCATTTCCCCCCTTTGTTTGGGTATAATGGCACATTTCTCTTTTATCCTTTGAAATATAGATTTGTTCCATGGAATCCATGGAGATTAAGAACCAGGAAATACCACCCCATGATGACAGCTGATGGCTGTGTGTGCCCATCTCTGCTAGGCTCGAGCCTACACTGATGCTTCATGTGTGGGCAAAGGCAGCAAGACTGCGCTCTGCAAGCGGATAGTAGCTTTACTTCTGCAAGAGATGCCATTTAAATCAATGTTAAAGACCACTTTCTGGTAGCTAGTTTGTGTGTGTATAAAAAATATAACAAACCAAATAAAATTCTTGGTGTCCAGTGCGAAGTTACTGGATCTCTGACTTGCTGGCATTTGCTTTTGGACTGAAGAGGGAAACATCTCCGTAAAGTTTCCATTGATCTATAAAGCAGAAACATCTGCTGGAAGTGTTGTCCCAGGCCATCTCCAACTGCAGTCAGCAGGAGGCGAGCCTGTGGTTAATAAGCTTTCTCTCTCCCTTCCACAGTAGATGTCATTGCAATGAGTACAAAGCACAATAAGAAAGTTTACAGGATACAGGCTAACTCAGCCAGAAAATACAAAACACAAACATGGAAAAAAAGCATCACTGAGAACACTGTCAACAGCTTTCAGATTAGCGGTGTACTCCTGCCAAAGCAAAAACAGAACCACTGGACCAGGTATCCAGAACCAGCCCTGGGACTTTCCTCCATTGAAAATGCCATAAGGACCATTTTAAAGCTCTCTTCTGCAATCCTGTATGAAAGTGCTTGCAAGGCTGGGATTTACTCAGTAAAATGTTGTCCTCTCTGGGAGGATTTTTTGAGCATTTAATTCAATTTGCAGTGTAATACCCAGCCCGAGATTTTTAATTTCATTAGTGATGCTAATCAGTACGCACTTCCAGTGTGGCCAACAGCATCCCACAGGTACCAGAGAAGTGGAAACCCCTCAGCACAGAGATGAACCTGGGATTCACTGCTGGCAGTGATACTAAAGAAGTTGAGCAAAGTTTGTGTTCCTCTGGGCAAAGTTCATATTCCCCCAGGCTGCTTTTCACCACAAGATTTGTGGCTGTTTCCGCCTACAAGAAACATTCCAGCTTAGACAACTCCCCGGTGAGACCAATGCCGCTTCTCCACCGCGGCCATCAGCCTCAACACTGGGCTTCAGTGGAGCCCCCACTGAACCCACCAAGCCACCCACCACAGCCTCCTGCACCCTGCACCAGTGAGCACCTACTGCTTCACTTTCCCTGCCTTTGGAAAAACAGGGGCGGCAAAGAGAGGGTCAGCAGTCAACGGGCCCCAGACCAACTTGTGAAAAAGGCTTTTTTTCTGCACTGGAGGGACCTGCTGGCACAGCCCGCTGGCTGGCGCATCCTGCTGCCTGCAGAGGCTGAGGCTGGTGCTCAGTGCTTGGGGAGGTCTTGGTTTGGACGACCACTCTGAGGCAAGCCCCAGCAAGGTTGGCCAGTGGCACAGCCAGTGGTGCCACCCCCAAGGGCTGCCAGGACCTCCTGAGGCTCTGCCACCCGCAGTGCCCTGACGCCTCTAGGTCCTTAACAGCATCTGGGTAAGCATCCAGCAAATGTCACCACTACAGACATAGCCAGTGCTTCTGTGAGGCTTAGCATCATTTCCCTTCTCCTGGGGAACCGAAAGTTAGCTGGTACGGAGAACAGCCTTTTTAATAGACGGAACAACAAGACTCTTCTTATTATGCCGTGCTGGTTATAGCATGTCACTCTGTCATCACCCTATCATTGCTCTGCTGCGCACACCACTTACTATAACTTTAATGGTGTTACACTTACCAAGGTTATAATTACACATTATAGTGCGGCTTTGCTACGCTGAAAGAGGACTAAACGTACAATTACACAGCTCATAAATAGAAGGATGCTTTACTACTGCATAAACGCACATGCCCACATAAAACCTTTCATTTCGGTTGCAAATAGATCATAGAGATTTTACAAGGATGTTATTCTGACTGTGGCAATTGTTAGCACCACCTCTTGGTGAAAACCTCCAACTGCACGGGATTTTTCCTGGCAACGCTTCCCTTTACAGTTCCTGCAAACCCATTCATTTAACTTGAAAAGCATAATGAAAAAAGGATTTGCTGGTTGTTGTTATTATTATTGTTGTTCCAAATATATAAAGATAAATATCTGAACCTACACGTATCTCTTTAAATTATTGTAGTATTTAGAAGCACTCACTGACCCCTAATAGTCAAAGACATAGTCAAGTGAAAAAGCATGTGTGCCAAATTCAGTGACCCCTCAAAACTTTAAGATTAGAGCTAAAGAGAAAAACGTATGGCAAATACAAACAACTAAGATTAACAGTCACTGTGACAAAATGAGAACTAAGCACTTTCTTTCCAAAGCACCCCTCATTCGAGGCATAAATACCAACCAAAGGGGATCGGAGGGCAAACTAAACTCATCTCCAATCCCCAGAGGTTTTCTGAGAGCAACATGCTGCGTGTTGTTGATGTGAAAATTCACAATGCAACTAGACTCTACCAAGAGGATCTCCCACACATTCAAAGATTTTTAACAACCAGTAGTTTGCCATATTGAATGGCAATTGGTTTTTCTTAGCCATTCTCTTGCCTAACAGCATTCAGTTGGGGTGATCCATATCTGAGGTTGCATGACCACACAAAACATTATTCCTCAAACTGCCTTGCCAATAAAACCACGTACATTCCACCACAGGTGTTCAACAGTGTCCTTGCTGTTGTGAGACCAGCAGCAGCACCAGCTGGGAAGGCCTCTGTGACCAGCTCTAGCAGAACTGTGCTGGGGTCATGAAGGACGAGCTGGTACGAGGGCAGGGGGCAGGGTCTGCAGGTGTGGGCGCAGAGGATCTCAGCAGCACCAAAAGCTCCAGTCCTGGAGGACAGCACTAAGATTTCCAGTGAAGGGGAGCCATTCCCCTTAGGTCTTTTCATGAAAAGCCCAAGGGCAAGCCAGGCGGAGGTATCTGGGCAACAATCTCAAGTGACAACTCCAGTCATCCTATGGCTGTGTGTCTAACATCCACAGGTTTTATAGGACTCAGTTATATTGCATTGTTTATCAAGTGACTATGCTGGCCAGATGTTGAGCTCTCTGTCTACTTGCACCGATTTAGTGATACAACGTCTTCAGTCTCATTTATGGAGGAAAGACCAAAGAGAGGAAAAGGGACAGAAGGATGGAAGGAAAGAGAAAGAAAGGGAGAAAGGGGGAAAGGGGGAAAGGAGGAAAGAGGGAGAGAGAGAGAAAGAGAGAAAGAAAGAGAGAGAAAGACAGAAAGACAGAAAGACAGAAAGAAAATTACTCATTCTTTTCTGTCCATTTAACATTCAATTTTAATTGAGCAGAATAGGCAAACAGAAATGAATGATTGATGGTTTTGGAAATGTATAAAACATGAAAAGTATGCACTTCTCTTAAAGTAGCTTTTAAATTACTTACAGCACACTGTACTCAGACTTGTTTACTGTGGTGTTCAGAGTCCTGTGTTCTACAAGGGACATGAGTTTCAGGAATGGAAAGGGGCCACTATGACCTTTTCCTTCCTTCTTTTTCTCACATTAAAATAAAAAAAAAAAAAAAGGAGGAAAAGATCTCAGTGTCTCTTAGCTAAGATCTCCTAGCTTTCCCTGTGTTTTCTAGTGTTATATTCCTATGTGTATTACTCCAGGAAGGAAATTCACATATGTTATATTTTCTACTTGGCTACAGTAATTTCATCTTTCTCTCTCTTGGTTCTAGCAACAAAAGCATCTCAGTTTGTAGGCTCACACAGGCAGAATTATCAAGAATATAAACATATACATCCACCCAAGTAAATCCTGATCATGGATATGGTTATGGACAGGAACACACACATGCATAGATATGGTCAACTTCCACCTCCTGTATTCATCAAGAAGTCTAACTGGAAGCACTTAACAGAGGGATATGAATAAAGTGTGCAGGATGTAGGTCTGGAACTTGAAGGTAGAAGAAAATTTCAGTTCTGAGGGTCAAACAAGTTTGTGATGCCTTTTGTATAATACTAGCCACTTAAGACAACATTTTTAGGAATGATTTTCAATACTAATTGCTTTAAAATGAGACTGAGACCTGATCTTTTTAAAGGGGCATGATGATTTCTCAAAACCAGACCCCTTGCTCTGAGCGAGTAAAATGCAGGACAATCAATATTTGCACAGGGTAAATCAACAGGAGGAAATGGAAGAAATTCTACAGTAATTTTTTGCAACATGAATTAATTGTTTGCCAGGGAAAACAAAGAGAAAATGCACACTCATTTGAGGGCCTCATGCCTTGGCTAACTATTAGCTGACAGCAATGAAGACTCTTTGTGAGCCTTCACACCTTCATTTTCTGCTATGGTGGGCCAGGTTTCTAGTGGAAGAAGGACATCTCCAGGGGGACACCGGAGAGCTTCAGTCAACAGAGGCCTTGAGACCACACTGGTGGTATCCACTCCAGCAGAAATAGACGGAAATAGATTGGGCAACAAAAGCTGAGTATGGTCCTCTCAGATTTTTAGAGATTTGAGCAGGACAATATATAGGTTGAAAGCAGTCTCCTGGATCTGAAAGCAAAGGAGAAACAAGAAAAAAGTCTGTGAGGTGAGGCACAGGACAGCATTCAGAAAGAAGAAGTGGGAAAGAACCGGTTAAAACCAAATAAGGAGTGACTGGGTCACATACACTCATGGATGAAGATACAGGCCAGTAAGACCTGTAGTAATTTGCAATGTTACAGGAGACCTAGGGCTCTGTGTTTGTTCCCAGAGGTTCAAAAATTTCAGTCAGACACGTCAATGGCATTGTTATACTGGCCAAAAGAAAACAACACAAAAGCACCGGAGGAAAGAAGACCACTAAGCTCATCTCCCCACTACACAACACAATACAGCTCCTTACAGTGTCTAGAGGGTCACAACACGTTCAGTTCTGTGCTTCGCAAGCAAAGAGCAGGAGCAGGCAGTTCAAGCCCTGTCAGTATTGCAGAAGAAAGAGCCAAACCCGCTGAACGGTGTTTACCAGCGGTTATAAGTCCTTAACAAAAATGGACGAGTCAGCATATATCCTTTGACCTAAATCAATGAAACAAAGTGCTTGAGAGAAGCACTGTCCTATCCACAGTGGACGACATCTTTCCGAGATGAATGCCCAAGTTTTTTCCCCTTTTAGATGCCGCAAATGGTTTTTGGCAGATGCTTCTACACCCAGATGGCGCCAAGTTAACTACTTTTATTATGCCTTTTGGATGGTAATCTTTCCGCAGACTTCCTTTTGGCATCGCTACTGCACCCCGTATATTCCAAAGGAAATGACAAGGCTACTGCAGCACCTGGAAAGGGATAGTTGCTTGTACAGACAAAGTCCTGGGATATTGCCCTTAAGAAGAGAAACATGATAAAAGCTGGTCTAGATTTCCAGAGACACTTGGTATTCAGCTCTAAAACGCAATAAACATTGGGCTACATCAAAACTAGCTGAACTATTGAGACAATATGCACAAAATCCAGGCATAAGGGCAGACTGAAAAAAGGTAAATTGGCCTAAGAACGTAATAAATTAATGCAAACTCCTGAATATATGTCAAAGTGAAATGAATGCTGAGTTAGGAATGGCAATAATATATCCTTGGAATGAACTCCTGGAAAATAAAAGCACCTGATATTTGAACATAGTATGAGAATATGTTTTCAACTGAGTGGAAGCCCTACCTGAAGCACACCAGTGCTCCCTTCCCGTAACCACTCGCAGCTGCCTGCTATAACTGCATTGCAGGTTACTGAATTAGTGCAATCTGGTCAGACCAGCTACATGCTGCTCCTGGACGTTTGCTGGTGATATAAATCACTCTCTGCAGACTGAGGAGTGTCTCATTGTAAAAGAAGCATGTGAAATATGTATAAAAAAAAGCTCTTCCAGAGAGTCATTTCAACTTTTGACTGACCACAAACCACTAGTCCCTCTGATAAATAGGAAAGGCTTGGATCGTGTGCCAGTGACTTGTCAAGCGCTACTTAGGGCTTAATTAGGTACAATCCACAGACACAGTACAGTATTGCGCCTGGCACAGCCTTGGTGGTTGGTGGCACCCTGTCTAGTTACCTCGTGAATGTCACAGATGTATGAATATTGCCAACTGCTAAGGAAATTAAAGCTTTATGAGAGAGGTCTGCAAGCCTGAAAACTAATGTCTGATTTGTAATTATAACACATCTGACTGACTACTACCAAATATGTGGAGCTGCAATATTAAAGTGTGGGAAAAGTGACTGCCTTAAGTACATTAGAGACATACCAATAATAACTGGACTCCTATTCCAGAAAGCAGCAGCATTTTGGAGCCAACATGGATATCCCAGCAAAAATATCCCAATGGTACTTCATTAGTGAGAATTATGAAGAAGCCAAGACATCCATTTAGTGGTCTGCCACTGGTAGAAGACATCCTACTTACTCTAGCTATGCCTGTATGTAGTTGCCTGTAAAACCAAGGGCTACTGCAGTCTCCTTCTAACGGCTGAGATACCTGCCTCACTCATGTAAGTTAGGCACACCAGTGACCTCCTGACCCAGTCCTTACCCACAGGGACTCTGCTGTGCTATGGCAGTAGCACTGGAGCATGTAGTGCAGCAACACAACTACTTGCCATTTATTTGGGATTCTCTTGGTTAGGTTATTATCCTTAACACAATGACTTCTAAACTGGAATGCCTTACTCAAATGTTTTAAGGCGTAAGCTCTCCAGCAATGCATTTTACATCTCTGTTTGACACTTTCTCTCCCCTTTTCCTCTCCTGGAATTCTTGCTTTCAGCAACCACATCCCTGGTTTTTGATTCCTGGAAAAATTTCTCCTTTCTCATAGTGTCTTGCTCGATCAGTTATGTTGACATGCCAAAAGCTTCCCACCGAGATCTTCTCGGCTTTTTTGGCATCCCATTTAGCCACATCTGGTATTTTATAAAGCTATCCATAATACTATAAGTCTTGTGCCAGTAGCTTGTCCTCTTCATATGCAGACCATATCTCTCAGAAATTTATCCCCAAATGGGTGTCTTCTCTTCTACATTAGCTCCTCCAGCCCCGAACAACCAGCTGTCTGAAAGCTCTACATTTTTCTGAAAACATAAATTGCCAAGTCCCAAAACATGTAACAACTTTATACATAACAAATTTCATGACCAGAAAGCAACAGACTCGTAACTTGACTCATAACAGTGAAAATGACACAAGAAACCTTCCTTTCCCCATTCTGTTGCAGCTTAAGTAGCATCCAGAAACTTGCTAATGACTGATGCCCGCAGAAACAGGAATTGATGCTGTTTGTCAATGAGTTATCAGGATTACTTTGTATTTATGTTAAAGCAAGCTTCTATTTGTAGACCTTAAAGCGATACTGCACACCATTCCCTTACAATCTGAAGAAAAACCCAACAATCTCTGTGTCTCAGATTATATGCAATCCTTTGTCTACATCATAAAATTTTGCCTTGAAAGACTGATGAAAACTACAAGACAGGGATAAAAGAGGGATCCCAGAACAGAGGAACACCATCACAGGGCCATCTTTTACCATATTCAGCAATAATACAAATTATACAAATTATCGTAATATATAGAAGGCAATTGGATATGATCATCACCATCTGCTCTTATTCAAAATAAGATAAAAAAATACATTAATTGGCTACTTAATGTTCACACTCCTTCTAAATTTCTTCTCATAGATAGTCTCATTTCATGTGCCTTTCATGCTGATAGTTTCTGATCCTGTAATTTCTGTTCAGCCTGCTAGAGCTAGGTTGAACCAAGGCGCCAGTAGCAGCTACTCAAAACTAGTAAAATACTACTACCTTTACTCTTATCCTATCCTCTCTATAATGGTTATTATATACTATCCCCTATATTATCTCACACTGCATTTTGACCTACCAGAAAAACTGTTCATAGGTCTCCTCAACTGCCAGAGTGACAGGTCTATGACTTGTGAGACCTTACAGCAAAAGTGATTTTTTCCCCCTGTTGTCACTATTAAAAGCAAAATCGGGTACGTTTTCTGGCCAAATGTCACAATCAAAGAAAACTACCATCTCAACCCCCCCAAACCCCCCGAACACCTACCCCCAAAGCAAGCAGCTCATAGTCTTATGACTGAATTATCATTAAAAAATCACAAACATAAAGAAAAAATGCACCAGATTTTTGAAAAAGATCAGCAGAAAGAGGGCTCCCAGCCTTTGTCAGAAATTGCTCAACAGTAAAGCAGCTCAAGCTCTGGGAAGCAAAAGTCTGTCTCCATGCATGTGCAGAGCTACTTGTATTTTAAGATACTGAAAGACTGAAGCGTCCAACTTACACCTGGGCTTCTCTAGCAATCAGGAAATAGATCTTTCCTTACCTGTCTCTTGGAAGGAGAAAGAGGATTCTTTTCGCGGGGGGTGGTTAAGCACAGGAACTCAGCAGAATCCCTGATCTCAGAGAGATGCAAAGCTTCAAGGCCTTGGGCAACCTCATCTAACTGTGGTCAGCTCTGCTTTCAGCATGGGGTTGGACCAGATGACCTCCAAACAGACTTTCAGCCTATGTTTTTCTATAGTTTGATCATTCTCATCACTAAATTAAAAACTAAATATTCCACCAATGGAGGAGGTTTCTTCCTTGATAAACTGCACCTCTGCTTTTAACATATTGAGATAATGACATGCTAGCTATCAACGATTTCTGTTTTGCTTACAGGAAAACATTTCTACTTATCCAAAAATGCTGTTGCCATAATTTTAGCATCTGTGTGCTATTTGGATGGGTTTTATCATTGGAACTGTGATAAATACCAGTGCTTGCTTCATCAAAACCTTAAATTAAGTTGTAAAGATATGTTCATTCCTACATTCCCCTGCACATTGCTTCCTTGTTTCACAGGTGGGAGACACAGGAGGCATAAAGGAAACCTGTGGAGTGGTCAGCAGGTGAACCTTTTCTCTTGAATCTCAATCTGTTCCTTTCAACAGAAATCCACCCTTTGGTCCTAGTTATAGACTCTATGGGCAACTTCTTTCAGTACGTAAGAGTACTGCTAGAGCAGCTGATCCAAAGTATTCTATGGCAAAAATATACTGTCATCCAAACAGCTCCTTAGGCACAGCTTAGTTCATGCTTTTTATAAACACATTTTGAAATAGGACACAACTGTACGCATTTACTTTGTTTGTTGCTTTATAAAGACACACTTGTGAAGGAAGAACATCACTTTCATTACAGACCACTGGAGGAGCCAGATCTCCTATCTGTGGGAGGCAAGGATGAGACTGAAGACACAGACAGCATCAGGCATACACTGACCCTGGGGACTGCACCAAAGCATCCAAACTGTGCACTCGCTCTGCTTCCAGACGTTCAGCGCTGGCACATCAACAGGGAAGAGCTGAGCTGCTGTGCCAAGCACCTTACTCCTTTCCTGCCTCTTCCCATATGGTCTCTTGTCCCCATGGCACACATCCTGAATCTCACAGACCACAGTGACCTCCTCTTATCTGTAGAATTTATGGAACTTTCTGGTTTTTTGTGGCCAGCCATTATTTTTGTTTGAGCCTTGCAGCAGTTGCTAATAACCTCAGCATTACCTTTTCCCAGCTGTCGCACAAGCTATATGCTCTAAAATTTATCCATTTCAACAAGAAGGATACCACAAGGACACAGATGTTGAGCAAGCATCCAACTGCTTATCTCTCTACTGGACTACCGAGGTTGGTTTTTGCTTAACTGCCAAAAGGAGAACACAAAACTGCTTGCCAGATCCTGCTCACTTTCTGTGCAAGGTTCTCTTCATCTGTCAGAGACTGCTAAGCTCCAGTCAGCATAGGGTGGAAGAAACTGGCCCTTCTCTTCGAACTTCATTACTCCTTGGGGGTATGTATGTGTGTCCCACTCCCAAGTGTGTCACATCATGTGTAACACCACTGACCATTGATATACTCACTCAGGTGAAATGCCAGTGCTCAAAACCAGAAAAGTCCCTAACTACCCTTGCAACAGTGGAAGCCAAGTTCCCAAATACGTGCAAGGCAAAGAGGGGGGTTTCCAAGGGCAAGAACGGCAGTCATGGTCCCGACTGGCTGTTGTGCTTGAAAAAATCTGTCTTGCACGTGTGAGCAGCTGTGGCAGGGCATGATCTCCCTCCGGGGACATCCTCTCTTTGCATTGTTTTCCCTTTTTATGAGTACAAGTGTTGGGTAGCCGCCTGCAACTGTCGCTCTGTAGAAAGACATGAAATACAGTGTTATTAATAAAAGAAAAAAGTAACTCACACAATAGCAAGATTTAGTTAGGGTTCTGAAAAAGGAAGAGCAAAGAATTCCTCCCCACATCTCTAAGGCATTCTGGGGTGAATATTTAGCTCATATAGCTGTAAGGAGCTTGGCAACATATGCCTAATTTCCAGTGGGACAGGCAGAAGGGCCAGTAAGAAGGGATGCTGACAGGCTAGGAGTGGAGTAGCAATGTGGTATTTTAACAAATATGAAAAGTGTTGCTCTACATTTGAGAGCAGCTTTGTTAATGCAGTTGCGTTTCTCAGGCCACATAGCTGAACCGTCAGTGGGTTTGGCTGTGTCACCTTGGTATAAGCAAAGCTTGATGAGATGTGAGTAATTTTAAAAAGAAAGCATTTCTGTGGGTTTGAGTCTCTGTTTTGTGGTCATTGCCTTGGAAGGAATGTTAGTCATTTTGGGCTTTTGCACTTGTATTTAAAAAAAGGGGGGAAAAAAGGGTGGGAGATACAGAAGGTTTTAGTGATGGTTACAAGCTCGCTGGGGGCCCACAGCCAGAGTCTTGCCAACCCACAGGGACACCTGGCCTGCCGGCAACCAGCTGCGTGGGAGAAAGGGGCTTACCCCAGGGCTTGGCGCTGGCTGCCCTCCCCTCCCACCCCCTCACAGCCAGGACCTGAGCCAAGGGTGAAGCGAGCGTGCCTCCACTCACCTCCCATGCCTGAAGGGGCCCAGGAGAACATACACTTGCTGCCCCCACCCTGCATCTAGGGCAGGCAGTCTCCCTCCCATGCACACCTGGGTGCCAGGGACTGGTAGGATGAGCAGGAGACAGTAGAAATCAGCCAGTGCACAGCAGTGAGATGAGCGCTTAAGGTCTAACCAACATCTACACCCTTTTGAAGGCAGACACCTATGTCAATCTAGGTTCCATTTCCATTCTTCCCCCTCTTAGAGCTGGTCCATAGACTGGTCTGGTACAATCCACTTTTACTCAGAAGCACTGACCACTGAGCAGGATGGGGACACTCGTCGTTCCTCAGCCCAAATGAAAGTATTCCTCTGCCTCGCTGTAGATGCATCTGCCCCAGGGTTAAGGGCCTTTCAGCATCTCTCTGGCCATATCTGGCAGAAACTCTCCTTTGAGCTTGCAGAAGTCTGCCAGATCCAAAGTGTTTCAAGAGCCTGGGTACCTTGGACCCTGAAAGAATCATGGGGAAGTTTCTAACAAAATTTTGATTTTCTGAAAAACTTCCAACCAAATCTAAATGTCAGCTGTGTAGCTGTGAGTTGAGAAAATGGCAACAAAAATCAGCATGGTCTTACTCGGTTTGTTATTATAGCTCAGTTACACTTATCTGCTCTAAGAAAATCTTTACCTCTGTAAAAATTCTTGATCGAGAAGAAGCTGCCTCTATCCCCTGCTCCCCAAATGCAGTGTAAGCTTTGTAGCTAACTAGGAATGGGATCTGCACCATGTATTATGCCATTTGCTACATTCCAGAAATAATTTTCCAATAGCCTTGAAACACAATGAGTGCAGTGCATATAAACAAGCAGAAAGCAATTTGGAGCTAGATCGTTAAAGTTTTACATCCCAATTGTTACTGCAAAAGTGGTATCTCTGGCTCTGGTGCTCCTGCAATGGATGTGCAAAAGTTCATATATTTAGCTTTGTAACCACCCTAAGCCATGGTTCTGACTCCTGTGTGAGCCTTGGCTTACTGATCCCTCAGTTTTAAAAAGTCCGCTGGGCTATATTTTTCTGACAGGTTGAGGGCTCACAACAGAATTGTTTTAAAGGGCATCATGGCTTCATGTCACTTAGACTTGTCTCATGGTAACACAACACATTTCCACAAAGACAGCTGGAATGACAGCGTCTGTCCTAGGTACCCTGTATGTCTTGAGCATGGTGGCTTTGCTGAATGAGAGATGACTGAAATATCTATGCAGTCTGTAATCCTGAAACAGAGACTGCCCTCACTCATAGCTTAGGTGAAAATGGTGGTGTCGTTGATAGCTTCTTTTCTGTACCATTACATCCACCTTAGCTGCCAGCAGTGGATGCTGTAGGCAAAGCAAGCTCTGTGCTAAGGGAGAAGCAACTACAGCTCTCTGTCCAGAGACACAGAAAGGGCCACCCCAGACTGAAGACCTCAGTCCGAGAGTTAGGTCTCACTGTACTTTGAGAGAGGTTTCCATCCTGCCATGCTGGTTGCCTATGTGCTCCATCCATAGGGAAGCTGTCCCAACCAAGCAGCTTCACTCAGACAGCAATAGAGGAAACACAGCTGTCACAAGTCATTCACAATTATTCACAATTTTTTCTCAGTCCTTAAGGTGGAAGGAGACCGAGGAAATCAGTGAAAGGTATGAATAGGCCCATTTCAGTTACTTTTCCCTGCTTTCCTCTCTGCATCTGTCTTACCGGCTTGCAGATACTTTGATAGCAAGCCACAGAAACCACTGCGGCAAGTACTGGGGAAACTCTCACGGGAGAGAAGAAATAGGTACGAAATTGTTACTCTTTTTGCTCTCTGTGTTTATTTATTTTGGGTCCACTGGGCTAGACCGCAACTAAAACTTTATGAACCTAATAAAATTCCCAACATTCTCAGACATGGGTCGTGATGTTTATATATTAGGCAGAATACAAAGGTGTATTTATGAGGAGATTGGAAGTACTTAGAGATGCTTGAGTTCATGCAAGGCATAAAGCGCACATAAGAAACGTTTTCAAACTTAGCACAGGTATGACCAAGGTAACCGATGCTCTCCCCACCTGGGAATATGAAGATAAACCACATGACACATAAAAACCAGAATCATTTCAGAAATGCTGTGTACCTCATCACAGAACTGTCCCACTCCTCACAGGTGGCAGAGTACAGGGCAATTTCACTATTTTTCAGTGGATGTTGTTTGTTTATTTGCCTAGTACTGCTATGGCTAAAATAAGAGCTCTCTCAATTTGGTAGTGGTGGCAACTATACACACTAATAAACAGGGGAAGGTTACAAGAGTAAACAGCTCTTCTCCCTTCTGTCCTCATAAAACACACAGTATTCCCCGATTCCGTAAGCAAGTTAGACTGTCTGTACTTAAGTCAAGGGATAATGGGTCTTGGCGACAGATTAAGCTTTCCATCTTTATAAATAAGAAAAAGCTAGAGGGAATATATGCTGGGATTTATTTTTGCCAGGAGCAAATAAACAGTTCTGTCAATACGCAGATAATTCTGCTTCCCCACTTCCCCCATCTCTCTCTTGTCTTTGGCCATCTCCACCCCACCTTCCCCCCCAAAAAAAAAGAAAGAAAGGTTATGTGTTCATTCTCCTCCTGTCACGCATGATTTTTGTACTGATTTCAGCATTAACTTTTTTGGATACTTCCTGTCACTGGAAGACCTCTCTCTCCCCACAAGAACAGCATACGTTTTCAATTTAGATTATGTTCCCAGCAGATGTTGCAGGACGTGAAGGCCTTGCTTTCTCTTTCATTAAAAAGGCGCTTGTAATACATTTTATTTTCTTGGACAGAAAAAAGCATGTATTGCAATGTTCAGAAACGAGTCAAAGTGATTTCATAATCTGTATCTTTAAAAATAATAATTGGTTAACAGAAAAGAATAAAAAGACCAAGGTCTGCATTGAATATATATCCCCAAAGAGTATTTGTAAGCATCCCTCCAAAGGGTGCTATGGAAAGAAAGGTTTAATATCTCAGGAAGAACTCTCATAACTCTAATGCCCAGCCATCCCAAGAAAGACTTCTTGTTATCTTCATAATATTTTGTATGAAAATTCAGAGTACACACAAGTGCCTTTGGTTCTGCACATGGACCTCCAGGCTATCCTGTGTGCATATGGCTTTATCTGAAGTTAGACCTGTTAACACAAACCTTTCTGTTCTCAAGACACGACACCGTCATCCCATGTGGAACCTGAGGTCTGAGTTAGAGTGTAATGTCCAGGTACACCACTTGGGTGCTTGCTGCTGGCCAGTGGCCTGGTCAGGGCCACGTCTCCCATGTCTTCCTTGCAGTAGGAGGATTAGATTGAGGCAGACCCAAACCCTCAGTGCTTTGAACTTACCTAAGAAAGATGGATCAGAACAAGCAAGGTCCCGCTTCATTAATAGTTCACCCAAGAGTAAGGCCTGAAAGGGAAAAATAAGGCAGGCTGCATTAAAACAAACAAACAAACAAAAAAATCCCCAAGGAAATCTAATCAGAAACTCAATACACCAGAAAATGGCATGCTACAGTCTCTGAAGATTCCCTTTAAAAATCTTTAAGCTTATGCACACGAGGAAATGGTTGTTGGTAGTCTGTAGGATGCTTGCAGTGTCACAGAACCATCTGTTATCTTCTGGTTTCACAAACACCTACTGCTAAATGCATATACATATTTGTGTGTGTGTGTGTGTGTGTGTGTGTAGGCATCTCTGTGTGTATACTTTACATACACTCTTATTTACTTATTCCATCCTTTGTGTCGAAAATAGGAATAAAATGAGGTTATACCCTACAGCAAAACATACACAAACATAATCACCAGAGCACAAACTGGAATCACCAGAGCTGCCAAAAAATTCCCCGCTGTAGAGAGAAGATTAAGTCTAACAAAATGGACAGCAAACCGCAAGTTTCATACAGAAAGCTTGTTTCCAATACAGTTAGATTTTATCGTTCCATTGCGTCTTCCTGTATTATGGAAGCAATTGTTTTTTACTAAAGCATAGGTGCATCAGAGCCAGAAGCAATAGTCCATCTAAACCTACATTTTTTTTGTGACAGTAAGTAATACAGATAAACTGGTATCTCAGCATCTACTCCCAACCACATAAATCCAGCCAGTTGCTATCTCTCAGGTTTCCTCATTTTCCACAAGTTTGTCTACCTTCCCTTGAGCTGACATGTACCTCTTTTTATTGCTGACTTTGGAGAGTGCCCCATAATTCAAAAATTCTTTGTGTAATAGAAATTCATCTTGAGTTATAACTGAGGTTGTTTGTTTCCACCCGGCGCACTGGTTTTCCTGATTACACACACAAACTTTCAACGTACACCTTTCTCTAAGCACTTACAGAAAGCACTTACTGCTTTAGGTGGCTGGCGGTACCCCAGCACCAGCAAGGAGCCTGGAGGCAATTTTGCTCTGTGCTTGCCTCCTCCTGGCTGTGGGCTGCTGAGTGCAGGTGCTGGCCCCGTGGTGGGTCAGTGCAGGCTAGGTCCTGCCTTCCTGGCTGCTTGTGGCTCTCAGCAAGCAGCAGCAGTGCTCAGCAGCGTCCTCAGCATCTCCAAAGACCCCAGGATCATTCCTCAATTGTTTGCCTCCCTGTACATGATTTTTATTCAAGCCAGGAGCTTTCTAGGCAAAGGAAATCCAGCAAGGGACACACTGAGCTCTGGTCAGCCAAAGAAGTGGTCTCATTTTGACTGGGCACTTGTCACCTCAGCCAAGGGGGTGCCTTTGGGCCAGCATCCATGCTCCATGGGGCTTACCATGGTCCTGCTCCACAAGCCAGAAGGGATGTAGTGTCCAGATGATTGCACCTGCAGGGTTGTCCCAGCAAAATAACTTCTTGCTATAATTTTTCATCTCATCAAGAAGCAGACGATTCCTTGAATCCTGGGGAAGTCCTGGTTCTTGGCTGGCAATGCCACCCGTCGCATGGGCAGCAGCAGCCAGCAGCATCCCCATGGAGTCAGGAGCACTTGGGATTTCAGCCACTGAGACTCCAGGTCCAGCAGTCCGCAGCTTGGACTCGCTTTCCTTTCTGTAAATAACTTGTTTCATTTTATTTTTTCAATTAATCACAGCAAAATAAAGCCTGAAAATCCTCCCAGAAGTGTAACAAGCTCTCTCTGCACCGCTCCTGGTACCTGGCCATGATAATCACCTATGACGGGCTCCATCCTGCTGGTGCCGGAGCAAGGCCACCCAGCATCAACCCCCACAAGTGAATGGCAAGCAGCTGGAGACAGAGCTGGTGTCCTTCACCCACACTACCACCGGGCGCTGCCTGCACATCGAGGGACACCATCCTGGAGGAGGGGGACAGGTGAGTTTCTCCCACCCTCGTGCCATTGGAGGACATGGAGACCAAAACCAAACTCGGTGCAGCAGAAGCAGCCCCAGCCCCTTGGCACCTGCTCGTTGCAGACCCTCGAGCACCTCAGGCAGAAAAGCAACTGGGGAGCAGAGCTAGGCTGTTCAATGCAATGGGAGATGAGATTATAAAAATCTGTGTCAGAAATACTGCTTACAAATTTCAGCTCGTAATGAATGATCAATGTGCAGACTAAAATATCCCTAGTCTGGGGATTCCTTTTTTTTTTTAAGATTGAAATTTTTCCTTCTTCTGTAAAGGCCAGTAATTTCTAGCCAAGAATTAGCATTTTCCGATACCTCTCTCTGTCTTTTCAGGCTGTGTGTCACTGTACACGCTCCTCACGCCTCTTGGTACTGACGCCTTAAAATAACTGTTGCTGCTACACACTGCTCACCTCTGCATGATGAAACAGTAGCACAAAGCAATTGGCAACACACGTTCTGCACTTTTCACAAAAAACCAAACCCACGCACACTCGGTCCTTGGCCCCTTTGCCACTGCTAAGCAGAGCAGCATCAGTCCCAAGGGCTGGCATGGAGGGGCCACGTGTGAGGGCTGGCCACCCCTCACAGCAGACGCTGCTGTGTTGTGCAAGCCCGGATGAGGCAGACAGCCCTGAGCAGCAAAGGGGGATGGCAAGAAAAGCAGCTGAGAGGCTCGGAGTGCACCTGGATGCAGAGGAGCCAAATGCAGGGACCTAGGGACTAGGAGAGGCAGTCACGGCTGCAGGGGCAACCATCCTTCCTTCTCCGACCACAGGGAAGATCCTGCAGAAGGGCAGCCCAGCACAGGGATGGGAAGAGTAGGAAGGCAAAAGCTTCTTATCCTGAGGATACGGCGGCTCCTGACGGGGAGAACATCTGAATTGAGCATATAAACATCCCACACTTCCTAGCATGGCTTTAAATTAAAATAAATCCATTTTGTAACACTGCCAGAGAATGCTTGACTGAGAAATTTATAGTCCAAACTATTGAGGAATTCACTATTAGTCTGTGAACATTTATTAAAAATATAAAAATGAAATTAAAATAGTCAAATTAGTAAGTGTTCCTGCTCTTTGTGGACACATCTCTTTCATTTTCAGAACAAAGTTAGTTTTATTCCAAGAAGTCTGATGAATTCAGAGATGGGAACTTGCTAAAATCATCCACGATGATATTACATAGTGCTGCTTTTGCTCTCTGTTAAGTGATATTCTGTAGTTCTTCCGTTACCTTGAGAGGCTGAGTTGACTGGCCTGGGTTAAGCCAAAAAGCCAAAAATAGCAATAGAAAACCACAAAATATTGTAACAGATATTCAAAATCATAAATCTGTTACCAGCAAAGCAGAGAACCTCTGTTAACATCTTCTTCATGTAAAACAACTACTTGTTGCGGCATGCAAATAAAAAGACTTAACGAGGCCAATTTAAAAAGTAGCTTTTGCAAGCCCAAGAGTTTTGGATTACTTGTATAAATATCCATATTGCTGAAAGCTGGGCTCCTCTGAGGAGTCCCTTAACCTTTTGACATCTCTGCGCCGCACGTTTACATCCCTATGAGCTGTGTTGGTCCTGCCTGGGAGATGCAGCCTTCCCGAGGGACTGCTCATGCATCTTCCACGAGCTGCCCCTTGGACAAAAAGCAGTGCTCATCCCAGGAGCAGGGACTGTCGGCCGCCAAATGGAGCCCCGAGCACACCCGAAAAGTGTCAGGGAGCAGGGTGCTCTCCTCCAGCGCAAGGAGAGGGTGCAGGTGGTACAACTGCCACAGAGACTCAGACACGCCTTCTCCTGTCTTTCTAGCAAGCAGCAGAGCAGCTGAAAGGGATGCTGGGATTCACTTTGACCACAGCTTTTTAGCACAGTTTCACACTGCACTTATAACTGGATCGAGAAAATAAATTGGTCATACCAGTGTCAAAATCTCCATGTGTTTCTTCTTTCAGAGAAACTCAACTGCTCACTAAAAATGGATAAGCTTTACCATGTGGATTGCCTTCTACGAACAACCATCAATGTCTGGTCTCGATTTCGATTGTTCCTTAATAATGCTCACAAGAAGTTAGCACCTTACTATTTTTTTACCATTATTACTACTTTCATTTCTAAGTTCGTTCAAGCTACTACTAGGCATGTCCTGCGCACTTGCCCTAGGGTACAAGATGTCACCTCTTTCCCAGCCTTTTAGGGACTATCAATGAACATATAGTAATTATGAAATAATTAACCTGTAGATCGATTTCTTCTCACAAGCGCGTGACCAAGTAAGCTGGTAAACTCAGACGCATATGCATGGTTCTCAAAAGACAAATATGCCTTTCTGTGTGACATATACTTGACAAATACCCAGCATGTCTGAATAAACTGACTTTCTAGATGCTTCCATGCAAATCCAAAAGTTTACCTTTAGACCCCAGGGGGTTTTTGCTGCAACATACGTCACCCCGAGAGCACACAGCATCTAACACCACGCAGTCTTGGCAGAAAAATCCTTGTTGATACTTATATCACTGCAAAATCCACTCACGCTGAGTGAATTAATTACTTACTATGCTGACAGTTTTTAAGACGGCACAAGACAAAACCAACCAAAAACGCCACACATAAAAAACCCAAATACAATCACAATGCCTGCTGAAATATTAAAATAAGAATGGGATAATGTTTGCAATGATGAACCTTGGCCCTTGGATAAGTTTCTTAGGATCAGATTTCAAAACGCATTGGCACCTACACACTCATACAGGTTTCTTGCAATGCTTTTCAACATGCGTATCAGCCAGACCCAACAGCGTAAAGCCTCTCAGACCAACTCTGGAAACTATCTAGCACTTGAATCCCATTTATTTCCACATAAATAACTCAGTTCCTTAATCATAATTGGGAAAACTACTTCTCTGCCTCTCCCGAATTATTTAATAAATTCTACATAGAAGTTCTGAAGTCCTTTAGATATGACGGCAAGGGGAGAGCCCAGAGATATCCTGAACAGATCAAAGTGAAAGGAGGAATTAAGTGAGGAAAATTGGCAGCAACAAGAGGAGCTTTGCTTTGGCTCATGAAGATTGAGATAGACAGACAGCAGGTAAACATACTGATAAAAGCCTCAAATTACAATCTGTAATTTGTAAAACCCAGCTAACAGCATTTTCAGTGCGCACACTGAAACAGACTCGAAATTTTTCATAATTCATGACTCTGAAATTTTCCTTAGTGCCACTATGAGATACCAAATTATTTCCATTATTCACTGGAAAGGATAAATAGCAAAACTCAGAAATTCATACCAGCAGTCATACTTATGGAAATACTGTCTAATTTTTGGAGAAAACACTTTGTACCAGGTCATCAGTTCAAGACAGATGGCCTCGTAAACCTCTCAGCAATGTGCAAAACCTAAGGTTATATTTGACGGGTTCCAGGAACTGCATTTCACACAGATGACTGAGTGCTGCAGCAGAGAAGCAGAGGCCATTTACTGCCTACTAATGGGGTGAGAGCTGAGTACACCCACCACCTGCACACAACGCAGAGTGAGAGCAAAACGGAGAGTGACCGAGAGCCGCTGTCCCCACAGATGTGTCACACCATGGCACACTGCTGATGGTGAGCTGCAGATCTGTGAACTCCTAGACTTCATAAATCATTTTTCTGCCATTTGCTCACCTACAAGGACTAGGTGGTGATGCTGAAATGAAAGCCCAGGGAAGGAGCACACTTCATGGCATGCTACGCAGCAGAGCCTAAATTTGTATACTTGGACCCGTCTGACTCTTCAGATATTCATAGGCATCCCTGATCCATTAACATGCACAGTAAGAGCATCAGACTTCACATGATATATACTCACTTACTGGCATTTTATAAGGGAACCCTGTTTACCTCAGCTGGCATGTCTACAGCTGAAAGTATTTACTTAGATATAAGAGATAGATGAGCTACGCAGTGTTAAAAGTTTAGCAACCTTTTCCAGCTCTGTAATATTTTGGACGTATCAATAAACAAGCTATCACCTCCAGCAGCTCCACTCATAAAAGCGTAGCAGAGGGTGTGGTATAAACAAATACGGCTACCATACGGTACGTTGCTTTTGCCATTGTGAAGCAGGCACAAGAAGCATTCTGTTGTCTGTCTGATTTGGAAACATCTCAATCATTTAACAGTACCTGGTGTTCACTGGTTTTGCACATAAAAACCAATCTCAAACTATGAGACACCACTCTAAATTTTAAACAAGAAAACACAAAGTATAAGTGAGAGGGAGAGAGAGATGTCTTTCCACATGTGAACAACTTACCACGAACAGGGCTACAAGGGGTACGCTGTAATTTGGGACTGGGAAGCGTGTGAGGGTTTTGCCAGTGGTTCACTCATATAAGTGATTCTACTATTTTAATGGGGAGAAATTATGAGGCTGGAGCTTGTCACTTGTTTACTCATTGGTTTAGAAATTTCCTGGTGTTGCTATAGATCAGCTGCCACTGAAAAGCATTAATGATGTTACTGTTTCCTTCTTTAAGTAAACATAAAACTAGTAGGTACACCTGGTTACTGCTCAAGCACTTTTTTAAAACTTGTTTTATTAATATATACTACTTGAATCCAGTAATCTTTCTAACGATCTCTACATTTTGCTACAGAATAAGTCTTTAAAGTTAACTTTTTGATGATAATGTTCTCAGCACACAGTTAAAGCCTCACCAAGTTACAGGTGGCATTGCCTGTCACTGGCTTCATTCGAGCCTTCCTTGCATCCCCCACCTTTAGATGCTTACAACTGGGCTGAAATCTCCCATGTTACAAATCCACAGAGGTATAATTACTCAAAAAATGCCTGGAAAACCTCTGAAAAGCACAGCTCGTAGATGCCAAGTGATGCCCTGCCCCAGGTTCACCTTGCGCTTGCTCAGCGATGCTGCCCGTGCTGGACACAGCTGGCATGCAACAAAACCAGGCACCTGTGCTGGGCTCCAGGAGCCTGGTCTCCTCTGCCCTTCTGGTGCTTCTTGCTGGCCTCGAGTGCTGAGAAGGAGGAACTCTCTGAGCTTCAAAGCAGAAGGGCAAGCTGGAAGGGGTAAGTCCAGGAGGAAGTATTTCTGGACAAGCAGTCTGCAGGAACAGGGTGGCAGGGAAGAAAAAGCCACGAAATTATGCACAGAAGTCTCTGTTCAAACTGTGTTACTAAGGTTTCCCCAAAAACACTGCTGAGGAAATCCAGAATTAAAATCATCCATGCTATTTAATTTTAGCCCTCGCTGGTAAATCACCCCAGGACAGGCAGGCCCTGAGTGCCATTAGCGCACAGTACATTCTTCTCTGTCTCAACACACCGGGCAGATGGCACTACCTAATGAGCAGCGATAGCAGAATGTCTTGATCTTCACTGACTACAGCACAGCTGGGCTTCTGCACCTGATCAAGGAGAAGCAAGCAGAGGTCTGAGCAGGCTGACGGAGCTCTCCAGGGATAGGGACAGGCTGATTGCCAGTGATCTTCCCAGGCACTGCTGGCGGTGAACAAGTAGTGTACTCAGAAATCTTGCTGTTTTGCAGATCCTTGGGGCAGTTACAGGTCTTTCTCCAAGCCCTGACTCAACCTGCTGTTCTCCAGCTTTTCATCCAGGTTTGTCTCTCCCATCTCCTTGGCCAGGACCCTCAGACCACCCCAAGCCAGCAGTGCCCACCTGCTGGGTACAGACCTAAGGGTCCTGGGGGCCATGGGCATGGCTCTCAGCCCAGCCTGCACTGGACACCCAATCCACCCTCACCACGTCTCCTCCCTGTCCAGCCTAGCCTTCCTTGCACCCTCTCTGCTGAGGCACTCCTGATCTCACCTGCCTCCCGTTTAGCCCTTATTCTCCTGCGTCACCTCCTTGCACACGAGTTTCCAGCTCCAACTTACAATGGTGCTGGGTAAGTGGATGTCTGTGTGCTGCCATGACTGAATACAGGCAGTTCACAGAAAGGAGAAGAAACATCAGCACGTGTATTTCTACCAAAGCAATGAGATATTCACAGACTACGTTTCACTGTTGCTTTGGTGACAACAAAGCCACCAGTTTTGCTCTTCCACATGTTGCTCGTGTACATTTTTTTTCAACTGGGAGATGCTCTCTCACTGATGGCCACATGAAGATGGCAGACAACTAGACAACTGGTCGGAAATTCAGTGTGGGATCTCTGGAATGCTCCAGAAGGCCTTGCGAGTTGAGAGTCGTGAATGTCATAAATGCTAAAGCAAGTGGTCCACCGACACATATTCGAAGTAGTCACAAAAACAATTTCCCCACAGTGGCTTGTGACTCATTCCGTAGCCACAGCCATGCTAAGCAGAAGAGTGCTCTTGCAAGGCTGTAGAAGACTTGGCAGGAGTGACATTTTTTGGATGAAATTGTCAGGAGTCCCTACCTTAGAGAGAGTACCACCATCCTTTGCCTTTTTTTACCCACGATTTTCCCCATTGCCTGGTTCTTTGTACACTGGACACTGTCAGACGCACACAATTCCATCTACTGATTTTTAAGCACTCTTGGCTTTGAGACATCTTTCTTCTGTTTTAATCACTAGATACTTTACCAGATATAATTATGACCTGAAACCGCTATGTGCTTGCTAACATAGTTTGGAAAGGAACTTGAGTATCTGCAGTGTGGGGTGTTCTGGTTTTATCTTACTCTCCTCTCTGTGATTATCAGGCTATTTTTCATTTGCCCACGATTCCACTAAAATACTTGTAAATGCCCCTCCTCATCCCTGAATTGCTCTGCCTTGCCTAGCTTTAACTCATCATGGCTTTTAACTCTCATTTTTTCCTGCTAGCAGTAACTGAGAGAATGTTCTTGTGTAACTGCCACCTCTGTTTTCCATTTCCAGAACAGCTCATTTGTTAACCTCAGGTTTTTCAAGCAGTCCCTTGTGAAGCCACATTGGTTTTTTTACTTGTTCTTTGCATATCTTTATTTCAGAGGGATTTTAATCTATTGCACCCTAATTTCAGATTTCTTATTAGAATTCTCCAGCTTGTTTGCACACCCTTGGATCTGAGGTACTTATTCTCATTGTATCCAGCCCACTAAGGCCCTGATTTAACTAAGCAGTTAAGGATGTGCATAATTTAAAGAATGTGTATAATCCTATCCCTGTTCAAGAGAACACATATATCAATGGCTGTTCCAATGGGACAAAAGCACATTCTGAAAGTTACTGTAACTTTCTAAAAACTCCTATTCTTGAAATCTAATCCTCCAGTACTACTGCAGCACCTTTGGGCTTCTAAGCAGTTTTTCTCAATTAAACAAAAGGAGATTTGCAATTTTCTGTTGTTCTCATCCTTTCATTTTCATAGAACTTGTTACCTTCCAGGTTTTTAGGTCACTGCAGTTTTCTACATCCTCTAGAGAGATGTAACTGCATGTTTTACCGTATTGGGATGACAAGGCGCCATGCTCTTGAAAAACCAAGAGGCCCCTTATTCAGAGTAAGCAAAATAAAGCAGATTTTTTAGATCTCCAATTTATGACCGGCAAGGTTTGTATTTGTGGAGAAATCAACAGAAATCATCTGTGAAGGCTCAAGCCCTCTCCCTCCAGGGCTCAGATTAAGAGGCTGCACAGAGCCCAGGTGCTCGCAGGCCAGGCTTTAGGCTTGTCTCTCCAGTTAGGTGACTTTTTACCTTGTTGCAGGAAGTGACACCTACCATGTATGCAGAAGTGTGTTTCCATGAGATGAAGGAGCGGGATAGGCTTTCTACTTCCATGGTCCCTGGGGTTATTTGTCCCTTTCTCATCATGAGAGTCAAATGAACCAGCCTGGAAGAGCAAAGTTATGATTCAGTAGCATAGTACTGTCCTGGTGAATTTTTGTTTTCACCCCAAGCTTCTAAAAATAGTCAGTTTTGCTTTAGTAGCCAAATGAAAATTGAAAATAAATGGAAAGGAAGTGGCGTGACCAAGCAGCAAATCTTTTTACCAGTCACCTTTGCATTAGAAATTAAAGCTGACAAAGTAAAGCTAATGCTTAAAAACTTCGCCCCTTGAGGCAATCAAGTAACTCGGTGTCCCTGAAATCAATCAGCTGTACTTACAGCTTCGCTCACTGTGTCCTAAGAAATATGTTGTTGTGTTTCTTGACTAAACTGTTGACTCGGGGTGGAATATGATTTCCAGGCAAAAGGCAGAACAGAGCAGAGCAGAGACCTGTTTGATTTATGGCTTAGTGTCCTGTTGTTGGCTTAAACAAAGTTCCAGTTTAAATTATCTTCAGTTGTCTTTTTTTTCCTTTTTTTTTTTTTTTTTTTTTTTTTTTTTGGTAGGTTTGCCTCATGTTTCAGCATTATCTGTTAAAAATTCTGTGCAGCTTGATGCTATCACCCACACCCCAACAGCACTTTAGCACTTTATCACTTACTCCCTTTCAAGCAGAAGAGGAATTTTTCTTGGTGTTAATGGAAGTGCAGACAAGGGCTGTGCAGGACCCCTCTGAGAGCAGCAGCACATACCACGTGCTGAGCTTAGTTTAAATCAGGTTTGAGGCCTTTTTTCAAACACAAAAATAGAAGATTTTATTATCATAGGAAATGATTCAGAAGAATCTGCAGGCTACAAAGCAGGGTAATATCCCTCAGATGGTACAATTACCCGGACGACTGGAAAAACTTGCCATTATACAAATAAGGTATAGCACTGAGAAGCTGATCGCAATGTAGAAAGTTTCAGAAAGGTACTGCTCTTCTAGAGAATAAAGGGTGAGCGTGTTGCAATCAGCAGCCAAACTTGGATCACATGATGTCTAACATATTAAATAAAGATGCTTAATGCTTCTTCATAACAAAGTAGAGAAGTCATAAATCACAAAGTATTGATTCCTTTGGGTACCACAATTCTAGGAGTTTGAAGAAAAAGAATATATCAAGTTTCATTCTCATTGTAATCTCCACATAGTAACCCTGAGGTCGGAGAGAGAGGCAAGAGCCTGTGGAGGTATGCCTTCGGTGAGGGAGAAGTGATTTTGCTTCGGATTGCTTGGATTTCTTAAAAGAAGAATCTGCTGCCTGAGTAATTGGGAGCATTTTGCCTCATAGGGCTGCAATAACATAAAAATCAGTAATACATTAAGTAATTTGGAGATTATTTTGTAACCAAGACTGCCCTTGAAATTTATCCACTTTCCCTATCAAATGCTCCCTTCCAAGAACTAATTACTGAGTCATTCTCTTACTGAGTCCTGTAAGTACTGTTTCTTTACATCACCACAGGTAATTGGGTTTGCACAAACTATTCCTGTTCTTCATACTAACACACTTTAGCTACTAAAAAAACCCCAAAACATAGAAGAGACAATTCAAAGTGACCAGACAACTTGTGTCAGAAAAGAATTAGCAAACTCTAGTAACTGTCTAGTCATTTATTTGCTATCATTTGCCTGATCATTTCAAAGCCATTAAAGTTTTACAATATCCCACAAGCTTGGTGTTTTTAACCTTCTTTCACAGTCTGTAAAAATGATACAGAAATAGCTCAGCCCCCGTGCCGTAGGTCATATGGGCAGTGACAGAGAGGGGCTATAAACAAGCTGTCAAGGATATAATGTTCCAGCTATTAGACAACACCACCTCCTTCCGGAATGAAAAGTCAGAACACGGCTGTTCAATGAAGCGGGGCGGGGAATCACTGCAACTTCCTGAAAATGAGTACAAGGCAGCCTTCCCTAAAAACTGGAAAGCAAAAGGTCAATTATGAAATTCACCTTATTAATCACATAGTGTATATTTCTACATTAAAATAAAAACAATCAGATGTTCAGATAGTGTTTTAATCAATAGAGAGGGTCACATGAAAGAAATGCCTGCACCTTGGCATTTGCAGTTCCCAGGAGCCGTGAGCGTCAAAGAGCCTGCAGGATCGATGGGAGCACCAAGAAACTGAGAGGGAAGGCTGCATTGTGGAGGCACATGAGCAAGCTTTCATGGGCTGCTCCATCTCGGGTCATGGCAAAGCCACGTGCAGCACTGACTCACTTACCTGCTTGCTGGTTGGGTTTTGCAGCCCCTGAGGCTGCCTCCACTACCTGGGCTGGGCAGTTCAGGGGTAGGTATGCTGCTTGATGTATGCTGTTACATGGCCACCCTGTCCATCCAGTCAAGTGCCACGTGGGGGTTTTCTGAGAATACAACTCAGAGACTGCTTCTGAAGTTTCAGCCCTATGGGCAGAATGTCTGAGCAGATTGCATCCAGTGCCTGGGATGTATGGAGCTGAGATCATTACAGTGCCGTGACGACCACAGCAAACGCTGAACAGAGTCCAGGCTGTTATTGCGCAAGACTTGAGCACTTTCCTGGCAGTGACTGTGAAGAATATGAAAATGTTGAAACTGTATTTCTTCTCAGTTTCAACATCATCTCTCAGAAAGAGGGTACTGGCAATGGAATTTCAAGGGCGAAAAGCTCCTATAAAACTAATGGATTTTTACTCTTTCTCTGTCAGGAGATAATTAATTTCTGGTGCTGGAGACGCAGCTGAGTGACTTAGAATGGAGTTCTGGAAGTCATGAAGAAGCAAGAGGGGTTTTGACCAGGGCTTAATCATTCTATTCTCAGCCCTTGCTCTGTCCAAAGCTCCACTGATTAGAAGCCAGCAAGAATTCTTCCTTGAAAAAGGCAAAGGAAAAGGTCAAGATAATCTTGATTTGTAACTTGGGATCTCACATCAACGAGACACTAAAGCAAGACAGATTAAAAGGAATCTTTTTTTTTTTTCCAAAGTCAGATGCCTGATGTTCAGCACCTAAATCTGTTTTTTGAAACTTATGTGTCTGCTCCTGAAGCCAGTATAAAACTGGCTGACTGGGGCCTCTGACACATCAGTTTGGAATTGTGAGCTTAATTAGCGTTGCCCAAGTTTAAAAACTTTCTCTAAGAGATTCACCAGTGATTACAGAAAAAACAGGTTCTGCATCTCCTCTCTCCCTGTTGCTATGTTGTCAACACAAGAGCATGCAAAACCCATACTCTCCCCTCAACTCCTCAAGTGACAGCAAACTGCACCTCTTCTGGAAATACATTCCCTTGCCTAATGCTAACTTCTGGTGGTCACTGCAAAGTAGGTCTCAACAATCTAGAGCAGAACAATGGAGAAAGAAGCTGATTTGAAAATACTGCCTGAGCAACCATTTCTAACAAGCACCTTTTAAAAACCTCCTGTGTTGGAGCTACAGAGGTGAAAGCATGTAATACTTTACCATTGTTTCTCTACAGATACAAAAAGTATTAAGTATACAACATACATCGAGCACGTATGCATACAGATTTGATTATTGTATTTTTCTGTATTTAAATATTTTTACTATTTTTTATTAAGCTCCCCTCCAAACTTGTAGAAAATTTAATTTTTTAAAAAAATCAGTCTTTGTAGCAAGCGGTAGAACAGCCAAAGCTTTCTTGCCAATCAAAATATTGCCAAATACTGAGATAATTTTTCCAAAATTTCATAAATACTTTTGAAAAATTCTCATGATCTTTTTTTTCCCCCTGAAATGGAAAAGTTTGGTTCAAGCAGTGCTGTCATAACAGAGAAAGAAAATCCTGTTCCTGAGTGAGATATTCAACAGCCTTCATACGCATTAACCATTGTCTTTCTGCATTGCCCTTTATCCAGTCCATACCTGTCACTTCTGGAGTAGAAAAAGCAGGTGTCCCCCAGAATAAATTGCCTGATGCACCTCTGGTTCAGCTGTAGCCAACATATAGTCTTCACATGGAATTTGGTTGACATGTTACGGAAAAAATAGCTTGGGATGCCCTAATTAAAGACCGTTTAATAATGCAAGCAACATTTACTCAGTGTATGACATTAGGATGGCTCGTCAAAGAAATTTGTACAGAAGTCTTAATTTCCTTCACCTTGCCCTTTGGGTTGCTGTATTTTGTCCCATCTCTGCCACGCCATCTGGAAGGTCCATCCGTTTTCTCAGGATGGTATTTCAATGCTTCTATCGGCAGACAACTCCCAGCTGGTTTCTTCAGCCCATGCTTTTAGCATTCTGTGACTTATGGTGACAAAGTTATCAACGGCACGATTAAACAGGAACACTTTCCAGATGGTGCAGGAGGAATGCCACGGTGCTCTTCCTCCAGTTCAACCCTTGCCCTTTAGGCGGCAGCTCTGTGGCCTCCTCTTTAACCTATTCCTTACCACTTGACAGCCTGCCTACAAATCTCCATCTCCCTCGGGTTATTTCAGTTTCCCACACAGCTCAGTGGCACTGAAGCCCTTCTAGATTAAATCTCTACATTTCACTTCCTTCGAAGAAGAATTATCTTGTCAAAGAGAACTATCAGTTATCCTGGTACAATTCACCTTTGAAAAGCTCCTTTGCTTTTATTTTTTCCATTTTCGACTTGCCTTTCTATTTCTGTTCTCTATTGTTTCAAATCCTTGCATACTACTTGAGGTGACACTAATGAGCTGCCCAGATTATTTCTCTCTTCCTTCAACAGAGGCTGTTACAGGCATTATCCTCTAATCATAAAGTGCTACCTTTGAGTTCATAGATCATAAAAAATTCTTACTACTAGACTTGCAATTTCCTTTGCCAGATCTTGGACTATTATGAGATGGACATCATCCAGCCACTCTTCCATTGCAAACACATTAATTTGCACTTCTACAGTTACTCCTGACTACCTTTGTCCCCACAGGCTACCTTATAAAATAAAGCCTCATTATAAAACAAAAGCAAAGCATTCTTTAGTTTGAGGTCATACTTGGACTACCTTTATTTTCATTCCCTCCTTATTTCATTGGGGGGGATGAGTGGGTTTTTTCGACCCCACTTCTAACCAGGGGAAAGAAGAATATTAATTTTTGAAATGATCTTGTCTTCAGTGACAGACCTCAATACCTGCCACTAAAGGGTTCAGATAAACCATTGATGGTGTTGTGTTATGTACAAGAAGGTCCTAATACTCACAAACACTCAAATTTGAAGCTTATTTGCCATGGAGTTGCACTAGTCAATATAGCAGTAATCATCTAAAAACATTTGGTCTAAAAGATAAAGGAAAACCATTCCAGTGTTGACTTCAGCTTCCAATATATTTTTCATTTTGAGTCTCTATGTCAGCAAAGACTGATCAGAGACTGTTTCAATGACTGTCTTACCTTAAATGCTGAAGAGTCCCTAGAAGAGCTCCATCCCAGTAGAACAGTTCTGTCTAGGGCTGACGTGCCTGGGCCAAATCCAGTGTTTCTGCAGAGCACCCCCTCACCTTCCAGCTCATCCGGAGCACAGCCTACACTTTCTGCAACCAGTATAGCCCAAGCCCATCCATTGCCCAGCAGACAAAACAAGTGCACACAGCAAATATAGGCAAACTAGGGAGAGTTTAATGATTATTTTACATTTCTCACAGGGAGAGCTGTAGGCAGCTATTCATTAAATCCCCAAAACACTCTCCCAAGTTCTTCTGGCTTGAATGCATAAGGAAGATCTTCCCTTCTTTGTCTCAAGCTCCTTCTATCTTCACTATTCCAAAACCCCAGATCAAGCCTCATTTAAGCAAAATATAGGGAGTAATTTCAATCCACTTAATATGTAATCAAATAGCTCACTGCTCAGTATATTCCAGAGTTTGGGAATGCTTATGAAGCTGCCACAGAGCTTTCAGTGCACTGCAGAGCTCTGCTTTTAACTGCCAAAGAAACTGGAGGTTCTTGCCATAAAATTGAGGGCCAGTGCGTCACAGAGTGCACATTGTTTTGTCTAACTTGAACCTGGAAACCATTTCTGTACTTTTTTCAGAACTAATGAGTAACCATTGAACAAACAGAATCATGTCTCCATGTTAGTACTGAAAGAGATTTTCACAGTGGGTTTGGCCTTCTAAGAACCATCCACTCTACGATGCCATCTCCTCTCCTAATTCCCACATTTTAAATTTCATGCAAGAACAGCTGAAATGCAGGATGCTTTTTATCTCACATCATCCCTCTGAGGAAACCTTTGCTTTTAGCTGTCATAAGGATTTTAGGAAAGATGGAGAGAGCAAAACATCCCCATAACAACCTCTGTAACACATTGGTCAAAACAGTACATCTTTAGCCAGCGTCCATATCATTTTATATTTAAATTAAATAGTGTGTCGATTAACTATATTCCCATGGGAGCTATCTAACCTGGAATTGGCATAATGGTGTTCCCAGGTGCTACCTGAAACAGAGCTGTCAGCAGACCTTGCATCAGGATGCCCTGGGTACAAGGCATGCAGGAGTGCTCCTGGGCTTCTAAGGGCTTTAAGAATGTATGGACTTATGTTCATATATGGATATATGTTCATATAATCTATCTGTGACAGTGGCTTGTTGTAAATAAGCGTCTACAAATATGAAGGCACTCACATGTCTGTCAGAGCTTACTCAGTTCCTGTTGTTGCAGTCATTGCAAGAGAGCACTCTTTGGATTGGTGATGCGCACCCGTGTATCATGATCTGTACAATCGTAACGACCAGACAAAATAAACTTGTTCAGTTTAATCCCTTGAGCTACCCTCAAAGAGTCTTTCTGATTACAGACAATAAGCAGCCACTTCATTAGCAAAAAGAGAAGCAATAAATGAGCATACAAACCCCATGGGCTAAACTGACTTATTAAAGTGTATTAAGCCTGGCTAGCATACATTACAAGAGCAAGAAAACGGGTCTAAGTGGGCATGGTGGGAATCTTCTATTTTGCTAGTCATCTTTGAAAGAGAGAGAAACCCACTGAAGTAAACTGCATGGAAAGGAAGAGGGAGGTCCCCCATGCACCTCCAGAAATCCCCTGGAGCTGCACAGCACAGCTGTGGCCAGCCTGAGGCCTCTTGGAGGAAGGATACTGTGAAGACTTCTCCTCCCATGGTGCACCCCATCTCCCGTCACCAACACTTCCCTTGGGGTTGCAGGCAGGACCACAGTACAGGCAGAGGTACTGTCCTAGCTGTCAGAGACATCAACATGGTCATGAGGCAACCTAACTACAACAGACACCAGGCAACACAGGAGTATACCCAAATCAAAAACTTTTTTTCCTCTTTTTTTTTTTCCTGCCAGTCCATTTTTTTGGTGAAATAATAGTAATTTCCAGAGAAAGCAGCCAGTTCTCTTGAAGGTAAATGTTTGGTTGAAAGTGAAATACTTTGTCAAAAAGTAGAATACTTGACCAGACCTTATTCCAATGTCATGCTCAGAAAAGCCTGTACTGGCCCATGGTCCCTCTCTTCTTGCCTCTAGCCTCACACATGCCACCAGTAACTTGTGACTTGGAGGTTGCTACCTCTCACACTGCTTTCTAGCTTTGGTCTTGTCAGCAGAGAGGAAAAGAGAGATGGAAAGGGAGGTAGTACTCAAAGAAGGCAGAATCCTTAGAAACAGCGAAGGATGAACACAGACAGACAGACAGCTTAGAAGTGACCTACTATAAAACGATATTGTCAGATGTTCTCAGAAAAGGCCACAGTGAAGAACTGCCTAGCTACACAGAGCTGGCTCTCCCTAGTCCCAGCTATTAAATTGTTATGAAGCTAAAATTGCATGACTTTACTTTTCCATGTATGTAATAACTATCCACACCACAAGGGTGTTTCACAACTGCAAAATGGGAAGAGGAGATATACACAAGACATTCTGTATTAAAATGTGATCCATGCTATGAAAAACAAATGAGAACCCTGGATATGATGTAACTTTGAAGTAATTTCAAGTGATAATAAGATACCAATGATGAATTTGTTAAATCTGGAGTACATGTGGACCTCATCTGAAGTATACAGCCAAAAAATAAATTCACTAATTTCAAAAGTGATGCAACATGACATTTTGTCCATAAGCAACTAGCTGAGGACAGTCTAGCCTGCTATTATATATTTTTGTAGACATAAGTTTGGTAACTTTTTTAATGCATGTTAGTATTTCTTGTTTACATAGTAGTTCAGCCAGACAGCATTCTTCTCCTCAATTCAGAGACATCAAGTGTCACACTGCCTGGTGTGACCAGGTACAGCAAAAGGTCTACCAGCCCTAGAAGATACATTCACACAGTATATTAGCCTTTTAGCTCAGAAGAAAACAAAATACGAAAGTCTGGTTTCATATACATCACAATTATTTTGAATTGATCATATCAGCATGTTCAGAAAATGGCTAGATGCAATTCTTGCTATAACCATGTTGTCACTATGTCCATAGCAGGACAAAAGAAGTTAATTTTCTGAAATCTTTTCCAGCACAACACTTCTATTAATTCATCCCACCAAGCACGTGCTGCCTTGTTCTGAATCAAGACTGTCCTTGCTAGATTCTGTCTAATCTCTTCTAGAAAGATCTTGGTGACAGCAATTCAGCAACCTCCCAAGAAAGTCTGTTCCAAAATCTAAGCTTTCCAGATGTACCTACAGAGTACCTCTGTTTTCCATATACTACTGAATTTGGATTTATAGTTCTTTGTAGTTCTTTGCAATTTTGATTACTGGCAATTATGGATAAGATTTTGCAATAATTTATCCCATTCTCATACATTGATTTCTTCTTATTCACTAGAAAAGGAACTTAGGTCTCTAAGGTGGATTTCATTTTTATGTTCTCCATGCTGGGAGCTTACAGATCAGGTGTAGAGATACCGAGCACTGAAGAACTGATGGATCTGCAGGTAAGTACCTCTAGTCAATGAGACCCATCTACATACAAATCTGTTTCAGAAGAAGGTACAGCTTGAAATTAAAATAGGAGTAATTGTATGATAACGCTGTGGTTAGACAAACATTTAGTGGCTAAAAAAGCCTATCACTTTGCATTGATTAGCTTTCAGAGAAGGAAAACTAGATGCATCCTCCTCATCATCAACAGTATCATTTACTGTCAGGCTGCTTGCTGCTTGTTTTGTTTCTAGCAGGTTTTGACTTTACATAATTCAAGAATATTTGCCCACTTAACAAGAGACTTCATTTTCACTGCACAGCAAACAGTTGAAATATGCAAATATTGCCATGTAATACAGATGATGTCAAAAGTCAAAGCTTTTTCTATTTCTTATTTTTTGCTTCATCTCCAGTGCAGCACTCCTTCTCTTTCCCATAGCAAAATACTGAAGTCTAAAGTCCAGGTAACATTTAAGCTGTACCTGTATGCCAAACACTGGTAATTTATCAATAAGGGGGGAGGGACAGAGATTTACCAAGGAGACAGATAACTAGCAACTCCAAAGTACTGTGACAAAAGGAAGAATTCTAAATTTTCCATAACTGTTTGGAAAAGCTATTTTGGATCGCCCCATGGAGAAATCAGGAAGCAGGAGGCATATGTTACACTGCAACCTTTCACAACACAACAGCCTAAGGGCAATGAGAAAATTTTCATACTGCTGAGGGTAAGTGGCCCTGAGTCCTACAGAAAAATATTCTGTGTCAGGAAAATGACCTTGGTCTTTGACCTCTGCATGATTCATATCCTTTCAAGTTAATACTGAAGACAAAACATATGAAAATAAAGTTATGATGGGTGTTTACCCTTAAACGCAGGACTGTTTGGTCAAAAACACATGTAATTTTTACTCCCTTTCATTTATTTTTGTCTTCCTGCACATAGTGCTACTGCTGAGAATTAAATCCCCAACAAGCTTCTGGATAGGTTTTCAGGCTAAATTCAATTTATTGAGTATTCAAATGGATATGTAATAAATATGGGGCCCACCCTAAAACTCTGGTGAAAAATTATCCCTTTAATCTTAATTATTTATCTTACGGCAATCATTTTCTTAAGCGTGCTTTTAGGAACTGAAAACTTGACCAAAAGAAAAATTTCTATCGATTTCACAAACCAGGAGTCATGTTAACTGTTTTTAACACTGTGTTTATACTCTTCTGGCATCTCTTTAAATCTCTCTTTAAAGATTTGCCATGCCTGTATGGCAACCACATAGGCAAAAAGTTCCCAACAAATAAATATTTGATAAGCACAGCCACTGTAAACACCTGATTGCACATTTATAAAGAACATCAGAGAAGACATGCACTGTGTTGCTCCACCACCCTCTGAAAATACCTCTGATTTGGAAACATTAACACTTCCTTCCAAAAACAGTACAGTCCAAACCAAATCGTAAATCCAGTCCATATGCTGATAAAGTATCAGAACAAGCTGATTTAGCATTGACGAGATAAGGCTGAGGAAAGGCAAACAGGAAGCCTGACCCTCATCTACACCAAATCTCTTTTATGCTAACTTGGCATTCTAAAAAAAGCCTTTTCTGATGGGCAATTTATATTTCCACCCTTACAAAGACCGATTTACCTTGCCAGAAGAGTACAAAGAAGCTCTGAAAAACAAGCCCGGTGTTTGTATATGAAATATAAGCGTTGCCTCTCTTCTCAGTTGCTGGGACAAAGTTTACAAATAATACCTATTTTCAGAGCAGGAAGCCCACCTGAACACTCATCTTTACAGAATGGCTTACACTTCTATTATTATGTCATATATAGGGGTAGGACTCAACATCCTTCATGCAAACACTGACTTTGAATCTTTAGTTAAAGCAACTCCATGTTAAAAACCAGGCCTGGGCTCAGTATTATCCCTGGGTCTATATGACCGATACATCAGAACTGCAAGCTTGGTCTTGATTGTCATCTCTCTAAAATACTTCATGGCATTAAATCCTGGCAGCTACCAAAAGCAATACGCGTGCACAAAAGACCCCACCTAGAGCATGTGAAGGTGCTCACTTTTGTTTGAAATTCACAAGCATTTTCTTAGTGTCCACAGGTCCGCAAGTTCTGTAAACTCATCATGAATTCAGAAGGTACAGAGTGCCTCAGGTCAGGACACCTACCCAGCACAATGCACCATCCTTCCCAACGGGTGGGATTGGCCCCTGCAGACACAACCTCTTGCAAGAGGCCCGCTGCAGAGAGACTTGAGCTGCCCATTCCATGTCGGGGCTCCTTATGGTGCTACCTTCTGCCACACAGGCACAGCCATAATGAGGTGGACGGGCTTTGCACATGTCTAATAAGGCTATATAAGTTATGATGGGAAAAATTACACCCGATGCCAAGAGCTCCAGCAAGAATGTATGTGCTAAAAACTCAATAGGGATTTAAACGAATTAGTTCCTTGTGCACAAGAGAAAGTTAACTCTTGCTGAATAAACATTTTTTATTAGTGGATCAGAATTAGATACGATATATTTCCTACAAAGTAGTTTCATTTGAATATGAATTAAATGACTGACATACCATGTCTTCAAATGTTTCCTTTTCATAATTCGTGTCTTCTTTTTTTTGTTGTTTTATGAGCACAGTGTTCCACCAGGGTCTTCTTTTTCCTCTGTAAAACAAAAACAAAGATAACTTCTAAAAACAGAAGAAATCAATCAGAATGCTCAAAGTCAAGGCTCTCACCCTTGTTTGCCTTGAAATAGAGAAAACACATTACAAAGTACAGGAAAAGTTTGTCAAATCTCTGTAATGGCCCAAAAACTGATTACCATGTACTGAATTTTGCAAGTTAGTAAATCTGCCCGCATACATGATAGCAAAACAAAACGTTGGTACTCTGTCACCAACAGGATTTTCTGTTCAGAATTACACAGATCGAGTAGCATAGTGACTCCCGAGTCCAACTTGGCGGTTAACTGGACAAAATCAACAGGGACAAAAAGATTATCTGCAGACACCAGCAGATGCATCTTCAGTGGAACGTTTCTGCCAACTGTTCTGTAGAGTCGTCTGTGGTCACCCCTGGGTCTCAAAAAGCCTCGGTGAGACTGGAGGGCTAAAGTCAAATCTCCATGCTGGTGTTTGTGCCTGCCTGCCACCTCCTCTTGCCTGTGTGATCTCAACAGTGTCCTTGCATGTGAAAATAATTGTGCTGTTTCATGCTCCCTTATGGAGCAGCAGTGGAGGACAAAGCCACGAAAATTGCTCTCAGATGTGCCATCCCTTTTTTCATCAGACCAAGGCATCATTAGGACCTGACTCAAAGCCGTCTCAAGCTTTTAGGTTCCAGTGTAGCATAAAACACAGCACAATTATTTTCACACACAAGTATACTGGTAAGAGGTCACTATCATTTTAAAGATGTACATGCTGTGCCTATCAAAGCCAAGGAGTCTTAACCGTTAGAAATGACTGAACTTGTATACACAAGGAGGCAGGTGGAAAACTAAATTACATGCGCTACAGAAAATTCATCTTTGTTTTCCAAGCTGTTCTTGCTTTCATACTCAAGCGTTTTGTGTTCCCCTCATCAGTAAGCACCACCACTTGGGAATGGTTGTGTCCTTGGGTGGACACATGATTCATCGTGTTATTGCTGCAGTTTCTATGTGTCTTCTTGGCAAATTTCTGTCTTAATTGTACTTGTTTCATAAAGAAATGAGCTTTTAAGTCAGTCAGGGTTTACAAATATCTCACCAAGTCAAGTGAAGTCCAAGCGGGTGAAAGGCTGTTTTATTTTTCTGCTACTAATTTTCCAATTGCACCTATTTTTATGTTAGCAAGGGAAACCTCTATGAATTAGTAACTACAAGCCATTTAACAAACATGAACTCAAACAAGTACTTGTAAAGAACAAAAACAAATGCTTCACTCTGAAAGGTATGTTTTCCTTTTAAACACTTCTTCCATTAGAATAGAAACATAAATTTAACTGATTTTTAATTTTTTTTTTAACAAAAAGTTATCGCACCCCACATCCCAGATGGCTAGATGTTGACTCAGTGCAAGGGACTTGGAAGGTTATACAAACACGAACCTAGTTTGACAATCCATTATAACTTGGCTAATGCCCCTCTGTCACTAATAATCACAGCTCTGCTAACACTTTCATTCCTTTCTTATTTTTGCTGAGTACGTTGCACACTGCTCAGCTAAATCCCCAGGATTTCTTTTATTTCAAGAGGGTCCTTTCTTTTAAAGCCTCTTAAGGGTAAAATGTTTATTTCTCAAATGAAGCCCTTGAAGGGGTTTGCTTCTTGCAGGTGAATTTGCAGAAATGTTAATTTCCAGAGCGGTTTCAGGCATTGTTTTCTCTCTGCTCCCCTCTTTTTCAAACAGCAGCACCGTGCAAGGAAACAGTGCCCAACTGCACACCTAACCCTGTATGTCTGTTCTAACCTAGCGCTATTTGATTAAAAATCCAAAACTGAGATTTTCGCTCCACACCAAGTTCCCCAACCCTAGTGGAAAAGCTCCAAACAAAACAATCCTGCTAATTCAGACTTCCTTATCACCTTCTTTACGGAGGACTGAAATATCAGTTTTAAAGGGATATTGGGGAGGGGGAGGGGGGGGTTGGTTGGTGCGGGGCACAATGTCAGCTTGTGGGTTCGGTTTCTCTAACCATCCAAATTCAACCTCTCCCAGGGGAAGCCTGGGGATCCCACCCAGACACACATTGGCATGGCGAACGAACAGTCCAGCCACTGACTCACAAGCTTGCATGGACCCCTGTGGAGTCAGTACAGTGTGTTGGCTTGTCAGTGCAGGTGTCTCTGAAGAGGCTTCGGCACAGCCACAGCCTCTGCTCTTGTCCCGCTCCCATGCAGGAAGGAGCTGTGGCCGTGTGAAGGCCACGGCTCCCAGGGACTGGCACCCCAGCACCTGTCTCAGCAAAGGAGCCTTCTGGGTCCTGATCTGGCACGCAAATCACATGCAATGCAAGAGGAACACAGGTCCTGCTTCTGTCAGGCAATACATCTCCCCTGGCTGGTCTCCAAAGCATGCCAGACCCATATATCTATCAGTGTGCTGCATCACATGCTGGGTTGAGGGAAGCAAAACTTGGCAAGTTTGCATTTCCCTGCAGAGCATCACTACTGCGGGCAGGAACTCCTCTTGGGCTGAGTAAAAAATAATGAATGGGGTCCTCTGACTTCTCCCATTGGGATGTCTTTGATGAAGCAAAGCAGGACTGAATAAATAAAATCACCTTCTCCAGCCTCTGCAGGAACCTGAACATTTTTGAAGATTTTGTCATCTGAAGTTGAACACAGAAGTGGGGGTAACGTACTGAAAAGATCCTGAGGGAGTAAAGCCTTATTTAAAAGAGAAGTGACTTAGGAGCTCTGGAACTTACTCCTCGTAAGTCTTAAATCACTTACGTGCCCTCTTATGTGGTGACCAGTGCCACTGGGAGGCACATGGCAGGCGGAGGGGAGCACATTGGCAGGGCTGGGGACCATGTTCTATGGGGCTGTTGGCAGGACAGGACAATGTGGTGCGGCCCCACAGGTCACAGCATGATCCTACCTGCTGGGGTGAGCGTGGGGACAGTGAGCTCATCTCCCACCACAAAATAACAGAGAAAAGACCTACATCCTGAAGCAATGCTCATGTGCCTGCCTCACCATTGATGCTGCAGAGAAGGAGGGGGGCCCAGCTTTTGATGGTGGGAGCATCCTAAAACACTCTCAGAGCCAAAGAGTCAGGGAGCCAGGAAACATGTGGAGGGAGCCAACGAAGAGTGCAGCATCCAATTCAGCAAATCCCTTAAGCATGTGTTTAAGTGTTTTACTAAATCAGCACCACAGGGCATTTGCACAGCTGGCACTCATCCTGGGATACCTGCTGGCGTCCCATGAAGTGACAAGGAGGCAGATCAGTCCCCTGCAAAAACAGGCGATGGCAAGTAAAGACAGTGCAGGGATGCGGGCAAAGCCTGCAGCCCCCTGTAGTAGAGATGATTGGCATCCAGATGGATGCTCATCAGAACAGTTCACTTCGAGCAATCACACTGAGTTATTACCATACAGTATCTTTTCTCTCTTCCCCCCCACCCCCTTTTTCCCCCTAATGTTGTTGATTTCAAGTTTTACACCTCCACTCTCGACAGTGGAAAAGCCACATCCTACATATGTTCTGCAGATTATTGGACCCACCTCCTCCTCCTCCAACTATCAGTTGTTTTCTGTGCAGCCAGAGGGATTATAGGCCTGTGGTATCCTTCTGCATTCTTTAAAATCTTCTCTCCTCCCTGGGGAAGAATCTGTTTCTGATGTTAATGTGGTGCTATGCCTTTGTAAAGCGTTCTGATCCTGCCTGCTGTCAACACAACGTGGTGAAAAATTAAGATTTTAATTTCAGTTTAATTTGCACATGCAGATTAACAAAGGGCAAGGAAGGACAAGAGCAACTCTAATATCTCTGCCTTACTCAGGTCACTCATGTGCATCTCTGGGGACTACTTTGTCCTAGTGTTGACGCACAAAAAGCAAGAAACTTCAAGAGTCAATATTATTTTGACTCAGGTGTTATGGAAGGAGAGAGTTTAAGAAAGACTCCTTGGCAACAGAGTTAACACAAATCCTTCTCATTTGTTTTACGTTTCTCCTCTTCATTCATAGTACTGCAAGAAGGCACAACGTGCTGCCTTTTTGAAGCATGCCCTTAAGCCCACTGAGCTGAAGGGTGGTGGATAAACAACTACTCCAACACTTTGAGTGGATGGAAACAGAGATGTTAGCAGGCTCTCACAGAGAAGGCACTAACCCTCCCAAGGTACTTTGAAGGAGATGATCCCATCACTGCCAAAGGCATGATGGTCTTCAGCCCCACAGCCCACATGGGAGCCACGCAGGATGTAGTACCTCCAGCTTTGGTCATGCTCACCCCTGTCACATGGACAACTGGTCTTACAGACCTTTGCAAAGGCACTAAGCCACTGTGGACTTTGCACCTCTAAGGCACCCCATTTCTCAGCCCCTTAGAAGAAAGAGATGAGGTCAGGAAATGTAATGAAGAAAAGGGTTGGAGCAGAGACCCCTGAGATCTTGGCAAGACAGTTTAAATTGATTGAAATGTTAAAAATGGAAGACCCACATTTTGGTTGTAATATATAAAAATTGTGCTAGGCATCAGGAACTTTTCAAAAAGTGCTAATTTATAGATGCTTTTCTAAGGAGGACAAGTGAGTATATTACTTTTCATTTAAAGTGCAGCTGCAACAGCAAACCACACACACTCTGTAGGTTTTATAACCTTGCTAATTTTCCCTAAGTCTTGGGAGCTATTGGTGGTAAGTATAAAGGTATTCTGTTTCAATCTAAGAAGAAAAAGAAAACTGAAAGCAAAATAATTTGTTTCAGAGTACAGCCAATAGCTAAACTAAAGAGATAACAACTTTGATCTCGACAGAACAGCCAGTGATGCCAGGGAGACTGGTTTACAGCACTTATTCCTGATTCAACTAAAGGAATTGGCGTTTTATTGTTATTCCTGTTCATATCAATGGGAAAACTGGGCACATAAAGCATGCAGGGACAAAATGGCAACCTAAAGGAAATGCCAGATGAATCAGTAAACCTTTTGGCTGTATGCAGAAAATCTGTAGCCGTGAGAAGAGTGATCCTGGGAGCACTGCACTGGATGGGGCACTTGTGAGAAGAGGAATGAACTCCCAGCTCTGCAACACATTTTCCTGCTTTCACATTCCCATTTGTAAAAGAGGCAGCTACAAAAACAGTTCACTGGGAAGTGCAAGGGGCTTAGCTACTGCTGTAAGGAGGAGCATGTAAGTGCTGAGACTGATATCCTCATCTTCCGATCCCATCACTATCTACAGCACCAACCACCCATTTTATTTTATGTCAGCTCTTAAAGATTTTAGTGTTGCTCAAACACTCAAGTCCCATAAGAGAAGGAAAACATGGTTTTCGTGGCATTGTGTCAGAATAGCTCAGCACCACGGTACCAGCCTACAGTGGAGAAGTCTTGAGTTCATCTTTCCATTTTACAAGCTTTAGGGGAAAGCTTTTGATCTGAATCGGGAAGAACAGGGCTTTGACCTCAGGTTTGCCTAACTGCCTTCACAGAAGGGGTAGAAGCAACTTTCTCTGCAACTAACAAATTTTCTGGAGACATAAAATGAAGATCTTCTGCCTGAACCCTAACCGCAGTCCAAATTTTTAAACAAAACCTTTTAGCCTTCCCTTAATATGAGGGGGCAGGACACATAGAAAAGTTATGTGCCTATAACAGCCCAAAAATTGAACTGAAGATTTTTTTTCTCAAGATTCTCTGGACTTTTGTATTTGCTTGCTGGTCTACAGAAAAGAATTCCCTGTCAAACCCCCACAGAGGCCCAAAATGCTGCTCACGTTCCAAAATCACTGGGAGAACTCACATAAAATATTTGCTGGAATGGCACCAGAGCATATTAAGTATAGAGAGGCAGCCTTAACTCTCACTTTCTATACTTTCATGAGCCTAAGTCAGAACCATAATATTATTTGAACTATAACTGTATTCTAGATTTAACTTAAAGCATTTCTTCACCTGTCCAACACCTTTTTATTTACTCCCATATATTATGACACATTATCTCATTAGTTTCATTATTTTAGCTGCACTTAGCATGCAGGTGATATTGCAAATTCACTACCTAGTCATAAAACTACGTATCCTTTTATTGTCATTGGAGTTTTCCAAAACATGCGCTAATTCTACAACCTCAAGATATATTTCACCAGCTGGAGTACATTATTAAGCACTTCAATACTGTAATAAAATTGTCATGTATGAACAGAAAATCATAGATTTTTTGTATCCTATCCTCGTTATTCTAATTTTCATTTGCTTCTGATTCTATACATATCCTGATCAACAAATGCCACAAGAGATTTAAAACTAGATGGTCTGGAAATGGGAAAAGGAGTTAAGTAAGTTCATAATGGCACCCAGAGATCTGCCAAAATAATTTTTAACTGTTCACAACCAAGCTATAAAAGTACATGGCTAGCTATACTCACCAGCACAAAGGCAATATCACCAGCTTGCCAATATATCCTCCATTTTAAGGCCACCAGCAGTCAGCAGAAGATTCAGCCTGTTGGGTTTGTTCCAGAAATACTTATTAGACACAGCACTGGGCAGAGTGAGGAAAGAATGTTAATGTCCAGGAATGACTTTGTGTTGCGATGAAGGAGCAGCAACAGAAATGAAGACTATACACTGTTCTGTCCTTACACTGTGAGATCACAACTGAGTCCCAGTAAAGTTCTCGGGAATCTCCTGCTTTCCACCTTGCCTTACTGGTCTGAGGCCAAGACTTTTCAGGTGAGTTTACCATAAAAATTCAGGATACCAAAAAAAAAAAAAAAAAAAAAAGAAAAAGAATAAAAGAAAAAAGAAAGAAAGAAAGTTATAAACATACATGATGAAAGTTAACAGAGCTGTCTGGAAGTTATGTAGTCATTTACTGAATTCAGAAAAAATAGTTTATCTCTTTAACATTTACATGGTGGAAACTTCCTTTCTTAGACTCTGAACATGACAGGCTTTCTGAACTTCTATGTACTCCCTCCTTCTGAAACTGAATGCTGCTGTAGCACACGTGAAGTAGGTTACCTAATCTACAGCATTCAAGTCATATACAAGAAAGACTAGTTGAGGTCCATGTAACATTGGGAGAGATAGCAAGTAACAAATTTGCTGAATTATTTCACAGAGAACAAGATTTTTCTATGTCTTATTGCTGAATTTTCGATTAAACTACCTTATTAAATAGAACTGGTGAAATAATAAGAAAAAAGTAAACCGCATGAGTTCCTTTGATTCAGCTGTACAGAAAAATCGCACTTTGGCCCAGCCTTGTGAAGAGTGACAGTGAGACTAAGCCGCAGTGACTGAATTCACCAAAGATCAAAGTAAAATAAGAAGCAAGTATCTTGCAGTGTTAGAGTTTAAAGTGTGGGTTTTTTCAAAATAATTGACAAAGATAGGCCAAATGTTACGGCTCTTAAAAAAATGTGCGTCCAGTGTGCCAGCTCAGTTCTGCTGAGGATCTTCAAGCTCACAGCAGCTAACTTCAGGAGCTTATTTCAGCTCTAATGAGCCTTCCTGAGTACATACTATGCACTGGAGTGCGTATCAGCAAAACCATCCACAGCTGTACACAGCACCTCTACTTCCAAACAAGGAAATAAAAAGGACAACCAGCAGGGCTTATCTTATCCTTCGACAAGAAATACATACCTTACCATTAGCTTGCCTGCGGTTCACAGCAGCGGGAAAAATAACAAAACACAAAAAACATACTTCTGCTCCCAAAAAGAGTGCTCCTCCATCAGCACCATCATCTCCAGGCTCCAGCGGGTCCATTGCCCAAAGCAGACCAAAATCTTGTCTGCAAGTCTGTCACCTGGGCACAGTTTTGTGAAATCATGCATGCCAAAGCCTAAGAAAGATTGTGCAGAAAGTTAAACTACTTCTTTTCTGAGGAACAGTTACTGGCACACTCACTGTGTATGAATACATAGCAGTAACACAGAAATCTATGCATGTGTCCTTTATATGCAAACAAAACTAGTACAGATCTTTGTCACCAGTCCAAACCTGTATCCTTTTATGTACATCATCTTCAGCCATGCAGAGAAAGTTCAGCAATTATCCTTGAGTGAGGAAAAACATACAGTTCACACACATTCCTTAAACCCAATGAGAAACAGTGCTCTGTAGTGATTACTCAGATGAATCAAACTCCATATTTCACTTTCCTATGGAGAGATCGTGGGATCTTGACTACCCAATTCCTCCCCTAATTTCTGAAAACAGACGGTATGGATGCCAACTATACATTGAAATGTGTAAGAGCTGAGTGTTATGGCTATTTGTGCATGGAATGCGAATCTTAAATACTATTTATTCCATAACTCTAACCATATAACTCCATGAACATTGACTTTCATTAACACAGTGTGGAATTATATTCAGTGAAGGGGTGTGAAAACCTTTCAAAAACCCTCAATTACTGTAACTTATAGGTCATGTCAAAAGAATGTGTTGGTGATGTCTTCTAAATGATAATTCTTCATTTTTTCTTACTGCAATTAATATCCAGCATCACTTGCCAGTTGTTTCAGAGTGCTATACTTCTCAAAATGAAACATACACCATAAAAATCTGTTCAAGTGAAGCTTGTTGGTGTGAAGTATCCTGTATTACCTGTCAGAGAATTACCTATTAGATCTTGCAATGTTTTATGTATTTAACTCTGTACTGATCTATTTAATGAATAAGAAAAAAAAAATATTGAATAGTATTTTAGTGTCAGCTGTCACATAAATTATGATTGTTCTGCTCCACAAACAATACAATCCAGAGCTGAATGTTTCTTCAAGATAAAGCCAGCTGAAGAAATACCTCCTTTAGGAAGAAAGTGGATAATGCTCTCTTTCATCTGCTTCTGAAACTTCAGTCACCTTCTAGCTTGCATGGCAGGAGAAAATACATCTGCAATATGCTGTAATATAAGAAATGAGCACTGGGAGTCTTGGAATTGTTTAAAAGTGAAATAAAAACGTAGATATCAAATTCCTCAAAGCCAGAGGCTTCAGCTTAGGGCTGGTCAAAAGCCCACTAAAATTAATATGAGTTTACTGATTTGCTTTAAGATCTGCCTTTCATAACCATTGTGCATGTAATATGAGCACAACCACATTTTGGATTCAGCGGGCTATACCCCATTTCTCTTACCAGTTCCAGGAAAGGATCAGAGATATTACATGATGAATGTGCTGCACTTAGCTGTGATTTTATTGTCCTTCCATTTCTGCTGCCTTGTGGAATGTGCGGAGAAGCTAGTTTGCATGATGAGGAGAACAATCCAAAATGAGTAGGGAATAGAAGTTAAACAACTGTTATTAGATTCAATTTATATTCATAGGTCTATTGTTTCTATCTAGTCCCTTAAATATTATGATTCAGCAGTCAGCCCCAATACATCAGTCTGCTTTTTTAGCAATCCAAACAGAAGACATCACCACTGATGTAACTGGGTACACGTGACATAACTGTTCTCGGACAGTGTACTCTATAGATTTAGTATACGACTCCGTACGTGTTACTGGGTTAGCAAAAAAGACATCAATTGCCATGACAGACACAAAGTGGCACTATTCACACTCTCTGAACTGAGATATCAAGTAGACTCATTGCTAATTAGGATGATGACATCCAGGAATTAAATTTAAAAGCCTTTGTTTATTTCCCACTTCTTAAAATTGTTCCTCTGTCCCATCCTTTTCCTTCTCACAAATCTGGTAGTAAAACACGAGGCACCCTCTTCTGCAATTCCGCTAAACAGTCTTTTGCTAACAGACACTTAATAACGATGATAAATAACAGAGAAAAAAGTAGTCATTAAGCTTTTATAAGCTGAACGCACACTGTTAAAGCACACCCAGCATTTATCTAACTTTAGCTTGCTTTCCTAAGCCAGGAAAACAAAATGATACAGAGCAGAAAATGTAAATCATTAATGATGTAATAGTGAACTGTCAATACCTTGGAAGGGCTTAAGTATACCTGAACATTTTCTTAACAAAAAAATAAAACCCCATTGTCTTACACTGACATATAAATGACTGCTTACTTTCTTCATGGCTTTCCAGAATACATTAACCCTCTGCATTACTTAACACATAGGCCTTCATGTCTCTGGAAAGACACAGTGATATTTTCCTGCACGTGGCTGTGAAGCCAGCAGACTTTGACTCATGGAGGATGGGACTGAATACTAAGAAACGTGGGGGGTTTTAAGTTCTGTTTGTTAAACAATATGTAAGAAACATTTGGCTATACAACCAGTGATTTCTTGCTGGTGTTGTTATAGGGGAAATGTAGAAAAGTAAAAAGGGAAAAAAAAAAAAAAAAGTGCTTCCAGAGTGATTTGCCATGGGAACCTGGTAAAAGCTTGTGTAAGAAATGCACCTAGCAGCATTTCCTACTCTGGATGATTTATCTTTGGCTTGCCAAAATAGGCATGAAGATAATGAGAACTTGACACTTCTGCACCCAGAAGCTGCAGACACAGACAGAGCAGCATGGGAGAGTTTGCTGGGAGATCGGAATGCCCAAGAGCAGACGTGGGCAGAGCTGCCCTCAAAACCAGATAGTATCAAGCATGAGAGAATCCAGAGAAACACCTGAGATGAACCTCTTTTCAGAGACAACCCTTTGCTTGTCTTGTTCAGTAGATTAATGAGCTGATAGTTGATGATGATTATGTTTTTAAAAAACGACTTTTCTTGGGGAAAATTTGGAATGTTAATTTCTTTCCTGTTTTCTCAAGTTTGAGGCTTGTGAGTTTCTCAACTCAGGCTTTGATATTATCTTTTATCAAAAGTGGTTATGGTTGGTTGGGGTTTTTTAGACAAAACATTTTGATAACATGCTTTGAATATGTTTCGATAACCATAACAAACTATCACTGACATTTTCAGGAGGTGAAGTGTTGGAAAAGCCCAGCTTTTCCCACAATTACTGGTTTGCTGAAAGAAACCCATGCTGGAACGAAAATGTATTTCTTATCAAGCTTCAATCTGCTCATCTGATAATTCTGGGGGTTCGCTATTATTTAAGATGGTGATTCATTAGTAGAAGAAAGATGTACTCAAACAGAAAGGGTATCCCACAGAAAAATAAATTCATGAGTGTTAGAGGTAATTTGTGGCAGTGACTCTCTCACAGGAGAAAGCCAGAGCAGAAAAGTGACCTCTTCAGTATTTTTGACCAAAGACAGCACCAGTGTAGAAATAAATGGCTTGTTAGCATACACAGTGCATCTTCTTCATAGAATATCTAGCTTTTCCTCATTTCTCCTCAGGCCTTTTTGACCTGCCTACATTTTGCACCTTTGTTTTACTTTCTTTCAGTAGCTGGGTGAAAAAAAGAATTACAGCTTAGCTGTATCTATAATTTCATTGACATTATTTTTACAAGTCAATATTGAATTAACTGCAGGCTGGCAAAAAGACATAACAGTAGAAAAAGAATTTCTCTGCCTTAAGTTAACTTACTATACAGTTACAACAATATTGTGAGAAAGAAATAGCGCTTTATAATGAAAACATTCAAAAAGTTAAAAACAAGGCATAAATTTCTGCATGAAGAAACTAAAACCCTTCACAGGTAATCTTGGACCCAAGCTATGAGTACAGGGCAGAGAAGTGAGAATATCCATCACCAGGGTACTAATAACAAGGGAAGTTCTGTTTTAAAAAGAGCCACAAGAATTAAAACATTAATAGCTCTTAATGCTTCTCATACCAATGAAACAGCCGCTTAATTGGAAAATGAAACTTTAAAAAACAAAGGGAGTGTAACTTTGATTAAGGATTTGTTTTTCAAAGGCATTCATCTACATTATATGACTAGTAGACTTCGGTCCCTGTAGTGCAACATGTTCATTTCCGAGCTGAGATTTTAGGGAGTACATGATGTTTTGATTGGAAACTGGATATAAAGAGAATCCTTCAAACAATAATGAAAATAAAGACATTGACATGAGGAATTTGTCTGTGGTTTCACTTGCAGCCCAGGAAGTCTGGCAGCTCGCTGACCAAGGCAGGGCTGCTGCTTTCCTCTCTCCTACATTTCCCTGCTGCTGCCCTAGCTCCAGCCTTTCCCCTCTCCCAGGCTGCCCCGCTACTCCTTCCCTCCACTGCCATGACTCACCAGAAGGCAGACACCAAAGCAAGATTTCTACTTTGGGGTGTTTGTTTTCCTTTTTGCCTATTTTTTGGCCATTTTAGTGAATTAAATCAGCTAACAGAGGTGCCCAGCAAGTACCAGAGGCAGCACGAAGGGAACAATGGGATCATATGGCATGGAGGAGGTGCTGGGAAAGATGCTCCTGTTTCCTAAGTCGACACTGAGCTCTGTCCGCTGAGGTCAACAGGGACTGACTCCAACAAGCACTTGATTGATTCCACATTTAGGGGCAGGAGGACAGATTTGTATGTGAAGCCCATAGTCACTTTGCATGTACTAGTGCACACCTATGTAGGTAACCATACCTGGCAGCCTGTCTCCTCTTTGGTAGTACACTATATGCCTCTATTAGGGAGCAATGGAGCTCGTACCAAATTTGTTGTAAGGAATAATCTATGGAAAGTCACAAGCAGCTTCGTATCCTGCTCTCTCCCTCAATGTTATTTACCAAGAAGACCAATCCTATGAGTCTCTTGGCTCATTCCCTGGTTGCCCACATGGCCAGGTAAGGACTTTGATATGCAGAACGGGTTTGGCCGCTTTAATTTAGGCCAGAGCAGCCCCAGTGGAACCAGAGCCCATCCTTCATTTCATGGAGAATTTCAAGCTGCATAAGGTTAATTACAGACAGCAGCAAGGTGAGAATGAACAGCGGTGGCACCCGTCAAACTGTGAGCTGCACTGGATTTATAAACAGGCTCTGTACTCAATTAATGTTCTCACCTTTGGCACACGGAACAAGTTTGCTCAAGAGCAGAAAAAGACAGAGTAATACAAAGCTGCACACTGCAGCGCTTTATTGATTTTTTCATGTTGAACCAAGGACCTAATTAGTTATGTTAGGGCAGAACTAATAGCACATTTGTTATAATGGCTGTGTCTTTCCTAAAAGTTTTACATAAAGCTCACAAGTTTGATATCACAGTGTGCCAAAAAAAGTGAGAAATGCTTTCCTTGCTCTTAAGAAATCTTGGTCTAATCAGGTTTTTCATTTTTCTGCTTAGATGCTGAACTGGAAAGACTTCCTCTTGGTTAGAATAAAAGACACCAGAAGTATTCAATCTTCTGGTTTTGAAAACGCTCAGGAATAAATCTGTTCTAACCACTGATTTGTAACATTAAAGTACTGTTACTTTGGTTAGATTTCCCATAGTTATTTGGAAAGCTGAGGATACTAAACAAGATACAACTGTGCCCATTGGTTTAAATAATCATGGGACTGTCAAGGAGGAAACTCTACCAAAATAGTGATGTATATTAATTACATCAGTAAGTACACAGCATAGACCTCTACGTTCAAAGGCCTCTCTTCCTTATTTTGCTTTGTACAGTATTTACGCCACGAAGACGGTAACTAACAAAACCAGCTTCCACTCCTGCTTGCTCTCTCAAAGATTTTTACAAATATATTCTGCTTGCAACAAAGCACCTGCCTGTGGCAGCCCTGGCCTTCGCAGCTCTCTGCAGTCAGGGAGGGCAAAGATATGAAAATAAATACATAGTCCATGCCTAGCCCAAAGCTTCTGTGCAGCCACACTTATTAATCACAGTAGTCAACTCTAGTAACAGAATTTTCCAAAGACTTCCATTAACGTGCCGGTGTTATTACAGCAAGAGGACACACTGTTGTAGATCACGCAACACTTGACAAATATTAAGGTAAACTTCACACCCTCCCCCATGAGCCCCTCTTTGCATATGGCTATGAAAAGCCAAGAGGGGATGAAGTGCTTCAGGCACAGAAAGAGCCTGACTGAGCCAAGAAGAGAGTCTACACACTAGCTGTCATTTTATTGCTCAACATCCCTAGCCCTTTTTTAAAACCAGAATGCTCATGTTATCTGAGTACACCTGGGGAGCAAGCAGCAGGCAGGGCTCCTGTGTTCAACAAATTTACAGTTGAATAGGCCAAAAACCAACCAAATTAAAATTAATGATTGGCAACTTTTAAAAAGTGAGTTAAAGGCTCTTTGAGAAAGGAGGCACAAACACCCACCATAATGATTGAGACCAAGGAATAGAAAGGAGCCTGAAGCCAAGTCTCTGCATTCTGGCTAGGCGTCCTAGCAAATGGCTGCCTTCATGCAAAGTGCATAACCCCTCCTTCATGCATGGTCTACAGCCTAGGACTGTCTCCCCATGTGCACCTATGTTTTCCCAGCTGACTGCCCTAAACACTTGGTATCAAGTCACACACGCTTGCGACACCACCTCCCCCTTCAATGCGATCTGATTTATTTTACGTGAGGTGGCACAGCCTCGGAAAGAGGCTGTGCGCGAGCCACCCTCCCCACGCTGCGCCCCAGCAGCCCCTTCCCCCTGTGCCTACAGCTTCAAGGCACATTGCTGTCCTTCCTGCAAGCAAAATGCTCCTGTGAACATGCAACATGACAGGCATGCTTAAAAACACTTTCTAGACCGAGTGCCCTGGGAAAAAATGCCTTGTTTCGATATTGCTTGGGACAAGGCATGGAGAGGTGCTACATTGCTCAGTGGTGCACAGCAGAAGAGCTTCATGGTCTGAGCTGCAGCCCAGCTTCTGGTGCCACAGAGGTGCAGAAATCTGAGCAGGTGTCTCAAGTCCCCAACTTTGGCCTCAAGCACTGATGTTAGGTTCTAGGCCTTTGAAAACAGTATTTCAAAACATAAATATAGATATTTTTTATCAAGATATAAATTTTCCTTAGAAAGGTTACTTTGTTCTTTTATTATCTGTACATGAACTATGCAGGATATTTGTTTAGGATCTGTAAAAATCTGTTTCCCATAAGCAGCTTGGCATTCTGTCTTTATTAGCTACAACATTCATAGAGAAAACATTGTACTATCAAAAAGAATCATTATTACTTTAACTTTATCACACCGGGTGATTACAACTGAGATAATTAGAGGCTAATTTGAGAAGGGGAAGTGGAGCTAGAAGTTAATCAGAGCATGCCCATATTTAAATCAGGAGCACACGGAGATTGATTTCTAGCAGAATTTTGCTAGCTCAAAAAGCTAGTTCAAACAGCTCTCCTTGAAGGACATCAAAGGGAAAGAAAGTATAGAAAGAGATGGAGGAGGGAGGACTGGCAAGCACAGCATGGGGAAGAGCACATTTGACCTGCTGGACGGGAGTCACCTTCCATGTGGTGTGCTGCTCGTTCCCTCCCAAAAGCCAAACGTGAGCCCAGCCCCAGGACAAGCAGCCCCTAAGCAGCTCCACGCAGAGCGTGTCCTAACAGGCTTTGCTCACCAGTGCTTCCAGGTGGGAGCCAGTGGCAGAGCTCTGTGAGGAGGAGTCGGAGGAGGGACCCTGCTGTGAGGATGAGTTGGAGCCGAGGCGGCGGGGCAGGCAGATGTTAATCCTGCCTGTGGGAAAGTTTAAAAAAAAAAAAAGAAGAAGAAGAAAATACAGCTCTGGCTCTGATATTAGGGGCAATGGCTGCTGGAAGGCAGATTATGTGCAGAGTTGGCAGCTCTGAGGACAGCACAGAAGGGAGCAGGAGCAACCTTTTCCAAACTCCCTCACTGAGTATGTCCAGGGAGCAGGCTGCCTTACCGAGATCCTAAAACAAACTCTCACCACCACTCTGGAGAGAAACAGGGAGACATCAGCCCATGCCATACTATTCAAGCTGCGCTGCTTCCATCATCCTTAGTGGCTCAAACGTTTCCTCATAGCTCTGTGTTACAGCTCACACGTGCCCCTTTGCTCAGCCCAGCATACCCTACCACAAACACCTAGACATGGCAGCTCCTGTGCCACTGCTGAAGCTGGTCTGCCCTACCAAGAGGTATGGTAGGGATAAACCCCTGGCATCCATGGTTGCTGTTGAACAGACCCCTTAGAAAAGCTTCTTTCTGACCTTTGCAGAGGATTCCATCTACAAAGACTTTCTGAGCCTGCTGAGGAGAGGAGGGCCCTGCAGGCAGAGGTGTCAGAGCAGAATGCACCACAGGCTGAGCTGGGTTCACTGGGAACAGAGGATGTGGGGCTACTTTTTCTGCCTGACTGTACATTAGAAAATGTTTGGTAGTACATTATTTTGCACCACAGCCCTCTCAGAAAATCCTCCTAATGGGTTGTTTGTTTTGCCAGAATACCTTATAATGGGTCAGCGCGTGAAATAAGCTATTACCAATAAAAGCATTCTTAGGATAGGATACAAGAAATTTATGGTAGGGCTTTGGCTTGCATTGCCGTGCGGCTAAGGGAAGAATTACAATGGAAAAAACAGTGTTTGCTATACCTGACAAGTGAATAAGGCAGCTCTTGGCTCATGTCCGCTTCCTCTGATAGTATTTCAAACGGTTTGGGTCTGTAAGAGCACTGGTGCCCCAGTTAAGAGAGTGTGAACCCTGCCCTGCTGTCTGTCATCCCAGACTCTGCCATGGGAGCAGCACTCCCATCACGGATGTTTCAGATATTCTTCCAATTACTGACCAAAGTTAACTGAAAGACAGAATTGCAAGGAGATTCGCAGATAGACCAACAAGGTGGGTACCAGGGACCCTTTCCTTCCAGAGCCAAGCCCCAGAAATCTCCTTTCTCAAGAAGAAAGCCATCCTCTGCACCTCTGCTGTCTACAGGTGACATGGGACTTTGCTAACTGCTCAACTTGCCTTAAGACAACAGAGCACAGGCATGAACTGACACACGACCACTAGACACGCTAACATCTGGCAAGTGCCCTACCTCTGATTTCTCACTTCCTGTTTAATAGGCCCTTTAGGGAAGTTTATTGCTGATCTATGCTAGAAAATTACACATTTAATTGAAACATCAGTGTAATATTGTTTACCCAGTATAACTTTTTCTTCAGGAATTTCTGGATGCAATTATCCCTTGTGACTAATAAAAACAATAGTTTAATTGCAAATATATGGTTAGAAATGCCATTTTATGTTTAAACATAAAACGCCTGTTGCCTCAGTGTTTCAGATCAAATGGACTGTCCTTCCTGGGAGTAGCCAAGGGAATTTGAGAAGCAGAAACAGGTCAGGAATGACAGGAGCTAATTATCCTTCCTCAGGAACTTTGCCGAGTAACCATTTCAGACCTGACCTACCATTACAGTCCTGAGATGCTCCCAAGACAGTCTTAGATTCATCAAAACTCCAAGGCACCTTTAAACTCACCAGCAATGCAAACGGTGAGCCTCTGCCTGTTACAGGTCTCACAGCACCTCTGCCTCACCGCCATCCCCATCCCTGGTCCTCACTCCACCTGAGCAGGAGCACGGCCACAGCACGACCATTGGATGCTGCTCAGCAATCATCCCCTGGTTTCCAGCAGGGAATGACAGTTCACAGAAAAATATACCTTGTAAAGGTTTGGTCAGGCCATTTTTGTTTTGCAGATTTTTGCATGAAATCCAGTTGATTTTATATATCTCTATGTACATATACCAAAGATTCTACATACACAGAGATGTAAAGACAAGGAGGAAGAGGAGAGTGAATACTGGGTTTTGAATCCCTATAAAACCCCAAAATTTCTCCTTTTTAAATATTTATATTAAAAAGAAGAAAACTGATTTACAGTCTCACATTCTGAGAAATAAGAGCTACTGGCAAAACATGACTGAGGTGCAGTAGTTTTCAAACCTGGTACAATCTTCACAACTTCACTAGAAACAAGCCATAAGGTATTAATAATTTCTTTTCAAAGTAACATTAAACAACTAGCACTCAAACAATCCCAGGAAGTGGCCTAAAAATGGAAAGGTCAGGTACTCAGCCGTTAGCACTGAACATGACAGTCCTAAGCTCATAAAATGAACAAATCATGTCCTTCTGTATCCCTCTACATGAAAGAGGATTCAATATGATTTACTTAATAGTGTCCACATTCACTGAAATGGAAGAGAATTCCCACATTATGTCACCAAAATATTTAATTTTTATTAGCTTATAGAACTGAAATACAATTCACTAATCTTAAGATAGAAATAAATTAAATGAAGAAAAAAAAAACCCAAACCACCACCCAGACCTCTAAATAAAATAGCTGTTTTGAACTCCCTGTGAGATCACTGGAGTCTACACCTGAAGTCTAAGGATGTTCTTTCCTGATAAAAAGCCCAGGCAATACTACATGACTATATGGGAATTACAAGAAAACTTGTATCCCACCAGTTCTTATGCCCGCTCACAAATAGTTCCTGTCTTTGTGAGAGAGGAAAGCAGTCTTCTAGCTCTGAACACCACAAACCCAGAGGAAGTCCAGATACACCCTGAAACTTTGCAGCTGATGCTTTCCTTTAATGTATCATGCCGTGTGTTCACTGTGGGTTTTGAATTATTTACTACCAATACAGCTTAACCGTATTAAAGTTGCAATCAATGTATTACCATGTATTGAAACAATTTTGGCCTTTTGTTAGTCTTCAGACAACATCACTGTAGGCATTGGCACCAGCTTCAGCGTCACCAGAATGCACATTTCGATATGTACTCTAAATTAAACATGTATGAGAGCCTGAGAACCACAGTGACAATTACTGCACCTTGGATCGAGGCTTGGAATATTTCGTCTGGCAGAGTTCAAAAGACTTTTCAGCTGGGAGCAGCTGCAGCTTGGTTAGCGCAAGAATGGACTGATTGCAATTCATAACTTGGTATACAGATTAATGCAATATTCATGGAAAACTGTGTGTGCAGAGCTCCATATGGCCAGTGAAGCTCTGAAAGCATTTTGCTTCAGGGAAGAATCATGTCACCAGAATGCATTTGCCTTTACTGTGTCCAAGTTAGGAAGGAAGCTATTTTTCTTGCTTAGCTGTTACACAGTTTGTGGAGTCTAAAACTCCTTTCACCTCTACCCAAGGAGGCTGGAACAACCCTGCTGGTTCCCAAAGCAGGGTCTGGGGTTTGACTGTCTCCTAGCTTGTGCCCTGCAGACTGCAAGATGCATTAGCTCTATCTAGAATATCCTCACAAATGCTCCGAGATGGCTCTTGAGATCAGACCTGCTGTCAATATAGACAACCACCGGGACCCACCCACAGACCAGATGCATCAAAAACACCTAGCAGCTTTGTACAGTATGAAAAAACACTTTGGTGACTGAATAAGCCACCAGACACAGACAAGCTCATGCAGATGAGATGAACGTAAAGAGAGCAGGCAGACTGCAGCACTCGCAGTTTTCCATCAAAGGCTGATTAGATTGTGGCAACCTCCCTTACCAGGGAGTACCAGGGGGAGGCCAGCCAAACTCCCACACTTAGCTACTTGGCACCTTTCTTGTTGCCCTGGTGCTACTGAAGACCTGGAAGTCAAGACTGAGTGGTATATCTGACAGGTCTCAGGTTGGGAGACAAAACAAGGTGGGGGAAAAAAGATGTAATGCCAAATCACACTCCTAGCTGGGTCCCCATTTTTCACATGACTTTGTTTCAAAGCATTTCAGGAAAATATTAAAAAATATAGTTTGTCCTAGATCACAGAATGGTTGAGGTTGGAAGAGACCTCTGGAGGTCACCTTGTCCAAGCCCCCTGATCAAGCAGGGCCACCTACAGTCAGTTGCCCAGGGCCATGTCCAGTCAGGTTTTGAATACCTCCAAGAATGGAGACTCCACAACCTCTCTGGGCAAGCTCTGCCAGTGCTTCATCACACTCACAGTAGAACAGTTTCTTTTTATGGTCAGACAGCACACCCTGTGTTTCCGTTTGTGCCCGTTGCCTCCGGTCCTGTCATTGGGCACCACCGGAAAGAGTCTGGCTCCAACTTCTTTGCACTCTCCCTTCAGGTGTTTATAAACATTGATGAGATCCCCTTGAGCCTTCTCTTCTCCAGGATGAATAGTCCCAGCCCTCTCAGCCTTTCTTCATAGGAGAGATGTTCCTGTCCCTTCATCATCTTTGTGGCCCTTGACTGGACTCTCTTCACGGTGTCCATATTTCTCTTGTACTGGGGAACCCAGAACTGGATGGAGCACTCCAGGTGTGACCTCACCAGGTGCTGAGGAGAGGGGAAGGATGACCTCCCTCAACCTGCTGGCAATGCCTCTCCTAATGCAGCCCAGGGTACCATTCACCTTCTTTGCCACAAGCACATGTTGCTGGCTCCCCAGGCCCTTCTCTGCCAAGCTGCTTTCCATCTAAATCGTCCCCAGCATATACCAGTGCCTGGGGCTTTTCCTCCCCAGGTGCAGGAATTTGCACTTCCCCTGGCTAAACTTCACAAGGTTCCTGGATAAAAGATGCTGTGCAAAGATGCTGCTGTTGGAATGAGTAACCCTCATTTGCCTTCCAAATTTGGACCTTTGTGGTAGGCTTCATGCACAGAAATTGTTCTCCTTCCAATAGGGTGAAATACTGTAGCTGCACTAATACATGAGGCATCCATTTAATAGTTGAAGTAAATAATATTCATCTGAGAAGGAATATACTTCTTCAGGATGACTTTGCAAGAAAGGCAGAGTAGAATTACCTGAGTTTGAACTGAGCCAGGATACAGGAGCAGGAGCATGACACAGGTTACCACCCCCACCCTGGGAGGTCACAGTTAGTTAGAACAATTAGAAACGCCTTTGGGAGGTAACCCTTGACCAGATGCGACCACCTCCCACTGTTCAGCAGGGGAGATGCTGCTTTGCAGCACCTGCAGCTCACTCCATGCTTGCACATGCCTAAACCAGGAATCTCAGTCCTTCTAAGAGACATTGGCCCACAAAGACTAAGTAGCATAAGAGGAAAACCCGGTTAATAACAGCAGCAGGGAGACACCTAACGTACTTCCCAGGCATGTATTTGAAAGGAGATAGTTAAGCAAACCATAGCCTATTTAAAAGTATGGACTAGTTCCCATAGTTTGATTTCTGTCAGGAGGATTGTGCTAAACACACTTTCAAAAAACTTATTATAGGCATTATACCACCCCGTATGCGATCCCCTTTAATGACTTGCCTTCCCTTTACACGGCTGAGGCTGTTGTCTTTTCCCCAGATTAGTTTTACTGGGTGCATGGTGCACCTTGACACCTCTCCCTGGTGTCACTTAATCTCTTCCTACTTTTCTATCATTTCTGTGTTTTCTGATGAAGTGCTGGCACACTGGGAGCACCCACTTGGTTCAGAAGGGGCTGGGATCTCGCGTACAAATTTCCAGTAAAACCACAGTATGCCTCAGGGAAACAGGAATGTGCTTAAAGCAACTTGTGCAATTTGCTAGAAATCACACTGGCTATTAGATGGAGGAAGGTGCAATTACTGCATGTTGTTATCTGCTTTCTGAGAATTTGGAGAAGTGTTGCTCAAAGTGAAACAAAATCAGTGAAAGAATCCCTGATGATTTCAGAGGATCAGCAATCCAGCTCTAGGTGTTCAGTGCTCAAAGTTGATGCTTCCTTGAAGTTCTTTTCCAGCCAATTTTCATGTGATGCTCCTGAAAACACACTTCTTGCTGATTTGTTTTTCAGCAACATCCCTGGCTGGTAGAGGTTGTGATAACTTGCTACAGCACTTTATTGTGCCCTTTAAAATTGATTGTTTTCAGTGCATCATGTCCTCTAAGGCATATTGAAATGATCTAGGATCTGGCACATCTGATCTGGGGAGGAAAAATGATTGGACTTGATGCTAAAGTGTATTTCAATTTGTGTGTCCTCATTCTTTGCAAGGCATTGTTTCAAAGCATTTTTAAAAACTAGGGTCTCTCCTAGATCCACAGATTAAAAAAATGTTGTGCTTTATCTCCTCCGGACTACTTTGCAATTACAAACACTGCCTCATGTGGGACTATTCACAAACAAATAATCAAGCCTTCTAGAAGGCAAAGTCAAAGCTGCCCTCCCCACCATCACTTTTTTAACAATATGTTAGAGACTCTGCGTGTTGTCTTCTCATGGTAATTTTCCCCACACTCAGGTAATTCTTCCTCCAGGAGCTCCCGCAGTTTTCTGCACACCACAGCTTTCAACAACTTCCCTTTCCTAACAGCTTGAAAGCTCTTTAGGTGGGTCAGGGCCATTTGAGGTTGTGGCAGAAGACCCAGAAAAAGAGCTAGAGGCTGGTGGGAGCTACAGAATGAGAGTATCCTTCTGATTTCCACCTGCAGCCAAGGAATGGTGAACACCTGCACTTTTCTTAAGTGCCTAAACCTCTATTGCATTGTCAAAGGCATACCAAGAGCCTGCCTCAGTGCTACTGACATCCAATTCAGAAAGCAAAAGGTCACCAAAAAGCACCAGTATCAGTTTCACACAAGGCAAGGGTCAATACAGCATGAAGCAAGCTCTCTTTCTCCCTCCTTCTCTACCACCCAGAAATTCAGCCAAATGAAAAGCAAAGCCTTCCCTCCAGGAAAACCAAACAAAAGCCATGTGTCTTGAACCCTCATTGTGTCCAGACAGGCACAGGGACTTTGCCAGAGCAAACAAGTTCCAGAGTCAAAGGATTTCCGCTGAGAACCGGTCCTCCTCAGCCCGGCCCCACACTTCCCAGCCAGCTCTCACTGCTCAAACCGCGGCAAAGAGGCCTCCCATTACAATGACACATTTGACGGCTTTGCCAAGAGCACTTGGTGAGGTGCCAAAGAAAGAAGCACTGTGCTTTCCTGAAAAAGCAGACACGCTGAGGACGAATACTTGAAATGCTCCTTCTAGTAAACCTAAATGGCCGAGCACTCGTGTAGAGAAGGGCTTGGTTTGTTATCCCAAAGGAGAGCAGAGAGTGGGCTCCACTGGGCTTCTCCCTCTCCAAAGTCTGCCCTCCCGTTCTCAGTGGTGCCCAAGCCACCTGCACTGAAGAACAACCATCTCTTTCTGCACTTTGGCTCACTTTGAAGACATTGTCAGACACTGAATTTCAAGCTAACTAATACCCTGCATTTGCCTTGCCTCAATTTGCAGCATTCAGAGACCCAGTGCTCAACATCACTTGCTCAACGTGTGCTCAACGTCTCCTTGTTTCCCAAGCAAAAGCCCTAAGCCTGGCTCCAGCTGCTCCCAAAGTGAGAAGTTCCACAGCCATGAAGATCTCACGGCCCACGTGGAAAAGCACCACGAGAAAATCAGAGATGCTCTTAAGAGGACACAAGGTATTTGGGCAGTGTCATTGGGGAGATTTCCAGCATGTTGAATGACACAAAGATAGCCTTTGACTCCAAAGCAGGTGTCACCCCAAACACCAACCCTGAGTAAGGGGACAAGGATTCAAAATAGTTATACTTTCAAGTGCCTAGACAGAGACAGAGGCCACAGCCCTGTCCAGGATTTCTTGCTGTAGGGAAAACCTCGAGGAGGAGCAAATGCCATCACAGGCACTAGAGCACTTCTTCCCATGCCCCACAGTGAAAGGATGCCTTCCAGAGGCAGAGTTTTATGGGACTTAGGGAGCAAAGTGGAACATGGGTATGGCTGTGTGGAATGAGTGTATGAAATGTGTGCATCATGAGGTCTCCAGTACATTTATCTGAGGCATCACTCTACATCTAAACTTGTATCTTCCAGGAAGGATTTAATAGCATGACATAATCTAAGGCATGTACTGACTCCATTTTTAAGACAGTTGACTTCTGTCTGGCTTACAGAACTCCCTCTGATTTTACACAAAGTCGAGCATAATGGAAGGCTCTTCTTCCATTGCTTTTGTGTGCCATATCCTTTCTTTCTGTTTCTTCTTTAAAACACATTGGGGTTTTTTTTTATTTAATGCAGGATTGTGCATCCAGAGCCTTGCAGATGGAATGCATAATTGAACATTATATTCCACTCCTGACAGACACACCATAAAATTAATATTTGAACCATAATCTTGCTGATCCAGGGGAAGAGAGCAAAATAACACAGAGAAAATATTCTAAAGCAATTTGTGGCCTATCTACAGAATACTTTGCAGACGTTAGCATAGTAAGAGAAAGACTTAACATTAATAAAAGGTGGGGTTTATATTCACAAGCAGTGCTATACTGTGCTAGATTGCTTTTGATAATTTTGCGGTTAAGGAGTTAGAGTAAACAGGGTTTGGGGTGATGGGGAGAAAAGAGAGAGTGAGCAAAGACCAGATTTCAAGCAATAGTCCCTATGCCCTCTCTGACCCCTCAACTCACACACACAACTGTGCAGTGAGGAAACAAAGAACAAGAGACTGCTCGACATCAACCACACTGCAGATGGGACCAGAGTGGGGTCAGCGTTTCACAGCATGGCTTCATGAAAGGTATTTGAACTGCTTAGGAGAAACGATTACAGGTAACAATGCAAGTACTACTCTACAGCCAAACGGAAAGAAAAAAAAAAAAATACAGGTAAAAATTGTATTCAAGAGAAAAACAAGGTTGGGGGAAACAGAAAGGGGATGGCCATTACTAATCAGTTACTTCAGTCATTACCATAGCCATGAAACTAAGATATGAATTTGGAGTAAAAAGTGCTTCATATGAGACTGTTTTGCCCTGGGATATTGGTGTTAACAAAGAGATGTCAAGTCATTAAAGTTTGAGCTGATGCCAGATAGTTTCAGATTTCACAGTTAAGATCCAGAGTTTCTATTTGTGTCCAAAACTGTTTCTAGAAGTAGGAATAATGAATTTGAACTTCATCACAGGAGTGCTGATGCCTGATCTTGATACCTACTGGCACTCAAAAACATCTGAGTTCTGTATAAACTGTGGTTTTGTGCATTGCTGGGGCTCCATTTCTCATTTTCACCAGAAGTTAAAGTTTTCCTTAGTTAAAATGTTGAATTCTGGTATTTGTGGCTGCAGAAACACATCATTCAAAGCATAAAATATGCAAATGACATTGTTCTGCAGTTGTAAACACACAACTTAAAATGGTGGTTGAAATGGAAATTTGCTTTTTTAACTGGGCTGACATCTCTGCGCTCCGTAAATGGACAAAGAGAAGGTACATTATTTTATCCTCAGAAATAGTTAAGGCGCATAACCATGACCAGCAATTGTCAGAGTAATTAATGCTAGAAAAGGTCCAGGCAACAGGTACACCTACACTACCACACCTGCAGTTCAGATGTCTATAAGTCACACCTTGACATTAAAAGGCCTTCTAATTGGCAAGGATTTATTCCCTCTGATCTCAGGAAGTTTATAATTGCAAAGGCCACAGACAAAACACAAATGATGGCTAAGTCTCCCACCCTTCCTTGTGTATTACAGAAAGCATGCACTGTGGTGCAGAAAGCAGGGTGGCAGTGAATAAAAAGCAGGTAAGCTCCCCTGTCTAGTCTACAGCAACCCCTACAATGCCCAGATTAGGTGTAAAACCTAATTTCTCATGTATAGCCTTGATTACCTCTCTAACTTGTTTATTCTCTCCATGACCAGCAGCCAGGTCCAGAAAGCATTACTGCAACACTGCCTGACACGCTCCTGCAACTTCACCCCAGGTGGAAGCCAACTGGCACCCCAGTGGTCCTCCTGATGGGGTGCAGGGGCTGCCCCTCAGCTGGCAGGACAGGGCTGCAGCAAGGGGTTAGGGCACAGGTGCCCCAGTAATGTGGCACTGGGCCACACCGCACACAATGCAGTTGGTGAGCACAAACATGGTGCTGCCCACACACAGAGCCATGATGCCATGATGGGGACAGCAGCACGGCACTAGTTTGTCACCACCACCCTGTCATTTGCCCTGCTTGCCTGGGCATGCCAAGCTTGGCCACTGCTGCCCAGGGAAGAAGCACTGTCTGTTGCAATGCCAGGGATGTTCTGGCAAGAAACATTTCCACAGAGCTGTGCATTTGAGAAGGCACTTAAAAAGCCCAGATCTCTCTGTTTAAATTCCAATTGAAGACAGACCCATAAGCTCTGTATATTATTTATTAGTTATTGTCTTATTTAATTCCTTTTGGAAAGGCAACAATAGAGGAGTTAGAGTTCCCAATTTTTTTTTTTCAAGCTAGTGATGTTATTTCTTTTCTTAGAAATAGAAAGCAGAGAGTACCCTACATTGAACTACCAGCACAGACAGGTTACCGTGACCCACGTGCCTCCATTCCTCACTACCAGTCACCATTACTGATGCATTGGTCACTGGTACATCACTTGGGAACATGGGGTTTTCCCAACTACCTGAGCTCAGCAAGTGCATCTCTGCCCTCAAGCAAAAGTGAACCTTTCCTGATTGCTCTTCAAGAACATGAGCAGTTTGGTGCTAGGAAATATGCCTCTGGGAAACTGCAGGTATCTCATGCCATGCACACCACCACACTAGTGTGAAATTCTCACCTCCAGGCCAGAGTAGAAAGGGGCACTTGCAAAAGGAAAGGAGAAGGCTATTGCCAACCTAAGGATGATCCACTTGTGCTTTTATTAAGGCGCACCAACACTCCCACCAACATCAGAGAGGCTGGCAGTGACAAACAGTCAGTGACAAATAGGAGGAGGCTTCTGTTTTTCACTATCAGCTTTCTTAAAAAAAAAAAACAAACCACCACACACCACCATAACTCTCAAGATAAGTAAAAGCCAATTAAACAAGTAGAAGATCAGCAGACTTCTACTCTCCTTCCACACTGAAGTGAACTAACTGCCCTCAGACACAGGGTTAGTATAGGCACGTCTGCTGAGATTTTTGTTTTGAAGAGACATTTGTTTTCAGGGAAGATGTGCATGAGAGTCAGACTGTACCCTGAAATCAGATTTTACTCCTTTAATGGCAGGCTTGGGCATCTGGAGTGTATATGTGCAAAACAACTAGCCTCCATTTCAGCTTGTAAAATCTTTTTGTGGGGTGTAGTGACTTTCCCAGTATTCTTTATCTTAGAATAAATTAACTTAAGTGTGCATGGAAGGTAGGAATACATATGACTGAAATGAAAAGTCAGGCTAAAAATAGCACTAAACCAATTGCATTGTTCATAGTGAGGGAAAGGAAACCTAGGGGGAAAAAAGAAATATATTTAACAGCTGTCTCAACATAATGTCAGATTTATTCAAGATTTCTAAAATGGTCTTTGACAAGCCTTGACTCATTGTGTAAGGCTGGAAAGGGTATTGAGGGTGGACTATTTTTTGTGATTTATAAGAGACCACTGTGCCTAGTTTGAAAAACCTGCATACGAGTGCAGTAAATTAAAACAGAAGCCTACATAAGACATGTACGTTACAGACAAAAGGCTTAAAGCATTCTTCAGTCTGAATCACCAGAGTGCAATTTGCAAAGAGAAATCAGTTTCAAGAATATCTGCTAGCCAAAGAATATCTGCTAACCAATATTCAGAACAACTAATTTCTTCCATTAGCCCAATTTGAAATTAAAACATAAACTCGGCTATGTCATGATTCCAAAGGTGCTGCACTTGGACTCTGTACCAAAAATTGCAGAAGTTTTCAGTTGTTCATTAATATTGGATCATGTACTAGTCTAATTTATCAAAAGGTTTGCATGGCACATACAGGAACTTCTACGTTAGCACTACTTTAAAAGCACTAAAATTTGCATATGCAGAAGAGTGGAAAACGAAACACTGTGTATTTGATCAAAGATGGATGTGTCAGCCTTCCCCTTAGCTCTGACAGATAATTGCACAAATTTTGACATAAAATTTGAACATTACTTAATTCATCAGGAGAATCTTGTGCAGGCTGTACCATAAAGAAAACACTCCACACGTCTTCATGGGAAGCACAGGGGAAGTGAAAACTCCACAGCTAGAGGTGCTCTGCATAAGAAGTGTATTAGTTTCCCATCTTGAAGAGAAGTCAGATTGTGATCTTCCTTAAAACCCTGGTTTTCCCCCTCCCTCCAGGTGGATACCCACTCACATTCACCTGCAGAGTCCAAGGAATTACTGAGCAGAGGTTCACCCGACTCCCACAGTCCTCTCCAAGCCCCATGAATAAATCAATACTGGCAGCCCCTTTGGCTTCTACCAAATGTCTTCAAAGGTACATGATTCTACACCACGTAGTTTGCAAAAAGCATAATACCTTTCCTATGAATTTCCAGCACCAATTTGGTTGGCCAGCCCAACTGGAAATGCAGAAGGGCCACTTCTTCCTGGAAATGCAACACAGAACTTGAGATTAGGCCTGAAATCCTCAATTTTACATCATCTAGGGTACACTAGAGTAATAGCTGGTGACATCCTACTGGCGAACAGATTAGGGGGAAATGGCAGCTTACAAATATTCTTTGCTTCCCATTACCTTTCCATGATGCCAGCTGGTGATGTGTGTAACACCCACCTCAAATCACATATGGGAATTCAGGAGCCAAAACGCTCCCATGACAGTTACTGCCCAGACTACATGATGACCCTGAAGCCTCTGTGTCACCATGCAAATCTGGAGGATCAAAACCAAGCAAACCTCCCAGAAACTTCTCCACAGAGTCATAACGCCCTTTTTCAGTGATGGGGGTGCTTATGGAGGAATGACCAGGAATAGACCAGCTGATACCCTTAATGAAGGCTTGACAGATGCTCTTCATGTAAGAGAGTAGTTAATACGCTTCATATAATGCAGCCAGAAAGGTATAAGCAAAGGCAAAGAGCTGAGGAAAGGGGAAGTCACTCCAAAACAAAAAGAAGAAATTCACAAACAAGAGAGGGAGCTGATACTTCCAGCCCCTTCATCACCTCCTGTTAAACAGCTCATAACCAGAAGACCATGTTTGGGACACTTGTTGCCTGATGTGACCATTGCTATAGGAATTAAATATTTTCTTGAGTGCACCTGCTCCTATTTGCCTCACACAACTACGGTAAAAAAAGATTTCTGTATTAAACCTCAGGGGAAAAGGTCCCCCTTCAGTATTAAGTCATCCATGCCTCCTCCCTTATTCCACAGAAACTATCCAAGATATCTCTTCCAAACTTGAGGAATTATGATTGTCTGCAGGAACTTCCCCCCTTCTTTTGTGTCAGCTAAAATGAAGGAGCCTGATTTTGAATTCCCATACATAGCCATATAAACCTAGCTTCAGGTCAGCACAGTTCCACTAGAGAAGAAGTGCTGTTAAGAGATTATAATCAGATGCAAAGTGTCTTTCATCTGACGGACTTCCTACAAGTGGGTCTGAAACGATGGGTCGATTATTGAAGTGCTATGGTCTTCCTGGGCTGAATGAGGGTAGTAAGTTGAGATCTCATCAATCACTCCAGCTCCTATTACTCCTGCAGAGAGAATTGTTATGGCAACAGGAGGCTGAAACTCAGGTTTACAGTAACTGACCAGATGGATTCCAAAAGTCTGAGATGTTCTTGCAATGGAAAAGCTGATGAATTACACAAGAAAAACATGTGCCACTTATTTAATCTTCTGATTTTCTTTGATTCATTGCTAGGACAAGCAAACAAGTCTTTAGAGGAAAACAAACAGGAAAGAATGAAAAAAAAAACCCTAAAGAGTAACATGACTATCATTTCTACATGTCATGCAGTAGTGATTCCTTCTATACCAGCACATTGACTGCCCCTTTACCTTCCCACCTTAAAAACCTGTATTTTACCCTGATTTCTGAAAGGGATGAAACTTACATAGTAGCAGAGGTGGTATCTCCACTTCTTATCTCTAATTTTTTTTCCTGCTGGCCAGCTGCACTAACATTTGACAGACGGGTAGCATCCCAAGAGACTACATTTATGTATGAAGACTGCTAAGCAAGGAACAGAAACCTAAAGCAGTGCTCCCACAGCTAACAGCAGCTGTGGGAGCTGCCACACATGGTGTCTTCCTCCCTGGGCAGGAGGGCAGGGGAAACCGGAGGCAATTTGCAGTCGAAGAATCTGGGATTACTGCAGGGGATGTAGGATGCTTGGTGAGAAAGCCAGTGAAACCACTCAGGATCAGATCTCTGCGCAGGTTTGCACTAAAAATTAAAATGCATTCCCTGCCTCCCTTTCCCCTCCCCTCCCCCTCCCCAAAACAGAAGAGAAACAATTGTGGAGATGCTCTGTGATGAAGATGAGTATTCATGCTCTGTGGCTGTGTAAAACCTTTCCTGTGTGTGTGCGCACGCACACGCGTGCACACAGCCAGAGTACATAGACACCCACACAACCAGAATACACGTATACGCACACAGCACGCAGGTACACACATACGTTCACACACACAGGGGAACGGTTAAACACAAGAATTATTGCAAATATATCCATGCGCATGCACGCTGACAAAAACTGGGATTTCCAGCAAAGCTTGAGTGATTCAGTGCAATAAATAAGGGCTCCTTGCAGCAAAGCACTTAACGAATGGCCGACTGTGTCCAAAGGGTGCCATTACCCAAGGGAGCCAGGGGATTTGGCTGGAGTGCACAGTATGAACAAATGCCCTGAAGATTTGTTAGGGTAAGGACTGGATTCAGCACTATCAGAAGGCTTCATCTCCTCTGAAGCCCTATATATTTCATCCCCAGAGCAGATGAAGCTACAGTGTTTTTCCATACTTTGAATGTAATTCTTCTGCAAGAGGAATGTAATTTCTGAAAACTATTATATCGCACCTCCCATCCCCAGTATTTTCAGAGTCATGTTCTCCTCTCAGGCCCACTAGCAGAAAAATGTGAACTAATAACTTTCATTTTAATTTAATTATTAATTATCTTCTTGTATACCATCCAGGGAAAATTCAAAATCCTAAAAAACACAATGACAACTTGCTGTTTTAAATGGCCAGTAGAGATAAGCGATGGCTCTGACATTGGCTACCTTCTAGAAATCATCTTTTCACTTTCCCCTATAACCCATAATTTGAAGGATTTGCAACTCCTCTCGCCTTGAAGAAAATACATTATTTACAGCATGTTTTCTATTCTGGGAGCTCAGAATTCCTCCTTGACTCCAGCTCATACATCACTTTTGTGTCGAACTCTGACCTCATCTCTATTTGCATTCCCTACTCTGATGGAACAGCTATTTCTGACTACAGACTGGCCAAGTAAATCACAGAAGATTGGAATTCCAAGGAAAAAGAATATTTTGGTTTCATCACATTGGTGTTATGAGACAGGCAGGCTTTTAGCTTGATTGTTTTATTTTTACCAGGGGATGCTCAGTGCTATGCTTTAAGTGCTCTCAGAAAACAAGCCCATGTAATCGTGGTGTTCCAAAACCTCAAAACCCACAGTCAATTATACTGCTCAAGAATGGTGACTCTAGGTTCCTGACAACCGGTTTCTCCTGAGGTACTTCTGGTTCCATCAGTCCCACATAGCCATACTCCTCATGGCTTAAAAAATGCACTGACTCACAGAATGGATGAGGCTGGAAGAGACCTCTGGAGGTCACCTTGTCCAAGCCCCCTGATCAAGCAGGGCCACCTACAGTCAGTTGCCCAGGGCCATGTCCAGTCAGGTTTTGAATACCTCCAAGAATGGAGACTCCACAACCTCTCTGGGCAAGCTCTGCCAGTGCTTCATCACACTCACAGTAGAACAGTTTCTTTTTATGGTCAGACAGCACACCCTGTGTTTCCGTTTGTGCCCGTTGCCTCCGGTCCTGTCATTGGGCACCACTGGAAAGAGTCTGGCTCCAACTTCTTTGCACTCTCCCTTCAGGTGTTTATAAACATTGATGAGATCCCCTGAGCCTTCTCTTCTCCAGGATGAATAGTCCCAGCCCTCTCAGCCTTTCTTCATAGGAGAGATGTTCCTGTCCCTTCATCATCTTTGTGGCCCTTGACTGGACTCTCTTCAGAGTGTCCATGTTTCTCTTGTACTGGGGAACCCAGAACTAGACATAGCACTCCAGGTGCCACCAGCATTGCTGGCTTACAGCTGAGTGTCTGCCAGGACCCCCAGGTTCTTCTCTGCCAAGCTGCTCTCCAGATGGTCACTCCCCAGTATGCACTGGTGCCTAGGATTATTCCTCCTCAGGTGCAGGCTGTGGATTTTGTCTACCTACATTTTAGTAAAGCATTTGACACTGTTTCCCACAGCATTCTCCTGGAGAAACTGGCTGCTCATGGCTTGGATGGGCATGTGCTTCACTGCATAAAAAACCGGCTGGATGGCCAGGCCCAAAGAGTGGTGGTAAATGGGAGTTCAATCCAGTTGGCAAACGGTCACAAGTGGTGTTCCCCAGGGCTCAGTGTTGGGGCCTGTTCTCTTCAATATCTTTATAAATGATCTCAACAAGGGCATTGAGTGCACCCTTAGTAAGTTTGCAGATGATGCAATGTTGGGCAGGAGTGTTGATATGCGTGAGGGTAGAGAGACTCTACAGAGTAGGCTGGATCCATGGGCCAAGGCCAAGGGTATAAAGTTCAACAAGGTCAAGTGCCAGGTTCTGCATCTGGGTCACAACAACACCCTGCAATGCTACAGGCTTGGGGAAGAGTGGCTGGAAAGGTACCCAGTGGAAAAGGACCTGGGGGTGTTGGTCAACAGCCAGCTGAATATGAGCCAGCAGTGTGCTCGGGTGGCCAAGAAGGCCAACAGCATCCTGGCTTGTATCAGCAATAGTGTGGCCAGCAGGAGGAGGGAAGTAATTGTACCTCTTAATTCAGCACTGTGTCCAGTTTTGGTCCCCTCACTACAAGAAAGACATTGAGGTGCTGAAGTATGTCCAGAGAAGGGCAACGAAGCTGTTGAAGGGTCTAGAGCACAAGTCTTAAGAGGAGCAGCTGAAGGAACTGGGGTTTAGTCTGGAGAAAATGGAGGCTCAGGGGAGATCTTATTGCTCTCTACAACTACAGGAAAGGAGGTTGTAATGAGGTGGGGGTCAGACTGTTCTCCCAAGTAACAAGCCACAGGACAAGAGGAAACAGCCTCAAGTTGTGCCAGGGGAGATTTAGGTTGTATATTAAGAAAAATTTCTTCACTGAAAGGGTTGTAAAGTATTGGAACAGGTTGACCAGAGAAATGGTGGAGTCACCATCCCTGGAAGTATTCAAAGGACATGTAGATGTGGTACTGAGGGACACGATTTAGTGGTGACTTGACAGTGATGGGTTAACAGTTGGACGTGATGATCTGAAAGGTGTCTTGCAAGCAAAATTATTCTATGATTCTATGACTTCACATTTTGCTTTCCCAAACTTCATATGAGAACCTTATGGCCCATTTCTCCATCTTATGGAGGTCCCTTTGAATAGCAGCCCAACCATCTGGTCTATCAACCACTCCTCTGAGTTTTTAATCACCTGAGGTGATGATACACTTTATTTCAAACTTGCTGAGGGTGTACGCTGTCTCAGTGACCAGGTCATTACCGAAGAGGTCAAACGGAATTGACACCAGTGAAGACTGAGGTGAGGAAGGTACCTCAGACATTTCCGTGTCCTTTGTCACTAATTCCTCTGCCCCATTCAGCAGCAAAGCAACACTTGCCCTTGTCTTCCATTTATTGCTGATGTACCTGTAGAAGCCCTTCTTCTTACCCTTCATGTCCATTGGCAGATTCAATTCCAGGTGGCCTTTGGATATCCTAACCCCATCCCTGCATGCTTGGACAGCATATCTATGTGCCTCCTGGGTTACCAGTACCCATTTCAACATCATATATGCTGTCATTTATATTTGAGTTTAGTTAGAAACAACTTGTTGTTCAATGCAAGCCTCCTGCTGCCTTTGCTTGATTCCCTGCTCATTGAGATGGACTATTCTTGATCTTAGAGGAGGTGATCCTGGAAAAAATTTACCAGCTCTCCTGGACTCCTCTTGTCTCCAGGGTCATATCCCATGCGATTCTTCCAAGCAAGTCCCTGAACAGACCCATGTTTTCTTTCCTGAAGTCCAGGGTTGTGGTCCCGCTGTTTACCTTGTTCGATCCTCTCAGGATCCTGAATTCCACTATCTCACAGTCACTGCAGCCTAAGCTGCCCCCAACCCACACCCAGCCCTTCCTTCTGTACGAGGTCCATCAGAGCATCTCCTCTCATTGGCTCCTTGATCACCTGCATCAGGATGTTACCATCAATGAACTCCAGAAACCTCCTGCATCACTTGTCCCCTGCAGTGTTGTCCCTTCAGCAGATATTGGGGTGGTTGCAGCCTCCCATGCAGACCAGGGCCTGTGAACGTGAGGCTCCTTCCAGCTGTCTGAGAGCCTCACTTCCTTTTTCCTGATCAGGGGGTCACAGTTAAAAATATTATTTACTTCGTACAAGTTTGTAGCTTGTAACATTTCGATAAGCATTTCTGTACAAAAGTTCTTCTCCAGAATATGAAAGAAATAAAACCTAATGCAGAATATACCTTAGCTCTGTGTAGTCAAGCCCATCTTTTCTCCAGTCAATTCATCTGTAGGACTAGCAACTTGCAAAGGACACACAATAATTAAGAACGCATTGTTCTGAAATCAATTTATAAAGTCACAATTTGGCATATCCAGACCTACGCCTTCAGAAGCAGTGCTTGATTTATGGATGCCCAGCTTGAAGAGGTTTTGCGCTTAAGCTCCCAGCCACCATATCAGGACTGCAGTGCATAAGGTCCCCTCCTCTAAAGGAATATGTTTGCAAATACTGAATGGTGCCACCCACAATGAACTGCCAATTTAGGGAACAGAATAACTTTTTAAAAACAGTCCTGATTTGGTACCCACAGATGGGAAAAAACTGTACCTTGTTAATGCCATCAAAAGAAGTCACGCCCTTTCTCGACTTACATAAATCTAACCCAAAAAGCAACACATAGCTACACGTTTCTATCACCTCCAATTTAAGCACAAACAAAAGAGTAAAGTAACTGATGACTGTCAAGGAACTGATACTTCTGCCTCTCCTCACCACATACAATACCAATAGCAAGCACGATGTTACTAGTGAGTGACCCAGGTTCAAATACACATTATGGTATAAATGCTCCTAAAATATTTCCTAAAAATAGAGCCATGTAATCAGAAATTGTCCCTCTCCCTTTCGAATTAAGTTCTTCCTACACAAAAATCTGAGTATGTTTAAAAATAATGAACTGCAAGCACCAAGGTGCCACCCTCACTCATGGGCAGAAGACATACTGTCCTAAAAGGGCACGACTGAGGGGTTTTGCTTTATCTGTGAACATTCGTACAGCCAAACCTGAGCCTTGCTTAGACTGATAACAGGGCTGAGCATCCCCATTTGCTAGGATAAACAAATCCTAGGATAAACAAGTCCTAGGATAGGTAAGTTCCAGACCTCGGTGCTGAGGCCTTGGGATGCCATAGGGGGTCTTAGTGAATTGACTCAAACAATGTTAGAATCCCCTTTACTAGAAAACAAAACACATGCAGAGAGTTGCAACGATTTGTTCAAAATCGGACTGAATTAAGCAAAGTTGAATGTAGAAGCCAGGTTTTTCCCAGCCCTGTGCCTCTTTGAGAGAGCCACCCCTCTGCTTTCCCAGAACAAGACAAGTTAAAGAGGGAGCACATGCACACATTGCTGTAAAGCAGAGAAAAGTAGCTTGGAACTGACACCATTAGATGGGTGCAATCTCATCTGCTTAATGTATGAAGGCAAACCTCAAAAAATTGTTCAATGGTGATCATTCTCCACAATCCAATAGGCAAATGAAAATCTCCTGCTGAAGCATAAGTATTCACAGTCATATTGCAGATAGAGTTGATGATGCTAATAGGTCTTCTACAACTGTAAATAGGTCAGCAACAGCAGATGCTTTTCTCTCTTCTTCACAAAATCAAGAGGTCTAGCAAAAAAAACCCCTAAATTCAGAGACCTATCCCAAAAATAACAGCAGGCATTTTAAATATGTGGATAGCTCCTATAGTTATAGGCACAGCTGCGCATTGCATAGCATTACAGAATTAAAGCTGTTACCTGCACACATTCTGAATGCACAGCCAGCGTTAATGACACAGACCATCTAGGAAGGATTAAGGATTAGTTATCGTTTCAACGCAATGAAAGAAGATCTATATTTCTCTTTTAGACACGTAATTCACAGGAGAATCATGCTTGCCAACACTCTGAAAAAATAATCTTTCAGAATTCTTGCAAACCCACTGTGTTATGATTTCATCTCATGAAATACAACACCTTTACATTAAACCTCATAAAACTAAATCCTGCTGGATCTCTTCCAAGCTCAGAGAATGAACAGCTATATCAGTGATGCCTAGAACAGTAAAATCTGGCCCATTGTCATATGGCACGTTCCCATTTACAGAGGGGAGCAGGTCTGCAAACAGCTAATTCACTTTGCTATTACAAAATCCTCACATATAATGAATTTCTCACATAATTGGTCTAAGAAATACTTCAAGGGAAAAAAAGAATGCTTTGAACACCATAATACATATTTATTTCTGCTAGGGTTTTTTTTCCTTTGTTGGGTTTTTTTTATTAACCTATTCCCTGCCTTCCCCTTAATGAAATATGTGCTGCAGAGTTGTTCTGGTTTTTAGTGAGCAGAACAAAGTTCGGTTGCATCTGGAACTCTGGTAGACAGCAAAGGGGCAAAATTTGTTGTCAAAACATTTCAAAAGCAAAGATGAATCTATCTGATGAGATTACTCTGTAAAGCCTGATTATTTTCCCTTTGCAGTCAGAAGACCGACACAGATTCCTTTCGGTCTTGCCGGTCCCACCCAGAACATGAGTAAGAAGGGCATTAAAATGACCAGTTCAAGTACAATGACACCAGGCAACACAGACCTAATGCAAAGCCCTCCTCAGCAACTCTGGGCAAAAGTCCTCCGTACATATGGGGACCAGGGTATGGCAAATTAGACACTTCTCTGCCCCTGTAGAGAGCTGCACCTTAATCTCCAAATCTGGGCAAAGGCTGGCACATCTTCATGCGGGAACTGCAGTTACAGACCCAGATGTGCAGATGTCACACATTCCTGACATCTTTTTGATCACAGAGTGGGCTAATCACCTCTCAGGCAAACCGCAACCAGATCATCTTCAGCACTGAAGCGCACTCTGTGCAAGCACAGGAGCCAAGGCTAACATTAACCAATGCCACACCTCACCAGGGCTCAAATCCCTGAAGGTTCCGCTCCTCATTTTTTCTGTCTTGATCATAGCACTTGGGATTTTAGTAGCCACAGATGGAAGATGATATTTCTACAGTGAAAGGGGGAGGTCAACAGCACCATAAACTGCCCATGGCTGGTGACACACTGCAGAGGGAGGGATCCTGAAGCATGTGGGGAGGCAGCTCACTGAGGCCTCAGCGGGTGGAAGCCACTGGTAAAGGGACAAAGGTTCCCTGGAAACTGTCAGGAGGTCCTTTTTGAACCAGGCACAAGAGAAACATCCCTGTTAAGATGGTTGATTAGATGATGTAACAGCAGGGAAAGGTCTCTGACCCCATCACTGGAAATAATTAGGAGATGTGCACTTGGAGGGCAGTAGACTGAGCCTGCAAACCCCTCCTCAAGCAGAGGACTGTGCAGAACACCTTCACCACCCAGGGGACATCACATACCCAGTCCTTCCCTGGGGTGGGGAAGACTTGGGGCTATCCGGGCCAGCAAGTGACTTTTGTCAGAAAACTGCTGTATACACAGGGTCTCAGCAGGTACAAACACTCGAGGCCAGGAGGAGGGAATGGCAGGTGTTTGCACGCTTGACCACATAAGATGCTCTAATTCCCAAACTGGCTAATGAACCCCCACAGAATTAGCTGCTCTTATTAAGGGCACACCCAGGCTAATCGTGCAACATAGCTTCAGGTGCAGCCTGAAGGCGAGGTGGTGTGTGCACGCTATCACCCTCATGGAAAAAAAGGAAAAAAAAACCAAAACACAGGTGACAGAATACCAGGCTAAAGTGAAACTCAGATGTGACCTAGTATTACCATTCTTAGGGGTTTATTCTTGTATTTCAAGCATCATTTTCAATACAACTTGTGCCAAACCAGATTAAGAGAACACAACTTGGTTTCAGCTTCGTTCATCTTTTTCAATGTGAAAACTTTCCAGCTCCAAATGTGTAACTCTATACATTATTAAGTAGCAAAAGATTCATATCTGTAAACCATAGTACCTTTATTTTCAATGTTTACAGAACTAGAGAAAACAACATGATTCCACCATTTACTCACAGATGTAAATACTAATTCTAAGCTGACCCTCAACACACTTTCTGCTACAACTTTACTTACAGGGACTAAACAAACCTTGTCTGCCCTGAAACCTTATTCTCATCTTTTTCTCCAAATATGAATCTTAAGTTTTCCCTGCAGGGTGTCAATCAAGCCAGCTACGTATTGGTTGGGAACATGCGTTGCAAAACACTCACTTCCCTCAAAACTAGTCCAGTTTCAACCAGACCAGAATAGTAAACATTGACTTGGATCCCCAGGTCAGATCTGCTGGCCAGGTTTAATTCACTGTCAGAATACAACATTAACTATGCTTCCAGAATATAAATGTTAACTACTAGACCAAGCCCTGCTAGGTGGGGTTGAAACTTGATCAAACCAAGCCTCGGGTTGGAAAAATGTTGTGAGGAAATCTGCATTAGGGCAGACAGAGGCTGAGATGGATTAGTCACACAGACAACACAGAGCTGAGAATATTGAAATTAATAAAACCAAATTAATAACTAAAGCTATGTAAAAAACCCAACATAATAGATAAATGTAGCGGGTGGTTCTAAAGCTTACTTCAACCTATATTACATGGACACATTTGCATGTACTGAGAAAGAAAAAATACATGTGGGTAAGAAGATCGTGTTTAAAACATTTCAGATGGGTTTCTTTATGAGGCTTTTCAGGTTTACTTTTCTGTGTCAAGTTCAGGAAGGTAAAACTGTATATTTCTAGCTTGAAGGCAGAACAGTAGAGGAAAGAAGAAATTGGAGATGATGACCAAAAGCTTGAATATATTTCTTGCTGAATACATGTTAAGTGATGTTTGCTGCTGCTTTTTTCAGTAATTTCTGAACTTTCTGAAAACTTCAGATGTAATACCATCGTAAGCCACGTCACTCACACTGCTTCTGGGTCAGATTCTTCAGACATCTGAATTTTTTTAATATTTGAAAATACTAAATTTAGAGTCTGCAAATATATTTTAATTACGGATTATGTGCCTACTAGTTTGATCATTTAAATCACTTTGCAATTTAACTCCAATCCAATACAGAGACTAATTTGTTGATTAGATCAATCTGACATTGTGATCACATTCATTGATTTATTTTAAATCAGGCTTAATAATATTTTAATTAGTATAGCTTTGAGCAACAGGTTCTCTTGATTTTATTTTTTAAAAAATGTTTTACTACAAATTATTATTTCAAAATAATTTCTCTTTACATGTAACAGGTGTCCACACCTTGAGGCCATTAGACTAGCTATCTACCTGCAAATCTGACCAGTTCAATTCACGTAGCAATCAGTTCTGTAAATCAGTTTCTATACCTGCCTCTCTTACACTTATAGTCATTTTCTCTGTTAATCACTGCAGAAACAGAGATGTGGGTATATTTTGCCCATGCATTTATAGAACTATGTGACCCCACAGCACACAGACCCACACCAAAGCTCACCAATGTCCACAGCTTTGGCCACTCATCAAGGGAAGTACCATGGCAACCATGGATGCAAAAGGCCAAAACCTGCCTAAGTCCTAACTTGTTGCGTAAAATTCAACTAGAATTTTATGAGCTAGACAGACCCCTCACAACCAGCAACAACAGCAAAACTCTCACTGTGGCCAATGATGGCAGCATTTCTGCCCTGTGCCACCCTGCCCAGGTAGAAGCAATAATTCTCCATTCTTCCTTTCTGCAGCATCCATGCCCTACCCAGAGCCCAAACATTCCATTATAAACACCCTTTCTTCCTGTATGGCTCACATAGCTGGGCCCCACTCTCTGCTCAAGATGCTGGCTACGACTAGGCTGCAAATAACAGCAGGGGTGGGAAGAAAGGAAAGATATATTATCTTATACAAGCTATCATTACAGCTTTTTAAATTAAATATGCCAGGAACACCAGGTACTATGCAATTGTAGTCCTCCAAGGCATGGTCTCTGCTATCTTTGTTATCCAGCACTTAGATTAGACAGATAATAAAGGGAGCCCTAGCCACAGACATTCTGCAAAAATGCTCACCATGACAAAAACAGTAGCCAGATATACATGTATGTCAGATAAACTTGAAGGATCATAGGTTACTAAAGCACTAGCATGCAAATAAATCTAGATTTATATATATATATATGTATGTATAATAGAGCATCCAAGCACCTACATTTACCATTTAATATAAACTTACAAAAGCACACTGCAACATTAAAAAAAGTTTGGAATAATATTTAATAGTGTTCCTATGGAGAACATTCCAAATTGGAAAAACTCACCTGAAAATTTTAAGATACTAAATGCAGGGAAACTATTGAGGGAATGACCACTAAAATAAAAAGCCCTAGAAAACTCCTTGTGATTTGGTTTTGTTTCCATTTGAAAGTAATCAGCCTCAGTTTGATCTTTCCCCTTCATGACACCAAATACTGATTAAAGACAGTCTAGAGTTTCAGTCCCCAAACACTGTTTCTAGAGAAAAGAGAGAGGAGGAGAAGAGAAAAGAAGGAGAGAGAGGGGAGGAGGAGAACAGCACGTTGGGAATATTGACAGTCGGTGTCACTATCAATAGCAAAGAAAACAAGGACATAGTGTGCACAAGCGCCACCACGAGGTTCTTTTTCCATAGTCCAAAGCTGATTTTTCTCCCTGAGCAGCACCCTGTGTCACTTGGGCACAAGCTCAGCACCCTTCTAGCAAGAGCCACTTGCTCACACCAGGCATTTGCTGCTGCATTTTCAGTGAGCTTTGCACATGGAAAGCACAAAACAGGGTAAATGATTTCTTTAGGGTTCCTTTCACAACAGGGAGGGGGAGAAAGATATATCTGCAGCACATGCAGTTTGTGACAATGGAGCTTTTAAATGTTGTGGTAACAGAAAACAAGACCACTGCCCAGTCCCAGATCTGGAAAATGTTAAATTCCACCTTATCAGCCACCAAAACAGAGTCAGAAGGGATCTGTTGCTGAGCTGCCTCCATCAAAACCTGTGCAATCCAATTTTTTCCCATCAAACGTAATTGCAAGATTCAAATAGTAATAATATTTTGGTAGTGTGTTGCTGGAGCCCATTTTTAAAGGTAAGCAGACATTTTCATCAGATTTTTTTCATCACTGGGAGAAAGCCAGTTTTGTTCTCACCATTGCCGTTTTATGGGCTGAAGGAACTAAAAAGCCACAGCTTTTTCATTCCTTTACAACATTACTAACGAAAGAATAATTCCTCAAGCCCCAGGTTTATGCTTAGGGAACCCCTGAGGTCAGTATCTCCCTAACCCGCTTGGCCTGGCTACTCTCACCACTGAGTAGCCACTGGGGCTGGTGAAAGCAGCACCTCGCCACTTGGGAAAGATGGGTGCTTCGTGCTGGGTAAGGCTTGGCTGCCCTCCATGGGTGTGTGCCTCCCTCCTCAAATCACTGCTCTCAGTGTGGCAAATAACACACCCTGGTCTTCCCATCTCCCACAGCAGGAAACCAACCTGTGGGCTGCCTGGGGGCTGAAAGCTCAGAGTTTTCTCCAGGAAGGGGAAGAAGGTTGCAACACAGCCTTGAATCAAGCCTCCCAAGTCCCAGCTAAGCATGCAGGCACCCCACTGAGGGCTCAGCTGGGTAAGACTGCAAGCCACCTAGCTAAACTCCAAATTTGGGGTGTGGGTTGGGCTAGATGGTCTCCTGAGGTCCCCTCCAGCCACAGTTATCCCACGATTCTGCAACCGAAGAGGTTGATGTCACCTGCAGGTCGGTGACAAAGGTATTCCTCAGGAGGGGCTCAGGATGGGGAAGTCATCAATGATGGCAGCTTTCACCTCAAGTACATCACGTCAGCAAAGCACCCCAATGGGTGATAAGGTCAGGGGGGTGGAGGGTGTGCAAAGATGCCCTCACATACAGTACATAGCCAGGTAAGGGACTATGTGATCTCAAGGCAGTAGATTGGGAAAAATATGTAACAGACAGATTAGCAAATTGCTAGTATTTATTGCTGCCTGCATTGAAGCAAGTCTTGTCCACTCTTCAGCAGACAGGCAAGTGTCAATGTATTTTCCCTTTTCCACTTCTCAGCTTCCAGGACTGGCCAGGAAAAGGTACAGAAGATCCAAGTTCACACAAAGGCTTGAGAGCAAGAGGAAGCTGCACCACGGTTTTAATGCAGATGGTACAAACCAGGCACACTCTTCAAAACACAATGCTACTCTTAACCCCCAGCAAGCACTAAGGACCTCATTTTCCTCACAGTTCATTTTCCCCACCATCTGTCAGATAACACTTACTGAGGGTTGAGGGGCAGGGGGAGGACTGGGGTTGGGGTGGTCTCTTTTTTTCTAGGCAGCTCATTCTCTCACCTGACTCCCAAGATTTAAGGTGATTCAAGCACATAAAAGTTTTAAGGGCATATATTGCTTTAAGCATCTAAGGTGGCTTAAATGCTTATGCTGCTTTCAGGGTTTTAAAGCACCTTAACTGCCCATGACACTTGATGAATGTACAGGAGCTCAAAAGCCTTTAAAACAGCAAAAAAGTACCTTAAAACGTCGTTGTATTTTACGTGTACCGTCCTGCTTGGCTGCCCCTCAGTCGAACCAGGCCGCCCAGGGCTTTAACCGGGAGGGTGCCCAAACCAGCGCGGGGTGCCTTAACGCCCTTACCTGGCGGCGGGAAGCTCCAGGGAGCGCAGACCCTCCGCCTACCGGCCGTGACTTCCCGGGCGGCTTTAGCCCGCAGCGCCGGCCTGCGGCGAGCAGCCGCGCCTACGCTTAAAGCGCCGGCCCCATCCGGCGGCCGCCGCCCGCTGGGCAGGGTCCAGGCGGGTTAAATCCCTCCGGAGTGCGGAGGGGCGGCACCAGCCAGCGGCCCTGTAGAGCTCATTAGTTTGATTCCCAATTAACGCGCAGCGGTGGCTGCTCATTGGTCTGAGCGCGTGCAGCGGGACACCCACACCCCCTGGACGAGGAGCCCCCCCGGGGATGCTCCCGGGCCGTGCGGTGCCCCTCTCCGCTCCCGAACTGTCCCCCGACAGCCGGGGAAGGCAGCGGCACCCGGGGCAGCCCGAAGCACAAGCCCGCGCCCCGAAGCTGCCCAGAGCCGCCTGTCAGAGCCAGCCCCATCCCGCCCAAAGGGCCGTGGAAGAGAAGTGGGGCAGGCCCGGGAAGGCAAGGCTGCGAGGTCTCCCCGCCCTCAGCAGCCGTCCCATACCGCAGGGACTCCCGGCACGATGCACGGAGACAGACCCACGGGTGTCTCCTCTTACACCTCCACTACCCCTTGAACACACTTGCATGGACATCTAAAGCTGCTCTCGCTGCTTAGGCTCTGCTAGACTTTGAGCATTTAGTGTGACAATCGTGCGGACCCCTCGGAGGTTTTCTGGCCACAGCAGCCAGTCCTGCAGCTTGCACCCAGGCTGCGATGGTGCACGGGCCCTGCTAAACCACAGGGACCACAAGCAGCATTCAGCTCCACAGGCTGGAAACACCATACTGGAGTTTGCAGCAAGGAGCAGTGATGGCAGCCTCAGCTTTCCCCTGCAAGGGATCAGAGCGAGGGCAGTAATCACCGCTCACGTCTGCAGGCTTGGGCTGGTTTCATTCACATGATCTCAGATCGTTTCAAACTTATAGCCAAGGGTGATTAAAAATGGAAATATTAAGGTCTCATTAAGTCTCATTTCGAATCAAAGCTTAATCCAGGAAAAAGTGTGTTTTTCCTCCTTATTTCCTGTGGGCGGGAAACAAACAACCAAACAGTTCTGGTGAAAAAAATGAGCAGATTTCTGTCAGTAATGCCTCATCCTCCACCACAGAAAATGGTTATTGTCTCCAGTCCAAACAGTCTGTTCAGATTTGGGTCCTTGCTTCCACACAGTCCAACCAGTGGGATCTGTGGAAAGCAGTGTACCAGGCTACTGGGAACTTACGGAGCAGGCAAATTGTCTTCTGATCATGCTGAGATCCACCTGAAGATATGTCAATGACTCCAAAAAACGAGCAGCAGTGAAGAAAGGAGAGAGAAAAACAAATGACAAACTTATCTGTTTTACAAAGACCTGGCGAATAGCCCAGCCATTCAGGGTAAGAGCAAATGTGCTGGTAACTCTTCCACTAGAGAGGAGTTTGGGGACAGAGGCCAGTGGGACCAGCACTGGGAGCTGGAAGGGACATCTCCTCCAAGTGGCAACAGCTACAGCCTCTGGCAATCCTTAGGACCTGGTGAAACGGGCTTAAAATGAGCGCTGTAAGGGCTTAAAATGAGCGCTGTAAATCATCCGTGGGGCTCAGTGCCATGGAAGCCCACTGAGGCCAAGAGCTTACAGATTTATTGTGTAAAGGAATGAGTTGAACACAGAATAAATTACAAGAATATGTGGAGTGGAGCTGTAAGAAATAAACTACTTTTAAGCCCTTCCACAAGTGATATTGGACATTCAGGACATTTATTTTCCAGGTATGACACTACTTTAAGTAGGAGAGAAGCTGGCCTACAGGTGGATTACATTCGTCAGCATGGCTCACAGGAAAGGATCTTGAAACCTTCTCTGAAAGACCTGGCACTGGCTTCAGCACATGACAACAGCCTGTCTAGGGCAGCTCTGCAGCCACTCCAGCACAGCACCCTGTGCCTTCCCGGTGGGAATGCTGCAGGCCCCATCTCATTCCTACTCCACAAACAGGGATTCAGACCTCCAGGAAGCCCAGTCTGGAAACTGGACATACAGGGATTCTGTAATTTACAGCAGTCATCATGGCTAAGGCTCACTTCCCATAAAACATCTCTATAAGGAGATATATTCAGTAGCTGATTAATGAATGTGGTTTACCACAAAACGATACTACGCAGACCTACTCTTTTCAATAATAATCCCATAAATAATATTGCTAAAAGTCCAAGAAATTGCACAGAAGCTGCACTGTGATCCCAGTGCCTTGTCTGTTGTCTTCGCGGTAGATCAACACAAATGTAATGCTTTAAGCGAGCGTCTAGGTGAAGACAGAAGCAAAGGGAAAGGGTTGTGCCCACCCTGCACAGAGCCAGGCTCACGCTTTTAACCCCAGAAAAACGTGCCAGCTGACGGTATTTCAAAAGCACTTGGATGCTTCCACCCGGGGAAAACCCCCTATGGCAGTCAGGGGCCATCCAGGCGCCGAGGTCCACTGCAGCACCCCGCTCCTCGCAGGGGACAGCCAGGGGCAGAAGGGGCCGGGGAGGGCCCCGTAGGGCAGCCCCCGGCGGCCAGGCGCTGCCGAGCCGGAGGGGGCTGGGAGGGGCGGGAGCCCCCAGCCGCTGCCGGCAGCTACAGCGGCGGGCCGAGCCCTGCCAGCATCGCGGGGAGGGGGCGGAGGTGCCAGACACCCCCCGGGGGCTGAGGGAGCAGGCAGCCTCGCCCCCTGCTTGGGGAACCGGCCCGGCCACATCATGCATCTGCTGGCAGCGAAAGCACCAAACGTGGGCAAGGGGGGCCGAGGCGAGAGGAGAGTCCCGCCGCTTCGGCAGTAGCTGGGCTAGCGGCAAAGCTCAGCTCCAGCTACCCGCGGCCGGAGGGCTGCCCCTCTCCCGCTGTCCGGCCGAGGGGCTCCCCGGGCTTTCGTGGCTCTTTGTTTGCGGGATTCTTTCCCCCCTTCCCCGTGCTCGCACGGTAACATTTCTTGCAAGGATTTCCTGCCAAAAGACAATCCCTCTGAGCAAAAGCAGACCGAGAAAGTAGTGACCAATCCTTTCTGGATGGCTGTCACCAGGCTCCTCCCAGCCCCCGCTCCCCCTGCCATTTGCATACAAAAAAATTCAGAAAACTCCCGTTTGCCCCCGCATCTCGCTCAGACCCTCCGTCCCCGTCTGGCAGGCAGGAGCTCGGGCTGGGGGACGCTGCCCGCGGCTGAGGGCAGCGGCGCGCCGCCCGCTCCGCGCCCCGCCACCCCGGCCCCGCCAGCCTTTCGCCAGCGCCCCCCTGCCCCTCATCTCCTCCGCGCCCCAAAATGCAGCGCCGCCTCTGCGCCCTGCTCCTGCTGGCGTCCCAGTGCATGGGCTTGGCCGCCGGGCTTTTCCCCTTCGGGGAGCCCGATTTCTCCTACAAGCGCTCCAACTGCAAGCCCATCCCCGCCCCGATGCTGCTGTGCCGGGGCATCGAGTACCAGAGCATGCGGCTGCCCAACCTGCTGGGGCATGAGACGGTGCAGGAGGTGCTGGAGCAGGCCTCCACCTGGATCCCGCTGGTGCAGAAACAGTGCCACCCCGACACAAGGAAGTTCCTCTGCTCCCTTTTTGCCCCCGTCTGCATCGACGACCTGGACGAGATCATCCAGCCCTGCCATTCGCTCTGCGAGGAGGTGAAGGAGAGCTGCGCCCCGGTGATGTCCGCCTTCGGCTTCCCCTGGCCCGACATGCTGGACTGCAGCCGCTTCCCCAAGGACAACGACCTTTGCATCCCGCTGGCCAGCAGCGACCACATCCTCCCGGTCACCAGGGAAGGTAAGAGGGGGCCGCTGGGCTGCTCCCCGGCTGGCAGCATCTGCTCCCCGAAAAGCCGCCCTGGCAGCGCGGGCCCTCCCCAGTTTTCCGCATGGGAGTGGAGGCGTCTCCCTCCCGTTACAGCACGTCCCGGTGCTCCGGAACAGCGGTACCGGGCAGGGGGCCGCGGATCACGCTCAGGGAGGCTTTCCCGACGGGACCGGGGAAACCGCAGGCACGGTCGGGGAACTGGCACCGGCCACCCTCGGCCTTTGCCCGTCTCCGTCCCCAAAGAAAGGATCCGCGTCCCCAGACTCGAACGGTGCAGCGCCTAGAGGGACAATCTCCTCATGCAAAGGTCATCGCTGAAGCGCGGGGCTGGGGTGTTTTGTGTCGTGTGCCCCTTTAGTCTTTCCCCCATTAAAAAAAAAAAAAAAAGAAAAGAAATCTGGTTGAGGTGTGACGGTAAAAGTGCACTGTGCTCCCCTCCAGCGGGTCTGCAGCAAGGTAAGGCGCGTCAAAGTGCTCGGGCAGCGCCGGGCTGGGGGGATCGAGTGACGGAAAACCGGCGTTTCCCGAGGGGTTCCCAACGCCACCTGCTGTTCCTTTCTCCCCGAGCCTGACGGGTACTGTTCCTTGCATTTCCAGCACCCAAGGTCTGCGATGCCTGCAAAAACAAAAATGACGATGACAATGACATCGTGGAAAACCTCTGCAAAAATGACTTTGGTAAGTGGAAGCAGAGCCCCGCTCGGTTGCAACTTGAGTATTGAGGATCAGGTAAAATCACTGACTCCCAGTGGAGTCAGTGAGAGTTGTGCCTGAATAAAGGCAGGGCTTTGTCTTATCTGCAGATGGACCTGCCTGACCGTTGGGTCATAGAACACAAAATACCACCTCGGAATAAAAAGTAGTCCTTTTTATAGTCCTTTTCTGTTTGCTGTTTTGAAGTAGCACTCTTTTATGTGGATGTTGCTGGCAAGCTAAATAGAAAGTTAAATGGAAAAAAAAAAAAAGAATCTTTCATCCAGACTATTGCCTGGGGAGAAGCAGAGCAAAGCTTCATTTAGACGTATGAGAAAGAGCTGCATGACCAATCTCATGTATCATAAGAAAGACTCTCTCTACAGATTAAGAATGAAGCTCTATATATCATTTGACAGAGAAGGTAATGCACAGACAATTGGGGATATAAACTTAATGGGAAGATCTGGGGTTAGAAGAGGACAAGAAAGCCCCCGTGACACAGACAACTGAACGGCACATTATCCACACATTAGCATTTCAAGAGAAAAAGGGAATAAGGAGGGGAATCCTTTTATAATAGATCAATGTTTATACCTGGAAACAGATCTGTAGTATAAATATCGACAACAATTCAAAAGTGTTTCTTTCAAAAAAAAAAAAAAGCCAACAATACAAACTCTCCACCCAAAACCTGAAACCCTGACTGTGGGACGTAATTGCTAAAACAACCAATAGCTTTGGCCTGGCAAATTGCACTCGGATAAATCCTCCTAAAGCTAAACATGCCCCACAGATTCCTACAGAGCCCTGTATCCCCCTCCTAGTTATTTTACCAAATCAAATGCAGCTGTTGGACCAATTTGCCCTCCATGGGATCTATTCTTTAAAAAAACAATGCATGTGAAATATCATTTCCTTACAGGTTTGCCTAAAATCCTCTCCAGCCTAATAAATTAAGTTTAGAAGTTTTCAGCTGCAGCAGAGATCAGGTTTCAGATTAGGTCTAGGTACTCTCCTCCCCTTCAGACTCTAGTTTCAGGGAGACCGTACTCTCCCAGCAAAAAATGGAGCTCTGCTTAATGCAGCAAACCTGCCCTCTCTCTGTTTGCAAACAGGAGAAAAGCTGGAGAAAATATTCATTTAGAAAGGAAGGAAAAAGAGGGGGAGGGGGAAAAGGAAAAAAGAAACCCCCAACCTCTCCACCCTAAGGTTGATTCAAACTGCAATGACTTGCATGCCCTTTGTGGCTTTAGAAATGGAGCCACCTGCTGCCTCTTCTGTCAGCCCTGACAGTTTAATTAGCAGTAGAGCACCTCCCTCCCCAGGTCCTCTTTATGTGCACTAATGGGAAAAAACTTCTCAATCTCTCTCCCTCTTCCCACTTCCCCCCCCCCCCCCCCCCCGCTCTATTAGCCTTGAAGATAAAAGTGAAGGAGATTGCCTACATCAATGGGGATACCAAGATCACCCCTGAAACAAAGAGCAAAACGATCTACAAGCTGAATGGCCTGACGGAAAGGGATCTGAGGAAGATTGTGCTCTGGCTCAAAGGTGGCCTCCAGTGTACCTGCGATGAGATGAATGACATCAATGTTCCCTACTTGGTGATGGGGCAAAAGCAAGCTGGGGAACTGGTGATCACCTCGCTGAAGCGGTGGCAGAAAGGGCAGCGGGCTTTCAAGCGGTTCTCCCGCAGCATCCGCAAACTGCAGTGTTAGTGGCTTTGGCTCTGGCCGCCTCCAGCACCTGCCTCTGTCCCGAGCTGTCTGGGCCTCCTGCACCTTCTTGCTTCGGCCCCTCTGAGCCTCTAGATGCCATGGGCACGAGACATGGTAACTGCCCTCCGAGAGGGGAGAGAGCCCTCCATTTTGTACATAGGATAAAATGTAATAAAAAAAAAAAAATCATGACTATTTTTGGGAAGTATTAAAGTATCTTGCTTAAAGCTTTTTTTTTTTTTTTAAATATTTGCAAACGTGACATTGGTCTGAGGTTTTTCCCTCTTCATTTTTGGTAATGCTGGTTCATTTATATTGCTGCTTCTCTGTATACATGCATGTTTGTTGTGCAAAAGTAGGAGATGCAGAGAAAGAAAGCCATGTGTGCAACTGGCCTGTCACAGTGGGTACGACTCTTTCACCGAGGTGAAATGGCTTGCCACTATAACAAGCTTGCCACGTGACACTATAAAGGTCACATTATGACTCTTGCATGTGATACATACGCACCAGTAAGAATGTATTAACCATTCTCACATTTTATTTTCCACAAGTCTGAGCCCTTCTCTCTCAGAAAAAAATGAGCAAGTTTTGGAGCTGTTTGATCTGAATGCAACTTTTTTTTTATTATTATTATTTTGCAAATTAAACTTTCTGTAGCCTAACTGTAATATACCTAGTGGTTAACCTGAAAGAGTTGTAAAATATTGCTTTAATTAACATTGTAAATACTCCAGATAAATGTTATATTCTTGTATATAAACTTTACTTCATAGTTTACCCATTGTCTCAGTCTTTACTCACTTTATTCTCTTTTGGGAGAACTGGGAGAAAGCTGTCTAACTGGGCTTTGTCATGGCAAAGCAAAAATTTGACCTTCCACCCCAAGTGGCCAGTAGAGAAGAAGAGGAAGCAGCTAGTGCTGCAATCAGAAAAACCATAGTGGACCTCATTTGCCCAAAGATGAATCCATGAGACATGGGACTGAGGTTCAGTCAACTCATTTTAATGTGTCTGTTGAGCTCTTTGAAATGAAGAGTTTTCTGTGGCTCCTTTGTTCAATCATCTGCATTTCCATCTCATCTTCTCAGACAACCCTGCTCTTTGCTGATGTGGAAATGCAATGACACCACTTGCTTAAAAATCAAACCCATTTATCCATTTCTTACCCTTGAAAAAGACATATTAAGAAGTGCAAGAGTAGACAGAAAAACCTCATTTGCAACAAGCAATTCAGAATAATGGTAGAGCAAGGCATGCTTTGTGTGTATGTACACTCACTATTCTTACTGAGAGAGAAAATAAAAGCTACCTGATAATGCAACTAGAGGAATGTTTTTTACATTTTTCTTAGAAATGTTTTCTGATGAAAAGCATTACCTGCTAGAATTCTACTGTACTTATCCTGAAAAATAGTCTTGCTTCCCAGAGCTGTCACACATAAAAATTTCCTCTTAGCTTCACTGAGAAGGTGAGCAATCCAATATTTCCAAGGACATTTTATGTTAACCATTCACAAACAGAATGCCAATCCAACAGTGGATTTTCCTTTAAAGTAAAAAATCATATTAATTTCATATATTTAGCATGATTTTTTTCATCATCAACATAAAAAGATAAAATCTAAAACTCCAACATGGTACATGTATTTCAGAAAAATGAATTGTTTGCCCTCTCCCACACTCCTAATGTACCCACTACACCTGGTACAGACAATGGTAGGACTCTGACCAAGCAAGACGAGAGCAGTCCTCACAAATGTCCTCAAACATATAACCATTTAAAAAGAAAGGATCAAACCACCAAACAAAAAACCCTGTCCCAAACTGACTCTTAATTATTTTGTGAAACAGTAATTTTAACTAAAGGCCAATATGTTGCTGAAGTGTCATTAAAAACTCTTCTTCTGAATGGACCTGGCTTCCTAGGAAACAGGACTGAGTCTTTTCGTGATATGGCATCATTATTTCAACACCAGCACTATGTTCATCACCTTACAGTGCCATCAGCATTCAGGTGTCACATTGTTCTGCCTATCTTGCTCAGCATGTAATGTAATACTTGTCTCTGAACATCCTTGGTTTTACAGGGAACAAGCTCATAGATGAAAAATTGCTGGCTGAAGATGAACCTGCAGAAAATGGGCTTGTGCTGCCTGGTGAAGGAAAGCACTTCGAAGAGGCAGTCAGTGCAATGAGTCCCTGGGAACCAAAACCAAACAGCCAGGACTGCTCTACTCAGTCTGCTTTACAGATACTAAGTCCTCCTACAGCAATCATAAAATTGTCTTAATTAGGCTCTCCTAGAAGGCAGCAGTACTGACACTGATGAGGACAGACAGCTCACAAGTTACTCACTCTAGGGTCCTGTTAAGGTCAAGACTACATAACATATTTTTGCCAAATCACTTAAATGTATGATGACACATTACCTATGACCAACATTGCTCTGTCCTACAAAAACAAAATATTCCTCGTCCTGGATCACAAAATAAACACCGTTACACCAGCAAAATCCTGTTCCTGTCAGAACAAATTCAGGAGAAGAATAATAAACTAGACTGGCAAATGTTCAATTTTACTAGTATAATCAGTGTCCTGGAGTAAGAGCTTCCTGCCATACACCATACGTGACTAAAGCCATCTGCATGTGGCCCTGGGCTAATCACTGTGACTGTCCAACCTCAGGGTGAACTGGCAGAGGCAGGATTACCTTTCAGATAAGCAGGATTTAGGCAAATGTATAGACTAATGGGACTTATGTTTTCCCAGTGTAGTTCCATTACCTTGTTCTAACAGTATCCTATTAAAAGATGGGTCATATTCACCTCGCCAAGGAGAGGGAGTGTCAATGTTTGTTATACTATCTGTTTCCAAAGGTGTATAAGTCAGACATTGCAAACTACTCAACTGAAAATTAGTATTTTAAAGCCTGACTTAATTTCTTGGATGCTTGCAAAGAAGTAAACACATTCATTTTTTACGTTTTTATTCTTACTCGGTCAACAATAACTGAAAATCTTCAACTGTGCCAGGCAAGCAGTGAACCAAACATGTAACAAAAATCTATCAGGGCTTGTAACTTGTGATGGTTGTGTCACATACACTGCAGTAACTTTATTACCTGGTATGGTATGATTCAGTTCTAGCAGAATTTTGGGTTTGCAACTGATGAAAAAAGGCAACCCACTGATGCATTTTTCAGACACTTTTTGTCTTCTTCTAATCAAACCAACATTGTTAGGCAGACAATTATGTAGCTCCCATTGTATTTGCTTTCATAAAAGCTATAAAAGCAGCTGACTACAATGGATTAGTTTAAGAACAATAATAATGATACTTGACATTTATACAGAAGTTTCCATTTAAGTTTCTCAGACTGCTTTCACGAAAATAGCCATTAATATCCCTATTTTGCAGATCAGGAAAATGAGGCACAGTGAAATAACTCATTCAAAACCACCCAGCAAGTCCTTCACAGTCATGAAAAGCAGCATATCTTTTGTCTCCAAGTTTTACTCTCTAATCACTAGGCCATAGCAATCAGAGTGGTGTATAATCAAGGCAGCACTTAGATTATAATTTGAAAGCGTAACAGAAACCAAGGCTCACTCCAACTTCCCCGAGTTGTAAAAAAAATGCCTGCCCAAATTAAAATTTAAAATCTCTCAGCAATATTCCTCACAGTCTTTTCCTTTCTTCCTTATTTATCGTTCTCTCTATCCTTTAATTACTTCTCAATCCTTTCTTTTCTCTCTCCCTTCTCATTCACTTCAGACACCCACAGAGAAGCCACTCAGTCTCTCTCTCGCCCCTCTCACACAGGCACTTTTGCCCTCTGCATGGTTTATTAAAAAACTCATGTGGTATAACTACACACAAGCCACAAAAATCCTAATGACCAGCTTAAGAGATAAAAAGACCCATGCGGGAAATTCAGCAAGAAGCATTTAAATTTAATTAATTATTTTCTGTGAGGACGGGGGGGTGGTTACATGCCACAAGGAGCACCACAGTTACACATGGTCACCTCAGACACAGCCACTATTCCTATTCTGCAGCAGGAGAATTATAAAGATGTTCAAAGAATACAGCAAGCATGAATAACACACAGGTAAAGCACACCTTCCCTTGCATGGCCAGGTCTCCCACACATCTCAGCCCTGTTGTTATCACCCTGTGTTCCCCCACTGAGGCCACAGTGCACCTCTCTCCATCTTCTTCCAGGTGTCTCACTACCTCCCTTCAGCCAGTGAGGGCATCAGTCAAGGGCAGAGCCATCATAACTCAAGCATGGACCACCTCATTGCTCCCCATGTACCTGCTGGGGCATGACTGACCCCCATGCAGCTAGGAGGGCAGCTCCCTCTTTGCTGCTTCTGTGGTCTGCTGTCATCCTTGCCAAACCTACCAGTTCTGTGAGCCCTTGCGATGTGCCCGTAGTCAGCAATGCCAGAGGAAGGGTGATGGATTGTTTGCTACCAGAGCAGTTGGCAGCCTTCCTTGGGTCGAGCGGCTCAGGCTTTTGTTACTGGAGTGAGAATTTCTTCTTTCTAAGCTTCAGAGACATGCCGGTATGATTTATCTAGAAGTTGCTTTCTTATCAGCAGATGTAGATTCACTACAGCCCGACTGTCTGATGAAGCAACCACAGGAATGGATCTTGCTTGCTGCTGTATGAAGAGTGCACGATATTCACCCCACAGGAATCCAAGACCCCAGGCTGTCTTACAAATATAAATTAGCCCACACTATACGCCTTTGGGGTGAGTTTAACAGGGTAACAATTTCCAAATGCATCAACCTCCTTCAGGGTGAGCCATGGGCTCCTAAATCACCTAGATGCCTTGGAAAATATGAGCCGCTACCCCCAACCGGTGTTAAAGCCAGTTGTCCGAGGTCAGCCAGGAAGCCTGTCACCCAGCCAGGAAGAACACCTCAGCAATCAGCCAGCCAGCCCATCACTCTCACGACTGATCAAAATAACCAACCAACACAGAAAGCTGCAACACGAAGCAGCTGATGGAGCAAACTTCAAAACCAATTACTGTACACACAAAGAAGCTGTCTGGCCAGAAAGACCAGCACCAGATAGGATGTATGCTCAGTGTCTTACCAAACTGACCCAGGAAAGAGCATATATACCTTCTTTCAAAACCCAAATGCTGCAGATCATCATTTTGGAGTCATTTTCAATCCACAAAGGTGATGCTAAAATCACAGAGAATTTTCTGTTTGGACACAAAAGGTTGCCATCAGAGGCAAAGCCAAAACTAGCAGCAACTGACAGATTTAGGAGTTATCTGAAAGGGTAGCAGAAATGTTAATTTAAGCACTCTTTCAACTTTCCACATCTTTGTTTTCAGAGCTTAACCCCAGCAGTCTTCATTAGACATTAAACCTTCCATATGGAGGCACTATGGAAGGACAATTTAAGAGTTTGCCATTGATACCTGTTTTTATCAGGCAAGAGATAACTAATCCTTCCCTGGCAATTTCCCTGCATTGTTAGTTTGCTCCAAATCCCTAACATTGTCTAATTGCCTTTTTTGTTATGTGAATCTCCAGCCATGCACAATAGTGAACCCTGGCTGGTTACACACTGAGGCAGGTGCTTTACTGGCTGCAGTCCTCACATCATTAGGCACACACAGGGCTATTAATCATTTCAGTTTACTCTAAGGCACAAACCTGAATTAAGTCAGGGTGCTTTCCTAAGCAAAACAATAGCTTATTTGTAATAGGTAAGGCAAAAGAGTTTTGAGAGGTAGAGTTTCAGAAACTAGGGCAAGTCCCCTCCCCTCTCAAAAAAAAAAAAAAAAAAATCAAGCAGGATGAGAAGACACTGTAATTTAAGAACGAGAAGGTTTAATAATTTGTTTTCAACAAAGGAAGAAAATAATTTTGAAGATAATCTTACAGCCTCACACAGCCTGTTTCCCTCAGATGCCAGATTCTTCACTAAGGGAAAAATTTTCAGTGCTTTTATTTACATTTTGTGATCTGCAGCACTGCAATCATCTCAGCAATATGAATGGTGGGTTTTTTTCACACAATGTAGACTTATAAATAGGGCATGAATTTTCAAAAGAGTTTACGAAACTAAAGCATAAGCTCAATTTCCAAAGTATTCCTTGGGTTTGATTTTTAAGTAAATTACACAACAAAAGGACAAAATAATAATTGTGTTGGAAGCAATGTAAGAAGGCATATTTAAAATCCTGCTAGATGCTTACAGATGCTTAACTGTGGCTTGAGGTACCCACATATATTTAAAATTTTGTCTTCAACACATAGATCCTTAGAGAGCTTAACGTACTTGGCACCATAGATTTTGGAAATGGGACCTAGACTGTTGAAAATGTAGCAAGTAGTAGTATTATAACCTGTCCCACTCATGTAAAATATTGAAATTGGCTTAACCCTTTTGTTTCATCATCTGACTAGAATATGAGATTTACTGGGGGAGATGAAATAAGATGTCCTGGCTTCTGCCCAGGAACAGACTTTATACATTCATAAGGTCCCTCTGGAATCCTAAAGCTAGCTCTACCTTCAGGAGAAAACACTGCATGGAAAATCAGACCCTCAACCCAGAACTAAGCTTTAGAAATCTTGCTGGAAGGATTAGCATCCTTCTCAACTTTGTACTGCTGCATCAAGTAGATGAACAAGAAAATATTTGTATGAAATAGTGCTTTCTACAACACAATACAGCAGGAAACTACATTAACTGTTAAGACTTGCCTTGCAACTGCTGCAACTAACTAGCGCATAGCAAAGAGTAATATAAAAGTCAGCAATAAAGTCATATATATTTATAGTTCACAAAGGGTCTATTATTTAATGAGGTTTCTCAAAATGGAAGGTAGAAGAGACACTGCATTTTCTCCCATATGAAACTAGGACACAGATTACAACACAGGACATCTCCTAAGCTAGCAGAGTGCCATGAGCTAGTTTAGGGTCAAAGTCACCTAGCAATAAGTACACTTATTGTGTGCATATTATATCTGACTGTGAGCTGCTCCATGGAGGCTCCATCTTCTGCACCTCCCCTCCTGCTAGCTGTGTGCTCCTACCACCTTCCTCAGACACACGAGGCAGACGGTGCATCAGCTCAGCTCTTTTACTCAATCCCAAATAAGCCCTGAATGAAAAAAACTGAATGAGTGTTTTGTGATGAGTTCAGCAGCTGAGCAGAAGACCCACCTAGTCCCCTGCACCATCTGATGCATGGGGAGCAGGTGACACACGTGGCAGGTAGGTCACACAAAGTGCATTCTGAAAATGGGCCCTCAGCCCAGACGATTGCAAAGGAACAAGTACATTACACCACGCTCAGTCTCGACTTGCTGCTGTGGCTTGCCCAGCACCAAGGGAAGTTGGTGAGGGCCATTAAAGAGCTTGCAGTATCAACACTGCCTTGGTATAGCCTGTCCCTGCAACACATGAAAGGGCCCCTCAGGGACCTACCCTTCGTAGCAGGCAAGGAGCAAGGGCTGGGGTGTTGCTCCAGCTCTTAGCTCCAACAGGGCAAGGGAGCAGCAGGCTGGATCCCTGCAGATGGCAACTTAACGACCATCTGCAGGGCTCAGCACACTTGTATCCTGGACATGAAAAATCCACCTTTTCAGCCTTACGGTAATCTTGGTGAGGCAGAGCACCCAAGGCCCAGGATTGCTGCATTTGCCAACTGGTCCCTCCTCCTGCTTTCCTGTCCCCCACACTCATTCTATCTTTGATCCTCTCAAGGAGAAAAAGAATCTAGAAGAGCTTGTGGAAAACTTTACACACAGCAGCACTCAAAAAAGAGATAAGAAGGTGCTGGCAAATACTGTAATGGCATAATCTACTTCAGTGGGAGATTCTCATCTGGCTAATGTATTCCATTTCTGACACACTACTGAAAAGACAGTGCAGAAACAGAGCTTTAAAAAAAAAAATTACAAGATTTGCCAGGGAATCTGGTACCAACACACATTCTAGGTAGATTTTATGAAGTGTGAAATGATGGCCTAAAGCTCGTCCTAGGGAAATCAGTGGTAAAATTCCATATACATTAATAGAAGCAGAGTAAATCCAGCATTGACTACTTCTGAAGAGTATTTAACAGAAAGAGTATTTATTTTCTAAATGTCATGCTATATATAAATTAAGGACACCGACAATTCAGAAGAGCCACTCCTGCTCAAACTCCAATTAGAAGAGAAGCATTTTGAATAGATTCAAGGGAGCCCTTCTGAAACCACTGCTCTAAAATATTATTAATACAATAGCTGACTAAGCCTAAACAAAACATGTAGCTGTATATAAATGCAATAGCAATAGCTAGCTGGAAAAAAAAACCAGCAACCCTGATTGTCACTGTTTCAGCACATAAAGAGGTGGACAAGTGACTGTGGTCAGGATGAAGTCATTCTCACTGTATAGCATCAGGCAACTGGCTGATTGCAAAGCTGCCCGAGGTTCAGCGAAGTCAGCCTGGTGACATGTGAAGCAGAGGCTGAAAGTCTGACAGCTGGAAATGTTGGAAGCACTTGTCATCAGGAGGCGGCAGGAAGTTTATGTCAGCTGGAAAAGAGCCTGGATGCTTGTTGCTAGGGCAGCAGAGAGGGGTTTGACAGATAAAAGTGTTGGTGAGCAACGACTAGAGATAAGAGTGCAGATCCCTAGGAATGCAGAGGAGGGTTGGTTCTTCACGTTTACCTTTAGAGATAGGGATACAACAGGTTAGAGCGAACCCCCAGTTTGGGGCAGGGGCTTGCATCCTCAAGTCATCTGCCACTAGCTTAACTTGAGAAGAAGGAATTGTTAGTTTGACATTTCATGCTCATTCTCATTGTTACAGTATAAATGCTACAGGTAGCAGGGAGGTTGCAGGTGGGGAGGAAAGCAAGGGGCAGGGAGAATAAAATACCCATCTTTGCAAAGAGTTAAGATTTGCTCGACTTGACCTTGAAAACCTGAACGACCAAAGTTTGCATACACTTAGGTCTGTGCCTGGCAAAGCGTCTTCTTTTCGTATTTTACTTTCCTCTGGAGGAATTCACAGTAAAGCAACAAAGACATAGCAGATGTGTCTGAGTAAATCTTATTTGGTCTTGAAAAAAACAGAGGGGAGAAAAAATGCCAAAGGCTCTTAATTGAGATCACTAAAATATAAATATGCTAAAGAACAGGAAGAAAGCCTGAGGACTATGAAAAATGCATAGTCTTCAGAAAAATTGAAAAATAAGACCTTGTTAGTGGCTGGTTTTACTCCAGATCCAGTAAAAATACTAGAAAACAACAAAAAATAGGAAATCTTTTGCATTTTTTTTTAAACAAGTTTCCCCGAATGTACAATATTCTCAGAGATTCTCCAGAGCAAGGGCCTCTTCAAAAAGCATTATGAAAGTAACAGAATTGATAGCAATTTCAGATACATGGAAAACCTAATGTCTTTGTCAATTTTCACACTATAAGAAGTTCCTTTAACCAAGTAGAGCTGGCAGGATTTTTTCCATTAAATGGTTTTATTGGTTTGGATGACTCAAATAAATTGGGGAAATTCACCTAGTGCTGTTTCTTTTTTTATTTCCAAGGTTGGGAGTGGACATTTCTGAAATTAAATATTCCAGTTTTGGTAGCAGACTTGCACAGTCACTGGCATTATCTGCACTCACTCGTGTACTCAAATAGATACATGAGACAAGATGGCAAAGTCGTCTTCGCTATGAGAGATGCAGATTTAAATCTCTCCTCTCCTCCCCTATGTGCCCTGTGTCCCAGTTCAGATCAAGAGTTCAACAGTAAGCAGAGATTTTGGTAGCTACACACTTGAATGGGGAGTATGCTGGGAGTTTCACTCTCAATATTTGCTACTGAAGCTTTTTCAAATTGTGTAAAATTACAGAATAAATTGGATAGAGAAAGAATAAATTTACGGCTTGATAACTAGGTTGCTCGCTTTGCACAGCAGCAGAAGAATGTGAAGTAGAGGGGTCAGAGCCCATCTCTGATCCTCAGCCTCTCTCTTGCTCCTGTAGACCTGTGCCGTGGCCCCACATCAAACTCATAAACAGAGAAGATCCAGCACAAGAAACCTGACCCACAAGTTTTGATATTGCTTGCTTGATCCGTTGGGGTTATTTTTTAAGCTAGGCATTCTAGGAAAGAAGCAGAACTCCATCCCAGAATACTTCTTTTCCAGTGTTAACTTTCATCCGAGTGTTAGGCGAACCTTCCTTAAAGCTTGAAGTAGTTTGGAGTCTTGAATTCAAGTTGTTAACATCCCAGGTAAATTGCTCTACTCACTCAACCAGTAGATATAACAGGAGAGCTGGGACTACTTCCCTCTCATGTTTATGATCCAGTCCTTTGCTTTTATTAAATGTACCCGAAAACCAATTGAAACAGTTTGCCAGGTGTTAAAAAATGTTTCTATAACCTCAAATCAATCCTTGTTGCTGTCCTGACAATTCTACAGAAATGAAGTTTCCATTCAGTCCATAACTTTTTTTTTTTCAGTTCAGCTGCCAAAATACTTTAAACCCAGCAACTATTTGCACAGCCCTATAAATTAGGTTTACTAAAGGAAACAATTAGCAAGCCTGTAGCCTACAGGAATTTCAATTGGTGCTGCTACAGTGCATTGTTTAAGTAATTAGAAAATGATTCCAACTATTATAAGTATTTGCAACACAAATGTGGAGCATATAGATGCTGTGCTATTAATAATGGGAGCTATAAAAAGATTGAAAAGCTAGTCGGTGGCGGAGGTCACATGCTTATTAGTCTAACCAGCATACGCTTTTCATTGTCACCAAATAGCAATATTTCAATAAAATAGTACCGTACGGGGAAATGTGCTCTTGCACTGCTAGATCTGTGAGAAATCAAAAGACACAGATGTGTCACTTACTCCATTCGAGATTAAACAGATGAGTATCTGGATAAAAACATGAATATAATAATTAGTGAAGTTAAGGTATAGCACCAGGCTAGAATTCTGTATGAAATACTGAGCAGAGCTATAAAAGCAGCAAGATGTCATGAAACCAAAATGAGTTTCCAGATGAGTGTCTATTTCCAAATGGAAATAATGTCAATCTGATCTTGTGAAAACTAATCAAATGGGAAAACTCAGCAGAGGTGATCAAACCACAATTTAATACACTCTACAATCCTGAAATGCAATTAAACTGCTTAAGACAGTAATACTTCCAAGTAATAATTTGCAGCCTTAAAAGAATTCTGCACCTCAGATTTAGCGATTAAACTTTGGAGATGGGCTAGCAGCCAGATGTTTATAAACTCTTTTCAGGTTACAATTTGGTTACGGTTACGGGGTTAGACAATGTGCTCTCATTTAGCCCTTCAACTGACTAGCTTAACCATTATGTGCCACTACACTAGGCATATGCACCCTGCTGGCTGCTGCTGTCCAATGCCAAGTCATCTATTTCCCCGCTACTGCTAGGCTGAGGCTGCTCCATTCATCCCCTAGACAGCCTCCTTTCAGGGGAGCATTACAGGCTCAACAGACCTCTTTGTTGGAGCTCTATTTACACCACCATTTTTTGTTACTCAAATTGTGAAAGGAAACAACAGGAGATGGCAAGGAGACGGACTGCTAACACAGTGGACCAGAAGTCATCAACCTCGGTTCTTTGAAGTGATATACACAGTAAACACAAACTATACCAGTATGTGAAATAACCTGGTGGTCTAAGTGCAGTTCCCAATAGATGCGTGGATCTATATCTACAAAAAGTCAGCATCATAATCAGCAATAACTGGCAACCCTTCCCACTATTTACAAAGAACTGCAGTGTAATTATTCACCCGGCTCCCATTGATTATAATGGGATTTGGCTGGATAAATCTCCATGTAACTCTTTGAAAATTTGGGAGCTTTCGGGCAGTTGCTGCTCAGAGGTGCAAAACCGAACACACGTTCGATGGAACGCGCTCTCTTGCAAACACAGCTAAAATGCAGTGGCAAGTATTGTGAGCCGTTAACTCAATTGCTGCTGTCTCAAAGCTGTTGTGAGACAGAACTGCACCTCCCTGCAGCAGGACAGCCAATGACTGTGCACCTCCCAGACACAGGAGTGCCGCAGCATTTGAAGACTTGTTTAATTCCCTTTGACTTCAGCAAGGTTAAAGCACACATACGTAAGGCATACGGCCGTGGTCCAGAGGCCTTGCAGTGGCTTCAGTTGTCAGGTTTCAGTGGGAGAAGCTGCTTTGCATACACACCATGCTGCTCAGCAGCTGCCTCCCCAGTACGCCATGGGCTGGCGTGCTCCTTGCCCACACCACAAAGGCTTTTGCAGCCACATCATTTCACTCCCGTGATTCTCGCAGTCAATTGCAGGGGGAGCAACACTCTGTGTTTCGGCAAGCGCTAACAAGACCAGACCTTTCTGTGCCGAGGTGAAGGACGCAGTATGTTGAACCACAAGCTGAGCAGGCATAAAAGGCTCGGGTTCAGTGAGCTCTGTGCCATTCAGACAGAATTCCTACACCAGACAGCAGCTCCAGCAAGGGTGCACATGTATCACTCATTTCTTTGTGGTACTCTGACTGGAACACACCTGTTAACCCCCAGCCGTGTTACCTTCTTTACTCACTGCAGCACCCTGTGTCGCAACTCCAGCTTTCTCTCTAGTGCTCGGTTATCCTGCTCCTTGCTGAGCTTCCCTGAAAGGCAGCTCCACACTACTTCAGATGCCAGATTGTAAGTTTGCAAGTACATGGCATCCTGCTCCCGCTAGCCATGCTGTCCATTGGCCTTCCTAGCACTCTCCCACTCTCTGCTAGTATCTTCAATTGCAGTGATGCCTTAGACAACGTAAATACCACCAGAGGCAAAAGCAATGTTGCTTCTCTGTGATAATTATTTTCCATTTCTACCGTGGTACAGATACCCGATAGTGCTTTGTGTAAGACAGGTCTGTATGTGTTGTCTTTACCATGAATCTGCTGCCAGTCTTTCAAAGCATTTTATTGGTGTCCAGATTCTGAGGTCCTGGGACCATAAAGGTCTCACTAGTTTCATTCTATGAAATGTGTATTTTTAGACTTCCTTTTTCAGGAAAAAAAAAAAGAAGAGAACCCTAATGGCTAAAAAATTAAGTGACTAAGAAGAATTGCATTGTTATTGCAGAAATTTTTCTATTTCTAAGCCAGTCACATCACTGGGGGAACAAGGCAATTGGGTCTTGAATTTTCACTATTTGAAGAAGTTTGCTTTGCTAACTTTTGCAGGTATGAGGAGAAACACATTTTCATGTCCTTCTTTACGGCGGATTAACTTACTGCTTCTCCCTTGTCTGAAGTGCTTTGGTGCTTTTTAAGAGCACCTCCTTCACAACATTAAAATGTTCTTCTTTTATCTGACAATACCCAGAGGCTGGACGTAAAATAGACAATGCACAGAGCACAGTGTGTGCACGCATGTTTCAGTGCATGGAAATTCGCCCTTTTAATTTTAACCAGTGCAAATGACAATTAAAAGCATTACCCTTTCAACTTTTGCAAGAAGAGGTCTCTTTTTTGCATTTTACAGGGTAGTTAGAAAAACAAAATTTTATTGCCTGTATAGGGGAACAATTTTCAGTGATTTAAGCTTATAGTGAAACCAGCTGATGTTCATCTTGCTTTATCCATAATGCTTTATTCTTTGATCATAAATGTATCTAATGAATATTTTTATGTTATTTTACTTTCTTGGTAAATTGTGTGCAACATGAGATGAAAAAAGTATACTAGTCACTATTATTTTCCTAATGGATTTTCCTTTCCAATATAGTATTGTATTGTAGTTATCACATTGAGAATTTGCCAAAATTATCTGACAGACTTGCTTTGAAGCTTCAGCAGTTCTGACATTCCCACAAAAGTTCCAAGATGAAAAAAAAATCCATTATTTTTTGCTTCTCAAGAGTCCCAGAATTCAGCCTAGTCAGCCAGAAGGAGTTGTTGCCTTGTGCAGCCAAAGCAAGCCTTTGAAGCATATCAAGTTTATGAAAACAGAAGAATCTAGTAAAGTAGTTTTTAGGGAGGAGCTCAAAGAATGAAATTGTTCTGTTGAATGGTGGGGGTAAAGCTAACAACTGACAGGGCTGCCTGGTCATCAAGAGATCGAGATGGAAAAACAGGGCCCCAAGTGTTAATTGCACATGTCATTTAAATTGCTGTAAGTTGGTTTACACTATCTTACACAGCTCCTTGCCTTTAATTAGATTTCTGCCAAGTGCTCTGAGACTCTTGTTTGATAAGCATTGTAAAGGTACAGTATGCGAGTACTGAACATGGGCACTTTTGGTTTATGCAGAATCATTCCTCTGTGACCTAGTCTCATTTTGTCTGCTTAGCACTATTATTTATTAAAACACTGAAGAAAGAACAGGGGAAAGTAATTACAACATACACAAATTTTCCCTTGAATATTTCTGTTTTGTCAGAGGGGAATGCTTCTTTAGCCTTCCCTCTTGCAAAAAAAAAAAAAAAGGGATCTTGCTGTTGCCTTTTAAAAAGCACTTAAAATAGAAAACTACTGCTTTTAGAAAAGAAAAACATTTAGTAGTTTAAGCTTGCTGTCAAGGTTTTGATGTCTATTCTGGGCTAAGTGGCCAGCATGGAAGCTATACAATGAAACATCATGACATGCAACCCACTGTATTAAAATAAATACTTATTTTTTAAAAGCACATGTATCTACTCATAGGGAAATAGGTCAGAGAGGTATCACTATCCTTCTTAGATAAGGCATTTCTTTCCCACCAGTGGCTGACAGCAATGCATTAGGTTACCGTAGCATTTATTCATGCACACGCTAGGGGCTGCACACAGCCCTGCTACACGGGGAGAACTTCGTGGCAACTGCTGCAGAGGTCTTGCTGTGGGGAGGCTCCAGGTGGAGAGTCAGCCAGCTAGCAGGGAGCAATTCGTGAGGCCACTCTACCTGAACAGCACCGAGTTGCGAACCCAAGCCCCAAGCAGCAAAGACAGGCCACCCTTGGGTCACTGCAGGCAATGTCACACAACGAGGGTCAGCCCCGCTTCCCTTCGCGGCAGGGCTGATGCCTGCTCCATGGGAGCATGTACTGACTAGCTACTGGTATTCCTCTCCCCGTACAACAGAGACACTCTAAAAATCTCCTCCCGCACCGCACGAAAACCGAAGGAGCTCGCACAGCCCTTGCACTTAGAAATGAACCGCTTAGCGGCCGTTCGGGACTCGCGCGGGTGGCCATCTCTTCAGGATCCTCAGTAACAGACTCGGAACGGGCCCGGAGACCCCAGACTATCTCCGTGCACCAGATAACAAAACTAAGTAACTATCAGGCAACAACAAACAATAATAAAGTTCGATTCGCTGCTGCCTTGAGCAGCTCACGGGGTCTCTAACAGACCACCTCCCCACAGCCGCTTGTTAGGCGCACGAAGCAAAGCCAACAGGGAGCATTATAAAGACATGTGTCCTCTCTGGTGTTTAAAACGCTCAGCGGCACAGCCCCCGCCCCGAGCGCCAGCATCTCACGGCTCTGCGCGCCCCCCGCCGCCAAATGGCAGCACGGCAGCACCGCCGCTGAGCGGCCGCCGGCTCGGGCGAGCGCCCAGCAGCGGCACCGGCCCTCCCGCCCGCGCCTGGCAGCACGGGAACCGCCGCGGCTGCGGGGCGGCTCCCGGAGAGGCAGCAGCGGCGCGGGAGGGAGGAAAAGGAGGAGGGAAGAGGGCGGCTGGGGTGGGGCTGACGGTGGGCGGAGATGTGGTGCGGCTGAGGGGCGAGCTCTCTGTCTGCAGCCGTGTGGGTGTCTGAGTGCCTACGGCTGGGCCGGTGCGCGGGGCTGGGCCGGTGCGCGGGGCTGGGCCGGTGCGCGGGGCTGGGCCGGTGCGCGCGGGTGCTCGTTTAAGAGGTGGTGTTGGCCGTGCGATGAGGAGCTGCGTTTTCAGCCCTGCCCCCTCGCAGGCTGTGAGGGAACAGGGGCCTTGGGGAGGCCAAACACTCCCCAGTCCTCCATAGGAAGGGGCAGAGAGAAACCTGCGCCTCTGAACCTAAACCCGGTGCTCCTGCCCCCAAACGCAGGGGCAGGTGTGCTGCTCAGCCCACTGACTCGGCATTGCCTGTCTCTCCTGCCCCAGCTCAGTGGGGCTGGGCACCCCTCGGCCAGCTCGCTCCCTCGGATCGAGGCTGTCAGGCCTTCCTTTGGCTCTACGGCTTTTTCCTTTCTTCTTGGAAAATGAGGCCATCACAAAATACTGCGGTTTTGTTGCTTTTATTTTTTTCCCCCCAACACATACTGATAATGACACTCTTTCTTCAAGTATCAGCCTATCTGTGCCAGAATTTGGATGTGGCAGTGGTTAAGGAATGGAATAAAAATGACGGTTGTCATGGTTTAACCCCAGCCAAACCCAGCACACAGGCCATGCCGTGTTTTTAACTTTTGTATTGGATAACACACAGCCAGATGAACCCTTCCATCGCCAGACTTCCCTTTTTAACCTCCGATTGTTCTCCTCCTCCCCTAGGCCGGTGGCACTGGTTGGTGATGAGGGCTGCCCTGTGCTAGGTGAGGGTGCCACATGAGGCAAAGACCAGAGCAGCAGGTGCACGCTTGTCACAACCAGACAGCCAGCATGGGCTTTGTCCACAGGTGAAGAACTGGACAGGAGAGCTTAAAGTACCATGAGATGCTGCTACCTGGGTGCTGCAGTTCGTAGTGCAGAGATTGGGAGAACGAAGTACAAAAAGTAGCGTATGCAAGGAAGCATGATGGAGTCTGTTGATGGTGGCAGCACTGTGCTGCCATGTAGTATTTGCCTCTATGCATTGTATTTCTCCATGGCCACAGTTAAAATGTTATGGTGTGCGATGTTAAGAAAAGTGGGATCTAGACTATCCCAAGTATTTCCAGTCTTATTGCATATTAACAACAGAAATCAGGTTCAATTAGCAAGGTATGACTGCATTTTCAGAACACGCAAGTTCTCTGTTACTTGCTAGCTGGTAAACAAAGAAGTAATGCGGTCTGAATTGAAACACATCTCTGCTTTGAGCTATATAATGTAATTGTTGCTATTTGATTTGTCTCCTTAATGAGATTAGACTTTGCAGATGTGTAGTCCAGTACTTTTGTGAAGTTACATTAGCATACATATGAACTACAAAAACAAGACTCTGTGGTATGTTATTTGCTGACTAAGACTAGCCTGTCAACACTTGACTCTGCAGAAGTATAGTGAAGACTTTTTTCTTTTTTTTTTCTTCCCTCCTATTCCCTCAATTTGATCTTCATGAGCTCCAAAGTGAGAGATCAGGAGCCATTTGCCTCATACTTCTCCTGACAGAAACAGCAAAAGGAGCTGAGGAAGCGGAGAGTGCCAGCTGGGCATCTAGATGAGTTTGAAGTTTCTGCTAGGTGCAGTTGTATCTTTAGAAGAGCTGAAATTCTTCTGAGAGTGTACATCTTTTCCCAAGTGAACAGTGACTTGCATTCCCTGTTTCTCCCTTAGACAAGAACATAGTGCCACACACTTTCTTAAGGCAGATGGTAAAACTGTAGCATATCCCTCAGTACTCAAAGCAAAATGGAAGGACACATCACCCATAGGGCTAAGATGCACATGACAAAAACCAACATAAAGTGGCCCCTTGACACTTCAAGTTACATTATCAACAACCACCACCACCACCAAACATGGACATTTCAACTGAAAAACAGCAAACATTCCTAAAAATCAGAAAAATCTATCCCCTTGAGTTTTAGAATTTTTTGTAGAAAATTTAAAGACTTATTTACAGAATTGGAAGATTTTGAAGGAAAGGCAAGAACTAAACACCATCTTTGATAATGACCTTTTCTGATTGAACCCAGTTTGGAACAAGAAGTAGTACAGCTTTAGACTTCAGTGAATACTCCTGAATTCCCCTTTTCAGCCTTTTTTGTGTGAGCTATACCACAGGCTTTATGGTGTACCTTTACAGCTGCCTAATTAGAGTAGCTGAAATATCAGAACTAGACCTAGGAGTCTAGGGGATTTAAACAAAATGTCTAGGAGACATTTTGCTTAAACCTCAGCTTGCCAACTTTGTTGCACTGCTTTTGTCCCCATGTATTGAAGAAGAAAACAAGAATTTTCTGCCACAGGAAGCCCGGAGAGCAGTGAAATATCCATCCATGGAGATACGAGTAACAGAGCTGGACTCAGCCCTGAGCAACCTGTTGTTCTTCACTCGGCTTTGCTCTGGAGCTTGGTCCAGCTAATTGCCAAGGTCCCTTCTGGCTGAGGTTATGCTGTAAGTGTAGGTCTCCAGAGTACACCACCGTCCCAGATGGTTAGTTACCCTGAGGGAATTCATTAGCTGCACCCATTGTATGTACATCACAGCCATTGAACCTTCATGACTGCCATCCTTGGCATAGCTGCGGGTTTCTAAGCAGCCTCCAGGCGAGCTGGGCAGAACGAACTTGCCAACATGTCCAGCAACTCACAGCATGGAAGAGGTGGTGAGGGTTAACAGTAGAAAACCCATCTGGCTGTTGTTCACTGTGAAGTTATAATACTTATTTTGAATGTGTTTCAGGAAAATGATTTCTTATCAACAGAGGAACAATGGAAGTAATTTAATTTACGTATTGCTTACAAATATTTTATTACATTAATTGTATATTTATAGTGATACCAGAAACATCTAACATTTTGTTCATAGAAGTGTACTTAGTAAAGAATTTTCTTTTCCTGAAAAGTTTTACTGGAACTTTTTATTTTGTCAGTTTAATCAGTTCCTCAGCAAAACAAAATAGGGAGCAGCTTTACAGCAATCATTACAGAGATTGCTGTTGAGGTCCTATGTTTTCCTTTAGGTACAATAAATATAACGCTTCCTGTCCTTGCACATCTAATATAAGGAAATGGTCCTATAACCATCATTTTTATGCCTGGTTGAGGAGGGGTGGAGGGGAAAAGCTTGTTTTCTCCCTGTTGCTGCCTTCATTTTTCTTAGGATGCACATTAGTTATGCCATGGCACTGGTGCCCTGTTTGTAAAGGAGCACCCTTGATTGTGGCCAGAGTGACACTGAGTGCATCACACCAGTGAGCTGCTTCAAGATACTTAATGCAAGCTCGCTGTCAGTAAAGAACATGATACTCTGTGGTACTTCCATAAAGCTGTGAAGAAAGACATCTGACGCTGGTATTGGTACCCCCTTCTGTGAGCTCGTATGCTGTGGCATATGAGCTCAACATCCATAATGTAGCCATTTCTTTTTAAATGAAAAAAAATGTGGCTACTATTGTACTTTTGCTCCTGAAGAAGGAATGGGAAAGAACCATGTGTTTTAAACCTATATCCAGATCTCTGCAAAGTCGTAAGTTTTACTTGTGTTCAAAGTTCGGCTAACACGGGATAGCAAGTAATAGCAGTAAAGAATGCCTTTGGACCTTGCTCAAATCTGAATCCCAACTGGTTTAACGATTGCCATCTGAATAGGGTAGCTGCTCCCCATCAGCCACCATGACACAAGGTCTTGATGTGCGAATCATCCAGGGCTGACATCACACAGAACATGCTGCGGATCCCTTCCAGCCCTTACACATGGAATTTCTTCAAACGGGGACCAGAGGATGGAAGGGGAAGGGAAAGAGGGCATGTCTGTCTCTTCAGCTTCGTTTCAGGGTGCAGTTGGTGTGCACTCAGTGCATACACAGATCTAAGAGCCAGGAGGTGCTGTTGAATCCTGAAATGTAGGTCCAGAAAGCTCCGGGACAGAGGAAAACTAACATCGAGGTTAATTAGAGTCAAGCTTAGATGAAGATCAAGATTCTTTCTACGGGGCAGGAGACTTTGATCTAACACAGAAGCTCACTCAGCTTTAGTTGTGAAGGAGACTGATTTATAGCTCCAAGACAATGCCCTCCTTTCTTAGGGGTTCGAGGAAACTTTCATTTACTCTAGAAGGAAGATAAATACCAGCTACATTTCTCACTTTATAGGGAAGTAAGCTGAAAGAGGCGCTTAAGCCCTCTTCTGAGTTTGCATTTACCTTGGGCTAAAAGATTATGCAGGTCTCAGATCTGTCATTATTAAAGTCTGCTTAGAATTCATCGGCACTATGTATTGGTGGCTATATTTATGTCAGGACTGATTTACTAGAAAAAGAAAAGGAAAAAGGACCACTCTCTGCCCATTACTTTACATTTCCTTTTCAGGATAATAGTTCCAGTTACAAAGACCAAGTATTCTCATCTAGTTTGTTACTTTATTTCTTCATGCTTGTTTCCTCATAAATTATCTCTCATACATAGGCTTACTGTCACCTCTAGGTATAAGAAATCAATCTAGACTTCTTTTTTTTTTCTTTTTTTCCTTTTTTTTTTTTTTTTTGTGATAGCATACAGATTTTCTTTTCATGTTGCAACATTGGAAGATGCATGTAAAGCACCATGGCGGTGAATCAGTGCATATGGTTCTTGTTCTCACTGCGACCTTGGTTGTTGCCCAGATTTTGTCTGTTCAGTGGAAGCAAAGACACTGTCAGTCATACAATGTGAGTAGCTTGTCAGAGAGACAGTGGCTTTGGAGCCGTAGCGGTTAAGACGTCATCTTTCTCAGTAACAGCTGAGAGTCATGACATACTCTGGAGGGTTTACAGCTAGCGAGACAACTGAGCCTCTGTGGAAAGCCATGGCTTTTGGTCAGGTGGAGAATAGCTTTTGTATAGGAAGAAAAAACAACTTGTGTTTTATTTTCTGTGTATGCATGCTGATGCTGTGGTCAATCTTTGGCAGGTTAAAGCTTTTAAGGAAACGGCTTTGACTTTTCAACTGTCTAATAATGGACTAGGTAGGAGAACAAAGTCACTACCCCTATCTAGCTAAAGTAATGCTGCAGAGGGTTTCCTGAGAGAATCCTAGGCCCGTGTTCAGACATGCCTAATTAGAGAGAAAGCTTGTCTTGTGGTTAAGGTGCTGAAACTGGGCCTTCAGCTCACTTCCTTTCCCCTACCACAGACTTTTCTGCAAACCTGAGAAAACTAGAGTGACATGATTTCCACTGCTGACCTCCCTATTCAATTGTTTTTAAAAAGTTAGGCATCTCAGAAAAGGCCAGTCCTTAAAAGCAACGCGAGTTTTTTATACCTGCTAAACAAATAATGGAATCACACAGGTGTTTCAGACAGGCAGAATTTTAAGCACATAAGCAGTTTCTTAGCTTTTCCATCTTCATCAGCTGATGAGTGCCCTAAGCCATCTGTAGCTTGAAACCCAGTTTTTGTAAGTGAACTGCTTAATAGCAGTGATACCAATACTTTATGATAGTAATCATGATCAATACTTTATCTCTTGGCTATTGCTCCTCAGACTCTGAAGCATCATAACCCCTAATTTGAGAGGTCTGTTAAACACTGAAGAATGAAATGTTGATACAATTCACAGGAACTGTTTTAGAACAGGATATAAAGCCAGCCTGATCTATGACAGCTTTACTGTAAGTGATGTTTCACAGTGGCACTAAATCGCAATACAGAGATTGTGGAACAGGCTCTTCAGCTATACTTTACAGAGTTAGGAACAGAGATGAAATGTTCATCTTGGAAACATATATACAGGTGAAGTGTCTAATGAAGTCACAGGTAGCACAGCCCCTTGAAGATTTTAGCTTCATGTCACTAACTCTCTACCTTTACAATCACACTGTCCTAACCCTGAGTGCACACAATAGCTGAGCACGTGTAGTGTAATCATAAACAATACTACTTCACCGTTATGTTCTCTGTAACTTCTCTTCCACACCAGTTCTGCTGTATGATTCAAACACCTTATGTTCATGTTAGCATCTCAGTTCAGAGATTTTCAAGTATTTCTTTCTTATCAATTTTTGCCTTACTGACATTTCAACAGATATTTAGAATAAAGAACACAACACAGAAGTGACTGAAGTCACTCAGACTGTCCGTGTCTTTGTTTTCCATTGAAACTATTTTGCATGAGACTGGTACTGAATTGATGCTGAAACACACTTGAACTCGTTAGTATGCATAGAATGGTGAGCAGCTGGGAAGGTCCCTGTCTGCCTGGGAAAGCCTGTGAAAGTCTAAGAAGCAAGCGCTCTGTGTTGGTTTGGCACTCTCCTCCTTGGCAGTACTTAGCTAATGTGTACTGCGTACACGTAACCTCTGTCAAAAAATGCCAATAGCCTACACTAAGTTACTTGTGTAACTTAGTCTTCGGCAATTGAAACTTCATTCCCAACCAGTGCATTTTAAAATAAACAAAACATCTGTGCCAGAAACATGTTGGGGCCTCGACTTTCAGAGCATAGCTGTGGGGCAGCAGCAATGTCTCCTTCTCCAGTAAAAGAGGAACTGAAGCAGAGCTTCCTTCGGTAAAAATAGTAGCACCAGAAGCTGCAGTACGCTTTGCACTGCGTTTTGACAGTTCTGCTTCACACTCTGTTTAGTTGGGAGAGTAATATATTCTCACACCTACCATCTATCGATGTATGAAGTTACTTCGAAATAGGGAACACTGCTCACAGTGGGTCTCTGCCAGTAGATGGCTTACTGCATTTGTTCCACAACAGGTAACTTGAGAGCGTTTATCACCAAAACAACTTACAAGTTTGTGTATTACGTTGTAAGTGCCCTCATGTTTCATGTACAGATGATCTTGTATAGTTTTCAAACACTGTTGACCTCATTGCATTAGATTGCTTTCTTTGAAAGCATGTCACGCAACAATACTTTGCACTGTACTTTGAAGACTGTACACAGCACTGCACTTCGAAGACTAACAAATAGGACAAGCATTAAGATACAAAGCTGAACTTTTAATGAGATCCTTACACAAGATACATGAAAAATAACTGTCATATATTGTTGCATCAGATAAGGAATCCTGATTTAGGGGCAGAAACTGTGAAGATGGTCGCATTTAAGATTTAAGCAACTTAGTTAATGCATACAGGAAGTTGTCCATTTGACATAAAAATAAACAACGACAAGAACAACAAAAATCTACTGCTCCCCTAAGTACAAGCAAGTCCAGAGTTCTGCATTACGGTTCTTCCAGGTGGCAGTTATTATGCTTGTGTTCAACAGCATATCAATTTAGTTTGATTTGGTAGGAAACATTTAAATAAGTCAAAACCTGAAAAACAACCACATGCTCACTAAACAGAAAACAGCCCTCTGCTTTTGCTTGCTTATGCATTTTTCTTACTTGCCGCCCAGCTTTTGACCACTTGGTTTATGCCTGCATAGTTCACATATAGGTTATGCACAACTGTGTCAAACACTGAAGAGAAGAAACCAAACCCTTTCCCCTGCTTGTAACAACACACTTGCATCCTTAGGAGCAACAGAGAAGGGAAGTCAGATGAATTTTCAATGAGAGGGGTGAACCTAAGGCTCCTTTTCTCTGACCAAAAACTGATGAACAAACAAGTAGCCAGCCCTTCATTGCATATCATGGCTTGCAAGGCAACACCAGCTGACAAACCCTTTTGTCTGATTCTCTGAGGTCATGGTGGGTGTTTGCATGTATACATCCCTGCTCTGGATGCTTAGGTTACTCTCAGGCATAGTAAGAGCTCAGAGGGAATTGCACAGTCAATAGAAAATAGTTCATAGAAATAAAGCAAAGGATCGCAGTGGTCGTCTCCCACCCTCCCCTTCAAGGTGCTTTGCAAACGTGAAAAAAGAAAAGTTTAGTTTCTTTTTGAAAGAAAAAAGGAAACGAAGGTCAAAGGGAACATAAAATCAGCCCTAAATGGAAAAGGCATTAATTAGCTTGCTCAAAGAGAATAAAAAATAAAACAGCAACTACTTACTAGATGCAAGAGAAAGAGCAACAGCCTGTACCTTCCAAAATATCTTTGTCCAGGCTATCGAGAACGTAAAATGAATTCTGAAAAAAAGAGGCATGCTGGGGAAGGCTGTTAGTTCAAAGAGGCAAGAGCAAAAAAGTTGCAGCAAAGTAACCAAGGTGTGGATAATTAGCTGTGGATAATTGATAATTTGGGTGAGAGGGAGGAGATTGCTATTCACCAGATGGCTATGTCTAAAGTAACATGGGTGCGGTCTTACCACAGAGGAGGGGAAAAACAACTAAGGAAGAGGTTTTTGTAGTCAGTCTTGGCCTGAAATCAAATGAAGGCCACTCTGACAATTGTGGGTTTTCTTCTAGATGGTAGCTGTCAGTTTGGAGTTAACTTCCATATGAGAAAATGATAATTTCTCAGTTACTTGAGATTTTAAAAAAATAAATATGGAGCCTGTGTTCTCCTAATTCACATTGTAAAAACCTGGTTTTCAATAGGTTTGCATCTATGTTCAGGTAATGCTCTCATTTCGCCATTTCACTTACAAATTTTGCAGTTCTCTAACTCAATGAGGTACAGGCATTTCTGTGCTTGCAACTGTATTACCTGCTCTGGGATGTGGAGTGTCAGCGAAGAATGTTAGTCAGAGAATTACCATCCTTGAAAAGCCATTCCTATCCTGTCCTAACGTATCCTATCCATTTTTCTCAACATAAAGGCATAAGTCTAGCACATTGAATGGAGAAGGAAAGAAAAAGCTTATTAAGGGTCCTGATTCTCTATTTTCCCAAAGGAAATTCTGATTATCAGGTACTCGGCTGATTCATATAATGCAATTTGCTTGCTGTTGGAAGCTGTCCATTGATGAAAATTAAGTAAACATGATATAGGTGAGCATAGTTGTTCTCCCCTGGCATAATAAAAATCTTAAAATATCTGAGATAGAAAGGCAGATTTGTCATGTTCTGAGAACAACCTCAAACACAAAAGCCTTACTTCTGGTCCCATAGGCGGTTGCCCATTTTACTGATTATATATGTTGTATCATGTGGCAGTCATGTAATGAGAACTTACTTTGGAATGTAGTTGAAAAGTGAAGCAGCATAGTTATGACAGCATTGATTTCTATATCTAAGTAATGAGGTAAACCTTGAAAATAAGGTTGGTTGATTTATTTAATATAGAAATCCCTGCCAATTTCCAATGTACTATCATAAATTAGCATAGTAATTTAAAGCTTAAAAAAAAAACTAAACCAAACAGCTGATTTATCATTTCTTCCATGCATATGTTTTTGAGTATTTGAATATGTCTACATCAAAAGAAACTATTTTTTTAGAGCCAGCTAACTTGCGTTGCCAAGTTAACAAGTTCTGGTAAGGTCAGTCTCTCACAATAAATCTAACTATTACACAGTTATTTTCTTTACGTATGCAGTTTTCAGCATATGCTGTAAGATGGAAAGAATAGTGGAATAATGCTCTTCCATTGAATTTGCTGGTGATAGGCATTCTTACTCAGAGTAGGGGGGTGCATTGTGATGGAAGCAGAGGACATACGGACAAAGGACATTTTTCAGTTGGTGCTTGTATGACCCACTTAATCTGCATAATTAAAAAATGGGAAAGTTATCTATGATGCTGATGCTGACTTCACTTCTAGGTCTTTTTGAGCTCATTTAAAGTACAGTAATGAGAAAAACATTTTACCTTTGGGCAGCAATCTGATTTGTCAGGAAATTCCTCTTGGTATGATGAGTGGATGAGGAAAATTCAGAATAATATGATCCAGATGTTAAAGTTCCCATTTAGCAACAATGCTAATGTATTATTTTATAGAAATGTCCAGATGGTGACCTTCCAGTATTAATAATAAATCAATACTGGGGGTTTCATCTGTGTGATTTGATTCCTGTATTTGTCCTCATTTATATGACAAAATGCTCATGCAGTTAATGTAGAGGCTAATAATATTAAAATTAACAGTCTGGGAGACATAAAAAACAATAAGAAAATTTGAAACAGTTACTGCAAACAACATACAGCAATTGATCTGATAACAGCATCACATGAAAGAAGGTTGCAATACGAGTTTTTAATTAATTAGCATTTCATTTTGCAGCTAGCAGGATAACAAAGTTCTGTTATAGATTTGTCTGAGAACATAGCTACTTTATTGAAGATGTGTGTCTGTTCAGTTTTGGCTTTGCCACTTAAATTCAGCCTACTGAAAAAAAAGCAACCCACGGTACGTAAGCACGTAGGAGCTACTGTCGCATTGGATAGCTGCAAGGCAGGCAGGCAACAGGGAGCCTTCGGTGGCCTCTGGTGAAGGCCGGGAGACCTCAGGCTCCACAATCAGGGATGTGTAGGGAGCACTGACCTGTGGCATGCCAGAAGAGCTATGTGGCACAGAGGCAGCTCTGTCACTTTGACGGTCACAAGCAGCAGACTGTGGTTCCATAAAGCCAGGGCTGCAGGGTGGAGAAATGTGTAACAGTGATGTGATCTAATGGTGCCATGAAACTGTCTTTTACAGGTATTTCTATCTGAATTTATTTAAACTTACCTTGGGAAATACCAGTTTGCTCAATGGTTGCATGCTTTCTGCGGTTAAGAGTTTCTCATTTTTCTTAGGAGAAGAAGTCAGTCCTGCTTCAGCTGAAATCTGTGGCAAAACTGTGTTAGGTTTCACAAGGGAGTAACACACATTCCTTCAGAATTCTACGTTTTCGGTTAAGAAAGGAGATTAATCTTCCATAGAAATAGCTTTTTACTGTAGACGGATTGTGCTTTTTGTTTGCTTTGAAAAAATCCCCCCTTCCCAAACCAAAAATAAATTTGAAAACCATCTCCCCTCAGATTTATCATTTTTAGTAAACTTTCTGTAAAGATGCAGGAGTTAACTCTACAAGGCATATTAAAATCAGTCTTTCTTTATCTTTGTCTACCAATAAAGTCTGATGTGGATGGCTTCCACAATCCCAAATCCGTGTTTTATTAGTGTGATCATGGAGAGAACTGACATTACAGGGCTTTTGACTCTTCATGGGTTTCAAATGTTTTCTTGTTGAAAAAGAAGTAGAATATTTCATCACTGTGGGCAATTCAAGCAAGTATACATATTAAGTTTGATGTAATTTCATTTAGAAAAAAGGTTTTAATGTTTAAGCCACAGCATTTTGTTGTGCTGTACAAAGAGTTTTAAAGAAAAACCTTCAGTGGTGTGGTTATGTAACGGAGCAGCATCTCAAAGTAATGCAGCCAAATGTGCCTTTCTGAAAGTTTTTAAGAGCAGGTCTAAGACTTGAAGGCCAACCTGCCTCCACTGATTTCAGAAAACTTGCTCCTAAAGCTTTAGCCCTGTGGTCACCACATACAATTTGAGATAGAAAGCAAGCTTTAATGTTTTTTTCAGTATCATTAATTCTATTAATAAGAAGTTTAGTTTTTGGAGGATAGGATGTGGGGGTCTAATGAGTTGTATCTCAGTGTTATAACCATTTACTACACAGGCATTACTAATTATTTACAGGGTGCAAGGCAGACTAACATTGTTATTTTAGGGACAAAGGACCTCCTGTGTCAGATGCTGTACAAGTCACATATTTTTGTATGGATTTTACAGTTTGGCAATCTGTTCATCAAACCTAATCAAGCAAAGTGGAACCATAGGGTGTCATTACTTTGAAATTACTGTCTCAATTTTGCCAACACTTAGTCACACTACTGCAGCTGCGGGTTGTTCCTCTTTATTTCACCATCAGACTTTACTGGTAGAGATCCCTCTCCATGTGAGGCCATGCACTTGGTCATTACCAGTTATATCACTTTCAGAGCAACCTGCAAGCCTCCCTCAGGAAGAACACCACAGTATGTCCTTCTTTGTTGTTTTTGCCTTGGTTTGGGTTTTTTTTTTAATTAATTTTTCTTAAAGGAAACCTATAGAAGGAGAAGAGCAAATAAGAATTTCACTGGAACAAATCTTCACAGATTACAAAAAGGGCCATTAGTAGTTGGATTTGAGGGAATCTTCCTACTGCAGTATGAATAAGTTCCTCTAAACCAGCATTTATCAAGCATGGCAAGCAGATGAAAAAGAATTAAACAAGAGTTAACATTAAAATAATTCCATCAGTTCCATCTTTGTTTTTCATTCTGCAGACTCTTGACATCAGCAGTCATCCCAAGGTGTTACTGAGCCTGAGGAGCTCAATTTGATATATATACCAAATAGTCCGAATTAATGCCTTAGAGCCCCCTCTGCCTCCATGAAGGTCCATATTCTTCCTTTTCCCGTCTTCTGAAACTCCACCCCTCCACCCTGGGCTCACAAAGACAATTATTATTGGTTCAGAGATTGTTAATGGTAACTTTACTGGTAACTGTTCTAGGTGAATTGGTGGTATTCTGACTTGACTATATCTAACTTACCTCAGTTGTTTTTCACCTGTTCTTGTCCTCTTCTGACCTAAGTCTTCCTCCCTCGCAATTCCCAGCTGTTAGTTTTAATTATGTTAGCAATCTGTTCACCGTTACCATTTCATGTGAAGACTGAAGCAAAGCAAAAAGGTTTGGGGCTTGCTTTGTTTTCCAGTGCTTGTTTCTGTATTATACAATTTTATTCACGTTTAAGAAAGGGAGAAATATAGAAGTGCAAAACTTCTATTGAATTTATATGAATAATCCAGTAGAAGCTACGTATGTGGCATTTTGTGCCACTCTAAAAAACACACAAGGTCTTGAGCAGTCTTTCTTTTCTCTTATCCGTAGGTTGGTCTGCATATGGTTCTTCCTGATCTATAAACTGAGTTATCAATTGGAATTGTGGGTTATCTAGTCATAATGCTTACCATGTTTAGATTTAATTTGTTCTTTAGGTAGGTTTCTTTAGGTAAAATTTGGATTGGCAACTGTTATGATTTTCTCTTTGATAGATTTTGCTTCGTTAGCAGTGAAATTGCGCCAGGATGGTCTCTTTACCACTCACCTCAACATATGAAAGCCCTTTTACGTTGTGTAGCTGTAGGTTCTCTCACTTCTTGATTTTTATTATTGCATAGCTGGTCCAAAGTTTGATATTTAGTTGGTGTGTTTGTGGTGTGAAGAGAGGAGGGGAAAAACCTTAAACATCATGCAGCCATTGTATTTACTCATTTAAGCCCCTAATTTAACTGCTGAGTTAATCCTTCATTTATGTACCTGAAGGAGATGAGACATAAAAAGGCTGGGCATAAAGGATAAAAATAGATAAGCACATTCATATAAAAACCACATAATTCTTTCTGATTATTATGATTTCCTGCTCTACCCAGCTATGAAGTTGCTAGGGTTTCTCCTCTTTTTTTTTTCCTGACTATTGCCCAAGACAATACGGTATCTCCAGATGATTCTCGAACCTCTTGATCCATCTAGAATTTTTGCCTGGGCAGAATTTGAATTTTCTTTGTATTTGTCCAGCATTTCTGTCTGACTAGCAGCCCAGGCAGAGCTACTGTGCTGGACTCTGTTTGAGGCGCCATCTGAGCAGAAATTCTCGGGATTCATCATGAGCAGGTAGATCAACTACATGATGCATCTGCTGTAAGCCCAACACTTCTTGGAGGTATTGGAGATACTACAGATACATAAGTCAGCTGTTCCTTGAAGGGTCATGTTTATTATCCATATGCTGTATAATGGATTAAGCCAAAAGTATGTAGCTCTGATGGAAAATTCTTGGCAGAAACTTAACAGTCTTGTGTTACCAATACTGTTAAGTTTTATTCTGTTGGGGTATTTTATTTAACAGGCTAAATTCCCCCACCAGTGTATTTTAAAGCACAACTACAAAATTTGTTGGCTCTGTTTTAAAGGTTCTGTGCCCTGCTGCACCAGAAATGACAAGTCCTTTTTAACGTTGAGAAGCTCCAGTTTTACGAGTATTTGGTAGCCAGGTTGCAGTCTCCCAAGACTTGTTAGCACATACGATCTCAGAGAGATGACAAGAGTTGTTAAGATTTTTGCAGACTCTATTGGGTTGGGGTTTTTGAGGGAGAGGGTTAAATACTGCTTTCTACAATTTAGCAAAGATTTTATTCTTAGGGATTGTTCTGTATAATAAGACTCTAAGTACCTTTCTATAAGAAAATCTGTCAGCTTGGCCTTGCTCTAATGGGGCTGAGTAGCTGTGGCTCCAAAAGCAGTTCATATCGCACTTTCAACATTGCTTGCTGTCAAGCATATTGATACTTCAAGTATGAGAGTATTTGCCTGCTGCTGCAAAAGAAAATGAAACTAAACCTGCAGTTTGAAGGAAGCAGGAGCCAACTGGAGTAAAAATCTTGTAGATAATTTATTTTGGCATTTTGGTCAAGAACAGACCCACCCAAGTACACTTTTGTGGTTTTATGACAGAATCAAGTCTGATGACTCCATGAATTTTGCTTGCTTTTTTATGGACTGTACTTATGGAGTGATGGGAAGAGACTTGGCAGAGATTTGTTCTGACTGCATGGCTTTCCACCGTTGGTATGAGTGCTGGAGATCATCAACCTGAATACCACTTGCAAGAACTGGAAGTGAGGTCTTGAGTCTCTGTGCCCCTGGGATCATGAGAGTAAGATCTAGTGGATACTTCTGCAGTAAGATAATGTCACTTTTCCTTGAGGAGAGCTGTTCTTGTGCCACGGGCAAACTGTTGAACTCCCTTGTCAAGCTTATGATTAGAAGAATAGCCTTAATGAAGTAGTAGCCAGTGACACGTCAGGGGCTGATTTGGGGTTTCCAATAGGTGGGTCCGTCTGTAAAAGATTCAACATAGTTTTCCTAATTGTCATAGCAAGAAAAACTTCTTAATTCCTCAAAGTCTGTGAAGGACTATTCTTGCCCTTTTGTTTTTATAGCTCTTATCTTCCTTTTCCAAATAAGGTGATTACCTCAGCATAATTCTCTTGTGTCCCAGTTGCTTAAAATCAAGCAGATGGTTGCTAGATTTCTTGCATCAGCAATAAGATTTTAATTACTTCTTGGTAACTTTGCATCCTGCCACTAGTAAACTAAGATAACTGTAGCCGTTTTTGTGCTGTCCTTATCGTTGATGGCACCTAAAATGTGTTTATGCATCCGTGACTCTAAGCAAATATTTTGTTGTTCTCTGGCTTCTTTTTTTCCTGTAAACTTGATCTTGACAGTTTTACAACATCAGTGACATACCAACAAGAAACTTGTCCAATGACATCTACACAATCTGTGGGCATAAAATTTTTGTGGATACAAATGAAGAAGGGATCATTGACAATACCTTCCAGCTGTCCTGTAATCATGTGTATCCTCTACATGTAATTGTAGAACTGTTTTCTCCTTTTTTATGCTGCATTAAAAATAATAATAATAGTGGCAATAAATACCAAGAAAAAGAGGAATTGAAACCATGTTCAGAACCAACATAGTACAAAAGTGAAAAATAGGAGCATGAAATATGTTTCAGTTCCGTGACACAAGCTGAGGCCGTGCAGATTTTGACAGACAAACTGATGCAAGAGTGGCCATAACCCTACAGTTTCAGGCCCAAATCTGCCTCCCCAGGTACTTTGTGCACAGCCTGTGTGGGTGTCCCTGGCAGTGTGTTAGACCAGACACGTCGACCCATTGGTCACATCTGCTAATTCAGGCACCCATGTACTGCAGAGGATTTTTCCCAGCTGTGCCTGGGGCTGTGTTTGCTGGGTAGTTTTAAGGCAGATATGAAACCTTTCTCAAATGATGGCACATACATACCCTACGGCCTGACAGAAGACCCAGTGTCTCATGGTTGGGGGTACCGAACAACCCAGCATTTTGAATTCCAGAAACTAAAATGAAAGGTATCGCATACATGCTGGAACAGTGTTACTAATCATCCCCTCCTGCAGTTCGTAAAAGTATCCTGGCTTCTTGCAAGCTGGAAAATAGGAATACCAGTCTGGATTGTTCAAGACACCGGATTCAACTTCAAAATAGTTCTAAATATTCTAAATATTTTAAGTAATTTGAAACTGCTCAGTTATAAAACAAGGCGGTATCCATAATCAGTCATTAAATGATCTGTAGATGGTTCGATTAGGTTTGCAGAAGTAAGCACTGGGCCTTGTTTATATTTGAAAGATTCCTTAATGATACATCTGATACCAGGTTTCATGAGCCCTGCGTCCGTGGTTGGTGCATTGTTGGCAAGAACCTGACTTGCCCACAATGCTCTGTGAAAGGTGATTTGAAGAGGATGTTAAGTAACCCAAACCTTCTCTCTAACAAGTGTGCTTTTGATTTGGATTTTCTAAACCGTAGCCTGATTACTCACTAATTCTTGTTTTGATCTGCAGTGGAGGGATGAGATGGCAACATTAAATAAATGGAAAACCAGTTATTATTAGGGAACAATTATATTCAGGTATGATGGTAGTTCTCTTTGGCTTTATCTTATCTAAGGCCCCAAGAAAGCTAGGAAAAGAAAAGTGCATATATATTTTCCTTCTTGATTTTAAGACATCCCGAAACCATTTTTATAATGAAAGGAACATTTTAAAGATTGTAAGTCACAGTTTTAAAAATACCATGCAGTGAATTTTGCTCTTTAATGAAATAGCAATATTTACATAATCCACTTTCAGAACAAGTGCTGGTTTCCCCCCGCTTCTTTTATTAGTTAATAAACAGCATTTTTCTTCTAGCTGATGAAATAATAACTGAAGATCTGCTGCTGCATCTGCAGAAACCTGTTTGTGTGGAAGCAAATTTTGGCTTACTTTTTTGAAGCCTATTTTAACCATATGTGGGGATGATATTTAATTTTAACCTTACCCCTATAAAAAAGAAAGGAAGCGAGTTAGAAGAGTTGAAGAGAAGGCATTTCAAAATTTTAACTCAGTACTTCTTTGATTCTGGCTAAGAAAAATGCAAAGATTTACCTATTATTGCATTTTCTCCCCGGTTTCCTTAAGAACAGATTAGGTGGGAATGGACAGGTATTGTATGGACAACTTTTGGACTGGCTCTGCTATCTGGCATTTTGGCAATCAGTTGTTACAGGCATTGTCCAAAGCATTAATTCCTCGCTGGGTCTAGAATAGGACTCAGATTATTAATGAGAATGCAAAGTGTTGTATAAGTATTTACCTGTCTACAATAATACGCATGTTCTGTACTTAATTTTAAAAGACTAGAGGAAATAGCAGTTGGTTTAACTCTGCTGTGCTATACATCCTTTTGCAGGATAGTCCCTCTTTTTCAATTACAGCAAGACTGTAGAGCATGCTATTAAAAGCATTGCTTTATTTTCTCAAAGTAAGAATTAAAAGAAATTTCTGCATTTAATGGGAAGATTGTGCTAGGAAAAAAAAGGACGTATTTCTTAGAATGAATATCCCCTTAAAAAGAAAGGAAAATTAATATTTTAAATTTGTTTCATTATTAAATATATTGGTAGTGGCTTCCAGATGAAATTCTGACTACAGAAAATTGTGAGGAAGATACAGAGAATTTTGAGTCACATAATGGCTTTGCATACAGCAAATTCTGAAAAATGACACCCGAATGGTTTGGTTGCTTGGTTAATGTAAGGTAACACAAGATTACTATTAGCTTTTTTTCCATTACCTCTTTCAAGAGCTGTTGCATTGTAACTCATACATCTTCCAGTGGCCATTTACAAAAAAAGCTCTAACCATGGCAACAGCTATGGTCTGCTTGGTAGTCAGATAGGCCTATATGTGGAGATCCTATAGTCAGTCCTCTCTGACTTACTGTGCTCAAAGGTCCAAAAGGCCCAACTTCCAATAACCAGCTTCTCAAACACAGGAGGATGAATTTATGATCCTCAGCCGCCAATTCCATAGATTGCCTTTTTTTTTAAAAAAAAAAAAAAAGATACATACGTCTTGCTGCTTCGCAGCCAACTGTCTGACATCTCTGCTACCCTGGCCACACTGTGAGGAACTGAAACGCAGTGTCTTTATGCAAGAATGGGCAGTGTCTTTATGCAAGAATGGGCAGTTCTGCTTAGGAACCAGAGAAGCTGATCTTAAAAGGTAATGAGCCTAGCTGAAGTAGCTTTTGAACTCTGATGAAATATGGTCAGTATTTTAAGAATCTTTACACTGTTATTAGAAATCAGAGATAGAGATTAACTTCATTTACACTTTAAGATAGATATATATATGAGAATAAAGCAGAGATTGCGTGAAGCCATCTACTGAAGGTAAGGTTTAGATGCTAAAAATTAGAAAAGATGCAATTAAAAAAATGTTAATTAAAGAAAGAGCAAATCTTAAGTACATAGAAAGAAGGTGGCTTTCTTTTCTTTGATGAAGTAGCAAAGTTAATAATTCTTATAATGTGTTATGTCTGTATTCATATGTGCAAAAGTGCATGTAAATAAGTTGCTCATTTGTGTTACACTGTCAGAGTTGCCCAGTTGTGAGTGTAATGGAAGAATGTTTGTCCTCAGCCTTCTCAATGGCTAGCAAAGGCCAGGGGGTCTTCTGCTCTCACTGACACACTGGCTGTGCAGAGAGAACTTTCTGAAAGCATCTTCATAAAAGGTAAGTAGCTGTGAGACGAGACTTCCAGTGTACCAACTCAGTTCCAAATTTTGAGGTGTTCGAAGAGAGATTTTGTACAAGCTAGATGCCCAAACCAAAACACAACATTAAAAACACTAACCTGGACATCATCTCATCACAGATACAGCAAAATGCTGTAGGTGTTTCCATGTGAAGGCTTTTAAGGTCTGCTTCTGGAGATGTCCTACACTATGCCGAAGCCCTGACCTGATCCAGAAGTTAGTTGTCCCTCTGGCCTACCAGATTCAAGCTGTTAGGGTTCCTCTGAAATTTTCTGTGGCTGCAAGGCAGGTATCGCCTAAGATACCCCTTTCTTTTTAAATCATCTCTGAAGGAAGAGCCTGGTGCTAGTGTGCCCCATTTATTCCACTTTTTCAGTAATTTGAGGCCTTGTCCCAGCAATCCTTTTAAGAAAACATGGCCCCAGCTGACAACACACACAGTGGCTGAGGTGGGATGCTCTCTACCCCTTCTGGTCTTGTGGACTACATTTCCAGAGAGAGCAGAAAAGTAGGAAACACTCTTTTCATGCCTGTGCCAAGACTGCTTATCAGAGAAAAGAATACGGTGCTGGAATCAAAGATTACATATATATTAGTTTTTCCCACGTTCTAGCTGAGAATACCTTGAGCTCCATTTGAGCAAGTGAGAATAGTATTTGGACCCAGCTCTGAAGCGTCTATTCCTACATATGGCACAATGAAACTAGACAGAAATCATAGGTGTCTTTCACTGAGAAAGTTGTCTGCCATAGAACATACGTGCTACAACAGCCAGAACGGCAGTGTCTAAGTGCATTTTTACATTAAGACTTAGAGCCACGATCCTCAGGAGATCTGGACATTTAACTTCCAGTGATTGTGAAATACTGCTGAGAGTCAGTCCTTAGATCCACTACCTAGGAGAGCCAGGACAAAAATCCTTGCTGCATAAACTGACTTCTATTGCATTTGATTAAAAGTGGTTTATACAAAAAATGCAGAAAAACCCTTGGCTAGGCAGGCTCTCTCCTAAAGCTTTTGCATAGGTAAAAGTACATAAACTACATAGCTGTATATCTAAATCACTTTTCATCATTAAATATTTAAATGAAACAGCTTTTGCTAGCACTGCTGATTAATGTGTGTAGACAATTGTTACGGTCTAACCCCAGAAGGCAGTTCAGCACCACACAGCCGCTCGCTCACTCCCCCCATGGTGGGACAAGGGAGAGATTCAGAAGGGTAAAAGTGAGAAAACTCAGGTGTTGAGATAAAGACAGGTCAATAGGTAAAGCGAAAGCTGCACATAAGCAAAACAAAATAAGGGATTCCTTCTCTATTCCCCATCAGCAGGCGGATGTTTAGCCACTTCCAGGAAAGCAGGGCTCCATCATGCATAACAGTTACTTTGGAAGACAAGCACCACAACTCCAAATGTCCTCCCTTCCTCTTTACTTTCTCACAACTTGTATGGCTGAGCGTGACATTATATGGTATGGGACATCCATTTGGTCAGCTGGGATCAGCTGTCCCAGCTGTGTCCCAAATTATCACATACCCCCAGCCCACTCACTTGCAGGACAAAGTGAGAAACGTGAAAGGGCATGATGCTGTGCAAGCACTGTTCGGCAATAGCTAAAACATCCCTGTGTTACCAACACTGTTTTGGTCACAAATCCACAGCACCATAGGAGCAACTGCGAAGAAAATTAACTCTATTCCAGCCCAAACCACAGCTACAAAACCAGAATAAACTCACAGCAAATAGTAGAATTTACAGTAGCTCAGGTCTCTATTCTTGAGCTACAGATAGATGATGGGATGAACAGGCAAGGGAAACAAATTCAAAGTACATTTGCTACGAATTCATTTGATGATGTCCCTGTCTAGGATTTTAGAGCTATTTTCAAATTAAACCAAAACATCTCCTGCTGCTCTTCATCATGAGGCCACTCCAGGTAAGTCTTTGTGTTCATGATCTTCCGCAGCTGGCAGAACCTCTTGGGAATCGCTTTGCTCTGGATGGGCTCCAGGAGGATGAGAATCGCTGCATCGTTGTTCTCATCAAAGAGGCGGAAGTGTGAGAAGTCCAGCTCGTATTTGCACCACTCACTCTGCACAAAGTGCTTAGACAGCACAAAGAGCGTTTTGTGGCTCTTCTCTATGGAGTCAATGATGTTGTCCACAATCCACTTCCCGGGCACAAAGTCCCGCTTATGGAGGCAGAGCCGAAAGGGGGGGCAGGCCTGCTCCAGCTCCCGCACCATGATGTTTTCCACCCAGTCGGAGTCATTCTCACTGTAGGAGACAAAAGCGTCATAGCAGATGTCCTTTGGCGGGGCTCGCTTGGGCTTCCGCTTGGCTTGGAGCCATGCCCAGGTCATTCTCAGGTACCAGATCGCATGGTACTTGTAGCCGACAGCCACGAGGACGAGGATGACCAGGAACACCAGGACGCAGATCGATGACACCACGAGGGACCTGTGGCACTCCATCAGGGAGAGGTGCACGGCTCCAACCTGCGCCCCTCTCACTGCCAGGGGAGTATCACAGATGTACTTGTCCGGCCACCCCACCAGCACCTGCGCTATCCCAGCCTGGTGGTGGATGAAGGAGAGGAATTCACACGAGCAGATGAAGCTGTTGTCGCTGGCATCCAGCAGCTCCATTCTCTTGAAGGACTCAAACTCTTCCCTGGAGAAACTATTGAGCTTGTTTCTTCTGACTGACATGGCCACTAAGTTAGGAATGGGTGCGGCACCAGGCAAGGTCTTCAGCTGGTTTTTTGCAAGGTACAGCTCTTTGAGAAATGGGAGGTGCAGTCCAAACTCCCTCAGGCTGTTAGCGCTAACGTCTAAAACTTCCAGTGTTGGGGGAATGCAAGTTGTTAGTTTAGAAATTTGAGTGCTGGAGAGGTTTAAATATTTCAAAGTTTTTGGCCATTCACACACATCTGGAATCTCACCAAAATTATTTTGGCTAATGTCAAGATTATTCAGTTTTGTTAGATGAGACAAACTTTTACCCGTCATTTCTAAGTCACTCAGTGAATTCTGACTTAAATTTAGAGTTTGTAGTGAGGGCCAACCACCCTGACAGGCTGAGTGCTCCAAACTCTGGTCTCCAAGCAAATTTGTACTAAGGTCAAGATACTCTAATGAAAGAAGATTTTGTGAAAGCCTGCATGGTACTAGAAAGACCTTGGTGTTTTCAACTGTGACTTTGGTAAAAAGAGACAGTAGACCTTCCACAGCCTGAAGATCTGTAAACAAATAAAATTTTTCTATAGATAATTTCTTTATTGTCAGAACTCTAAGAGTTTGCGATTGCTTTGCTTGAATTTGTATTTTCCATTGTCCAGTTCCCAAGAGCCTACAGTCGATAATCTCCACCTCTCCTAATTTTGGCATATCTTCTAAAATGCTGACAATCTCAGGCACAGTAGCATCTGTTAATAAGGTCTGTTTAAAAGAAATTTTCTTTGCAAATGAAGATGACATGACTCGCAATAGTTGCATTTCAGCAGGTATACGGAATGCTATTTTTCTTAATTCTAACCAAGTGACAGAGTGCAGAAGGTCCCTGATGATTGCTGAGAATACATTAATACTTCTTATGTTTATGATCATGTGATTTATCTTCTTAATCAGTTTCAAACTTCCCAGCTCATACTGAGTGAGTCTGCCACCGTCAATCCACAACTTGTCAAGATACTCAATGCCCTCAAAGTTCCCTTGCCTTATCGTGGAGAACCACGGGTTGCCCAGGTGGAGAGAGCTCAGGTTCCTCAGGCTGGAAAAGGGGGAGCTTTCCCCCAGGTCTCTGTAGGAGTTCCCTTGCAGGTGCAGGTGCTGGAGTGAAAAAAGGTGCCCAAACCACTCAGGGGACAAGTGAGCCAAGCTGTTGTTTGCTAGGTTCAAGAGCTCCAGTTTCCCAAGAGAGCAAAATGAGTCCTTGTCTATTGCGCTGATTTCGTTGGACTGCAGCAGCAGGGCTCTCAGGTTCACAGCCTGCTGCAGATCCTGGGACCGGATGTGCTTTATCCTGTTACGGGCCAGGTTTAACAGCGTGATTTTGCCTGTGAGCCCCGGCGGAATGAAGTCCAAGCCCATGGAAGAGCAGTTGCAAAGTTGCTGAGTGGCCTCACATGAAGGACAAGCCTGCTTCGGCCCTTGCTCTTCAGAGAGGTTTGCAGCTAACACCATGTAGACGGCCCACACTCGCCAGGTGTGTGTGGTCATTGTTTTGCCTGAAACATGAAATACATTCAGAGTAAATATAGAATGAATAGTTAGTTTTGAAGAAAGTACATTTTGGATATATCTAAAACATAACCTTTAATGTTCTGTCCTATTGAAGGCGTTATAAATATATTTGCTTTCTAACACTGTTCAGAGATGGAACAGGTTAGTCAGAAAAAGACATACTGTACACAAGTATTCCAGAATAATTTTTTAAATGCTACATACATTGAATTTACTCTTTTTTCTGCTGTGGTTTCTAATTTTGTAATGAGGACTGTGAAATCAGTTAACAGTTGCACAGATCTTTTACAGGTTCAGCTAAACATCTGAGTAGTTACAACATTATTTCTAATCTGATCCTTTGCCTGTTTAGGAAACCGTCCCATACATCCTGCCTCAGCCCCACCTTAGCTCTTTTTCTTCTGGTTCTGTGAATGTTATTTTGTATATTCACTTTTTACTAGAGGGAGTCTCCTGTATGTGTTTGAAGTCCTGGTTACATCAGGAGGAGTCAGCATCTTGCCGGAGCTAGTGACGTTCACATTTAATACTCCTTCCAAGCACATGTCTAATCTCAATTCTGACAATAGGGAGAAGAGGGCTACATATATTTCAGTCCCTTTCCTCATTTTCTTTGCCTGTGGTTATTCTGACTGTAAATGTGCTAGGAGCAGGGAAATAAATATTTGCCTGGGTGTCTGTGTAAGCCGTCGTTACCATGTGGCCATCAGTCTGATACTTAAGCTGGGAAAACCGGCCATTGCAACCTACTGACTCCTAGCCCTTCCTTTTTACTGCCATCTTCTGGTTTACTGCCATCTTTCTTCTCTGCCAGGGACTTTTTCTGCTTTGGGTCTCAGTGGCAGAGAGGTGGTCAGGACCAGCCACGAGGAAAAGCCAGGGGCTTTTGGAGCCTCCTGCAGATCAGATCATCTGGACTAGATCAGCTTTTTCCAGCCCCACAGCCTGTTCCTCACCTTCTGAACTGAAATGACTCAAGAGAAGCCACACAGCTGTGGATCCTGTATCACATCTCTTTCCTCTCATAGTTGTGCCTGTCATAGTACTGATTTGACATGGCTTTTTGTGTAACAGAGCTTACTGCAATATCCAGCCCATCCTTGCTCCCAACAAGATGACTTTAGTTCTTTTGTCCCTCTGAGGAGTTGGAGAAATAACTATTGAAACCTGAAGGTGCTGGTTTTCTTTCAAAACTCTTACTATATATTGAATTATAACCCATTTTTTGTTTATGCTTTCCTGACGAGGACCAAAGAGCACTTTTAAACTACATTATATAACCCCCCTACATTAACAGGTATCTTACTGAGGGTGAAAACAGTGAACCAATCCCAATGAGGCCAATGAAGAGGTTCCCAAAGTTCACTGTGGGCTCCATATTAGGTTAATCAGGTTGGATTGGATCACTGAGGCATATTTTCTCCTTCAGTCATCCCACTGAGACTCTGTCCAGAAGATCTACTGTACTTTGAATTCATACTGTAATTTGTGTTACAATAGATGAACCATGCAGACAAGTTCATATAGACAAGTCCTGCCCTTCTAGTTGCATTATCTTTAGCCAGAGTTGCTTAAAATTATTCAAAAGGGGCAGAACTAGCTGAGATAGTTTGGCAATATGGGGAGAGGGGGAAAAGTTGTGGATAACTTTTGCAATCATTGCATCTCCTCCCACCTGAAGGACTATAAACATTTTTACCTCTTTTGTTATTTTCCTTTAATCTCTGTCTCTATCTGATGTAGAGCTTTGGGTCTTGAAGGACACATTCCTCTTCCCCATCTTTAGATGTCCATAGCTGAGCTGGTCACCCACCGTGTCCTCCAACGTCAATGGACAGAAATAACAACATTTAGGGGCAGTTCACGTCATGTCTCTTAGACACTCACCTTAAGATATGATGACTTCCAGAGAAATGACCCCATCTACTTAAAACGGAGCACTATATTTTAGATACCTATATATTTATGCATGTGAATCCCACCCAAAGAAGTGTGACCTGTAGTCACACTCACCTGCTGTCCAGCTAAGGCTCTTTTAGGGGGATTTTTTGGTCTTGCAAGCATGGCTGGATAACACAGTGCTGTAGGCCACAAGAGCAAAGCTATGAGTAAGATGAGTTTCACAAGCAACAAATTTAAGTGGTATTTTTAAAGTTGCCATCAAAATGCTTACTGTTAGAAAAAGAAGCAACTAGGCAACCTGGCCAATCAAAATCTATCTATAGGTAGGTTACTCACAGACTGAAAAATGGCTCTCCACCTTACCAGCCTGAAACAAAACAGGGACTTCAAGACTGAATGCCATTTGGTGGTACAGGATGCCTTTCTTTATTGTCACTTCCCTGAGCATCTTTTCCATTTTTTTTTTTTTTTTGCTCAGCTGTAATGTGAGCAGACACTCAAGGAAATCCCATTCCTACTCTCATTCATTTTCAGCCATTCTCTTCCTCTTCCCACTCCTGTCTAATAATTCAGCTTAAGACTCTGACTTACAGAATCATTTCAGGCCTCTCTGCACCCACTCAGAAATACAGCCCCGCTCCATAGCATTGCCCTACCAAGGAATCACATTTCACTGTTGAGCTGGAAAGAAAAAAAGCCACATAGAAATTGAAATACAGCTAATAATACAGAAACTCACACAGAATATACCTTTATACCATAAGGTGCTGTGATGAACTAGACATTCAAAGTGTTTCTGGATTATGGACAAAGGGTCTGAGCCATCAGATATGCACAGGATTATCTTCCTTGGTCCAGGCCAGTAGAAGTATTTGAGGAAAGATGTACATATTCTTAAGCAAAACCATGAGTACTAATAGAACACGGTTCTATAAAAGCTAACAAATGCTAAAGACTAATGTAACTGCTAAAATAAAGAATGCTGATAGCGTGCAAATTGATTTTAGCTTGAGGAATGCTATCAAGCTAGATGAGGGCTGGTAAGTTTGAGCAATGCTACGGAGTCTACAGTGGGAGGGTCACTGGTTGGTGAAGGGATCAATCCATAAGCAGACTTGGCAAAGCTGCTGCTTTCTGCTTGCTTGTGGGTGGGTTATATACATCCTGGCTATCACTCAGCAGCATTGCCTTAATAGCACACATGTGTATACACACACAAGCACACATACATAGGCATGCCTCTTCTTGTTTCCGACACAGAGGATGTGCAACATGGCAGAGTTACGGGAGGAGATAGCTGATCCCACTGCCCTGAGACCACTGATCAAGGAGCTCTTTCACGGTATAATTCTGAAAACAAATGCAGCCCACCTTCTCACCCAGCCTTCCCTGGGCAGCCGGTATCGACATGCAAGTGGGACAACATACAAACAGGGCAAAGCACATCCAAGGCATCCTCTCATGGGGCAACTGAGCAGAAATCACGGTCTGACTCAACTTGTCTCGTGTTCATTTTCTGCTTTCCCCCTCCCCTTTCCTGAAAGTCATTGCTGCCATCAGCGTGTCCCAGCTCTCCCCATGAGCCTACCTTTTGGTGCCTGCCTGCCTGCCTGCCATGCAACCCATCCAGCTGTCTGTGATTGCATTTGCCTGCTCCACTTCTGCTGGCAGCCAGAAATCCCTCCCTGCTCTGCACTCCTGCAGGAGCTGGCCCCTGCCCAGCAGCCCCAAGCACCCTGAATTCCCCATGCAGAGGACTCAGACTTGGTGGCAGAGATTAGATAGCCTTTTCCCAGTGATGCCTCCTCAATTCTTGCTCTGGCATTGCAATCCACTCTCTTTCCCTGTGTCTCTAGCCTCCACCCACCTGCAAACTCACCTCTGTGCAGAAGAGGTTCCCAGGGATACCATCTCCATCTCCAGTGCCTGCATGTCAGTTAACCCATGACACGTTTCATCTTCTCTCTTGCTGATCGCTCTTTACCCAGCTTCCTCTCATGCTGCTGTTTCCTTTCCACTTCACCCCTCTGCCTTGGCAATGTGAGCAGGGGAATTCCCACCTAGGGGGATCTAATTGGCATAAAAGCAGTAACACTATCAGCCCTTTTAAATGTGCCAGCCTGCAGAAGTCTGGGTCTATGGTAAGAGCATACTGTGTGAAAGCCAAGGCTTCTCCTACCTCTTTCTCTGACCCTCTCTTTGAAACGACTGGCAAGACATATTTTCCTGCTTACCTCTAGGCATGTGGTCTCCTAATCTGTTTTATCAGTGCTCAGTGTTTGCTATCAGGTGATTCACTCATGACTTACCTGGTCTTTAGCCTTGATTAACTAACTCTTGAGCTATTCTTCTCCAAGAGAGTAAACAGAAAAATCTTTTTGTGGCAGACTTCGGATTAACCCTAGAGATATTATTATAACAAAAGTAGAACCGAAAGTGGTGTTTGCAGGCTACACCCACAGAAATTATCATCTCATGTGTGTATATATGTATACACATACACACAGGAGTGTGAATATATAGATAGGCACATACACAGATATACATATATATGGATATGTACATAGATACTTACACACGGACATGCGTGAATAAGACATTCTTCCCATTTTTCAAATACTCAGTCCATACGCCAATACGTTGTTATTTCACCACAAAATAATTGCTTGTATGAAGTTTAATCAAGATTCATTTAGACTCTCCTGTACCTAAGCTCCAGCAACATAAGAAGCTAACTTTAACAAAAGACTAACTTTATCCCCTCAGAAACGGTTTCAGGTTTCCACAAGGGTACCTAAAGCACAAGAAAACCGCAACACCTGTGACTCCAGGCACTCAGGCTGTGACCAGCTATCTTAATATAAACATCTGTTTCTACCTGCTTGTCTAAATTGCATTCATAATTGGTGAGAGCAATACAGTAGTTCTAGGAGATAGATACCTCATAATGCAGCAGAAAGAGGAACTGCCTCTTACCAGTGTGATCTTCTGCACCAGTTATAAAGGAGGGTATGAAGGTCTATAAGGGGTGCATGGCCCAGTGGTTACTTAAATCTCCTGTGCAAAGCAGAAAAGCAGAAACAAGAAGTGAACCAGTCTGTAACACCACCTAGCCCACTCACAGGAACACATCCTCACGCCCCACAAATGGAAGGCTTCAGCTATTTCTGTGTGTAGGTAGAAGGAAGCATGGTGGTGACCATGCAGGGAGAAACAAGCATTCACTGGGAGAAAGCCTGAAAAACCTCAAACCCAGCAGTGACATAATTTGTCTGGATTTCACCACAGTCAGTGTACGAAGTGCTGCGATGCTTCCTTCACAGCTACTGGGTAAAGCCCGGTCTGTGTATGGTGGTGTGGACTCTGGTGTAACTAACCAGAATAACAGACTTGTGAATGGAGGTATGTATTCAATACTGTCTTTTTTTGTGTGTGTTGCACAGCGATGGTAGGGCTTCAGAGGGCTCCCTTTTATGTATGTCCTCAGGGGTTTTTTCAGAATTTAATTTCAATTACCCAGCTGTCCATGATGGCACTGAAAAAAAACTAAAGGAGAACAACAGGCAAAGGGGAGTATTGAAGAACTTGGCTTTTATTTTAATTTGTAAATTACAATAGCATTGTTAGGAACTAGTCAGGGATGTGGTATCAGGAGGAAGAAGTGCAGAAATAACCTACATTCAGTTAAATGTATGTAGAAAAGGGTATGAAGTCCAACATGGCTTCCAAATATCATCGTTATTTGCAGGACTTTTGAAGGATCAGAGCACCAAATCACTGGAAAGCGTAAAGAGGGGCTTTCTCATTTAGTAATATAATAATTATTTCTACACACAACTAAGCAGGTTCTCCTTAGGCAGAAAAATAATAAGGAAAAATTCATTAGCAGGAAGAAACACTGACATACATCTTTTGTGGAAATACACTGAAATGCGTGCTGCTGACTTGTCCTATGACTTCAAGGCTCCTTTCAAGTTTTCCCAAAACATCTCCTGCTGCTCTTCATCATGAGGCCACTCCAGGTAAGTCTTTGTGTTCATGATCTTCCGCAGCTGGCAGAACCTCTTGGGAATCGCTTTGCTCTGGATGGGCTCCAGGAGGATGAGAATCGCTGCATCGTTGTTCTCATCAAAGAGGCGGAAGTGTGAGAAGTCCAGCTCGTATTTGCACCACTCACTCTGCACAAAGTGCTTAGACAGCACAAAGAGCGTTTTGTGGCTCTTCTCTATGGAGTCAATGATGTTGTCCACAATCCACTTCCCGGGCACAAAGTCCCGCTTATGGAGGCAGAGCCGAAAGGGGGGGCAGGCCTGCTCCAGCTCCCGCACCATGATGTTTTCCACCCAGTCAGAGTCATTCTCACTGTAGGAGACAAAAGCGTCATAGCAGATGTCCTTTGGCGGGGCTCGCTTGGGCTTCCGCTTGGCTTGGAGCCATGCCCAGGTCATTCTCAGGTACCAGATCGCATGGTACTTGTAGCCGACAGCCACGAGGACGAGGATGACCAGGAACACCAGGACGCAGATCGATGACACCACGAGGGACCTGTGGCACTCCATCAGGGAGAGGTGCACGGCTCCAACCTGCGCCCCTCTCACTGCCAGGGGAGTATCACAGATGTACTTGTCCGGCCACCCCACCAGCACCTGCGCTATCCCAGCCTGGTGGTGGATGAAGGAGAGGAATTCACACGAGCAGATGAAGCTGTTGTCGCTGGCATCCAGCAGCTCCATTCTCTTGAAGGACTCAAACTCTTCCCTGGAGAAACTATTGAGCTTGTTTCTTCTGACTGACATGGCCACTAAGTTAGGAATGGGTGCGGCACCAGGCAAGGTCTTCAGCTGGTTTTTTGCAAGGTACAGCTCTTTGAGAAATGGGAGGTGCAGTCCAAACTCCCTCAGGCTGTTAGCGCTAACGTCTAAAACTTCCAGTGTTGGGGGAATGCAAGTTGTTAGTTTAGAAATTTGAGTGCTGGAGAGGTTTAAATATTTCAAAGTTTTTGGCCATTCACACACATCTGGAATCTCACCAAAATTATTTTGGCTAATGTCAAGATTAATCAGTTTTGTTACATGAGTTACAGAATCTGCAGTCTGTTTCAGAGATTTTAGAGAGTTTAGACTTAGATTTAAAGTTTGCAGAGAAGGCCAAGCATCCTTACAGATTGTCTCATTTAAGCGATTATTTACAAGCAAATTATCATGAAAGTCCAGATACAGAAGTGATGAAAAATGTTTTGCAAGATAGCACGGTACCATGAAAACTTTAGAGCTTGTAATGGTGAGCCTTTTCAGTTTGTTTATTTGTGACTCTATACCATACAGGTCAAAAAACAAATGAAAATTTGGAATCATAATATTTATTATTGATATTGTTTCAACAAAACTTTGCCCTCTTCGTGCAATTTCTTCAGTATCCCATTCTCCTTTTCCCTCAAGCACACAATCGATTGCCTCTAATTCTTGCAAAGATGTGATTTCCTTCAGTAATGCTAGTATTCGGCTAATATATTGATCTGTGAAAGAAGCATCTTTAAAGGTAAGTTTCCGTATCCTAAAAGGAAGTGTAGAGTTCTGCACCAAGCTTTTTTTTTCAATCTCTAATTTGATTTCTCTCACTTCTAACCAAGTGACAGAGTGCAGAAGGTCCCTGATGATTGCTAAGAATACGTTACTATTTCTTAGGTTTATGATCATGTGATTTATCTTCTTAATCAGTTTCAAACTTCCCGGCTCATACTGAGTGAGTCTGCCACCGTCAATCCACAACTGGTCAAGAAACTCAATGCCCTCAAAGTTCCCTTGCCTTATCGTGGAGAACCACGGGTTGCCCAGGTGGAGAGAGCTCAGGTTCCTCAGGCTGGAAAAGGGGGAGCTTTCCCCCAGGTCTCTGTAGGAGTTCCCTTGCAGGTGCAGGTGCTGGAGTGAAAAAAGGTGCCCAAACCACTCAGGGGACAAGTGAGCCAAGCTGTTGTTTGCTAGGTTCAAGAGCTCCAGTTTCCCAAGAGAGCAAAATGAGTCCTTGTCTATTGCGCTGATTTCGTTGGACTGCAGCAGCAGGGCTCTCAGGTTCACAGCCTGCTGCAGATCCTGGGACCGGATGTGCTTTATCCTGTTACGGGCCAGGTTTAACAGCGTGATTTTGCCTGTGAGCCCCGGCGGAATGAAGTCCAAGCCCATGGAAGAGCAGTTGCAAAGCTGAGTGGCCTCACATGAAGGACAAGCCTGCTTCAGCCCTTGCTCTTCAGAGAGGTTTGCAGCTAACACCATGTAGATGGCCCACACTCGCCAGGTGTGTGTGGTTCTTGATTTGAGTTTTGTTTGACTGGACATCTTGCTGTATGAAACAGAAAGGAGAGAAGGTAGTGTCGACTTTTAGTTTTGAACAGCAACTGAAAACAACTGAAAACCCGTACAGATTTATTAGGAAGTAGAGCTTAAAATTTTTTCTTGTTAGAATTATGTTGTGGTATCAGTCTTCCTCTCCTACTTCAGCTGCTCAGCCCTGCAAACATTGCATGCTACTCATCTCTGGAGTGCAGCCGTATAGTATCTCAACAGCCATAAAGGACTGTTCTCAACAGCCTGCATTTTCATACATGGGTTGCCTATGGCTGTCCTCTCTTGCATCTCTTGCATTATGCCTCCTCTCAGCAACGAAGCTGTAGCAGAATGTTTCAACCCTAAACAAGGGAAGGTGGTTAGATCATAATGATCTGGACAAGGGGATGGAGTGCACCCTCAGTAAATTTGCAGACAACACCAAGTTGGGCAGGAGTGTTGATCTGCTTGAGCGTAGGGAGGCTCTACAGAGAGCTATGAACAGGTGAATCAATGGGCCGAGGCCAATGGTATGAGGTTCAACAAGGCCAAGTGCCAGGTCCTGCACTTGGGTCACAACAACTCCCTGCAATGCTACAGGCTTGGGGAAGAGAGGCTGGAAAGCTGCACAGCAGAAAAGGACCTGGGGGTGTTGGTTGACGGCCAGCTGAATATGAGCCAGCAGTGTGCCCAGGTGGCCAAGAAGGCCAACAGCATCCTGGCTTGTATCAGCAATAGTGTGGCCAGCAGGAGGAGGGCAGTAATTGTCCCCCCGTACTCAGCACTGGTGAGGCCACACCTCAAATACTGCGTTCAGTTTGGGGTCCCTCACCTCAAGAAAGACATTGAGGTGCTGGAGTGTGTCCAGAGAAGGGCAATGAAGCTGGTGAAGGGTCTAGAGCACAAGTCCTATGAGGAGCAGCTGAGGGAACTGGGGTTGTTTAGTCTGGAGAAAAGGAGGCTCAAGAGGGACCTTATCACTCTCTGCAACTACCTGAAAGGAGGTTGTAGTGAGGTGGGGGTCAGACTGTTCTCCCAAGTAACAAGCAACAGGACAAGAGGAAATGGCCTCAAGTTGTGCCAGGGGAGGTTTAGGTTGAATATTGGGAAGAATTTCTTCGCTGAAAGGGTTTTTGAAGCATTAGAACAGGCTGCCCAGGGAACTGGTGGTGTCACCAGCTCTGGAGGTATGATAAGATGTGTAGACGCGGCTTAGTGGTGGACTTGTCAGTGTTAGGTTAATGGTTGGACTTCATGATATTGAGGGTCTTTTTCAACCTGAATGAATGTATGATTCTAAATACTCACAGCCTTCGCAGCATTAGCCTGTCCCTCTAGTATGGCTATCCTTGAGGCAGAAGCCGGAACAGACCGTGTCCGCCCTCTCAGCCCTTTGAATGGGCAGTGGTTGCTGACACCACAAACTTTCCTGGGTCCCGCCCATGGAGTCCCACCAGCCTCAGGGCTTCTAAGAAGCAGAGCTGCGTAGTCTCCTGGCACACCTCTTTACACACCGTGTAAGCAATTTACATTCTTTACTGGAAAGGCAGAACAAGCTGATATGCAGCCAAGAAAGTCTACTGCCCTTTTCTGTAAATCAGCACTGGTAGTAGACAGGAATTGCATGTTACTGTCACCCTATAAACAGTGGATGCAATTAGCATAATATTGATTTTAATTTACAGAAGGGCCGTGTTTCCTGCCACGGTTGCCAAAGAACATTTCACCATTGACTACACCAGAAAATAAGTCACTTACTAAAGCTCGCAAGCTGCTGTAAACAGCTCCAGTACCAACAGTATCTCCACATCCCGAGTATGCAGAGAGTAAATGCTTACCTTATGTACTGCATGCTGTGTTTCACTCTCGTCGTGTGCTGACCGTGTACTCTGGGAGCCAAGTGGTCACCTCATACCTGCAAGTACAAAGAAAGCTGGAAAACCTTTCTCAGGTCTGATGCAATGACAGTCCTGAAGTGAGAAAATATTTCAGCCTGTACTTCTCAAACAAAACTTTACATTGGTAGTTTCCCAATGTCCTCTAACCAAGCCAGTGAAGCACACCAGTTTGCACGGCTTCTCATAGTGTCTGCTCGCCTAAGGAAACCATGGCTTCTGAAGGGTTGGGCGTTGGCCAGGACGCATGACCCCGCCCTTCAAACTCTTGTTTCAATGACTTCTGCTGCTGCTGCTGTCTGGGGACACGAAAATGAGCACAGATTGTGTTTGCACTCTCTTCTTCACAAGTTGAAATTCAGTGACAGATCTCTCTCCTTTTGTCTCTTTTCCTTTTGCTGGAAAGGCTGATGCAAACATTTTGCGCAAGTCATTCTTTCACAATCACTTCCTACAGCATTAAGTGCAGAAATAGTTCCTAGGCAGAACTGAAATCAGCTTCCTATATCTCTATTTTCAATCCGTATTTTTTGGTATGCACTGGGGGGTTGTTAACTGTACCGAGCAACAGAATATCTCAGGACAGCCAAGTTGTTTTGTTGTGTAGGATCTGTAAAATATCATCAATATATAGATTGATACATATATTTTATATTGTTATAAATGTTAAAGCCAAATTGTTTAGTCAAAGAGAGTACTAGAAAAACACTCAGCATCATTTCATTTCTAAGGACACTGCAGTCATATGTTATCAACAAATACAAAACGTATAAGAGTGGGAATTATGTTCTGTCTGAAAAAGACGACACAGTTTGAAAGAAAGTATCCCTCTGTAAACATCCAAAGCAATTTTGAGAGGGGAGGTGTGACGATATTTATTTCAGCCTGACTGAATGGAAACACATGGCTGGCCAAATGGCCAAGCATGCCGCGTGTATAAAGGGGTAGGAAGTTGTCCTACCATCTCTGAAAGGGAAACCCATTAAATTCAGACTCCAAACCTTCCTGTTGGAGTTTCAATTTTTTTTTTCAGTGCACAGAAATTGTCAAGACCTGCTGCCCACTCGCACCAAGAGGTACCTGCCTGAGACGGACAGACTGATTCCTGCCACGTGTGAGAGGGCCCACAGAGCGTCTGTGCACTCAAGAGTAGCAAAGCCCAGGCAGAAGCCCAAGTGCATCTCAGAGCAACCTTCAGACTCATGTATCGAAATTAGCGTCGCACATTAGGTTAAGAACTGGATGCTTTCCAAAAAAAAAAAAAAAAAAAAAAAAGGAAAGACTGAGATACCCTTGTATTTTCTGTCTGCTACAGAGCATAGATGATAAGTATAACAACATTTTAAAATAGAGACAGAGCAGCTGCAGGACACGGCAGAGAAGGGAAATGATCTTTTAGTGAACGGATGTGATCTACTTCTCCAAAGCTACCTCTTCCCTCTAGCACCTCTCAGCTGGAATGGTTCTTGCTCTTCAGCAGGGAAGACTTTCAGTTTTTAGGATGTTTTAAAATATTAATTCTGAGCTTGGTACGACTCATTCCTATATGTTTTTTGTTATCAAAATTGCACCTCCTGGCTAAATTTAAATAGAGCTATATCTGTGAAGATCTTTAGAGAAGACGACTACATATGAGGCCACATACTTCATTGAATGTGAAATGGGCGTGCTTTTCTGTCTGTTACAGCTTCACCACCACCACACATTTGTGGAGACTCGAGGTAGGCACCAGCTATTTTTTTGGAAGTACCAACTTTCTCCTAACATCCAGGCTCAGCCTACTCTCATCATGCTTCTAAATTGGGCCAGGTTTCTAGTTTCTCTCAGAAACAGAAGACCAGAGCGACCCTCAACCCTGCCCATCTTCCCGTGCCACAGTTCACAAACCAGGCAGTTTATTTCAGCGAGCTGCTTAAAAAGTCAAGAAATCAGGGTGGCCTTCTGCTTGTTTCCATCAGTGAGAAAAAAGGTCTACAAGCAACCCAACTTCTCTCTCTCATTCCAGGTCAATTTGTCAGGATTTATCAGGTTATCCAGAGTCAGGAAGGCCTGACGATGCTCAAGGTGTCCAAAAATGCCCTCCACAAGCTGCCCCACACACAGAGGCAAGGTACCAGCCACCTGCCTCCCAGAGAGAGCATCAGCCTCCAAACTGAGCTGCAGCCTGGACTCAAAACAACTTCTGAAATCAAAGAGTTTAAAGCAGGAGAAAGCTGCTGTCTTTTATGGTGAGAATACCATTCATCTGCTTTTTCTCCGGAGTAACCGCATGTTTAGCACTGAACAAAGTTGCACCTTCTGGGTGCTTTCTATCCTCCTCCAAGTCTAAGCGATGATTATCTTTCCTCTTTTATAGTGTTTTTAAAAAGGCACATGCCTCCACCTGGGCCAGTACATTCATTTTTCCTGGCAGAAGGGCACAGATCTGCAAGAAGCCTGTGCTTTTGTAAGTGCAGATGTTCCAAGCAGAGACACCACACAAGCCTTTGCTAACAGATAGCTGGGGCTGAGAGCCAGCTGTGTTCATAATTTCTGAAGCTCTCTTGCTGTAAACATTCCTGTTTATCTGACAGCAGCACGAGAAGCACACATGTCCCTGAGTCAGCACTTCCTTGACCCCTAGGCTACAGCCTGCTCAGCATGCCTGCCTCCTGCGGCTCAGTACCGGGTCCCTGCATTGCCTCTGCTGGCAGAGGGACAGGCTGCTGCCAAATCGTCCTCCACTAACAACGTGCTGCTGCTAGGCAGGGCAGCAATCAGGGATGGGGACAGGGGCTGTACTAGATGGGCGTTGACCAAAACAGATGTAGAAATGGAAATATGCTTATGTGGGACACAACCCCACAGGAATGGACTTGCCGATCAAAAACCACAAACAAAGTGGCAACACTAATCCTCAGTCAGTCTGCAGAGTTACAAGGGTTATTTCTGTGTCATATGCCCACCGCCTTCTCTTTCTGCATCTGTGTTGTGTTACTGAGGGGAACGTGGCTTTAGGATCAGGGTCCAGTTGCTAGAGCCTGGCATCCTTCTCCCCTCTGCCAGCCAGGGGTACCGACTCCTCCACCATCTCCTGCAGTAATCTGGGCGTGTTGAACTCCCTAAACCACTTCCCCTTCACAGTCCCACATGGGAGGATCCTGCAGCCTGTCCCTTTCCTTCCTCATTCCTTCTGTATGTCAGCATCTAAACTCAGAGCTGCTTTTTTCTTTTCTGCTGAGAAAGGACAAGTGAGCAGTGCAGAAGGAGCCCAACCCAGACCCCTGCCTGAAAGAGTAGACAGAAGCAGTAGAAGAGGAAGGGAGCTGACAAATCCATTGTGTAGCCTGAGATATGAGCAGAAGTGTTTTCCAAATCTTTGCAAGCAGCGCAAAACTGCTTCCTGATACTTACCCTGGGAGCCAGGATGAATCAGCACATCAGCTCGGCTGCAGTGGTGCCAGAGGGCTGAGCCCAGAGCTCTCTTTTCCTAACTCCCCCTGGAAATGGCTGATGAAGAAAAGCGGTCAGATCTGTGCTTGCAGTCTTTGGAGCAAGAGGTATAATGCTTGTGTAATTGAAAGCAGAACAGCTTGGCATCCTTTCATGGTCCTGGAAGCCGAGCCTTGGCATGCACTGCTGGTGCCTATGCTTCAATCTGACTTGCAGGGCTTCAGGTATTTGTCTTCAAACTACAACAAAAAGGAACATTATAATGAAAAATAAACAACTTTAACTTTGTCTTGTTCCGTATCAGGCCTGTCTTGCCAGTGGCTCAATCCCCTGGTTAAATCTTCAGACTAGAAGTTTAAATGCAAAGGAGCAGATTCCCTTTATTTTTCTTCTTGGCTATCCTTGCCCTTCCGTTGTGGCGGAGCATGATAACGCTGTGCAAATGGTTACTTATTCAACAGCCACCCTTTGGGACTGCCTCTGTCAAGGAAGCAAGGTTGGAGGGAAGTGTGTGTGTGTGTGTGTGGAGCTTATCTTCTTTCTGAAAGCATTCAATCAGAATAGCAGTACACTGATTTGCTGCCTTAACAAAGGAGGACATAGCAGGGAAGTTCACAGGCTAAGACAACAAAGCTTATTCTAATAATATGGGAAGTTTTGTCTTTCTAGAACAGTTGCATCAGCATGACTCAACAGGAGAAAAGCCCTAACTTCTCCCAAAACAGTCCTGTTGAGTATTTGACACCCAAGAAAACTGCATCAACAGAAAGCAGCCTGCATGTGAGGAAAAACTGGATGATGCAGTTCCTTCTTACTTGGCACTTTCTTAGGTGGGTTGAAAACAATTGGTTTCTGTCAGGAACATTAGGATTTTCCATTAATATACAGCTATAAAACAGTAAATGCTGTAGCAAGTTTTGGCATCCTGTTCTGCAGACCATTATGACAAACACACAAAACCCTGCTACCAGCATCACACAAATTTGTTACTCTAAAATGAAAACTCGGAGACAGAACACCCGGAAGGAGTCCCCCCAACCATCGCTGCTTGCTCCCCAGGGCTGTGTGGGGCTGGGCACCAGTCAAGCACGCTGATGGTAGCTCAGCTGCACACAAACACTGTGATCAAAAGCGCCTGCGTACGAGCATGCCTGCCCCAGGACTTCCTGGCATGCTGCAGGGAATAAGGCAAAACACAGATACCAACAAGTAATGAAACTCCCTTGGTGCACATTGGGAGAAGCCTGTCTGGAAATACATCTGGTTATGTATAACTTCTTCCTAGTGGTGCCCATGGCTTCCTGCATCCCTGTAGAAGGGGCCCAGCTCCCATAGATGATGCAGGGATGAGAACCACACATGAAGGCAGGTGCCCAAGACCCATAAAAAGGCTGCTCAGAGCAGCCTATCTTGGCTTCTCTTACAACTGAGGCTAGCTCAGCTGTATCAGCCCTTATATTTCCCATATTCATAACTCTGGATCTCCACAGGCACTCCATGGGGAGCCTAAGCAAGCTATAGGACTCAGGAACTTGAAACACAAACATTACAGTACCACAACTTCAGAGGTCAGCCCAAATGTACCTCTCATCACCTGGGCAAACAGGCTCCCAGCTTGCTGCTGCTGAGGATCCATCCCCTGAAACAGACAGAATCTGGATATCATGTTTTAACATATTTTCTGCGATTTTTGTACTGGCAATTGGTTCGACATTATCAATGTAGAACGCTATTTCTTCAGGTTTTTAGACACCTTCAGGAAATACCTCTGTGAGTCTTGCCAAAGCACCACTCACTTAGTATTTTGAAGGACTATTTTAATTTGCTCTACATATCTTGTACTCTTGTGTTGATCAACTTGTTTTGCTGTATCTCAAACTACGACAGAGATCGTCTGTTGTGGGCTGCCCAGAGAGGCATTTGGAGACATAAAACATGTTTCCAGTTTTTAAGAGAACGAGGTGCAATGCCTGTCTCAAAATAAGGATTTTGCAGGTTTCCAGACAGAGCCACAACCACCCTCGGCTCTGGCCTCCCAGGAGGCACAAACCTCTCCAAGCAGAGACAGCACTGTCCCTCCAGAATGTCCCCACCCATTGGGGCCATGGTAGGTACCCCAGGGCTGGGGTCCTCGTGGACCCTACAAGGCACAGGCTGCACTACGGGGTGTTGGGAAGAGAGAGGAGTGGGATCTCTTACACTCGCTGCTGGACGGCATCTGCTTCATTTCAGTTCACCAGGAGAGAAAATACCCTGTCACAGCCCACCGGGTGCAAGCCATCACTGGCAGGCTGTTGTGAGGAAGTTAGGGTTTAACATCCCAGCACTGGGATTTCCCACAAGGAGGAAAAACGGCTTTGCTCAGCTCCAAGGAAAAGCTCCTTTGAGACAGGCTGGGCAAAGGGACATTCACGTCGGTGTGCTTCAGTGCAGGAAATGTCCAGCAGCCTTGTCTTGCCTCCTTGAGAGGAACGCATGGACACATGACTCATGCCTAGGTCTATCCCGTGCCAATACACTAGAGAAGTCCTTTCTTATTTTCTGTTTGTTTTCTTTTTCCTTTTTTTTTTTTTTTTAAATGGAAGGGAAGCATTCCTGGGAATATGACCAAGTCATTGCAGAACCACTAGAGTCTGTTTCCTATACAGAGATGGAAAACACCATGCTGGGATGCAGAGATACACATTTAACCGCTTGTTATTCAAAAGAAAAAAAAAGTGTTTAACAGTTGGGCAAAAATCTGAGCAGGAAATGATCCAGATCATTATCATATGCCATAAAAACATCAGGATTTTTGGTTTTGTTCCAAAAAAGACAGTGCCAGGATTTTTTTTGCACAGGTAGCTTAGGCTTTGCATTCAACTGCTGCCTCCCTCTGTATCTGATGCCACGAAATTTCAGACATATCAGTGCATTTCAGAAAGAGAAAAATCAGTCCATTCAAAATCTTTATATTCAGCTACTCAAGACCTCAGAAGCTCTTTCTTCAGTGCAGGTACTTCTACTGATTTATCACTTATAAAAGATACATATTTGAAAAAAAAAAGGAAAAAATCTAACAAGCGATTTCCTAGATTTTTTTCACTGGAAAAATGACATGTTTCATGAACTTCTTTCAGGGTTTATTTCTATTGTGTTCTTTTGCAATTGTATAATTTTTAAACCAACTTTTTAGCAGCTTGAGTACAGCAGAGTTGTAAACACCCATGAAAAAATAATTTTTACTAAAAATGAAAATCCTGATTATAAAAAAATAAGTATTTGGAAAGTATGCGTTGACTTTGACAGAGTCACCGAAACATCTTCAAATAATTAGATATTTCCAATATCTGACCATGCTGTGACTTTCCAGACTTGAACATGATTGAAAACAGACATCCCAAGCTGATTTTCAAGTATACACTCAGCTATTTTAATCATTCCTCCTAAATTATCCTCAGATTGCATTTCTTGCTCTTCTGTAAGTTTTCTTGAGTGTAGCAGTACCAGCTTAGTAATGATAGATTCAGAATGGACCACATAACTCCTGTGCCTGTACTGCAACGTGACTTTTTGTCTTTATCTCAGTATCTGCAGAAAGGAACACCCCATACTAGAGGATCCACCCCCAAAACATTTCTACTACTGCGAAATACTCACATTTACAAGCTTTGAGTTGAATTCCTCTCTAACATCCAAAGTGACCTGGACGTACCACACAGAGCGTAGCCGTGCCTTGGCAATGCAGATATGGCCAGGATGGTCTGCAGGTGCCTGCAGTGAGCCCCACCACATCTGTCCACACTCTTCCAGAGCAGCGCATTTAATCACAGCTTTGATGGGAAATGCTTTTCTTCTCTTTTCTTTCTTCAGGTTTTGTTTCAACCCAGCAGTTTCTGCCAGGTCATGGTGTCTGTGTGAAGAAAGGGAGCAAAGGCCAGGCAGTAATGGCAGGGACTTTCTGAGCAGTGTCCCATTACTCCAATAACGACGGTCCAGAAATATTGCCAATGCTGTAGACCTTTTAGCAGGACTTAGGAACTCCAGCAGAGACCAAACCTCTAGTGCAACAGATGGTTGCAAGCACAGGGTAAAAAAACCAACCAACCAACCAACCAACCAACCAATCAATCCATCCCACTCTTCACTTGAAAGCAAGAAGGAAAGTTACACAAAGATCGCAACAGGGGATTGTAGTAATGGTAAAAAGGCTTTTATAGATCTCCAGTAAGCATAGGATGCATGGTAACTCATGCTTTCAAGTAATTTGTGCTGTAGTTTGCAGCTTCGGGGCATGAGAGTTATCAAAAGAAGGGGAATCAAAGGAAATGTAGGCAAAAATCAACCTCTATGTTTCTATCTCCTCTCTGATGTTTTCAAAGCCTTGCAGTTGAACAGCAGCTTTCAAAAGTCACTAACAAAAATGCAGAGAGTAACGGGAGGAGGAATAGATAAGGTGAATGCTAACTGGACTCTTCTACTGTTAAGAGGTCTAATTTTTTTTCTGTAAAATAAGTTTGCCTCACAACTTATCATGATGAAACACAGCCTATGAATGAGTTTGACTTGTTCCCTGTTTCTGCAGGTGAGAAATCATGTCTCCAGGCTGGGCAGCCTCTTATTTTTCATGGGGAACTCAGCAAGGAGCTGGCAAGCTGGTTTGCTGGACCAAAAAAACCTGTGAGCTCATAATTTCTCACTTAGTAACAGGACAACATCAATACCACTGACTCACTCTGGGTAAGTCAGGTCTGCAACTGGACTAAGGGAGGAGGGAGTGTTTTCATCCGTTTTGGCTCCGTACCTGATGAAACGGCCTCCCTGCCATGAAGGAACTGTTTTGTGCTCCACTCTGCCTTTCACCTCTGCTAGGAAGTCCCCAAAAGAAACGCCCCATCACCCAGGAATGCCACCAATCATAAAACAATCCCTCTCCATCTCTGCTTTCCCTAACTCTGCTGGCACAACGATTGCACACGCTGCCAAAGTTAACAAGCAGGCACGTTAATCCCTCCTCTTGCTGGAGAGTCTTTCCAGACCTGGCTGCATACAGGGGCAGGTTTGTCTCAGGGCGATTCCTTATAAGCCTATCTGCAGGAGATCAGCAAGCAAGCACCTAATCTGAAATGACTAAAGCACTCGAGGGCGAGGGACCAGCTTTGCCATGCAGCTGGATTTTTCATCTGCAATTTTTCATTCGGGTGGTTTACTTTGGCTTGTCGTCTTTGGTAAACATCACACAACACTGAAACCAGGAAATACCCGAAAATAAATTTTAAAATGGTGATTACTAATAGACCTTCCTTTGTCTTCCCAAAGATCGGCCTTACTCAGTCAGATCCTGCCATCCCAAGAGGAGCACAACCTCCCAGGGGCATGTCAGGGGTGAAGGACACCCCCAGTGTGGGAGGCAGCTGGGATGGTGGGGCTTGCTAGGGGGGTCCGCGGGGTGCTGCCAGCCTTGGCGCTGCCTGCCCTGTGTAAGCACTGCCACACCCGCCTGCACAAGCGTTTGGAAATCACAGGCTAAGCAAGGGCCATTCCCCAGCTGCCCTCAAGGTACAGGGAGATGAGACGCTCACCACCGTGCCTCAGAGGCTCCTTTGTCCTGTTTTGTCCTTAAAGTTTTGTGCTTCCTAATCCAGAGTTCAGCCAGTGGTTTTCCTGACCCTCCAACCCAGCCTTTTCCCTACAACTTTTGGCAAAAGAGAGAACAACTTTGTAGATAAAGCTGTGCCTTTAACAGTGTTTTTACTCTCTAGTTGGATGGACACCTACTGCATTTTAAAGAGGAAATCAGATAGTGAAGGAGGTGGGTGCTGCAGGGTCATCTGTGCTTGCATCCACCCCTCCTTGCTCTGTTTCCCCTCCTGCAGGGCAGAAAGACAGAAGGTGGCAGAGATCAAAGACAATGAGATCCTCCAGCTCCCCATCCCCACCTGTGGGGAAGCGGCCAAGAACTGGGTCACCATAAGCACTTACATTTAACCTGGCCTGCACACTTGGCGGGCAGCAGGACAAGAGTCTTCCCACACGCAGAGGCGCTGGCTTTGCCTGGATCCCGAAAGCTGTAATCTTCTGTTCGAGAGGCTGTGGCAGGGGGAAATCACCGAGGTGATCTATGACAATTGCTCCTTTTCCTAGGACACATACAGAAATTCAGGGCAGATATCCCATGACTGCTCCAGTCCCATGGCAGAAGGGATTTTTTTGGAACCCAAGGGTGCCCTAAACATCTATAAATATTCCTGCAACTGAGATACAGAAGAAAAGGAGGTGCTACTTTTTCCTTTTCTGGACATGTTTTCTGAAGGACCCACGTCATTAGGAACTGGATTAAGCCTTGCACAAAAGCTCGGCAGAGAAGATACAAGCAAGAGCTTAACCATGGGACACCAGCAGGAATGGTTGGCACCAACTGTGCCGAGACATCCTGAGCACCCTCAGAAGCAGAGCCAGAGGCCCAGCAGGAACTATGGTATCTAAACTACAGGGCCTCCAGATATGAGATGACAGATGAATACAGGACGCCCAAGAACTAAATGCTAAGCACATGTCTGAAGGGCCAGCAGGATCCCAAATTTTGCCCAAGTCTCCCTCTGTTGTCACTGAAGTAAGACAGTGTTGTCTAATTCTCAAAGCACGTTACAAATGTCACTAAATGTGACTTGATGATGATCTACCTACCAAAAGAAAGCTGATCGTCTTTCCTTCTCTCTTTATTGTAGAGGACACATTAAGGTCTAAGGGATAAGATGGAATTCGAGGAAAAAACCCTGCCACAGATTTTTTGCACAATTTTTGAAGGTGACATTGACCTCCAGTTTCTTAACTGTACTTTGTATTTCCATCTCCACTGCCAAAAATATGCTTTTCAATCAAGTTAAGTTAAAGGTTAGACTCCTTAAAAACAAACATGCACGTAACAAATAAGCCAGGCAAACAAAACAGAAGCCCGTGTCCTGGGAAGTCAAGTTTCAGTAAGATAAAAGGAGCTAACAGTCATGGTGCACGCAAGGGCGTCCCCCTCTGATAGCACGGGGTTTGGCTTACGGAGCAGAGGAGCGAGGCACAGGACAGAGACAGACTTTAAACCAGGGCTCGATGTTTGTGGAAAGCAGAAGCAGCTGTTTTGCAGACAAATTAATAAAAGTCAGCATCTCACATAAGAGCAAGCTTTAGCTCAATTGTAACTAAATAAAGTCTGAACTCCAAAAGGTTTATTCCACCTTCGGAGAAACAGCCTCTTCTGCCCTCAGAATAAATGGTACAACTGGAGGCCAGTTTTCTGAGTTTGCAGCAGCTGGCACACCACTTCCACCTGCAGAGCTGCAGTTCCTGTGGGCTTGGTCATGTTAGACATCATACGTACAACTGTCTGAGAGACCACATTGCAGCACGGAGCCAATTAGATTAGTACCAATCTAAGTCAGGCGAGCTATGGTCTGTCTTCTCCCTGTCTTTTTCTGGAAGTTAAAAGAGAGACCCATGAGTAAGTGCAGTGATCTAAGCAGGGGTGGCTGCTGACATACTCAGTCCCTCAAGACCTGGGCAGCAACAGGGGCTTCCTACTCCTTCCTCTCATGAAACACTTCCTTACCGGGCTGTCTTTCAGATTCCAGACTTGCAGACATCTCTTAATATTTGCAGCATGTTTGAGGAAATACTGGGTCCACAGTAGTAGTACCTGAAAAAAAAAAAAACCAAAACCAAACCAAACGACCCAAACAAAAAAACCCCACAACAAACCAGAGCAGTCATTAGGTTTTATTCACTGCAGGAATACATGGGGGAATTTAAAAGCAGCCAGTCAGCCCCATTACTGTAAGGATACATTTGGTCTGTCATCTATTAAAAACACACGACTGTGTGTGCCTGACAAGTGCTTCAAAGTTGTTCTTTTGATCTTTGCAAAGATAAAACTGTAATAGTTTTGTATGTATATGAGAACATTAGTTACTGGACTAGTTAAAAAACACTTAACTTTTGAAACTAGTGCCATCTGTTTCCTATTTTTCTTTATAGAACTCAATACTCAGTCTCGAGGACTTCTCTAACAAACTCTCTCTATATGAAATATCAGTGATGCTTTGACCAAGACAGCTGAACTCCTGCTTGACAGGTCTGCAGATGGGGCTGGTCAACTGACAAAGGACTAAGACAAGAGGAAGCAAGGAGGAGGACAGAAGGAAGGCCATCTAGGAGCCTTTCACTCATCCCTCAAGTTAGCTCTTCAGAAAGAATACCATCTTGATTAGGCGTCAGGTTTCTCTATTATGGCAAACAGCATAGGAGGTTCTTGCAACCGAAACCAAACCCGCAGCTTACTGAGCTTCAGTCACGTAAGTCACTCTCACAGAGGATGCCCACAGCCTTATATGTAACTATGGAAACCAATAAACAAGAGCTAACAAATACCTTATATCTCACTTCAGGATTTTGAAGCATTTCTATAAGCCATTATTTGGTCCTCAACAAATTGTATGACAAATTTTACTCCTTAAACTGATAAACTATTAAAAATCTTTCAAGTGAACAGAAGTGTTCCTTAGAGATAAAACCAAACCTTTCACCAACCAGTGAATGTGCAGGCCATCTATAAAAGGCAAGAAGGTATCTCTCTTTAATGGCACTGAGAGTTGAAGGCTTCCAAAAATTGCACATCGCTGTAGGGTATTGACCTGGGCCACGAAGTTCAGCTATTGCAAGGGAAACTCTTCACCTTGCCTGTGAATTTTGCTCAGAAGGCAGAAATACTTACAGACAGGAGAAGCTTGTGTCTCTGTGAGCTCAGCTCCCACAGGCTGTCCACCCCCAGCATCTCCATCAGGTCTTTGTATCCCCGGTTTCTGCTGGCGATCAGGAGCATCCCACCCCGTAAGCAATGGGTGGCTCAGGTCAGGTCACACAGAGCTGTGATGTTCAAGGTTGCAACTTGAAAGCGTAAGTAAACCCTTCAAACCAGGAGAGAGGGAGACCAGCTGCGCTTGCTGTGATGTAGCAGTGGTGAAAGAGGTATCAAAATGCCAGGAGAAAATTGCTCAGAGGCAACAGTGCGCAAAAATGTGCGTGAAAATCGTACAGCTGAGCCTTGATTAAGCAGAAGATACCTACGATCTGATTTCTTGCTGCCCTGGCAAGAGCATTACATGACAAGGACATACAGAAGGAAAAACTGAAACCCAGTACTCAGTGTCTTTGGGCAAGTGCGTGATCTGAACGCAGTACTAACAGTGGGAGCCCAAAGACATGCAGTGTGTGCCTGATGTCCTTAGTCAACAGCAAGGGGTGGTTGGTGCCTAATTAAAAGCTAATAACCGAAGGAGGAAATAAGCTATGATTAAGCAGAGGCTTTCATCAGTAGAAGCAGGGCCGGCATCTCCTCCAGTTAACGACTACTAGCTATCCACAGAGAGTCCGACTGACCTGTCGGCAGCGACGGAAAGAGCAGATTGATACAGATTGATCTGTGGAGCTCCAGAAACTACTTACGCCATAAACCATGGGTTGCTGAAAAGCGCAAGAGGAGCCGAGGGGGAACAAGAACTTCCCACGTTGCTCCGGAAACAGGGCGGCAATGAGGTCATTTTCTAGTCCTTCATGAGTGCCGTGCGCTTTGCTGCAGCACCTGATTGTTGCATGAGAAGGAGGTTATTTCTAGTTTCAAGACAGCCCCGCACGACGGCGCCCACTGACCCCCAGCCTGGCAAAAGCGAGCCGCCTTCCATGTCACCATCTCTGGGAGCCGGAGGAGGTCCAGCACACAGGCTTCCTCCACATCTGTGCTAATGAAGACGCGCAAAAGCATTAGCTTCCCTTCGCAAACTGTTCATTCAGTCAGAATTAAAACCAAATGAACAGCTCCCAGCAAACTGATCGTTTTTGCCAGCACGGTTGGAGAAATGAGGTCTGGCAGAGCCTGTCCCTCCATGGGTATGTCAGCCATACCCCAGAGCACGGTGGGGATGATCAGGGTATGGACCATCACCGCACGGGAGTTGAGTTTACTGAAGAGGTCGAGGGCTTTTTGGTCACTCATGGAGGCAACTTCCAAGAAAAGTACACGTACGCACTCAGTTGTGAGCCAAGCCTAGCTGCTGGTAGTTTAGCTGACAATGATGAAATAACCAGATTATTCTAGATGAGAAGTTCATCTGCACCAGCTAGAGCAGCTCATCTGGCACCAGTTTGTACACTGGGGAGGCCCCTCGTTTCAGGCCAGCACAGTCCTGGAACCAGCTCGCGCAGGTTTCTGACAGCCTCCAAACAACAAAAACTCCAAAAGGTGTGTGGGTTGCATGCAAATGCCAAATCACCATCATCCCGAAGCAGGGCTGCAAAAACCTCAACAGCTCAGGGAGCAGCCCCCGCGCACAACCAGGGGGAGAGGCCAGGAACGGCCGCTGTTCAGAACAACCTCGAAGCAAGAAAAGGCTTGAGAGTTTGTGCTGCTGTTGAAGCGGCAAGAAATGAAATACAGCAGAGGTCACGGACAAAGCAAGCCACACGGTGTGCAACCCATAGTGACAAAGGAGGCATTTTTGTCAGGCAGGCATGGACAGACAGCTTTTGCAGGGAAACCCACTCCAGAGGTGGAAGGAGGAGCAATAATACTCAGTGTTAAGCAGCAGGGGAGCGCCTGTGTCCATGCATTAGTGATGAACTGCAGGGGCATGTGCAAGCTTCCAGGACCTCAGCTGCAACACCCCCTTGTAGGGCTGGGACATTAAATACTTGCCCCGCTTTGCTCTCGTCACTCACCAAAGATGGGGCAGAGCACAGCTCAACCACTGCCTCCCACTCCTCCACGTCCTCCAGCTCTGAGTTGAGGAGCATCGCTGGGTCTCGCCCAGCAGAGCCTCCTCCAGTGCAGGACTTGGGCAACTGCCTCAAATAATGCCAGGGACCTCCTTGTCCAGCTGGAACACCTACCTCTGCCAGCCTCCTGACTTCCTGTCAGAAAGGCAAGGTGAATGTTGCATTGCTGCTGGGACAGAGGAGGGCTACGCCAGCACAGAAGTCCTAGGGAGACAGTGACCCTAAGCCCACCCAAAAGTGCTGCAGAAGAGGATGTGTTAAGTCCTGCCTCGAGCCATTTTCCCCACAGAAGTGGCCAGGCAGACTGAATGAGATGGGGCAGAGGAATCAAAGGTACAATTAAAACGTGCCCAAGGGATGTAACAGGGAGGTGCCAACGTGCACCTTCTCCACAAATTGCTGAAAGCAAAGCAAGCACATGGAGAGAGCAAAAGAAGATGTGACTCAGCGACTGAGAAAAATAAACAATGGGTGTTCCCTGAGGCTGGAAAGGAAGAAAGCAAATGCTAGAAAGCAATGCCCAACCTACCACCGTGAAGACCAGCCAAGAGCTCACCTGGCAGCATGGTGGTGTCGGCTCTCTAGGAACCTGTGGTGCTGCTGAGGCTGCGGCTTCCCAGGTGGCACTGGGGCTTCTCCCAAGGCAGAGTGAATTTGGGTGCTGGAGCTAAGACACTGCCAGCCCCAGTGCAGGTGGTGAGCACTTCCCATGCTTCCTCCCATTCCTGCCCTCTTCAGCAGATTAAGATAGTTAACAGCTCTCTTTAATGAGCTCATTTCCCCCCTGGCAATCAGATCTCTCAGTTTCCAGGCTGATTTCTGCAACAACAAGCTGCTTGCTGATCATGGCTTCTTCAAACAGCTGGAATGGTCCTGCACACACAGGTCCATCGGCAGACGCTGTAGGACAGACCTCCCAGTTGCCACTGTGCTTGTGACAAAGTCATGAGAGCAAGCAATGACTGTGGTCCCCAGATGAGCCTGCCTTGGGGATTTGTACCGTCCCCCACGTGCCTGGAACCCCATAAGCGATACTTGCAGCTCGATCTGGCTGGTCTGTTTGCTCCCAAACAGTTCAAACCTGGCTCCCAGACTGGACCAGTGGCAGCCAGGCTGCTGGCCAGTCCAAATCCCTCCCTACAGAAGAAAGCCCAACACCGAAACAGCTCTACTCACCAAGAAACATGGTCCCATTGGAGCACTGCCCTCTCCTACAGGGAAGATGCACTAGATGCTCCTCTTAGCTCTCCAGCTTAACGCTGCGAGGGGCTTGCAAACCTTAGCCACAGAAGGAGCTTGCTGCAGCCTGGCAAGGCTAGGGCAGCTGAACACTGCTGCAGGAGATGCTGGCTTTGTCCAAATGCTGTCTCTCATAGTACCTATAAAGTTCCAAGAAATGTTCCAGGAATATTCTCTGGCTCCAGGATGGAAATACTGGACCAACCAGGCAGGCTTGGCCCAGATGCCCTGTGCCAACCAAGGACAGTGATAACTTGGTACTCCCAGTTCCCAATGCACATCTAAGAAGCGCCAAACCCACTGGGAGTGGGGAGCAAGGCTGGCTGTCACTTCTCCCAGGTCTCTTGTTTGGAAAACACTCAATGTCCTGAGTTTATGTATTGTTCACACTGGAACAGAAGCCAGCAGGGAACGCTAGGAACCATCCATGAGTTTTTCCCCCCTCTTCATCACCAGCCTTATTAGGGAATAGCTTGCACAGTTCACATTTTATACTGGTATTTTTCCTTTTCCCTTTGCAATCTTAAGCATTTCTTGGCGTTAACTGAGAACAACTTTTGCTCAAGTTTCTCCAAAAAAAATGGTACCAGTTTCAGAGAGGTCAGTGAAGCTCCCCATCCGGCTGTAAGGAATTCCTAGCACAAGGCAAGAAGTTAGGAATTATTTTGCTTACAACGATGAGATGTATTTAGAGCAACCTCTCCCGTTTCACGCCATGATTATAATCATTTTGGTACAAAGAAATTTGCTGTGGAATTATTTCCCCTTTACTGTAGGAGGAATGTTTTTTAACTGAGCCCAAATCCACTTGCATTCAGTGGATTGCTAATTAAGCTACAGATGTCTCCTGATGGCAGCAATTATTCCTGGTAACATTAACGAGCTTGTTACATTCCTTAGTTATTGCTATGAAAAGTTGCAAGAAATACTTTGCCTAATACTTATACAGTTCCCAGGGGAATTACTTCTTGATCTGTTCTGGTTTGATTAAAGAGAATGATTGTTTTCTTTCACAGCAATATTTCTCCAGTTGTTTGCAGCTCATTTCCCTTGTCTTTTGCTGGCACTTCAACAACTGACCAACTTGTTCACAAAGGTCATCTTTTCCAAACATTTCTAACTTTTTTTTGCTTTCCCTGAACACTCCAGTGCCTTCGCTTAGTTTATTGCATTTTTTTTCCCTCTTTTTCAGTGATTTATTCTGTCTAGAACATACACATTACTTAGAACAGGGACTCGGTGCTGATTACAACTCCGTGGGGTTTTGCTGTTGTTACAGTTTGTTGCAGATAAAAGAAAAGCATCTCCTTACACTCGTGCTTGAGGAAAAGCTTCACTTCTGTGCATGGAAAATATAGATCTCCTTAAAACAATTAACGTAATTAAGAGAATGAGCTGGGTAAGTTAACTAAGCGTGTCCTCTCTTCTCTCCTGTGCCTTTGCCCATCCAAAATTCACTGAACATGCTATACAACAAGTAACATTGCCCAGGGAATAAAGAACTACATTGCATTTCAAACCAAATGATCATTTTTTTTCAATCCATATTTATTGTGTTCACACTCCCACTCTACTCCTCCTGAAGTCTCCTGCCATAGGCAAGAGATGCACAGAAAACATGTCAGTGGTTACGACTAATTCTCATGGCTTAGTACTGATTTCAGGAGCATCAAAGTTCATATAAACATGTGAACTTCCCTTCAGAATCACAAGTGATTATGATTAAACCCCAGAGTCAAACAGATTCCTGCCCAGCATGACACATCATGGAAAGCTGCCAAAGACTGCAGGCGCTAGTTCCTGATCGAGCCATTAAAACACCATGGTTTTGAAAAGCATTCAGTGACGATCCCAATTTTCTGACATCAAAACCAAAGGAAGGCTTAGCAGCACCTTCCACATGAACAGTTAAAGCAGGTAAACGTAGCAGCTTTTGACTATCCCCCGCCCCAGTCGCTCCCTCTTTCTGAGCCAACTCAAATGTTGAGGGAGGTGTAGCTGGCAGGGTACCTCTCAACAAAACTTTCTATGCAGGAACTGTCGATGTACCGAAACAATTTTTTTTGCAAAACGTGCTGTTTCTGTTGTAACATTGCAAGACCTGGCACGGCATTTCTGGCTCAAATCAGCAATGTGGTGAGACTGGCAGGGCCAGAATTTAGGTCTGGGAGCTCAGAGTGCCGAGCAGCCTTGCACACAGGCTGTCAGCTATTTTGCAGTGCCTTTTCTGCTCTGCCTTCGAATAAAAACAAATGTGAAACATTTCATTGCCAGAGTTCCAGTCAGACTGTGTTCAAAGGACAAGGGGAAAACACTCAGCAGCAAGAAGTAAGGAACTTGCTCAAGTTCACAGAATCCTCAAAACGTGACTGGACCCTGGTGGTCTCTAGTCCAACCTCCCACAAGGAACAGGTTTGCCACCTCCACTAAAGCGGGTCACGTGCAGCTTCGTTCAGCTGCATCATGACCATCTCCAAGCACAGAAATCTGTCCACTCCTCAGGGCAAACCATTCTTCTGCAGCACCACCCTTTGAGGGAAGTCCCCCATGTTCAAACTGAACCTCCCACGCTACAACCTGTGACACAGGCCATAACCCCCGCAGCCACCACGCAGGCTCTGGTTCTACCATCTTTATGGTGGTCCTTTGAGCAGCTGTATAAGGCTGCTAATAGATCCCCATTCTCTCTCAGGCTTAACAAGTCTCCTAGTCAAGGACATCTCTGAACCTAAGGGATGCCTTCTCCTTTTTCTGTCATCTAAGAGTGAAGATGCCCAGACGTGCTCTGCCATGCCGGAACAGAGGGCTCTACAGGAACAGTCAGCAGAGACAGCTTGCACAAGGGAAAGACTCAGCCCCAAACTGGGTGGCAGCACCTCTCTGGTTGCCTTTCCCACTAACAAAGATTCAGTCTCATAACACGAGCTAACACAATGCTGTTCTGTTTCACAGTGGTGTGAACTCTGCTCTCAAAGAAATATTTGTTCCATTTCAAACTTTGGCATTTAAAAAATGGGCAATTAAATGCACTGAAAATGCTATTGCAACATGAAGGCTAAAATTATAAAGACAAAACGTCAGGAGTCACAAGAAACGCTCCTAAAAGAAATGCCCACTTGCCCACACTGCACAAGCGTAACATCATCCAAGTGACAGCTTGCATTTTGAAGCCAGATAAACAAGCCACAATTGAGCATTTTTTCTATTGCCAGAAGTTTACACCCACAAGTAACTATGTCAGCATTAGAAGCGGCGCCACTTGGAGAAAACTCTGCTCTGCATCAACAGGTAGGTCCTCAGTGTCACTGGTCGGTATGGATGTGTGACAGGTACACCTGACCCCTAGCCGTACTTTGGTTCAGGCTTCTAAGGAGCCACATGCCCTGTGGTGAACCTGTGAGCTGGAGAGCTCCTGGCTCACATACAAGGGAGTGAAGTTGCTTCGGAAAATTATTCTAAAAGGTGGTTTCGAAGCCCAAAAATGCAAGATAACCAAAGTGCAGAACAAGATACCAGAGCTAAAATGAAGACACCTATCTTGTCTATGCTATTGACTAGCAGCCAACTACTTCACTCTATAAATATTACCATCAAGATGAGCCCAATTTGAGCTCTTCTTGAACTGCAGCAGAACTGCACACTATGTGAGTCTCCCCTTGAGCAGGGATGCCTTTCAAGGGTTGAGATCCCTTACCTAAGACTAAGAGATCCTTCCTTGCCCAAGGCAAAGCAATCCCTTACTTGCAACAGATCCTCAGTAAGTGACTGACAGCATGCTGAATTAATACTAATGAAACATTACTAATCCATGTAGGTACTCAGTATTAATTATTACAAACTTTGTATAGATATTTCCATTAGATATAAACCATCGTCCAAGTCTGAGATTAAGACTGGACCTAGCCACACCTAGGCTCCACAAGGAGTTTAGAAAGGAAGGGTGTCCACTCTGAACCTCGTGATTCAATGGAAGGGTCTTCCTTACTTTTTGTATTTCTCCCGTTAGACATAAACCATTGTCCAAGTCTGAGACTAAGACTGGATCTGGTCACACATAAGCTCCATCAGGAGTTTAGAAAGCACGGGCGTCCATTCTGAACCTTGAGACTCAATGGGAGGGACTTCCATACCCTTTGTGTCCCCAGTCTCTGTGTGAATAATTCTAACTTGATTTTAACTCAGTTTTCCTTTCTAAGCTTCTTCCATGATGTAATTAATAAGGTGAACCTTGCCATCAAACTTACTGAACCTATAACAAATTTTAACAGTGGTTTAATTCCATCGAATTTATTGAACTCTGTCAAATTATTGTTTTATCTCAATAAAACATATTGCTGCTTCTGTCCTTTGAGTGAGGTGCATTCCACACATCTGTGACAAGGTGACATTACTTAGAGGTGTAAGTTTGTACCTACAAATGCTAAACCACTCCTAGTTTACACCACAGAATGTAGACTTAAGAAGAAACATGTGCAGTACGGGTTCACAGGTGCTTTTAAGAACCTGATACAGTCCTCCTTCTTGAAAAAAATTGAGTTTTGAATTTATAGCCTTCACCTGACAATAAGAGCACCCTGAATATGCTTTGCTTTTTAAAATGCACTGAATGCTCAGACTTCAGTAAAAAAAATTTATTTTCAATATAAAAGTGCCAAAATATCCACCAACATTGTCATCTATTCAACAACCAGCTTACTCTAGTAATCAAAATTGCAAGCATCTTTATTCACATTTTTAAATCAAATTCCTTTCACACGTTTCCACAGTAACCCGAGTCCCTCGAAAGTGGGAAATTTGCATTTCGATTGGCTGCTGTAGTCCATATGTCCAAGTTCATGTAGGCACGAAAGGGGTTAAACCTCGGATAGTATTCCTGCTTACACATAACTGCCTGGTTCTCCACGTGGGTCGAGTGTTGGGTCGCGGCACTGACGGGGCAGCAGCTTTCATAAACATCGCTCTGAGGTGCCCAGATGGAACCAAAAAGTCCAGACATTGGAGACAAGCTTCGGGTGCTTGAGAGGTAGGGCTGTAGGGCAAGACAAAATCAGCATGGGAAACTGCAGAATGGACGGTTTGCCAAAGAAAACATGGAAATGTAGTACTAAATGGGAGGAAGCAGCATTTATGGAGAGAATTCAGGAAACACACAAGTAGAAAATTGCATATGAGTTTACAAAGCAATAAGGTTGCTGAAAATATTACAGCAGCATTAGCGTGTGTCTGTGGGGGTGTAAAGGCACTTTGTTAAATGAAGCCCTATGAGCTCCTCCCTTTATGGCATCAGTATTACTGTAACAGGAGTATAATATTCAGCTCTGGTCAGGCTGTCAAGAAAAATAAGGGAGAAACGGAAGACACGTGAAGAGCTCCATGCATATTTTGAGAGTTAAAATGAAAAGAGAAGGATGCCTAAGAAATAACAAGAAAAAGGTTGAAGTCTGTGTCAGTACTGAAAGGCTCTGCGTGCCAGGAGCAGAGAGGGATATTCAGTATGGAAAAGAGACTGTAATTGGGAGCTAGGGAATTTAGTTAGAAAATTTCAAAAGCTTATGAAGAACCTCCTGGAGGGCAAGATGTGTTAGTCTGCGAGGAAGTCTCTCAGAGAAGGTCATGGAAGTCTTGGGACTTTTAAAACTGAATGAAACACTCAAAAGTATTGTGGGAAAAAGCTCGCCAGGGAAATGAGCTGAATTATCTAATGTATTTTCCAATCTTTCCCTTCTGTGTTTCCCGGCATTCCTGAATAAAATAGGAAATAAAGCCATGTTTATTTTAGGAAACAGTCTTCTACCAGTTCTGCCACTTTCTAACACAGCAGAATTTTCAATTTTGCTGCTGGAAATATTTCTTGCTTTGTTTGGTTAGTTTTATTCTAAATAAATAAATAAATTTCTAAAATAGAAGATTTTGAAATATGTGCAGAAGAAAAGGTGGTTACAATTAAAGACCACCTTGAACTGAAATCACTACATAGGGACACTATGGGATGACATAAACATGGCTAGTCTGGAGCGTAACAGGTCAAAGTCAGCATTCAGAAATCTGCTTAAATCCAGCTTAAATCACTGGGATTTCCTAGCAAAAATAACCCGTCGAAGTCACTGAGAGCAGCTGTCCATTCCTCTCTACAATTTCCAAATCTCTTTGGGTTTTGCTGTCAGCAATTTTTGTGTTTTAACCTCATCTGGAAAGGTTGATTTTGATAGGAAAAAGTCTCAGTAGACTAAGTAAGCCCAAAATGTTTTTCCATATGTAAGATGATTTTAGTCAACTTTCAGGCAAAAGGATCTGTCTTAAAATTTCCCAGACAATGTCCAGCAACAACCTTGACCAACAGCTGGGAAAGCCAGGCTACCAATGCCAGCATCAAATACATACATCAGCCTACTTAAAGGATTCATGAAGAACGTGTGAGCAACAATTAGGGGAAAGACAGGAACACACTGGAAAGGCTTTGAAGAGACACATGAAGGCAGCGCCTCGCAGTGACAACACTCACTGTGGAGTTGACGTAACTGGCAGCCTCCCAGGTAGGTGGCATGTTGGGAGGCGCATTCCAGGTGGAGGGACAGTTCTGGTCAATGAAAGCTGTATTCTGCACCGCTGCAGTACCTGGGAAGCCACTGGGGTAGTTCATGTTTTCTGCAGTTTATAAAAGCAGGGAAAAAACCATAAGGCTTTTGCAATATAAACACTACTAACATTTCTGTAGAACAACACTGAATCTTCTCAGAGGAAGCCAGCCTGGAACCAACCTAAGCCTTCTTTGACTTCAGGCAGTTTCAGGGCAGCACAACAGCAAATGTGAATGATTTCTGCTAAGAAGACTACCACTCTGTATTAGGGACCCACTAACAAATTGCTATCAGGAGAACGGGATAAAGAGCTGGCAATCTCTTCACTGGAGAATAGAGTCTTTATTAGCCACAGAACGTGCATGGCACAGCCTACCCAGGCTTCACTGCCAACATGTCTCAGCTCTAAGCACCCCAGGGATTACTGTGCTGCCTGTGATACTGTAGCCTGACCTTTAATTATTGCTTAGGTAATGCTAAAGAATTCTAGGTTGCTGCCAGCATGCTTCCCAAGCCAAGAAACTCCAGCCTGGAAAGGTAATTGGTCACAAGAGGCATTCTGTTTCACACACTGGAAGGCAGAAGTCTGCCAGAGGGGAAACAAAGAAAATTGTGCAAAAAGATTTGTGTAATACTGTGGTCACAAGTATTTCTCTCAGACAGAGTCCTGTATACTGGCTTTTCAGGCTTAATAACTCCATACGAAGATTAGTCGTCTCATCCACCACATGCAGACACTGTTTATTACTGCAGAGCACCCAGTCAGCTGGAAACCGTAAAGCCTGCTTAAGCAATGAACATCCAGATGTTTAAAGAGAAGCTCAGCTTTTTGTTCTGCAAAAGGTGAGAGGAAAAAGCATGCTCAGTGATAATTCATAAGCTTTATTTCATCCTACCTTCTGGGAAAGCACCATATTCATTCATCTCCAGTGGACAATACATGTTGGAAAACTGGCTGTCACAAGCTGCATTCCAGTCGATGAAGCTGTCCCAAGAAAAAGAAAAATCTGCTGTCAGAAACAATCTGCAGAACTTCTAAAAATTATTTAGAAGTACTCATTTAATGCAAAGCTGTTGGACAGAAAATGCCTGTAAACTGACCATGCGTCTTTTCACGTTCTGCTTGCAATTCTGCTAGTATTTACCCTGTGCCACTAGGTAATCACAGAGATTCTCTCACTGAGCTCTTGTTCCTCTGGGAGGATGAACAACTTGTTATGACAGCTACCAGAGCCCTGCAACATCTAACTAAGTTCAACTTCTTCCTTTGCAAAAAGAAAACAACTGTACTTCTTTACCACAACCAGGATAATTGTAGATATAAAGTGAAATAATGTGATTTGAAATAGAAGAAAATGTAATGCATTCCTCAAGCATTTGAATGCTTGAGAATAGCAATTAAAACGGAGATTTCCACTTCCCTTACCACACGTGTTGAAGTACTGTTAAACACTTACATTTTCTAAACGACACATTAGTTTGTAGGGATTACACTGGTTATAAAATAATTCCAGAATTTCAAGATGACTTTCCAAATGTAATCCTTAAAGATATGTTAGAAGTGAAACAAGCCCTGCTATGCAGTGAGCCTGAAGAAGTCAAAGTCTGGACCTAGTCTCAACAAAGTAGGCATAGGCATATAAAAGGATTTTACATTGTGCTAATTCAGTTTTATTATTCAGGTGACAAGTTACCACAAGCTATCACTACTACATGTGAATAAGTAATTATACATAGTTTTGCATATAAAGTCCAAATTGAGATAGCCTTATGAAAGCAAAGTAGCATAATACAGAATCTGCCACAAATCACCATGTGCTTCATCTGATTTGAGAGTTGGACGGACCAGTGTCCATTGCTCCCAGTCATTAGGGCTGCAGTTTGTTGACAAGACAGTTAGAACTGAGGTTAGCAGGCTGGCTGGAATCACGAAACCATCACTTGGGGATTTCTGTGTTACCACTCTGTCATTTTGGATGACAGGACATGACGTGAAGAACTGTCCGCATTTCACTGCTGTGTGGTGACAGAGTATTTCTTCACACTAGTTTGTGGTGCATTCTTTCATTAGTAAAATTTGCAGTGTGAAGTCTGAAGTACAAGAATTACTCAAGTTCACTAGCACAAGAGGATCAACCCAAACACACACAGAGCCCGAAACAATCAGACCAACTTGTATCCTTACACCATCTTCAAACTGGACTATTTGGCTTCATTTAACAGTTTTCCAAAAAGTATTTAATTAAACTTGAAAGAAGATCTGGAATATCTACATAGGAGCAGGAACACCAGTGAATTTGTCTTAGCAAAATTAAACACGATGTGCTAATGGAACAGCATAAAGAACTAGAACTACAATTGAAGCAACAGCGAGAATTTTGACTATCGCCTGCCTTACAAATACTATAAGATATGCTCAAGTACAGTCCTCTGCATCACAGAAACCTTAACAAAGCGTTATCCATACTGTTTACATAAAACATAACTTGCCTGTTGTGGACAGAGGGGGTTTCTTGGATCATGCACGGTATATTACTCTCAAGGTTGTAGTTTAAACTGTTTGTCAGGCAGACTGGCTGGGCAGGCCACAGGTCTCCTGTTGGGTAAAGACCTAGAAAGGGAAAGGAAATTAAATGCAGTAACACAGGAAGGAGGCTCCACGACCTCTGAATATCACAATGACACTTCCTTCTCAGATCCACAATAAGGACTGTATGCTACATTAAAAAAATCCAGAATTACTACCAATCTATTTTTTTTTTAGATTAATGTCCATCTTTAAACAAATAAAAAAATTTCTGTTTGTTAAAAAGATGTATAAAAATACTTGAAAACCAAGAAGCTGAAATTCAACAAAACAGGGCAAGAAATCCCTTAGACAGTCCTTAAGTCATCAGCTGCTGTGTCCTTCCTCACAGCAGGACAGATGGCAGGAAGCTGGATCCCCACCAGCCTCCCCCTTGGCCTCACCCATCAGTCAGAAACCATCTCTGAAGTCCAACTGCATGAATGCAGTGGGAACAGGGCTGTGTTTTTAATAGACAAGAGTCATTCACAACCAAACAATCTGTGAACTCTATGGCTGTGCTTAGCCCCTTAGTGCAGATATTCACTGGGCTGCTCTCTACCAGCTGAGTGCCCTGACTGCTCACAGATACTTGGTTCCTATCAACTCTGTGAGAACAGGCAGCTGGAGAAAGGAAAAAATCCAAATTAGGAGTTTCCATGAGACAACCTTTGCAAAGTTAGCTCTATTTCATTATTTTACACAATAGGTACTAGGAATAGTGCTACCACAGAAAAAGTTTAATCAGCATTTGTATCCTCTCAGACACAGGTTAAACCTATAGCAGAAGGGACAGCCACGGGCAGGCAGTTCTGCTGCCCAAAGAACCATGTGTCCTAAGTGGCTTTCAAAATAAACCTCACCTCGTAGACTGTTGCTTTTACGAATCTCAACAAGTTAATATTACTTCACTTTGAGACACAAACAAGTGAAAACTCAAAGAGTTGCAACAGCCCAACCCAACCTCATTCATTATTACTTTCAAAAAGAGCAAGTCCCAACTTTGGAAATTTAGAGAGAAAAATGGTCATATCTGATCCATAAGCTTCACTTTAACACAGCAACCAGTGCTCTTGATCTCCCAACTGCATTACTTTTGGATATAAATCTGTGCAAAGCAAGAGGAGGAAAAAGCACAGAATACCTGAAACATGAGTTGAAAGCTAAATGCTGTCTTCACACAGAGAAGATGCAGCAAAAAATGGCAAGGTTATAAGCTTTCATTTGTTAACTTTGCTTAGAAGTCAGTCAAGCTCTAGAATCAACACATCTATCAAGTTAGTGTATATAAGTGTTGTTAGAGACATCACTGAAACTAATTGACAAAGAGTGCAAAAACGCGCTTCAGTTGTTAATAAAGTAACTGACCTTTAGTTTTGTCAGGATCTGCAGCTATGTCAGTGAAATTGGGACATAAAGTTTCAGGGTACTGGGGGATGCTGTTCATGTCTCTGCTGAATGAAAAGAAAATTTAATATCCTAAGTCTAGACATTGTTATATTTCATAATACAAAGTATGCAAAGGACATACACAGAGATATAAAAAATACTCTGATGAACATCATGATTGCTACTGCTTTCCCACTCTTTCTTGATTTTTCTCATTTTGAACTAACCACTGTGCAATTTTTTGTTGGTTTTTTTTCAATTGAAAGCCAGCTACTTGTTACACATGCAGAACAAAAATTAATACATCTTAATGACCCCACTTTTATTATCAAGTATTAACCCATTGTGAACTAATTCAACAGCTCTTCTCTGAAATTAGAAAACAAGCTACAGATCATGAGATGAGTAGGATCTCTCATAATGTGTCATTGCTCCCAACAACTTTCAGGGAAGTTTACTTTTACGAGCATGAAGACACGTAGGCACGCATGAACATCAACTTCATATTCATTGAATCTCAAAGAAACTAGTCAATATGAATAGAAAAGGAACATTTTCAAGCACTAGAATCCCAGAGGGAAAAGATTAAATTACTTCTGCTAGGGAAATCAGAGAATCATGAATGAGAGGTGAAATGAGAGTAAGAATTGGAGATGCTATCTCTGCTACAGTAAGGTGGCAGAAAGGAATGTAGGGGAGGGGGAAATCAATTTTCATGCTGTATAACCTAGGAGAACATTATTCCCATTAAAAGAATAACATCAACTTGAAAGTCTCACTCCCATCTTTTTTTTTTTTAATAACCATTATTACTTTAATATAACTAAGCGGTAATGGAAATGTGGTAAGTTGCTAAAATCTGGAAGAAATGAGAGGGAAAAAACAATTTCCTTTTTCCCTGATTTTATTTTACATTTGGAAACATTTATCATGTTTCCCCAGTATAACCTGCTTTGCACATAGCTTTTCATTTACTGAAGAAGATTATTCTTCTTCCAACTACTAAGTACAATGAGATGATCACAAAAAATGACAAGACAACACATAGGTATAATTTATCAAACTGAGACAAGATTTCAAGTTGGTGGCGTTCCTTTAATGTCTTACAGGTGTAGATTCAAATTTTTTACCTGGTATTGCAGATGTTATGAGATAGATTTAAAGTGATAGGAGTTTCAGATGGAAAATCATTTTGTGAAATATTCTCTCCTAAAGAAAAGAATGACTGTGAAAATCAAATATCCTAAAAAAATAAGTATGCACAGAATATACATACACACAGAATCATCAATTGTGTTAATCATTTTTTCTCTTAGACTACAGTATCAGTAACTGCATTAATTTAAAAGGGTGCTATCTATGTCCACATGGTCTTAAATGTATTTTATAACTTCTAAGTGATCCCACACTCTTAATGGAGAAGATTCTTGGTACTACCAAATTAACTGTGAATTTGAAATGACTTATTTTCTTTTTTTAAGAGATATTACAATTTGAACAAACAGAAAAGTCGAGTACACACTATTCTTTATCTATTTGATCGCAGGTTCAGCTACACCACCTACTATCTTTCGGTAATGTAAAGTTTTATACATGCTCAAATACACACGTAAGTAAATGCATATTTTTAAATTATTCAAAACAACTTTTTTCAGGTACTCAAAGCTGAGTTTACTTGTGTCACTTCAGCACCTTATTTGAAATTTCCTTCTAGTGCTACATTAATCTGGATAGTGATGACAGTGACAGGGTTTAGGCTTTCAACTGTCTTAATGATATGTAAAAAGCTGCAGTAATGAACCACAACTTCTCGTATTAGTCAAGTGGCTCAGGTCTCCTGGTTACTTGTGCCTCGAATACAGCTATCCAATCCCAGCATCCTCAGATCTGAACCACTTTCATGCATTCCTCACTTGTGGATTTTTTTAAATAGCTATAACATTTTTAAGATAACAATGTGATGCAACATAAATTCAAAGGCAGAAGTTGCTTTGACTAATGACTCAGTTCTTCCCCCTTTCCATGAAAACTAATTGTGCAGCTTCCTCAGTGAAGAGGAAACAACACTTTCTCTGTGGCCTGACAGCTCACATTCATCTCCATAAAACTTGTGGTACTTTTTTCTCAAGTACCAATTTCTTGAAATCTCTCCTCGTGTTTCTGAGAGGTGCGCTATAAAAGGCAAGTTACATGCCCCATGCCACAGTACCCCTCTCCACCCAGAAGGAAGGCTGAAACTGCCCACTGCTGTGCAGAAGTGATATTTGCAGAACTTACTGGATGGAAGAAAATGCCTGGCAGTAATCATGGGCTTTTTATCTCCGTCTGAACTGCTGGTACTGCTCCAACTACCCCAGCTCCCACGACTGGCACGAACGCTTCCCGATGAACTTCCACAATCTGAGCTTGAATCAGAACAAAACTTCTCCAAACACTTCTTTTTGGGCCGTTGATAAAAGCTTTCTAGAGAAGTTGCAATTAAAAAAAAAAAAACCCCAAAACAAAAGTCCTTCAGCTGAAGATTCAGTGAAAAGATATCTGAAACATGACTTTTGAAGGATTCTCTGAATTCACTGGTAATAGGACAAAAAATAGTATTTGCTGATAGCCTCAAGATAAAAACACCAGCCCCTACACGAGGAGCTTATAACCTAAATGACATCCCCAGTACAATGAATGCAAGCGAGGATACAGCGCACTTAAACATAATAGTTCAAAACACAAAGCCGATGCTGTTCTTTGAAATATCTAGTTAATATTTTAAACATGAAACATATCCTGACTGTAGGAACATGCATACTAAAAGGAAGTGACAAATGTTGCAAGTAAGGAATACCTAGATTCTCCTTTCTTATTAGCTCATCAGAGAGGCAAAAGACAATCCTGTAAACACTGACACCTTCTTCAGTCCTCTTCCCAAAAGCCATGGAAATGAGCTGATGAAAATCCCGACAGAAAGGCAGGAAGCAGGTACCTAAGCTAGCGGTGGTTTTTAAATACGACCTGCCTATTCTAAAGGTGGCCTTTGCAATACAACTGCTTCAGTTAATACCAGCTTTAATTTGAACACACAAGCAGACTGTCAGTCCTTCCTCCAGGACTAACGGATTATGGCTTCAGACTGATTCATTTGCACTACCAACCAACCCTATGGAGAAATCATGAGGAGCCCTTCAGAGGTGAGCAGGTATTGTTTCAGGCACTGCTGCCTGTGTCAGGGCTCGAAAGGGAGGGAAGCACAAGCCCCTCCAGCAAGGAATATAGCCGTACTGCCACAAAACCCACATTACGTTTCTTCCCCACTGAAGACAATTAAGATTGCGTACCTGTTTCTCCCTGTATAGACAAGCTCCCAGCTTTTTGGTCTGCTTTACAACTTTCGCTGTTACCCGAAGGACACCAGGATCTTATTCCAATATTCGCTCTCAGATCCGGCCTTTCAAATTCACTGCACATATGCTTCACCTCGCTCTGCTCAGGGACCCTAATACAACCACACCCAAAGAAACACGTTTGCATTTTATGTCTCAGCTGCATTTTTCCTTTTCAGGCATTAAACACTTCAACTCACATGGCTATGGAGGCAGGATGCGGGGCAAGGAATAGGTTTAGGAGTTCTATTCCTGAACTTTACAGAAACAAACCAAAAAAAAACCCCACCTTCTCCAAAATGCAATCTCCCACCACACAGACTACTGCTTCTCAGGCGGAGGAGCAAAACAGCATGTGCATGGTTAACTCCATTTTTTAATGCACTTGCAGAAGGCCATCACGTTACAGTTGTGAGTACAGTCAAACACTGTACAAATATCTAGATACACAGAAAAATGTGCCCTATGTCTACTTCACTGGCATAATTATAATTAGAATAAAACCATCATCTGAAGTAATCTTGAGTTTTTGCTAGTAAAACTGAAATATCTGGATCCAATATTGTAATCGGAAAGCGTTAAGGGAAAATGAATAAAATCCAGTCAAGTTTCTACAGGAAGGAAATGGTTACGTGTTAACTCAGAAAGTAGCAACTCCTGAATCAGTTCAAGGAACAGACACCAAATTCCAGTCTTTCACGTCCATTTTTTAAACTTTCCTACCTATGAAGGTGTGCATCCTGCAAAGATTTACACACATGCTGACTTCCCACACAATGAATAGTAATTTGTTTATAATGAGTTATAACAGCCCCTTCAGATTTACAATCTCCTTGTTAAGTCCACTGACCTCAACAGGACCACTCGCAATAAAAATTAAGTCTGTGAAGGCTTTGTAGGATTGTGACCTTAATACAAAGGGCTGGGGGAGGGGAAGGAGGAGGATTTTCTCGTACGTGTTTCTATTCTAGCAGCACTTTGTAATTGGTATTTTTTAACAACAATCTAAGTAAGTTTAAAACATATGAAGAAATAATTAAGAGTAGTTTACAGCTGACTTTAGAAATACATTTACACAAACCTCAGGGTGTGAAAAATACGTAACTTCCCAAGGTGCTCTCAATATTCTTTTGAGCCTAGTGCTGCTCTAATCTTTTTAATCATCACGGCAAAAATGCAAACCACCATCTCTTGTACTTATTTCTCTTCCTCTTCCAAAACTTCTAGTAGAAAACATACCCTCAGTCACTCAATACAGCAGAAGATTCTCCTGAAGGTGGAAACACTTCCACAGTTTTGTTTTCCTTTTTTCACTGAAGAGAATACATGACTGGATTTTACCCACAGAATACACAAAGGAAAGGAAGCTAACCCCCCAAACTTCAGAGACAGTAAATTCCATACCAGAACTGAGAGCCATCACTGCTATGCAGAATGGAGTGTGTCTATATACATGCAGATCTATAAATTTTTTTTTCCTAGTTATACTTAGTATTGCACATTCTTAAAATTAAAGGCTCAGGCCAGGATTAAAGTGTGTTTATTTAAATAGATAAAGCAACCCTGCCTAATGTATTACCCAAAACCTGCGGAAACATTACAGCAACTCCGGATTTCTTCATGAGTTGTTGAGGCCATACATACCTTGTAGATATATTAATGTTCTTCTTCTTATTTTTCCTAGATGTTCTATTTCTATTCCAATTCATATTTGGTACATTTCCTTCCTTCTTCTCCTGAGGTTTTTTCTTTCGATACGCATCTTCTTGCTAAAGGTAAAAATATGAGCTGAGACAATACATACATTATAAAATGAAGTTATTAACTCAGTAAATGAACTCCATTGGATCCTTCTAGCTAAATTTCTCTGCTGGATGAAACAACTTGACCCAAATGCATAGTTACTTCATGATTTAGTGCTTTTCCAGAGCACATCCTCTTTCCAGCACCATTGATTTGACCAGCCTTTCCAAGACTCTGTCCTTCAAGACATCAACAGATGACAGAGAGAAGTTTTTTAATTCCCAGTGTTAGCATTTTGCCCCTCACAGCATCTAGCTCTGACTTCCAGGAATATAAAAAAATAAGGGGAGAAAAAGGAAAGCAGTCAATAAAATTCCCAATGTGCTAAAAACAAAAAACATCTGCCAGATTTATGATCCGTTGTGTGCAAGTTCAGCAGCAATAAATCCTCCCTTTCCTCAGCAGCTGGGGGGGGTGGGTGGGGGGAGGTATTCATTTGAGTTACAACTGAGGAAATTATGGGGTGAGTTAACCAACAAATAATAGTCATTTTAAAAAATGCAAGAAACAAACCGAGCATGATCAGAAGGAAAGAAGTTTGTAACAACCGTTCCCAAAACAAGACTAGGCTCTGGTTTTTTCTGATACATATTCCCCAAGCATGGCAAGCAATGCCTCCCTACACGTTTTTGCCATGGGATTCCTATCCAGTATACAGGACACAAACGTAATCCAAACTCTTAGGTTTACTAATTATCTGATCGAGTTCCTAAAGTGTTTTACGCTGCCGGCAACAAAGGCACAGTCTGCTGTGTTTATTGCGCTCAGAAACCAGGGGTGAAAAATGGCCCTTCTCAGCAGCTTCCCAATCTGTTAAGGGGCTTCTGCCTGCAGTATTCTCAAATGCAAACCTCTGATGCAAAGCCGTGTATTCGGAGATCAGGTCTGCAAATGAAGGCTGATATGCCCATGTAGGACACCTCTCTTCCAGAGCATGTTCCCACGTCATTACTGTGGCTGACAGCTGGCATTAGAGTCTAGTATGTTTGTGCCTGCTCTGACAATATATCCCTGGTTGTGATACAGCCAATGTTTTAATTTTTACCCAAACTGTCTATAAAGCAGCATTAATATGCAATGGATGTGGGACAGCACATCTGCATACTTCCTCATTCAACTGATTTACAGTGTTTCAGACCTGTGACTGTATGTAACAATCTCTACATACACATACATACCTGTATATGTATATTTATATAAATAAACAACAAAAACATCATTTTAAGTTTGAAAAGCAGAAAGATCGCAATACAAACCTCAGAAGAAGTAACCTCCTCTTTTCCGCAGCATGGAGTCTCTTCCTTAGGTCCTTTATTAATCTTTTTCTCTGTGGAAGGCTTTAGGTTGATCTGCTTTTTTAATGTCTCACAGTTTTCTGCTTCATTCCTGAGAGGCACTTGCTGGCTATTCCCTAAAAATGAACAGTAACACCAGTTTACTTGAGAAGGGAATAGGCTCCCAATCATAACCACAATACCTTCTACTTTTCCTTAACAGATCTGTGTTGCCTTCCAAAACACACGGAGACTAACCTCTAGGCAGCTGCTGCTGAAAATTCCAAACCCAAAAGCTACTGCTGTATGCAAATTCTTATAGCAGTTGCAAAAAGTAGCTCATGCTCATGGGCACACCACTTCTAGCACACGCTTAAGTTACCCAAGTCCTGCTCCCCCCATCTGAATTAAGAGCTACCTGGATCCCACCCACGGGTCTGTTAGGTAGAATCTCAAGCCAGAGAATACTGAACTAAAAATCAAATGGAAAAAAACCCTGCAAGATGGGTGGAGAAGAGACTTTCAAAAATGGGTAGATCAAAATAAGGACAGCCATTACTTGGTACTTTATGTCTCTGAAGTGGCCCCTGCATTCACTTGAAAAAAAAAGGGAAGACATCCTTTCTTTAGGACAGGTTCCGTGTTAAAAATTAATTTTCTTGGGAGACTTGTGAGGAAGAAGAATAATTCTTGTGAAACAAAATCCAAGAAGATGAAGAAAATGAGAGGAAGCCAGCCTTAACAACTAGCTGACTTGCCCAGTTGAGTCACAGCTCTCCACCTAGTCCCTGCCAATGCTGGACAGGACAGATTAACTTCAGCTCTGACCAGTTCCAGGTATCTCAGGTATCTGCAATACATCCACAGTGACCTGCAACTGAACTCTGGGCAGCTCTGCATGAGAAATCCCATCACTTATTGCATTGAACTGGTCTTCTCAAATGGGAAAGGCACACACAAACGTTTTTATGGCTTCCTACCTACCAATCAACTGCAACACCCTAGCTCTGAGTCAGCCACTCTCTCCCCTCTGGAGCAGGCAGTCACGACGACTGCAAAAGAAGCCCTCGTTAGTGACACGCATAAGACACCAGGCAAGGGAGGCTGCCAGAGCTCTAAAACACATTCCATTGCTCTCCAGCATACAAACATGCAAGTACCTGAGGTCTTGAAGACTTGCAGTTTGCACAAAACCAGGTGTGTAACTATCATCAAGATGCAAACACTACAACATGGTACTTTTTAGACTTCATTTATCCCACCAGACTTCTTCAAACACAGAAACACTTGTATCTCTGACAGGACGGAAAACCCTAACTGCTAATAGACAACACGGGAGTGCTTTACCACTGAATACAAGGAACGGCCACCGCTCCTGAAACACTCTCTCAAGGTGGAAGTTTTGTCACTGACAATAAGACTAGCATCGCCCAATATATACAGTCATGTATAACCATGATTTCCACAGCTGGTACTCATAGCTACTTTCCTGTGCACGTAAATACAGTTAAGACATAATCACTGATTTATTTCTTTTCCCCCATCTGATTTTCTAATTCAAAGCAAAGATCGAGCAACACTCTGCAGTTCAGGAGCACATGAAGAATGTCCAAGTACTTTCTAAGTATGAGTGAAATTATCCTGTTTCCACCTGAAACAGCACACCTGTACTCCCTATATCTCATGGATAACGATGCAGTGGGAAGCAACAGGCCCAAGGTAACAACCACACACCACAGCAGGGCCTGAAATCCCTCTGTGATGTCTCACTCACTAAATAAACTCTGCCACAGCTACAGCAAATGGCAGTCTTCAGCATTCAACTACTTTGCCGAGTGCCTAAGTAAAACCAAGCTTCCAGAGGACACACTTTCCTACCCTGCTCTTGATTTCCCCAGGTGCTCTTGGGCTGCTATTAACATTTGGAGTTGTGAAGCTAAGAGGTAAGACTTCCCAGGCAGCTTAGTTTCCACAATAAAATAAAATAAAAAAAACCCGAAAAAACCCCACGAACACCAAGATAACAAATACAGCTATGCAGATAAGAGAAATGTTGATCTGCAGATTCTTACAAAATATAATTTCGTAATACTCTGATGTCAACTTTTGTTATTTCAGGTGGCTTTATCAAAGGAGTTCTGAATATCCAGTACTGAACACGCTTGTTTGGCGACTCTGAAAATCAGGCATCACACTTTCAGTGGACCTGAAAATCACAGACTGGGATGTTTCTGAACATTTGACAAGAGCAATTTCTGTCTTATAAGCAGATCCATGACATCAATTATTTTAACCTTTAAAAGGCTACAACACAAGCTTGAAAGCTGTAAACCCAGGCAAATTCATGATTTATGGAACAACTTCTAATGCAAGCTGTTTCCTCAGGAATGTATTAACACATAAGGCATAGTGAACAGATAAGAAATACCATACCTCCTTGTCCCATACAAAAGGAAAACTGATCACAGTGAACTCAACAAAAGATTTCACGCAATAATTTCAATTGACAGAAGCTAAAAAAAAAAAAATTACCACTATTTTTCCTAGAGATTTCTTGCAGTTCTGGCTGTTGCTGAGGTGAATTTCTGGACAAGTGACTTTCAGGTAGCTTCTTGGACATCTTCACAGGACAGAACTCCTGCTCTTTGAGCTCAACTAGATTTTCTGAAGTTTTAAGGTTAGTTTCCTTAGGAAACATACATGTTTGAAGATCTTCCTTCAGATCACACTCTGAAGAAGTATTTTTAATGAGAACTGTATTTTTCAGTGCACTTTCTTCTTTGCCCAGAAAGTTTTCTGGAAGAGTTAAATTCTTGTTAACATTTATGCCATTTGCATATTTTAGAGTTACCCAGTTTTCACTGACAACATCAGTGCAAATGTCCTCTTTTGGTGCTGAGATTTGGTTCTCCACGATCTGATTTTGTTTCTCATCAGTAGCTGCAATGGCACTGACAGCTGCTGTGTTTGGTTTCTGCTTACTGTAGTAAACTGAACATTTATGTTTCTTCTGAGAGTGGCTGTAGGTCGCAGGACTTCTCTTCGCTGCATTCTGACTTCGGCTGGAAGAAGCGCCTACAGACAGGAAGCCCTTCCCTTTACCTTTATCTGAGGAACTATAGGAATCCATAAATGTCTTGCAGCTTCCCCTGGAGAAAAAATGAATTATTTGAGATTTGTTTTTATCTACAAAGCTCTCGTGAATTGTTTTACCCGATATTTTTGTAAGAAAAGGGGGGCACATTCACAAGCCAGGAAACTGCGTTAGGTCTTCAATTTATCATACCAGCTAAGCACGTTCTGATTTCAGTGGGAGTTTTAAGTACGTGCTCAGACTTCAAACACACTTATATGCTTCAGTAAGTGCCCTACTGACCAACCAAGAGGGTCAGAGTTGAAGATCATCAATTTATTTCCCATTCTTTCCATGGCTGCCGAAGATGGTGTATCCTTCCATCATGCAATTTTTAGCCTACGTACTACTGACAATATACAAGATCAATAAACCCTTGAGTTCTTCTGTTTCTCTTTTGTGGAGATGAATATACACCACAACACTGAAAGCTCTCTGAAAGAGGTTACTTGGAACACTATCTCCTCTAAACTAGCCCACAGCAATATCAAAATACAAACAGACAGAAAGCTTCACTCCACAGTAAATAGGGTACACAAAAAGGCAATTCAAAAGGAGAAAGAAATGTTTTTACTTGTAGGAGTCAGAGCTGATTAAGTCAACAGAGTTGCTGTTCTGCTGTGGCGAAGAACTAGGATTTGGCCTCTGTCTTGATTTCATGAACTCTGCTAGAATATACTGGGCTTGCTGGAAGGCTATCAGGATCACTCCGAGCAGGGACAAACTGCCAAAGAAAACAACAGATACTGGTGTCCACAATTTTCAGGAGTATTCAGAGAAAGAGTTAAAAAGCTTATAAACAAGATGCACTTTCCAAATATTTTGTTAGTCAATTCTAAGAAAGAAGACAGACAAGAAAATTCAAAACATAAATAACAAAAATAAATAACAGTTGTAACAAAGAAAACATCTAACAAATTCTAAAAACGCTAATACTTGATTTGAAAATCAGTTAGAAGCCTCACTACAACACAATGGTTGTGTGTGTATTTATATATCATATATAAAAATATATATATGTGTTTATATATATAAATATATCATAGTATGATACTTAACAGTCTTCTGAGTACCGTTTATTCAATCATGATAGTTATGTTATTATTTTGATATTTATTTAATACTGTCTCTTCCTAGAGAAAATGCTGGCATAAAATGGGCTACAAATGCCACCATACTTCTGAACTAAAACTGAATCTGCAAAATATCCTCTCTTTCCCTCTGGTGTATTAATTGCACAGAATATAAATTGATCATAACAAAAATCTTTGTAATTCATCAAAACCACTTTCTCAATCACGCAGTATAAGTTTTGTCAGCAGGAAAACTGAATGAGAAATTCCTGATTTTTCGGATGCCTGTACTCTCCTTCTGTTGCATCTAGAACCATGCAATATGGTCACTATTGTTGCTTCATTTGTGCTCTGACTGTTTTCAGTGTCAAAAGCAAATGAAGCACAGTGTGCATCGGAATCTTAGGTATGCACCGGCACATATACGTATGTCACCATGACATTCACATTCACTGCTTTTTAGTACTGATCACAGAAGTTCAGGATCGGTGTGATGAAAGCACTGCATATCATCTATGACAAACACAACATTCAGTTCACACTACACAGTGTCAAAGGTTAATAAAGGAAGACAAAAAAAGAATACGCGTAGGAGCGGAACCCTTAATAGTTGTACAAGGGTACAGACTTCTTAAAAGCAGTTCACCATGTGCAACCAATGACTCTGCTAACACAAACCAAATCATCTTTCTGCGGCAGCCTGTTTAGCAGCGTGCCTAGCAAAAGCTAACAATAAACACGAATCATTTTAAGAAGTGAAAGGAGGAAAGAAGCAGAGGAAAAGCAGGTCTTCGCTTGATTGTCTGAATTTTTATATATAAAATTAATGTTAATTTTCCAAAAATACTTAAAGATAATTTACCCGTCTGCTTGATTCTATCTGAGACACATAAATCTCTACAGTAAGGGGAGTAAGTTTCTTGCAAGGGAAGTATCCACTGGGTATTCCTGTGGGGGTATCCTAGTCCTTTTTCTTTGCAGCCTTAACATGGAAGTTTATCAGGAGAAGCAGCAAGAAATGCTTGACAACTCCATCACCAGCTACTGTTCCACACCTAAGCTGTCATAGCAAGCTGGCAGGACTCTAATGAGATATACGCAGTAGAGACTTAGGCTCTATCACCTCTAAAAATTTAACACAAGCCATAAGCGCTTATTGAGCTTTCACTTGCAGGTCCCTTTCAGACTGCTGCAGGGGCCCTGAAAGTATTACCTTACGAAAAGGACAGTGAGCCTCCAGAAAGACTCTTCCCAGCTGGGTCCTGGCACTACATCTGCACACAGAGGTAACAGATGGTGAGGAAGTGTCACGTTGAGCGTGAAGTGGAACTCCAAATCAGCAGCCGTCACCAGTGTAAGCTCCCGGATTACCCACGAAGATGTAAAGTCAGGAGTGAATCTGTTAGGAAAAGCAGACAGCGCTCCTGTTACTTCTCCATTGTTGGGCTGAATTCCATTTTCTGAAGTCACACTGATACAAAAATATACAAAATAACTTCTGATTTAATAATATAAAAAAAGACAATGAAATAAGTGACCGCTGTCTGCTTAAGACTATGCAGATGGCATTAGCACCCAACAGAGGTAAGACTTTGAGGTCATCTTTAAGCATTAAAATATGTGTCTTCATTGCGACTCTTCACAATACTCTCATTACTGTGACTTGTTTTCCTTTTCTCAAGGAGGTGCACATGATCAACCAATGCTAAGCAAAACGGTCTTTACAAAACCAGTTGTCAAGTGTACACGCATCATTTCGGAAAGGGCCAGGTACTAGGTTAAGTCTAGAACAAGGCTGGAAAGATAAGGAAAGCAGAAGAAAACATCAGATTTGTCTCTTCCACTTATTTCCCTGGCCCATACCATTACTGTATTTGACTGCCATGGGTACTGCTACAAGGTATGACTTGCCTTTCTGATCAGCAGAGGTGACACTTCTTGTATATGAAACTGCAGTTACTGTAATACAGCAATATTAACTCTACTGATGTTTAAGTCATGACTTTCACTCAACACGATTTAAAATTGAATCAGTTTTAGACTATGTGCCATGTTAGAAAAACATGACTAGATTGTAGTCAGCCTACTTGGAACAAGCTAGAGAGTAACAAGCAAATAAAAAAAAAGCCAGTCTCTAAGTATTTCTTACTCTTTTACTGTGACAACTCTTTCGCTTTATTACTTGATAATGCACTGATAAAAGCATGTATGCTGCTTTTTAAAAATAATGGAGTCTTCTAAAGAAACATTATTGTATTATCAATTTGTTAGTATTAACCTCACGGAAAAGGGAAAATGCTTATGAAATTTATATTCAAAGCTCACCAAATTTTGTGTGCGAGTGTTATTGGAGTGTCTGTTACTGAAAGCAATTATTTCAATTTTCCACTTAAGCTAATTTGTCAGCAAATTTGCCAGTGCTTACACAATGCTGATCTCTCGTGATGAGTTCTGAGCCAAGAAAAATTCCTGACAGTCTAACACTTCAAATCCATATCCTTGGCAACTGTAACCATTGATTTTCATTGACGAAATTGTTATAGGAAGAGGCCCAATGTTCTCTACTTTGAAGTTCTTCGTAATGGATAGAATTTGCTTGCTGTCTTTCAGTTCTGAAACAAAAAAAACCAAAAATTATCTTCTTATGTTTATAAATAAATTGCTATTTCACTTTCAATACAATAAAAAATTCAGAAGTGACCAACATTTTAATAGAGACACTTTTGCAGTAGTGAATTTCTAGAATTTGCAACTATCCTCAGTGTTGTGAGAAAACGGAATCTACACCTCTCACGACCAAACTCTTCAGCTTTTTCTATTTTACATTCTGTTTACTTAACGTTACTGTACCACATCAGTACCACTACGGAGTAATACAGCCAGCTACAAAATCAGAGACCTGCTTCTTCTTACTCACGTCGTCTGCAGTCCATTAGTGTAGCTTCTGGCACCTTGAATCGAAGAGATCCTCCTGCACCAGGTAGTCTTCCCCCTACTTTAAGCAATTCTCTGGCTCCAAAGCCTTCTACATTGACCACATCCAGAACAGTCAAGTTGTTTCTGCCATAATATAAAAATGAAGCAATCAGCCACTAAAACACAAATGAAGTTCCCAAATTCATGGCTTTGCTATCTAGGTGCCAATCCAAGAAAACAGTGTTTCCGTAACAGAATCACTGGCCACACCTGGATACATTTCCCCTAAATACTGACAGAATCACTTCAGGAACAGTCACCAGTGAGATCACACAGAGAAGGAACAAGCCCTGCAACCACTGCCAACGGCTAACAACAGTGCCGCCTAGTAAAAATGGTTGCTTCTTCCATAAACTCTCTTTTCCTCCAGAGCTAACCCATGTGTGGCTGCGCATTAGACTCACTGGATACTTAAATCTTACCATGGTGGAGTTAAGAAAATAGCAAAGCCACCTAGGGTATTGCTCTCTTCACTCAAAATTGCCTCAGTACATTCATTTGTGTTTTATAACCCACTGACCACATATCAAGAAGAAAAGGCTGTTTTGTTAATGACTGAGACATAAGGCACAAAGACCCTTTAAGCAATTTTTATTAAACTGAAGGTATTCTGACTTTCAAATTTTGACCATTTTTCTTTAGTCAAAGTGGTCAATTTTTCTTTTGGCAAATTCATTTTTACATTGAGCTGTTTGATTCTCACTGAAACTTGGCTTACCTGATTAAAATAAGGGAAGCTACTCTTTTGTAGTCAACCGGTGTAAAAATTACACCAACTTTTCTGGTTTCCAGTGGCTGCAAACTTAACCAAAGCAGCTCAGAACTGCATTTCTTGTTGATGAGATCCTCTTGACGTGCATTCTATTAAACAAAAATGCACTTCTTATTCACAGAAAACATGTGTGTTTAAACATCTCAATAAAAAAAAGCACTACATCTTTACTTAGCACCACGTAAGATATTTTTGGCAAGGTGCAATAACTGCTAACTTGTTATACAAAAGTCTTTCAATTTGACAACATAAAACATCAGATAAGGTTGTTTATTTGAGCAAAAGTTCATATTACTGCACTTATTATGAGGAATGTATTACTTCATTTTTTAAAACAGCTTTTATTTGCTCAGATGGAAAAGAAATTATATACTGTATTTCATATTCAAGGAATCCTGAAACACTTCACAACACAATGAGCAATGACAGTATACTGACTGCACAGGGAAATATGGCAACCATTATACCCTCAGCGTAAGACTTGAAACTTGATTTGCGAAAGGGACTGTTGGCAAATATGTTGATCATTTGAGTGACTAGAAACAAGCCAAAGTGAACTCCCTACCATATTAATTGACAAGCAGAATTACCAGAAGTTCACAGAGTCTGAAAATAACATAATTTTTTAATATATATATATATACTGCTGTTTATTCTTTTTCCCATTATCAAAATGAAAATAGTCCTAAAACCACCTATTCCAGCACTGGAGGTCTCCTCTTAGAAAGAAGTGATCAGATACCTAGCGCAGTCTAAACAATCATAAACATTACAAAATGGGCTCTTGCTTGGTTGTTTTTCAATTCATGGCTGTGGTACTAATGGCTTTTCTGATCTTTTCCAGTCCAAACTGTCTTTATTCTTAGCCTATTTTATGAAAAAAGAACATGCAAAAAAGTTTCAGAACCTCCATTTAATGGTCAATATTTATTAAAAGCAAACCACATGGTGGCATTTGCAAACTTCACCCTGTCACTCCCTACAAACAACAATACACACGCATGCAAATATGAGCCTAACAATTCATTACACATGAATATAAAGTGACTGGGGAAATTATGACAAGTTCAAAAATGTAAATATTAACAACTAGTGATTTGGTTAACAAGCCAAGATCCACCTCATATGTGCTGAATAACTATCTAACCATATATGTAACCCCTAGCTCTTCAAGTTTCTAATGAGAAACAGATATTACACACACTGATGTAACAATCTACCACTATTTTTCCATTTGGTCAAGAGTATAGTGTTTGGGACTGTAGAAACTCAGACCTACCCATGTACTAGTGGAACTACCTTCTCTTCTTCTGTGCCTACAGGCTGGGATTTATGAACTGCTGCCTCCTCTCTTTTACAGTAACTCTTACAAGTGTTGCCAGAAAGCAAAGGTCAGCTTTGATTAATGTAGCAAACATAGTCTTTTCTTCTTATAGACCTAATCTTTCATTAAGGTCTTAAAGCATATATGCAGAAACATGTATCTCCATAGGACCTTAAAGATGTGGTTGTGGTTGCAGCATGCCCAAACAGCAGGAAAAACATGTCAATTCCAGGGTTTTGAACAAACTAGAAGCCTAAGAAGAAATACTCCAGGTACCCTGGACAGTACTCAGGTCATCAGAATATGCCAACATCCCTGATAGAGCATCTTCTCTATTTCTGTTGTCTGTGACACAACATGTCAGGGTATAACCAGAGCTCAGCACTGGCGTGACACAGTCAACTGTTATGACACTTGTGTTAAAAATGAGGCAATGGGAACCAGAGGGAGCCCTGACATTCCAACCTGAATCTGGGAGTTACAATGAGACTGAGGTGAAGTGTAGAAATCCAGCCTTCTTCTCCCTTGAACAATCAGACAGTATTTCCCTCCACTGAAAAGATTACCAGCTAGCTTCTGACATCACTGACTCAAAAGCCTGCCACTTCCTGGTCAACCTGGGGCTAAATCTAAGTCCCAACAGAGAATGCAAACACTGGCCTACTCGACACATACACACACGCATGCAGGCATGCACATACTCTCTCCCTATAGTTCTTTTTAAAACAGATTCAAACTTTGAAAAAAAATTAACTGCAAAGATACATGCCTGACAGAGAATCAAGAAAACACTATTAAATTGCTTTAAATAGCATTTGGAAACAACTCAGATGTAGCGTAGCCAGAAAAAAGCTTTTTTTAGTGTGTCAGACCACTTCTATCAACATGAGCCATCTTACCCTCTGAGAACATTCATCCATGAGCCTGAATTCAGTGGTTGTGAAATTAATATCTTGCATATTTATACCAAACCTGAAGAAACCAAAACAAAAAGTTACGCACTTCAAACCTAGTCTGTCAGAGCTACATTGACTAATTTTTACATGCTGGCATTTATTCTTACATAAAGACTCCTTTTACAACTGCATTTTGGCAGATACGAAATACGGTGGAAATGTGGGTCTGCATTTTAACAGAATACACTACAAATCAGTTTTATATGGATTCCACACATTTGGAAAACAGACAAATGGCTGGGCATTTTAGAGCTCTCAGCATAGAATATCGCCAAAGATCACAATCAAGAAATACAATTTCTAACCCACACAAACACAAATGCCCACGTAACTGTTAAATAATCATTATCAAATCTCATTAACTTATTCAAATATCCCTCTTTCTGCTCATGATTTGTTTGGGACAAATTCCTATTTTCTTTCACATACTTTGCAAATTGAATTAACTTACAGCAATTGATTATTTACCTGAGTGCAAATTATAAGCATTTGACATTAAGGTATTAAAAGCAGACATAAGAAAACCAATAGGTGAAATTTAGATTACAGGGGACTAATGGACCTCCAGCCACTCGGAGGAAATTCACTTGTCACAACTTTCTATCACATTAGCTTAAAAAAAACCCAGTTTTTGGATGCCATTTCTGATAAACCTGGATGATCTGCAGAAACAAAAGTGTGCAAGTACAGAGGAAATGTAATTTCAAACCACTAGAAGGAGTCTATGTGGAAATCATATTTAGTACACAAATAGATGTAGCTATTAACGTGCATATATATTTATACACACGCACATGTATATTTATATGCACATACACATATGTATGTAAAGATATGAGGTTAAGGAAGCAATTACTCCACAGATTTGGACCCCAAACGAGCACGTTACACTTAAGCACGAGTAGTCCCATGGGCTCCAACCAAGCAAATAGACCTATAAACTACACAGTTTTTCAAAGTTAAGTGTGCAGCCAGGGCTTATGCTGTTGAACTTCAGCCCACATCACCATGCCCCTTCAATACTGTTCATCTAACTCTTATCTAAATTTCTCATTAGATCTTCTCAGTTCTGAAACAGAAAGTTCAAAACAATGTAGAAACATTTGCTTAGCTGGCCCTAAACATTGACGGTGGGGTTCCTGGCTCTGGACCTGAATTTTTCTTTCTGGCTCCTACTTCTTCTTCAACCAGGGTTTTGGCCTAAGAGGAAAACTTTTGCTGGTGGAAAGGTTCAGTTATCTTCCTCCTCACTGGTCAGTCTACAGATGCTGTATACTTCCCAACCAGCCTTGCAGGGAGATGCACATCCCCAATTCTGCAAGTTGTTCCCCTCATCTGGGCAGCTTGCACAAGCTTGCACTAAGCCTCAGATCTTAAAAGATGAGCAATTATAGTTAAAAGCTAATAGACAAACTTGCTGAAAACATGCTCAATTTGGTTTTATCAATGATCAGGTACACTACAAAGTCATACATCATATAGGAAGCTGTTCTGAACATGACTGTATCTTTGAAAATGGGTCAGAACATTGTCCCCAAGTTACATTTTGAAAAATTAAAAACAAAGAAACAATAAGCAACAATCATAAGGTGTGGCAAACAGATCTTTTAAAAGGGAAAACAGTATGCTGAGATAGTTATACTCATTACCATTTGTTGAGCAGATTCAGTGAAGCTTGGGGATCAGGGTAGTGAGAAAGAGGCAAAAGCTGCAGTGTAACTGGGAAGGATGATGGGTTTCTTAGTATAAAATATTTTACCTAAATAGTTAGAAGGGGAAAAGAAAAAGTTAAGAACTACGTACTTGAGAACTGGAAGGTAGAACAGTTCAGCACTGGTAACATGACTTGCATTTTCAAGGGACTTCAACCTGGCTTTTGTCTTAATGCTATATACTCATATGTGCACAAAACTGCATGGAACAGCAGGACATGTCACCACAATGTCATCATTTTCAGAAACAGCTACGAGGGCACGAAGAACCACAGGTGCAAAAATACAGACCTCTCCCAGGCCCCAAATAACCCTTTCATTTGGATTTTGAGTTACACAGGCAGACAAGAACAAAGGTCTTCCATAGAAGAAGGTGAAGTTAGTGAGGTGCCACCCCTTCTTACAGAAGTCTAGATGCAAGCAGTTTATACACATTACTATAATGACTGACAACTAAATGGCACAAATGGAATATTAAGGAAATTCACAATACGTGCATATGAAAACTATCTCCATATAACAGGTCCTGGCCCAGGCTAGGTTAGTAGTGACCTAAATCTGACCAACAAGAAAGAAAGAACCATCAGTGTGGTTGGAAAAGATACATTGCTCTGCTGATCTCTCAAGTGTTTTACCTCTTGCAAACATTTTACACATTTCTGCAACGTAAGGCACTGGCATGAGGAAGGCCAGCCTATAACCACATGACAGTACATCCTATCCCTAGTCCCTTGTTCAATTATTTTACCACAAGCATGTAACTTCTACAATGATGCAAGGAAAGGTTTAACAACTGTGAACAATTGTTGGTTAAAACCTACACTGCTTTACTCCTCTCCTTGTATTAAAATATTACAGCTACATAGCTAGAGAACTTACCAAAGACCCAAAGGGATACAAATCTGGTGTCTTAAATAAGACTTCAAAACACTGATCTACAAGCAGTATGAAAATGCTAAGCGTCACCAAATAGTAACCACAGACTTTGTTAAGATAAACATACACCAACTCAGAAAAAGCGTAACAACCACCATCCTCACCATACTACTTTTAACTGCTGTGGCACTGAAGTTGAGCGTAAGGTCAGGCTCTGTAGTCAACCGTGGCAAGAAAAAGGCAAAGGACTCCTCTTTGGGTTTCTTCTGGTGAATAAAACGAGCCAATCCTAAAATACTTCTCCTGCTTCATTGAAAAAAAAAAAAAAGTTTTATTAATTTTCTTTTTTTTTTCTTTCAAACAAAGAATAAAAAACCTGACGATTTGCCAGAACCTATAATTACATCAAGTAATTTTTCCTTGAAAATGTTTCTCTCAAAATAAAGCCCATAAAGCTGTAACCTAGTAGTAGAGAGTCAGTGTAACTTATGTGCATCCCTTCAGTCTCCACTTTTCTACCTGCAACACAACTGTGGTTTTCACAGATCTACCTCCTTATTCTGGAAAGGGTCAGGTCTGATGTCACTGATGCATCGCCTCTACAAGAATTGCTCAGTCACAGTGACTGCTTCCTTCCCAGTGTCCCCAGTATGCAGTATCCATTAGCACAGGGACTAAAAGCCTTAACAGCTATTCAAAGATCCTGATCCTGAAAAGACTGCTATGCGACCTGTTGATGAAAGGCTCGTGCAACTCCATAAAAGATCTGGTAAAACATGCTTCGGCTGCTTTCACACTGGGTAGCTGTGGTGGGGTTATTGTAGTCAGAACATTATTTACATTCTAAAGTTCAGGCATCTGGAACATTTACTTATGGCTGGCAGTGCCTTGAAATGGAAGCTGGGGGTGTCTGGGGTGCTCTGAAACTCCAGGTGCTTCAAGATAACTTAAGTGCAGGAAGGTCAAAAAATATTTGTTCTAATTAAGAATACTTCAGAACAGAAATATTCTTTCTTACATCACTGTACTGGCTTGAATTAAGAACCTCAACAGATTCTGTACAGACCTGCAGGCTTCCCCGCGTCTTATTTTTTGCCATCTTTCATAAAGTTCACTGGCAAGCTCAGAATCCACATCCCAGGCAGAACGGTCCAGAGAGAGACTCTTCTGCCAAAGCAGATTTGCTAAAACGATAACAGATTTTTCATATTTTACAGAGATAACATTTGCTCCTTCCAGCAATCTACTTCTGAACATGAGCAATCAGTATCTGCAATGGGTTCTGACACATAAATAAAAAAGGCAATCCACTTTTTCACTTCAAAGCAAGCACATGTGAGGGTATATATATTATTGTCCATATCTGATTTGCTTAAAGAAATACATCTGCAAAGCCACGGTAATTCTACAAGCAAACAAGAGTATGGGTATTGCACAGGCTTTGTATGCTCTAATGAGCCCTTTTTGCTGTTGCTATTTCTAATGGATGCCATTGAAAAGTCATTTTGTTATCAGTAGTCCTTACACACAGAACTCACCACTGATGCCAATAAAGTATCAAGATCATATACTGTTCTCTACATAGTGGTACAAAACTATAATATCACAGCACAGCAGGGATCAAAACAAATCCCACAGTTTGGCAGAAATGATGTTTTCATTTTAGCTTCTCTTACTGAGGTGCTGGTAATTTTTTCAAATTCTTCTTAAGATAAAATTGCAAGTTAACATCAGTCTAAAACTTAATGCCTTTTAGAAAGTTAGACTCATATTGGCTCAAGCATTTTCACATAGCAGAAAAGAGATAGAGAGGCAAATTTCTTTTAAAAGAAAACAAACATGGCTTATTTTGAAAGCACATATCTTTTATTTTACAATCCTTAGCGTTTAAAGTAACCAACTGAGATTGATGATGACTGGAATGATCCAGCTGCAAGTTCTTTAGGTTAGTATTCTCAGGCTTGTGCATTAGACTTCTCTCTTTAACAAATACTCGTATCCAAAATTAGAAGGCAGAATACCTGCACGTAAAGATCTGATTATGTGTTTTTACTGGAATGGAAAGAAAGTAAACAAGGACTCACTAGTATCAACAATATTCCTTCACACAGATTTTTAAAAAGGAAAAACCTAAACACTTCCTTCTAATGAATTAAAAAGTCTACTGAATTAAAATTGATACAGTTATTCTTGGTACAAGCGGTACCTTGAAGAATGTAAACTTTCCTTCCTTCATATTTTTGCTGTTATTACACACACACACACATATGTGCCCACAACTGATCCATACAGTGCACTTCTAAGATACACACCTAAATGCATATCTATCAGTAAATTCTTCAAGCTATGTGTTTCCATGTCACCTCAACTCTCCTTCTTACATTTGACTGACCCCTATTGCCTTCTTCATGTTCTCATATGAAAATACATTTTAGGAAAGCACCACCTTGAAAACACATTCTGGAGAGAATTCTTTTAATATTTAAAGCTTATGGTACCCAGCTGCCTACCAAAAGCCTTACTGAGCAAGAGATTAAAAGAATCCCCACTACTCTGAATCAGCTGTCATCATATTCAACATTCCTAAGGCAGTATCATGTTCTTATAATACCTAACACTGTACTTTGGTAAATATCAGCCAGGTACTTAACACAACTCCCAGCATTACAGTATCTGGACTTAGCTTCCTCAGTTCCAGAAAGAATGAGACTCCTTTCTGTTTCACATGACACAGTGCTAAGGATGCTGTTTCACAAGTCTGATAAATAGTCTTTTGCAGAAATCTACAAAATCATGGCTGTGAAAAACAGATAAAGAGAGGGCCTTCAAATTTATCTCTGGCTAAAGGCAGGATATTGGCCAACATTTGTTTTTTGGTTTTCAAAGAATTCCAAAGATCTGGACTCAGATTATGCACATTTTCTAATTTGAGCTAGTTGACAGCTTTATCATTCTACCTCAACATCTCCAGAGAACGTGCATAGGAAGAAAGCAAGGAGCAGTACACCACCCATGAGAACTTACAGGAGAGTTTTAAATATTGAGTCCAATAAATGTTTCAAGACAGAACAATACCTTCACACACGCTATGGAATTAGCGGTCTGAAATACTGCACAGCATACTCAGCAGAGGCTACTCAAAGCCGTTTATATACTCCCAGAATCTTTTTAAAAGACACAAAACTAAGTGAACAATCTCAACATTCTCATTACAAGTCCTGCTACATAAAATGCATTTTCTACAATAAAACTACCATCAGATGCCTAAAAAAAAAACCCAGGACAAGCCTACCTGAATCAGACTTTCTCAAGTAACACTGAATATCACAGTGAGCAATTGCTTCAAAATGAAGATCTCCCTGCTGGAAAAACAAAACAAAACCACAACTGACCATATGACAAGACAACAGGACAAATTCCAATTTTTCAGTGCATACTTTGGATGAGTCAGTTGCCTAGAGAACTGTAATTCCATCACTGTTCAACTCTGGGGGCTTAACTTAGGCTACGGAAAGGTTTCACAGAGTGGTCTAGTGCTGAGTTTTTCTTTCTGGACTAGGATTGATTTCTCATCTAAGAAAGAGGCTGCTGCCATTTGGTTTGCAGTGCATAATAATTCAACACAACTGAATACGATACCTTGGACACAGTCAAATATATCTGCAGAGGTATTTCAAACATTACTCCCACATTTGTGGCCAAACAAATACTAGAAAGCACATTGGTTACAGTGTCTTTCACGGTGAGCTTCAAAGAAAATACGTTCCAGCAGCCTGGAGGTAGAGTCAAATGTTCAGCAAAGTTCAGAATCTAGAAAGAATCAAACGACAACTGAATTAAAATCGGTACAGTGTTTTTGGTGCAAGCAGTACTTTGAAGAATGTAAACCTTCTATTCCTTCATTATTTTTGCTGTTATTACACACACACGTACCCATAACTGATCCATATAGTGCACATATGTAAATCTCCTATCTAAATATACAAAGAGCCAATTAGATGCTCAGTCATGTGCTAACTCATAAACCAGATTTGTCTGGTTTGAATCAAGCAATTGTGCGAGTAAATTATTGGCTTTGCCTTCTAAACTTCAAAGCTCAACTATGTACTTAAAGACTTCCATTACAGCCTACGAAGAACTGCTGAATCCTGTAGAGCACAAACACCATGACACTTCTGAGAACAGAGAAATGATCTATTATTTGATGCATCTGTAGCTGCAACTCGAATCAAAGAACAGTTGCTCATAAAACAATCCACTCCAAAAGAAAAACAAGCCAGACAGTGAATAATGCCTACTGAAAGAGTAAGCTCTTCAGGACCCAACAGTTACAGGTGTACAAAACCCTTTATTTTTAACTGATTTCAACCATCTCTGAGAAAACTGAGTTCTTCAAAGAAGCTATTTTGCACGTCAAAGGACCATATCCTTAAATCAAAGATCAAATACTGTATGAAGCAGAAATAAAGCTTACCTTTAAAATGTTCTTTGTTTCTCTGGCTACAAAGACTTCACTCAGTTCAATGCTGAAATCAAAATTGTTTGTAAACCATATGGACCAAAATCCTGAAGTATTATGATGTGGTTCTATATGAAACAATGCTGCAGAAGGATCTAGGTCAAAATACCTGTATGTAAAAGCAAAAGAAAAATAAATATATCTGCAATTGTCCTTGAGCACACAGAAGTGGTCCACACAAGAAGAGATAACTATAGTATTCTTGCATAATGAGGCTCTTCTAAGGTTTTAAGGAGAAAGAACAAAATCATTTCCTTTGGAATACTTACATATAATATTAGAGTAAAAATTGACAAGAACAATGTAAAAGAGGTAGGCAGGTAATCACTCTACCCTCTTGCTGTGTTACAGTACAACATTACCTCCTGCTTTGTGATATGGTGGTTTGGACGAAATTGGCACAAGAAGACTGAAGAAAAGACATCACATTTTTTCTGTAACTATCCTGCTTCTGCACTGGACTAACAAGTATCATGGAAATTTTATCACAGACTCTAAGCAATGTTTTTATGATATGAGCTGCTAAGGCATGTCTTGTTACCGGCTCCTGACATTCCTCCTGGATATAATACAGATCTATTGCTTGAAACATCACAGGTCTGTTTTGGCAAACGATACAGCAATAATATGAAGAAGCCTCTTCACCGCCCTTGGAATCATTCAGTGACAAAGCAAGCTAATCTCATCTCTTAAAGTAGGGTACAATATTCTTCTTATAATATCAGTGAACGATAACAAACAAAGAAAAGCTCACTGTCAACCTACCCTTCCATCACAGGACAGGAAAGACAAGCTTTTAGTGTTGTAGCGCCTTCCAATAGATTTTCCTTCCTGTTGTCAGCATAAAGGCTTTCACCGTCCCTGGATGCAGCTGGGCAAAAAGCAGGAAAATACAACATCAGCCAGAATGAAAGCACATCCGTGACTATTTTCATGTGAAGACTTGGAAGAACACTATAAAGGGGGACATTTGCTGGTCCAATTCTTGCACAGATGAGCAATGCATCTAATTGCTTATCTGCTAATTTTCAGAGGTTCCAAACCTTGCTTTAAGAATTTATGAATGCTACACACTTTCAAATAACACAAGCAAAGCTGTGAAGAGCAACCTGACCAATTTTAACCACGTGCTGCTGGCACAGCGTTCATACTTATCAGTGCACACTGCCTCCTTTTAATAAATGAAAAACTGTTCTGAAAAAAAGAATCATTTAACATATAGTCCCTTCTTTCTTCTTATCTACTCTTTTAATCTTTTGCTAGGAAAACCAAGTCCCAATGTCATTATGAAAGCAGCCTGTTTCACAAATGTTTAAAGTATATACACTGCAGTCTAGTGGTAAAAATAGGAAACAGGCTGGAGTCAGGAATGCTAAAATGTTAATCTTTGCTCCTCCATAAACACGCCTGGTCTCAGGCAAGCCTCTTTCAATGATCTTGCCAAGAAATGTCATCGAAAATGACCACCCAAGCACAATAGCCTTTTAGGAAACATATTGGAAACAGAAAAATATCCAACAACTATAAAAGGGTGCTGAAAAGGCAAATTCAATAATGACGCTTACTGTAAAACCAGCTAACATTTTAGCAAACATTTTCTTGCCCTTTTTGAAATATAAGCTTAGAGCCTTCAATCGGCATAAGAGGAAGAACATATACACAAAAATGGTAGAAACAGTTAGCAGAAAGAAGTCACCTTCCTTCTCAAAAAAAGTCCAGGCAAGCTGATTTTGAGATCGTTCAGGGTCTCTGTCTGCTGAAAAAACCCCACCCTTTTATAATCAAATCCTGTGTAATCATATTATCTCTAAGTATACGTATCCTGTACCTTCACAAGAAATAGAAGCAACTTTTGTAAAGTTAGTCGGTGATGAAGATAGCAGTACTGGCTGAAACTCCACAGGTGATGTGTCTTTTTGTGACAACTGCTGTATTTCCTGCATGAAGACAAGACACAATGATCCTTGTAGCAGTACTACAATTACTATTCCAGCTCTGTATTACGTCTATCTTCTTGTCAAATTTGAAAATCTGCCCTTTTCTCACATCTTCTAAATCAACCCATGGATTTTTATTCAAGTTAACAGCTCTTACATCTTAAAAAAAGAAAAATCCATCACTGAACTAGAACCCATCATCTAAAAGTGTGCTTGGGCACATTTTAAAAATACAAAAACATGACATATGCCACCAGCAAAAACAATCAGCTATTAGAGAGTAAGCCAGTGGGCTAATTCATTCTCCAGTCAAGTTCACCACCCTAAAATATGGCTTCCTGAAGCCCCAAATTACCTGTATATGCACGAGGCTGTTCCCAGAGTGCATGACGTACACATCTACTGAGGAATCACCTGTCCAAAAGAATGAACACTGAGGTAAGCGCACCAAGGATGGAAGCACTTTTGCTTTGTCAGATACTCATATGAGAAGCAATCTCAATATAAATTTAAAAACCTTTGTGTGACAGATACCCTTGTAAAAAGGAGACACTATTCACATCTTGAAGCTGGCAATAGTTTCATAAAGGAGTAAGAATCCACTCATGCCCTGGTTTGAGTTAGAACAGAACTAATTCTGCTCAGAGATTTTACTTTCCAGCTCAGTCTCTTCTAACTAACTGCACGTTCTGAAGTTAACGGCATATTTTCGCAGACAGTCTCTGCTTCTAGCAGTGATAACGCTTGATGTGTACAGTCACTACCAGGGACTGCTCTGCAGAAAGGCTCTGGCTTCTACTTGCTCCTGTGCAGACCAAGGTCACTGCTAAATCCTGCGTGCCACCGTGGGGTGCAGTAAGTGAGAGGCTGCACCTGCGGGGAGGAGCGGACAGGACAGGTGACCCTGAACTGACCAACAAGGTGTTCCATCCCACAGACGTCATATTCGGTATAAAGCTGAGGGTCTTGCTCTCTCTTGCCCTCCTCTTCAGTGGCCGGTGTCCGAGGAGGACTCTGTCCATTCTGCCTTCAATCCCAGGCTGTGCATTCCTGAATCCAGTTCCAGAATCCAGATCCTGCATCTGGTTCCTGTCTGCTGCTGAGCCCAGCCTGGGCCTTCCCCCGTGTCTGCCCACAGCATCAGTGGTGACAGTGACGTGGTTGCCATCAGCGGGGTTGGGGTCAGTATTGGTATTGTATATAGTTCATTTTATTATTGTTATTCTCATTAAAGCAGTTTTAGTTTCTTTTCCAATCCATAAGTCTCTCTCCACAGCACACTATGAAGACGTGGAAGAGCAGCAGCAGGTCAGAACAAGAGACTGTTATACTAGGGTGGTCATCATACTTCCATGAAGGAAGATGACCTGACCTTCTTGCCCTTGCTTATACTTGAATTACATCAGTAGATGCAGGCTGACATAAAAGAGCATTCTCTCAATTCAACAGGCACAACTTCTAATAATTAGTGTGCTTGCCTCAGCTGCTTCAAAGCAAGACTACAGGTGTCAGCTTCCAGAAGAGGGTTCAAACATTGATTCTGACTGAGCAGATGCTCCATATACACAAATCTGTTTAAAGCACATATTCCTCTTCAACCTTTCCAGCTGGCTAGTTCCCCTGTGCAGACCTTGACTACCTGCTGTCCCACTTTAGATGCTAACACATGTGCTGTACCTTGAGACTAACACAACACCGTATTCCCTTTTGTTAGATCTTTCCCTCATGACCATGTCTCTCATGTAGTTATACAAATGGAAGGCAAGCAAGCATTGCTGTTTGATATGGTAAAGCCACCACTGGTACTGATGGATCAAGACGTGGAATTTCCCACCAGCAGCAAGTCCAAAGGGCTTATATGATCAACCTCTAACACAGTGAGGACTTATAGTTGCATTATGTTTAATAAAAAACAGCCTTAAAAGAATAATTCTAGTACTTTAACATTGAAAGTGTTAACAGCGAGCACCCTTGACACAACAGATGTGAACAATTCTCTACTAGCATCAGAATAAATGTATGCCCACAACATAACAAAGCACTGGCACCTGACCGGCAGGGAGAGTAGGTTTACAGCGGGTATTTCAGCTCCAGCTCTGTGTAAATATCACATCACAGAACAGGCACAGTGGGAGGAACAGCATATAATGTTCTGCTACTAGATCTTGAACAGAACTTCTCAAAAGACAAAAAGATTGCGTTCTTTTTTCATTAGTGTGTTAAAAAATGTTAATCTAGATTCTTAAGCAGTTCCTTCTTCAATCAGAAAGTGAAACTGTCAGAAATGCCTGAAAAAAAGCTATTCCAACAGACTGCAAAGCTCTATAAATAATTTAAAATCCCCTGAATTTAGAGGATTTGTTCACCCAATAAATGTAGTCTAAAGAAACTGCAAGAAGTTGGTTGTTTTGCCTGTGGAATTCTAGCTTACAAGAACAAATGATGCGCACATCTGTATTACCTCATTACCCTACTTTCCACAATGGCCAATATCCCTAGTACTGTACAAACCATTCTGCTTTCACAGACCTATTATGGATAATTTAATCAATGGGAAACTGGAAATGCAGTTGTAGAAATGTAGAGCCATGACATCTTTCCATACTGTTTAAGCAGATGCATAAACACAGCGGACTAAAGAATGAAACAGATGTAGTTTACAACTTTACAATCATTACCTTTATAAAGAGGACGCATTTGCAGTGACTCTGCCTAAACAAAGTGGCTGACAAGCTGTGTTTAAACTGATTTGTTTTCCCTTACAAAATTTATCTGTCAGTGAATGTGATTCAATTTGGCACATCAAATTACAACTTATGTATAAAACCAAGTTCTATTACAATCCACAGTCATATTTAGCACTTACCCGAGGTCTTCGTTTTTTCCATTGCTACATAAACTACAAAAAGATTCTCCAGTAAGTATTGTCTCTGCTCCACAAAATCTTGTTGGGCATTTTCCATTCTTACCGTTAAGCTCATTTCTAGCAGCATTGGGTCACCGGACATAAAACAGCAACTCTGGAGTGAGAGAAGGGGATATGGCGTGTGTGTGGTGGGGGAGGAAATGGGAAAAAATTCATTATAGTAAGGTATCTTGAGAAGCTAATCAAAGGTATTATCTAACAGACAAGGTTTCCAGCACCAAAGTGTGGGCAAAACAGGAGCAATTAGGACCTCTGCTAAAACCTCAGCAGAAACCAAAGACAGTGCAGGTACAGACAGCACAGCAAAAACAAAGATGAAAAACAGCCAAAAAGGACACTGAACCTTGAAAGAATGTGAATTTATAAACTGTCTTAGTCAGTCTCACCTCAGGGACTGCAAAACAGTTTCCTTTGTTAAATCCTCTGCCTTCAATAAAATGTGCCATAAACAGACTGATGCACGTGTCTTAATGGTAGGAAGACAGTTCATGTTCCCTGGTCTGTTTATAGTTAACTTTTCCAAATCCTGTGCTTTTTGTCTCCATTTCTCACTGAAGTAATTTTAAAAAAACAAACATACATGTACAATTCTTAATTGAAAACACTGTTGTCTGGCCAGAAAATGTCAGATAAATACAAATAGGATCTTATTTCCTTCTTTAAGTAGTGGCTACTGTTAAGACAGCAGAGTCTTAGCAACTACAAAGACACAGACACCATTTCACAAAAAATTAAAGCCAACAAAGCAAAACAAAACTAGACAATCAACAATGAATAACATAAATCTGTCCTGCATCACACCATGAAGGTCACTAAACTCGGGTTCCAATGCCCTACCAAGAGGACTAATTTGCTCAGGAGGAGGAGGAGAAAACCTCCACCCCTGGCACATTAAGTGCTCATGGGAAGCAGCAGCAAAACTCTTTCAGCTAACCTGAATTGTCACAAGGAGATACAGCAGGAGCAGGAAAATGTCTTTGGGAATGGGATACCAGTTCACCGCTCACAGAGCATCAAAGAAACTCTCAGCACTTGAAAATGCTGCCAGGAGCAGGAGAGGAGGCCCCTGCGGAGACTGGTGCACAGAGGTGGTGTGCCCTTGGGAAGTTCACATCAAAGAACGGGCAGCTGCATTATGTGCAATCTCAACAACAGTCAGGTGCATCTCAAGCCTAGCCTTATTGACCAATGCAACGTACGAATGAAACGTGGGAGTAAAACAGCACAGAATCACTGTGATGTGTAACATACAGAAAACCAGCTATGAGTCTGGGCCTCATCACGTTTGATGAAAGAAAGGTGCCACAGACCACAGCACAGGCCTTTATATCTGATCCAACAAAACACCCCATCAAGTACCATCCTCTCTGCGAACCAACGTGTCCTCTGTAAGGACATTTGAGGAGACAGAAGAGGAGGAGATCTACTGTCCTGAACAATCAGAGCTTTTGGAAGGGGCTTTTCTGCTAACAAGTTCACCCCTCCTCAGCTCTGCCCAACACCAAGACCACCTTCAAAGTCTCCTGAGCATAAGGCCCAGACAGCTCAGACTTCAGCCTCTCAGCTCACTGATCTCTCGTCAGTGTGAACCAGAAACTTGTGAAACATTTCTGAAGAAAGGAAATTGCAAGAATGTAATCACTTTTGTACTCCCAAGTACTACAATATTTACGCATTAAAACATTTACCCTGTAGGGTTGGTTTGGGGGTTTTGAGGGGAGATTAGGTGACTTTTTCCACACGCCCCTCTCCTAAAGGTTATAGTGTGATGTGTGTGACATTTCATTTATACCACAGGGTACGGTTTTATAAAAGTGTAATTGTCCTTTAAACTGAAACATTGGAAATTGCTTTGTTGCTAAAACTTCTAAAGCTCTGGGAAGTGCCCCTCTAAACTTGGATTAAAATAAGATGATTTAAATAAATATAAAATGATAATAAAACACACCTTAACTTGCTGATATGCATCATTAGGTAAACTGCATTCAAGGTGAACATGTAAAAGACTGGCATTCATAGTTTCCACCTGTAAGAAAGAAAAGTGAAGAAAACATTAGGCACATTGCTTCAAAAGATGTATCATCCAATTCACACACCATAATAGGAGTATTTCTGCATATGCATGGCAGAGCAATGTAAGGAATTTTTTTTCAAATAAATACCATTACTCTGTACAATAGGTCAGCAATAAATTTCCAATTCTCAGGAACTCCATCAATATCTACTTACCTATTATTACAGATTATTATTAAATATTTATATAGCACCAACATAAGCAACCTTTATAAACTTTCATATGTCAATAAACTGTATTCAACAGAGCCTTTTTTGTATAATACAAAAGCTTCTTGCCTCCTTCTCTGTATATTTTCTTTTCTGATTGGATACTGAAACACAGTTGCTAGGCCAAGAACATAATGCTTCTTGGCATGGCTTCACGCCAAAATCGACAGACAGAAAAGAGAAGATGACATTGATTGTCCCAGCTTATAAAGCACTCATAAAATCTAACGGGGTAACAGCACCGACAAAGCTACGCGTAGTTCATGAAAGCTATCTGGAAATCTGGACTGCCAAATTACTTGCATAAACTGCTCAGCCAGTAAATCTCAATTCTACAGTAAATAAATGAATAAATAAATTCAGAATGACAGACCTGTCACTCTATCAGTGCCTTAAGTACAACAAAATTACCTGGTGATTTTGAAACTCATGTGGAACCCTGCTCCCCCCATTACCCTCGTGAAACTGAACAAATATGTACATAAAGTTTATGAAGGTGTCAATGCAACTGACTTTAATGGTGAAAAGTGAAACAGCGAAGAAAAGTTTTTAAAGTATCCGCCACCCTATTTCGTACCTCCTTGGGATGGGCAGAAGGGGGCACGGTGCATCCGAGGAGCCAGTAGATTTACCACACGCTTACCACACGCGTGGCATTTCACGAGGTCCAGTTTTGTAAAAGCAGAGCCAAAAGGCAGCCGACATACATTTTGCATTCCCGATTCAACTGGATTTCATACCAAAATGACCCGGGTTTCACACAAGAGGGCGATGTAACCTCTGCAAAGGTGGTTAGCAGTGAACCAAACCTGTCCCCAGGGCAGCTCTCCGGGGGACAGGAACATCTGCCATCTCCTTTCTCTTTTACAAACACTTTTGCCCTCACCAAATTTTGAGAGCACAAAAAAAATCCATTTGACTCCAAAACATGCACCACTAACGAACTTCGCACGGCCACAACTGCTAGTGGAGTTTTAACAAGGCAGTGAGATTACATAAAGAGCAACTTTGGGGGGTGCTTTTCTGGTCAGATAAACCTCGATGTTTAGACTTCCCTTCTCAGTTGCTCTTGAGAGAACACTATGGCTTTCATGGTTCTAAATAAGGAGTTGTTAGCCCTTATTCAATGCCATTGTAGTTGAAAATAGTTTCAGATCCCACACTCCTATTAACAAAAAAAACAAAACCAAAAAGCTAAATCATATTTTCCCAGCTTTTTTTTTAACTGTTTTTCTTGACCTGGCATAGGTCTACACAGGAAACTGCTGTCACCTTAACACTGAAGATGCTAATCTAGCATGCACAGAGGGGAAAAAATGTTATTGGGGTGTATTTGATGTTAATCTGTTTTTATGGGAATCTTTTATTTCTCTTTGTCAATCAATCTTTAGAAAAGGAAAAGGGCTTTCATTTATGCAAGGCAGAAAATAGATCCGTAACTGTCATGCCTATAATCTCACAGCAACGGTAGGATCACTGTGTTAGCAATAGGAGCAGATAAAGCATCTGAAAAGAAAATACTGTCAGAAGCAGAGCTTTCAAGATGACAAATGCAGGACCATGTCCACACCTCCCAGCAGTGTAAGCACACCGTTTACACTGTAAATATCACTGCCTATGAACCAGAGCAGACAGCCAAGCTATGCAGTGTACATTTGCACCAGAAGTGAACTGAAAAGGAGAGGCACAGCACGAGGGGTAAAGTCACAAAGAGTGCCGCAGAGAAGTACAACCACTGCTAGTTCATTACCCAGTGCCTCTGTTCTGTGTTAGGCACAGATGCACACATGCACGTACATACACACTCAGCACCCATAAATTCTGTATGAACAGAATAGAGGAGTCTGATGGAAGCCACATAAATGAAATTCTTACCAGTTTGGCTAAGTTCTTACATTTAAATTTTAAAGAAAGAGGCCTCTGTCAAAAAAACCCTAAAAATCTGAACTATCTGATCTGCAAGGAGCCCTGCTCTCCTGATGAAGGTCTAGGATTCTTGCTGGGGGACGGTGCAGTAGGCAATTACTTAGGAAATAATTCATCCATCGGAGAGAGACGGAGCATCAACAGGCCACCTCAACAGCCACCAAGCAACCATAGATCTGAGGTCACTTTTAGGGGGAGAATTCTTCATTCTGCCTTAGGTGCCCTGTCAATCAGACACGCTCTACACAAGATTTTCAGAGATATTCTTGCATTATTATCAGCACTGTAGAGTTCAAAACACTTCCTGGAGTTTGGCCACAGTATAATTAAAGAAGAAAGTATTGAACAAGCCTACCCTTCATCTTGCATGCTGATACTTCAAAGTTTCTGTCCTGGACATTCCCTGACCCTAAAGAGTTTTTTTTCTACTCTGAAAGGTGTTAATAAGCTGTTCCTGTAATAACGATTCAGCAGAGTTTCATCAGTTTTTTTGCAGGCAGTTATCAGGAGGGCACACCAAGAAAACTCTACTGTCCTACTACCTTCCTTTTCTACACCCAAGCAGCACACTTGCACATATTTCCTTCTCTGGTCCTCTGTCCAACAGCACAAAACATAGCTTAAGGGGTTCCTGGGTTCCTGCCAGTACTTGCAGTACTTCCCATGACGTTGGTTCATAAACTCTGAACTCCTCTGGAAAGGTAGCAAAGTGATGCCTGTGTCTCCTACGATAAGACACCCCACCCTGCAGGTCACTCCTTCACTGACATTTTCAGTGTGTTTATACAGCATTTTGAACACAACGGTGCAGTGATGTAGCTGCCCTGTTAGTGCCATCCAAATATTAAACAATGCCAAAGAACAAGCAACTGGAGCAAAGACTACATCCAGAAGCTGGATAAACAAACATGACCTATATGGGCTCCACCATCTGTTACAGCTTAGTGGTAACTAGCCACTGCTGCATGGCCACGTGGACATACTACGAATTCACAGTGTTGGAAAGAGCTCTTCTTTCCTCCCGATGAGTGAGCCAGGAGCTCAGAAATCCTATGATCCAGGACTACAGCCAGAGCACACCAATCCTGAACCCTTCAAAAGCTGACACTTTGAAAGAAGTAACAGGAAGGGTGACATTCAATAGTAGAAAAGACAACCTTGTCTTTCTTATTAATCACAGAGTTTATGCTAAAAAAACTTGGGGGAATGACGGAGAAAAAAAGGGAGGCGTGTATATCTTTGCCTGTTAAAGGATAAAAACAATCCACAAAATCAATGGAAGTTCATTCTCCACAAAAAATGCAGACACAAACCTGTCACACATTGTATTTCCAATGGAAATACTACTGCAGAGGTAAACCTTCATCTATAATCCCCAGGGATTATATTATATTTCCAACATAAATACTCTGTAGAGCCAGAATTTCCTCCATACCCCTATGCACAATTCTGGCCATGAAATTTTTCCAAACTGAAGAAGCTGCAGAAAGGTGTTGACAATTTGGTTAAGAAATGGACAGCCCATCACTGAATAAGATACTACAGAGCACAGACCACTCAGCTTGGCAAAGTGAGAGCTGAGAGATGCAATGCCACCGACAAATGCTTTTGGGTATAAGTAAGTGCCGGAAGGAGGAGGAGTTACATAAACTAAATGCATTATCTTAACAAACGAATATGAACTGGCCACAAAGCAATTCAGATTGAAAGTCTTGAAAGTCAGGTGTAGGTTTCCAACCATCAAAGAAGTAAGAACAAGTATTTGGGGCTATGGTAACAATGCTTCCAGCAGTTCTGAGAAGCTATCTTACCAAGCACATGTTGGGACTAAATGACATTACCTTTCCAGCCTTGACAATCAAGGACATCTGTATTACCAAACAGCTTAAACACAACCACCTTTATAACAGGAGACAAGAGAGGCAAAAAATAGACACACACCATGAAGCACTTGGTGAGCTTTCCCAGAGGTTTCCAAGCAGTAACAGTAGACTTCAGAGGTAAGGACACCTTTAGTGTATTGAACTAGACAGTGTCACCCAAGGTTACAACTCATTCATCTCAAGATGACAAAGGATGCGTAAATGACGCTTACGATATTCCAAATTTACACCGGTGTTTAACTCCGGTTAAAAATAAATGGGGGAAAGCAAATATGCACAATTGAGTATGACTGGCTTTAAATGCTTTTTTACTACAAATCTCCATTTTATGTTTAATAGTTACGTATCCTTAAGTTTGCATATCATATAGTCACCCACTGAAACCTCATAGATCTCCCTTCCACAGCTTCTGAGCCTAAAATATAAACTGGACAATAGAGAATCATAACAATTTTTATGGGATCTGGATCAGTATATAAGCAGGGTGAATGGAATGATGCACTTCTGGAGAGGACAGCTATCTGTAGAGCAACACTTTTCTAGCATAATCACAAATTCGAGCAATAAGATCCTTTTCAGTATTTAGACCTTATCTACCACCTTCAGTGGCTGAGGAATCCGTCCCACTGCTGCAGCATTTCTATCCAAACCAGTAACAATCGGTGAACGGAAGAGTAATTCCTTTATTATAGCCCCGCACAGGAAAATTACACCCACAGCTAGGAGAACTGAGTCAACACTCTCTTCCAACACAAGTCCTGCAACAAGACCGGTGTCAGGTGGTACCACACTGCACTGCCAAACATGATCTCAAGCTCATACTCTAGAGAAATAAAGCATAGGAAAATCTTCCTCACTATACAGTAAGGAAAATATCAAATGCTCCCCAAAACTTCTCTGCTCAGGAATTCAGAGAGAACTGTGAACCAGCAGAGCCTGCATTCAAACTTCATGCAGTACCTGACAATAACCCAGTGAGCTAGATGCGAAGTTGCAGAGAGACATGTCATGAACAGCATCCAAAAACCCTTTCCCAGCTCTACTCCAGCACCCCAAACTACAAAACCTGAAGATTTTCAGTTCCTTCACAAGAGTCAGTCTGTGTACACTCCAAACCCATGTAATCACAGGAAAGAGACTGGTACAGAGGAAAAGAAAGGAAGAGCAGGAAATTGTGCATTATCCTCAAGTAGCGGTAAGATTGATCTAATATATACACAGTAGACTGAAAAAGTTGATCTGAGGTGAGAATTTTCTCAGAACAGAAGATGACATCATGAAGGCAATCAAGGCAGTTTACATTTAGATAAAAGATTATGTGTTCAGATATTCTAAGCATGTTTTTGAAAAAACTAAATCTGTGCGCAATACAAAAGGAAATTTGAAAGATCAATTTTTCCAGTTGGTTTTTCACTTGAAAGGTTCCATATGGCCTGGAAGATATGAAAATACCTGCAACTGCAACCAAATGACAGAAATCATTGAAGCTTCTTTCAATTGAAACATTTATGCCTGGTAAATTCACCTTGCTGTATTCTCCACAGCTCCCTGCTTTAGTCAAGCTGAGGTGAGCAAAGCTGGTATCTTCAAGCAGTGATAGGGGCAGGAGGGGATACTCCAGTCTGACTCCCAGTTCTGGTTATCCACACAGCATGCCATGCTTTTTAACTGCAGCAAACTGTTGGCACAGCCCTGACGTTAACCAGCATGGGTAACAGGTCTAAAGCAAAAAACAGAACAAACCAAACCAGACCCCCCCTCCCCACTTCATAGTAAAAAGTTTATTTTTTTTTTTTAGGACAGATCAATTCTCAAGTTTAGTTCAGAGCAGGGCCTCACAACTAGTCTTGTCAGCAAAACTGAGAGGACAGCACACCACAGGAGCATGAACAAGAACAAGTGGGAATAGTTTAAATGCCAAAGACTGTCTCATAAAACCAGAACACCAGCTCCATCACAGCAGCCCTATATTTTGTGACCTCTCTCCTGCAGTCACTGGTACTTGGAACTTTTTTGTTAACATTCCTGGCATCCCAACAACCTGAGGACAAAAAAACCAACTTTTATGTCTAAGAAGATTTATGTTTCGTCTCCATTTGAAATGTATACTGTACCAGTGTGCGTGACGCCTGGATGTTCTGAATATGTGGAAACAGCAAGTAGGCATTTGCTAGCTGCCCTCTAGGTTCTTCTGGAGAAGGCATCGGAGTTCCTGTTCCAAAAACCTAGGTTAAAGAAAGAGATCGTTACATCAACATCTAGTATTTCAGTTATCACATACAAAACTACTTTTGCTAACAATAATAATCTTCCCAAGAAACAGATTGGATTTTCACATTGGATTATTTCAAAAGACAATTCATATATAATGAAGTCGCTATGTGGAAAGTAACTATACACATAAATGGCACTTGAGCATCTTCACTTGTTCAGACATTATTACAAAAACAAAACAAAGCACTCACCAGCAGAGCATCAGGTTATCCCAAAAAGAAAGTACCTAAACTCTGCTTATACTTCAGGCAACTACAAAAGACATATCACCATTTGGTGGTGCAGTAATTTTTGGAAAAACTTTGTTACTAGTTCAAATGCATTTTGAATTCGATGGCATTGCCTTAAAAATCGAGTAAAATAACTTTTGACCATTTGGGTTTTTAAAGTCTGTGGTTTTCAGAGTACTGTAAATTTGCAAGTTGAATGTTTTTACTGAATTAATAGTCTGCTCCACTAAAATTAGTTCATGACAATGATATGCAAGATAACAGGGAAAAATAAAATCATTAGAGGTTAAAAAAAAATGCCTTGGGACTTTTTCACTTGTATGCAAAGATGTGTGTGTTGGGGGGGGGGTTAAATAGAAAAAACACAGTTTTAATTAAAAGGATAATACAATGCATTCTATCTTCACTGAAGATTTCTGACTACTGAGAGAAAATATCAGATCAAAGGGAATATGTCTTTTTTTTTTTTAATAATGGAGGCACTTACAAAGTACATTTTATTATCATGTTACCTATTCTCCATTTGGGTGAATCTTCTGTACATACTCTTGCATGTGTTTGCATTAAAGACACCAAACAGATTTCAAGGCTTTTGGGCTCTCAAAAGTACTGGAACTTTGCATCAACCACTCAAGTTATGCCCGATTTTGAAACTCTTAAAGTTGATGCAAGCTGAAATCATGGACAGCTATTTCTCTGTTTCAGGTGGCGGGTGTAACTGTCCATGAAAACCAGTCTGTAACTGATTTTAGCGGCAGTCCAACATGAGACAAACTAATTTTTTGGTGACGCGGACAACTGCTTCCCCTCAGCTTGCTGATAGAAGGCTCTGGTTGAGCTGACCAGGCAATAAATCAAGGGGTCAGGAATGAGTGCAAGGAAAGGATATATATAAAAAAGGTCAGTCACTCTCTAATGCATTCTTCCCTCATCCCTGATGAAAAGTTCATGCCAAATGTGCCATTACCTCTAACAGACACTAGATAAATGCAACATTTCTATTTTTAAAAAAATGCATTTTAATTGAACCGACCTATGCTTCAATTTAAAGAGCTTTGTTTTCCAGCACAGTATCAAAGTATGGTAATAGAATAGCTGGATGGCTGATTAAAGCTGGCATTGTTCTTAAACCACTGAATTCAGAGTGAGAGTTTTCTTTTACAAATTAATAAAAGCAAATAATGATAGGACCATGATCTTCTAAGGCCATATATAAAAATACACTTAAGTTTTACTACTGCAAGTAGCCCCAATAACAGTAGCAATTTTAACTGCGTACATGTATGAGGGATCACGAGACTAGCAAGATCTGGTAAAAGGGATGAACTGTAAACATTACCCCGCCTGATTTGCATCAGGAATTCAATGAAAGTCTCTATGATCAAAGTGTACAAAAATCACTTTTTTCAAAACAAAAGTAAATCCAAAACTCAAACTAAAAATAAGAGTAGTTACCTGATATGAAAGTACTCCGTGAGATGAGGTATTTATAAATAATGAGCTTTCAATACTGCCTTCTTCTGTTGGCAGGAAGAGGACTCTGAAAGAAATTTTTCCCATCGCTGGAATCACCTGCAGAGACCACAAAGAAGCTTGCTTAGTCGTGCCAGAGGTCATGACACACACCATTCAGTCACACGGCCTGACAGACATTTCCACATGTACTCCTTTATCTGCAGATCCCACTAAGCAGACCCTCAGCCCTGACAAGTTTCATCTGTCCACAACTCTCGGCTCTTACTACGGAGAAGAACTGAGACCACGCAGCAACCCGCCGCAGTATAGCTGGAGTTTCTTGGCTAGCTCAGGCCTTGCCAGGCAAGACTCCTTTTTGCACAAGGAATTAATCGGGCAGCACGGACAGCCCCTGTGTGCACAAAAATGCTTCCCGACATAGAGAATCTATTACAAAGTGAATCAATCCCCCCTGCGATACATAGTCAAACGAGCCAAAGCTGAACTTGGGCAACACAACTAGTAATCAAATAGGTCTAACTGAAAGAACGACGACGTTTATGTCTGCACAGTAATACCCCTTCAGCCATAGTAAAAACACCAATCAGCTGCAACTGTAATAAAAACCCTTTGCACATCGGTGGAGGATAAAATCTGGGCTTCATCAAACTGAGATCACAGCGATTCATTCTTAACATGTGTTGTATTGTTATATACTGTTAAAAAATACAGAGTTAAAATAATGATCTTAGATCATAAGGCAATTACGTTCATAATTGCAGTACAAAATGCATAAAACATTTCATTGCAGTTTTTTTAAGGAATATGGAAGACCATTCAAAAGACTGAAAATTCAAGGCTGTGAAACACCCACATGCCTGTGGATTACTGCATAATGCCGCATAGAGCAGCATGCGATTTAAACAGCCACCTCAACACCAAAAAATTCTCCTCTTTCTCTGTTACTGTAAAACACATTTTCTACTGTAGGTTTTGGAATTCTTCTCCCTTAGCAGTCCAAGCAGAAGTGATCAAAAAAAATGCTAGCAAAACAGAAAAAAGCCAGAGAGCCTACAAAAAAGCATGGAGAGCAAACACAGAATGAAAAGCTTAGGCCAAAGGAAGCACGAAGGCTTGGCACTTGGCCATTACATAGTTTCCAAAAGTACATCAACACTCACCCGGCTATGAGCAGGAGACACGTGAAACTGTCTAGTAGCTGTAAACACTGAATTCACTACAACTTCTCTATCTCTACTGGGGTTGTAGGCATACAGCATTTTAGCTCTGGGTAGCCCCAGTAATCTACAGGGAGGAAAAAAAGAGAAAGAAATTATTAACTTTATAAGCACAGGCAATGCACAAAAAAGCAACAAACACAAATCATACTAAAATATGCTGATACGCAACAACTCCCTTGCAACTATTCTTTGGAAACATGCCAAGCAAATTTTGCCCTTTAGTATGCAAAGACAAATAAGTAATGTTGGGAGGTGAGATTTGCACTTAGCCAAAACTCATTTGAGTCACCAGCAGTTGAAGAAAAAAACAACCCTTATGAGGCACCAAGTTTTGAATAAAAAGTTTAAATAACCAAAGTCTTGTTTTAACAATGAAAGCAATGATTCTCTTAAGGCTTTAGTTAATACATCCTAAAATCCAGCACCTTACACATTCATTCTGTGCAACCTCCGAAACAGTCCTTTAACTCACAAGGGGACCATGTCTCTTTTTGATTATTGATAGACCAAAGGCTGATTATCATTTAAGAATAATTTTTAAAGTTTTCTTAGAGGAGAACTGAAAAAAAACAAACACCAAACAACACAGCACAAACCAACAAAAAACCCAACCAAAATCCACCTCAAGTATTCTACCAGTTTTGCCTGGGACTTTCTGGATTTTACTTTTAAAGCTAAAGAAAGCAGTAAGATCTCCCTCCGCTAGGAATTTTTCAAGAAATGAACAACCAGCATGAAAAACTGATTTGACATCCATGCAGAATCACCTGAAACATACCCAGAATGTGTTATGGTTCCCTTTTCTCTTCTCTTCCTTCCTAGAACTACATTGATTATCATTTACAAAGTATTGCAAGGCAAGAAACACAGTTCCAACGCTGTGGCCATTACTTACTGTTTCTCTTTTTTTCAGAGGATGGCGTGATCTCAGCTAATGCTCTTTATCCACATGTAGCCCAGTATAGCTGTTCCTCCCCCTCTTCTTTATTAATCAAAATAACAATAATGTAAGATACTCACTGCATTCCAAAATGCAGAACTGATGGGTGAAAATGTAAGGCCTTCCCATTTGGCGGCATCTTTGCTGAGAAGCTAGAAAAAAGGGAAAAGCAGCCACAATTAATATTTACTGGGCATGATGCTACACACTGCAGGGCAGGAAGGTACGTTACAGGCTCTGACCCTTGATATTATAAACACACACTACTTCCAAATCATTTAATACATTCCCCTCACTGCCTTAAGACTGATTTTTTAAGAAGGCTTCCATACGACAGCACATGCTGCAAAGCTCATGCTAATAAATGTGCAGTTTGAGAAGTATCCCATTTTAGAGACAATGCTGGCTTGGACAACCTCCCTTCCTTGCAGATATTTCCTCAGTCATGCTGATACAGCTGTTTATGGGCCTGAGCAGTGAACTACAGAGGGAAAACAACTTAAAAGAGTCCTGGGGAACGAAAAATACGTCACCATGGAACAGATCCCCAGCTCATCTATTTGACATTCAGACAAGCGCTGGTCCCAGCACACCTCACAGATGCAGAGGAGTAAACAGCAGCTTGGGCAAAAGCTGACATCAAAAGAAGTGCTTGCCTAGTTGTGGCTTTACTGCAAAAGCCAACTCATTTCTTATTTACAAAAGAGACTAAGAAATAACATGAAACACACATATAATCATCTTTCCTTTGCCCTAGGAAAAGTCACAATAAAGTTTCCATCAGTTCTAGCACATTTTTAGCTTATTTCAACACGACTTGATACCCTATAATATAGACAGAAAATCCCAGGATATCTTCACCACTTTCTCAATTAAAACTCGTCCTCTGCAAGTCCCAACAACCACAACCGCAAAAAACAAGCCCAGCACTTGTTCTTTACATCTACATACTCAGTGCTATGCTGTTGAAAACTTCCCCAGAAGCAGTCTGCATGTTGCATTGCCAGAATCAGTTTCATCCTTACTGCATGATGCTAATAAGCATCCTAGCAAGGATGAGTCTGAGAAGAAAGGGACGGACTGTGGTCTCATTAGTTATCCAGCTGCTTTGCATAACGTGTGGTAGTACAGTTAAATGCATTTCTGTAACGTTACACCTTCAATATATTAAAGTACCTACATAATTCTGTTGATATTATTTCAAACCAATAGCAACATTTTAATTTATTACCAGTCAGGAAAAGTCAGGTTTATAATTACGAAAACCCACAACTTTAAACATTTCTCATTCAAAGTAGCAAGCTCCCTTGCTGCTATAGCAGGAGGAATGCAAAATATCTGGGTAGCGTTTCCAGGGAGCTGCTAGAAAGTTACGGAAGAACAGATGACGCAGGACTACAAAGTCTGGGTGAATGACAGTATCCTTCCAAGCACCTTGACTCTGCTCCAGTCAACTCTTGCTCTGTTCCTAGAAACTCTGCAGCAACCAGCACCTTCTTCCCCTTCCAAAAGTGAGCCCCAGAGAGTACCCAGAAGGACAGTCCGAGTACTCGTTGTTGCAAACACACACAGATTAAAACTACTACTACAGTAAAAGCCTTTTTTTATATGCACACACACAAACGTAGCAAAATAAAAGTTAAGCCAGTCATTTATGCACTACAGTACCGCGAACCCCATCATTGCTTAAGTTTCTAGCATCTTACAGGTACTGCTGAAATACCTTTACCCACCAAAAAAACCTTTGCTGAGAAGACCAAGAAGCTGAGACCTCCTCTGCCAATTCACGTAACTGGCAGCAGCTCTCCAAGACTTACTAACCTTCCTTCTGGGGAGCTCAAGCAGCATCAGCTCTTCTCCTCTCAACTCTCACTCTCCACAACAGGAACCCAACGCACCGACTGGGTGCAAACCCAGCTGTAGATGTAGGAGTCTGCATTTCATTTGTTTTGGGTGAACATGGCCACACTGCAGTACTGGTTCTTAAAAATGCTCTGTACTACTGTTCAGTCAACAACCATAGCCAGCCCTCTACTAGTCAGAACAGGAAAAGCCCTGTAAAAGCAGCAGCAGCAGGAGGATCCTGGGGCTGCCATCCCACTCCTTCTGGAGAAAGTAACCTGGACCTGGGATGGCTGAAGCTAAGCCTCAGCTAACGAACTCTGCAGGCTCTGAGCTGACTCCTAAGCATGGAGGTAAATTTCAGAGCATTCCTACACAACTCCCCAGCAGCCCCAGAAGCGAGAGTAAGGTTTCAAAACATGCAGCTTCTTCTCCGCACCCAACAAAAGCTGCCAAATTGCCCTGCTGAACTGCTCCAAGCCCCAGACTGGACCCAAAAGCAGAAAGGCCACATTCCTGTAGCGCTGTGCTCATAACCCTGCCTGCTGGCCAGCTCCAGGGTGTCTGCACTGCTTATCGGCAGCCCCGAAGCAGTGCCAAAAAATAACTTGAAAGCTGAGTTTATTCAAACAGCAGGACTAGTAGAAAGATAAATCCATCACTGTTTGGGGTTTTTCTTCCCCAAGGGAGAAGATGACATATTGGAATAGTGGGAACAGGCAGGGGATCATTCTGATCATCACACCTAACAACCAGGATGCATTTTAAAGCTGACCACTATAGAAAGGGAGAGGCCCATCTACATTAGCAGTGTACTTCTCCAGTGTGTTACCGCAAGCCTCTTAAAGCCAGTGGGAAGCTGGCAGAACAGCCTTCCACATCCCCATGCTGCAAACGCAACTCACCAGTTCAGATCTCTGAAGGGGATCTGACACAGAAATTAATGTCAAAGGCAATTTGTTAAGACATTTAAAAGTTTAAGTCACTTTTTAAAACAAAACATTTACTTTTTGGACTTTCCTATTTTTATTTTAAGAACCTCATCTCACTAATAGATTCACCTCAAATTATGCCAAAAATCTCTCTTTTGGCTGCAGATGAAGTGTCCAAAAAAAGTACACGGGTCGTTTGATGAGAATGTTACAGGCCTGGGAAAGACACACAAATATTAGCCTAAGAATGGAAGTCTTGAAACAACAAATGTGGAGAAACAGTCCTCTTTGTAACAGAAAAAGCCGTTTCCAACTACCCTTTAATAGCTTTTAAAATCACCTAAGGTCACACTAAGCATGCTGTCTAACAAAGCCAGACTCCACACTCAATGGTATCTCTCTGTTTTTTCAGGCAGACCCGCTGAACAGTGACTTCTGAAAGACAAATTTTCATACAGCAGGTAAATACCAACATTTCAAGGCACATTTTTAAGCCTAAGTGAACAGAACTGCGGGAAAAGGGGAGAAAGAAATAGAAGAGGGGAAGGGAATTCCTGGCAACTACTTTGAACACTTAATATTAATTGCCAAAACCAATTATCCAAAACCAAGTTTAACTGGCCCCATTATCACTTGCCAGCCCAACAATTTAATGTCTTTCCTCCTCTCCATCCTCATAATATATTTAAAATGCTGACACCATGGACCATCTATCTCCAGGAAAAAAAAAAGAACAACATTGGGAAGGCAAGGAAGGGCTCCACATGGCCACCCAGGGCAGGGGGAAGACGGGGGCAGGATGTGCGGGAAAAGAGCAAGTGAGCCCAAGAGACCCACAGCTCCAGTTCATCACCCCAAACCACAGAAAACACCCAGCAAAGAGGGACAAATCCTGAGTGTGCACACAACTCCCAGTACCACGGATGTTTGCTGGGGAGAAAGGTAGGTGTGGAACAGGAAAAAAGGTGCTAGAGGGAAGGTGGGGTGAGGAATAGTGGTGACACTAGGGAGAAGAACAGGATGTTCCTCAGGTAAGAACCACTGACCACCTGCAAGCAGAGAAATATGTCACTGTAGAGCAGCAGTTTGGGGGGTTTTGTTGTTTTTTTAAACGGACATGAGCTGTAAAATCTTATTCCATCATATTCCCTCCATTGAGAAGCCCCAGAGGTGCTTATCTGTAGGGAAAAGGGCATCAGAGAACATGGAGAAGTTCCAGTCTTTTACAATGCTTCCTGCTCCAGGAAAGAACATTTTGGTGTCCTGTTGATGTGGGACCAATGAAAGGGGATGCTAATACAGGGATGCTGAGAGCACGGTTAAATACATAGTTGAAATTGTTTTGCCCTCACTTCTTTCAGTTTTGTTACTCTTCGATGTAATTAGTAAAAATAGGTATAAAATCATACTGACCTGCTTGTTTATATTTATTCACAGCCCCAAAACCTAATATTTATATGCAATCCATATTACACACAAACATTTATTTCAAATAAGCACAGCTCCTTTTATTTCCCCCAAAGTTCAACAGAAAAAGATCTTTCTTCAAAACAGATTTATTCATACTTCACTGGCCAAAATCACAAGAGAAGTATTTCTCCTAGATTCCAAACAAAAGACCAAGTCTACTCTGAATAAATTGCTGGGGTTTGTGCTGGGGTTTTTTGGTATTGTTTTGCCTTTTTTTTTTTTTAATAAAACTTCAAAACTAAGTTAATTCATTTAATTATACACATAAAACACTCAGCAATCTGCAGAATGAGCTGCATCTGAGTAGAAGCAAAGGGACATTTCCTGGAAATAAGTTTATCCCAGTGTCCCTTTTTCTTGTATCAGCTCCTTCAAGTCTTCCATGTATCCTCCTTTAATTGATTACTTTAGATTATCTTAGTGATGCATGTTATCTGATGATTCAGATAGCAAGGTCTGTAGTTTAGAATTACCGTAATTGCTACTCGGTGCCAATTCATCATCCTTCCTTTTTGTGCCCTTTGTTCACGGCAGATATAGAAAAAGCAAGTCGGGGGAAGGCATTTTATTGTCAGGTCATCTTTATGGTTGCAGGGTTTCCTTGCAAGCAGCAGGCAAAAAGGACTGGATTCTTTAATGTACAGGCAATAGTGTTTTATTTTTCAAAATATTGATAGAAGTAAAATGTTACTTATGTTCAGCATTTTTGGCACTTTGTACGTTCAGTACGGAAATATTGAGGAACCTGCAGGATGAGGTTTTGAGATACGGGAGTATGTATGTATTGTATAGGAAAGCACAATTTTTAGATGTAAACTGAAACAGATAAATGAATTTTAAAAACCCCCAGTTACTAATTTTAGATTCATTCCTCTACACCTGATAAACAAAAAGCAGACTAAGAGGATGAGATTCAAGGGTGCAGAAACAACCAAATCAAAATATTTTTAATAGTTCGGATTACAGCTGATGCACAGAAGTAGTTATTTTGACAAATGAAAACAGTTAATTAAGAGGAAATTGACATAGAAATAGAAACAGCAGCTCGACCAAAGTCTTCTGCAAAGCAAATACAAAGCTTTGGTTTGTCACATCCCCTAGTCCCTCTCTTCTCTCAACTTCCCATTTACAGAAGGCAGTAAAAGCACCAAGCAGTAGTTATTAAGGTTAAACTGCAGCTCCTGAGAGACACAGAGCAGCTTTGAAAGAGATGATAAAATTGTTTGGAAATAGAAAATTAAAACTTGAATCTACCAGCAAGGCAACTCTGCCAGAAACAGGAATACTTTTATGATTTTTCTGTAACCAAAATTAACTTCTTTCCTAAAGGCAGAAAGAGTCCTCAGAAATCAGAAAATCAGTTCACCTTGTAAAAACCCTATACAGCTCATGGGGTTAAGCTATAGGTGGTATGCTCCTGTAGGGCTGTGGCACCTGGAGAAGAATGGCTCCTGCAAGGCTCCCCATGGCCTCAGCCCTGCCACGTTCACCACCTTGGCTCCAGAGACTTACAGGACTTCTCCTGAAGCCCTGTACTGACCTAAGACTTAGGTGATAACACATGAACCACTTTGTCTTTTTAAGAATTTTTTATTTTTTATTTTTTAAAGAAAAAAAATGTCCAGCAGGTTAAAGAACAAAAATGTGGATTTTAAACACTGGAAACTTAGAAGGCAAAAAACTCCTGTATTTTTAGCACTGCATTGTTTAAGGAAGAGGGGGGAACACTGACTCACTACTTCTGAATGCTTGGGATTGGCAACCCATGTTAGGAATTCACTTACATGCTTTACAAGAGAGTTGTGCTGCTTCTGGAAGAAGGGTGGTAGTCATTATTTCTTCTGAACTGCACTATGTACATCAGGGACTGAATCCTAGATTGTGGAAAGCAGGAAAGGCCAAAACTGTGTTACCCATCAAATAGCACGTGTGCATACATGCCTTCTATTTCGCATGTTTGGGCTACAGGAAAACAGGAAAGGGGAGTTAAACAAAAATACACCAGTGAAATGGACGAGAATCTTCCTTAAAAAAAGAAATCCCATGATTTATGACCAGCATCATGATTTAAGGGGTCAGATAGGTCTAACAATCTTTTTCTCTTTTTTTTAAGCTTCTGAAATTGGAAAAGCAGCATATAGCCAAGACCTGCTCACCAAAGTTTCAAGGGCTGATAATTAAGTTTATTTCAAAAAGTACTGAGATAAGAGATGTAGGTAAGCCTAGCTCAATGTGTAAAGTACAAACCATTCTCCATTTCTTCCATTCGGCCGCTCGTGCATCGCTCTTCAGCAACTTGAGCAGTCCACTCTGCTCCTCTCCTCTAGCCCTGGTGTATCCACTGCCATCAGTTGTCCTTCTGGGTAACATTCTCACCTCTCGCTGCCCCAACTCTCCCTATAAAATTCTTCAATAATGTTTATACAAACTCTTCACAGAACGGTTACCTAAGCCCGCAGTGCTTCAGTTTTATTTATTACAAAACTACAACAAAATTGCTACGATCAAACTCACAGTATCTCACAGTACTGCACTTAAAGTAACAACAGCATGTAAATGGAAGGACAGAGATAGAAAAAAATTACTTTTCTCCCCTCCCTCACACTCACTCATCTAAAGAAGATAAATGCAGACCACAACAAAAATAAGATGACAACTAAAGAAGACGTCTAGTAGAGAAGATAAACATGAGGGCTGAAGCACTACAGCAAGAATCCTGGTGAAAAGAGAAGGCTTCCTTCTCCAGATGTGCCTGTGTTTTGTGTTTTAGTAGCAGCAGCACAATAAAGCATGTTTAGCAGCAGAATGGAATCATTCTGTCCCATAAATCAGTCCTCAACTTCTGAAATAACTGAAATCTGTACTAAATTAAGAAATCAATTCACAATGACTTGAGTCCATTTGAAATTGTTTTTTGAAACCTCTTATCTAAAAATCCTTTATCTATCCAGGTTTCAAACAACCAACACTCTCTAGAGATGGTCCAGGGGGACCCTGTATTTTTAAGGCATCTTTGGACAGAGCCTGCTTGAGGATAGAAAAAAAGCCAGCAGAAATTTTTTTTAAAAAATCAAAAGGTACATAAACCCCTAGAAACCCCCAAGCACAGACCGGGGAGAACAATAAATGAGTTAGTGAATTGGGCGTGCAAATCAGGCACCCATGGCTCCTAAGCTGAACCTGCAACTACAACTACTTGTGGAGACACACACACACACATACACACACAAAAGGAGTCTTGTTTCAGCTAGGCTGAAAAATATCCACGTTATTTGTTTTGGATGAGTGTACGAGGCCCCACTAGTTCAAAATGCACATCAAATAGATTTTCCTCTGAAGCATCTCTACCACTGCCAGCAAATCCCAAATATCCTGGCAAGCAGAACATCCACCTTCGTCTTCCTTTGTACTTCAACAGTCGCCTGTTCATTTTGCAGTATTTCATAAGGCAACCTCTAAGGATATAAGACAATAATAACTGCTCTGAAATAAAACCTTTAGTTTGCCTTCTTTTTAAGCTTCTTACAATTTCACTTTTTCAAAGAAGTCAGCAATCTTTTGTTAAACTGTTAAAATCATCGAAATGATAAGGTTTATTCTTTTTTTTCAGTTCTTCCCAAAACAAATTAAAAGGGTCACTTGCCTAATACGAACACACACTTCTGGCACCATCAGAAACCTTAGCATTTTTGATGGTTTATCTTCAATTACCAGATCGTGGATTTCAGGGCTTATGAGAAAATACTGCATTTCATGTCTTTTTAAAGCATGCTTCTAGCCCGTGAGTATGCAAAATAAAAACACAAATCCCAGAGGCACACAAAGCAGCCCATGCTATTTTTTTTCTTCTTTTTAAGCCTCAAAGCTTTTTAGCCAAATTAAATTTTCTTGTCATTTGCTTACCCTGTGGTTACCTCCAAAAAGAAACAAAAAACTCCAAAAAACCCAACCAAAAAAAACCCCCTTTAAACTGTCTGCATAGCTCAGGTTTGTTCTTCAAAACTGATGCCAAGATCATATATAATTTCTGAAATGTTCATTTTTGCCTATCTTAATTAACAAGCATTAAGAAAGGCAGTCAAACCTGAAAGCACCCTGGCCTACTTTATACATGTAAATAAGTGGCCGCTTTTTGAAGCGGGCTGCTCAACTCTCACAACTCACAATCACTTCAAGAGGAGCTACGAGACTCCACTCCTCTGAAAGATCACACAGTTTATCCAAGCTCCTGCCCAGTGTCTCTAATCTGTTAGGGAAACATTTTTGAGTGCAGATGTGCTGCTCATAGCCTTCTTTAGAGACTTTGAAAACATGAACCCTAGAGAAAGAGCACATGGAGAAGTACCTAGAGAAAAGGCTTCCACGGTGTCAGCACGCGCTGCCTTCTCTGGCTAAAAGCAAAGCACTGGCTGCAAGCCTTGCGCTGAAATACCATGAAATTTAAATGACTATTCCCTACCCACGGTTTTCAAAGCATTTTACTGAAAGCAGTCAAAATTCATAGCATGGCCCTGTGAAAGAAGTAGGGTAGAAGAACCTTAAGAAAGGCAGAAGATAGACCACAAACCCGCCTGCCTTGGTCCTAAGGACAGCACACTTAATTTTACTTACTAGGTAGTAAAGTATTTAATTCTGCCCCTGCAACAGCAAAACCACAGCAGAAGATTTTAGTGGCAAGGGCTGTTTTTAAGCATAGTCCTGTACTAACGTAATTAGGAATCTAACAATGGAAGAGACAGATATTTCAGAAGAAAAAAAAAAAAAAAAAACCACACAATTCTATCACACCTGACTCAACCAAATTAATTCTCTTAGAAATAACAATGAACTTGTTTTCTGTTCCTGCAGAGTGCCTACAGGGCAATTAGCAGTATCGAAGGAAGAGATCCAACTGAAAACTGACCTCACCTTTTCAATGTTATTGATTGCAATTCTGTTTTTTCCAGTTAAAATAGAAATTCATTTCATCAAGCACACGCCATTTTACTCAAGAACTCTCCCCAAGGGCCAATTTCTGCCAATTCAGCAGCACCCCTCCTTCAAGAGTTTCCCTTTCATGTGCTGGGGCAATGCAGTATTTCTCCTGCTCAGGGGATCTGGCTCCTGCCTTGAGAGAAGGGGGAGGCACTGGCAGGAAGCACAGTGGGGCTGCAAAGCTCACGGCAATAGGAAGCTACATTCTTGTCAAATATTGCACCCAACCATTTCCTTTTTCTACTCAGAGCCGCAGCCAAAAATTTCCATCTTGACAGAAACCATTTTAAGTTAGAACAGTTCAGCAAAACGCAGGAAAGACCTCTGTGGTAGCTGATAAGCTTGGCCTTCTTAATAATTAAGAGCGATAATCTTCCTACAGCAATTAAGAGTGATAATCTTCCTACGGGAGCTGCCTTTTGCTGCTTCTGCATTAATCCAAGCCTTTTAGTTTCTTTCTGTAATGGAAGAGTACAGGCCTGTGGGACAGCTAAGGCACAGATTTGCTTGGTAGATCTTAACAGCCCATAGGAAACCTTTACATGGAACCCACTAAGTAGTAAAAATCCCCCACCCCCCGAAACAACAACAAGAATATTAACTAAAAATAAAGCTAAGCAAATAGAAGAAAACTCAGACCTAGGACTTAAAATAATTTCTGCCTTCAACTTACTCCCTTTGGTCTTGACAATGTGTCTGGTAGCACCTGCCCTGAAAGGAGCCATGGAAAAGTCCCTAAGTTCAAGGTTCAAAGCTGCAAAATCCAAGTTTGACAGAAGAGTGGAAAACATCAGCCTAGACTTTGCATTTCGTTTGTGAATTTCAGCCCAAACCTTTCAAAACAAAGTATAACCTTCGAGCTTCAACCTTTAAGCATGGTAATTTACAAACAAGTATCCAATACCATTCCTTGGTTAAGTCATCATCTGAAGACAGATAACCAAAATGGATTCAATATGGAAAACTGTACAAGTGATCTAAACAGTACTTTACCAGATAGCTTCAAATACCACAAATGTGGAAAAGCAAACACTACAATATATAGTTTAGCTGCATTAGGCAGGAAATTATTTTACAAACTGGTAAGACACTGGGGAAGCCCCTCTCAAACCTAAATATATGAACCTCTTTGAAAATCCTTTTACCAAGCACTTGCCTGAACAATACACCAAGACCAGCTTTTTCAGTGTTCTGTTTCCATATTATAAGGGGAAAAACTATTGCCACTATTGATTGCCAGACTTATTAATAACTTAATTCTCTCCCCTAACAGGTGAAACTTCATAGAATCCTGAAGCATGTGCAACTACCCAGAATTTAAAATACATATTCTAGCTAAGAACACCTCATTTCTCACATCATTGAACAGCATTTTCACAAGCTGTAATATATGACTGCAAAAATATGATGCAAAGAAGAAATATAAAGAGAAGGAGCAAAGCTACACTTTTCTTAAAGGTACTTCCAGCATGGTGCTGCTGGGTGAAGCTGCTGTTACGCAGTCATCCTGCATAGATTAGGGAAACAAAGCTGCTCTCCCACACCCCAGTGGCCACTACCAAATCTTAGGGAGGAAGAGTTAAAGATAAGTCAGTAACCAAATAACAACATTAAAAACGGAGCTTCAGCCCCAAAATTAACACCTCCATCTCACAGGAGCATCACTTTCTTGTTCTTGTTTTCTACTCCTCCCTAGTCCTCTTTAGTTCCCTTCCAAATGTTTTGGTGTCACTTGAAAAAGCTTTTCATTCTGGTGCAGTAACCTATTGGATCTATGCCATTTTACAGATATGATGAGTAATATTATTTATTAGACGGGACAGGTATTTTCTCCAGAAAGATACAGACCTTTTTTCTTAGGAAGAGCCTTTTAAAATTACAATAGCAATTAAAAAAATATTGCAGACTACTTTTACTGTTCATTCATTTTTTATTAACTGATTGCATTGTGCATTTTCATCTTCATCTGCATGCTTCAATAGCACAGTCATGTATCTCTACTCTCAAAGGTTTCCTTTTCCTGATCCTCATACAAAACTCCAGTTATACTTCAAAGTACATCCCCTCCTGCAGGCAGAAAAAGAATCAGGGAATCATCCACAGCATCCGATCATGTCCACTTTCTCACCTAAAGCCAGTAAACCCCCATGGTGGCAGGACACCACGCCGACAGCCTGCCGAATTCCCCTGGCTGCCCCTTTTGAAAAGAGCAGCTTGCTGCGCTTGTCTGTCTTGTGTCATGCGGCACTCTGGGTCACGGTATGCAAAATGGAAAGACAGCTCCATGATTTAGTGCTATTAATAAAAGGAAGCATTCTCACAGTGTATTTGTGAGCTACTCCTAAGCACTACCGTGTATTTATACTTCATTGGCTAACGTTGTTAAAGAAAACATAGATATGAAAAAATTTATACCAAAAATTCAAACTGCCAAAAAATCAAAAATTTAGGCATTACCAGGATTAGTTGTTACAATGGTTATTGCAGAAATTACCAGGTCCTTACAAAACATCTGGGATCTGTTGAAGCCTATGTACAGCATATGCTCTGAGCCAATTTATTCTGACACAAAATGCTGCAACCTTCTGCTATTAAACAAAGCAGAACCATATGAAACACACTCTGTTTCACAGGTTTATTAACAAAACATCTACCACGGAGAAAACCTCAGGTATGTTACAGCTGGCACGTTAACCTCTAGAGTTCCGATTTCCAGCAAGGGGCACCTTGAGCCATTAGTCAACATAAGTTTTCTTCAGCAAAATAGCTGGGGGAAGGAAGAGGAGAAAAATGAGCCGAAAAAATAGCAGGAAGTCAGCTTTTGACTATTTTGAATCAGTTAAAAAAAAGTACTTGCAATCAAGTACTATATTAAGACTCTACCTTCCCTAGATTCTTGCATTTCCTCCTTTAACTCAAAGCTAAAAAGCTAACCAGAGGTTACCAACTTGAAATCCTCACCTGTGAAACTAAGGGCAAAGAATCAGTAACGCTATTTTTAGTTTCCTAATGAGCCTCAGATCAGAGGTGTGCTTCCACTGCAAGAAAGGATGCACTCTGCTTCTACATGCTCCACACATTAACCCATCTTGACCCAGAGCTTCTCAAGCTGCCCATGGGAGGAAAAAGTTCCTTCAGACAGCTCAAAGATCCCTCTGCAGCCCAACGGCGCATTTAATCAAGCTTGGCTGTATGTCTCTTGCCGCTCCTTCCTCTGCAAGATAGGCAAATAAATGTCACAGTCCTGTGCAAGATAAGCAAATGAATGTCACGGTCCCACGTGGGAACTCACCAGGACTTGCAAAGTCCTGCTGAAGCCAGCAAGGCTTCCCGTGGGCAGAAGGGCAGTTGGGGTGGGCCGAGAGGCAGGACCCGTGCGGAGCACTTTGCCTCTTCTCACAGGCGCGTTCGAACGTGCAGATGCACACGTGACCTAAGTGCAGGAAAGCAAGGCTGGCAAGTGCACTCCACCTCCGAACAGGCTTCTCCGTGTCACTCCACGGCAGAATTTCACACTAAAAAAGGAGCAACGAAGCCTTGTAAGGCAGATCTGTGATTGTTTCAAAGTGGAAGACATGGCTTTTGGCAGGATTGTGGGGAAAAAGAGGGAATAAGGAAGTGTGAGGTGCTGCCCCAAACCACAGCGAGCAGCAGGTAACAGATGGATTTGCAGCCACCACAACGTCATGTTCGACACCTCATCTTACTTCTCCAGTTTGCAAAACTTCAGCACATAGAGGGAAAAATAAACAAAGGTGCCAGTGTTCAAACACAGTGTCATTGTCCCCAGTTCAGTACTCACATCCAGCAAGACCTAACCTCCAAGCCAGACCTCATGACAAACCCACGACAGACACAGGGCAACCTGCAGTTCTGCAAGTCCCAAACGAGCTTTCTCCATCTGGGAACAAAAGCGAAGGTCCCCATCTTAAAATTTGGAAGCGTACACTCTTTATGGCTGGGTGCTGCCCGCCTCTCCCTGTACAGCAAATATTTTGATAATTATTCCAAGGACAAACCATCCACCAAGACACAGCCCACCCTTCAATGACGAGGAATTATTAATAATTGGTCTTATTTACATGGAGGAAAAAAAAAAACCCAAGCACAACTGAAAGCATGGGGACCCAAGCAGGGATGCGTGTTTGTTTTAAAGCAACTACCCGCATCTGCAGGATCAGCCACGTTATCCCAGCAACACTAGAAATGCTCACCAAGGCCAGAAATGCCCCCTTTTGAAAAGGGCAGTTTAAATGCTGCAGAAACTGGGTCAGCAACAGGCCACAGAAATACCTAAGCAGGCAGCAGGCACCTCGAGGGTTGTAGGCAGCAGACTTGCGGCAAAGGACTCAAACAACAGCCAGAACACACCGAGACAGAAATCATACAATAGCTATTGAAGAAAGGCAGTTAATAGCAACAAAGCACGTAAAGCACGGGTCAAGGAGTCGGTCAAGTACAGGCCCTTCAACTGCCCGCCCTCCTCCATTGCCAGGAATCAAGATTTAGACACAAGCCAGCAATGCACATGGCACACAGCACTAGCAGGCAGGCACAAAAACTAAGCCGGCACGTTAAATCCACGAAACAATGAGGGACTGCAAAACTTGTTCTACAATATTACAGGGCTGCTCATCTCAAAGGCACCCAGGTGCTCCTTGTTGTTCCAGTCTCATTTAAAAAAAGACAGAATTACGTGATTTATGCTTATATATGCTAAGCATATTCATCACCTCTTGTGTTCAGGTCTTTAGTGTCTGTAGGTTTATTGACGTGTTTATTGAAGAGACCTTAATCTTGAAATGCCAGCCCACAACTTCAGTTGATAGACAATGTAATTTAGCACAAAAATAATACACACGTAGGCAGAGTGTAAGAGGTGACCTACAGCGTTGCTCATGAGGTCTGACCTTCCGACTGCTTTGAACCCTGTGTAACAGCTGACATTAAACGAGTGTGCAGCAGGACTGTTGCACACTTCCACCAGCCAGAAACGGGGAGACTTCATTCCATTTTGCGCAGACCCTTAAGACCATTTTACATAAACGGAGGGGGTGGTTACACAAGGTGCAAGCAGTTATGAATCAGTCACTCCTGCCTTTCATTTCACTTCCTTTTGCTTTCATTGTTAGATTGCAATCCAATGGTGTCCTTTATCAGAGTTTTGCCTATCATTTGAAATAGTAAGGTTTTATTTTTCCTTTCCTACCAGTATCTTTGCTCACTTTGCGCTTTTGTCATCAGGGACATTTTTTTTTTCCTCTTCACAATCTTTAGTCATTTTTTCTCTTGGTACTGTACTTAACCCGGCCACCGCTCTCGCAATTACACTGCCTTCCCCACGCTGCCAAATTCTAGCCCAGACAGGTTCAATATCACATCTGAGTGGTTTCCGGCGCCACGTTAGGCAAGGTGTCTCACCAGTGTCACATGCAACTCACCAGCCTCTCTCTTCCCAGCCAGGCGACCACGAGAGGACAGTGGCATCCTGTTTCGGTAGGGTTTTACCTTAACCAACACGCTGCTCTGAGCTTCGGTAAGAAGCAACAGGCTGAAGAAGAGTGCCCTGGGCTCTGAAGCAGATGGGAGCCATAAGCAGCAGCTCCCTAAGAAAGCCCTGGTGGTCACAGGAGTGCCCTCTGCTCCTGCAGCAGGAAGTCTTGCAGTACCCAAGGTGCAGACTGACAGCCAAAACCTCTGCCCCAGAACACCAGAGACTGAGACCGGCTGTCTTGAGTCTCTGAACTTGTATGAAAATCTGAGCAGAGAGCAGAGAGGGTAGGCCAGGCTCGTTGTGCAAGTCAGAAATGCTGGGGGTTGAAAAAGTTACTACAACTTCACCTGCCACCTTGCCCTCTACGGCAAGGGGAAGCTTGCACGTGGCAGGGGAAGTAGCAGAGGCAGAAGAGCAAGGGAGAATGTGAGCACTCCCTCACCCTGGGCTCCAAAATTAGGAAACCTGTCATGCCCCCTCCCTCTGAAGGACTGTGGAAAATGGGCTGTTCCCAAGGGCGATTCAAAGCAGCTAAATTAAACTCCTTGACCACCCTCTGGTGAAACTTTTCTCACCGCAGAAAGAGCTGAAGGTGACCAGCCTTCCAACATCTCAAGCTCTGTCCTGAAATTACTCCTCCACCACTGCCCAGGTGCCCAGGGAGGGAGCTTCCCCACAGACGAGACCACGTAACAGTGGTGGGAAGGGATCCTGTCTGTCACCGAGGGCCAGCTCCAGGTCACAGGGCAGGTGAACCTTGCCTGGCTGCTGTCCTTACAGCCATTCTGTTGTTCTGAAGCACATTTTATCATCATGATTGGTGCTATCTGACCACTGCCATACCCTCTACGCTGACTTGCTTTCAAGCAATAGATGGGCAATTCACAGATGCCTTGATGGCACTGTAAACACACAGGACCACACAACACTGTAATTACATCAATACAGCAAAAAAGTCTCATGGCCGCAGAGACACTACTGGTTTTCCCACTCAGCCACTACCTTGCTGCCACCTCTTCCTCACACGCACAGCCTCTCAGGCTCTGGCTCCCCATCAGGGAGCGGAACTGGGCTGCTGCACACATGGGGTTTGCAGCAGCCTCTCTGGAAAGAGCTGTGCTGGGACAATGGTCCAGTGAGCCCAGAGGAGATGAAAAGGAGAAAAAACAGCACTCAGTGCCACCTTCCAGCATAGTTTGCTGCAAGATGAACACCACCAGATACCCAGCCAGACAATGGGCACTCAATGAGAGGAAGGAAAACCACCCCTCCTCCTCCTCCTCCCATGTCCCACAGCAAAATCCCACTGCCTCTCCATCCAGAGGTTTAGTATCAAGACACTGGTATAACCATGGCACTGTGCAGTGCTCGTTAATACTGATAGTATTACTACTCCAAAATACTCAGGATTGCAGCTAGTGCGTGCTGCAGGAGCCTGTGCCGGATGCCCAGACTGCACTGAAACTATGGGTGTCCAGCCCTGTGGTGTTGACAATCACTTGGCAATAACTTTGGTAGAGTCCTAAGGTAAAACCACAAACCTTCTATATTCCAATTTCAGACACTTCTTATAATCCTTGTTAGACTGTTGCTACTTTTCAAGTGAAGAGCAAAAAACCTCCCTGTAAAGAATAAGTAATAACAGCTTTTACATATTCCCACCAAAAAAAGCTTTGAGAACACAGTGCACTTTGCTCTGGCACCCTGACACAGAACAGTGAGGAGGTCCGGGAGCTTTAACAAAAAGGGGCACACACGCATTTTCAATTGCTTGTGAAAACCGCACCTATCATCTGAGCGCATCACACTGAATGGAGCTAAAAGGCAGCACAATACAAAGGAACCTCAAGACCTTGGAAACCATACAAAGGATCCTCCTCACAAATAATACAAAAACAAGCATGCATCTGTTTTTACTCTCTCCAGTGCTAAAAGCATCACACTGAGACTGCTGGCTCAGAGTCAAAGAAGTCTCCAAAGTCCCTCTTTGTTCCAAGTGTAGTCCCAACGACAGTGTAACATACTGCTCTGACAAACGTTGACTGGTGTCCTAAATGCCAGGCAACGGCATTCAAACACATGATCCCACTAAACCCACACACTGCCCGTGGAGGAACTCTTTGGAAGTGCTCATGGGGAAAAGAGCACCATCAGGAAGCAGGATGCCAGGTGGCCTTGGGGTTTTTTGGCTTAATTCTGATAACCATAAATTGCAGAAATAATCCATGCAGCTTCACAGGAAAGGTCAAGATGTCAGTATGTCACCAAAATTTAAAAAAAGTCTTAAGTCTTAACATTTGGATCCACTGTTTGCCAAACACTGTCAGCTCTGAAAGAAGTGTTCAGAACTTGATGGCAGCACTTGCAATGACTTAAAGCCAGTTTCCAGAGCTTCTGGAAATCTGAGAGTCTGTATAACAATCCTGTTTTGGACGCTCTCTTAAAAAAAGCTTTTCAAGCATATACTTACCACACAGGTGACTGGGAGAAGCCCTCCAGTAATTCAGGAGGGAAAATAGGGCTGTAAGCACATGGCAGCATTCAGGGGGCACAGAGAAGAACAAAGAACAGTAAAACAAGAGAGATTATTAACCTTGCACTAGATCAGGTATCAGCATTCACACATGATTAAAAAAAGCTACGAAATTCCTGCTCAGGAGATAAATATGTATGTGCTACCAACAAGTAGCGGAAACTAAAGATAAGCACATTATAAACTGGTCATTGATCTCTATTTTGTAAAGCTGAGATTGACTATTTAATTAAAAGTTAACTTTTTTTTTTTGAGATGAACGTGCAGAGATATCTTGACAGAATTATGCTTCAGCCTCTCAAAGAAAATAACCAGGTCCCAGAGAGAAACACTAAAATAATGAACAGCAATTAAAAAATGGAAAGCAATATATAAGGATTTTTGTATGCAAAAGAAATAGTGAGAATGTATGTCATAAAAATTTTGACCTAAGGTCACTTTTTCTTCTTCAAACATATCATTCAGATTTCTCAAAGTCTTCCCAGGCATTTTGAAGTGTGTCAAATTATCATCCTATTGATAAACAAGTTGCCGGCTGGGGTTAAACCATGACAATCTCCAAAGGCCAGACCAGTTTCAAATCTTAGGACTGAAAAGGAACCGAAGTCTTTTACAAAGTAAGCTCATGTACATTACTGCAAGTGTCACCATCCCATCATCCGAAAGAACAGCTTCTAAGGTTAAAAAACCAGTGGGCTGTTTTCTGCATTTCTTATGTTTCCTTAAGGAGCAGGATGTTGCCAACAAACATTTTAACAAAACTTTTTCTTGCTCAGAAAGCCCAACTTCTAACCGAAACACAATAAAACCATGAACCAGTCAACACAGCTCATGCTTTCAACAGCACTGAACACGATACACTGTCTTAACTTTCTCCTTTTTACTTCCAAGTCCTCACACCTTCTTCAAGCCTTCACTAAGTTTTGAAGTAGAAGCTGGCTTTTATCAGACAGTAACAAAAAGCATTATTTTGCTCTTAAATTTCTTTATTTTGACATCTGTGAAGTTCTGATAGCCAGGTGGGTGAAATGGTAAACCACTGACTATAGCTCACTAGATACTGCAACAGTATCTTCAAGCAGACAAGAGGCTATCAGAAGATGAGAACTTCACCAAAAACAAGAGGGCTACTTCTCATGCTCCTCTTGGAAAACATTTTACCTTCTCTCTCCTTTTCCTCATAATTCTGAGGGAAAAAAGCTTCACCGTGATTGTTTTTGATTGAGGAATTTCCATGTTTAAAATTTATATAAAAGACCAATTCTTCTACAGAAAACAAGGTCTGCTTTGTACACACACACATGAAAAAAATATCCTGAGTTGTCCTTGCGTAACTATACTTCCAATGCACTAAGTTACCAAGACACAAAGCAAAACAAATGCAGCTTTATTTGTACACCACCTTGGAGGCAGGAGCTGGAGAGGAAGATGACTATTAACAGAGCCAGCTTTGCCCTCTATCTTCCTATCTCAGGTGGCAGCCTGGATGTAACATAGCATGGTGGACCTCTGAGAAGACAAGCAGACACCTGAATTATTCACACTGACCACATGTTTCTCCTAGACAATTAGCTTATTTGATTAAAGAAAACTCTTCTACAAATACAAAGCAAATATTTGCAGTGAGTACTCAGAACTCTGCAAAAGAGTTAATACACACTGCCATCATGTGCAAGTATAATATTTGATATACTGTCCTCTCCCTGAAGCGGACAGGACTATTCCATCCTGATGAACAGAGGAGTTGGTCATTATGCAATAACCACCACAAAGAAAAATTCACTTCCCAAAGCATCTATCCAAGAAAGTGGATTAAAAAGTACATTTAAGACACTGTAATTAAGATGTTTTTTAAAACTTTGGCTTGAATTTATAGTCAAGACTGAACTGAAATTGGCACAGATGAGCTATTTGCTTTGTTTTCCTGTCCATGTTTTTACTTATGTTACTATGGCAAATGTCAAAATTACTGAAAAGGCTCCTTCACCTACTTGCCCACAAACCATGCACTCAGAGCCACTGCCAGGGTGGGAGTACAGCTTTCCAGAGCACATTTCCTAGTCAAATAAAAATACATGAGGAATTACAAGCTAGGTTTGCGTTACCTTAGAGTCTCTAGGAAGATGAGAGGCAGGTAACAGCATTGCCTATAAAACTTGATTACATCCCATCAGATAGATTTCAGGTAACTTTATAAAAATCAAGCCAGCATGCTGGGGCTGATGATTCAGAAGCGGACCATTTGCAAATGCCTGAAAGTAGGGTGTTCCAGTGTTTCTCTATTTTGTCACCGTTCGCAACAGCAGAAAAACTACGAAGCTAAACACTTATAGGGTGTAAATTTTCAGACTGATGATGTTGCTCTATTATTCCAGATGTCTATCATTTAACTGCGTAATGGTAAAATTAAAATTACTGCAAATTAAACCCTCTTAAAGGCAACTAAGAAGCAGCTATTACGGAAGTAAAAATAATTTACTCATAATAAATGTCTAGGTATAAAGCTAAATCTTTTGTGGCCCACTCCCCACAAGTCAGAAGGATCAGCCTGAGATTAACACACATGTGAAATTCATTATTAACGTATTAAAATATAAAAGTAGAAGCATAAGAAGAGAGTTCCTATTTTGAGCTACTTTTATTACAGAAACAGCATGTATGGGCTAAGGGGACATGAAGATTACAACGATTAGGGCAAGGACAAACATGCCAGAGCAGCTGTTCGCTTTTGCTTTTCTTTTTTGTCTCTTCTCTAAACATACAAAATGTGTCCTAACATCCCCTTTTTCACATCAAGGCAGGTTAAGTTTAACAAGAAAAACGCCATGTTCCAGAGTGGACTTGCAGAGCGCTCACAGCATGTGGCTGCATGGCATTAGGAGCTGACCCTCCCTCCCCATGTGTTTGCTGAATGACTATACCAACAGCCTGTGCCACCATGACATCTGTCTCTGCTCCTGCATAGCTCTGCAGCCAGTACTGAAACAAACACACGATGGGAAATAAGTCACCATATGCCTTTGTCCCACCTGCTCAGATTGGGATTGTCCTAACTCTAAAGGTTGTGCATTCTGGGCGGACTCTGTCCCAAAGCATAGGCTACAGGGGTTTACCCAAATGACCGAAAAGAATTTAAACCATGCACAAGAAATGACATAGGTGGGTGTGCACTTGCCTTCAACTTTCCATACGCTGGCAGGCTGTGTGATTCGCCGCACCATCCACTCAAAAACCAACAAAGGCCTCCAAGGCTATCTATCCATCACTCTGATGCAGCTGCTTTCCCCTCCTCCTACTACCCAACGGCCACTGATTTGGGAAGGTATTACTCCCAACGTATGACAAGATGCTCTTCCTCTCAGCCCCAACACTTTTGGGGACTAACCTGCTCATCTATCTCACCAACAGTGAGCAGAGCAGCACATTTGGCTGTGCTCCTCCCCAGCTCCTCCTGCGCTCAGTAGATAAGGGAGCAGCGAGACAGCCTTGGCATGAGTACCACCATGCAACCATCTACCCCAACAGCAGGCCAAAAGGCAGGTGGAAGAAGATAGGTGACAGAAGGACCAAGGGAAGAGCAGGAAGATGCCAGGAGGGTCAGACCAGAGCCACACTGAGAGATAGGCAGGCCACCCTGGAAGCAGCTTGGGAGGAGAGCAACAGAGATGCTGTCCTGTAGGTGAGCTGCGTTGCTACACACAGCTCTGGTGTCGGGTCCAGCACCCATAAGGCACAGCGGGAGGAGGAGACCAGGGGAGCACTTTCATGCCCTTTTCAGCTGACACTGTCACTGACAGCAACAGGGAAACTGATCAGAGAATGATCACAGGTAAATGTTAACTGGGCAAAAATGAAACAAAGTGCTTTGAACCCAGAGGAGCTTTCTGATACAACCTGTAGGGCTGCACAAGGCAGGGGACAGCACCAGGGCAATGGAGAGGGCAAGACAGCCTCTTCCTCTTGCAGTACAGAAAGCACAGTGGCTTCAAGCATGGCCCAGACAGAAACTAAAAAGAGAAAGAAGAGATGCCATAAAAAGGTATGCAAGAGATCTGTAGAAGAGACAAAAAACAGGAAATGAAAGTGAGGAAATTAACAGAACATAGATACAGGACACCAAAATGTAAAGCACAGTTTTAGTTCATTTAAAACAGGCCATTACATATGAAAAAGTTTGCTCCATTAGCAGATATCCAGAAATACGGCTTACTCACATACACTAATCCCTCTGCAAACAATAACCTCACAGCCCCAGCTGAGAGGAGACTGTCACTGCCTGCTATTTTTACCAGTAGAGAAACTGGGGTAAAGACAGCCTGTGTGGCTTTTCAAGGCAGCGGGAGCCATATGAAAGCACGAGGGTCAATTCTCAATTGCCACACCAAGATCATCTGAACTTCTCAACATCAAATTGTCAAGTTGTCAGAGAAAGCCCACTTTGAGTCAGCGCAGCAGCCAACATACAGACCAGCCCGTCACTGATCTGACCACAATCCAGACCAAGAGGACTCACAACATCGAGGGAAATGCATAGATACCAGCGGGTTTTTTGCAATGGAAGCAGTCAAGATTTTTGTGGGATTGCAACAGCATATCAAAGAGTAATTAAATCTGGCCACACATCACCCTTAAGCGATGCATTGCTTATTTCAGTTATGGTCAGTTAGAACCTATGCCGAAGACAGAAGTTTGACAGCTCTTTGCAAAATACAGCAGGACTGTCTTGTTTGCCGTTAACTTCAGATCCTAGAAAGCCATGGTGGTAGCTCCTCAGCCTGGTGTGAAAGAGAGTACAGCTGGCCTAGACCACTGCTATCGTTTCAAAAATGCCTGAAAGCAACTTATAAACAAAAATAAACGGATAGCTGACTCACTTGCTAGCACACAGCACAAGCATGCAATGTCCCAGGAAAAAAAAAACTAAGCAAAACAGGTTTTTCATTCCCTGTATCAGCGGCCGAGCAAAACAATTTTGCAAAAAGCTCAATACTTTGGAAGAAGCAATGCACACAAGGGCACAGCTGTCTCTAACAGCATTTAATACAAAGTTCAGCAAGGCAAAGTTCATCAGTGAATGAATTACAACACATAAAACAGAGATAAAGGATTAAAGCAGCAGGAGTTCACCCCTCCTGCCACTCTGGCTGTGCCTGGAGGAAATGTAAGGAAGGAGAGGATGAGTAACACTGAGAGCTCCTTCCACAACCACCTGTTTCTTCATCTACAAGGATCCCCCAACTTCATTTGCCCTTCTAGCAATTCTCTTCAGTAAGCTTTTTTTATTCTTGCTTCACATTATCCTCCATATTCCCTACAGGTGTTTCCTTAGGGATTTTCCCTCAAGCATAACAGGCAGGTGTGAACATCTCAATTCCACTCCTCTACTTCTAAGGACTATATAAATTTCATTAGGCATCCAGTAAAACTTAAGATTAGTAGTCCCTTGGTGAAAGTGTAAGTAGGACACAACAGCAGTGACTCATCAATTAAAAACAGAAGTTAATCGATATCAAAGCAGTTTTTGGTCCAACCCAGTAAAAACATCCATTCTGTGCATACTGCAGAAATGTGTTACTTTATGCATTAGTGCATTAATGGCGACGAAAAAGCTTTTCCCAAGAAATGCGCTTTTTTTCTTTTTTTCATGCACACAGGTATTTCTGCTTCTGTTGTAAAAAAAACTTTAAAAAACTATTAAAAACTTAATAAAAGCAACTTTCACTATTGCAAGTTAGGACAAAGCATATATCCCAGGAAAAGTCTACATGTAATTTTTCAAATACTTTCAGGGGGTAAGTTTAATGACAATCTAAGTGATTAGAGGTACTCAATACAAGCTTAGGTTGAAAATACTGTTTTAGGATGGTTCCTTTCAGTTTAAGCACTCAATGACAGTCTTAAAACTACTTTTCTGCTTTTAATTTTGAAACACTTTCTGAATGGATACCCCGCTTGACTTTAATAAAGATGTTTAAAGTAAACAGAAAATAAAACTATTTTTTTTTAATATTCAGCCACCACTTCTGGCACCAAAATCTTTATTTTTTTTCAGTATGAAAAAGTAGAAGGAAAAAAAAAAAATCCAGTTGAGCCATCACCCAAGCCAGTTATCTGGTACAGTTCCACATAATTACTTTCCAAGAACTGGACTGTCAGAAATTATGGCACTAAGTCCACAGCCTAAAGTGTTTGAACTGTCCATCCACAGTGCCAGTCATCTGTGTTTCTTGACTGGAGAGGAGATGAAGTTGTGGCCAGTGAGAAATTGCCACACAGGACCTTGCAACAAGGAGCAGGCTCATTCTCCCCAGCCACTACGGATTTTTCCTGAAGCAAATAACTACATCTCTTAAGTATCCACTACAGCCCCAAGTAATTTTGCAGTCCATCCACCTTCACCGCTTTGTTGTCTCTCAGGCAACTGGCAAGTTACTCCCTTGCTATCTGTATCTTCAAATTTCTCTTCCAGGTCTGGAGCACTATTTCACTGACACAGCAAAAATCACAATATTAGGAGTAATCCCACTTGGAGAGGTCAAAGTGCTGGGCACCAGCTGTCACTCCCAGGGCTGCACTATCACCCTAGCAGGAACCCGCTGGGAGCTGATACCATCTATTGCCCCAAGCAGCTCCAGGCCATGGGGTCCAATGCTCTCCCACTGATCAAAAGCAAAGGTTCAACAGAAATGGTAACTGCATCACACTTTTCATTTTGCTAGCAGTTGATACCCATCTACTCAAAGCAAAATATGATCCAGCTGTCACAGGTAAAGGCTGGAAAACATCCTCTTACTTGCTAATTACATAGCATACTCTCAGTATTGTATGGCTTTCCTTTCTCACGGGCTATTAATGCACATCACATATTAAGTACATGCTTCCCATCCTGAGTATAGCAGTTCATTCCAGTGAAAATGTTCTTTAATGTGTCAGTGGGGAAACCAGATCCTCAAACACCTCTCTCCAGAACTCCTCAAAACCAAGGATTAAGAATATCATACATGTAAAAATTTATTTTTTCTTTTAGTAGTCCAGTGCCTACTTCCTTGAAGTGGAAAGCTAAAAATTATGATAGCATCATTCGTGCACCTCACCTAACAGTATTGTCCATTTAACTGTGCCAGGTTTCTGCATTTGACTCATTCTTCTGCTTTAGCAAAGGCGTAATAGAAAAGCAAGCACCTGAATCTTCAAAATTTGCTACTGCCAGCTGTGGCATGTGAACAGTCACCAGCATGAGGGAAAAACAAAAACAAAAAAAACTTTTCTGTCAACATCTGTCACTGACTTCCTTCTAACAAAGCTTCCTGAACCAAAGTTGTTCTGGAAGGCACCTTTTTACTGCTGACTTTCAAATGTAAGAAACAGTTTTTTATGGAAACTTGAAACTTTTTTCATAGGCTAGTCCAAACACATGTGGCTTTAATTCTGTCAAAGACTGCGGCATGAAGCAGTACATCCAGCAACTCCAGTATCTACTGTCCAGCATTTCTTACGTCAGACTGATCCAGAGAGATAGAAAAGAGCAAAAAGCAACCTGTGGTAGCATCCAAGCAGTCAGAAAGGCAGGAATTGTAGGCTGGAAATTAAGGAGTTGCTAATTACCTTTTTCTCACTCAGGGCAGCTGCAAGCCCACTGACCCCCAAACCAACCATTCCTCATTCACCTCCAAAACAGTTCTTTATAAAAATCGCTATTTTGACAACATCTTTTTACCTCTATGCAAACTTCTGTATTTATTAAAGCTAAACCTAAGGTAGAAGTAATAAGACTATATCCATGCCCCTTGTGCATTTGCCACAAAACCAGCAGCACACCAAGAAGCACACCCCAGATGGAAGATCCTGTGATGCACATGCACAGGAAGTCAGTTAACAGACTGTTAATACTTCACTTTTTTGGTTGTTGTTTTTTAAAGTAGGTTAACAAGCTCCTAAGAGAACCCATTAACCTAGAATTAAAAACTGAATAAGACAATGTTTTGGGAAGAGACTCTCTCCTTTACACCCCAAGATGCTGAACTCTAATTTCTTCAGCTCTAGGGAAAACGCTGGATTCTTTATCTCCATTAACTTCTGTTCATATAGCTGCTTTAAGGTGCTTTGCTTCTAGGGGCTTCACATCAAATTTCAGTAGCTTTAGCTGATTTCCCTAGGGCATGCTGGCAGACAATGAGATGGAGATGCTGCAAGCTCTCAGGTTTGTCTGCGACAGGAAATCTCCATGATTTCACCATACGGCACTACAAGCCAAGGGAATGAAAGCTAACCTGGAAAGATACTAAAAAATTCTAGTCTTTCTAATGTACCTTTGCTCGGTCTTCTTCATAAAGTCTACACTATAACACTCCTTCAGTATACAAAGCACACACAGGTCGGTGTTTACATACGGCAGCAAACCAAAACAGTTTAAAAGATGCACATAAACCAGTGTCTGTTTAGGCAAGTTTCCTGAAGCACTTCAGTATGACAATAGAAGGATGTTTCCATCCATGCAAGTAAAACCTATAAACTTTACTTTCAGAAAACAGGTTCATTTTTGGAAATGAGTAATTACTAGAAAAATCTTTAAGCACCTGAATAACAACAACAACAAAAAAGTCACACCACTTTTTCCTATTTCCCACCTGAGCCTCAAGAACTATTTATCTTTCAATATCTTTATTTTTGCCATAGTAGCCAGTTATTCCATCCACCTCCAGGGAAAAAATAGGTACATGGAGATATTTCCCCCCCCAAACTACATCTCTCTGCCTATTAACGAAAATCTCAGAAACCACCTTAAGCACAGCATTCGAGACTGTTGTCTTCTGACTACCTTTTAATAAAGACAGCACACTGAGGCATGCAATGAAAATTTTGTATCAAAACTATAGCAGTCCCCAGCTGAAAGTCAGAAAGTTCTGTATTTGTGCAGGGAAAATGGCAGCTTTTAATTGTTTATCCTCTTTTTGCAAGGGAAGGAATAAAAAAAAAAATCCCCTATGCAGATAGCAACTGGGGGACATGGGTAAGCACAAACCATCAGCACTGGCTGTCAAAGGCTGTAACTCTCCCATCCTGCTTCTATAATGTTTGTCATTCCCACAGAGATGAGGCACAGGAGCCCTGATGTGATGCTGGGTTTGGATGACAATGCTCCCAATGGCGTAGAAAGAGTGGGGTAAAAGCCACACAAAGCAGCTTTGCAATGCAGGACCATCCCCTCATACCACCATAACCATCCCCTTCCTGCATCCAGGCTTACCCCTTTGGCCAGCTCCACACAAGGCTTGTGTTTTATCAGACCTATTCGCTCTCAAACCCAAGCTAAGGGCAAAGACAGGAGATAAATGTGAAAAGCATTTCTGGCTCCTGCAGCCGTCCGAGCATGGTGGTGTTACACGTGTTTATTTTAAGTCTTGTGATCTTTCTGGCTGGCATGGCACTGAGAGCTGTACCCACATTAACACATACCAAAGGAAGGAAGTGTTTCACTGGTAGATGTCCAAGCATTTTAACCTGGACCCTCAGAGGAAACAAAATGTCTATTTAAAAAATAATCTGTGATGCTATTTACTCAACCCTTCAAAGCAGAGGAGGCCTGATATTAACAGAAACAGCAAAGCTGAGGCTACAATTCTTCAGAGTTTTATTATTTATTTGATTTCAAGAAATAAAGCAGGATTACTTATTGGTCCACAGAAGGACATTAATAAGCCTTTGGCTTTAAATCTTCTTTACCTCCCTCCCCACTTTGGTACCCATTAATACTCCAAGACTACTTATGTTTGCAAATTTTAGAATAGAAAATTATCTTCTTGTTTAAAGAAATTAGTTATTAATAGTGCTTTATTGTATATTTTGTAAATGCAGAATTTTTTGTGTAAAAGCAATGAAAAGCAAATGCAGCTTAGAGATAGAATAAGGAGATAGATACAAGAGGGAGTTTCAGTCTTGCATACACTGTGCACTAATTTCTGGTTTTGCTAAGAAATTAGTATTAACATTAGTTGAGAAAATCATAAGCCACACTTAATGAAAATCTATTTAATATGCAGCAGACAAAAAAGCCTTTTTTTGTAGTTCGCGCAATTACACTTCAGTATTTCCTGAAGCAAAACCAAGCTTCAATACTCTTGTTTTCATTTGAGTTTTGCTTACCTTTGCTCTTGTGGATGGTCTTCCACATCCTCCTCTGAATCAGCCTAACAAACAGAAAAAACACTACGTAAGAATCTCACAATTGTGTCAGAATGCACTGGACATACGTACCGTTCTTAACTCTTCTGAAGATGGAGTCTCACGAGACTTGCTTGCAAAACAAACTCAGAAATCTAAAATTCCTGCAACGATTCCTTTATTATTCAACTAAGGTGGATGCTGGCCATCCCATTGGAGGTTTCGGCTCATTTTGCCAATATAAATGGTGACTTAGCGTGGCTACTCCATTACTTTTTTTCCAAATGTTGATTGAACAGATCGATTTTCCATTTATACGACTTCACCTATACAGAATTCTGCTCACACATACAATTTCAATCTAAAACCATCAACTGTCCTCAAATTGTCCATCCTACTACTTCCTCCACGTTCAAATGATCTGTCCCTGTCAGTAAATTTCAATAGCCACTACCCAAGAAAACAGGGTACAGAATGCCTTAAAATTCAGATCATACAGTAACACAAAAAGCAACACCAAGGTACTATGTTTCAGCAGGGACAGCGAGATCCCAAACTCCGGTCTTATCAGCGATCAGCAGCACTTAGAGAAACTGGAGAGAGCAGAAGCTTTAAACACCACTGCTTAGCTCAGCTGCTGCACTAAGGCAATTTTTGAGACGTGCAGTTAAAACCGTGCCAGCCTGCAGTTCACAACTGACCACTTTGAGCTGTCTACAGAAATGAACTCGAGCGTTGGTTCAATGAGCTCCCTGCAGGAAATCCATTTAAAACAAGCAGGTAGCTGCTCTGAACTGGCTGAGATCTCCAGGAAAGCTTCAGGTACAACTCAAAACGGAGCATGTTACAACCACCCAACCCGTGCTGATGAAACCAGGGACAACTTTAGGCAGATTAACATTTTTCAGGAAGAGGTCACAGTTTTCTGCCAGGAACAGCTGGTAAGTTTTCCCAGCTACTGCTTCTGCACGTTACGGTTTCACAAGACATGAGATACAGACCTTAGCAATGAAAAGGTAAGGAAAAAAAAAACAAAAACCTTTTAAAATTAAAACAGTGCTCCTTTCATCACCCCTCCTACACATTTCCCATGTAAGTGCATCATGGAACAGGCTCCTAATCACCAGCTTTGACTCTAGCTCCTATTTTCACTACATATTGCGGGGGGGGAATCACCTGCACAAATACTGAAGATCTCCCTGAAGGCTTCAGATGCTTAAGCTGACCAGGTGGCCCTACTCGTCTCCTGAATGGGACAGACAGTAGGATTTCTGAAGACCTGAGCCTCATGAAGGGGGCAAAAAATGACAACCACACTAACGTAACAAATATGGTTTAATATTATTATTAATAATTAACATTATGACAAAAATAATTACATCATGGCTAATATTATTACAGATCCTGCCAAAAGTTACCAGTCAATCTTTTGTCACAAGCAGCTGATTCAACAGCACTGTAACAAGACTGACAGGGAAGTACAAGTTAATTTGAGGACTTGACAATCTTTCTGTATGCCTGCCCTTAAAGGAAGGTTGGAAAGACCCTGATAATTGTCCAGCATCTGCAGCACATCACATGGCTCTTCAGCACAGACCTACCTACCTAGAGGTCCTAGTACCTGGCCCTCATGAAGACCTGTCCATCTCCTCTAATGACCGAGCTAAGCCTTGCTCTCAGTCTCTACCAGTATGGCACAACACAAACCCATCATCTGTTTTCCAGCTTCTCCAAGCTACTTTTGTACTTTCAGGAACCTCAGTATGACACCAAGCAGAATTACAGGACTCCTCATCCACCTCCTCCAGAAACAGCTTCTCTGACACAACAGGCTGGCAAGCTACCATCATTTTAAGTGGCTTAACTCCTCCTTTAAATGGCTTAACAACTGCCAGGCATCAGAAACCTGGGACTGTGTCATTATACAGTGCTCACCCTTAATACTAGCTATTTTACCACTTCTCCTTCCCAACTTATGGTGCAGCCACAGCATAAAATCTCAATCCTGCAAGGGGAAAAAAAAAAAAAAAATTAAAATCACCCTCAGCTCTGAGCATGTACATAGAGCCCCATGTCCAGGTTTCACCTATCTTCTTTCCTCCATATGCCACAGGCTACATGTATACTTACACTGAGGATTTTAAAAAAACAACAAAAAAAAAAAAAAAAAACCACCACAAAACCCCAACAAGAAGAAAGCTTTCTCAAACTACCATATCCCCAGACAAGTACTACAGGAGGACGGGAGAAAAGAAACAACTCCTAAAGCCAAAATGCAGGTCCCAGCAGCCTATCCACGACAGGAAGAAAAATCCTCTTCCTCCAAAACTCATCCTGAATATGGACAGGTGCTTATCTTGTGCTAGAAAGCCCCTGAAAGTGCCCCTCATGTCACACAAGCCACAAGAGCCTGGACGACAGCTTCTGCATATCTATATGGCCCACCGGCCCCAAGTCCTATCAGCACCATCCAGAAGCTCAGCTAGGAGGCTGGGGGAGCCTTTTAACAGCCCAAAGACTAACACAATTCCCACCCCAAGCCTGTCTCAGCTTTCACACAAATTGTGTGCCTTCAGACAAACCCTGCTTTGAAGTAGGTGACTCCATACATTCAATTTCTGCATAGCTGATGGGATGCGCCTCTGTTAATGACATACTGCAATGCCGAGTATCTCTGATACATATGTAAGATCAAGGTCATCATCAGCTTTTGAAACTGGCAGGACAATTCATCTTATTATCCCCTGAGCTGCACTGAACAACAGGAACTGAAGACAAGTCACTAGTACAAGGAAAAAGAAATAAATAATAAAATAATCTCTCAGAACCAAGCAGAGCCTTTAAAGTGAAAACCCAGGTAGCAGCTCTGTATTGTCCAGTGTCTGTAACAGACCATGATACAGTAAATATCTGTTGTATCCTTCTCCTTCTGCAAAATTCAAGCACGTGAAATATTATCACAGTTAACTGAAATAAGCAGTCGCTGTAACCTCCTCACTATGTGCAAGCAAAGCGAAACATACACAAGGTGTTCCTCTAATGAGACATCTTGCCCATCTCCTACATGCAACACGCAGGAACAGTAGAAAACGCATCACATCAGACAGACATGGCACTGACACCAAAAAAAAAAATTTGGTGTATGTTGCCTTTGATGACTTCCTGTCACTTTCCATTGTGATAACAAGACCTAGCACTTAACCTTCGTTATTTCATTTTAAAGTAGTTTCTCCCTTGAAACTGAAGGGGCCAAAAGGAAAGTGCTGAATGCCGTGCTCTGCAGGTACCCAACCCATTTGCCTCTGCATTCAGATGCTCACAGTAATCACCAAAGCAGTTTCTGATGGACAGAAACACACAACTATGACTCTCCAATACCTCTTTTAAGTGGCATCCACCATGAACAAAAAATGGCATTTGCGCTTCTCCTTTTGCACGCCCATAGCCACAGAGACAGCAGCCCCGATACCCTTCCTGTGCTTTTCCTTGTGCTCTTTCTTCTCCTCTTCGGCCAAAAAAAGTATACCTACCTACCTTTCAGCTTTGCACCGAAGTGCTCCAACACGGCTGTTCATATTTGGAGCTTTTTCAGCCTTTAATAGTGAAGGGCTTGGGTGTCAAGTCCTACACAAAGGAGCTTTTCTCCCAAGCATTTCAGTTAAGTACGTATTAACAAGTTACAAACAAGCAAGCAAAACCACAAAATTATAAGGAGTCTGAATAAAAACCACAACTGTTCTAATCAAGCCTCTCACACTGGAGATTTTCCATGTCAAAATCCCACTGGTTTCCATGCATCTCCCAACCATTAGGGCAGGCAAGATTTTACATTTCTTCACATTAAGGACAAGTGATGGGAAGAAAAAGCAAAAATCCAGCCACCCATCGCAGGGATGATGGTATAAAAAGGATGTCAAGGGTGAGGAGAAGAGCAGCAAGGGGGTAACCCTGCAGCTACCCCACACCTCACACCACCTTCAACAAAAAAGAGGAACTGGAGCAAGGGAATAAGGATATCCCATCTAACTGGAAAATCCAGCTTGTCTCAAAGCAAAAAGGGAACCCAAGAAGAAACATTTAAAAATGGTGGAGGAAGCTGCACACCGGTGGAAGACTGTGGAAGACTGTCAGCATGCTAGATACAGCCAGCTCCTTCTCAGCTCCGGCATGCAAGCCCACGCACACCCTCATCGACTGCAATGCTTGGGCACCCTTCAAGCTCAGCCGTGGAGCAAGAGCAGTAGGTGAGCCATCCCAAAACAGCTCTGCAGGCTTCAGAGGAAGCTGAAATCAAAAGACCACAAGCATGAGGGAAAAGAAAAAAAAAGAAAAAAGCACAAATACATGTAAGAGGGAAGCTGGGAGGGGGCATGCAAGAAGCACAAACAATGAAAAGGAAGCAAAAGGAAACAGGAGGTAGAACGACCAACTGGGGTGGAGGCGTTGGGGCCCTGGGCGGCTGCGCTCCAGCACGCAAATCCACGCAGTTCACATAGACAAAGTGATGCTGTGAGAGGCCTAGAAAGCAACTACAAATATTAAAATGCTTTGTTTCTCCTCCCTCGCCTCTTAACATGACCTCTTTATTCAGTACATGTTCTCGGAACAAAAGCATGCATGGGCCACCTGATGGCTGAATGGGCTACCAACCCATCCAACTTTCATCCTCAAATTCTGCAGAGCGAAGGAATGCTCAAAACTGCTGTCACAGGCAGCTGATGATGCATGGAAAATAAGATAATAGTGCAAAGCCACAACAGAAAGGGAAAAACATCCATCAGACAGCATTGGTAACCCGCCAGAAACAGGCAAAAGGGCTGGGCAGACAGGGCACCCTAATCCATACCCCTGCTCAGAGCCTGCAACATGCAGGCAGGAAGGAGGTGCTTTGGGAGAGAAGCATGCACAGTTCCTTCCCTGGATTTTTTCACTTCTGCATGCGAAGTCCTCAATCTCCTGTGCTGCACTCCTGCCTGCCCTCCTCCAAAAGGGAGCAGGAAGAACCAGATCAAGGAACCAGGACACTTCCTGTTCCCAAAGTCTTCCCCAAGACCTCTTTAAACACTTGAATGAAGCAACCCTTGGATATTCCCTACCAAACAACCTCTATTATCCACTCAAAAGCAAGGAAGTTCTTCCTCTTACTAGACCTTCACCATCGCGTCACTACAGCTGCGGTACACGAACACCGGGCGACAACCCTCTGAGAGTTTAAGTGATAAAGTCTGTTCTTGCAAAGAAAGGAACATGAACAATCTCCTCATAGTGGTATGACAGACCATTTTTTTAGACCAACAAGCAGGTTTAAGTATCCCTCTAACGAAGAAAGGGCAGTCAGATGTTAACAGATGAAGCAGTTTTCCCTGTCTCCAGAGCTGACGCCAGCATCTCCACCAATGCACCTCACCAACCCAGCAACGGTCACCCAGCAGGGCGACAATGCCGAATTGCCTTCAGGACCTTGCAGATGCCACAGGGGATCACAGCAGTGTGGGTAACCCTCAACTCCTTGGGCACTCAGAGAAAAGCCACAACCAGCCATTGCAGAGCAGTGTTGGAATGGTCCCTCACCACATCTGCAGGGACAGAGGCAGGTCTCCTTTCCTCCTCCCTCTGACATCTGGAAAAGGCAGCCACAGGTCCCAAGCCCAAGAGGTGCTGGGTAAAGCCCAAGAGGTGCTGGGTAAAGCCCAAGCCCACAAGGGAACAGAAATTCAGGCACTGGGGTTGGGCCTGGAACCAAATTTCAGTCTTAAAACCTGTTTGAGGAACCCAGGCCCTTCTGCTTCAGCTTAAATAGTCACCAATGTGTGAGATGCTGCTGTGGTTCCCAAGCTTAGCTGGGAATGCCATGAAAAAGAGCCAATGCACCCCTACTGCTCAGAGACTGGTTCATCTGGCTTTTAATATCCACCTTTTATTTCAGTGAACTTATCACGATTTTCACTTCTTGCTCTGTCGCAATTGAAACCAGAAGACCTGTTTTCTTTCCTGCATACCTAACACAGCATCTACAGAAACCACAGAGGAGCAGCAGCCTCAGCTTCACCTTTCACTGCTGCAAGGACTGATCAGGACCACCTACTCAACCACACCAAGTTCACAGGCCATTCATGCCTGGTTTTCTTTCAGCCACACTACAGCTTATTTTTATGAGTATGCTCAAGAACAAAGTGTTTTCCAAGAGGATCTAATCTCCTCAGGAAGTAAACATCACGTCATCATCACTCAATTGCAGCTTCGCTATGAGAAGCAGCTATAAACGACTGCATTACACAGTTTGTCTAATGCATCTTAATGTCTTCCAGGTAAGGAATGCACAAGCAAAAGGCCAAGTTCCTTAAGCATCCCTGAGCACAGAGACCCTGCACCTTCCCTTAGCTACAACCACATCTGCACCAGGCAAATTCTGAATGGCATAATACATTTTTTTTTTTTAATTATTTGTCTACACAATAGTAATAACACCACGATACAAAATGCTGGGTCCTGGTAAGCTGCATCTATTATTAGCTAGTCGAGGAAAGAAAATAACACTTCTGTTATTTTTCCCTATGTTAATGGGTATCAATGGCTGAGCACTAAACAAAGAATGATATAATGGCTTAAGAGAAATAAATTACCCTCTTTTCCCTCTCACGAAAGATGATGTCCCTAAGGACTGCTTCTTCCCATTTATGAGCCTGGTGCCTTGAAGTCTAGGAAGGCCCTGCTCAACATATGGCAGAGTCCGTTAGTGCAAGTTAAATGACTGCCTCAAATGCCATAAACTCCAGACCAGCACTTCCAGCATCCCTCTCCGCTTACCAACCCGGCCACACGTTTTGAGGTATTGGCTCCTCACAGCAGTATAGAATTTAACAATTCTTGTTAGCACTCAACAGAAGCAGCTAAACGAAACAAAAATGCGCTAGGACGAAAGAAACGTCATAAATGATGTGTCACTTGCGGGGAAAAAATGGCTTCACCTGAGCAGGTCCGAGATATAAATATATGTACGTCCATTACATGCACATCCAGTATGCACAAATACATTCATTAAACAGACAAACAAAAGAAGAAAGGTAAAGAGAAAACGGCGGGGGGGGGGGGGGGGGGGCGGGCTGCGGAACAGGAGAAAAAGAAGGTCGACAAATCACACCGTTGGTTGCAGCCCCAGCGCCGGCAAGGGGCTGGGAGGGAGAAGCCGCGGGGACGGGGCTGCGGCGTGACAGCGGGCGAGGCCGCCCCCGCGGGCCCGCGCCCCGCCGGCCCCACACCCGCCTCCCGGGTCCAAACACCATCATCCCCGGCCTCTCCGGGTCCTGTAACGGCCCCCGACCCCACCTGGCACCAGCCCCCCCACCCTCGGCCTCAGCCACCGCCACCGCCCCCCCGGCGCCCCCTCACCTGGGCGGGCAGCAGGAGCTCCCCCTCCTCGGCTTGCCACAGCTCCACCACGCCGGGGATGGGCTCGATGGCTGCGGGGGCAGAGAGAGAGAAACCGCAGATGGGCCGGCCGCGCTCGCAGGGAGCGGGAGCCCGCGGGCGGCAGCAGCGGCGGCCCGGGGCTCTCCGCGCTGGGGCAGGCCCGCAGCGACGCGCGGCCCAGCTGACACCGGGACGCGGCGGGCACCGCGGGGCGCACAAGCCGGGAGGGAGCGGGGGGGGATGCGAGCCGCATCCCGCTTCCCTTTGTGTCCCCGAGCTGCCACCGCGGCAGCCGCCGGAGGGACGGCGGCGGGGGCGGTGGCCCCGCTCGCACACCCGGAGCGGGCAGCAGCGGCACCCTCTCTCCCTCGACTCGACCCGTCGGGGCTCTCACCTTGTCCCTGCGCCTCGCCGGGGCGAAAGCAAGGCAGGAGGACGTGGAAGACGCCCAGCAGGAGGTTCATGGCCGCGGCCGCACGGCAGTAGCCGCTCTGCTGCGGGTAGCGCAGCCCCGCCATGCCGTGCCGCGCCGTGCTGCGGCTGGGCGGGGGCGGCGGGCGGTGGGGGCGCGGCGCCGCGGGAGTCGCGGGCACCGCCCACCGCCACGCCGCGCGGCTGCGCGCCGCCGCGCCACGCCCGCGGCCACGCCCCCTAGCGCCGCCGGCAGCGCGGAGCACATGGCGGGGAGCGGCAGCGCCGCGCCCGGTACGCCCGGAGGTGCCCGACCCAAAGCCTCTCCAAAGCCAGAGGGAAACGCAGGAGGCGGGGGAGGCGTTGGGGAAAATTAATGAAATCGGTTTTAGTACCGCGTCTGTGCAGTTGGTACATGGTGTGCGGCGGGACCGGGGGCTCCCCTTCCCTCCGTTACGCCTGCACGGGATGCCTCCGGGCCGGGGCTCGGTGCTCCTCTGTTATCTTTAGGAAAGAGCGAAGGGGGAAAACCAGGATGCAGCGCACAGGGGGAGGGGAAAGCGCAGAGGGGAAGAGTGAGGGGCGGGGTGAGAGGGAAAAAAGCAACCGAAGTAGCCCCGTTCTGGTGACCTCAGTGCAGATGTGCTGGGGGAAGGTGCTGCCCCAGCGAGCGGCGGGTGTGCGGCTCGGACAACCGACGGGCAGCGGCGTTTGTTTGCCGTGGTGTCCCTCCCTCGGCTGCTCAGCAGCGCTGTGCGCTGGAGGATTACCGCTGCTGCTGCAGCCGGTTCGGTGTTAAGTAACTGCTCCGGTGCCTGATGGGTCTCCCTGGCAATCGCCGCGTTGACAACACAGCGGAGCGGAGCCCAGCGATGGGCAGGCGGCTTTAACATGCATCTCACAGTCCCTGCTCATCGTGCTTTAAAGCACTTGTCCCTTTTGCTCAAAAAATAAACCCTCAAATGCTTGAATTACAGGAGAAAACACTTGTTAACTAGTTCTGGAAACCTCGAGGAAGAAAAGAAAGCAAGCAAATACTCTGCTAACGAGGTTTGCACAACCCCAAATTGCATCTGTTTCTCTCCTTACTGATCGCACGCAGTAACTCACATAAACAATGGAAACATGGTGCTTACTCACCAAGGGCTCGTAAATAAAGCCAAACAAACGACAAAAAACATTTTCAGCCCCGGACTGAGACAACACATGAGGCCATTTGAGACATCGGTCCCTACCGGCAGCGGGACAGCTACACAATGCCCTTGCTGCTCAGCAGTTGTAAAAGCCTTTCCTACCCAGAGGTTGTCCAGGTTTGACTGGAGGTGACGGTGGGTTTGTGTGCAGGGAGCATGTCTCTGCTGGCGGCAGAAGCGCTGCTGACCCCTTCCCTAAAGGAGAAGACTTTGGCATTTGCCAGTGTTATGCAACGGCCTACGTATGGGCGATGCAGTCTTGTCCCCTGCCCACATCCTCCTCTCACTTTCTTCTCTTCCCTGCTTTTTCCTGCTCTCTGCCTGTTAGACAGGTCTTTTGTTCTCTGCCCTGTCCGTCTGTGTCTTTAATTGCGTTGCACGTGCTTCCCCCCGTGCAGGCAGAGGAATGACTGCCCCGGTTGTATGGGTGCCCCCCGTGCCACCCCTCCACCTGTGCCCCAGAGCACCCTGGGTCTGGCAGAGAAATAGCACGGTTTAAAATGGGAAAGGTAGGATGTTTCTCTGCTGACAAACGTGCAGCCACACTTGGGCAGATGCTTGAATAGCTTCTTTAGAGAGAAGGAGGGTTGTAATGGCACAAACTTCATGTAACAACCCCACCCAGGGGCTGCATGGCACCATGAACGTACTCCGCATTCAGTAGGGAACTGTTCCCACCACTTTTGCAACTGGCCCCAGATGGAATACCAGTTAGAGCCACAGACTGATGTTATTGTAAACAATTTGCTTTTTCTTGCCGAGTTTTTAAAAACCAATGTCAGCATGAGCTGATGATTTTGCCAGTGGACGCTGCTTTCAATGTCTGCAGAAAGGGGTCTGGCTGGCGGTAGGTAGGGGTTTAGAGGAAAACTTTCCTAGACAGTCTTGAGACTGAATGAGCTGAAATGGTTTTAAAATGTTTGGCAAGAGAGGTGGCCTGAGCCACAGTCTGGCCTGGGGCCAGACTCACCTGGGAGGCGCTTCCCCATTGAGGTGCAGGGGAAGATAGGGCAGGGCCAGTGCTGGGTGGGCAGAGCAGAAGGGAAGCAAAGGGGTAAGCTTTAAGCTTTTCCTCCCAGGTAAGGCTCAAAGTGACTTCAGCAATCATAAGAAATGGATATTTGGGTTCTTCCAGGCTGAAGCACTTGCCTTCATTTGCCTCTGTTGTGCAGGGGGGGACTCAAGACCCCTGTGTTCCACAGCACCCATTGCCCCCTGGTTTCCGCCACCCCATATTCTCTCTCGGCCATGCTCGGTGGCCCCATGCTCCCTCAGGGAGGATTTTCCTCCCTCCACAGCATGTGAGGTGGTGCTGCATCTCCTCACCCATGGCACTGCCTGCAGTGAGCCAGCATGTGACATGCAGCCCCACTCGCTGCTTACATCGCCTTTAGGCAGCCTGGGCATCCCTAACAGTGCATCCCTCACTGTCTGGTTATCTGCACATTGGTGCTGCCACCACCAGCTTTCCAACTGCATCCGACCTACATTTGCCGCCTTCTTGCTGCCGCAGCTTGATTTTATTTAGAGCAGCCTCAGTCCTCTAGCGTTGCTGCAGACCTGTTGGTGAGAAGGAGCTTGGTGTGCAGGAGGCAGCAGGGGGAAACAAAGGCTGCTGGCATGTCCCTGCTGGCCCTCTTTGATGGGCCACCGTGGTACTCTTCCATTCCGCAGAAATTATTGACTAATCCAGAGCCAATGGATTGACCCTGCTCAACCTGGAAAAGCAAACAACCATTAAAAGCATTCAGATGAGGAACTTGTCAGGTGATGCACTGGGAGAGGGTGGTCCCGCAGCAAGAACCCATCATGTGGAACCAGCCTGAGCACCTCCCCCAGCTACTTGCAAAAGTGTCAGTGCTTGTCCAAAGCTTGCAGACATATTGATGATGCTGTTTTCCAGCTAGGGAAGATTTTTCTGAGGCTATACACGTACTTACTATTCATGTGAAACAAATCCCTATGCTGGCATACTTTAAGATCTTTGACTTGTTTTTCAGTAGTAGGATGTGCTGCTGAAATATTTATTTTTACTGTTTCCCTTGCCCTTGAACTACAAGGAAAAGGAGCTGAGTTTTACCTACAGCAGTGTGGAGATACTGCTGTAAACTTCTGCGAATCATAAAGCACATAGCAGTTAATCCAGCCCTAAATGCCATTACAAATCCCCATTACTTTCAGCATGGGAAAGGCTACTTGCCTTTCAAAAAAGACGTGATGCTGTATGGAAACACCAGGCAAAATTAGTTTCTGGGGGAACTGAGGCCAGCAGAAGCCTTTCTGGTCAAAGTATGCAATCATTTCATTTGCAGCCACTTACTGCACCGTATGCTGTTAATGCTCAACATAAACATACTGGTCATCTATTAGGGGGTTTCCATTAGGTACAGTCTGAGAGACGGTATGCACCAAAGGTGATATATTAAAAAAAAAAAAAAAAAAAAAGACCCAAGGAAGTGGTCAACCCACTCCGGAGTATTATCTTCATTTTGCCATCCCCAGCTGGAAGATCAGCAGCTATAAACCCCATTGTTGTGGGCTGAAATGTTCCCATGCTGGGGTCTGCAGCAGACTTCAGTGGAGCCCAGGGCCTCTCCTCCCCCTCCCCATCAGCCTCCTTCCCTTGCCACGCTCTCCTTTATCAGCCCCGTGGCCATACATCCCACACCCGCCCCACACGCCTCGAGCCGGCACTATCGGCAAGTGCAGCAATGGCCAGTCTCCTCTGATAAGGCTACAAATCCCTAAGAGAGATTGAGGGGGGATAACGCCTTTGCTTGGGTCACCTCCTCACCCAGGTAGCTCATTCTTCATCACAAGGGCAGCAATTTCCCAATTACCCGCCGCCAGGTGACCAGACAAGTCCCTGGGGGCTCAGTCCCACCCAGGTTAAGCTGAATCCCACCGACCTCTGCCATAGGGCTACGTGCTCCTCAAAGATCAGTTCACAGATGAGTGCACAGGGAGGGGAAAAAAAAAACAGAAAAAGAGGACCTGGCATGGCACAGCCATAAATTTCTGTGCTTGGATCCCTGTGTGACAAACGAGGCTAAGTGGCCCTCCCTCTTCTCCCCAGGGTTTGCCCAGCGAGCCTGTTTAGCCAGCCAGTTTTCTGGGCGCAGGGGCTCTGCTACCATCTCAGTGTTTGTGTAACTCCTGGTGGAGCGGGGCCACGATCTCCGTCAGGGTGCCTCCACATCATTAGAATAATAAAACAATACGGGAACAAGAGATTCTCTCTTCTTCCTGGTGACAATTACGGTCGTGCACCTCTCCCCCTCACCCCCCGCCCCGTATTCCCAGCAAAGATTTTTAGTGAAGCCGGTGAGTGCGGCTCTTTCTGGGCTGAGCCTAATTCTTTTAAAGACTAATTCAGCCTGATAAGAGTGCCTTGGACAAAGCCTGCCCTGGCAGCATAATTAAAGAAGTACAAATTGTTTCTAAAACCTCACGCTGGCAGAATTTTGACAATTAGTGACCACTTGTCACTGTTGAGGCTTGTCAGGAAGGAATGGCTCTCGTCTTACACGCCCGATCTGGGTCAGCAGCCCATCGCCTGTTTGAGGACGGGAAAGCGAACAGGCAGCACGGCACTGCCCCAATAAGCTGTTAATGACACCGTACTCATTACCACCGGTGACAAACATTGCGCTCTTGTTTCTAAGCAGAATTTTTGCCAGCTTGCTTTGACTTTCTAGGCTGTGATTAAACACAGCCAGAAAAATAAGGTGCTTACCTGGCCTACTTTTGTCATTTCTCCCCCTCTCATGCATTTTTCATTGAAAAAATCTGCGCTGTAAAATAAGCACCTATATGATCACATAGAATGTGATTGATGAATGCAGGGCAATCTTAAGTTGTTTTAAAAGTGCAGCTTATGAAAGATTGAGAAAAAAAGCCCAACTTTTTATGGTTTGGAGATCTATTCAAAAAGACCCACTGGCCCTGGAATCTCAAATAAGAAAACAGTAAATATGTATATATATATATATCTGTACTAAAGTAAAAGAAGAAAGGATAGTAAATTATTTTTATTTTAGAAAGCAATGTTACTGTTGCTACTGGTATCAATCAAATGCTAGGTAATTCAAAAAATATGCTGACACAGTCTGTCCTTTCCTTGCCCTGCTCTGCCTACATTTTTTAGCACATACAGTGCATCCACTTGAAAGCGTGGTGGATCCTTGCACACAGCAGGATTTTGCAGTCTCCTGCGGGACCCACCATGTTACAATAGCGTTCAAAGCTTTATAAGCTTCATTTAGTTTCAGCAAGCCTGTTGGAGCATTGTCTGTGCTTAAAGAGGCATTTAAAACTAAAGCGAAGCTTTGAAAGCTTCAGAGACAATGACGCTTGACTCTCTAAACCCATGAGTTCACTGCATGGTTTGAAGTAATGGCATCATGTAGAAAACATGACACGCTGCTCTGAGAGCCCTGCGGTGCCTAGGCATGAAAGGGGGAAGGGGGGGGGGAGCAGAAAATCTGGAGTGTGCATTCGCTTTCTATCGCTGAAGGTCACACCTGTACCGAGGGGAAGAAATGCGTCCTTAATTTTTTCCTGCCCTTGAGATTTGTACCCATGCATATTTATTTTCTCATTCTGGAACGATTTCTTAGCCATTGCTATGTGCATTTCTAAGCTGTCACAAGTAAAAGAAAACAATGCCTGGAGCTCACACAATGAAAACAAGGGGCGACGCAGCAGCAGTGCCACGAGGAGATGTCCAGCTTCTGCAACTCCTCCGTCCTGCAGCGCTGCACTGGTATAAGTGGTTTGCCCATCCCTGGACTGAGCAAAAGGCAGCATTTAGCGCAGAACTACGCTATCTAAGAGCTGAAGGAAATAGCTGCAAAACAGGCATCAGCAAAGCTGTGCTTTTGCGAAAGGCATTCCCCATTTTTCAGTGTAAAACCCCACCTGCCACCATTTCTAGGCAAGGGCATGTCATTAGTATAACCACAGTGATAAAATGCACCGACGACATCTCAAGGCCAGAGGAAAACATCCCCTTGAGTCCCAAAAATAAGCATCCACCCTACTCATGGCCACCTCGCTCGGGTTGTGAAGGTCACCCACATCCTCAGGCTGCAGTGGAACAAAGTCCCCGCTCCTGCCTCATAGGACTTCCCCAGTGAAACCCCCAGTACTTGGCCGTGGGCAGCAGTTTCTTGGCCACCTTGGCTGCCAGTGAGAATGACAAGGAGAGGGAGACACATGCAGAAATAGGAGTAATCCATGTAAAATCACACGTTATGAATCCCGTCAGATACACGATGGCCATAAGCAGATCCGAAGGATGGTCTGTGGCAAAGAGGTGTAATAAATACCAGCATTGTGAAAAGCCATTGGGCCTGAGTGGGTTTAGAAGTAAAACAGTCAGATAGGATTTCACAGCAGGACAAATGCTGTCAGTAAAAGCTGGGCGCATCCCAGTGCCAAGGCAGTGCTTGGAGAGTCACGTTGTGTCTCGCAGGCTGCATCTCATTCGTAAGACCACAGTATTTCATCGGGGCGCAGCTGCAGGCAAAGCTCGATGGAGCGGAAAAGGAGATGGCAAGAGCCACGGCAGAGTTACCATGTGGTTTAATTTTCAACTTCAGTAGCTGTAGAAGGTTTTAATAGGGGTAAAATGTAGTGCTACTTAAGCTCAGTCCAGCAGAGCTGTTTTTCACTGCAACTGAAAATAAGGAAAACAAACAAGTTGGAGGCAGATAGTAGGCATGGAAAAGTTTAGCGCAGAGGGTTAAAGCCTGTAAAGGTGTAAAGCAACCAGAATCAGTTTAGTACAGCAGCATGTCAGAAAAAAACTTTGCTGTCAAGGATGCAGCAGTTCCACGTGTGTGCAGATGCATTTGAGGGAGGAAGATGCACTGATGTCATTGAAAAAACACAGCACAAAAATAAGAAAGTTTTCAAAACACACCCAAATTGGAAATGCTACTGTTAAAAGCTTACTTAAACACAGTAAAATATTGCTGTAGCTCTTTTTTGAAGTCCTGAAGTGCTGCTATAACAAAAATAAACCTGCTGAGAAAATATGAGAAAATAACAATGCCAAACTCCCAGAGAAGTGGATGACCAACTTGCCCGAGCTGTGCTTCAGGGCTGGCTCCAATACTGGCTTTGCAGCCCGGGTGCCAGTGTTAATGGGTCACAGATGTTCTCCTGTAAGAGAAAGATGTTGAATGTGTTTATTTCTTTTGTGGTACAGGCCAGAGGACAGTTAGTGGAGCAATTGGAAACCTACAACTTATCGAATAATGTGTTTGAGAAAAAGATGTTGCCATGCAAAATTATCCCCTCCCAGTTTCGAGAGGAAGTAAGGTTTCACTTCCGTCCAAAACTGAGGGGGGAATTTAGGTAACCTAGGAAAACACCATAATGCGCGCAGCTTATAAAGTACCGGGGATTTTTCATGCCACGGACTTAAGGCCACCTCTTTTTTTACACCCTCAAAGAAGCCAGGGGGGCTGGCTTGTGCCCAGCTTGGTGCCAGGGCATCATGATAAATGTGCGGGTCAGGCTCTCCTGCTGGGGCAGGGCTTGCTGCCTGCTATGTGGGAGCTGCAGTGAGGAGGCATCGCCTCTGGGCTCCACCCATCTTATCACCTTGCCTATTTCCAGACAATTAGTGCGGCTGCAGCCACCAGTTTCTCACCGAGTACCCTTCCCCAGCACCTTGCTCCTTCAGTAAATTAAGTGAGAGGCTAATCCTTTAGGGACAAGAAAAGCCAGAGTATTATGAGAAAGAAAAGAAATCTGTCCCAGAGGACAAGGACCACCATTACAAAGTTGCCCTGACCCCCCAAAACATTGGCCTTTGATTTTACTGATGTCAGGACGGGTTTTAATGGGGGATGAAGAGAGGCACTGTCTTGCACCCAGGCTGCGTGGGAAGCAGCGGGGTGGTTAACAGGCTAAGACAAGGCAGTACAACTCATCTGACATGGAAATGAGAAGGATGACGAGACCCAAGCTCAACCCACGGCACCAACAATGGTTCTTTCCGGATGCCTATACTGCACAGAGCAGTAAAATCCTAGGCAAGAGTTGAGTATTTCATGACAGTCCTGTAGATACAGAGTACTGAAGTCCATTCCAGCACCTTAGTCCCACCGCCACTGAAGTCAAGCATCGTGTGTGAATATGGGACACTTCTTCCAGGGGTGGCAGGCATGGGTGCCCAGCTACGAGCAGCACTCCTCAAAGGGCACAAAATAAACGTGAACCCGCCACCTGGCTGACCTGCAACGGGGTGGCACCTCCCAGAGGGCTCAGCTGAGGAAGGGTAGGGGGGTAATGCCCCGACCCGTTACTCCTCTCACTTGAAATGGTTTGATTTCTGGTGAAGCCTCTGCAGAAACTCTTGCCATGTGGTGGACCCCAGAGCACAGTGGGGAGCAGGGGGGCCCAGACCGCCTTAGGAAAAGCCGAAAGAGCAACTTTTTCTCTTAGTCCTATAGCTAGGGATCAGCTTAGATACTTATGACTTTCTAATCTACTTTCAAATGCCTAGAAAAGCATGGCAGAAAAATCAGATTGTTTAGACATTTTGAAGATTTTTTTGTTTCCCAGAAAGCAATTTTAGGCTTGTTCGTTTCTTTTCACAGAACATCTGCAATTCCCTGCAAGTGTAATTGCTGTCATTGTCTTCTGAAAATGACACTGGCACTTGTACAGGCCGCTTTCCAAATAATTGCAAGTACTTTCAGTTCCTTAGGGGAGCGCATTTTTGATGCGCAGGGCTTTACCTCACAGCACCTCTGCCCTTTCCCTAGGGATGCGCATGCATTCTTCTGCTGTACTAACATCCCAGGGGCCGTGGCCCTTCGCTCACTAGCTATTCCCAGTGGCACAGCACTCGCAGCTGGACGGGAAGTGGTGCGGCTCCAGCACAGTCTGGATGAGGAGCCATGCAGATCCCCTCAGCCACAGGAGTCGGGTGCCTAATTCTCCACGTGCCATGCCAAAATTTTGCTCTGCTGGGTGCCTGAAGGCCATGCAGGGTTGCTTTTCCAAACCTAACGTGATGCTCAAATGAAATGCAACTGTTGTATTGCTCTAAGGAGCTTGATAAAACGTTAAACAAATAGAACTCTGAAAACAATACATCCTTCCTAGGAAGTGCATTTTGCTTATTCTAATGAATTACCTGTTTACCTCCCAAATCTGTTCAGTTTCCAGTGAGAAATCGGAAGATGGCTAGCATGCAGTATTTCCTTCGATTCTGCCAAAACAGCCATCTGGTGACTAGTTAAATGCAGAAAGAAGGATCCGGGCTTTCTTTAGGATATTGAAGACTCTCATACAACTAGCTTACACATAATAGGTTGTGTTTCTGTGTAAAACTGCCAGCGTTTTAACATTCAACGCTCCAGCTTTCTGAAGCGTTGTTCCATATGCTGCTGACTACACACTTGCACTTACACGTTTTCTTATTTTTTGGCTCAGTGGAGCAAGCAGTCAGCTTTTCCCTCATTCCTGAGGGATATCAGGTTACAACGAATGTTGTTCCGCTCGTATATACTTACCCAGTGGCATACTAAAAATGCATATTTTCCATTTTATTTTTCTCCTTGCCAGAGCTGGGTTTAATGCCACTTTTCTTCTCCCGCTTGCGAGGTATGGTTAACTAGCTACTAGCTGATTCCCAGATGTAAAGAGGCAGGCAAGAACACGTGTCCTGTTTACCCCCAGTTGGGAATATAGTCCCTGCGAGTCACAAAAGCGCTGGTTCATTTTTAACTAAGGAAATTTCTAGTGCATCCCTGCAGCTACACTAGTTGTGAGTGTATTCGTTTTTTGAGGAGGTAGGTGAAAGATGGGCGTCGGGAGGCTGCCTGGTAACGCGACAGCCTCCCGCAGCTGCGTGCATTCCTGCCCCATGGATGCACAGCTCGTGTTCGCGCCTCAGGGCCCAGAGGTGCTCGGGTCCCTGCCCGTGGGCACCGCGCCTGCCCTCTGCCCTGCCCTTAGGCTGCGTGGGAGCTGGCTGGCACACGCGTGGCCACAGATGAGCACCCACTGTGGGAGCTCCAGGGAACGTTCAGGGCCCTGCTGCTCCCAGTTTTGTTCCAACTTTGAGATCCATTCAGTTATTAGAATTGAGCAGCAAGTTCAAAGGAAAAACAGCCAGCAATATGGCACAGGCTCATCAGAGCCATGTGCTGAGGTCTGCAGGGCAGTGACTGCCCACCTGCCTTTTCTCTGGCCACCACTGCTGTGACCCAGTTTAGGAAATTCATCTAAGTTCTGGAAGAGAAATATCAGGACAAAATCCCATGCGGTAGGTTTGACTCCCCACAGGCACTACCACCATTCAGCCACCCAGAGCCCATTACCTGACCTGAGAAGAAGCCCAAATGCCACAATGCCAACATCTGCTCATGTCCTCCCTTCCTGCTCTTCATGCTATAGAGAGGGGGTTCCTCAACCCTGTGCTCTCAGGTCAAGGCACTGCAAACCTGTCTTTGCGCACATGGAGTGACCCCCAGGAGCTCGTTCTCAGTCTCCAAACTCTTCAGGTCCAGGAGCGGGCATACTGTGTTGCACATATATGTGCATTCATCAGAACAATAATAAAAGAACTAAAACCTCTTACCAACCAACTTTCTTTTCCTGTTTACAATTAGGTTAAACACTTTGAATCGTTAGGAAGAACTGATGCTAATAATATTATTTTACAGATGGGCTAGAAACTGTTAGTATAGGAATCTCAAAAGGCAATTTAATCACTATCATGTTTCCCCAAAACACCACGGGGAGCTTTTCCTATAGCCAAAAAGCCTGAAAATACATTTGTGATTTGGTAACTGCCATGTCTGAAGAGCATGAACTACAGGACTAGACAGACAGAGAGGGACAAAAAAGCACATTAGCACTCAAGATAGATACTGTTTAAAGCGATTATATTGTCTCTTGGCATAATATTTTAATTTCTCCTCATTGAGGATATAGAGAATTAGATCACTGTTCAATGAAAACTTCTGACTTGGTGCCTCACCGCTTGGATTTCCTTGTGGCCGTACAATTATGGATAATCAAAAACAATTAAATGCATTCATTAAGTAATCATCTTACCAACAGAAAATATGTGAAACTGAAAAGTCAAAAAAGTCATAGAAGAAAGTGTTCTACAATTATTGATATATTTATATTCTAATATGTCGTACAATAGCAAGGAGAGCAGGCTGGTATTTCTAAAAGGTCATTTTTTTGTGCACGTAACCAGCAATGAAAATACCAGAATCATACATTCCACACGATTCAGGGCCATGCTGTAACTCTCAGCCTATGAAGGGACACATCTAGGTTTTATGCCAACTCATGACTCTTCAGAAAGAGAGCCAGGCTATCTTGCTTTGCTTTGTACAAATCTAAGCCTTTCAATTCCATCCATTTGGGAAAAATTCAAAAGATTTTTTATTCTATTTAGCACGACCAGCACACAAAAAGAAAACAGAGGATGCTTGATGCAACTTTCTCAAGGAAAGAGAGTGCAAACTCATTTCTAACTCTTCTGGGAAACCCTCCCATTCCAAGAAAACAAGGGGAAAAAAGCATAATGGACTGAAGCTAAAACTTGGTTTGTTTCAGTTTCTGTTATAAGTAGTTGAAGATAATGCATCCATCATTCAAGAGCATTGAAGACTGATGAGACTGATTCTCAAACCAAAGAAGGGCTTGAAAGTTCTGCCAATTCAAAAAACGGTTATTCAGGAAAAAAAAAAATCTGCTTTCCTGTTGGTCTCTATTGAGACCCCACGTCCTATCCAAGGTATTTTGGGCTCTGAAAACAGTAGTAGCAAAATTACTTTCAGCTAGTTTGCTGTCCCAATCTGAGCCAAGACTTCCTTGTTTTGGAAATGTGCCCAATAGAGTATCGGGATTATTTCATACAAGCTCCATAAACCCGGCATCACATTGGCTAAAAGTGCAGGTCAAAAGATTTCTTCCGACAGATGCTCCTTAAAACCTGCAGCCAGGAGGAGTCTCCTCCTCTTTGGACACCGGGCAGCTTCGGAGAAAGAGCCACAGCGAGAGGGCTGGCTGCCGTCCAGGCCAAAAGCCTGCGGCCTGCCCCCCCACCCGGGGCCTAACTCAGAACTGTTTCTGTCTATCGGCGCCCAGCTCTGCTGTGAATTGTTGTGGGACTCACTCAGCATCTCTCTCTCTCTTGTATCGGGTAAGAGAGGAGCTATTTCTCACTCGGCGAGAATCTACCGCTGGATTCGGATGCGGGGGAAGCTCACCCCGCTTCCCATTCTGGCCGCGAGGGCTTCTCCTTTATCGGCATCTGAAGAAGCCGCCGCTTCGGTCCGGAGTGTCCTTGAATGTTTTTTTTACAGACACTGAAAAAGGTCTCCCTGCGAACTCGTTAAAATACTTCTCTAAGCTGTTAAAAACTGTTAATCACGTGGCCCGACGCCATTTTGGATAGACGCCATCTTCTGAGCTACCATCCCGGCGTGACGTCCTCTCCTGGCCTGTGGCCAATCGGCCATAATTGTAGTTCTTTTCCCTTTTCCTCCCTTTGCAGTGTTTTAACTCTTACTGTATTGTTTCTTGTTTTGCATTTAATATATAGTTGTGTGATATGTTAGTACTTTAGAATTTTTATTAAAAGTTTGTTTCAGTTTCCCATCCATATATTCCGAGATTTGAGTTTTGTTTCCCTTTTCCCCTATATCAGTAAGGGATTTAAGGAGCGTTAGGGACCTTGAGTTCTACTCAGAGACTCAACCCCTAACATTTGCATATTCCTGCTGTATTCACAACCGGGTTCAATTGCTCCTGCAATAAAGGGTAATCCTGCTGTCTTTGGCGCTGGAAAGCTTAAGTGAAAAAGACCTCACAAAATCTCCTTTATTTACTTGAATTCATGTCACTGCCCTAGATAAGAGACCTGAGACTAGGTCAGACAGATTTTTAGGCTCCCAGTGATTTCAGTAGAACTTGGTCTCCTGAAAAACTCTGAAGAGACACAGCTTCACAAATGCCTTGTGTGGCATTCAGCAGAGCTGTACTCCGAACCCCTGGGGACATCAAGGCAGATGGTGAAAAACACTTAATAACCTGCTGAGGGGCCCTTGGAGCAAAAGAGACAGTATTGTGTTTAAAGCATGCCAGGAAAGCTACGATTGGAGAAATTGCACTGCAGAGTAAGATCTTTTCCTTAGTTTGCAGGTAAAATGGAGGTATAAGGAATTAATTTATTTAAAGAAAAAGAAATAGCAACACTGTTCATGATGCTCCTAAGAAGAAATGCTGAGGCCGGTCCCTTCCAGAGCCTAGGCTGCAATACAGCTGCACTTTAAGTTGCATTTGACAGAAGCACGTTTTTCAACAAAACCTCTTCAGTCTCAAGACCCTCTGACGCTGCAGAGAGAGCTACTTTTCTCCACAGCAGGCTAAAGCTGCATCTCACATCTCATTTTGACATACAACAGCTGTTTCTGCAGCAAGACATTACAAAACATGTAGCGTTCAAGGCTTGCTCGCAGAGACTCTTTGCGTGACTAAACTCTGAGCAATCACAAGTTTTCCTCCAGAGAAGCTCCACAGTGTGCAGCAGGTTACCGGGCTCTGCCTTGGCATCAAGTGCTCTGGCTGAAATGCCTTCTGGGGCCGAGATGTAAGAGGACATCAGCAAAGAGGGAAAGGCCAGGGGCACAACATCCTGCATTACATTACCTCCCAGACCCGCTGCAGAGAGCGCTCCAGCAAAGGTACTGTTTTGATAAAAATTGGGTGTGATTCAAGCAGCTTTAGCCAGAAGGTAAGATGGAAGCCACATGTCAAGGAATTCTGCAGCACAAACCTCCCAGATTCATTATGCCTGAAACAAAATGTACAAATTTCAACTCAGAAAAGCAGAAAGGAGTAGGAGAGGGAAGTTGTGGAGATGAAACCCAGGGCACACTTTGTGGAGGTGAATGGAGACAAGAATCCTGATTCCCTAGAGGTGAATGAACGGGGCTCAAGTCAAAAAGGGATTTTACTAGACTGAGCAGAGGATTCCTAAAAAGGAAATTATTTTCCTCCTTTTCATCGACAAAAAGATTGTTCCAGTGACAGAGTTACCATGGAAACCAATCTTGATAATAACAAGAAAGCATTTATGGTACAGAGCTTATTTTAAAGGATGGTGAACCAGCAGCATCCCATTCCCCTATCTGGACTGATAACCTGATCAGATGGCCCGAAGAACTAAAATAACACGTTCTGAAGTGTGGAATAGCAATACTAAATGAAGCTGGCACAGCTTTGTATCACTGTGCCTTTATGACCTTCAAAGCTGTGGACAGGGGATGCGAAAGAAAGTTTCTCCCTGGACACAGCCTTTGCCAGGCTGACTGGCACTGCTTCTCCCAGCGAGGGAAAGCCAGAGACTGGTAAGCACGTCTCCTCCAGTTAATTCGATTAGCCTGTCCTCTTGTGTCACTCAGTTTTACTACAAAGGTGTTCTTTTTTTTCCCCTGGTAGAAAATTCACAGTTGTCAAACGCAAGGGCACGCGTGGCTGACTGAAGTGAGGAGGGCAGCACTCCTGCTCACTGTGGTGCCTTTACACACCTATTTTGCTTCTTTCTGCGGCTGCTGCATGGACAAGGCAAGCTGAGAAATGCCTGCTACACTAAGGGCTACCGTCTGCTGACTGCACACTTTGGTGGTGAATATTTTCCTCAGCAGCTGTGGGGAAGCCACTGAAAAAAGCTATGAAGTCACTGGCACCTAAAATTCTCAATCCTGTTAAATGGAAAGGCAAGCAAATAAGAGCTATTGGTATACAGTGCTTCCAAGGTTGCCCATCCTGGGAGTAGCCATGTGAGGCTACAAGCGATCTTCTGTGAAGAAAAAAAGTCTGGTGTACATTGATCTGGGATTCAAACGTGAGACAGAGATAAGAAGACATCTCTAGGGTCTCTCTTGACACATGATGTTAAAATGTTGACTTCAGAGTAGAAGTCATGAAGTTTTTTTCTTCTCCTCATCTTCAGTATTTGCTGCTTTGCATTTACTTCCTATTTTTCTTGCTTCTCCTAGAACTTTGAAGGGTGAGGGACAGGAGGCTGGACACATGCATTTTCTGTATTTCAGACTTCAAAGAGATAGGATACATGGACATGAGCTCTGAACTAAAGGGGACAATGTTCTACTAGCACTGCCACAAAATTTTTCATGCAAGGCTATCAAGAGCTTTTCAGCTTTCCAAGACAGATAGGAGGCTGTTCTCTGCACACGAATAACTGAGAAACAATATCTCCGCTCACAGCCACCCACAGCGCTGGAAGAACCTCGCAGCCTAAACTCCCAGGGCCAGCCTCTAACGGCTAAAACCCAAGATAAGATGACACCTGTCAGGTGGAGCAAAGATGAGAGGCAAACCCCGGGCTTTTGCAGAATGTGAGCAGAGAAGTGGATGAGAAAATATATTAACTTAATCACATCTGGGTGCTTTTTAGAGTATTCAGAAATCAAGCAAGCTGCAAAGACTTTACTGCAGAAATGTTTCTTTTTCAAGTAGACTGATTCTGCTCAGAAGGTTCTTCCTCTGCTGGCTTCTTGGCAAAACATCTTTCATTTTAGTAAAAGCTGAAGCCATGTGTCCCACCATCGTTGCCATGTTCATGCAGGAGGTGACAGAACCATTCCATGAGCATTAACATGGTGAATGAAACTAAAGCCTCTGAAATATATTACCTTGAAAAAATTATACCTGCAAGTAGAGAGCTTGACATCAAATGATTTCTTTGAGTAACTGCATAGTGCATCTCCAAGCTTGACCCTCTGAATTTCTTTATTTGATTGTAAATGATTGCTTACACTATTGCATACCACTTTATGATGCAAAAGGACATGCATAAGAGTAAATTATTCACCACTCACTTGCCAAGATAAGGGTTTGTTAGGGTTACTGTGTCAAAAATTAAGTTGTCTAGAAGAGCTGAAAGGGAAACTGCTATCAAGTGTAGATCTAAGCATAGATCTTGCTAGTGCTTTTTGAGGAGGGAACCTGTTCCCTCTGGCCCTAATTCAGGATGGAGGCACACTAACTGATAACAGTAACTGCAAAAAGGCAAAAGCCTTTTATATCCGCTCCCTGCCGAAAGCTGGATGATGCAGCTGGAGGGGTGGTATAGGAAATATTTGCAAAGGAAGTCAGGAATCAATGCTTTTCATTTATGATTTTCTAATTTGGGAAGTCAATCCAAAACAGAGGTCAGACAATACCCACTTCATTGGCTCAAGACTGATGAGGTGAAAGCCTAAAAAGAACCCCAAAATTTGAATTCAATTCCCCTTTTTCATTTCCCTAGTTCTGATCAAATTAACAGCCGGATTTGCATATCAGGAAAGGGCACTTAACAGAAAACCCTTTCTGTTTCAGTGACTAGCATAAGCATTGAAGAAAGTAAGAAGAATGAAAATACGCAACCCCAAAATGCAGATTTTTATATCACGCCTACTCCAAAGAGTGAAGACATATGTCCTACTCAGACATGCATGGTTTTCCTGGGTTGGTACAACCTTCTAACAATTCAGACAGTTACGGACTAGGAAAGGGCTCCTAGACTTTTTTTTTTTTTTTGGTAATGAAAAAGCTTCAAAGATGTGATAACCAATTTTGTTCAAAACATTTTAAACTGAAATTTTTATTTTTTATTATTTTAGCTATTTTCATTTTTACCCCCTCTAGTCCAAGGACAGAAGAGTTAACCAGTGACTTCTATAATGCCTTTACTTGAAAGTACCAGAAAAAACTGATGGACTCCGAAGATTTGTAGCTCATTTGTTCAAAATAGCTGTTACAAAAAAAATTACTCACTGAAACTTTGATGTTAGTTACACCAAAAATAGAACATATTATCCAGGCATTCTTTCCTTTTTCATTTTAATAGCTGCGGATGCTAATGATAAATACCTAACTGAAATCAGTGCCTACTGGAAAAGGAAAAATAAAGCCTCTTGCCTTTCACCAGATGATACTGAGACTGGTGTTTTGGAGCTCTTTGTGTAACTCCCTTAAGTGTTACTTCTTGCACAGCCTTCTCAAACAGATACAATATTAATGACCATGGAGTAACAAACAGGTCTGCCACAAAGCTCTAACTTTCAGATATTAATCACTGATCTCAGGAACTGACTGACTTTTAAAATCATACTGAAAAGCATATTCCCTACAATGTGTTTGAGGAGGAAAGAAAGCCCACAGAGGAATATGGTTTATGACGATGATGAATTGATGTCCATGCAAAAAAAAAAAAAATCAATCAAAAAGCATTTCTGTCACTGGGAGTATGTCTTTGACCAAGGCTGTTCATTCATTTGTGGGGTATTATGAAGCTTCTGAAGTGACCCTGAAAAATTCAGTGGTGCTTGTGGTAGTGTTCAGAGACATTTTCACTGCCTAGTCTTCTTGACATGCAACCTTCTGCACATACAGTTTAAAGAGGCAAGTCTAATGTATAGATGATTGCCTTCCTATACGGCTGTGCACTGAAAGGCATGTGTGCGCTGTCAGGCGTATCAACAAGAGGAGGAGTAAGACCGACAGCCATCTGTACAGGCTGCAGTGTGTTGCTCGTTCAGCCTGTGTAGTTTCTGTAAGCAGATCTGAAAGGGAAATGACAGTGGAGGGATGGACGAGAAAATGCAAAAGGGGGTGAGGACAAAAGGAAGCTGAAGAGAAAGGCTATCGCTGCTGTGAAGGCAGATCCCTTAAGCACAAGAATATTTACAGAAGCATTGTATCTAGATGAGAGCTAACTGCAAACGGAAGAATACAGTCACCTGCGTGACACCAAGCACTTCAGACGTACACTTCTGGGGCGTGCTGATTCTCCAGAGCGGGCAAGACATCTAACTGCTGTCTCAGCTAAGCCTTGTGTAAATTTACAGCGCCACAAACTCTCAGACTAAGAATATAGCTCTGTGAGCAGCAGAAGTAACGAATTCAGGCTGCCAAGAGACCGGTTTCCTAGATCCCTGCTCCTTCCCACTGAAACGATGCACACACCGTTCCATCTCAGCCCCAGCAATGCTGCCAGACCCTCACATAAACTCCACCACCAGCAAGCACCAAAGGCTTCCAGGTCCTTTACAGCCATCTTTGTAATTTTTCCCTCCTCCTCCCACCCCCAGTGTGCTATTCCCATTCCCGGGTCCCTAAACTGGCAGGTGGGAAAGGGAAAGCCTGTATTTAACAGGCAGCCAGTCAAGGAGAACAGATAAATTGCAAGCTCACACATTTAGCCCCTCAGACTAAATTTGGCTGAAATCCACTGCGAAATTCAAGAACTCTGGGAGGGAAAAGGAGAGAAAACATGATCATACAAACCTCACCACTGCAAGAAACGAGGTGAAGATAAAGCACCAGCCAGATCATCTGACTAGTGGAAATACACCTGGGTGATGGATGGACTGTAAGGAACTCTTGCATCAAACTTCTTAGTCACTATCACAGGCTGGGTTTCTTTTCCCATTGTTTTCCCAGTAGGTTTCAGTTCCAGCTTTGCCACTTGGTCACAGCATCACTGTGTCATTTGCTTCAGAGCCTGGATTTTCCCTTTTAAAACACATAGGTTACTACATCCCCCCAACGAAACGACATTTCAGAGGACGCATTAATGAAAGGTTTAGCAGCTGAATTACATCAAAACCTAAACCCTTGTGACTGTTAACATTTTAATGCTCTGCAAGTACCACGAAAGGAGCCCTGGAGACCACGCTTGGCTAGTTAAAGGAAAAGCTGAGGAAGAACAGGTTGTTTCAGGGCAGATCAGCAAACTTTCTTTAAACCGGCAAGGTTCCTAAGTAGATCGGGTGGAAACAAGTATTTTCCCCCCGTGTCTAGGTTTGCTTCATGGCAGCTAATCAACATCAGTCCCAAAGACTAGGTTTACCAAACACCTCAGCCTGGTATTGTAGTGATAAACTCCTCATGAGATTATTTTGAAAAGCTGGACCTGATAGGGGTCCTGTAAGAGCTGCAGACTCTGCTAAAAATAACTGCCTTTGATTTTCATGCTTTGCACTAGTAGCTGCTTTAATTATAAACCTGAATTGTAATAAGGGCCTGACCTCTGACTTAGTTATAACAGTTGAAAAGATTTACCTTACATGGGCAAAAAACCCTACAGGGCAGAAAAGAAAAAAAAAAAAAAAGAGGAAGACACACATAATATAGCTGTGACATAACCACAAGAGTGACAGCCGGAGTGAGCATATAAACGCCACCATTTTCATGTTAGATTAATCAGAAATATCACAGATTCTATCTTGGGAAAGCTCTGAAGATCAGATTGATTGTTTTCATTTTTGTTACAGGTTAATAGCCAAAAATGTCTCAGGAGAATAAAAGTCACGTTAACTGCTGGGGACTTTTAACTCAGCAGAAAACAAAACCGTCAGCTTCTCTTAAAAATTTACGTGAACACACATCTCAAACCACACAGTCATACATGGTTTCATACTGTGGGATTTAGCAGTCTGCTGCATATCTTCTTAAGAAAAAAAGCTTCCAAGAGTGAGCAGATGCAGCACTCTGAAAGCGTCTTGGAATATTCAAGTCATACAAACTGTCTTTTTTTGTCTCTAAAAGGATCTGGATTTGCTTTTCCTGTTGAAAGACACCTACACTAAAAATGCAGAATCATGAGAAAGGTAGCACAAAATAAATCAATTCCACTAGAGGAATAAACATCAGTTTCTGATAATGCGCTGCCTCTTCCCTGCCTCCCTTTTAGCTGAGAAAATTCTGTTCTGGCTGTTCCAGAATTGTGGCCTTAGAGGAGGACGCACGTTCTCTCACCAGGCTTGCTAACCAACACCAGTAGAAGACAGGAGCAGAAAATAGAGCAGGACTGCATGTTTGTGTTCTATTCTGCACCTGTAAAACAAAACCAAAGCTCTACAGAAAATTATACTGCCAGAAATTCCTTGTGCTTGAACTACTTAAGTTTTGTGTCCAAAGCGTAACAGCTGTGGTTGACATTTTAAAGGTATTGCTCATGCTAGCTGACTGTAGCATCTCTAAGCAAGTCTACCTCAAGTTATTTAGTTGCTATTTACTGTATTTATGGTTTTATTACAGTCCACAATGCTTTCGCCCTGCAGATAGAAAGCCACAGTATCGCAGCTAAACTTACTTAGCTGGCCATCTTCATTTCCTCCTTGAATTTGGAAAGGAGCCAAAGCAGTAAAATTTCAGCAGTAAGAAACCCTCATCCCCAGAGGAAGTCTTCATGCACCAACTACTACAGGCTGTAAATTACCCAAGACTCCTTGATGAGTAGAAGTTCAGCCATGAGGAAGTGATTCTAAGAGGTAAGAACCATCAATAAGTTAATGTGCTCAACGTTCCTTCATACAAACAAGCCTTCTGAGTCCTTGACATCTCTCAAATGCAGATATGCCAAAGACCTTCTGACGTCTGTCAGGTGGCAGAGAATAGATTCATGGAAAAAATAGACATTTAGCAAAAAAAAAAAAAAATTAAGAGAGTGATTCTACAAAGAACAGAAAAAGCTCTTTAGTGTTTCACAGCACAAAATCCAAGAGTAAGAACAACCACCCAAGCTACACGTGCAGCAATGTTTTCGTTTGGTACCATCAGTTAGCTTTGGTGTGCAGCACTCCATTCAAGGGGCAAAAGCCGGCCCTGGCAAGAAACGCGGCATTCAGGTCCATACTACCTACTTGCATTAAGCTCTCACCCATTACCAAGAACCCATATTACTCAGTTTGCAACACATTTTATGTTAAAAATTGGATACATTAGTAATAAAATCTTTCCAAACTCATAAAAGGAAGTGTCTCCATTGCAATCGTAAGCACAGTCACATTTTCCTTTGGCAACAGATAGCTTGCTATGCTACCTCTGTGAGAGGAAAATCTTCTACCTGGTATCTTCCCCATAACTTTGCTGTCTTCATAGATGTGGGATGATGATAGCTAGGGGCACACCTAAAATCCTTGGACTTTAACACATGCTGAACTGCTAGGAAAGATTTTAATTGGAAAGGTCACAGGAGACAGATTTCTGAGTGTATCTCCAGCTAAATGTCACCTTTTCATTGACGCTCTCATCAGAGGTTACATAAAAGGCAGACAGACACTTTCCAGCGATACACCCATCTCCTTAGAGCAGGCCCACCTGCCTTGTAAAGGTAAAGCTTATATCCTCCAGAGCCAGCAGAAATGCCATCTTGCAATCCATAGCTGTGGGAGGTACGAGACCAGTCTGCACTCTTTCTGTAGCCAGGCACTGATCAGAGCTAGAAACCAGAAGCTGATATCGAGTGAGGTGCTTGTGAAATTTCACCAAACAAAAATGAGACATTCTGAAATCGGTTATTATTTTGGTTGTCTGATTTTTAAGCCTGAAATTGAAAAATGTGCATAAATCCAAAGATGCTTGATTTTGAACAGCAAATTGAATTTGCTCTCTCACGTCCCAGATTATCATCCTAAATCTTGTGGCACTGTGGTGTGAATGGGTGGATGCAACACCCATGCAGTAACACACATGAAGTAACAATCTTGACCAGAGAAGCTTTCTCAGTGTCAAATCCAGTAAATTCGCTGGAACAGATTTTGCTCAGATGAACTAATATTTTCCAACAACAAACAAAACATTGTCATTAAACTTACAAGCAGTTCTAGCAACACAACAAAGAACAACTTGCAATCAGACCTCAGCCTTTCTACTCAAAAACCGACTGTTTTCCATTACTGGATTATGCCTCTTTTCTATTTCATATTGTCCCCTGCTATTTTCCACTCCAAAGACTTCAGCATGTTTAAACATGAATCCCTGGAGCTTCCAGCTCTTGGTACTACTCCGGGTTAGCAAAAGAGTAAAAACCAGTCTCAGGACTTTGTGATAATTATTCCCTATAACCCCTGTCAATTCTTAGTCTGTCTCACAGAAGTAACACAGAGATTTACTGCCCAGAGAGTACAAGGGAAAAAAAAAAAGGCAATGCAACAAATATTTTTAAAATTTTATTAACTTCAACAAAACCCACAAATTAAATAGTCAGTTGTTTGCAGAGGATTCAGATACACATTTAAATGCCAACTGAGAATATTTTACAAACTATGTACAGCTGTATCAGTCACCAACTGCTGAACATTAATCAATGTAATCCAGATCTTCTGGGATTCCAAAACTCTTGTCAATTCTGCTCTCTTCGAATCCAAATTTACGTTTGGCCCAGGACTTTATTGAAAAGATATTATCTGTAAACAGAATGAAAAGCACTCAATTTTGAATACTTAGGAAAGCATGAATTATAGTCTTGGCTACAACAAAATCCTTCCATTTGCATTATCTCTGTGTGTTCGAAAAAGGTACATAGTGGGGAACCTCACTATTAAGTAGCTTTATAATAGAAAATGGAAGACTTTTGTTAATGACATAATTTTACTCAATACTAAGTAAAATATGTCTTCTTTTTTAGAGGTTACCTTTGCCTTTTCTTGCCTCTTCTGTAAGAAGACTGAAACCTATAGTCACAGTGTAAGCCTGCTGTAGAGTGATGTGGTAAGTGTGAATATGGATAATAAATATTTTATGTCCTTTTTTAACCAGACATCCACTGTGTGACTGTCTGCAACTGCGAAAATCAGATTCAAATTAACTATAAAGTCCTTTCTAGTCCTGTGTATGTTTGTTCAGATAATGTTTCATTTTGCTTGAAAGTTAAAAAAAAGACATTCAAGTAGCTTTATTTTAGTCAGCATTTCTCTTTTAGCATCACATTACTATTACTTTAGCATACAAATTCTCTTCAATGTAACATCATTTTTCACTGCAGTATTGATTGAAACTCACTATGTCATTCTAAACACCCATAAACTGCAGCATTCCTTAAGACAGGTGTCTGCACACCTTAGAAATATTTCCTTTTATTTAACTGGCAGACATTTGGTTTTAAAACTGTTTTTCAAAAGAATGCTACAGCATATAACCTAATCGTCTAATTAAACAGCCAAGTACTTTCTACAGACTGCAGCATAGCTCCTTTAACTCTCTCAAGACCTTGAGAACTACAGCCCGTCATCAACAGTGGAATGCCCTGACAACAGTAATCCCAGAAGGCATTTTCAAATACATAATTTTACTTTCCCATATGCAGTGAACAACCCAGTGCAAATGAAGATACAAAATAATAGTCAAGACTATGACATAACCAATGATAGTGAGCAGTCCATCAGCAGTAGATGAATGCTAAAGAAAAAAATTACAAACAATATTCTGAATAATTTTAAGAAGGACATACATATTGCTTGCTCTACAAAATGGAAATATATAGCAATACAGCAAAGCTAAGCAACAACAGAAAATTGAGTTTAACTTCCATACAAGCGTATCACAGTAATCTTCCTCAAAACCGTGAAGCATTTTTCCTGTATGTTAAAGCTAATGAATTACGTTTTAGAGGTAACTAATTTTTATTAGCATCCATCATATGGTAGCAACAATAAGGTTCCACCAAGCATCCCTCCTCTTTAGAAACAGATAAAAATTCAGAAAAGAAGAATTAAACTTTCTGAATATCTGGACATTACCACTCATAGTCTCTATTAACGTTTTCCTCATCTTAAAAGATTTTAACTCAACCAAGAAAATGAGCTGCAGGTTTTAACATGGAGTGCAAGATAGCACCAGAAGAACAAATATGTGACGTGATGTACATTCAGTAACTGAGAAAATGTATTCTTTTTTTGAATTGTGATAATTTATAAGCAAAATATAATTCTGCATGTTTTGATAAGTGAGGGCTTACATCAAGTCATCCTACATCAAGTGCTAATGAAGCAATGAGTAGGTCTTTTACTGAAACCGCGCTAATCTGAAGCTGTGTTAAGCAATACAAATGCATACACACCAGTCCATCTGTTAGCTGCCTCCTTGGCTATTTTGTTTGTTTGGCCTGAAATAGAGAAGAAAACAAACAAAAAAAGCATACATCAGAGTGAAATCATATAACAGTTTCAAATTTTTATCACTGTCATTTTTAGAGAACCACATGGGTTCTCTACAGGAACTTATTCTACTGCTTCCAAACCCTTCTTCTGTTTTACCCTTGTAATGTTCCAGCAAGAAAAAAGCTAAGTTAAAGAAAAACAGGAACAAAGGAACATAAAAGATACCATATGAACAACTGTGAGTTTTTGAAGTGTAATTTAAAATAAAATAAGCCTAGTTTGGTTTGCCTGGGGGCTTAATTATCTGTACCAAGACTGGAACTAGATACATGGCCTGAAGATATTAGAGGCAACCAAGATGGAAAATATTTTATAATCCCCTCTATACATAAGTAATCCACCACATAGGTATGCATGACTATATAGATAAGGAAAACGACAAAGGTAGCAGTCTATCACATTAATCCAGAAGTTTTTCATATGACTCTGGAAGGTCTCCCGGCCTTTGAGAACTCCCCTCAATGAAATGAAGACAAAATAATGCTCCTGGTTATTAAACTTGGCTTACCTCCCTTACCACTGCTCCAGATCTAAATACATAATAGTAAATTAGCATTACTACAAATAGCTTTTATATAGTTTCCATGAGGCAAAACAGTGTTAAGAAAAATTCCTCTTAGATCACCTTGCTCCCATTAAGTACTGAATCAAATCAAGCAGGTTGGTTTGTAACGTGGGAATTTATCAGAATCATTATGGTTCTCACACCTACACACAGCTTATTTATTTCCAGACAGTCTTGTTAGTACTTGCATAACAATACTCATTTGAATGGTCAGCATGAAATTTGTCTCCAGGGGTACTGAGAAGTGAATATATGATCACCGTTGTAAAGATTATACTTCAGGCAAAATTAACTTATGTTTAAAAACCATCTGCTAGTACACAGAAAGCTAAGCACTCATTCTACCCTTAATACTTCAGTAAGTGATCTGAAAAATGTTTTAATCAGAGTAAAACACTGTCTCAAAACCAGTGCAGTTTCTAGAAGTGGCCTACAATTAGAAAGCTTGGGCATAGCATGAAGAAAAGCAAAAAAGAAAGATCAGGGGAAAAAAAGGAGTGGGTGAGAAGGTGGCGTTTGGCTAGTTTGCATGTACCAGAAATTCAAGTTATTCCTAGCATGAGAGAGGAAATATTCCTTATTTCCTTTGCTGACTGCTTCTTGCCACCTCTACTTGTTCAGTTCCATGACCAGCAGCACTGACAACATACTGATAGCCAATGATGTTCTGAACAGCACTTTATCTAACGCTACATAAGGCAAGTCTGCAGAATAAGGGCTTCAACTGGTCAAGACTTCATCTGTGTTAACTGTGATACTTCACTCAGCATTTTTCTGAAACTCTAGAGTAAAACTGGAAAGCTGTATTTGACTCAGGTAATGAAGTCTGAAATGAATGGGGGAAAGTAAGATAATGTTACACTCCATGGATCCAGAGCTCTAAGCTGACAGCAACCCAATGGCATTCAAATCAACCTAGTCCACAGCACCTGCTAGGTCTCAGCAGAAAGCTCTGCTTTCCTGGAAGCAGCCACCTAGCATCACACAGCAGCCACCTAGCATCACACAGCAGCCACCTAGCATCACACAGCAGCCACCTAGCATCACACAGCAGCCACCTAGCATCACACAGCAGCCACCTAGCATCACACAGCAGCCACCTAGCATCACACAGCAGCCACCTAGCATCACACAGCAGCCACCTAGCATCACACAGCAGCCACCTAGCATCACACAGCAGCCACCTAGCATCACACAGCAGCTCTAAGTTCCTGCAGCTTTCAGCACACAGCCCTGTGCTTAAAGCCCAGTGACCACATGATACAGTATATTATAAAAAGACAATAGTGGCAGCATGGTGCATTGTCACCCTTCAAATATTGCTTATGTGTGTTTAAATACACGTATGTGATCATGTGTTTTTAAAATGTGACTTCATCCTTTGTCAAAGAAATGGCTGAGGTGACCAACAGATACAGTTTGGGCAACAGGGTGGTTAGAATTGTGGTAGCTGCCTATAACCGAGTTGTGGCTAGAAATGAAATCATGATAGCAAGAGCAGGAAGCTAAATGGGGAAATCCCACAGTGGGCAGCACCTTCCATGACTTAAACAGCAGAGAAATAACAACAAAAAAACCCCAAACCAAACCAAACAAAAAAATCCCCCCACGAACAAAAGAATCTCCTGAAAGTAAAAGTTAGAAATACTTTAAGCATGTCATTCTTTCCATGCACTACCTGGGACTGATCACAGATGGGCAGCAAAGTGTCACAGTGTAAGTTGTGGAAGAATCACAACTGGAGGCAAAACTTCAGTACGGGGAAGGTGATATTCAAACAATCTGGATATATTACAAAAGAGGCTGCCTCAGTCCTTCAAAGACTGGGAACACACACCCCAACGTTACTCTGCTGCCAGGGGCTCAGAGTTGGGGAAAAAAGAGCCACGTGTAAAGCCCCAGGCACATGACACCTCCAGGAAATGCATTCACAAGAGGCTAGGGCGTTTGCTCCTTGCGATTTCCCATTTACACTAGCTGGCCCACATGCTCATGTACATGATAGTACCATAGGGATACAGGTATGGATTTATTCAGCCTGCCTAAAGTTGCTTAGACTATCAGGCATATTGTGTCAACAGCAATGCCAGCTAGCTTGGCAAGTTACAGGACACCTGTGCGTTTCTCATGTCCAGCCTGAGCGAGCTCATGCAAACAAGATAGCTGGCACTGTCTCTTGTCATCAAGTGAAACTGCCACTGCTGCAGGATGGCACTGCAGTCTGCTTAACCATGAATTCCTTAATTTTTCTCCACAACTTTTTTTTTTTAATTTGGGGTGGGTGAAACACATCTCATCCATCTCCAGAAACTACTATGTCATGACCTCAGCTGTTGCCTCAGGGCTATGGTCTGAGCAGTTAGCCACCTGAAGGCAAGATTTAAGTCCCTTGGGTTGAGGCTTAACTCTTGCCTGTGATTCCACTGCAGGAACTTGTCTGCCTGCTGTATTCAACATCATGCCTGAAAGAGGAAGGAGAGACAGGTATTGGTTGTTACAGACCTGCATCTCCTGAAGACACCAGCAACATCTGCATCATTGCCAGCATCCTCCAGAGGCCCCCAACTCCTTCACAAGAACTGACAGAAATGAAGGAATCTGCACCTTGACTACTCTTTAGAAACCTTTTACAGTCACTTGTTGGGACTTTCATTGGTTGCCTCATCTGTACGTGTACATGTATGGTGGATTAGGGAAAGGAGGAACAGTAACACAGATATCCCCCATACACACCTACTTGATGTACTGATATAACTCAGAGCCATGCTACTTCTGACTGCCTATTCTCTAACTCCACAGGATCACAAGGCCATTGGCCTCCTGGTTTTCAGACTGCACTGAAAAAGAAAGTTTAAGAGCTAAAGAAAACAATAGCATGGGAACTTAAAAATGTATACGCTAGAGAAGAATCAGGAGGTGAACTGTGTGAACTGTAAAAAGGAGAAACTCAGAGACAGCACTGAAGGCACTGGCTAATTGCCAAAAACCACCACAACCACTGGGTTCCAAGCTCGGCTGGAGTCCTGCTGACCAGAGCTGCTCTATCAGAACATGATTTTTGGCAGCTGCTAAATAGTGTTCCAGTACGGAAGCTGTGCAAGACAATGAAAGGGCCAAATGTGCAGAAGAGGTGAGCAATACAGGAGGCAACATATGTTCCAAATGCTTCCAGATGTTCTCATTATGACTATGAGGCCCTAGTTAAGCTCTACTTTATATCTGTACATCTGCACATAGGGTGACAATATATACAATTGCTGCCTGGAAGAAACAGAAAAATCCCATTTGTTCTGGACATTATGTATTTATTTCACCAATTTGTGTGACAATAGATCAACAGACATTCCTGCTGCCACGCCTGCAGGATATAAGTCATTCCCTTGGCCGAGGCACGCACCTGTATCCTCCACTGACCAATTTCAGGCACACTTGGCATTTCCTAAGCAGGAAAAACAGAAGCTTGCATTTTCTTTCCTGAACTGAACAAAAGCAACTACTGTGTAGGAAGCAATGCAAGGCCCAGGAGCAGCATAGCTTGCAATGCTAGCCTGTTATGTTAGCAAAACACACCTGGAAATATGCCCTAAACAGTGAAAGGCTAAGGGACAGAGTTAGTTTTGACCAGTCCTCGTGGAGGTCTCTTCTCCCCTCAATCTCAGGTATCTCTGGAGAACTGCAGGGAACTCAAAAAGCCCAGGTTCTGGGAACTGAATCATTGTCCTAAGCATCTGTGATTGTCTTTATCACAGGGACGACCCCCTGCATCCCCTTAGAGGAAAGCAAGTATAGGGGAAAAAAGGTCCAGCAGTGAACATCTTACAAAGTGAGAGAGGGTTGGAAACATGCTTTTTAATGCAGGCAAGTGACATTCTATCAAATGGTAGAATCACTGTGACCTGCAGGAATTTGGTAGCAGACCGGGAGACAGAGCTGACAAAAGGCATGTGGGCAGATGTAGAAGGTGCAGTAAGAAGCCTGGACAGCACCTGGACAGGAGTGGAGGCCAGCAACACAAAACATTAACACAGCTATGTTTCTGAAAAAATCTGAGCTTGCAATATACAATGGCTCAAATCTTAGCACAGTAAGGCCACGTTGTTTCTGATCTGACTCAGGAAGCCCTACAGTCATTTCTCAGCATACTGCAGAACTACAGTCTCCTTCCTCTCCTCTCTTCTTTCTAGAAGTCTCCCAGATTCACTCACTTTTCTCCTGGAAGGGAGGTGGGAAGTGGGAATTAAAGGTCCTATTTGCCTTCCAAAACAGAACGGACAAAAAATGTTGAAACCTCAAGCACTTCCACGGGAGGCAAAGATGACTACATGCCTCAACAACACAATATATATACTGCAAGAGACTAAGTTAGTCTTTCTATCACACTTCAGACACTTCCACAGGTCAAAAGCAATTACAATAGCAAAAACCACCACAACTCATCACAACATTTTCCAAACCTACTTTGAGGTTCTTCTGAAAAGCTTTTTTAAGTCCTGCATTAAAGGACTACTAAGGAAGAAGTTACTGAATAGCATTCAAAATCGGATGGTAAAGGTAACATATTCCAGCTCCAATTGCTATACTAAAAAAAAAAAAAAATTCTCAACAGCCAGAACCAGCTCACAACCACCTACAGACTCAGAAATGAAGAAAGAGCTGTCGCCTTCTTTCTTTTCCTAGCTTCTACTCTGGCATTTTCAGGATAACTTTAAAGATTTTTGTAAGTAATGTTTTATGTGTAAAAAATTTCAGGTCCAGGAATCTTTATTTCTACAGAATAACAAAAGCTATTTATATTTATAAAACTAGCACAGTTTGGTGCCAGTTTTGACCTACCACAACTAATGCCACAAGAAAATTGTATAGATTTCCTCACTTAAAAGGCGCATGACTGCAGAGAGAACCAGCACCTTTTCAAGGAGACAGTCAGCCATCAACCTGTAGGGCTGTCAGCAGATACATGCAAAATACAACTGCAGTCTTCAGCATGTGGGCAAGGGAGTAATTTTACAGTGTGAAACATAATTCTTCTGCATGAAATGCAGAGAACAGCTGCAAGTGTTCTCAGGGGCCAGTGAGGATTACTAGCCCAAAGATTCCTAATCTTTCTCACAAAACTGGCCAGGGTAAATTAATTGCATTAGGTGGATCTGAATTTCAGTAATAATTTTGCATCCACTTAGACTGAGTTTAAATATGAAAAATAGCAACTACCATAAGAACTGTATGTGAACTTGAATCTCCAATGACTCTGATTATCCATTGCCTTCTGCAGAGTAACCCATTCTCCTGCTCACAGGCTGCCCTCACTTTCCTGAAGCATTGTCTACCTTGCTATCACCACACTGTGACAGACTTGGGTTTCCCTACCTCTCTTGGAGAAGCATCATTATAATATCCTGTGATGCACATTTTCCAAAATCTTTCCCATTAATGAAAATGTCTCATACAAATAAAGAGCCTGCCCCTAAAGGCCAGGATAGAAGATAAACGTAGAAATTATACACCTGTCATCCACAGGGAGTTCAAAGGTAATTGCCTAGTAACTCCCACTAACATGTCCATCCACAAACTTCACCAGCAACTCTGATCAAGAGACTGCAGCTTGTCATTGGAGACTATTCATGGAAACGATGTGATCAAGTAGCTTCTTTAAGTCTATGTTTGAGTATCCCTGAGACTAAGTAGTCCTCAACACTGTCAACAAGGTAACTCACAATACAGCAAGAACAGCTTTAGAAGAATGTTTTGTAACCAAGTGTGAGGCAGAGATACTGCTACACTACGTGCAATCTTTACCTTCCCCATGCCTTCCCCATCCCCTCAAAGAGGTGTTTCTTCTTACAAGCAGGATAAAGAGCTCTTGTGTAGAAGAGTGATAGCACATCAGAATTCTGTCAACTCCTTTGAATCCAAAATAACACATCGTTCTTCCCCCATGCACCAGTATCCCACGTAACACTTATCCCCATGATAGTAATCACAATGCTTTAGAATGACTAAATTCAAGTCAAGGCATAAATATGATTTTTCATTTAAATGAGATCACAGATTCAGCAGAACTACTTATACTAACGTATTACTAAATAAAATGTAGTATCTCTTCTTACATTTAGGATCTGAATAAAGTTTCAGAACTACAAGAACAAGTGTTGATGGTTATGAATCCTACCCACTGATCTAGAACTACTTTGAAAAGCATAGAACATAAGCCATTTGTGACAGAAAAATTCTCAAGAAGTTTTGATATATGAATTAAATTAGCATTTCTGCTGTAACAGCTCTGTGTGTGTGTGTGTGTGTATATGCTTGAAAATAAACCTAAGCAAATATGTAACACAGAGCCAGTCTTGACTATACAGTGAGACAGGGAAGTGCATGGTAAAGATACTAATAAGCTGATCCACATCTGTGGGAATATGCTTTAAAAGGGTCTATGATCTTTGTTAGTGTGTTTGAAAAAAGTGTCAAGCCTCGTCAGCAAAAGCTCCCTCTGTCCCATATGAAAAGGTCACACTGTCAAATTTCATCAGGATGTACACAGCATCTCTTTGAAAAACGTCCAACAGAATCTGTCAGAATTGCTACCAAAAGATTCCTCTATGCAAAATACACGCTCTTGCACTTCAGTTTAAGAAAAAGGCCATCTACCTTCCAAGTATTTCACCTGAAAGCCCACGCTGAAATCTTATTAGCATAGCTAAAATACATCTATTCTTATCCAAAGAACAGAGGGAAACAACATGCTTACAGAAGGGAAACAAGCAACTGACTTTCTGATTCAGGGCTCCCTAACAACACTTTGTTTTTCTTCTCAGTGGACAACTCCTCCCTCCCCACTTCATTTACCAATAAACTCCATACCCACAGCACAGCTGAAGGAACTTGCAAACTTCTGTGCTGCTGAACTGCATTTCACAAGGACACCCAGCCCAGAGCACTGTGCTTTTTGTCCAGTTCAGGATGTCACACTGCTGTATGTGTCACATGTAACAGAAGTTGCAGCGAAGAGTCTGGAAGGCACTGCAGGAGGTCCGCTGGTCTCTGTACCCATGACTCAATGTCTGTCTAACCTTACCAATCTTATGCCATTTCTGAGGTATTTGTAGCCTGTTTTTAAGGTTTCCTTCTCAGGCAACCTAGTTCTGTATTTGATTATTGCTACCATTAGCACAGTTTTTAATCTAACTTTTTTTCCCCCCTGCAATTTAAGGCTGTTACTTATTGCCAAGTTCTCCATGAACCTGAGCAACAGGCCATTCCTTTCCTTTTCTGCAGGAGATACAGATTAAATGAAACCCATCAGAAGTGATCTTCTTTTGAGCCCTACTGTGTAAATTTTTTTTCCCAGAACACGGTTGCTCAATGTCTGGTCTTTTTGCTCTACTCCAAATTCTCCCTAGTTAGTTACATACCTCTCAAGTAGGGTATCCAACACTGACATTGTGTTACAGCTGAAGCCTCATTAATGCCAACTTGAGTAGAAAGATTACTTCATACATCTCATTACTGGTTATACCTCTGTTTCTGTATCTTCCTAGGGTGACTTTGCTTTTCACAACAAGAATGTCTTATATTCAACCTGTAAACCACTATAACCCTGACATCTTTTTCAGGACCTCCCCGCGTAACCTACTGCTCCAGATCTTTTGTGTAACACAATTTCCTTGAATGCGTATTCATCCTTGCACTTGCCACTACTGAATTTTCTTTGGTGTTTTTTAGACTATCTTTGCAATTTGTCATGCTCCTTTTGAAATTTCACCTCGTCCTTTGTCCATGCAGTCTCCCCTAGTTTTGTCATCTGCAAATGCAACAAAAGCACATTTTCTATTCTACCATCCAGCTCAATAATATAAATACTGAGCAAATGCACAGACACAACAGACCCTGCTATAGAGCTGCATTAATTCCACCTCCCTTTCCGATACTGAATTACTAACAAATACACCCGGAGAACAATTATAAATTAGTCTGAGATTCACACTACTGCAGTTTCATCAGGATGGTATTTCCCTACTTTTCTTACCACAGTATCATGCAACACTCAGTCAAAACACCAAAGACAAACTTCTCCCAATCCACAAAGGTCTCTTACAGTGGCAAAGACAAAATCTCTGTGCTCTTCCAGGTGTTTCCAAATTGGTTATCTGTTCCAGATTATTTTCTGATATCCTGCTCTTTTCAGTGAAACAGCTCATAAAATGTTGAAGTGAGGAGGCGAGAAAAAACATTGGAAATACTCTCAAATACAACACCAGTGCCAAGAGTAGTCTTGCACTCATACAACCTGCCCCGCAAAACATCTGCAGTTAAATAGCACAGAACGAGGTATCTATATTAGGAATATACACTGACAATACATGGTCCTAATCCAGATAAGCCCAAAATGAAAACATAACTTACAATCCCATGACATATGGGAGATATCCTAACATGAGACTGGCAACACATTCTTTTAAACAAGCCAGGAAAGACTACACTTGACAGTCCTGCAACTTAGCCCTGAAGACAATAAATTAAATGTCCACAAAACCTTTCCTGACCTCATTTGTTTATGGAAGTCATATGAAAAGATAGAAACCAGTATTTTTTAAAAAATTCCTTTGAATATCGCCATAAGTTTATCAAAACAGTCTGAAAGAATGGTATCATACACAACTAACCTAGCAGGTCTAACACCGGGAGAGAAGCAAAATAATCACTTCACAAAAGCCTTTTCATTTTGTATACAAATGATCTATAGATTACTTCAATTTGATGCTCTCTTCAGGGTTTTAAAACATGGCCAAATGGATTGCTACTGATTCATTTCTAAATGAAGGAGTATCATAAATGTAGTCACAAGTAGCCATTCTCCACATCACAAATTTAATCAAATTACTACCATTCCTAAGCAGCTCAACAGCTTTTGCCATAAAGATTTACTGGCTCAGACAACAAAATTATTCCCACGTTTCACCTGCCTGCCTCTCACCCTACATATTTTTTCTGCCATTCCAATATAAACAAATAAAAAACAAAATAAAGAGAACAAAAAAAAAAGCCTTGAGAGCATTCTCATTTAATGTCAAGAAAAGGTAACTTGCCAGAGTAGCCAGTTTATTTAAGCAGGGTGTTACATATGTTAGCTGAAGATGTGATCTTCCAAATGCCTCTTTTCTTGAGTGTGCAAGTAAAACCCCACTGACAAAAGACAAGCTACTTTAATTTTTTTTCCTTACCCAGCTAAAATGCAGCTTCATCTTAAAGCAAGCTGGCCTAAGCTGATGCTCTCTAAGAAAAGTAGTCTTGCTAGAATGTGTTTGAGGTATAAAAACACAAAGTTGAGTCCAAACATTTAGGACAGTTTTTCATTGCAGACTAACCTGCAGCCAAATGACCCTTCTGAACTTCAGCTTCCCAGCTTCAGTCAAAAGCCCCACATTTGACTTTAGGCTTTGCGTCTTAGGTATGTAGGTGCAGATGCCTTAAGCTCCACCAGTCTGTCCTGGTGGTCCTTCACTCATTACTCTTTCTGGCTGTTTTATTCTCCTTTCTTTCCAGCTGCCAGGAACTGCTCATTCATTGACCTATCCCTGTTGCTCTCTCATTCAGTTCTTTCTAAATCCATTTTCTACACAGTTCAACACATTGCAGAGTTCAAGAAGATGCTCTTTGAAATGCTGGAATGGAAGATGCTCTATTTGCCACCTGACATGCTCCTAGTTGGTAACAGGATCCCTTGTTGCTCTTCAGGGCAACTACCACAAGACAATACAATACTGGGAGATGCATGACAAATTACCACATGTAGGAAAGCCTTCTGAAGAAGATTCTGAAGAATGTTCAACTGAGAGAGACTTCAAAGACCTTGGGAGAATCTACCACAAGACGAGGATATATACCTCATCAGTTCCTGACTGAAGTTAACAGTTTGCTGTTATCACTGGTAAACTGCAACAGAGGAATGAAGGACCGAGGTGAGAACTCTTTAGCCTACTTTTGTCAGGGAAGGTCCTTAAACCACCACATTATGGCCTTTGGTAATCACAGCCAGATTCTGCTCTGCAAGCGTTTGCTCCATCAAAGGACCAGCGTTTTCAATAACTGAACTGCAAACAAGCCTCTCTTGATTTTCAAGATAAAAAGAAAATTGCAAGGGCTAAAAGAGCAGAAATACTGCTTAAACTTGCAATTCCTTCTCGCTTGCTATGATTACTGAAGGAGCATTAGTGATCAAGTATACACTTGTAATTCCACTTATTAGTACCCTGGTCCTTTTTCGACTTTACTTAACAGTTAAAATTTATGTTTACTGTTATTGTGTGTAACTATGATTACATACAAGTACATTTAATAATTTTTAGAAAGAATTAGGAATAAAGTTATGTTTACTTTTGAAACAGCATTTTGCTTTGTCTCTAATGTAGCTTTTGAACAGGTAATTTAATTTGCCAACCTTCCAACTGAATGACAAGCTATTCAAAGAACAGCATAGGGAGCAGGAAAAGCATTAAAAAGAAAAAACTTAGTTTGATGCACTTAGTCAAGTAAATGTGTTCTTTCATTACTAGTGCACATCTATATACATTCTGTTTCTCCATGATGGAGTAAAAAAGGGAAAAAAAAGGGGGGCGGGGGGTAGTTGGGCTTTGTGGTTTTGTTTTTATTAGAAGCAGATAGACCACAATTTATGTACATGAACATACATAGTCTATTTCCTGTCATCTTCATCCAGATCTTCAGGAGATTAATACATTAAATATAAAATTATCTGAAAGATATGACTAAGTAAAAAAAGGGATGCTTGCTTTTTGAATCTATTATTTTTCCATGTACTTTTAGGCAAGTGTCTGGTTCACTCCACAGAAAACTTAATTTAACCCTCTAGGGCTAACATAAGTGTGGGTGGAGACACTGGTCTAACTTCAACAAAATTACTAATTGCAGATCTTTGTTAATGGTATTGATGCATAAACCGTAAAAAGCACAGCTTGTCTCTCAGATGCCAGGTGCATATTTCATGGTCAGTAGCTAGAAAACATCCTCTTAATTGCAAACTGAACATATTGGATCTAGAGGTGATTAAAGAACCACTCTCTCTATAGGCTTGATATGTACCCTATTGATCTTGGTGGCACCTAGTCTGGACTTAGAATTATTTGTAGACATTCACTTTCCCAAGTGAATCATTACATTTATAAAAATAGTTACTTAATACTTCATTAACTGAAAGCACTGACAAGGGTCTTTAGTTTAAATAACCTTTCTGATATGTTTTTCTGAACACTAGTCTTTGCCACAAAAAATGAAAACCCATTAAACCATTTTGTAAATTATCAGCTTTTTGATGAATTTTGAGTGAAACTGATGCGACTCATTTTAAAGCCTCTCCATTATCCAGCACAGTCTAATCTTCATTTCATTTCTTCACTACTGTTTCCCCGCTGGGAACAGGGTCGATTCCCAGTATTAGTAAGAAACCCCGAAAAGAATCTAGCACTTGGTACTAAGTTTTTGTAACATTAAGTACATCTGTATGTGTAACACATTTTCAATTTGATTTGAACATAATAGTTAGAACATAACTAAAAAAAAAATCCCAAACAAAAAATCCCCCCAAACTGTGCACCTCATAAAATCCAGCAGCTAAACCAAGATTACCTTTTCAGCATTCAGCCTCAAGATACTGAGGTAAATGAAGAAACTGATAAACCCAGAACTATTTTCTCATACTGTCTGTATACACAAATATAATTCTTCATAACAGTTTGTCAGGCTGAAGTTTTCTGTGTTTAGACACATCAGAAATACTAATTTTTGAAGCATCTACAATGAAAAAAGACACTTTCGAATACATGCTACATACAGTATAACATTTTCATAGTATTCAGTGAAGTCTGCATGTTTTCCCAAAATGTATTTTCACACAGCCATGTAAGTATTAGTTTTAGAAAATAATCTAACCCTGAACTGGACTGATAGTGATGCCTCTGAGATCACACTTTCGGAGAGTCAAAAGGATAGCTAACTGGATATTTGTGTCTTGAGAAGCCGTCCATTTGAACGACTTACACCTCTTGCTACAGGATAAAAATAAACAAAAGGAGCAGAACTAAAAATGTTGCCACCAGAATTGCTACATTATATGTGTTGTATCTAGCAGTTTGCTAATTGTTGAAAATACAGTTTGTCTAAACACATTCAGATCACTATTATAAAGGTAAAAGCTTTTAAGACATAAAAAGGCATAAAAAAGACAAAGATTATAAGCAATTGGACATTCTAAAAACATGCTAAATAAAACAGGAATGCTGACAGGCAACATCTAAGACCAGCCCCATAAATATTAACAATCATCCATACAGAAGTCACTGACTTCAGTCAGTACGTAAACATTTCTGAGATTACTGTCCAAATGCAAAGGCACAAAGTAACCAAAGCATGGCTACTGTGGAAAAAATAGCTAAGACCCAACAATGTTTTATATAGCTTAAAACAACACTCCTCTAATTACAGTGGAAGAACAAGAAATTTGAAATTCTAGAAAAGTTTACTTTACAGCGAACACTGAAAATGTTTAGCTGTTTCCAGTTGCAAGCTGGCCAACAACTCAGAGCAAAATCTTTATCATTTATATACTTAGGCTGCCAGACAAACTTTTCAATAAAATTGTCAGAAAAATTTTATTAGCTCCCTAACATCTCTCTCTAGTGGGCAGAGAGAATTAAACTTATGCAGCAGGTGATTTCACGTGCCGCTTTTTTTGTTGGCCTTACAAAAACCTGGATAAATGATGAACTATTGAAAGCTTGTGTTCTCCATGTTCTCTTTGTCCTCTACAGTAATTTTTAGGGAATCTAGTAGCATAACATATATCCAACTTCGCATATATACATAGTATGTCATATAAGGCTTTCTGCTGGAGGAACAGAGAATCTCTTCTCTACAATGGCCACTTCCCTATGAGAATATCCTTCAGCCTACAAAAATCTGCCTCAAAGCTGAGAAACAACAGCTCTGTCCTGCACCAGCTGAAGCAGGATTACAAATTTAACAGAGAAGTATAAAATCCCAGTGGGTTTGGTTTCTTTTTTTTCTGATGACTGTTGTCAGTTTTACTGCCTTTAATATTGAGGAAGAACTTATTACTCAATCCTAACTCATACAAGATGGCTTAAACAACAATTCCAAGTGGCAAAGACAAGCTTCAACCACTGCTCTGAAGTGGTCATTAGAAGAAATCTATATATTTTCTAGATATATTTTTACAATACCTTACCTGTAAAATGGAATTATCCAAATATATCCACAAGACCAGACTATTATGTAGCTTCCTCTAGTGGTCAGTCCCTAAATCTTGTTTCTTCCACTATTTACTGTAGATAATTGTTACATACAAATACTAAAATTCTGAGTTTGAATGCTGTAAACTTGGGAAGGCATTAGAGTTTATACTTAAGCTCTCTAATACAAAAGCCAAGAAAATTAAGGCAAAACATGTAACAAAGCATTTGTTACTGATATTAAAAGGACAAGCAGTGAAGTCAGAAAAAAAAAGAATTTGTAATTTAGTATTTTGATTTGCCCCTGAGTATGCATTATAGTATATTTAGTTACATTGTCAAACATGACTTTCCCACCACAAGACTCAGGAAGCAAGACAGACTGTCAGCTTTTACTTGAGCCTTCAGATATTTTCTAGAAATCATAGAAACTTTGCTTTGACCCTGGAATTAGTGTGTCTGTGTTTTAATGAGGCTTATAGCTGTATAATAGGTTTGTTTCTGCAATACTCCTTTGAGGGAAAGAGCAATTAAAAAGGCATAGCAAAGCATTCACCAAATTTGAAGGCCACTGAAATCAGATGCAATTTGATAAACCCCCAAAATACCATAATAAATATCAAGGCAGCTCTATGATATGAGATGGGAAATTAATACAGTGAAATTTTATACTGAGCATCAGAAAGATTTCCTTATAGGCTGAAGTCATTGAGAAAGAAGGGGGAAAACCCAAAATGTAGAAAGCAACAAAACATATTACATTGAACAATCCGACTCTTAAAAAAGTGTGCAGATATATAATGTATCAGCCATCTCTGATTTCTGACTCAAAATTAAAAAAAGGTAATTTAGAGTTACTAATCTGCTCAGGTGATCTAACTGAAAATAATTGCAAGGATTATGTTATCTAAATTGTACAGCTAGTAAAAAATCATATCACTCACGTGCTTTAAAATCTGTGAACCAGTAACTTTGATTATAAGGTTATTCTGTGAAACATCAGCAGTAGCTTTCATGTCTAGCTGAACACCTTCCGTTGCCTGAGAGTCTTTATTGACCCCTTACACTAAAAACCGTAACTTCCTGCATCTTATTTTGCCTTTGCACTTCCCCACACTCCGGAATGAAAGAAATGCCTCCCAACCTCTTTTTTTCCTTCCTTCTCTTTTCCATTCAGCTTTGACGAACACATTAAGTCCCTAAAACTGACATCACCATTTATTCATTTATACATTGCCAGCAACAATGTGCACTGCCAGTGTGATAATGACAGCTGAAACATATAACAAAGCAGAAACTTTTAAACTGAAGGTCAGGGACAAATGACACTACTGCACATGGAGCTTCCACACAGTTTAACCAAACAAACAAAAAAAAAAAAAAAAAAAAAAGAAGAGAAGGGCATGACTAAAGTAACTAATGATCATACTTCTTTCTCTTTCCCTCTTTTCAGGATATTAGTCTCTGTGTTGCCAGCTAATGCAGTTTGCCCCAGCACTTAAGCTGTGATTTGCACCCTTGTGCCTAGTATTTAGGAATGTGCTTCAAAAGAGAGGCTTGTCAAATCATTCAGTGCAACGCGTATCATAAGGGTATCTCAGCAGTTAAAATAGCTGGCACTATGAATCCCTCTGCTACTGGTATCTGCCTAACCTCATTCATTTTCAGAGCTGGAATCAGCTGGAATACGTCTGTTATTTGTCCTCGGGAAAGCACACAGCGATGGATTTACAGCACAGTAACTAACCTCAGGTCTCGAGTTTGCTTATTCCCTGGCATACCGTTACATCCTTGGGGAAAGATAACACAGCTGACAAAAAAATGTCACAGCCCCTCAAAATAAATAGTATCTGCACAATTTTGGGGTATGCTGCCAACTCTGTTTATGTTCCTGGCTTGCTTTCAGCACATTTCTAAAGCTGTGGCCTTTGTTAGAAGAATAATGAAAGAGAAAGATTCAGTCAGATTATCTTCTCAGAAAAAGGTCTGTGCCTGTTCCTCATCACTCTGTAATGGCATTTTGGTATTACAGCAATTGAATATGCAGTGGTGTCTGGGCAGCAATGTAAGAGCCTAATAAATAAAACATGAAAGCTGAAGTAGAGAAAATTCAATAAAATTTCATGCATGCTTTTCATTTTTCGTGCTAAGGATCAGAATATTAAGTACATTTCAGTGCCCAATTCTGTATTAAGTATTAAAGCCACTCATCATTCCTCATATTCCATTAGGAACACCAACCAAAACCCAGTGTGTTAGAGGCCGTACAAACAGTAAGTCAACAGTGTAATACCATACTTATGTATAAGTGACAATTAAGCATCTCTAATGAAATGCTTATGTCCTACACAGACAAACCAAAGTACAAAGATACCCGTTTTGCCAGCATGGAATTGAAGGTAAATGGAAGCCGGAGACTCCTCTTCCTACACACATTCTAGCACACTTGTAAGCTTTAGAATGAATATGGTTCTAGAAAGAATGGTCCTGACGTTAATTCTAACACATCAGAGTATTTCACTTTTAGGATTGTTTGTTAACTGCTCAGTTGCTGGCAGAGTAAACATCAGTAAAAACTCCTTATATAATACAACAGAACGCAGAAAGAAATGGTCAGTGCGCCTGTACTGTATTGCTTACAGCTTTAAAAAGAAAAGCAGCTATTCTTTGACTTATCTCTGCAAACCAGATTATAAGCTAAAGCTGTGCAGACCTTTTCATGCAAAAGTTCACTTTAAACAATATAAAACTTACGCATTTCTTCAATGACGTCTGGATCACATTCTCTGTATTTGTCTATTTCTGCCTTTAGCTGCTCTTTTTCCTGCCGCAGAGCAGCAAGTTCCTCTACTAGAGCTGCACGTTCCGCCTGAGGATTCGAAGTATGTTGGGAGATATAAAAAAAATACAGAAATAAAAATCAGTAATTATTGCACAGAATGTTTTTGAAAAAATAAAAAGATGTAAATTTAAAAGCTGTTTTCGCTACGGCTTTCAGTCAATAAACCAGTTAAGCATTTTATGCACACAGAACTCTCAGTGACACTAAATGATATAGAGTACAAACTGGAAGGAAAAAGAAATTAAGGCCAAAATGGGTAAACAGAACAATTTTCTACAACCTTTGAACGTGACATGCTTTGTCAAACTCCGCACAGATCTCTTAATTGTAGGCTTAAGGGTTAAATGATTTTTTGGAGTGCTAGTCTTATAATTAAAGACAGCATTACAGAAAACCCGACTAGTCACACTGCCACAAATCAGGATGCTGTGTATGAACACCCTCTGAATTTATTTTTCTCCTTTTTTCCCCACCATTTAAGAGCAGTGGCCTCAAAATAAATTCAGATATTTATGACATGGTAGTCTTTGATGGGAGACTATACAATATTTGACCTCAAATATTCCATCAATCAATAAGGATCTGCAGACACTGACTTAACATGACCTCTCCTGTAGCCAGCTCAGCACATACTTCTAATTCAGTCTGCAGTTACAGCCGAACACTGTAACTGGCTGATATTCAAAGGACTCATGCTAGGGCACTGGGTAACCTAAAAAAGCCAGACAGCATGAGTTTGTAAACCATTAGGTTTTTAGCCAGTGGCAATCTCCATGGCAGCCCAGCAGTCTGAGGTGTTTGGAGTGGGGTTTTTTGAGTTTGGGTTGGTTTTTTGGTGGTTTTTTTTTTTCCCCCCAAACTTCCATATTCCCTGTACTTTTGCCAACACTCTGGATTCTGAAAACACAGACTGGAAATCCAAAGCTTCCAGATGCTAAGGTATGGAGGCCAGCTGCTCAGAGACCTACATCGGATCTAGATTTCTCGGGACTTCTTCCTGATGAATAATCCAGAACCAAAATGTTGGCAGCATCAGCCAGAACAGGATTTCCAGGACCAACAGCTTCTTGTGACTAGGGCAGGCCACATGGTGGAGAAGCCCAAGTCTCCAACAATCCATCTGGAAACTTGACAAGCACACTTGTGTGAGAAACCTGCCTAGGATTCCCTGATTACAGTCAAACCCAGAGCGTTTCTATCAAACGTTTTGGATTCTAAGATATGGCACTTTCCTACAAAATTCAATTCCACCCGAAAGCTTCTGGTTGTCCCTGTTTATGTATTTAATTATTGGAGGTTTAAACCACTTTAGACTGAGCATCTCAAAACAAATCAGCAACTCAGAATACCATATGAAGTATTTCTAACTAATATGCTACTACATATGTATGGTAGATATGAAGCCTAAATATTATTTTGCAGCGTTAACAGCTTCAGCATGCAAAGAGCACCAAGCTTACATGGCTGGTCAGAATAGTAATTTAGAAATCTAGATTATAATTAAGATAAAAAAAAATAAGACCCCAACACCTAAGCTTGCAGTTACTAGATTGGGCAGTTCAGCAACCATTGGCAACTTTGGTACATACCTCTGAGTAGTTCAAGTTTTAAGATACCTTTAAATCTGAAAAAGCCTGGAAGATTACTGGACTTCAGAGAGTCACAGGTTTTCTCAGCCCTGGAGTAGCCAGTTATCAATACCTTACTCATTAGTGCATGACTAACTAAGGAATAATGTGATACCTTATTATTTTTCTGTCCCTTTCTTGTCTCCAGTATTTAGAATTCTTAATGGATTTCCAACAGCGACACTAGCATTTACAAACCACGCATACTGATAGTAGTAGCCCTGGTAGGAATGCCTCCCTCCCAAAGCAACTTACAGTGTCTTCACGTCCAATTTTTGATTTCTCAATACTTTTTTGTAAAGCCTCTTTTTTCTGACTGCTTTCAGCAAACTGATAAAGGAAACAAAGAATAAAATCAACCTATTTCAATAACATATATTAAACATACCTATAAAATGTGCGTGCATAGAAATATATTTAAATAAACATGTGGATATACACTTTTAAGGATATAGGTTTATATATATTTATAACTTGTGTAATAAAAATAAACACAAAATGAATGCAAAAGCACCCAAACAGAAGTCTTGAGGCTCTGAACCACAGAAAAGAATTACAGGAAGCAACTTAAAGACTAAGAAATTTTCACTCCCACGGCACATTATCTTGTAATGTTTTGCACATTCAGCATGGGACCAAAATCCTATTTCGTACTATAATCTGGCATCTCTATGCAAAGGACTCCATGCCGTGGAGGCTTTGGATTAGATGATTTCCATTGGTACTTTTCCAGCTCTCTTTATTCAATGGAAGCAGTGACAAAACCGTAGCAGATCCACCTGCTCAGCTGCTGATACCGCTCTTCCCAAAGCCTGGTATGCCATTGCCATGGCCCCAGTCCTTTTGCATACAGGTGAAGAGAAGCCTCAAGGGCATGGAAAGCCATGGCCCCCTTTTTCTGTGCTGCACTCACACTGCTAGACGTCAGAGTACCCTTTCTTCAGGCCTGAGGCAGAGGAATCTCACAGAAGTTGCATCTCCCAGGGCTGGTGTGAATACTCCCTCCATTTTCCCGTTACTCGAGGAGAAATCATTCATAAAGTGAGATCTCTTTCCATTACCCTGCCATTCATCTTGAACCAGGCCTTTTCAGTTTTGTTTGCAGTCTTCCAGAGGCACTTTGGAAACTCTGAAGCTGAGCAGGATCTAGGACTCATCCTTCAGGGATACAACATTCAGCATGAGCCAAAGCACCTTGAAATATCACGTGAGATGAATGAGAATGCAAAACCAAAAAGTCTAATAAAATATAGTTTGGAAACTAGTTACTGCATTTGAAACCAACATGAAAGAAAAATCAGACTAATCGTGAAGATGATGAATGTGGCTGTCAGAGCACAGGTCTCATTCCGCCGTCTCCCCCAAACTCCTGAACATGAAGCCTCCACTTCTACATTCCCTTCCTCACAAAGGATCCCACAGAGTGGAAAAGCATTCCTAGACATGTCTTGCAATCCCTAGCCTTGATAATTTAACCATATCATTTATATTCTTGTACAGCGAAACACCAAGTCCACATTCATACAATGCAAACAGAACTGTTTTGGAGCTATAATCACTTCTCGATTTCTCTTTAAACTCATGTTTGGTCCGTTACTTTCAGAAACACATATGTCTTAGAAATCTGCCATAACGATAAAAAGAAACTCCGTACTGGTGGTCCACATAGATTAGGACTCAGCCTAACTGCCGCTCACTGGGTTTAGAGGTTTCTTTTATAGCTCAGTTTGTAAAAATTAATGACTCTTTCTTGAAAAGTATGTGTTCATGCATGGGTAAGCATATATACAGACAGGAAGGTCTCCTTTCAAAAAGAATGTTTTAGTTTTTCTTCAATTTATATAGAAATTACATTAATGGTAAGGCATATATAATTTGGGGAAAAAGATGTCCAGCTGTTTGCTCATCGCTCTCAGTGCCAGAGAGGCACAGAGGCAGTGTGGTTTTCAGTTTGTGGCTTGAAGTACACCAACATCTTAGTTTTGGTGCATAGTTAAATAGTGCTCTTTCTGGGCTTTTCACAAAATTCTTTAAAAATTGTACTAGTCCCCACATTACGCCGTACTAAACAGAAATACACAGTTCAGAAGAGGACAAGTGCTTAGGTGCAGTTTGCAGTTCATGAAGCCCAAGGAAGACAAACACCAGAGCACACATCATTCAGTATCTCTGAACAAAGAATTTTTCTGCAACAAAACTCAGAGCAAGCCAGAGAAGGCAGGGAGCTTATCTAGGCCCATATGCCACAAGTGCAAAGAATAAGCCAATACTTTCTGCAAGATGGGCCATAAAGGTGCCACTTTCTCTGTTTTTTCATATTCATGAGGTTCTTTAGGAATGTTTCTGCATTCTCTAAAATGAAAGCACAGAAGGAGCTCTCAGGAAATTGCAGTAAAATCGTAAAAGCTGGTTTCCAGCTTGCAAGCATGTTTCACAGTATAGGAATTAAAAAAAAAAAAACCAACTTATTTTCTTGGGTCTCTATATTCCATAGCACTTAACCATTAAAGAGACAGCAATGACAACAACTGAGACCTACAGAAATTTCTTAAGATTCTGACCTACATAACATGCAAGGTTGCCATGCCGTGGGGTTAGAAGATTAGAAGATCTTCCTCTGTCTAAAAGCAACCTTGATTTTTATACCATTTCATACAAGATTTTGCTTTCTTTTCTTACAGATTTTAATTTCTTGGTTTTGTGGTTTGGTTTTTTTTCTTAATTCTGTCTTCACAATCAAGAATTTACAAAATAAAATGAAACCACAGCTCTTTGTGTATTATTTAAAAATTGAAACAAATAAAAGATGAGGATAAGGAATAACAGAAGGAGATGGAATATTGAAAAAAACCCCATAGGACAAGGATGCAAAAGGCAAGGAACAGATGGCCAGGGTCTGTGCAAGGAATCTATGACAACAGAAGAAGCAGGAAGGCTTGGATACAGAGGTGGGAACACAGCTGAAAATAACTGTACATGAAAGAAGGAAAGACAGTCAGCAAGGATAAAGGAGTCAGAGGAAGAATGAATACAGATGATACAACACTTAATTGAGAGGTAAGGGCAAATGACAGACGACAGGTTAAAAGGCAATAAAAGAAAAAAACACAGAATTTGCAAGTGTTGTATGTGTATGACAGCAAAGGATCACACCTGGCCAAATAGAGTGACTTACTTTCCCACTCACCAGCTGTAGAAAAGTGTGACTGCAAAGGAGAACAGTAGCGGATAGAAGATTTCAGTCCTTGGGGCAATCTCAGGACATTTTTCAAGGGAACTGGCAAATATTTTCTCAAGGAACCTTAACTACTCTGAGAGAAATCTGACTCCTGCCAATAGCAGTGAGATTGATCTGGAGAAAAAGCTACTTATCATCATCCCTCTACGTTTCTTAAGAGAGGTGTATGATCTGACACATGAACACTCTTCTGCCATAAGCGTAACTGACCAGGTATGGAAAACTACTACAGAAAGAGATATTCTACTGTACTGAAACGTTTTGTGAGTCCATCTGTCCGACTGCTCTGAATCAGCATGTGATTAAGCAAGATGCAAGAAAGCTGGAAAAATGCCACTTAGGGGAAAGCTTTTCAAAGAAGGAGAGACTAAATAATGAAAAGTTTAGAAGTGAAAAAAAACTTTCCACAAGAGCATTTTAGTGTTTGCAAAACATAGTGGGAACCTGCAAGAGGACAGATTAAAGAACTAAGTAACTAGCATCTACAGAACAGGAGAGTTGGGAAACAGTTCCTTTAATTTTACAGACCACTGTAGTCAACCGACCACTGGCCTTGCTTCAACACTAACCCAATCCAAAGTCCCCCAAAGGGGATATTCTTCCTTCCTTTGCCAATGTCTCACAATGTTTAGCTATACATTTGTGCAGCAGTTTGCGTGTGCAAAGTGCTGATGATAACCATCAGTTCCGTCACAGGCCTTGGAGTCTGGTTTGTATCAAAGGATACAGGTTAGAGACGTACACAGGCAATTTATAATATACTATGCACACATTATTACTAGGGTTCCACTTTGGCAAGTCAGTGATGTACATTTGGAAGAGGAACGTTTAATCCTCACACACAACAGCAGCACCAAGTTTTAGTTATATTCATTCTCAAAACCTGCCTGATACTGCTCTGGCTCAACGCAACTGGATTTTTATTCTCCAGCAAGTTTTTGTTGGTCATATTCCTTCTGGTTCCTCATTCTTAACCACTCTAACCATCAATATCCCACCAAACATGTAGCTTGTCTCCCTAGCATATTAAAATATCTACAAAGCTGGTGTAAGCCATGCAAACACAGACCCTAGAGTATGTACACTGGACAGGAATCAAACCAAGGTCTCATACGCTAACCACGAAGAGCATTCACAGCTGTTAGCCCACTGTCATTATGGTCTTAAAGAGAAGTATCATATGCTCAGTTTTCTTTCAGCCAGAACACTCAACCAAAAATGGTATTAAAAACTACTGCTATTGTGAGCACCACTCCTGTGGCACTACAGAAGAATCCAGGACATCCATTTTTTTATTGTTTAACGCTTTGCAAAGTTATTTACGCTGGGTTTGAAGCTCACTATGCTTTGTTTCAGGCCAGAGGCAAGGGCTTGTTTGCTTTTAGCCTAAATAAAAGCAGTTTAAGAGTTTTATGGTGATATTTGCTGTGGATCGGTGTATTTCTTTCCTATGTTAGATCTAACCCATCACTGAAAAACTTAAATGGAATTGACAGAAGGCACAAAGAGAAAGTACTTCAAAGCATTCCTCTAGATTTTAAAGAAAGATTAAAAAAATCTGAAGCCAGAAAGCAGCCTAACAATATAGAGTAAAAACGCAAAGATTAACAGCCAAAGAACAATCTGAAAATATCAAAAACAGACCTACTGTGTTAAAAGAAAGGCATAGAACATCACTAAAAGAAACCACTCAGCAATCACTGTCGACTACAACAATAAAAATTAAAGGAGGAAAAAAAAAAGGCAGTGCATCGACATGCAGAATTGTTTTCTGAAATACTACACAGAGTAAGCATACAACTACTTCTGTTACGTACACAGTCACAAATACACACTTCCCAGTGCCTCCAAATAGACAGAAGTAAACTTTTAAATTAGTGAATTATACTCGCAGTGGAGTAGAGAGTATCACCGTGAGCTGCGGTATTGTCCTTCTGCTCTGCTCTCAGGATGCTCACATACCACTCATGAAATGCCATTTTTGCATATAACACATCCAGTGAACTACAGTAGGAGCAGGTCCCAGGCTCACTGGGATTTTAGTCAGGGATGTGATGTACTCTTGGTGAAGCCCAGACAGCAAATATACACTTGTTATGTAAATACAATTAAAAGATTTTTTTTTTTCTTTTAACATTTGTGAAAGGAAAAGAAGCATGCAACATCTTACCCCAAGTCACTTCAGCAAGATGAAGTAGGGAATCATGTTTACTGAGACTTAGAAGGAGCATGAGAGAAGCAACTGGGAGACTGCAATGGTTCAAGAAATACAGGTAAGAACAAGAGTAGAGATTAAAGCAATATAGACTAAGAAATTTTAACTCAGAAACTGAAGAATAGACAAGATTTTTTTCAGCAAGAGAACACCGTAAAATGGATGGGAAACAGACTGTAGAGAAAGAGATGGAGTTACAGCCCATCGTATTTCTACACTCACAAGGACTTTTTTACTAAAATATTGCATTATAGGTATACTCAAAAAATGTTCAATACAAGAATTCTTTCTCTTTATGCATGCTACAAATTTTACCAAGAAAAGATTACCTCATTTTTAGTGAAATCTTTGAAAGAGTCAGTTAAAAATGGAGACCCCAAACAAATTATATTTGCTATTCAAAATGATGGGCTGGTGCACTGATTAAGTGAATAACTTGTTCCAAAATATCATGCTACTAATTCTGCAAGTGTGCAAGTTCTGTCTTTCTAAAGAAGTACCGAAAAGGTAGTGAGTGGATCTTTTTGAGTTTTGGATTGTAACTTATGTCAATGATAAAAAAAAGTAGCAGACATTCAAACTAAGTGAAGGGCTTTTTTCAGGGAACTAACTGAACAAATTCCTGACTCTCCACACAATTATGCAACAAAGCACTATAAAGATTCTCAAAAAATAAGACTTCTGAATTTAGATCTCTGCACTCAAAAGCAGTATTTAGAAGTTTTGCTGGAGTATTCATATGTGTAATACCGATTTACTTGCATCTCCCACAAATACAATTCATTTTGCGTGTCAAGATTAAATTCAGGCCTATAATCCTGACTTATTTAGCATGCTAACGCATGAGAGCGACACTGAAGTATCACATGGTAAATTAGGCATGACTCTATTCTCAGGTTATTTTGAGTATGAGATGAGCCCTTCTTCCTGCAATTGCTTTTGGATAAAGAAAACAGAACATGTGAGGTACCCAGAAGAAACAAATGCAGAATTCCCCTCCATTGAAACCTTCACCCATCCATGTACAAACCTTATCTTGCTAGCTGCAATTATTTTAAAGATTATTACTATATACCAAACCCCTCTACATTACAAGTAGCTTTTTTTCAGTTATTTTCCATCTTCCTAGATTTGCCATAATATTTAAGTTAAAGTTTACTTACAGAATATGTCTTGCCATGAGCTTTTGTTTTTGCTTCATTCATGTGCAACACCATTTGGAAAGGACTAGTTAATGCAACCGAAAATAACCATTCCAGGCCAATCTTCTCAATAGACAAAAGGTGAAAGAAACAGTCGTGCAGGCTGAATGAAAGAACTGAATTTCTCTGGCTGCTTTCAGAGTTGGCATAATTGGCATGGCCTGAGGGACAGATGGCTGTCTACTCAGATACAAATATCAAGTATGCTCAATCAACCCAATAAAAAAAAAAAAGCTGAAATGCCTCATTCTTCAACCCTGTTTCACAAGTGCAAACCATCTAATAGGTAAAGCTGAAAGAGCCAAAAGGCATTCACATCACTGACAGAACACCAGAAAATTTTAATACCTGGACCTGAATGATGCTTGTTACTGCATATTAGTGTATTTACTAAACCTACAAAGTCCAAGGTGATATCTAACAGGTCTGTTCAAGGCAGAAAGAACATTGAAAAATATTTTCCCTTGTAAAGAAAAGGAGAGAAAGAAGAAAAGTTCTAATTTTCCCCTAAAGGGCTTTTAAAAGATTGCTATCCTGACCGGCTGGGCTGTACAATGACGATGCCTTCAGGGACTAAGCACAAACAGTCCCAGGTTAAAACACAATATTCATCTGATATTCCCTGAGCTCAAGTCCTGCCTAAAGACTACAAAAAACAAATCAAAACATGTCGTGGTTTGAACCCAGCTGGCAACCAAGTACTATGCAGCCGCTTACTCACCCCTTCCTAATCCCAGGGGTGAGGCAGGAGGAGAAAAGAAGGTAAAAGTAAAGCCCTGTGTGTTATGATAAGGAGAGTTCATTTGACGAGCGCAAAGAGAGAGAAAACAATAGTAATAACAATAAAGCAAGTGATATACAATGCACTGCTTACTGCCTCAGAGCCCACCAAGCCACACCACTGTTTGAAATTGTGCTATCCTGGCTGTGGAAATTAACCCTATGCTAGCCAAACCCAGGAGATTATCCACTCATTCTATACCATCTACATCATGCACACGCATATGCACACATATCACTCCCTTAATCTACGGGCCATCCCTCTAATGTGTCCATTGAGTTCATTTAATCCAGGACTTTCAGGCTCCATCTGTCATTACAGTCTCAGGGCAGGAGAGATGGTGTTGGATTATTGCATGCTGCATCCCGAGTTTGAGGCTGGCATATCTGGTGCAGCCCATGCTCATGGTCTGCCAACTGAAGATGTTAATCCTGAGGAAATTGCTGGGCGTCAGTTGATGAAGCCAGTTTGAGTTTCATCACCACTGCCCGTCACTCAGTTTCAAAGTTCATCCCTCGCTGATTTGTATTTAGTATTTAATATCATATAATTTAATTCACCATCTGTCCTCACCCAAAATGAAATCCCCTGGAGGTACACATCAGAATTCCCATCCTCCCGCATCACCCACCAAGTGTACACAGGTCCTTGAACAAAAGCAATCCCATGGATGGGTTTGCTTTGCCTGAAGCAGGAGTAACCCAGACTGCCTTCCCTAACTCATTCATCATGTGCACTATGGGGACCTTGTTCCCTTCTACAGTACATGGGAGTTTTGATTGGACAGTGCCAGCTCGATGGCAGATCCTCTAGTGTTAATGAACCAGGTGGCTTTTGCTAAGTGCATATCCCACTGTTTGAAGGTCCCACCTCCCATTGCTTTCAGCATAGTCTTTAGCAGCCCATTGTACCGTTGACTTTTTCCAGAGGCTGGTACATGGTAGGGGATGTGCCATGCTCTTTTGCCCAGGTGTCTGTGAGGTTGTTTCAGAAATGAGTCTTGTTGTTCGACTCAATTTTTTCTGGGGTGCCATGTCACCCCAAGATTTGCTTTTCGAGCCCCAGAATCGTGTTATGGGCAGTGGCATAGGGCACAGCATATGTTTCTAGCCATCTGGTAGTGGCTTCCACCATAGTAAGCACATGGCATTTGCCCTGGCTTGTTCGTGGAAGTGTGATGTAGTCAATTTGCCAGGCCTCCTCATACTTCTGTTTCAACCAACACCCTCCATAACACACAGGTTTTAACCACTTGGCTTGTCTAACTGCAGCGCATGTTTCACATTCATGGATGACTTATGCAATACTGTCCATGGTCAAGTCCAACCCTTGGTCACAAGCCCATCTGTATGTTGCATCTCCACCTTGATGGCTTGATGTATCATGGGCCAAAAATAATTCACCCTTATGCTGCCAATACAGGTTTACTTGAGATACTTTAACCTCAGCAGCTTGATCTACCTGTTGGTTCTTTTGATGCTCCTCAGTGGCTCGAACCTTTGGTACCTGGACATCCATGTGACATACCTTCACAACCAGGTTCTCTACCTGAGCAGCACCTTCTTTTCTCCTCCCTCCCCTCCCCACTCCCCACCCCCACCCTGTCCTTTGGGTACCAAAAAGGACTGTCCTGGTTTGAACCCAGCTGGCAACTAAGTACCATGCAGCTGCTCAGTCACCCTCTCCTACTTGCAGGAGGGAGGAGAAAAGGTAAAAGTAAAGCTGTATGGGTTAAGATAAAGAGAGTTTACGTGAACAACAGACAGAGAGAAAGGAAAGAATAGTAATAATAGTAACAAAGCGAGTGATACACAATGCACTGCTTACTGCCATGCCGAGTCACCCAGCTGTCTGAAACTTTGCACCCTCTCCAGCCTTCAACCTCTTAGGGTTGAAGGCACGAAGTCAGTATGGTATCAAATATCCCATTGATTGGTTTGGTCCAGTTAACCTGGCTGAGGAAATTAACCCTATGCTAGCCGAACCCAGGACACATAGACTTAAAAATAACCCCAAATTTGACACTGAGATATTATTGGTAAAATAAAAAGCCTCAGGAAAATACATCTATTTAATTTCAGAGTTTTGACAAGACTCTTACAGATTCACTCTTTATGTCAATTTCATCATTTAAGTAATGCTCTGACAGGTAATAAAGTAATCTCAAATTCCTGATACAAGTAATAGTCTTGGATGGAACTACCATGTGTTCAACAATAACGAGCTGTTTGACTGTGACAAGAAAGACCTTTCCTCTAAAGTCTCTTTGCTTCAAACTAACTTCATACATTTTCGTTTTATACTGGTTTTTTTATTTCATTCCTCTCAAAAGAGGAAAATGCTATAAAGTGAGACACATAATTGCATGCTAGTCTTTTATTTCTGAATTAATTTTCTAAAATACAAGATTTTAAGGCGAAAGTTCAGATTAATTACGACAACTCACTGTCTCCATCAAATCCACCTTTAAAGTAGTATTGCCTCCACCCCATCCCGAGGCTGAAAGCTCCTGGCCTTACAGTAGAGGCAAACATACATTTTTGCCAGACAGCACAGACTATCTAAGCCTTTAAACTTTCTCGGGATGCTGGGATTCTGCTGATACCCTAAACTGTCACTCACACCTACCACACCTACTGTGGGGCATGGGCAGATGTGCAGGGCATAGGGCTGGATCTGTGCCAGACCTGACTGAGCTTCTGGAATGAGAGCCCCATGTTTATTCCCAATTTCTTTGTGTTTGAGATTAACAATTTCATTGCTATGTCAGGAATGGAGACAGCAGCCAGTAATGCAAGCCTCTTTGAAAAGGAAAGGTAAACCACACCACAATATTACCTAAACAATTCAGTTTCACAGAAAACACTGTTAGAAAAAGCAAGTACTTTTTCCTGCGTTATATTAGAATGAATATATAAGATGCTACTGGGGCACAGTAACAATATATCCTTTTTAATACAGTACGTTTCTTCCTTCAAACCTACTTTATAATCTTTACAGTTACTACGGAGCCAGCTTTTTTTTTAAAAAATGCTCTTAAATCACTCCAATTTTAGCTTATGCTCATCAAAAGGGCAGGAAAGGAAAACCTACACTTCACAGCTGCCATCAATCTAGTTACATATTAACAGCTAGTAAAGGAAAAGCATGAAATTCAACTAATGAACACCAAATTATGAGGTTGCTTAATTCTAACAGAAGCCTCTAGAGTACCATATTTTTAGAATTCTGCCATGACAGCAGTAACTAAGCATATCCCCCAGGGCTTTGTAGCATGCCATTAAACATCATTCCAGAAGGCTCTAATCAGTTACAGGATTAGAAGAGTATTCTCTGCTGGACGTTTTAGAAATTACTGAATTCAGAATCATTTCAAGACATAAACATTTTTCAAGTGTGAGATGCCAAGAGGCAACAAACACCCTGGACTGCTTCACATAAAACTTCATTAGCATATTCCAGGAGACTAATCCAGGGAATAAGCTTTACAGGATCAAACAACGAGCATAGATATAATCAACATATTCTCAATGTTCAAATGCTGTGAATTCTCAGCCTCTTGCTTTTAAGATACTTGTTAACTGCCACAGCTCTTACTGGATGGTATGAAGTCAGCTAGTCATACCATTCCTATTTCACAAGGTGGCCATTCCTTTATGTGACTACTCCTTTACTTCAAAGCAAATATACTGCTCAGTGAAAGCCTGCAGGATGAAAATAGGGAGAGATCACTAATTGCCTCTGTTGGGAGAGTCATTACTAGGTGTTGTGGTTTCGACCCAGCTTGTAACGAAGCACCACACAGCCACTCTATCACTCCAGCAGGAGAAAATACAACAAACAACTTAAGGGTCAAGACAAAGGACAGGGAGGGCACACTCACCAATTACAGTCGTGGGTAAGAGACAGACTCAACTTGGGAAAACAAAATCAATTTAATTTAAACAACAAAATCACTACCAAATCACCAATCCAATCAGAGCAGGACAGCGAGAGAAACAACAGGAACTTAAGTACATCTTTCCCCTCACCCCTCCCTTCTTCCCAGGCCCAGCTTTGCTACCTCCTCCCTGCAAGTCAGCACAGGGGAGCAGGGAATGAGGGGACATGGTCAGTCCCAGCTCATTTCATGCTGTTTCTGCCGCTTGCTCTTCTTCAAGGGAAACACTTCTCACAGTTCTGCCTTGTGGAAATGTGGCGTCCCTCCCATGGGAGAACGTTCTCCATGAACTCCTCCAGCTAGCATGGGAGTCTTCTGCCGGCAGCTGTTCTCCCAGTAACAAACTGCCCCAGCATCAATCTCCCGCGGACATCACAGCCTTTTTCAGGATCAACTATCTGCTCCAGCGTGGGCCTCCCCATGACTCTCTGCTCTAGCACGGGCTTCTCTATGACTCTCTGCTCCAGTGTGGGCTTCTCCACGGACTGCAAACTGACCTTTTCTCCACCCATGATCTCTGAGGACTGCAAGGACTCATCCTGCCATCTCACCACGGCCCAAAGGGAAACAGCTGCTCTGGCATGTCTCCCTGACCTCTTCCTCACTAACCTGGGTGACCACATGGTTGCCTCCAACATGATTGTCTTTCCCTCTCTCCTACCCCCTCCAAAACAAAGGCACTTACCAAGCCACTTCCCTCTCTTAAATGCAGAGAGGCTGATTGGCTCAGCCTTGGCCAGAGGCAGAGCCAAACTGGAGTCAGGGAGCTTTTTGAAAAGCTTCTTACAGGGGTGTTACAGTTTGAGCCAAGACTTCCTTGTTTTGGAAATGTGCCCAATAGAGTATCGGGATTATTTCATACAAGCTCCATAAACCCGGCATCACATTGGCTAAAAGTGCAGGTCAAAAGATTTCTTCTGGCAGATGCTCCTTAAAACCTGCAGCCAGGAGGATTCTCCTCCTCTTTGGACACCGGGCAGCTTCGGAGAAAGAGCCACAGCGAGAGGGCTGGCTGCCGTCCAGGCCGAAAGCCTGCGGCCTGCCCAACCACCCCCCACCCCCCGGGGCCCAACTCAGAACGGTTTCTGTCTATCGGCGCCCAGCTCTGTTGTGAATTGTTGTGGGACTCACTCAGCATCTCTCTTGTATCGGGTAAGAGAAGAGCTATTTCTCACTTGGCGAGAATCTACTGCTGGATTCGGATGCGGGGGAAGCTCACCCCGCTTCGCATTCCGGCTGCGAGGGCTTCTCCTTTCTCCGCATCTGGAGACGCTTCGGTCAGGAGTGTCCTTGAATGTTTTTTTTACAGACACTGAAAAAGGTCTCCCTGCGAACTCGTTAAAATACTTCTCTAAGCTGTTAAAAACTTTTAATCACTTGGCCCGACGCCATTTTGGATAGACGCCATCTTCTGAGCTACCATCCTGGCGTGACGCCATCTCCTGGCCTGTGGCCAATCGGCCATAATTGTAGTTCTTTTCCCTTTTCCTCCCTTTGCAGTGTTTTAACTCTTACTGTATTGTTTCTTGTTTTGCATTTAATATATAGTTGTGTGATATGATAGCATTTTAGAATTTTTATTAAAAGTTTGTTTCAGTTTCCCATCCATATATTCCGAGATTTGAGTTTTGTTTTCCCTTTCAGCTATATCAATAAGGGATTTAAGGAGCGTTAGGGACCTTGAGTCTTACTCGGAAACTCAACCCCTAACAAGGGGCCATGGCAGCAACCCCACACTCCACTACCAAAACCGCACCAAACGCAAACCCCACACACTAGACAAGTGAGAAAAAAAAAACCCCACAAAGTGAGGCAGAAGGGAACGGAATCATCCAGCAGACTGAGGCTGCAATTATCAAAATGGCGAGGCCAATCTATGGAAGAATAAATAAACAAATACAGTAGACAGCCAAATGAGATGCCCTTAAATGATGGAAAAAGGGAGGTCTAGCACAGATATGGGAAAACTGCTGTAACTGCTTACTCAACACATTGGCATCCTGCCTATGTATTATAAACTCCTCAGTAATTAGACTTTTATTTTTCTGGGAAACTTTTCCTTACGTTTTCTGCAACCTAATAAAATTAAATTGCAAGCATACATATTACAAAAAAAGGTCTCAATAAATAATTCCTAACAGAAGTCACATGCATCAGTGGCAAAAGTACTTCTCTGCTTTTAGAGGACAGTTCTTTAACTATGCTATCTATTCCCTAACATTCATGAAATTCATACTAAAAAGACAGCTTTAAGCTTTCCTGAAAGGTATTTCATCAAAGCCTAAGATCATGACAAACCTTATGCATGCAAGACCTATATGTTCATTAATGAATACATGAATAAAGTATTTTAAAAACCATATTGAATTACTTCAGCTATTCAGTTGTTCATAAAGTGGAAATCTTGCACCCAAAAAATAAACTTTTCTATCCAATGCATTAGGGCACAGATTCCAAAGGTGTTGCACATGGTCCTCTAGGGATAGCCCATCACTGCCACGAGGAGAAAAACCAGTGAGACCTTACATTTAAAACCATCAACAGAGGCTGAAAATTCAAATAGAGATCTGAGGTGTGCAAGGAGCTCTGTTAAAGGCTGATACACCATCTGCTGAGGACACTTCTACAAAGCAATGCCAAAATCTTGCTTCACAAGCACAAGGTCTCACAGGCACTCCCTGGCTGTTTCAAAGCACCAGCCAGGGTACACATCTTGTCCAGCATCTTCAGCAACGTCACCCAACTCCAAGCACCATCAGGCCTGTTACCCTTCACTGAACATCAGTCATCTCCAGGGATTTGTACCTCAGTTCAGGATTGATTACTTTAAGCCAGTCACCTCTGAGCACTTGTACCTACTTGCAGCCCAGAATCAATCTCCAAACTGTGTGGAAACACTGACAATTGAGTGAGTCAACTGGGTCAAGGAAGAGGCTGCTCAGACTGAAACAACTTGAACAGCAGAAGTTTGTTGTGCTTCAGTCAGTGGTCTCAGACCCTATTCAGCAACTTCCCATGCAGTAATTCAGTCACAGCATTTGATGAGGAAAAATATCTGCCTAAAAGCATAGAAATAAACTAAGCTGCACCTGTGTGCATTCTGAACAAATAAGGTTCTTTCCTTTTAGTTATGTTGTCAAACATCTTCAAGAGGCTTCAAGCCAGACTATTCAATCCATATGATTATTTTTTCCATTAGCTATTTTCAAACAATGTGTATTCCTAACAAAAGCATTTCCTAATATATAGACTCAAGGAATGCTATTTTTTTTTTAAATAAATCCTCTGTCTTTTCATATTTCAAATCTCCTAAGTAAAAACAATTTGGCATATCTGAAGTTACTCTATTTCAACAAGTTCATTCCTGGGATTTTGGGGGGTTTTTTGTTGTTGTTGGGTTTTGTTTGTGTGTTTGTTTTTAAACTATCTGCCAAAAGAGTTAGAATGTACTGAATTCTAAATTCTTCCTCTGGCTCAATACATAACTCGCGAGAAGTGAAAATCCCTCCTCTTACCAACCCTAGGGCAGGGATTTAAGGAATACAATATCAACTAAACCCTTCCATCTAACTAACACTGGCCCAGTGCAACGTTTAGTGGGAGAAAAAAAAAATTGCTCTGTTGCTCACATGTATCTTGAAGTGAGCACAAGGAATCGCACAAAAAGCCCATTCTCTATCCTGCTCTAAAAAGACTGTTTAATCTTTGCTGCAGTAGGAGGTGACAACATTGCGCTCTCAGTCCCAGGAAGAACAGCAGCTGTAATACTGTTTGCTGTTAAACTTTCCCTTGCAAAGCCTAAGAATACAGAAGAATAACCCATGAGAAAGCAGTGTCTTGAGAAACAAGGTGTGACGATTAGCAATAAAAAGGTAAAGTGAATGGTTTTGAACTGAACGGTGAAATGAACTGTCACAGAACCATGCTGGGGAAAAGGAAGTAAACTGGTTGTTTCCCGCAGCTGTTGAATTACAGTGCTCACCGTACTGTCAATAGCTACGCTAAAAACTGCAAGATATTCGAAGAACTTGGTATTACAGGTCCCTATCCATTAAAAGTATTATATTATGCTCTGGCAATCCTCTATGACTGTATGGTTCAAGTCTATATCCCTGTCATACTGAATGCCAAACACTCTTCAATGTCACCCAGGACCTCTGAAATGGCTTCTGCCTCCCTTAAGCCCTGTAGTGTCAGTACGAAACCTGCCCTGTGCAATGCCAGCCACGAACCCCTTGGCCATGCTGGCTATGGTAGACAATGTGCTGGAGAGATGGGATGCTAATCATGGCTTCTGGGGTTGTGGTTTGCAGATTGATCAGCCCTTGGGCCTTGAAAAATGCCTCACTGTTTCTAGTTTCTTTAATTAATACTTAATTCAAGCCAAAATGCAAACAATCATTCATTCACCTTATCTAAAACAGACAGTACAGTGCAAACGTTTTACCAAAGATGTAGATGAAAAAACGGACGAAAATCTAAGCTGAATTTCTTTATACTAAGGTTACATCAGAAAGTTTCCTCTTTCCCTCATTGACTGATATGCCATTTCCTACCTGAAAAAACTGTTGTCAAGGTTTTGGTTGCATAGGTGTCTTTTCTTCCACAGGTAACATATCCTTCACATTCGTATCCCTTCTGTAGCAATATGTACATCAGAACACCACAAAACCCAAACATGCAAGGGGACTAATTGTATGACATATATTAGCAGCTCTCACCTGAGATTGAACATGACAGTGACTAATATGCTGAAGTTGCTCATCTCCAGCCTCCTCATTTTATGCATGCTATGAAATCAACAAAAGGCAGGAGAATCATCAACAAATTACAATCTTTCTGCTTATACGGCATAGGTCAAATTCTTTGTGAGTTTAATAAAAACCCTAAGCATCCAGTATTGTTATGACGAGACTAAACTCTCATTTTGTCAAAATATAATTGGTCATAGGTAATTCAAAACTTCAGAACCTGACTGCCAGGAAAATATTAATGAAGAATAAAACCACGTCCTTTTACCTTTTCTTATGGAAGAAAAAAACCAAAACAACACAACACTGTCTCAGTAAAGCTTCCACAGTTCTCTGGACAGAGGCAAAGTTCCATTAAAATTTTCCCCATTTATAAACCTTAATAAAACAATACTTTTTCAAACTACACTCCTGCTCTAGTTTCACCACCTCATAGCTGTACTGATGCAACTATAAACCCCCCTAATTAAAATGCAACATCCAACATCTTTCACTTTTTCACTGGTACAATTCATAGCTGTATAAGCACAACCAAGAGGTGAAGAATAAACATCTGGCAGAAGGCATAAAACTTTAAGAGCAGCCATGCCACCGCGAAACAACTCAAGGTCCCAAAACTACTGCAACACAAATCAAAATCCATAGGGACGTACTTAGCAATTCTTAACTCTGTGAGCCATCAATCAAGAGGAAAAAAATTGCAGCAGATCCTTCAAAAGCTAAAGATATTCCCTGTCCTTGCTTTTCAGAAAACCAGAAGTCCAAACAGTAACCCTGGGTTAGAGAGCAGTACCAAGATTCTACTCCTAATCAGATCAGCACAAAATTTGCCATATGCTTCAGTTCAGGGGTAAGCACTCCTCTCCAAACGCCTGCCCACAGAAAAATAAGTTGAAAGATGAGGGCAGAGAGGGATGTTATGTCAAAAGAAACTTTATTTCAAGCATTGCTTTTAATTGCTATATCTCTGCACGAGGTGATCACACTGATGATATAATAAATCCTTCCTAGGGCATACACAACCACTGTGAGGTGTTACTTTAAATGCCCAGACTGAGTTAGACTTCTTAATCACTACAAAATTAGAAACAAAAAATTTGTTTCAAGAACAGTTCCTCACCAGCCTTCCCGTGATCACAAGCTCTGTAAGATGCAGAGGGCTACAAGCAACTTGGCTAAAACATTATGAAGTACCAACGTATGCAGGCAAAAGGTCCTGTAGGTCAAACGTAAGCCTCAGCGCTATGAATTAATTGGAGAATTTGTATCCTGGAGAAGGCTGTTCTGTTCTTCCATGTTATTTTCAAATGTCTCTGTTCAGCATTTGGGATCACTGCTTTCCCTTCACTACATAACCACGCCCTCAGCAAACAAAGATATTGCCTCCTGGTAAAAAGCCTTAATTGCAGTGTGAACTGAACTGCTAGATCTTTAAACTCGTTCTTTAAATAAGGTGGCTTGATTCTGGCTTTTAACTGCTGAAGAAAGGGACCAGCTCACATAGTTAACAAGTCTGTGTCTGGACAAGACACAGAAAGAAAACAATGTCTCTTAGCATGCCACAAGCTGTGTACATGAATGATCAAAAGCCAGGCAATGTGCAACAGAAATGGTACAATAGCTTAGTTTTTTTCCTCCGCTTTGGACATTCTGCCAAGTTCTGTGATACTCAGTGACTGGATCTAGAAACCCATAAGAAAATCAGTGTATGTTCACATAAAAATACAAACACTAAAATAGCTAATCTGAACTCACAGACAGAATCTGTTATCATCTTGTAAAAATGTTCAGAGAGCTAGCCATTGAAAATATCACCTTTCCACTGTGTCAACACTGAAGCTATTTTCAGCTAGTGAAAATGTTTTTCCCTGAAATGCTGAAACATTTCCATTCTCATCAGAAAAGCAAGGTCATGAATACAAGTATTTTTAAGGACTCTTAACATGGTCTAAAGAGAGCTCTTACTGATATAAGTCCATGTTAGGAGCAGGACTTGGTTTGCAAATAAGGGTCTGGTAACAAAAACATTTTTTTCAACTGGAACAGTTTTATATTGCAAAACTGTTTATATCAGCATAGTTTATTTCCTACACACAAATATCCATAAAAAAAAAATCAATACAATAACTACATGCCTATTATAATTCCATAATAATAGATGGGGTTATGTTTAATAATATAACAGTGCATTTAAAGCAGAACAGCATATGTGTGTAGATAATCCCTGGATACTTATGGTAGAACACATTAGGCAGATTCTGCAAGACATTCCAAGGAAGGTATTAATCAGGGTATGCCAGAGACCTGCTTGATCAATTATCTTTAAAATTCATGATGGGACTGGGCCCAAGGGCAAAGACAACAAATACAAACTCCTTCATTCAGCTACTTGGCTATAATATGGAGCATGAGCAAAACCAGAAAGTATCTAAGAGCGAGCATCCAAGAGCATTCAACAAGACAGTGACACCAGGGCATCTGGTGAACAATGTGGGAGTTTTGGCATGCATTTGTTCAGTTGCTCCGTTCGCATTTATGTTCTGGCAGAGTAAGAAGCCTGGTCTAAAACTTCTGTGAATATACTAATAAGTTGAGTAACTTCCCTAGGAAACTCTGTTGCAAGTCAGTACAGAGTTAAACTGATCTCTTCATTTCACACAAGCAAAATTTCACTGGGGTAGGAATCAGTCCATTTTCACTACCAGTCAATAAAAATGAATATAAGCCGAGTCATGCCAGACTAAGCCCATGCCTGAAAATAGCACAAGCGTATCCAGCTAAATCAAGGAAGTTTTTAATGTCTGGACTCATTTCAGTTCTGAAAACAAAGGCAGTAAAGGAGCAGACAAAATTGTCAGTGGGACAACTTAATATTAACCAAGTCTCAGCACACACATGGTACAGTTTATATCCATGATACTAAGAGGTCATCTAAGATGCTGAGAAAGTTACTTAAAACATAAAGCAAGTCACTGGCAGAACCTGAAATTAAAGAGTTGATAATTTTGATGACCCATACAGTACCACAAGAGCTATCTCAAGCAGCACTTTCCAACTTAACCAAGTCATCTGTCTGAAAGGTTGTTAATACGCAGTTCCAGTTAATGAAGGACTGCAATACTTCCTCCATACTGCCACAGACCCCTGACTGTATCATTGGATCATAAAAAATGACACAAATTAGTGAATAAAAAGAAAGGAAGTGAATGTTCTAGCAAGTCTTCCTCTTGACCTTGAAAATTGCAGCAAACACATTAAGCATGCAACAGAGTACCAGTACTCTTCTCTCTTTGCCGGATCCACGCAAGCAAACACACAAAATGACTTTGGATAGCCGTCTAGAGCACCCAGACCAGTAATGAAAATGTTCAGGGCAAAGGGAAATGATCTTACCTTGGTTAAAACAGAACGGTGGAGTGGACTCTTCCAGTTTAGTAATGACTGAGATTTACAAGCAATGACAGCATACCAAGGGATAACTGACAAGGTTACCTCTCAGCTGGTCACACTACACTCTATGCATAAACAAGCAATTTCAGCTGCACTGATCAGGCTATTTAGTCTGTTTCAGTGAACAAACTGCTTTTTCATTTCAAGCTGGGGAAAAAAAGCAGGAGTTTATACCATTAATTTAGAGCTCTAAAGAAGTAGCTGAAGTTGACAACACTGTACTTAAGATGACAATGACAACACCAGAGCTATGCCTGAAGAAAACGTCTGTAAAAATATTCAGATGCTACCAATGCTTTTGCATTAATTCAAATGATTCTTTGATGAATGGACATAATGCTAAATAAGCATGGGAAATGCTGGTGGTGGTATGGTGCAATCAGACAATAAAGCTAGTTTATTGATCTTGTTATCATGCACTCCAGTTGCAAATAAACTGATTAATAGATGGTTTCCCACTCCATTAAAAGATACAAGAAAGAGAGTTCCTAGGAAAGAACCAGGTCAATAGAACAGCAATGTTGCAACAAAAGATGCCTTCCTCTTCTGCAGAAGATCGTGACAAATTTGCTGTTCTTTCCTAACAAAAGTGCAATATGGGATTACAGAAGTGCTCACAAATTAAGCTACCAATAACAGCAGAGAGGAAAGGACAATGGCCGTAAGTAGAAATCATTTCCACATTTATTTGGGTTATGCATTTCAGTCCACTAACGGCCTACACTATATAAAAGACACATAAAAACATATACTGTCTAAATATTTAGAGGAAGTCCTTAAATGATGTTTTGCATGAATAAAAACAAGGTTTCAGCAGCAAGTAGACAAAAAGTCCTCTCAAGCTCCAACATGAACAACCTCCCAAACTTTTCTGATGTCATAGTAATATAAGAATGTCGTATTATGCATGACGGATGATTCTTATAGTAAAATCTGTGTGCAAACGTACATATGCGCACACAAGATAGCACAATATGAACAAGAATGACAAGGGCGTATAAGGGAAAAAAAAAAAAATCAAACCCATTCAGGTAAACAAGTACTTTCCTTAAAATAGATTTACCTGAGACTCCAATTCTGCCAATTTACGCTTCCTGGCATGAAGAGCTTTACTTGGAAAAGCCCAGAAATAATTAGAAGTTCCGATTTTATCAGTGTCCACCATGCCATCATCAACTAAGCTTTGCAGAATCTCTTTCACTGACATCGAGGCTAATAAAAGCAAAAATATCAAATTAGAACTGCATAGCATCTAAACTATTGAGAATTATGAATAAGCAATCACCTACAATCATCTGCATGAATATTTTACTATAATGTCAGCTAGGTGGAGGATTTCAAGACAACACTATGCCTGATGCTTCACAAGGGATGAATCTCTTTGAAATCAGCAGTTTATGTATAAAGGCTGCTGTTCTGTACAGACTGCTACCAGATGTTTGTAAAACACTGCTCATGAGTGCCATGAAACATACATGCGTATTAGAGCACAATACCATAACAAACTCAGGAGAGGGTACTTGAGAAGTTGTCTTGCAGTCTTAATTCATGGATTAACTTATAATTTCTTGATTAGTAATGTAATTACATTTCACTTTGTAATGCTTATCAACGCTTTTAACAGCAGCACAGGCACTAAAGCCATGTGTCTACAGACTCAGGAGGGGCAGATTTTACTTTTGATTATATTCAGTTCCAGGACAGAAAGTCATCTTTAATTTCAAGTCTAAAGGGAATCCCAGATCAGGAACATCGAATATCTTGAAAGCTATAGGCTGGATGCCAGTACAGGTGTGCTTCCACAGGCTAGATGTTTTTCTTTTCAGAGGAACTGGGGCTTGGATGGTGTGGCTGAATGCCTTCGTATGCAAAGGCAGGATGAATTTGGACTATTCAAAGTTTTTAATGGTTTTAGAAACTCTATACTCCCAATTTTTAAATATAAAATCCCATTGTTTGTACTTACCATTTTGCATCCTTTTTCTGCAAATTACAATTAAACATACGCATTCACAAACCAATCAAGACAGCACCACACCTCTTCAGAAGCCTATGAGTGCCTCTCTTAGCTGCTGACATAACTGCAAAACACTGCTTTGAGATATCCACGTAAGTCTGCAGTTCTTTCAACAAGTTCCTTTACTCTTGCAGTGCCACAAAGACGTGCTCGTCAAGGACAGCAGCAACTACACAGACATCACTTCTTTCGTCAAGGAACACAGGAGGAAGCAGAATGAGGAATGTATAAAACAGCTCAACAGCGTAAGATAAATCCTCTTGGTTCTACTCCTAAAACAACGGATTTCATCAGGAAGGCTTTCCTCGAGAAGACAAACCCCTTCTGTTTACAGCTGTCCAGCCATTTTTGGAGGGGAAAAAGCTCAACAAAATATTGACCGTGTACATCTGAACTAGCATTTTAGGATATTTGTGACACTACAGTCAGACATTTAAATCCTCTGTTCACTATCCAAGTACACATAACAATTTCATAGACTGCAAGTCACTACAAGTCAGGCATCTCAGAGGCTAGAGAAAACTCCATCCCCTGTTTTAGTGGTTAATTTGGACTTAGCTGTGACATTCTAATAATGTCCCTGTTTTGGTCCTAACATCTAATCTAAGTGGCAAACATTAGCAAACGGAGGCAGGAATACGCTTCTGATGCCACTTTTAAAGCTACAGCCCTGCCATTAACCAGTCTCCCTTTCTAGCTATTTTTTATGTTATTACAATCACAAACCTGAAATCGTAGCCAAGAAAATTTAAACTGTATGACCTGTCCCAAAAATGATTAATAGCTCAAGAGGAATAACTTTTGTAAACACTTACTAATTCCTTTTTCTTTTGGAGCAATCTTCTCTATATCCTTCAACTGGAACACATCTTTCTGTGCAAAACATAAAAAGACTCTTTAGCTCCAAATGACAGCATCATCTAAGCCCGAGTGGTTTTTACACTAAATCAGTGCCAACAAAAGCAAGTAGGAAATACGTTGCACATTTATGTTTTGCTAGGGAAATAGGCTGCATATCCCTCAACAGAATTAGAACATTCTGAGAATTTAATAAATAAGCCTATTACTGTAACAAGCCCTGCTCTTTTCTCTGGTGCTCTGAAGTCAACATACTTTGACTCAAGTTAGACTGTAAACCCCTGCGGGCAGTCAGAGCCCAGGTTAGACTGTCAGCACCAGATTCACCACATTGCTCAAGTATATTATTGCTTACAATAATTTTTTAATAGATGAAACATCGCTCTGCTTTTGAAACTCCAGGTTTCTTCTCCCCAGTGACCTCTTCCAGATCTGCCCTCATCTTTTCTAACCCTCATCAGATTTCTTCCTCCTCCCATAAACTTCAGTGAGATACTTCCTAATCTCTTGTTATCTCTCTTATTGTAACAGACTCAAAATGAGATTTGAATAGGGAGCACATGAAGCATTTAACACCACCTGTGTATCTTCATGCCTTGGCTCCACCTGGGGACAAGCCATCTGATCAGAAGCTACATGATGCAAGCTCCATCCCTGTAATTTATACATTGATGACTCAGGGCTTCAGTGAAACGCATAGCGGGATACACAGAGCTCAATCTACACCTACTGTTAAGTTCCTTTTAGGACCTGTTTTCCCATCAATGTAAATGCAGGACAATTACAAGTTACTTACTGTTTCAAAAAAGATCTCCATCATGCGAGCTCTCTTCTCTTCAAAGCTCAGACCTTTTTTCTTGGACTAGAACAGAAAAAAAAATACCTCAACACATTCAATCATTTGAATAATTAACATCTGCTCAGAATTCAAATTTATTTACCTCTAAGTTATATTTGCCATCCTTTAAGACATCTTAACACTAACCCCAGACTTTCAGATAAATGACTTATTCCCAAACAATCATTACACCAAGCTAATCCATCTGCATTCTATTAAACTGAGGGACCTATATTCTCAGTTTGGAGCTAACCTGGCACACAACCCAATCCAGCTCAAGCCTCAATGTTTCTTGGCATAGCAAAACAATTTCCTGTTTTACCTTACTAGATTAAAAATGCCTATTCATACCAGTTCTCAGGTACTCACCCAAACGTTTAATAGTCCTTCAAAAGCTAAGAAGGAATATCTTTCGGGATTTTTTGTTTAGAATTGTTTTTTATCTTGTGATACCAAGACACTAGTGTGAGATGTGGGCCATTTTGGTTTAAGGAGCTAGGGCACATTTTGAGGTACTAGGCCTTTCTTCGAATTTCCTACCCAACTTCATAATTTTAAGGTCACTTTTTCCAAACTGTGTTTCTTTATTTTCTTTTCTCTGCAGTTTTGTGACCAAGCAGTAAATAACATGGATTGTAATAGAAGCAAAAGGCAGAAATGACCACTCACAACTGGCTACCAGTAACACAAACCTGAGAAATCTCCTTCCTCTGATCACTTTCAAACACACTGAGATGTCGCTTATAAAATTAGGATATCAAATATTTCGCAGAGAACTGGAGTTTCATTAATAGCGTTTAGCATGGTCCTCAACAACCCAAAGGCAGCGGCCATCACGTGAATCAGGACTGTTTCCCCTCGCCCCACTCCGTGTCTTATGGGCTGCGAGACCCTGCACTGCTGCCTGCAGCCACAGGCAACTGCAAGGGGCACAGAAAGAGCAAAATAGGATGACGGCAGAAAAAAGTCTCCCTTAAAAAAAAAAAAAGGACAAAAATGTTGTTGCCTTTGAGGCAATGGAAGTGGGGATCCTACCTAACACAGTGCTCTGAGAAAGACGAGTTGGGTCTGTTTCCAAGTCCCCAAAGAAGGGAGTCAGCACCACTTTCTGCTTCTCAACCACTGCTTCCTTCTTAAAGCCATCACGCAGCAGGGCAGCATTTAAAACGTGCATCAAGGGCAAAACGGCCAGATATTGATTTAGGTTTAAAAAATAAATTGATAAACTATCTCACGCAGCTACAATAACACACAGACATGAACAGAAGCCAGTCAGTATTACATTTAACAAAAGCGCTCTTAACATCTTTTAGTCTCCTTCCTCCCTTCTGCTTTAGCCAGTGATGCCCTGCGTCAGCGCTGACATCACAGCTGTCTCCCACAATTAGAACCAGGAACTGCCGTGTACATGCCAGTAGGAGCATGAACAGAAAACAGTCTGATCCACTTCTTCCTCCCTGCCTTCGCGACAGCCCTGACACGGTCAGCGGCAGCAGGAACAAAGCCCACAGTCCCACCGCTTGACATTTCAGCGCCATTTCTGAAAGTACCGGCTTAGCAGCTACGTGCCTCAGGCACCAAGTTTCACGCCAGCGCCCCAACGAACAGGGACAAGGAACAAATTAATGTGTTTTCTAGATAAATTTTATTATTTTTCACGCTGATTTCTCTCTCCTGCCGCTTTGCCAAGGATTCCACATGTGAGAAACAACCAAGAGCAACATCCTCTGTCTCACACACACCAGGAATATGAGACGCACCAGGCATACGTTGTCCACTGCCACTCGCGCTGCTGGAGGCGGCCGCAGGTTCGCGGTGCGGTTGACGGCTCTCAGGCCACACCAGCGCCCACCTCCGCACAACCGCGGCCAGAGCGCAGCCCTGCCTGGTCACACCCGGCTGTCCGGACGGCCGCAGCCGCCCGTTCCCCCGGCCTCCCTGAGGGGCTCAGCGGGGCCAGCGGGCACCGGGTCCCACCTCGAGCTGCAGTAACAGGGCGGGCTCTTCCGGGGGCCGGTCAGATTTACATCGCTCTTCAGGAAACCAGACAAAGAAGTGGCCCACGCCATAATAACGCTACACCCCCAGCCCGTGGGTGTTTATGGGGAGCCGTGCTGCCTCCCCAGGCCGGGAGAAGCGGGACAGGGGGACTGGGAGTCCTGCAGGCGGGCGGCTCTCCCCCACCGGCCACGTGGGCGAAGGGAAGGCCGTTACCGCACCACGGCCGGCTTGCTCCGCCCCCTCCCCGCACCCCGACTGGCGCCAGCGCCGCCGCGCTCGCTGTGCCCGCCCTTCCCGCGCCGCGCCGCGGCTCCCTCAGCAGCGCCGCAGCTTCGTTAACCGTCCGGCCCGAACGCATCGCCAGCGACCGCGGGAGGAGGGAGGGAGGGAGGGCGGCCGGCCGTGCCGCAGCCGCCGCTTACCATGTCGCCTCCGGCGCGGGCGAGCGGCGGGGTTTGATTTCGGCGCCCGCTGGCAGGAAGAAGGCCGCCCAGAGGCCGCCTGCGCGGCTCGCAGCGCCGCCTGCCGCCCGCCGCCCACCGCCCAGCGCCGCGACCCCCGGCGGAGGCGGCGGGTGCTGCGCGGCCGCTGGGCTGCACCGTGCGGAGAGGCGCGGAAGCCCGTGGATCCGCATTGCGCCACAGAATACAGTTCAGGCAGAAGGGAGATAAAGTTGTATCCTACTTTTCATGCCTGGTGCAATCAACGACGGAACAGATCTCTGCGTTTTTATAGAGCAGTCTTGCCGCCCCCGAAGGAAGGTTTTCCCTTCTCTCTCTTACTCGTTATTATTACCGTGCCCTGAGGTTTTTGGGTGGGTTTGTTTATTGGTTTTTCCAACGCGTTTCATAGGCACTAGTAGACGGGTGAGGCCAGGAAGCAGAGCTCAGGTTTTGTCCGCAGCCAGCTCTGCGCCACAGGTGGTGCAGGTCCCAGGGAAGGGGTTGAGTTGGGGGGGCCGTACTGAAGTTCTGCCTCTGGCACTGCCCAGGCTTCGGAGCAAAATTCTCCCCAGTTCTCATTTTGTCTTCATGGGTTTCTCAACACCTACCCATTTTATGCTTCTGTGTAGAAAGCGCAATTTTCTTGATAGATGTCATTACCATATCTTCAATATATACATAGTTGATGTATTACTGAAATGAATAAAAATTAACAAAATTTGAACAAATTAACAGTATTTAAAATCCCACCACCACTGGGTCTAATCATCGGGGGAAAACACTTCTCTGACTGTTTCCAGCCATGGGTTTGACGGTAGGGTATGTGCTTGACGCCTCCAGCGGGGTACTCCTCCAGCAGAGTACTCCAGCAGGGTTCTCCTCCAGCGGGGTTCTCCTCCAGCAGGGTACTTCTCCAGCGGGGTACTCCTCCAAGGCGAGGCACTGCTTCTCTGTGCCAGCACTGCCTGAGGTGTGCGCTGCCCATTCTTTTCTCTCTGGGCCTGGCAGCAAAGGTGAGATAGGACCACACTAACAGTGGTCTAAAACATGTCTTCTACGAGTAGCCTGTTACAGGAGCAACAGGACGTGGAAAAATAAAACTCTCTCTGCCCATGGGAGCAAAGGACCCGAGCACATCTGGTGTTGCTTGAAACAGTTGTTTGCCGAGATGACTGTTCTAGAGACTTTAATTACTTATAGTTTGTTTTAATTATTACTTGTGCTGTAAATTACCTTCCTTCAGCTACAACACTCCAGGGAAATTGCTTTGCAGTTTAACAGCAGTCTGTTCATATCTGCCATGCTAATTCTAGAGTTTAAATTCAAGCAAATGAAAACGCACAAGCCAAACTGTTCAGGCAGTCCCCGTGAAGATTTTTCATCGCCTTTGTGAGGTGCCCCTTTTCCTGAAACCTGAGGTTCTCTTCCGCACAGAGCTGCCCGTGATCCTGTTCCTTATTGTGCACACCAGTGCATTACTAAAAATGAAAAGCAAGTTAGAAAGCACATTATTAATATGAAGCTTAGTATTCATACAAAACACAAAGCTTCTTGTTCTTTCATACTTCCTTGTTCATCACATTTTCAACTCACTAACCTGCGATGAAATCTGATGGCACATCTCCTCCTCTGTCCTGAGGGCTCGTGGTCTGTCCCCCTGCTTTTCCCTTCATTTGGCCAGCCCTCAATGCAAGTGTGTCCTCATGTTCGCCTGTGACAGTTGTTCCCCTCCCATCACCGTAACAACCTGTCCCCAAGAACCGTGGGCCCCTTCCTGCTCCTTCACAGCCTGAAATAAAACCAAGCTCTGCTCCTTTTTTTTACCACTGCCAAGCAAACAGTTGCTGTGAGATTTGCAAAGCACCTGTTGCAGCATGGGTTTTCTCCAAGTGACACGTGTGAGCGGCAGAGTGGGTGTCGGAGCTGAACATGCCACTGGGAGTAGAGGGAAAGGGAGGAAGCGGTTTCAGAGGGATGCTCACTCTGAAGCGGGCTTCTCTTCACCACGCTTGTGAGGCAGCAATGCTCCCATCTCCCTGTCACACCTTGAAGTAGACTAGAGCAAACACCCAGGTCTCACCCCCTGGATGGAGCTGACACGTGGCCAGAGCACACACCTGGATCCACAGCTGGATGGTGTTCCTGGTTTCAGCAGTTGAACCTGCTCACAACAACCAAGCCAGCCTGCCACATCCGCCTCTGAGACATTAGGTCTTGCTCTTGAGTGATGGTGGAGCAGGAGGCTCAGCAGGTTTTCTCTGCCTGTGCCCCTGGAGAGAGCCCAAGTCTGCTGGCAGCTCTGAAGCCCTTTCATGGCCAAATCACTAGGCCAAATTTACTTTGTAATAAGAGGTTCCTTAACACCTCCCAAATTTTGCAGCACCAGATCAAAACTAATAGTTTGAAAGACCATCAGGTGGTCCCAGACAGAGGGAGAATATGCCAAAGGATGTCATGCTTTGTCATGTGAGGGTACTTTTCCATTACTGGGTGAAGTGGAATGAACAATTCCTAAAGGTCTGACATTTTAAATGGGCTTCAGAATGTCTAAATATGATAATTTCACAAAACTGCTACTCATATACTATTAAAATAAAAACAAGACAACGGATGGACAATTCCATCCATTGGCAGATGTGTAACTGTGCCTTTCTATTAGAGGATTGTTCTTATTTCCCTGTGATTTCCTTAAGCTTTAGCAGTTTGGGCTTAAATATTCTTGTGCTCGGTGTTTGACTGAGATTTTAAAGTGCCAGCCAAAACAGTTTTTCACCATTCCTGAGGTAGAGAAAATACATTTCTTTGCTTTGTCACTGTTAAAATATGCTTAGATGAGATTAAATTTGTATCCTCCTTAATTTTGCTTCTACAAATCTGTAACTGAATTACACTGGTAACCTCTGTTTTGAAAGGACATTAAAGTGGCAGTGGCAGAGGCAGGAAGGTTAGAAAGTAGGAGAATGACAATTGTCTGTCCTACTTGAATTTTGTTCCTTTCGTCTGTGTGCACCATAGTGCAGTCTTTAATTACATGAGCTATATTTTCACCAGAAGGGAAGAATTCAAATTGAATAGCAGATCTATTTATTTCCAGAAAAGAAATAGCACATCTTCCGAGTCCTGCAGCTACCTCCCACAACATCCGTATGACTGACAGCAAAAAGATGCTTCAGTAGAGCTTGAGGATGGAGGACAAGGAGAGCTCTAGGAGATGCTCATCCATGGGAGGCGATACCAACTCTTCTGAGGTCCAGACAGCCTGTGGTGGGATGTGGCCAGGTATCAGGCAGCAATGTGATCCAGGAATAACCCACACAGGCCGATCTCTGAAGCATTTGCTGCCTCATTTTGTCCTCTGATGAGTAGTTGGACTGTAAGCAGATGTTCTCCTTACAAACATCCAACTAGGTAAGAAATGCTAGCTGGTCATCCTCTAAAACTTACTGCTTCCACAGCTTTGCTGGCAAAGCTTGCCAGCTCATTGAGGTGAGTAGCTTAAATACTGGTTTTTTGGTAACTCGGTATTTCACTAAAAGAACAAGCTTATGCAGCAGGTCTGAGGGCTAGCAGCCTTCAACTGGAGGTAGCAATGAGCATCAAGGGGAGGGTATTTCTTCCAGCAGCACAGCTGGGGCCTGGGAAGAACATCTATCCACAGAAATTACATTGACTGTTCCAGTTCACCAAGATAATTTTGTCTGGTGCAAATTAGGGAGCATTCACATGAAATGTCAGCAAAACCATGGGGATGGTTAACTGCAGAGCAGCACACCTAGATGGGAGAGAACTTCAGCCAAAGGAAAAACGAAATGCTTTTGAACATTGAATGATGCGTGAGTGCTTAGCACTCTAAAGAGAGACATCCTGGTTATCTCAAGATGGGCGCCCAAAATACGTGCATCCTTTGTTATTTTGGCCTTGATGCTTCTCGTTGAGACTGGACTCTGTATTCCAGTTTACAGAACTGCTAAAAGATCCTGCTGCAGCATTTGAGTCAGTATTCAAAAAAGTACCATGGGAGGGCCAAAGAAGCAGCTGGCCACTTACTGCAGGATTTTCCTGGTACAGAGCAACGATCCCCAGTCTCAGCATCCTGCTTGCCTGCCTGTCTGATTTTGCTCGGTGGTGGAGAGCCTCTGCTGTAATAATCCAGGGGACAGAAAAAATTTCTAGCCCATCAGTGAGAAAAGATTGGGAATGCAGCAAGAGTCTTGCCTACTCATCCTGTCTTTCTGTGGCTTCCAGGATATCCTGTGCCATTTCCTCTGTTCTTCATGGTCTTTGTGCATGGGAAGGAATAGGTGCTTCGAAACGCTGAATGTCAAACCAACACTGCTCTGCTTCAAGCTGTGGATTTTTTTTTTTAGCTGACAAAGCGTTTTGATTCCTTTAAAGGGTTTGAGGGAAAGATCCATGAAAAAGGGTGGCTGCTGTTTCAGCTGTCTCATTTCTGATTGTCCTGCCACAAGCAACCTTCATCACCAGCCTGACCTCTTTAGTCCCCTCCACTGAGATTGTTTCCAAGCCAAATGATGTGTCTGAAGAGTCTCTCTTACTTCGTGAGCAAGTTCCAAATCACACTGAGTTCTCAAAGGATTCAGGTTTGGAGAGTTCAGCAGTGACCAAGGAGACCTATTTACTATCTAAAAAAAAAAAGTTAACATGAGCTGAAAATTTGTTCTTACAGGAAGGGAGTCAGCTTGCACTCTTAAGGCAAATTCTCTGTTCTTCTAGAAGAATTTAAATTTGGTTTTTAGCAGCAGATCCTTGAAAGGTTTTAGCACGGCATAGCTGAAAGGTACTGCAAACTCTCATGATACAAATGGAAAAGCTTACTACTGATAATCTCACTGCCATCAATGAAAATGTTAATTCTGATATCTGAACTGAAGAAGGAAGGGAGAAGACGAAGCTCCAATTCCCCACCTTCTTCCTAAGAAGGACCCAAGTCCCTTTTTCCTCTGTGTCTACATGAAAGCTAAACACCCTTGAAACAACCACAGTGTTCTTGGTTTGTGACCCGTGGTGTCAGGGTTGCCTTTCGGAAAAAATTAGCCATCTTCCTGCATTATGGGGCTATTTTTAGGGACAATAAGTATGAGACGTGAAAAATAAATCCTCAACCATGAAAATAACAGGGGAAACAAGCTTTATTTTTATTATTTGAAATTTTTGTGCGTGGTAAAAGTACACATTTAACTCTGGTTTTCCTACATTTCCAAGACAGAGTAATTTTTTTTAATCATCGGCTAAAGCATCAAGAATACCATGGCACACAGGAAGCTAAAACTACACACACACAAACACTTTGATGCACATCTTTCATCCTTGACCTTAAGGAGAAAAAGTTTGTATTTAGCCTTACAGGGATTTAGAAAATAAAACAAAAACAACAAGAAAAAAACCGCAAGTGAGAAGAGTATTTCATCAGGAGTGTCAAGAGAGTGCCAAGTTTACATGTACACAAAACATATGAGATTGACTTACAAAGATGGAATGTACAAAAACTTGTTAAAAAAATCAAGAAAAAAAACCCAAACTCACTTCTAGAACTGGAAAGCTCCAGCATATCAACTGGTAGAGATTTCTAACAGGGGCTACTGCCATACACTATGTAGCTTAGGGAACATTCCCGTGTCATGAAGCCAAAGCAAAAGAGTCAGGGTTAAGGCCGTGTTGCTCACAAACATCAACTGAAGTGCTGCTACACATTCATCGGAAATAACAAAACCCATTAGGAATCTCCCTACTCCGTAGCACAAATACTTTTCGCAAACTCTCCACTAACAGGCTAAAACAATCATTGCTCACAATTCTTGAAGAAAAATTACAATGTGTGTCATGATTTCATAACTAGCTGTCACCCACAACCGAAAGTCATTTCTTTACAGCAAACACAACATATTGGGCACTTGTAGTTCTCATTATGGCAACACTAGATCCTTAGTTATAAAAAATATTGACATAAAATTGAAAGCCCTCTAGCTTTTACAGAACAAAAGAGCCTTTACTAATAAATAACTCTCCATCTACATTAGGCAAATGCTTGCCTGAACCATTTTCCTTTTCCTTTTCAGCTACATTGCTGCTGGTTTAGCCTATGTAAAAATCCCCCAGTGTTTATATTGGATTTATCTGAACATATCCTTTTTTTCTATTCACAAAACAATGAAAATACAGTTGGCTAGTTTGTCCTAGAATGCCCCAAATTACCCGAGATCTGATAACCTTTTGAGATTACTTTTGAATTGAAGATTGTTAAGTGACGCACATTCTTCCACCATTCATGCTGTGCTGCTAGTCAATTAGCATTCCAGGGAAGTCAAGGGAACATTTGGTTATACCTGAAATCTGGCAGCAGAACGCCTATAAAGCCTTTAATAAATGCTAACAACTCAGCAAATCAAGTAGAGCAATTCTGATGTTCACTTAATTGGATGAGAAAAGAATCTGCCAGGTTTTTAGAACAGAATTTCTGCTTTGGTTGCTCTTTGTAAGGATTGTAAGCCAAACATTTTAGCTAAGTTGGCTTCAGAAGCACACTGTAAAAGCAATGTGTTTCTCAATTTCCCGGTGCCAGGCAGATAAGGTCAGACCTTGGAACGGAATGCCCTATGCCACTTAATTTGAAATTCTAGCTGGCAGCATTTGCTATCAGAGGGAACTCCAAATTAGTGACATTTTTCAGGTGCAGTAAGTGCTGCTCTGGTGATAATGTCTGAAACCTCAGTAATGTCTGAAACTCCAAAAGACTGTTAAATCTTAAGGAAAAAAAATCCACATCACCCCTAATAGCTGTTATCTGAGTTGTAAGGGGGGTTGGTTGTGTGCAGAATTCTGTATTTCATCAGGATGCACTGGGCTGACATAGGTTATATAAAATCCTGGTAAACAATACTGAGTCAAAAAGAAAACTGTATACATGGAATAGTACAGTCTTATGTCTGTGTTTGATATATAGGGCAGGGTCTGATTTCTGTGATTCTCAGAGTTCTTGACAACAGAGGCTTTGGCAATGTTTCCTGAGTGGAAACCATGCAAGTTTAGTAAAATGTTATAAAAATCCGAATTTGGAACTAGCATCGATTAATAGTATCCATAACTGACAGCAATAGCACGTTTCTAATTTTCTTTTTATCTCAAAGAACCTGCACAACCTCTTTTCTTTGTTAATAAAAACAGTTAAAATGCTACATACCTTTTCTTCATTGATAAATCAGCCATTTAAAGGCATTCCAATGCCAGAAATTGTTTACTTGCTAGAAGGTTGCTTATAAGGACACTTAGAAGGAAATTACTCAATCGTCAGAAAATTGATTTACAGCTTTGTTAAATTTTGATAGGACAGTTTATCATGTAATGACTGAGACATCGTCTTCAGAATTTTAGGACAAACTCAGTTCAATCAGAGGATATTTTATTCTCTTTGTAATAATAGACTTGATTTTTATAATCTCAAAATTGTTACCACCAGTTTCTTAGCTGGATTATGTAGTCCAAACCTTAAGCCTTACACACAAAATATTTATTCAGATGAAATAAGGAAACCTCTTTGCACGAGAATTTGTAAATTGGTTCTATGTGCCAAAAATAAACAAGGGAAAGAATAGGAAACATCTCTAAGAAACAGTAATTAAAAACCAGACAAACTCCACATTTAAGAATTTCGGGATCTGCATTTTTACAAGGCAAATGAACCTTTAAAAAAAAAAAGTTTTTCTCAAGTTCATTGAAACAACAACTGTAACCTTTTAGATATAAGACAAATACTTAAAACAAGTAATTTAACAAAGATTTCTTCCAATTTTGCAAACATGCTTAAAATAATCCCCTGTTCTTGACTCAATGCCCTTTTGTTTCAAGGCCCTAAAAATGAGGAAAGACAGACAGTACTTCCCAGGCTATTGTAGGCATTGGCAGCAAGCTCACCAGCTCCTCAAACGAGGTGCAAGAGTGAGCACCACTCTATCTCTATTAGGCTACAGTAGCAAATCGTCCTTTGACCATCGGATTTAGAAAGAAGAATAAAGCCAATGCTACTTTAAAGAGGACAAGTTCACACTTAAAAAAAGCATTAAGTCATATGATTGTAAGCATTTCCGATTAAATTAATATTTCAACAAAGAACACAGTAGTGAGATCTGGCAGGAAGGAGGAGGGACACTTTTCAGAGTGCTGCCATTGTCAAATGGCATACAGACGTTCCAGTTTGCTGAAATAACCTACGCTTGCTTTTTTTTATTTTTGTGTCAATCAGTCATACATACATACACACCTACAAACAAATCAGAACAAATCTCACAGTCCTTATTCTGTCCTCTAACAAAATTCCCTTTGATGAAGGACTTCAGGAATTTGTTCAAATTCATTCTTATTTGTAATGTATTTTTCTCATGTAAAAACAAATAGCTTTGGTAACCCTTGGCTCTCTTATACAACCTCTGTTTACCACAGTTCCTTTGGTTGTATAATGTAGGTCCTCCATAGGGGTACCTCTCTGGCTTTCTGTCCTGTGTGATGCTGCATTTTATTTTCTTGGTTAATACGATGAGTTGCCTTAAGGAAACATGGCAATGAACACATATGGAAGTGTGGCACACATGAGGTTAATTGAGTTGACATTGTAATAACCCTGATCCTAATGAACTAGTTTGGTGTCAAAAGGTCTGTCATTATACAGAAATTCAGCTCTCATTAATGTATCACTACAATTAAGTTTTTCCGGAGCCTTAGAAATGTCAGGTCTCTGCAAAGTCTTTCCAGCATATTGAGCAGAGAAAGAGTGAAAAACAAGCACATGAAACAATCCTTCATTAATCCCACATGAGTAGGGAATTTGCATTGATTCTCATAGTGCTAAACGTTCAGCTGTGTTAGGTCTGACGGTTAGAGCTAGACGGATTTTGTGAGACTTAACCTTATGCTAAAAGGACCTACTTGTTATATAGATAGTAAGAGTGAAGAATGTTAAGAGTGTAATACCTACCATGATAATGAGATCTAGAAGATTCCCAGGATCACCTCTGGGTTAAATAATGCATAACAATGATACTTCTTTAAATTTGGAAGCTCCGAGCAGGAACTACCCTTCTCAGTCTTCAAAAAGCTTTGGGGACTTTTCCCAAATTTTTCGCATTTTTGCCTAATTAGTTAATTCCAGTTCCATAAGTTGCAGTTTGTGTTTAATATCACATTATCTTTATGAATTCAGTTAAATAGGATTTTGTGTATTAACGCTTACAACAAAAAGTTCAGTGAGAAACATAAGAGGTGCAAGTCCTATGTAAACAAGGTAAGTTTGGAAATTAACACAAGAAGTCCATAAAAGACTCCTTCATTATCAAACACGAACTCAAAGTAGGAGATATCCTGTGTTGGATCTCTAGGACCAGTCTTTTCTTAAGGGTGGATGACTTGCCAGCTCCAGACCTCATTGCTACTGTAGGTATCGATAGACCTTGAAGCAGTGATTTCCAGAGTCTGCAACTACGACATGGCCATCTGAAGTAAGGGCCAGACCTTGGGGACCATAAAGTGGGTCAGCAGAGGTGTTAATGTAGGATAAAAATGATCCGCTTCCATCAAACACCTTTGAGGGTGAGAAAGCACAGAATAAATGTTATGAATAAAAAAGAAAAATAGCGGACACAAGTCTGCTCTCAATTATACCATTATACTTCTCATTTATGAAACAGTTGACATACCCTAGAATAAACAAGGGCAGAATCTGATCTGTTATTCTCATAATATATACATTTATATACAAACGTATTCTCTTATTAAAAAGAACTAATTAAAGCTGCCAGGATCTTTGGCAAGAATTAAACACACAATGAAATAATAATAAAAAGAGCCCCTCAGCTGTTCCTTGTTCTAAAAACGGCCAGCTACAATAAATGAAACTCAATCAGGAACTCAACCAACACCTTTTTTCCTCACATACTACTCCTTTGACTAGCATGACTCTTAGGTTCCCACACACAGAAAACCAGGAATTTGTTTACACTCTTGACAGTGCTTCCTGAGAACAACTCATAAGCAGCTCCCTCATTTTTATATGCAGTGAAAATAATACATACACTTAATTTATTAGATATTTTTTGGCAAAAAAGAAGACACTGTGATTAGTGCTTGAAAGATAAAAAGAGTGCAACTTTCATAACATAAAAGCAGAATATTTTCTCAACATTTAAAAAAGATTATAAAAATCTGCTCCATTTGCCTCAGGATCTATATGGATAATTTGTTTTTGTGTATTTTTCACTATGTCTCCAATCTTCTGTTATGGTGATTATAAATTACTACCATCTCAGCAATGCTTGCAAGTTACCAAATAGCTTTTGGGGAACTACTTGGAGACGAGAGCCTTGGTCACAGTAACCATCAGAGTTGCTAGCAGTCACACTGCAAAGTCCATGGTGTGACACCACCACTCCTAAAAGTGGACAGGCCAGCAATGAGGCATATAAAAGGCTGTTTTAGAAACCACATCACTTCTAATGCTGCTATCCTGTTTTTTGGGAAGTCTGAAGACTTCAATGGCCCGCATTATCAATCCATTAGTTTTCCTAATCAAGCAGCTATGAAATGCACAAATCTCTACCTGTATTCGGCTGTTTCCCCAATCTGCTACGATAATATTTCCATTAGAATCTACAGCTACTCCAGTTGGTGCGTTGAATTGTCCATTTCCTTCTCCATTTGATCCGAACTTCAGTATGAATTCTCCCTCCTGGTTAAATACCTGTATGAGTTAAAACAAAAACCTGAATATGGCATTGTATCAAATATTAGTCATCTATTACTACCAGTTCACCTGCTAACAAAACTGGGTGGTGAAATGTTCCAAGAACACACACCCCCCTACACACACACACAAACTGAAGATGGGAGAAAAGGTGATCATCTCTCCCTCCAGCTCCATTACACCATAAAGTATTTTCCCTTCTCACTTGGGATCAGATTCAGCTCAGACACAGAGGTGGATGGCCCCAGGAACCCTTCTGCAGCTTGTGCATCTTGAGTTAAGAAAAGCTGAGTGCAGGTATGGCAGTGGGAGTCAGTCCTACCAAAACACAACTGAGCAGAGGCACTCTTCTCTGATTTCCATAATCTAATGCACATTGAGAATCACCGCATGCTGCTCTCTGTAGAGACAGTTCAGCAACTGAATTCTCTGTGATGGTAATGGGTTTAGGCAGCAGAAAGATGGGGCCGATCAATGATTATTCTGTCAGTGACCTGGATGTACCAGGGGGCTCGAGAGCGACACAGAATATGTCACTTGCATCGTTCTATAATCATCTCTATTTATTTTGGTCTGTCTGGGACCCAGGCCCAGCTGGGCCACAAGGCACAACAGCACTCTTAGAGACTGGCTGTGGGTTGCACAAGAAAATGCAAAGACCTGGCAAGTGCCAAGTTCATGCTGAAGTGCTAAGAAGGTGGAAGGTGTGAGGAAATAATCCTAAACACCCACAGTGAATAGAGAAAAAGCATTTGGGGAAGGAAGTACCAGGTTGGTACCGCAGACGATGAAAGAAAGTAGAAAAAAGTCAACTAATAAGAAAAAGAACAGGCAAAGATGTATTGCTCTTTCCTTGGGTTAAAGTGGGGATGGTGAATGACGAAATGGGAGAGAAGCCTACATTGAGTAGGATTTTCCATAGAAGATGCCTGAAAGAAGGAACATGCTTGAAGGTTAATGGGAAGGGAGGATGTTTAATTCAAGACACTGGTGTCAGGAAGAAGCTTTGGGACCCATTAAGAGTGAAATTAATTAATTAATTAATTTATTATTTGAAACAAAATTTACTCTCTGCTCTTTCCCCACCATCTAACAAAAGATAACAGCATCACCCAGATTATAAGTTACGCTCCAAAGTGTCAACAATTATCTGTATCGATTTAGAGAACAGTATAAGAATAAGAATCTTTTCCAGTTAGTACCACATTCTAATGAATAATATTTTTATCCCAGTGAGTCACATCAGAGACAGATGGGAACGCTCTGTTCTCATTAGGAATGCAATAATTATAAATTCACTAAAATGCCACACTTCTTACATCTCTTCACTTGCGTTTTTTTTTTTTTACGTTTTAGTTTGCCGTTGTTGTTAACCCCCAGGCATTCTTGTTGCCACAGTCAGCCCTGCTGGTGGAGAGGTAATTTATGGAGTCATAAGCCTCCTGCTGCTAAACCCGGTAAACAATCTGCTTTAGGGTTCCTGCAGCAGTCTTGGTTTCTTTGTTGTCATCCAAACCACATGAGTTGCTACTTCCTCTCTAATTCCAAAACAATACAAGAGCAAGGTCACTATTCAAAAGCTAGATGATTCAGCACTGCTCAGCACATGAGGGTGTCCATGCTCAGACAGTGATTTTCTATTTCAGGTGAATAGACAAGATTCATCATTTCAGTTATGAACACTGAAGAACTGGCCTAAGGGTTCATCTTTGTGTTCAATCAGAACAGGCAGACATTAGGTGAAATTCCAGGGATTTCACCAGTGAGAGGGACCCGTGCACATGGCTTGAGAATCCAGTTATGACAGTATAAGGCTGCCTGCATCCTCCTGCTGCTGCATGTTGAGGGAAGGAAAAAGAGCATAAAAAGTGACTGAAAGGGAATGTTACAGCCCGAAAAAAAATATGCACAGGTGAGTAATTTCTGAAACGGCCTGTACATTTTCCAACACATGACCCCTCCACATGTATCCTTGTTTTGGTTTATTATTGAGACAAACAAATATACCACCCTATCTTACCATGACTGTTTAACAGGCCATGAGTCAGGACTTCCCATGGGTGTAAGTGGCCAGTGCTGCCCAGTGCAGGAGGTACTGGATGAAAACTGATGATCTGTGTTATACATTTGTTAAGAGTATTGGGGTGTAAATGGATCCAGTAATCTTAAAGCTTATAGGTATGGAATTAAAGATTGTCATATACCTTCACTTAGTTATAATTTTATTTAGCTAGAAATCTGGGAAGCTTTCACTGGGAAATTCAAAAGCAGTTACAGACTTACCTAAAATAGGAAATAACATAGGGTAAATAACAGGTTTGGCAGAAAGCTAATTCAAATAACTAAGCTGATATTATTTATCTCAGGTACAACTTATGTTTAAGCAATTGAATTAGAGAACATTGTAGGGGCACCAAAAGCAATGGCTTGTACCTCCATTAAGCAAGGTACTGCATGCAAAGGTCTCTGTATGTGCAGTGCTTATCTCAGACCTCATACATGCAGTATGGTCCCTTCATTTTTAATAATACTTTATTTTCCCCAAGAAAGTATCATCATAAAATAAAAAGCTTTCCAAGTTGCCATTAATTGACAGTACCTTGACAGAATGATTATGAAAATCTGTAACAATAATCTCATTGTTGCTGTTTACAGCTGCAAAATGAGGACCTGTAATGAAGAGGAAGAAATAATAATAATAATAATAATAATACCACTAAATCAAAAAGTTTGCTTAAATTAAAAAAAAAAATTCAACCTGACAGAATATTATATTTGTCTTCTAAGCCATAATAGTCAAATTGGAAATATCAATTTCAAATTGAGAGTAATTTCATTTCATGCTTTATAAAGCTCAGTGTGCCTTCTTGTAAACATAAGTAATTTATTTTTCAACGAGTTGTCAGTATTATCAATAAGCATTGTTCATTGCTTCCTCTCTCATATACAGATGATTATGTAGATATTTATATGCTTATTAACAAGAAAAAACATGTAGTGCTTAGGCATAAAGTGTATACACTGAAAGTTCTCAAAAATGTTCATGTAAACTCTTAATTTAAATCTTCTGTGCTTTGTGTGCTCCCTTCTTACAAGCATTTGAGCAAACAAATTTTAGGATAAATACAAAAGTTGCTTAGAAGAATTAACATCCAGAGGGACCTGGACAAGCTGGAGAAGTGGGCCTGTATGAATCTCATGAGACCAAGTGCAAGGTCCTGCACCTGGGTCAGGGCAATCCTCAGTATCAACACAGACTGGGGAATGATCTAATTGAGAAGAGCCCTGTGGAGGAGGACTCGGGGGTCCTCAGCACAAGAAACTGTTGGAAAGGGTCCAGAGGCGGGCCACAAAAAATGACCAGAGGGATGGAGCGCTTCTGCTACGAGGACAGGCTGAGAGAGTTGGGATTGTTCAGCCTGGAGAAGAGAAGGCTCTGGGCAGACCTTATTGCAGCCTTCTAGTACGTAAAGGTGACCTGTAAGAAAGATGGGGACAGTCTTTTTAGCAAGGCCTGTTGCGACAGGACAAGAGTTAATGGTTTTAAACTAAAAGAGGGGAGATTTAGACTAGATATAAGGAATAAATTTTTTACGCTGAGGGTGGTGAAACACTGGCACAGGTTGCCTGGAGAGGTGGTAGATGCCCCATCCCTGGAAACATTCCAGGTCAGGTTGGACGGGGCTCTGAGCAACCTGATCTAGTTGATGATGTCGCTGCTCACTGAAGTGGGGGGTGGACTAGATGACCTTTGAAGGTCTCTTCCAACCCAAAGCACTCTGTGATTCTATAAGAACACTGTCAGGGGGAAAAAGTGCATTTTTTGCATTACTTTGTGATTGAACTATGTGCGCAAACTTGAATAAAAAACAAATGGTAGCTTGAAAACAGGTAAGTATTTGGTGCGTTTTTGAGTTATTAAACAGATCAGAACCCAGTTTTTTCACAGTACATCAGTGTAAACTAAAAAAAGGGTGAAAAACCGTTACACTGAAAACATTCAAGTAATGATAATTCACCTGTGTTATGTATCCTACCACCAAGAAGAGGCGACACATTTCTCAAATGCACTTACAGAGTATTTGCACACTTATTTTCAGGAGTTATGCTTACAAATTTTAGAGTGAAAGAAATTGGACACTCCCAGAAGATTTTGGTGGCACTTAGCTGTGTTAGAGCCAAAGCTCTCATAAATTATATATATGGCACTTGTGCCATAAGACACTGCAAGAGATCTCAAGTAAGATAAAAGCAGTTATGCTATTGATGCAATTTCTCTCTTTTGCTGTGAACCAGTCAGAACATCAGATCAATCGATAACTACTTATACAGAGTGACCCAACACCTGCAAAATGACCTGCATGTGTAATTTGGCATCTTCATTTTAAATTTTGAAAGAACAACTATTCACTCAAAATATATACATATATTTTAAAACTTAATTGCACGTTCTAATTGAAAGACACCATGTGCAAGCAGTCAGTTGAATATAAGTGGCAATTTCCCCAAACTAGCATTTTCTGTTTACATAAATGTGTCTTCCTGATCTCAATCTTAACACTATCCCATTACAGTCATTCACTAATGGGAAGATACCACTTAGGGCATTGGTTAATGCATATCTGATCATTGGAAACACAAAGCACAGAGTCTGAGTTGATTATCATGAACAGCAGAGTGTGGGCATTACAAAGCATTTACGAAATGCTAGATAAGATCAGTCTTTCTTGGATCACTGATCTGAAATGCTTCCAGGCACAGAGAGGTAGATAAAGCAATCTGGTTACAGCTACATTTGCAGAACAGATTTTGCAGTCTTCCTGACCAATTAAACAAATGGTGAAATGAATAGGAGCCGTATGTTTAAAGGAACCTTCCCCCACAGGAAAAACTTGTAGGATATAGCATCTTCAACATGCTCAAACATCATGCAAATGTGAGCAGAAGAGGCAAGAAAAGGGGATTTACATATTACCATCAAGTGTACCTGCAAACTGCTTGTCACCGTTTCCTCGACTACCAAACCTGGTGACTATTTTCCCATTTGGCTGGAAGATGAAGACACAGCATGCTTTATTGTCCACTACAATGATGTGTCCATTACGATCCACAGAAACACCTTTAGGGCCCATGAGCTTTCCAGACCCGATTTTGGTCTAAAAGGGAAAACACAAAACAGGAAAATATGTTGGCATGATAGAAACAAGTTAGTACAGTTCAAATATTGTATTACAGGCACACAGCTGGGTGGAGAGACATTTTTGTCATCCACAGTTTCCCAGAGGGAAGTGATTGTTTTTATCAGCTCTTATCAGGTACTTCGTCATTTTTTCTTCTAGCTGAAAACAAAGAGTGCTTTCTGTATGTCCTTTCTGGAGTGGAAAATCTGCCACCTCAGCAACTGAGTTGAAATATGCAGCTCATGAGAAACACAATCATCAGATTTCTGTTTCTTGATAAACTACAGCATCTGTCAGAAACCATCACAAATGGCTGTATAGCCTGCACTAGTGTACCAGCAGGATAGGCAGACAAACGTAAAGGACTTCTGCCTCCTATTGCATACTATTCCTGATTTATCTGGTTACGGACAGGGAAACATGCCTTTACCACTGCCTGCTACATAAAAGCAGTCAGAGCTTTGACGGCTATGATGTCCTCCGTTGCCTTTCTTGGCTGAACAAGACACCATGTAGCTTCTGAGTGCTCTTTGAAAGAATTTGAGTGGAGCTAAAGCTCAGGCTAACCTCTGTGTCTTCCACCAGATCCACATGAGATTGCTTCACTTGCTGCTCAGACACATGAAGTGTCAGCTGAATCCTGCAAAGGAGATAGGATCGTGCTGCCAAACAGCAAATAAACTTTGAAACACTAAGCAAATCAAAGCTTGCTCCTGTCTTGGGTAAACACAATCATTTCCATCATTTTAAATGGGCCGTGTGACTACCAAAAACATCTGCCAGCATTACCAGCAACAGGCCGGAGGGGAATGGTATACAGTATTTCATCGTGTATCAATGGAAAAACCTTCAGTGGAGATGAATTCACACACAGTGAATTATTTGGAAAGGCTAAATAGCTGTCAAAATAAATCAGAAAATGTTAGAAGCATTCTTAAGTAGGATCAAAAAGAAGGGTGTCTGTGAAGGGGATCTAAGCAACAGCATTCTATCCAGCCCAGAGCAAGCAGAAATTCAGGCAAAGCCTTCAAAGAACGCATGAGTTACCTGGGCATATACCCGAGAAGATTCTAGGATCACCTTGCAACCCATTTCACATTTTTCACCATTCTGCTATTTTTTTCAGGCAGAGATTCTAGAAATCAGTTTAATCTACATAAAATCAGTTGAGTTTTGACCTTTCAGTTAAAAAAAGTTTATAAAAATACCACCTAATTGTTTGAGGCTTTTGTTGTTGGAATGCAGCAACTAGTTTTATGGTTTTGGTTGGTTTTTTTAAAATGAAGGACAGATTTGGAAACAATTATACAGGTTGGTTCCAAAAGTCTGGTCTCTCACCAGCCTTTTTGCTGGGCTGAACAGGCAATCCACCAAACAGGCTTGAAAATTGAAATCCATGTTGAAATTATGGATCCCAGAACTTTCAGATCCTGTAGTAATTTTTGAGAGACACATCCTACAAACTGAGGTCCATCCCTTTGTTGGAGAACATAATTTCCTGTTTCCATCAGAGTTTAAATGAATTAGATACTAAGACATTCATCTTTATGAAACAAGACCATTTTTCACCTCACTGCCTTTGCAGGGTGGGACCGATCACCACCTAGCCCAAGCAGTGCTTCTGACTTCTCTGCCCCTCCCTCCTGCAAGTGGTGAGGAGCAGCTGAAGCTCTGTTAGTCTGTGACTAACTAGCAAGGTGGGACAGATTATAGGGCATGGAAAAGATTCATTACCTAATTCATTTCTCTCAATTCTCTGATGTTCAAAGCAAACAACCATATTAGTATCTGAAGGAGCTCAACTACTCTTATGGGTGGGGTTGCATGTAAAAATAGGAACCATTCCAAAATAAAGCCAGCTAGGTACCCTGAGGCTGTCTGGTACAAGTCACCAGCATTACTACACAACCTCAGTCTCAAATAAAGAAAACTCTAGGGAGAAGTCTTGCAGCTTCAAGATTATGCTTAGCTAACATGCAATGATCATGTGTCTGGTTTATGTTCAGGTATGTTATAAATTGCTAAATATTTAGATAAAAAAATCACCTAATTAAATTAAATATCCTCAGGGAAAACTATTAAAAATTACTTTGTGTTCACCAGGGGAAATATATGAGCAGACCTAAAAAATATATTCAGGTTTGCATAACAACAAAGCAGCAAAACCATAAACCAAATGCAAATCAGTAGATTTATTTCCTTTGGAGTGATTAAATCATATTCCCTTCTTTCCTCTGGGATGCCCGTGTGTTTGTCTGCTTGTGCATTGCACCACTTCGTTACCATCTTTCCAGGATTCCTATGGAAAAATGACTCAGACTCATGAGTACAGTGTCTTCCTGCCCATATAAATACACATGGGAAAAAAAATGAATAAATCATATACTACATTAATGGGCACTCAGTGCTGAGAAGAGTAACAAAAATCACTATTCTTGGGCCAGGATTTAAAATACAATTTACAGGCAGCAGTAAATTATGCCCAGCTAGAGTTTGCAGTGCTTGTTACTAAAAATCTCTGTTTCTAGTTTAGATTAAAATATGCTGATGACTGGGTCTGGCTGAACATATGCTTTGTATTTTTTTATTTCAGAAGGTTTCTTAGAATTATAGGTTTGACTATTTAGAACAGAACACTATGAAACCTTGTCACTCCTGTTAAGTGTATGAATGGAAGTATTTTCAGACTTTTCTGCTATTAGAAGTTAATAAAGTATAATGAATCATCTGAACCCTTAATACAAATAATGTGTTTAATTAAAGTCAGTCAAGGACATTATGTACCTTATAAGCTCTTATGAATTCAGATTGGTTTTCAAATACGTGTTTATAAAGTCATCCTGCCCACGTGGAAAATATTCTGCTGTGGGGTATTCCTAGTGGTAAAAAAATCAGCTAGCCTATATAAAAATTTATAAAGATTTTTCCACTGTAGAAACAGGTGTGTTAGGGTTTTAAATTTAACTCCACTAATCTTGTTGCTGTCTGAAAGGTTCAGGATTGTCAGGAATTAATTTACAGACTTTCAACATACCATTGTTTCCTGTTTGAGAACTTACCTACTAGAGAGATACAGCTTTGTCACACATTGCAATGTCACACAATAAATGGATCTATCATTCATGTGACTGTCTTAATTCAACTGTGACCACTTAAACACACACCACAGAACTATTTCCTATCTGAACATGCAACCAGCTTCAAGCAGCTCCCTTCTTAATTCTTCTAATAATACAAGGGAAAAAAAAAAGTCGGACAGAGAAAATGTTTCCTTTCATCTTTTCCCAATCATCTAAACTTAATCTTAACTTCACTTGCAGCCCTGTTTGGCTGATAACAGGGTATCTTAGATACAACTCTTCAAGTTAAAAAAAAAAGTAATTCTCTCCTCAGAGGACCAAGAAGACCACCGGTCTCTGTGCTTCAGTTCCTTCACTAGGTTTGAACACCACCACTGGTGCAGAAGCTGATACTGCTGCTTCACCGTGTGCTCTCTCCTTAGCCCAGCAATATACCTCTATAACAGTTTTCTTCAGCAATTTCAGACTAATTTACAGGGGAGGCCAGCACTGTTACCTGCCTTTTATAGATGAGGAAAATAAAGCACTGGGAAGTGAAATGGAAGATCACTTCCTGAGATCACCTGTGAGACCCATGGCATAGCCAGAACAGAAGCCCCAATTCCTAAAACCCTGTCTGAGGCTTTATCATTCACGGGATAATACCGCCTTTCATTTTAAGAGACTCATGTTTTGGTGTAACCTTAGATTAGGGTTTGGCTGCCGCTGCATTACGCAAGTTTTACAGCCTTGAGAAAACAGAGCTCTGTCTCTCCCTGTTGCTACCAGCGGCTGAGGAAGGTGACACTGTTCTGCCTGGCAGGGGAGGCTGCCGAGGCGAGTCAGCCCCGTGCTGTAACCAGAGAGATGCCTGGGCCTGGCTCCAGCGGAGATTTGCCTTCTGGCTCACATGACTATTACAATGCCGCTAAGGGAGAGTAAGTGTAAGCAAATACAGTAAGAAGGGAACAACAGCAAAAATAGTTAGATTAAGTTCAAAACAAACCCCTGATAACGCTGAGTTAACAACTAGCAGACCACTTGCATCAGAGATCGTATACAATGACTTGTAGGGTCAGTCCTTTGGAGGGAAACACCATTAGCCCTTTATTTATCTCTCTGTGTATTTTAGCAAGTGTTGCCCAGTTTAATCAGACAAAGCCTCTATAGGAATTACCAGTGCCAGCTCACAAGAAATTACAAGGCTTTGCCCAGATTCCCACAGGCTAGCTCTGTTATATCCATGTCCTGTGCTTCAACTATATGATTATGCCTGCCCTCCACATAAAAAACGCTTCTACAAACATTAGTGTATTTTTCTTTCATAAATATAGCCTGTTGCATTCAATCCAAAAATAGTATTTTATATCATTGATGTTTAATCTCTCATTTAATCAGTCTAGTCCCAAGAACTATAAAGTCCAACGCATCACCTTGTATTAACCACGCAAACATTGCCAACTTTACACAGCTCTGGAAATCCAACAAAAACATTGACTAAAACCAAAGCAAAGCGCTATGTCAGAGGAACTACCTTAATAATTCATTTTTTTCAATGCCTGACTCCCTGCTGGTAGTGTATAGCTCATAGGGTCCTGGCTCCTCCAGAGCCATGGTTTTTTTCCTCAAAGCTGCTCCAAAATGCTGGATTTAAGGCATGTCTTGAGAAGGAAGGAAAACAAGCCCTCCATGATCTGTGTCCAGGTCAAGCCAGTTCACATTAAAGATGTTAATCATTATTTAAGACACACTTAAGTTACTCAGAGTATTTGGATCCTTAACTAAATTACATCTTTCTTTGTTTTTGTTTTGGTGTTTTCATTTCATTCAAGCACTTCAGCCAAAACCAGGCTTTCCTGTGTAGCTGTATATTTTCAAAACTACTTAACAAGGAAAATCACATACTCTCTGCAAATGCAAGTAATTTGTTGGGTTTTTTTTTTTTTTTAACACTTGCAGTGCATGTTAGTATTGTTTTATTCAAGCTTCAAGTCTACACAGGATCTGGATACTTTTAAAAGCATACACGTCTGCTTTCCAGATGGAGGTCACCAAGGACTATGCAAGCACAACTGCCTATTTGCTGTAGTGTTTGTCACTTCGTAAAGACTACTCAAAGGAAGCCCATTTCGTGGTACCCACCTGAGCAGCACAGAACCTGAGCTTTTTGGTCATTGGGCTGCCAAAAAATTAGCAAATAGTCAATTTCTCTCCAGTGCAGGTCTCTAGAACTAAGTAACTATGGTAGAAATTTCCCTGCAGGTCCTTTACCTCACTGAATAGTGTGCACTGCTAACCTCTGCTGTGGGTGGCTATTTCCAGCATGCACCGCCAGACTTCATAACATGCATTTGGCAAACAGCACCAGATGAAGGCAACCTTTAATCCTCTCTGGAACTGCATCTGAACCCAAGCAAAATAAGTATTGCAGGTTGGCAAGCATCAGTGTACTGTAGTAGCTGCCTTCTATTTTGCTCCTATTAAAGGGATCAGAGTTGCTGTGAAAATAAGAGGTGCGCTGTTCTCAGAACTTCTAATTTCTGAAACCTAACACGGTATTACCTCCTTTCCGTTTTTCCAGTGCACATCACCCCACCTAAAACGCTCCTGTCTATGTATCACAGGAACAACATCCTGGGCTGCCCTTGCATTTATTGCCAACAGGTTCATACATGAATTGTACGCTTGATTTGCTGATATGTATGGAGTAAATAGAAATAATCACCAGTCTTCCACTTTATTTTTCTCCTCCATATGTCACTGAAGAGCCTCATGTCCTCCTCATAAGTTTTTATCTCTGTCTGTGTGTACATACATGTATGTGCACACCTTTCTGTACAATGAGAATACTAATGACATGAAGGCTGTTGAGCTAGTCCAGCTAGACTCGATTACATTAGCTATCCTCAGCTATAAGTTATGGAAAGGCATCCAAGTACCTAGTATACAGAACTGTAAAATGGAACATAGCGTCTCTATTTGGTGTAATTTTAGCATCTCAGTTGTGACCTCTTCCTATTAATTAGACAACGTGGCTTTGTCATCGGTTTCCACATCACAACAATGAAATCTGGACTGAGTTACAACCAAACTATGTAGTTTCTTGACTAAAAAAAACACCATTACTTTGCAGTCCTTTGTGAGACGGAGAAAGCTCAGGAGAGCTCACATGGTAACTTGTACCTTAAATTTTCCATCTGATGAGAATATGCTAACCCATTTGTTATCATAGTCTGCAATAATGATGTCACCACTGGGATGCACAGCCACTCCTGTTGGCCGCTGCAACTGGCCGGGAGACCTTCCTCGTATGCCAAAACGACTTTTGAACTGACCATCATTGGAAAATATCTGTAACAGAAAACATGCATTTTAAAATTAAGTCTGCATAATAACATAATCTATTTTTTGGAGCTTATTTTCAGCAAGTCACTAATGAACACTACTGTCAGAAAGAGAGTTAGGAATGTGAAGCAGTTGAACATGGTCCATATTTGAAAGTGATATGCCTAATTTAAGAAGAGGCTTCCACCTGGACCCTAATTTCAACATAAAGAAGTTATTTCTGCTTACATTGCACTGTTTCTTCAGTGATCTCAAAGTACTTTACTAACATTAGCGAATTAAGCTTCACCATGTCCTTCTCAGCTGGAATGAAGTGGTATTATTTCCATATTAGAAGTGAGGAAACTGAGGCACTGAGTGACTCAGCCACAGTCTGTAGAAAAGATAGGAATAAAGGCTAAAAGAGAATTTAAAGACGTATTCATTTTACTTAGGGATAAAGTAATAGGCCATTTCCTGAGAGATGCGTCAGCCATGCAAAATTCAGTCCACGGGTTGTGTCCCCAAGCCAGGTAATTAGACACTGAAGTTCCTCTGAAGTGGCTGCAAATTACAAAGTGTGAGGGTGCTGATGAATATTTCACTTCATCTCTTTGAAAGGGCCTGGAAACGAGTTCTCACTGCACGTGGCTTGCTGGTTCTCGCATACTGAAGAACAAGCCACATACTGCTGCCTTGTTCATTGCTACCACATGGGCAGCCTTGAAGAGTGATGACAAATTGTTAATGGTAAAAAAGATACATGGCAAGCAAAAGAAAAAACAGTTTGATTTTCATACAGGTTACAGAAGCCAAGAAAGCATGGGTGTCAGGGGTGCTACCACAGAAAACATTTGATCATAATACCAGACAGAAGAGTTAATTAAGTAGACTAAAAGCTATTTTATTATTACACCTACATGCTTATTTTTGTATTTGTATTTGCTTAAGAAATTATACTTGTGGCTCCTTGCCCTAGATTTATATTTGGAAACAGGGAGTGATAAATTTACAATGAAAATTTTAAAAAAAGGCATTTTTCCAGATTATTGCACCCCTTGTTTTCTTCACTCATTGCCAAACATCATAAGGAAGGGAAATACACTCTGACATACATACTAGATATACTGTACATCTGGAAAAGATAGCTGCAGGTCAAGAAGACAGAATAGTAATGCATGATAAAAAATTGAGTTTCCTCTGTATTTTCTATATCTGCTTGAATTGTACAAAATATGTTTTTCCTGGGGTACAAAGAAGGCAGAGGTGTGGTGGTGAGGAAAAAAAGCAAAATGCTGGAAGTGGCATATCCTCATACCTGTACACACTGGTTGTTACTGTCTGCTATTAATACTTTTCCATTTGTAGATGCAGCTACACCTTGAAGATTTGTAAATTCCCCTTTGTTTCTTCCTTTGGTGCCTAAAAATGAACCCAAAGCACATAAGAAATCAGGTTAGACAGGAGCAATCAGTTAGGACCTAAATGCCAACACATGCGTTTATTACATCCTTGATCTGTATTGAAGATCTACATCAAAGAGTTCTTAATTGCTGCTACAGCTTCGAGGAACCATCTCAGTAACAGATCCACAATTCTAAGTACAAGAGGGATTGTTCTTACTCTGGCATGTATGCCACCTAAGCCCCCATCAACATAATTACCTCTTTGGCCTTAACACATCAAGGTGTTCACAATTCGCCTCTTGCATAGCAACATTTTTTTCTCATAAGACAGGGACTTTTTTAAATTGTGGATTTTTATTCAACTGAGAAGGCAATTAAAGGGGCAGTACTGTGGGAACATACAGACAGAAGCTCAGGTAAGAACCTGGACAGATGACAAGGTTTTAGTACACTTAGCTAAATTCCCTCAGTGAAGTCACAAAGTTGAGATAAAAAAAATATCAGTGATCATTATGGATGGAACCATTTCAAGACAGAAAAGTTTCCTATTCACTCATACACAGTTTTCAGTCATAGGTTTTTAAAATTCCCTTAGAAGAGAAACTCAGATGAAGAACTGGTTTTGAATGATTGGGACGTGTAGGCCAACGCATACCAACACTTGGAGACTGAATGCTTCTGCAAAGACCTTAGACTGTTCTAATAAAGCAGTGTACACTCACAGAGGTCCCATTTTGACCCAGAACAAATGCAAGAATGATTTACATAGAACTGTAGGTCTTTTCCCCAGTGGCTTAATGGGATAAGGTGCTCTAAAGTGTCAAATTTTCACAAAAGTTCAGTAAGTTCAGGTGCCTCATTACATAGGTGTTTGTTCTGAGACATTCCAAGAAGAATCACACATGAGGGTCAGCCCTAAAGTGGCTGGTCCAAATTACACCTGGTGCGCAGGAACAGTATCCAAATTCCTGCTTTGTTTGTAAAGGAGGCTCAGGGGTCTTTAGACAAGACTGCAATTATGATCTTGGACCTCAGTGTTATTCATAATGAATGAATGACTTCTGAAACAAAAAGATTGTATAAGCTGTTCTTTCCAAGACTTGCATGCAGCCCTATTTTTCCTGATGATGTATTTTTACAAGCATTCACTGGCTGCCTATCAAACATTATTTGCTTTCAATACATGGTTTTAACAGAAAAACTTTTATTTTATTTTAGCCAGTCCAAAATACCCTGGAGCTCAGTGAATAAAATTGTTTTGTGATGCCCAATATAAGATACACATATTAGCTCTAATTTGTATTTAGATTTCATTAGAGATGTGTATGCTCTTAACAGTCCTTCTTTCTGCTGTGGTGATGGCTGTGGGATGCATATTTCCTGTCACTTGCTATCAAGTAACATTTAATTCCTCTGCACTTGGTGCTGCGAGCATGTTTCAAGGCTTTTTTTCTTGAACTCCATATGCTCCATCCTCTAAACAAGGCAAATACTTCTCAATTTTTGCAAGGCGAAAGTACATATTCCGGGAATAGTGAGTTACACATCAATTATATTACTCACATTTGAGCCATTTATGTGTATTCTTTTAATGAGCAGTGCCTGAGGGAAGCATGCAGCAATTTTTTTCCACCATATGCTAATGATAAGTTTCCTTTTTGTCTTTTAGCCAAATAGAATGGATGAAAAGGGAGAAACATTCCTTTTACTCCTGAGAGTAAAGGGAAAACTTTGTTAGAAAAGACGAGGCATAAGCTAGAGCATCTGGAACCAACTAGCATAAACTTTATGGAATGTATGCTCTTTACCCTTAGAATAATGTTCTTGAAAGTCAAGGAATTTCATTTTTAAAGATAAGAGAGACCTATATAAAGAGTTAGTGTTCTTCAGTGGGATCTCGTAAACATACACCAAAGGAAAACCAGAAGAAATTACCCAGGAATGCCACAGTTACATTTCACTGTAAGTTTAAGAAATAGAAATTTATTAGCACAGCATGCAGATGAAATTCAGCTCCATGCAATGCCCTTGTCGGTAGCACTTTGCAGCTGTTAAACCCATCACATAGATCCGAATTTGCACACAGGCCTTTATACAGTCCCCTCTGTGGTGGCACAAATTTCTCTGAAGAAGCAAGCTGCGGTTAGAGAAACACAGCTTATTTCCTAACTTATGTTCAGGAGGAAAACAGGTAACTTTTGAACTTTCTGGTTTGAAGAATTCACTATGCCAAAGATGTGAATCCAAGCACAGGCAGCAGCAGCAGTTCAGACGACAAGAGGAAAGCTTGTAGTAAAGTATGTCAGCCTCTGGAAAAGCAGGCTCCTGCAACAGACTGCAGTACCAAAGGGTGGTATTGCAGCTCCTTCCTGTACGCAGAGGTTCCTCCCTTATAAACATACCTGCCTGCAAGAGTCTCTTCAGCAAATCTTTTACTGCAAGATATCACCACTCTGCACCGAGGCAACCCATGCTTTGTCTTCCCTAAGTCATGGGCAGTCACTCATCACTCCTTAGCCTAGGGAGGCACCAATATTTTAAATGCACAGAGCTGAAAACAGAGGATGGTTGTGGGATCCTCATTCCAGCGTTTCCCAAGCACCTGGTTTAGAGATGAAAGCCTGCATCTTTCACACTCGTCTTTGCCCAGTCTTACCTCCCTCCTGTTCTGAGCTACTGTGGGTCACAGAGGAGCTAAAAAGAGACATTTGACTGCAGCTTCTGTGGCAAGTTGCTGGGGATTGGGAGAGGACAGCTGAGTTTTCTAAAGGGGAAGGCTGAACAGTTATTAGGAAGCAGATCTGTGGCCTGTGGAATAGCTCCTTTTACACCATCTTTGTACACAGGTAAGAAACAATCAGATTTGCCTTAGCCCTGTCTAATTCCTCCTGGCATTACTGAGCATAACCTGCATAAACCAATTAATTTAGCTTTGAAGATATGCTTTCAACAAAAGAGTATCCGTTATCAGCTCAAGACAATCTAGCACACGCAAAACGCATCATAATTTCAGTCCTTTATTCTTGTACAATAGAGGCCTGATTGAACCTCACCAAAAAGAAGGGAAGAAAAAAATCTAAAAGCCCATTAACATCACAGGAAATGTTAAAAATTACATCATGTAACTGCAACAAGAATCTGCTCTGTAAGTGCTGAACATTTGGACAAACCTGTTGTACCATGTACATTTTTGATGCTCACAGTAATACAAGGAGTGGGCTTTGCTTTCTAAGTTTTACTAATGTGAATAATAACCTCCCTTCTTGCTAACCTAGATTCACCAGCTTCCTAAAACACAAAGAAAAACCACGTCACTGTTGAAAACAGTTGTTTTCTTGTTTCCTAGCTTCATTTCCTTTTTCCTTAAAGCACCAAAAGATATTTAGTCAAATCTTACACGTTACGAGGATGTGATGGCCTCTCTCAAAATACAGTTCAAACACAAAAGGCTCTGCAGTAAACCCGCACCAAATCACATTGTTAACAAGCTACGCTCTTATTGTAAGATAAATGTGTAGTGTTTCTAATCTGAGTTCCCATGCAAATCAAAGTTTTAAAATCAATCAGTCTGTTGGATGAAGGCACACAATGTTTGTAACCTTTACAGAGGAATGAATAATTCATTAGGAACTCTGGCAGATACTCCCACACACTGTTGGTAGTGAAGTTTGGGCTGATTTGTATTAATTTGCATCTGTCCCTAAAAGCTTGGCCAAGACCACCTCCAAACCTTGCTTGTGCAGCAGATCCTCTGCTGCTGCATCTAGGCGTGCACAAATTCTAGGGGTAGATGCGTCTCAGAAGCAGTTCTTTGCTAGTACAGCAGCAAAACCCCGAACGACATGAGTTGAACCAAGACCAGGTCTTTGTCATCAGACCCACACTGGGCATTTTGCCAGGAATGTGATGTCAGAGTTCTTCACCCCCTGACTAATACAGGTATGACTGCAAAACTATGCAGTGTAGGCCTGGACAAATTTCACACTGGCCATCACAAACGCATAAGCAGATCATGACAAGCCCCAGAAGGATTTGAGAGAATAAACTGGAAAATGAAATTCTATTTCCCCATTACTAGGCGTTCCTATTTCTACAGAAATACAAATTATGCATAGAAAACATCTTGCTATTCCATACTACTTATTAATGGGTTTGTTCCAGAGTTCTGAAATAGAGAATGAAGAACAGCTGATTAAAGTGTGTCACTACAACTACACATGCACAACCCTTCCTTCTCCAATGCTCTTAGCCAGGCTGTAATTCAGCTAGGACAGGACCTTGCTGGAAAGGTAGAGAAGGGACAGGGGAATGGGAAGAAGCAGATGCTGCTGGCTGCAGGGAGAAGGTTCCTCTGGACCATCCATACACAGGGGCTAACAGCAGTTGGGCAAATGCACATTTTTTCAGTGAGATGTATACCCATATAACCCACTTGTATTTTTGTAAAAGCTCAAAAAAGTGTATCTACAGGCAGCCGTGTTCCTTTCAAACAGGACAATCCAATAGAGTTTCAGGCAAAGGCCTTCAGAAAAAATTAAAGAAACACCTGATCAAGAATCCCTTTGCTCCCTCTAAGCCTGCTTTTAAACAGCACTAAAGCTATTATTACACAGCCCTTGTTAATGAGTTTTAATGTGGAGTAAATTCAAAATAAGGCTCCTATTTGCTTTCAGCATTGATAACAGACCAGAAGATGACATCCACGCTTACTAAGGAAGCTGACAGAAGGTACTGTTAAAGGCTTTTTTTTTTTAAATTTTAAACCACAGTGAATTATACATATTAAATGTACCAGCTAAACTTAGATGCTCAGTTACATGACTGAACAGACAACTAAACACAGTCTGGGGGAAAGGAAAATTGAACTTCCTAGCAAAGAGCCAACTCCCCATCTGGCTGTATCTGATGCCAGCCCCGAGTATAAATAAAGGAAGAGAAAAAGCAGTTAAAGTGGGAAATAGCACCACTACCACTAAACGGTGTCAAAGAACCCAGTCATGAAAAGTGCCAGAAGAGTCAAAAAAAGCAAGGCATATGGTACAGCATGGCAAAGCTAGAGCACAAGATGGGGTCCTGGACAGAATAGCTAACTGATGCCACCCATGGCTCTTAACCCTTCTTTGGACAACATGGGAGAGATTTACCAGGGATGATGGAAGTGGCTGACACTGTGAACATCCCTCACGTCCATTTATCTCTGCTCAGCATAGTCTACGGCACAAAAGCAGGGTAATGGAAAAGAGCCTTCCCTCTCAGTTCAGTGCTTCCTACCGCTTGCAGGGTAGCAAACACCATTGCATAACAAATATTTTCTGGATATAAGAACATTTTTGTTTTCATTTGTATAAATTAAGTACATGCCACACAGATACTGCATGGACACACTCTTAGAGATCACAGCTGTTTAAAAAAAAAAGGATGAGGATATAAATTACTGGGAGAGGAGGAAGCAAGAAATACTCTGTTCTTGTAAATAATGAATTACACGAATGTATGAATGTGCAGTCAATAGCTTGACCTTAAAATGCCATTTTAAAAGCCATGAATAACACAGAATTGGCAAAAGATACAATGCACAATTCGCCATGAATAAAAGCACTTAACTGTACTAACATTGTAATAATGTTATCTCTCTTAATACTAGCACTAGAACAAATTCCTGCTGGGAGATGATCAGTTTACTTCTGCATAAAAGCCCATAGATCAGCATATATACAATAGCATACTCCATATACTTGGATGCCCATAAGAATATACAGTATGGTTCTCCAGCACAGCTGTATAAGCTTCTGGCAGCCCAAATAGAAGATTTATCTTTCTCAGTTTAAAAATCAAATCTAGATTTTGCCAAGACTATCAGAAGTATTCCACAATGGGTTCAAAATAAAGATACACAGTTGTGTTGGAAAACAGTGATAAACTTTGCTACCTCATCAACAAATGAATGAAGCCTTAACTTTTAAATGTGAGCTAAACTGGAACTAAATTAACTCTTACATCCATGAAGGCAATCCCTGTTAAAATGTCAGAAGTTTTACCTGTCTTCATTAATTTCACATATTTGAAAGAGTGTAAAACACTAGAGCATTACAGCTGCAATGGCTTAAGAGACCTTTCAGACAATGCATACATAAGCCCACAGAAGCCCAGAGGGACCCTCGATGTAGGGTCATTCTGTGAAATGAGTGCCTGAGAAATGAACATGTATTACTCTCAGCTCAGTTTTTCAATAAAACAGTGATCTATATATCCCAAATGTGGACACTCCTGAGAGGTTTCACCAAGCAAAAGCTCTGAGATGTGTAGCTCTTCTAATTATTTTCTCTTCTTTTTCAGAGGCATAGAGTGATGAAGAAGGGGAAGGGACAGAACTCCAAAATAAAGCACATGGTCATGATTTTTATCACAACAGAAAGAAAGGGAACTGCACTTTCTGGAAAACATTTAAGGCTTCTAGAGTTTATGGTGTGTCAGAGATAATAGTTTAAAAAAAAAAAAAAAAATCCAAGAAACACCACCACCATCAACAAAACCCAAACCAGAGCCATACCACTATCTGGTAGTCGGGCTAGAAAGTGCTTACTAGAAGCAAGGGATACAGAAGCAGAAATTACAAGCTGAATCCGTACTTTAACCCACACCAACAGCTTTTTAATAAGAATATCAACAGTTTTTAAATAATTCCAAGACGTATCTTCTTTTTTTTCTTTTTAAAGTATTTAGATCTACTATTTTTCCACCAGAACAAATGAATGTTTGATACATGTGAACATGAGGGCGTAGTGTTCAGTGAAGGGGTCAGCCACAACAGGTAACAGAGCTCCCCTGTTACTCACAGGCACACAGTGTAGCTGTGTAGGCTTTCCCATCCTGCTCCCACCTGCTACAGACCTACAGACTTTTTGCCTGAATCTGTCCATCCAGCCCCTTCTCTGTCCCACATACAGCATATCACAACTGTTCCAGAAGAGATTAGAAAGATGTTTTCTTTCCAGACAGGGTTCAGACATTATTCTTAACTGTGTTGTTTAACCCTGTCTCAAAATAGGGCCCAGAAAAGATCTAGGCTACATTTATACAAACCCTCTGTCACTCTTACCAGTACCAGCAGTGAAGCTGCATTTGGGAAAAGCCACGGGTCCCTTTCCCTTCTAGCAGGAGCCTGAGGCTGATCACGCTGCAAGAGCTTCTCTGCCCATGGGATTGCTAACAGGGGCTCTGCCAGTGGTGACTACAGCAACAGCTTTCGGAACAAGAACACCCTCCTAGTAGTGGAAGGGTTATGTCTGGGTACTAATTTAGCAAAGGTAGCCTATGAGCTTTGGACAATAAAGCATGGTTACTGCTGATAAGGGCTAACTCAACCTCATTGTGAATTGTTCTACAATGGACTTCTCACTTTTGACTCAGCAGTCACCATAAAATTTAGCCTTAGCAACAGTGAAGCTGGCTATCATTGCCCCTGTAACAAATGCTTTGAGTTGTTATATTTATAGGGTCATTTAGCTTACATTGTACTGTCCTACTCAGCAAGCAAAGCACAGCACACTTGCTGAACACATTTTCAGATATAAAACCATTACGTTACTACATGTTCTTTCCATCAAAGCAAGGAACCTATTAGAAATACTGTCAGATGAGAAATTAGATGGACAGGGTTAACCAAATGACAAATGGTGTCCAGATCAATTTTCAACAGAATTACTAAAAAACCTTCCAGGATTAACCACCACCCATTCTCTGCTGCAATGGGGAAAGCCACCTTTCCGACTGGTTGTCAAACTTGGTAACACATACTGCTGAAATCTCGACTTGCATATACTAAGAATTAACTTGCTTTTTTCTTTAGTTGTGGAAAGTGAAAAGCATTTTGTGACTATATAAACAGACTCTATAAAAATACAATACCCCATGCCACAAACTTTTAAATGGTGAATTATTATTATATAGCTTAAAAAGAGTACATCAAAAGACCTGAAAGAAAATCACAGTAAATGACTCCAAGAAGTTATAATTTTACCAAGCATTAGAAGTCCACAGATTTAGAGATAACATTACACTATATAAAGAACCAAACATATTTAGATATTGGGGTGAAAAAACAAATAAAGTAAATTGTAATTTTGTCCTATACTGACATAATGAAATAACTACATATGACCACAAGATTTAGCATGTAAAGTTCCAGGTTTCTTTTTAAAGAAGTTATTTAATCTAATCTGCAGTATCAATCTTATTATATTTTCATTTTATGATACCCAGTAGTGTACAGAAGAGGTGGTAAAATATTTTACCCTAAATCAAATGTATGCGTTTCTCAACCCAAATTCCAATTAAATATTTGCTGCAAAGAGAATTTCTGAAGTATGTGCTTTTAAAATTTACATATGAACCAAAGTCAAGAGACCTTAGAGGTATTATCAGGTTGCCCTGCTTACAGCTTTAACCTTAAAATAATTCAACTTCTAGATTTTTTCATCCGGTTTCCCTGAACTATTTTTAAGTAAGTAAAAAAGTAGCAGACAAGTCACTTACCTACTCTGAAGATCAAATCATCTTCAATGGGATTCTCTTTTCTTTTGCCAGTACTGTACATGCTCGCAGGTCTTTTCACAGCTTTCTGCTTCACATGACCACTGCCAGGAGATTTAACACGCCTCTTAACCCCTTCAGTGGTAGGGGACACATCTGCTGATCTGACCACTTTAAGTTTGAACGGGCTGCCCTTGATATGTTGATCATAAAGTCTCAGTGACAAAGTGAAGTCCCCTTCTTTCTGAACAGTATACAAAAATTCATAAGTGCCATTTTTATTGTCAAGTATTTCTCCATCTGCTACACTCCCATCAGGCGTGCTCAGTTCAGCAGTCAGGTAAGCATTCCCAGATTTACAGAGCTCCCCATCTTTGTCCTTAGTTGTGATGGTAACGGACATGGGCTGTCCAATCACTGTCTGCCTCAGTCCCTCACCTGTGGCAACTGTTTCAGAGGCAACAGCATTGGTGGTTAAAATAGTACCCAGATTGTGGATGGACTTCTTCAGGCCTTCTGTTTCCACTATGAAGTCCAACTGATCATTTTCACGGGGCTGCAATGGGAAGTCCCGCTCAGCCAGTTCATTCAGCTTGTCACTCATCTGCTTCTTCACCAGCAGAACTTCTGTTTCAGTGCCATGGTTGAGGGCTTGGGCTGTAAAGTTGCTGCAACTTTTAATGCTTTCTTGTCCTTCAAGTAAGGTATCCAGCTGTGTCTGGAGGACCTGCGTGCATTACCAAACACCATATTAGCATCACATTACAAGAACCATCCTAGCAAGATGCAGCCAGCTCTATATCTGAAAGCCTTTGTAGAATACAAATTTATAGTGCTTTATTTTAGAGTTTATTTTAAAGGTTGATTTTAGAAAAAGTGCCGCACTGATTCCCTACATGTTCTTGGAATATCATGCTGCAACACAAAAAATGTACCCTGTTTCGGGTCTTCCACTGTCACACCAGACTGAATTATTGCCATGTCTGTCTTGTCTTTTTTTTAAAAAAATAACAAAACCAAAACCAACAAAAACAAACCAACCAACCCACCCAAATGTAGAAGCTTGAACCCTGCTCCAGCTAACTCTCAGCAGTTGCAGTTAATGAGATAGTAACTGGGAATTGAGCTGTGTGCAGAGAGATACAGGTATTTTGGAGTTATCAGGCTCATGAATAAGGGAGGCTGCAAGAAATTTCTTGAAACTATTTCTTCAGAGCCAAGGGAAACCTTGGGTTACTCCTCTATGGAGACAGACAAGAAGGAACTCTCAAGATCTGTATATCCATCCTGAGGAAAAGCGTGATTCCTGATCTAAGTAAGTGAAGAAAGGAAAAGCCTCCCCAGCTTAAGCGGGTAAGCTGATTCCCCAGTTTCAGCAGGCAGGAAAGCAAAACTAAAAGGGTTGTGAATATTAGGAAGAGTTGGGTTGACTAGCCTGAAATTTTGGTAGGCAGCAAGTAGCTACTCTGTATTTAAGACTGAGAAAGAGCTTTTATTATAGGCTCAGTTCTGGGCCTCAGTCTAAAATCTTAAAACAATATTGATCTCAAAATTGTTAGGTGTGGGCTGGGAACAGGGCTAACTTTTTTTTTTTTAAAACCAGTTTTGCAATGAATTGGAAAAAGGATCCCTGAATTTCAACATCCTAGCAGAGAAATTCATGACTGTCAGGAAAGCCCAAATATTCCAGCTACACCCCACACTCTCCACTGACGAAATCCCCAAACCAAAGTACTCAATCACACCTATGGTATGTTTTTCCTACAGAGAAGACATTACTGTGGATTGAGAAGTTGTTTTGTTGACCAACACCGTAAAGTAAATATTTTCAAATATACTTGGGGACTGGGTACATTTATGGCTATGAGATACTCTGCCGTGCTGAGACACACCATGTAATGATACTGCAATCTACAGGCATTTTTTCTCTGAATTTTACAAAGCTATCTGCTTTTCACCCACTGGAGAAAATCCAGGCTAATGAGTTACTGGTACAGAAAATGATAATGACACAAAAACTTGTGCAAGCAAAACAGAATGAAAAATTTCAAGACTAGACTGAAATTTCAAGTTGTCTGTTTTTCTAGGCATCTATAAACCTCTCAGGATTCAATACAAGGCATTTCTAATCTGTCTTGTCTTTATTCAAGAACGTAAGTAGTTAAACAGATAGCATAGCTAATAAAGTCCCAGGATGACAAAACCCCATATGCTTGGGATAACAAACCACAGACTGAGGAGGAAGACAATTTGCAGCTACATTTTAAAACCATTATTTTCTCAATACAGTTTTCTTTCATTACAAAGATGGAAAATATTAAGTGGTACCATAACTAATATTTAAAATGCATTTATAGTATTTTAAATGAGGCCTCTTTCAGTCCATTGGACAACTGAACCTGAATCGCCAACTTTCTTTCAGTAAAGTGTGGCCCTTTCATTTTTTATTTTTGCAAAGTACGTGATCAGAATGATGGAATATTTGGGTTTGTATTATTTTGCAGGACTATTATTCATTCAAAAGTAAAATTCAATTCCGATCACCGTTTTTTGTACAAACAGGGGAGATGCCTCTTTTACTGCTTATGTGCAGCTTTGCAAAATCTGGTTCTTTACTGCCCAAAATAGTTTTAAACTATTTTAAATCCCTTTAAACAACAGTAAGATAATTTAACATCACATTCCATCTTGTGTGAACTTTGTACACACCCTGCGCATATTTCCTCGCTAAGAAAATAAGTTTTCATGACATCTTGAATACATTTACATGAACCTGGGATTTAAGCCCAAATTTTTGATGCTAAAAGCTCCTCAACTGCTGCTTAGCTGTGGAGATGACTAAGTTCAGTACCCCAAGGGTTTTGAGCTCCCTGTGTTCCTGAAAGTACACATCTTGTGCACATGTTCGGATTCTTCCATTTTCACAGGCCCAGCAGTTCAATACCTTCCCAGTGATCAAGCCTGTTCCAGATCCAGGAATGCAGCATTCCTCCACTTCAGATATCTGGAGATACTCAATGTGCTCAGTAATCACAGAGAATGCACAAAGATGCCAGTATTATCAGGCACTCTTGAAACTCCAGTTGTTGATGCTACTTTCTTTTAAAAGCTACTTTGAGGGAAGAGATCTTTCTTTTATGTAAAACAGGCAACTGATGCCCAGGACTAAATTCTTTGATTTGCCTGATTCAGACTTACTAATCGTCAGCAAAAACCCTACATATCAGGCTAGAGGCTTCTCTTTGTAAAAGCGCAGATTTCTGTTTTCTCCCTCTGAAGCTTAGCCTACAATACAGGGGGAAAAACACAAAATTCAATCATTCGGTTAGGAAGTAAATGAGCGAATACAGCTTGGGAATCTATTGCTCTCTGCATTCCCCTGAGAAGGTGAGATGTCCCTCCATTCTTTGTGTGTTCCAACCAGTGACGTCTAACATGAAATATGTTACAAGGCATTTGAAAGGAAAACAGTGCTCTAAAGCAAAACAGTAAGCCTTGCTCAGTTTTTCAGGAGAAATTGTTCAGCCTGTATCTTTCAGGGAAGCAGTTCACAGGATTGCGGCCCAAGGACTTCAGAGTTTCCTTTGGTGTTCCCTTATTGTCATCTGCACATCAGCACGTTGGCTTTAAGCAGATGCCCGCCTAGTGCCATTTGAGATCCTCACACACCACGCACAAAGGGCTACCTGCCCATACAGGGTCTGGATTGCATTTATAAGGCTGGGCACCCACAAGGGAGGCTCTGAAGCACTTGATTTCAGGAAATCAAAGTTCTCCTCTGGATCTCAGACACTCTTTGTCAAACTGGTATCCCACATCATCTGTAAAATCTGGCTTTTCATTGAAATAAAACATGCATCTTACTTTGTGTTTAAGGCCATAATTCACTTCCAGTTCCATAAGCAGCACGCTCTTTCGCACATTTAAAGTCTTCTGGAGTTCATCAAAAGTGGAATGAATGTCATCTACAATGCTAGCCTTTTGGTTGGTTAACTGGTGTATGATTTCAGATATAAAATGAAGTGCTGAGTCGATCTCTGGAAGCCTGAGGGAGGGATTAAATTACAAAGATTGCTGTTTCAAACGTCATTAAACATTGGCCCTTGCCCTGATATCTTTTGATGAAACAGTCTCATCAGCAGGCTGTCTTTAAACTCTGTCATTTCCCAGAAGTAAGTTCATTCCCTTCATAACCACACAGTGATTTTGGTCTGGTAAAATAAGGCTAAGCCAAGGCCCTCCCTTGTGGAAAACCGTTAGACTTTAGGCATTTCCAATAGCGAGGCCTTGGATCTCTGTCCTTTATGCAAATGCATCTACTCGGGATGATATGACTAGATCTACCCCACTTTTTTGTTTTTAGCCTTTCTGTCACCATAGTGTTTGTACCAGTCTTTGAAGCATCCAGTGTTATTTATTTATCCAGAAATTCATTACTGGCTAGTACTTTTCTCCTTAACATTTTATGGCCCTTCTTTAGAGGACACTTGCATTTCTAATAGCCTCTGTTTTGTGAATGACAGATAAGAATTTTTTTGCTCCTTTCTCTAACCTCTCAGTGCATCACACCCAATGGATCTTTTTCCTCACTATCCCTGATTTCTAGGTAAAGGTCCATGGCACCAGTGCATTAAAACATGTACCTAAGGTAACACAGGAAGCCAGTGGTAAAACGGAGAATGGAAAATAATCAGCAGAATCTTCATACCTTTTGTTGACAGCATCCAGCTGGACTTGGAGGGAAGCCTTGTGTTGCTCCACTACATCTTTGAGTGGTACCGTGGGATGCTCTGCATGTTCGCCCTCTGTACACTCTCGGCACATGGCTGTCTCACAGGACTGGCAGTAAAACTCCATCACCTGGAAATGTGCACAACTCTCAATTCAAACATGACAGAAGTAGCATCACTCAAAGCACATCTTACTGGGTCTTTGTCCCAGTTTAGTTGGCCAACCGGTGACAGTCTTATTCAAGCTCCGAGTCAAAGTTTCTCTTTCCTTAGACACCAGTAATATACTGCCTAAAAGATGGCTGTTATATATTTCATATCAAAATGCTGGTTTAAATGTATTTTATTCTATCAGAAAGTGTCAGAACAGCAGCCTGGAAAACAGAATGCTGGACTTCAAGGCTGGCCCTGACATCATCTTTATATTGTGTAATAGTAAGCTTTGGTCTCTCTCTCAGATACTTTGTGAAACAACTCAAAAAAGAGGGCATTCAAGTCCCCTTACCACTTTGGTCCACAGTCTCCCCAGAGGGTCTGCCAAAGAACGTGTAAGCTAGGCTGTTTTTCATAACAGGGCCACTGGTGGAACATGAACTTGATGGAGCTCACCAAACAGCATGTTTATTTGCCAGAGAAAAGCACCCTCAATGAACCAATATGCTGCAGGGAAAAATCTCCATATCCCATTACTAATCCCATAAAATCATAAAAACCTCATATCTGAGATTATAGTAAGAGTGCTGATCTACACTTGAAAGAGGAGATTGTTTCAACCTGTATGTACCCAGTAAGATGCTGTCTGGAGATTTAAAAAGATCTTTACATACCCCAAATTTTGAATATATTCATGAAGAGAAAGAAACAGAAAAGTGCTGGGCCCAAAATCATATGTTAGTCAAAATAATGCATATATATGCAAATTCAGCACGAGACTTTCTTTTACAGCTGGGAAGTCCTTGGGCACAAAGCATTTTAGCCTTATTAAAAGTATATAAGGAAGCTTGTAGGTTATGCTTCAAAGCAAGACACTGGCAGCTCTCTTGAATTCACAACATAACATCAGAATCTTGATTAACTCAGCTGATGCTTCTGGCACTCAGACTTCTTGCACAAAGACACTAGTACTGGAGATATTGGTTGACAACAAGATGGTTGTGTAGAACTGGCAGTTTTCAGGTGAGCAGAGAGATCTGTAACAGCACCATGCAAAGTAGCTTGCTGCTCCAAGACATCTTGAGAATTAGGAGGGGGAAGTAAGAACCATGATTTGCATGTGGCTATTAGCATTAATAGGGATTTTCCTCTGATAAGCTCCTTTCTGTCTTATTTCCATTCTTCCCTCTTATCTCAATACATAAGATAAGGGATTCACATGCAACAAGGGTTTAATCATTTGTTGGACATTTATGTAAGCCACTTTAGAGAAACTTTAAAAGGTGCTTCAACTAAACTGTGTAATATCAAATATATCAGCAAGGAAAAAAAAAAAGTAGACCACCTAAACAATGACAACCCCATTAAGATAACTTCAGTCAATGTGAATTTAGCAGTCTCACTACTGTGTAGTAAATCCTCTGAGGCCTGACACTTTGGAAGACACTAAGATGTGATGCAGTCTTAGAGTGCACAGAGGAAATTAGTTAAACAGAGGTTAGAATTTAAATTCTCTCCAAAGGCTCCAAAAATTTGCAAACAGAAACAACCAAAAGGAACAATATTTTATTAGGAAACTCTGAAGTCTCTTTATATGGTAAAAAAATGCCATTTCTTTTGAATGTGTGTCAAAAGTTCATCTTTTTGCCTCTTCATAATTTAATGCTTAGGTTCCAGATATTTTAACAAGCCTTTATTGAATATTTTTAGCTTTGGATACAATAATTAGAGTAATTTAATATTTCTGTTTCCTATTGAACACCTCATAATAAACACGGTTATATTTGCAGCAACATATATAAGAAAGAAAGCATCTCTTTGGCATATTAAAGTTAAGCCTAATCAACTTTCTTCCCCTTTATTCAATCACCAGAGACTCACAGAATCATCTGGTTGGAAGAAACCTTTAAGACCATCGAGTCCAACCATTCACCCTGCACTGCCAGGGTCCCTAAACCATGTCCCTCAGCACCACATCCACATGTCTTTTTAAACACTTCCAGGGATGCGGACTCCACCACCTCCCTGGGCAACCTGTTCCAATGCTTAATGACCCTCTGTGTAAAGAAATTTTTCCTGATATCCAACCTAAATTTCCCCTGATGCAACTTAAGGCCATTCTCTCCTGTTCTGTCATTTGTAACATGGGAGAAGAGACCGACCCCCACCTCACTACAACCTCCTTTCAGGTAGTCGTAGAAAGGAGAGCCACATAAGCTAGAATGGTAATAGCAAGCAGAACACAAAGACCTAACGTGTATGTCTGCATAGAAATAGTCTTCCTTGCCTCAGTCAAATTCAAAATGTTTTGAGTGAAGCAGCTTTCATTTCCCATTAAAATCTTTGGATTGTGCCATAGCTGAAGAAGAAAGAAAACCTAACATTAATACGATTCAGGCTTCAAATGCCTAGACAAACTAATTTCCTAAGATTTTGTCTAGCATTTCTTAATTGGGTAAGATTAATTTCTAACTACAGACAGCCATGCATTACTGGCTTTTCCTCTCTCCCCTCCATGCCCAACATGGGCATCACATTTTGTGACATTCCCAGAAAGCATTTCATGATGACAGGTTTGCTTTACAAAACATCTCAGAAAAAGAAAGTTTGCCTGAACCCTTCCTTTTCAAATTGAAAAGAGGTCTTGAGCAGGATATACTATGGCACCCAATGCTGGCTTCATCTGTAGTTCCACTGAAGTCAATGAGAACTTTTCCATCAGCTCTAATGAAATGTGAATAAATACCCACTGGTGCTGAAATCCCATCCACTAACTCTTACCTTAAACCAGACCAGCATATTTCAGCACAAAAATTAGAGACCCATGCATATCTTCACTACTGTAATTTACAGAAACTTTTTAATCTGCATAAGCAAGGATGCAGCTGCTTCTGAGTTAGAGTTCACAAAGCCAAAGCACACTAATTCCAGCTCTTTGGAGTTCAGGTCTTGAGAAAAAGGCTCTCACTAATCACAAGCCCCCCTTCTCTACAATCACATTTGAATAATCACATTGTCGTTAATCTGCTTTCTATTTGTTTGAATTAAAACAGGAATCCAGAGAAAAAGGATGAGTCTGCTGTTTTCCCAGCCTTCTTCCTTCTTCCTCATCTCACACACATGTTTAATTCCTCTGTCCCAGGGCTAGTGTACCTTAGCTTTGTATGTTTTGGCTTTTAGAAGAATCTAAATTTGGATTACCTGAGGGCACTCCACAGATTACCTAGTAAAATTTAGAATGTGGGGTTTTGTCCTCCCTAGTTATAGCTTTTACCTTACCCATTCAGTAAACCTGAAAGCTTTAAGCAAATGTTTAAAAAAGTTTCAGAAGACTGTCATGACTTAAACAACATGCTTACATAAAGGTGAACCACCCTTGTATGACTTTTCATTTCAGTCAGATATGATTGTATCAGTCACACTACTGCTTCCTAACTGTAGTAAATGTTCCTTGTGAGGTTGAACAAAATTTCACCAGCGGTAAGCTCAGTTCATTAGTTCTAATGCTCATTAAGAGCCTAACTCTGACATTCTGAATGTTTTTTATTTACCCTCAATGACACAATGATCATTGCAGAGTACAGAAAAAAAATTAGATTACACTTTAAAGGGATACACGAGTAAGTGACCTGTTGGGAAGTACAGAGGTGAGGAGAAAAAACACAGTTTAAAAGGTATGTTATGAAGTTACTTCATCAGAATATCAAGGATAGGTTCTTTTTATTTGCGTAAGAGAAGCATACACAGGCAGTAAGAAACACCTCCACAAGTTCAGGAATGTTTTTCTAGACAAGATCTTATACCTGGCGAGTTGCCAAGCTATTCTCTGATCTTTCGAGAAAAAGCTAGTCGGAGATAAGGCATCCTCTCTTGTTTCAAGCGTTTAATTTAATATTGGGTATGCTCTCTTGATACACTCAATAAGCAGAAAATACACTGCACCTGGATCCTAGACTCTGCGCTGGCTTTCACTTCAAATTCAAGTAACACCTAAGCATGAACTTTTCAGGATGGGTGACTGCAAAGACACTACACCACTCATTATGAAGTAATGGCCCTAGAATTTCACAGCCTTGCCTGCCCTAGCTGTTGTACCTGCCCTTAAATGATTGTAGATCAATGTTTCCAAACCAGGACGCTTATATCCAACAGAAGCTGCAAGTATTTAGCAGCTGAGAAAAAAGCCAATCTTATTTTAATGTGTAGGTGGAAGATGAGAATCTTCTGTTAGGTTCAAAAGTTCCACAACGTATGTGGCCTATTACACTGATTTAACAAGATCATATATTTGTGCTCTGTGTTGGGTGAATATAAGGAAGCAATAGTTCAAGCACAGGAAACTACCTCTCATGTTAAGATACTACAAGCTAAGTTTCTTTTCTCATAAGAACACACACATCAAAGATGCCACAACAGAGTATGACAAGATGTGCATAGAAAGAATAGGATACACATGCACATATGGAAAACATGATTGGTAGGACTAAGAGACCAACTGGAAGGGAAGGTATCTAATCTACATGGCCTGAGGAAGGCTAAGTTACAAGCAGAGAGGCAAACCAATGAGAAAGTATCTGCACATCAGTTTCTATCCGATTTTAATCCGAGAGGTTAAATCCAGCATGGCTAGAAAGATTGAAAAACCTTGTTTAAACAGAAACTTAATTTCCAGGGTAATACAAAGTAAATCTGGTAATAGTTAAATGAAATATACTTGATGCAAATTTTTCTCTTGATAATAAAAAAACAAGGGGTCTGACCCTACCCCAAGCAATACATAAAAATTAATGGAGAGAGGATTCAGTGCAGAACGACTGCTTGTTCTATGAAGGCATTCTCCTTCCAGCTACCTCCTCAATACTCTCTCACTCCCTGAAGCCCCCAGCAAGGCTGCTAGCAGCCAGAAACTTGCCACACAGTGCCCTTGTGCCATGTACCCATGAAGCCAGCAAAGGCCCATTTCCTCAGTCAGGCCAGCCTCATACAGCTCCCCCTAAAGCTTATCTCAGCTCCTCCCATCACAAGGACTAATGTGTGCACTTTATCTTTTAATTTCCTACCTCCAAAAACCTTTAAATTGGAGTCATCCTCAGCCTGTCCCCCACCCTCCCAGATACTGAAGCAAGAAGATATTTCCATCACACACTACTCAGCGTCCTGAAAGGCATGCTATGTTTCAAGGCAAGCCAAGTAAGTTTGGTTTAGAGGACTTACAAATCCACTTTTCCCTAGAACGGAGTTCTCAGAGACGTATAAGATTACATACTTTTAATTGTAGGCAAACCATTTTTTTCTAAGCACACTCAGAGAATCATCAGCTGATAATGTAAAATGCAAAACAAGTAACATCTTCATTTTTACTTTTTTCTGCATTTCAAAATCAAGTGGCTCCTATCATGATTGCTACGTCAGAAAAGAACTATGATTCATTTTAAGGAGAGCCAATAAAATGCAAATAAAAACTAGGAATGTCTTAATCAGTAACCACTACACATACATAGGTATAGTACACATTTAAAAAGTTACACCAGTTATTCATTAATCAGACTGTACAGCAAATCAGTTCTACTAGTCCACCTAATTCCAGCAGTTCAGTAAAGGAGAGGGAACCAAGCTGCTCCTCCGTAAGAATAATCACTGCCTATCAGCTGAATTATTCCTATACAACCAATATATCTAAACTGAGTATCAAATAAAACAGTCCCTGGAAAGTTGTCTTAAAATAGGGGCACAGCATTCAGTTTACAACACAGCATCACTCAGCTTTGCAACGTGGTCTACTTACATGTTTGCATAAGCCTGACTATGAAACAGGAGTTCATATGCCTACCATGAAGCCACACAGGGGAACACTGAAAACTGTGAAGAGTTAGAGTGGTTTGTGTAATAATCTGGGAACACTTCCTCGGCTGGGAGTACTTGCCAGTGAATACACTGATAGGATTTGAGGGTGTATGGAGGGCAGGGGGGATGCTGGGCAAAAAAAGTAAAGCGGCCTCCAAGGACTGAAACATGAAATGCACAAAACTCTGCAAACAGAAGCTGTTTCTAGCCTGCACTGACCCAAAGCATCCTGAGCTAGACACCCTTTTATTTGGCTCCATATTAATATGCTCACATAGCTTTTGGTATTGCTTCAGTGTTCAGGTCAGTTAAGCTTTTAAGGTTCCTGCCACATGCTGCCTAACAAGCACTCAAGTTCCCTCTGCTATAGTTCATCCTAAAAGCAAGAGAGCTGTGGAAACCCATCCCAAAGAGGTAAAGGTACCAGGTTCAGTGCTTGCACAACAATTTTCACCAAATGTGCTAAAAGACGGTATCATCCAAGATGATCGGTAAGATGAAATAATATCCCGACCGCTTTAAGATGCTCCACTAAGAGCATCTGAGTTAATTTTTAGAATCCCTTGTCTTCTGCTGACATATAAAATCAAAGAACTACAGTGACTCCAATTCCCCCACTATCTTTTTAGAACACAATATTCATGACAAACCAGACCAGTCAGTACATATCAGCACCTGTACATATCACAGGAGTTCATCTCGCTTACATTTCCGTCATGATTGGGGCAGGAAAGCGGTTTGCCTGCAGCAACAGCAGTCACAGTCTCCAAGATGGAGGACTCTTCAATGCTGTTTTCCGGTGTTCGTTGCAGGACATCCATCAGGTTAGTGATAAAGAAGTTGTTCTGGAGTGCAGAAACCCCTTTCTCTGGTAGAATGGAGGTCTGGCGGCACACGGGGCAGGAAAGGGTTAAGCTATGGGCTGGAATGTAATTCTGTAAGCACCTATGGGGAAAGGAGGGGGAAGGGGAGAAAGAGAGAGGCAAAGTATCATCAAAGAGGAAAAAAATCACTTCAAGTTTAAGACCTAGTTTGAAATAGTGCTACCGCTACTTATAAAAGGGAAGGTACATTAACCAGGCTTCAGAAGTAAAAGTGGTTTTCTGGATTTTTTTGTTTCCTTTAATCAATAAGCTGACATCACTGTAAGAGTTACATGCCTTTCTCTGAGATATTCAAGCAGCGTGGATCCGTGCTTGCAGACATCTACTGCATCCTGCTCACAGGATAGTAAAAATTATAAACTATCAGATAAAGTTTGACAGACATGAAGTTATTGCATCAAGAATTTGAGCCTGTGTCTTTAGCTGACTAACCGGTCATTGACCCTTGTCTTTCCAATAGAATCTCCTTTATTAACTTGTATTTGTGGGTTTAGTGTTTCAGAGCTAAAACCTGGTCCCAATGAAACCAGTGGAAAATTCTCCATTTATTTCAATTAGGAAAGTTATTTGGCAGTTAGCCAGAATCAACAGAGCTTACTTTACTAGGTTATCACAGTTTATGTTAAGGGGAGTTTTGGAGGACATTTTTGGTCGTGTTTGATTTGTGTGCGGGGGGGAGGAGAGTGCGTGTCGTTGGCTTTCTTTTTTTTTAGAACAACTAAATTTCATAGAATCTAAATCTGACACAAAAGTTCCATGATCAACAATGTGCAGCAGACTGGTATAGGTGACAGTGCCACTTTTGGCCTTGAAAATCAAATTTACAGCTGTTGGGCATGCAACATCCAACTGCAATTGGCAATTCAGTATAGTCCCGTAACCACAGGAAGCTTTGCAGAATGTAATTTTTAATTGGTCTAAAATGGGAGCAGTACTACACCAAATTCCTCACGAGATGCCAACCAAGAAAGTGTGACCTCGCATGGCTACACAGCTCTTATCCACTTCCAACGGCTTTGCTTGCCCCACTGTTCATCCTCTCTTGGCAGCTCTCCTCCTGACTCCCTAGTGAGGGCTCTGTGAAAGAACAGCTTAGGCTTTGTCATCAGCAGTACACTGGAAGAGTTATTCTAGCCTCTCTCCATAACCAGATCAGCACAAGATGATTTCACTGAAAACCAGAAGCTGACCTTCAGATTTACGCATGAACCAAAGTCAAGAAACTTAAGACATGGTGATCACAATCTTGACTTCACTGACTTCGGCGAGAGTTTCACTATGACTTCAGTAAAGCTGGGGTTTCCTATTCTTCTACAAAAGACAATTTCATCTGACACACTCTGAGATCCACAATTTTTCTTGCACCCTGTGCAAAATTAGATATACACACCACAATTCTAACTAAGAGATGGAAATCTCCTGAAGTAAATGTTCACATAAACCACCATTTATTATAATTCTTATGCCATTCAATATATAATCCAGAGTTGCATTCCATCATCAAAGAACTAACCAACAATTCAGATAACTTTTCTGCAGATGCTGTATTCCCTCCACCATTTCATAGATAACATAACATTAAAATATCATTAAGTATATTAAATTCATTCAGCTGAATACAGTAGAAGGCAGGTTGCTGTTTTATCATATCTCTTTTCAGAGCTCTTCCATTTCAGTCAACCAAACTGCAGAATAATGAAGGCACTTAATCACTGGTTATTAATAATGTATATATAGTGTCTCACCCTTGGACATTACGGGATAGGATAATTATTTCTCTGCTTAGTAAATCAACAAAGAAAGGTTTTTATTATTTCTAATTGTAGAATAATCAGTATTAATTTAAGACTATTAATTTGAGGTCCAAATGCAGACTGCCATCACCTTTCACACTGTTGTTACTGTATTCATTAATTTCAATGGATTTACTTTATATTTGTTCTTGCTTAAAGGGAATATATTCCAAATATTCCACTGTCTGCCACAACTAACAGTGTTTTTCTACACCCCTGTCTCTTCAGTCTTCCCAGATTTCATTGTGCTTTAACATGACCTTTAAAAGTAAAGAGAAAAGTATCCGTCCAATAAAGGATGCAGAGTTCTGTGCTTATTGCAAGATGCAAATACCTAGTTAAAAGCACAAGGAAAGGACTTACCTCTCACAGAAAGTGTGCAGGCAGGGAAGTACTTTGGGGTTCTTGTAACGGTCCAGGCATATACTGCAAATCAGAAACTGCTTGTCAATCTGACGGACCACAGGACTTGGGATGTTGGAGCCTTCACTGGCCATCCTAGACCACTGACATATGGGTCCTGTTCCCTTCTACCCTGCACACTGCTGGAGTGGGGAAAAGGAAAAAAGAGAAAAATTGCTTATAAACTCCATGAAATAACAAAACCAACAACTAATTTACTCATGTCTCATCCTTATGCAGGATTCATACTTCCATATACAACCAAAGCAGTGAAGAATTAAACTTCTAAAATGGTTTATTAGTGATGAGCTCCTGGAAGACAGTCAGCCAAGTCTACAGCACCACACATAACAGCTCTATCTGTGCAGGCATTCTGGAAAGGTATGTTGCCTCTGGACTGAAAGAGTTACAGAGCTGTCTGGTTTTAAAGAAATCACACAATAAGAACTTTCTTGCGCCAGTAGGTTCAGCCCATGCTAATAAACATAGGATTTCTCACATCTACAATATGGTTGGCAAAATGCTTAAACAGGAACTGCACCAGCCAGTCAAATGGCTACGTCACAGCCAAGAGTTTGAAAATGGTTCACCTAACATTATTTTTCCTTATCAGTGCTGGTATTGCCAAAGATATGGTAGGTTTGGACTCCAGGAAGACCCTAAAAAGGAACCTCCAGAACCAGCCAGCCCCTGGGAGGGAGTGCTCAAATTCTGCATCAGCAACAGGGGGGAGGTAGGTGAAATGAAAAGCCTCACAATAGAAGAAACTGAGCAAAGAAGAGGCAACTGATAGCTGCTGATAATCAGCAAAGGTAGAGTGAAGGATACTTGAAGGACATCCAAATAATAAATGCAAGAAAAATGTAATTCTAGGCAGAAACGAATAGTAAGAATCATGTTTCTAGGACTGAAGACATTTCATTAACGTCAACATAAAAAGCATGAATTAAAAGGGTAAGAAAAAAACCTACTGACTGACAGAACTAAAATAGCAGGTTAAGGGAACCCCAGCAGGCTTGGAACCTCTCCTGTCCTGGAACACGGTATGGACAGAGAAAAACTTAGTTGCTTTTCAGCTGAAGGTACAGATTATAGCCAACAGAATTCTTATGTGGAAAGAGAAGACTGGGGAGGAAAAGGAAGGAAGAAGCCTCAGAGAAGAGTAAATTGCCTGCTGAAGTAGTTTAGGAAAACCTGACAAGCAGAGGCCCTGGCAGGGTGGCCCAGCAAGAACTCTGCTCCATCAGTGTTTCTAGTGGGCTGGAGTGCTGGGAGGCACAAGCTTACTCCGCAGGGAGCCGACCACCGTGTCTCTGTCACAGCACTGAGTTCTGCCAGTCCTCCTGCAGCCACAGCGAAACAGGGACTCCTCTTCTGCGTGAGCAGCAAGCCCAGCTGGGCTCCTTCACTACAGGTACACTCCTTGAGGTAGCAGCTTCTTCCCTAAACATTTTCTACCCCACTTTTCAGTCATCTATTACAGAATATTTGATATTTGGCTTGAGGGCAGTTCAGCCTTTCCAAGACAGAAATAACAAGCCCTCTGCCTCGGTGCTGATCATGCTTATTCAAAGGTCACTCAATTCCACAATGATCTGCATGACCTGTAGCATTTTATAGGCAGCATTACATCAGATCTTCTTTCTGTGCTGAATGCACAGCACAGTCATCTGCCAGAGCTGAACTCACGCTGTTCTTCCTGGCCTGTATATTTAGCTCGACAAGTATGGTTTACTTACTACATTGAGCAAGGGGCAATTTCCAGGATAATGACAGTGAATATTGATCATACTGTACTGACTTCCCTGATAACAGGTTCCTGGGGAATCACCTCTGTGCTAGCAAATACAGCAGCATAAAGTTATTCACAATTTAAAATACCCAGCAGCAGTGACCGACATTTAATTCAATAGAAAACACTTATGGCAGGCCTTTTTGTCCCTTTTTTTTTTTTCCAAGAAAGGGGAATCCGCAAGGTTGTAAGACCCAAAAATGGATTATTTCAGGATTGATCATTTGTTGCACTTTTTAAATTTCTTTCCCCATAGTAAGTCAAAATGTGAATATTACATAAACACAAATTAATTTTACCTATTTTAATACCATAAATCACATACAATAAACCCTGGGAGACCAATTAGGAACCCATGTTACTTTTTAAAAGCTTGAGTTAAAAATGGCTTTACAAGAAGTTGAACCAAAATATCTAGCTTTCACAAAGCGGAGCAGAAAGAACAGACTATCAAATATGCATTAACATATTCATGCATTGGGCAGCGTAACATATGGAACTTCAGTGATGTGTTTCAAAACAAAATTCATTTCACCACTGATACAGCTGTGTTTGCCTCCCGTTCTCCCTCCTCAAAAGTTAGAAGTGGGGACTCAAACAAAACAGGGAAGATAATCAGAACCAGGAATATTTCTTTTCAAAAGCAGTTTCCAAACTGGGCACCGATACATTATGAACAGTATCATTTTTTTGTTATAAGCTACGCACAGACTATTGAAAGATCTATTTAAGATGAAAGAATAGGTCTCCAGTGAATGTTGCCTCTCCTTTAACATAAGAAATTTCTGTAGCAACCAGATATTTTCTGTAATTGCATCTTTCCGCCATCAAGTACAGCTACACCAGCAAATAGCGTTTACACAAGGAAAACTGCTGCTGTCTGAAAAATTTCATATTGATTTAATTCAATCTTCATCTTAGTCTTTTACATTCCCCCAATCTCACTGCAAAATTGGGTGATTTTTAGCATTTCATACACAAAGCTCATGCTGGCCACTTTAATTTTCAAATGCCCATGCTTTAAGCTTTGTCAGTGAAAGAAACCATTAACAATTCAGAAATAAGTGCTTTCGATATTTGATGTTTTCTTCGGAATGCAGCAGGCCATGGTTGTCATTTATCCCCTGTGCTTACATAAATCAGGTTTAAAACATGCACCTGGAAATAGAATTTCATCAGTACATTTGAAGCTTTGGCCACTACCTGATACAACAATTTCTTACACAAATGTTTCATTTTTAAAAGTTTTTTGAGAATGAAATTTCCAGGATTCTGTAGCCTCCCTGAGCCAATTCTACCCTTGAAGCAAGTTTGATGAATGTGATGTAGCTACAAGGAGGATTTTGCCCATTGACTCAATGAAAGCAACTGTACAATCAAAGACTATTTGAGGAAAAGATGGAGATTTTAAACAATGCTTTTGAATTCCCCCAAAGATAGTAGTTATTCTAATCTATTGCAGTGCACACAGTTCCTCAAAATAGCAACGCAAGTTTCAGATGTATTTGCAGCGGGAGATTTCACAAAGTAACACTATTTTTATATGAAAAACATTCCTTTTTTTGTAGTAGCATGTTCTGAGCTTGGAAACTGCCAGAGCTCTTTTCTGAGGTTCATTCTGTCTCACAATCTAATTAAAAAGAAGCTGAAGCATAAGCTTCGAAAACAAGTCTGAGAACCACTTCTCCATATAGTTACACTTCATAATTTAACTATGCAAAGCCACAGATTTATGAAACATTGCACCAATCAAGACTTAAGAACCCACCCATGTATCTATAAGAAGCACACACTGGAAATCCAGGTCAGGTTTGCTGAATCAAGTGCAGAAAAGGGTTCTGAAACATATACGCTTTGTCACCCCTCTGAGGCTCTTTCCAGCCACCCCAAAAATAACACTGTTCTTTTTCCTTCTGCTTGGAGATACGACTATCAATTTTCATTCAAAATATACTATACAGCAAAGAAAGGAGAAAACAATGGCTCTTTAAGCTAGTGGAAAGCCTTTCCCGGCTACTCATGCATGCCTTCAGGAACGAAAGTGAGGGTGTGGCCCCACCCATATGGAAAGAACTTCCTATAGCATTAGAAAAGGAAAAAAGAATGTCAGGGTCCAGCAAATACCAGTTCCAGAAGAGTTGTTTCAGATAAACAGAGCCATGCAATAGGAAAGTGCACCCTTTTTACAGGTTATCTTCAAATTCTCTGGAATTCCTCAACAATTACCAAATTCTCTATTAGTTTCCATGGCCTGTCTGAGAAAAGGACATTGGCAAAACTTGAAACTGTCTGTTCTGTTCCCAGGATTTATTCCTAAAAGAGCAAAATTCTCTGTTGCTGATACACTACTAGCACCGAACTCCACCCAGCCAGAGCTGCAACTAGCCTGAAAGCACAGCCTGAGGAGAACAAATTGCTTGCAGCTTGTTCATCCTCTTCTTATCAATGGTATTCACAACCCAGAGGGTCTATTCATGTATATGAATGAATAGGTTTCCAATGGCAACGTTTCCAAAGGAACGGTTAGGCCTCGAGAGACATAAGAAAGGGTGGGGAACCTCAATAATGTTGCTTCAAGGATTGGGAGAGCTGGGGTTTAAAAGTCCTTTAAACAGATCTATCACCTGTCCACAGTCTTTAGGAATAAACAACAGATTCGAGCCACTTCTAGCAGCAGCCCCAAAATTAGCTGATACAGAACACACTGAACAAATCAATAATCATAATTGCCACACAGTCCACTTGTGTAAAAGGCTTGATAAGCTAAATTTGCATTCCTTTCTCTCCCACTCTTGCAATCAGATTGGTGCCTTGTTTACAACACAGCAACCCTCTTCATTCTTACAGCATGCAGAAGCATAATGAACGAGCGGGGGCCCAAACAGAAGGAGCAACCCAGCAGCAGCCACCAGGAATAACACTGAGCAAACTTGAGCATTTTAGACCTACCCATCTTTGAAGAGAAATAGCTTAATCAATGCAGTGCTGAGGATAAAATCCTTGCAGGGACGGAGCTGCAGTTCCGCAGTAATCCAAACGAACAAACCATCATCTGTTAGTATTTCAAGTCTCACGCGTAAAACTGTTTAAGAATCCCTATCACAGCATAGTCATTATTAGATGCACAACAGATTTTGTGCTCTAAGGAATGACGCTCCATTCCACGAAGAGGACAGGTGGAAAGAAAAATGGAAGAATAAGAGGAGGCCCAGTGAAGTCGTCATGAATTTTTTTTTTTTCCCCTGGGTCACTTACAAGTGGGAGACCCCTTCAGGATTCAAACCAATCAATCTTTATTTAGCACATCTTTTTCTCACTCAGCCTGTGTAGAAAGACTGCAGCAAATGGTGCAAGGGATTGTGGGATAGGGATGCAGCAGAGAGCTGCAACGAGATTCGCTGGGTTATTTTTTTTCCCTCCCTACTCAGCAATCAGCTGTTTCGAGGCTCCGCGCAGGGCCATTGAATTTGGTCACTAGAATGTTATTACAGGATTAGCAGGCGGAGACAGCTACCACTGTGCATCTGGCATGTCAATGAGGCTAAGAAATACATATGCAAATATTACTTGCAAATCAGAAAAAGGATTTAAATCCAAACGGGAGAGTAAATATTACATAACAGCTATTACCAGGACAGTTGCCACAGATACAATGAAAGCACTTTCGTTTATAAAGGAGATAAAGCTTAACACTTAAAAGATTCCACCCTGATTTTTCCAGGAATCAGAGCATTCCTCAGAACATAACTCCTCCTTGATCAAAGTTTCAGCAACAACAAAAGCCCCCACAAACGCTCTTTGTCTCTCCAGATGTTTAAAGCAGAAGCAGGAACCTCTTTAGAAAGCTGTGCTACTGACACACAAACCAGCAGCAGTTTCTTCTACTACAGAGCTGCGTATTTGACCTGACTCGGACTCAAGTCAAATATTTAAGGCAGCAATTAATTAACTCATATTCAAGGAACACGAGAATCAAAGCTAACAGTCTGTTCAACTTTTGTACAAACATTAATGCAAAGGTGTATTCTCTTAGTTAATCTATTTACTCGTTTAAAAAAAATTTTAAATCACGTATCAGTTCAGATTTTGCCAGGCTCTTACAAAGGGAAATAAAATAAAATTTGGTGTCTGGTATTTTTCAGCTCTGCAGACACGAGGTATTATTTGCATCTCTAAATACAGTGTATCTTTTCTTTTGAAAAAACAAATCAAATGCAAGCATTTCAGCTAACTGAGGCTAACAAAGCTTCCCACAAATAAAAGTACACAAAGGTCCATTTGCATCAAGAAGAAAAAATGTGGGGGTTAAACACTGTCTGTGCTACTCTGACTTAATTAGGACAGATATAGTTATTTTAGAAGTTTAAAATGTTGTCCTAAGGTCTTTAAGCACAGTTTCCAGAATATAATATTTATTCCATTCTTGGACTGATGAGTTAGTTACATAGTATCAAAAATCATTTAGCATGACTGAAACGTAATCTACATTTCTGTCCAAAATACAGATTCTGTGTACATCATTTACTTTCCACTTGGCAATCATTTGGCCAGATTGGTTTTATGCACTGGGCAGACCCATCCTGGTTTCCCTGGGTAATGCCCACAGGGCAAAAGTATGTTGTAATCCAGTTTATAACCTAAAATGAAACATCAAGCAGTGTGTGTGCACGTCTTAGGATTCTAGGTGCTTGTACCAAAAACACTGCTCCTCTGATTCCCTCAGCGGAACTCTGTCAGAGAGAATAAGGTATGTTTCGTTTTAGCTCCAACATTCAGCAGGTCAGAAGCGGGAGGTATCTGCACAGCAGGACTCACAGTTTTAAAAAGACCAGAGATTTCAGGCACATTTCGGGAGGGGTGGTTTTTATGTTTGGTTGGGGGGTTTTTGTTTTCTTCTTAAACTGTCTAGAGAACCCCCATTACAAAGAACAAGCAATATATTTCATTCCCACAACAAGGAGATCCAAAGCCTTTTGTTTCTGCCACTAGAACAAAGACACACTTAAAACAAAAATCAAGAGAGAAAATTCAGGAGTGGCACTCCCAGAGCCGAGGTGGAAGACTCTCAGACAGATATAACTTTGCTGCTCGCTTTTCCTTGCTCGTTTCAAGCATCAAATTTACGTAAACTAAAACAGAATGAGAAGTATTATTTAAATTACTATTTCCATGTATGGTCAGTAGTAAGGACTACATACCCCTAGAATAAAAAGCAAACCTGTAACATACCTCATGGCCAAAGGAGACTGATGGGGTCACAGCTGCAGCCACTCTCACAGGGATCTACACCTCCAAATGAGAGATGGCTTCAAAGTGCAGTTCTCTTATAATTAACTCTGAGAAGCTGCCTGCTGACAGTGAGCTGATATTCTGCAAATAATTCTGCTTCTTCAACAACTAAAAAAAAAAGTGGTACCGTGGCAAGGAAGATGAGACAAAAGTCACAGCATTTCCCTTCAGATTTTTGTTCTTACACGTTGAATGTTTGTATGTGGGTCCCTTCTCCCTAGTGAGGAGGAAATAGATTTGTAGCTCAGTGAGCAGTCTTGCACTTTACCCCCACAGCAGTTACTACCTGTATGTGAATGTCTTTTGAGTTGTGATATGGAGTGGGGGTTGTTACGTGCTTGGTTTTGGTTTGGGTTTTTGTTTTGTTTTGTTCTAAAAAAAGAACAGGCTACTCTCCCTCAGAGATTTGCTGCACTCATCATTGCTGCTGACTTACCTGCATCACTGCTGACTAGTGAAGTAAGTTCTGGAGGAGAAAATTCATAGCATATGCCATCTTCATAGTGCCATGGAAGAGGGATCAAGCCCCTGTTATTGCCCCCAGTAAATGTAATGTTTTTTGAATAATTTATTCTTTTCTCTGTTCCAAACACAACCTGAATTCATATTCTTAGGGAGGTCATAAATAGTAAATACAAAAAAACCCCACAGCTAATTTCCAGATCAGTATAGGTATATATTGGTATATCCTTCCTTAATGTCTGCACTAAAGTCTCTACTATAAATCAACTGAAGGAAAACTAGTCTGTCTAACTCAGTCTGCTGTACAAAAGACATTTTAAGGTCAGCAGAAAATAAAATTATTGGGTTAGCCCAAACTAATGGCCAGCTAATACAGTTCTGGCAATTAAGACTGACAGGAAAATAAGAGGTGGGAGAAACCAGAAGTCAATTACCCAAAGCTGACATGCTGGGAATGAGGGCTACTTTGGGAACACAAATATAGGAGAGGATGTGCCATCACCCAGCTCCATGTCCTTAATTTGACCCTGGCACCAGGAAAGCAAGTGGAGTGAAACAATCAAGCTCTGTCACTGTGGGACCATGCCCACACCAGGAATCAAGAGGCCTCAGTCATCCTCATGAGACAGAAGTGGTGGAGGTGCCTTTATGTTTTCCCACTGTGGCTGTGCACCCATACAGACCCAGCAGCTCCTGCAGAGCAAGTGCAGCTTCCAGCCCTGACTCTGGATTCTCCAGTAGTCCAGGCTGTAGCTCACATGGGCTGGGAAGAGCCACAGCTTCCTCCCACTGTGGGCTTGTAGCTAGAGGGCATGTCTGCCCCAAAAGAAGCTCTTCTAGAGCCTGGTTCCTCCCACCCAGCCACAGCCTGGAGCTATGATCACTCCCCCATCTTGTGATCCAGTGGAGCAGAAGCTTGTGACCCAACACATGGCTTGTCATAGCCTGGGAGGCAAAAAACTTGAAAAGGTTTGCCTGGGATGTAAAGCTGAGCTGCTGAAGACCTATCCAGCCCCACCCCCAGCACCCATCCTCCTATGCCTTTGCCACCTTATTCTATTTCCTTCTGCCTTCTGCTTACACTCAGTTTAGCTTGCCAACATTGCAGCGTTCGTAGCGTAACTGCAGCCAGGCTGGGCCACCCTGCTCAGCCAGCCCAAGCTTGGCTGATGTGACTGCACTCCCTGCCTGTCTCCAGCACTGATGTTGCAAGTTAAGCAGCACCAACACAAACTGCTTTTCTTCCCCTAAGAGAAAGTGTTATTCTTTCTTCTTTTGGGTATTTGCCATTGAGGTGGCAGGACCGGGCACCACAGTCACCAGAAACAAGCTCTCTATTCTGGCATTTCTTCTGCATGGCAATAGGCTTATCTTCCGTTCCACCATTAGATGTTGATGTAATGAATTATATTTCTTTTCAAAGCTCTTAACAGCTAAAGGCTCAGGAATAACAGGGATAGAAGCCACTGATATAAATGAAAGCCTTGCTTAATAGTTTTACATGTTTAATATTTATTTGCTTTTTCTTCCTTTCCTCAGTCTGTAATCAAAGTTTATAACAGGGTAATGAACACCTGAAATACATGGGTGGGCCTCTTTAAGACATCAACATACTAATGCTTTATATTCCAATTTGTGGAGAAGGCTTAGGGCTGGCATCTAATACTTCCTTCTCTCTCCCTATCCCCACAACTTCTCCCTGCAGTACCACTTCTCCACCACACTTTGGCGGTGCAATAGTTCTGCTTCCACCCCGACAGACCTCATCTCACAGATGTCCTGTTCTTGGATGGAGAGGAGACGGGCTGGTGGCTGCCCTGCACACACCAAGGGACAAGATTGGCAGGTTACAGTTTGTGTGATCACACAGTCATCACTCAACTGAGATATGATACCTACTTTGTCTGTCTGAGCTTTTTCAGGACCTTATTTTGGGTCATGGCCCTGCACAATAAATTCCAACTCATTTGAAGCACACTGGATTTACTGTACCTGCAAGGACAATTTGAGTGCTTGCAGTGGAAGTCCATGAATCCCCAACCAAATGGCCAACATTCCCACAAATGAGATTTCCAAGAGAAGGAGTAGGAAATGAGGAGGAAAGGGCATATCGAGGGAAATGACAGAATTAAACTGTCACATATCAGGTTAAATTGACAGCCTCAGAGCTGTCATTTAGGGCCCTTTCCATGTTTAATAAAATGTCATATTCTCAGGTGAGCTATTAAAAAAATCCACAGTGAGGTATGTCCAAGTAATTATTTCAGGAGCTAGATGTTGTGCAGGCCTAAGTAAAAGGATTTTAAATTGTGCACTTGCCATCCAAAGCAGCGAGTCAGAACATCAATAGTGAAAAACCCCTACCCTGATGAAGCACCTAGTGCTCTTAACACCACCCTTAAAATGGTACATTTTTGACCGTCTAGGCCTGCCTATTTTGTTAACGCTGACAGATCTCTGTTCAGCCTTTATAGGTTCACAGGCTCAAACAAAGCCAACCTGAACTGACAAATAATTAAAACTGCGCATCAATTCACTGCTGCTTCCATAAACATCTGCTCTGAAATGCTACTTGAAATAAAAGTGCTCCACGGAGATTCCATACTATCAACCCCTCCAGGCACATGGTAACAGGCAGCACAGACAAAAAGCAGGAGGTTGAACAGCAAGCTATTTGGAAAGAGAACCCTGGCCTTTTCTACGTACTGCTGGATATAAGATACATCAGAAAATGCTCTACGTGTTTTCTTCAGTGTTGCTGAGCAATGGCAAGAGAGGTAAAAGCAAGCAGCAAATGCTCAGTACTTTCGGTACTGAGCTGTGTCGTAAAGGTCGACCTGCTTCAGAGATCATCCCCTCCACTTGCTCCTGAGACACTCTTCTAGATCTGCCCCATGCTGCATTTCCTCTTGATCTTACAGTTCTGCAACTAACCCTTTAGGAGAGGTGATACACATCAGCTACTGGAGCTTAGTCATATATTCTCTGTTGACCACTGCAAAGTAAAGTCCCTTTGCTTCTGTTTCCATTTACTTCAGCAGGATTTTGTTGAACTAGCACCAAGTTCAAATCAGCAAGTGAGAAGGCAGCACTCAGCAATCACCATACGCATGTAACTACTTCACAAAGTTAACTTAGAGACTGCCAGCCCTTTAGAAGTTTTTTTTTGCAACTTTCAATATCCCACTTCCCAGCAGATACAGCATATGGAAAATAAACTGGGAGAAAAAAAAATAGGTGTTTCACAGCAAGAAACAGCAGACGGAATCTAAGTGTTAAAAAAGCAAACAATGCAGACAGAAAGCCAAGGAATTTACATTGTCTTAGTGCACAGCACGCAGCAGGTAGGGTGCCTAAGCAGGTATGGTTTCTGTTAAAAACACTTCTTGGGAGAGGGACTAAGAAGGAGGGGGAGGAAGAGCCCCTCTCCAGCCAGTGAGCAGGCTGAATTTGGGCTCACATCCTCTGCAGCACTTCTATTGTTTAAAAGACAAAATACTGGTTACTGCACCTCCATATTTACCTTAGCTTTTGTACAGTACCCACCTCATTTTCTTGCCCAGAGCCCAGCTGCGATGTTACCTTCTATGTCTGCTAAGTCATCTTCTGTTCTGAAATGTCTTTCAAAAACAGCAATATGTGTAAACTTACATATCGTCCTTGGGTTCAGAGAAAACCTTGCTCAAGCGTTAAGTGCCAGGCAGCAGTTTACCCAGGCAGGCTCTTTATGTTGGCAAAAACTCAACACTGAACTTTCACAGCAAGTAAGCAAACACATCGCTGCATACAGCAGGTAGTCTGGCAGCACTAGCAATAGTGAGAAACAATGTCAGAACAACCTTGGCAAAAGGAGCTCTGTGAGTTTTAACAATGCTTGTAGGCACAAGAGCTGAACTGACCAAACAATACTAACAAAAAGCCATCTACAGCTCCCGTGGGGAGCTCCAAGTGCACAGAGCTTGAGCGTGCTGGCTGCAACACTGTGTCCTCCTCCTTCACGCTCACAATATCACTACATCTGACTTAGCAGTAGGCAGCTCCAGCAGTTCAAAACTTGGAAACACCCAATGGCTGAACTTCACCCAGTAAACACGTCTTTCCAGTCCTCAGCAAGGACACTCCTTTGCTGACTGTGTGCCAAGTGCTCCTATTTAAAGAACTGTTGTTATGGGAAAAAGCTGAAACCTTTCTACAGCAGAAACGAAGTTCTCCCCGCATCTTGTGTCTTATCTGCAGAAAAGCATCAATTCCCAACATGTGTTTCCACAGTGGAGTTTCACTACAGCCCCAGTAAGATGCAGATATCTGACTGCAAAGCTCACCAGAGCCTTCAGTGGGCTCGATCTCCAGACAGTACTAGTGGCCCTTTCTCAGTGCCTACCAAGCACCTACTCTGGCTCAGCCCAGGCTTTCCTCAAGTCTTTTCCTTGAGGTACAAGGTTTTACATCTGACACAAGCTGCAAAGAGCAGCAGTAGTAAAAGGTGTCCACCTTTATCCTTCATCTCCAAAAATAACTCCTCTAAGCTTTCTCTCAGACATCTCTTCCAGGTGCTAATCATGCAGGGCAGGTTCAGGCTAGATGTCCAAGGGTCCTACAGAGGCATTACCAGGCTGCTCTTAGGCAAATGCCCAGCACTGACATAGGACAGACTTCTGCAACAATTACATTCTCAGAGACCCTCATACATATTTTTCTGCATGAATACTAGTCTTTTTAACGAACATCACAACTTAAAAAGCAACAGCTAATGAGACGAGGAAAGTAGAACCACTAATATGACACAGTTTTAAGACTCTCCCAAGCCGAACTAGGATACACAGTACATTAATTTCTATATGAAAATACGTTTATAGGAAAACCAGTACCTTTTGAAGGACATGAAAAGCAAATTAGGAGACAGTCTAGAACACAATAACCATGTAAATGTAGCAGTATCTTAAAACAAAAAGCTCTTTGAAAAAATACTGGCATCGGAACAGCTAAAACCAATATTGTCTTAAATCAGCCACATTATCACCTGAATTGTGATAGCACTTGAAAGTCTCTCCCACATACCAGAATCCCACTGTGACAAGTACCAGCAACACAGATCCTGTGCAAGCATAGATAGCCCATGACTTAATGCCTCACATAATTCAACTATTGCCATGTATATGTGACACTAAGTACCTTTCTACACTATGAAATAATTTTTCATAGCCAGCCATTAATTTGAACAAGGGCTATTTTTGCAAAGAAGGAGGTGCAAGATAGTAGCTTATATAGTCTGAATCTTTTGCAGTCAGAGAACAGGAACAGATCTTAGCATCCTCTTCCCTTTGCAAACTCTATGAGCAGGTATAAGAACTGCCTGACACTTTAGTAGTCCTCGCAATGACTGTTTGAGATGTACTATGCTCTTATTGATACAGCTCATATGTAGGAAATGACAAAACACGTTAAAGTTATAAGTAACGAGCTCTGGCACTGCTGTTAAAAACAACTGAGAAATTCTAGTGGAAAACCAGTCTCAAACAGGCCATACAAACTCTGCACTATCTCAGGTACTGAACTTCTCTCACTCAGATACCACAGTGAGGGGCTGTCAGGATATATTTCAAGTAATTTAAATGCTTTTGGAAGCCTGATGAAACAGCAATCACTAGGCTTTTGGTAGGTGGAGCATGCTGTACTCTGAGTTAAGTTTTATTAACAATTTATTTTTTATTCACAATTTATATCTATTGCTTTTTACTCTTCCTTTTTATTGACCACAGATGAGAACCCTCTTTGAAGGCTACCAATAATGTGTTGGATACTCCTTCATCCTGTGAGCCATGGGCATTGCCCCAGGATGCTACAGTTGTAATATTTTACAGGCTCTCCAGGAGAGAAAGACAAATTCACAGTGGATAAATTGATTAAAGATTTTAAAATACAAAGAAACCACCTCCACCAGAAGCAGAAGTGGAAGCACAAATCATTGAAGATGCAAGAGCATTCTGGAAGAGTACCATGATATGTCTGATCTATTCTTATGTCTTTCTGTAGGCATCCACTGTTACCCACCATCCAAATTATAAGGCTAGGCTAGATTTGCTTTTCATTTGACCCAGATAAACTTTCAAAATACTCAGCGTAAACATCACAGGAGCTAAGTAGCCACTCCCTTTGGGCATAGTTAATGGACAATAATGGCTCCACAGGGCTGTTTTTATCACTTTGCAGAGCCCTGCCATTTAGAGATGTCAGGTGAAATTAATCCATCAGACATCTGCCTTAATACGCTACTGGCACGTGAACACCACTCAGGGCCACAGAGTACCTTTAGCATGTACACCCATTTCTAGGGCATACAAACACGACACACAACAATGGAAACTGACTAGTCAGCACCCCAAGCAGAGAACCCTTTCATAGGGAATACAACACTAACCTAGCATTTCTCCCCGCTTCCTCCTACCTTTTCAAATTTACTTTATCATTAAGGGGAAAAAAAAAAAAAAAAAGAGATTTCTAGTGATATATTCTTAAGAGTGATGTTTATCTTGTTTCTCTCCAGAGGTACGCTGTATTACGTTAAATGCAATGCCATAGAGCTTGGGGAAATCATGCCTTGATTGCTATCCTGGTTCTCCTGATTTAAAAGTTAAAACATGGTAAAAAAAAAAAAAGAGAATGATGAAGGTAAGGGATGAGGGGCTTCTCTGCCTACACAGAACATGTAGTAAAGTTCTTATAAAAGAGTTCTGTGTTATATACTGCCTCCTGTTTCCTGTGTAATAAAGGATTGCACTTATCTCCACTGGGAGATTTTAAGTAAAGGATGACAGTTGTGAATGAATGGAAAAATTATTCATCTTTAATTAGCAATGAAGTATCTCAGAACATATCCATATTTCACAATCAAAATTTATTTCCAGCTATTTTAGATGCCTGACTGCAAGGCAAAAAAATTACCACTACACATTTGATACACAGGATGAAATCTTCATGGTGCAACACTTAATTTTATCTCTTTATTATAAAATGTTTTCTGAACTGAGATGCAGAAGGATCAGTTGTTCCCAAGACTACACAGAACAGACTAGAAATATTAAATAAATAGAAGAGCCTGTTCTTTGCAGAGGGTCCAGCAAGCCTTTCAAGCATGTTGGGAAGACCACACACTAACCCATATGATAGTATTGTCTCAGAGTAACACTCAGGACAAAAAAAAAAATCAGATGGTAAGAAATTAGGCCATGGATCTGATTTTTGGGCCCTACATTTCCTGATCCCAGCACAGTGCAATTACTTGAGCTCTAAATATCAAATAAAATCTGCTTTCAAGACAACAACAAAAAACTCCCAAACACCCGCAGAAGCTTATCTTGGGGGAGTTAATCCCTGAAGGTTTACATTAACACGTCCACCAATATAGGGATTACAGGAGAGAAAGTTCAAAGGAGTATTTAATGAATAGTGTTTCCTGACTGGAAAAAAAGGAAAAAAAAAAACAAAACCCAGTGCAAATGCAGACAAACCATGGTAGTTTTTCCTCTTGAAAAAAATGTACGTATGCTCTAAAAGGCTTGCTCCTCAGTCTTGAGTTTTCATTCCTGGAGGTAATTTTAGTTCCCGAGGAACTTGTAAGCAGCCTAATTTACAGTATTTACAACATATAGCTGTTTTCAGAAGAACCAGGGTGGCCTTGAAGATACCTGATATTACTGAACCTGGTGGCATCTGCTCTTCTGGAAGTCGTGTTTCTCACAGAGCATGCAAGATCTCCAATAATACAGATCATGGGCCAAATATGGCTGGGGCTAAATATGGTACTCATACTAAGTCTCTCCAAGGACTACTGTAGAGATTAATGCATTCAGAGAAACACAAATACATGTATGTTGTTCTTGTTGTTCAAGAGCATTTCTAAGTTCAGCAAAATCTTTTACATCCAATCTTTTTTTGTTGTTGCTGTTCTGAAGTAGTTGTGTGAAGTGCCTTTGCTCAAGATTCCATTGCAGCTTTGGAGGGTCTTTTGTTCTGCACAAGGTGCGGAAGCATCTTTGCACATTTGCATTTTCATATTAGTCAGATTTAAGTAGCTTAGAATAATCCAGGCTCTTTCCTTGCTATAACAGCTCCTGAGTGCTTCACAAACACACTGGTAGATCCTACACAACTTCAAGCTGACAAATAACAAAGTTCTACTAAACTTTGACGTAGAAAGAGGTAGGTACACTATAAATCTTTGCAGAGACTTGCACTTTTTCCTTAAGCCATCACTCCACACATGACAATTCTTCAAATGACAGATTCAATTAAGGGACATCCTTGAACCTAGCATTCAACACCCATTAAAAAAAAACCCAAAATATAACAGAAGAAGAGGCAACTGTCACTCTATGTTTCCACAATTCAAAGAAAAAAATCAAGAACTGAAGCTCATGGTAGCACAGAACAAAGAGCTTTATATGACAAAAGAACAGAAAGTCACCCAGAAATAAACTGATCATAAACATGTTTAGGCAGACTAGTAACGCTAAGACAAATAAATCCATACTGGATTAGGAGGAGGGAGATTGCTGAACGTTCATCTCATGCATTTAAAACCTGATCAGAAGTAATCGCATCTACTCCAGTCTTTCACAGAGGGTGTCTACTCTATCATAAGGGTTGAAGATCAGTATTCACCTAATTAATTGCTCCTAAAACGTATCCAACACTACAAATATTCAGAAGGTCTTGAAGTGAGAGAGAAAGAATAATACTTTTACACATGAACAAAACTGCTGACCATAAAAAGCAGAGCTCTCTAGAGCTCTTCCATGGGTATACATGATTACAGCACATTTTTAAGTCATTTGTCTTCTACTGGCAGGGCATATTCTTAAAGTTATTACAGCTTAGACTTAATATCTAGCAGTAAAACACCATAACCGTTTAGGCAGCAGTTTGTTTGTAAACTGTTGAAGCAGTCCAGCTATACAGGATATATTTTGATGCTTGTGTTAACAGGATCAACATGTAACATAAGAAGTGCTAGAATACAGGCTGTTAACATTTTTTACATGTCTATTATTAGTCTCATTCTTAATTTAGCTATGCTTCTTTTAACCCTACGGCAACTAACTAGTAGTAAGATGGATGGAGCCCGCCAACATCTACCTGCCACACTATCTGTTCAACAACTCAAGAAGTGTACTCCAATTGCTATTTCAAATCTTCCTTCTGAACGGAATTGGCTTTTGAGTTATTGTCCAGGAGTCCAGCTGGCAAGTGGGAAGGCTGCCTGGTTTCCCACAGACTTCTTAGCTGACTAGATCCCTGGCTGTCCCTACAGAGTACGTTAAAGTGACATGTTACGTCATTTATTTCCCTTTATGCTATTCCAGTTACAAACTGCTATTCCTGTGATCAAACTAAATTACTGACTTCCAGCTAAATTCATCTCTCAAAATAAGCAATGTCCAATCCAAATACAGACAACCACCCCAATTATCAGAAGCAATGACATCCAATGCCAAGCTATGTCTACAGATTCTGTGACAGAAAGTGTCTAGAGAGACTGTGGTAGAAAACAAAGGCAAATGCCTTTACTGTTACAATTTATACAACAAATATTTAGTTATTTAAACCACAGAAATAAAACCTGGTCTTTATAGTAAGAAAATAATACAGAAAGTTTGAAATGAAATGCCATTTTCATCTCTCCAAAAGTCAACCTGAGTTTTGTTCAGCAGGAGGTGGACTTTATTCCAGTTGATCAAAAATAAAGAGGAAGAGAAATAAGTCTTGCACAATTTCTCACAAAACAGGAATTCTTCCAAACTGCATTTGCTAAGTGTTTGCAACCACGCAGCTCCTTCCATTACAGGCACATGTAAGCATAAACCTTACAGCACACCAAGGGACTGCCTCCAATCCATTCACGTCGCATAACAAATAGAAGAGCAGACCCAATTCTAACAGAAGCAGCAAATGTGTCTTAATATATCAAAAATGGAGGTCTGGAGAGTTCAAGTTTATTTATGTGAACACTAAACCTTGGTTCTTTTTCCTTCAGTATTTTAGAAACTTACAAACAATTATTTCCTTTCCAACATTTATTGTTTTCAGTAAATTTTGATTTTTTTTTTCAGAGTCGTTTTTTTAATAACTGCTGTCATGCATTTCACATGGTTAACTCCCCCCACCCACGCCCCTTCTTTTTTAACCCACAAACATCAGCAATCATAACAACAACCTGCAGTCTCTGGAAATAGCGTATCTAATTTTGGTTGAAGGTGTCAGCCAAGTGTAGGATCTACAACAGTGTATTTCAATCTGACAGTCACTGGTCTTCTTCAACGTGGTCCCTGAAAGCTGACGAAAAAAAATCAAGTTCATATATATTATCCTGCAAAATATGGATGGGCAAAATTCCAGGAGAAAATTTTTAGTGCTTGAAAAGTAATAATAATAAAAAAAGGTGGAACATTGTCTTCGAGTTTTCAGTGCAGTAGTAGACTCTTTGGAATTAATGGCTCTTTATAATACAGAATATAGCACTGTCCTTAAAACAACTATTTAAATCTGAAGATGTATTCCCTTCTACAATGCAATACAGTAATATATATGTTTGCTGCTGTGTATAAACAAATAGTTCAAACTAGCTACGCTTGTATCCTCAGGCACATTTAATTTTGATGAGACAATATGCTTTCCAACCGATCAAATCCAATTGTTTTATGTTTGGCTCAAGTATTTTTCTTAAACTACTGTACACTGTGCCTTTATTTTTGTATAAATAGTTCACATGTCTAGACACAATATTACATGTTTCTGCAAAACTGAGTATGTTTAATACATTATGCAGATTATTAAATTTCAACTTCACTATAGCAATGCACAACACTTTGTTCCCTGCATTAGTACACCCAAAGCCTTTTCAGTTCATTTAATTCCTAAGTTTTCCTCAAAGGTATCAGCAGCATCACCGTGTTTATATAAGCTGTCCAAATCCTAGTTTTGTTATGAATTAATGAAGTTCCATTACCAGGCAAAGACAGGCCCAGCATGTTTTTACGATGGCTTCAAGCACCAATTATCTGGGATTTTCCAGTAAACAACCTGACCTTCAAGTTAAAACAGGGATTCTAGATAGAATATTATCATGGGCTGGGGAAATTCCCCAGCAGTATTGTCATCTTTGTCCATGTAAGATCTTATTTTCTAAACACTGTGCATGCTGCTGGACATAGCAGAATTCAGACAGCACTCACATGTGCTGTCAGGCCATGGACACTCCTTGTCTCAAACCTAGCCTCAAAGTCAAGATTTCACTGAACTCATATATTCTGGTTAGTACATGGAAAATAGCTTCTGTGAAGAAAAGGAACATTTAAGACCCCCCAAAAGTCATTAAAAACATATATATACTTGTAATTTTTGTTCTGTATTTGGCATGATACATTTACTTTGTCCCTTTACAAATTACACAAAGAAACCAAAAGATTTTTCCCAGTTGGCTGAAATAAATGGTGCCATGATTTTAATTCTTCCCTCTTCCCAGAAACCCTATAATCAAATCTAGAATTGTCATAAAACCCACTTCATGCTTCCTTCTGTCCCTCAAGCAGCACGCGTTTAGCCTTCTTTCTGAGGAAAGCCATGACATATTAAAGGTGTATCAAAGCCATTTCTCATGAAAAAGGATGAATCTCGAGGACTGAAATGAGCCCTTAATGAAGAAGAACCCCAGCTGTTCTTTATAGCCAAACTGTGGGTACTGCAGGTCCAGATCAGACCACAGAGTTTCTCCACAACGCAAGTTTGTCAAATGTTTTGCTGAGAAGATTGAGGAAACCTTTGGTTTATGGTAAGCAGTTTGGGATGAAGGCCAAAGCTTAGAACCAGCACAGAAGCCTTATTTCATTTTGTCAGCAGCCAACAGAATTATTCCCTCTGAAAAAACTCTCAGGAAACAGGGACTAACCTCCTCTTCCTGCTGTCTTTGTTTTCTAACAGGACAGTGCAGTCCCAAGACCAGGTACCAGCTTCCTGGTACCTCGTCTCTATACCCACTTCAGGCTTTAGATATCACGGGTCCATCTTCCAGAAAATTAAGGGACTAGCTTTAAAAGAAACCCGTTTATACAGATTTTAACAAACCAATCCTTTTAACATGCTTTTCAAGCCCTATGGTTTATATTACAAAGTTTATTCCAAATATTCACAGTCTAGGAGCTCTCATTAATATTGCTAGTCAATTTAATTTCAGTTCTCATACAAGCAGCAATGTGGAATTTTAAGGAAAAAAATTCTGATTATTAAATCACAATAGCTAGCCACAGAATTGTTATTCAGGTAATAAAACCATTGCCCTTAATTACAAAAAATTCAAGGCTGGAATAGAAAGCAACTTTTCTTATGCCACATCCTCATCTAAGAAATATTTATTTAGTCATTGTATTTTAACCACAATTTTCTTATTTGTCCCCATATAATTATTTATGTAATTGTTTTGGCCTAATAAATGTTTGAGTTCAGGGCGATTTTTGTCTTACTCTTGGTATATAACCTGGTACATTATCATTATAATCCCTTGTTTTTACTTATATTTATCAATCTGCCTGTCAGTCTGCCTAGGCTGCCTTTTGAAAATAGTAAAATAAACTAAAAGTGGGCAGATCAACCAGTGTAAGTAACCTATAGAGAGCTACACACCAAAAGCACAAGAGAATACGGCAACGTTAATCCCAACCGCCAACCTCAAAAAACTGAACTCCTGTGAAAAGTAACACTCTCCTAATTAGACCTTGGCATTGTCTTCTCAGATTTACAGAGTCATTGTTTTGCTTTGAATAAACATCACTATTTCTTTCCTGGTTCTGTGTCAATTATTTCTTTTAAATATTAAAGAGCAGGAAACATTTGTTTTCCCTTGTCGCATCCAGTCCTGTTTACACAGCATCACACAATCCCCTTTGATACGCCTGCACTTACAGCAAGCCTGACACACACAGTTCAATCAAAACATTTGCTATTGTCTTTTGCCAACTACAAACAAATTTCTGCATAAACGCTGAAAGGGTTTAAAGGTTTCAACAGCCATCTCAAGTTGAGCTAGCACGGTTGTCAAAGAAAGGGGATGTCAAACCGCTCAGCTTCCCCGATACCGCCCTGACTTAAAGAAGAGAAAGAAAGACAAAGCGATTCACTCGTTCACACAGCAGAGCTCTGGGCAAGAGCTCGCCCGCTGTGAAGCCACTGCTCCCACAAAATACTTGAAAGCGGAACAAGCACACGGACAGTTAGAGACGACTGTGAAAGGGTAACTTACATTATTTAGAAAGACAGTGGGAAACTGCTGCAGTTTCTTCGTTATTTTACACTGCTGTTGGCAGAGCGGACAACCAAAAAAGTTCACCTACAGAAATCTCTCCTTTTAATTCTCTCTCTCCCAGTTCATTTACTCTGGAGTCTCTCAGCCTGAAAAGATCCAACAGGCAAAAGTTTATCCCCTTGTATTTCCGAATGATATGGCCGACTTTCCTTGGACACATACCAATGATGCAGTAAAAATAGACAAAAGAGGGGGAAGGGAAGAAGCAATCTAGCCTGAGCCTGAATCTTCTTAACTCGGGTGTTTTCTGTAAAAGCTGCTCGTATGTCGGAAGCTCCCATCCCTATACTAACTTGCAGAGTACGAAGTCATCCATCTGGTTTGCATAAACTGCAAATTACAGGCAAACCAGGGAATATATACAGTCCAGTTCTAGCAGAACTCCCCAAGCATCAGCCTTACAAGTAAGATGAGTACAAAAGCTTTGAAAATAAACAGCCAACCCAATAATGGGATGGTCTCCCACCTGCGGATGACTGACTGCTTCCCCAGGCAGCACCCAGCAGCCAAGTGCACCACCTACCACTCGGGAAGGTGGCAGCTGGGTCACCCCCCCATGGAAACAAACCAACCCAGCAGGAACCACGTCTCTGGAAGAGGCGGGGGGTGGGGAGGGGGAATCCAGCGCGTTACTTGAAACAGTTCAACAGCTTAGCAAGTCATTTAGAACAACCTGGTTTTTATAAACAGGGTAGTGAATGCTGATCCACTCACATTCTCTAAATGCTTCCAGGTGGGAAGCAGATCTATTGTGTTGGGAGGTTTTGTCCTGGTTTGGTGGGGTTTTTTTCTCTAATAAGGCAACTCTCAGAGCCAGCAGACAGTTGCTTGATAGAGAACCTCTGGGGTGATCTGATCCATTAATTAAAAGAATGAACATTTTACCAATAGTATCACAAGCAAAATTTTGAAAAGCATTCCATGAAAGTCCATGACTTGAAGCTCCTAAGTAATTTTCAGTCCCTATTTTCAGCTACTTAAAGGTCTACTGACCTGATTAAATTCAGGTACCAGAGGCTCGAGCAGTCACCTAAATTTCTGGATAGCTCAAGGCTTTTGAGTCAGTACTGAAGAACATTGTTTTCCCAATAAAAAACTGGGAAACCAGTTTTATGGTGGATTAAAAAAAAAAGTCATTGCTTAAAACTAAAGTTGTTGTTATCCACATGTTCTTTTACTTTAAAACATCAAGTTTTATTCAGTCTTTAGCTTTGCAGAGGACTTTTGCAAGCTTTCCTACCGGTAACAATCTTAGTCTATTTGAACAGTAAGAATCTCTAAATGAAGCAGCTTTTACTAAAGCATCATTGTAAATACTCTGCCTAAAAGCCCTGAGCCTTGTTATTGGCTCAGCTTTTCATCTTTTCACAATTAGGATAGTGCTGATTGTTTACTTATCTTGTACCTGGACCCAGGATTGACATGACTTTTTGTCTGTGTTGTCAAAATTCCCTCCAGCAGTTGTATAACCCATTGAATAATTTCAGTCACATCTGGTAGAATGCTAGAAATCTCAAAGGTATTATATTTCTCCAGGTTTTGTCAAAACAGGCAGCCCTCAGGTGAGTGAAATGTAATACAGTGATCTAATGTAAATGGCTACACATAAGCTCAGTTTTATTATTAGACACCAGAGCACCTCACACAAAACAAGAGCTACATTAGAACAGTTTTCATGCGCCCTACTGCTCAGCTGCTACCACAATTGTGCGTCTTTGACCTGCATTCTATCATTTCTCCTGTCTTTTCTGTTCTCTCATCAAGGTAGTAAGCAGTGAAACACTTGAACTGCACAGATGTCAGCTGAAGTAAATATTTTTTGAAACAGCAGTAAACTGTTTGTTACCAGTTGAGTTATTCTTCTATCACTTAGTAAGCAAGATACTTGTTCACCCCTCTTGTTAGTAATTAAGTAAACAAGAGGGGTGAACTGACTACATCTTGTTTTTATCAGGACTGATACTTTCCATTAATCAAAGGACTTGATCCTGGTAGGGCTGACTTCCAGGTTTGGGGCCAGAAATTATTTCATGGGGTACAGCAAAGTAGCCCTTGTGTAGTTTTCTGGACATGTAGGCTCTCGTCTCCACAGTACTATCACAGTACAGGACAAGTTGAATTATCTTTATCTTTGTAATAAGAACTCTTTTTTTTGGTGAGGCATGGTGTTAAAAGTGAAGAGTAGGAGGAAATAACCACTTTCATTTTGCAATGTTCATGCCAACTGAATGTTCCCCACCTCCCCCCCCACCCCCCCACCCCCGCCAAGGAGCAAATGCATTAATTTACACTGATTTCTCCGTACTCTTCAACATATCTGTTCTGTCAAAAAAAACAGTCTATTTACATCAAAGGCTGCTTTCACAAATAACAACTCTGTAAGAAAACTTGAAGAAAATTCAAGATTCAAAAATAGAAGACTGATTTTAAATGACTTTTCATTTTCCAGAATCTGGGGATCACTCATTCACCACCTTTTTCTCCCTTCTCTGTTCTTCCTCTCCTTTTTCCATATAATCCAGGTGGGATACCAGCATCCTACTGTCTATAGATAGCTTCTGCCTCCAGGCAGCTAATTGTGTCCTCTCACTGTTGCATAGTTATTGCTAAGGCATCATTTGATGCCCGCTTTCTCACACTCCATCTCCATGAACTTTGAGGCAGTCAAGCACCATGTTCCTGTCTAGAAGAGGGATGTTAGTTTTCTGGAGAAATTAAGATAGAAGATACTCATCAGTTTGATGCCAGAGAAAATTGACCGTAGAAAACTTCACACAGGAAAAGCTACAACAAAGAACAGATCAGATAGGGAAAACAATGTGCTAGGAGCAATTTGCCTTCTCAGAACAATGGCAGCTTCCATTTAGGATGTTTTCAAATGCCAGCTACAAAACAACCCTGGTATTTTCCATGTAAGTAAAAACAACCCTGATTTTTCACCAAAATCAACCACATTAATGATGTTAGGACAAGAGTGGAGAAGGATGCAGCTTAGATATTGATTATACTGATTATAAGCAGCTTTGTACATAGATTTTTGAAATGTTTTTGTGAACCTCATCACATGTTCATTAAAGCAAGGAAAAAATGCCCCTCCTCAGTCAGTGACAGACAGGTTGTGATGCACAGCAGGTGGCAGAATATGCATCTCTCTCGGCCTGGATTCTGCTCCCATCTAGTCCAATGTGGTTGTATTGGGCTTGCTGAATTGCAAAAGTATAGATGAAAGCAACCTGTTCTTCTGCAGTTTAAATACTCAGAAAGTGACAGGTGAAAGGTCTGAGTCTGGTGGAGGAGGCACCTTGCCATTTAATTTGAGTCTATTAAATCGCTTGAATGATACAAGCTCAGGATGGCAGATTAACAATCCAGGGATGCACCACAGCTATGTGTTCACCTTTCATTTTACTACTAGGCTACTTGGTGTAGAATTTAAATTACATTTATGCAAATTTCTAGTTGGTCATAGGTTAAGTCCTAGATGAATCTTCTGATGCAAACAAGCTGGCAGGCTTTGCACAGAATGAAAAACCACAAGTCTGATAAACTGAGACAAATCTACCCTTGGAGAAGTTCAAGGCAAAGCTTCAGTTCACTTACTGTTGGTGAAATAAATAATGTAGTTTTTGGCACTCACAATAACCGATTTTTTAAAGATGAATTATCTGTGAAATTATAAATCATTTTACCACCAGCATTTTAAAGCCAGCATATGGAATCTCTTGGGTCTCGGTTCAGATGCTAAGCTTATATTCAGTTGATCTGGCCTCTCTTACTACGTATTTTATTTTAGTACTTCAGCTTGGTGACTTGATTTTGGAAAAAGCCTATCCCTCTCCAGAAAGGCACATAATTCTCAGCTGATCTTCCAAAAAGATAATTTAGTGAGCTAATCCTTTGCAGCCTGCTCCTACTATTAGATAAGGATTGGGATGTTTCAGTGCTTTTGGTATTTTGCTTTATAATGTACGTATTTTTCCTCAGAATCATAGAATACTGTGTTGGAAGTGACCTCAAGGATCATCTGGCCAAATGTTTAAACGTATCACTTCTTTTCCACTGAAAGAAAATACGCAGCTCAGGCAAAAGCTTAATGTATTATAACTTCGATGTCATCGTTGAAGAAGCCCCATGGCTGCTGCTGTTTTCACTACAGCCTGCAGTAGCCCCCAGAAAGAAAGAGAGAATAAGCATAGCACTAAGCCACTTTTTCCCATCAACTCTCACTAACATCTGTGACTGAAGGGATCTGGGCTTGCCTGGGGGACATGATCACATTCTGAGCATTTTGGTGAGAGGGAGACAGGCAGACTTTTTCCCTTCTAAGTGAGCTGGAATAATGGTCCCTGTTTCTCACTGTGAAACCCACCAAACAGGAGTTAGTGGTGGGATACTCAGAATTTTTTAAGTAACAAGCCAGCAAACAGCATGCAATGCATATGTCCCAGTGGTTTTCATCAGGGAAGGTCAAATACTGGAAGGATATAATTTCAAACTACAAATATTAGACTGTTCTCAAAGGCTCCCTTTCTCCCTCTGGCTGTACACTCCCACTTCTTAGCTTGCACTGAGACACTTGTTGGATTCCCAGTAACCAATACATTCTGAATTGAACATATGAACATAATGAACATATCTGCTCATTACCTGACAGAAAATTGACCCATGACAAAATGCATCAATTTTTTTGCAAGGTGAGTGCAGTGAATTAGCTCACAGGGGTCTGCTGAGTGCTGCAGCTGACACAGACATGGGGCATTATGGGCCAGAGCAGGGGAAGAAAGAAGACTGCAAGCCAAATGCTCAAGCTGCTTATGAAAATATACCATGAAACAGCAGGTAAAACTCACATTCCTCCTGACTGTATTCTCACTTCAAGCTCTAAGTCACACTTCTATGGCAACTGTGACCCTTAAACACCAGGATACATTTGGTGTGTGCCAGGCTCACACTTCTGCTCTGTACTGCCCTGAATCACAGTTTGCTACTCTCAGAAATTAACCACCAGCTGTGGCCCTATAAAGTCATAATGTCTCAGTATTACTGTTTTTCACAAACTTTCATTCACATAAATAAGCTTTCTTTCAAAAGCAAGAATCCAGGAAACACTGATGTAGTACACTTTCATATGGCTGCATTCATGAAAAGTTCTGAACCAAAAGTAATGTGTCCAAATCCCTCTTTTTGTTTGAAAACATCATTCATCAAAGAATCAGAAATGTTACCATGTGACCGGTAACACAAAGAAACGAGCACATGAAGAATCACAGCAAACAGTTTAAAAGCAGCTCTAGGCCTGAAGTTCATTCACAAGATACGTGTTGAATACTGGAGACTTTGTTTGGCAAAAGAAATAGAAAGGGCTACATTTTCTAAAGAATACACCACACTTACATATTTCTTGGCTTAGTCTTTCTCTGACCTTGCCTGGAGCTAGCCATTCTAACAGCATACAAAGGGCTAGTATGTGCCTGGTTTACCCTGGACCTGTCCTACTTTCCTGCCTTCAAGTACAATGAGAAAGAGGAAAAAGAAGGTATGTTGAGACCTTTGCACCGAAAAACCTGAGACTCTAGGAGAGAACAGACCTGGTTTTCTCAGACTGAAAACACGGGGGCTGTAGTAAGGAAGACTGAGTGTAGGAGGAGAATATGGCAAAGAGCAAAGGACTCTGGGGAAGCTTTTAAGGACTGCAAGGCAGGGAGAACAAGCATCTTAAACGGTATGGAGCACAGGGGCTCAGGTGGATGGGATCTGGGAGGCCTAGAGCCTTGGCTCGAGAATGGGAGGAGAGGAGTTGTGGCAGAAAGTTGAAGAGGCTGTGAACTATGTGATTGAGGCAGGGGAGCACGGACCACAGGGAGGAGCTAGATGCTCTATGCTGGCATGAGCTGGAGACCAGGTCTAAGGATGAGGAGGCTCAGGCTAGGAGACACTAAAAGCCAGAGTGAAAGGCTGAGAGGCTTGAGGCTGTGCAGCACTTTGGTGCAGGTGGAAATACAAGGTATCTTTCCTGAGAATACCCATTTACATACCTGCAAACATATACAAGAATGCTCCTTCTACCCACATGACCATATCTTCCCACTCCTGTATTTTCTTTTTTGCAATCAGAGCCACAGTAACCCTGACTCACATTTTCCCAAGTGTGTATTGGAGTGTGACAGCATAACATTTTCAACAGCCACTGTGAACCAAGGAAATGTTCTGATGTAGCTCTAGGTCCCAAAGAGTGTATCAACACAGATTTCAAAGTGATAGAGGAGAGTGGATATCCGGAGACAATGCTGGGGAAAATGGAGAGAAGGAGGCAGGTTTCTTTAGACAGGTGGTCTTAGGAAGGCAATGTCTGAAAACTGTCCTGTGCTGAAAGTTCATATTAACCTAACCAAATACCTATCAATTTGCTCTTACATATTCAAAAACTAATTGAAAAGAAGGCCAAAGGTACTGCTCTTAAGTTAAGCATTCCAATCAGACACAGAAATTAAACCATACATATGAGGAAAGATTGTAATTCTCGCAGTCCCATTTCAGCCCTTACATAACCAGTCTCCCTATTGCTGTTAGTGGGAGTTTTGCCAGAGTAAGACCTGCAGAACTCCATGCCAAGATATCACTATAGCAAACAAAAAATCTGACAGTTAGGTTACATTAGGGGGCATTAGGTAAAGTGTCAACTGAAGATGCTGTATAAGGAGAAAGATGTCAGGAAAAAAGCTAGCCTCAGTGTGATTTGATTTCATGAGGAAAACTGCAGTGTCATCCTTGAGTCTTAACGGGTGCTATGCTTCTCAATTTTACACGCTGTGAACCAGCAGGGATAAGAGAGAAAGGCTGACAACAGCTGTTACAATTTTTGTAGACAGCATCAACCACCACGGAACACAGCAAGCCACCTACTCAATTAGGGACATTTTATGCTATGTGCTTAAATTGCTGCTTTCTTAGACCTTTGGCCCAGCTACACAGGCAAAAGGAGGGAAAGTGAAATATTTAAAAGTTCCTTTGTGGATGAAGGAGCAGTGTCATCTACATTTCCTGCCTACTTGAAAACATACTGGGATACAATTTGCTTTCTGGGCCTGAGAGAGGTGAGCGAGAGAAAGGAATCTGAGTGGACCATCTGGAGGCTGCAGTTAATTTTACACCAGTCCTGTACGTACCCTGAAAGAAGGTAGTTTGCAAGACTGTGCCCTTTTACACACCATCAAAGCAAAGTAACGATGCAGAGCCTGTTCTGCAAGCCAGTGATTCCAGTAGAAAGAAAGCTTAGGGCTTGCCTATGGAGTTCAAGGGAACACCTTCACAGCATAGAAACAGAGCACAGCCCGTATAGGTATCTGTAAGCCACTGATGCTTGTTTCTTTCAGCATTGCTGGCCAGCTAGGAGGCTGGGCATACCAGACAGGAGGGAGATAAGTTAAAGGAACCAGTGGACTCTGATAGATTCTGATTTAAGGCAGCACAGACCTGAAGACCACTTATCCACTGCAATTCACTCTGCCACAGGCAAGGAAGGTAGGAAGTGATCTCTCTTCTTTTTGTCTTCTCCTGTGTTTTCGGTTATATTTCAGGCAGACCACCCTACAGAAATGGCCGTGTGGCAAATTCTTGGTTGAGAAACTTCCTCTGTTTTCCTGGGGTGAATTTTGCAGGTATAGCCTGCCTTGACATCCTCTTCTTTCCTAAGTGCAGTGCTCTCTCTGTGTAACACCACCAAAATAAAATGCACACAGTAGAAGGAGACCCTCTGCTCTTGAAGAGTGAGATCTGAGTACTACAACTCTGCTGCTTTTTGGTTTTTTTTAATAGAAAAGGCTGCACGCTTAGCATTTTAAAATTTTTAGAACCAACCAGTATGTTCCCTTCAGTGGCAACAACACTCCTTAACTAGAAAAGGATTTAATACCTAGGAAAATAGACCTGAAAAAATAAAATCTCAATGATAGACTTTAAAAGCTTTCATAAGTACAGGTAAAAGTTGAGGATATTAGTCAGACAACTTACCCAAGGAGGTTGAGGAGGGGCTGTTTGCAAATCTTAGCCTCTATCCCTATGGAGACACGAGTACTGATGGTGAGTGTTTTTACAAGGAAGTCTATCCAAACCTGACAGAAGGCTGCCACTGCCTCTTTCAGGCCGTCAGACTTTTTCCTGTTACCTGGAAGTTCAGTTTTCTGGTCAGAAACAAACAGCTGATGGGAGGGAGGCACATGTAGTATTTCACTCACAGTCTCCTTCTTATCATAACCTTAATTTATGCATATCAAGCATATAGGACATATCAGCAGAGCACCAAAACCGTGAGATGAAAAGCACCCTTAAAGCCTCCTGCTTTCAATAAGAATGCAAATGCTGAGTATAATGAATTACAGCTCTAGTAACTCAAAACTCTTATTAATCTAGAGAGCTGTTCTTTCCTGAGAGATTCATCAGTTCTGGGAGTGGGTCTAATGTTCTCAAGGACAAAGAAGGGGAAATCTAGTAGATCAGATTCAACATTACAGACTTTGTAATCCAGTACCCAAAAGTATATTTGGGAAGTACTGGTGAGAGGTCAGGGTTTCAGTCAATCCCAAATTAATACCTTCCATTAACTGCTGAATAACTGAACAAAAGCTGTATTGCAAGTGTGCCTACAGACTGAAGAATCAGCCACAGGAAAATGTTGGCAAGGGATCCCACAATCAACATACAGTGCACCTACAGAGCCAGGGAAGAAAATGAATTGCAGTAAAAACACAGCCCTGGGAAGGAGATCTTAGTTCTACATCCAGCTTTCTTGCAGATTTCATTTTCCTCTTTTGCAGATTGAGGACGATATGCTTATCTGCTTCCCAGGCTATCTGAAAGCTTAGTTAATGAGTATTAGTAAATCATTTTGTTTTCACAAACTGCCCACCATCTCAGTATCATAAAGTACAATTACAGCATATGAAGTTCAGAGTAGTCAGAGTTTTTTATGAAGGATGTTGATTCAGCACCCTGTTTTAGCAAGCTCTGTGAATGTGTCTTGAAAATTATCTCTCTGGGAGGAAGACAAATCAATTTTAATCTTCTGCCTGTTTACCCTGACGTAAATCAAACAGGAACAGTCTGCCCCTACAGAGCAAGCCATGTTGTGCTGAGCTTGTGATGCACAAGAGAATTCTTTCTTTAGTCAAGAGAGAGACAATGTGGTAAGCATATTGATTATTCCTAACTATGTACTGAGAGAGCACAGCAAAAACTCCTAGGTGTGTATTATGCCTGATGTGTATCTCATGGCTTTCATTGTTACTTAAGTACTGAGATCCTGCTTTCTTAATCTACAGACAAAAAACAATTTCATTTTCATCTTTACTAATCAAGGCTTAGTATCTATCTGCTACTTAGAGTGACTGAAAATCTCTGGCTTGTGTTCACAGCCTGGCACAGAAGCAGCTTATTGCTGTAATTAGCTTTAGTTCATACACGACCATGCATGCACTGTATTGCTGTAGAGGAGGCTCAGTCTCAGAGCTGAACAACTGTGAGCATCAAGACCCATCTAGTTAAAACTGTACTAAGTACAATAGCTGCCCATAATTTGACCAGTTTTATTTGAAAGTTTCTGTCTTACTGACTCTAAGCCGCTGCTTCCCACAGATACTGCTTGACTGGCCCTCTGCAATTCAAGACTCATTGATGTGGTCCTTAAAAGTATCTATAGATGAGTAGGAGTTGAGCCAAAGGTCTCCAGACTACATTAGGGCTCTCTGCAGAAGCCGTGCACAGTCCCAAAATGCAAGCAGGATAGCAGAGGCATCCCCTTATTTGGTACATCCATAGGGGGCAATTAGACAAACTGAAAAGAACATGGCACCACACCTTGCTTTGGATTTGCTTTTTTTTTTTTGCATGACTCAAGGATAACAAAGATCTGACTGAAACTTAGAAGTAAAGTTATTCCTGTGATTTTAAAAAGAGCAATAATGAACACACTTATTTACAGTGACAGCTCCTTTTTTCCCCCCAAGGCATCCTGAACTTAAAGCCTGAGTTGAATTTTCTGGAGATCCTGGCATTTCTGGTTCAGGAGAGAGCTGAAGAAGTAGTACCCTGGAGAAAGGACCATCCTGGCAATATTGGCGTGCTGTCATAGTGCCACATGGGATGTTTCCAACCATGTCAAAAGAAGGAAGAACTAAAAATATCACTACAGCCTACTCTGCTTGAAGCTTTCCACCCAGTTTTGAGCTCAGAGCAGTTTTGGATAAGCAGCCAAATCATGAGGTATTTCTCTTAATCAATCTGAACCTTGAAAGGACCACACAGTCTTCCCTAGAAATTACTATTTGCATTGTTGGATAGGGTTTTGTAAAATAAATGAAAGGGAGTGTAAGAAATAATACAGTACAGTGACCTCAGTAAAAGACTGAGTTGAGTTGAGTGCTGACACTTACTTTGCTCTATGGACATGGCAAAAGTCACTTAATCTGTCATATCTTTATTTTCTTAACTTATAAAATGAGATCTGTAGATGAGCTCCTCAGCTACCACATGAAATCTAGTCAGGGACTTGCCAAAACTTCAGGGGCAGACTAGTTCTGAGATTCTGCATGGTATCTGGCTCTGATAGGGACATTAAGATTTTCTTTTCTAGTGTAAAGCGTGAAGGAGAAACTGTGAAAAGTCTGTCAATATTTGCAATGCAGGATCAAGTTGAAGAACTGTCCAAGCATGAAATATTCTATTTAAAATTCTGAACATTAGAAAGGACATATAAAGACACAAAAAGTCAAGCTCATTCCATCTCTGCAGTCTTTTTCTCTGTAAATATTTCCTAATAGCAGCCAGTGAAGACAACTGAAATCTCTGAACATGACTTTGCTTTTTCTACTGCTAGGCATGTATCTTAGAATATGACAGCACCTATCAGCAATTTTGGGAGCATTCATTTTATTCTATCCAGTTTCTAGCCCTTTCACACTTTTACAAACAATGCTACTTACGACCTTGCAAAAACTGCCACTGTTTGAAACATGACTGGATAATCAAATACTGGAAATACAGCTAAAAATGAGAACTAGATGCAGATTAATTGAAGTCACATTAAAAAATAACCTGCAAGTTTAAATGGGTTGTCTCCCTATTAACTTCTTCCCTCTTGCCTCCCAGGGAGGTCTCATTTGAGATTGAAAAAGTGTAGCCCTTGTAGTCATGTGACTGCATACAAAGTAGCTGCTCTTTTACTTCAGACACAGGAAAATATTTTAATAGCTGTCCCTCTGAATGACAGCGCCTACCTGCCTTGCTAAAACATGCCCTTAATCTTATGAGAAAAGCCACAATGAGACAGAAGGCTACTTACTCGTGTTCCATAGAGTCCGCGCAGGAGTATTAGAGACTGAAACAGGCTGTGCCTCTCATCAGAAGATCAAGCTCCCTGCAGCATTCAGACAGTTGGTCCCATTATGGCCATCAGGCGGCTGAGTTAAAGGGTGGCCTTGCACAAACATAAACAGCTTGTCAGCACAAGCCAAAGAGGCGGGTCTGCCCTGGCAGCCACAATGCGAGCCAATGATTAGCTTCTTCGCATTCTGGGCGTTCAAGATATTGTGTTTCATTCTTCAGTAGGGGAACAAGAGGGACTGAGTAGGAAGGGCTAGTGCTTGACAGTTTACTGCTAAGGCAGTGAAATGCTTAAGGCGGAAGGAAAAAAGTCAACAAGCCACTTCAGGAAAAGCACATATTTGCTGCATGTTCATACAAACACTTTTAGAAAGCCCACAGGCATTCCCACTGCATTGTTCCTTTTAGGTCAATCAATCAATCAAACGAACAAACTAAATTAAGTTTAGCCCATATTCACTGTAAAGAAGTTTCACTTGCAGGGTCTCTGATTTTTCTTCTCTCCACCCTTTTCCTTATTCTCATCCTAACACTTTATTTACTTATGCTGGGATTTCTCACTTCTGTGTCATAAATGTCTTACTCTGACCTTTTTGACCTGACCCCCAACCTTTGTTCATCCTCCTATGATTGCTTCTCTTCACCTCCATCTTAACTGCTTGTTCTTTTGCTTCTGGTCTCCCCAAAAGAGCAGAGTCACAACAGAGGCACCTTAAGGTAAGGTTCTGTTAGACAACCAAGCAGATCTAGCAACTTACTGCTGGCAAAACTGGAGGTATTGAGTCTTCTCTCTCTTCAGCACCACACCATACTGCCCTGACTGTCCTGTCCCTAGCCCCCACCCGCTTCCCGGGCATTTCAAGGAAAGGTAATGTAGCAAAGAAGCAAATACTTCTGTCAGTTTAGTGATCTTAACGAAGAGACAGAAGAGGTATTGCATGGACTCAACACTCCCTGAAATTTAAGCTCCTTCTCATCTTGCCTCAGCCATCTACGATCCCACCTTTCTCCTCAAGTTCCTCTCTCCTTTGTTGTTTGAATTGAATTGTTCCTAGTTAATTGAATACCCTGGGTACAGATGCTGATCCCATTTCATCCCAGCTCTGTCCTACTTTCTTATGCCTCTAGTTTGGCTGCAAGGCCTGTCTGCCACCAAAATCAGTCTTACCAAGTCTCTTACAATAACACCTGCATAACTATCATGCTTTGTGCTCTGGCCTCAGCCTCTTTGGACTCTTTTCTGCTTTGGACATTATTAAAATCCTCCTTAAAAAACATACCATCTTTTTGGCTTTCACTGTTTTTCGTCTGATCCTTCCGATTAATTCTTCTCTCAGCATCTATCTCTTTATCTCTCACACTCCCAAGGCACCCTACTTCTTGCTATTTTCTATCCAGCTTTTACTATTTGCTTGTGCAGGTTCCTGTATATCACTTTTATGTCAATGATTTAAAAGGATGTATTTCTATTTTTCAGCTTTCTGCTTTTCTCTGGTCCCACATTTTATGCTGAGGTTTAGACATACTGTATTAAATGCCTTGAGAGCTCCTAATTTTAAGATCCTTTTCTGGGGGCAAATTAAAGCAGTCCAATCACGCTACATTCATTACTGTCTTGGCACAAGTCACTTCCCCTCCCCTCTGCTTTGGCAGAGAAGCTGAGCCCCCTGCAGAAGCAGATGCTGAAGTTAGCACCTTGTTCAGATGGGCAGGCATATCGCAGCTCCCAGGCTTCTGCTGACAGGCTGCGTGCGAGTTCTGGCACATATCACTGCATCACAATGTGCTGGGGCCACATTTGCAAGTTTTTCTCCACAGTGAGACATACTAAGCACATTCTTTGATGATTTCTGAGATTCTGGTGCAATTGCACTGCGCTATCAGCTGCCATTGCCTCTACTTTTAACCAGATGTCCTGCTTAGTTAACACTGTGCTATCCACATTAACAACATCATTTTAGCAGAGCTCTCTTCTAGTATTTTTAACATGTAAATCTCTGCCCAGATCCATCCTGTGATCACAGTATTTGATTACTTTAATTATTTTGACTACTGAGCCTGGATCCTATTCCCAATGCACCTACATTGTTCTCCGCAGAAAATTCAGCAACTGAGGTCATCTTTTGTTCCATACCCCAGCCATGTTGCCTACATCCCCATGAAAGCCATGCTTTCTTGTCCTGGGCTTCAAGGTCTTTTCAGAGTTTCTCTTTTCTTATTGACCCGCTCCCACAGCTCTCTTCATCACAAGGCCTGTTTTTAAAGCCTTCTCTCTTCCTACAAAGCTCTCTTTTTTTTTTCACCTTGTCCCCTACACAGAGAATGCCGTGCTTCATCAAATCATCTATTATTCTTCCTTTTCTACAATCCATGTGTCAGAAAATATAGAAATAATGTATCAGAATGACAGTGAGAAGCAATAAATAGGTGACAAGTCACTCCAGAAAGAGAGAAGTTTCATCTGCATATATAAATTACACATGCTAGAGATTTTCTATCAACCAACCACATGCCATAGGTTATGCACCTTACTCTGTTAGATTTTTACAGAACAGGATAGGCATCAAAGATCTTTGATGGATACGGATCGAGTGCCCAAACACTGTACATGAGATTGTGAAAAGACTGCTATGAAAAGAGTGTTTGTAAATGCACAAGAGAAAGCAAGCTAGCTATTGCATCTCTGATTCCCATGGCAATTTATTTAAGATGCTAATTCAGTGTAGCCACAAATAAAGAAACAAAAGAGAGAGGAAGAATGAGCTGACTTAGTGGACTATGTTGAAAAGGCACACTTTAGACAAAGTCACTGTGGGTATAACTCCTACGACTCCAGTCGTAGAATTATGCCAAGGATGAAGCTGCCTCTTTGTCCTTAAGCCTTGTATGATGCAGGAAAATTGTTAACAGCACTGCCAACGGTACCAACGCAGGCACCAGCTAAGTGAGATGGCCTTGCTGATTTAACAGCTTACGTTTAGCAAAAGGGTCATCCTGCCCCCTGTATTCTCCACCATTTGCAGCTGCACAGGCCTGCCCTCTCCTTTACCCATGTTCCAGGAATGGTGTGAATGCTCACAGCCCAACTTTGTCTCAAAAACATATCCAGCAAGACACGTTAATGATTTGACTCATGTCCCTCACATGCTACATAGTGCAAGAGCCAGTGGGGGGAAGCAGTAAAGACATATGACTGGAAGCAGGAGAGGCAAAGAGCTGGAGACAGAATCACCACTGTATTTTTCATAAGCAGAAAGCTGGCTATCATCCACAGAGGCTACCATCCACTCTGGGACCTAAAACTATGAGCCCCAAAACCATGCCACTCTTAAACACAAGGTCCCAAAACCTCCTGCAACCTCCTGTTTTATTTCCAGCGAGCACTAAAACATTTTATTGAAATGTATTTTCCAAAGAAAGGTGAGGCTTTATTTTAATTAAACGTAAGTTTCTGAAAACATAGTAATAATTTAATTTCCTAGGAAAAAAAAATTGTAGGAGAAAGATTCTGATGGACAAAAAAGGGGAAATATTTATGTTTTCTGCATCTGAAAACAGCAAGTGGTTTGGTTATGAATCACCAGAGTTTAACTTTGCCCAGTCCCTAGACTGTAGGCTCCATAGGCTAATATTTTGACTCTGTCCCCTTCCATATTATCATCCATTCATCTGGCTTCTGCCATTTATTGTTTACTTGGTAAAACTGTTTTTTCCTTTCCCTTTTTGTGGCCTCAGGCTAGCCTCACTCTGCCATTTCCTCTCAAAACACAATCCCAGCTGGATGCCATTTTGCCTGTCCTCTGTCGTACTTTGGGGGCCAACAAGAAACCTCACGCTCCCTAAGGCTCGATCTGACCAGTTCATATCTAAGCCTCTGCTGGGATACCTCTACTGCTCCTCCAGCAGTAGCTGCAGATGCTGCAGAATGGAGTGGAGTGAGAAGATTTTTGTCATGTTTTACTAGCCTGTTTTCAATTATAAAGTGGGTCACAAGTTATTCCCAGAAAGCACGCAAGCTCAAGCAATGAAAAACTTAGGACAGTGACATAAGAAGTGAAACTCTGTAGATTAATTCTTCCATTTTTCATTAAAAAGGGAGAACAAATGGCACGGGGAAGAGATCATGTGCAGGTGCAGCACACTAACGTAGGAGGCTGCAATCAATGGGAACTTGGGCTTGGTCCCAGCTCAGACCATGTGCATTTTGATCTTTGAGCTCTTGGACCATTTCCTAATTAGAGAGCAACTGACACACTGTGGAATTATTTAACCCTTTGGTGGTGCCTCATGAGGTCTAGCAAATGCCAGAAAAGACTCTGGGGATGTGTCTAAACCCTGGAGGCCACATCTGACTACAGGAAATAGCCCTGTGCTCTAAATGGCTTAGTGACACAACTGCTGTCAGCACCTCACTCTTCATACACAGAAAGGTCAAGCTTACAACTACTCCTTCCTGCTCTGGTGAACGATTGCTGGGATCTCCCCCTAATCTACCAGCTCCCCACCAGAATGTGTCTCTCTTCAAGGCTTGTCATGTCTCCTGCAAGCTTATCAGTAACGCCACAGCAAGGATCAGATCAAACAGTTACCCGCCTGGAACTAACAGTGAAAATAGTGCCACATTACACACAGAGAGACTTGCTTCTCTACTTCACAGAAGTGAAAGAGCAGCAGACTATTATAAAATTTTAAGTGTAACCAAAAATACAAACATTATTACACACTCGAAGCAGTGTGGAAAGAAGTGTTATATAGCTGGTGTACATCAACAACTACCATATTATTTCTGTCCTATCTGACTATCACTGGTGTTCTAGTTAGATCTGGACTAGTGATTTCAACTTTTATACCCCTCTGTAAAGTGGTAATATTATGTCTTAGCTGTTTTGCAGAAGTACTGTGAGGATACATTTACAGTGCCTTGAAGTTCTCACTAAGGACGTTTGGGACATACAATCTGTTAGTACTTTCATTGCTGATTTGAGAAATACATCCTCTGAAAGCCAATAAGCAGAATAACTGCTTTGGCAGGGTCAGTTTTGTTTAAAATTTCTTGCCACCTCTAAGGTCACTCATTCCAAACATAACACAAATATACTAGTAAAAGGAGAGGCATCTCCAAAAATATATGCACAGTGGGTAAACATTAACTATGGGGTTGTAGAGCACAGTAAACCTACAAGCTTAAGTTCTGTCTCTGAAAGTTTCTATTTTCCTTGACTCCCATGTCCTGGTAAGAGGAGGTTCACAGGTCCCAATTGCCATAGAGCTCAGAGGAAGCCTTTCAAGTACAAACTACTCTTTACACATCTTCCATTTGCCATTCAAGTGTGCACTGCCTTACTTGCAGACTAAAGGCCTCAATTTCCCACCTCACCTGGCAGTCTGGTAGTCTGAGAGTTTTTGAGCCTCCAGTTTTGTCTACACTGCACTGTGACAGCAGGATAACAAGAAATATCAAAGCTAGCTCTAAAATAGCTGTCTAGTACATGTGCTGCTAAAGTCTTAGAAAACTCAGTTGAGAAGCAAAGCAAATTAGCCTGTCTTGGACACCTCACTGCCATAACCAGGCTTCTGTACCCAAGCTGGCTATAAGCTGCTTTGCGCCATGCTATACTACACTACGGGCATTTCTCTATTAAATTCTGTGAATGAATCTAGACAAAACATTCAAAATCCACTGTTTTTCAGGCGGGATTCATGCACTTCTAGTGGTATTTTTCAAGTAGTGCTGAAACACCCCTTAGCTATCATTAGCTTTAGAGTTCACAGAAATATTTCACAAGGACAAATGTTTTGGCTTTGAAGCAGACCTACATTCAGAGTGTCAGGTACTTCCAAAAAAAAAAAAAAAATCCACTGACACCAGCAGCATACACATCCATCCTAATTTCAAATTAAAAGATGACCTGTTTCCAAGGAATGCTTTTCTAAAAAATAGTCTAAACATTTCTAGCAGTATCTTTGGAGCAGACAAAATGGTATGAAAAAACACTCCATCTCCCTTTATTAGGTATGGCCCTTGCAATAAAGAAAAAGAAACTGCTTCCCCAGCTCCTCACACTTTTCTGTGAGCTGACATGCCCCCGCTCACACAGAACTCCTCAAGGGAGACATTCAAAAGAACTCTTTTGTGAAGACTTTGCTGTTAGACAACAAATAGATACGATTAATTAGAAGATTGCCTTCAAGATAGCAGTGGCTCCTGCTCGCATTATAAATCCTATTCATCTTGAACTCAGCAGTAAATATCCCACTTGCTTCTTTGGCACAGAAGCAAATACCTGCATCAAGACCAAAGAATGCTCAGAGACCGGGATGTATTTGCCCATCACAGGAAAAATTAGCAATGCAGTGACCTTGGTTCAAAGAAAGCAGTTTAATATGTGTCCTCCTTTTAAGCATATGAGAACTCCTGCTGACTTCAGTCACATCAATGAGGTCAGCCATGGATTTATCCAGGAACTAAAAGGAATTAACTCCTTTCATACACGCACGCTTACCCTGAATAATGGTCAGTGGTCTGCGCCTCACGGTGCAGATGTGATTTGTCCCTCCCCACTTCCAATGTAGATCAACGGTCTACCTCTCCTTGAATGAGACTTGAATGTTGTCTGCCTACTTGCTGAATCAGAGTGAGGGGGATACCAAGAAAAATGCTATACCCAGCTTATTCCTACATTCCCTTTCCACCCAGCAATCCTAGAGAAAGTGTGCTAGTTACACAGCATGCGGAAACAAATAATTTAAGCACTTGAAATAGAACTGCAGAGGCATGACAAAGGTCAGAATCATTCACTTGAATGAACAAATGCTTTTAAAAGATGGTGATGTGTACTTACAGAAGCCCACAAGCAAATATGACAGTCCAAGTTTTCAGTATCCTCATATAACAGGCTACTAAGAGGGAATTTTGATGAATTCTAGGTGTTCCCAAGTCAGGTTCCTGCTCGTTACCCATTCCCCTATAAAAATAGGGCTACACTAGTTCTCAAGCAAAGTTCTGTTATAGAGGTATTCTGAACAATAGGAGAGGGAAAGCAGACCTTAATATCAAAAGATATTACAAACTTTAGCCATGCAGGAGAACTCAATTAAAATATATAGGTCCCCTGATCCAAGTAGCATATGGCTAAAGCTGTCATGTAATCAGAACCAATCCAAACCCATGTCTGGATTTAATTATGTCACGCCATTTTACAGCAGCCTAAGAAAGCTGAACTGGGGGTCAAAATAATCCCAGACTAGTTCTTCATTCAATAACACATATAAAAGCCTAGATAAAAATGGGTAACAGACACTATCAGCAATATGTAAAGGTTCTTAGTAAAGGCAAGAACAACAAACAAGTCTACAGACAAATGGCTCACTGCAGAGTGAAAGCACCAATGCTATCACACACTGCTGTATGGTCTATAAAATTCAAGCAAACTTACTAAACTAATGTATACTGAAAGAATGGAGTTCTGTTCAACACGCTCTCACTGATTTGAAAAGAAATGGAATTCATGGAATGCTAAAATGCTTCAGAAATATGTATTTTGTTATGAGTTCTGCATGCATTTTAAAAAATTTTCCATAAGAAAATATTTGTATGACATTGTATGTTTATATAGCAACTGTAAGTTATGGGGAAAAATCTACATAACAAACTTTTAATTAATATGGAAGTACAAAGGACATGACTGAGAATTAAACATGACATTTAATTTTTTATTCAATGTGAGTCTAACTAAATTATATATTTTAATTTGCAAACAAAAGTGTCTAGATAGATTTCTAGCAAATGTTAACTGCTAAGTCTTTTGAAATATTACCTAGCCAGCACAGAAGTTTGGGGATATTATATATGCTGTCTCAAGCAAATAAAGAAACTTGTATAAGCAAAAGCAAAACCAATGCAATCTAAATTAGTAAATGTTTTCTGACGATACACAGATTGAAATAAAATTAAAATCTCTATAACCTGGATCCAGCATCACTATGCTATTTTTATAGTAATACGGAATCAGTTCCATCTCAGTCTGCTTTTTATGTTTTTTTAACTGCCATTATAAAAAAAAAAAACCCACAACACTTCTTTCAGCATTCAGTCATCTTATTGCTCTAAAAGTAATGAATATGCTGCCTCATTCCTTGAGCAAGGACTCCCTGATTTCTGTTAAAACAGTCACAGCTGCCCGACTGCAGCCACTAGGACCTTTGTGTTGACCCTGTCTACGACATGGATTAAATTATAGCTTGCACGCTGTGATTCTATTTGCATGCAAGGAACAAAATCTGTTGTGAGGCAATATTGCATAGAACCCAGTGTCTGGATGAACAGCAGGCCTTGAAAATTTCTGTGCATTCGCCTGGCTTTTCTGCGTGCTTGTCAAGATCAGCCATGTGGCACATTTAAAGGAGACTTCTTGCTTTGAAAGAGTTGTTGTTTGCTCTTGGGTGCTTTCTGGCTCAAGCTCAGGCTGAAAGAGACCACACAGAAGGAGGCAATGATAATTGCAACATAATTGCTAAAATTAAGCAGTTGCTTGGATTAATGCAGTTATTTTAAAGCTATATTTCTTGGGCATTTTAAGGACAAGTTAAAGACAGCAAAAAGCAACACTCAGCCAGCAAGAAAGCTCATCTTGCAGTCAGTCCCACTGGCATCCTTAGATATGACGATGCCTAAAAGAAACATGTGAATCCCTTGATATTCCAGAGGATTTAAGAGCGGTAACGTGTACAATTCAGAGTAACAGGTCACAGGCACTCTGTAGAGGAAATATTCTGCAGATTCAAAAAATCTTTTTAATTTTTGAATCAAAGTTATATTTTCCCAGTAGCATTTCAAAAAACTGAAACTGAAGACGTATGGACCAATACTTTTGCCTTTCACTTCCTCATCCACAGTAATAGCAGCCTCTACAGCAAGTTCCAATACCACTTTTTGAAGAGGAAGAACCCACAGAGATGTTTAATACCATCCTCAACAGAATGAATTACCATTCAGATTTTTTCTAAGAAATCTTGTAACAGCTACACTTGGGAACATCCTTGCTACATAGAGGTACTGAATGGCACGATGTGTGCCCAAAGCAGCATTTTGTTGTTTTTTAATACATTTTGATAGTATCATCTGTAAGCATGGTATTTTCATAATTCTCCATTAAGTGACCCTGCTTTCAGCAGTGAATAGATTGACAGTCTTTAGTGGCTGGAGTGAAATTTTTCATGCTAGATGTTTACCTCATTAAAAAATTCAGCCAGAATCACCGAGTTATTTCTGAAAACAAGACTAAGAAAAACGAGATTGCTTTGCATCATAAAAATTCTGGTGCCTTTGTCTGAGAACCATTAAAATCCTCTGCTTTACAGTAGGAACCTGAACACTAAACAACAGGGAGAGGTTTTATTCCAGAGAATATGGGGTTTTTAAGCATATAAATATGTACACTAAGTTCACTGCATCCTGATGCCTACTCATTTGGGAGATGAATTTGAGATGATATAAAAAGCTTGCTTTCCTTCTGTCCTTTCCTCATAGAGCCAGCTGCCCAGGACCATGTCCAGTCAGGTTTTGAATGTCCCCAAGGACGGAGGTCCTACAACATCTCTGGGTGAACTCTGCCAGTGCTTACTCTCAGTAAAAACTGTTTCCTGATGTTCAGATGGCACCTCCTGTGTTTCAGTGTGTGCATATTGTCTCTTGCTCTGTGACTGGGCACCACTGAAGAGAGCCTGACTCTATCCTCTTTATACCATCCCTTCAGGTATTTGTACACTTTGATGAGTTCCTCATCGAGCCTTCTCTTCTGAACCGTGCCAGATCTCTCAGCCTTTCCTCAGAGGACAGAAGGTTCCCTCCCCTCATCATCTTCATGGCCCTTTGCAGGACTCTCCAGTACATCCATCTCTCATATATTGGGCAGCCCCAAACTGAACACAGCACTCCAGATGTGACCTCACTAGTGCTGAGCAGAGGTGAAGGATCACCTCCCTTGATGTGCTGGTGATACCTAATGCAGCCTTCTTTGCTGGAAGGGTAGTAATATTTGAAGAAAACCTGCTCTGGGATGCTAGCTTTTGATGGCAATTAAAGACTTGTGTCCTCATTGTAAAAGACAGTAATGGGTCAAATTCCAACTGTTTCTCTTTTCCATCTACAAAACACTATAACATCTACAATTTCTAAGAATAATACACACCTAGATTTGGGCACAAAATATTTGGTCAAAAAGAATGGAACAAAACTCTAGAAGAGATTAAGTGAGAGCCACAATGCTCGCATTTCTTTTGTGAAAAGTCCTTTTTTATCCATTCGTAATACTGATTTCTCCTCGTCTATGTAGTAAGCCTCAACCAATGACTACAAAGAGAAGAGGATAACATGTAAAGAGATAAAAATAGAAACCTCATTCAGGTAAATATTTTGTTCCAGGAAATGAAAAAAATATCAAATACTCTGTAAAGTCCTCTAGAGATATCAGTACTGCAGTCAAATTTACATAAAGCATTGCATCAGAGACAGCCTTAAGTGTAAACCTTGCAGCAGAGAAAGATATTAAATAGGACACATCAAACACAGTTTAACAAAAGAAGACAAATCAAATTCATAAGGCACTGAAGGAAACTCTTTGGTATGAGGATAAGTAGTCCCATGAGCTGCTCTCTCAGAAGACAGTACCTTTACATATTGCCCTACAAAAATTCCCCAACATGAAATACTGCTCTTTTTATTGCATATTGTACTAACGCTAATTCCTCACTGTCAGGGCTGTTCGTTCCCTATTTACAGCTATGTTGGCCAGGTCAAGACCTCGTGGTGGTCAAGAAGTGGGCTTTGCAGGTGAGCAATACTGGACCAAGTGGAATCTGTCCAGTGAATGAAGCCAAGTGAATGGAAAAAAGAGACTCCCCTGTCACTGTATTTCTCTAAGTTGGCTCTTAGTGGGATCATATTTTGTCTATAGCAAATAAAATGGCGAACAATTGTTAGTAGCAACAATTAAGCCATTCATTGTGTCTTTTGGAAAATGATGGATGGAGTTTCTTGTACCATCCACACCCCAGCTGCACTCTTTGTCAATTCCTCCTTCATGAAAGTTGTGTTATTTGAGCATCTGTTCTGAATCAGTAGATAAACAAACCACTATGGACTTCTTTGTCCACATACCCACTGACAGACAGTCCTGTAAAGAGACAGCAATTTCTTGACCTAGAGAATTGCACCGTCAGTGTAATAAGCAGCCCTACGTCTACTTTTAGTTTCCATACCTGATAAAACCAATCAATTGAAGGGCTCACTTGAGCTCCCTTTATTTAGGTAGTTCACCAGAAGCAGAGAAGATGATATAGTGATGTTGTCACTCATTGCTCTGGCAACACTCCAACTTTCCTCAGTGACAAATGGAGAGGAAGTATAGTTACAGGAAAAGGCTTTCCAGAAAATAGGGTCAGAGTACCGTGGGGTATCTGCTGCTGAAGGATCTGAGCAATCTTTTCCCAGCTCCATAAATCAGGGCTGCATTTTCTATGGCTAGTTGGGCTGAGGATCAAGGAGCAAAGAGCTTTCTTCTTTCTGCCCTCCACAGCACTTGCAATCAGGTGAGGTCATCTCTGTGTCTAATTGCCCTCACATCTTCAAGAACAAAGCAAAGCAAAACCTTTCAGAAGACATTTTAAGGACAGAACCATTTTAAAAAAGCATTACCTTAAGTCAGTGATGTAGCTTTCTGTTGCCCCAAGAGGATAAACTCATACTTCCCAAGAAATAAAAATAACAGTGTTTTATATGTGGTCCTCCCTTACTTACGTTCTCTAATGCTGATCAAGAAATTAATGTTTCTGGAAAAAGTAAGTAGGTGCACTTATTTCAGTGCATGAACAAACAAGGTCAGAACCAAAGCAAACCATCATGAGTCTCCTAAAAATTACAGTGAAAATAATGTCATCTTTTCTCATCAATAATCATTGATTTCTAGCAGACCTCCACTGTCGATAGCATGGTGTTCATTATAAGCACTAAAGAAAGCTATCCATGTTATAAGCTTCACCCTCTTAACTCTCAACATGCTGTTAAAAAAAAAGCTGAACAAATTATCTGTTTCTCATTTTAAACTGCACAACTTTAATTTTATAGAGAAAAAGATTACTTTGGCTACTCGAAACAGCAGGAACACTGACAGTTGCAAGCCCCTTTGGCATAAAATTTTGCCATGAGAATATGCAGTGTGAGTTACATTCACTTGTAGGATGGCTACATCTGGGCCCAAGGTTAATATGTGTATTGCCCTGAGGACTTCAAACATGCTAAAATAATTTGGGTGTTAGTTCATCTAATTCTTCAATCAATTTTCAGCCTCATTGCTTCACTTTTACATAGCAATTACCTAATGCCTCAGCATTAACTAATGACTAATTTAAAATCTGTCTGAGGGTTACACATACTGTAAAAAACTGTAACAACCTATGGATTCAGATATACTAGTAGGGCAACACCCAGAATGTCAAGGGAATCAATCTCAATCTCCTCTTTCAGAAAACCAGCCCTCCACCTAGGAGGAACTACTTCTCTGCATTCTGCCAAGACAGAACTAAAGACACATATTCCAGTAAGCCTATTTCCATCTGAAGAAGAATAGAAGCTGGTTCACTACAATGCATTCAACCGAGCTAGCTAGATCACTTTCAGTCTGCAGACTCTCTCAGTTCTTAAAAAGGCCCCTTGTGTGAGTGAATTCCCACTGAATTGAAGGGGAACGGGGAAACAGAACAGAAAAAGTATTTAACTTTTTTAATGACTCCCCTAAGTATGTAAAAGAGACTCGAAAGTACTGAAGCCTTTATATTAAGACTACCCATCTTTCTAAAAGACAAACGAGTTGCAGTGATTTGGTTATTTCTGATTTACTGTCTTTAAAATTAGGTCATTACTTTTAGGAATGCTTTGAAATACATGAATGATAGTACAGGATTTCAGAATGCTCTTAACAGTAATCCATACCACTCCTGGGGATAAATCATTTTGCCTTTGACCTTCTAGGTTATACATTTAGGAATCATATTATTGTCTCATAAAAAAAGAGGTACCTGTGTTAATATTACTGAACTAATGAGTTCCACAAAATCCTTTCAAAGTACTAGCTTTGAACTAGATTGATAAACTATTGCTTTATCCATCCAGATCAAGCTGGATTTACGACTAATTGCATGCTTGCAAATACTCTTTCAGACTGTTTTATTCATTGTTCTCTGTATTAAAAAAAAAGACATTTGATGAGTACAACAGCCCTTCATGTCTGGCATGCTTTATGGAAGGGACAACAGTGCCACAGTCATAACATACTTAAATTTTGGCTGACACCAATGCCCACTGTTAATTTTTAATATGTCACCACGGTTATACAAGTTGCAGTGTCAATGCAAAAAGAGATATTATTGCAAAGTACAGTTTCAAACTGCAATTTAAAAATCCCAAGAAATTCAAAGTATTGTATCTTTCCAACTGCAGCTTGGCCCTCAGGGTTCCTTTACATTTTTTATTCCTGCACATACAACTAGGTTTAATAAATAAAAATGGTACTTAGAAATCATGGTGGTTTGCACAATAAAAATTTCCAGAAATAATAATTATATAGTTTTGCTTAGTTATGTCAGTTACATTGCTCAGGGAAGTTAGAGTTTGTATTCACATGCTAAAGCCTTGCCTCATGAAGGATAATCTGAGGAATGTACAAACTGAATAAATTAAATACCTTCAGAATGCTATGGTTTATTATAGTATAACTTTAAACTAGAGAGTTGCTCTGACTGATTTCAGATGGCAAATTCAGTCCTAGTTTACAGGTATAAAAGCTACTGCATACCTTACACCATACCGTTCAAACAAAAGGTAGCAGAAAAGGTGATGTTAACAGATGTGGGACTTCTGAAACCTACTTGTAAGACAGATAAGGAGCAGAGAGATGGGAAAAATTGGTCTTATAGAAAATACAAATGAAGACTCTCATCCCGTATTATGATGCCCACTGTTCACCTGCCAAATCACAGTACATGTTCCATGATGAGTCTATTACCATCTGATGGTCATGTGTCATGTTGCTGTTATTTCATGTCAATAATTTACAGGATCTAAATTTCAATTTTAATAACCACAGGTAAACGTGCTTCATTAAACTTCATAATGAATATTATTACCTTAGTAATTAAGTTTATCATGAGCCTTACTAATTTAGTAATTGACAATAGTTCTTTATGATTTTAAGGGGAATCTTTATCAGTGGCCCACAACTATTTTGTAATTATAGTCATGTTTTGGTCAGTTGAGCTGATTTCAATAAATACACTTCATTAACTTATAGCTAAACATTAAACAGCCTAAGAGAGATACTCCAAGTGAATCAGTAAGACAGCTCTGAAATAAGGTCACAGGAAGTGTATGTCATTTTCTTATTTTAATTACAAGCAATTTCAAGCCCATGTTTAAGCAAACTCTGGTATGCTGATGACCAATTCAGTTATAACATACTACTGACATACGTATTCTGAATTCAGATAAACAAACAAGAAAAGTGGTAACTGTATGATAAGGGGGTTTTGCTTTATTTTTAAATAGCTTGCAAGTGATTGAGGACCAAGGATTACCTTCTGTTTCTACACAGTACCTAGCTCAATGATCTCCAACAAGAGTGTTCCTCAGTGCTACAGAAATAGGGAAGAGCAACAATAATATAAATGCAGAATAAAATGACAATGCCATTGGTACAAGTCAAAATTTCACATCAGGTGTAATGACTGATGTTTAATGAACTGACCTGACACTGCACAGGTTCTTAGGAGACAACCAAGCCCTATATAATTTGATTTAAAAGAAATTACAGCTGCTGATGAATATATTCAGTTCTTTTCCTCAGATTTTTTCTTCATGAAAAGCCCACAGAAAACAGCAGCTTGTCTATCTTAGTTTTAATTTAACATTATCAAGAGTGGGCCTACATGTTCTTGGAGGTTACTCAGCCTAGGCATCTGTGTTTTGATATGATACATTAATCGGTACTTACTTACGGTTTTACTCCTCAACTAGGTAAGAATAATGTCTTTCTTCCAAACAGACATCTAAATCACAGAAATGCTTGTGGCAAAGCAGAAAGAAATTTGAAGACAGGAAGGGGGGAGCAAGGAAGGGAAGAAGGAAGGATTAATTTCTGTAAGGTGTTTATGGGAATTCGTCCTTACCTACTTCATTAGCCTTGTAGTTCTTGTAGGGAATTAGGAGAAAGAAGGAGTGATCATGGAATACTGACTGGAAAGAACAGACCAACATGGAGACTTAGTCTTTCCTATGACTACAGAAGAGAGAAGGTGGTCATGGAATGCAGTATTCCCAGTTTTAAAGGGCGGGGGGTGCAGGACACACTTCCTCTGGGAGTAGAAGTGTAGAACACTAAAACACAGTTATAAATAGTGGCTTGCTTGTAGTAAAAGAGAAAAAACTTGGGAGTGCCACAGAACTTCTGTCTTAAAAGGGAAGGAAAAAAGGAAAGAAATACTCGATAAGTAGCAATGGATTTGGTACCATTAAATCTGGCCATTAACTACTTTGCAGGGGTTACCTGTGTTGGCAGCTCACCCTGTGCTTTGCATGGAGAATTCTGAGAATTCTCTTGAATTGTGGCCAGTTGCAAACCGGCCAGACAAACTGGTTTGGTGCAGTCACTTGTGTACCCTTTCTTATTGTTCAAGTGAGGTCAACAACAAGGTGAACAGGTTAGTTTCCTGATCAACCATGCACAGTTCCCTACATGCCAGGGTAAAGGATCAGGCACTTTCACATATCCCAGAAATATTTATGTGGCAGGGGGAAAAATCAACAAGCCAGGCAATCAGTGTCACTGCTCTGTTTACCGAGGCTAAAGGTATCTGAGAAGCTGACAGACCAGCAATCATGGCAATGTTCACACCTCAGTGCCTTCAAAGGAAGTTACAAAGCATTGATGCATGTAATAGCAAATGAGGTTCCAGCTCACTGCAGGGGTTTGTTTAATATTCAGTGAGTGTATGCCTAAAAAGTCAGTGCACATGCTATCAGAATTTCAGCATCCTGCTGCACATCAGTCATCTCTGCTTAGGCTTCATCAGGATCCATTTACATTGTGAATAAGAGATTTGGGAGGAAAATTGGTATATGGTGTGAAGCACAAAAAAAAAAAAAAATTAAAGAAAATGCATAAAGCGGCTTTTCTGGACATTTGTCAGGAAGATGACTGAGTAGATTTTAAATAAAACACCTCTGAAATTTTTCATCTATGTCCCAAATCTTCCCAGAAGAACTTCTGAAATCATTCAGGCCACACATGAATAATTTCTCTACATTTTAGAGACTTAGGCAGGTGCTTTCAATGTTTAATCCCAGCAAGCAGTGGATTAAGTGCCTTTAGCTGAAAGCCTGCCAGCTGACGACCCTTCCTCGTGCACATGGCATTTGATGTCTGCCATTTTAATATTTTGACATTTTTGTGAAAGACATCGTCCTGAAAGGTCACCACTTGTCTCAGCAGTTGGCCGGCTGTCACTCAGGCTTGGGAAGCTTAGCTCCACAGTTGTCATAAAAAATGACCATTGTCACATCTAAGTTTCAGGGAAGCTATGAATTTCTAACTGTGTATGAGGGGGAAAAAAGGAAACAAGAGGAAGGAAAGAGAAGCTCCAAAAATCACCTTTCACTTGCTACATGAAGACAGGCGTTTCTACACATGCATCTGTAAGATGAGGCTGAAGTATTGCAAAAGCAGCTTATGAACAACAGACTGGCCGAACATACCTGTGTTATAGCAGCATCACCAAGGGGGTTATACCATGAATATGTTCAGCCCTCTATGTACAGCAAATAACACAACATACATAGTCTCTCCCTAGTCACTCAACGTCAGTCACCTGTTAACTGTGATAATGACATTTTCACATAGCTCATAAAAAGCTTACAGTACCGCAATGGTTCTTAAGAAATAACAAAACCTGTAAATAAAGCAAGAAACACGACATGGCAACACAAACAAATCAGCTACAGCCTGCATTTCTTGTGCAATTATCTGACATTTATACTTGGTGCTGATCACAGGCTGTTTTCAATAAGCAGATTTCATTCACAGCACAGTAAGAACTCACTAGCCATAAACTCAATAGGACAATGGCACTACAGAAGATTTTAATTAGAAAGGAGTATGAAAACCAAGATGCTGTTGTGTTATGAGACCAAAAAACACTAACAAATACCAATTCTCTTCCTTACAGTATCACCACAACACTGAGAAACCTTAAATTGCTGCTTCCCAACCACCTTACTATCCTGCCTTCATACCACATAGCCGATAAAGATACTCTTCACGTACAGACAGAGTGAGATTGGTGATAAACATGCATTGCTCACCGTGCTATGTTCATTGTTCTTATCAGGCCAGATGCAGACTTACTGGTGCCCCTTATGATGACTATTTCTTTGTGCTTCTGATAATAAGGTACCGTCGAGTTTCTTAATGAGAAGTCCAGGTCTGCATTTACGGATTTTTGAAGAAAAGATTCCAGGTGAAAAATACCATGGCAGATTTCCCTCCTATGCGTTTCACAAACTGTCTATTACTGCTGAAGTATCTTTCTCGCTGTATATCTAATATCTAATCTAAGCAGAAAACCATCACTCTAGAAGTACATCCTGCATTGGCATGGCTTACCCCCTCACAGAGTAGCAAGCAGACTTCCCAAAAATCAACAAACACAACTGCAAGCTATTCGTTCCAGAAAGCTTTCATGCATCCCTTTCCCTCAGTAGCTCTTTCACTGAAAGCCAGAACAATACTGCAGAGAAGCTTTTCCCGTCAGGATGTTCTCAGCTTTCATCTCTCTGCTTTTTCAAGCAGAACACTGAGGTAGAAACCCTAATTAGCAATCTGAAAGCACCACACAGGCAAGGAATACTTACATTTGCAACTGTATTTGTGATATTTGTGCACTGATCCAGTGACTGCTGATTGCAAAGAAGAGAAAGAGCTTTTTAGGCTGCCTTTCAAGTCTTGCAGCAGTGAAAAGAAGGCTGCTATCCGAAAGCTACTTATTTTCTATATGCTGTGCTCTACTTGCTTCCCATGTGCATACAACACAGCTGCCAGATTTAATAACCATGTCAGCCTGCTTTCCCCATAAAGCAGCAGAGAGATGACAGGATGAAGATGAAGTAGCCAGTGCGTTAATCTGTAGTTATGGCTGCACTAAGCCCTGAATGAATGTCACAGTTTTGTTACCCTTGATGAAAAAATCCAAACAAACCAACACTATGTGAAAATAAGTGCAAAAAGATTTCAGAAATGTTAATCCATACTTGCCTCAGTGACATTAAAGTACATTAAAGAAATTTCTCTTTTCCTCAGTTAACAAATCCTAGTACTTAATTCTTTTTTACTATGTCATGATATTTCAGAATACATTTTTCCTAGTAATGCATGCTTGTACCCCGAAAGAACAGAACCATTAACTGACAAATTAGTTGAGCTTCACTCCCCTCTGGTTTCTCTCTGGAAGGAAGTATCCATACCTGTCTAGCTTTGCTGACTTCTTTCAGGGGAAAAAAAAAGTTAATAAAATAGGGGAAAATTCTTATTTACCATTTAAGTTCTCCCATGCACAGTGGTTCCTAGGGCACTGGACTTTAGTATCTGATGTGGTCAGTTCACTGCCAAGGTGGAGCATTGCTGTACCTCCAGCTGCAAAACCAGTTCCATGTGAGTGAAGGGTGGCCAGCGTTTACATGACAAGAGAAAGTGCCAGTCGTGCAATCAAAAACAACAAACCAAAAATAAACCCAGAAACGTTCGGTTGAATTTGCAATAGTGCAGAGATGTGGCAGAGATCATATGACATCTGTGCGCGTCTTTTTCTCTCTCTCATTTATATTCCCTTCACTTGCCTTGGAGGCACCTGTCTCAGCGGGGAGTGGTTTCTGTGGAAACTACCGACAGTTGATTTTTCCCTCAGAGAAACTGTTACTATGGCAACCTTACATAATGTATATGGCCTATATTCTTTTTTAAAATAACCTAACACTGAAATTCTCATTATAAAATTAGAGCTTATCAGTCTGGGGGGCAAGAAAAAAAAATTGCATTAGAAATGAAGGATAAAAAAACCAAATGGTATTACAAATTAAATGAGAGTGTAGGAGCCACTGCATCACTCACAAAGACAAAATAATTTGTAATTCCAGTAAACAAGGTCTATTTACCATTTGTGGGAAGCAGGGAGGAAGGGAAGCATTTACTTCACATCATGCCTCAACGTAACAATCAATACTGCATCTTAGAGTGAAGTTTTTTCCTGTGTGTTTATTCTTCCAGCAACCAAGACCTCACTTAATGACGTAATCCCCACTGTCGCTTACATCTACCCCATTCAAAACCGAAATATTAGCTTCAAAGTTATTTACTCTACATTATGAAATCATGCTACATTAAAACTCGAGGAAGTGCCTGAAAGGAGCTGTATGAGTCAGTGAGGCATAGCATGCAGTGGAGCGGAAGCAGAAAAGGCACACTGTTGTTTATATGACTTTCCTCTCAGCTCAGAGGAGACAAACCTGCCCACAGTCATGGTGGGGAGGGCAAATCTGTCAAATCATATCAGGAAGATGGGAAGGTTTAAGCCCTGTTAAGGGGGCTGGGCAGGGTGAGGGGCTTTGCCTTCTAAGTCAGCAGCTGAAGATCTGCCTGGCTTGGGAATGACATAAAGTGGTTGGTAGTCATGTCACAGATGTTTTGTGGCCCCTTTGAAACAGGTAGGTAGATGTCTTCCTTCCCTCTGCTATCTGCAGCCACCCTTGCAGATAACCCTTTCATTGGTAATACAAATAAAAAGTTTAATGGCTAAGAAGGCAAAGCTACCTGTTTATACAAAAAACAGTGATTCCAGTTTGAAAAATACTGTTGGGAAACTTTAGTAAAACCCTACCTCTGAGGCATCTGTGTTGTGACTCAGTGGATTGAGATCTTTCCTGACCTGTCAGTCTAGCAACTTTTACTAGCATGAACCATGTTAATATACATGGGAACTGATTTTTCTTCTCTAGTCCTACTCAGAAGATGAACAAGAGAGCACCCTGCCTACAGAATATTTCCCCCAAACTTACACAAGGACCTCCTACACTCCGCTGTGCAAAGGGGCTCTGCAGGTGGGACAAAGGCAGGAAGCATTGCTTCAAACCCCACAGCATTTATGTTCCTTTCTTGGTTAGTGAAGACACTTCTACAAAGGAGACTCAAGCTACCTCAAGGTGAGTTATTGTCTGAGATGTTGCTTTTCCAAGCAGGTGTTCAAGAACCAAGTCCAGGGTTTGGCAAAAAACCTGCACGTGCCACAAGTGATGGGATGTTCTCTAATAGAAAATCCCTCAAAGGGGTTTCCCTGTATTGGGAAAAGTTTGACTTTTAAATTAAAGAAGAAAACTATTCCATAAATTGCATTGAATATCCAAACTGACTTCTACAGGAGATCTACTTGTGACAATCACAGGGAGCAGTATTTTGTCAAAGGCTGTGCACACACACCTTTTTGTCAGTTAAACCCAAATGATATGTTCTGTTTACACAGAAAAACAAAGGAGACTTGGTGCATGGTGTTAACTTCAATTGGATTTGAGAAAGTTCAGCACCACCAGGACACACTCTACACCTTACATGACTGAAATGTTTATGAATCATCAAATATCACACTCCCAGGCAAACACTACACAGGAGTCATGGCTCCCTGACATTTGATTTTCAAAACCCTGGGCTCCCATGTTCTATCCACAGGACATACCAACTACAATGTGTTACAAACAATCTGTTGCTTTCTAAAACTAAAAAATTGAAATTAGAAAATATTTTCAACAAAACATCTACATCCACTTCTGAATTGACCTTATATACAAAATTACACACCAATTAGGCAATGTCTAGTGAAACACATATTTAGTGGCCCTAGGAAAGACAATATATTCAAAAGAAAATCCCTAAAAAGAAAAGATTCTTTAAGTAGATTAGAAAGAGCTAAGCTGTCACTTAAACTCATGTTGCTCTGACATTTTTGCTATGTAAAACCTTGAACTTCAAAGAGTATATAACACAAAGACAGGGACAAATTGAGAAATTAGTATTATAACAAGGTAAAGCAATAAAACCAATAGTTTGGGGTTTTTTTTTTTGAAAAAATGCAGCAAACAGAATGAGAAGGCTCAACTACTTTTCATAGATGTGCCAACTCTTCCAACATAGAAAAGCATAGCACAGTGAAAGCTGAGATGGTCACATGGCTTCTGGGCTGACCTAAGTAACATCTAGCCAACTCAGCACGGAAGCAGCATGAACTTGGATCCCTCTCCATTTATCTCTGTAAATATTCTGTGTGTATCCAATTCCTGGACACTTGTGGCTTCTTCAAGCACAGGACAGGGTGCTTGGGCACCAACCTCAGGAGTGAGCATCTCTCTAATACCAGTGTACTTCCAGTGAGAAGCAACCTACAGCACTTACATTTCTTACCTTAACCTCTGCCTTTAGCTACCTGGGGATCCCAAGTTACCCAGATTTCTGATCACACTGTAAGGGACCTGGCTGAGATACTGCTGAGAAGGCAGTTAGATTAACAAAAGAAAGATCTGTGTTCACAGCAAGACTCAGGCATGCAGAGATGCAGCTGTAACCTGTGAACTTGCTGTTAGTCTCCTTCCAGCAGGGAGTTAGCTCACTCCAGGAGCCCAAGCTTCTTTTTGACAGCCCAGAATATGCAATAATGGTCTCTCAGTGAATAGACTCAGAAAAAATGCAATTGAGCTGTTACGACCTGGACATTGTTTGGCGCACACCACTGAACATGACAGCATCCCTACAGCCTACCATACAGCTGAGAAAGGCAGACTTCCAGTGGTTATTTAAAATGGCAGCCACCCATTCCAGCAGTATATATTATATATTTCCCACTTCTTTTCCCATGTCATTACATCAAGTCTATGAAAAAATATTAGCAACACAGTATTACATATGGCTTTGCTCAGAGATAGAAGTGTCAATAGAAACCCTCTGTACAGTATTACATTACTTATTCCTAAAGAATCTCTAGTCGACACACCACCCCACTTAACTCCATACTAGGCTTTTACATAGACAAGCTACTTGTATTTCCAGGGTATTGACTGCTCATCAGATTTATATTGCTTTTGATACTTCAATCTCTTTCCCCCTATGGTCCTACTATAAAGAAAAAGTCCTCCTTTCTATCTACTTGGATTGACATCCTTTGGATGAGGCAAAAAATCTTAGCAGTAAATAAAGGGAGAGACAGATTCACAAAGTGGCACAGGCAGAGGTGTCAGTTCCTAATCACAAGGTGCCTCGCAGTCTGCAGATCTCCCTGCCAAGAGTTCTGTGCTTAAGCAATCCACAGGAATGACACCCGCAAAAGCCAGCACATTAGCACAGAGCTGCCTAACTTAGCTACTGTGGATTGCTAAGACCTCAAACTCTCTCCATGAACTTGGTATCCTCATCTGGACTGCAAGAAAATGCCCATCTCAACTGAGATTCATACATACCCGTTCTCTTGAGTTAACTTCCCTTTCTCACAAAAGCTGATTGGAGAAGAGATAAGAAATATTGACAGTACTCAAGAGATGACAGATTGGGGCTCAAATCTACTAGCAGCCAGATGAAAGTTTAACCACTAATCACTTTTTAAATGTATCTTTTTAGGTTATTCTAAGGTAGGAACCCTCCTGAGGCTGCTGTCCTGATCTTGCTAAGTAATGGAGTGAGAGAGAGAACAAAGACCACTGTGTAGCCTAGTAGTCAGGCTGTTGTTTAAGGCACTAACCTTGAAAGTCCAATTTCTGCTTCAGTAATTGGCTATTCATTAGGAGTAGAATCAGGTTTCTGTGTCCCCGATGGCAGGAGCTATTTTGCTGGGGTTCAGTAGGCACTTTCTGAGCTCTGCCTGACAAACCACTTCACAGAGGACAGGCACAGGGTGTCTTCTGTGATGCTCCTGATGTGTCCAGGTATAAGGCAGATGCCCAGTTGCTCAGCCCTTGCTGCTGTTTAGCATCTCCAGACATCTGGGTTATGTGGCAGGTTTCAAAGACCTACATTTCTGCCTGAAGTGTTTAAGGTGGCCATTAGGTACTTAAGGGCATATCTACAATAGGGAAGCAGGGCCACCTGAGCTGGCAGGGATCTGCACACTGACAATAAACCAGAAATGCTGGGGAGTTCAGTGCAGAAAGTCACAATCTGGCTCTGTGCATGGTCACTAATAAGCCATAGTGCTGTGCACAAGGCTGCACTCCACTGTGACTTTTCCAGATCAAGGGTTCCTGAACTCTAGTCTACCCCAGAGAGTAGGCAGGCCCTACATCTGGCCTCAGTCCCTGCACAGATCCTGCCTGAGTTCAGCCAAAGAAACAGTCATTATAGGGATTAAAACTAATCTGATTTCATCTAGCCTAGAACACACAGGAAACAGATAAAAAGTGGATTTCTGCCTGGGTTTCTCAAGGATTTCAATTTTAGTTAACCTCCCAGTTGCAGGCCTGCCTATTTCTCTCCCTGTGTTAGAAGGAGAAATCATTGCCAAAGCTCTGGCAGCCAGGCCAGAAAATAGTGACAAATAGCGTAAGCTGATCCGGCAGGCTTCATTAAGGGCAGATTAAACACTGACAGTCCCCGAGGTTTTTGTGATATGATTGCATGACATGACCAATGAACTAGTCACTCCCTAGGGTGAGAAGCAGAGATGATGTTCAGCTGCCTGGAGAGCGGAACACAGACGGCTCTGTGAAATTGCGTGTTATGACAATGTAACATGCAAAGCACCATCTCTAAAGAATGTGCTTCACCTCAAATGCACCCTGTGAATAGCTAAATACACATCTGTCTATTCCTAAGAGGGCTGAGTGATGTAGAAAGAGGCCTGCAAAAGGCCAACATAGGAACCCAACAGTCCGCCCCAGTTAGGATGTCTTGCCTTTTTTCCTATGCAAAGTCCACAGCTCATCATTTGTGATTGTTTTTCCAAGAAACATCTGAGAATCGTCCCACATTTACAGGGTCAAGTATTATTATACCAGAATGTCAAGAAGTCTCTAAGTTATCTGTGCTCACAGCAAGGTTGTCTTGGACCTAAAGCAGCCTCGTATTTCTACTGTCTACTTATAACCTGATGATTTTCCTTGCTCTTCAAAGTGGTGGATCTGTAAGTTTCTAATCACAAAGACTGCATGATAACATTTCCCTTTTCAATCCAAAATACTCTAAATGCTTCTAGATTTTCTCTTACATCACCAGACCAAATAAATTGACGCTACCTGAAAGACTGCCACATAACATTTTGTTACTTGACTCTTTCTGTACCCATTCTATCCAAATAAAATGCATATGAAATTAAATGCTTTTAAACTGAAATAATAATTAAAAAGCCCCAAAACATAAAAAAAAATAGAATGTTAGCCAGCACTCTTGATCTGATTTGTAGGTGCAGAAGAGATAGAGTAGAAAGAAGCTGCACTGGGTCTATACCCACAGCACAGAAGGCTGCATTAAGATAATGACAGAGAGAAGAGTAAAATTTGTCATTGACCATCTGAAATTACAGAGTTCTAGCAGAGTAGAAGTGAAAGATGAAAGCCTCATCTGTGCCTTACTGCTTTACCCAGAAAGGCAGGAAATTCAGATACATAACCATTAACATTATAATTGACAAGTCAGAAACTATCCTGCAAGTTTCCATAGCTTTATCATTCAGGCAGAAAATTATCAGAGTTGCCATATTTCTTTGCTAAGGTCTTGATTGTATCTATTGACATCAGTTCAGAAGAGAAAAATAGTCCTGTTGAACTTCTCTTGTGCCCAGAGAGGACTGCATCCAAGAGGCATAGCACAGCTTCTTAGCTGTCTCATGAATTTAGTCACACGGAAGACCTTTTTTCAGTGCTGCAGTTCTGCCATTATTGATTTCAACCACATTTGGACACATTTTAATGACATTGTAGCTAGCAAAACCCTCTTGAACACAGTAGATGCAGTGCCCTGTTTGCAGGGGTCTATCCTGCCTTTATTATTAAATAAAATGGTTTGGTTTGATTACAGTTACTACAGGACAGCAGATGAGACAGCAGGTGGAATGGAGATGTTTGTATACACATGGGAATATGTATCTGTAAAAGAGAAGTCAAACATAGTTTTATTTGGAAACAAAATGAGCAGCTGGTGGCACAATTTGGTCCTTGCCTTGTCCACCCTCCCTATTCCTCCAGCATTTTAGTACTTCAACATCATCACCATAACCAGCATTTATGACTTCTCCATTTAACCCTTTTAGCCCAGGGAGTTCAAAAAAGAAATAATTACCTTTATCTCTTCTGCTTCATCAAGTCAGCGTGAAGACACTTTGTCACCTACTGTGTCACCATTTATGACCTAGAAGTTCTGAACTGAAAAGGATGTCTTCACACTCCAGGGACATCCAGAGGGAACTTTCCACAAACAGCACTACTTACTTGGAAGGTCTTTATGTTTTTTAAATACCAGGAACAAGTTAAAACCCACAAACCAAAATTATCCACCAGCAGAATTATATTCCAATGTGACTAACACATTCAGCTAGCTAGACCTCTTTATGGCTTTACCTCGAGTTTAGAAGAACTGAGTAACTTTCTGGGCATGTGGGGGTTCCAAGTGAAATGGAAATGAAGAAAGCACTTATTCAAAACACTCATTAGCAACCTTTTCCAGCACTCCAGCCCAAATCAGCTATTTGAGTGGATTACTTATAATTTAGGAACCATGCCATGCCTGAAAAAATGAGTTCCCAGAGACAAACAGAATGCTGCAGAAATCACTGTGAATTAATACTGACATTGTTGGGAGAGGGAGGAAAGAGCTGCAACACTGTACATTAGCAGTATCTTTTCTCTCCTTCAGATTTCCTTTTCCATGCACAGAGAGTTCCTTGATTTCTCGAGGAGAGAGGGCTCTGGCTTGGTGGGAAGAAATCAAATCTGCTCCTACTATAATTTTCCCTAGATAACACAGAGATTTATTTAGATGGATCTCAGATAATCCCAGTGCCTGGAACTAATCTTTTGACTCTAGGGGTTGCAAACTTCCTCCTGCTCCCAAGCTGAGCCTGAAATCAGGGAATAGAAAGCAAACCAGTTTTTGCAGTATAATGCTTTCATATCAACCCCAGAAATGGGCTTCTGCCTTGATCTTTTTCTGCTTTCAGTGTTTTTGGGCAATATGTCTCATTGTACCCTTCAATCTGAAGCCAGAGGATTGAAAAATACCACTACTTGTTTTGCCTTCTCGAAAAAAGCAAATTTTACAAGCGCTGCAGTGCAAAACTGCAATTCCTTAAATAGATACTATACATCTAAAACCAGAAAACTTGTGTTATAGGATCTCAAGCTATGAGTCTTATTTCTAAGGAGACTCACAGTAGCATCTCAGTGTGTACAGAGGTACTTGCTGTATTATTCAAGGATACAAATGTTCCATCACAAATCTTTGCACACACTGCATGCAGCCATGTTCCTGCTTTCTCAGCACAGATGCAGTATCATATACATCTAAATATTTCTGTGCTAGGAATATTAGATACTAAATGATTCTACTTTGTTGAAGAATATCATATATCCCTTGTGTAAAATAAGTTTTCCAGGTTCTGCTACAATCAGCAGTATGCCCAAGCAAACAACTGCTCTAATGGGATTCATTACAGAAAAAATGGGATTGAAATCCCATTGTTGACTAGTGAAAAAAGCAGATAGACAGTTCCTTTCCTTTAGCATCAGCATCTTATTTGCTTTGAATTCCTAGAAAATAACGTGATGGGAAGAACCCACAATTCTCAGGGAACAGCCTGTCTTAAATGCCTGTTTGTGCAGTTAGCATGTGGTGACTTCTCTCCTTTTTAAATTAAGGAAACTCTAGTACTCTTTTCCACAGAAGCACCATTTTCTTGCTCTGAACTATTTGCACCTCACTATAAAATACTTTGAGATTAACATTATACGAAGAGTTAGGACTAATTAAACTTGCTGCTTTAATTACATCAATTGCTGCTTTTAGAGACTTTACTGAAAACATTAGAGATGGTGAGAAGCACATTTTATTTTCATGCTCCCCCAACCCCATCATGGCCACATTCAGAATTACTGACTACCAGAAAAGATCGTGGTCATAACCACTGCCTGACAAACAACTGGTTGTTGTGATCTCATCTACAGATTCTCACCCTTCTTTTGTTGCCGTATCCCCTCCTATAAATGCAAACAATGGATGCATAGCTATTGCTCTGTGTTGCTGGACCACTTGGAATAGAAATTGTACTACCATCTTTTGACTGTAAGGAGAACTACACCTTTAGAGAGTCTCCCTTCTGTTTTAAGTCACTGCAGTTAGCAACTTTCCTTAATGCAGTGAATGAAACATAAAAATCCATTTAAATATGAAGACACAAAATCAACAGTGTAGTCTATGAACTGAAAAAACAATTTGGTTTGAACATATCCATAACAAAGCCCATAATTTTGGGCAATCACAGTATACCCACAAAAAACTCATCAACAGTCTTAAATGTGTCAGCCACGGTGCATCTACATCTATTTCACATGTGCTAGTAAACTGTTTGGAAGCAGCTCTGCTATTACAGCTCCATATCTACTCTGGCAGTTTCAGTCTGTACGACTACAATAGGGCTCAGTTCTTGGGCAGATCAGTACAGGCTGGAGTTGGTATTAGAATCACAGAATGCTTTGAGTTGGAAAGGACCTTCAAGGGTCATCTAGTCCAACCCCCTGCAGTAAGCAGGGACATCATCAACTAGATCAGTTTGCCCAGAGCCCCATCCAACCTGACCTGGAATGTTTCCAGGGATGGGGCACTTACCACCACTCCGGGCAATCTGTGCCAGTGTTTCACCACCATCACTGTAAAAAAAAATTCTGCCTTATATCTGGTCTGAATCTCCCCTCTTTTAGTTTAAAACCATTAACCCCTTGTCCTGTCACAACAGGCCTGGCTGAAAAGACTGTCCCCATCTTTCTTTAATTGTAAGCCCCCTTTAAGTACTGGAATGCTGCAATAAGATCTCCCCAGAGCCTTCTCTTCTACAGGCTGAACAACCCCATCTCTCTCAGCCTGTCCTCATAGCAGAGGTGCTCCTTCCCTATGGACATTTTCTGTGGCCCTCCTCTGGACGCACTCCAACAGGTCCGTGAGGACTCCAGAGCTGGATGCAGTAGTCCATGTGAGATCTCAGAGTGGAGTAGAGCAGCAGAATCACCTCCCTCAACCTGCTGGCCACGCTTCTTTTGATGCAGCCCAGCCTGTGTTGATACCGAGGATTGCTGCAACTCAGGAGCAGGACCTTGCACTTGGCCTTGTTGAACCTCATGAGTTTCACACGGGCTCACTTCTCCAGCTTGTCCAATGCTCCCTGGATGGTGTACTGACTTTCTGGCATGTCAACCACACCACTGAGCTTGGTGTTGTCTGCAAACTTGCTGAGGGTGTACTCGATCCCACTATGTCATTGATGAAGGTATTGAACAGCACTGGTCCCAGCATGGACACCTGAGGAACATCAGTGCTTACCAATCTCTATCTGGACATCAAGCCATTGACCACTACCTTCTGGATGTGACCATCCAACCAATTACTTATCCACCGAACAGACCATCTCTCCAATTTAGAGAGAAGGATGTTGAGGAGGACCATGTCAAAGGACTTACAGAAGTCCAGATGGATGATATCCATAGCTCTTCTCTCCACTGATGCAGTCACTTCATCATAGAAGGCCACTAGGATTTGGTCGGGCAGAAGCTGCCCTTTGTGAAGCCATGCTGGCTGTCTTGAATCACCTCCCTGACCTCCATGTGCCTTAGCACAGCTTCTAGGAGGATCTGTTCCATGATCCTCCCAGGCACAGAGGCGAGGCTGAGAGGTAGGTTGTTCCCAGGGTCCTCCTTTCTATCCTTTTTAAAAATGGGTGCAACATTTCCCTTTTTCCAGTCACCAGGCACTTCATCTGACTGCCGTGACTTTTCAAATATCATGGAGAGTGGCGTGGCAACTACATCAGCCAATTCCCTCAGGACTCTGGGATGCATCTCCTCAGGTCCCATAGGCTTATGCATGTTCAAGTTCCTCAGGTGGTCACAAACCTGATCTTAGTTTACAGTGGGAGGGACTTTGACCCCCTGGTCTCCATCTTGCAGTCCATCATCTCAGGAGGTGTGAGAAGAGGGGTTATCAGTGAAGACTGAGGCAAAAAAGTTGTTGAGTACCTCAGCCTTTTCCTCATCTGTTGTTACCAGCTTGCCAGTTATGTTCATCAGAGGGGTTATGCTCTCTCTAACCTTCCTTAATTACAGACTCTGTATTAATTACAGTCTCTTTGATTTTCAATAACTAGTTTATATCTAGATCAATTCAGAAGTGGTGGACAATACCACTTCCTGAAACGTACAGTGATCTATACAAAACTGTTTCAGTTCCTAGTGTGAAGGTGTCATACAGAATGACAGTTAACTGTCCTTATTGGAAGTATTAGCACCAAGGATTCTTCCACTTCTATGCCTAGAGAAAGCTTCTTCTGAGACAAGTCAGAAACACAGTGGAGAAGCTCATAACAGAGATCTTCAGAGGTTGGTGTATCATACTGTGCTCATCCAGAACACTGTGATATTTTGAAACCACGCTAAAAGACAATACTGACATTTTTAGGCAATTGCAGATGACTCGTGTTCATAAAAGCCAAATACCAAAGTACTGCAAACAGGCAAATACATTTAAAACCCAAAGTAACATGTGAAAATGTACACTGTGCATTTAACATTAAGCATAGTTTTGGGAGTGGAATGTTTAGTAACAGTCCTCTGCATACCAACAAAGGATCTGCTGGATATCTGACAACAGAAACACTGGTTTAAATACTCCGTGATCTCGCAACAGCAATTTTGCCAATCCCTGAAAAGAAACCACTGGCATTTTGGATGTGCATTATGGTGTTTGTGGTTTAGTAGTGCTTTACCACTTCATAAATACAGGGTAAAATCTTGGTTTCAGTGAAGCCAATGGGCTATTTGCTACAGGCCTCAGTGGGGCTGGGCTTTCATCCACAGTATTTAAGAAGTGGGTCGACGGTCTGAAGAAGAGCAAAGGAGAAAGCAAAAAAGCTTTTTTTCCATTGCAAACAAAAAAAAATTACAATAAGCACTAATGGGTAAAATCTAGGTTTTTCATAAGTCTCTTCTCCCTATGAATTATGCCATGCTGTACGCAGTTTTTAAGTGGCTCTCAATTAATTTATCTATGTACATAGATGAAGAAATGGAAAATTGTACCTATATACACAGGCTCAAGTCAAGATAGGTGTTACTTTTCATTTTCTTCTCTCATTAGGATAGTTCCACTAACATTCAGTCCCCCTGGTGCAGCTGAAATTATATATGGCAATAAAGAACAGAGTAGAGCTACTAATTCAAAGAACTCTTTCTGTTCTTACATGTAACATTATTAAGTGGACATATTACAAAGCAGTGGTTAAGGGTCTTCACAGGCATATTTCATTTTGACCTCTGATCTATATCCTCACTGTAATAGACCATTATATACCACAGTACTACAACAGATAACTGTTTCACACTGGAAAACCAGTGCATGGGCTTAACTTTTACACCTGCTGGATGGAAAGAACACTTCACTGCCAAATAATTCAACAAAACCACATTTTATCCCAAAAAACTTGTATATTCCCTATACCTCAGCAGCAATGAAAGCAATCCTCCCCTGCCCCTCGACTCCCATAAATTAAGTAGAATCAACCTTTCTTCTGGGTATATTTAAACAGAGCAAGAAAAATAACTTTTCTGTCACTGGTAACAATGTTTCTGTAATTGTACACAGCATCTAAAAAGTTGATTGCAATAGTAAATGCTTTCCATCCCTTTTTGTCTGCAGGTTCACAAAATAACTGGTCATTATCTCTCAGGGCCTGGGAACCCTTTATATCAAATCCACCGCCTCACCAAAGACACTGGTTATTGGCAAGATGAGCCTCAAGAATTGGTAATGTACCTAACTTCTGATCTCTTACATGCCTGTACCCCGTGTTAGTGTCAGTTTATAAGGACATGACTTTGTGAGGAGCTATGTACTGAGGTTTGGGCATCATCAGCCAGCTGAAAGAACATTTATCTCACAATGAGCTAACAATTAGTTTGTAGTCCAGTAAAGCAACCAGCCTGTACGCCATCTGGAAAGAAGATGACTCTGTCTAGCTAACATCTGAAACATCAGAAACATGCTAACATCAGGATTTCTACAGTAAAGTGAACTGTCACTTGTCCTGTAGGAGAATATTCAAACTGACCTCTAAGAATGTGATGAATTACAGGAAAACATGAAGAGAAAGAGAAGGAATTCTTGAATCTGAACAGAATTCCAAGAAAAGTTTGGCCAGTTATCACATACAAGTAATCCCTAAACAGAGGGGTTTTTTCAGTAACATTTAAATCCAAAGTAGTGGGTTTTGTCCAAGAACTGGATCCCAGCCATAAAGCACCAAAGCATTCTGACTTCTTGTTAGATGAAGATGAGCTAAAATACAGGTAGATAGAAAGATTTGATTTTATTTCTTTTGGTTGGCCTCTGCACCTACTAACTGCTGTCTATATCTGGCATATATAAATAATTATCCTTCACTTTTATCTTATCAGGCATTTTAGGTTAGCTGGCAATAAATAAAATGTTCTGCTCTGATGGGTGTGGTTAACAATTGAGACATGGGTATTGGACCCATTTTCAAGATGCCAGTACCCCACCACAAGTAATCATACAGAATAAAGAAAAAGTGAGGAAGACGTCCTTTTTCTAACCTGTTCCACCTGGCTGGGAAGGTGGCAATGCAAGGTGTCACTGTGGAGGAAATATCATCCCCAATGATTAACACTGGCTGGAGATAATCCAGCATGCAAGAGACCTATGGGGAGAATGCCAGGACCTTGGTTATCACCCACACCTCTTCAATGATTCATGTCATAGCACTCCATCTGACCCACGAAGCACCGAGCAAGAACCTAATATGTACAAGTATATTCCTAAACTGCATCAAAAATGGTTTTGATTCCAGGTATGGAATGTTCCCATTCCTTGCTCCGCAATGACAAGAGATACTTCTCCCTCTGAAAAAGTAGTCATCAACCACAAGCCCAATGTACAATAAGATTGCAATGCAGGCATTAGTTTCTCATGCTTCCGCTCTTCAGGGGGCATTATTAGCTTGCTTATCATTCTCTCCTAAGATTATCAATATAACACAAACATCCAGACAAATGGAAAAACAGAGGTTATGTATTATGGGGTTCATGAGTTGTAGTTACGTATGTACTCTGTATCATGTTTGATTTGAGAATTCTTTTCCAACAATTCTGGACTTTCCATTTACAGTACTCAACACAAATATTTGTGGTGACATTCCAAATGTTCAGAATGTAGATTCCTTTCGATTTCACTGGGAACCCTGAATTGGACCCCTTCTGAAAAAACCAATTCAAACAAAATAAAAACCATTTGCACAGAAAACTGATCCACAACCTGGCAGTGTTCACTGCATGGGCAATGCAATATTTAATGATTTTTCATCACAGAAACAATTTTCATGTGCTCAATTACGTGCTACAAGTCAATTCTGAGATCTCTCTGCATGCCACAGCATGAAACTGATGTTCTACATTTGATCCTAAATGCCCAGCAGGTCTATGATATGCCTTTGTCTCTCACCCTACTTTTCTTCAAAAACTCAGGCTTCTTTTTAAAATGTGCCGACTTCATGCATATGTTTTCAAGCTTTTATTCTATAGCAAAAATACTTGGAAAACAAGATGACAGACAGCACGGGGCGGGGGGGAAAAAGCTTTGGAGTTATTTTAAAAAGTCAAGGTTGGCAGCATAGTCTGGAAAATGCCAAAGGGTTTTGGGAATAAATTCCATTTGGCAAGTTTAGAGATAAAAGAATCCAGCTGCTTTCAAACACCAAATGCACCACTAAAAAGTCTCTAAAATTGCAGAAACATCTTAAATTAACAAAACACATCATCCTCCCACACAAAACAAGAACAACAGCAACAAAAGAGCCACAAAACATTCCTATATAGACTTCAATGCTAGCTGAAGTATGGCTGTTCCAGGCAGTTTGTATAAAAAATACACTTATATACAAGAGGGATTTTATGACGCTTCAGGCTATTGCGAAGTTAGGCAAAGAGATGAAAGCAGTCATGCTGCTGAGGGGTCTACAATAAGAAACCAGGCTGAGCCTTATGGTGATTGGATGTCTTTGAAAAGCATTTCTATCCACTTGATTAGAGTCTTTCAATCCGAAATCTTTCACTTTTAGCACTGAACAGGAGTTATTGGCTCAGGGCTTGATTCAATGTTCATTGAAGTCAGTCATGACTTTCTGCTTCCTTTACAAGGTCTCTGAATCAGATGCCAAAAGAATAAAACCATCTATTTATGTACCCTTTCTTCCAAGTTAAGGCACAACCTGTTCAACTCCTTTGTGACATGTAAAATACACTTCTAGCAAAACTGGAACTTGTAAGTACCTAAGACAGGGAGTAGCTCCTTTATTGGAATAGGGGAAATAGAGGACTCTGCAGAAATGGGAAGAATATTGCCCCTTTAATTCTAAAAAGGATCTGTATTTTCAGGCTGTTGATCCTTGCCATTGTTCCTTCACTAGCTCTGCTCCTCACAGCCACAGCCCCTTGACAAAAGTTAATACCCTGCACAATCTAACAACTCATATGACTGCACTCCAGAACAGTCAAATTGCAAAATGGGTTGGCTGTCCATTTTCAAATGGACCATTTCACAGATCTAGGTTTGAAGTCAGTCACACTAGCAAAGATGAGGGTAAGGTAGCTTCCAGTAAATGAAGACAAATGAGCCACTGGAAGCTACTGACAGAATACTATCCTGGGACAACAGTCTGGATGTCCAAAAAGCCAGTAAAGAGTTCTTGTAGAATGAGTCTTTCTTGTAGGTAACTGACACTCAGATGTAAAAATTTCATTAACTAAGAAGAAAAATGAATAAACATTGTTTTGAAAGTTCCTTTCATCTCTCCTTATCTCCTGATAATACTACAGCACAAGTTATGAAGAGCTTTGAAATTCACATTCCAAGCTGGTAGTTTCCAGCTAGTCTTTGAAAAGACAAACATTAAAACTAAACAAAAGCAGTTCAGTAATCTTGCAGTATGAAAAATAAACTTTTCCATTTCTAAACATAAACACACAAAGAATGTAAAAAAGATTTACTGAAATAGCTGGAGATAGAAGGCACAAATTTGGCAGGCAAGATGACTAAAGAAATGTCTTCACATTTTCCAGTTAAAATGGGATATGTTTTGACTGATCTGCTGTAAATCAGGTTTGTTGTCCTTTATCAAGTGCTTTTCCTCAGCTTGAAAGGAAGCAGCTACGGAACACCATGCTGTGCTTGTGTACAATTAACTTAGCCAAGCAATGAAACATTCGGAGAAGAAACAGACCAGACCTGTCTGTGATATGGAGATTTTTATACCAGGCTTACACAGTTCTGAACATCTAGTATGGTAAAGCACTGTAGCTCCCAAAATCTGTGTATTTATTATACCCTATTTATGTATCACCTCCACAATCTCTGTAAAATACCTGAATGAATTACAGAAGACATCATCTATTTTCTGTTCAGTAATCAGCACAGGCCCTAGGGCCTCAATCCATAAAGGGACGCCTATATGGATCTAGCTGTTTGTAATTAGGGTGAGAATCACCTCACTACAGAGGGTCTGTGAAATTGCTTACACATCATCTCAGCCCTATGATTTCACATGTCTGAAGAGCTCCAAAGTGGTCTACCACAGATTTCGTCTTATACCTCTTCCTGCACGTGACATCTTTTTCCAACACTACACTTGGTCTTTAATCTGCCAGCAACTGCTTTGCTAGGAAAACAAAACAAACCCCTTGCTTACATCACTTTGTCATATCCCATTGCTGAACAAACATGACACTGATTCAACATCAAACTGACATGAAGCACTTTGTAAGCCATACTGAAGTAGCTTTAATGTTTCTCCCTGTAGATTTCTTTAGGTTATAATGAGCTTTACTTTTGATGCTCCAGTCTTTATAATGCTGGACATTTGTATGCAAATGAACAAGTTGCACAGCACCAGAAAATGACGCTTTGTATTTTCTGAGGCTGGTTAGACTTAATCTTCTCAGCATGTCTGTATAGAGCTGACTAAAAAGAGACATTATATCAGATACATCCCCTATAGACAGACTATTTTCTACAATTCTAGGAATTTAGCTTCTTTCAGATTTTAAGTGCCAGTGCTGGAGCTGACTGAATACTATTTTCCAACCGACACTATTTTGATCTTCTCTAATTCACAATCATTCAAAAATATTTCTCACTGTTAAGGAATACATTTTGCCCCTGTATGATTTTGCCAAATGATTTGGTGGCCCATTTTGCAGATGCTGGTTGCTCATGAGTGTACCAGCTATTGACTCTTTGAGTTATGTTTATGCTTTTCATCCATTGCCTTTTTTTGCTAAGTGGTTGGCTGAAATTGTCACGAAAAATAATCAATAGCAAACAACAGATAATGGATTTCCATTACTAATCTGTTGGGATTTGCAAACATCTCCACAACCATTCCACCACTGTACAAATATTAAAGACTGGCAAATAGCAGAGCCACCACAGTCTTCAAGAATGTTGAACTAAAATGATTTAATTTAATGAGTTATTATATTTACAAGAGTTCCCTTTTTTTCTATTTTGCTAGTCTTCACCACTATTTTCCATAGCAATGGTGCTAAAAAGAGAGCATCGAACCCATGCTAACAGCCTGCAGGTAAAATATGGAGAAATAGGCTTTTCTTCCACCTTCAGCTAATACGCATTCTGGAGGCTGCACCCATATTGCTTTCAGATGGAAGGATCATAATCTATGTCTTTAGGTATATCCAGTTTGGCCTACTGGCTTCCAAGCAGGCTATGAGAGCACATTAACTTCAGACTGTGAAGCTCACACTGGCTTCCTGTCTAGTGAAACTACACACATTTTAAGCTCTTGTTGCTAACCTATAAGGAACCTTTAATTATTAGGATCTGGCTATATGGGAACCACTGAATTTTTCTGCAGCACTCCACTGCCATGAAAACAGGCCTTGCAGGTACTGAAACTATCCAAAGCTTATCGGTGAAGTGTCAGGAGCTCAGGGCTGAGCAATTTTTTGCTGACATACTTGAGCTATGGAACATAACATCAAGAGGGATTGGCACAAGTTTAAATATACAAAAGATGCTTATGACCTACCTTTCCTCACATAGCAAGATTTTTGTAGCGATGAATGCAGAACACACAATAGTCTCACAGAAGGACAATGGAAACTCTAAAAACACCAGAATAAATATCAAGAGCTATGTACAACAATGGGTAATGTGCTTTCAAAAAGGAGGGCGCACACTGGATTTGAACACAGAGTGCATCAGGTATCTGGCACCACTGATCTAGCTCAACCTGCTAGGGGTCTCTAGACCTCCAAAGGATTGACAGTGAACCTGATTTATCAGAACTAGAGAGAAATGACAGCACAGGACGGTTAGAGATACAAATCCTAATTTACATCAACATAAAATAAAGCTTGCTACCATTAGTCCAGCTCAACAACTAGAACTCTGTGCTCCCAGTGCAGTCAGATGATATGGATAAAAATCAAAAGGCATGTGAGCAGTCCCCTCACTTACAATGTCTATGCCATTCACAGCAGGGTGAGCGCCTAGCTACACCACCACTTTGGGTAAGGTTACTGATTATGGACCTCTGTAAGAGTGTGCATTAAAGCTGCTTTCAGTAGTAGGAGTCTCACAGTAGGAACATTTGCTACTATCAGGCTCAAGGCAAAGCACCTATTCAGAGACTTTCATTTACCCATTTTAAAAGGGTTTACAAGGGTGGCTGATAAGAATTGGCTGCACTTCACTACTGAAGGCAACTGAAGCACTACAGAAAAAAGACCTTTTTTTTTTTTCCCCAAAATGGCTTCTTTGAGTCCTCTAATGTTTCTGTTCCAGGGTTAAGCTATTGAAAAGACTGAGCATTAGAGGTAGTGGTGTTCCCCTGAACAATCCTGTCATCATAATAGGCATTCAGCATTTCTGAAAATGTTACCAGAGCCTGAAGATTAACACCTCATGCTAAATATCCAGATCTGAAGAACACTTTCGAATACATAGTCCAATGTCTCTAAGAGCCCAGTTACACAGAATTCAGTGGTAGAGTCAAATGCTGTAACTCTCAAAGACGTTTCTACTTCAGAGCAAGTGTAAATATGAGGAAATAGAACAACCTATACCACATGGCTTGTTTGTCCAACAAAAGTAGCAAGAACAATTTGTATGTGGAAAACTTTTCAATAGAAAGGTATATGTTGGCATGACAATAAATTAAAGAGCTATTGTGGAGAAATGCAACAAGAACACACATGGGGATTATTATGAGAACAGTACTCCAGAGTCTCATCAAATGTGGTTTGTTAGACACAGGAACAAATAGCACTTTCTCTAATTTGGAGGAAATGGCAGTAATGACCCTTAAAGCTAGTAATAAAATTTTCCAAAGACCTGAAACAAATAAAAGTTGCTTTTGTTGTACTCCTCTCTTTGTAACACTTCAGGAATATTTTATGAGATTTACCAATTTCAACTGATGGGTTTTATTTTGCCTGCATTCTTTGTCACCCTGAATATATATCCTTTCAATCACCTGATAACTTCTGTTTTGCTTTCTGATCCTTTTGTTTTCTTTTCTTCATCTGGGTTTCAAAAATAAGAATTTATAAACAAGGTAAGAGGAAACAGGGTGATGGCTTTCTACTTTCAAGTACAGGGATAAATGTTTTGACTGGGGATAAAAGAATTAACAAATACTGATGTCATGGGTTAGGGCTGGGCTGGCTACTTAAATGAATGACAACTGAGAAGATAATGAACTCAGAATAACAGCTGAAGTTATCCATTGGCACATATGTAAGCTGTTTTGCATAAATCAGATGCACTACAGTGTTCGGGATAAGATAATCTAAGAAAAAGTTATTTTAAAAAGGTAAAACAAATACACACCACTTACTGTATTCATGAAGCAGCTTTACCCCTTTTGCTTGAAACAATATTAAGTTATATTCCAAGTCTTGTTCTGAATAGATATTTTTAGAATTAATTATGCTAAGAGGTTTGAGCTACGTGAAGATTAATCTTTTGGTCTCAACAAAAATGCAGCTGAATAAAGCAAATCCTACAAGAAATGTCATTTTTCAGCTAGAGACAGAGGAAACCATTTCCAAAAACATCCTTCTTATCACAACGCAAAGCTGCGTAAGTGGGTGGAAAAGCAGAAGCAACTAGATAAAACATTAAATATGTTCCATAGTGCATTTTTATAAATGTTGATGTCATCCTCACATCTATGAAGTTCAATCCTGACACATCTGCACTATAGTCCTGCACCTGACTGCCACTGATGTACACATGAAAAGAGTAATGACAACAGCATAGGTTTCAACTCTCAAACTACTTAGACACATGCAGGTCACACTGAGGCTTTTGCTGCTTCAACCACAGTGTCACAGTAACTATATTCAGGCTGCCTTAAGCCGTCTGAGGCATCTCTCCTCTGTATCACACTACAGGCATACCCATACTGAGGAAGCTAGACCTGCCAAAAATCAAAGTTCTTGGATGGCAGGCTCTCTGTGTCATTCACCACACTATCCAGCGGTGGTAAGGAAAAAGTGAGACCCTTTTTTTAGAAAAGGCTACTAAAAAAATTACAGTATTTTAAACTTCTCCGTGATTTTTCTACTCAGGAAAAGAAAGTTAAGTATTTTAGCATAATACCTGATCAACCAACTTTCAATACAATAAGACATAAAATTAACTCTAAATGTGTCTAATTTGTATTCTATTTGAAAACCTACTTTTTTCTTCTTCCAAAGAACTTAATTTCCCTTGTTGCCAGGACTTGTGTTTCACCTCAGGCTTGTCAAAATACTCAGTTCTTTATAGCTTTGCATTTTTCCCCTCCAGGGGAATTCTTCTGTCAGCTCAGCAAGACCTTTTTCATTAGATACTATCTTTTTGGCTCTCTTTCAGGCCCTCTCTCTTCTATGCTCATATTTACTACACATGACCACGTTTAACATTTCCTCACTATTACTTTCCTAGGGTTTCTTTAATCACATCTACCCTATTTTGTAAAGGAATACATACTTCTTACTTCTCTCCCCAGGCATCCTTCCTCATCTCCCTGCAGTTAAAGTCATTCCCTTTCTTTCCTCCTTTTGGTCTTTCTCCTCTTCAGCCTTATATCACCTTCCTCTGCTCCTATCACTACCAAACCAATAAATGTTTCTGGAGTCCACAGGCTGTGGACAGCTGGGCAGTACCCATTTCTTTGAAGTTAGCATCTGTTCAGGAAAGGGGCTATCACTGTCCTTCCCTAGTAAGAATTGCCTCACATTAAAGCCCAAGAATTGCTGTCTCACAGCTATTTGAGGCTGAGGAGAGGCCACTGTAGATGGAGCCTCCTCTTAGGAGATTAAAAAAAAAAAAAAAGTCAAGCATTACCACATTTCTGGAGAATCATAGAATGGTTTAGGTTGGAAGGAACCTTAAAGATCACCTAGTTCCAACCCCTCTGCCATGGGCCGGGACACCTTCCACTATGCCAGGCTTCTCAAAGTCCCATCCAACCTGGCTTTGAACACTTCCAGAAAGGGGGCATCCACAACAGGTTGGTGTTGTCAGCAAACTGGCTGAGGGTGCACTTGATCCCGCTGTCCATGTTGCTGACAAAGATGTTAAACAGGACCAGTCCCAATACTGACCACTGAGGCACACCACTCATCACTGGTCTCCACTCAGACATAGAGCTGTCAACAGCAACTCCTAGAGCGCTACCATCCAGCCAGTTTCTTATCCACCACGAATGTCAAATCCACATCTCTCCAATTTAGAGACAAGGATGTCATGTGGGACAGTGTCAAATGCTTTGCACAACACCATTACTATTTCATTAATACTAATCCTGTACTGATCTTTAGAACAACTGCAGTTAAAAAATTTCATTCTGATTGATGTAATCCGGGTGACTACAAATTTTATTTGCTTCAAAAGCCTAACCTCAGCCTTGTGAGGAATAATTGGCTATGGCAGTGTGATAGCAGTCATATCCAGACTAGCTTCTAAATAGGCGAGGAAGCAGCAGGAGTAGAATGCAGTAGGTCTCTCACTTAGCAAAACAAAGCTGTCAGATCAGTACTCTTTATACGTGAAGGGGAAAAACTGGAAAATCAGCTTCTGCAGACAGAGCTAACTTAAATGTTATTGGAACATGAGATATCCATTGGTCCTAGAATATTTTAAGAATTAGAAGGTGCCATAAGTAAACTGTATCTACTATCTGCAATGACAGGCATACATATGTGTTCTTCTACCTATGTTTATTCAAACAAATCAGCACCCAAGCACACATTAGGTGGGAAATTCTCTCAAGAGCATGGAAGAAGGTTTACTACATCTAACTTCCCAAGGCCAGGGTAGATGCAGAGTGCAGAGAAAAAGGAGATGCTATTAAGCAGAGGCAGCCCAGCTCTTCGGACAACAGTAGCCAGTAGGCAAGGTAGTTTTAAAAAGACAGTTCAGGAGCTGGCTGTGATCTTAACATTTGGTCCTAATGAGCTGGACCGAACTTCCTCCAGCACTGTTTTTCTGGCCTGAAGCTGCTGTCCTGGTCTGATTATTGCAATAATTCCACATTCCCCTCACTTATGTAAATTAACTTGTGTTTGTGGCTTTGCAGAGAAGACAGCTATTAAGACAAATCAAGCTGGTTTGTGGTAGCAGTAGTGTTTGAATTACTGCAGCACCTCTAAAACCTAGTCATAGCTCAGAATTCTAGTGTCCTGAGGCTGTGCTGAGGAGAATGAAGAAATATAATGGAGTACACACTACACATCACAAGATGGAAGCACTGCATCTTTCTTCAGCTTGGCAATATGGCCCAGCATTTCACATGTGGTTCTTTGTGGACGCATGATTTCCTGTTGCCCACTGAATATTAGCCTAGAGACCAATCCACAATGCTGAAATATTACTCATCATCTATTCAGATATAAAACCACCTTACTCAGGGCAGGTCCTGCTATAGGAAGAAGGAATGACTATTTGCAGCTACTCACATGGTTCCCATCAGAGCAATAGTGAAGGGACAGTGAGCTGCTTACGTACCTATCATTGCAATGCTCCTGTGTAAAGAGGTAGCCTAGGTCTTGAGAAACACTGACAAAGCACATTGCCCAAGGTGATAAAAAAAAAGAAAGAAAACTGTGGCAAAGCAGAATCTGAATTCAGATTTTCCTGAGGCCCACAGGACTTAGAGCCTACTATTCTCTAAACAACCTTTCCTTACATCACACTAGGTTTGCACACCACATCAAAAGCTAAGATCCAAATGTTTACACAGTGCATCTAATTTCTTCCTTTTTAAAAAGGCAAGTGTAAGGTAGTCTTATGCTACTCAAAAAATCTTGTAATTTTCCTTTTGTTACAATGAAGACAAGAAGTTTTAAGCTTTTGGGGGGAAAAAAAAAGGCTCTGAACACTACATGCTTTTGTAACTTTAGAGAAGGACTGAAAACCATTTGAGTAAATTAAGGCCTTTCCATCTTCTTAACTGTGTTTCATCTAAGATAGTTACACCATTTCCCAAGTAGCTCCAGTATAATCATATTTGCATGTGCACTGCTTTCTGTAGAATCATAGAATGGTTTGGGTTGGAAGGGACCTTAAAGATCATCTAGTTCCAGCCCCCTGCCATGGGCAGGGACACCTTCCACTACGCCAGGCTGCTCAAAGCCCTATCCAACCTGTCCTTGAATACTTCCAGGAAGGGGCATCCACACCAGGTTGGTGTCATCAGCAAAATTCCTGAGGGTGCACTCGATCCCACTGTCCATACTGCCAGCAAAGATGTAAAACAGCACCCAGTCCTGAGGCACACCACACATCACTGGTCTCCACTCCAACACTGAGCCACTGACCGTAACTCTGAGTGCGACCATCCAGTCAGCTACTTCACTGAGCGGTCCATCTATCAAATCCACCAGTGTCAAATGCTTTGCACAAGTCCAGGTGCAAATGTGTTTCCTCCACATTTTTTATATAGCGAGCATAATTTTATTTACCACATTTGAGGAGAAGCTGAAACCCAAAGAGAATGGATAAAACTTCACACAACAAGTTATCTGAGACTGCAAAAAGGCAACCCAGCATTACAGGAATATCATGTGGGTCCTCTGATTCCTTTGCCATGTTTTTTGCTTGGCAGGACAGCAATGAGGACCATTTGCATGATCTGCTGGAAGATCAAAAGTTGCAGCCAGGCAAGTCTTTCAGTGAACAAACCAAGAAGCAGAGTTTAAAGCAGCCAGGAAAATGTATTTTGAAAACCAGAAAGGGAAGATGTGGTTTGAAAGCCACTGAAATACTCCATTCACAATGATGAGCCCATAACCTGAATTTTCAATTAAAAGTATCCATTCTTTTACATTTAAATTGAAGTGGTCTGTGAGCTGAGACTGCCCACAGAGGAATAAGGATTAGGTCAGGGTGGAGGACTAAATGGCAGCGAGTTGGCCCATTTAAGTCTTCATTTAAGGGAGTACTTGGTACAAACCAAAGTTTGGTTTCAGCCTGAGTGCCTCCCAGATTTTGGTCTTTACATTTTTTACTCTCCCTACACATAGTTTTTTTTCACTCAACTCAAATTTTTTCCTCTTACTTTTCAATACCAGACTCAAACATTTAACCTCTCTTCTTTGTTCAGTTGCACTGGACAGGCTTTTGCTCTCTCAGTTTGGCCCCACCCACACTGACCATTTTTGTTTGCCATCTCTAGAAAAGAAACATTACAAACTAAAATTTTGGTGAAGACTCCGTTTTACAAACCAAGGAAATAATAGTTCTGAATGAAAAAGTTTTCACCTTACAGCCAGACAGAGTTCTGATCTGAATGCCGGCCCATTTATTTATCTAACCCGTCACTCCAAAAGATAACCATGCTGATGATATCAGAAAGTACACCTCTGCAAACATACTGTAGTTGCATACTTACTAGGAAGCACTTGAAAAAGTTACTTGCACAATCATGCATCATTGGTAATGCGTTCAAGATAAAGTTTAAACACTGTTGATACATTTCAGTTTATATCCTGTTATCTTTGCCTGCATACTACTAAGACATAAAATCTCCAGACCATCTTTTAAATCTAATAACAGATTAGCAAAAAAATTATGAGGCTCTAAGAAAAATATTTAAGATACATTAACATGAATCCTCCATGAAGCATAATGAAACCATAAGAATACAAAGTCCTACTCAAAATATTTTAGTATATTGATGTTGTAGGTTTCTAACCTCACTATTTTTAAAATACCTGCTCCTTAAAAAATGAAACACATGATAGTTTAAGTGTAATATTACTTTTTATATGTCTTCTGCATATAAGATACTCCTGTGTTTTTATGAATCCCAGTGATAATGAACAAATGCCATGAAAATAAACATGGAGTGGTTACAAGATAAAGTCAGGAGTCCTTGCTGAGCCGAGCCATTTCATTGGTAAGCATTGCAAAGCCAAGTATTACACTGTATATGCCAAACATCCAATTTTAAGCAACTCTTTTGAAACTGCAGACAAGGAGAGCTCACAGACCATGAATTCTCTCACCAATTTATAACCTGTCTCCAGTGCTGTTTCTCTGCTTCCAGAACAGAGTAGCAGGCAGTTATAAAGATATCATTCAGACAAAAGGTAGATAAGATCATCTGCTCTATTAACAAGAAAGAACAAACTTAAGTACCTACCTCCTCCTCATTTTCTTGGTTCCAGCTCCTCCACTGTCTTCAGCCTTGCAACACTCCCCCAGCCTGTGTGACCCTGCAACAGACTCTTGAGTGATTCATTGTGGCAAACTTCCTTCTGTTCAGCTTCAGTTTATGTGGCCAGGCTGACTGAGGTAGAAACAAATAAAACAAAGGAAAAAGATTAGAAGTGGAGGCATTGATGGTCTGGTTAAGGCACGCTGCTCCTCCACTGTGTCAGAGTTAGTTTACTGACTGTTGATTTTGGCTGTAGTTCACTGGGCTGCTAATGTCAGGCAAGGCAAAAGGCATCTTGTCCTTTGATAGGATTTAAAGGTAATCTTCAGGGGAAAGAGTGAGAACAGTTCTTAGCATTTGGGGGTGTGATTGCTAATCCAGCAACGATGCATGACTGATTTATTAACTGTTTCACTCGTAGAAACAAATGGAATAAGGTTCTGCCAAGAATCTGCTGTTCTTTGATAGAGACCACAACGTCTGAATCCCTTTCTTAGAGCAAAGCTGTGGCAAATGCTGAGCCTGTGTGTTTTGCAATGAGGGATTAATTCTGTCTTAATGCATAATCCTATACACTACCAGAGGAGTGAGTGCTGCAGAGAATTTTTAAAAAGCATGCAGAAAAATACCTAGTGTGTTATATACATCTACAGACAAAGAGAGGAAGAATATTTCTGCATGCATTTTTCCCGTTTAACAACACCATCAGTAGCTAAACTAGGTCACATGTCCCCTATTTCTTCCTCTTCACCACCAAATCCTAATTTCACATGTGGCATTGCCATAAAGCATCCAAACTGCATGTTGTAGGTTACTCTTCCACAGGACTGTGGGGCCTCAAAGAACACTGGAGCCTTGTGCACAGAAAACACTCTCTGCCCCAAAAAGAGTACAATTCAACCATCACCATACCAAAACAGCTGCGTTGCAGCTCAGACAAAAATCATTCACTTGCAGCATTCTGTGAATTCTCATCCCACAGGCACCTCTTTGCACATTGCAATGATAGTTCCAGGAAAAGACTTGCTGATCACACAGTGAGCCAAGTACAAGGATCAGAGGCAGAAGTTTCCACTCTGAAGGGCCAGGTGTGCAATGCTTAGTTTTCACATATCTGAGTCCTTTCCCACACATAGCACTGAGCCTTTTAAGTTGAATATATGTCTCACTTTCAGAATTCTTCACAAGTCTGAGTAACCTACCCAGGTATCCTAAATTATATCTACTCCTTATTACGGCTTTTGAAATAATAGCTATTAACTTTTACATTGTGTCTTTATGCCAGGAAGACTTCTCTGAGTTGTCAGTTTATTTGTTAATTACTTTATGCACCAGATACCTCATAAAATCAAGCCAAGATGCAGATCTTGGTTCAAACAATTCCTGCATTTAGCTTTATATAACAAGTGAGAATTGTTAGCTGGCAATGAACAAAATCAGTAAGAGAGACAGAAACAGCAAGAATGAGAAGGGGAACACAGCCTACAAGAAAGGCCAAAAGTTACCCAGGCCTTCAGCCTGATCCAAACAGCCAGAGCTCTCTGCCTGTATGAATCCCGCAACAGCTAAACATCATTGCTGAGCCTTCTACCACATTTTTTCCTCTTCAACTCCTGCCTTCAAATTTAACAGAACGCATTATTAATGCCAAAATGCAACCCACTGCTCTTCCCCCAGCAAAAAAACCTCCATTCAGTAGACAAGATAATTCGAACAGTCAAAGTTGGCCTGAAAGTAGGTAGAGCTGGCCACACCCCATTAGCTTCACAAGCCATGCAACCAGGGAACAATTACAAGAGATCTTACAAAGAAACATCACTTACAAGCAATTGAAAAAAGCCTAAAGACTAAGATCCCCCCAAAGCTGGGTCAAACTTCTTTTTTCTCTTTCTTTTAAATGAATGTCCTAGGAAAAAAAAAAAAGTGAGATGAGTAAGAAGTTGCAAACTGCGGACAAGAAAAGCTGCTTTCTTAGCAAGTCCTCTCACTTGCACTGTGGGCAGTTTCACTGCTGATGTAAGAGGCCTGCATAACTCTTTACATCTCACCCTGCTTTGGCTTGTGCTGCGTAATACTACATTGTGCTTCATCTTCATAATTAATCTTGATGACTTTTTCAGACAGATTTGGACCTGTTCTCTGACAATTTATGAATCCTGCAAGCTGATCTGGGCATCAGAACATTACTCAGTTATCATATTGGCTTATCTTGGTTAAGTAGCGACCTTAAAAAGCAATAGAGAAATGACAAAATGTCTCAAGATGGTCATTAAAAACTGGGATAATGCCATAACATCGAGAAGTTTTCCTTTCACTTTTGGTCAACTTCACAAGCCTGCTTTTGCCTAAGGAAGAGAAAGGCCTGGAAATAAAACAGCTTTAGGATAGCAGAAGGAGCTACAAGAGCAGGGCATATTTCAGGTGGAACAAGATGGTAACTCTGTGAGGGAATCTGGCCTACCTCATTCCCTAAGGTCGGGCACCCCCACAGGGGAACAGGTTAAGCCAAGTGGAAAAATTTATCCTAATAGTCTGGTTTCACACAAAGTATATAGCCTCCAAACCCCATTATAATCCCACTTTATTTTCTTTAGTACAACATTAACTGTCAAGAATTAAAGTGATTTACTAGGTACATAAGGTAACTACTTTGTAGCAACTCACTAAAGTTTAAATTTGACGAATTGCTTTATTTTCTTCTCTAGTACGTATCTTTTTCCTTACTTAGCTAGTATACATTCAGCACCAGACTAATTTAAAACACTGAGACCTTATCAACCGTGTCTCTCTCCAGTATCTTAAAAATCCAGCACTATTCTTCCTTCCCCCCACCCCTCCACCCCATGTTCACAGAAAGTGAAACAGCCTTTTACTCTATCTTTTATTTGACGGCTCCATACAAATTGTTCCTTCAAAGCCTTTATTGCCTTTAGAGGAGGAAAGCCATAAATATCCCTAAGATGTAGTGCTCAATACTTCAAAGTTCATGCTGATTATTTGCATTTTTAGGTAACACGGTCACTGGCAGTGCTACCGAGAATCTCAAACACATAGACACAAAAAATCAAATTAATCAACACGAACACTGTAATTGCTCCATGCCAAAATATTTAAATGTGAACACTTAAATGGTATATCCCAGGACTCATATTTATTGCACATGATGATTTTACCTTCCTTTATCAGTCCAGTCACAGACTTGGACATACTATTTCTAGAAAAAAATTAATGTAAAAAAAAAGGCTTAGTCTATTGCACAGAGTTGTGTGCCACCCAAGAACTGCAGCTGGGTAGGTAATTTGCAGTTTATTCTTAGGTCTGAAACCAGCTTTTACACTGACAGGAAGAGAAATTGAGAAGGTTATCTCCCACTGACCTGTCAGTTTATTCCTTACAAAAAACACTTCATCTTCAGGGTTGAACAGTCTTCACACATAAATCTTAACGGCTCTGTAAACATCTGTATAATGATTCATCAATTACCCTTCCCTGCCTTCTGTCATCAGCAAGGTTTGGGGATGATTTGTCTCACTGAAGAGTGACTTTTTCTGGAATAAAAGTGTCTTTTCTTTCTTCCACGCCTAGAAAGAGATCAAAGAAGCATGGCCAGGTTGTTAGTCTAATCAATTGCCTTACCAGAGACTTTTTTCTCTATTTGTTGTGGACTTTGTTAAATTTCACTAGCTCCCTAAAGACTTTAAGGTTTATTGTTGCTCAGTGCTTTGAAGCTGTGGCACAATGCAAAACAGAGCAGAGATATTGAAGTCATGTCAGTATGGACTGCTTCCACAACCAGCCTAGGTCATTACCCAGGGACACTCCAGCATGACTTTTCTTAGCAGCTAGGTATACAGCATGTTCTAAGGACAAACCCCACATGTTTTCAAAGGGCAATTTTGAGTCTGATTGTCATCTTAATTCTGTCCATGTAAATGAAAAAGTACTTCCATTAGCACTGATGAACAACTGAACAAGAGATTGGATTTAGTGAGATTCACACAAATCGATTTTCAGCCTTTTCAGACAGGGCCCTTTTTTTTTCCCCTGATTCTACACAGCAGCTAAGCAGCTAGCTCACACCACCATGACCTGTGACAAGGGTTTCTAAGCACAAGAGAAGACGGGGGGAGAAAGGGAGAAACGGAACTACATATAGAGAGCCTCATCTGCCAGTATGGAAGGAAAGATAAATTGCCTTAAAGGATCCATGGCCTAGAGGAGATTCTCACATTATCACTTACAAAATGCTACAGCTTTGATCTGTAATCCATGTTCTCTTATTCCTCCTCCTCCTCTTTCTAGATCTATGAGTAACTGTTATCCTTTATCTCACCTGGAGTTAGAGCTGTGAGTCTGGGGAAACCAGATCTTTGTAAAGTGCTTTTGCCCTTTTGTGACAGCGTTAAAAAGACAGCTTTCCACAAGTGCATTTTTCTGTGGGTGCAGGATTCCTCTTCCAAAGCAGCAGGTATTGCCCACTAACTCTCTGTCATTATGGAGCACTTGGAGATCCTGGACTGAAAACAAATGCAGAGTATCAGTACATACATCTCAAAACACAAGAGACCCTCTTCTCTTACTTTAATGCAACTGCTGATAGAGTTTCCCAGGCTCTTCAGCGATAACTCAAAACCTCTGATCAGTGCTTTTTGCTTTAAAGTTACCACAGCATCATCCAAAGGGAAACAAAACATACCTGCAATGGAATTGTCATACAAAAATTAACCACTATTTCTTTAGGACTTACGGGGCCAAAACCTGCTTAATGAGGCAGCCTAGGCAAACACTGAGAATCAGTGAGTTTGACCCATGGCATTCTATTCTCTGCAACAAAGCAGCTAAAAGTCATGCTCACAAAGATGTACCCATTTCATCTGTGACATGGGCACACAAACAAGCATGGGAGAGTGGATGGAAGAATATAGTCAAGAGAAGAAAATGTTGTGAGAATCTAAGCAAAATCCAGGTAAGATAATTGATAGCGAGGAGAGTTCTTAAGAAGGGCTAAACAAGTTCTCATTTCAAAGGAGAAGTTGTAAGATGTTTAATTTCCCCACAGATTCATAATGTTGGGACATTGAAAGCAAAAGGAGGGATACGCAATGGGAAGGGGCAATGTTTCCTCTCCTATTACACAGGAGCTATTCAAGAAAGGAAAGAAACCGAGTGTAAATCTATGCTCTGCTGCTCATAGCATTTGCTGACTGGCAAATAGATACTGAGTGAAAAGGTTTAGGGATTTGACATCCATTGGCAAGGAGAAAGCTCATCATCCGCATCCCTTGCAGCAGCTGATACTCAGCCAACACACTCCTACTCTGATGTCAGTGCTCTAAATGAGGGCCATACTCTAACAGATGGTTTAATCGCCGGAAATCTCTGCTGAATTATTAGCCGAGGCTCTGACTTCCACAACAACTGCACACTGCTCCTCAAACACAGAGAAGATTCCCTACCTTCCGATTCAGGCAGGGAAGATTCTGCAACTATTAAACCCTGGTGCGAAGTTCAAACTTACTTTCAAGACAGATCTGTTTACACATGTTCACTGCCACCATGAGCCCTCAGCAAGCAGAAAATAATCACCCAGTCCCTCAAGTGATTAGAGCTGGGCTATGTCAGTAATAACTATTAAATGCAGCAAAATGCCATCTTGGCACTGAAAAAACATATTCAGAATTCATGAAAATACTGCAACAGCATTTCATCTTCCCTTCTAGTGGATGGAAAGCTAAAGTCTGTTCAGCTTTCAGAGTCCCTTGTGGATATAATGATTTTATATATAACTGGAAAACTTGTTCATGACTCATCTGCCTGTATTAGTAAGTGGGTTTTCTAGTCCAATAGCCAGACATCCATTATGTGGGCTGCTAAATGATTTACATTGATTGAGTACGCACTGTATGCAGCTCTTGCAAATTTTATATGCTGGCTGTACAGAGAATGAATGCTTGCTGATTATGCTCCAAATAGCAATGACCATGATTACCTAAGCCTCTAACTCCTAGTAAGGAAGACAGAAATACAGCTTCACTACCTTAAAGAAACATTTACTGTTTGGATCCTAAACTACTGCAAGCTGGAGGAAACGGGAAATTTACATTAGTGAAGAACAAGCCCATGAGTTCAGATCACTTCTTTTAATACCTGTTGTTAATGACTTAATGCTCTTGAGCTTGTATTCCAGAGTCAGGCCTCACCTCTTGCCTGGGATTATACTCAAGAATCAACCTACTTTGGGAATCTGAGCGACTTCTGAGATACAGCCACCAAGATGAGGAGCCTGGGTGGGGGGAATTAAATTCCAAGGAGAAACATAAGGATGCTTCTGAACCATCTTGTGGTAAAAAACTGACTTCTATCATACACAGACAGAATGAACTTTGGTATGAGGAATGGGTATCAACGACTGCAGAAGAGTAATTAAAAAAAAAAGATTCTGGCTCAAAGAAACGTGCGGAGGTCACCTAGTCCAAATGCCTTTTCCACACTGGGCTAACTTCACATTAGATATCGATATACTGGGCCTTGTCCACTCAAGGTTCGATGTGGATTAAGATTTCACATCTCTGGCACTGTTTCCAGTGCTGTGCCACTCTTGTGGGAAGAATTTTTTTCCTGTGTCCTACTGGAACTTCCTTTGTTGCAAGGTATCACTGTTGCCCCTTATCTCTTCACTGTGCACCTCTGGGCACTTTTGAGCACACCAGCTTTGTACCCAGGAACAGAGCAGAAGCATCACCACAGGCATCGCAGGCAGAGCAGTGGCAGCAGTAGGCTTGTACAGGTGCAAGACCAAAGGGACATAACCACCAGAGGAAACAGCTGCGGTTCTACAGACATAGAGCAGCTACGAATTTAGCTAAGAGCCTCACTTCATAGCTCATATTGCATTTTAGGGCTTTGATGCACATGTAATTGTCTGACGTCAATACATGATCCTGCATCCAGAATGCTGCTGAGTCTGTGCTTCAGGGAAGGACTTAAAGCTAGGACTGGAATAACAGGAAAATCAGAGGAAGGTGAAGAACAAGTTTACTCTTTTCAGTTAACAAAGCACCTGTCATACAAAACACTTCTTCCTTTCACGAGCACCAGAGAAAGTTATACAGTGTATCACAGAATTAAATGAAAAAGCCAAAAATTACCAGTGTGACTGAAATCAAACCCCTCTGCTCTTGTTCACCAAGCACATTATGAAGACCAATGGTTAAGTGACTTTCCATTCCACTCAATATTGAAATTGCTGTCCATAGTCAGTAAGGTTTTAGCTTCTGTTCCAGACTCTGAGGTATACCCACAAATACATTTGTCACTAAAAAACCATGAGGGTGGAGGCACCCCCTCACACACATCACACTGCTGCATACCTCAGTTGACTCAGCATAGATGTAAGTTTAGCAACAGAATTGATCCAATTAAAAAAAAAAATCTCTTTTTAAAAATAAACTTGCACATAGGGATCCTCTGTCTTCCAAAACTCTCGAATTATTTTTACAACTATTAATGGATAAGGCTTAACCATACTGTGGAACCCCAGATGGCTGCCTGCACCTATCCATAGGGTTTGGGAACAGGAAACAGTGCACATCACTGAAAGGCAAGTTTGCCAGTTAGCAAAAGGTACAGCTCCAACTGCACAGAATCAGGCAAAGCAGAAAGAAATTAATTATGAAACTCCCCTCTACAAATGTGATTTGAGGATTACAAACCATATCTCTTTCTCTCTGGAAAGAAAGATAAGGTGCTTTGGAGGATCATTCTGGAGGCCAGTTTATCTGCTCATTCTCTCTCTGGCTCTGCATCTTTCAGACTACTTTGTACAGTGGCTAAAAGGGAGGATATGAACAGATGGCTGTTTGCTCTGATAACTGCGTCTGCTCCTAGTCAGATTAATTGGTTACAACCCAGTTAAAGTTTACGGCCTTGTAAATTGATACAGACAGTCCTTAGTTACTCTTCACGGTCCATGTGAAGAGACTGAAATACATTCCTAAGATGAAAACAAAGTATCAGCACATGCTAGGGATTGTGCAAAACACATTGCTATAGAGTACAGTATTTGTCCTTCCAAACTACAGTTTTAAAGTGTATAAAATTTACAGTAACATGAAGGTCAAATGAAGGTTTAGACACAAGGCATTAACGAGGAACAACAAACCCTAGGATAATTGACAGAATAGTATCAGTGCCATGACTCCTTTTTGTTTATCCAGCCCTTTGGCATCAAGCTCCTCGTGAGACTTAGGGGCTGCAGCAGTATCTGATTTCATGCCTCTTCTGATTATGCAGAGATACCCCTTCAAAAACCAGGAATATACCAGAAGACTGGAGCACTGTACTGATACTCATTAAAGAGGAGAATGGGTTGACCACAGTGATTATAACCCTCAGTGCAAGGCAAGATAATGGCAAGAACCATGCAATGCAACCAATCAGAATGAAAGGATGGGAACGCAAGTAGGGCTGGTCTACCTGATCATATGGAAAACAGACATTGACTCACAAACCTGATAGAACTCTCTGAGACTGCAGGATTGATTGCTAGTGACAATCATGAAACTGTAACAACGAGTACTTCACATAGTGTTGCAGGATAACCTACTTCAAAAAGTAACTCTTAACCGACACCAGAGAAAGCATGCCAAATGGATTAACAACTGGCTAACTGGTGAACTCGGAGATAGTGGGGAAATATTATCAGTCGAGGAAGTTTCTAGTGGGGTTCTGCAGGGTTTCATTCTGACTATACAGCCCACAAAGGTGGGGTTTCTCCTTCTTGTTCTATGAAACCAACGTGTACGTAACAGGGTTCTATGTGCGATACATACACATGCATGTCTATCATATTGAGACTGACTAAGGGTAAAAGGACTTGATCGTAAGTAAATTCAGCTCAGTAACACACAGAACTCAAGCAAATGCAAGGCAATAAAGATAAGAACAGCAAGCACTGGCTCACAAGACACGAGCATATTTTAGAAAAAGAACTAGAAAAGAATTTGGGTTTACACAAAATGAAAGAGATTACAGATACATCTAAAGAAGCAAAATGAGTGAGTACAATCCCTGTGTTTGTCCTGTGCTGCAGGGGAGACGAGAAACAGGAGAAGAGGAGCTTGTTTCTCGGGTCTTCCATTAACAACTGGGGATGAGGCATCAAAGGCCACGAAGAAGAGGTGAGAGCTCATGAAAATGCTTTACAGGACCACGGAGCTCCAGCTGTTCAGGCTGTCAAAGGGAAGACGAAGAGATGACTTGGCTACAGTATATAAATCCTTCAAAAGGAGAAAATGAAAATTATTAGAGAGATGTTTACACAGCTGAGAAAGACATACACACAATCGCAGTGGTTCAAGCCAAAAAAATCCATTTGTGAAATCAGATGAAGTTATAATCTACAAGGTGATTGACCAGAGGAGCAAAGTGCCTGGGGGGAAGATTTTTCATCTTTGCTTGGTGTTTCCAAACCAAAACTGGATGTCTCCATGGAGAACTGAAGTTTTAGTCTGACTCTTCAGACCAAGGGGAAAACAAAACTGAAAATCTGCCAAAAGCGCCAGTTTTCAGCCGGTGGTGCTTGCCCACAGTTTACTTCAGAAGTCGCACGATCCCTCTCAGTGCTGAGATCCAAGTCTTTTATCAGTCACCTAACACTCAGCTAAGGCTCATCTTCTCCCACCACCAGGTCTCAGGTTTTACACATACTCCACATATCTTTAACCGGACTGACGAGTAGGCATGACCAGTTTTAATGCATGTCAAGAAAACAACATTTTCACACAGGTATCTAAAAATACACATCACCCATATCCACACGAATAGATGAATAGCTACAACACATCCCTAACACACACTTTTAACTGCTCTCAATCCTGACCTCACCTCTTCCTCTGCTACTAAACGATGCACAGATTGCGCCAGGCCAGCGCAGGTGTTCTGCACTCCCTGCCTCTCAAACAGGATTAACGAAACCGATTACTTCACGTTTTTACTTTTTTTTTTAATCTGAAGAGAAATCCCAGGATCCCACTGAAATGATTTTTTTTAATTGCTATTATTTTATTAGATCACATCCTCCCCTGTAACTTGGATGTTACCTCTGCCCCAGCCGGCGAGAAAGCCGTCAGAAACACGCCCTGCAAATCCTCCATCCACGGACTGTTTTTTCCTGTAAAGCAGCTCGTGTCTATTCGGGAACACAAGGCCAGAACGTGCCTCAGGACACGCTCTCTCAGCGCTCTGCAGGAACGCGCAGCCTGCCCCCGACTTTCACCCTACGTGAAACAGCTGCGGGACTAAACTGCCGTCCCTGCACACAACCCCTCCACACCCACCGGAGAGAGGCCCGGCGCTGTGAACGGCGTCAGGGCGGCCCTTCCCGCATCCAAGGCTACACGTAGCGCCATGCACGGCGCAGCTCACCGCCCTACGTCACCGTCACCACCACCGCCCGGCCGCGCAGCACGGAAATGGCTACCGGTCCCACCGCCACCGCCGCGAGGCCTCTGGCGCCACCCAGCGGGCGCCGCGGGCCGCTGCTGCTGCTGGCCCCGGGTGTGAGGGGGGACGTGCCGCCGGCCCCGGGCTGGGGCGCCTCCGGAACGGGCTGCCCCGGAGAGAAAGGCTGTGCCTGGAGAGCAGGGCAGAGTCGTGAAAAGAACTAAATCCTCCATCTCCTCCCTGAGACCCCAAGGAAAATAGGAAGTCGGCTTATCCTGGCAGAGGAGCCGCTGCCGCCCCCCCAGTAAACAGTTTTCTTCGCAGAGCAACACCTCCCCAAAGAGCAGAGGAGACCCCCTCTGGGAGGATTTATACCTGGTGAGCAAAGCCCCACTCGCTGATGAGGGCCCGCGGGGATGGGGCTCAGCTGCCGCCTTGCAGGCCGCTGTCACCCACACCCTCCGGTAATCAAACCTTGGCCATGTTCTCCTCTCCCACGAACGAGCAGGAGGAGGAACAGCTCTCAAGTGCTCTTCAAAGAGGGACATAAGTGCTATCTGCTAAAGGGAAGTGGTGTGAACCGGCTGCCTTTGCTGGCTTTTCGTGACCTTTTCTCATGGGCTCTTCAAGGCATTGGTGCCAGGGCAGCGATTAGCGTGGCTTTACGCAGGGCCTCCCCACGCCACCACAGCCCCAAACAGCAGCAGTAGTAACATGCATTGCCACTACTAACGCCCTACGCCATCGGGATGGAGCACCACTGCACAGCCCGTGGCTGCACTGGGTTGGAGGTCCTTCCTAGCTTTCAGGAACCTATGAGAGAAGGAGCAAATAATGCATGGTGCACATTCTTATAGAGTTTGGGGGTTTATGGGGTGGGCGGTGCATAAGAAAAACTGCTTAAATTTATGTGGGGTTGTAGAGTTGTATTTGTGAAGGATGCAAGTTGCAAAGTTTGCCTGTTGCTAAGCATAAAGTGGCCAACCTGAGTTTTCTCAGGTTTTCCCCTTCTGTCAAATCAATCCAGAGAGTGAAAATTCATTCAGGGCAAACATTTTTAGGTCCAGCACCCAGCGCAATTTTGACAAAAAAAAGGTCAAAGACAGCCCCTCCTCTGCCCCCAGCTGTCAGATCTGGGCCTGCAAATTTGCTATATAATTTTTTAAAAAGCAATTTTTTTTCTAAGAATTGCTGCCAAAGCTTAGTGGTAGGACCACACTGAAGTGGGTGCTACAAAGAGATACAATAATATCTTCAGACGTCCTTGGATGCATTGCCTCCTTCAACCACTTAACTGATACAGTGAGCTAAATGAAAGCATATGGATTTTTTTATATCACAGAGCTGCTGCTTACAGTAGGTGAACTAACTCAATTTTAAATGTAATGCCTCAAGCCCTTATCTCAGCTCTCAACATCTGCAGGAACTAAGCTATAAAATCTAATGATGGCTAACATGCAGACTTCAAACTTGGTCTGAATTGACTTCTGTTCTGTCTTTTCCATCAAGAAGCACACCCCTTCCCCTCTCTTCCTGCAGTATCCTCAGTCCTCATGTTGCTTCGCCACCTGCAGCACCAGCAAGCCAAACACTTCCTCCCCTTATTTCTTCCCACCACTGGACAATTCTGTCTTATGCTACAGGATCACTTCGGCATAGCTTTGTTTATGTCTTGTTTTGATAGCAATGAACTGATCTTTATTCACAGGGAAGACAGCATCTCAGTGTTTCCCAGTTGTTTTGTTTCATACATCCTGTAATTTTTTTATGACGAGTTTGGTTTTGTTTTGGCTTTTTTTTTTTTTTTTTTGGTTACCTGCAAAGTTGTCTGATAATCTAATTGTATTCTTGGTTTCCTCAGGCCTTCTCAAAGACTTCTTCTTTTTATAATTCTCTTTCCAAATCCCAGAAATAGCGTTTTTCTTAGCATTGCTGTTTAATATTTGTCTTTTGACCTCTGCAACCGTCTTCCTTCTGAAGAGAGGAATAAAAATACATGTTCCAAAACACCCTGCCCTTCTCCATCTGAAGGGGCAACACCTGGGGCGGCTAAGAAGCATTTTTTAAAAAGCTGGTTTTCTTTTAGCTCATTGTGTCAACGATCCAAGGACAGCTGGCAAAGGCGATGTTTATCAGGTCTTTCCCTTGCAAATTGCTGTTAATGGGCATGCATACCTTATACCCACACAAAATCTTGCTTGGTGGGCTGTGTGGGTGGACCTGAGCCTGCATTCCTCCACATACTTGTGAGCACAGACGAGTAACATCCTCCCACTAAAGTGTTTTCTTAAGATATGCCTAAGGTAAGTGTACAACTCAGATATTATTTTCTGTCTCAATTTTACACCACTTAAAGGGTATGGACCATCTTGTCATCTCTGCTTGTTCAGTGCTTGCCACTTTGGTGTCACAGCCTGCTGGAAGGTCTGCCATTTACTCTGCCAGTACTCATAAGCAACAACAAGTAATAAACTGAGGCATGGAAACCTCACCGCTAAGATTTCTGAAGAGGCAGGACTCCTTTGGGGAAAACAAAGATGGGTTTGGGTTTTACAAATGTCTGATTTTCAGAATCGCTAAACAATCTCCCCAGTAGCCAGAGGGAGCTGAGACTCCTATATACCTGCAAAACCATCTGCAATAGGAGTAGTGGCACTGTATTCCAGCACTGAACTTGTTGTTCTTAGCACTGGTTTAGAGATGGAGATCAAGACCGTGATTTCGCTTAATACGTGACTGACAGTGCCATTTTAACAGCAATATCCTCTGTCCACACGCTCTTACAGAATGAGGACCCAGAGCCTGTCAGGTGGATTAGCCATATGTCAACTCCCCAGTGCACTACAGCAGAGCCATCGTTAATCTGAAGACTTGATCGCAAGCCAAAGGGAACAATTATATAACCTAGAAATCTGAAAGGCGAATAGTACAAAAACAAACAAGAAAGAACAATCACCCTTACTTATACATGTGCACATTTTACTACAACTATTAGGCAATCAAAGTTGTTATATAATTGGCTTTTCTAAAATTACAAAAATGATGGAAGGGTTGCAGTAATTAAAAAGTGCAGGCGAGATGTTGAAAGATGATAAATTACATAGAGGCAGAGTGCAAATGAAGCAAAATCTTTTACAAGTTTTTGTAAATTTGCTTCTCCACAATTCAGAGAATTTGTCAATTTGTTGTTATTCTGTTCCTGACTGCCATTGACAAGGCAATGTCAAATTTATCAGAGGGAATTGAGTCACCAGAGCAGAAGATTACTTTTAAAAAATGATGTCAAGCCCCAGAAAAGATACAAGCCGCAGGAGCGAGGCTCTTCTCCAAGATAGATTGCACAGGCAAGTTCTATCGCACATGCCTGAATTGCCATGACCATCCAAAGCAAACTTTGGAAAACTGACAATGGAAGAAAAAGGTCCACTAACATTATTCCTCCCACATGGTTAAAGGAGATGATCATGCAATTAATTCAGCTTATTTTTTAGGAAATTGCCTAGATCCTCTCAAGCAGAACATGTCTCTGCCCCCAAAAGACTTACACTCTCCTTGTACAAGGTAGGAGAGAGAAGGATAAAATATAAGCTGAATGAACTAGCTGTGAAAGTGAGGTTAAGCCAATGCTCTAAAACATGCTGGAAATTGTTCTAAGAAGAAAGTGTCTACCTAGGGAGTCTGAAATGCCAGCCTTTCCATATGGCCCCAGAACCATCCTCCAGAGATCTGCTACAGAACTAGAAGTCAGTGTAAATCCCACAGAAAGGTTGCCAGTCTGTAGGAAACTTCTAGGACCTACCTGATCCTCAAGGCTGATTTTCCACAGAATGACTCTTGGGAAGCTAATGGTTCTCCTGCTTCAAGGATTCTGATAGCAAGTCTTCAGATGTGGCATGGAGTTTAATACCCAATATCTGGACATACTCTCTTGTACCTATTGTCTTCTGAGATATTATTTGCAATTCATGGGTTGCAAACATTTTATTTGCAGCTTCCCTGGGTTTTCTTTTTTCTTTTTTCCCCAAAGATGCCCCAGGTTGCATAGCCCTTGAGCACTTTACATGCACGTTTCTGAATTTACCATGGATATATGGCACTGTTCCTTACTCTCATGGGCAAATTATTTATGCTAAGTACTGCTAGTAATAATAACATTCGTTGTTTTTCTGTTCTTTTGTATCTTCAAAGCATTGAACAAATTAACTATCTAAGCTGCTAGAAGAGCTTTTCTAGCAGCTTTTCAGATTTCACAAAACCACCCATTTGCTCTGTGTCCAAGCTCTCAAGACACTCTAGTGCAGATATAATGGTAATGTATAGCAGAGAAATGTCAGACCTGACGTAATCTTCGCTTCGGCACATGCGTATGTATGCAAAACCCTGTAGGTTAGATGTGTGAGTTGTCCATCGGAGGTCACAGACAGTGGACACAATAACAGTTGGGGATTTTTTATATGATGTGTAAAGAGTGATTTCAATGAGAATAACTCTTAGTTTGGATTAAGGAACCAGAGGGAAACAACCCAAGCAAAAGACTAGTAAGAGGTTGTTGTATACAATTTTGCCTGTATTGGCCCGTTCTGAACTGGAGACAAAATGGCTGTCAGGCTTTCTTGCCAACTTCACCATTAACAGGAGGCAAGGAAGCCAAGAGATTGCGTGCCAGCCTCAAACTCAGAAAGCCAGCACCCCACGAGCTGCCGGCTGAGTGACACGAGGCATGCTTCACTTTCCTGTGCCTCTCTCTCCTTTCCCACCCATTGCTACTTTTGTAGCTTGTGAACTCATCTGGAGAGAAGCTGTTTTCTTATTCCGTCCTTGCATGGCACAGCCCTGAGCTCAGCTGGGCCTCTAGGCACCAGGTTAATATGTATAATAACAGTGTGGTACGAAAAAACAAAGGCATAACAGTTTCATGACAGAACGCATCTCAGATGAGTTAATGTGTGCAAAGCACTTTGAAGTTGAAATGTTCTGCAGCATGTAAAAGCTGAGCATTACTTTCATATGGATTTGTTGATCTTGAGGACTTGCAAAGCCACTCAAAACATGCCTCTACTCAGTGAAGTGCAGAGTGCGAATGCCTGCTACGCACCCTAATTTCCAAATGGAATCGTATGTCCAAGAAATTCCTATTCAAGGATGTCATTAATAAAGCCCATGTCATTATAAGTAGATATCCTTACTTTTAGCACCTCTCTGTATTAAAAGCGAGCATCCCTGGGGAAAAATGCAAATAGGCTTTTCACAATCCTGCTGAATTTGGCATTATCTTTTCTCCATTGTTTCAGTCACTCTTGCTTTCTAATTCTCCTGCGTTAAGTTGCCATGGGAAATACAAAAATTCAAAGAAAAATTGTTACAGCCTGCCAACAGGTTGAACGTGTATCTTTTCTATTCTGGCTCCTGGAGCTGAAATGACTTTCCAAGGTTCACTGAAGCCCAGCTGATCCCCAGCCAGGAATAAAAAGCTTTCTGTGATTCCATATCCAGGCTTGTTGGCCAGGTCCTTTCTGGGGCCAGAGCTGAGACCCAGCCCAAGTGCTCCCCAGATAGATTCCTGAACCAAACTGCTACTTAGGATCATGCTCACTTTGGTTGCTCTTACACCTCATCACCTCTTTTGGGTTATTTACTGTATTTCAGGAGCAGGGAGCAGCCTAGCTCTGGATTAAGGACTCGTCTCATGAAGTGCTGCCCAAGCACACCCCATGGTGGTCCTGGAGCTCATCTCTGAGTGAGACAAGATGCAGCCACTGAGCAAAACATCCCCTAAAGGAAGCAGAAGGGTTACAGGAGAACAAAGGGTTACGTAGAGCAGGTTCTGCATCATTTCAACTCTACTGCACCGTTTTGTGTATGCATTTCTATGGAGATACACACCAATATGCACGCTTCCGCGTCTATCCCAAAGGAAAAAAGCTGTAATTAACTACTCATGACGGACAGCCACCGCCCCACCCGGGTCGTGTACCCTCCCACGGCCACAGACATCTTTCCAAAGACCGTGCCACTAGGTGGAGCTGGGCAACAAAATTCCTTCCAGGCCATGTGCACAGCTGCGGCATCAGCAGCATTGCCAAAGTCACAGGTTTAAACATGTTTCTTGCTTACTGGGCACTAATGTTGTTTCCCTGGCCAGTTGATACAGGGACAAGCTGTGGCGAATTGTCATTAAAAGATTGCAAAACCATACTCCCCAACCACGCTGATTCACCCTTAGCAGAGGATGATGTCAGTCTGGGTAGATTTGGCAGCCAGAAATGAGTTTGGGAAACAAAAGGAGGGGCTTCTGTGTGGAAAAGCCTCATCTGTAATAGCTTCTTTTGGTTATCTGGGGAACAGGGGGTCTGGCAGCTCTTGGCCCTTAAGTGAAACGCTTCTGCTCATGGACAGGCTCCCAAGAGCCTGGGAGGCAGGCAGGAAGCACCTCGGTTTCCCTGTGGCTGCCTCTCCAGCCTTTTAAATGATCCAATATCAGCAAACTGGACACAAAACTGCCTGTCTTCTTTGATGAGGGGTACCGCAACAAGAGCGAGAAATACCAGGGAAAGCAGTAGTAAAATAAAAACCCACCCTCATGGTCTGGAGAGAGCAGAAATTTTGGGGAAACAATGAAAACACAGGAATATCTAATAGCAAAACAACTGTCTCTCTCAACTTGTGCAGGTAGTGGTGTCAAGAGTTTGAAAACTCGTGCTGTGGAAACACGCAGCCCTAGGACGCCCCACCTGAGAGAAGTGACCTTGCCAGGTCTTGTTCACATGGTGCATTGGCAGTGATCTGTCTCCATCTCTTTGGAGGCAGGCAGAGTTAAGTGTGCTCAGTGCCCCACAGCAGAAGGGATTATCCCACCATAAAGGTGGTTAAAACCTTCACATTTATTTTGTAAACTAGTTTAGTTATAAATGCTTCCATATCTAAACAAGTATGGTGGTGCAAAATCTGCTTATAACTTCTTAGAGATGTTACAAGCAGAGGAGATAAACAAATGTGGAACTGGAAGGGGGAAAGGGTAAAAAAATTATATTAGCAAATCAGGTAATGGCAACACCTAAAAAAAATCTTAGGATGCAGATTGTCAGGCTAAATTTGAATTATATCTGTTGACAAATAGCATGGACTGCAGTGAGCTGGGAGCAGGATGCAAATAGAACTGCAGCTCGTAACATTTAACATTATTTAAGTTATGTCTTGAAAAGGGAGTAAGGATTAGCTAAACCTGCACTACAGAGGGTCCAGTATAAACTTCAGAGAAACAAGTGTGAAAACAGAGTCTTATGTGAGGAAAAAAATCATTACTACATCATTGGATGAATCTGCAAATACACTGTTTCTGTCCAAGCCATAATAAGCCTATTTTTGTATTTACCTAATCAAGTTGATGTATCTACAGAGATATGGTATATCATCTCTCACTTTCTTTATTCCACCTATGTCCTCTTGTGGTAACCTCAGTTTGAGACTATTACAAAAGGAATGCTTTCTGCATCCCAGCTCTTTCAGAGGCAAATGTCTGCAGGCAAACACCATTAAGATGTTCTAACAGTGCACTATGCAAAGCGGGTGGTACTGTAGTTGGTTTCTATAATGGTAGCCAAGTGTTTGACCTGTTGGAAGACCACTTTGCTCAAGCCAACAATACTAAGATGCTTCTCAGTCAAGGTGTGTTAAAGCCTGCAAGAAAGGGTGTGGTACACTCACAGAAGTGTGTCTGTGGCCAAGGTGTTCCCAGGAATGTGGGGTGAGTCACCAGTGTCACATTGCTTAGCTGCCTGTGACAGGTGACATTTGGTAGCCGCATTATTACTAAACAGAAGTATGAGTGAGCCTTGCTGCATGCAGGCACTGAAGCGTGACATGACCATCCAATGCCTTACAGAAAGCGTCAAGGAGCACACAGGACTGAAGCTGTAGGATTATAGCCTGAAAAAAACTGGGCCCTCTGTGCCTGGTGAACAATTTTGAGTAGATAGATAACTTCCAAGAATCTAGACATATATTACCCCACTGTAATGAAGAAAAATAGCTTTTTAATGATTTCTGATCTAATTTGATAATTAACTTTGTCTTCAGAAAGCAAATTATTATCTACTGTAGTTGAAATTTGATGTTGGGAAGCTGGAAATAATTTTTTTTCCTACCCTGTTGGGCTTTAGGCAAATTTAGATGGCATCCTTAGCCAAGGGTAATTCAGCCTTTAACTTCAGTTGTGCTACCTTACTTAGGCAAATGGAAGCCCCGATGTGGCTCCGTTACCTTAAAGCCTCCTTGGCCATCCTCTAAAACATGCAGAGGTGCTCTTTTTCCTAGGTCCTGCACTGCACCATTGCCCGCGCCACCAAGGAGGCTTGCCTCCAGACCTGCTGAGACTTGTCAGCCACCCAGCACGCTTACACACCAGCCTCTGGTCAGGACTTCCAGCTCCCCTGGGGCACCCTTTGGAGAGGGAAAACTCAAGTACCCTCATGCAAGCCCATCCCATCATGTCTGTGACACTGGGGCAGCTGGACACGGGTGGCACTGAGCCCTGTGTGCCCCGGCCGGGCAGCTGACAGCCCAAGGTGGCTCTCTGTGAGAGCATGCAGATCACAGGGCTAAGCGCGCCAAAGCCTGATTTGAGTGCAGATGTGGCCTGAGGGGGTTCGTGAGTTTTGCCATTGCCCTGTAAGAAACACATGGTGGCCTTGTGCTTCTGGTGCTCTCTGGCTCCTGCACTTCCCACTTTTACAGAGGCTCAGAGCACCCAGCACATGGAGCCTCCCTTCCCAAAAGCTCAGTTCGACCTCGGTTCATGGTGCGCTTGAAGAAGACCTTCCCTCATCCTCAACAGCAGACAGGGATGGCGGCAGCAAGGCTCTGATGCAGATGAAGAGCCATGTGAGTGTCCTGTCCAGGGGATCCCCAGCTCCCAGACTCCACAAGCCTGATGTTACCTCCGGCACATCCACGCTGCAGCGGTGGTGATGAGCAAGTTCAGCCACTGCCAGCTTGCCTGCTTTCCAGCACTGTGGTTGCCGTGCCTTTTGACATAAATCTGAGCTGAATACAGCTCAGATGAATCACAAATTCACACAGTGCAGTGCAGCCACGGAGCTGGTACAAGAAATGGAAGGAGGAAAGAGAGATAAAAGGGAATGGGGTGGGGAGGGGTTGGCACCTGCTCTAGGGACATGGCAGGGAGCAATTGGAGGATTTCTGACAGACACTTTCAGATCACCTTTCATTTAAAAGGCAATCCTGCCTATGGGCTGCAACACCTTACCCTGACTTCGAATGAAAAAGGCAGCATAAATAAGTTTTGCTGTTCAGGGATTTTGTCTTACACTACCGATGGGGGATAAAAGAGGAGAGCTGGAGAGTCACAGCAGGCAGGGAGAGGTGCAAGGGGAGCTGGTGTCTTTGTTTTCACCCAGAGACCCTCACTAACACAGCACAGCAGAGTACAGGGCATTTCCACCACTACAGTAAAGATGAATGAAACGTACATTTTTCACTGAAAGGTTTGTACTGGAAGCAAGAGGAAGAGAGGCTCTTTCAACAGGCGGGAGGATACTTCTAATGCCACCAAACCTCTGTCATGGGGCCATAGTTTGCAGCACCTTCCAGTTAGTTGTGGCATTGGGCAACCCATACTTTCTTGCTAAAGGGCAGGCTGGATTTCCCCACTGGCTGATGTGGGGGAAGAGACTAATATATCCCTTGTCCTCTGATGGGGTTACACTGGTCCAAACTGATTCTTGGACAACATGTCTATAGAGTCCACACACTGATAGGTATAACTGGGACACAGTGACCCTGTAACCACTGCCTACACACAGCTCCCTGCCTCCCAGCACAGGCAGCTGGATAGGGAGCTGTAAAAGCAGCCTCTGCCCCATGGTAGTCATTTACCAAAACCGTGAGCCCAGCCAGGTGCAGGGGTAGCTGTGCTGCTGGTGCCAGGCTGCTGCCAGGCTAGTGCTGTGGATACCAGGGCTCCGCTGGGAAAAGCGCTGCGAGGTGAGGTGTCTTTCCTCTGTGTGTATGTGCCCATTGACACTGTTCACCACGGATTCAGCACTAAACATGGTGGCGCTGGTTTTTTCTCCCTTCCTCCTCTTCTCTGCTTTGTAACCCCAGGACTGGTTCCTGCGCTTACAAAGGAGTTTTGTCCTCTCAGGACAGATCAGAGACTGTTTTTAAGTCCAGCATCTGTTAGTTCTTGCTTACAACAAAAGCTTCAGCTTTAAGCTGAGATCAATACACTGGCTCGAAGTGTTGGAGAAAGTGTTCAATCATCAGAAATCTTCCTGTCATTTGTTCGTGTTTGTCTGCCGTGCATTCAGGCTCCCAGGCCACAAGCTCCAGCAAAGCCTCTAGAGCCAGGCTGCAAGGGGAGACATGAAAGACACACACACACACACACACACACACAGAGTTATGCCAAGCTGCAAAAATTAAAATTGAAGCTGGTTTAGAGCCGTGTGAAATGCCCTGAAGGCAGCAGAATATTGTCTTTGGGTAACAATGAAAGCACAATTGTCAGGGAAGCCTCTTGCTGTCCTACCTTCACATGTGAAAGCCATATTTGCTTGTCAAAATAATGCTGGTGCCTCTAAACAGCAGAAATGCTCATGCCTAGAAGTGGCCCGCCTTGCCTCTCCTGGGCTGTCTGTTGTGGTCACATCTAAAAGACCCCACATCAAGATTGGAGCAGGGCTGTGGTAGATACTGCAGAGCGATACACTGGTACAGGAAGTCCCACACCCTGCCACAAACCATTTCCACCCTCATGTGGAACAGGCATGGGGAACCAACAACTGGCTATGGGGAGGGTCATGGCTAATGGCAAACCAATCAGCCTGGAAAGCATGTTCTGGGAACAATTTGATCCTTCAGAATTACTCATAAAGGAAACCAAACAAACCCTTGTACAAATAGAGCCAGTTAGCTTTGAACGCTACTCCAGCCAGCTCTCGATGTCCCTCACAGACTGATGCAGATCATCATCACCTTTGTGGCCCCGCTCTGCATGGTAAGGGTGACACAGACCTCTCCAAGCAGCAGTAATGGCTAGGGGCAGCAGGGCAGGTGGCACCGCAGGGCTGCCCCATCCCCTGCTGCAGAGCACATACCTGCTGGTACCCCCCAGAAGGCTCCAGGCAAGAGCTATGGACCCTTACACCCTCAGTAAGTCTGCCCCTGTCAAAAATTGGGTGGAGGGGGCCTAGCTTCAAAGCAGTTACAATGGGAACACAAATTAAAGCCACCCATTTATGTAAACTACCTCAAAGTACTGAATACAAAAGCAGATGTTTAGAATTGCAGTACCAGTTTCAGGCAGGATCCACTGGAGCACAAGATGAATTATATACATATAGGATTTCAAAGGGGATGGTTAGGACAGGCTGAGTTCTGCCCACGTCTTAATGACCTGAATAGATTAGCCTCTCCCTCGCCTCACCACTTTGTGCTATCTGGCTGGGGTTGGAAACTGCAGAGATTTTCCCTTCACTTCAGGCCTTAAAGCGCATCTTCAGCTTCAGAGAGAAAGCAGAGGAGCGATGATGTGGCACTGCATCCCAAGGAGCTCCCATAGCCTGCCAGGGGTGGCTTATTTGCAGAAAAAAAAGCCTGGGGCCTCCCTCAAGGCAGAAAACAGGCAAAGGGGAAGGAGAAGGAGCCTAGCTGAGTGTGCTTGGAGTGAGCAAGGAAGGACAAGGGGGAAGAGACTGCCTGAAATTAGTGTTTCTCTGGTGTTTCTCAAGCATCGCTAGAGGAAAAAGAGAAAAGAGAAAATACACAGAGGAAAGAAACAATGAAGGAAGAAGTATGATATTAACTGTATGGAGAGTTCAAACAAACAAACAAACAAACAATCAAACAAGATATGAATGAAGGGCATAGGAGATACCCCTGCACCTTGCAGATCCTTCCACTATTTCTTTACAACAACTTCTCTCAGGTCAGCATGGCATCCCCTGCACAGGAGTTCCCTACAGGGCATGCACTGCCCATCCCTGTATGGAGGAGCTGTGCCTTTCCAGAGCACCAGTAAATGATCCATGCTTGCACACCTCGGAGCAAGTATATTTTTCTTGGATGAATACAATTTTTCCAAGTGACGGAGATAGCATAACCAGGAGTAAGGGACCAGATCATACGTCAGGGCTCATTAATTTCCATGGAAGCCCAGGAATGCTGTGTCACACATAAGCACTGCTGTCACCTCCTGTTTTCCAAGACCAATTTCCAAATGTAATTTTTGGTTTGCAATAAACAGTCTTGGAGTTGCTCTGGATTTATTCTCTGTAGATCACATCCATTGACTGTTCCCCTGTCAGGACAGTGGGTGTCCTTATGACTCCGAGCCAGTAGCCCTCAAGGGATGCCTACTGCAGCCACAGTGAACACACCATCAGATTTCCCATGTCCTACATTACACACAGCACAACAGGTCTGGATGGCCACATACAAAAGCCCACCCCAAAACTGTCACTCCTTGCAAAGCACAGGAGACCTTTGGGTAGGGCAAACCTAGGGCCAACATTATCATTGCTTTAACCCCAGGCAGGTGCAGAAGAGGCAGCCTGACACAATCCACGTCCTACCTCTCTCTTTGCCAGGCAGAAAATGCTGCCGTTTGGGTTCCCATGCCTTTATTTTATACCCTGTAATCCTAAAGCTCTGGCTGTGTTCTTTAATATAATAAACAAATCACAGGTCTTGTTTTACATAACTCCACACATGAAATCTCTTTCTGGCACTTTGACTTTATGCTTGTCTTAAAATTGCCTAGCAAACTGCTGCATTAAACAAAAATGAAGTTGAGCTTGGGGTTCCTGTACCCAGAGCCCTGGGGTTTTAGAGCCTTCTTTGTGCAGCTTCTATTTCTGTCTGATTAAGCTATCTAATTCTCAAAGATTAAGCTATCTAAACTGACTGACTACTGAAGCATTTAAAATGTAAAAGCACTGAGATTTAATCACAGCCTGCAGATTACCCCCCTCCCTCCTTCTCCCCATCGGTATGTATGTGGGAGCAGTTTCCCTGCAATTTCTTGACATTACACCTGCATCTAGTGGCACTTTCATATCCCACAATTAAACAGCGTGTGCCAAGGTGAAGCACAAGGTGTCCAGGTGTATAGATGTGAGCCTGAGGGTGCAGCTAGGGCAGTTAACATGATCCCGCTTCCCCTCTCTGTCCTGCTGCCCCTACAGCCTCACACATCTTGTGTCGGCACCCACACTGTTGGCTTTCCCAGTGGCTCGGCTTGCCCTCGGGCAGGCAGCACCACTGCCAACATGAAGTCAGGGAGGGTGAGGAAGGCGAAAACAGCTCTCCAAAGGGGACCAGTGTATGTTCCCACAGTAACGCACCTCAGAGAATTGAGAGCTGCCAAGCTCTCCTCCCTCCCCCTATCTTACTATGATATTCAGAAGCTCTTTGATTTTTTAAATTTGAGAAAAATCTTTACAGAGGGAGTACTTCCAGTTTGGCATGGGGAGCCCTGGGAAGGCAAGACACGCTACAGCTGTTCTGCGGCTCTGGCCCACAGGGGTTATGGGGGGAAGACTGGGTCAAGCCTGGCGCAACCCACCACTCGGCAGCCCAGGGACTTCCCAAGCCACAGGCTGCCTCTGCAGCAGCAGCTCTCTAACAGGTCTCCACAGACTGCTGTCCCATTAATTTGCCTAATTGCTTTTTGAACCTGCGTATAGTTACAGCACCTGAAGCATCCCGTGGCAATGAGTTCTACCAATTAATTATGGTTGTGTGAAAAAAAGACTTCCTCCTCTATGCCTTATAAAATATCTGCCTGGTGATTTCATTTAACATCCCTCTGCTCTTGTCTTATGAGAAACTGCTGCCATTCCTCCTGCTCTTTGTCACATTGTAGACCTCTGCCACAGCCCAGAGTCCTCTCTTTTCTAGGCTGATTGATTCAGTCTCATCTCATACAGATACCATTGCGCATCTCTGATCATTCCCATCGTACGTCTCTCTGCCTTTTCCTGTTCAAGTACAGCCTGAATTTCAGGAGTGCCACACACCCACAACCCCGAGGCTGTTCAGAAGGTACTGAGAGCGTTGGGTACTACGTCCTTTAAAAAATCAAATTTGCTGCTGTGGGTCTTGCACCAAAACTGGCTGCAGCATCTTGGCAACTGTTCTGGAGGTGTTCAGTGCTAGCCCTGCCTTTGGTGGAGGGATAGTAGCACCATGCCTGGTCTCCCAGGACTTCTGCAGGCATCTGCTCTGAAGTGATACCCATGGCTAGCTCTGGCACTTGTTTAATGGCCCTCTGTCACTAAGCCCACAAACGATCAGTGACTGCCACAACATTTGTATTTGAGATCACGAGGACAATAGAGGTAATATGTTCATTGAGCAATTGTAAGCGTTACCTCAGTGAAACAATTATAGGCGCTTGCAATAGAAATATTACAGATAGGAAGAGAAATGACCTCAGACAGGATCAAATATGCAAAGCTAACTGTGGCTGCGGACTTCTCCCACAAGATAAACAAGTGGCTCAGCCCTCGAGGGAAATAGCAGGAAAGGGGAATCTTGGAGAGCTATTCCCATGCCAGGTTATTTTTGCAGAGCTTTAGCAGGAACAGTGTCTGGGAGCCCGGGGAATAGCCTCCTCCCTGCCTGCCCGCAGCAGCCCTGCCAGTGATGCCACCAGACCACGGCATCCCCAGAGCCCTTCATCCCGAGCCCTGCACACCACGTTGAGGAGCAGGCTTGTGCCAGCTCTGTGTCAGCAGTTGCTTTTGAAACAGAGCAGGACAAAAACATAGGTACAGGTTTTGAAAGGAGGAGGGGAATGTTTACAAGGGCTGGGCAAATAAGATGACTTTCTCTTGCTCCTGAGATGCAGAGGTGATTCCAGCTTTCCACCCCCCCGAGATAGCCACAGGGAGGAAAGACAAAACATGGGGCAGAGAAAAAGCCGTGATTTAAAGCACTATGTCCACCTCCCTGTATCCCTCGGCATTGCTATCTGCCAGCCACTTCTCTCTGCGCTGCAAAACCCAGGAGGCTGCAGCGTGCCGGCCTGGAGATTATCTTTGCTATCTCTGGCGCTTTTCTAGCTCAGCGTATAAGCCATCTTTCTTTAAGTACTCTGTTTTCCTTAAGCAACATTGCCATTCCCTTCAAAACATAGCTTTGTTTATTGAAAACAAGCCAGGGTTGGTATCACACCACGCCAAACAGCAGCCGCCTTGCTGCTGGGTGGCGCTTGACAGTACCGAGCTGTGGGTGACGACTCCTTTTTCCAGTGGGTGAAACAGGCAAGTGCCAGCAAGGATATGCCCATAATAAGCCACCACTTCTCTGTTGGGGCAGAGATTTTTCCTCTGGTTGCCAACATGGATTACAGCCTAAGTCTTCCCTTTCTTCAGCAAAAAGCATTTACAGACATTTCGACCTTTCCTTCTCTTAGCTTATCCTGCAAAAGATGAGCAAGACGATGAAATTCTTGGCTTAGCAGGAGTGAGACAGCTCTTCTTTTAAGCAGAGGATTTTGATTGCACCCTGTTATTTCATCTCTTTAGAATATTCACTAGACAAACTAATTTTCCTGTCTCTGAGCAGTGCTAAGCTGTCAGACTCCTTTTCTCTGTGCAAAAGGTAGTGCAGCATCTTCCCCCCACACAAGTGCTTTTTTTGAAAAATAAAAAAGAAAAGCAAAAAGAACCCCCACCCGCCACTGGTCGCTGGCATATAGTTTTCCAGAGACAGTAAGAAGAAGAAAGCTGTTGCTGTTCACACAAAACCCTAGCACCCAGGAATCGCTCCTAGCAGGATTGCCACCCCAGGAGAGTCAGCCCTGCCTGGTAGCATAACATCAGGTGGCTTATTTAGCAGCTAAGATAACCCACCCTGCAAATATCCTTCCATTTAGTTTTAAACAGTAGCGGGCCAAATCTTGGCTTCAAAAGGGGGTTGGGGGGTATGAAGATGGGGGCAGCGCAAAAAGAGATTACCCAGAGCCCTCCCTTGCAACTAGCGCAGACACTGCCCATGTTGTTTCTTTAATTGGGGAAACAATGTGCTCTTTCAGGGGCTGCAGGTGGCTCGGGGCATTGCAGAAAAGGGACATTATGGCTTTCCACGATAGCGTGGTTGAAAGATTTGGAGCCCTATGTACAAAAAAGCCTTTAATGAGTGTATTGCTGCTGCATCAAGTATCAATGAAAGCTGCATATCTGCTGTTATGAATCCAATTGCCGCAGAAAATGAATGGGAAGCATTAAGAGTAGCAAAATAGTATTTCAAGCTGCAATGAACAGCATCCAATTCATCAGTGATCAGGCCCGGGTCAGTGAAATAATAGCTCTGTTTGAAAGAAATATGGAAGAGCCTTGAGCAGTCTGCAGGAGCAGATGTGCAAAAGAAGTAACCAAAACTGGAGGTGCTTCTGAGGTCTCATGTAGAGCCAGCGACAAGCAAGGCTGTCTGGCTGGGCACAGGGTCTGCAGCTCCCTGCACGACTTGGTTTATGGGGCCTTTAACAGCATGCACTCCCCTGTCTTTGGAAATAAGCTTCACTGGAGAAGAAAAGCAACCTGTATGTGCAGTAGCACTATAGCTCAACTTAGTTTACCTCCAAATGTCACAGTCAACCCTTCAGAAACCAAACAAGCATGGAAAACGTAAAGGCATTGACACCCTTAAAGTAAGGGTGTGTAGTAAAGCCAGAGGCCGAACTTGGATGTCCCAATTTCCCATCCCTAATCCTCCTCCATCAGCCCCTGTTCCTCTGATTTTGGGGGTGCTGCAGTGATGAGAGTTGCAAAACCCAAAAGCAAGCCCTGCTCACACCGCAACCACACAGCCTAGCCTCGGGTTGTTAATGGTGAGTGCCGGGGACCACGTGCAGGACTGAACGTCTGCCTGCCTGCAGCCTCGGTCCAGTTTGCCCCTCGCCCTCTGGCCAGGGCTCTGCGTGGTTTTCCCCCAGATGTGTGGTATCCTCCTGATACTGGCGAGGTCCTGCTGATGGCACCCTGCCATGAGCTTGGCAGCGAGTTAACTTGGACTTGGGTTCTTGGCCCTATGGCTGCTAGTTTGTGAGCTGCTGGAGGTGCTGTGCAGCTGGGCCGATCCCATGACGTGTCCCCCCAGTTCTGGGCTGCTTTGGGCTGCACACTGGCTTTTACCCAGATTTCTCTGCCTGACCTCTCCGTGGCAGGTGCTGTCTTCAAAGGGTGGTGACACAGGAATAGCAGGACAGCTGATAAGGTTTGATGGCTCCTTACTTAGGGGAAATCCTCTTGACTCTTGCCCAGGGCAAATAAGACTCAGAGGCCTGAATTCCCAGAGGAGGCATCGATGCACCAGATCAAAGTCTGCTCCTCAGCTGTCACTACAGAGGCATCACCTCCAGCCATAACAGGAGGTTATAAAAACAAGGTCTCTCCCTGACACATCCCAGGCTGCACAGAGAAACTGGCTCTGAAGAAAGGAAGGTGAGAGAAACCTGGCTGCAAGTGCACCGTGGACTGTGGTTTGGAGCAGCAGGATCCGAGAAACACTGCAGGACAGCGGCTCCGGCCCCAGGGATGCACCGGAGCCGTGTGGGAGCTGGGGCAGAGGAACACGCGTTGCTTGGCTTTGCCTAATTCTTGCATTATCTTCCACAGGCAGGGATGCATCCATTTGCTTCCGTTGTTACAGTTTCACACAAGGGAACTTAAATCCAGAGCACTGTGAGGCTCTTGGGTTATTAAAAGTTCTAAGGTATAGTGCTGATTTTTTAAACCAATGGGAACATGGGGTCCTGCCACTGGCAATGTGATTTCTCTCCGGTGGAGGCTTTCCAAAAAGCCTCACCACTGAGGGCACATCATAAGGAGCCCGGCTACAGCCAGGCAGAGACTATATCACCCTGCTCATCATAACAGACACAGGACTCACTTGCAGGGCACCGCGTGCTCTCACAACAGTGGCTGCCCGTTGGGGCTGGGCTGGCAACACTGCTGGCACAGATCAGGCCAAGCCCGTGTCAGAAGCAGCTGGCTGCCCCCCAGAAAGCTCACCTGGTGCAAAAGAGGCCAATGAGTTGAGCTGTGTTAGCTGATGTTGCTTTGATAATTTATATCACATTTTATAGCTGTTGATGTTACAACTCCTTCAAGGTACTTCAGCATGAAAGATGGCAAGGTCCCTGCCTTGGAGAGCCTGCAGTCTAGTACAGACAGGTAAACATAACAAGTAGAAACATTAAACCTTAGGTAGGGAGTGGGGACAGGTTGAGGGAGTATGTACAGAAATTATCTTTGGCACATCAAAGAGCTGGAAGCAGTCCATCAGAGGAACCTTTAGGCCATTTATGTATTTCAGGTAGTAAGATAAAATCATGAGTAATGAGTTCCTGCAACCTCTTTGCAGAAGAGTGCTGAAGCAATGCATGCAGAGGTGCTTCTCTGCTAATATATGTCCTTCGGATGGGGAATGCCGAATACTCCCCAGATTTACGTCACTGACTTTTAACCAGTAACAAAAAGAGAAACAGCAAGCAGCACAAGCACAGCCAGCATCTTTCCAGGTTTTGGACCCTGTCCATGGCTACCTGATCATAACTTCTATCTGCTCAGCACCATCCGCAGCATCTCTTTCCTTTCTTCTTTCTTTTCACCAGAGATTGCATCTCCTGAACTCCCAAGCTACCTCTCCCCCTCAAATAAAAATTATTTTGAAGTCAAAGTTCCCAATCCTTAACGCTGCTCTCCCTCACCATACCCACATCATGCTGTCTTCAGTGAAACATTGCTGAGCAAGGGAAGTTGCACACCAAAGAGCAACAACTAGACCCAGGTTCAACAGACCTCACTGCCACCTCAGCTTCTGTGTCCAGAAAGCAAGTGTGCGCTGAGGTGTAGCACAGGGTTCAGCCCACCACCTGCACAGCTTCTCTGGACATGGGGCAAAGGTCTCCTGTACTGCCTCTCCCACCCTGCCAGCACCAGCTCTGGTGCAAAGACCCGGGTAAAAAAAAAGATCTAGCTGAAAACCAGCAGAGTGGAAAGCATTATTTCTTAGCCAGATAAATTCTGCAATCCAGTTCATCCTACAGCAGCACCTGTGGGCTGTATCAAGTTAAAAGCTAGTCAGGCTCCATCACTGATCATCCTCATGGCAACTGAATTATGACTGTGCCAGAGATTGTTACTGGTTTTTTTTCTCTTACTGTTTCAGCCTCAGTTTGCTGGTGGCCATCTCTCTTGTGGTGGCTGGCAGATCAAGGAGCTTGGAGGCATTATGGTATTTGCGACTGGACAAGGCTCTCCCCAGGTAACTTGCACTGCTTCCCTGCAGCCTGGCCTCAGGACACATGGAGAATCCTAAACCAACCTGCAAAACCCAACAGCAAGGACAGCCATGATATAGCTCAGGTGGGGAAGGGGCTGCCAGTCATTTCCCCTTTGCACAGCTGGGGGCACGTGGGGCTAATAAGAGGCTGCCTCTGCTTCAGCCACTTGATAAACTCGAGAAAACTATCACATTTCTTTTCCCCTCCTTTTCCCACTTGAGTTTACCCTGGCCAGCACCACAAGAGTCCTGCCTTCCCAAATCAGCCAGGGGAGACCTTGCTGTTCTTGCAGCTCTCCTCAGGCCTTTCACCACCACGGTACCACCCAGCGGTTATGCAAGCTGGGATACACCTCCCTTCCCACCCCTTCCCCTCACCTACAGCAAACACCCCCTTGTTTCCCTTCTGTTTTGACGACCCTATCAAACTGCGGTGGAAAAGCAGGGGCAGATCTCCAACACCTCCTTCTTGGGCTAGTGAGTACACAGAGACACAGCCTCACGGAGGAGACACAGTCTTCTTCAGCCTGTGCGCCCAATTGCTTGTACCTACAGAGGGTATACAGATTTCAAGACACGAAGTACTCCACAGTATATTGCATGAGGAGTTACAAAAGACTTTTAAGTCACCAAACGTTCCCTTTCCCACATGGACACTGTTAATCCATGGTACACTGCAGACTGCAGCTCTCTGAGGATGGGGTCATCTGCTTGCCCTGCTGGGCACAGAGCCCAGTGCTTTGCACACAGCCGTTCCCATCCCTTCCAGGCTCCTCTGCTATAAAATAAAAATGAAAAAAAGCGCACCATGTAAGTGAGTAGAATTAGCAATCACTTAAAGGCAAAGCAAACAATCAGAGAGAGAGAAAAACGTTTGTAAGTGGGTTGGGTTAATCCATGCCAAGAGAAAAGGATGTTTGTTGCACAAATAAAGTCAGTGGGAGCAAGACTTTCCTGCCTGACTGGTGGAGAGGTCCGTAAATCAAGACTGGAACTACTTGCCACGTATATGAATCAATTAAAGCACTCGATGAATCATTTATTTTCAACATAGGCAATCAGTAACAATGGTTTGATGTTCAATTGATTTCTCATTTGTCTTGCTCCCCTGAGTAATGATGAACAGCTCACCACTTACATGATGCATGCCTCAACCCGACTGCTCTGGAGCAGCTGCTTCTGCAAGGAATCACGCTGGGCACCTGCTCCTAACTGCTGACATTTCACACCTCTTGGTCGCTACCCACTGATGCCTTTGGCTCTGCTCATCTCACTTATCTCATGCCCCATGCTCTTCCCCCCAGGTTCGTCCTCCTTTTTTTTTTTCTTTAAAAAACCAACCTACCAACCAAACCTAGCTCAAAAAAACCTGCAAAGCTTTGGTTTCAACATGTGGCAGTAGATCCAAATTCCTCGCTAGAAAACATCAGGATCTGACTTCTTAAAAGCTCAGAATATCAAAAATTGCCAGAGAAGCAGCACAGCTCTGTGTACAGCAGGTGATGGAAAACACTCTAAAGAAAGGAGGGATTCTTTGGAATATTTTCTTTAGATGCCATATCCATACAGCACATTTCCTTCATCCAAAGTGCCTTGTGAAGTGCTTGTGCAGACCTCTAACTAGTATTTTGGATGCCTCATGGTACCTTTCCCTAGTTAAACTCAGGTGAATACCAAAAAGAAGCCCTCACTTCAGATGCTGGGCTATGCCAAAGTCGCATCAATTAAGACATCACACCGACGCTGAGGAGACCTGTGGTCACACAGTTAATTTTAAAGTGCACGATTTGCACAGCCCCAGATATCTGTTCTGAAATGTGAAGGCTTGGCTGTGGCTGTTGGTTGTTCCTAGCAGATACAAGGTGCCCCTGCGACTGGGACAAGATGAACATTAACATAATCCTATTATGACAAATAAACTGATAAAAGACAGGGGACAAAAAATAATATTGGGGCACGGTGAGCTTTCCCATTCGTGAAAACAAGGTGCCCATGCCGAGTTCGCAGGGCTGAGCAGTGATTTGGGGGCACAGGGGCTGGGTTTCCTGGGGTGGCTGAGGCACCCACCAAGCTCACCCACGCCCTCCCCTCTGTGGAAAGTGGAGGCAGGAGCTATGCCACTTCCTACACACAGTGGGACCACAGCCGTGGCTTGGTCGCTGCCAACATGCAGACGCACAGTCGGCACAGAGGCTATGGGTGAATTTCAGGCATCAGTGAAGGACTAAGAGCAGGCTCCTCTGGCTGTATGATGGTGAATAACAGGGATACACGTGCTGTGCTTCACCTCCCAACGCCTACAGTCCGCCCCTGGATCATCCCCTCCCCAGAGCATCCCCTCTCTGGCATGAGGCCCCTGGGGTTCCTTTTCCCCTCTAGCGAGCAGGGCAACCAACCAAGAGATATCCTTGCTTCTCTGTCCTTCCCCAACACTATAGAGCTCTTCAAAAATAATTTTGGCCATATTTGTGCATGAAGCAGGCCCGAGAGAGCTGCAGGATAATAAACAACTTGTTTCCTCTGTACTCAGAACATACCCAGACACTTTTGCTATTCAGCCACTTCACTGGAGGGCATCTCAAAACCCCTCTTCCATTTATAGCCATGATTCAAAGATTTTAGCTTCTCTGCCCACACCCTCATCTCTAGAGCTTTCAGAGAGCAACGGTTACCTTGGGGAACTGGCTGCAGATGCTGCACTCCCAGCTTCCGTAGGAGTGAGACATGGAGAGCAGCAACTGCCCTGCACCCTTTCCCTTGCACACATGCTCTTTTTAAAACATGCTCAGTAGGAAAATATCAGTATTTCCAAGATTACCCAACATGCTGCACTCAGAGCTGCGGAGTCACCTCTCTCAGAGAGCAAGCCTTCCATCATTTGCTGCGTTTGGGCAGCGCCACGCACACTGCGGTTATGACTCAAAAGAGTGAGCACAGCAGCTAAGGAAAGTCCTTTCAAAAGGCTCCAGATTCACCTCCAAGGAGCAGGCACATTTGGAGCTCACTGAGCCTGAATTTGGAGTTAGCTGCCTGATGTCATCGCAATTGCAGCTCACTTTCTTAAAACCCTGCAAGCCAGAACAGAGCTGGTATTCACAGAGGCCATGCAAAGCGTGCCCTTGGTGCTCTGGCTCTGGCCATACTCAGATGCAAACTTGCACTAGCAAAGTAGCTGTGCTGGAAAAGGCAAAACTCTTTTATCTGATGGTTTTCATCTTACCTACAAAATCATTAGAGAGCTTCCCAGGTTCACACAAGGCATCCCACAAGTGCTGAGGGATCCTTTACTCGGGTTTAGCAGCCTATCTCTCTTACGAGGAGAGCAGTCAGGCTGCCCTGAGATGGATGAATGTTATAACCAGACTGGGAAGCTGAACAGAAGGAGGAAAACATACCAGACCAATTTTCACAAGTACTTCAAATGCAGGGTTGATGCCTTTGGACCAACGTGCTGCTGAGAACCACCACATTCATCCTCAGCTGAGATTTTTCTCAAGGCTTTTCTGTGATGTAAGCCAACATTGGGCCTGGGGAAGGGGAAACTGATCCCCATCTGATACCGATTTCCTCAGTCCCACCAGCGCTTTGCCCAATTTCAGTATCTAACCCACGCTGTTAAAAGTGGTTAGCCACCAACATGTACATAATTGAGTCAAGGAATGGAAAGCAGCTGACAAAATAGTACTGTGGGGATTGTCAGCACTATCCAATTAGCATTGACACGTGGGAAGCCTTGCCCAGGAAGAGGAATGATGGCCATCATGCTCACAGCTCAAGGACCAAGTGCATGTGGGAGTTGGTCCCCACTGACTGGTCCTCATCACCACCCGGGCATATTCTTCGGAGGCAGCAGATGTGGCATCTTGGAACCCCAGGGATCTCTGGCATGAGGTTTCCTCCTCTTTCTCCTGAAGTCTGGCTGCCAACAACAGAAGCAAGGAGCAGCTTTGAGCTGCTTCATTACGATAGACGCAAATTCCAGCTTCATTAGATCCACCCCACCAGCCTTTCTTGACAAAACATGAGTTGATTTTTAATTTCTGTAAAATTCTCAGCCTTGTGCAATTTCAAGATGATAAAAAAAAAAAAACTACCAATTTCCTGCACTCATCTTGATTTTACAGGAACACACATTTTACATAAATAACTAGCACTTTTCATAGCATTTAAAGATTTGTCTTACAAGAAGGAGCGCAGCGTTGTTTTTTTAGTATAGTTGAAATGAGAAAAGTCCCCTTGATGCCTGCTCAGAAATTGGCAACCTCTTTGAAATAATGACAAATCTGATGGAAATGGAAAACTGCCATAAATTATTTTTTTAAAAAAGAGGCAAAAGCTCTTGATTTCAGTTGGAGTTAAACTTGAGTAAATCTTTCAGTTGGGTTTGGTGAGTGAGTTCAAACCAGTATTGTGGTAACTCGGCTCCATGGGCAGGACATTGTATGCAAAGATTACATCATCATACTTCAGGTTGTGATCACCCAGGATAGGCAATACCACTTAGAGAATCATAAACGTAAAGGAAAACAGGCGATGCAAAGAAAAATACTTAAAACTAAGTCCTCTGTAGACCTTGTGCCATACCTTTCCTCCTTGCCTTACAGGTAGTTTTGTTATGAAAGCCACCTCAATTTATTTGTATGTACCTTGCAGTCTCTTCCTTCCTTCCCTGCAGGAAGGATCTTTGCCTTGTTTGGTCCTGTCACACTGAATCACACACCCAGTTAGGTCACCTGCAAGCTCTTTGCTGGGATGCCATTTTGCCCAGGTCCAAGAGCAGAGGTCCATGTGACTTGATCCTTAATCCCCTCAGCGGACAATGAGATCATCCTTCTGGTGGGCCAGGAATTGCTGCAAGTCTTCTCAGGCTGCAGTAACTCCTGGGGAAGCTGCAGGAGGTGGCTTTGGTGGAGCATGGCACCTGTGACTCACCACCGCGCTAGATAAACCGTGGCCACGGTGAGCTGGCAGGGCGCTGGTGCCAGCTGAGCTGTGGCTGCTGGAGAAGGGCTGGTCCTAAACAGCAGCTTCAGAGTCCTTCCGCCCTCCACCCTGCTCCAGCTCCAGAGTACAACTCCTTCGGTTGCCATAGCATGGGGCTCCACAATAACATCAATAAAGAGAAGTGACCCAAGATGAGGCCATCTGTTTTACGGTCCCCTGAGGCGCTGCAGCAAAGGTGTTGTGTTCAACTGAGGGACGTTTCACTTCTACAGCACAGCAAACAGGAGCGAATGGAGAGCACCACGGCTCGTGTAGGCACGAAAAAGGAAAAAGATTGGGGAGAAAAGGAAAAGAAACAAAAAAAGAGTCCCATCCTTCTAAAAGGCAGCCTTAAAGTAGAGAAAATGGTCAAGAACAAATAATGGTCAATTGAGACCACCGAGCAGGTGGTATAGCCACCATTTAATCTGCAGAACAGCTCCAGGCTCCTCATCAACCTTAGCATAAAGGAAGGAGGAAGAATACCCAGGAGAAGAGGGGACAGGATTGGAGCTCCCTTTTTAAAGGGTTGTCAGTAAATCAATCATTAGGTGTTATCACTCTCTCCTTAATTACAGAATGCTCAACACAGTCTGAAGGGGGGAGGGAGAAAGGTTTACTAAAAAATGCATATACCTACCTTAAGAGGCAGCACGAAAAGGCCAAAGAGCTGCTGGCCAGCTGCAGAAGACAACAAAGGAGCGAGTCGGTAGGGTTTATCAGCGTCCACATTTTCCCCATCAGAGAGAAACGAACAGTGAATACAACAGGTCTGACCAAAGACAGCTCTGGTGATTTCGAGCAGCGTTCGGGTTCTGTAATTGGCGGGGTAGTGGATGCCTAGTCAAAAATAAATGTTTAAACACAACCATGATGGAGTTCTGAAACAAGACCCTTTTGTTAGCCACATTTTTAATGTGACAGAGACCAAACTTAGGTTACCAAGCGTGGTTTTGGCAAACCACTGCAGCAAACACAGGGCTGACCTTTCAGAGCTTCCACCCCATGTCAAAATAAACTCCGCTGAACGGGTTTCTGAAGAGTTCCTGTGGGTCCCTCCCAAGTCCAGTGGGCAGGTGGCAGCCCGCCAGCCAGAGCTGCTCTCTGAGGGCAGCCTCCGGCCACGCGTAGCCACGGGGGGACCAGCCAGAGGCTGAGCGCCAGCACTTGCGAGCAGGAAACCTGCCCCAACGCCAAAAGATGCTGAGAACAAGTTTCCCCCTCCCCTCAGCTTGTCAGTGGGAGCACACTGGGACACCCTCTCCCACGTATTTCCACAGCCCAGGCTGCCCCTGGAGCGCAGGCTGGCCCCAGAGCCGCTGCAGGTCTTCACCAGGGAAATCACAGCTCCTTTCCTGCAAAGGCTCAATCTGAGCGGCAGAAATCCGATAATAAGAGCTTGCCAGTTTGGCACACAGAATTGTAACAGATCCAGTTACCAGCAATTAGACACCCCGCCCCAACTAATTTGTGCTAGAAATACTATGAGAGTTTTAAACAGAGAGCTTGATTATCTGTTCAAACTGTTTACCAAAGGTTAGGGTGACTGTCATTTAAAGTGTTGCATATTGAGGCTGGACATTTTATTCAGAGATATTTACTGTAGTTTAAACGAGACTTACTCAGAAAAGTATTTTCTTTAAACAAGAGGTTAGACTTGCTCGCACAATGGACCTCTGTGATTAGTCACGGACCTACTTGGCCAATTCATGCTGAATTTTCAAGCTACACATTCTTGCAGATCTCTGCTTTACAGTCTTTTATAATACTGTTGATTGCTTCCACAATTACAAAACTTCTCCTGCTGTATTTCCACATGCCCTTCTCCCACGGGTTGCTTATGCCACATTTCACATTATTTCAGATGCTGCCTTTGTGCAGGCTGGGGACAGCATGGCCACTGGGACCCTGGGGGCGCAGGGCTGTGCCCGGCGGCCTTGCTCCGCCGCTTGCTGCGCAGATGGACAGCAGCCCATGACTTCAGGGATATTTCTCACAATAGTTTAAAGGGCTCTCCCTGCTAACAGCCCACTCCCAGCCACTCATTCCTGCCTCTGTGCTGTATCTGCAGCTGGAAAACCATCTGTAAATTGTCTTGCGGGGCTCTAATTTTGGCTGATTATTTTATTTAGGAGTTTTAGTGAGAATTGGTCACACTCCTACTGCAAGGTACACACGGGGAGGGCAGGTGCTAGGATTTGGCTTGAGCATCCATGTTTTCCCTACGGCCAGCTCCTTGCTGCCTTACTCAATGTGAGCTCTGTTGTGGGACAATCTCCGCTGGGGTATGAAGCGGTCTCAGGTATTGCAGAGGCCACTAAAAGCAGCAGCAGGAGCTGCCACTTGATTCAGCCCATGCTCCACCCAGACGAGTTACAAGTCTCTGGCAACAGATTGTATTGAATCCTTCAGAGCAACCCAGGTAGATTTTGCTGCAATGAAAAAATATTTGCTAGATTTCTAGGCTTACCAGTTGGCTCCTGCTTTACCCACTCAGTATGAGCATTTGTAGTATTTTGGATGACCACAGCAGCTCTGCTGTAAGTGTGTGGGTGCTGATTTCATTAGTAAAGCCATGCTGCAAGAAAAGACATGCATCAGAAATATCACATTTATCAGGAGACATGCTGCTTGGCTGTATGTGGGTAAACAGGCAGCCCATCCTGCAGGACACAAGCTAGTCATTGGGAATATTCACTGTAACTTACTAGTCTATTTCACCCTTAATTCCTTTAAGCGGGTAAGCAAACATCCGTCAGGAAGGGTTGAGCTGTGGAGCTCCTGAGGGTCATTCCTTGGTTTCCCTCATGTCAATTATGGCACTGCCAGCAGCTGCTCACATTTGCCCGTGCTCAGGTTAACAGTGCTGGACCGATCCACAGCCCAGCTACCAAACATCTCTCACGTCTCCTCCCCTCACTTAATCCAAACGACAAATGTCCACCCTTTCTCACAAGCCTCTGCTGCTTTCAGTGGGTTTTTTCCCCCTCTGGTTTCTCTTAAGCCACAAATGTCTTTCTTTCTTGCACCCAGCAGGTTCCCTCCCGCTTTTGAGGTTTCCCTCAAATTTCTTTCCCGACTCCTGCCTTTTCTTGCTTTGCTGACTTCACATGACCATCAGCCACCAAAGGAAGACTAGCATAAAAACTGCAATACATTCCTTGGAATAGGTGGCAAACATTTTTCAAGCCATATCCTACAGAAGACCAGCATTTTCCTTAGTGTTTTCCCATCTTCAGCTCCCTTATTTCAGGCAAATCATATGCCTCCCTGCCTCCCTTTTGTAACTACTTTGTGCTGAGAAATACACTCTATGGCTCTCAGCAAAGTGACCTATGGGTGAAGCTGGCCTTTCTTTGAGCAGGAGCCTGGGCTGGGTGATCTCCAGAGGTGCCTTTTCAGCTCAACTACTCAATGGCTCAGGCTATAACCTCCGGGGAGGAAAGACGGTCTCAAACAGGACTCAGTTCTTTTCAGAAAGAACACATGTGAATACCAAGTACTTGCAGCAATAAACAGTGCATATCCTATATATTAATACACTATGCATACGTTCCAAGTGCTCTCCATTTTGTGCAGTGATTAGTCACTTCCAGCAGAAGGAAATCGAGTACATATTCTACAAGAGCCATCTTTGGGCTTCTGAGTGCTATCTCTTGTTGTAAAAAGGCCGTGGTCCTTACCCTACAAGAGAAAACCAAAATCTACTGGAGCCTTAACCCACACTATGAAAAGCTACGTGCTAATTTAAGAAACAATAATACAATTTAATTTGCTCTGATGCACAGGGCAACAGTACCAAACTAGCTGCACTAATCTATTTGCTCGTGGTACCAAGATTACGGGTGGGGTTAGGAATCACTCCGCCAAACGGCTTCCTAAGCTGTCGTCGACAGTTTTTCATTAGGGCTTTTTAGACTCGAACCTCAAAGCTAAATTACTCACACCTTTATTTGAACAGACTTTCCTCACCCACCTCTGCAAAATCACCCCATGCACTCAGCTCCTCAGCAACCCCTCCTGCCCCCATAGGCTGCTTGGCATAGGGGGTGAGCGAGGTTCAAATAGAAAAGATGCGAAGATGCATTTCTGCTCAGTAATAGCCTCCTCCAGCTACTCGCTCGCAGTGACAAGCCAAGCTGCAAAATACAGAGATGCAAACCTTAAAAATGGAGTCCGTTTTGTTACTCTATTCCCACATCTTACTGGAAGCTGGCAATGAAAAGTCTCAGCTTGCAGATTTTGCAGACAGACGTTTGGGGAAAGACTCATGTTGGCAGAAAGAAGAAAGCATGCGATGGAGCAAAACGGCCACTGGAGTCAAGAAACGGAGAGAAAGCAGGATGAAGCAAATGGAAGAGCACAGAAAGCCTGACACGTGAAAAGAAGATAAAGAAGAGGGATGAGTTATTAGCAGAGGTTGGAAAATTTCATAGAGGAGGATGGAAAGTGATAATAGAGGAAATAGGAGTGGGAGGAAGCTGTTGTGGGACATAAAGGGGCAAATACAGCTGCAAAAGGGTGGGGGAAAATCAAAACCACATTTACACCCATTTTTCATCCTAAAAAAGGAGACTAAAGATTTGCATAGGGAATACGTCTGAATCCGTTTAAAATGCTGCGTGAGAAACAGCAGAAACCAAAACACAAAGCTAGCAACGTGTCATACTTTCAGCCCCAGAACTCAAGCGGCTCCAGCAGTTCTGTCAGATGTTCTCTGCGGTGATTCAGTAGAGTCAGGCACAGGGGAGTCCCGACTTCTCCTGGAGACTGTGTGTTTAAACCTGGACTTCCCAGAGACAGCAGACACTCAGGGAAGCGTGAGGATGCTAATGATAGAGAGAAAAGGATCCACGTGGTTTTTGAAAACTTGTCTCCAGTTGTGCCTATTCATTTGTCATCACCACACTTTCCCCTGTGCACATTTCCCAAATTTCCATAGGCAGCACATCCGTTACTGGGCTTCGGTAATTCTTAACACCTATTGTGCACGTATCCATCTTAGAAATACATTCAGGTCCTTCCTAAAACTTGTGCTAGCCCGCTGAAAAGATGTAAAATCTTACTTTTCTAAAGAAACTATCCAAAGTGCACACAGACAGCCAATTCATTTGTTTCCCTTACCCTACAGAAAAGGACCGTGAGGAGTAAGCTGCCAGGGAAATGATGCAGCTGAGGGTAGTGGGTTTGCACCCATCAGCCCTACTTTACTGCTCTCTGCTGAAGGCAGCTTTTTACTTCTAATGACAGTTAAATGGAAGAGTAATGGGGAATAAAATGGATTGTAAACAATTATTTAGAAGTGGAATAAAATATTTTCTAGGCAGCTCCTTTTGGGTGCCCCAGTGAACATCATCTGTGTCCAGTTGCTATGATTTGTATCTCAGATAAAAAGAAAACTGTCACTTGGACGTTCTCTGGAGCTAAATGGAGTTCTTGCTTTTATGCCTATTTTCGTTCTGGGTCACTGCAGCCACTGGACATATCTGGCACCCCTGTGCAGCAGAGAGTTATTTGAAGCTACCAGCTCTATTTATCAAGATCTTTTGTTTTTTTTTTTTAAAAAAAAGTAGGTAGAATTCATCTCTCTCCTCCACTTGACCCAAAAAGGAGGCCTCAAAGTTTTTTGCCTTTTTTTTTCTCCTCTTCCCAATAAATAACGATGGAATAGGATAAAAAAGGAGCTATTGTTCAGACCTGATCAAAAGTAGAAGAGACACATCTCTGTTCAAAGGGAGTCTGCCCAGAGCTTCTGCTTCCGATAGGATGAACGGTCTCAGAAATGCGCGTAACTCTCTCCCCTTTGTACAGACAAGACCACCCTTGCTGAGCATTTGCTCAGCCACTGCAAACCTCCCCCTCAACACTACCACTAAAGCCAATGTGCTAATGGCCCCTTTGTGCTCTCCAGTGGTTCATTTCATGCTCCTCAGTGGCTAAAGGGAAGGACATCGGCGGCTGGAGGTTAACGAGGTTGGGTTTTGAGGGTTTTTTTTGTTTGTTTCTTTGTTTGAATCAAGCAAGTTGCTACCACGGTGGCAGTGCAGATCCTGCAACCTCAGCCTCCGGCCTGAAAGGACACAGAAACCAACTACATGGCAAGAAACAACCGCTGGCTGGAAACAATTTTCTCCAAGTGCAAACAGTCGATGCTGGTGGTGGTGCTCGCAGGTTGGGAAGAGAAACAGGCTTTCTTGCAACAAGAATCTTCCCAAGTTCTTTGCCTCAGTGCCACTTTCTTTTACAGTTGCAAGGATATTGGCTCAGCTGCCAGCTTTAACATCGTGCAAGATTTCCAGAACGCATCTTTCAGCCAGCAGAACAGAACAGATTTTTTAATATTGGCTTACTAGTAATAAAAAAGTAATGTATTTCTGGCTATTTAGATAGTGACGTGGCTAAAACAAACTCCTTTGTTTTCAGCAGCTGTTAACAATACCTGTAGGGAGCTGTTCCCAAGGCAGTTATCTCTGGCACCAGCAGCAGTGGGATGTAAACAGTATCAAGGTAATGGAAAACACTGAGCAGCCAAATCTGAAAGGAGCTGTTTAGCTGGGCCTCCCTCGCAGGGATTACTTCTCACGTGTAGCAGCAGCAGTGTCTTTTGCAGGGCAGATCTTCCTGGGGCAGACAGCCAGGGCTCTGCTGCAGTTCTGCTAAAGCAGCGTGGCCCCACCAGAGCGCTCCGAGCTGGAGGCAGCGAGTCGGGATGGGGGTATGCAATTACAGCCCCAGCAGATGAGCCCGGGGTCAACACCGAGCTAATGCACCACATGCCTGCAGCCTGCAGCTGGCTTGGGTCTGGTTAGGTCGGAGCCAACGTGTGGCTGTCTGCAACCGTCCACACAGACAAACCTTAAGATCAGGAAGATACTGATATTTTGAATGACATAGTCTGGACTTGTATGCTGTGGGAGGTGTGATGGGAACTCTTTCTGTCTTTCTTGATAATTTAATGAGCTGTTGTCATGAGGGATGCACTGAGCCCCTCATTTGTATGCAGTTCCCACATGAGATGTGAATATTAAATTCCCCTAAGTATGAATCAGCACCTCTTACTCCCACAGCTCTTTCCCCTGTCTCTCAACCTCCACAGCACCAGATGCCCTCATGGTTCCTCAGGCTCTCCCACTTCACCACCACCTCAAGAGACACCAAACAACAGAGATGCGCCCCTGGTCCCAGGCAGAAGCATTGGCCATTCCACAGAACAAAGCTGGAGAAAACGTCTTGGTTCCCTCCTTGAAAACCAGCTGTAAGCAGGCTAGCCCCCCGGCCTGTCAGTGTTTGGGAAAACAGCATGACATGGGAACTTAAACCTACAGGGCATCGCTGCCTCTGACAGCTGGTAGTTTAAATAATGAATTGGTAATTATAAACCCTTTTGAAATAAAAATGAAGTTTAAAAAAACATAAACTTTTGAGACACACCTTTTGCTGGTGAAGGGCTTTCCCACGTAGATTCCGCCAGCAGCCATCACTCAGCACTGGCAGACAGCAGGTGCTTGCCACGCCATCCAGGGAGAGAAGACACACTCACCAAACGAGAAAAGTCAGGGGCTAAACGAGTTTGCAAATAGTAGCAATTCCAGTCCAAAAATCATTTCCATAGCAGAGGGGAGGAAGTGCTCCCTGAGGACAAGGAGGCTGGCTGGCTTTTGCTTTTTTTCTGCTGAATAGATGTTCTTTTGTATGCAAGTAAAGGAGGAAAAATAATGGGAGAATGGGACAAAATGTAAAAATTCAGAATTGCAGTGTAAAAGTCACCACCTGCTCCTGCAAAACAGGCTATTCTTTATTTCCAAAGTCCTGGGAGTTGTAAACCAGGATTTCTCAATAAAGTGTGCTAAGCTAAAAGGCATGAAGATAGTGACAGATCCAGACTTGTTAGTGCCATGAACATTTGTCTTGGCCACAACACACAACGTGTATGCAAAGTGCTGCATCTACCATCCAATGCCTTCTACGCTATACCCAAACGCGCGCAGAAAGTCACGCGTCAGACATGTTCAGAAACTGAAGTTAAATTGCATGTGGTAGCATAAAAACAAACCTACTAGCATTTTAAACACCAGGATTTCTGCTGTAAAGTCCTTCCTTTTGGGACCTTCCCCTAGACTCCAGTTGCTGGAGATCTACAGGACCAAAGCCAAGAGTACAACACGAAGGAGAAAGTACAAACCTCATACCCAGTAAATGGGAACTTTATTAAACTACCGAGTTACTCCGAAATGTATAAATGCTCCATTAAATACATTCAGTTTTCTTTTACACAGATTTATAGAAACTTATTTACATATTCCGAACACATTTAAATTATTTTTCAAGCTTGCTACCAATAAAATTTTTTTGTTGTCTTTTCTTTTTAAAAAAAAGGAAAAAAGTCAGTCATCTGCTCTTGCAGATGTGCATACATACACACCGATACAAATAGGAAGGGAGATGCTTTTGTTTCTAACCCAGAAGGCAGGCAGTATCCAAAAAGCTCATAGGGTTTCAAGCAAAAATTCACCCTTGCCAAAAAGGGGGCTATATAAATTCTCCCTGTGGGACAGACTCAAACAAGAGGCCCAATGCAATACTTCACGGTGTTTGGGTATGATGCCTGCGTCAAGATTTGCTGGTATGTGGGAAGAGCTAAAGGCTCCTTGCCAAACTTGAACACAGAGCTGGCTGTCCCTGATACTAGCCCATGAGAAGCATGTGAGCAATTACATGCCTCAATCTCATCGAACCACACTCTCCCAGCACTGAGGGATAGAGCAGACAAACAGACCTACCACTAGTAAGTCAATGCCACTTGTCTGAAGAGATTTTCCTTTTTTATTTTATTCTTAAATGAGGCTTCATTCATAAGTGAATAAAAAGGCAACTCTTTAAGATGCTTAGCAGACCAGTGATCAGTTTCCCCACCTACACACATTTCTCGAGAAGAAGCACAGCATGCTGAACAAGTTTTCCCTCATTCCCTGTACCTTAGTCTGACAGGAGTTAAAATTTGTATCTTCAGGAAAAAAGGTGGTTGTATTTTGTTAAAAGCTTATCAAATACTAGTTTAATTCATCCTTTAGAGTCTTTAAACATTAAAAACCACATTTGAAGCAACAAAGGAAGTCTACAAAAACATCATGCGTAAGCTCTGTGTTTCATGCTAAAGGTTCATGTTGACAAGGAGAGGGAGAGGAAGAGGAGGAGGCAGGGAAACTAATGGCTCAATCAGAGCCATTGCAACATTCAAGTAACTTGGTAGATCAACCAGTGGAAACGTGGAGTGGTGGGAAAGTGCTCGGCACTACATCGCAGACTTCAAGAGCTGAACTGCAAACATCCTTGATACATATCATAAATATATGGCACTTCTGTATGACCAAAAGCTGGCAAGTTTGCTCGTGACCGAAAAGTCAGGAGTGGTCATCACCCCAATGGTTCCTGATGGCCCTTCCAACAGGCACAGCCTCCAGCTGTGCTACTTGATGCAGCGCCAGCCGTATCTACTTGTGCATGCAAGACAATGCTGCCACACTCTTGGAGAATAAGCCTCCTGCCCAGCAGAAAGCCTGCCCCAGACACACATACACATTCATGAAACATGCTATAAATTCTTCAGTGAGGTTAAAGACAGCCACAAACAGCAAATGTCTCGAATTACTATTTTTTAGCCAGCAGTTCCCAGTCTGTCCAATTGCCAGCAACGGACTTCACAAAGGCCAAAAGAGTTGAGGAACTGAAAGCAATGGAAAGCACAATCAAGTTCGTTTTCAGTACTGTTCCACAGGATTCACTTTGACATCAAACAAGGAACCATCCAGCACAAAGGCTTGAGTCTTGGGAAGAACCTTAAGTACACAAAAACTGGCCTTTATCCATGTTTTCTGTCACAAAGCATTACATCTTGCAGTTCAACTTCTTAAAACTTTTTGGCTTTTGGTGACCTTCTGTATCACGAATACGCAACGATTTGTTGTTACGCTCGCATTCCATCACAGTAGCTTCAAATACATTCAAATTCATAAAAAAGGATTTAGACCAGAACACAACTATTTGCCCTTTCCCAGTGGTGTGCTGTACTTTAATGAGCACGTGATGTTGCTTATCAGCAACGTGACTGTTTTAAGGATCTTCACAACACAGACATCCAGTGTTTGAACAAGTGTTCACATTCCAAGATTCAAATGAACCTCTCCCTTATTTCAGTAACGGCTTCAGTATGTCACCAATTGTGGTCCGGTTTGCATCTTTCAGTTTGAGAGAAGCCTTTTCCACTGTCCCCTGCTCCTTTGGTGTAGGCTCTACTTTAGTGCTGACAACTTCTCCCTGCAGGATGCTTCTTCCAACCAGTCTGGCACTACTTGCTCTCTTTAAGGTACTCACACTGTTCTCCTTTGGACTCGGATCATCACATGCCACTGCTGGTTTTGCTTTAGGCAGCCTCTGGGACACGGACCTTGTGATGGTTGGAGGTTTGGATGAGCTGGATAGATCTACTTTTGCACGCTTTGAAGAAGAAGCCACTGTATTCCTCGCAAAGTTTGGGACAGTGGATGGTGGTTTGGGAACACTGACTGTGGCAACCTTGGTGTCATCTGTAGGGGTCTGGGGTTTTACACTGGAGCGACACATCTTTGTTTCGTCTGTCTTTGATTTGACGTTACTCCTAACAGGTTTAGAGCTTGACTTCTTGAGAGAGACTCTGTCCCTCTCAAAATGAGCACTGCTTGAGGTCACAGTGCCCCTTTGTAACTTTGGCTCTTCTACCGACATGCTATGCCTGTAAGGACTTCTTGGCAGCGTGTCTGTTGTGCCTCGGACAGAGCTGCGACGAGACAGACGACTTTCCACCGTACTAGTTTCACGAATGGCCGGCTTGGCTTCCGGCTTTTTCACGGTGCTCGGTGCTCTATTTGACCGAGAAATAGGCACCACTTTCCTCATACTTTCATTTTCAGAGGCATTCAAAGTTCTCACAGGTCTGGAAGGAGCTGTGTGGTTAGGGCGAGGGCCACTGGATTTTGAGGTGCTTGGAGATCTATCTTTTAGAGAGTTTCTCTTTGGCCCTGATGGGTCTTTATTTTTCACAGGCTTTTCTTTAGGAAGGGTGGTGTGCTTGCTGTTAGCAACATCCTTATCATTTGTGGAAGCAGAATTCAGGTTTGAGAAGAATGTTCCAGCCCTGTATTGAACATCACTCCCAGAAGAGCGTGCTTTGCCAGCCTCAATTCTTATTTCATTACCTGCTGACTTAAAATCATTTCCCTCTTCGGAGTCCAGTGTCAAAGAACAATCGGTTGTTGTATCTGACACATAGAACATTGGCCCATCTTCCCTACTTCCCGAAACGCTTGTATCCATAGACATGGGGCTGCTGCTGCTGGGCTCTGAAGCTTCACTCTTGCATCCCACTGCCTTGGCTTTATGGTTGTGGGCCTCTCTGGAACTTCTGCAAGCTGGAGGCAGGTCGTCATCAGCAGTGCTAAGGGAATGAAAGCTTAGATCATCTAGAGTCTCCAAGTCTGCTCCACCAGCATCCTCTAAATATATTAAAGGTGTGTCCTCGGCAGGCTTTGCTCCTTGAATATCAAACTTACATAATCCTTTAACAAGCTCACGCTCCTCAATGGCAAGGGCCAGAGCATTTATATCTGTGGACTCCTCACAGGACACACTGGATGTGTGCACATTGTAGTCGGTGCTTCTCTGTGAGTAACGGGCACCAGGACCAGCCGAGTCACTGAAGTGACTGGGCTGAGCTGGAGGCACCTGCAGTAGGCCACCATTTTTCACTTTGGTTTCAGACTGTTGGTCTAAGTGCAAGGTATTTAAGTTGAGATCTCTCGTTTCTTTGGATTCAGTCCAAGCTATGCTTGGTCTTGCTTGTCGGGTGCTTGCACGGGGAAGGCTGTTAAACTTGTTTGGATCCTCGTCTTTTGAGATTTCCAGGAAACTCTGCAACTCCCTGTCTGCAGTAATCCCCAGAGAAAGTCGAGATCGTCTGGAATTGGGATTTCTGTATGAAGGGCTTTGAGGTCTCTGCTGCAAGAAGGGAAGAAATTCTTCAAGTCCTTTTTTGGCCAACATCTCCACATCATTCTCACTGCTGCTCCGCCCAAAGCTCCCAAGCTCTCCAGCTGCCCAGGATCGACGTTTTTCCTCCAGCTCCTTTCGCCTTTGCAGACTATGAAGTTCCTGGATCTCTCGTTCCCTATTTTCCTGATGAAGAAAAGCATAAACACCTCTCAGGACAGTGTCTTACCCATGAGAACAAGTCACACTCCTTTACCTTTCCCTTTATTTCTTCCCATCTAAGTTAGCTCCTACTGCTATCACCATCCCTCAACCCCCAATACATACACACATGAAATCACCACGGCAACCACAGCCTGCAGCCATTAACCATATGGAGAGCAGTTCCCTGTGTAACTAATGCTGGCAACACATCAGGCTGGTCAGCATAAGAAAAAAATGCACAAGTCCCTGCAGAGACCAAGAACATGACCTATCAAACCCACACAGATGTCAAGCCTAGCCAAAGAGTTCCTGCTGTAAGATGAAGAGTTTCAAGTCTCCACTAAGTTTAAAGTTGGCAGTTTTATCAAGTGAGTAAACTCTACCTGATCATCACATTCATATTTTAAGACAAATTTGCCTGATGAGCACACAGCCAACGTGTGTTCCTTCCAGCCTCCATTACTACAACTACATTTGTTCCTCTGAAAGTGCAGTTTCTATGGGGTGCTACTTACATCTGACTTGAACGTTACCAATGTAAACTTTGTTAAAAGACATTACTTAATTGCAAATGAAAGGAAATAGAAAAGTTTACACAGTGCCTCATAGTCATTACTTAGACATCAAATGATACCACTCAAGGACTATCAATCAATGCCCCATTCCAGTTTTGGATCTTGTATTCACTGTTAGCTTCAAAAACTGGCAAGGAGTGCACAGAAGTTGCCCAGGGCAGGACAGAGACTTTGGCAGCTAGGCTGAGGGGTTTTGGTTCAGGAAGCCATAGAAAGAGGTAGTTTGTGTTTGACAGACAACACAGTAACATCTTTTTACTAAAAATGGTTATCTGTGGATTACTGTGAATATCAACATTTTAACTGTCACCTCTGGGCTTCAGATTTCATCTATCCGAACCTTCAGCTGAACTTATGGAGAACCTGGTTCTCTGGAGCCAGTATTGATGTAGCAAAAGAAAGAAGAGGGAGGCTAGTCTTGACAGAGGATTAAAAAAATTACATAATATTGCAGCAAGTTGTTAACTCTGTTCTGAGCAATGACACACTGTTTAAAAACCACATACCTATATTTGTCTGAAGCACTGTCTAGTTTGATCTTTCCATTGTTGTGACAACAGAAAAGCTGCACAACTAGAAAAAATGGCCTGAAAGCTTTCAGTAAACAAAAGCCTAAAGCCAAAGCTCTTTTTGATGAATGGGTTTATCTACACCTCTTAAAGTGGATTTGAGACTACACTGGGCTGTGAAAGATAAGATGCATTAGAGACCTAAGAAACCTGAGCAGCTAAGAAAAGAAAATAAAAGTTAAAATTTCAGGAAAAATGTCTGAGGCAGGGAGCTTTCTTTCACAGGTACGGAATTACAGAATGAATTCTTGCCAGAAGCTAAAGCTCAACTTTAAATATCCAATTGTAAAGAGAAATGGTTAAAAATAGTTGTAGATATAATTACTATCATGTTCATTTCAACCTCACCCAAAGCATGTTTCAGGAGATTTTATTCCAATGAAAAACCTATCTTAAGCACATATAGACATGTTAAAAAATTGCAAAAATTCCTTAAACAGTTGAAATACGTGCACATGGCCATTGTGGTAATGAGCCCTCTTTTTTAGGCTGCTGGCTGTGCTGTCCACACATCACATTCATTCGTCAGAACTGCAATCTTTATTCTGAATTGTTCTGTTAATTTTGTTGGGGCAGAGGTTAATCTCCACAAAACACCTAGTAAGAAAATCTTCTCAATATTTGCAAATAAGTGACTGAGTTGTCATTTTTAGAGTGTGACTACTTACTACAGAGAGAGGAAGGAAGGTCTCCATTGGACCTCAAAGTAATAGGTATCCAACAACCACTTGTAATGTGTGACTATGAACTAAATCCCCAATCCCAAATGGCTGCACATGTATGCATGCAGTCACCTCTCACTAAAATGTCTCTGACAGTTACCACCATTTGGGTTTATGTACTTGTATAATGTTCATACACATCCATAGCTACATGCTGCCTTGGGTGGTAAAGGTGACGTAAGATAGTGGTACAACAGGCATGTTAGCTGAACATCCTGTCGGCTTGCTAAGTATCAAGATCGTTCTCTCTTCTGTGAACTAAAGCTCTTACACAAAGTGCTGTCAGACGCAGACTGCGTAAGGCAGAAAAATAAATAAAGGTGTGGATCCATCTAATTCATGCTATTTATAAAGGCCTAAAAAATATTTGTGACAATAGGCAGACTTTGCTGAACCAAAACTGTCCAATGCTGATACTGGTCCTTCATCTTGGTATAGTCCTTGAACGAGGTGGGACCAGTTCAGGGCAATTTGCAAATGAACGATCACACGGCGGGGGGGTGAGGTATCTTGGGACTGCAGCTCTATTTCATTTCTTGAGTTTTCACACACAAAAAGCATTTGAAAGAACAAAGAGAAATACACAGTCCTTACTTGGCAAAGTGTGTCTAATCATGTAAAAGAAGGCAGTAGAGGGTCTGAGCTAGTGCGGATTCAGGCAGGTATGTCTGTGGAATGGGGTGCCACATCTGAACGCCTTTCCAGTGACCTAACATTACCACTCCAAGGCCTGAACAGCGAGCACTGGTCAGGAAGCCTGTGCAATCTGTCTCACTGTTCAGCTTAGCAAACACCAACCTCCTCACCAAAAGAGGAGGAAGGAGCCCACTTACAAGCAGGCCAATGGACCACCCTGACGTATCATCTCAATGGTCTAGTCCACTTGCAGCAGCAGATGCAGAGCAGCATGGACTGCACACAGGGCTGGGCAGAATGACCATTTCCTGCCTGGCTTCTGACAAGGAATGCCTACAAGAGGTCAGTTTGCTGTAGCCTTTCGAGCAAATATATCAAATAACACAAGTGATAAAATGTCCCTTAAGCAGAAAAAATCAACTTAAATCATGTGAGCCAGTAACGATTTCAAATGTGTGAGTATCTCATTCAGTGCTCTTACCTTAACAGCCTTGTTGAATCTTACGCAGAAGTCCCTAAATATCTGGAAACATTCATCCAGCTTCATAGTTTCTTTGTCTTCACAGAAAAAGTCAATGAGAGCGTTTCCCTCCTTTTGTAATTCCCTCTTCTGGTGTTCAAGCTCCTTTAGATGTCTTACAGCAAACTGTGGCACAAAACATATATGGCATGAACTAGACAGAAAAATCAAAGTCACCACGGGTCATGCATATATATTAGGAACTCATGAAATCCATGTTTCAACATAGGAGCTGTTATAGAGCCCAGAAGATTAACACTTCGGAGGAGAACTCCTACTAACAAAAGGAAACATGTCATTTCAGCAAAGCGAGTAAGGAAGGTCAGGGTAAATGGATCAATCAACGTGTAAATTCTAGTAACTAGGATACAAACCAGGCAAAAGTTCAAAAGCCCTTGAACAAAACTTAGAACTTTAATTTTTAGATGAGTAAAATCAAAGATTGTTCTATGACCGACAGACCACCTGGGAACCCCTTGAAAGCCCCACATGCTTCGTTTTCCCATTTTCCCTCCAACCTTCATCTAAGCATAAATGGACTAATTCCTCCTCCCCACTTTCCTCCCCAAAAAACCCTGTGCATAAATTCACGGATATATATCACAGAATCAACTCCTTCCTAAGCTGACCCTAGACCACGATAAAAAAGCTTTTCATGCCAGAAAGGTAGGGAACCACTGGAAATACACATATTTTAAGACATCCAGAAAAGTCCTTATAAAGTAGCACTTTGAATTGTTAAGTGTAGAGGTATACAGAAAGGCTGGAGTAGATAAGTGGAAGAAAATTCAGAAGGAAGAGAATAAAGCTGTGGTTAGACTTTGAGCAGCGGAACTGCTCAAATCACTTTGAGCAGTAGCCCTTCTGTCTCCCCTATCTGTATCACCAGCCACTCACTTCCATCCTTGCACAATCCCAGATCTGACACCACGCATGGCTTAAAGTAAACTGGGGAGAAAAGTTAATTTTCAGACAAATCCATTCTCTGACACTGTCTAACTCATGATCATCTAAATACTTTTGATACTGCAGCACCGGGGTGGAAATAGGCAGCTGGAGACCTGGTAACCATTTAAGCTAATCCTGCTGTCAGAAAGTTACTTGGCAAATTATGCTAGTAGGGTAGGAACAAATCTTACTTGTTAGTCCTAAAAAAAAAAAGCATCCAATAAAAAGCATACATAGAAAATTAGTTCCTCCCACATATTTCAGTAATTTATTCACAAGGATGAGATAATGAAAGCTGACTTTTAGATCAGCTTGGTTATCACCTTTAATTTAGAAACAAAAAACGGAAGTGTTTATGTAAGGTATGCATTTGTAAAATTATTTTTTCCCCAACATTTCTTTTGGAATGTGGCCTAAACAAGGTTGTAGCGTTACATAAAACCAGCTATTAAATTAAAAAAAAAAAAAAATCCCAAACATGTTAGAACATAACATTAAAGAGACTGGGCTCAATGGATAAAAGCCAACAATTTAGAATGAACAAGGACAGGTATTTCAATCTTAACCCGTCCCTTTCATCAACTTCTCATCTCCTGAAAAACTGCAGGGACTATTAACTACATTTGCAAGTTGAAAATCAGGGCAGGTTAAGTTCCAGACCAACACCTGCTTTCTTACTTTTATAATTATCTGTAGTGTGAAATAGAAAAATTATTTAATTGAAGTATAGTATGTTTTTCTCCAGGCATCACTACGTACTCAGAAAATACCAAGAACTCTGCTTCAATGTTAATTGCTACACACATTCACATCTATAAAGTCACTGCAGTACTAAGAAAGGAGAACCCACGTGGAAGTAAGGGTAGAGCTCAGAATAATACACTCTGTGCTAAGGGTAAATTAGTACAGAAAACAGCCCCTTAACCTTCCAGCTTCTAACACAGTCTCTGCAGTCACCCAGCAATCAGGACTCGTATGCATAGCACAGCCTCAGCTAAAACTGACATGCTCCAGGATAACGTAACATGCAGATACTATATTTTGGGCAGCTTGAAGTACAAAACGAGTGACCAATCCAAATTATCTTATAACTACTGATCTTCATCGGTCATTTCACAGGCATTAAACAAGCTTGCCTAACAGGCATTGGGCAACGTACACTCCATATCCCTCCCTGGAAGGACTGTGTTTTTACAACACTCTTACTAGACAAACAGCATGTAGTTTGAACACCTTTGTACAACTGATATGGCAGACATTAAAACAATGTTTCTGTTTATTAACATGTCCACACAAATTACATTCAGCTGAGGAATGCTCCTGTATTCCTGTGACAGTAACACATTAACGCGGATATCCTACAAACCTGGAGAAAGCTTTCCATCTGGTGAAAGAGTTTTGGGTCTCGCCGAATGCTCTCTTTAACAGATCTTGCCTTGAAAGACAGCGAGTGGAGCTCTGCCTCTATATTATCAATGGATAACCTAAAAATAGCATATACAGAGAACATTTATCGAGGGGGAAGGAGCTGCCAACAAGTTAGCCACAATATGCTTCAAAAATGGATGTTTAACATGAGGTGCAACCTGGCTATCAAACGAGACGTGCCTGTTCAGGAAATCTTTGCAGAGTAGACACGGAAAGTTAGAAGAGAGATAAGCACACTTCTTCTTATTTGCAAGCTGAAAACATTCCCATGGGGTGTGGTTTCACAATTAACTCCAGTCAGTCCTACCCAACCTTACCACGAGAAAGGGTAATGCCACCCTGCCTCTGACCAGGTGTTCCTTTTCTCTCCCTGGTGCCTGTGCTAGCCCTCATTTTCTAGGTGGCCTGCCATAACTGTGTACTGAAAATTAACCTAGGAAAAGGAAAAAGCCAATTTGCTTCCAGGTGGATCATTTGCTAGGTCCAGCTCATAACATGACTGTCAGGTGCAGCAGCTGGCACAAAAAGGAGGTCACAAGGAATTGTGAACCAAGACTACCCATTTTGGCAGTGGCATTTGGCATCATGAAATTGCACGTTACGTTCTTCTAAGCAGTCACAGCAAAGCAGCCTACATCGTCTCAACCCAATGGCCGTAACAATTCATCCTTCCACCACATACCAGCAGCAGAGCTGCTCCTGTGGAGAGGTAACTCAGAAACTGAAGACCACAGGAAAAAACTGTGATGTAATCTAAGCTTTCTCCTGGGAGACCCACGTTCCATTCAACAGGAGCTCCCACCCAAATCTCTCAAGTCACTTTGAGGGTAAATGCTTCTAAATCTATGGCATTTCCTTCACAAGAGAACTGAGCTTTGCCTAGGAATTGAAGCACTATAGTTTCCACAAGGATAAAAATTAACAACTGTACACCTGTTTTCCTAACTTAGGTAATGTCACAAGCAGCATGACTTTAAAACAGCGAAGCTGAAGAACTGTGGCAGGCTGATTGAAGTCCACGTGTCAGTGCATGGTGACAGCACATGTAAATTTGTCAGTAAGCACACAAATTAATATAACGTGTGCTGTTTTTTCTCTGCTTACTTCATCTGCAAAGGTTAGTTCCCTGTTGTGGGAAGATCATGGGTGTTTTTGCAAATAAGAAAAGCAGTAGAACATTCAGGCTGTATTTTTCTGACTGTAAAGGAGGAAGAGGATGGCCTACAAGAAGGCAAGACAATAAAGAAATCAAGAACATAATGGTAGTTGTTTTAACACTCTCTAATTGGAAGGATTTATGAATAACTTGTACACAACAGTTGTCTCTAATAAAGATCTTCCTCATGCCCAATGGTGAAGCACATATATTTTGTTCTATTTTCCAGTACAGAATGCATTCCCTGAATAGATTTCAGCATGAGTTACAACAGAAGATTTTCAGCTTTAACAAATGTGATCAAAGAACAAAGTCATTAGAAAAAATACCACCAGATTTGTGATTCTGCCTGTTTCCCTGCTGATCGCCAAGGGGCTTGGATGATGAGGGAAGGAAGCCACATTCCCCAGCAGGCCACATGGCAGACTGCCAAAAAGGTGTGTAGGTTGGATGGCAGAGAGCCACACAGGTGGTCCCTCAAAAATTTTCTGATTAACTCCTTTCCTCAGAAGATTTCAGAGTCCTTTGCAGACATTACTTAACCCTGCATTAGATCTAAGAGATTGGATCCATTTTACAGCTGGGAGAAGAATGTAAATAGATCGCCCAAAGCTCAAGAGTAAGGAAGTAGCAAAACTGGGAACAGAACTCCAGCATTGTTAGCCTCCAGTTTTGGGTTTTAGATGACCCTGTCTCACAAAAGCAAGTACAGTTACCGAGGTATGAATCAGGTTTGGTTTAAAATTATGCAGTTGGACACTGTATGATTAAAACAATGCAGAACCCCAAAACCTTCAGATTTTACATCCAAGACAGAAATGGAGAAGCAAATGAAATATCAACAAGCATCTAAGAAAAGCCAGAGCCAGTAACTGTACCTGGAACCAGATTTGGAAAACTACTGTAGCCCGCTCAGAGACAGATGAAAATTGGCTTAAAGAAAAACAGCAACATGCTTTTAGTTCAGTCCCTTAGAAGCAACATACGTACATGTGTATTTGACAGAGACAAATACCAAAAACCTATGGAGATCATGTCGTAAAAACCCTCATACCTGAGGGCACATTGCAGGCATACTTCTGCTACCAAATGGAAATGAAGCCCTCAAAGCCATAGCGAACATTTGTGAAGATCTCAGGTTTTGTGCCAAGACTTCTCTGAATAAACCTCATTGCTTCACAAATAAGAAAACTCCAAGTCACAGTCTAACCATAAGCTCTTGGTTTTCTTTTGACTTACCTGGCAGCATCATGAACATCCCTAATTTTTTCTGAAAAGTTGAGAAGAGCAGCATCTTTCTTCTTGGCTTCCTGAAACAAACAGAACAAACCCAAAACACACACAATCCATTAACATTCCACCGCCAGGCCAGAGTCCCTAAGTCCAGCAGTTCTAAAGCCTCTGGGAGGGCACTTAAAGGTTTCTCTCCTGCTCTGTTTTTCTTTCCGTTCAATCCTTACACAACTGAGTGGAGGACATCCCTTAATGAAAGGCGGGGATCAGAACTGGAAACTTTAAACAACAGCTTCCATTTTGCAGCGTACAATAATAGCTGCTTCTGCCAGTGAACACAAGCCGCATGTATTAATAGGTAATGTCAGGGAAAGAAGAATTTACTGATGCCCATTGTTCAAGCAGATACGATGTTTCCTGCACAAACATCAATTAATACCCTATTGTTAGCTGACTGGAAATCTGTTAAGCCAGTTTGAACACAGATAACCAAAGTCACATATAGAAGCATTTAAATTCTCTCCCTTCTTTCAAGAAGTTTGAAAGGAAGAAAAAAAAAAAACTTGAAAAATGTCTGCAGCAGCTTTAAATACACATGGGAGGGAGAAAAAACCCCCTCTACAAAAAAACACCGCTCAAAAGATTCAATAGGAAGATTGAAAGAATATTTATCAAAATAAGCTACTCCACATTGTAAGAATTCAGGACAATAAAAGAAAAGCGACATCGAGGAAGTTAGATGAAGGCAAGCTTTTACAAGATGTAAAAAACTTAAGTTTTCCATGGGTTTCTGGATAGGGCAACCAGACATACGTAAACTGGTGAATTTTGTGGCAGGAGAAGAAAGGTGAAGATTAGGATCAAAGCTGTAAAAAAGCTTCTGCTGTCTATCATCTATGGCTCTACATTTGTAACAGTTGCTTATACCAGCAAAACAATTTTTCTATACCAGAGCAACGAAATGCAGCAGACTCATCCCAGGCTTGTTTGCTTTTGTGTCTGCCAGCTTGAGCAGTGACGACAGTTTAAATCCAACAGCATTGCCAGCATAACCTCCCTAAAAAGAAATGAACAAACAGCTGAGGCATGACATCAATGGGCTGCAATACTAACAAGGAAGTTTGGTCAATCAGCCATCTCCATTTTGGATGTCACTTACCGCATTCATAATATTCCCAGCCTGAAGGACCAAGTGCAATATGGAATGCAGCTCCTCACAAGTCATTAACTCTGTAAGGAACGAGAAAATTGCTGTCTAACAATTGTTTGTTTAGAAATACACACAGTCAGTTACCAAACTCCTCTTCATCTCAAGCTTATAAAGGTGGAATTATTTTTATTTTACAGGAAACTACAACAAACTGAAAAGGTTGCGGGGAAAAAATGCTACTATATAATTTAAATTCAGAAGTCCAGCTGACAAAACTGAAGTATATGTTCTGAGTTTAGCTTAGCAAGTGTAGTATTTCCAAGGCAACCTCCAGCAGCTAACAATCCTGCAATGTGCAAAGTGTCTCATGCAGGTATCATCACCGCCTATTAATTCCAGTGTGAGGCAGGCGTTCTGCACCCTGCAGGATCCATTTCCCATCTGCTGGGATTGGGCTTTTGAACAATTATTCTTTTTTTGGGAGACTTGGCCATCAAGCCTGAAAAAATAACAGGCAATGTTTAAATTTTCTTTGCTTACCCCACTCCTACTATGAATCATCATTTTATTTCTGTATGATCACCGACTCAGAGCAGCATTAATTTTACTTCAGTCACATCAAAGATGATTTAGCACAAAGTTATGTTCAGTGTGATGCAGAGTCAAATGAAATAAAACTGTCTTTTAAAGCTTTTCCATCGCAGAAGCCTGTTTTGTACATATTTCTTTTTTTTTCCAAAATGCACAGTAGTGCTCTATCTGAATCCATGCACCTTTTCACCCAGCCACACACAAATACAGAACAATACGTGTGCTTACAAGTCACCAGAGGGATTGCCTTAGAAATAAGAATCAAATTCAGAACTGTACAGAGTTAATAAATCAGCATTACACAAGTGGCACAGCGAAACAAGTAACTCCAAATTTGCAAGTGCCCATATGGGAAGAAAAATAACATGACCTGTTTTAATGCAAGGCAGTAAATTTTACAGTGATGAACATAATAAAAGGTGGAATATTTTTGATTGCAGTGTAAATACTTTTAAAAACTATTTTGCTTCGAAGTTCACATTCTATAATTTACCTTGCATTTAACTGTTCAACACAATACGCTATCATTTTGGAAGCAGACAGCCCTTGAATCTTTGGAATTCAGTATTAGCAACCTAAAAACATAGAACCAATAAACAACCTTTGATCTAACAAGCTATAGGTGAGGAGGCAAGGAGGAAGAAAGAGGAGGGAATACAAAAGAGAATACCAGATTTCATAAGGCCCAGAGGAGAAGGCAACTTCTAAAGATTTTGCATAGTAGGAGCCTGCTCAGCGTCTCTATGAGTTACATCCACCTGCAGGCTAGATGAGAATCCATCAGGCCATTTAGACCATCGCAACCATTAGTGATTATCAGCATTAGAATATAAGTAAATATTCTCTCAGCTTAATTACAAGGAAAGAAACATAGAAGACAGGAGTAGAAAAGTAGATACAATTCCTAAAAAACTTCAAGCTATCAACAAACCCTGAAGTGAAAAAACCAAATGGCAAAGAGCTCAGGACAACTGGACTGAAACCAGGGAAGCTCAGTCAGTCTGATTTGCATGACTGGCCTGATGCAGGAGCTGCCGACCAAAGCATCTCCTCTGGAGGGAATGAATTCATGAGTTCACAGATGGATGTCCTGGGTGAAGGACATGAAGGACAGTAAAGCGTGGCTGCTTTTATACACAACATATTCCCTCACATATGTCTTGTTGCCCAAAACACAAAGAACAATGCTTTTAAAGATATCTTAATAAAAGGCCAAACTCAAACCTCAGCTGAAACTAAGGCACATTTTTCTGTGCCAGGAAGGACTAGTTTGATCCCCAGTGGTGGGCAAAACCACACAAGGCTTTTCTCCCTTTCCTTTCTCTAAAAATGACTATTCTAAGCACTAGTGCTCATAGTTGAATATTTTTTACTACTGTGCCTTTTACACCACTAGAAGCAGTCTAAACAATGCTCTAGTAGCCTGTCAAGAAGTTTGCCAGCATGAAATGGGAATTTCATCTTGAGAAACAGGACAAATAGGCACTCAAGGCATTTGAAAAGGTCAGCATTGCTGTTTAACCAAAACCAGGAATATAACTGTTTTCCTGCAGAGTAGAAGACACCAGATTACCTTACGAACAACCAGCTGCAGCATTACAAAACTTGTGAAATGTAGAGAACAAAAGAGAAACCTAGAGAAGCATAGAGAACAAAACCAGAAGACAAAGGAATAGCAATAGTATTAAAGATTTTAGTCCATCAATACTGCCACTTCAAAAGGCAATGGCAAATAGAGAAATTCAGAAACATACAGTGATTTTCTTATGTATGTCTGAAAGAGTGAGCAGAGAGGTGTAACAACCGCATTCAGTCAGAGAAACAGAGATGCATGAATGGCAAACTGTACTTCAAAGATGATTTATCCTTGTTTGGCCATGGACACCTTTGCTGCTGTCAATTTCAGATACACTGCTTGTAGATTTTGGTCATGAACTCACTGCTAGTGAGTCCAAAGTGTCCAGATTTTTCATTTTGGAAGCAAAGATTTGCCAGGCACACCCTGATGGCATTTGTCAGAGGGGAGTTAGCTTCCTTTTAATAGCTAAGGTACCTGAAATTCAAGCTCTAGTCTTCATAATGCAGACTAATTAACATGCTAACAAAAACAAGAGTATTATGCATGTCCCAACATGCTTAATTACCTTTTGTAGCCCGTCTTATAATTTTCATGTCATCCTGAAGAGAAGCACAGGAGGGTAAGAACTCCCTCTCTAACACCATGGCTTCAATCCTAAGAGCATAGCTGGAGCACACAAACAAATAGGTTTAGCACTGACAGCCAAAGGAGAAGATTTAACGTGAACTGAATAAACCTAGTATCTCCTTACTTTGGCACCTGGATTAGTAAATACATGAAGGAATCGGCTTGAGACAGTTTTGATACATCTCCATCAAAGGCTTTTAATTTCTTTACCTACAAAAGAGAAAAAGACACTAGCAAATAATTCTATCAAAGATCAAGATTAACTTGACTTTGGAAGGAAAACACCTTAAAAAGCTGTAAATTTAACAGGAGGCATTAGAGTCCACTCAGTGACTGAATGGCTTCACTGTCCAAGCTCCTGTAATTTGCACCCACCCCATCACAAAAGAAATAAAACCAGTAACATCACTCTTCTTCCCAAAACCTAGCTACACAGTCCAGCGGAAAAAAATACGATAACATCATTCTGATTGGTGATTCTGATCTCTGATCAGTGATTTCTGATCAATGACTGCTCTCATCACTATGTTTAGCACACTGCTGTTCCAGTTTCCCCAGAATTGGCTCTTTTCTTTCCAACTGGTCCATCTACTGTTCTCTAGCTGTTCACCCAGGAAATAGCTGCTTAAGTGATGATGAAAAATCATCCGTGACTCTTCAACAACTGTGATACACACTTGGGCATAGCTTAAAGTATTTGGCACTGCCAGCATAGGGCTGCCCAGATCTCTTTGGCACAACGCAGCTAATGTTTAAGGTCTGGGTTTTTTTCCAGATACTTGCTTCAACCATTTCTTCTAAAACTCTCTTAAGGGGTAAACTTCATGCTCTTGAGTTTGTTGCTGTTTTTTTCTTCATTCATACGAAATATTTTAAAGAAAAATTCTATCTTGCATTTTAAGCTACCTGTTGTTGGTCCTTTAATAACACCATTTATATGCAAAGGAAATATTACTGCATTAATTTTGTCAATCTTCCTTCCCAGTTCCACCAAAATCCATATATTTGCGTGATCTGTAATGATCTGCCCACATAATTACTATTTGTTTATATAAAAGAACTGGAAAATACATACACATATGTTTAAGTGTAACTGGAATTTCTTCCACATCTTCCAACACAGCAACGGTGTCCAAAAGCAGAGCTCACTCTCAATTACAGTATTTCTTCATTCAACCAACAAGTTCACACCCACGATCAGTTGGATGTTTCCACACCAGCCCATCATCCTTCCTTTTTACAAACTTACACTTAAAGCCCATTCACAACCACGTTTACCCCGATGGTCTTTGGTTCTAGAAAGCATATTAAGCTATCCTAGAGAGAGGCACACTACATCAGGACATCAACAGTTATCAAGTTGCCATGATTTAGCAAGATATCCACAGGCTTTTTAAAGCATCAGGCTCCAACCTGAGCATCAGGCTCCCCTAAGTTATTTTTCTTGCTTTCATAGTAAAAAAGTGACTGATTTGTTGTAATGGAAGACAACATACACTGTACTAAATCAGGGATTTAAAATAAATTCTGGACTAGCAGAAGAAAAGGATTCTTTTAACAGCCTTGTTCTGCTTTATTCCCATTCTTTTTCCACATCATAAAAAACCAGAAATGTTGAGAAAACATTAAAAAAGAGAAAACAAAACCTACAAATTAAACCCAGAATAGAAAAAACTTCCTTTTCAAAATAAAACAAACAAACAAAACCCCCCAAAACTTATGATTGAGAAAGTGAATTCTAATCAAAGAACAATTTTTATTCAGAGTATCTAACTCCATTTCCCAACATCCCCATCCACCCCCCATTTAACTCAAGACACTCAGACAAAAGCTCCTTCTAAAGATAAACAGCATACCCATTTTTCTGAGGCATGAAAAAACTCCTAATTTACAGAGTCATTCAAGAAGTTGGCCAATAAAAAACAAGAAAGACCAGACTTGACATTCCTGTTATTTCTAAGGTGTCAAACAAGCAAGAAACCAAAATAAATGCTTTTTCCTACATCACGAAGTGGGGAGTGGGAGACATCTATCTCAGTTAGCCTTTGCAGGTGTTCTTTAACCTAGCTTCCAAAAAAACAGTCGTCTGCAACCTAAACAACAAAAATTGCAAATTCTCCAACCTCATTTTAGTATGTTGCAAATATCAAAGTTTGCCTGAAAAGGATACGGGCATTCAGATTTGGGGTGGGGGTAGAGGGAGAAAAAAAGAAAAGCAGTCAACCAAAAAAAACCAACTCCAAATCACCAAAACCAAAATCATATAAACCACAGGCAATTACAGGAAGACGCAATTTTAAGATTTAAATGCTCAGAAAGTGAACAACAAGAGATACTAAGATACTCACAGGAATATTAACTTATTCATTCTACCTGTACTATATTTAAATATACTTTTGACAGTAAGTAGTAATCAATGTTATCTATGCAGAATGTTAATTTTACAGACACTGGATGAAATCCTCTTTCTTCCACTCCATTATATTAGGAAAAGTACCTGGAGTGGTACAAGGGAGTACTAAACCCTAGAATCCGTGCAGAGGAGCAACTTTCCTTATACATGCACAACAGAAGACATTGACAACGCTGCCTTCTGATGGGTGGGATGGGCGGTGAATGTCACAATGCAAAAAGCTTTGGGCAGGACTCAGTCCAAATGGCAGTTTGGATAATCACCCTTAAAATGAAGATGTGCTCACTGCCTGCTTACAATTCTTCCAGCCCACATCAGCCATCTTAACCCCCACTGTCTTTGGCTCAGATGTCCATAACCACCTATATAAGAAGCAGCAAAGAAGCTCACTTGACAAACCCAAAACCCAAGCAAGTTGGAGGATAGCGAACCATTCCACAAACAGACAAAAGAGAAAGACAGAAGAGTTATAAGGTCCTTGTCATCCCGGAATTCATCACTGCATAGCCTGGTTCTCCATACATGTTTAAGTTTTTGACACAGGAGACTAAATCCTCTGTTAACTTGGCCTTAAAACAGTAAATAGTCAGGTAATAGCTAAGGTAAAGTTAGGAAAACAATTTATTTTGTGTTGCCTTTTTTATTACATGTTTCATAATCGAAAAAGACCAGTTACCTCACCATTAAGCAGGACAAAAAAAAAAGCGCTATTTGACTTAACTGACACTACCTGCAAACTAAAAGAACAGCTTCTGAACCCCAAAGCTAAAAATTACTCAAACACATTCTGGATGGCCGCCCCTACACATTCCAAGGGAAGGTACTCAAAAGGCCATGTGATTGGCCTCTTCTCTCTGCAGCCACGTTGTCCAAGTCTTCCCTAAGAGAACTGAGCTTTTCTGATGGCTCCTAGAAGTGAGGGTCAAATTCAAATATCAAATACAGGCAGGAACCGCAGAGAAACTATGGGAATTGACAACAACGTTCACTACTAACCATGTTAACAGATATAGTAAGTAGGTTTATAATCAGACTGAGAATGCAGAAGAGCTAAAAAAAAAAGTGGTTTATTTGAAAACCACAATGAATAACTCTATCACTTCTGGCCTCGACCTCCTCTCTTCAAGCACAACAAAATCTTTTCCACAGTATGCAGCCACATACCAAGATACAGCATTGTACTGTATACATGCAAGAGAGCATAATTACACGGTATGCTCAGTCCTGTATTACTCAAATTGGGTGCAGAGCTACTAATTTTGGTTTTCATTATATTTGTATATGGAATATGCATTTGCACTCTCCATGCATGCCCATGCACACTAAATCAGGTTTTAGATACAGAAGGTTCTCACATATGTAATTTTCTTCTTTTAAGAAACAGTTATGAAACAGAGAAAGCCTGATCTTTGATTTGATTTGTGAACAATTGCAGTAGATAGGGCTGTTTCAAGTATCTCATTATTCCTCGCAGGTAGAAAAGCTACTGCATTCCTGCCACTCAAGTTTTCAGTCATTTTTGAGCTACCAGGAGCACTTATTTACTATTAGTGGGATTTTACTACTTTATGGCATAAACCAGGTATATTGGGCTCCTATGCAGGATCCTTGAAGAAGAGTATAGATCAGGACACCACTCATCCTCATATATGCTTGTAACGAAGTATTTCCCCACATTCGATCAAATAAGTGAAATATCCCCCAAGTGCAATAGTCCACAGAAGCAAACATTTTCCCCCCTCTTTTTTTTTTTTTTTCCTTAATATTTCCATACCATTTCAAACATTCAGGGCACTAAAGAAAAACAGTTAAAAGCCCCAAAAGGCATCACAATGGAATCCAACTACAAGAGCATGCGGGAAAGCAGCTAATGTATTAGGTGGGAAGGCACCATGGGCACGTGCCTGGGCAGTGGCAAACCTCTAATGGAAAATGATAAAAAGAAAAGGAGGGAAATCTGCAGCTATCATAAGGGGTGAAAAAGGAATCAGGAGATAAAAGCTAGGAAGGATGGTCAGCCACATACAGCACTGGCTGAGGAAAGGAGGGGGCAGTTAACTACACAAAGATGGTTTGAAAAGAGTACAGCTGACAGACAGAAACAATTCCAGCAAAGCAGGTGACAGATGACTAAGGTCTTAAAACAGAATACGAGCAAAGGACAGGCTTGAATATAAAGGAAGTTAAAGACATTGTGTTGATAACCTGGGTGTGCAAGCGTGTGGGTGAGCTGATCAGCAGTACGATATGCTCTCTTCTGTATATATTTAAAGTACAAATTCTGGCTATTCTAGCTCGTGAAACACTGGACGCTCTCAACTTTTACCAGTCCGGGCCTGCTGAAAAGTGCAGTGATATGCACGTAGAAGCAGCTAAAAGCTTCACTTCTGCTTTGGTCAGGATGCCAATAAAGGACAGCTGTCAGCCTTTTTAACAAGGTATTGTTAAGAAACAGCTAGGAATCTTTTTAGATGTGATATAGCAGAGAAGGCCATTGCTTCAGTCAAATCAAAGGCTCCCTGAAAAAAACCACAGAGCTGCAAAAGGGATGAAGCAGAGGAGATTCCAAATAGGCATTACTTCCTCTCACAAAACTGCTAACCACAGTAAGCTACAAACAGCAGGACTGCTAACAAGCTTTACACAAAGTCAATGATCTTATCTTGTTCATGTGTTAAGAATTTTTATACCTTTTCTTGGTCATTTTTTTTAACCACTGTATGTGGCTCGTGCCACACCCACAGCCCTGAGCAAAACATTGAGTGGAACCTTCCAGCAAATGCCAGGTCTACCAACTTCAAGAACTCAAGTTTTTCAGATTAAACATTTGAAAATACCCAAACATTTTCACTTCAACAAAAGACTTCAAAGCACTGCCAATATTTCAATAATGGTCTTACTCAGTTTGAGAGGAACATCAGCAAAGAGCCAGTATTTGCCATTTAGACACAAAAATCCCAGCAGCTTTCATAGCTGTTGGGATTTTTCATAGAAAACAGCTATAAAATTACTGATGCCTATTTCTGCATGTAAACAGAGCTGCCACATGACAATACTGCAAAAAGAAAGAATAATTTTGAAGACAACACATGTTAAATGTATTTGTGAGCCTGAGTACGTAGCCTCCATTGTCAAAAAGCTGTTCCATCTCAAAGACCCTGGAACATCCATCAGGTGCCTGAGATAATATGATGTAAAATATGTCACATAAGTCAAACTGGTGACCAGGGAAACATACAGGTAATGTGACTATATATCACAACACTTCTAGATAAGATATGATTGAGTATAAAGCCAGTGTTTATTCACACGAGATAAACTGTGAAGGTTATTGGTAAAAAAGAAAAAACGTGACAATCCAGAGTTGCCCTTTCTACAGCTATGATCAGGAACGGTGGTCCTCTCTCCCTCCTTTCACTTTTACAGACTGAGGATTTATGGTACTGTATACAATAAAAAGTAGAATTCATCTCCAAACACAGTTATTGGGGTGGAGCACATACCTGGCAGGGGGTACTTGGCTGTCATTCCAACCTGCAAGACAACTGTGCTACTGGGAAATGTGACTGTAAATACCTGAGCTGCTGAAAAAAAGGGTATACAAACAGGAACTGCAGAAGCCCACCCACGGTCACACCAAAACAGTTAGCGCTGCTAACTGAATAACAACTAACCTTTTAGAATCTGACTGCCTAGTCTGCTTACATTAATTCAACCCCTTCAACAACAAAGCAAGTCTTGAGGAGAATGGGAATTGTCCTAGGGTAATCCCAGGGAACCCTTGCTGAGGACGGGTGCAACATTCTGCAGGGTCAGGCCAATGAGATGACACATTGCCAAAGCTATCTCATGTGATAGGACAACTAGATCAAAAAGAAATTAGGGACTATTAAACAGAATAGGGAACAGCAGAACAAATAACATCCCTTCATCTGGTATCTCTAGTGGGTTTGGATTATTTGTACGTGGAGAGGGACTGTATAGTTCTGACGGCTTCCCTTTAGCAAACTGTAAAGCGCTGTTCCAGGAGACTGGTATTCAGACTAGGAGGCAGATAACAAACTAAAAAAATAAGGGGACAAACAAGGAGAACAATGAACATACGTTTAGGGAAAAAAAAATGCTGAGAAAGATGAACAATAAAGCTCTAAATAGAATTAATCTTTTAACTGAGAACATTAAAATTTTAGAAGCCACAGCAGTAAACGAGTTATTAGGTCCACTTATTCTTTGAACATTTGAAGCATGAGGACATGAAGGTACTGAAAACATTTTTCCATACCAGCAGAAGCACCAGTCCCTCACACTCAGGATCTTCTCCCTGTCCTGCCCGTCCACCCCAGCTCTCAAGGGGAAAACCCCAAGAAGTTAAACATTTACGGGGAGAATAACAAAGGGAAATGGGGGTCTTTCATTTTCCTAATGGTAAGCGATGAGAACTCTGAAGCACAGAATGAATTAAATATATACAAATACCTGCATGCTGGGAACAAGCCTTTTCCCAGCCTTCCCTTAGGAGCAGCAACAATCTAACATCTAATGCCCCTTCTAATATTGCTCTGCACCATAAAATCTATTCTATCAATTTCTCAAACGCCTCCTTAAAAGTACTTCCATAAGTGCTCTGGCTCACGATCTTGAGCAGCAGGCCTGTTGTCAAATCATCTGCTATGAAATAAATACACCTTTTCACTCTTAGCAGCACTTACTGGATATCTAGAACATCTAGCTGAGCACTGCAGACAAAATGGTGATAAAATTCAACAACTTACATTACAATTCTAGCTGAATTAAAACATTTACATGACATAGGAGTATGCTATTTGAAAAATTTTCTACTTGTAAAATTCCAACCAAGATCTAAATGATAAAGAGGAAAAGACTCTAATTTGCTGCACAGACACAGTTAACTAGAAGTCACTTTCTTTTAAGTTATTATTTCCCTGTTCTCCTCTGTCTGACTCTTTCAGAGGAAGGAGATAAGTCCTGTTTAAATGCAGGAATATGTTCTGAAATTCAAAGAGGGAAGAGGGAGTAGTTTTGAGCTCCCAGACCTACTGTCACCACTTTTTCTCAGATTAATTAATTACATTTCAACTTTTTGACATCCCCCAACCCTAAAAATGTATTAATCAAATAAAACACAGTTCTTACAAGATTCCCTGCAAAACCAGCCCAGTTTAGGGTTATATATTTGACAGCAAAATAATACAACGTGTTTTGCTGTTGACTGGATCTGAGATTTGCTGCTGCACAGAGGAAACAGAATGCTTTGACAGTATGACCTTGGAGTGGTAAAGCATGTGAGTTGAGGTTGATCTATCTGCATGTGGACTTCAACTAGTAATTTCCCAGGTTTCAGCCATCACCTTGATGTGAAGCACTCAAGCAATTCTAATGCTAATTTTGTCAAGTTTGTGGTATACATTTCTCTCAAGCACATACAAATGGGTCACTGCAAATACCTGAGCAGACAAGGAACTGTGCATCATTAAGCAGGGCTCCCTTGTCAGTCCATGAAGCTTCATCTCCTTAATCATGTCAGTGAACTTGAAGGTTGGGACTGGGTGGGGAGAAAGCAGCACTTGCATGTTGCTTACATGGTGCGCACAGAGACATTGCAGAAGGTGCTGCTGGTAATTCTGTGCCTTCTAACAGGTCTCCTTTGGAGCATTAAACCATGTTACCAAATTCTCTGGGTGCTGCACAGCGAAGAAGCCTTTCTGCCCTGTTGGAACCCAGTGACCTGGGCCCAGGAACAGGCAGATCCCAGATGCACCAAGCAGGCAGCAAACCATAAGGGGGAGGAGGCAGTAGCATAGGGCTACCAATTTTCAACTTGCAGGCACTGCAATGGGAAAGCTTGAGGCAGGTGCCAAAGAAGTGAAACTTCATTTGTTTGCATTACGATACGCTTTGAATCTTCTGATGCCCCACAGCAGAGTTATTTGCACAAAGGAGGGTTCCAGGACTTGTTAAAATGTTTATGGGACAGAAGGGACATCATAAGGGACATCAGAGAAACAAAAAATACTTGATGTGAAGGGAACGACTACACTGCAACCTCAATACTGCATGTTAAATGAAGATTAAACTTTTGTACTCAGTGGTTTCCTATCCCCTGCCCTCCAGAAGGTTTTGGGATTGCTCTTTTATGGACCTTCACGAAGGAATCCCAGGCAGTAGAACCCTACAAAAAAATAAGTTCCATGTAAAGCCATTATTTACCTCCTCTGCTTCTGGTAATAATTTAAGAAATTCATGCAGCAGTTCAGAACCATAGGGCTCACTTCTTCCATGATAGATATCTTCAATGATGGATTCAGCAGACCTTGAAAAAACAATTGAGCATACACATTTCTAACACTTGCAGGGTGAATAGTTACATGAATTGAAAAAGCCATGCCTGGGCTACTTAAAGGAATTATATTGAGGTTATGTATCAGTGTCCACAGCAACATTGTTCTAACATCACCTTCAGCGATGCCTTTACTGAAGGGCAACATTATCAGTGAATAAAACCAGCATTGAAACAGCTTGCTCTTAAAAAAAAAAAAACCTCACTTCACTCCTTTCTATTAATTCTTTGTAAAGAAAGGAAGCCAGCGAAAAGCAGCTCTCATGCAGTCTTACATGAGATACAAGGGCTTCCCTTAACTATACCTGAAAACCACTTCAACCTGTTAGCAGCAGCAACTAAATGTTTGGTGTTGAGTCATAATGGCACTCAAAACTAAACATAATAGAAAACAAATTATGAAACGTAGTGACTTGTGACAAACCTGTACAGTACTGTAAAACTCCACATGGAACAGAGCACAACATATACAATACATCTGATGAGAACTACAAAGAATTTCACACATCTGTAGCTTGCACTAGCTGCATGGAAAAATCAAATCTTACTTTTTGAATTGTTTGAGAAATATTCCAATGTTCATACTTCTTTTTGCATCCAAAATGGAAACCTGAGAGAGAAAGCAAGAGATTAATCTACCAATACCTACGAAAATAGCACATGATGCAGACATAATTTCTTAGATTGCTAAAGGTAACTGTTTGCAGTTGCCACCGAATCACAGACCAAATGAATACAGAGAGTCACTCCTTATCGACAAAGATCATGGATTACAGAACTAGTTTTTACCAAGGAAACACACCGCACACCCACAACGCCTTTTTCCAAGTGAAGCAAAAAACCCATAGTGACATCTACAGAAGGAAGGAATCAAGGTAAGTTCTATTTCATTACAAAGTAAAGACATTCTTCCTGCTTATTGCACACCGCTGCATCTGCAAAATGTTGCTTATCTAGTGATACGTTGTACTGCGTCTGAAGGCCCCTCGGTTTGTGAGCACCACACTTCAAAATTCATGTATTTCAGAGGTTTTGTAATAAATGTGCAGATGGGCACTACTGATTTCATTCACACAAACTAACAGCCCGCTGATCCATGGAAAGAATGGCAAGCCCATCTTGAATCAAAACCTGAGACATATAATACTCAAATCTGTTTACTTTATCTAGAAGCAAACAGAAACCCGTAATAAAATAAGTCTCTCCCCACCTTTCTATTTCTGAAGTTGATTTGCTGATATCATCTTACATGTACAATTCCAGAGATGAAGCAGAGAGAAAAAAAAGCCCAAACTTTTTTCCCCACTAATTCATTTTAAAAAAATTTAAATAGAAGTGTTAATTCTTTTTATGATAGTTTTTCTTCCGGTAACAGCACACAAGTTCAAACCTGAGATGTCTGCCCTGTTTTAGCAAATCGTGTCCTTAAGGTTAAATTTTACCACAGCTATTTTGGAGATAATAGCTACAAAAGTCATGAGATATACAAGAGAACTGTTTCGGGTTAACAGTGCCACCTGACTGCTACAATAAAACAACTCAGTATACACAGATGTTCAAGACTGCTGTTGCACTCACATGATGTTTGAGATTTTGACATCTGGAAAGGTGTCTTGACCTCTGTGACAGTGCACGAATGAGAAATACATATATAAATGCCATGTTGGCACTGCCACAAAACTGAACTGGCTTGCAGTCAGCTGGTGACAGTGCAAATACAGGTATGATTAATGTGCTATCCTCAACATACACCCAGGAGACAGCCTCCTCATCTGCTGAAAAGAGTGAATCAAAGTTTTCTGAAATTTTGGAACTTCCTCTCTTCTGAAACCAAGGAAGACTAGAAAACACAGGAAATATCAGCATATTAGTTTTAATTAGATGATTGCTAGCCTGAAGCCCTTCAGTTTTAGCATATGCAAAGATAAGAGGACAGATTGTGGTTTATTCTCCTCTTATCTTAGGAGTTGAGAGGCCCCCAACACATCATTAAGGAAAGCCCTCAACATAGGACAGGTTCAACTACCTCTCCCCCTGCAGTATCTAATCTTTTTCAAATGTTTTACAGCAGGGACCTCTCACTGACCTCTCAAACTGCAGCTCCAGTCTCTAATTGCTCTGGTCAATCCTCTGATTTCTCTGTGCTAGTTTAACCCTATAAGCTTTGCCAACATGCTTTGGCTTTTGGTTTGTTGGGGTTTTTTAAAGCATATTCACAGTTAACCTTCTGTACATATTATTTTCATTCACAATTGCTAACTTTTACAATAAAACTGACTATGAGCTGGGTAAGCCTTTGGTTTCCATGGCACAACTCAGATTTACAATACAACCTCAAACAAAACTGGAAAATTCTTTTTAACATCTTGCCTTGAAGAAAAACAACAGTCGGCAGCATATACAGCGGCATTTGCCTTACCAGCACAACATTAAAATGTCATAGTTGTTCTTAAGTACAGGGACCTTATACACACTTCTCGCTCTGTATACAACTGTACTTTTCCCTCTGATTTCTTGTTCAAGCATACAATCAAAACACACAGCTCAGTTTTTGGGTCACTCTTTGTTTGGTATCCACTTCAAGTCTTTGAAACAACAAGTGTTTGAAAAACCTGTCATTACTTAACTACTTTCAAAGAATTTCCAGCTGGGAGTGCGAAGAGAAAAGGGGAACCTGGTGGATACTCTATAAATACAAGATCCTACTCCTTGCACTCAAATGCAGTGTCTTCTGTCTTGCATTCAATTGCATATTAGAGTCATAATCTTAGCCTTAACACCTGTTTGTAATGTCTGCCCTTCTCCACTGAGCTTTCACGCCATTCTGTCCTTGCAGAAAGCTGTCTGCATATGACTTCCTACCAAGCTGTTGCTTTTTACCCTTTAAACATTATCCCAGCCTTCTATAAATTCTGCTCAGTCTGCTCCTATCCTCTATTTGTACACGCCTTCAGTACTGGTGCCAGCACAGCATATTCGAAATATCTGTTTGCCACCTAAGGAGATTTTAAAGTGCTGTCCACCAGTAATACCCTTGGACTTCTTGACTCAAAAAGTTGCACTGGACTGTAATTAAGAATTGAGAACAGACTTTCCTAGTCTCACTGGGATTCTCTATACTAAAGAAAACTCTCATACAGTTTCTCATGATCTAGTTTAGATAAAATCAGGAGAGCTTTCTCCATTCTCATCTTTAACTCTCCTGCCAGATAAAACTATTACATTTTTGTTTATTCTACTCTGGAAACACCACAATTCTCTCAGATACTTCGCACCATCTCAACACCTGCACTTTGCCAGCCAGTGCAAGTGTCACTGCCTCACACTTGCCACCTCTCCTTCATAAACACTACAATCTTTGAAGCAAGCACAACAGATTCACTCACTAATCTGCTTCTCATCACCACAGTATTCAGCTCAGCATATTTCTGAAATGTGCAGCAGGCACCGATCATGTGGGATAATAACAGCATCAGTTTGACAAAAGTTAATTCACTACTGAAATATTCACTGTTTTAGATGTATTAAGGGCAGGGGGGAAAATTAGCTTAAGTACCTCGGTGAAGTTGTGAAGATGGTGAGAGAAACCTACTCCTGAACTGAAAGATTCAGAGGAGTTATCTGGGAGACCAAAAAGCCCCACATCAATACTAACTCCATAATGACTGCAGAAATGCAAGAGGAGCTTCTTGCTACGAGATTGTCAATGAGGAACAGGAACATGATAAAGTGGATTTATGACAGATTAGTGAAAGCAAAACATTGTATGTATTCTTTGGATAAGAACAATGGGGCTTCACATGGTGGGATACAGTTTATTAAATTACAGCAAGCATGGAACAGCCTGGTGGCACAGGCTCGGTGCTGGAGGTTCAAAAGGATATAAACAACTTCCACTTCACTTTACAACACACTAACCATCACTGTTGAGTTTAGTATTTTGGCCTCTATTCTCTGAGCGACACGCACTGCCTGGAGTGGTTGAGGAAAGGTGTGTACTTCCACAGTGTGGCAGAGTGAACATAGCAGCTTACTACAGGGCTGTCACACTCCATGTCATCCTCCCTTGTCACGTTCCTAGCCTGCTCTTTCCCTTAGGCAGGCACTGGTACTCATCTCATTGCTTTTTTGCTGTGTTAGTCCTCTATGGGATTAGCAGGTCGAATTAGCTCTCAAGAAGGTGGAATGAGCATCTGAGCCAGCCCAGGGAAAACAGAGAGGGCATGACAAGGAGCAGGGAGAAGAGATACCCTGCTTGCCTCTTCCACCTTCCTTCTCTCTCCTCCTCTCACTAGCCCTTGCACAGGCTCTGGAATTCACCGCACCCTTTCACGAGCCTCAACTCACTAGAATAGCAGAACGCTGCTCCAATATAAAACAAACAAAAGACCACAACAACATTCTGCTGAGCTACTTAAATCTGTTTACAGAGGGTCCAATGTCTGTCAGAGCCAGCGCACAGATAGGGGGAGGTGAGTGACAAGAACAGAAGGACAGTTTGAAGGAGAAAGCAAGACCAGCTCCCTTGGCTGGCAACAAGCTGTTCTGCCTGCTCCGCTGCCAGGGTAGCCATAGCCTCGGTGAGGGCATGTTGTGCCATACTGTGACACCACTAAAGGATGGCGAAAGTAAATTGGTGTGTAAACTTAACTCTACACCCCCTACTTTTCAGAGGCTCAAATTACATTAAACCATAGGGCAAATCAAGCCTTTAGTCAAGGAAACATGTTAATTAATCTCCTAAGGGTTTGGTGAGGGATTGTTTACAAAAAGGAAAGCATTTGCTGTAGGAGTTTGACTCAAATCTCAAAAGGAGCTTCTGTTATAATGATGATGTTTAGTGCTAAGCCTCCAGAACTGGGATTCAACAACCTGAGTTGGGCATCTAAATTCCCTGTGTAAATGACTGGCAAGTGAGGAATTAAAAGGACATGTGGTACTGTAAGCTCCTACATGAAGAGAGAACTTTTTCCAAAACTGCTCATGATTTCATAAGCAACAGCGATCTCTGGAGCAGGTATGAAACCCCTATCTCCACCACAGGCTCTGGGGTAGTGCCCTCAACACTGGCTGAAGAGCCACTCTTCACCACTTCCACTGAAGCTATGCCACTGCACTGAGAGGAACCCCACCGAGCCAGAAGAGCAGACATTCCGGCCACGCACTTTTGTAGCACTTTGAACACATGCTGGTGTTTTTAGATGTGGATCTAAGTGATACTTGAATTTACGCACTTGAAGTTATCTTGAAAATACACTGTTGACATACTATGCCAACTAGACTAATTCAGCTATCTAAACTCCAAAGAACATTTTTCACTGCTGGAGCATAAAGCACTTCCTCAAATCAATTCTGTTTACACAAAAGGAATAGATGTACCGAAACACGAAATGCCTTGACCACCCTCTCCTGCCAGGCAAGCGACGCAGCCAGGAACAGAACTACAGCTTCCTCAGACCCACGCTAACACAAGGTCACACGGATGCTGTGTGCCTCAGCCTCCTCCCAAGTCCTTTCAACCGTAGGTTCTACTACAGTGAACTGAGCATGACCATCATACATTAAAGTAAGTGAGCAGCAGCTGACATCACCAGTGACAGAAATCACAAGCATTGCCTATGCCTCAAATCCACCTACTCTTGCTGAACGGTACCTGTAGTAATGTTAAGTATGTGAGCTGTTGCCTATCTGCGCTTCTGCACTTGCAGTAACACATAGCCCTTCAGGATTATCCCCTTCCCTCCTTGCTAAGCAAAGTCCATTAACACACAAGAAATTGCTCATCACTGTCTGACAAACCGCTGTGGCACGCTTGACAAAGCTTGGCAATATTGTTGAACATTTTGTCACTTAAGTGGCATAACTCAGAGGCAAGTCCTGTTGTCTCACCACCTGCTAATGTGCACAGGCACCGTGGGAGCCCTGAACCACAGTGGAGAGGCATCAAGCAGTAGAGATGTACCGGACCACCGTATCAGCTCCAGACAGATGCACAAAAACATTAACTTGTAGCAAGGCAGGTTTTTGTTTCCTAGGCACTGTATCTTGGAGAAACCCTTGTTTTGCCAACCTATAATTTTAATCTCTAACACTGCTCTTAACCTCCTCATGAGGCCCCAGGTTTCAAGCTGTACATGAAAATGCATGAGTTCTGGAGCACACTGGGGTTTTCTCTGTCCTGGCTACTGTACACTAGGGCCACATTCAGTTTATGAAACTTATAATCATTTTTACTGTAACTAGATATTCACCACAGTCCTGAAAGGGACTTCTAAGGAAATACACGAGGCCGGAGTTGTGTACACCTGTATGCAGTACAGGAAGTCCACTCACTGTTCATTCAAAGATGAACATAGCCTGAGAACAGCGCAGAGGTTAATGACTACCTCTGACGATGGCCCCAATTACTCCTTCCTGATGTCACGGTTTCAGAGTCTGCAATACACACACCTGTTTTAAATCCCTTATTTTAGTCTATGTACAACATGCACAACATCAGCCCATTGTTTTCTCACCTTGTGATCACAGTTTGACATCTCCTGAAACCTGCAAGATACCATCCAGTCCCTGTTTTCTCACTAAAAAATGATACACTGGTTACATCTCTTAACCTCGTCCCCTCTGTATTTTGTTAACATGTATGTAGACACACACTCCAGTGGTTAAATCTGCATTTCAACCCTCCTATTACTTCACAGAAAGATCACTTGAGACAATTCAATTCAGGCTTCACAAAGAGGCTGTCTATAAATCAGGATTTAAGAACTAGAAAAGCTACTTATCAGTTCACCAGAGAGTGTTTGAACCTGAAAGTGCTTGGTAGATAGCGAGATCAGTAACAAACTTCAGACCTTCTTGAAAGGTTATTTTAGTGTCCAGAAAAGGCAGGGTAGACAAAATAAAGTTTTCATCATCAGGAAAGTAACATTTACGGAAGTTGAAACTTTAAAATTATCTCAATTACGTAACAAGTTCCCTTAATCACTACATTACGTTTTACTCCCTTGCTGTCATAATGGTACTTCCCTTCCTGATGTCTCCAGGACATCAAGGGTATATACAGCATTAACCTTTGCAGCAGGTTTCTCTTCGCTCCCACCTGGTGCATGTTTGCATGTAGAACATTTTGTTTGCACAACAGACATAGTGGCAGAGCTGAAAGGCTACAATACACCTATGTTTCACACTGAAAACTCAAGGGCTATCCAACATGAATAAATACAGATGCCTTCAGCTCCCCCCACTTATTTGTATTTATTTTAACAGGTGATCAAGCGACAGCACTTACCAAGTTAAAATAATAAAGCACTGCTAGATCTCTGAAAAACAAGTGTGTGCCACTAAGATCAAAGAGTTCATCCTCCCTGCCATTCCCCTCTTCTTCAAATCAAGACAAGTGTGCCACAAGGAGGAAATATGACAGAGAAAAAGACAAGGTGAGTCAGAATTCACACTAATTCCCACAGCATTATGTGAAAAAGAGGTTTTACTTCAATTCTTACCTCCTCTTTAGTATCTTTAAATGAAGACTTTAAAGATCGACTTCGGGGGTCCTGTGGCTTAGTTTCTTCCTGCTGACCAAAAAGTTCCTCAATTGTCTTTGTATCAATCTGATACTGCGGTCTTGCAGCAATTGTCCAGATATTGTTTTTACCACGGACTTGTTCTTCAGGGATAGTTTTCCAGAAAAAGCTCCGCATTCGTTTTTTTTTGCCATGGTTGTCGTGCCCATTTATCAGCTGTGGAGGCAGAGGTATGTTTGGCCCGGGCAGTGGAGGAGGGGGTGGTGGTGGAGGTGGCATCCCCGGGGGGAGCGGAGGGGCTGGGGGTGCCCCTGTGAGGGGACATGGCGGAGGGGGCGGTGGTGCTGCAGGCTGAGAAAGTTGAGGTGCTGTCGTCGTATCCTCATTCATTAATCCCGTTGCAACTGGAATAGCCCCATTTTCTTTATCATTGACCAAGGAGAGACAATTCATAACATGCATTTTATGGCCTCTCCAAAGAGGAGAGCGTTACTTCCTTGGATCAGTTTGAAACATTGAATAGCAAGCGCAGCAGCAACTGATATCACGCCCTCTCACACTCTAGTCTGCCAGCAGTAGCAACACAAGAGGGGACTGTACCATCTTCGCAACCTACAACAAAGGACAATAGGGAGACTCAGATCAGCGAGACTGGGTATTGTCCCTCGCACTGAAGAGACACTAAAAGTAAAGTCTAACAGCTATCTTTTTGTAATCTGGAAGGGAAAATTAGTGAATCAGAAGTCTTTTCCAGGGCAATTATACAAAATTTATCCACACCAAGATTTCAAACAGCTTTGGGTACCTAGGTTTCAAGAATGCATACAAAGTATCTCTTAAATCACCCACAGAAGATACCAAACCCATCTATTCACTTCAGTTCAGTGCAATTTGTAAGAGAATATATTTGTCTCAAATTATTAAAACACACAAATATTATTGCACTCCTAATCTCAGTTGTTTGGTTTTTTTTAAAGGTGATTACACACCGTTAGAAAATACGAGTGTTAACTATGGTACTAACTAGATGAAACAGACCCCGTTTGAATCCTTTTAAGTCATGGCTTAAATCCAAGCTGCATTAAGATAATGAACAATATGTCAATAATTTAACAATCTACCCTAAGGTACTGCTTTTTTGCTGTCACATTTTTCACACAGTCGTCAATAAGGGAAAACCAGTGTGCAATCCCTAAACTCTCTACGTTCACTGAGCATAAACTCACAGTATTTGCATTTTACTGCTACTGGTCTGGTTACACCACCTCCCAAAACGCACTAAGAGAAGACAGACCTCAGACTGGTTAAGCTGCCCCTTACAATTCACTTCACTACCTAGGTGAACAAAGCCAGCTGAATAAGCAGAGAGAGAAAGGACAGAGGAACAGCAGTAGTAGCAGAACAGCAACCTACACATCCTAAGCATTGTACATATGCAAAGCTTTAAATATTGAGGAAAGCTTTTACATCTAGATTACCTCACGAAGCAGCTTAACAGGAATCGCAATAGTTTTAAGCAATTTTTCCTATACCGCCACCTGCTAAATAAGTATGTTGTGATTGACAGTACATCTTCAAGTGAGAGTATGACTTCTGCAAAAAGCAGATTTTTGACAAGCCAGATCTATTACAACAGATTTACTTTCTAAAGTCTCAGAGAAAACAAAGTGTTTCAAATACAGACCATGAAGAAACCCATGATTTTATGGAAATTTGTAAGGTATCTCAAAAAATATTTGGGAATTTACAAAAAAAAAAACAAAACAAAAACCAACCCAAACCTAAGATACCATGCAACACAAATTTAGAAAGAAGAAAGACAGCCCCTGAGCAAAAATCAGTCGCAGGAAAGCTCAACAGAAAAAGCTGAAGTAATCCACTGGCACAAGAACAGTATCAAATCAGAGATTTGGCACTGATGTAGTCGTATGTCTCTTCAGCAGGATTCACACAGAGCTAATAGCAACCCAGATCAATCTGACATTGTACAATAGTGATGAAAAGCCTTCACTATTTTTGCCAGAGATCCATCATTAAAGTGTACATGAACAAACAAACCCAAGTCACAGAAACAAGCCTCGGGCAAATTCTCTCCTGGTCTGCAAGGACTCAGCCCCTCTGCAGCTTCAGTGAAGTCAACTGACACAAAACGATCCACTGTACCTTCTCTTCTCAAAAGCTTGCGTAGGTAGCAACGAACTCCTCTTTCCTGCTTCAGATTTTCTATCCTTATACCTTACATTATTAAAGGCATTCGCAAGAATAGAAAACATATTAACAACATGTGTGAGGTTTAAGTCATAGGAACGCTGGAAAACATTTTAATGGTGGGGTAAAAAGGGGAAGAGCTACAAAGAAAGTGGATCAGGGTAGAGAGTTTTAGATTTAAGTCAGCAGTAATACCCAGTTGCTATTACAGAGCTCTGTATGTTCATGCCTCTCCGCCCAAGCTCATGATCATAGAGGCAGAGAGGCATAAAAAAGCAGGTGCAAGGTGGTGGAAAGAGATTAACCACCCAAAGCAATTAAGTGTTGCATTAATTTAAAGAAATACTCAACTAGGAAAAAATCTTTTCCTCCCTAGCACTTATTTAAAAATGAAAAATGTATTAGCTAGTTTTCCATCATCACGAAGCAGTATTCAACAGCTATTATTTTCTAACTTGGGTTCCCACAGTTATTAAAAAAAAAGAGACCAACTGCCTGACCATGCCCCTGGGCAATGTACAAGAATCTAATTTTGAAACTTTCAATAAATCTACTTGCTTTAAGAAAAATGGGATCAAATCCTAATGAAACAAAGTTGTAGGCGATGAATCATACGAGTCCCAGCACTAACACACAAGAGCAGAAAATGACTGATCTCAGAACCTGAGTGCTTCTGAGTTAGACAAGGGACACTCCTAGTGAAAGGAGTGGAGAACACGAGGGCAAGAAAACATCGCAACCCAGATGTAAAGATAGATCAGGAAAACCCGCTTTCAAGCCAAAGAGCCCCGCACTGCTTTAGATGAGGTAACCATCACCCTGAACCAGGAAAGGGGAAGAATCAGCATCTAGAAGGAAGGCAGGAGAGGAAAGGCACAGCACAAAGGCTGGCATTCAGCTTTGTCTTCTGACAGATAAGCACAATGCAGGTGACAGAGGTCACCTGCTTGTAAGAGGACAGTGGTCTCGAGTTACCAGATACCAGGAGACTGGTCAAAATTCCCTTCTGCTGCTGCCTCTTGGAGGAGCAGCTAGAAGACAATTCCCAGCATCCCCACCATTACTGTGGGTGGGAGAGGGGAGAAACTGGCAGCTGGGACAGGCTCTGGGCAGCTTTTTGCTATCTACAGGTGCCTCCCAGCAGGAAATAGAGCGAGAAGAGGTAGGGAACAACACAGCGGTTCTGACTGTGAACTACAGATTACTGAGACATGCTGGGACTGGGCTGCATAATAAAACTCAAGCAAAATTTTAACTCCTAAGGAGCCGCTCCACACTTTTCAAAGGATTAATGAGAAAAAAAAAAGGGACTCAAGAACAAACATTTACGAGGTCTCAATTACACTTCATTATTGCACATTTGTTATCCAAAAGAGCCCAAGAAGTGCAAGAGCTCTAAAGTAACATCTTTACTGCACGTTCTAATTGTGTCCATATTTGGCATAAAAGAAATATTTTATTTCTTTGTCTCATTCATTGTTTTAGCCAACTTAATCTAACTTGGAAATGTATTTCAAAGTTAGAAGGTGGGGACAACTTTCTCCTCAGGTAAGAAGACAAACACTCTAAAGTAATTTGTTTCTTGCAAAAAAGGCAACTGCCACTGAGACAGACATACATCCTATTTGCATACACAAATTAACAGGTAAAATGCATGATGTGCTGAAGGGCATTTCATAATTCACACTGCAAAGGTATTACTCCCTTTAACTCACGCCTTATGTTCTCTGCTGCCCACGTTTCTGTGTCAGGCGTCCTCCAAATTCTCATGAGAACAAGGCCGATTTTGACACCAAAGCCCAACCACAGTATTTGGATGTCTGGGTCTCAGCAAGAGCCATACCAAAAGGTAAATGGAGCAACCAGTTGCTAACTGCAGATAAAGAAGCCGCAAATGTTGCCTTGTATAACTTAGCTGCTGATCTTGACAAAATGCACGGGTTACAAAGACCACGCAGCTCGCACTACCGCAGCAGCTCGGTGCTTAACCACTTCACAAACGCACCCAACAAAACCCCTCTCATACGGCGCGACCTCCCTGCCGGTCAGCCGGGCTGCGGGAGGGAACCCCTCGCAGGTTCATCACGCAATCGAGACGGGCAGCGGGGAGGAGAGGGAGTACGAGGGACAGGGCCCCCGTCCCAGGCAGGGACCTTACGGGCTTTACTGGGGGACCCGATTCCAGCTATTTTTTGTTTGGGCTCCCCAACGTTGCGCCGCCCCGCCACAGGGCAGGGGATGCCCGGGAACAGCCCTCGCCCTCACCACCTCACTTTCCGTCCGGAGCGGGCGCCTGCCTGGGGCACGCACCGCAGGCGCGCCGCGGGGGCCCTGCCGCCGGGACCACCCGAGGGGCCCGGAGAGAGATCCTAACTCCGTAACGCCCCTCACCCTACTCCGCAGGCCACGGGCGAGCGCCGACGGCTTTCTGGAGGGAAGGTGCGCGGGGGGGAAGCCGCCCCGCCGGCCCGGCTGAACTCGGGGTGCAGCCGCGGCCCTCTCACCTCGGGCTCCCGCCGGACCCCGGGCACCCGCAGGCGCCTTGCGCCCAGCCCGCAGGGGCGCCCTCCGCTCCCCGGCCGGAGCTGCCAGACCCCCTCCCCTGCAGGAGGTGGGCGGGGGACCCACGCTCGTCCCAACGGCAGCGGCCCCAGCGGAGACAGCCAGGGGTCCCCACCGCAGCCTCCGCCGCGCCGCACACGCCCGCCGTGAGCGGCGGGGAGCGGCGGCGGCTCCCTCCCGTTGACAGGGAGGGGCCAGAGAGGTGAAGGAACCGACGGGGGTGTGGGGGCGCCGGACCCCGAGGTCCCGCGGGGAGGGTAGCCCGTTTCCCCAGGAGCGCTCTCCCCTTCACCGTCTCGGGAAGGCGGAGAAGGACCCACGCAGGCGGCGGGGACCCCCCTGCGCTCCCTGGCCGCGCCCCCCGGCAGCGCAGAGCCCCCCCGTCCAGCCACCGGGAGAGAGCCGCGCGAAGCTTCCCGCCGCGCCGCGCCGCGCCCCTCCCGCGCCGCAGCTCACCTCCGCGCCCGCGGGAGCACGCGGCGCCGCGCGCAGCAGGGCCCGGTGCTACCGCCGCCACCGCCTCCTCCCATCGCGCCGCGGCCGCGCCGCCGGAGCGGGCGGGGGCGGGGCAGCGCGCAGGCGCGGCGCGGGCGGAGCCGCGGCAGGTGACGGTGCCTGCCCCCGGGAGCGCGGCGACTTTCGCCCGCCGTCATCCCCAGCGCGGGGCAGCGGCGCCCCGTCCCCTTCCGTACCCGGCCGGTGCTACCGAAACGCCTGTGAGGGAGAAGAGCGGCGCGCTCCCCAGCGCCAGGTGCTGGTGCCGCGGGCTGCGGAGGTGCGCATTGGCGACCCGGAGGGTCTCGGTCTAAGCAAGCTCTCGCCCAGCTCTCCGAGGGGTGTGTAAGCACATATGATTTACCACGTGCTATCGCCAAAATCGCAGCAACTATTTCTATAGAAACGGGACAGCAGCGCTACGAGCCACGCTCCCGGGCACCCTCCCGCGGCTGAAGCCTTTTGCCCTCTGCCCCCGCCCCCAGGCAAGCACCATCCCCTTCCCCACGGCCCCCTCACCCCGCTCTGCCCGCCGGCTCGGCCCGGCAAGCCCCGCAGGGCAGGCAGGCAGGAGGGCCGCGCCAGCACACCTTCGGAGCCGCCCCGGCAGCAACAGGATGAAAATCTCTAAAGCAGAAGGCATGACAGAACTTCAGACTAATTTCAGATGCCGTCACTGTGGACACCCGAAAGCCAAAGGACCAGTCACAGATGATACAGCAAACAAATAACATTGTTCTGAAATATTTTGCCAAGAGATCGAATCACCATTTCAAAAATAAAATAATTTCCCCAAGAAGAGTAGAGGTGAAGATAAATAGTCATGGCTGTAAGGAACAAACACAGCCTCCATATCCCAACGCTACTTTTCACAGGAGCTGGCAGTTGCAGGTCAGGAAAAGCTTCTTTTCCTGAGAAAGGAGAGAGGGAGAAAGGAAAAACCGCACCTCCAGCATTGCACAATCAGCCACCAGCTGAGAGAGAAAATAACACCTTGGCCAGGGGTGGGCAGGCAGGAGCTGCAGGACCAAAGCGTGTCTCATCTCAGAGCGGAGTGCCTAACCTGCGCTGCTGCCTCTGCTCCCACTTGCCCGGGGGGGCAGGAGGCAGGAACCGGAGCAAGAGTGGAGGCCAGGTAGCCTCCTCTGGCCCCAGAACCGGAGTCCAGGCCTGCAGTTGCTGAGGTTACACCATCCCGGCTTACAGTTCTGTGGCCAGAGATCTGACCTACCAGTCTGGCAAGACAGCCTGTTTGAGTCACTCAATTTAAAAAAAAAAAAAAAATTAGAACAAAAGGAAAATTTAAGGAATGACATGTCAGAATTGAGTCATTTACATCAAAATTCAGCAAGTGAAAACAGTTCAGCTGCAGTGAATGGCAATTCATCTCACACCACCCATCTCCTCTTGGCAGGATTAGCAGCAGCTGGGGAGGACACACTGAGCTTCGAGCCAGCACGGACATTCCTCGAGAGTGTCAGGTCACCCCCGAGGTCATCAGTGAGGAAGCACATCACCATTTGGACTGTAGCTGCTTGTGTTGGAACCACAGAGACTTGTTTTCATTGCTGCCAGTCATGAGCACAAATGTTCACTCCAAAAGACGGAAAGAGCGCGCCAAACAAGAGACTTGGATAATGGAATTGTATTAAAAAAATAAACCAAAACCCCAATGGGCAGCAGAGGACCTGGGAGCCAGGCTGGATGTGAAGTTAAACTCTTCTTTTCCTCACCCTGTACGTTTTTTTTCCCCCGGAACTTTCAAAACACAAACATCAGCAAATTAATTTTAAGTTTTTAGCTGATTCCACACACACACACACCCCCCCCACCCCACCCCCCCCCCCCCACCCCACCCCCCCCAAAAAAAGAAAATCTGAACACTCAGCAGGCAACAATTTTGCCCACATGGCTAAAATTAATCCAAGTTACAAACATTTGAAAACAGGTCTTTACACTAGGAAGTATTAAGCAACTTTAATAATAGGTAGATCGAGCAGCCCCACCTATAATAAGCAACAAATGCACCTCCCTAGAACAGATAGCATTTAGATGGGTTGGCATACTAAAAAACCAAATCCTATTGTTCATATTTCAAGATTTCTAGTTAATTAAATACTCAAGACAGTTTTCAGGGTGACAACTTCTTTTAAGGCATTAACTTTTCTAATGACAGAAAAAGATGTCTTTTGTAAACTAAACTCTTCTTTGAAGCACAAAGAGCTTCTAAGGCTTTAGGCTGAACACAAATTTAATGACTGAACAGATCTAGTGGGTACAAAGCAATTTATACCACCTGAACAAGAGGTGTCATCATCTTCATTGCAAGCCCTCATTTCTACAGTGTTTGGATAAAGGCAGGAGAGAAAGTTAATTGCGACACTCCAGTAACACTAAAACCAAGTTCTGTTTGGTTTCAAAATTAAGCGCTGTGGTAGTTAACATCTCGAAACAAAACCCTGCGATTAATTACCACTATGACATAAAACTAGCATGATGCATACACATATGTAAGAAAAGACAAATCAAGACTGAACAGGCAACACTAGCTTTTAGTGTTATTTAACTCTCAAGTGCTTGAATTTACAGACTTCAGTATTCTTTAAAAGGCAGCAAGGTGTATAATTAGTTTTAATTAGCGCATTAGGACATACCATTTGTTCAGTACCTCTTACAAGGAAGATATTGCTGATAGCTGAACTGTTCCTGACTGAATCAATGGATTTATGCTGGCCTAAACAGTAATAACAGGGCAAACCCCAATTAAAAATTTGTTTCAGGTTCATTCTGATCTATATGTGATCTCTGCACTTAACTAGGAAATGTTATCATACAGCCACGCTGGTACCCACCTACGTCCTACCAACTGGTGGTGCAAGGGAATTCTGGAAAGATACTCTTGGTCTCTCTTTCCACTTCTCCTGAAATATCAAGTATTTCCATTCTTCTAATAGCTATGAGAACCCACTTTAAAGATAACAGAGAGATGAGGCAGAGTGTATGTGCTCAGAAAAAGTTTTCACCTACAGCAATTATAAAAAGTTTAACATACATTTTGCTGAGCATAAATACTTCACAGGAATACACTACCAACAGCAGACAGCACAGAATTCTCCTTTCCACTGCTTCTATATCCATTTACGCCCTTCTCCCCCAAGCCAGGCACAAGCCATCCTATTTGCTACTCTTAGGCTACAGGGCAAGTTACTTCCTTAATTCACTTCAGACTACTGCCATGACCAAAAAAAATGTGTAAATGCACCTCAACTACTCGGCCACTTGGTTTCCATATGAGGCTGACAAAAATGAAGGACCTTGGTGAAAATAGGTGCAGTGAGGTCAAGTCTGCTTTCACACACACAGAACTGTGCTTTCTATGCATCACAGGCTTTAACTCCAAAACAACCTGGAAGAACACAAAGATGTCAAAGAGCTACTAACAAGGCCAAGGAACAAGGAGAACAGAGAAAAATATAAACCAAGGAACAGTCAAGTCCTCTGTCAATCTTCTCATAACAAAAATAACTTTCAGTTTGACACAACTTCGCTGCCAGCAGCTGGATGAGTTTGGGGCAGGGGCAATCACAAAATACAAAAAAATTAATGACTAATTAGAAACTGTGTAACAAGGACAACCTTTACATCAAGCATGGAGCATAGAAAAGATCGCCAGAAAAAAAAAAACAAATCACCACTCTAAAGATAATTGAAGATGAGGAATGCTAAATAATTATAATACCTTATTATTCTTGTAACACCACAACAAGGAACAAGAGCAGATAAGCTAAAAATACAAAATGAATATGCCCCCCATTCAGTTCAAAACAGAGTTGAGGGAAACATTTAGCTTTTCTTTGCTACTACTTTGATCATTTTTTGAAGCAGACAACATAGGTAAAGTTGCTGAGGAAACCAGTTGACAGAAGATTGAAATCAAGCTGTTGCTTTAATGATACTCATGAGTTCCTATTCTCTACTTGCATAGATGTCTCCAGGTATAACTATAGATACATTTTATAACCAGAAAGGTTCTTTGTAAGGGCTTGACAAATCATGAAGTATGCCAAAGAGCAGTTTTAGAGCAGAAGAGTTGTTTGTAGAATTCATACAAACAAAATAACAGGAACTACAAGTTTCAAAGAAGCCAGGAGAGCAGATGACTTAGAGTATGGTCATCGAGGAATGAAACAGCTCCTGGGTCTCTGGTAGAGCAGCTACAACAGTGTATCTGAAATGTTATTAACCGTTTTAAATTCTTCCTGAGAAACCTCACACAACACTGGAAACGCTAATGTGATAACTTGCCACAGGGATGAAATCTTCCACACACAAGACTATTCATTGGGTATGACTCCCTCTTCAAACAAACAAAAAATCCATCCTGACAACTGCCTACCTAGACAAATGCCAGCATTAGAACCTTAAGATATTTATTCAGCTTTATAAAGCCTGACAACCATAATTACTTCCCATTAGAAACTTCAGAAGTGTCTTCCTTGTATGATCTCCAGAAGCAAAAGTTTCTAAATTTGGTTAGATCTAGAGAGCCAACTTTGAATATAAGACATGAGCTTGAATTATTTCATAAACACATACATTTGAATGGGGGCAAAGACAGTAAGTTAAAGTAATACAAAAGGCAATCGGTTTAATATCCTATCAATCAGCTGAACACAGAACCCTCCTCACTGAGGCTATCAAGTAGAACAACTGCTCTGGGGAGCAAAATGGAAGTCATTCTTCCTTCCCCCTGGTATTAAACAACACCCAAGACAGATTTTAGCAAGTAACCTCTGTTGTCCAACCTTTTCTTCCAGGTGAAGAGACTCTAGCAGTTTAAAGCCATTGCAGAAGTTTGAGGGTTACGCAGTACCACATGGATCGTTTCCACATAAGGCCATTTCATTCAAGTTCACTCACCGTTTCTGACAGATCAGTTCCTACTGGGCAGGGACAACCCTCAGCAGGAGATGCATGAATCTAACATCGAAACCAGCAGCCCATATTGCATATGTATCCTTTTCCTCTACCGTTCTGAAAGCTGATATTTCAATTGTAGTCCGGAGGTTTGAATTCTTCATCCGTGCTATAACACTGCTATCTGCATTTCCTAGCTTAACTGTACAGCTAACTTCTTTCTTGCAGCATCATACCGTATATGTGCCAAGATTCAGAGACAGTGGAAGTCAATGGCTTCATAAGAGCTGTACACGTAATGAAATTTCCTTTAAATGTTTAAGTCAAGAGTTACATATTCTGAAAGACGTTTCACTAGGAGTTTACATTAAAGTTGAACTAGCTCACTATTAAATCTTCTGAAATAAAACAGCAGTGTTACCACCTAGTACTGCTTTCCTAGAAATTCTTGGGCAGCAGTGGCAACTCAGAAAAGCAGGACTAAGCTTTCACTGCAGAAGCTGAGTTCTACTCTTAGCCATCACAAGTAAATGAAGTTTGACTGCAAACACCTTTAATATGAATACAAAATCCACATAGGATATACATTCTGGGGAATGTAAATAAACTATTACAAGAGATTCTGACAGAACAAAAACATAAAGAAGGCTCTGTCAGGCCAAGAATTTAATGAGGAATGATTAAAAAGTTTGATTTACAGTTACATTACAGTTGTGTTAAGCACTGAAAACTTTAAGGATGACAGCTGGAAGGCATTTGAACATACAGTACATAAATCATATAATCCACACCGTTGTAAATAACATATTTGAAGTATTTCATTTCACTTAATAGAACACAAAGCAACATGTGCAAATGAGGACTCCAACATCTTGAATTTAAAATGTCTATGATAAAATTTACATAGAATTTTACATTTAAGGACTATACGATTGATGGAGAAATTTAAAAAAGTGTCCTCCATGTTACTCCCATTACTGAAGTATGCTTTTGAATTAAATAGAAAAAACATACTGGCCCGATTTCCTCCCTCAAAATCATACTGTCCATGAAGGCTAAACTAAAGCTTTAACTTGCTCTAAGTGTACACTGAAACAGCATTTACAGAGTCTCCTTCTCCTTGCTGGGAATTGACAAACAATTATGTGAAAGGGTTCTGGGATTATGTACACAGGTGGAAAATATTATCTTATAAAAAGGCACATACCTGTGATTTAAGGCTAGTACGGTAATTGTTTCATAAAGAAAGTAAAATTTTAAATGAAATTAGTACATTGCATGGTTGGCCTCACTCAGCAAACCACTTGGTGCAAAGCAAAAACATGTGCTTAGAAGCCTCAGGTTGACAGTGATTCTTGCTTTAGTGTTTTGTTTTTGTTTTGTTTTTAAACCTATGATGAAAAGGTACATCTTTTTAAAAGGCATTTGCTGCAATTCCACTGGTCAGTGAGCCATCTGCTACCATTGGCTTATATGCAGCTATCACATATAGGCCTTATATTAATCTGCAAAATATTCTTTTAATTCTCTCCTTTTTAAAAGTCATATGAAAATTACTACAGATGTTTTCTATATTCATCTATAAAATACCAGATGTTGGTAGAAATCATGTAAACCTCCATTTGGAAATATTTTGACTAGCCACCGAAATGACCAGAAATCACAAACATCATTTGTCAGTGCAAATCTAGAATAATATTGTTTCCCCCCCTTCCCTCCCTCCCTCTTCCCACCAGCCCCCTTGCTGCGCCCCAGTTACAGAAATAACCACCAACTTTTACATACAAAAGGAGTGCTCTATATTTGAAATTACAGAAATTGTTTGGTTACCTTAAAGTCACCCAGTTTCCCACCAATTCAGTTTTACAGTATTATAAAACGGGAAAAAAAATTAAAGCTGTCTGTGCAAGAATCACTACAACAGTCCTTCAACACCAACCCTTAATTTTTATCAGATTTAAAGATTTTAGGTTAACATTGGGTCCTCTTTTCTGACCCGATTACTGTTCTTCAAGCCAGGATGGGGCATCTGCTCCAGGAGTTTTCAATTTGATGTGGAACTGTTTAAGTGTCTGTTCAAGCTGCTTTTGATTCCCAGCAAAGTATGCCGCAATGGCATTGTGGAACAGAACGAGCTGATTGTGCAATACCTTAACCTGCAGGCAAGGATAGAGATAGGTTAAAAGGAGGAGGCAGATGTTAACAACAGCACAGGTCAGTTACAAAAAAAAAAAAAAAAAAAAAAAAAAGGTGTATCTGAGATGCTCAGACTTCATACAGGTATATTTAATAAAAGTTTAAGAATACAAATGCAAAATGCAAATAGAAAATTCTTTAACATTAAAGCAATTTAGAGTTTTCATAAAGCATGCTTAACAGTCAATACCAACTCAGTATGCATGGACCAAAAGCCATTCACTAAACAGCATAACGCTATCAAATATCAAACACTTCATTACAAGTACTTGATTCCTTAAAATTAGAAGCCAAAACTCTTGTTTAAGATACCTACCTGCAGGCCAAATGGACTTCCCTGAGACACTACATGGCAAATACATTATCTAAGCATACAGTTCATTTATTTCCCCCCCCTTGCAGAGAGTTGCTGTTTTCCAGCTCATGTATTCCTAAGTCAAATGAAACTGATGTTCTTTTCCCAGCAATATTTCTTGCCCATCTCCTGTAACACAGGATTATTTACAGCACTTGGTCAGAATCTTGACTATAACATTTGTGCAAAGTAGTCATGAAACACACAGGTCATAGCAGTAATCAAAACTTGGGAAGAGGAGCACAAGAGCAGCTGGAGGGCTTTTGTTTTTCTTTTCCAGTCTAGTCTATGATGACAAGCTACAGCACTGATGAAGTTAAACAACTTACATTTTCCTTCTAGCACACCAGTAAACCTCAGGTTGTGAATGATGAACAGGAGTATGCTGAAAAGGCATCTGTCCAGTTTCTCCTGCAGCCAAAACTTGTTCTTTTTGTTGCTGAGTGTACTCTCAGCCCAGCAAAACCTTATTCTAGTGTCAGAGCCCTAGTCCGTAAGGTGATGGCCCTGTGCCTGTTTCCAGCCCACAAGACCTTGAACCCAATAGCATTTAGCGAACACAGAAGAGAATGGAGGAACAGGGTGCCTTTTTTGAGCGCCAAAGGGAAGATGTGGCAGATTAAACTTTCTCTACTCAAGTTCTGGATCACTGTCTCATCTCCCTGCACAATCCACAAGGGACAGTCCACTCCTGTCATGCTGGGAAGCAAACCCATCCTTGGGCCAGGTTTGGCTTATGCCTACCAGTTGGCCGTGCCTGTTTTAACAGGTTATTTGGCTAACACACTGTTCTGAAATGCATTCAACTCAATACAGTAATACTTTATTGCCTTCATTTAAGAGATCTCAAATTAAAAATCCCAACATATTAGACATGCTATTACACTAGAAGAGAGTAACATTTATACTATCACACAGAAATGTAACAACAGACTTTTAAAATAAAATACTTGGAGAAAAAAGGGCTGACCATGTATGTGTGTATGCATGCATATGTATATAAAAGTTTCAGCACTACAAGTTTAAATTTCTTTTATGACTATATAAATTTTTTTTTTCCAAATAGTCTCATTTCACAAATTAAGTTTTGCCCATAAACTGACAACCATACAGACCTTAGTATTCTTACTTGAGTGATAACCTCTCTTTGGTGGCCCAAATTTTAGCCTAAGTTGCTCTGAAGATTTGAAAACAATCCAAGCTAGTAATTCTACACAGAAGTACACTCACTGTTCTAGCATATTATTAAAATGCTACAAAAGTTTTATTCACACTGTTTATAGGAACTCGAATAAAACAGTGGTAATTAACCCACTCTCCCAGCCCAAGTTCAACAATTTGAGACCAAATTTGGTACTTTGTAAGGGTAGCTTTTAACACAAAGCTTCTGTGAACTGCCCTGAAGTCTTCTGATAATTTTATAAATTCAGTCAGGTCTAGGCTCAAGTAGGTGTGCACGCACACACACACAGAGGCAGGAACTGCCAGTGTAGAGGCAGATGAATAGGGCTGAAAAAATACCTTTTGTTTTGGTGGGGTTTTTTCTGAACTTCAAGAGCTACCTCTTTGTATCCCTAAGCCAGATCACTGTGGTGTAAGTTTTGTGATTGTTATCAAACTGGTTGCAGAGATTCAGGGTGTTACAACTTCTGCTGTCCTCCTTCAGATGCTGATAGTTAAGTGAATCGCAAAAGTGAAGGTGGGATCTTCCTATCCATAGCTTCATTCAGGTAACTTTAAGATTAAATTGTGAGGAAAAGACCTCTTAAACTGTCTGACACTGTACAAAGAAGCTTTTGTATGAGCTCTCCTATGAAGCAGCAGCCAGCTAAAACAGAAAAAGCTGTAACATCTCAAATCACCTGATGTCCACTGCAAAACCACTTGCAATCACAGCTAAGATTGTGATATCCCATATCCAGCCACTGATTCCTACTTCCACACTATGTTTCACCTTAGCCCTCTGTTGGCAAAACATTCATGCAGTTATGCAGTCAGTTGAATCAGGGAATGGATCTACGTTAAAACCAACCAGACAACAACATACTTGCTTTAACCTGGACCAGATCCCCAATCTGACTCTCTGCACAGCTGCAAAAACACTTTTGTAAACACAACAGACAATATGGGGGAGGGGGATAGGAGACTTTTCTTTTTCAGCAAAGCCTTGAAGCGCCTGTCAGATTTCAGCGCTAAGAGCCAACTCTTGAGCACTAAGCTGTAGCAGCTATTCCAGTAAAGAAGCATTTGAAGATTTGCCTTTCCATCAAAGAATGCTAATGGTATGTTGCTAAAATACAGTCCCCAATGTATAACTAGCATGCATGTCAAAAAGCCATCAAGTTTTACAGCTGAACATAATTTAAAAATCATTGTTCCTTGTTGATTAACTACATACACCTCTTTGTTCCTAATTACAAGCAGAGTAAGGACTCCATAGTAGACTTGGCAAACTTAAGTCTCAAACCAAAATGGAACTTTGTGGATAAGCATAAAAAATGGGCAATCCCTAAACAGAAGCTTAAGTTTCATACACAGAAGATATTATAGATTAGATTTGAGTTTGCACATTTTCTCTGGATGCTCTTAAATTTTAATTTTTTAAAATATTGTCCTCTTTCCCCTACTTTCCTCTGAACACCGTATTTTCCATAGCACAGGAAGTACAGATTTGCTTACATCCTCCTCATTCAGACTGTTCAGACATCTCAGTCAAAAGGACTACCCCTACTCTAATCTTTCTCAGTTCGTACCTCCTCACAACTATCACAATCCTTTTCTCTAGCTGTCTTTATTTGAAGTCATTTGGTCTAAACAGTTATGTCATCTGGGTTTCCATTAGATTGCATATTGCTTTCATTTGTAAAAGCAAGCATTTAAACATCAAACTCCTGAAGTACAACTCACAGAAGTGCATCCAATTTCTTTCTCTACACAGAATGATATTTGACAATTCTTAAGTGAATACACGAATAACAGTTTTTCCTTTTTCAAAAAGACAACAGCTTTTCAGAAGTTTTTCAGTGGCAGAAATCTTTAAGCTAGGAACAGCCCACCATCCTTATTAAATATTAACGTTTTTTAAGCTACAGATTTTGGTTGCAGCTATTCTTATACTCATTATCCAATGCCACAAACTTCTACAGAACTCTGCCAGCTGGGGAGAGCACCAACACAACTTTGCTGCAACATTACAAAAAAAATTTCTAACTTCAAGATCAAATGCTATAAAATGAAATTGAATAGAAATCTTGTGTATCTTGGTTTTACAGACAGAAACTTGCAATCCTAGCTTTCCTGTAATGCAATTCTCTGAACCTTTAGGGACTTTTAATTGAAATACTAACTTAGGAGCCCAGGAGAACAGGTGCAAAGAGGCTGCAACCATGTGATGACTTTTTTCCCCTAAACATAGGACCAGCTAGATTATGGCTGTTTGGTGACATTCGCAGCAACACCAACCAACCAGAGCCCACCAGCCAGTTAAACTGGCTTTGCAGTTCCTTTGCAGGGACAGCTTGAATCACCTCCCAGTTCTCCTCATACCTCATGCTTAACCAAATATGGGACAAAACTTTTGAGTGAGAACATGAGATACATTTATAGGAGATCATCTAGGATTCTGTTTTGACATTAATTTTATGTCAGGCAAAAAAGTATACTTTTTTCCCCTATGTTTAATATTGGTCAGACTGTAAAAACATACTTATGGGAGATAATAATGAACTGATTTATCTAATCTAAAATAAAACCCTAAATTGCTTAATTGCTTTGCAACAGCTAGGTTTCATTACACAATTCCGTTTTCAACACAGAAGTGATAAGCTTGAGACTACACTGTACTACATCCTGTATCAATACATACAAGACTTGAAGCCCAAAGGTTTACAATAAAAAAATTATACAGCTACCATATAATTTTTTTACCTAAAAAGGCTTCTCTAATTAGACTCAGAACAAATATTAATTAACATCTGGATTCAGCACCATGACAATATGTCTTAATAACGTTGATGATTAGAGATTTACATGTTCTAGTACAGTATAACATGAGTATATCATAACATAACTTAGAGAACAAGTCTTCTGAGGAGTGGCTGAGGGAACTGGGGTTGTTTTGTCTGGAGAAAAGGAGACTGAGGAGAGACCTTATCACTCTCTACAACTACTTGAAACGAGGTTGTAGCAAGGTGGGTGTCGGTCTCTTCTTCCAAGTAATGAGCGATAGGACAAGAGGATAGTCTCAAGTTGCACCAGGGGAGATTTAGGTTGGATATTAGGAAAAATTTCTTTACAGAGAGGGTTGTCAAACATTGGAACAGGCTACCCAGGGAGGTGGTGGAGTGATTGAAAAAGACATGTAGATGTGGTGCTGAGGGACATGGTTTAGGGACCCTGGCAGTGCAGGGTGAACAGCTGGACTTGATCTTAAAGATCTCTTCCAACCAAAATGATTCTGTGAGTCTGGCAAGGCCATGCCTTGATATAGCTACTCAAATACTAACTCTCATTTGCCTTGCATTAAATAAGCCTGCAACAACACAGGCCTTCTAAAACCAGCTACAAAAAAGCCCTTTGTGAAAGACTGAGTAAAACTAGTATTTTGTCCTGCTGATCTTCTTTTATTTCGATCTCCGATTCTATTAAACATGCACCAACATGGTCCTGGGGATAGACACACAAAACAGCAAGTTCCTATTACTAAGAACATAGTATAACCAGTGTAATTCCTTCACCTAGACTACTGTAACAGCTTAACAGTAACAGTATCAAAATCTCCCTTCCACTTGGGAATTCAGCATCACAGATGGTCTTTGCTTTAAGCGGTCACCTAAACAGTGCACTACTCCCACAGCTGAAGCAGCTGTGTTACAGACACAGTCATACAGCTGTACCCAGTGTGTTGCTCGCTCTTCTCCTTCATGTTAGGCACATGCTTATTTATTTTATAGATGTTTAAATTATGATGGATCGTAGCAATTGTTATCATGTACCTTTGGAAAAATCAGAACAACTGAGATTATTAAATCTAACTGAAGTTAAAATCTAGTTCTTATACTTACTGAATTAATAATCCTTTAAAATATAAAACCTAATTGACTTAAGAGCAATCATATACACTCTGTATGCAGCTAATAATTCAATGTAATGTTTATAATGATTTAGTTTATAAATGATGTCTGTAATGATTAGTATTAGCTGCAGGACAAGTATGAGGTCTAACAGGCGCTTCACTTCATTGACATTAATTAAAAAAGATAGTTGACACCAGAAAAAGGAAAAAGATTGGTAAGAACATCACCTCTCAGATAGCCACTGCCTCCCCACTACACCCCAAGAAGCATTTGGGGCAACAGAAGAACAAAATCAGACAGATGCAAGATGGAAAAAAAGTGCTTCTGAAATAAAAGTTTAGGATTAGGATTACATATTGTTTACCATGGAGAATCCTTTAAAATAAATACAAAACACAGAAGTAAATCTTACCTGACTAAAGCTCTCAGTAGATAATTATTTTTAAACCAATATTTGACTGTAAAGGAAGTCCTTTCTAAGGCTCATTTGGGAACAAAATTACATACAAGCCTTCGTAAATATTTTGACATCTTTAGTGTCAAAACTGAGAAATGTCAACCAGTGATAAAAAGCCTTAAGCATGTGAAAGTCCCCTCTGTATTAATCTAAAAGAAAAGGCAGGAAGGAAAAAACAATCTCTTTCAAAAACAAAATTTGTAGGCTGTGACTGCTAACAGGATGCTCTATCTAGTTCAAGACTGTCACTTGGAAGACAACTTCATTAGTGTTCCCTAAATTATCTAATTTAATTTTTTTAAAAAATAGGGAAACTTTTTTGTACAAGATGGAAATAAAATGCTTTCACTCTGAAGCTTTCCTATCTGCATAAATTGATCAGTCTGCTATATCATTAATACAAACCAAGAGGAAGCAGGGCAAGTGCTATTTTCAACCATTTTGAACTTAAGCATGAGAATCCCTGTAGAGAGATGAGCTGGAAAGACCAAACGATTTCAACAGAAGTACATTATTGTAGTAGCAAACAACTTACTGGAAGATGAAAAAAGGGAGAAGAAAAAAAAAAAAAGAGAGACAACTTCAGTATACCCATTTTCAACCTAGCATAGTTTTAAAAGTCTGTTCGTATGAGCATTTTCTCATTTAAGCATAAGTATCGCCATTTAGGTTAGTCTTTAGCTTGCTCAAAAAAATTAATTTCAATATGGATTTTTTCAATTTGAAAGTTAATGGGCTAAAAGTTCAACAAGAACAACAAAGGAAAGTCAGGGCAATACCAGTTTTTAATCATCTGTTGATCTGGTTCATCAGCTCTTAAAGGCTACGTGATTCCAGACCACTGGACCTGATGCAAAGGCCTATATGAAGTAACAGTGCTCAGGAGCCATATTTTCAGCATATACTCTTTTGGAAACCAAAAGATTTGTTGATTTTCTCCACTTTTTTCTTCTCATCTGTTGACTGTTCACATCTCTTCCCTAACTTCCATCTTTATTCTAAGTAGCTCAAAGCAACCGCTTATGTGATAACATACTCAAGAATTCAGAATAATCATCAGTTTTAATTGGGTTAGCTTGTCCCCATGATTTTCCCTTAAAATTTACTCCTCCTGTGCAAGGAGCACAGTTTGCTACTGCTATCATTTGGGGATACTCCTGTATTCTCTGACAGGCTGTTGTTACCTACATCCAGATCTTTAAAATATGAATTAACCCATACTGAAAATGTTAATACACTGCTAGACACGGATAAACTGACAAACTACTACTTTTATGTAAGTTTTGATCATATTTTCCTCCCTCTAAAGACACAGAAAATATAGTCACAGCTTATTATAAACCATTTAATTTACTATGAGTATAAACAACATCCGATCTTGAAAGACCATAATTTTTTCATCTAAATATAAACAATTTAAAGGACTTGTTTATCAAAGAAAACACAGTTTTTAAATGTGTTCTATACAGCAATTCTACTTTTGCCTGGTAGACAGAGTAACAGTGGTAAGAATCTCATCATTAAGAGGGTGTAGATCAAATGGTTTGGTTGAAATAAACACATAGGGGAAAAAAAAACTTTCAAAAGTTCAAAAGCCCTGTTTAGAATTAAGAATCTATAAGGGCATTGATTATAGAAAGTTCTAATTTTCAGTTCAAGTTATTTTAAAGACAGCTTAATTTTGAAGAAGCCTCTTCACAGTTCTCTCACTTTCTTTGTGCATATCCTCCATGACAGTGTTGTCAAACATAATCTTAAATCAGTAGTTATGACTCATTTCATCATTAAATGCAATAAAATTGAAAAGTAGTATTTTTCCAAACTTGAAACCTCCCATATCAACAAGAAACTTCCTGCCATAATGTTTGCCATTTGTGGCTGCAGCAGCTTCTTTAGAGACTTTTAAGATTGCCTGCTCTCAAAGTGCATCCTCCAATGATACAGCAAGAACTCAGAAAATTCAGCTTATTTTCCTTGCTCACTTGACTTTTAAGTTAAGAAATATTTTAAGATCTAACAACTAAAGTATTTCTAGCACAACAGAAACTTAAAGAACAAAACTCCTAAACATAACATCAGAGGTCATAGCTTACCTTATTCTCTTCCAAAAATTTCAATTTGATAGATACATCATTACGCATTTTATCGTATTTCTCTTTATGCACTTGAAAAAGTTGTTGTGATTGCTCAATCTTTGGCAGAGTGTTTGCATCACGAGGGCCAAGATTCAGCTCTTCTAGGTCCGTTCGATAAGCATCATATTCAATCCTGAGAAGAAAGAGGAGGAGGGAAAAAAAAAAAAAATCTAAAGGCAAAGTGTCTCAAAACAGACCTCACATATAGGGCCAAGTACAACAGAAGATGAACAAAACAGTGAAGTGTGGGGGGGAAAAAAAAAAAAAACCCAGGCAAGTTTTTTTGTGCCTCCTCTCATGCAACACATGCTCCTTCGTTCACAGCTATCTAGCATTTGACCAGGTAAAGCAACAGACAATCGCCAGAAATCACTCCAAGGTCACAGGCAGCCCTGCCCAAAGCCTCAACTCTTCCTTCCATTCTTCTGTGTAGCTTTCAAATAACAGAACCCAGCACATCAGCATGTGATAGATGCCAATTTTAATGGAACAAACCAAAATATTTCTGGCTTTTCAAATGCACTCACAGACATTTCTAAAATTGGAAACAAACTGGTTAGAAAAAACAACTTTTCAGGTGGTATAACTGTTTCAAAATAAAATACAACATTTTCAGAGATAAGAGTAACATTCATAGGGCTCTTTCTGATTCTTATTGCCACTATAATTCAGGCTTTATTTAAAAAGTTTGACTTAATTCCAAAAAGGAAACAAATGAATAGAGTTGATAGGAGAACAGATGAATGCCAAAGTGCAACGGGAGTCAGGGAAGAAGAGGCAAAGAAATAAATGTGACATTTTCACATTGCAAAATGATGGACTGGCTATGTAAGTGAAGAACCTTTGTAATGTCCCTTACTGAAATGGCAAATTACTTGATTTCTTTAATGAATAGCAAGTAAGGTATTTCATGAGGGAAGAACCATATATCGAAAACTATTGGCAAGAACATTTGTAGCAGATGTATTTTATATAAATTTTCAAGGAGATACCTGGAAAATGTGTGAACCAATTCTTTAAAAAAGAATAAAGTTCAGTGTCAATAATAAAGCAATGTTATGTTCATACTAATTGTCTTTCATGCTTTTTGAAAGTTTGTCTAAATATCAAAGCAATAATTTACTATTCTGCTTACAAATAAACATTAGAACAGAACAATAAAAAAAGGGGGGTGAAAACTTCAAAACTCAAGCAGTTTGCAATTTTCAACAAAAAAAAAAAATTCACACAAAAAATGTATGTATAAACTACATCCTTGGACAAATTAAAAGAAACACACTTTATCCTATTAAGTGAAAGAAAGTCAGAATGAAACCAAGCATCAGAAAGGACTACCAAGTGCAAACCCTGGCAGGAAGCAGGAATCTGGCTTTAGAGTACTACACCACATGCAAAAGTGACCTTCTCAAGGGCAGGAAACCCATTATCCACTGCTACATGTTATTCACTCACTAAGAAATTTTTTATTTTCCCCTTTTGGAGCAAGCCTGCAATTTCTGCATAAAAACTGAAGCGTGAATTGCAAATATTATACATCAACAGAAGCACAAGATTAAATGTTTTTTAAAGAGATTATTTTACCTATTAACTATTTATATCCTTTTACCTGGATAAAAGGGTTAATCCTGCACTGTCGCACTGCCTAGAAAGCCAGCTTAATCTATCACGCAGGAAAAAATATCTATAATTACTCCTAGAACTAACAAGCAAAATTAAATCTACAACAGAACATTTACAAAACATTTGAAGATATGTGCAATGAGGCAGTTAACTGTAAGTCCTAATTGTATGAGAGTTGTGTTAAAAGGTTCTTTTATCTGACAGGTTAGTCACAAATACAAGGACTAAGCTGATACAAAGTCTATTTCCTGAAGATTAGTTTGTAATGAAAATAGCTAGACACAGAATAGCTACCTGGCACTTTCATACTGTTTCACAGTCAATAATGTATCTTCAATTGTTTTATTCACCAGTGTATTCACACTGGCAATAAAAAAGTTAATAGCCCCGAGAAGAGTTTCTCCATTTTTAGCTAGAAGTTTCTGGGTATCTGCATTGTAGCCAAACTCCTCCTATAAACAAAGAGCAGAGAAAACAAAACTGTAGATCATTTAAAATCATAACATTCATCAGCAACTATATTTAAAAAACCACAGACTCACAGATGTGGCAGTTCTTTCACTTGTTTGGTATGGCTAAGATTAAATAGCTATGATTTCAATACAAGATTCAGTTCACAGTTTTCATGAAATATCTCTAACATTTGTATACCATGGATTACAATCTTGTTACCACATGTGATGTTAAATCCTGTTTTATAATGCATTTTCCTGCAATCAGAAGTTTTGAATGTTACTTAAGAGTGCTAATGTAATCTTTACATTGTCATTTAGCAGGGTTGTAATCCAGCATTTCTCATGTGCTTTTCTAGGTAATGCTTTAATACCTAGAGACACCACTACATTAAATACGGTAATATAACTAAATTCACAAGGGCATACAGGATTAATTAAGCTTTATTCTTACATTCTGGAAGAGCACTGCAAAAATCCCTAACATCTATCAGGGTTTAATAGGCTGTAAATAACTGAAAAGCAGAGCATTATAATGGATAGCAAATAAAAACTGTAATGTAGCTCAGCCATAAATTTTAAAGGGACAAGGGCAAAATTGTTTCCAAGGCATTTCAGTCACATTTGGATATGTTTGTTCATGTCCTTTTGTTAACAGCAGTATGAGCCCTGACCAAAGCTGCAAAGATTTTCCTAATGCATGGATGCCAAACAAATCTAATTATTATATTTATGTCATCCATATGGCATCTTCATATTCTGCAGATGGAAGTTCTCACAAAAGAGTACAATCTCTGGTTGTAATGACTGTAAAACACACTAGGTTCATATTTGGAATTTGGTCTTTAGGCTTGCACACTGCCAACAACTGAGTCAGAAGTGCTGTATTCTCCCAAGTTCCCTTTCATCTGTCTAGAACACCAAAGCCAAATGATATTTCATGTTAAACATTAAGGACTTCATGAGAGTAAGGGTAATGGGAAATGGTAAGGGAAGAATCCTCTAGAAAAGGAGATGCAGTGGAACTGAGCAATTTGAAGGAGATTTTAAAAAAAAAGAGAACTGAGAGCAAGTTTTCACAAGCTAAAGCCTGTAAACACCACTGAAGATCTGTCACTTTTGCTTAGCACAGCTGCTTGGGTGGCAAAAGCAGTCAGCCAAATCAATACAGATCTCACTGAAATAAAAGTCTTTTTCAGCTGGTTTTGCTCTAAGACAGTAACACAAGCACTAGCACAGGGAAGAAATAGGAGCATGCAGGCAGAGACCACAGCAGCAGGACTGCCCTCGTCAGCAGTGTGTAGTCCCATCTCTCCTCCCTCCTGCAGGCAAGACTGAAATGTTCTCCAGCTGGTCCTCTGATCCAGACCATCACAGACCCAACTGAGCAATACTACTAATTCAAAGGAGGGGGGTAAGAAGGATGGGACTCCAGTGGCCTGCTAGCCACCAAAACTGTCCTACTGGTTTGTACAGTTTCATATAAAAATGTCTTAGTTTTGACCATGAACTCTGCAGATACTTCTTATGAAACAGGAAATCTTTTCTGTATCAAGAGTTTACACTCTGATCATACTCTATGCACAGATCAATTAAAACTGGAATTCATCTGTCTATCTAATTGGAGGCACATGAGCCTGGAACCAGACCTTATTTTCATATCCAAAAGAGAAAAAGCAAAACATTTACATTAAGTAATACCTCTGCAGATACCACACTGAGATCTGCTTTTGTTATCATGTATAAAACATTACCTTAAGAAGTGGTGTGGATTTTGGTTTTGTTTTGGGTTTTAACTTATATACTATTATGTTAAACACTGAAGACTAACTGCTCAGAAATTTTACTGTGAGTCTTGGACAAGTTTTAGAGGCAACAATGCTTTCAAAACATCCAAGAAGAATAGGCCAGGCTACAGATGGCAATACAGTAGATTAAACAAAGGGGAAACACAAAGAGGAAAGAGACAAACATCAGGCAAGTCTCCAAGAGGCAAAGGTTAGATAATTTTTATTATAGCAGCAGAAACCTTTATTTGATTTTCATCAACAGCCCCATTCAATAATCTACACAAGAGACGAATGACTGAAACAAATTCCAAGACCAGTACAAGATGCTGAAAGAACCTGGAAGAACAGTATTCCCAGCAGAAGTTACAAGCTATTAATGGAAAAAACAAAAAACAAACATTCATTAAACAAAAGCATGATGTCAGGTTTAATCCAAGTTTCAGAAGAAACATCCAGCTTCAGCACATACTTCATAACAATCACTAAGTTCTGCCACAAACCACATGCCCGTATTAGCGTCAAGAGTAAACCAGTTATTAAAAACGTCTAGCAGCTAAGAAATTCAATAATCTGCTGAAAGAAGTAGTGCTCTACTTTCACAGACTTTCATCTGTCAGACTTTAATACTAAAAGTTCCTGTACTCCAGTGCAGGAGCCTCAATTTTTTCCAGCTAGCTATCAGTCCTCTGTGCGAGCATGAACTACACCTTCTCCCTTAAAACTCCATAGGAGTAGACAACCACGAAAAGGTAAAAATAAAGAGACAAAGGTTTTAAGTCCAATAATCACGAAGATAATTTGGGCTGTTTCAGCAGCCATGTTTTAGGGAATCACTAAGCCCTTAATACTGTTTTTCCAAAGGATCAAGAGCAGCATAAAATTACTTTAACTTTGGAAATACAGAACAATCAATGTAGAAGGAAGCCAGCTACTATGTTTTGTATGCAACCTTCTTCTCTATTTATAGCATTTTTATTATTGACAACAAAAAATGCCAGTGTTACATAAACTTCTAAACCAAGGAATCAAAACAACCCAAATGCAGATATCTAAAGATTGCCTCTCTAGCTCAGAAACTGCAAACAACGTAAGAATACAGACTAGTCCTATCAGTAGCAAAATTCTGATTAAAAAAGGCCTTTGAGATGAAATCTCAGTGCTCAAATATACTACAGAAAAATAATTTACTGACTTTCAATGTGCAAAAGTGAAATAAAGTGCCCTGTTCTACTTACTTCCAGGCACTATCCCCAAAGATAACCTGTAACTGAAACTACATAACACTCTGGAGCACTTTTGACATTTCATTAAAAGCAAGATTAATAGTAAAATGCATTTTCTACACAAAGGAAAGTTGGCAGTTCTGGAATCCTATAATCATTTAAAAACATTTAAGAGACAATAAAGAACTACAGTAATTTCAATAATTTCCTATAGTTTTAAGTGAATTACATAAGCCTTTAACACAAAAAGCACGTAATATATTGTTAACCACAACGTTCAGAAAAGTAACTGCTAACTGCTATATACCCTGTACAATCAGACTTATCTTCATCTCTGCCATTTTATTTTTTAACACTATAAAAGTCTTACATGAAGTTCCAATGATTTCAAACTCAGGTCAGCAAATGCATCTCCAAGTTGCCTTTGGGTATGTACCATCTGGAAGAGTTGGTTGGACAGCGTCTGTGCCAGTCTCAAGATATTTTCATATTTTTTTTTGTTATCTCTCAAAATATCTATTTGAGCTTCTAGTTCCAGATCTACTGTTCTTGAGCCACGACCCAATTTTTCAGAGATTATCTGACGTGTACACTGGGGGGAAAAAAAAAAAATTATGAAGAACCAAGTATATTCAGGACAACACAGCATACACCCATTTTCAACTTCAAGGGACGTATAATTACACACAATTCTTTCACAATCACCCCTCCCAATATAAGTTTGCACAACAAACTGAAAAAACAACACACTCTTTAGAAGTTTATCAGGACTCAGCAAGAACAGCTGGACAAGTTTCAACTCCTACTAAGATGAATATTCAAGTTAGCAAATCAAGAGCATAACTAATTTTTTCTCAAGTAAAAGCACACTCCTCTCTTTTTAGGTTTGCTAAGTCTCAAAGAAGCAATTCAGACCACCACATTAAAGTCAGTTAGTGAAAGTATTACTAGTTCTGCATAAAAATATCTAGTTAGTGATCTTTTTGTCTTTGTCTACCAACCACCCAATTCCAGAATATCCATGTTAACATTTTTGGAAAACGTATTTCTGGGGATTTTTTGGCAGGGAGGTAAGGACATGGTGGTTTTCTGCATGTTTTTTTTTAAAGCTGACTGGGAAACTGGGAACTCCTACTGAGAAATATGTAAATCCGTTAAAATGCATGTCTCATTATTTACACATCTATAAAATGGAGCTGATTGTCTCAGAAAGACTTACTATTTCTTTTCTGTCAAAAGTCAAATTTTTAACACATTTGTAGTTCATTATCACAGTGAGCAGAAAACCTGCTCTTACAAGGCTAGAGACACTTTCACCCAGGCAATGACTGTGACAGCTCAGGCTGCTACCACATTCCACATATCTGTGTCACCTTCTCTGCCAGAGATCTGAGCTCATCTTGGCAGTGAGCCTCCCAAGATGTACACTGGGGTTTCCCTTGACCTTGTTATAGTAAGTTACTTGAAGTTAATCTGCAGTCCCAAGAGGTGAAGAGATAACCAAGTTACACATACGAAGAATTACTGCTAGAAACAGAATTACAAGGAAATTAAATTAGTAGTCAAGACCACAACTACTCTGAAGGGACTTAAGTGCAAAGCTGCTGTTTTGTTAGATGAAATAATGCCCAAGCCTATCTTACATCACGTTTCCCAAATACATGACAGGGTTTCCAAATTCAAGGACTTTGGTTTAATCCAGTCTTTACTTACCTCCAAAGGAGTTACGCATTTAACCTGCTAGAACATTTATGTCTTTTCTAAATTTAACAGACAGAGGAAAGGCTCAAGAATGATCAAGCAGAACGAGTTGGTCATAACTAAATGAAGGTACAGACTATTTGGGATACTTTATTAGATTCAGTCAGTTAACAAGATGCTCATCTAGGAGACATTTGTCTGCCAAGAATCAGAAATTTGAGAGCATAGCAAATCATATCAACATGGAACACAACTTTACTACTGAAGTCTGCAACAGAAATTGCAAAATACAAATTGGCAATAAGTATGGTCAGAGTATAAAAAAAGCACTAGGAACTATGGAATTGAAGAACAAATTTTAGCTATTTTAAAAAAAAGCTGACACCCACCCACCCATATGGAAATGCAAGAGAAAAATCTGAATGATGGAAAGCAAAATTTTTGGAAGCAAGAATAAATTACAAACGAGGGAATTCTGTTCAGCCAAGGAGCATTTGCTTCAGAAGTTACAGCAAAACACCTAAAAACCGCCTGCAGTGACAAGTGAGGAAAAACTAGCAGTTGCAAGGACTTACACTGCATACTTTGTTAAACTGATATTTTTAGGCTGGACAGAATAACAGGTTTAACCTCCTGTGATTTTCAATTGGAAACAGTTTCTTAAAACAAATAAAAGTGGGAGATAACAAAAGCAATTGTTTCTCATTCACAGAAATGCACACAGGATAAAAGGCAAGGTACTCAAACTATGTGAAGGCATACTTAACTCTTCACAAATGGGTATGACTTCTGAACATATTCAATAATTTTGATTTCACAACTCCTGATACAGACACTGTGACAGAGGAACTACTCAGTCAGATTCCTAAAGAACTTCCTAACAGCAAGTTTCACCACCAACTTCATTTGTAGATTAATGTCTGATGATACACTGAACAGCATGGGTTTCAGCTCAGAGGTTCAGCTGACTTCCCTCCACTAACCATTTACCCCCCTCCTTTATTTCTTCATCTTCTAACTTATGATCAGTTAGCTATGACAAGAAGACTTCTTCCCATGACATTCCTAATCAGAACCAAAGCAAGTCAGTATGTCTACAAACTGAAAATACTGTCCTTAAATAAAATGGTTTTTTGTATGTAGCCTACATATAAAGTGTTTTCAAATGTATGGCATCTCCAGGCACATTTGCATAACACTCCCTCAACTCAGAATGAATTCATAAGCTCTCGAACAATCCTCTTTCTCAAAAAAAGCTGTACAAGAAGCCAGTATGGGGTTCTAGAAAGATCATAACTGACCTCTCTCCTTTGGCATATTTGGGACACAACTTCAAGCTTATAGATTTCAAGAAAACAGATTCATTTAGTTTTCTGAAAGTGCTAGTCTTTGCTACGCCGTAACTGGTGGGATTTTGGATTTCAGGGAGGGGCAGGTTTAAGCCAAGAAAGAAATCTAAAAATCCAAACTTTGCAGAGTCTACTGCCAAAGAAACATTCTAAACAAGGATCTGAGACCACTTTTCCCCAGCATTTTTCACTAGTTCCCCTGGCTATTGCTTCACATAAGTAGGTTTGCAATCATTCTGTGATTGAGACATTTGTTTTGTTTTGTCTTCTAAATCAAGGCACCAAAAAGAGAATAAGGTCAAGTCCATTCCTATTTAGTTGTGGTATAGCAGATTCAATCTCAAGAGTCAACATTTCTTAAACAGACAGACAATTTTAAAGAACAGCTCCAGCTGAATAGCACATATTTTGATTGGACCACAGCACACTCCAGGAGTGGCTGACAGAGTTCTGCAGTTGCTACAAAATTTAGAGTACAAGAAAAGTAGAAATTCTAAAAAGCATTTAATTAGACATAAAAAAAAAGATGCAAACTTCTGTTTCTAACACAAAGAACAGCATAAGTATTTACTAGTGGGTAGAATGTCTCTCATCATCACTGGGAAGAAGTCCTTATCTGGGCATAAGAACACTGGAAGGATTCAGACCTGTGTTTTACCAAGGAAGTTTTTTTTGACGGATTCTTCATTTCTTCAGTTTGATGTAGATTCCACTGATGCACAACCAGCCTGTCTACACCTCGGTCATTTAAGTTGCAGGTATAACAAAAAGCTATTTTTCAAAACTGATCTTTGTTTAAAACTCCTGACTAATGTATTCCCTGACACTTGCTCCTTATCTTATGACTTTTTAATAAGAGTTACTTCTGGCAAATTGGTGTGCTTTAAGCTTTACTCTTTTGTTATTATTTTAATTTTATCAAATCCTAATTGATCACAAAGAAGCACCATACAAGAGTAAAACACACATGAATTGAAGCAACAATTCCAGCACTAAGAAAAAAAATAATCAGCCAAGACAGAACAAAACCATAAGATTAGTGATTAACACGTATGGAGCTTATAGACGGGCCTGATTTTTTTTCCCCCCAACAGCTAAAACTTTATTGTGTCAGCAATCAACTGAAAGATAGCAAAAAGATTTAATTACAAGTATCAGTGCTGAAATCCGTACATTCTGTATGTTGAAGGGGACATGAGAAATGGAACATTCTTTACCTTGTTAAATCAACAACACCTATGAAAGACTTTCCACTTAAAACCAGGGTTTTAAAAACGCTTACAAAGAATGCTACATTTGGAAGAAAACTAAGCCTTTCCTATACATTCTTGCTTATGCTCACTGCACAAAAGATTACTTTCATACAGTAGTAAAATACTTTGAAGCCTTTAGTCCAATCTAGTAGCAAATTCGCTTCTAGAAATCACACTTACACACAAATATACACCTGCATACCTTGTAAGTGTTCAGGCTCCACTTTCTCACCAATTCCAATTTCTCCATTGCTGGATTCTTTACTTCATCTGCTAACACAACAGGTCCACTCTTCTGCTGAGCTCTGCCTCCTATGACAGATATAAAGCAAATCTTCAAGGCCTTTTTTTTGGTTTGTTTTAAGGGATTAATAGCAGGTATGAAAGATTTGTGCAGCTGCACATACAAAAGCAGAAAAAGTGCTAGTAAGAACTCAAAACGAATACGCAGATTTTCAAAATAAGTTCTAGAAAGAAAGAATTATTACAAAACAGATATAAAGCATGTATATATCTCAGCATTTCATGTAGGCTGAATAAACCTTACCTGAATGCATGGAGTTTTACTAACCAAAAACCATTTTTGTTTTTTTTTTTAACCAACCTTAAAACAGCTTTTGAGACATATTTATTAATTATTAAAATTCCAAAGGTTGAAAACTCTCTTGGAATTATCTAATCTAGAAGTCTGTTTACAACCTGCACACCATTAAATGAAAATTATTGGCGTATAAAAAACTGTTGTCACAGCATATAATTAATAAATTTCAAACCAGACTGTTTTTATCTTTTCTAATGAACCAATCTAAACTGTAGATTGGTTAGATTTTGTTTTTCAGGGGCTTTTAGATTGTTTTGATCTTTTCCAGAAGATGTGTTCAGCCAATATTTAACTTATTTCAGCTTTATTAGCTCATTGTTTTAGGAATAATGAGTTCTACAAATGACCAGTACAAAAACAGCAACAAAGAAAAGATTTAAAGCAACAAGTTAAAATATCAAGGGCAAATCACCACACATTAATTGCCAATACTTAGCATTTTCAAGCTAGTATGGGATATTGCATGGATTCTACGTTTTAATTTTGCAAAAATATTTCCTAGTGTCCTAAATAGTAAGAACTGCAAAGCAATGCCACTGTCTAAGCAACATTTTTATTTATTCATGCACAATTTTGACTACTGCCTCTAATCCCTACTGCTACTTAAAGTCACTTTAGCCTTTCCAGGTTATTTATTTAAATCATCATCATCATCATCATCATGGCTTGGCTTCGCGGACGAAGATTTGGGAAGGGCTTTAAACGTGAGTACACCCTTCAAGCCTGCGCGGTGGATTTTTAAAAAAAAAAAAAATTTATTTAAATAAGAGTTTGGAAAAAAAGGTCCACTCAGATGCCTTGAGATACTAGTTTAGCATCAAGCTTTGCTATGTTCTTTACATCTTCAAAATGCTGTGCAAACATTAAGTAATTAATCCTCTCAACACCCTTATGAGGTAACTGAATAGGTTTTCTCCTTTTATATAGGAGGAATCAGACAAAGATATTAAGTAATTTGCCCACAGGCACAAAATGAGTCAAGTGGCAAAGCCTAGTTTGGGTGTTGTGAATTCCTAATGGCCACCTCATACTCTATTCTACCGGAATATGTGACCATTTTGGAAAAAAAATGTCTAAAGTTTCAGCTTTAACCTAAATAAAAGATTTTGGTTACTCCCATTTTAGCTACTGTTTGTTACTATTAACATTTGGTAATTTTTTTTTAAATTTTATAGAGCAAAATACAGCACACAGAAAGAAAAGCAGAGGTTACTTTGTGAACTGTTAAAAGCCAGAAATGAGAGCCACCAAAACCCCCCCGAAGTTTTATTTCCAATTAACAGTAAATCAAATTATTAGAGACCCGGAGGAGTTAGTACAGTGTCAGCAGAGACAAGGGTGTTATCCATTCAGTGCTATGATACCTGTGGGAATAATTAAATCACAACCTTGTCCAGCCAGTCTGCTAGCTGCTCTACTGCTAGGAGATATAACAGATGATTTGGGTGATGCTGAGGAACCTGAAAAGGGGACATATTTAACGATGAAAATCCATCATCTTCCCTTAGAAGGCAATGTGCACTTTTACACAGATAGGTTGTTTTTTTTCTCAAAACAAAGAAACATTTGCTTCAGCAACACACTAAATAGAAGCATTCATGGAACAGTTGCTGGAATTTCTGATGGAAATGCTTTTTTAGAAGTGCAGCTGTTCATGAGAACTACTCCAAGTTTTCATGATTTAATCTTCTTCTTCAGGTCATGATGCCAAACTTTTCTTTTTAAGCATAATCAAAATAGAACTGACAGCTTCATTAGTGAAGTATACACACCATCAACAGAAAATTCCACAGAAGATTGTTATATACAGCTTCCACAGCTGAAACCTCCTTTTTCAGGTCTAGGGAGTCTTCACTTTGCACTGTCACTGAACGGTACTCACAGCATTAAGGGGTGCAGTAAGCTCTGAAATCTGTGCCAATTTCAGATATACTTGATTAACATCTGCTCCTAAGTCTTTGTAAACACACAGCAATAAGCTATCCTGAAGATCATATGAGCCATGAGCTATTAAGATGTGTAATCTCCCTCCTAAAAGAAAGATTTTACAGTACTTGCTTGTTCCCTTTAAAAAGAAACAAGCCCAACAACTTTAAATGACATACACCGTGTGCGTTCTCTAAGCTGCTTTAGGATTATGCTTTTCAGAGCTTTGCCACTTGTTCATATTTCAAAAATGTGAACTGGCATGCTTACGAAATTTTCAGGATTCAAAAACCAAGCAAACAAATTAGCTTTTTCTCTGTAGTGATGAGTAACCATCATATGTGAGGTGGGTGGGGTGTAACTTTTATTGCTTTTGCTGAGAAATTCTGAAATACCTCAGGGCTGACAATGTGCTGGGGTAAAGGAAATTAAACCTAAACTTCAGCAGTTTCAACAAAATTTATATCAGCAACACCAAAAATACCACTCAACATAACTGAATCAACAATCAGCTTTGGCCTTTTAAACATACTACAGAGTACAACTAACATGGAGTATGTGAATCCAGTGATTTGGATCCCACTGCACAGAAAAGACAAGATTGAAAGACCTCACTTGCTGTGTCCTTCTGTAGTGATATATTGCTTAAGAGCTGCAACTGGATTCATCCAGGCATAAAAGTTTGACTGCAAGATCCTGCTGAAGGCCTAAAAACTGAATCACTTCAGCAAGTGAGCCAAGACAAGCAGTTAAAAGAATCCTTACCATTTGACAGAGTATTAATGCAGCCTTATTACCCCAAATCCTAAAAGCCCTTCCCCTCTAGTACTGTCTACTCTGCAGTTAAAAATGAAGCCCTAATAAGGACACTCAAACAGAAAACAATTTTTAGAAATAGGGCAATCATTCTTTTTGTCCATATTTTCACAAGAAGCCGTAGTTTCTACCACTTCTCTCTCACTGATTTGGTTGAGCATTAGGAAAAACCTGAAGAAAATATCCTTGGATAACTGTGATATCTAAAGCATCAAAAATTATATGTCCAAACCTCATCGCTCGTGTGCAGAACATTTGCATTTCAAACATATTAGAGTTGCTTGAAAAAAAACACTTTTCCCCTTACAGGCTATTGCACACAACAGCTGCAACAGTTATTCTGCTAACAGAATACAAAAAGGCAAGAATGGTGAGCAATTTGCCATCAGTTTTAGCCAGTTTTTGCTAATTTCAAAGACTTTAAGAAAACCACAGCATTCACTTTGCAATATATATATAAAGTACATAATGTAAATCAAGGTTTTCATAACCATAGAATTTTACCAAACAGGAAATGAAGCAAAATATAAATTAAATCGATAACTACAAGGAGACTTACTTTAACAGCTGCTCATCTGAGATCATTTCAAACTTTTCAAATTCAGAAATTGTTGAAGGTACGCAATTCATTAAAATATCACTTTCACATACTATATTGTGGCAGTCTATTGTTCTTAGACAGTGGGAAACACTGACATTGACTTGTTTATCACTTTGTATTTCTCACTGTTTATTACTAGCTTAGATTCTCTAAAACATACATTAATAATGTATTATTAATGAATCAAATATTAATTAAAATCCTTCTACTATAAACCACCACAACTCTGTGCTGAGAAAATTAAGAGACACTTTTTCATTAGGTAGTACATGGAAAAAAAAACCCAAAGCATTATCACTCCTAACAATACCTTAAAGTAGTTTATGCCCTATAACAAAAAAAAAAAAAAAAAAAAAAAAAAAAAGGGGTAGACAAGTTACAGGGACAACAAAGAAGGATTCCATTTGTTATTCTGCTCCAGGGAAGTGAACCACATATCAAGAAATACATAATTCTCCAGTTGTGTTTCAAATCAGAACAATAACATTTAAAGAAAACTTCAAAGCAATAGCAAAATTCTTCAGTCTGACACCATTTCAAGGTGCCTAAGGACTTTCCTTCCTGTAAATGCAGACCAGTTTAACACTACATAGTTTCCACTGCTCCCTTGAAGGATACTACGAGTGTAGCATATATCCTCTATTTTAATAGCCCAGCTACCAGAGAAGACAAACAGGTTGTCACCAATGCACGTTTCAATGTGTACGTTTATACCAAAGTGCTCAAAGCAGCTACAGAACACTATATTCCTGGCCATATGAAAAGATGCCTAAAGATCTTAAAGACAAAAAAGCAGTTACCTTTACCCGGAAATGGTCCTGCCTCAATGACTCCCTCTTTGGTGCTGTCAAAGCCATGAGACGTTATTTTGGTTTCAGAAAGCCCAAGTCCAACTGGTAATGAACGTTTCAAGTCCTTGGAAATAGTTGAATAAAAATAGAAAGTTCATGCTTACAAAAAGATAAAAGTGACTCAAAAGTATTATAATGCAATTTCAGCAGCTCTCAGACAGGCAATTCTGCCTTTAGCTTGGAATGTCTTCGCTGGTGTCACAGCACTCTACTGCTATGCACAAAACCCACGAATGATAAACACTAAGTATAGCCTGTGTAGTTATTCTAGAATTTTTTTTATATTGTTGAGAAACTACAATGCCATCACTTAAAGCAGCAGTTACCAAAAATATGGCCCACAACATCATGTTACGTTGTCTGAAGCTGGTCAAAACAACCGTATCAGTTTAATAATGTTCCTAGTTAAAAACTGACAAAGGTACAGAGTGATCTAAGACTAAGAGCAGACAACATTTTACAAACCAAAATGTGGAAGCAACTATCATAATTTTAAAGATTAAAAAAATTCACTCTAAGCAAATAATAGCTTTAAAATTCACAGCACCCTTAATTTCTACAAATAGCACATGAAATCTTTTATATTTGATGTGGGAGAAGCATCCAGAAAGTCATCACTTCAACAGCTTCCTTCTGAGCACCTACTTTACCTCACAAGTGCTCACAGCACAAAATAGCCATTTGCTTCTGTTTGCCTTTGAAATTCATTGATTTGAAAGTGCCTGATATCTGTTGAGAGCGAGATTACTACAATCAACTGAAGACTCCAGAGAAACCCAGTGCAGGCCCATTATTGAACTATGAATTTATACACCATGATTCACATACCATCCTACTACCCATTTTTGCTATTTTACCCACTTCTACAAATAGCTCCCAAAGGTTTCTCAGACTGCATCTCCAGCCTTCTGATCGAAGTTTAAGCTTTAAGTGTCATAGAATACACTAATGCTTTAAAAAAAGTTCAGGTATCCAAAACAATTTTAAACCACTAATTCATAAAAGAAAGTAGTGAGTGAAAAGCTATTCTGGAATTGAAAGCAAAAAGGTAAAATACACTTCAAAGAAATAAAGCATCAAGAAATTGGAAAACTGGCAGTTTCTGGAGTTAGGTACTCTTTTGCATCCCCTCTGCTTCCATACAGAGGCAAAAAAGATGAAAAGGTATAGAGAAGCAATAATGAAATCTGCAGAGAAAAACTATACATAGGTTTAAGATATCAGTGTCTGGACCTGTGCAGTTATCTATCTACAATACATGCAACGCTTCCAATTACAAAGAAAACACAACCTTGAAAATCAAATCCATGCTCAACATATTATATAGTTGCTCAATCCACAAACCAGAAGCAAGCTAGTGCATAAAAATGATACTGCCTAGAGGCTCAGACTGTCAAGAAGTGGCTTTGGATCCTGTCCCCACAAATTTTGTTAGTTAGTTGTATTCAGCTAAAGACAAAGTCCTGGGAGGAGTCAAAAAGGAAGAGCTACAAACATACAAATTCCATCAGAAGAAAAATCTTTTTGACATCGAAAACCCAAGATGTTACTGCAAGCAAAGCAACCAGCTCCTACAGCCATACTTTCACTCACCTGCACTGGCTATTTAATAATAATTATGATACATTTGTGTATCTGAAGGATTATACAAAAAAAGGGAAAAATAAGCAGCATGAACAACAAATACTAACCACATGCCGAACATGATCTTACAAATTAAGCATACCACAGCACTGGATACATGATGTTTTCAGTCTTCCCAACTGACTTAACACTGGTGCTTTCATTTAAGTAATTGCAGTTGGTGGTATGCTGGAAAGCCTTTGCTTCAACTGAGTTTAGCTAATAGACACTCCATTTAACTCAAAATGTAGCAAGTCACTAAGAGCTGAAAAACAGAGAGACTTGAAAAAGGATAACCAGATTGCAGATGAGAAGATGCACTGATTTAACAAAAAGGACATGGCATCAGTTTTTTTTTTTCCTGAAGGCACTTTGGCACGTTTTATAGTCTCCAGAAATATCTAAATCTGTAGACAAACAAATGTAGACAGCTAACCTGCTTAAGCATGTTCGCAATAGGAATCTAAGCAATGATCTGTATTTAAGGTTAAAATGCAAAACATCTGCACTGTAAAGCCGAAAGTTAGATATAAACTCAAGGAATTGTAATACTTCTGTATATTCAACTTAATTCTAATTCAAAGCTAAACACAGGTTGAACAAACTAGAGAGTTGAATGAGAATATTACAACACATCCTTCTCTTAAATAAAAACCTGGTATTTGGATCATGAAAGTTAAGGTCTACAACTGTGTATACATACACATCAGGGGTTTTATATAAATATACACATAGGTATATGTACACAAACACATATTTGAAGAGATGTACACTTTTTTCAAATAGGCAAACTTCAGCTTAAAGAACTGCATTCAAACCTGTTTTTAAACACCTATATTAAGTTGAAATACACTCTGCTGAAAAAAGATATCCTTGCTTATGAATTTAACAGAAATATTTACCATTTGTTGATTTACACATGACCAGAACTGTCATCAAAAAAGTCAGTGATATTATCAAAACACTATCTTTGTTTATAAACATGCAGATTACTTTTCAGTGGAGACACACTTCTGCATGTAAGCTTCAATTTTTAACATTTCATTCTTGCAAATGATTGTGTTTGCTGGTTTTTTGTTTGGTTTTTTTTTTTCCTACACACGTGTAGATAAACAAAAAAGCTACCCAAAAATCTGCCCTCACTCTAACAAAGTAATTTGCCCTTTCAATGATTTACAAAGAAAGATAATTCGGAAACAGCCTTAGAGTAAGAAAAGATGTGCACAAAACTTTCACATCTAAGAAAAGGTATGACAGTATCTAAGGGGATTTTAGCATGGTAAGCAGGCAACGTAAATCACTTTCTTTTTTGTTCCCACCAAATGTAGGTTTGCTGTTACAACACAGGAAGTAAGAATAGATTCCTCTACTACCATACAGTGATTGTGTATCCTGACTTTGTATTGCTCTTTCAGCTAATAGGAAGATTTTGATGATCAGATGATCTGCTTTCAAACTTGTGATTTCCCCCCTTCTTTGTAAAAGGGCAAGTTTTTAGAGCTCATAAAAAATTGTTGATACATTTCAAAAGCATGAATCTGTTAAGGGATCACCATAAAAAAAAAAAATCTTCATTCATAATTTTAAATTGTATGAGGCTGAAAACCATTGCATGTTTATGCAATTATCTAGAAGTATTTTAACATTGTAACTTCACTGAGACGCAGAGCTAGTGGTATAAAAACCCTACAACTCAGAAGATTCCCAAGAAGTCAAAAGGTTGGATTACCTATCCCATTCTCAGTCCCTTAGCATGCCAGAAGCTCAAAGAAGCAAAAGCATGAAATATAGGTACACAGAACAGCTGCACTAGCTTAATTAGGTCCAGTCAAGACAGTGGAAACTTTTTTCTACAGAGCATTTAAACCAGTTAACCCTTTGTTAAAATCCCATTTTAATTAGTTCAAATCACCATATTAAACAAAATATGTTTTAATAAGGTTTGCCTTATTTACATGACTAACAGGGATATTCATCAGATTATACAGATCATGCTGGTGAATCAGTATGAATTTTTGAAACATCAATCCTGTTGAGACAGTAGACACAGCAAAGAAGTCGCTCAGAATGCATGTTCATGAAGGAATGTTGGCTGAATTACAAGAGTACTTCCAAAAAGACACCTCCCATCCATGCTATCCATAATAATCTAAAGTGAAGAGGGGAAAGATACCTGAACTGTGTTGTTTCCCACCAGTCAAAACCCACCTAGTTGACACCTACTCACTATAAACTTTAAAAAGCCACACCACCAGCTAGTTCAAGGAGTTCATTATGAGAGGAGCAACTAAACTGGGAACAATCACATGCTAATTTATTTTTTAAATAAAACTACTCAAGTTACCTTCAGGAAAAATTTGCTACACATCTTACTGTAAAGTTCATAGTTTAAAGACTACAAGTCCCATGAAAGAAAATGTTACATAGATAAACATTAACATCTATCCAGTAAGATAACTGGCTCTGAACTTTAACTTCTTACCCTAATTTGCATGCAAGTGGAGCTCCTAACACATATTCAGCATTTTCTTCCTCTCTTTGCCCTTATATCATTCAGCTCCTATTTTCCACAAATTAAGCCACTAGATCTTCACATCAATATACAGTCAAGCATAAAAATAAAGGGGAGAAGAGCTGAAAGTTTTAATCTATGCTGAAATTGCAAACAACAGGGACTGACATTTCTTCTATTCTCCAACATATTGCTCTTCACTCAGAAGACCCTTTCTTCTACTACATACCTTTTGGCTTACCTAATGTCATATTACAATCCAGTTTTAGATTAGTTTCCCTTCTACTCTCATCATTAACATGCATATTTTTGGTTTTTAAGACTGTACAAAGCAGACCACTTGGCAACTAAAAGAAAGACTGGTCATTTTTGTTTCATCTCCTAAAAGCATTTTTCTAGAACTGACAGAGAAATCTATTTCAAATCAGTCTGTATTAATTAAAATATTATTGCCCAAAGTAAAATCTGCGTCAGCCAACATAGCAAAACTTAAGAGATGAACTCGGATGTTTCAGGTAGAATGTGAGTGACAAGGCTAGTGTTTTTTCAGAAGGCAAAATACAAAAAAGAATTGACCTCATCTATTTGTGCAGCCTGGCAATAAAATTACAGAACAAGATACTTAACACATGCACTCAGATTCATCAGATCCCAGAGCTTATTTCGTAATTCTAGTAAGATAAATTAAAGACTCAAAAAAAAATTAATTTATCTTTAGAAGCCTAAAGTTTATTTCTGGTATTGTATACATGTTTAGTAACAGTTTTGTCCTCATAAGAGTACAAAAAGAGCCAGGAGAAGAGAGTCTATACTGAAAATGAAACAATTGGAACAACAATATCAGAGACTGAAGACTAGTAAGAACTTTATATAGTTTTTGTACAACAGTTTAAACATAACAAGTATCTTACAGCTGCCCGAATACTTTTACAGGCAGACCAAACAGTTTTTTGATTAATTTAATTTATTCCTATACAGCTTTCACACTATATGGTATGTTATTGGATTAGGAATAATATATTTCCTCATTACTCCCCACAGTCCTCAGCTCCCAATCCCCTCAGTGACATCAAAACACCACTATTCTAATCACGTAATTAAAACATATTGTGGGAAAACTGTGTTTTAGAAGCCAGGGATAAGTGAAATAAACCAGCAAGACTTTTTTATGTATTGAGTTTTCTTGTACAAAGTAGTCAGAAAACTATGTTTGATTAGGAAATGAAGTCCCCTGTTATAAAAACAGACTAATGAACATCCAAACATGGGGAAACAGTTCTATATGCCAAGCTTTCAAAGCTTAAGTGAGTTCCACTGAGTTTGGAGAGCTAAAAAGCACTCTAGATCAAGCCTTTTCATAGTGAAAGGACAATAGACATTTCATCCAATGACGACTGGAGCTACAGCCTTTTTTAGTCAAAAGAAGTTTCCATACAGGCAGGACAAAACTTGTCAGAATTCCACAGGCATTTCTTACTATTACAAACAAGACAGAGAGCAGCATATTTCTGAATGAGACTTTACAGTTAGGGAAACACTTATTTAAGTTACCTAATAAATATGCTTTTGATTTTTTTCTTAAATACAAGAAACCAAGAAGATGCATCAAGTAGTGCTACATCACATTCCCACAAGACTGGAACCAATATGCTTCCTTCTGAAACGACATTACGGCAATCTATTCTGTCTGATGTTCTGCAAAATTAATGCTATTTTTCTTCAAAGAAGGAGCAACCCTATTTGCCATTTCCAGGTAAATTCATTTGCAATACGTTGCCTTGCAAAATGAAATACTTATGCTTGATGATGTCTGATGGAAGTGTTAAATAGAACACAAGTCTAGTGGAAAGTTTAGTTTTGTAATCGAAGAATCCTGAAGAAAAGGTTGTACAACTTTGTGGCTCTTTACTCAGTCTATGAAAAACTTACAAAGATGCTCAAGTATGTTTGTTGCAAAATAGCTGTAGAAGACCAAATAAAAAATACACATTAAATTATGTTCTATTGTCTACATCTGAATTGCACAACACCTAGATGAACAGCTCCCTGATCGTAACAGTAAGAATACAAGAAACTAAAATAATCTTGGTCCCCAGCTTCCAAAGTAAGTGTAATTGAAATCAGTATATTGGAGTTTGAGTGCTCGAAACTCTACTGTGGTCACACACTCTTACTGAGCACTGTGGTAACAGTACAACCTAAAGTGGTAATGGTTTCTTGCCCCCATCTTAAGCGACCTCTTAAAAATAAGTACTTGGCTTATCATTTCCATAAGTTGATAGGAAAAAAGACCCCTGAAAACTTGGCACAGGAATTTTGTGGTGCAATGCATATTGCTTTAGGTTAAAGAAAAAATTACCTGGCAATGAAAGAAAGAAAGCATAGCATTAAGCATTAGAAATAATAAACAAAAAGAAAGATGAATAGAAGCTAAATATTAGAATTTGAGACTAAAAGATTAGTAAACAGACCTAGATGTTAATTCCAAGAAGTTTGTTTTCTTTGTTTTGTTTATAAGAAGTCCTGATTATCACATATTCTGAGTTTAGGTCACACATGCAGGTGTTAACTTGTACAAGACAGTTCAAAAAACATTTGAAGTGCACTTCATTGATCTCAGAATAAGCACTGTGAAAGTAATTACACCAAACTCAACTATACTTGCATAGCATAAATTTTCTGCAACTCAACCAAATACTTGACCCATTTTTATGGAAGTTTCAAAATATAGTTGACTCCAAGCCAGCAAAATAATTAGCATTCCCGCATGCTAATTACTTCAACTTTTGTATGTGGCCATAGACAAAACCTACCTTAATACTTCAACTTTTCACAGAAAACGGTGATTATACTTTGACTGAACAAGGGCTCTGACCCAGTCAACAAGAGTGCATGTTCCATGCACTGTAACGAAGTATTGGATGCACTACCCTAAAGCAATTATTACCTAAGGAAAAGATAACTTAGATAGCAGAGAAGTCACAGCAGCATCAAGGTCATCAGACTTAAAAATAGTAAATCTGTTTCTCTACTTCCAGGCGAACCCAAATTCATTACCACTTCAAGGTGTATTTTTGTTGTCCCTCCTAAACATAAGTACATCTTTATTGAAATTTAGTTTTAATTTTATTTCACTAAACATTGTCCTAACTTTTACATTCTGTTACTGGTGGATCATAGTTGAATGGTGAATCTTAAGAAACATAAGCCTTCCCTCATTGTAGTGCTATTCATAAAAAAAAAAAAATCATGTCCCATTCAGAAGTAGAGAAAATGCCCAGTAATAAGTGCAGTGTTTTTTAATAAAACCCCTCATATGGATGCATTTCCATCTCCTTAAGTTTTGTGGTTTGGGTTTTTTTGTTTTTGTTTTTTTTTTTACAGTCATGCTTACTATATGTCTACCCTGCAATCATAGTCAGGTGGCATCAGATGTTGTTTTCAGGATGTATTTTATTTTTTAATATTTTAAAATACATATTTTACCTATTTAAATAACATTTCTGTTTATAACGATAATATAAAAACTACATGTTTAGAAGTATTCTCTTAATATACATTTAAATGTTTGTTTTCCTGTTTTATGAATAAAATTGCTGGATTAAAAGTCAGTATCCTCAAAACTCAGAATCAATAATTAGAAATGTATACACTTGATTGTGCATTACAGAGCACTCAATACTTTACCCTATTTACCACTGCTAATATACCTTTCATACAAAAATGTTATTGCAATGTGCACTATCTGCCTCAGTATTTTCAGTCAACTTTAACAATAATTTATCAACTTTGAAGGAGTTTTTCCATCAAAGTTAAAACAAGAAAATTGTTAGACATACACCTACTTTACCAAAATTCAGGATGTACAATTAAAATTTTTCCACTTATGAAGGTTACCCCTTCTAATCAGCATTTTAGTAGCACAAAAAAAGTTGAAGTTCTGCTCAGTATTTCATTTAGAAATAACCCTGCACTGCAAGTCAGCATGAGACTGTTAAAGCTCAGAGATTTCCTTAAAATCTAAGTCTCAGCAGATATCAGATAAATGTGGGTAATTAACCAATCTTCAGACTTCCAGCTAAAAAGCAAAATAAGAATAAAAGAAAACCAACCCAAACTCCATAAACTATACCATAGCACCCTCTGCTGGACAGTCAAACACAAGACAAACTCATGGTGAAATCTATCGAGGTTAAGGGAAGGAACTCAAAATTGCATACAGATGATTACGGAAGTGTAACTTTTTTCAACATATAAAAAATAACACAGATACTGTGATATAGCTCATCTATATATCATACAGCAATATGTTCTGGTTTGATTTTTCAGTTTCAACACGAGAATGGTTACCTCTCTCCTCTTTACCATTTCAGATCAGAACGTGACTATCTTTCTTTACTTTTAGGCGTATTGCCTCCAAACTTAATACCCCTTAGAAGTAGCTTGCCTCGACTAACTTGATACTTCTTCATAAAAAATTTAGGATTTGGTAGCCTGATTTCACAGGACCTGTTAAGTCTTAAATTTTAAAAATGTTTTTTTTGTCCTGTTTTATGAATAAAATTGTTGGATTAAAAATCAGTATCCTCAAGGACCAAGACAAGAATGTAGGAGCATATACACTTGATTGTGCATTACAGAGCACCCAGTTCTTTACACTACTTCATGTTCAGAAATATTTGCCACTACTAACATGCCTTTCATAGGAAAAAGGTTATTGCAATGTGCAATCACATCGTGCCAACTTAACCAGTTTTTGAGCTTCAAAGCAGTTTTTCCATTAAAACTCCTCTAGAAAACTGCCAGGTGAAGACTGCTATGCATTGCATTGTAACTTTAGCATTTCTGATAACGGTACCTTGTTAGACAGCAAAGAAAATTCTTACCCTGTTAAAGCTGTGCTCATGAGAATCTTCCAGTTGTCCATTGCTAGTCACAGGAATTTCTGCCGCTGAGTTTTTGGGAGACTCTTGAGCCATTGCACCTTCCTGTAGCATAAGAAGAAACAGGTTAGCATTTGTTTTAAACTTCCAATGAGTTATCTATATGAATATATTTGATGTATAGGTTTCATAAGAGTTGACTTTGGTAATAGTCAGATATACCAGGGCTGCATGCCTTCATTTAACCACATACCCTAATCACATTCATTATGCTAGCACAGCTTAGACAAAGGTGATTTAAAGCTTCAAGATGTAAGAGAAAAGACACACTAAAATTTAACCCATTGATATGAAGGCTGGGAGGGTGTCAGACAAATGATGTACGTGGGACCAGACAAATATTTTGTATGCACACTTGACCCTCAGAGTAGTTAATGTCTCTCAAACTATTAAAAAAGGTGAGCATGGCTAAAAAAAAAATGTTCTAGCTAATGATAAGCAAGAAATATTAGAGAAGTGTGATGAGTTTAATCATGTATTACAAAGAGAAAAGTAATGATTCCAAACTTTAAAATAATTTGCTTCTTATTTTATCATAATACAGTGCCATCTTCTGACTAAACTGCTGGTATGCAATTGTCATTCAGTCAACAGCAATACATCTAAAGTGAAATGCAGAAACAAGAACTTAAAAGCACCAATGCAATTCAAAAATCAGTTTCCCAATGCAGCTGCATTATGAACAGTTGCAGCAGCTGTGAAACCTCTGATTTCAAGAATGATCTAAGGTATAACCTCAAAGAGACATTCCCAGAAGAAATGCACACTGTTTACAAGCACCTGAAGAGGGAACAGCACCCTAACACACTCCAAAACTAAGAGAAATTGAAAATTTCGTCCTTTTCAAAAAGCTACCCCTAACTCTGCAAGACAGCTTCATTAGTCAACTAAAGTGTAAACAGTAGAAAAACCAACACATAACCAAAGCGGTGTTTGCTCATTTCCTTACATACAAGTTGTCTGAAGTCTTCAAACCAGTCCATGCACCTGTGCAAGACTGGCAAGACATGGTACACCATCAATGGGTACTTGAGAGTAGATGCTTTCTTTCCTTAAAACTCCTACATCAAACTGAACAAGTTCTTTTCAGTCAAATGATCAGGAAGAGGCCCTGTATGAGATCAGGCTGAATTACCAGCAGCTTCTCCAATCATATGTGAAGCTTTTACAGGTTATCCATGTAACACAAAGCTTTTCCTAGTGCTTACTCAGGATCACCTGTATCATTCTTAACTGGCAACATCTTCTGTCATACCCCATTGCTAGTATTTCCCCCACTTCCACCTATCAACACTTCATCTACATTAGTAAGCTTGGTTTCCTTGATAAGCTGAGGCCTCAAAAGCATTTTTCCTAACTAGTCAGTCTGTGGGCTCCAATAAACATGCTCCTCTAACTCCAAATTGCTTTCAAAATTGTTACCCAAACTTCTTCCAAAGACTGAGACTTCACCTCTGTTGGTCTTTTGAAGCAGACAGCAGTACTCGAACTTCATTTGGTATCTACAAAATCTTTACATTTACATTTCTGAAAGCGTAGTAAGCTTCAATTAGCAGCATAAAACACCACCAGAAGTCCACTGAGTTCTGAGTAAATGCTGCCTTTTACTCATCGGGAGGAGAGAAAAAAAGCCAAGGACAAGCCACTCTAAGAGTGACACATATGAACCACAATCTGTGGATGCACACCCATGAAACACTATCTGATGTAAAGCATTTTCCCCTTTTGAGGATCAAGACTTTCTCTACAACTAATTTAGCAAAACTAAACTGAAAGCTACTCTTTCCCAAATAGTGCTTTATGAACCACTTCCCTAAAATGAGAAGCTAAGCATTTAGGCACAGCTTTTGAAAAAATTCTAACTACAGAGAACAGATTTCAAATCATTTGAGAAAAAGTCACCATGCTATAAATTCAAGAAAAAGTGACTTTGTAACACACTATCTTACCCCATCAGTCCCTTTTATTTTTAAGATTCAGTAACTGCCTTATTTCAGCAGTGGGAAGGACTAGCTCACATCACATATTCGCATTAGTCTAGCATACCACATTCTCCACATAGGCCAGTCTTTACCCACAACTAGAATACAGAACAGCTTTTTTGGGGGGTCATTCTTCATATAACAGAACTCAAAACTCATAGCCTTTAAGTAAATGAAAATATTGAAGCACACCAAAAAGTTTCTTTTATGAGTACTTTTAAAACAGTAACTTGTTTCATTTCATAGAATACGTAATATCTTGAGGGACCCATAAGGACTGAGTCCAACTCTCTGCTCCTCACAGGGAGCTGCTACACAGCACCAATATATTAAATGTCCTAGTTACCTGCCATATTAGGTTTTAATTTAGGAAACGTGCTCAATAGCTCAAGCATCTTAAGCTTACTCTAAATCTCACATCTGCTTAAACTCCAAGAACTATACTTCTACTTGACATGGTAAAGTGAGGTATTTTTCAAAACATTTGGCCTATCACAGCTACCTATGCAATACTGAAACTTAGCACAGGCTAACACAGCTATTTTTGTCCTTCTTTCTGCAAATGGTCAGAAAACACAGTGTCAAGGGGAAGTCCGGTACCATCAGGGATACACTTTGTTTGGCAGGGATCACAAACAAAGATATACATGCTCGTGCACATGTTTCTGGTAAATATGTGTATTAGAAGTCAAAAATTCATCAGCTTCTCTGGACAACTTTTGAAATCTAAGACAACCTAGAAGCAATTCATGTATTTTTAGACATTCCTACTTGAACCAAACCTATGTATCAGGTTCAGAGAAAGCAAAAAATGACTTGCTATCTTCAGTTTCACGTTAGATCTGATCTAAAACACTATCTTCCCTTGCTGAAAGGAGGACGTTTCACCACTCTGCGTTTCGAGTGCCTACTATGAGCCACACAGTGTCCCATCTCCCAGACATTCACCTGACTGCACAGTAAACACACCCAACTCACTAGACTGGCAATAGACCTTTTCACCTGGTTAATTTTCCAGTTTCAGTGAGTTGAATCAGTTTGCAATGAGGTCAGACAAGCACCAAAGACATCAAATCAGCAGCTGAAAAAGGAAAGTGGAATAAACTCCTAATTTGTCTCAGCCATTTTGGCTTTCTCAGCCAAGAAATCATCACCTGCATTTTAGTTCGCAGTCTAAGATAGCACTGCTGCCAAGAACAAGTTCTTGACCTTTTTTCTGCCCTTTACCCCTAACTCTTCCCCCTCCATCAGCTTTCCCCATGCCCCTACCTCTTCCCTGGGCCAGAACAATGTATACGTACAGCACACAAGACTGCGGAAACAGTGCGGGTTAAAAGAAGGTGACTTTTACCCAAGAAGAGGATAGGTAATTTTTCCACTCAAATTGATTCTCCTAAACAATTCATCACAGAGCTCCAACTCTTGCACCTATTAAACAGAGGGAGTAATAATACAGTAAGAAATTACTGAGAATGAAGGACTGCTGTCAGCCACAGTGTCAATTTACTTCAGCAATACAGTATCTCAAAATACTTACTCTAACTGTAAGCTACAGCCAAAACCAGCAGCCATTTCTCTTTACCTCTGGATGCCAACCTCACACAATCATGGTAAGCTTACTGATCTCAGAAAACTAAACTACCAAACCACAACAGTATTTCTGTTGAAACAGTGAGTGTGATTGCCAAACTAAGTGTTCCTTTGACAAGTGAAGCCCACAGCTGATTTAAACTAAGCATATAATGAAACCGAATCCTCAGAAGAAAACGTATCATATGTAGGAAGAGCCTAAAGTAAATCTAAAGAAGATCCTAAATTTGTATTGATGTATTACGTGTAAATGACACAAGCATTACAGAAAATCATTAAGTTTCAGCTGGACATTTTATTTAGAAAAGAATATATTCATCCTTTAGTAACTTAACCACTATTTTGTTCACATACCTCTGCTTACAAATACCAGATTTGGAGATATGCTAAATATCTGTGGAATCACTACTTCATTTTTATAAAAAGTTTAAAAACAATTCACTGGCACTGAAACTCTAACAGTAATAAAGCCAGCATCACCTTTTTTCATTCTTACTCTAGAACAGTAAGGGAAACATCTACTCTTTTCTGAAACAGCCTCCCAAACACATCTGACTGGCTAAATATTAGCAGGAACCTTAGGAATTTGTTCATCATCTTAAAAAGTCACAGACTTCTCCACAAAGAAGGTACAAGCCATATCTGCTTCTAAGAAAAAATAAGATTCACCACTTAAGCAGCAGATAAGAAAGCCTTGTTATAGTGGTGTTACACCAAGATTGTTGCCTTTTAAATACCAACCCTTTCTTTCTGCAGTACTTACACATTTCAGACTCTACCACGCCTAAATCTATTCAACTTACAAAACAAGTACTGCAGCACAGCAATAGACTACTGGTTGAAGAAATCCTTTGTTATGAATTAATTGTATTGTTCTCAATAGTGTCTCAAAACCAACCCCACTCATTCAAGATAATGTGCATGAACTCACATCCCCATACTAACTTCACTGGGCTATGCATATTAGAATTTTTGGCAGTCTGAAACTGTTCCTGGGATTGATTGATTCTACACTAATATAACTATCACCCAGTCACCTCAGAGTCAGACTGGACCTCTTCTGCAGCTGGATGAGATTCATCAAGTGTTGTGGATTCATTGCTGTGTTCTGACATACCTGAAAACAAAATAGGTTTGGCTTGCATTAATTGATGTGAAAGGAGCTGGATGCTGTACCTTACAGAAAACTAAGTAGGCTTTCAGAAAATATCTCTTTTACAAGTTCTGATAAAGCAAAAAGAAACTTCCCTCTTTTGATGATGACCAAGTCTTTTGCTCTCCAAATTCTAACTTAGACCAGGAATACAGTCTAGCATAAGTTTCCAACGCCAAGGCAACCTTCCCTGCACAGACAGCTAAGCCTGCAACATTAAACCCAGGAAGTCAAGCAAGGTTTTCTTCAGCTGCTATTTACTGCAGCCTGCAACAACACACTGACTGTATCCTTTCATTGCAAAGATCACCATTTTCTTCAGAGGTGAGATTTATCCAAATGTTGCAAGTTTATATTGATGCTAAGCCGTCGGAACCTAGTAAGCTGTTCAATCTGTTATGCCCAACTAGGAAAAGAATCCCCTTCATTTTATTCTCAAAAAAAAAAATCTCACCTACAGAGGCAAGAAGTTAATAACACTGAGCACATGCACAAGAAATCACCTTAGTGTGCATAGCAATCATGAAAGGTAAGTTACATACCTAATATAGCTTAAACAAGAGAACTTTCAAAATTTGATTTCAAATAGCTGGTAACTACAGGCGGCACTGCAATTCACTCAGATGATTGAGAGGAGGAGACAACCAATCATTAAAATTAAACAGTCTGTCAGTATTGAGTATAATCACACATAACTTCTTAATTCTTGCACCATTTTACACATGTTCAGCCACATACCAGATTAAGAAAAATTATAGAGATCACTATTTATATTGTATTTCAATTTACTAAGCTATAAAACATTTTAATTAAAGCAAATAATTAAGGTAAGCAGCTTGCACAACAAGAGAAATAAAATGAGGACACCAAGGCTGAGAAACTGAATCATCTAGATCATATTACACTGAATAACCTATTACTTTACTTTGGAAAACAAACATGCAAAATCAGAGACTTTCTCCAGAAAAAAACAATTCATTCAGGAATATGACTGAATGAAGCTGAATTTTTCTCCAATCAACACAAAACTCCTTTTCAAGTAATTAAGAAGTATAACTTCCTTATATATCTATCTTCATTTTCTATAATTCCTGTGAATATGAAAGACAGTACAGCAGAAGTGCTGTTTTCCCACATAGCCCTGTCCAAACTCTGCTTGTGGTTGAAGACAACCCCCATGCTTAACAACTTATTTCTGAGTAGATAAAAAAATTTCATTAAGGACATGAAGAATAAGTGTGATTTCTTTGCTCTGTTGGTTAATTGAGAAGTTAAATTCATCTTGTAGTGCTTGATTAAGACAATCTGTACCTCAGTTTTACCACGTTAGTGATCCTGGAGTTATGTTTGTACCTCACGTACAAACTTACATACCATAGTAATGCTGTTTAAAACTATTAAATGCTATAAGCAGCAAAAAGATCTTCTTGATAGTCTTAAGAACTCTTAATAACCTAATCTGGATGCATGAACCATCTCACAAACCCACGTACAAGATACTGTGTAAAAACAAATAATTAATTTTTTAAAATCCAAATTAACTCACCACTTGTGTTACAACCTTCCCCCCCAATCTTTTGTAGAGCATTCTTTTCCTGCAAGCAGTATCAACACTTTCAGCACAGCTCTATAGGATCACACTGACCAAGTTTAAAACACAAGAAGGGGAAAACTGTAGATTAAAGGTGGCTTTTGTAAAAAGTTTAACTGCACATTCCAGTTTAACTACAGAATTCCTGACGACTGCTTCTATAGCAAAAAAAGCAGCTGTAAACATCAAGTGCTGGATGTAAGGATGAAAACTTTCTACATGTTTATGAAGATGCAGAATTTAGGACATTAATGGGAAATTGTGGCAAACATGACATCTACATACCTATATTACTTATATTTAAGATGCCATTACAGAAATGCATAGACTTCTGGATCTCAGTTGCTTTCTCCTGCAGGTGTCAGAGAAAGGGCCATTCCTCATAAGAGCTTTCTAATCTTCAGTACAGTATGAATTCTGCAATATTGATTATTTTCTCACTAAACCAGCCACAATTTTAGAACATTCTCAATGGCTGTTCAGTGTACCAGGACATTTGTTACTATCAGCTGGAATTACAACAACTCAAAGATGCTCTACTTGGAAAAAACCAGGTCTGATTCATATTCTGGCATGAATTTAAGCCAGAAACCCTGCTCTCATCACTCCTGCCCCTCCAGACTTTGATTTTGTTCCCCCAGTAGACCAGTTCTGCAAATCTACACAAATACTGCACCAGAGCAGCACAGAGGAAACAGAACAGACTGAGAATCCTCCCCTCATGGCAAGGCCACCTGAAGCACATATCGGATTACAGCCTCAGTCATTTTAAGTTCTGTCCACCATAAATAAAAACACAGAATTTTTAAGTCCTGGGGATTTATATATCATTTCTTTAACCGGCAAAGCAAAAACTTATGAACAACATCCTAAACTTCCTCAAGCACAAAGAGCAACATTTAACCAATAATTAGCAGTTATAAGAGCACTCTTCTGAACTTTTTATTTAAAAAAGGCAAATTCATATTTGTTTATTCATGCAAATATGAATTAACCATCATCAACAATAAATTAATTTTTAATAAGGGATTTATTCTTAACATAGTTACATTAATTCAGTAAGTGACTTACAGTCTCAGAAACAAGAACCATGGCATTCTCAACAACTACACCTGCTTTTCTCAGCAGGATGCACTGGCTCCTTCATTTAAGTTTTTCTCTTAAATTAATTGCCAATAACGTAAAAGCAAGGTATCTTCTGTCCAAATAAAGTTTATTACACACATTTATTGTTGTCTTATTACTCTACTGCACAGATAGGCAATACAAGTTTTTGCAACACTGCAGAAAATGCAAGTACTAGTGGAAAATAATGATATAATAGATATTTTCTTAATTTCAGTTTCTAACTAAGAACACTATCACTAATTCTTGTCAAGATCAGGATATATGGCTTTTTAAAAAGAATTTAAAGAACTGTATTAAACACTTTCTATTGCAATCACACTATAGTTTCCTCTTTATTCTCTTGAATTCTCTGGCTGCTCCACTTGCAAGATCTAATTATGCTTGAAAGTTACAAGACATGATAAAGACAAGGACTGGGGAACAGGGCTGCCGCTTTCACACTCCTTACGCTAGGTCAACCTGCCCCTATGCACTCTTAACGCTCTGCTCACCTCCAGAACAGCTAAGGCATGGGGTCCCATTGTGGTTTCAACCTCTCACAAAACTGAATGAAGCTGCTGATCAAGATATTGCCTCAGCTTCCAATTTTTTCCAATCTAATGTTCTTCTGTATTCTTATTCCTTACACTTTAACTGTGTATGTGTGTATATATATATACACACCCATAAACTTATATATGATTCAGAGAGATGATAAGTTTCGGAGTTGCACTGATCAAATGACATCCTTCTCCAGCCCTGCAAAAGAACCCTGCTGTTATCTTTTCTAGAGAATCAAGTTAGATAACAAAACCACTGACTGCAAGTGCTAACTCCTTGTTACCAGTTCCACCAAGCATAAAAACACACGTTACAAACTGAAACTACATCCACTTCAGGGGGATGCAAGATGAAAGGCTATGAGGGGATTTCAGTTATAAATGACAGATTAGAGAAGTACTATAAGCAACACCAGAACAATTGCTTCTAGTATGTAAACAATACCAGATGCAACACCTGCTTCTCACATCACAGTGTTTCCATGTTTTAATAATAGCAAGGCAGCTGCAAAAGACAAATTGGAACACTTAAAACAATAATTGTCAGGGCGTGGAGTAAGTCCCAGGGGCATGAAATTTATGCAGCATCTAGAGTTTTCTTCCTCCAACAACAGACAAGTCCCCTTGCTCTCCCGTGGAACCCTCATTTTACCAAGCTCAGGCTCTGCCCGCCCTCTCCGGGTGCCCGCCACGCCCCGGAGCGGGAAGCCCGCCATGAACCCCGCAGACAGACAAGGAGATGAGTAGACCCTATGCCTTGACCGCACTCCCGACCCCTTCGGCAGGGGCACACCTGGGGCAGCGGGCAGGACGAAGCGGGCGGCTGCAGCCCACAAGTGGGCCCCACCAGGGTCTGCAGGCTCCCCCCTACGCCGCCGACAAGCCCAGCCACCCGCTGCCCGCACCCACGGGCTTCCGGGGAGGCCGGGGAAGCAGAGGCCGCTCCCGCGGTGCGACACATAGGACGGGACAGAGCGGGAGGTGAGGTGCGGCCCTCCCCGCCCCGCCGCAGCGACCCCGCGCCAAGCTGGGCCGGGCCGGGCCCGACCCGAACCCAGGGCCCAACGGCCTGCCCCGGCCCTCACCTGCCGGCGGCGCTGCTACGGCCCCGGGGGTGTCGTGCTGAAGGGGGAGGGAGGACGGGACGGAGGGAGGGAGGGGGGGAAAAAGAAAACCGGGCAGGGCGGCGCCGGTGGCCCCTCTCCAGCTTTATTTTCTTCCTCCTCCGGTACCAGCAGGAGCCGGAAGTGCTTGGCCGGAAAGGCGGCTCACGGCGGCCTCGCCGGGGAGGTGCAGCGGGCAGCGGCCTCTCTAGGCTGCGGCGCCCGTTTCTATGGTCGCTGCCCCGCTAAGCTGTAGCCATAGCAACGGGAGCCGGGGCCGCCGCTTCTCACCCGCCAGCAGCTCAGCTGTCCTGCCCTGCCCTGCTCTGCTCTGCCCTGCCCTGCCCTGCCCTGCCTTCCTCCTCTCCTGCCGGCGCTAGTATTTTACTACTGCCCGGCGGAGGCCTCTGGGAGGGCGGCCTGTATCTGGAGGGGCTGAGGGGCTGCCCGTAGGCGGGCAGGCGGCGGTGAGGGGCTTCTCGCATCCCTCCGCTGGCGGTGCGTGGGGGAGGCGGCGGCTCCATTCGCGGTGTGGCTGTGTGTGGGTACACGGGTCACCGGGGTGGCGGCGGCCGCGTCCAGCCCTCAGCCTGTGTGCGGACAGGCTCTCTCCTCGCCAGGCCTGAGGCGCGCCCCAGGCCGCGGAGGCGGCTCCCCAGCCCAGGCGATCGCAGAATTAAGCTTTGCGGCGCTGGCGTGCGTGTGCCAGCTGGAATCGGGAGGTGCCGCGGCCTCTGCCAAGTGCCATGCTCGTGAGATCAGAGTGCGGGTCTTGAAAACTGGCCCCGCCGAAGGCACCCACAGCCAAAAGCCGCAGAGCGGGAGCGTGCCTGCCCGGGTGTGGGTGTGCGCGCCTGGAAGGCAGCTCTCGGTACCATGGCAGAGGCTCCGGGGAGTCCTCCGCCCAAACCCGCGGTGAGGCGGAAAAAAAGCCTATCTATTGAAGAAAAAATTGACATCATAAATGCTGTGGAAAGTGGCAAGAAAAAGGCAGACATTGCAGCCAAGTACGGCATAAAGAAGAATTCTGTGTCTTCAATTATGAAGAATAAAGAAAAAGTTTTGGAAGCCTTTGAATCTTTACAATTTGATCCTAAAAGAAAAAGACTAAGGACGGCTTTCTATACTGACTTGGAGGAGGCATTGATAAAGTGGTACAGAATTGCTCAGTGCTTGAATATGCCAGTGAATGGTCCTATGCTGCGCCTCAAGGCTAATGATTTTGCCAGGAAGCTTGGACATAGTGATTTTAAATGCAGTAATGGCTGGCTTGATCGTTTCAAGTCAAGGTACGGTTTAGTCTTCAGAGCTCATCCTGTAGAAGCAGCTGCTACTACTACAGTGGATGCGCCAACTCTTTGTTACCAAAATGTTCTTCCTTATTATTTAAATGATTTTCAGCTGAAAAATGTGTTTTATATACAGGAGACTGGATTGTTGTATCAGATGTTACCACATAACACATTTGCATTTAAAGGTGAAACTTGTTCTGTGGGTAAACTAAGCAAAGAGAGAATAACGGTAGTGCTGGGTACAAATATGGATGGCTCCGAGAAACTTCCTTTGCTTGTTATAGGAAAAAACAAAAGGCCACGCTTTTTCAAAGATGTGACGTCACTACTTGTGGATTATGAAGCAAATGATACGGCGTTGATGACTTCAGAAGTGTTTGAACAGTGGATGCGTAAACTTGATGACAGATTTCAAGCACAGCAGCGACGAGTGGTTTTTCTTGTTGATTCTCACCCAGCTCACACAGAAGTAAAGAACCTGAAGTCTGTCAAATTAGTGTTCTCTCCTCCAGACTCTTCGTGTATAGCTACAAAACAAGGGGTTATCAGAAGTCTGAAGGTTAAATACAGACACTGCCTTATCAAGAGGTTTGTTGACTGTGTAGAAGGTAATAAAGAGTTTATGCTGACCCTTCTTGATGCCATTGAGATGTTGTACCTGTGCTGGAGGGATGTAACACCAGAGACTATTGTAAAGAGTTCTAATGAAGCAGGATTCAAGTTAGAAACCAAGGCAAATGGTAACAACACAGAGGTTGAAAGTTATTTTGATTTGATTGCACATGCACAGGCAGCTGGAGTGGAGTTTCCAGAAAGTTTATCTTTGGAGGAATATGCAGCTCTAGATGATGGCTTGATAACTTATGAAATGCCTGCAAATAATGTGAGGATGTGCACCAAAGAAAATGTATCAGATAAAGCTGGGACATCTGTTGATCATGAAGATGAGGATGAAGCTGATCAATTTCAGGGAGCCGAACAGCCTTTACCATCAAAAAATGAGGCTTTGAGTGCTTTAGATACCCTTCGAATGTTTCTTAGAAGTCAAGACACAAATGATTCTCTCCACGATTCCCTAGCTGACCTGGAGAATTTTATTCAACATGTATCATGTAAATAAATATTTTAGCAAAGTGTGAAAGCATGCAATTGAAAAAAAGGCAATACATAAGTGAACAAAAATGGGCAGTTTAATACAAGTAATGTTCTCTTAGTGTGTCCCGCTCAGGTGCCTAGATGTACATAATGAAAAAAATATGAAATTATGAAAAAGGGCTCTGAACTGAAGTTTTCCACAGAATCAGGAGGAAAGAAAACAAAATTTGGAGTGGAGAGAGGAGATAAGTTGAACCTTTAAAATGATGACTGTGGGTAAGTACAGCGGAGGCAATAGCAATTCTTTGAGCAGTTTGGTGCACTCAGAATGAACTGGTGCCCACTTGGAATTCTTTCTTCAGGAAGAGTTTAGCAGTACTTCAAATTGATAATTTCACTGCTATCTTTGGTATTGTTGACAGTGGGACAATAAATATTGAGCAGCTTGGTGCTTTTGATACTTAAAAAAAACCTGTATAACACAGAAAATATATGCCTAAGATCTGAGAACATGTTCAGGAATTCTGGCCATAGTTTATTCTTGCAGCAGATGATGAACAGCAGAAAGTTAGCAGCTTTGGCTGTCTTTTTTTCTTAAGGCTGGTCATCTGTAGATAAACACGAATGGCATAGTCATTTATCCGAGAGTCAAAAGACAAACATACCTTTACTTGGTCTTCGAAGAGGTCAAAAAGGATGACCGTTCTCTTCCTTTCAGCCTTTTTGGTATTTGGATTTGATGTAGGTCCTTCTGTGTAACTCCATGTATTTCTACAGTAAATACAGAAAAAAAACCAGCTTATGCAGTATCTGCAACTCAAAACATTACTGAACTCTTGGTTTATTTACTGTACTTGAAGGCTTTGCCGTAGGATTCAGTGCAGCAACGTGGTTTATTATTATAAGTGCTGTTAAGAGGGGTGCTGTTTGCCTGAATGCAGTATGAAGAAATCAGTGCATTTACACATCCTCAAGTATGCGTTTCAAGCAATGAAATCATATCAGAGCCAAAAATCTCTAATTTATATGAATATATGAATTATATAGAATTATAGAAGTCTATATGATTATCTAATTATAGAATTATTATAGAATTCTGTATTATATAGAATATATGCTTGTGACTTTTTTCAAAACCTGTTTAGAATATTTTCGATAACTATCCATTTTAATTTTTTCAGAAGTTAGAGATAATAATTTTTCTAATTTAGGGGAAGAAGAAAATACTTTATGGAAGTTAGGAAACCTGTGTAATAAGGAATCTATTACAGTGCCTATTATTAAACCATGAGAAACAATCTCTTGCTTATTTGAATTCTCAGTTTTCAATAAGTAGTTTGGCTAAAACTTTGTTTACAGTTCTTTCTGGTGGAGGACAGTTTATCCATTTGTAAAAGCATTTCAGAAAATATATCAAATTGTTGGAAAACAGGATGGGGGTTGGTGAGAAAATGCCCGTGGCTAAACTCTGTGAATGTTTTACTAGAACCCCTACAAAAACCTCCACAAAATTCTGGTTTCTTTTTCTGAAATATCTGACGTGAATTCCGTCCAAAGGATATTCTGATTAAATAAGAAATTTCTGTTGAAATTCCAATAAATAGAAGTCCCACACAGAGATTTATAGATACTGTGAAAGAGGCACTTCTCTGCTTTCTTTCTTTTAACTATTATTTTAAAATACAGGTGCAAAGTGTTTTAAATTTGGAAGCTGTGTCAAATATATCAACACATTTTGCTTGCTTAAATAGTTCAGAATAAGCTTATGAAAAGTACTTTTTATTTTGGCGAAGCTTATTTGGGATTCATATAAATTCCACAGAGCCCTATGGATAATTGTCGTATAGTAATCTTTTGATTTAATATCTATGGTTTTCTTTGCAACAGCTTCTTCTGCTAAAGGCAACTTTAGAAAAAAGTTTCAATTATCCATATAGTAAACATGTATATTCTTTAAGATTTGACTCCATGTGGACCTCATCGGCTCAGGATCCAGATAAGGAGACTCTCTGATTCTCTTCTAAGAGAATTATGAGTGTGAAAGTGCTGGATCTGAGTGAGAAAGATTGGGTAAGTAAGGAGCAAAACTTGGTTAAACAAGGGCTCAACCTTGAAGAAGTGTAATCTTTGCAACATGAGGCTTAGAAAATAGGAAGAAGGTAGGAGATAGGAAATAACATTGTTAGGTGGTAACAAAGGTAGTAAATGACCGAGTGCTGTCATACTCCCTCATGAAAACAACAGAGGAGGGGTTCACTAATTTGGCTTGGACTTGGAAGTTGAATTGTAGAACTTGCTTTAAAAAACATACAACCCATAGAAATTCCATATCTTTAGAGAATAGATGACTTTTTCCTAGCCTCCTAGTTCATTCTGAAAAACCAAGTTAAATGCACTCACTGAAATAGTTTTTTTGGGTTTTTTTAGGTCAGACACTTTATATTCTAACACTATAGCTTTGAAAATTATTTAGGAGCCCAAATATTTCTTTTCACTTGGATTTTTGTCACGCTTACAGTTGTGGGAACCTATAGCAAATGTGAAATCCATTTTGAAGATGGTTGCTCTTTCAGGTGTTTGTTCACAGGGAAATGCAGACTCCTGAGGTTTGAAATGCGAGCAGTGAAAAAGGAAGTGGTACGCTATGTAAATGTTAGCGATTTTAGCCTGTGTACACAGTTTGAGCTAGAGATTTGTTTACGTTGTCTAGGTAAACCGCCAGGACACTGGCTTTTTATGTCCAGGGTTGTATCTTTTGAAGGAGAGGAGTAAGATTGCTGTAGACTGCACCATATTTAAAAAGAAGAACCTTTTCTACAAAAGGCAGCTTACTAAGGCTGTCATTTGCTTTGATACTTCAAATATTAGTTTGGACAACTATGTGCTTTTTCCTGTACACTTTTCTACTTTATGCTATAGTTAATATTTATGTGCTCTGGTGTGAAGTCAGTGAGGTCACTTTCAGTAACACAAAGAGACTTCTAGAAGTGTGAACTGAAAGTATGAAGTTTTGAAAACATATGTGACTTCCAAGCAAGGCCAAAATAGGAAAAAAATTAGAATGTTTGTCTGACATAATCAAAAGCATCCTCAGAGTCAGTCTTGAGACAAGTAATATGTAAAACTAAGTATGCTTTCCAAAATACATCTGCATTTGAAAATTTTAATAAATATTACACTGTTCCTGATTTTTTGAGTGTGTGACTGTTGTGTGCAGTTCTGGATACCTTTCAGATCTATAAAACTACATCTCCTTTTAAAACTGTTACTCAGAAGAAGGTTATTCACCTCTAATGGTTAAAGGAAATTACTTTAACAAGTTTTTACACCCTTAGGCAAAAACAGGAGAGGGGGGGCAGTCAGGGATTTATAGGAGAGCAATCCGTTTGTGCCTGTATACCCAAGATTTGTGACATTTTGATAGCTAAGTAATCGAGGGAGTAAATAAGTTGATGGTTTGTCATTAGGTAAATCTTGAGAATTATAGTTTCAACCACACAGAATCTTTAGTGATTTTAAATTTTAACTGCAATATTTTCATAAATGTAAATCAAATTATAACATTAAATTATTAGTAAAATACCTGTAAGGTTTTTTTTTTTTTTAGTGGTTGCGTGCATTGAAATGTAGAGTGAATACTGGCCTAATCAACACTTCTTAACTAAAATGTGTGGTGATTGGCCACCATGGCATGCAATGACAGTGTTTCACATTATTTTCTTCCCTTAATATCAATACAAGCTGGTGCTTCTTATTTGGAGGAGGGAGTTGTTAAAGGAAGTCTTTGCAAAGTTGTTACTGGAAGCTAAATGGTGCTGTCACGAAAGAAGAGGTTTTATATATAAGCAAGGAAGTCAGTATTTGTACCTAGATGTTTTAATATTCCTATTTTGGGCATTCCTTCCTTGCAAATCAGAACGAAACCCAGTCAGTTCATAACCAAACAAATCTAATTGAAATTTCGCAATGTGATGAGTGACAGCATACTTCAATCAATACATCCATTAACAATAGAAAAATCTTTGCAATAGATGAAAAGATAACACCTTTTATGTCTGCCAGCCTGTTTTTACACATAGCTTTTATATTGGCAGTGTTGCATAGACATGTGGTTCCCTTTTACTGATATAACTGTGCCATGCTATAACCATGTTGTTGTTTTGTGGGGTTAGTAATTCAAGTGTAGCTCATTGCCCTTCTTGCTAGTACAGTTACTCCATCTGAGATGTGTTTTCTCTTTTACATCTGTAGCTGTTCAGCTGCTTGCTCAGTAGCAAAGCTGAAGAGCTCTGATCTCTGGAGAAGTTCTTGCAAAACACTCGCTATTCAAGAAGGATTACTTTGACGTGTGGTAACTAGTTGCTGGATTTCTCGTCTGAAGTTACCCACTTCTCTTGAGCCATGTGCTGTGGGGCTGCCACTGTATGAGGCATACAAGGAGACACAGAAACCACTGCTTTTCTTCTAGCAGCATTGGTGCCTCATACTTCTAAGCTGTATAAATGAAGCAATATGATATTTTGCTATTCAAAATTATATTTCTTCCCTCTTCCACCTTTTTTCATCCATTGCCTTTTATCATTTATACTTATTGATATCCTGCTCATCCTAGCGTTAATGTTAGGAGCATTGGCACAACCTTTTGGCAAGCTGCTTTTCTCCTATCTCTCCCCGTTTCTAATATTATATTTTGCAGGTAGTATTTTTGTATCATCTCATGTATCAGCTAGTATCACCCTCTTGGTACACGTGCTTGTGATCTCAGGCCCTAATTTCTCCATTGCTGTGCTTAGTGGCCTTCCCAAATCCTTCCTTCACTGAGCTGAGAACATTTCGTATGTCCATACTTATTTTTGTCTTTTCTTTTTGTAGAGGAGGCGGAGCAGTGCTTTTTCCAGCAGTCACCTAGGATGTCTGAGTGAACTGGTAATAAAACATGTAATCTTTCTCTCTCCTTGCAGGTGTTGCTGTTTTTTCTTTCTGTCAGTGGTCCCTGATCTGTAGTTTTGAGATTCTCAATTTGACATTTAATATCTTCATCTAAACTATTCCCTTTTCTCTTTCATCTCTTAGCTTTATCTGCCTGTATAGCAGCCTTGCCACAGTCCCCTTTTGCATTTCCATTTCTAAATATCATACCCCTAACCTCAGCTCTTTGAATCTTTCTTCCCTCCTCTTTTACTGGCCCAATCTGTTGTTTAAACTACATTCCAAACTCCCTTTTCTTCCTTTCCATGCTTTGATGTCTATTTCTCTTCTCCAAAACCAATTATTTAACTCTTTCTGGAGACAACCAGTTTTTTACTTTCTATTTTGCTTGGTATGTCTTCATGATACCCTTAGGTAAAAAATTATGTAATAAAAAGTGTGGGTTTTTTTCCCTAGATTTTCCTCTTTACGTTTTGTTTTCTCCCATTCTTTATTGTTAGCACTTTCAAGTCTTCCCTTTGTTTGAGCCTTTCTTTTGCACTCCTGATCGCCAGTATGAATTTGATTTGGTTTTTAAGCTTGTAAAAAAATAAATCCACAAACCAAACCTGCACAGAGTTTGGGGCTATTTGTTCACATAGCTAACCATGTTACAATATTGCATAAAATAAATCAGATAGATTGAAAGCCAGCTCAGATATCAGCTAGTTTCTATCAAGGTTTTTTTCTTTGAATTTATGTTTTGTGTTGTTTATTTTCACTCTGATTTTTCCTATTCGTGTAGTTGTTTATGAAATTTCAGATATTTATGCCCTGTTTGGCTTTGTAGCCAGCCCATATGGCCTGAGATCGTGGAGAAAAGCAGGTGGATGATAAAAAAGGAGGAGGTAAAAGGCGAGGTCCTGATCCATTGAGATTCCTCAGCAGGAACTCCAGGAGAACTTGTAAGTCAGGTTAAGCAGAACTTTTTATTCAAAATCAATATTCAGAATCCTCTGAAAGTCCACATCCGTACACAAATTAGCCACAGAAATTGATATGAGAGATAACACCGTGGTTTTTCTGATTTTAGGATGGAAAGAAATGGCTACCCGTAATTCAGCTCCACTTCAAAATTAGCTGGCACAAGTTTGGTTTTTTCCCCAGAGCTAATGAGGCATGATCTATGTAAACTGTATGTCACTGCACTGCCCAGGGCTCATCTACGTTCAGTAAGCAAATAGAAATTTGCCTAAAGACAATACAAGGCTGAAACAGCATTGCTGTGAAAGAGCAGCATTTCTGCAAAGTCTAGAAGTTGCAGCAAGAGTCAGATGAGCTTGAAAATTGGTGTGGCGTGTCAGGAGTTACCAAGAGACACTTTGTAGTATGGACTTGGGATCTGCATTAGCGAGAGACTTATGTACAGTTCCCAACAACTACTGAACTGTTTTCGAAAAGCTGGCTTGACGGATAGCAATTTTACTGCTCTGAGAAGAAGTGGCAAAGAACATTGTATGTACACTCAACACATGACACAGACAAACATTACAATTCAAATTCTAGCAAGAGACAAACTCTCAATTCCCTGTGAGAGCTGAGGGTGACCAGACTCAGTGCATTATATGGTGAGTGTCTGCAGAGGAACAGGAGCATGCATGGCACATGCTGTAAACATGCAACCATGAGACAGAAAAGACAAATACAGACAGACAGAGCTCTCAGCTCTGCTCTTTAAATGACTATAAGGAACCGTCCTATGCCGCATCAGAAGCGCTTTCCCTACATGACCTACTACTGACCCAATTTTTTCAAAAAGCAAAAGAAATCCTCTTACGAACTGGAAGAGGTTTAAGATTTGACAATTTCTTGCCAGTTTGGCAATGTCATGCTTCATACCCTTGTAGCATTTAGAAGTTGGCAGCAGAAACCAGAACTACGAAAGGTAAAGCTGAAGGAAATGCATAATGAAGCTTGCAGGTTTTTATGTCCCAGTCTCACCTGGCCTTCACTCAGCCCATGTGGAGTTAGGCGTCCTAAATCATACAGCTCCTTCAAAGATTTATCAAAATCTAATTTAATGCTAGCAACTTGCCCACTAGGGCTAACAGGAGAGCATTCAGCAAACTTAATGCTTGGATGCATAAAAACTGTCTTGCAGTTTCACCTTAAATATTCATGGTCAAATAGCTTTAGGAAAATAAAAGAGCTCGATCATTCCCTAACAATATCTACACCATTATCTATACCCAGCCTTAATGCACATGTGCAACTCCAAACCTGTATTCCTCTTTAAATGGCTGCATTCTCAGCGTTGATCTGTTGAGGACTAATACCGGGATAGCTGATAGCACGCTGGACTATAAGATTATATGAAATTTACATTGATGTAAACTTCCTAAGGGATTATTTAGAATGGAGATTAAAGAGCTTTATGAAATTAAAACTTCCTTTGGATTTCTTCATCCTCTCACCTCATCTCACAGAGGGGAGAACCCAGTGGCTTGCACTGGTGCAGTCTCACATGATCATTTTGAACAGCCTTCTTTGTGGGCAGCTCTGCTAGTGTTCGCCAGCATATTATTAGTCTGCAGGAATTAGGAGGAAATTTTGCAATGTATGGAAGACAGCCCTTACGCTCCAGCCAGCAGGAGGTGCAACTGCCACTCTGCTTCCCCAGTGAGATGAGCCAGCCTTTTGCTAGGGCGCTGACTCCCCAGGCAAGGCACATATTTGTGAGACTACATCTTCCAAAAGCAGAAATGCAGGTACTGGTTTGCTTTTCATCATTTGTCCTGCACTCTCCTTCCCGTCTGCCATTCCAGCTCCTCAGAGATTAAAAATTCTCTGTCAGCCACCTGCCCAATCCAATCAGTCCCTCGGTTCAGAAACCTGGGCTAGTTCTGTACCATTCACCCTTCTGATTTACAAGCTTTAAATATAGCTCCTCTGTTTGGCAGGCTTCTTTTGACTTTTTTTGAGTACCAGCTATCTGCGTTCTTTAAAAGCATTTCCAGCTCTAATGGGAAAAGAATGAGTTGTGGACCTCAAATGAACTCCACGTTTCTCTTTCTATGTGGAGATACAATTATAAAAATTTATACCATGAGGAGATCTGCCCTTACTGACTTTCAGGGGGGTTGTAGACTAAGGCTATGTGTGGATTGACCTTTGCAGGCAAAGTAGAAGATGTAAAACTTCACAATTAAGTACTCAGAATCAAAATGAATTAATAGAGGAATTATACATTCGCTTCCAGGAAGACTCTATTTCCTATAGGATCATATCTACAATTCTTTCCATCATGGGTTTCATTATCAGCCATTAGCATTGACCTCTTTGATGCATCTGCCTGTAACCGGAGGAATGACAGTTCTCGCAGAATTTTAATATTGCTTACCTGGCATACAGGGTACACCTGAGTATAAAAATGGCACCTTCTGACAATAAATCAATCTTCAGAGAGCAGCATATAGGCAATGTAGCTGTCTGTCAGACCCAGGAACTTCTCACTTCACACCCCACTTAGAGCACCTACACTTTGGCACAGAGGTGTGACTGTGGCGTGGATAGGTACATAGAGAAGGAGCCATAGGAGTCAAGGTGTGTCAGTTTGTATACTGCTATTAGGATATGTAATGGGGCTGCTAGCCCACACTGAAGTATATTTCACTGTCACAGCTCTCTACAGCAACCTAAAAAATATCTAATGAAGGTATGCCAGCTTGCACTGCTGTCACAGATACTGGTCAAGACATGGATGCACCTGAAAATGAGCTACAGCACATCTAACCCACCTGTTTGGAAAGGATTTCTCCCCACATCAGACTCAAGCAGGAGGAAGAGGACATAAACAGCTGCTTGTAATTTGGCAAACTCAACAGTTCTACAATTTATACAAATTCATGAGGTCTCACTAAGTGACAGCTATATTGCAACTTGATAGGAAGCCATTCTGTATATTCAGATGAAACGAAGTGAATAAACACATAAACTTTAACCATGTAATAAATCGGCATAGTTTCTCATGGGGAATGATGAATGGCATATCTCAGAGAGAAAGAAACAAAAATAAAGTAGTAGAAAAGACACAAGGCAAAATTTCTGATTTTTTCCCAGGTAGTCTTGCAGCACTACAGTCAACTATACTGTACTGCGAGTTAGATTTAAACACAGATTGCTGAGAAGTGGAGCTTTCTGCCTTAACTCCTCTCAGCATATCTCTTCCTGGGTTGTGACCAATGGCATTTTGGATAAGTAAAATATGACCAAAAAAAAAAAACCTCATCTGCGTGAAGACCTGTTCAATGATTAAATACACCATGTGTTGGAACAGGGCACTGTTTTCAGAGAAATAAGAATTGTAGGCAAGATACTACTCACATTGCCTACTGAAAATGAGGGTTTCAGCATGGCATCTAGATGACTTCAGATACTAGGCAGAAGTTTACAAATTCCTGAAATAGCGTCCCCGGCATTGCGAAGACTGTAGAAAATCCACAGAGTTATCTATCTGTGTGCTTACCGTGATCACACTAACAAAGGGACATATCACATACTAGCATCTGTGGTGGTCAAACCTGTATTAACAATACAGAGCCATAGAAGATATTTTATTAAAATGCTATAGAAAATATTTAATTGCTTTTTTTTTCCTTTAAAATCATGTTGCAAAAATATACTTAGGTCCATTTTAAAATCACCACCAATGCTTCATTGCTTCATTCCTAGTTTCCACTGGCGTAGAAGAGTGGGCAAAGAGCCTTCAGGAGCATCAACACTTGTCTGTATAGGGGCCTGAAGTTAAAAAGACACATGCTCGAAATGCAGGCTGAAAGCCATCCAACAGCCTTAATTTAGCCTCTTGCTTGTATACACATTATAAATACAATCTCTCTACAGACTGTCACACTTTTTTCCTTTAATATCTGTCTGGGTTTCAGCTGGATGCCATCCCCTTGATTCTACTGGAACTATTTACGTGCTTAAATATGTGCACAACTTCACAGAGCTGGACTAAGACAGGACTGGAGGCTGCCTCCAAGATTTTAAAGGGTGGTTAAAAACACTAGACTAGAACTGATCGCTTGGGTTAGATCCTTTAAAGATATTTAAATGACCAACAAGGAAAATACACTTTTTCAAAGTATCTAGGAACCAAACTTGCCCCGGATCAGATATCCATACTCTTGAAAGTAGTTAGTGCTTATTTACATCCTTAGATATCTGAGTAGCTTTAAAAAATCTCATCTTTAATGTTTCTCTAGAGTCTGGACTGTATATTAACTGTGAAGTTCAGTAATTACAGTGAAAATATGCAAAGGAAAAAGAAGAGAACATTTTAATTCAAGAATAAAAAGACTTAGATGGGAGGATCAAATGAGAGCTGCCACAACCTAAAAAAGTATCAAGCAACATTTAAGCAGCATTATTTTAGGACATCAAAGTTTATCTTGAGATACTTAAGGTGTGGCTGGAAAAATCTCACATTACAGTTTGGATGTGCTGGTGTGGTTTTTTATGGTTGCGTATATTACCAAAGGAATGTGCTTTTCAGATCTTAGTCTCTTCTTACGAATTGTTCACAACTGACAAAATAGCTTCAAACAGTCAGCTGAAACACCCTAGAAATAAGACGGAGTAAAAAAAATCTACTTTACTTTCCCTCAAGTACCTTGTTTCTCTACTCTTCATTTTATTAAATTCACCAATGGTTACGCCCAAGACAGATTTGTTTGTTTTTCAATCCTTTACTCCATCAATCTCACTTTCTATTATCTCTTTAAGAGAAATGTTTCAATTCCTATAGAGCACTATGGGGTTTTTTTCAAGCCAGATCTCAAGCTAATGTTGACTTGAAAGTGACAGCTAATGAGTAGGCACCTCTGTGTAAGACGGGCAGAACGGACATTTCATGTAAAGATAATTCACCAGCCGATGGCTTTCCTCCCCATTTAAGTAGCTGACTGTGCATCTATTAACCGAGCTGGCACAGGAAAGCCTGTGGCCAGACGAGGCTCTGACCCTTGCGCTGGACGCCCAGGCAGTGCTTCTTCGCTTGCTCCCAGGAGCAGTCACAGAGAATTTCCATTCTCTGAAGTGTTTTTCCAAATGGCGCAGATACTTTTTTTAGCATTACAGTTTTATTGTCCATTCTGTATCTGTCTGTACTATGAGGTCTGCCCCCCTCCTGTGGCCGCACAGTCATGTCCATCCAAAAAGGCTTTATTCCTGATACTGGAGACCACAGTCGGCTCCTTTTCTGAACAGGCAATTGAGCACACTTATGTCCCGCTGTGAGACGTCTCAAGCAATTGGACACTCCTAGTTTATTACATGCCTCTACTTTTGGGGTCCACTTCTGGTCTCCCAAACCTCTGACAGGGAGTGGAAGGGGACCCTCTCCTGCCAACAGAATTGCAGTGCCCTGATGAGCCACTTGTTCCTTAAATTGGTTTATCTTGGACTGTTTGTACCAAATGTGCACTTACAATACAAGTGTGGGGAACATTCTAACCCTGCAGAAAATTTATATTTAAATAATTTCAGTCTCGAATTCCAGCTTAGACCCTAAGTATTGTAGTACAACATTTACATAACTATTTTCAAAGAATGAGACAAACCTTTAGCTAATAATTCCCTGCGCTGCTCCACAAAGAAGTGAAAACCTAGTTCATTCATATGTAAAAGATCAGGAAAGTGATCCAAGCCCTTTTAAAAACTGATGCATTTTATTTCAGTTTCATTCCATCACTGGTATTGAAAGATCCAAATAGAAAAGATTAATAAATTGTAAATTTCTGTCCCAGTAGCAATATTGTTAGAATTAATAAAAGTTCATGCAAACTCGATTCTCAGAACTGCATTGTGCAGACCTTGGCTGCTTGTCTGAGACGCTCATGGCTTCATGTCTCATGAGGGTGCTCTGCACAGTTTTGAAATAAAGTGGGACACAGCTTCCTGGCCTGACCACCTAGGTTTTCCAGGTTAAACCAGGCAGTTTTAGGGGCAGAAAAGGGCACGGCTGCTACTGGAGCTCGGGAGCCCTCAGAAGTTGCAAAGTTAGGACAGAGGTTTATTATTTAGCTGCCAAAGGGAATGAGAAGCTGGTAGCACTAAGTTAAGTACAGGCTTTCCTGAACAGCAAACCCTGAAGCTGTTGTTTGGGGTGTTCATCCCACCTTTATTAGCTTGCGTTGAGACAAGGATAGACCTCATGGAGTCTCACCTAGATTTCAATAGTAAGAGTCTTGGAAGACTGCAGGTGAAGGATTTCATGGGCAAACCCAGCACTAGGCTAGATGGAGGCATTACTTGGGACTACCCACATCACATAACAACGCTGTGTTTCTCTAGTGGTCGAATAAAAAGGTGACTTTGCTGACCAGACCATCGTCCTTTCAGAAGGGCAGTCTTCAGCTGTGGGTTTTCCCCAAAGTAAAGCTGAGACCCCAGGAGGAAGCGCATTTCAAAACACAGTCAGTACTACAACAGACACAGGCATCATCTATTTTAGGATTTTACAAAAGTTACAAATAACCTAGGAAGCCTTGGTGTGTGCAAAATTTATAATCCATGTACCACTTTCCAAAAAAGGAGTAGAAACGAGGTGTCCAGCTCCACTTCAGTGTAAGTCTGCCAGTGCCCTAGCTGCACCCTGTGGCCTTTTTCATTTCAGAGGAGTTTTTCAATGTTAGAAGTCCCTCTTTGAATCCATTTTCCAGTTTGTTAAAGTAAACTCAGAAACATCCGGCTATTTTCAAGTATAGTTTTGTATTTTCTTTCTCTTCCTATTGAAGTCTCCAAAATATTATAGCCATGATTTAACAGCCTGTGTTGAGCTTAAGGAAGAAAATAAAGAAAAAGACAATAAAAGAAAGCAGAAATTTACAAGCCCAGTTAAGCAAGGAGATACTTAAAACTGGCAGGTACTTGGTTTTATGCTTTTATTGTCACTCTCATTTTAGTTATATTATTTTCCAGTACCCAGTCAGGGACAGTATCTCCTTGTTCTAATCATCGTTCTAATTTATACTGGTGGCATTGGTTTCAGAAAGATAGAGATCTTTTTCCTGAGCACCTCTGTGGCTGAAATAAAATGTAACTTGTCTTTTCATATAATCCAGAATTCAGAGAGTTTACTGGAGAGCGAGCTTTATCTGCTGCAACTCACGCAGGCAAAGCTTGCTTTGAAACAAGTGCAATTATGGATGCAGTTCCGGATCACTGTGAGATTTCTACACAGGGATGCTGTGGATTTTAGCCTTGGTTCTGCAATTCTTACTTATCTGGCAGCCCACAGAAGCACCATGGCAGCCAGCACTCAGGCTGGCTTGAGTAGGTCCCTGTGGGCTTCGCACACACTCCTTTGCTTTGGAGATTTTTTTTTATTTAATGTTGTAGTGAATTGCAATACTGTGCAATTTCCCATTCTTTCACAGTGACTTGTGGGAAAATTTTATCTGTCCTTTCCCAACATACGTCAGAAGCAGCAATAAGTCATTAAGGGACTAGCAGAACTCGACTGGCGCTAGCCCCTGCCTGCACTTCAGAGCAGGCAGATTAGCTGCTGACGTCTGCGGCAGACAAGCTGAACTAGCAGGAGTTTATAATATAAGCCCTATAACTAACCAGCAACTTGCTCCATCAGCCTCAAAAGTTTAGCTGTTGTTGTTATTGTACTTTTCATCGGAAAAAGGAACAAGAAAAGCGTAGAGCTGCAGCGTTACAAAACATTTCTGTTTTTCTGAACATGTTGCACTGACGACATCCTGTAATCTCCGTGATGCAAAACCTTCTCTGATTAGGGAAGAACATTAGCAAACAGCCTAGCTAGGTGGTCAGAAATGCACTTTATAACATAAAAATTGATGAAGTGGTACCGAAAGCATGCACGGATGTTTCCAGCTGGGTAACATACGCTGAAAACACCCAGGAAACTTGGTTGTCTCACCTGTGAAAAGACACTTCTTTTTGCTAAGGTGCATTGTGGATGCCAGTAAATATTCTAAGGCCTATGAAATTGTCAGATACAATCTGACCCTCTGACAAAGATCATCTGCGACTGAAGCCACCTGGGTTTCCAAATGCATGAGCTTGTTTTGCAGCAAGGTTGTGACTGTAGCTTTTTGTTTGCGTATTCCTACTGTGGAGAGAGAAGCAGGCAGCTGAAGACAGTGACAGAGGCTAACCTTGCTTCCCAGGCAGGCAAAAGGGAGCCTGCTGGGAGTGCTTCAGGAGAGCACGATCGCAGCGCTGGAGGGGATGGGCCAAGGTAACTGCCCTCCCGTGACAGTCCCATTTGTCAGCATCCAAAATACTCCATTCCTCTTTCTCCACATTTTTTTTTTATATTTAAATAGACAAATGCATGCTAAGATGCCTTTGTATCACTCTGAAGTCTTAATTAAAATGTAATGTGGCACAAAGTCACATTTCCTGAACTTTAATCTGCCTCAGAAATCATTAATTGGGTACACACCAGAGGCTGGCTATCTTGCTTTCAAGGGGCAGCAATGAGTTGCTAGCTGAACATTTGTCAAAAATAGTTGACAGGAAGCCAACTGGGAAGTGCTACAACCTATGTAGAGAGACTGGAAGGGAAAAGAGGAAAGTGTAGAGTCTTGTACATGAGAAATATGAGATAAAAATGCAGCAAAGATAGAAAACAAAACCAAGTCCTTTCCTCTTTTCCCTTCCAGTCTTCCTGTTCAGGTTTATGTCTTAGTAAGGGATGAGTGAGCTGGGCTGTCTACAGAATGGGTCAAAATGGCCAAATATGCAGGGCAGGATAAACCAGGAGAGCATGTTTGCAGCCCATGTGGTATTAGAAAGGCTTAGAGTGTCAACCTCGGGAAGGAGATGGGAAGGTAATGGAAAAGAGGATAGTGCATCCTTCATACATTAAAGCAATAAAAATACTGTTAAAATGTATGAGTTTGCCTACTGTTGACTAAAGTTAAAGAAAAGCTGAGTCTGGACAGTAGTAACAGCCTTAGGACCTGAGTGAAAACACAGTCATGAAAAAAAAAACCCCTCATGAAAACACAGTCTTTGCCTGTACTGCCCTGATGGCTGATTATCAGTTTTCCTATCACGGGACTAGACAAAGCTATGGTGTCCCTGGGCACATAGGACATGCCCGAGTAGTCTGAATTTCTGACTTTTATAACTGAAAGATGAGGGAAGAAGGGAGGCAGGAGCTACCTGCCTCCTCACCACCTCCATCAACCATGGCACCGTGGACACCCACAGCAGGCACTGCATCCTGGTGGAGCTCGAGACCTTCCGTCCTCTGTCACCTACAGCCATCAACAAACCCATGTCTAAAAGCTTTCCAGCTAAGCCACCCGCTCCTAACAAAAAATTACGTTGTTTTCTGCTTTTTCTTCTTCCCTGACACAAACTAGTCCAAAATACTGAGTTACAGACTGCCAGACGAATCAGCCATTTTCCCCATTTGCTGGAGACAGCCCTCCTTGGTGGTTGCCTTTTGGGGTAGTAAATGCATGCAGTGTCCTACTGCACTGGGCGGGGGGGAATTACAGCTTGAAACCCAAGATCGGGGAGAGGCACCAGTGAAATCTGCTTGCTCAACCACCCTGAAAAGGAGCCCAAAACCTTCCTGCTAACACACATAAATGAAATTTTGTGTCTGATTTGTATTTGTATGATGTTTGTCCCCACGAACACTGCGTGTAGGTGAAGAGATGGTAGTAAAGTTAGGAGTCAAAATAAGCGCTCACCTACAGCATAAAGGTGCTTCAGCCGAGTTACTTCTTGAAGAGCAACTTCTTTTTTTTTTTTTTTCTTCTTTCTTTTGCAATCATTGCTTGCTTGACAGGCCCAGACGGAATTACATCACTTCCTAAAACCCATCAAAGAGAGTCCATCTCCTGAAGAAATGCAGCTCAGATGCTCCCCGGCAGGAAACAGGAAATGTAAATGTTTGGGTGAAGCTGGGAGCCCGCTGAAGCGCCCCTCGGGTGGGAGCGCCGCCAGGGTAACATGCAAAAGCAAAACCTCATCACACTGCTTTCTGCCCTGTTGCTGGCCGGAGGATCTGTTGGGACCGGTGAGTAAGAAAGCGCCATTCGCCTTCTGAGGTGGGACTGTGTTTCGTGCCTGCAGCAATGGGAACGAGTTGGAGGGCAACACCCTCCAGACTGAGTGCTGGGAGATCTGTGGGGACTTGCTCTCTGCTTCTTTTAGCTGTGTTTACCCTCTCTGTTTCCAGCTGCCTGACTTTTTCAAAGCTTTGACTTTATTTCCTTAGACCTAACCCCGAACAGCAGCAACTGAATCCTACAATTGCTACATTTCCTAAACTGCAGGTGTGTGGGGAAACGGAGTTTCCATGCTGGCCTGCCAGGCTTTTTGGTTCTAATTTTAATTATGTGTTGTACTTTTTTAACCCCACACCCATACTATCAGCATTTAATAGTAAAGTTAAAGATGGAGCAGCACTTCCATTCAAAAGCCAACTGTCAGTTTCCATAGTCCCCGAGCACCGAAATCGGTTTAACAAAAGAACAATGGGTTCTGGAGACAAATATTTTGAATATTTTGAGTTCTGCAGAACAAAGTAGTCGGCACCGTGGATTTAGGTCCTGACCTTCTGAAGGGAAGAACTGCAAGTGGAAAAACTGCTTGTGACAAAATGCTGAAGCGTTGGGAGAGTCATTGCAGGGGCTCTCACCACCAGTCCGTGGGGGGTACTTTGTTCCACTGGCAATTTGGCAGCCAGGAACCGTGCAAGACAGGCAGCTCTTTTAGTAGTGAAACCTTATCAGGTGGTGCCTATATGCCTTACAGTGTCAAACAAATGACTGCCAAAGTGCCTCAGTATGGAACTAGAAGTGTTTGCTGCCTTTGTGATGCTGTAGCAAGTGGGAGCTCTCCAGAAAGCAGGGAGAGAGGATGGTCCCTCTCAGCAGTCACTGGACTTCTTTTATTAAGGTTTTAAAATGCATTGCTGAAATAGGTGGTTTGGTATGGGTATTTTTTTACCTGAAAACCAATACTATAAGCAGGGTGCAAAACTGGGCTGCTGGTTCCCCACGTGCTGCGGAGCTGCTTGCAGTTAGGAGTTTTGCTTAGCTGTAAGAGTGAGCTGAGCGAGGTATAAAATGGTTTGGTCTTGTCTGCATTACTGCAGCCCTGCTGCGTTACAGACACATTAGCAAAATATCCTGCAAGCCTTGAATGTATCTCAGTATCAAAGTGGTCAGAGGAAAAAGTCCCGCCACGGACAGAACAAAACGGAGGTCCCAGGGGAATGGAAGAGCGCGATGCAAGCAATGCAGAGTGATCAGCGTCCAGCTTCCTGGGCTCATTTACAGAGTACTGATCGCTAGTATCTCATCACCATCTCCACAGGGTGAAGGGATGTCTTAGTCCCCGACCCCACCACAGCCTGCGGCTGGGTACTCCCTGCCCTTTGTTGTGATGGGCATTAAAGGCTGCACAAAGCACCCAGCAGATGCCACATACCAGGTGTCCCAACCCACTTCCCACTGCTTTTAGAAGCTTCTTACTCATAGGTCCACCTTTGAATTCTGGTTGGTTTTGGAATGGTTCCTCCATGGGAGCGAGTCAGTCCTGCCAGAGCTCTCCCCAACTGCTGTCTGCCCGGCATCGGTCCCCAGCTGCTGGGGAAGGGGAGGAGAGCACCCACCCAGAGACGAGCAGGGACCCTTGCTCCCCATACAAACGTGGCTTTTTCTTGTGCAACCAGACTCAGACTGTACCTGGGGCTTACTCGGACTGCAAGGGTGCGAAGGGGGAAGTTGTAAACTTGGGCCTCGAGGGGGAAGTTGGAGGGGGAAGAGTTTATATAGGGGCCTGTGTATCTCACAGGCACTGGTGGGTCAGGAGCCTCTGCGCTGAGGGCAGCCTCCCAGGGGGATCTTTTGCTCTCACCCCTCCTTGGTCGCAGATCAACAGGGCAGGACCTTTAAAGGAGCTTTTTTCCTTTTTCCTGTAGTCCCAGACACAGTCCCCACCTTTAAAGTGGTCTGCTGGAAAAGGGGGGCAGAAGCTCTTGGGGATCTCCCAGGTCTCACCTCTACTGTCTAGAAACCATTTACAAAATAGGCACTAAGAGTATGATTAAATCTTGTAGAACACACAGATTGAAGCTTTTACAAGTCCTGTTCCCATACCATGCCGGAGCCTTGTAAAACCCTAGCCTTGCCATTTGGATTATGATTAACAGACAGTTTTCTCCCAGCTACACAACAATTACTCTAAGCTGGTAGCTCTAAGAGTGCGCCTAAGGTCTCAGCTCTGGGTGCTGGCCCTCTCCCAGCTCCACACTGAAGGGACATTGGGATTTGTACTAATCCCCCTCCCCTTGCCCATCGTCTTGCTTTATGCAGGCAGAAAGCCCTGCCGGTGACCTGCTGAGAGCCGGCAGGAGCCCTCCCTCTGTGGGTGATGGTGCTCACTGCTCAGCCTCACAGCAGCCCCAAAGACCTACCAAGGTGTGTGCTGACTCTGGGAACAAGTATTAAGGCCCTTATCTATAGCTTAGAGGAAGAGGCTCTGACTCTACAGGCATTTCCCAGGGTACACTACCTCTCTGTGTTTGGTGAAACATGCAGGAAATTGCAGCTGAGTGGTCTGATGGAAGGAGCAAGGAAATGAGGGACAGGAGCAGAAACACGTGTAAGATCATTAAGTGGAAGATCTGGGACAGTTGAACTAGTGCATTATTTTGGCTGTGTCTCTGCAGTATTGTTTTGAGCTGTCATTCAAAGAAACATTGCTGTCAATGATCCAGATATTCAGCAGCTTGTACCATGAGCACAGGCAGCAACCCTCTCTTTGGCAGAGAAGTACCTTTTAGAAAAAGTCCCCTACAAAGCCAATGGCTGTAAGGGAGTGACATTTTTGACCTGTTCCCCACCTAGAGTAATGAACTCAAGAATGGGTTTGAACCCATCAGAGTCACCTGTTACAATTTTCTAACAAAGCAACAATATAAGAAATGAGGATTTGCTATATCTTCTCTTTCCAAAGTGCAGCTCCCTAAAAAGCAGAGGAAAAACCCTTTCTGCTGAACACATCGATTCCTTGGACATATTTACTCCTATTGCTCCCTTTTAATCTATACATACGAACTTCCACTGTGTTTTATTCAAGTGCTTCAGGGATATTTCAGAAAATCTTTCCCTCACATCAGAAAGATTTTATACTCTATTACAGTCAGTGACCCCAGTCTATTTTTGCTCAAGAGACTTTTTGTCAGCTGGAGAACCTCCAGAGCTTTTGAATCTTTAATTTCAGGGTCCTCCTGAGAGCAAGGAGCACCGTGAGACTTGCATCACAGTGAGGTCACATGGCTATCATTGATGCAGAGCTAGAGGGCCAAGAGATTAAGTAGATACAACTAAATGAATAAATTATTCTGCAAAACCTTTAATACTGGGAGTGAGAAGAGAGACTGCATGTTCACAGTCTGACTCTGGGATGTGTGACTGAGTTTGAGACACCGGCAGTTAATGCAGCACTTCAGCTGGATGGAAGTACAGTGAGGAGAAGGCAGTCCCCATCATCCATAAATGAACTTAAACAGTTGTTTCCTCTTTCAGGTGATACCTAGATAACACTTTCTAAGAACCCCATTTTAATAGGATTTTGTCTACAGATTAACCACCCTGAAACATTTGTGCTCCCTCATCAGAAGAGTGTATGCACCCGACAGCTAGCCTGCAGGCTTTTAAGGATTCATCTTCTAGTCAGACTGACAGGCGGGACCTGCCGCAACAGGCAGCTGGACAAGCCCTGGCCGTGGCAAGGAACAGCCCTTCTTACAGCAACATGAAATGCAGAGAGAGGAACAGAACTGGGATGAGTCAAGCAATAGGAGAGAGGATCATAGGGACCACGTGGAGTGGTGTGACTGTGCCACCAGAAGGAATGTGCGTATGCAGCAGAGTGATATAGGATGTGGAAACTTTACACCAGCATACACAGCTTTATAGCCTTTCCTTATTTTGTCGCTGTCTCATGAGCCTTCGTTTCACTGCATTTTTATAGCTTATAGGAAAGTTTGGAGAAGCAAAAAAATTTCTTTCAAACTAATAAGACTGACTACGCCATTGACTTGACTCTTATTTTTTCCTCTATCTCATCCTTTCTTTCTTCTATAAGTAGGTACTATAGTGTAACTTGAAAAATTCCCTTCAGAGAGCCCAGTCCTTGAGTTTGATGAGAAGGCAGCAGGGAGACTGATGATTTTACAGAAGAACTGAATGTGCTGACTGCCGGCTACTTTCCTTTGCCTCACACCCAACCGACATCAGAAACCTGTTTGCCTGCTTGCTTCATCATGAAGCTCCTATCACCACCTCTGAGTGCTACAGCACAAACCTCAGAGGAAGAAATGCTGCAACAACAGAAATGTTGTTTGTTTGTTTGTTTGAGATGCAGTTGTTTGGACTCCAATCTCTAAAGCTGCTCAGTATATTCAACTCCCTCTGTGTCCCTTGAAAGGCAGGTTTGGGAGCTCCTGCAAAACTCACACCAAGTAGTCCGTTGGTAATCCAAGCATATTTTTAAAGTAGCAAATACCGAATAATACCTTATACCATGGTATCTGCATACAGGGACATAGCTTTTTTGTGATTTGTTAGAACTGTAATGGAACATTTCTTGAACCTCTGCTAGTGCTTGCTCAGGCATTTTTGTCTCATGAGGACTAGATCCTCTAATACCTTAGTGGTGGAAACCTGAGGACTTCTTAGATTCCAGTTCCAGCTGTGCTCAGCTCCCCATCGGGTTAGGACACAGCTGCATGCCAGCCCCTCTCCCTTTTGCTCTTGAAAGCACAGGGAGTGGCAATATGGGCTGGGCTGCAGCTGTGGTGTTCTCCCATCCACTTCCCTTGACATGGGGAGAAGTCGCCGACACTGCCAACACTCATCCCCCAGGTGGTCCAGACAAAGCTGAAGCCGATACGGTTGTTGTGTGAGAACATGCTCCTTGGCCAAGATGTGCAGAGAGCTGAGTACAGATGTCAGACCGTAGCCAACAGCATGAGGCTGAGGCTCAGCAAGAGGAAGAGCATGAGTTTTGCAAAGCCAAAAAAGTATCTACATGGTCAGATGTGACTTGCTCCTTGTTCCACTCCATTGGCTTTGGTTTTCCATCCTGAATGTATGTTATGTCATGTTGTGTTATGATCAGACTGCCTTTTGGAGGGAGCGCGTAGATCTCTGCAAGACGAAACCCAAACACACCTGACAAAACAGTTCATTGTATGAATGACCACCGCAAATCTGGCCCCCTCCAGGCATGGAGAAAATGTTTGAACAGCATCTCACAAAATCTCCAACTTTTCGATGCTCTCCTGCCCGGCTCCAAACTTCGCCATGGACACCTTTTACTCACCCTACAGAACAGCCACTGAGGCCGGATGCAACACAGACCACTTGCTGTTTTGTGCACTTTAAACTGAAACAAATACCTTGGCAGCAACCACGTGGGTCTCACGTGGCCCGTACAGCTGGCTGCAGCGAGCGCTGCACCTGTACCAGGAGGTCTGAGGCCACAGATCCCCACCCGGCTGGAGGAACAAACCCTCCCTTGGTGCAAGCCAGCAGGCCCAGCCAAGGGCAGGCTGCCGTGTCCTAACGCATAAAAAATGTGAGGTCTGGGTGGCCCAAGAGTGGGAGCAGCCCCTGTGTGACAGATAGGGCACCCCTTGGAGCCGAGCTCTGCTCCTCAGAGGTGAAGGGCAGAAGAGCTGGAGGGAGATGTGCCAAGGCAGCAGGTGAAATACAGGAAATGTAAGAGCGATATCCTTGCAAGAACATTGTGCAATTGGCTGCCCTTCTGCTGAAAGACATATTTAATTCGCTTGGAGAAAAGATCTCTGTAAGAGGAATTGGTGTTCACAGAAGAGATGCTGGTTTGTCCCTGGAATTACGCAAAGTGAACAAAAATGCGTGGCAGCAGGGTCACTCCCTGTGATTTGCCATTTCCTTTGCCTAGAGACTAGAAAAGGTAATTCCATTTCACACAGAGACAAGTTATTTGAAGTCTGCCTCATAGCTCAAAACCAGGCAAATAAAAAGTACCGGAGACACTGGAAAAGTCTCTCTTGGAAATCAAGCACGGCATATGCTGCAGCTGAAAGTCTAGCACTGCAGTTAATGAGGTGTGACTCTTTGCTTTCGCTTTAAAGTCACACCATGCTTTAGACATTTGAAAAATCCATTTTAGCTCTAAGAGTAAATGAAAAATAAGGTATTTCTCCCACACCCTTTCCCATTCGTTCTATTTTAAGCAAGGGGCTTGTCCTTGTCAACATATCAAATGCGGCAGACGACGAGTTTCAAGGGCGATGGCTGGAGGAGGAAAATTAAGCAAGGTCGTTGAAGCAGTTCGGGGAGGCTGCAGTGGTCCATCGGCTCCACAGCAGCGTGATCCGTCACGCTGTAGTCTGCAGAGCAGACATCTCACCGCTCTGTGCCACAGCAATCTTAAGGGAGTGGCTGCAGGCACCTAGGACTATTAACTACTGTGGAAAAGTCAAGTGGCCAAACTAACAAGGGAGAGGAGCTCTCCCTGCCATCCTGTGCGACAGTAGTAAGGAGCGCCGGTAGATCACAGGAGGGCGAGGAGGAGCACACAGGGAAGGGGTCATTACTTGCAAAGGAGGCAGAGATCGTGTTTTGCACTTGCCTGAAATACTAAATACAGAAGAAAGCAACAGAGAGACTACCGATATGAAGTGCTTTGCCACTGAAGAGCTAACATTTTAATTGCCATCTTGTGGTGAAGGGTTCTGGTGACCTTTACAGTATTAAATACTATATTTGGGTATTAGGTATTATGTATTACATGTTAAAATTATTTCCTAGTTTTTAGGAAAGAATGAAACAACCAGGTGCCTGAGTGATAAGTACTGCATCAAAATTTAGATAAATCACTGTTGTTTCACTCAAATATTTTAATTAATTTTAAATTGGGTTTCCTGGAATAAAATCTTATGAGATATATTCACTCGAGACAAATCTGGGAGGAGAGGAGATGCTGCAGAGTGGATTAAGCAAGAGATAGCGCTCTAATCCCAGTTTTCCTCTCTCACTTGGTGTCTCTGGGAAGGACAGCGTCCTTGTCCTGATTTCTCATTTGTAAAATGGAGATGATAACTGCTCATCTCTCAGGGCCATTATGAAGATTAATGTGTTTACAAAAGCATTTAAAATGCTAAGTACTTTTGGTTCCAGCCCTGTGAGATTGGAAATGCCAGTGCTGAGGTGCTGAAAACCTTAAACTCTTGCTAACTCTAGTGGAAACTATGGCTGCCCAGCACTTTAGGAGAACGGGGAGAAACATGTCATTGCAAAAGTCATGAAATCCATTCCTGCTTTATTGCATAAAATGAGAGCTGCACCGTGCCAGCATTGTATCTGAAAGGGCAGATAACACAAAAAATCGTCATTTAATGTCATGCTAAGAAAATGATTGAGGGCTTTGCATTTGGAAACATGTTGGTGTAATTTATCTAAGGATTAACTCCTGCACCTTTGGCTACAAGAGGATTTTTGGCATCAGTATAGAATACAGTATCAGCCTAGAATTTGCCCTACTTCTGTTAAGCTTTAAACTCCATGACAGTCAACACAGACTGTTAATTAGCCACGAAAAAAAAGTTTCATTATTTCATTGTTTCATTATTACCGTTATAGCTAATTTTAGTCACTTTTCTTGAAAAATGTATGATAAATGAAACCAAAACCCAAATCGAGGTTCAAAATCCCCAAACTTAGCATTTGTGAAGAATAACAAGCAGTGACTCTTTACCATACGCTCCTTCAGCCAGTCCATAGAATCAGACAGAGGAGCCGTTAATTGCATTGTATCCAGTAAAGTTCCTGTCTTAACCTCTTCTAGTCCATGCAGAAGTGAAAGTCAGCAGCTTCTGCAGGCTTCAGACTTCCCTTTACCGGTTCTGGTTTTTACAGCGAAACAAATTTAACAAATTTGAGAAAGACACAGAAACAGGTAGATGAGTGAACCAGAGGAATTGGTGAACCAGGGATAATGGTCTCCCCAAAGGGAGTACTAACTCCTTGGGTAAGGGGAGGGACAAAAGAAGCTGTGGCCATATGTGCCAAGGCTGAGGAGCAAAGCAGGATGCTGTGTGGTTCACTGAGAAGCAGAAGACTTTTATATGAGACTGAGACCGGATGCCAACCTACAGGAAAAAAAGTCTGTTTCTGCAAGACAGCTGTGTGCAGACAGACTGCACATGCTGACATGTCCCAGTAAAAGCCAGCTGAAGAATGTGGTCAAACTGGGAAGGTTTTGTGACAAATTTGCCATCTAATTTTACATTTGATGCCCAAGGCTTCCAATCTGTGTGTATGGGGCATCTGCTGATTTTTTTTTTTTTTCCCCAATATGTCAAATGAAGAATAAATACTAAAGATTTACACTTTGACTCAACAATAATACCAACAAAACCCATGAAATGTTAAGTTGTCCTCATATATTTGGCAGGCTCTGAAACCGATGGTTCAGGAGATGGATCGCCGATGTTATCCACCGTTACAGTAACAGCTCTTCCTGCTACGCATTCTTCGACCACAGTTGACCACGAGCCAGTACTTGTCACTGCAAGCACTACTGAAAGCAGCTTTGAAATAAAAAGTCCTCCAAGTACTGAACAGAATGCTGTGAACAATCAGGACAGCCTAGAAGCAGCAGAACAGTCCGTCTTGATATACGTTGTCCCTGCCGTGCTGCTGGTCCTGCTGATTTTGCTGATCATGTTTTTTGTAATACATCATAAAAGGAAAAAGTCTAAGCAAGGTAAATTTGTCTTCTTACGCATCAGAATGGTATTTTTAGGATGCACTGGACATTAACGACATGTTGTTTGGAGGCCTGGGATCCCACATTTAGGATGTACTTCTCTGGTTGTAGTGGCCCATTTAATGGATAGGAAAGGAATCCATCCCCAGCCAGTGGTATCTGGGCACGCACCTCTCCTTGGGCAGGAACTAGTTCTGCTTCTTGGCACCTCTTCCTCATGCTTCACACCCACCAGAGCTACAGCACAAAGCTTCGGCTGCAGGCAATGCTGGGAATGGCACGCGGACGTAACTCTGTGGCCACAAATGCTTATTCAGTCTTTATGCTTAATAACTTCATGCAAGGTGAATTTAATGCTTCTATTGCCTATGCTGCCCACAAGGGAAAGCTGCCTGGAGCTTCAACAAAATAAGAACAAGCAAAACCATTTTAAGGAACACTTTTAAGGGATCCTGTAGGGTGGTGGCACCTATGAAGATATCCCAGTAAATGAGCTAGGAATCCTGTGGTCAGACTGCGTGGGTGCTGCGATAGGGAGAGCAGCGCTTCAGGAAGGTACCCTGATCTATTAGCAAAGAAATCAGTAACTTGGAGCATCAAGCCACAGAGCATCAACTGGAGCTGGTAAGCTGATGTCCTGAAATGGTTTTATCTGTGTCTCTACACAACAAGAGTGCAGCTGGAAGCTCCTTAACCTGCAGACAGTGACATATGTTCAACAGAGATTTTAAGTCCAGATTTCAGGACATTTTTAGGATGCACCTGCCTTATTGCCACGTCACCCTTGTAGCAAAGTCTCAATTCACAACCAGGCACCTAGTTGCCTGCCTGTTTCTGGATGACCTGAAATGCAGTTACGCTCTTCAGAGGGACAGGAAATGCGGTGCCTTGCAAGAGCACAATCCCGGGATCTCTTGCCCTGTGCTTATGGCTTGGAGTTGGGATTTTGGGCATCCTTAAGGCGCAGGCAGATAGCTCTGTGGCCCTTGGGTGGTTCTGCAAGTCAGGGAACGTGCTGGAACAAGTGGGAGGTGTCAGTACCCATTGGCAGCAATGAATTAAAAACAAGCTGATTTAAGTCAGCGTACAATGCTATATAAAGTGCTTCATTCTTTTTTGAGGGCTGAGGCTTTTCAGTCACTTGATTCCTGGAGGGGAAGTTATTTATCTGAATAATGGCTGTTACACTATTATTTCCACCCCCCTATCTTTACATTGTCTTGGGGTCATAACTAGCTTTTGATCCCTTTTGACATCTGGCTAGTTCAGCTTCATTTACCTAACTGAGATTTAATCTGCCACACAAGACCATCCCCCACTTCTCTCCATGAGCAGCTCCCAAAGTGTCCAGGCAGAGCCAGATTGCCTGCATGTAGTCTGCAGCAAAATGTCCCGATGCTTCCAGTAAGCAATTTTTTTGCACAGTGCTTCCTTTTCAGAATACCGTTTCTCTCAGGGAAGTGTGCATCTGCCATGTCCTGCCCATCCTGGTGTTAACAGTTAGTTTCCCCCCAGCACGGCGGAGCTAATAATGAGCTGCTTTTAGTGTGTTCAAGATTAAAAACAATGGGTTTCTCTGAAAATTACAAACAGGATAAGATGTTTTGTCTTTCATCTACAAATTAACTATTATGCTTTTTGAAAATGCAACCTGTTTTACATGACCCTATTCAAGGCTTGCTTGCAGTCTGGACCCTATACATACAAAGAGCAGAACTATGAACACCAACTTCTTTCTTTTCCAGATGAGCTGGGAAGTGAAAATGTGAAAAGGTACGGTTTATGAACATTCCATAACTATTTTTATTCTTTAACAGGATATTAGGATATTTGTCTTCTTCATGGCCTGTACACTAAACAATTTTTGCCATCAATTGCTCCAGTTAACTATCTCTAGAGGTGGCTGAAGTGTGACTTCAGTATCTAGCTGATGGTGTAAGAGTAGAGCAGGAGAACAGGAGTTCTGGTGGCCAAGGCAAGCACTGCCCCACAGGCAGGCAGCTCCCACAGCCACCCCTACGCCTGCTTTAGGCACCTCCGCCTGCGCCAGCCACAAGATGACAGAAGCCATACAAGGTGCCCCAGGAGCAAAGGGGATCAGTTCCCAGGATCAGCACAGGCTTTTACTATTCAGAATAAGCTCTGTGTCTTGCTCTCCTGTTTTTCAAGTTTGTCTTCTCGCTCTGAGGTGAGGCAGAAAGGCTCGCCTGGCTGCCGTGGAAGCAATGCCTTAGCTGCTGGGAAAATAAGCCCGAAGCTGTGTGGCTCTGATAAGAGTGGTAATTTTTGTCATTACCTTTTATTAAGCTCCATCTTGCTAATCAATTCTGGAAGTTATTAAATTGGTTTCAAAAGGGGGGAAAAGGGGGGGTTGTGCTAAAAATATTTTTATATATATTCCTGACCCTAGCAATGATCAGTAAAGGGAAACAAAATGAAGGCATTTAAATAAATGCAGCGTTACTCTACTCATGACCTTTCTTTTGAAGTCACTGCCAATGTCACAGCTAGGATGAAACTTTAGGCCCTCCGCTTTTATCACTAGAGCAATGGGATTTTTCCCATGTATTCCAACAGGGCAGAGACAAACTTATTTTATTTTTCAGTTCTCTATTTACAGTAAGGACAGTTCTCAAATAGCTGCAGCACATAGCAGCTGGACATACCCCACACTACACCGTCTGAGCCTCTCTGCTTGAGAGCATGTGATGTCCCAGCCAGCCCTACCTCTGCCCAGGACCTGCATCTCACCACCCCTCCTTCTCATCTGTTTGTGGCCGTTTAGTTCACACCCATCGGACTGACATCTCCTCAGATTACTAGGCTAGGATGCCTTTCCAGAGGTTATATATGTGTCTGGAATTATGAAAGACTCATACAAAATTGCTGCATTGTAAGTTATTTGAATTAAGCATTTTGTGTAATACCTTTTTTCCCCTCTGTCCTCTCAAGTCCTATTTTTGAAGAAGACACGCCCTCTGTTATGGAGATAGAAATGGAAGAGCTTGATAAATGGATGAACAGCATCAACAAAAATGGTACGTGGTAACCCCTCCCTTCCTAGCTGATGTAGATGCCATACGTAGAAAATCAATGTAATGTAAGGGATTTTGTAAGTGTGTCACTGCATTTTCTGCAACATTTTTAGCTGTGTTCTTGACTCCCTGCTACTAAAATAGCAGCACAAATGTCAGGGGTAGAATTATTCAGAGGAGTATTTTAGTTTGTGTGGGAGCTTATTTTTAACGTATGATGGAATATCGTCAATGTTTTGAGTTTCCAGTAGACACTTCTATTAAATACATGTATAGCTATGAATGGTGTTTATATTTTTAAATACACATTTTTGATGCTAAATACTAGTTTCTCTGAAGCACCTAGTCATTTTGGTCTTCAGAGTTTCTACAGTTCTGTTCTTCACATTGTGCTATTGTAGAAGAAACACATTTACTGATAGTTAAGGCCACTGGGATCCTATGAATACATCCCTCCCCTCTGTGTCCTTTCACTTGCTTACCACCTCTGCTGCATGGAACACAAGATGCTCTTTGCTGCCAGCACCGTTCACCATCTACATCTTCTCTGACAAGTCTAGCAGCCCATGGAGCAATTAGTACCTGTGGTAACTGCCACCAGCAGCATCTTCATCTTCAGCTCCTTCTCAGCTACTTATAAGTATCTTGTATTTTTTTCCCCCTATACTCCTCCCAGCTGAAATCTCCCAGTCAAAATCTCTAATGGCCCTGCATCGTCCTTCAAGGCTCTCAAAAAATGCAGGTCTTCAGTAAGGCATGAATTAACCAGGGCCTGATTTTGAATTGCTAACAGCTTTTCACTGGCTAGGAAATGCTGAAACCCTGATATTTTTTTCATTCCTGGTCCCTTGCCTTATATCCAAATGGCTCATTTGCCTGACCTTCTAGGGATGCTTTGTTTTTCAGGACATAAAACTCGTTGAAGCATTTCTTTGTGTTAGCACAGTGCTCCACATGATGGGGTTTTGACCTTCGTGGTCTGTAAGCTCTAGCATAAAACATGTGCTTGTGCTAAGCAGCAGTATTGAAATAGAGACATTAAGTATAGTACACAGGGAGAGAGTGCTGTAAAATATTTTTTAAATTTATGTGGACAGAAGGGAGCAAATAGTTTACATATGGGGTTTTTTTTTTTGTTAGTGTTCCCTAAACCCTAGCTCCAAATTCCCAGCTGGACTATAAAGGATAGGTGCAACTAGAAACATTGGGAGATTAATAAATAGTCCTCTCCATGGTAATTTATAGGAAACAGTCCTCAAAAGTAGTTCGTTTGTATAGGTGTACTTAAAAAACTGAAATATATATAATAAAGAAGTTATGTCAATACCTATCAAATGGAATGAGGATTTAAAACATGTAACATTTATGCTGAGGACCATGCAGATTTTACAGATAAAAGGATGCAGAACAGCATCTGCAGTTTTACATTCTAGTGAGACTGCATGATAAAAGTTGATGCAATTTTGAAATAAATGTATAAGAACTGCCAAGAGTAACTACAGTCTTGTGTCTTACCCTTTTTCAGCTGACTGTGAATGTTTGCCTACTGTAAGAGAAGAAGAAAAAGAATCAATTGCCAACCCAAGGTACTTGTAATTCATTATATTGTTTAAAGAAAGTCGGTCAATGTCATTCTGAAATTTTTTTATGTGTAATTATAAAGTGATTTTTTTGTCTATTTAAATTTTAGAAGTTTTTATATATAAGGACTTTAACTTACACAAAAGGTTTGACGCTTATTTCCAAACCGGTCTCTGCTTGTAAATTGCACCACTAAATAATCTTGTGGTTTTAAACCTGTGCAAGACAGACAACCAGATGGCACAGATGGAGTTTCACTCGCTGATCAGACTTTAATCACAGTTTCCCAAGGTGTTAATCCAAGCATTCAGCATAGCTTCCTTGGCACTCCTCACCAGCGCAGACACCAGCTCCCCTCTGCCACCAGGTACCTATAGGTTCCTGAGAATCGCTGCCAGATGTTTTGGCTGGAGCCATAACGTGCCAGGCAGGGGCTTGTCTGACCCCAAGAGAAACCCAAAAGATCTTCCTGGTGCGCCCCCGTGCAGCACTCCCTCAGAGCACTAGCTCATGGTCCAAGCAGAGATACCAGAGGGATGCAAAACTGTAATTCTGACAGCTTGTAAACTTAGAAACTTTCTGAATGGTTTTCTCGGGATTTTGGCCAGAACCCCTAAACCCCTCTCAAACCACCATTTTCCCTAATTAAAAATTCTGGTTCCAGCTGGAAGCAAAGGGCTGTACATTGCCCTTACCTGCACACTTGTGTTGCTGCTGCATTTAGGGGAGTGGGCAAAGCAGCTCCTCTGTGCCAGGATATGATAACAAACAAACCATCCTGTGCGCCCAAAAAATCCCTGGTGCAGTGGAAGCAGTGGACACAAGGAAGCAAGCAAGGGCAGGAGCAGGGAGGGATGGCAGGAGGAGGACCTAGGTCTTCCCCTTCCAATGGCATCAGGTAACTCAGGTCAACATGCCTCTCTGACAGAGCTGCACCTCCTACTGTAGACCATCATAATATCCCGGTCCCCTCTTTTCGGAGTTTCCTTGCTCAGGAGTGAAATAGAGGTGATGTTAAATCACTACTGCTGGAGAGTTTGTAACTCAGTTGCTCCAAATCTGCCGTTTCAGGGCAACTTTTGGATGAGGCTGCTCTACTGCAGCTATTTGTATTTAAAAGGCTTCTGCTTATGCCTATTGCAAGAGAGAACGTTGTTGTTTTGTTGTGGCTTTTTTTTTTAAACAACAACAACAAATTCCGTAGAACAAACAAACAAAAACTCTCAAAAGATTTGGATCCTAAGTTCCAGATGCAAGCAAGTGCCATAATTTTACCCTGAGCAGCTGGAAAAGATGCTGGATTCACTACCCATCTGGGTCTTCCCCTCCAGCCTCTAAATGATAACTCAGAAAGGGAAAATTGTTAAGAGGCGGCAGCTGCACAGTGGTTCCCTAAAAAGAGATTTGCTGAGCGTACCACTGACTGTAGTAGGGAGTGTAGGACAAAGTGTGCTAATACCAGCAGAAGTTAGTCATACTACAAAAGGCTTTTTAGGCACAACATTTAGCATTAAGTTTACTTTCCAAAACTTGAACAGTTCATTTTCAGAAAAAAAAACATGACCCACCAGCTTGAGCTGGCATTTTAAGTACCATCCTTACTAAAGTGCTTTTGTATTGCCTTCGCATTAACCCCATCAGAAGGTGGGAGTTTTGCTCCTCACGTACAAAAAGTATCATCGGGCTACACCCTACCTCAAGTTCCCCACCTGTATAATAGAGATATTGTCACTTCAAAGCACTGAGGTGAGGCTTAAGCCTTGACGCAAAAAGGCAGCCCTGTTGAGATAAGTATACTTCAGTCAGAGTGAGGGTACACACGTTATTTGATCAGACTATAGAAAAATCGGTGCCTCTAAATTGTAGGAAGGCAAACAAATGCAAATAAAAAGAGGAGACATGTCTATAACATTCAGAGCTACTCAGACAAAGGATATTAGTTGAATGCAAAGTCCCAGGTACTCGGTTCAGCTTCAGATTCTGAAAGAGTGCTTTGTTTGAGCAAATTTCTGCTCAGTTTATGGTAATTCCTTTTTTAGATTTTATTGGTGATATTTCAATACGGGAAATATCTCAAGGCTTCACTGAACACAGCTGGCTGAGTGCTGTTTTCCTGCTTCATAGAGATGCTGGGGGAGTTCATCAAGCCCCAAATGCTTTGAACTATGAATTGATTTTGATAAGATCATTTTGAAAACATCTGAGACTGAATGTTTCCAGAATAACATTTTAACATTTTTCAGAATGAAAGTTGTTCCAAAACTACTTTCCAGAGTAAGTGACTTTTTAATATAAAATTTTAAAAAGGCTTAAAGAACAGAACCCTTTGGTGGTGAAATATTTCTAAGCTAAGTGTTTCCCTTAGTGCAGAACTACTTTTTCAAATTTCATTTTACATGAAATTTTGAAACATGCCTTATGACAAAGTGAAAAGATACCCGAAGTGGTGGAATTTCCTGGTAAACAAACAAACAAACAAAAAAACAAAAAAAAAATTGGTTCCTGATTATTTCTGCAGTTGAACCTTATCAGACAAAGATCTGCTGCTTTTCCTGACCAAACTCTTAGCTGAATAGATAATGTCGGAAAGAGAACTATGTACAGACAAATAGATGCATTCAGCAGCTCTTTTGAGCAAGAAAATTGAAAGATTATGAAGTAAGACAAAACAAAGCTATTACTATGGCAAAATTTTGTACTTATAAGCATCAAGGTTGCAGATTTGTGCACAAGAGGCAAGACACGGCAGCCACATATATATGTGTGTATGTACATTTTTAAATATATAATAATATTTAAAATAACGTATCTTGCCTTTGAAACCTAGTGCTAAAATCCTGATGGTGCCCGAGCAGAGAACCACGAAAGCTCCCCAGCCTCACCGGGGCCAGTGCTCCTGTCCCGTGCATGCAGGAGGGAGCGGGCAGGTGGGTGCAGGGGCAGCAGTCAAGGCTGATGCACCAGTGGGTGCAAGACCAATCTCTTCTCCAGGGACCTTTGCTCCTCTGGCAAAACAGAAGCGCAGCCTGTTCCCTTCACAGCATGGGTCTTCGTAGGCTGCTGAGTACAATGAAGCAATTCCCTCCTGCTTTTTCACACCACCCAAGAGGGTTTGGTTTTCCTTGGGCACCACCGGGCACCCTCCTAGTCTTTCTGTCCAAAAACAGGTGACAGATGTTCTGGGTGAGAAATAAGTCGGTACAGAAAGAAATACTCCTTTCCCAGACCGTGCCTCAGTTTAGCAAGGTACTTAAAAAAACACATGAAATATTAAGATTACTAGTGGCCCTTCTAACCTCAGAGGTGGTTTAAACCCCTGCTGTTAATGCTGACTGAAATCTAACGAGACAATAAAAAAAAATTTGTAATGTTGGCATAAACCAAACATTACTAAAAAAGTGCTAGGGAGCAAACTAGCGAGGCAGAAACCAGCAGGACAAAGAGAAAATTCACCTGTTATGAGGCCAGATTTAATACAAAAATTCTATCTGTAAAAAATTATCCTACCAGTGGAATGAGCACAGTTTGATTGCTCAGTCCTCACCTGGGAGCAAAAGACAGTGTGCCCTGATTACCCACTAATCATCAGAGAAATCAGACATGCCCTTCCTGCCAACATCCAGCACCACAGATGGGGTCCTCTCATGTGTTGCATGGCTGACATATTGTTTTCTGATAACACCTTCTCATCGTCTCCAGACGTACTCTTGCATAGTATTTCCTGCTGAGACAACTAACCCAATAGCAAGACACTGGTGTGTTTTTTTTCTTTTCCATGTATACACAGCGATGGTGAATCATGAAGGCAGAACAGCAAAGAACTGGTTAAAGGGAAGCAGTGCACGCGCTAATGATCCCTCAGACACTGGATGAACAGGATTAAAATATAATTCATCTCAAAAGGCCAAAGAACCAAATGCTCTTATTGCATCCCTCTACAAAAAGTCTTCAGAAATGAAACATCACCAAGGGGAAGAAAAAAAGAAAGGAAAAAAAGGAAAGTAAGATTAGGGACTGATTTAAATTCCTTCTGCAATGAGATTCATCACAAATGAAGAGAAAGCTCCCTCCCGCCCAAAAGTTCTCAAAATACTCGATGTTTCTGTCAAGTTCCTCAGTTGTGTATTGTGCAGAACAACTTCTGTTCCAAGTTTGGTAGGTTTCTTTCTAATTTTTGTTGGGAGGGTTTGGTTTTTTTTTTTAATATAAACAGCATCCATAATTCTGGACTACTCCAATTTTGTGGGTGTGAAAGTCATGCCTATACAATGTTTGTTTTTCAATTGCTTTTTGGTAACGGTGCACTGATTTGCACAGGACTTCTGCTGGGGAGGTACCAGACTAGGACTGACAGACCAGGTCTGAGGACAGACAGAGCAGCTGCAAAGCCTCTCAAAGCATTCAACAGAAGTGACTGCAGCCCAGCAAGGGCATGGTCTTTGTAGTGTGCTTCTTGGTTTTCAAATTAAAGGCATTATAGAAGTGAAAAATATTATTTTGAAATTGCCTTGCAGTTTGTTATCTCCACAGATGAGCCCCCTGGGCTAGCTCTGACCATTTAACCCTCCTCCCTACCCAGTGCTGTTCTCTAACACTTCAAGAATATTTAACTTGAAAACATTTATTTTTTAAAAAATAAGAGGTTGAAAAATTGAGCAATGCCGTACTTACACCAAACAGAAATTCAGGTAAGTATGTGTTACCTGTAAATAGTTGGTCAAGGTTTTCAGATGCAGCAAGATTTCTGCCTCTTCTGTTTTTGAATATTGAGCTCAGAATATCTGAAAGACATGGACTTCTACATGTGCCTGGTCATCTCTAATTACACTGAAAAAGTCAGACGCCTGAGATACCCTCAAGGTGGGAACATAAACATTGTAATTGCATCCATTGATTTTAGGTGTCATGTCTCTTACAGATGTGCTTTAAATATATAACGTACATATGGAAGTGCAAAAGCTGTGCAAAGCTTCCCCCACCTTATTTAAAATATTAAATTCACGTCCTATCATATCTCATATCCTACCCTATCATATCCTACCTATTCTCATCTCCTATTTAAATATATCATGTCTTCCCACTCAATACATGTTTAATATGTTTTGCCTGAAAATATTTCACTAATGTAATCATGCATAGCGTGGTTAAAGAGAACAAACAAATGTCCCAAGCTTCTGGGATGACAGCTAAGTGTTACTAACAGCTGACAAATAGAGGAGGGTTCAGCTTTGTGAGTAATTGAGGATATGTCAAAATATAAAAGGAAAAGATGTTTACAGCTGATCATATTCATTCATTATGGAATATAACTTGACTAGTAATTTCCCTGAAGAGTAAAAGATTTCTTCATTATTCCAAAACAATTTATTACAAATACTTGATTTAATATGAATGATGGTAAATTAATTTCCCTGCTTGGATAATTTTTAACTTTGAAAAAAGTGGTTTAAGCTCATCTTTCACAGCTTGGGGTTTTGTGGTTTTGGGGGGTTTTTTTTGTTGTTGCTATTTTGTTTTTTTAAAAAGACATTTCCACAACTTCCCGACAGTAAACTCACTTGCTAGAATGTTGGTTTAAAGTAACACCATCACAAGGGAAAAAAAATGAAAGACTGAAATTCAGAAAATTAAAAAACCAGAAGCAGCTATTTTCCACTAGCAGCTTTGTTGGCAACTTCTTTCCAATGGACAAAGACGTTATGCTCAGACTTCCTACAGTCTGCAAAGTAGTAACCTGGAGACGCCCCAAACAGAGAATGTTTTCTTTAATGGTACAAGATGAAAAGATGTATTTTGAGACCATTATCTGCTGCGTGGTTGGAGGGCAGTCAGCAGTGACCCAGCAGTCTGCAACACTCTGTCCAGCAGTGACTCTCACCCTACCTTGCTCCAGCCCATGCAGCAGCTAGTGCCTTCTCCCTGCAGGGAGCTGAAGCGCCGCTGGGACATGAAGAATTGGAGTCCTTGTGTTTTTTATTTATGATTATTCCTCAGTAGAAATTGAGAAAGAGCATGCAAACGGAAAGGCACTTGCACTATGTATATTCTGAAATGTTCAGCAGACGTGATGATCCTCAAAGAAATGTTACCTCTTCTTCAAGTATTTCAGTAGTTCTCCAGCACTTTAAGACAGTTTGACATATAATTTACAGTGTGAGCACTTCTGGTCCTGCATAAGGCAGCAAAGCTACGGATCCAAAGAATGAATTTTTTGAGAAATAAGTGGATAAAAAGAAGGGTAATTAAGAACCACCATCTCTCCTACATATGCTAAAAATCAAGTATCTTAACAGAGAATTTAAAAAAAAAATAGAAATAACTTCTCTGTAAAGTTACAAACATAAGACCACTGTCATTGCCAGCAGATAATTAATACCATAATAGTACTGCATTTGTAAAGCACATAAGCCTAACATTAACCTCAGGAAAAAAGAATGTGGTTTTTAGTTTCCAGGTAGTCATAAGTCATGGATCCATAGAGAACTACTAAGATAAAGTAGATTGTTTTGCAATGCTAAACTGATGGAGGGCTATAAAAACAACGTTTGTTTACTATCTGTATATGAAATTGCTGTATGTGCAACTGTTTTATCAAGTAGCTGTTTCAAGTGATGTTGTAAAGTAAATATTTCAGTCATAACATTGCTTAATTGTATATAAGAGTTTGAGATTTTAAAGAAGTTTTTCTAATAAAGGTTTATAGCAGGTTTTAGTGTCTACAGGTTCTCTTTTTCCTATGCTTCTGCATATCCATTCAAGTAAATGGGTCCTAAATATTTGTTGTCACGATTACTCAAGCCTTAGATGTACGTGGTACATAGATATGTTACTCTCATCAGCTCCCTAAAATTCAGTCAAAAAAGCCTAAAAGCTAGTGCACTAGCCTTTTCAAATTACAGAAGTGCTTTGAAAATAATTTTATTCAAGGGAAAAAAAGCACTGCTTTGTATTTCATTACATTTTTGTTGGGATATTTCAGATTGTCTTTATCAATAGTCAAATTCTGGCTCCAGTGAAATTGGTGAATACCTCCACAATTTCTCCTTAGGTTATTCCAGTTAAACACCAAAATGGGAGTCTCCAAATTGATAAAGCTGGTAAAATAATTTTCAGTGAATTTAAGGGAAAAGGGGAAGGAAAAAAAAAAGTATTTTCATGTAGAGTTTTATTTAATAAATTAATAAAGCAGAGCATTACTTTTACCTGGTTTTGCAACAGACAGTTTCAGTAGAAGGGAGCAGAATGACCTGGGGGTATCCAGAAAGCTCAAGTCAGGCTTGATTCTATTTAATGTTTTTAGTGTTCAAACCACCTCAATATGAGAGCATCATAGCAATGACCAGGCAGACACTAGTTCCCTCCCTCCCTCTCTTGCCTAAACATCACAGGAGCAGGAAACTTGTCTGGGGTACAGGCACAGACTCCTAAAATCTGTATTTTGGGGCAACACTTGACTAGTTCTCTAAGGAGGCGCAGAAGAGGACTTGACTGCAGAGCCCCAGGAAGTGTTTTGGCAACCTGGGGACTAATGCAGAGTTACTCCTCTATCCCCAGGCACTCACTCTTGCCCCATTCTGCCCTTGGTAGTACCATCATGCTGCCCCACAGACCAGGGGCTCCTCCAATGTGCACTAAAAGGAGGCTCAATGGTGTTATGGGGGAACTGGTTTGACAAGGGTCTGCCCCTTGATGACAGAGGAACAAAGGTCAAATCCTGTACCAGTGTTATTATGAACATATATGGAAATGCATCCTGAGCACTAACTCTCTGCTTAGATTTTAAGAAGGGCTTAAGTCATACTTTTTGTGAATATTAGTGAAAAGAAAATAGTAGTGGCATGGTCTGACATGACAGTGAAGAGTAGCACCAGCCACTCCCCCCAGGCTGCCATGCCCTTCCAGCACATAGTTGCTTCAGGTCTTGCTTTGCACTGCATCAGTTCCCTGGCCCGATTTTCGGTGGTATCCCACACACTGAGGGGTGGGAGTGCTTCCCTGCTACTACACAACCCGCCAGGCACACAAGCAGACACTGCAGAGGTGTGCACGGGGTGGAGAGGCAGCATCGTCATGCCCTCTGCAATGCAAAAATACAGCCTAGAGACAGTTGGTTTGTGCAATCATGTGAATGGTCATAAACACATAAACAGAGTATTTTATATGTATGTCAGTGCTATCATCTGCTCTATGGGAAATCATCTTTCTCTGCTAACAAAGGCTAAAATCATATGTGAAATATAACACTAAAAAAAGAAAGGTTATAAACACAGCATGGCTCTGGGGGCAAACTCCACCTCATTTCCACACCCAGGTCCCTGAGCACCTGCAGTGCAGTGGTACAGAGAGACACCACTGCACCAACATTATTTAAGTAGCACATTATTACAACCCAATTTGCACTCTCCTATAGGTTTTTATTTGTATATTAAATTGCCTTTTTTTAGTTACCAGATTTTCAGTGGTCATTTTCACACCAGCAATGCATAACTGCAGTTTGAGAATTGTCAGATTGGTTCTCACAACTGGAGAAATAAAAACTGCTAATCTGAGCACCTGAAAGAAAGGTGCTCATACACCTCATACATACTAAGAGGATTTTGGCACACATATGAGGTTTCTTTCCTTCCCTCATTTCAACTTACATATTTAATATTGGGAAGCAATACCCAGTGAAGATGCATACACTACTGTCAGCACCAGGAAGGCAGTATTATCTCAATTTTTGTTTTCCTCAGAAGCTGAAGAGATCTATACACTTGAATAAAGTGCACACACATGGAGCAGCAGTTGAAGATTTGTTTTATAATCTCTGACATTCACCAGATTTGACAGGTTTCATTAAGATACTTGAAATTTCCTTGTTGTAATCAGACTTCTGTTCTACTTTCAACCTGAAATAAGAAGCAAATGGCATATGCTCTGCTGCTGTCATGATAAGACATCAAGACTAATAGGCTTCCCCAATAGAAGTAGATCTGTTATTTCCTTATTCAAGTAATTCTAGAAGAGTCACCTCCACTTGCCTTAAAAAAAAAAACCAAACAAAAAACAAAAAACAAAACCCCCCAAACCAACCAAAACCCAACATAACAGCGTAGTTTCATTAGCTAGTTGGGATGCCCAACCTAGCATCGCAGCTCTCAGGGATGCTAGTTGGGCATTTTGCTGAAACATTTTGTTCCTTTTACAACAGGTCCAAATAATACCAGGGCAGGGTGGGGGTTGCAGAACTCATCTTTACAGTCTCTCCAACCTCTGTAGCAAACACATTCAGGCAGCAGATGTAGCAATAATTTATCTGCCTCAGATCTCTGAGGTTACTATTTCCCACAGATTAGCTGTACCTTTTATTACTCAGCTTACTGTAGGCAGATCATAGCTATGAAAACCAAACATCCAGCCTTTCTGGATTAAAGTACCTGCACACTTGTCCTGTTTTACATTTTTCTTGCAAAAGACAGCAATCAGCACTCAGTAATGGGAAAAGTCCAGTAAACTATTAGAAACAAGTGAATTACTTGCAGGGTGGGATAATATTAGCAAAAAGCCCTTATCCTTATTTCCTTAATATATATCTACTTGGGCATGTTATTACAATCAACCAAACTATCTTCTTATCAGCAAGTGGCTGCAGGCCCCCAGCTATGAGTAAAGGAGCATTTTTGGTTCTAGTCACACTGCTGGGGTCTCTCCCAGCTGTACCTTGGCTTTGGACACCTGCCTTGCTCTGCCTCAGATGCATCCAGTTCTGGTTCAAAACGGTACTCTGACTGCCACCCCCAGGAGAGAACCCCAACCTGCAGCTGCAGAAGTGCTTTTTTACTGCAGTGCATATTCTACATCAAACCATAAATCATATGCCTGAAATAAGGAGCCCAGGGTCTGGGGGGCAGTTTGCCTTGCAGCAGTGCCTACAGCATGGTGACACGAGAGGGAGGGAGAGTTGTGCTTTCCTGAGGACACACTGGCTTGCCTACTTTGGTCCCCAGGGTTTGGCCCAGGCTGATGACAAGCCAAATGCTCTCTCCTCAGAAAAGGGGTGCCCAACACTTTCTGTGGAGCACCACTGTCCCTAGTTATCTGCCCATCACTCTGGAGGCTCACTGTGCTGGTGGAATCAGCTGTAAGGGTGATCATCCCAGGGGATAAAGCTGTGCTGGTCAGTGCCACAGCCAGAGGAAAACTCTTCCTAAGAGAGGGTCACCCACAGCCCAAACTTCTTCCATGGAAACATGTAGTTTTGACTCCCACAGCACACCAGAGTGGTATGATCTTCAGTCAGACCTTTTCAGTCTTATCTGATGCAATTATGCAGACCAGTCTAAATGATAAGAATATTCTTGTTAATGCACTGAAAATTATACTTATGGTCTGTATTTTGACCATTTTCCTCAAACAGGACTTATCTCAGGTAAGGACTCCAAGGTTGGCTCTGATTGTTTCGGAGCAGTATTTACTTTCCCAATTATGAAATCATGTTAATGAAATCTTAGGAATATCTTGATCAAAAGAGAGGTAGTTTAAGAAAGGACAAAAATACAGAACATTCCTCCCCCACCCCCCAGAATAAAGTACAAGCATTTTCTTTGGGGAAAATAGGTACTTCTTATCCACTGTACTGTATGGTGTTTATATACAAAGTTAATACAGGAGAAATCAGATAGCAACTTTCAGGAGCAGGTTGATTTAAGAATTCTAGTTTTTTTCAGTCACTATATAGCCAGACCTGTCAAAGGGTTTAATGCTTTATTCACAAACAACAAAGAGGGAAAATAGGACATACAATATGGTAAAGTGGAAATCTTTCTGAAGATGGTTCATCCAGTGTTTGGATGACAATGCTATAGGGGCACCTGCAAAAAGCATCACTGTCCATGAAGAAGTGACCGTCAGTACACAGATAAAAGGGGTAACCAAGGAGAAATAATTGAGTGGATATGAAATAAGGAACCTATAACCCTAGAGGAAAACCTAGGATTTGTATAGCCACGCATTAGTTGGATCCACAGAAGATATTTATTTTTAGAAAACACATGAACAATGAAAGGCCTCTTTGCTGTAATTTAAATACTTAAACATACGGCCAGCACTTAATTTAACCATAGATAATTCCTTTCAGTTTTTAGTGTTGTGAACAGCTTTGTAGTACAACTTAAAAATAAGAGTAGAACTAGTCAATTCATAAGACCACAGTCTAAAAAGGACAGATCCTTGTGTTACCTTGCTTGAGCCAAATTACTGAACTGAAAGCAAAAACCAGAAGGAGGCATGAATTGAAGTATTATCCTTGTGCATTCCAGGTGCATGGAAAGAGCTGAGGTCTGGGGGAAGACTCATAGGTGCAGGCAGCACACTAAACTGGCTTCTCTGTTCCATTTATTTTGCACAGAGTGCATCTATTTTGTGAACACAAGATTAGTCACAGGAGACTCAAGTTAGTACTGCTTATGGATATACGTATTAGCATAAAATAACACCAGCCCTAAACTGCTCCCTTAGTTTTTGATCAAGTGTTATTTATTAATAATTAGGTTTAATGCTTCCATACATTAGACCTCAGAACCTGTTTACACCACTTCATGCCAAAGCTTCAAATGCATTAAAGGGTAAGTTCATTATTTTTGATTTATAATTATCTATGACAAGAAAGATCTTAGACAAGAGCAGAAGAGAAACAATCTACTCATACTCTGGTTATGCAACTACAACAAAGAGGCATGTGATGGTTTTGGTCTCAGTCCAACTACCATTCATCTCTACAGGACTCTTTCTATGACTCTCATTCAAGTGCCATGAAGCCCTTTTTAATCTTGAAATAACTCAGGTGTAAAGAGGTCATTGCTCTTAGTCTACAAAGATCCCAAGCTGGTGCCTTGTGGCTGATGAGCTATCAAGTGTCAGAACAAAAAAATTGTTGATATATGGCATTACTGTTCTCCTGCAAATAAGTTTTCCTATAGCCTCAATGATTCACCTCCCTCCCATCCCCATGTCATTAACTATCTACTCGAAAAGTCAGCCACACTTATGGAGTTCTGGGAAACCTAGGCCAAAAAACTAACCAGTCAAAATGGTGCTTTTAAACCTTGACACTTTGGTTACACCAGGTCTGGAGCCACGTTGTTCACTGATGCAGCCCCTGTGCACCAAACAGAAGTGTCCCAGCAGTAGCCTGCCTTGTCCCCTCCTCATGCCCAGGCAGGGCCTTTCCAAGGACTCAGCAGCCTGGGGGGCTTTGGAAAGCGCCTCTACACCAAAGCCAGTCCCAGTCTGCCCCCTCAGGCTCCATCCCTGCAGCACTACAGTGAATAGGACTTGACAAGCAAGGCTTGGACAGTTCCTGGCCCAGCTCACGGCATCCCTTCTCTAGCTGGCCCCTATTCATTAGACATCACAAAGGCATGGAGCAGTGGGGAGTTTATCCCCACAGGAGACACACGAGTTGGACATCTACAGTTTTATTATGAAGGTCTTTTCCACATTACATTGGGGAACTGAATCAAAGTAATTTGTAATTTTACAGCCATCAGCTCTTTTACTTCACCAGCATCTATGTCCTTTTCCCTCCTCTCAGTACGTTCAAAATGCCAAACATGAAGAAATCATTAGGTTTTTATCTCCTCTAGAAATCCTCTTCAGAATTTTGACCACATCCATGCTCATAGGCATTTTATTCTCAGTAGCTCCTCTTCTCATTATCTTTGCTTTTCCTTGGGCTCCAAATTTAATGGTTTTGTTTGCTGTTTTATTGCATGCGATTCTGTGCCTTGTTTATTTTCACGATGTTTCTCTGCCTGCCTTCATAGCACAATTCTTGATTCTAGACAGTCGTGACCTGCATGTTTTTGCTTCAAAAAAAAACCTCTTCCCCTAGTGATTCTTCCAGCTATAAACCTCTAACCTCTTTCAGATTAATATGTAAATATGCACATATTGTTTTTACTATCAGTCTGCATATTCTTGTTTTGGTGCATATAAAATGTTTTACACTTGTATATAAAGCTGAAATTTAAAAAACCCCCACAAAACAAATTAATTGCTTGCATCCTCCCATCCATTCTAAACTGCATTTAAAGAATGTATTCCATTACCACATAAGGATCTCGCTCCCTGGCCCACAACCTGGCTTCATATGAATATAACAAGAAGTTCCTCCTGGCATAATTTGCTCTCTGTTTTCCTTCCCCTTTCACCGCACATTGCAGCCAGGTTCTCCACAGAGGAGTGGCACAGGGCTGCAGCAGGGAGCTTTGGCTCTCTCCGCTGGCAGCGGCGCGTAGGTCAGAGCAGGACTGAGTCTCTGCCAGGTTATGCTGGGGCATGGTTTTACTCCTCCTAGGTTTGAACTGGGGAGAAGCAGAAATATGGTCTAAAGCTATCTTTCTCTCCACCCATACAAAGGATACTGCAACTGCTATCCAGCTGCAAATTCAGTTCTTTCCATTTTCTGACACAAAGGCAATTACACCAGTCCCCTCTTCCAGGGCAGGCTCCCCTCCCATAGCTGCAGTAGTTGGCTCCCCAGCTACGACCCTGCCTTTCTGGGCAGCCAGGGTGGGCAGTCATGATGCAGCTTGCAGAGGAGAGCTACACATCTCCTCTCAGCCAACCCAACAGCTTCAGCACCTGATCTGTCCATGCTGTGGATCACCGAAAGGATTCATGCTTAGCAGGGCTGCCAAGAGCAGCAGAGGCTGTATTTTAACTTCGCAGCATCAGCAGCATCTGAAAGACCAGAGCCACTGGATATCTATAAACACAGGGGAGCAGAAGATGCTTTATACACAGATTACACAAGCGTGTTTAGGCGTGTATTCATCGTTAATTTTGAGATAAAGCCAACAGTGTTGTTATGCTTTTCCCAATTAAATATGTATGTTCTTAATCCCAAGATCATGCCTAAACCAATATGCTTTATGTAGAAGCAAATGTGTCCACCTGTATTGTTGAAGGCCGTTAACCAGAGGGAAGTACTGGGATGGGGAAGGGTAGAAAGCCAAGGCTGACTGACTACATATCCAAAAAAGCATGCAAGACCCTGATGTAATAGCCCAGGAGAATAGGCAGGGGAAGAGCAAGAGCCAAAGAATCCAACTGCTACCGCATGAAATCCTTATTCCATAAAAAAAAGCACTGAAATTAGATGACATCTACACATCATGATACCTTCGTTTATATAGATGGCTGTAGTTTCTAGTGACTGATAAAAAGCAAGCAGAGCAGAAACTAATTTTATTGTGAAAGAAAACCAGAACACCACAGTGATTTCAAATTGTCCAGCATGAAAGTGACCAACGGAGAAAGAAAAAAGGGCTTCTGATTGCAGCACCTGCAAGAAGCTCTTCAGCCTCCCCACTCATGTAAATGTTCTTTCAGTAGAGCATGTGCCTACAGCTCTAAAGTGCTTTGTTTGGGTGCCATTAGAAAAGGAGGTTTCCAGATGGATGCCTTATGCAAAGTCTATAGTTCTCCAAGTACAATCCTCCCTCAATGAAGAATGATTTATACATGAAAAATAATACTTTCAGATATTATTTTACCATGTGAAACATTCTAGTTGAAAACGTAGCATTTCAACAGTGGAAGATAATTTTACCATAGAGAGTTCTTGAAACTTTAGACTATATTAAAAGAGTTAAAGGATGAAAACTGGAACTAGACAAATGCAAAGAAGAAATAAGAAACATTTCTAACAAAAAGGATAACTAGCCTAGGACCAAAATGCATTTGTTATTCTAAGACTTCTTCTGAAGAAATCTCACTTTCCCTCCATGACAGAGGAACTCTGAACTATCATTAGCAGTTGACTAAAGTAGAGACTTTTGTTGGCTGAGACACGGTTAGAAGAGTTTCTCACATCTCTAAGGTCTGGCAGTTATGAAGATGCCTCCTGCACAGCATCTTCAATGCACATTGAAAAGCACCTGTTTTTTGAGAACACATGGGTATGACTGGAGGATATCAGCACAGGTGAAAGTCCAAGATCTGGGAGTTAAAGGCCAAACTCATTGCTTATCTTCCACTTATCTTTAGACTATCTAGAAGTCAGTAGATTAAGAGGATTTGAATTGTGATTTTTTCTTTTTTTAATCAGTGTTTCTCAGACTTGTGATCCTTCAGCACACATCACTGAATTCACAAAAAAAACCTCTTTGCGGAGGCACCCCCCATCACCAAGCGGGTCATACTCTAGCATATTCCACCCTGCAGCTCCTTCTCCACAGCAAGCTCCCATGGCACTTCTTACATGACCACTGGGAATAAGTACTGTAAAGGGTTTTATCTGGTTTCTAGCTATGCAAAGGCAAGTTTCATCTGGCCACAGACACCTGCCAAAACATGAACCTAATAATTTCTAGAGTTTGGTACCTTCACCCTCCTTCTTACATAGGCAGGAGAAACTACCCCAACTTGAACACATACACTGTTGCTTGACAATGTGCTGCTAAATCACCACAGTGCTCTTAGTTATTCCAGGTGTGCTATTCATTTACTGCCACCGTGTTACTTTACAAAAACCCCACTAGGATCAGTTTGAAGGTCTTTCTTGAGAAGGTTTTTTTTATTACTGAAATATTCCTTCCAGTTATTGCTTAACCTTCAGTAGTTCTGGGTCTTTTGCTAGTTTACTGCATGTGGTTGCTCCTTAGTTACCATGACACCCACTAATGTGGGGAAGACTAGAACTTAAGAACAAAAACCAGCTGAGTCACATGAGAAGATGGACAAGTTGTCAAGCAGACAAGGCTAAGACACACAGAGGCTCCTCTACTAACCTAAATCAGCATAGTGCTACTGAAGTCAGATTTGTAAATCTTTCCCTCTGACTACTCAGTAAATACCTCCAGGGATCAGAGAGCTGCACCTGCAATTTGCAGTGCTGGAACAAATGTTTTGCTACAAATACCTTTTTGCCAATATATACCCATTTCAGGCTACACAAATCAGAGCACAATTGATTTGAAGTATACACTTAACATTATTCTTTTTACTCCTCCTTTTGCTGCTCCAGACATATTGAAATACTTCAAAATACCCAATTTCAAGTAATACCAGGCAGCTAGAAACATTTAGAAGCAAACAAATAATAACAATGTGATGTACTCACTATTTGTCACATTATAAGTCTGACTATCACTCTGAAGCACTAGTGACCTAGCCAATAAGAGAGATGTTTTTGGTTTCACTTTAGTCACATTACAGACTGCCTGACTCCCAAAGGGGCCTCTGAGCAACAGTCCAGAAAACCCTAGGCTGAGGCAAGATCTGCTGAGAGTAGACCAACAGAAACACTCAGTACAAGGATATGCCCAATTTCCTATCTAGCTTTTCATTAGACTAACACAAAAGCAGGACAACTAGAAACAGCTCCAAGAACAAAGGGAAAAAGAAAGAGACTTCTTAGAAAAACCTCTGTCTTCAGCATTCTCATATAACGGCTACTTTATAGTCCAACATACTGTTTATAAAGAGCAATCTCCAAGGCATCTGTTGTTCTCCTAGCACCACACAAGACTGACACACCTACCTCATAGTTCTGATGCAAGTTTCAACAGGTTCATAAAAAGGCATTATTGACAGAGTGGTCATTCCCAGACTCCTTAAAATGCATCTTACCTTAGAGCCACAAGAACTAGCATCATGCTGCCTACTTCCCCTGGCAGGAGCCCTCATGTAATCAGCCTTACTTTTATTTCTGTGCTTATCTCAAATCTCAAGCCACACCTGTAAGCCAGGAACATGAAGTTGTGGTACTACTGCTTGAAGTCTATGAGGACGACACCAAAGAAAATTGGTGGGCAAAGTCACTCCAGGTGATACCCATTCCTGAGTCTGAGCTGAATTGCTCCCAAGAGCTGAGATATAAGGACTTCTTGGAGGGGTAGCTGCTGGTTAGCTCAAGTGAAGGATGGCTTGAAGGGTGGGCTTTGATGGCAATGCAGATAAAGCCTCAAAGGTTGGTTACTGCCTTACCCAGATTTCAGGTATCTGAACTCTTTAATGGCTCTAGCATCTAACTCAGGTTATGTAAGAAGCTTGTGACTTGTTAGAAAGGAGAGAGGGAGAGAAGCTTCAAGCATTCTGCATTTGTCAGATACTGCTTTATTTGGGGTGGGGTTTTTTTTTTTTTAAATTTGATTTGGTAGCAATCTTTTCTTTCCTCCTACAACTTAAAAGGCAGAAATGTCTGACATTTCAGTGCTGGTCTTCCCTTAAACAGAGACTACTAATTGTGATCACTGGAAACCACATTTAAATAATGAAATTAATATTGCATGGTAACTATTCTGAAACAGAGTTTAGGACTTTAGCCTAATGCATTAACCCTAATATGCTTCCAGTGCTAGAATTGTCATAGGTGGATCTTAATGAAACATGCTGGAGTTACTTTTCTTTTTAAAAAAGACAGACAAGATTGTAACCTATTTTAGGTAGAGAGAGAGAAGAAGGAAAAAAAAAAGTAGGAAAATATGTCATTAAGCAATTTGTTCATCAAGTTCAGTATCTTGATGCTGCCCATGACAAATACCTAGTGCTTTCAAGAGCAAATCCTCCTACAGTATATCTAGATTCCATGGCTGTGTAACAACAAAAATTCCACCTTGGTTCCTTTAGTTATTACAAAGCATCAGATTTAATTATCTGACTACAAAATTAAGGTAGTTACTTCAAAATTTCAGCTTATTCTATACTTTTACACAATTACCAGCTTTTCTTATGCAACAAGATTTCACGACCATTTTTAGTGTAACAATTTAAACAACAAAACAGTTATAGTTCTTCTATCATAATACTGCATGACAAAGCTGAGCTCTGCAGCCAGTTTGCTGAAATCCTTTGTAATCCTCAGAGTGTTATTCACCTGGATTGCCTGATGAATTTTACTTAGATAAGATGAAGAAAGTGAATGCTGTGGCTTTGTTGATGCAGCTGAAATTTTAGGAATTACAGTTACTGATTTTGGAAATAAGCACAAACACAGATGTCAAGTACATAAATCAGCATTTATCAGAAGATATTCATTGACTTTCCTGGAATCTTAACAACAAAAACCAGCTAACACTATGTATGAAAGATGAACCCTGAAAGAAGAGCACAGCTGAAACTAAAATTTGGATCCAAAGGACATGGAGCAGATTTAAATTTCATGGCAACAAACTCCCCTCTCAGCTCAAAGAATCAGCCCTGAATAGCAAGGTCTTAAAATCCAAGTGACCAACAGGAAAAAGTGAACCAAGTTTTACACTTTCCTTTCTGCTTGAGAGGAAAAGTTAAGAAATGCATGGTCTTTCATCTTCTGCTTTAGAAGATCAGGCCATATCCAGCTTGGAAATCTTTATGGCAGCTGTGGGACAGGTAAGTTTAGGATGATACCTCAAGAAATATTTGATTGCCCTTTTATTTAAGTGGGTGAAGTCCTAGCCCTAGTAAGGTCAATGTGACTTCTGTCAACTTTTCAGGAGCCTCTATGTTCTGCTTACTTTAACAACCATTTAACAGAAATGAGTGAAGCCTCTGAGAGGCTATATGAAATGCAGCCTGCCATATGCTAAGTTCAATAGGTTGCATTTGGTAAGGCCCTGCTTCCTCCCCTGCTTGTTCTCAGGTGGGCTCAGCCCTTAGCATCACCATGTCATAGCAAAAAAAGGAGCAGTTAGCTGACTGAGCTTCAAAACCCCTGCTAAGAAGGGGTTATTTCTGATCTGGTTTTCATAAGGCTGTACAAAAAGCTGGTATCGCAGTCAGGGTGGGGTCAGGGCTGTGCGGTGTGGAGGTGAGAGGGGCTCCTAGAGCTGGTATGCGCCAAAACTGTGGCATGACACTCAGCACCCTGTCCTCTGGAATTGCATTGAGGAAAGCTCAGCCTGTGCAGCCGCTGAGAAAAAACTAAGCCACTGGGCAAAACTAAGAGCAACCTGACTTTTTTTATAAAGAGATCTCAAGCAGAGTCTGATATTTCAAAGCATTTTTTACTACTCCTCAATTCTTGAGTGAAAAGCCAAACCCCTGTGACTGTTTTTACCTTTTCAGATTGGCTAACCTGCCTGATCAGCCAGTAAAATCATGGCTTTTTTATTGGTAGCAGCATTAAGAAAAATCCAGAAGGCCACATCCTGTCTAGCAGCAGTTGCTAGGGAGCATCAGGTTTTGAGTGCAGCATCATTAACACACCAAACTGGAGGCTGAAGGAGTGGTTCCTGCTGCAGCCCGGGCTCCCAGGGGAAGGCAGCGATGCAGCCTGCTCATGTGCACCTGACCAGGCTCTGCCAGCTGAGCCTTAGCGTGCTGCTTATCCTCTACAGCCTTGTACGCAGGAGTCTGCGGCTCTTCCTAACCCCCTTTCCCAAATTCTGCTGCTAAATTATGCGCAGCAGTACTGCAAGCAGCACCGCAAGCAGCACCAGGAACGAGTATGGGCTTTTCCTGAACTCTAGCAGCGTTTTCAGTACTGTGAGGCATGCTCCCAGGAGGTCTGATGAGAATAACGCTGAATGAGTCTGCACAGTTTGAGAACTATCTAGATTAAGGCTCTCAGCACTATTAATATTCATGCAACTGAGTATTATAACTCTAGGCATTCTTTTCTACAAATAACATGGGTCTTGAGGTTTACTGCTGAATTAGGTTAATTTTTATTGCATGGTAGGCTTCTGAGGAGATGTTCTGGCTGAGGAATTTTTGTTTGTTGTTTTCTAGTAATGTGTCTGCTAAGGGATAATTCTGCAAAATGACCTGTGTAGGCTCATTGCTTTGCTTGATAGGAACAGTGAAGAACCTGGCCTAAGCAGAGCTGCACAAGAGATGCTACATTACCTGCTTTTGTCCAAGATTATGACATGGATCAAGCCCATTATATTAGCTAAGCTACAAGAAATATTTGACCTCTGAGTGCTAAAAGGGAATCAATCCTTATTTATTTTCTCTTTCTCTTTCTTTTTCTCCCTCTTTTTTTCTCTCTCTCTCTCTCTCAGCCCCCCCTCCATTAATAAATCTGAATGACAAGCTATTTAATCTGGGTAATAGTTAACAGCCTCTGATTGCAGCTGTTAATATTACCCAAAGGAATACCAGCTACTAGTCAAGAAAGCTGTGGTAACACCTTGCTAATGAAAACCATATTTGAGGATACTCAGACTAACGGTTTAATTCCCATAAACACATTCATTTAAAAAAAAAAAAATTACCTTTATGACAGGATTAGTAAGAGGGCCCAACAAATTCTGTTAATTTTTGGAAACTTATTTGCACTGCCTCCAAACATCCTGGAATTACCTTCAGCTCTCCCTCTCAGGCAGGTGAGACTACGTCTTCTAATAAGCAAATGCTTTCAGGCTGTTTTCTTTAACTGAAACTTTTAAAGCACTTTACATTGGAAGATACAGCCTGCACAGTATTACCATCTCTGAAAGTGATGATGACGACCCTCAGAATAACCCTTTGAAAACACTAGGGAATCAAAAATGGATTTTTCTCTTTTTTTCTTTCTCTCTCTTTTTTTTTTTTTTCTGCCTCCTGTTGTATTTCCTGCTGATGCTTGGAGATCTCCAGCTTTTTCCTTCTGGAAAGGGGCTTTACACTGCACTGGTAACTATTATATCTGAGAGAGATGGAACATAATCTGAAGGGATTGCTTATCATAGCAATTGTCAGGGCTGTAACACTCCCTTTCTTCAGGGTTTCCTTTTCAAGGGGAAAAAGACAGTATTCAACATGAATTTATGGCAATTTTTTCCCCCTCCCCTGAACCAGGGTCTTCCCTAGAAGCCTATTTAGTTATGCTGCTGTTTTCTGGAAAATGTTGTGTCACCTGCCTACAGCAACAGTATGCTCTGAGGAAAGAACAAATCTGCAGCCTTCTGCTTGGTTCCTCAGGTAATGTCTGTTGGTTCTGCCTTTGAAAAGCAGGTTTGGGAATTCTGTCTGTGAAGCTGGGCTCTTGGATGCAGACACTTTGAATGTTTTGTGCTTCCTATGTGCTGAATGTTTCTATTTCTCAATGCATTCATTTGCCTTTGGACTTAATGTGATATACAGGTTTAGCTGATGAGAAAAGGCATTTTCTAAAGGAAGCCAGAGAGTGTAGTGCTTTAAAGCTGCCATGCAGAAGCCACTCTTCATTCTATAATTTAGTAACTTCCTATTAAATTGTTGCTAACTTATTGAAAAATTATCCCAAAGAGCCCTGAGGAAGTGTAAAATGTTAAACCTTGCTGTCTTTCCTTTCCTCCTAGGGGCCTGCATTTATTTAACTGGAGCTAAATAAAAAAGGGTAGCAGTATGACTGGCTAACCAAAATTCTTTTTGATTGCACCATTAAAAGACAGCAAGACCTTCCTTTTTCACAAGGTTTGCTAAATCTATATAGTTTTCAGATTGTATTGTACAATTCTGTGTAACAGCTATGTCTTGATTTTTTTAGTACACAGGTAAGTACTCTCAAAGTTGTTCTTGCTCCTCTCTGTGTGTATATATATATAATTAAAATATTGTTATTGAAATACAAGTAGTCAATTTAAAGTCTATCTATTCTATTAACTATGTGTTATTCAGTCACAGGAGAGTTTGATTTGCTTAAATATGAGAGAAGTAAGAATGTACTCTATAAAGTAAAAGGCAATGCAGGAAACAAGCTACTCTGCAGAAGATGCAAAGTAATCGAAACAAAGTTCTAGGCTTATATTGATTTGCCAGTATTTCTGATTGCAAAATGTAATCTCAGAAAAGCCTCAAAGCCTAGAATTTGATGAGATACGTTGCCACTCCATGGCAGTACTAATAGCCTAATTCAGACAAATTGAGAGCTGTGTCTCTCAGATAGGCTTTGGGAAAGTGCCTTTACCCCTATTCCAGTGACTTTGTTTGAAGGACGAGGTGTTGATGGCATAAAACTTCAGTGTCTCATTTCATAGCCACATAATTAAAATCAAAAGTAGAAATGGCTTCAGAAACTTTAATTATGAGAATGCTGTGCCTGTTACAGTTAGTGATTATTCTCCAACTTAGCTGAATATATGAGTTCAATGTCTTTTTCTCCCTAAGATTGTCTTTTTTATATCTGTGCAAACTTTTTTGTAGGAGCTGATGTACTGAATAATTGTTTTATAAAATGTAACTGTTGTGGGGATGTTGTTGATGGCCAAAGGAAGATGGCTGAACAAAATGTTAATTACAGGGGAGAGCAGGACAGTGTCAGATAGTACTTGAAATAAAGATGAGATGTAGGTATTCAAATTTAAGTCAAAACATGAATCTTAAATTTTGTAGCACTACCTCTGGAGATGTAGACAAGAAATTAATGAAATTTCTGGAAAAAAAAGGTTCTGCTATGGCTTGGGGTTATTCCACATTAAGATCAATCTTTAGCAGAAAACAGCAATGGTACTGAAGACAGCTTTCCACAGTGGTTTCTTAAGAACCATTGTTTAATGGTATTATAAATAGTTTAAATATTACAGCTGTGACTCAGTTATTTTCAGTACCAGGGGATACCTTGTTAGGATTTGCTCCCACCAAACTGCTTGGTTTACCATGACAGTTAGACTACTGTGGCTAAACACAGATTATAGAAGAAAGGTGCTAACACTTTCAACTTTGAGCACGCACTTAGACAAATACTATAAATAGGCTGATGTTTTGTAAACCGGTACTTGACAGAGGCACAGAATAGATACTCTCCCGTGGGAATCTCCTGTGTTCCCTCTGTGGCTTTTATGGGAACAAAGAGCTGCTCTGAGTTAGATATCTGAGCTCTCTTTTTCTTACTATTAATTTCAGGTCCAATAGCAGCAAGAGACTGACAAAGCTTGGTAGCAGTGAGCTTTCAGGCAAGTTGCCCAAAGTAGTTTTGCCAATACATTGATCTGCACTACCCGTGCTCTGTCTGCCCTGACCTCTCCAAAGTACAGTTAATTTTAAACAAGACTCTAGTGCTGGTTTTATCCTGCTATAATCATGGCCTTGGTGGACCTGACAAACTTGCTGTTTCAGAGCGGATTTGGAGAACATTCAGAAATAGCTTCACTTGAGCACGTTATCAGGTGTGTTAGTATCAGGGATAGGGATAAATACCTGTCTGTAAGGTTTCTCAGGTTGGAGATCTGAGCCTGCAGTGTTGCACAGGTCAGGTTAATCTGGGGCTCGGTTCCAAACATTTCACAAATGCAGCGCTTTTGTTTAAAGCTGTGCCTTTTAAAAGTACAGTTTTGCATGCAGTGTACAACAGTACTGTAAAAAAACCTCCAGCAACATTCTTGTACTATAAGCAAACTTAAAATATCAGTATGTAGCACACTTAGGCCAGACCTGTTTTAACTCAAGTTATACTTGCATGAAGCTATAGCCATACATGTGAAGGTAATTAACTCTATCATTAAAACTAGTATATTTACATAGAAAACCTTTACCCAACCCTCTCACTGATTGCACTTTTTCTTATTTTTATAACTTACTCCTGCCAAAACCATTACTGTACCTAGAACAGAATGAGCAGAAATGGAGAAACAGAATAAGGGAAAAAAAAACAAAACCCAAAAGATCTTGCACCGTATCACCTCTGTAAGGATCAAAACTGAGGCTGTTTCCCTGAGTCAGGATAAAAATTCACAAAGTCTCTTAGATACAATATTACTGCTATGAAATTTATAAGTAGATGTCCATGGCAAAGGATGGTGGTGTCACCAAGACCCGTGGTTCGAGATTGAAATTCCCTGTTGATGAGATCATTTGTGCTATCAGCTTCCTGAGCTGGTGCTGTGGCATCACGGTCCTTTATCTTTAATTGCAGCCTGATGCTGGCTCTGCAGTAGTTACATCTGGCTAAATATTCATTGATGTTGGTTGCAGGAAATTTATTTCCCTGTCTCCCAAGCAGGGCAGAGCCTTGGGAAATAGTCTCCAGTTATTTGACTGCATCCATGAAAACTGGCCTTATCTGTCTTGGAAATTTCTTCTCTCTTTCCCAGACTTTCTATCCATAACTGGGAAGTGTTAGGCCATTAAATCTCTTGAAAAGGAGACCTTGATTAGCTCTTTTTTTCTGTACCCATTCCTTTTATTGGAACAGAAAATTTACATTATAACCGTGTTTGAGCTCAGTATGTCCCTTGGGCCCTGTTTCCTGTAGGAATGAAGATGAAAGAATATTTTCATTCTTGCTTTCTTGTTGTCACTTCTGTTGTATCTTCTACATTTTGGTTGAATGCAATAGGTTCTATCTATGACCATGATTTTGTTGTCTAAGTCTGGTGCAACTTCCTTGCTCAAAGCTTTATGGTACTCAGTAAAACCATGGAGGAAATGTGAATTATGCCTTAACTCTAAAAACATTATTGCAAAGAAGAGCAAGAAAACAGAAATAAACCAAATGTCTAGCTGCTGGGAGGGAAGAGTTTTCAGATCCACCATGCAGGTATTTAACATGGCCTTCCCAAGGTCAGTTAGGACAGCAGTTTCATTTGTTGGGAACTTAAGGTAGAACTATCTGTGACTTTGCTAGGGAGGTTGTCTACTAAAAAAGGAGCTTTTTGCTTCTTTATTTGAAATCTGCCGTATCCTTACATGAAGCAGATAGACAGGATGTTCCATACCATTCAGGAAGTGGCAGCAGGTGGACTGAATTAGTAGACTTAGTATGAAGGTTTTGACAGTTTATGTGCAGCTGCAGCCAGTAGGGTGAAGTTTGAGACAGACGAACCAATCCATATTTCACTAACAACAAAAAGTGTGGCTCTACTCCCTTGTCACTTGCTTATCTTGCCCATATTGCTACCTTTTGTCTCCTCCTGAGGTTTCTTCCTTGCCCAGCAGAACATGCTGTGATTAAGACAGCTGCTGATCTGGTGTCCCCTGCTCGATTGCCGGCCTCCACCTACCCCTGCAGCACAACAGCGCAGCTTCCCCAGGCCTCTCACCTGCATTTGGCAGAGGGGATCCAAAACATGGATAAGAACTAATCTGCAAGCCAGGACTTCGTGTCTAGTGGGACTCCCTCCTCACAGGAGTCTTAGTAAATGGCCTGTTTCTCAGCCCAGGACCCCCACATGTGTGCACCTGTGACCCCAATACGTGGGCTGCCTGCCTTTCCTGTCCCAAACCCTGACACGTGGGGTCTCAGATATGGGCAGGTTAGAGAAGCTGAAACATCTGCCTGGGATAGCGCTTGGTTTCCATTCTCATTTCCGCGGGCAATGTGATGGACAGCAGGCCATTAGGATGTATCTATCTGTAAACACTCGGGGCAAACAGTCTTAAAAAAAAAAAAGGTAAGGATGTGAATTTAAATCGCATCAGTCAAAATGGACTAAACCTTGTACAGAAGGCCCCCTTCAGCAACAACTTCATTTGGATCCACGATTCCCCACACAAAGAAATCCTTTATTCTTCCCTTTATCTGCAAACTGCACTTCAAGCTTACGAAATTTATCACGGACATCTGATAACACCAGAAATGTGGGCAAATGAATCAGATTTCAAAAATGGTGGTTTAGTATTTGAATTTGCTCTTTATGTTTGTTTTTTTCACCTTACTATGTATGTCATTTTAAAGACTACATAGTACAATACAGGGTCAACAATTTTGTCATAGATTTGTTACTAAAGAATGTGCCCTCTCTCTCCTGGCTAACTCACATTTTCAAATCATCATCTCATTTTTCGATGCCTTTTAGCATGTAATCTTTTCAGTTGCCAAAGTCATGGGGAAGTATTAATGTATTTCAGTGCAGTTTTTCTTATATGTCCATTTTAGGCATAATTAAAAAAAAAAAAAGGCTAGATTGCAGTCTTGCTGTTAAGCTTAACACCAACTTCTGGTACAGATCTGGTCCACCAAGATTAAAATCACCATGGGAAGAAAATAGATCCAGTCAGTCAGCCAGCAGGTATCCCTTCAGCCTGTAGACAGAGGGCTTAAAAACAGGGATCCTTTAGCTCTGTCACTATTTCGTGGACAGTAATAACCTCTGGCAATCTTTTTTGTGTTCTCACTGGAACTGAAACAATATAGTTCTGCTTAAAACTGTTCTTGTGTTTTATTTTTAAAATAAGCTTTACTGAAACCATATCATGGAATTAGAGTGTGGCATATGACAGTGTTAAACCCCCTGCTTAGTTCTGCCAATGCATTGACCTGCAGTAATATTCCTATTTTTATCCCTACTGTTTGAAGTACAGTCAGTCATGACCACATTTCCATTAAAGACTAGATGCTGAACCATTTTAATCTGTGACTAATAAAAAATTGTAACATTTTAATTCTGCATACGGTCTTGGCGCTATCATCGCTGCTGGCAGAGTAGTGATTTTCTGTTTCCTGAGTGATGCATCTGTCAGTGTCAGTGATCTACACTGCTCAGACAGCCAACTTTTTCCTTCACTCCTAAGTAGTATGTACTCAGTGTCCCAGATATGTTTGATCCATGTGTGAATCTATTATCCAAATGGCAGAGGGAGAATACCACAATGAAATGGAAAGCTAGAAGAATAAGCAGTAGGTTCAAGCAATAGGAACTACTAACCCCTTGGCATGGATAAGGTCTGAGGGCAGAGACAAGGGGCAGAGATCCGTGCTGTAAAGAGAGAAGTTTTAGCACTGCTATTCCCTTTGTAGAGGGCAAAAAAAGCACACGTGTTATTTGTAAACTCAGGAAAACAAAACTTATCAAAATGAAAATATTAGATTACTCATGCTGCCTTTATTCCTACCTGCTCCTGACTACATATTTATCTGTGTATTTATTACACGGCTGCTTTGTCATTCCGTGGGAAAGGTGAGTGATACTTTGTGAGGAAGCGGGGCTCGCTAGTGAAGGAGGCTGCTGTCTGCAAAAGCACCCTCTTGCCAGTTTGTGACAAAATGCTGAAGTTGGGCTGGTGAAGAAGGGACTGGGCTGTAGCTCTGAAGAGTGAGAGTGCTCCTCTGCCGCACTGTCCCAGTGGGACAAGGGAGAGGTTTGGAGGCTCAGGTAGGCTCAAACATCTGTTTTTAATACACGTGAAGAGAAAACTCAAGTAAATGAGGTTACGGTAGAGGATAAAGAAATACCAAGCAGAAGATGATGGAGAATAAAAGGCAGTATTAAAGTTGAAGAGCAGACGGGAAAAAGCCAGTAGGCAATCAGAAGGCTTTTAGATAGCCTCTGGCCCAGAGCTGCCGTGGGATCCGGGCAGAGCAGCTTACCACCTGCCTGCGGTCTGCTCTGCCTGGGAGATAGGTTAACCTGGCAAAGACTAGCACTCAAAAGGCAGGAAACGCCAGACAGAAGTTACGTGAGTAACCTTAACTTTGCTCTCGTGTATGCCTTTTATGATAACAATGCAATCAAATACTGCTCTTTTTTTTTTTTCCTCCCCACAGGGCCTAATCTTTTCTCTGTGCGCAGGCTGGATGCTGTGAGCGGCCATCCCACGCACTTAATGAGCGCCAATTAAATTTTTTTCCTTGCGTTCAGCGAACAGCATCGCATCTTCTGCATCGCGTCCTCAAGGAGCCCTGGCAGAGCGTTCCTGTAAGGCCGCGGCTCTGTGATAAATGTTAGAGGATTCTGTAATTACTTTTTTTTGTATCTTTAGGACAGCAGGGCCAGTACCACCGTTACACAGTACTGACCTGGAGGCACCTACAGCTCGGCGGCGTTGTGGAGAAGCCCGAGCAGGAGACAAGGTCCTGGTGGGGACAGGTACGTCCCTGGGCTCTGGCAGAACCTGCGCGGCCAAGGCACAGCAACGACGGCCGGTCACCAACACCGTTCGTTGCCGTTTCCTCAAACCGAACGGTTTACGGACACAAAGCGGTCCAACCCCCGGCCCCGCGGGGAGCCGGCACGGCCCGAGCTGCCGCGCTCGCACTGCCCCTTCCCAGGGCAGCACCGCCCGTCCCCGCCGCCGGGGCAGGGGCACGCGCACGTGCGTGCGGTGAAGGGCTTCGCGCCCTCCTCGCACCCCTGACGTCACGGTGCGGAGCGAGCTTCGTCCGTCCCCCGCCCCTCTCCCGTCCCAGGCTGAGCTCACGAGCTGCCCCGCCCCTCACGGCGGGAGGGGGCGGAGCGCGCCGAGGTCGCCGACTGCGGCTGCGCACAGGCCGGAGCGGGGCCGGCCCCGCCGCATGACCCCACCCCCTTGTCCCGGGCTGAACCATGCAGCCGCGGCGATACCTGCTCGGCTCCACCTTGCCCTTCTTCGGCGTCATCGCCCCGCGCCTGCACGGGGGCGGGGCGGGGCCTGTTGCCGGGTTACGGCTGTCATCCGCGCGCGCCGCCGCCGTGCTCGCTCTCTCGCCCGCCCGCCCGCCCTCCCCGCCCCCTCCCGGCGCCGCAGGAAACGAGCGGATCCCGGGGCGCTGCTGCCCGGCGCCCCCCAAAGCCCCGCGCCCGGCCCCCCGGCCCTGTCCCGCCGCGCCGCCCAGCGCCCCGCGCCGCCGCTCCCACATGCCGGAGAGCGGAGCGGCCGCGGCGCCGAGCCCTGCCGCCCGGCTGCCCCGCGCCGCCCGGCTGGGGCCCTAGCGGCCCCCCACGCCGCTGGAGCCGGGGCCCGGCGGCGCTCGCAGTGCATGAGAGGGAGAGAGAGGCAGGGGCCGCGGCCCGAGCCACTCGCCTCCCGGGCGGCGGCGGCGGCGGCGGCGGCAGCGCGGGGACCGGCCCGGGGGGCAGCGAGGGGCGGCGAGGCGGCGGCTCCATGTGAGAGGAAGCGGCGGCGCACCTGAGTCGCCGGGACAGCCGCAGCCGGGGCGGGGGGAAGAGCGGCCCGGCCCCGAGGACCACCTGCCCGCAGCCCGCCCAGGGTGGGGGGGCTGGACTCGCCTGCCCCCTTGAAGCCGCCCGGTCCCGGCGGCAGCCCCGGGGCAGGGGGCAGCGGGCCCCCTCCCGCCGGGGGAGGGGGGCTCCGCCTCGCCGCCAGCATCGCCCCACTGGCGGGAAGGCGTGCGCGCCGCAAGCGGAGGGAGAGCCCAGCGCAGCCCGTCCCGAAAAGTGAGTGTGAACGGGAGGAGATGCCGGGGGAGGGGGGCCGGGTGCCCGGAGCACGCGGGGCCCGGTCCGGTCCGGGGGGCGCGGCGCGGCGCCGCCGCCGCTTCCTATGCGGCTCACGTTGCCGGCTGCGCACGGTCTGGTGCCCCGCGGGCGGGCGGCCCCCGCCCTGCTCCCGCCCCGCTCCCGCCCGCCGCAGACTGAAGAGGCGGGGGGGCGGGCGGGGGGCTCTGCCACCGCGGCCCCCGGGGAGGGCTGAGGTCTCCTCCGCAACTTCTGCCGCCTCCTTTGTACCCGCCACAGCGCGGGCTGGGAGCGCCAGCCCCTACGAACAAAGGCGGCGGGCAGTGAAAGGGTTCGGGACCCCTCCGTCCCCGCCCGTGAGAGCCGAGCGGAACCGCCGGGGCGGAAAGTTGTGCAAGACGGGGAGCGAAGCGCACGATCGTGAAGCTGGAAGCCGTGAGGTTTTCAAACACCTCCCCCCGCCGTGGTCTTTTTATTTTTTCTTTTTTTTTTAAAGGGTTGAGTGGCTCCTAATAGACCCTGTGGCTGCCTCCTGCCTGCCTGCTCATTTACATAACACTTGGGTGGAAAATGCTGCTGTTATTGTCACGGGAAAACGTTATTAAGGAATTGCTTTCTCACGTAAAGCGTTTTAAAATGCAGTTTAAAAGCTAGAAGTAGTGTTGGCTCTTCCTGTTTACCGGAGAAGTTGCTACTTCTCGAAGCACGAGCAAGTGCTCTTGCTCTCACTCCTGAGGCTGGGGAATGAAGGGTCTCTCTTGGGAATGGACCTCTTTGCTTGGCGTTCGTTTTGCTTTGCTTTTTAGTATTTCTGCAGCGCACAGGATTTTCCTCTGAGCAAAAAAACGCAGCAAAACTTGGACTGTTGTAGTGAAGTATCTTAACTTGCTCTTAACTGAGGAGAACACCTCCACAGTAGTCAGTCAGGGAAGAAGCATGTATCCCTGTCACTGCTAAATTGTACTATTCAGGAGATAAAATTTGTATAACAGTTTCTTATGAAGAGAATGTACTGAAAAGCCAAGAGAGAAGACTGAACGTAGTTAAGTTGATGAGACAGTATGCAGACATAGATTCAGAAGTCATACCTCTGTGCAAAACCTGTTTGCATGAGTCTAGCCTTAGCACTGCTTCCTTTCCATGTTTCTCTGGTTGGAGTTTAGAAAGACTTTGAAGGAAAAAATTGTAGGATTTGTCTGGTTCTTCATTAAAAGAAGAATAAAGAGCTAGTGAACATCCTGTGGGTCAGTTGCTAGGGTCCGGCTCCTCTGCATTTTCTTTACGAGATGGAATTGAAAGCAGAGAAAATGTAGCAGAAATATATAGTGGCTGAATGTCTAAAATAGCTGTGTGTGAATGGAAAGCCATACTCCAGAATGCCAGCACTGCACACTCACTCTGTGCTTTAGTTTGTTTGTGCTATGGATTTGAGAGTACGTACAGTCTGTTCCACCCAGAAAAAGCCTCTGAAAACTCAGGGGAAAACCTAGACATCAGTAGGAAGTTCAAAGGTAGACGGGGCACCTGATGTTTCGCAGTTTCTTTTTGAAACTAAGTATGCTGACAGGTAAGAAGACTTTTTTTTTTTTTTTTTAAGACCAAAATATCGCTGTATCTTAAGCTCCCTGACATCATAGCTGTTCTAAAAAGGGGGTTAAAAGAAGTTGAACTCTCCATTCAATTCACTCTGCTTTTCTTGGCCCCAGAATTAGGAGATCAGGAAAGGAAGTTGCGTTCTCTTCAGGCCATAGTGTTAAGGAGATGGTCAGTGTTATGCTGTGTTTAGTATTTGTAGGAGCTAAAAGGCACAATGTCCTTTTTTTCAATGTGGTCATTACACTTGTTTCCATGTCACTTACTGGTTCCAAACTTGAATCTGCCCTTTCCCACACCATCACCATCTATTGTTAATGACAGCCTAGTTCTCTCTCTTGATGGCACTTACACATTCTTGTTAGTGTTTCAGGTTCATATATATCTCAAGAAGATATATCACCTTGTTATTAAAATGATTTTTGTCAGGATTTAAGTTCTTCTTCTTACTGCAGCCTCGATCTAATCAATGTAGTTCCTTCATTCAAGCTGAATAATTTACTACTATAGTGGTGTCTGTTTGGAAATGTAAATGTTTATCAGAAAGTATGTGAATCTCGTTTGTATTAACTGTTCGAGAGGCTTTTATAATAAATAGCTTTTTAGTTTAGGAAAGAAATTATTTTTATCTTTAGATTCAGATTGACAAATTAACTTTGCTTCCCCTCGTTATGTATGCACGCGGTACTTTGCAAAAGTTTTGTTAATTACTTCAGTGGAATTTTTTGTCTCTGAATCAGTAAAAGAAAGGAATGGTGTGTGATGATTTAGGCCTGGCAATGTTATTAAGCGGAGAGGACTGCTCTTCTTCTGCTTATAAACTAAGTAAAGTATCTTTTGGTCAGCAGGTTTTAAATTCAAGCTGTATTTAACGAACATGTTTAAACTTCTGGATCTTTTTCTGAAGTACACGTGCTTCTTAACTAAGTAGATGTACAATACATTTGAAATAAAAGTAACATGGAGACCCTATCTGCAGAAGTGCTTCAGCCTTCTCTTATGTGGACTGAGTATATCAGGTAATTCTTGAAAGAGGTGGTGAGGGTTATATGTAATCGCTCTTGAAAATGCTCTTCCATGACAGAAAGTGTTGTGGCTTAGTGAATTTGTGGAAACTCATGAGTGGTTCTGTACCGAAGTGCTCCATGAAGACACAGGATAGACAAAAATCAGTTTACCAAGGTCACTTCTACGGACTTTAAGACAGTTTATTGTGACAATGAAGGCTACGAAGACTTCAAGTCTTTGTCTATTGAAGACCTAGAACCACATAAGTGTAGAAGTGAAGTTAACAAACTTCTTGGTCTTGCTTTATGGTGGTACAGCCACTAGTTATTTACGGAGTCTGTTCTGGCTTAAATCAAAAGTCTGTTTAGCCCAATATCCCGTGTCTCTCAGTGGTCACCAGTGGATGTCTGTGCAAGACTGTAGGCAGCACTGTATGCTTACAAGTCTATGTCCCAGAAGATGTTTCTGGTAGCCATCACCATGTGATTTACCATAATGTCATGTCTTAACATACCAGCAGACATCTTTTCTCATTTGCTGGGGCAATTGAAGTTGTTAACACTGGCTAGAGAATACAGCACCCACCGATTGGCTGGTAAGAGAAGCTGTGTGAAATCGTCCTTGTCCAAAACTAGCTTTGCCTGCATCTTGAGCTGAGATGGTTGGCTTTGCACTGGAGGACAAGGAATACATGCCTGTTTTGCTGGTACAACTCTGATGTGATGGTTTCAGCATCTTGTGCATGCTCACAAGTAGCTACAAGGGCAAGATTTGCCTGCAGACAGTTCTTTTTTTTCTCTGCTGAATCCTTCCAACAGGTTCAGTGGTGGCCCTTGCAGTAGGGACTAGTAAAATTTTTGACCAACCACAAATAAGGCCCTAAAATGGAGAAGCACGGGATGTTTTAATTGTATGTGCTGTTTTCAGTTTTGGTGGTAATTTAGAGTTGTACCAGTATGATACATTTTGCATTGCTATTTATTTCAGAATGTATTTTAAAAAAGAAAAGCAATTGCCTTTTACTAGGTCTCATGAAAGGTTGAGTGTGCTGTTTGGGATTTTGTAACCCAAATACATTGTTATGATACTGATTAACATTTCGATGTGCCCTAGAAGTCATGTGGGCATGGTGTCATTGGGATGTCGGGGGTGGAAGTAATGTGTTTCTTGAAATTGCTTGATCTGTGTTTCTGATTGGTCACACAAGACTGCTTTCTAGCAGCCACACTATCAGGGAAGCCTGTAGTTGGTAATGGATGGCTAAGCTAGCCTAGGTGAATTTAGTTTGTCTTGTGACCTGAAATTGGATGATTGCTTATAGCAGAGGGACAGCTCTGAGGTAGTTAAGTAATGCTTCCTGTTTAAAGACTTACTATTCTAAATTGTCCAAAATGTGAATGCTTTGAAGTGCTTTCTTAAAAACCTTTCAGTAATATTGATGGTGTGAACTGCCAGTTGCATCTCTGGAGGAGCAGTACTGAGACGTCTGAGCTCTTCAGCACAAGCAGGCTGAGGTGAGGTGTACTCAGAGGGCAGGGCATACTGCTGAAGCAACACTTTCTAAGCACAAGATTTACCTCCTTAACAAGGCAGGAGAACTGCCCACAGGTGGAGCTGAGAGGTGTGCGCATGCTGTGGTGAGACCTGGCCTTATGGAGCTGAAGCTGTGGAGGAGACGTTGGGGGAGGAGGAGTGGCAATAGTATCCCCTAAAATCTTCATAAACTTTGATCAGTGAGTCTTGGCACTGCAGTATTGCAGTTTGTAATCATGGATTCATTCTTTCCCTTCCCCGGTCCCACTCTTTATGCATGGGTCTCCCTTTGAAAATCAGAAACGTGAACAGATTCTGGGGTAATGATTATGCTTGTTCTTATGCTCCCTTGTCCAGTTTCTCAGCCTTTTGGTCTGATGTCAAAGCTTGTCGTTCTCCCTCTTCATCACTTCCTCCTTTAGAAATGTCACTCTGGGTGGCTAGGAAGGTGGGAGGAGACCTTGGCATGGTAGAGGTTACGAGAGGCTTCCCTTCGGTGTTCCCGAGCTTAATGGTGGTGGTGGAGAGGTGACTGCACAGGGAGTGTTGGGGGGTCTTTTTGATGGATTGAAGTACTCTTGAACTTGGTGATATTTGAATCAGGGTTACTCAGCTGTGGCTTTGCATTGTGGTAGGATGTGGCAATTACTTCCAATTTCTGAAGGACAGGAACTGCAAACCCAGAGTGTGTGCTGTTGACAGTATCTGCTTAACTCTGGGCTCTTTTGACTGCCATAATGTCCTTACCGCAACATTGGCTTTGTGTTCTTACAGATGCTGGTGAATACTTTTGGAGCATGTGTTTTTCAGGATAAGTCTATCGTGTTTTCTTTAAGGTGAAACTTTACATTTAAATCTGCTGTAGCGTACAGGAGCTGCCTGTGCTCGCAGAGAGTTTGCCGTATTACAAACTGCGTGTGAAAGGATGTTGTTCTCTATGTAAAATATGTGATATGCTTTATAGGATAGAACGTGTGCCCTTACATATCTGCAGGAATGAAAATAGTCACAGTGCTTTCAGAATTGAACAGGCTACTTCAGGACAAGCTACTTGTCTTACTAAATGACTGACAAGCCCAAAACACCACAAGCCAAAGCCAGTGGGAAAGAAAAGGTTTCAAGCTTTTTCCCAACTTCCCTTTTTAGGAGAGTAGGCTGCTCAGTGTGTTCCCTGGCGAGTGCAAGCCTTTCAGCATTGTAGCATAGTTCATGCTTGAGAAGTCGTTTGCTAGCTCTTGCAGTAGCTGCAAAATCTTCACTGCCTAATAAAGTTGGTTTCTAAAATAGTATTTTCTTTAGTGTTCAAGACCATAACTACTTAATAATAACCAAAACTACAACTTTGGATTGAGGCTTCTCTGAAGAAGTATTACCCACCTTTTGTGGCAATTGTGGTCCAACCTAGCTTGGCATGGTTTTGAATCTCTGTTGAAGGCAGGATGTCTACACCTTTGCTTTACCAAATGCTGTGTCTTTGCTAAGCAGCGTTAGTTGTGGCCCTGAGCTCAGGTCAGGTGGTCAGCAAACCTGTAGTTTGCCGGGATTGCCTACTTCTCTTGCTATTTATATCTTGTCATTTTGTTTTAATTCGTGCAATCATGCTCAAAGCAAGAGATCTCCTGGCACAACAGAAAGGGCCCTGAAAATGCAACCTTGGAGGTACCCTTGTCTAAGTTATTTGTAACCTTTGTTTCTGAGTTCTGCTGTGGCAGTTTCATCTGTTGTTGCCTGAGCTGATGAATATGTCTTCAGATCTGTGGCATTTCTGTGAGTGGGTGGATCACTGCAATGACAGGTAACTTTTTTTTCCGTTTCTGCAGAGTACAATAGTGACAGTTTTTATGGATCTTGAGGGCATCTTCATCATCTTTTAAATCATGCTAAGTCAAAGTTGCTGTGTTTGTTTTTTTGTTTCTGGGAAACTTTTCTTTCTTGACATACCTAGGTAGCAGGCCCTATTGCATATTCCAGCAAGATGAAATTTGAAATAATCAGTTTGTTTGGGGCATCGTGTTTGGGAATTGCTTTTCTCCTAACTTGCTGCCTGTTGCAAGAGTCCTGGGGGAGGGAGACAGTGATTCAACCTGCTATGCTTCCCGCCACCCCAGACTGCCTGCCTGGTGCATGTTTAAACTTCTCTCTAGGCAAGAGGGCAGCAGATACTCACCCTTGTGACAAGCCTCTGGTAGAAGAGGGCAGTTGTACTCTGCTTTCATGGTGTGTTAGTTGTGTTATCTGTGGTAGTGGGTGGATTCTGACTGTACTGTCTTTGGTCTGGTTAAGAGTTGGACTTAATCACTGCTTCACTCCCAGCTTGCTGGACTTTGTTTTGCCCGGCACTTGCTCTGCTTTACCAGCTGTGTGGCACACAGTCCTGAACAGTCGTTTCAGTGTTCGTGAAGCATGGCAAGAGTAACGTGCAGGCTTTGGTAGCCCCATAGTAACACAGCAGGGAAGTGATAATACGTGTGAAATAGGTTGTACTAAGAATATCTTCTGTGGGCTTTAACAGACAGGTGTCTGGACTTTCTGTTTTTCAAACCTGTAATACAGAAATGTATTTGTGTTAACAACCTTGATTATCTCCTTAATGGCAGTTTCTTGTCTAGCTGTTTGGCTTGTCTAGGTGTTTACCTTAATTTTGAAAGTTTTACATGCCAGAGAGTACACTAAGTCTTGAGTGGTTCTTAGACATGGCTTGCTGTAGCAAAACAACTTTGACATTCACAGTTATGTTTAAGTTGTTTCCAGGACATACTGTTTCTTCTTTTCAGGTTTTGTGTTTCCATCTTAATAGATTATTGTTTTGGTAAATCTTGCAAATTGTTTTGTTGTCATTTGTCCTTTGGATACTTGACTATTTTGAAATCAAGTAATTTCTGATATGCAACAGAAAGGAAGTGGGCTGATACTGAAATAACTGAGGGTCAAACTTCAGCTCAGCCAGTGCTGATGTTTGGCTGTGCCTGGCGGGAGCACTAGATAACACGCAGTATGACTCAGGAGCACAGGCAGGAGTTTTTGTTTGAAGGGTAGAGGTGGGTGGTGTCCCTGTCATGGGGTGGATGTCTAGTTAGGGGAGCTACATGCTGCAGTTGCTGACTGCCTATGTAGGAGGTAGGTACAGTCATCCTGCTCAGCTTGTGTGTTGTTTACATGGGCTGTGGGAACCTTTCGAAAGGGTGCTGTGAATGACTGGAAAAACAAAAGCTTGCTTAGAGGCACAAAAGAAATGTTAACATTTTTGTCCTTCTCATTCTGATTGTTTGTTTATACTGCAGTGTGGTGGGAATAAAATTGATTGCGTAGTTTAGGCCCGAACTAGCAAAGATTAAAAAAGAGAAACTCAAAATAGGAACAATTTACCCTTCTTTCACAAAATCTTTTCGAACTTTGTGAAGATTGAGGGTTCCTTTGATGTTATATTCACTTGTCCTTTATGGTGCTGTCATTTCATACTGCATTTGACCTGCTTATTTGCTGCTGAAAGGAATGGTTCCAAACGGCTTCTCTCACCCCTAACCTCTTCCAGCACTAGCTACTGGTTTAATCTGACTTTTTGGTAATTAATTTTGTGCTGTTGGTTTTTTACCATTTTATTTAGTTCCCTGAATTTAAGTAAGAAGGGAACTAAAAATCAAATTGAGTTGGCTCAGTGTGACACAGGATGTGCATTAGAGCTGGCACAGGGGATGCATAGCTGCTAGTGAATCCTTTGGGCCCTGGCTGGCCATAAGATCAGCTTAACTGTGCCCTGAAACCTCACAGTTGTGGTTTGATTATCTGCTGAAGCTGGTGGGAAGTATGTGCTGCAACCAAAAGAGATGGCCTTGCTCCCCTCCACCCCTTGTTAGGTTTTGTGATTCCGCTGTCCATTTCTCAAATCCAGCTGGTTGTGAACCGATGTGAGTTCTATTGCTGCCTGACTTCTTAGCCTTTTGCGTAAGAGAAGAGTGGGATTGCCCTTTTTAACAGCAATACAAATTTAAGTAATCTAAAAATGCTCATAATCCATGTATTAGGCTGCAGAAGTGTTGTCTTATGTATCATACTGTAAACTATATGCATGACAAAAACATCTTCAGCTACTACTGCCAATTCAAGCTACAAAATCGAGTGTGCACTTGATCTTCAAAGGTTTTTCCCTGGAGTTCTCTTCATATCACAGTCATAGCTGTGGCAATCTGGGCAAACTAATCCTTTTATTCAGTAGAGCTACATTTAACACAGTGATCAAAGCTACAGTGTGCAGAAATATTAGTATTCAAATCTGTAAAACACAAGGGAAACAAATTGTTCTACCAGCAGCAGGGCTAACAAAACCTAGTTTTCTGGGTGCTTGTATCCTCTGTGTGCTGCTGTATCCCACCACTGCAGCAAGAGTCCTCCTTATGGTCACATTATCTTCTGTGACCTCCCTTATCACAGTATCTTCAGATCCTGCAGTCTGACTACTATGCTCCACCCCGTACCAAGCTTTTTTCAGTTTGCTAGCTGTGCTAAAGGCAGCATGTGCTGTGACTATTGCAGAGCTACGTGTGTGCTTGCTGGCTGCCACCAGAGGGGAAAAGAAAAAAATCATATTCAAGAATTCTGCTGATTGTAGAGCTGAGAGTTTAACTTTTGTGCTATACTCTCTGCCTTTAGTTACCATCTCCAGAAAAGAATTAGGATTTCATTATAGGACATTTGAATCTTTACGTCTTTCCTTTCTTTGCAGAATCACTTTTTAGAAAGTTCTATAGTGCCACTCAAAAGTTTCACATATAAAACTTCTAGTAGTTCACTATTCAAGATCAGTCTTAACTACTGTTATGGCTCATTATGCTGTTAATAAAACGTGTGATCCTTTTTAAAAGTACATTAGGTTTGTAGTTTAAATTTTTTTTTTTTTTTGAACCAAGTTTGGGGATCTGAGTGATCATTGTATAGAAGTGTATTGTCTCATATTAATAATGAATTTCATAGTAATTTCCTGTGTATTACTCTGCATCTCTTCAGTTACAATTAACATACCTGATCTTTCTGATGCTTTTTGGAATCCCCTTTAAGATGACAATTGTCAACTTTCACCTTTTTTGAAACCATTTTAGTTTAATTAACATTTCAGACCATGATTTACATTGTGTGCCTACTTGGAGGGCTGTTTATTTTCAAAGTGCCTACCTGGAATGCTGTATTCAGTTTGTAATGTGCCAATTGTAATATTCTCTGAAACATGTTATATACATCCTAACTTTTTTTTAAAACAATATTATTCTTCAATGGACTACCCAGAGTGAATGTGTCTCTTTCTGAATTTGTTGTTAAAATCCAGAAAGTTGGTGAGTAGAATATTTACCTTGACATGGAATACCTTGTTGATTGTTCTTTCCCTTTTTATCTAGTTTGGTTAGACTATCTGAAGTTCTTACAATTTCTTTGCTTGTCTTAACTTTAATAATTTTCACGTGAGTGCGTTTTGGCACTTTTGCTTTCTGGACCATTAGGGAATATGTGAAGTGGTTCTAGTACAGAACCGTGGCCACCTGCTGTTAACCCCTTTCTGCAAGTTAACAGACTACTTACTGCTTTTTCTTTATTTGCATTTAGATGCCAGCAACAAAGCATCAAATGTTTTCCCCTAGCACCAAGATTAATTTTACTTGATGGCCTCTTGAGTCTTTGGGGGAGGCTTTTTGAGAGTCAGTTTTTCAGCAATTTCTCCTTAGTTTACTGTTGTTACAAAATTCTACTGGCCTAAAAAAACAGTTTTCTTTCCAGAAACCATGCTGTGTATATTCTCAGATACTAACCTGCATAAGTTTTATAATACTTTTCTCCAAACAATTGTTTCAGCTAGCTACCATGAAAGGTATGTTTGTTTGTTTGTAAGACACTAAATAATATTTACTGGCTCTTCTAAATGTAGACAAGTACTGTGTTTTCTCACATTCTAAAATTACATATTTTTAGTAGGAGGTTAATATAATTTTTTAATATTTACAGATTAATTTGTTTTTTCTTGCCTCTCTGACATAACCTGTTTTGTTTTCTGCTAATAAAATGAGAAAATGCAAAAGTACCAGATTTTCTCCAAATGAAGTGTTAATGGTTTAGGTTTGTTAGTGCTGTTCCACTCCCCCAAATGGTGTAGTGAAGTGCTGGCAGCTGAGAAATGCATGTGCTCAGGTAGTTTTTCTTAGACTTTGAATTTAGGATCTAGAGTTTGTGAATTCAGATGACAGAAACACTGTGAGATGCGCAGTGGAGAGGGAATAAACAGGAGCAAAGAGGTCTCCCTAATTAGTAAAGAGACTGATGCCTGTGACTTGTTCTTCCATCTATTTTTTTGTAAGCCTTTTCAGGAAGGAAACCAACCAGCAAACTCAACCCAGACTCATTTAGCTTTTCTGAGGAGAAAAACGGCAGTCAGGACTGTTTGGTGGTAGACCATTCTGCTGCCTACTAAGAGCTTGCGCACACACAGTGTGTAGGAGGCAAAGATGAGAAACTGCTGTAGATGTTTTGGTGGAGAATAATCTGTAATGTTATTCCGGTAGAGGTGTAATAACTTCTTGACTAGTATTTTGAATGAAAGGTCAAGCTCATTAAAACATTAAAATTTAATTATCAAGCTGTCCATTTTGGAAGCAGGATCCAAACATTAAAATACTTTTTCTATATTTTAATTGAAATGCTCTGTTTTAAAATGTGTTTATTAAATACTTTTAGAACAGAAGAATTCCCATGCTGGATTATTCTTTCTAGTCTAGTATCCTGTGTCTGATAGCAGCCATAAAAGAGGAAATTGTCTGCAGGAACCCAAAAGTCCCTGATGCTTCACATAACCCATCTCAAAAACATCTGTAAGTGGATGCATGTGGAGCATGGAGAACAAGATAAGTGTTAGATACATTTCTTTTCATGCTTGCTCTCCAGCTCCTGGAATCTCTGTGAGCCAGAGATTGTTTCTGTTTATTCAGAAGCTTGTGAATGATTTCTCTGCTGTGAACTTGTCCATTTTCTCCTTGACCCATGCAAATTTTTCATCTCCATTGCACCCTTTTGCATCAAATTCCACAGGTCTTCTTGCTATTGCTTGAAGAGTCGCTTGTGTTTCGAATGTGGTTCCTACTAGCTTCATTAGCTGTTGTATACCGTTTCTGTTGGAAGGGGCAATGAACAGTCAGTTATTATCCTTTGCTTTTCATGTCACTTGCATCTGGTGTGGTCTCTTGAAATTGGGATCTTTGGTTCAAAAGAGATGTTTTTCAGGTGCCGTTTCTGAGATACAGTGCACAGCTCTAAGACAACAGTGTTTTTTTTACTAACTGCTTTATTTTTTTAAATCCTGAAAAGGAGGGGTACTGTTTGAGCGCCAGTGCTTACTAGTGTTTCAGGATTGAAGTCAACCCTAGGAACAGCAACTGCAACTGAAGTTTAGGCTATAAGGGGAATGTTTACTGCAGAATTGCTTGACCCTGTGGGTACTAAAGAAAGGATGAGGAATCTGTGTCTCCAGGAAATGGAAATTCCTGTATAGCTGTTCCTGTGGCCATCTTTTAATGTGGTTAGAACATCAGCTTAACAGCTCTTAAGTTTCAGTGTCTTGATGATATGGATCATAAAAAAATAGTAATAAAGAAACACTAGGATTTTTCTGAAATGAAAAATAGCAAGTTTCCTATGTTGGTGTTACAACTGTTGCAACTAGGCAAAGCAAACAAAAATTCAGCTTTTGTAACTGAAGTTGTCTTTTGGTCTGCTGTGATTGTCCACTTCCATTTTTTAATTATCATCACATATATGAGTAGTTTTGTGAAGAACAGTAAATTTAGTGCTTACTGGTTTTCTATAACAGCCTTCTCTAAAGCCTTTATTTAAGTTGGTGATTTGTAGAAGAAAAATATATAAGAAATAGATTCTGCAAGCTACATCTTCAGGTCTTATTGAGGTGTTAATGGCTTGTAACTTAAAAGTGTTTCTTTAAAAGCTGATTTTAAATAATACTAATAGACTTTTTTTCCTCAAATTGATCACTATCTCAAAGACAAATCTGAAGACACTTGTGATGCGTTTTAACTCAGTGGTTAATTTTCTGTTGTTGCTACCAATAGGCTATCGTATTGGTTCTTGTGGAGTACAAGTGAAGATAGATAAATGAAATCAAGGCCTGATTCTGCAGTCATTGGAGTGTAAACTTAAATTTGGTTGTAAGAATACTTGTAAAAAGCTAAGTATCTGTATTTGCTGCATCAGTAGCTACAAACGTAAATTTGTCAGACTTCTTAGTGACATACTTCTGTTGTGTCAGAACAAAACTGATTGTCAGTTTTTCATTGATAATGCAATATAAAAAGTACCGGGAACTTTTCCTTAGTATAAGCTTGCATTTATTTATTTGGAAGAGCAAGAAGTTAATCTCTGAAGAGCAGGATTTTTCAGGTGCGCTTAGGAACATAAATTCTGTTGACTTAGTACTGAGAAAGGAGTAGAACTGAACTGAAGCAGAGGATTAGTTTTGCAAGTTTAACTGAAAAGTGCAGCTGATCACAAATATCAGGCAGCATACTGTATTATGGAGGGCTTATTCCTGTGTGAATCTTCTTAAGCCTAAATGAACAACTGACTAAAATTTTTGAAAGTCTTGGTCAAGTGTGGGCAGGGAGAATTAGCAAAATGTGAATTCAGAACTTAATTAGGAAAGCATTATATTTAAACTTATTTTTAATCACTGTTTAGAAGTCATGTTTATTCACTCTCAAGGAGGATATAGGAAAAATGTGTAACTCTCTAGAATCAATGCCTTTGCAATAGTTACGGTCCTACTGTTTTCTTTGTCAGCGTGTGTCAGTGGTGCAATAGCAGGCAAAAGACTCCAAAGTCCAAGAAAAACTTTAAGTGAAAACCTTAGAAGATGGTTGAAACTTTATGATTAATTAAAATAACCTATTCACTTTTCCTAGGAAATGTGATGGTAGTTCATTTGCTTAATGACTACTCCTTGATTAACTATTTGTTTGGCAGTAGCTCGGAAGACTGCAAAATTTGTCCTATGACTTGTTTCAGCTATCAGTTGTCTTCCCGTGCCTTATCAGACTGCTCGACAACTGTTTAATCGAAAAATTTCACATGCTATCAAAGTGTTATTGTTAGAATAAGCACTTAATTCCAGAAGGAGGATATAATCTCATGGGTTGAAAGTGAGAGTTGCAGTGTAGAAGGAGGGATGCTATCGCTGTCCTAGATAGCAGACTTGTTTATTTTACAAGTTCAGATTATTTTTTCTGAATAGCAAAGGGCAGAACCTTGGCTAATTGTAAATATCGCTGAGAGGGGACAAATATTTTACCATTGTTGGTAGTTATGCATATAAAAAAGTTCGTAGTTAGCACTATGCTTGACAAAAAGAAGCAAATGGGAAATGGTAGCAGAAGAATGATTTCAGATTGCTTCTACACTGGCTTCCACACTAGGACAAGGGGTATTGCACTGTTAAGTGTGAGTAATAGAGTGCATATACATAGTTTTTTCCCCTCAGACCTTGTTTTGCTTTATTGTCTGTGTTAACATGTTATGCAGTTACAGTACTTGTATGTTGCTGCTGGTAAAAATGTCTTTTACATATTCTAAATATTGGGGTTTAGAGGAACTATATCTGCTTGGTTTTTTTGCCTAGCTGATTTTTCTTTTTTCTTTTTTTTTTTTTTTTGGCCCAGTTTCTAATAGCAGAATAATGGAGCTGCATGTTAGTGAAGCAAGTTTAGAAATTGTGAAAAAGGGAGGAGAGTTCATTATAATTCTTTCAAGGGCTGCTGATGTACAGCTAAAGTTATTAGGGGAAAAATACTGATCTTGCTTGGAGGAAGTCTGGCCGTATTCACGTTAGAGCTGGTTATCAAAAATAGGAAAAAAACCCCACAACACCACTGAGCCCTGGGAATTAAGTTCAAACTTTGTCTGCTTCAGTTTAATTGATAGCAATGGACATAAATACTTACAGCATTTTTCATCTTTGCTAACTACAGCTCTTCTCATCTCTTTTGTTTGTCAAATTCAAACAAATCTTTGGATCCAAACTGAGTGCATCCATTGAGTGATTTTATTCTTGTGCAGCGTTATGGTATGGCCTTTATTACCAGTTGTCAGTGTCACATAGGAAACTTTGCATAAGTCATCAAAATGATACATTTGAGCTTTTGGCAGGGAGGTTACCTTCACCAAGAATCCTAAACTTTTCTGCTGATGAATAGGCATTAAAGTTTGCATTGCATTTACTGTCTTTTTAAAAGTCAATGCTAAGGTTTTTTTATTATCAGTTTAAGGAAGTGGAGAAGTTAACAGATTTTGGAACTTTTGAGTTGGTGATTCTTAAGAAAGCATAGTTAAATGCATTCTATGAGGTTTCTGATGTTTCATAGACTAACAAAAGGTTGCTTTATTAGTAGCTTTAATGAACAAATCGCTTTATTGGCTTAGACATACTGGTTGCTTTGTCGGTCCAAACAGCTATGGGTTCTTGTTTCAATTCACCATTGTGCTAGAGTAGAGAAGTGATAGCCATTGACCTCCTGTTAAAGCACAATGAAAAGTTTTTTGTGAAGAAGGAAAGCGTGCAGGGAAAAGAGCAATACAGTTCTCTGACTTGAGTTCAGCGATGTAAAAATCACGAGACCGTGTACCTTTCCTGGTGCTTTTCTTGCTAGGTGGCTCAGTATAGTGAACCACCTGAAACAAGAAAAGGTGAGACTGACTTTCTGAAGGCTCTTTTTTATGGAACTGGTGTGTAAAGTAAGAAGGTATTTGTATTGTAACTGTAAGAAAGCATATCAAATAGGTAGTAACTTAGTTCTGAACGGAAAGTTTGTTAGTCTTCAAAAGAATTCTTTTTTATTTTTGATTGTCTGGTTTGTTTTATTAAGTGATTAACACACATGACTTAACCATAGCCTTTGATTGAATTAGTATTTTATTTCTTGAATTACTTCCTATGAATTTGTTTAAATAAGCAAATAGTATTTTTTTCTGGCTGTATGCTTAAGTCAATGAGAAAATTTGTTAGATGCTTTAGACTTCTGTTAATGATAATAATTATTTCTCAAAGTTGTTGTCTGTGTAATGAAAGGATGATAAATCAAGTGGGATGACACTGCAGTCCTCCAGCTCATTCTTGGAGTTATCAGTTTGCTTTAAAAACTTAAAATTTTACTTGTAAAAGATGAGCATCTTCTTGTAACTACAGTAATAGCGTTGCACTTGAACCTGGGGATTCAGATAGGTTTGCCAAATTTTTGCATAACATGTGAAGTTATAATCATGATTAAAGGATTAGGAACTTTCTTTTAAATGAAAGCACTGTACAGGAACAATTTACTGTTTTCTGCAATTTTTTTTTTAGGGTGGAGGAATTCAGTACACTCATGTTCTGTAGCTGGCTGTTTTCTGGTTTGCAGATTTGTGCTGGAGCACTTGTTATTTGGTGGGAGCAGCTGCTGAAATATATTTTACACTTCAGTTATACTTCGAGTTTTGTTGTAGAGATCGTGTTGTATGCTTGGTGACTATGATTTGTTGGCCTTGTTTATAGTGGTGTCTCTATTTGTATGACGGTAAAGTATTTGAATTATTTTTTTTCTCATGGATCAATGTTGTGCCCTAATGCATTCCTAATTCCACAGGAAAGCAAGTTTTCCCTGAGACAGTTTCTTGGGGAAAACTATGACAAGCAGTACAAATTTGTTTATATTTCATTTTTTGAGGCAGTTGTTCCCTTAAACTTATTTTTGAAGTTAGGAATGAGATTGGGTGAGCACATATATGAGTACATTGAGGTGAAGCAGACCACTGAGAATGTGTTCAGGCTGCATTGCTGATTCCTTTCAGAGAGGAGCTGACTTGCCATCATGCTCCGATTAGCAACTATAGCTTAGCAGAGCTATTTAGAGGAAGTACCTTTTGACTTTCTTTAGTTTTCTTCTGAATCTTGCAACATCAATATCATTAATGTAAAATTTGCATGGAGGAAACTTAGAGCAGGAAAGCGCATTTTCTTTCATTTCCCTTTCCCTGAAGAAGACAGGTTGGAGTTCTTTGTTGCCACTGCATGAAGTACCCTTCTTCCTACTTGTTCTGGTCACTGCCTTACCTGTTTTTCATTTTTCTGTCTGTAGTCTTTCAGCATGTGCTAGGAGGCTTGTTTTGCTCTCTAGTGCATTCTTTTCTTGGTGCTATCTCCTTATCTCATTCTTGCTGCAGGTTTTATTCTCTCCCCCTTTGCTTGTCCAGTTCTGCCCTCCCACCCTTGTTTTGCATTTTAATGCTGTTTCAGTAGTTTTATATGTCTTCAAAATACTTGGTTTTCCTTTGTGAGCCTAAAAAACTGACTTGAGTCAGCTGTGATTTTTGAAGGAGCCACCTCTTCCAGAGGCCATGTTAGCGCCTCCTTCTGCCAGGTATTCACAGATGTTCCTCAGCAACTCTGTGCTTGCCATTGATTCTGTACCTTAGCTCCCTGATGTACAAAATTAATGGATAACTTTTGCCCTCAGAATTGTTTAAAATCAATTAAAGTATCGAAGACTTTTGACATTATAATGGTTACTGTAAAAGTAGTCAACATGGAAATTTAATGCAGAGGCAGCAGTTGGCTAAACATAATTAATATTTGTAAATTCTTAATGTCCAAAGTATCATTATAAGTAACGGAATGGAAGAGGTAATGTGGCTTTGAATAACACTTTTTAACCCTTCATTCTACTGTGTGGAAACTTGTGTTTTAACAGCCTATTGTTGAAGAACCTAGTTTTGAGTTTGTGTTGATGTTATGACTGAACACCACCCGTAACTTGAGTATATGATGGCAACTGATGCCAGCTATATATGTCAAAGAAAACTGGTAATTCCGATGCAGTTTTCATTGGGAAGATATATTAAGTAAAGATAAAGAAATAAAACAAATTGCAGAGTTTTAGCTGTCCAGAGCTTTGCTGCAGTTAGTTTCTTCATTATACAGTTCTTTATCATATCAACTTTCTAAACATCCATCTCAGTAACAAATGGCAGCCCACAAACTGGACCTACTGAAGAAAGATGACACGACTAAGATCTTTTTGTTTTAAAACCAGCAACCATCTGCAACTTACAGTAGAACGTGTACTGTTTAGCCATTAGATATCACTACATCTGCAATAAGGAGAGTGCGTTTGATATTCACCTTTCAAAATATATGCCTCAGAACACTATTCCTCTAGAGAGATAGCAAAATCTTTGAATATCGTGCAAGAACTTGCTACAATACAACAAGAAAAGTCTCTGTAGTGGCTTAGCATTGTGCCTTGGAATCTACACAGAAAATGATTAAACATTACCAGTTGTAGTGGAAGGTTTATGTGAAAGAAATTTCTCTCTGACCCTCTCTCCTAGCTAATAATCCCCTACCATGAAATTAATGATCAGAGCCAAACTTTTTGTAGGTGAATTTACATCAAATAGTACCAGACCCTGCAGAGCAACAAATGCAAAGCTTGCCAATGAATCTTAACCATCCTATGGTAAATATTTGCTCTCCTCCCCACTAAAATCAACAAAATCTGTAGGTCTTACATATTCACACACCAGAATGTAATGTACTCAATACAGTTCACCAAATGTTCTTATGGGAGTAAAGGGAGGGAAAGCAAACAACTGCTAAGCACCCAAAGGAACTCACATCTACAAGTGAGAAAAGACCTAACCACTCTATTCTTTCAGGCAAGCAAGGTATCAAGAGGAACTGGGTAGTTGGAGTTTAACCAAGGTGGGCCTGAAGGAACCTTCAGAAGACAAATCTGAGTATTTAAGTATGGGATTATGCAGCCTATCATGGCCTCAAGAGCAGGATTTCATGGAATAGCATAAACTTTCTCACTCCTTTAAATCTTTGGTATATCACAGGTAGATAGTAATTGTCTATTGCCCTTCTTGTATGACAAAGGCATTTTAACTTGAAAACGCTCCATTCCACAGCTTTTCAGCCACCTCATACTAACTAATACAGGCCAGATAAAATCAGCGTTCATATTTTCAAATTAAGTTGTTCTGAAAGTTGTTCTCTGTCTTTTTGAAAACTGGGATTCTTCTGTACCTGGTCTCTTCAGCTATATCAGTTTGACTAGTAGAAGAGATTTTTTTGCTTTGTAGTATCAGTGCTTCTAACACTGTTGCCTGGGCCAAAATTGTTGTCTTAGAAAACTCAATTTCACTTAATTTGAGCAGAATGTTAACCTGGCCTTGCAATGTTCAAGATTCTAGTTCTGCATTGAGTGAGACACTGGCTTATTTGGTTTCCATGGGGCTTCTGTCTTCATCACTGCCTTGCTAATCGGAGGTTATTTTTAACTTGCGTAGCTGCCTTTTTCATCAGTCCTTTCGGTGTGGAGATACAGACAGAGCAGTGGCATGATAGTTAGAACTGGGCCTTCTATTCCTAGCTTCTGCCACTGACTTTCTCCAAGACTCTCTTATTTAAGAGCATAATATTCCTTTTTTGTGCCTCATTCCCTATAAAATGAGATTCCTTAGCCACATCTGTAAAATGTTTAGAGATGTTTGGGTAAATGCTATTCTGAGTATTTGTGTTTGTTTCAGGGGGTCACAGTCTGTGATGGTAGTAAAATAATACAATTTTATATCACTGTGGAAAAGCAGCAGCACCAGTAATTCACCATTCTGGAGCGGTAACTTCTGTAATATTCTTAAGTTAATGTGGTCTTTAACATATTGTTTAATGGGAGCAGTGACTTAAAATGAGTTGCTATTAGTTTTACTGGACATGAGAAATTGGACATGAAAATGGGGATTTATATTAATTACTTTAGTGTTTGTGGATCTCTTAGCAGGTGTTAAATTTCTGTCTAGTTGGTGTTGTTCAAAACACATTTAATGAAACATTGTTTTCCTGTAATGCACACAATATCCAAGAGAGACCCACAAACTCCAAATGAGAAGTTAGTCTGCTTAATGGTCCACATCTTATGTTTTTTTCACTCTCATGGAAACAGCTTACTGCTATAGCTGCTGCATTAATCCATAATCCAATAAAGGGGATTTATTTGAGGGGTTGAAGGCAGAGAGAAGAAAAAGAATGTGTCTATAGTGCACTGCGGGCAATGGTTATGCTAAAAATAAGATAGAGTTCTTGAATGGCTCTGTGTTTGCCTTTCTTGATGTGTGAGACATATGCGCTAAAGTTTCACAGTAAAATTTTAAGGTGCCATTATATCCTTTCTCCTACTCCTCAAGGATAAGAGACCACATCAACATACCGAACAACCAGCTCCCCAGGCCCAGGTTGTTTTTCCTGTTATTTCAGTTGTCACAAAAGCAGAGATAACCAGGCCACTACTTAAATCCATGCAATTGGCCTGCATTAAGTATCACATGATATTAAATGAATGCTGACCCTCCAACTTTGATAAGAACTATGTCAGTTCAGTGTACTACTCTACTGTGGTATAGTTGGCACACCTCTAGTGGCATATATGCACAAATATATGACCTCAAGACTCCTGAAATTAAGCGTTGTATAGGTAGGTCTGATGTTGAAGCTTCTGTGTGACTTACATAGTAAAATGTTTGAATTAAAGCCATTCCTGATTTGCAAAGAATGCGTATGAATGGCTTGTACCTGTAGCTGAAGGAGGGCTGCCGGATTCTGCGTGTGGATTTTTAAAGACAAAACTGAAAAAAAGAATTCATCAATATTTATTGGCACTGCTGAGTATTTACTGAAAGTGCAATGACAGTCTGGTTCCTCCAAGGTTACACTGACAGGCTTTGCTACAAGTTTTCATTTTGATACCTTATTGCTAGAGTTGCACACTTCCTTTTTTTCCATCAAAGGGAACAAAAAACTTCATGTATCTTTCTTTGAGTATTGTCTTTCATAGAAACTGAATGCAGATCTTCGAAAAACATTAGTAGTTTTGTTTGAGTTTGAAAGGTACAATTGTGTGACTCCATTTCTGGAAAGTGAGCTCTGTGGAGTTTTCCACTCTAAATGTCAGGTACAATAATTTTCATTCCTTTCCCCCTCTTCTGATGTGAAGGCTTTGCCTATAATTTTTAAATGCAGTTTGTAAAGAACTCTGAAGAAAGTTTATCAAAATATTTAGACTTCTGAGAAAAGATTTGATTACTTACATTTCTTCTTTTGAATATCGGTTGACTTCTAAGAGCTGTTAAATGCCCTATTTGGATCTTGTAAATCACTGCCCGTAAGGTAGACTATTCATACTTCATTCAAAAATATCGCTCATTTCCCATGACTGAAATGAATTTCACAAAATAGCCAAGAGGACATGCTGATTTTTAATGCTTGAAAATTTCTCATGCTAGAATCTTCATTTAATGAACTAGTGCTTCACTCTGATTTCCAGTGTACAGTTTAGATACAAATGATACTGTGCTCTTAGGGGTAGAGATAAAAACCTGGAAATATTTGGTGCTCAGATATACATGTGTCTTCCTGCAGGTTGATTAATTGAAAAAAAGTTTTGAGCAGGATTAAGTGAAGGCATATGAATTACAGTCCTAAATTCTGGTTTTGACACCTGCCATAATATGGTACAATCAAAGCCCTGAGCTGTCTACAAAATGCTCAAGTCACTGGGCTGCAAAGAGAAACCTGCAGACATCACCAGAGTGTAATCCACAAAGCATTGCCTGCCTGAAACTGGAAACAGCACAGACAAAAACTGCTGAGAGCATCCAGGAGATCTTGAAGCGAGGTGAGGAGAGGCAAAAAATGGCTCTAGCAAGCTTGTCTCAGTTTGAGTCCATGTTCTAGGTAGTGGTGAAGGACGGTGGGGAGCTTGACCCCCTCTATCTGGGTCAGATACAGCAGTAGCTAGTGGCTGATCTGGTGTTCAGGCCTGCAGCTCCTCATTCCTCTCTCAGCTGGCAATGGACTAGTTGCTTCTAAAAATAGTACGTTACAGATGCTCCTGTTACCACTGCATGAAGGAATGGGATCTTTCTGCTTTGTGTGGGTAGAATTACAGTCCCTGAACACGAGCAGAAGCAGAGGTGCAGGAACCCACTTCGTATGGACGTTGGTGTCCGAAGCACCTGAATCTCTTTCTGGTGCTCATCAGCTGGCTTCATATTTTCTTTATTATAACTGTAGCTTTTGCCTAATTTAAACAGCAAATTTAATTTTGCTAAGTTTAAATTTGCTGATTTAAACAGCTCCCAGCAGGAGGGTCCAGCACACAGTGTACCATCAGAAAGGACTTTATTTCAAGTTTAGGAATTTGTATAGAGGACGTCCAGATTTTTGAAAGGAAATAGTCCTTAGATTACATTTTTGAAGTAGAAGTCTTTTAGCAAAGACAGTCTTTGCTTTTCTTAACAAGACTGGTCAATGTAAAGTCAGTTTCATTTTTACCCTTACCTTTTTGTGCTATGCTATTGAAGTGGTGCTTACTGGGAGAGAGGGCTGTATTGTATATAAGTTTTAATACTTTTCTGTTTGCTGATTCTGAGTGCTGCTATTTTACAAAGTCAGACAGAATGTTTTGTTAGCAAACAAATGGGAAGTATAAAGCAAACAACCTTTTCTTCTCTAATAAATGCTTCCATTATTCTTTCTTATTAGTTAGATAGAATTTTTTGTCATGGGCCAAACTCAAGTTGATAGCAAAGCTGGAAATGATAATAGTGTCTCAGTTGTGGGAAATGGATAAGGTTACTGATAAACTTATTTTGAAAGGTGGCTGGTGTCTTCTTGAGACTCTTATGACTTTTCTTAGTTTAGACTTACTGGCTTTGCTAACTCTTATAGTAATACTTTCTCCTATTTTTTTTTTCTTTTTTGTCTTTTTTCTCGAGTTTGGCATTTAGTATTATACTGATAATATGATATCTCATACTGTTGGAAATTGTTGGCATGGATTAAAAAGAACTGAGTTTTATCGAGTTAAAATAGGAGGATATATGCAATGAATGCAATATTTATCTTCTTGTTTAAATACTATTATCATAAAAATATTTAGATGGCCACAAGGTTTTGCAGGATAATTTAACAATACTGCATGAATCTGGATGCGGACACAGATTTACCTTTTCATCTGAATATCTCAATTTACGAGAGTGTTCCACAAAAACCCAGGTGGCTGTATGGAAGTTATTGAGAACCTGAGGCTCGTTCTCATTGAGAGTAGTTTCAAAGTTGTCTCAAGAATTATCTGCTTAACAAGTACCTTGGGTAATTCAGTCTTAAAATAATGAAGACCTGGATCAGCTGTATAAGAAATCATATATATAAATCAACGACGAACTGCTTCAGAGGGTCCACTGGATTCTGGGAAGACAGCAGAATGGCACGTATGGTGCTGTAGACCAGAGTATTTACTCTTTGTGTCTCACAATTAGCTACACATCCATAGAAAAACGTTGGATGCTTTTGGTACAGACTCTCATCCAAGACCAAGCTGGGGTATTTCTTGATGTTTATCCACTTCAGTGATGTCTTGCCTGCTAAAAACAAAGATTTATTCTGTCTGCTGTTATAAGGTAAGTAAACATAATTGCAAGTTTTCCATACCTGGTGCTATAATTAGATTGATTTTTTCAAAGAATTTGAAAGACCTCAGGGACTGTTAAGAGTTGCTTTGACGCAATGTTCTTTAATCTTACGCAGACTACACTGAACAGAAAATAAAATTGCAACCCCCTCTTAATATCAGAGGCTGATTGCTAAGCTGTTCCGCTGTTTCAGTAGAAAACTTGGCATCCTATCTCTTTTGACACTGCAAATTCCCATTACTGTAAATTTAGCTGCCTTTCCACACGTGTCTGCATCTGTGTTCCTCTGTGAGGTTTTTTCTTTGTAAATTGTGGTCTGGAAATATATATGGAGAGTACTGCCTTAAAACAGTAATAGAGGATAAGCTTGTCTAACTTTATGTACCTAATTCAATTGCATGTAAGCCATTAAAAGACTGGTGTAAAAGGTCAGTAATAAGTTTTTGCCTACGCATTAGTTTTTCTTTAGTCTGAGAGAAGATAATGTTACATTACATTCATTATCCCTACCAGGAGAGATAAGCCTCGTTCTCTGAAAGCGTCATTGAAAAAAATGTCTCTTATATAAATGTCTCATATATTACTCTCTTATAATTGCAAAACAGAATTGCTGTGTGAGTAGCTGGGATGGAACTGTTTGAGGTCACCGTGGATTACTCGTGGGAACTATTGCATCCTGAAAAGTTGGTTACTCCAATGCTTATAAAAAAAGTAGGAAAAAAAATCCTCTAGGGCCAGGTTATCATTGGTGGTAGTTTCAGACAGATCCTAGGAGAATGAGCCCTTGATGGGACAAAAGATCAATGTAAAATGCTCTGTTAAAGGCCTGTTAAAGTTTTGTATTTCTTTGTGTGAGGTTGCATACAATTTATTCCTTCTCCCTCAGTTAGCTGATTAAGCAGAGACTTCAGGGAGGCTGTTGAAACTTTCTTATAGAAAACTGAGAAAATAACATGGATTAATCTGTAGGCTGTTTTGTTGCTTAATGTTTCCACTAAAGTCTTCCTAATCACATCAACATCTGTAAGCATGCCCTGGCATTCATAGATCTGTTAAACTGTCTCCATCTTTCAAATAGGACAAGCTTAATGCAATGCCTCACCTCCTTGTGATTGTTTGGACAGATGATGATCAAAATGCACAAATAACTGTAAATCTTTCATGGTGTCCACAGCTTAAATTTTCATGCCTTTGTAAACTTAACTTGAAATTATTCTCACTATATCTTCGCAGGTATGTTATGGCATGCATTTGTTTTCTTCATGTTACTACTAAATTGCTGAAGTAATTTCCTCCTCGTCCAGCAGTTGCAGACTTGTGTTCAGTTCTGTTTTGTGGAACTAAACCTGTAAATCATAAAGAATAAGTTCAGATTGCATTGAAAATGCCCTTTAAGTTTTGATTTGAAGGCTTTAAGGCTGCACAGATATAACTGAGGACCTAATTTTGATTTAGAATTTCTACTGCTGTATATGAAATTGGAAAAGATCATCTCAGCATTCCCATTCTAGTCTCTGTTACTAGCTCTGATAATAAGCATCCACTTCCATCCAGAATTTCAATCAGCCCACTGGAGTTATTCACTAGTCTCATTTCCTCCTTCAAAATAAAAAGGAAGAGGCAACAGCAATAACTCAAAAGATTTAGCTCAAAATCTCCAGATGAATCCTAGGTCAGCTTGACAGACAATCTGAACCAGTTTGTTCCCTTCCTGTTACCTTGGATATATAGCTATGGTGTTGAAAAATAATTCTGGCATACCATTAAGATTTTGCAGAGTGTATGGATTTGGGGTCAGAAGATATCAATAATATGCAACTTACGTGCATGGCAGTGTGGTAAGCATGCTCTTTTTATTCTACCGAAGTGTTGCACTGAAAAATGCCTGTGTTTGGCAGAGTTCTTAGGAAGATTTTTAGCTTCTTCGTCTCCTGATAAATGTTGCAATAAAAAATCCTGCCTATGGTTGCAACTTATTGTTCTATTTAGAGTTAAGTACTGTGCTGTGTTTGTATGATGTGATCTCTCTGGAGCAACGTCAATGCTGACATTAGTAATGGAGGAGAACACTAGAGGGGCTCGACTTCATCCATGTACCTTAAAGCTTTGCAGTAGTTACCTGTGGTATCTACTGCTTTGGATATGGATAGTAAATATTGCATAATGATGTTCTCCAGCCTCTTCCCTGTTCTTTCAATTGCCCGTAGTTAAGTAAGTCAGTAAGAAGCAAGGTACTGAGCTGATGAAGAGAAAAACCTCTTTATCTTTTGTAGGTATTCAGAAAGCCCATTTCTGAAGGTGTTCGCTCTGCTTTTGCCTCTTTATCTTTGAATAGCAGTATTGATGTGAATATACATATACAGTGAATCATGATTATTTAAATGAGATCTTTGAAATACCTCAAAATGAGTTTATTTTCTGTTTTGGGAAGCCACCACGAACTCAGAAGTGTTTCCTCCTTTATCTCCACTAGAGAGCACTACCAGCTGTGCTCTCATGTATTACGAAAATGCTGATTGTGATGTGAGAGTCAGTCCGGTGTAAAACGTCATTAGAAATTGTATTAACCTCCTGTAATCTTGTCACATGTGCTCATTAAGAGACACTAGGGCCAGGAGGGACTTTGGGAGATCATTGAGACCCTTCTTCCTCAAAATAAAAATCTACTGTGTCTGGACCAGTGTCTGTCAGGAATGTTTTGGTCTCTTTTTAAGTCTTCAGTGAAGGAAAGTCTGTGTTTTCCCTAGCCAGTTTCTTCTGCCACTTCGTGATCTTAGTGACTTTCCCTGCTGCTTTGCCCCTTCTTGGTGTCACCTTTCCCACAGCTCAGTTCCATTTTTTTTCCTGCTGTAGATAGGATAAATAGGATTTAGTTTCTTTCCTCCATATACACATACTTTTTGCTTTTAAAGAGGGCTATTTTCCTTTCCTCACTGTTGTTGTCTAAGCCAGAGGTTAACAAATCTGTGTGGTGCTGTAACATTGTCAGTGGTGATGGGTGCAGGCATCCAATGGTGAGACAACTGCATCTAAAAATCATTACCAGGGCAGTTTCTGGCTCTGCTTGGCTATGTAATGCTCTGAGGTGGCTTGTGTGTCAGCTGTGGTGCATTGCTAGGGCTCAGGCATTTGTGCTGTGTAACTTGCATCTTGCCGAGGAGAGACTGTGACCACAGGAGAGCGGTGCAGAGCTGAGGCCTTGCCGCACCGATGCTGTAGGGTTTGAGAGCCCTCCTGCCCTGGGGGCTGAGGAGGTGGCAGCAGCAGAGGGAAGGGTGGCTATGGCCTGGGAGTGCACTGGGGAAGCAGTCATGCTGCACCAGGCTAGTTTTGCTATGCTGTGCTAGGCCCAGGGATGAAAAAGGTAGAGAGGCGCTACTTTGAACTGAGCCACTCCCTTCTTCAGTCTTTTGTTGCCAGTTGCTATTCCAGGCTTTTGATCATTGTTGTTTCCCCTATTCATAGATAAACATGGTGAAGACTGAAGTGATTCTTTTGTCCAATTTGTGGTCAAAGGAATAAACATCAATAGGAATTTTTGTCTGTTTGTTTTCGTATTTGCAGTACTTCGTCTTTTGTTGAAAGTGGTACTGTGGAGAAACTCTTTGATTTTCACAGTTGTGGATTCAGGGAAGCTGGTACCTTCTTTGTACTTGGGTTACTCACTACTCTACACTTGCCTCAGTGTAGCTTCAGATGCGACTTTGGACTGACCTAGGGAAGAACACAAACGACAGTCTATTTCAATGACCAAAATTCTGACTTCTGTTTTATAAAACGTAGAATTAGTTCTCTGTGCTTCTTCAGTTGCTGTTTTGTGTGCTAAAGCAGGCATCTTCTGTCTGGTTGGCAGAACCTGGTGTGCAGGAACAGCAACCCTTGCAGTCTCCAGAGTGGAGGGCAAGGTTTTAAAATCGGGTATGACGACAGCTCCTCCCAGTGGCAGATCTTTCTCTGCCAGACCAAGTGGTATTCTGAGAAACTCCACCCCACTGCATTTTTACAGAGTTGGGAAGGAGTCATTTTATGCCCAGCTGGTGAGAACAGTAATAAGGAACTGACTGTGTACCTCTAGCAGCCCGCTGGACAGAAAGACTGCCAGAAACATAGGTGTGCTCCCTCATTGAACATTACTTCGTGTTGCCTCGATACAGGTTTGAAGAACAGTTGTGTCTCCATAAAGAAAGAAACTGCTGTTGTTGTTTTGTATATGCAATCATCCCAACTCTTCCTGCAGAAAATCTGAGAGATTTGTATTCTATCCATATAGTTAAACCTCTCATCCCAGCTCTCATCATCTGGCATCGTGATTGCTGCAGCATCCTTTTATCAGGCCCCTACAAAAGCAGTCTTGCTCTTGCTGTATCCACTCAGACTATTGCTGCATGCTGAATTTTGTTCTTGTACAGCAAACCATTTCAAAAGTGTTTGAGCAGCGCTTCCAGGAGGCAGTGGAAGAGATACTGTGACTGCTGGCACCAACTGTTTTTGGCTCTGTGCCAATCCATGTAGTTTTGAAATCTTTTCTGTGCTGTTGGCTATATACAAAGCCTCTATGTGTCTGTAGATATAACAACACACAATGTGAATATATAACACTTCGTTAAAAATCACACGGGATTTTTGAAAATCACTTAGATTTAAGACTTTATCTTGCATTTCTGATTGCACAGGCAGTTGCATTTATTGAATTCTATTTCAGTTCTGCTTACAGCATTCCCTTTTTCTTACATCCTTAATTGGTAAGCATCTATATACATCAGTAGACTTGCACTGCAAAGCACAAACCCTCCACCATGTCCTTGGAGGTTTTCAAGACCTGACTGGACAAAACTGAGCAACTTGGTCCAAATTCAATATCGAACCATCATTGAATAGAAGGTTGGACTGAAGATCTTCTGAGATCCCTTAAGTCTAAACTAGTCTGATATTTCTTCTTTTTGTGGCAGGATGAAAATCTGGCTCTATAGTCAGTAGTAGGGGCCAAAGCTCCTGAGGACTAATACAATGGAGTGTCAAGGGATCAGCTTCTACTGACTGCTATCAGTGTACTGGAGCACCAAACAAATATATCAGAAATACCCTGCATTTTCCTTTCTCTTCACTTTGGGTGGAGTGCTATGATGTGCTTTACTGAACATGCACAGCTGCAGAAGTCTCCTGGCTCTGGGTGTGTACACACTTCATACTCTGTGGAGGATGTAAAACTTTGAAGTTGCTTGAGCATCGTTACTGATATGTGCTTCACAGATTGATAACTCTGTTTCCACCTGCTAGATCATACTGGCCTCATCTCTGTATGGTTGCCTTCCTTCACCTGTGTTACATCAAATACCATTTATGCTTTTTTTTTTATTTGAAAGAACTTCTATGGCTTCTCCCTATTTTGGCAGTCAGCTGTAAATCATTAAACTATTGAGACTGGTACAGTTCGTTTGACAAGACTTTAAAAAGATCTATCAGTCTTCCATTACAAAAGCAAGTGATGACATTTTTTCATACGAAATTTGAGTTTGGAATTTTTGTTAATTAGATGTTATTGTCTATTGACGTTAAAAAAAAAAAGCCTAGATTTTGCCTATAAGGAGATGAAACAGAAGAACACTGGGGAGACAGAATAGACTATCCAAAAAAAAAAGGTTTCTACAACCCTTTCCTCATTTTCACGGGTAAAAATGAAACATCAGTCTGTATATGTGTTAATGTATTGTTTTACAGTGTGGTACAGTTGATGCCCCCCCCCCCCCTTCTGATCCTCCTTTCAGTTTCATAGAGTCATAAGGCAATTTAGATTAGGAGGGACTTAGGAAGTCATCTAGTCCAGAACCCCAATCAAAGCAGAACCAGCTTAGATGAAGTTGCTCGGGGTTGCTATTTAGGATAAGTTTTTAATATCTTGCAGGACAGATATTCCACAGCTTCTCTAGACAGCCTGTTTCAATATTTGACTGCCTGTGATGTGAAAGTTTTTTTTTTTTCAAAACATATAGTCAGAATTTTGGTTATTGCAATTTGTGTTCATAGTCTTTTTTCTCCTGTCTAGGTGCCTCCAAGAAGAGTCTGCCAGAGAGATTCTCTGCAGGATAGATGGTGTGTTATGCAGAGTTAAAGTATCTTTGTTACTTTTCTGTGACAGTAAAAGGCCTATAACATATGAGATTACCTGAAAATATTTATAGTCTATTCCTTTTAAGACATGAAAATTAATACATTGGACTTTCTGTAGCAAGTGTACAAATTTGAGCACTGGTACGGTATAAGCTGCTTTGTCTGGTATGAATTAGTGTAGGGAGATGTTTGTCTTTGCAGGAGGGGTATCTTTCAAAGGCAAACTTACTTGGAATTTTTGATACATGGAGAGAGCTTTGACTTCAGAAAAGCCAAGGGTAGGGTAAAATTATGGTGAAATATTCTTTATTCATTGTTCTGACTGCTGTTGAAACTAGACTTCAATAATTCTAGAGTCTATGCAAGATTCTTACTTGGTCTGTGCTACCTAATACAAAGCAGGCTGAACTCCAGAACCTTTGAATTTTGGTCCCAGAGGAGTTCTAAGTTATGGAACAGAGCACAGACATCTCCCAGCCAGCCAACAATTACTAGGCTTGCAAAACTCTTAGATGCCTTCCTGGAAGACATCTGAATCATTAGCCCTTGGTAGTTAATGAATGAGCTTTTTAAAGGGAGCTGCTTTTGGTGGGTTTGGCCAAGGGTCACACTCACTTTAGGAATACCGTGCCCTTCTTGCAGCCTCTGTCGTTTCATCTGTCCATCAAGTCTGATTCTTGTTTGGACCTTTTGTGTGCTTGTGTTATTTAGTATGTGAATTGTGTGCGTTTTAATCTTCGTCAGCAATAATACTTTGCAGTAAAAGGAAGGTAACTTAAAATAATGCACTATTTCCAAAAGATACCTCATAAAAATCCATTTCTTATGATTTGACGTGTTTAATTAAAAGGTGCAAAAGTGAAGTTGCCCAGCAAGTTGCCAAGTGTCTCTGGTTTAACTTGAAAAGCAGCTGTCTTTTAAGAATTCAACATCTTCCCTGCCCCCCCCTAGTATTCTCAGTGAAAAAGTAGTGATGTGGGGGTTTTTTTTTTAAATAGGATCTCCTGGGACAGTCATTCGAAAAAATAATGCTTTTTTGTTGACTAAGTAGTTGTAGTAACTCTTGACTAATCAGTGTTATTGTTGAGTTTTGCGGCCCCCCCACCTTTGGAACTCCATTCTAAAAATCCTTTTATCATTGTATAATGTTTCCTATTGCTAAAATCTTGAGCTAGATGCATTCTGAATAATTAAGTGAAACTGTGATTTCAGTAGACTATTATCCACAAACAATCTTGTGTGTTTTCTAGCAAATTAATTAGATACCAATTGCAAATTGAATTTAGAATTCTGTTCCTTAACACTTCAAACAACACAAATTAGTAACTTCATATACTTTTTTTTTTTTCTTTTTTCCTTTGGGAAATCACAAGTATGTTCCCGGGGGGCTCTTCATGCATATTACTCCCCTTCGTTCCAGAGCTGAATATCATGCAAAATATTCTTTAGCTGTTGAAGTCTCTTTTTGCAAGTGAACATTGCAGCTCTAGTGATTTATTATGATAGCCAGCCCTTCATTCTTTAATGTCTGCGAAGAGAGTGCTGCTGTTTGTCCTCTGTTCCTTGAATGGCTTTCAGGAGGATGACTTGCCTCCAGTGAGACAAAGCTGAAGAGCAGCCGACATTGCCCTGACAGAAAACAACCTAGCCTTCTTGATGGTGGTCACTGCTTTCTGCTTGCAGGGATGGCAAAAGATGACCTTTTGCAGGATAGTTCATGGATTAAGCTCATCCTGAGACTCCCTGCTGAGATGGTCTTAATTGAGACAGCTGATGATATTACAGAACATCTTTGTCTGTGTTGTGGACTGAGCTGCTTTTGAAGCAGTTCCTCAACTGCTTCAATTTACAGTCAGGTATTTTTAAGGTAAACAAGCACCAAATTAGTTTGGGTCAGAAAGCCACTTTGAGAATTCAGTTTCAGTTGCACAAAATATATGAATATTTAGTAACATACTTGCAGTTGTCTCTTGAACTGAAATTTTGAAGTATATGATGATTTGCTAGCTACTGGAGGATGATGAAATATTTAACTGAATATAAACTTTAATAGAAAATGGTTCTTTTGAGAAAAATTTAAGGGAAGTTCTTCCTTAAATTTAGATAAACTTTTAAACTTGTATGAAATGCTAGAATAAAAATATAATCTTGCATTTGAAAGCTGTGAGGGGAAGGGTTTGGAATAAGAGTTACGGGCATTGTTCGTACCTAGAGGTGATTATACAATGTTTTCTGCTCCTCACTGACCTAATGTTTTGGCACATGGGTTCAATATGTGACTGGTAGGCGTGTTCTGTGAGGGCTTATTTACATTGCATATATTTCATTAAAATACTGAGTAGAAAAACTAGTGGATATGAATATAAACTACTTGCAGAAAGCTAAGACATTTTGATTTCGAGATCGTAAAGATTACATGAGTTTGTAAAGAACTTTAGCTTATCTGACATGCTCCAAAGATACTGCTACTTAGCTAGGGTGCCTAATATTCAGAGCCTGTCCTGAGAGAGTGAGTAAAGTGGTTGGAGGTATATGCTCTGAAAGGTTCACATTGCATTGAGGAGTGGCAAGCTGTATGGCATTTCTGAAGACAGGCTGACCACTGAAAGCGGGAATACTCGAAGTCAGGTTGTTAAGAGTCTGGGAACCGGACTGCAGGGAACCAGAGCCATGGACATGGGTATACATGCATGGATGTATCCAGGTGTTAGACTCTAACGCTGGGGCAGGACAGTGGTACTCCTTCATGGGAGAGGTCATTGAGTAAATGTAACATTGAATTGCAAATAAATACTATTTGTGTGTTTTAATGAAGTCATTCCTAGCTGATGAAGTCTAGAAGTATAATGTTTATGTAATACTGAAACTAGTAGATACAGAAGATACATCAATTATCAAATCAATATATCAAAACCAGAAGATACAATAATTAAGCTCCAAGAAACAATGTGGGAGAACTCTTTCTTGTGTCTCATTGATTTAAGTCTTAGTCACTGAGAAATTCAGTATTTGTGCCCAGATTGTATACATTTACTTTTATGCAAGTTTGAAAGCTTAGTGCTTAAGAGTTTCAGAATTCCTTAAAATTTTTGTGTTGTGGAATGCACGAGACACAGAATATACTAGGAATCCTGAGGAGTGGATACAGTAAATCACAACAGCATCGCAGCTGTGATGGGGCAGAAGAATGAATGTAAGACCAGGCTTGTGCAGTATGGGGCAGGAGAAGAAAGAAGGGTAATACCCCTTATTATACCAGCTAATGAAAAGAGAGGGGGTGGAATTTTCTAATGTGTGAATTATTAGGTGTGAATGGTAAATGATAAATTAGTTACACTGATTAATTAAACTAAAGCATTTAATTTAATTGAAATTGATTTAGTTCCATTAGACATAAGACACACCAGACCAAAAAGCATGATCAAACAGAGGCTTCACCTTGACTGTGTCCTTAAGCACTCTATTTACAGTACTACAACAAATGAAATAAAATTAGGTTTATGTTTGAATGGTGACTACACAAAAGGAGCAACAGTGGACTCTCTATGTCCTAAAAGGTCTTGGTGTCATTTTCTCCCTCTCAACCATTCCCAGGTAAATGAAAGAGGAGAAAAAAAACAATGAAAAATAAACCAAACAACAAACCAAAATGGCTAGTCTAACAAGAGCCTGTACTATGCTGTAGGTTTTACATTCTTCAATATGACCTTTAGGAAACTGAGCTGGGAATAGGTTGCTTGGAGTGCTTTTTACTGAGGTATATCACATCACCCATGTGTTATTTGTCAGATGTTATACGGATCCCAAAAGGTGAAGAATTTTTAAGAAAAACATTCTGTGTTATAAGTAAACACCTTAGAATTACTGTGGTAAAAGCTCCACTTGTACCATTCTTTAGGTAATAAATTGTGACAATAGTAATGACATATTATAATATTGTTTTCTCTTTTCAGGTTTTTTTTTAAATGGTGCCCACAGATGTCCTGTTAATTAGCTCAAATATGATTGTCAACGCTTTGCAGAGCATGTTAACTATTATGGATGTCATAGATCAAGGAAGATGATTTTCTCAAGTCTGTTCAAACCTGGGTCTGAAATCTGGAGCAAAGAATGTCATGGTCCTAGCAGAAATGATAATCTGGCTGTTCTTTAGGATTTCAGTTTTGCTAGTTTTTCTGCCCATCCACCTAGAACGTGAAGTGGTTGTCATTTAGGGTTGTTGCATTTACTTGTACTAATCAGTTTATCTTGGTGTTGCTTTAGGGAGAAAGTACTTCCTGAAGTTTGAAAACCAGTAAGTCCTTATATATTCTAAAAATGGCTTGTAAAGTGGATATCCTGGGACCGAAGATGTCCAGGACTGTAGAGAAATTGAATACTTCCTCTTAATTATAAAACCTGCTAAAAGGCACGCAATCAGATGTGAATTTTGCAAGATCTTTCTATACATATTTCTGCTTCCAGTCAATCATTTTAACTTACTAAACATTATATGACTTTGTATGGCTTGCTTCATCTGCACTAGATGCTTACTGCTAAGTGGTTGCAGAGAGATGTGTGCGTGTAAAACTTGGCTCCCAGTATGTGCACAGGTGACCCCACTGTGACCTCACTACTTAATTGGTCTTTCACATCTTGATATTAATTAAAGCTTGTTAACATCCAAGAAAATAATTAACCTGGACACAGGAACTAGTTGTCATTTGGAAGTAAAATCTTGTTTTCGTAATACTTTATGAAAGTCTGTTTAGGATGTTATGTTGATGGCTAATTATCCTGTACAGCTAGAGTGCTAGTTCTAAGTCAGTTCTTCTTCCCCTGTAATGGCGTGGATGTGCTTGCTGCTCAAATGCAAAGGCAGCTGTGGACAATTAAAGCACCGGAGTGCTTTGAGCAGCACATTAGAGCGCATCCAGCTCGAGCTCCCTGTGAGCAGGGTTCAGAACATTTATTGCTGCAACTCTACTCTCGGTTTTGAGCACTTTTCTCTGTCTGGCAAGCTGGCTCCAGCGAGTCAAAACCGTTAATGTTTATTTCTTCTATACTTTGGTTACAGGAAAAGGACGTAAAGCTTCTTATTTCTCCTGTTAGCTGTTTTTTCTTGTCCTGACTTCAAGAAGAATTGCACCTCTCCTTTCTATCCCCTCATTACTTTTAAGTAAGTAAATAACTTAGCCTTTAATTTCATTACTAGAGTGCCCTAAGCACAGTAAGCATTAGTCCCATTTTATAGACGAGGAAGTGAAGAATGGAGCAACAAATTATTTCATCAGTATGGCATATGACATCCATGGATTTGGTTGTGCTTGCATTCCTGTGATAACCCTGCTCACTTGAACAGCAATATCCCCAGCTTCCCCTGGTCCCCTTATTTCCTGTGCTGCTCTACTCTCCACCACGCCATCCACCTCTGTATTATGTTGAGGAAGTCATGTGTAGCATAGCGCAGTGATCTAGACTGGTCATCTTATGAAGTGTGGCCTTCTTTTCCCCTAAGTTATTTTTCATCCAAGTCAATTTTCCTGTTCTTCCCTGTCCAACTAAATGAATAGTTATACCTCTGTATTCCCCTCTGTATGGGAGAGAGAGGGGTTTGAAACATGGGATCAAAAGGCTGTGTAGTCTGGCATAAGCAACACTGCTGCTAAGATTGAAACTAGTGTGTTAGGCTATAGTTTTTGAGTACTTCAAAGTAGGCAGCACTACCAAAATAAATTCTTCTGATCAGCTTCTGACTCTTGACTTCTTATAGAAGTTTCGGAGCATTTGTGCAGTGAATTATATTTCAGAACTATTGCAAATTAAAACTAATTATCCAGAGAACATGTAAAACGTCTGTGCAGTCTGCACAGATTCATGTGCCACCAGAAGGCCAGGGATGACATGGGCATGGTGGAAACACCTGAGAGGGGAACAAAGTACACTTCTGAAGCCAGCATAAGTGGTTCTGCTGCCAAGTGCTTGTCGGATTGCAGCAGCCTCAGGTGAACTTCCCTGCGGTGAGCACTGACACTGGGTTACCCCAGCTCAGCAAAACGGAAGATGTGACTATAGTGGGAGTTAATACTCCTGTGTTAGTAAGTCTTTAGCAAACGTCTTTATTGATGGAGAGTGCTTCAGTTTTGCATTCCGGCACACACCTAAAGCTTGTACTGAAGCATCTGTACTGCTTTTGTTACTTGTGTTGTCTAGGTCAAGCTCGTACATGATAACACCTCAATTTTTCTGTGTAGAAAATAGATGATATGGCACAAAGAGGTAGGGAGAAGCTAATAGTCTTTTGTTTTCTTTCCTGTAGATAAATTGATAAATACATTTGATAGTTTAGAAAAGATTTAACTCTTTCTTCAATTCTTTTTGTATCAGTCTCCGATTTTTGAATTGGTGAAAGTATTACAAGATGTATTAAGATGTTCAGTATAGAGCAGTTATAAATATGGAATGTCCCTGTAGGTTGTTCCTTACTACTGAACCCAGTTAAAAAACTGACATACTGTATATTTTTGTGGACAAATTTTGTACTGCATCCATACGTATGTGGATTTTTTGTCACTTCCATTTTGTTGGGAGGAGGTTGATGAAAGAATGTAATTTCTGTTTACTTTGAGTTAGATTGGACTTTGTATTTTTACCTGTTTCACCTTTAGAGTTGAAGTTCACTTAGTCTTTGTTAAGGAAATGTTAAGTATTATCTAGGGAGTACAGTTTGCAAAATGCTCACTTTCTCTGGATTTGCATTACTTTTGCTTTTATCTAGCTGGAGGACACAGTTTCCTTTCTAGGATTACCAGATTGATGATCTCATGTGAAAAAAGTGAACAGGCAAGGCGTTTTTTCATCCTCTTACATCAACATCTGGTAATGCGTTCTGCTGTTGCATATAGCCAGCTTCTTCCACTAAGAAGCCCCAGCTTTTCACCAGAAAGTTAACAGGGGCATAGAATATAATTGTGTGTTGTGATCAACATCTATCTAAATTAAAAATAGCTTTTTAAACTTTTATAAACTTCTGGTGTTAAGCCAGTGTTTTTCCACATGACTCACTCATACAGATTGTATTAACTGTAGCTGTGGGTAAGGCTGTGCAGAAAGATCTGGACCGTGACTTCCAAAGGGGCAATGAAAATGCATTTGGCAGTGTGTAAGGACTTCAGACAAGTATTGCAGAAGGTAGTATTTATAGTAAATATTTTGCCTTACTGTAAGCCTGTAGGTGGAGAGTGAGGCTTGAGTGGAGAAATGGGGCAAAAAATGCCTGTTATTTGATAACGGTTATGTTAATGTTGTAAGCTTTTATTTGAAGTAGCCAGTCATCTTCGCATTTTCTACGTCTTAGACATAATAAAGGCCATTCCACTTGTTTCCTGCAGCCTGAAGAGCACAGAGGATTAGAGTAGCTTCACTGTTGTTGTGGTTCTTGATTTAACATGAAATGTGGTGGGAACATTGACCTTTATAAGGCTCTTGTCCTTTTCTCTTGATCTTTGAAATTGGCTTGTAAAGTTTCTTATTTGAAGTACTCCTGTTGGTTAATCAGAAAATGAAGGTCTCTTTTCCTCCATCCTCAGACATGGATAAATCTCGTATTTCTTGGTTTTGGTTTGGTGTGTTATTTTTTGTTTGTTTGTTTTGGCATTCTCAATAAGTATTGCTGAAAAACTGAATTTCATAAAGCTGGCTTCTATCTGCAGCTTTGAGAAGACCTAGATTATGGATGAGAGTAAGTTACATTTTAAAAAGAATTGAGTAATTCTGAATATTGCTTGAAATTACAGTGAACAAAAAGAATTACAGGTCTTGCTTTATGGTGAGATTTGGCATGGGGACGTGATAATTTCTGTATCTAAGTGTTGACTTTCTTCTGTTTTGCCTGTTCTTCCCAGGAATGCACCTTGCTGGATGATGTGGTACTTCTTCCAGTAGCGTGGTGGGGAGTGTGGTCTGTCCTTCCTTGTCACTTGGCAGGACCCGCCTGTGAATAAACAGTGGAGTCAGTCTGCCCATGTGCAACAGGCCTGATGCTTTCTGCATGCATGGGGCTTTCATGATGCGTGAATGTAAGATTATGTCTCTGTTACTTCTCATCGCTTCCCAACTGTCCCAGGGAGACAAGGGGACCAGGGGTCAGATGCAAAGTCTGGGGTAAATTACTTGTGGTAAGGTTAAGAGGTTGAAATCCACCATTTCAGACTCATGTTTCAGCTTTGCCAGGTCAGTGACATTCTGATCCAAGGGCATAGCAGGAATTGCCTGAGTATTATCCTGTGCTTCTTGTGGAAAAATTACCATCCTGTCAGTGGTGAGTCTGGCTGTTCTGAGAAGTCAGTTGTTCTCATCCTCATCTCTATCAGTAGTAATGGAAGTGGGTGGCTCTGGAATTTTCAGTCAAATGGCAAGGCACTAGCTTCCTCTGTGATATTTATTACAGGCTAAGGCATCCCTCTTTCCATAAGATGTCAGTTTTCTTTCACACTACTTTTGGGTTTTTTTTTTCATAGCCTTTGTTTGAAAAGAGGTAGCACTCATAATTAAGTCACCTTTAAAAAGATATACCAAGCATGTTTCCTTCTTAAATCATCAGATAGCCTGAAACAAGAGCTCTGAAAGAGAGAAAAATTCAGTGCTTGTGCTGAGGGTTACCTCTGAGGAAAGTATTAAGTGTTTCAATACTGGGTTGTAACTTGGCAGTCAGCTAAGTGCTTGTCCTAAACTGCTTCCCAGACGTCTAAAGGAGAAAAATCACCAGCTGCTAAATACGGGCACATGCAGGTATCTTCAACAACTTTAATACTTACGTAGTAATATTTTAGCATGCTGGAAGTTAGTAGCTAATATATGGTAGGGCGGCTTTATTATTTACTTGAATACTTAGTGACTTCTTGTATTGAATTGGTTTATAATATCCAGTTTTTTTCCTGTGCTATGTAGAAAACTGTCTTGTACAGATGTTTTTAGGGAATAGGCGAGACGAGGAAGTAGAGACTACTCAGTAAAGCCGTAAGTGCATTTGGGAGGACTGGAGGAGAGGAACAACTCCTGGGCAGATGTCCCTGCAATAGCTCCATACCTAATTTGGTGCAAGTGGTTGCTGCTGCCTGTGTTCATGACTCAAATTTAGGCTTCCTATCTAATGCCAGGAACCACATGTCTATAAACAGCACTACTTAAGCTAAGTGATTTCAGCTCCCAAGCCAAATTATGAAATCTGTTTCCTTAAGCCCACTGGAAAAGCCATCCAGAAATCTGCCGCTGGATCATCTCCTGCTCTTTCAGGAGGCAACCTCACAAGTCTCACAGTAATTACCCTCATTAGACTATTCTCAATGTGGGCTAAACCTTTTTTTCTCTCATATACCTAGAAGATGGTAGAAAGGACTTTGTTGTGTTTTAGCAGAAGCTGAGAATTGTTCAAGGTAGTCATTTTACTTAGGTAGTCAGCCCAGATGAAGGATTCACTTCCTTTGGGGAGTGAAGTATAGGGAAGTTAGCTAGGGAGGCAAGACCAGTGGCTGGAGGATTCACTCCATCCCAGTCAAAGAAATGCTAGTGATTTCTGATTTTTTTTTTTTTTTTTTAAACACATCTCCGCCCCCTTGTTGCCTTGCTTGCCTGTAATAAAGACAACTGAACACATGGAGCAAGAAAGACTTTGTGGGGGTATTGCATGTTGCATGGCCAGAAGAGTAGGGAGACTAGCCATCATATGGTCCTTAGGTAAGAGAAGATACAGGAGATTTTCAAAAGTTTTACTATTTTCTGTAATATGCAACTCTTGTGGATTGGAGTGATTAATTTTTTGAGTGCGAAATATCTTGACTCTAAAATATGTTAATTTTATCACACCCTTTTAACTTTTTAGGCTGTATATGAGTGTGTAGAATAAATGTTGAGAGCACTTTAATCATATACAGGAACAACTTTTTCTTCCTTGCTGCATCAGCTTGCAATAACTTCAGCCTGGAGGAGTACGGTAGCAAAGTTGATACAAAGAAATGCAGTCGTTATGTCTCGGGTATAATGAATAAACACATCTTAAGTCTGGTAAGTGATGGAGTGGTTCTTACAAAATTATAGAGAATGAGTTGGTATCCTGTCACCTCTTTTTGTCTCCAACAGAGAGTCTGGGTAGATGGACAGCATGCAAGATGAATACTGAAAATATGATCACAGTATGGAGTTAATGCGGAGGCAATGTGCATGTACTTTTAGGCAAAGGGAGCCTATAATTTGGATGGCTAATGGTGATCATGTATCTATAACTGAGATGTTTGTCAGTTCAGTTAGTTGGATATGTCACTGCATTTCCCGCAGTGAATGGTATTGAGAAATTAGAATGGCAGTGGCATGGACTCTTACCTCAGAGCAGATAAGTGAAACACAGACCCCAAACGCCCCAGCATTACTGTGCTTGTGTGCTCTTGGAAGCCAGAGTTTGGATCACGTGCCTGTGCTGCACAGAGGAAAGATGGCGGGTCCACTGATGTCCAGAAGAGTTCTGGACACCCTCTATGGGTGAAGCTGGGAAGAGTACCACTGTTTGTTTTATGGAGAGGGATGCTGTTTGTATGTTTCATTTTCCAAATTAGGAAACTTGACATCAACAAAGGGGGTGAAGTATGAGATGGGGGCCTTAGTTCGTTCAGACAGTGTTTGTCCTGCATAAGCTTGTACAAATTGCACAATTCTGTAACAAAAAGAGTTGTCTCCCACTTTTTCAACCCTTTTTTTTTTTTGTGATTCCTCTTGTGTGAGAGGGGAAATATTGAGCCTGAGTTTGATAACCCGCTCATCTCTCCACACCCCAAACAGAGGGAAGGGGCCTTGAGAAAAGCTGGTGAAGCTTAAAACTACCACTTCTGTCACATTGTGTCTTGGGTGAAATTGGACATTCCTTCTTATATCCTTCCTATAACTGCTTTGAAATCTGTCTGTTGCAGGGGACAGTGTACTTGTCTGTTGTGATGACTTTTTAAAATTTGAAATATTTCTGTTTTATTTTATTATCTTTGACATGAGATACCCAAAGACCACTCTCCCATCTTTAAGATGGAATATTGAGAGTGAAGCAGATGATGTAATATTTAAAGCAATTTGCTGCTTCTCCCAGTGGAGGGTTTTTTAAAGTTTTTATTACCAGTAGCAAACCTTCAATTAGAAGCTATCTTTTACCTATTTACCTGTTGTACGGGTATATGAAAGATCTCTTAGTCCTTTATATGTACCAATAAAGCAGCTTTTTGGATGATAAAGAAATACATAGCTGAGGTTCAGTTCATGGCACTACAAATTCTTTTATTTTTTAAATGAGATTTATGGAATTTCGTCTAGATTGCTAGCATCTTCACTTGAAAAATAATTTCTAAAAGCCTACACTCTTATCTCATACTAATTCTTGCCTTGCACAAACAAGTGTATATTCTGACTGTATTAAAAGTTAGATATGTATTGAAAACTTTTTTTTTTTAAAGCCACAATTTGAGCATTAATTTTGAGAAGATTGATTCATTTGCAGGGATGTATACCAATGAGCTCTTTTCTTGACCAGCTATTGAAAAGTATAATGCAGCTGATTGCTCTGCCTGTTGGATGTACTTTCTGAGACTGTGGAACTGGGTGCAGACAGACCAGGGGAGCTAGCCAGACCGTGTGGCAAGCCCCATGGGGCTCTGATATTTCTGATTATCTTTCAGAGAATTGCCTTGAAACTTGTTCATCTCTTGTGGAAAGTATCTTCCATCCTTCTAAAGCCTTTAGAGATGTAGCCTCTCCTGCATTCTCTTGTGACGTACTTAGAAAGCAACAAATAAACCTGTTGGCTTTTTCCAGTTTGAGTACCTTATGGTATATCAGGCATGTTGTATGTTTAGATCTTAGCAATATGTTTAGATATTTAAGCTTTACAATGAATTGTATATAATATAGTGGTTTTGTCCTACTTGTGTATTACTAATTATGTGCTACACTGATTTGTCAAGAAACTGTTTTTGTAGGAAGCCTTTCCCCCAGTTCAAAATTGTATTTATTTGATTATTTGTTCAGTAACTGTTTCATAATTTACATATTGTTTCTATATGTACATCCTTGCAAACAATTAAGTATATATTCTGCACATTTTTTTTTTTAATTCGTACTTACACTTTTCGTAGTCTACAGTCTTTTCCACTCTCTGTGTCCAAGTCATATTTCATTCAGACTCTTTGTCTAAGAGTGTGCCTGCCTGTTTTCCCGTTGAGATTTTGCCGTTGAGATTTTGCATGTGGGAGGGTATGGCCTTAGCTTAGCATGAAACCATCTCTCCATTGCCTTTTTTTAAAAATAGAAACAATCCATGGCTTGTAATGAAGAATATTGCAAGGAAACTTTGCTAATATGATAAATGTTTCATCAAAACCATAAACAATCCTGCTGTGTTTTCAACTTTGGATTTGACTAAGTTTGTGGAAGTCATGAGAGCTAATATAATGATAAAAATAGCTGTTATTCTGAAAGGTAGCCACAGTTTTGAGGATGATGTCTTCATGACTCGTCCTGTCAATGAATATTACGAGGGAGAACATTATGCATTTAATACTTTAGTTAAAAACAAGTAAGTATCAAAAAAGATTCATAGCAAGCAGTGTTAATTTCAGATGAAATGTATAATTGGGGGTACAGATGTCTTGAAAGTTTTGCTGAAAAGATGCTAGAAAAGTTGCAGAAACAAAATACAGTGGTAACACCAATGTAAAATTTAAGCAAGTCTTGTCTTCATGTTTTAACTGATGCTATAGGATGCTTTTAGTGTGGGGGGGAAAAGTTTATTTATCTCTACTAACTATGTTACTATGAGTGAGGCTTCAATTCTGCTGTCCGTAGATAGGCAAAAAACCCCAATATAAATCATGCAGTGGTATTACTTTTATATTCTTAAAATATTAATTTATGTTGAAGATGCTTATTCTTTGAAACTGGCTGTCAGTCACTGGCTCTATCTGCATCCACCCTGGGATCAATAGTACATTAAGGAAACTGACATGGGGAGAGGAAAAATTCATAAATAATGAATAGCAGGCTTCACTGCTGGCACTTCATTTCGACCAAGAATAATACAAATTCTAGTGAACTACCCTTGTACTTCCTAACTCTATTAGACTTGAAACCATTATCCCAAATATTGATGCTTTCCTTTAGTCTGTTTCTTGTTAAGAAATATATCTGTGTAATCCTTAACTACATGCAGCCAAAGGAAAAAGCTAGCGTTTCCATGTATCAGAAATACAGGTACAGAGAGAATATTTGTATTAGAAGTGATCTGCAGTGCACTGAGAGACCAGGATTTGAAGTAGGGGGATGTGGGTGGTTGCTTTTAACAGCTTTTCTTGGCTTTAGAAGCTTGTGAGGACAATTTTTTGTGGTATGCAGGACATGTGAAATGTTGAGCATTAGAGCATGATCCTTGCACTTTAAATCTGTGTATTAATTTTTTTTCATTAGGTCTCTTTGCTTCCACATCCTGCACATTGCTGGCAAGCATGCATCAGCAATAAGACTTTCTTCACTAATGTGTCTGACAGATCTCTGAGACGTGGCTGGTCAGAACTATAGCTGCTTTTTTTTTTTTTTTTTTTGAAGTTGGTTTCTTTCAAGCAATTTAAGTGATTTCTCCTGATATTGCTTTAAATTTTCTATATAATGTGCTCTTTCAATGAAAAACCATGTAGATTCAGCACAGGAAGAGCAAAGTCCTTGGCAATACTAGCTCAATTGCATCTGCAGATGAGGATTTAAAATTCCATGCAGCAGACAGTACCTCCAGCAGGCGAGTAAAAGGTTACTGCATTATTTTGCTTGTTTGCATCTGTAGTCTTTATCTACTGAAGGTTTTTTTTTATTGTTGAATTTGTTGTGCATGCTTGTGTACAGATACTACTGGAAATTGATTTAATAGAAACATGAATATCAAAAGGGCAGAGCAAGGTGAAGGGAGAGGCTCAGTTCAGCTTCAACCTAGGAAGGGGAGGGGGAAAGAGAGAAAGAGTAAAGGGGAGGGGAGAGAGCTGGAGAGAAATTAAGCTTTCAGTGCAGTGTGAAAATCGGAAGGTTTTTTTGTGACTGTAATCATTTCAGCTGCTTTTACATCACTTGCATTTTTCTTAACCTTTTGCTAAAGAGCATGCTATTGAACAAGCACTGATAGCTCTTTGAATGTGACAATTATTTCAAGTCAGATTATCCCGTAATCAGGTTAAGCAGTTGTGTTAATGTGAGACCTTTTACTTTCAGAAATAGTATTGCATACCATCTTAAACCAATTAAAATGAGCTTTTTACAATATTACTTGCATTTTTTTTCTATGGAAAGGAAAAATAAATATATAGTTATTGCATTAGTATCTCTTGCAAATGAGAAAACATTTCCAGCAGTAAGTTACTTGCATGTGTTAAATTAGAGAGGTTTTCAATATTATATTTTGAGCAGCATATACTTCTTTTTAAAGGTTAGAAGACCTTTTTCTGTCTGACTGCTCATTTGAATTAGATTTGCCTTTTATATTTTTTTCGGAGCAAAGGGCTCCTCAAAGACTTTATTAAAGCTGCTTATACGATCTGCCTCTAACTTGCTTTGAGAGTTGGTTGTGGTACCTTTGGACACTCTGCTATAAATTCTTTCATGCTTCTTTCTTCCCAGATTTAAATTTCTGTTGGCTTTTTCTAGTGTACTCACTCACTTCATAGCAGCCATTCTTAGTTCAGGATTTGGTAGACCTGGGTAGCATTTTTCTCATGCATTCTGACTTTTCAAGAAGACTGTTGTATTTTTTTTTTTTTCTCCCAGACACTGCAAAATAGTCTTGGAGTGCAGCAGTGAGGCAGGTCTTGTCATTCTTCTGTGTAATTGAAAGGTCCTTTAAAAGCAGAGGTGATACGAAAGGTTGGCAGCTCTGGACAGGTGTGGTGCCCTGCTGTGGCTGTGAGGAGCGGAGGCCTGGCCGGAGTGGAGGATGCTGTGGGGCTGCGCGGGGTGGGGCTCTCGTCTGCTGGAGTGGCTGCCTGGCCCAGGCTGGATAGGCTGCGCTGCTGGGCGGGGTAGAACAGACCTGAAGTGACAAAAGCCACAGAAAGAAGAGTCAGCAAGCAGTTTGGAGAGACTGCCATCCCTGAATTTACTCCTCTGTTAGACAGCTGTCTGTCTTTTCAAAGCAGCTTACTTTGCAAAGAGGAGTAGAGGGAAAACCGGACATGTTTTTTAAATGCGAGGTATTACTTGCTGATGAGACTGGCTGACATTTTTTTTTTTGAGAAACACTTTTTTTTCTTTTCCCCCTTTCTGTTTAGCACTCTTAATTTCAGTCAGTGTGTTGCAGAATGAGGCAGCTGGCCAATTTTGAGTGTTCATGGGTCAGTACCGGTCCTAATTTCTTTAAGAATAAACTCGTCTGATGAGCAAGTCAATGTGTGGCTGTGGCTGCAGCATTATTTCTTCTTTAATGAAAAGGCTGGGCTGTTCGACCTGCTGCTCCAATCTTCTATCTTGCAGTCATACATCAGAGCAGTTGCAGAGACTATCCATTGAATGTCTCAATCAGCCAAAGAAGGTAACTATATTTTAAATTTTAACTATACCATTAAAAGGATGCTGTATAATTTGGACTTACATGATAAAAAGACAAATTTCAGATGTTCTTAGCAGTTTTCTTGACCTTGCAGTAGCTATCCAATATCATTTTGCCATTATCAGGTTGTGTAGCAATAGAAATGTGCTGCAGTAATTGATTTTGTAATAGGATCAGGTGATTTACTGGCTGCACTGACAACCACTTGCTTGCTTGCTCTGAAATGTGGAACACTCTAATGGATGTTGTGATTGCAGCCTCAAGTTGCTCTGAAACTGCTAGATGCTCAAAGATGTAAAATCTGATTTGTCAGAATAAAAACTTCTCTAGCCCTGTTCTCCAGTAGAGTTGGAAATTAATTGAATTTTTTGAATGCTGACTTTTTAGATTCCACTTTATTTGTAAAATCCTTTCTGCATAGAATTGGAAATTGTCTTAGTCAACTTCATGCATGTCAACTTTTCCCCTTTCCTAATAGCCAATGCTTTATGCATTTCCTGAGAATTTGGTCTATGCTAAATGTAGTCTGTGCCTAGAGAAGAGTATACAACAATTCTTTGTGGATTGCTATTAAATGGTGTATTTTTCTCTTAATATCTTATGCTTTGGAACATTCCAAATCAGAATATGGATTTTACTGTAGGAAAAAGTATTCATTAAGAGCTGTGATCCAGTGAATGAAATTGGGGAACTTAATTGGGTCTGCTTTTTGGCCTAAGCTGTCTGAGGCTGATAAAGCTGAAATGTGTTGTTAAACTCTTAGCGCTTTTAAGATATGTAGTACACTATTCATCTTCAGGTTAATTGGAGAGTAGCATGAGCACAGACCATGTTACAGTGGTTATTAATGGCTTATACCTCATTCTTTTCACTTACAAAATGTCTTAGTTCTTATCCATTATTGTGTAAGAATAAACATGCTGTTTTGAGCACTTATTCACTATTACGTGCCATATTGTATAAGAACGAAGACTTAAAAAAAAAACAACACCCCCCACTGAGTTGTTAAAAATGGCTTTTAATTGTTGTAGTGACTATTTCAGAGTGAAAACTGGGGAGGGGAAAAAATTGCATGCAGAAGTAGAAGAGTCTTGCATGGACCTCAAAGTAAGAAACAGTCAAAAGGTAACTTCAGTATGCTGAAGACTAGAGGATGACAATCACTTTGGCCTAAGGACATCAGTATGCTAAATAACTAACAGCTAAGATCAAATACATAACAATTTCTCAAGTGATCATATATACAGTGATTTAAGTGGCCCGAGGTAAATCAAGGTGGCTGGATTTGAAATTGTTGACCTAATTATGATTAAACTAAACTAAAAAGTTAAGATCTTAGAGCCAATTCTCACTTGATAAGAATCAGTAAGCAAGAAACAGTTGAATTAAACCGAGAGATTTTACTTTTGTTTTCCATTTATACCTCAGAGAAGGTAACTACAAGAAAATTGATCCTCGCTCATATAATTAGTTGTACCTATTTCCTAATGAGGAGATTATGCTATTTCCATGTTTGCTCATGTAGTGTATTGCTTGACATTCAGATTCTTCTCTGCCGTTTGGTTTGGGTTTGTTTGGTTGGTTTTTATTTTTGCATTGTGAAATGAGCATGAGTTCCTTTGCAGAAGTAGGTTTCTTTCTCACCAATTTATACATGTGAAAAGAACCCAAAATTCCCATTTCTCTAGCATACAATATGTTTTTTTCAGTCTGAATGAACTGGTCGTTGTGTTGGAGTAACAGAATGAGCCCAGGCATGTTTTTTGAACCTCAAGATCAGGATTAGTGTTCAAAAGTGGTGATGGTGGTAGGAGGGTAGCACTTTGCTGAGGTCAGGTTGCAGATTTACTTAGCGATTATTGTGTTTAGTGATTTGACTTTTAAAAAGATATATGGGGAGGCAGGAATCTTGCATTGTTTCGGCTATTTAAATTGTCGTAACTAGCAATAAGAAACACGGCTATTAGCTTAAGAGAGAGATTAATTAAAAATAACTTCCATTGAAAGGAGTTAACTTGGTGCGAAAAATAAGCTGAAATAGTTGGCATTTACTTTATACATCTTTCTCAAGGTTAGTTACGCTACATGGGAAAGTTGCCACCGTAATGTAAAAGTGTATTATAAAAGTATTTGTGAGAAAGTTGATGTGTGATCTACTGATTTTGTGGTTCTAAACACAGTGATAAAGAGCTAATTAATTATGAATTATGTTCTGAAGATCAAGAGGAAAATCTTTTTAAATCACTGAGGAAAATTGTTGGAAGCAATTGCATTTTTCAGAGAAAATGGATAACAGGCTCTTTTTCTAAAACAGTGTTCTATGTCCAAAACTGCACTGCAAAACATAAAACTTCCCAAAACTGCAGCTAGGGCAGGGAAGAGAAAAGGGCCTTTCTGTTGAGAGTGATACGTTACCGAAATGGTAGTAAATACCAGTAATATGTGCTGCGGGAGTACTGTTGTGCTAATGGAGCAGAAGGAGTAATGGAACTAGTTGAATAGTAGCCTCAGAATTGTTGAATTGGATTTAACAGTCTGAAAGTTCAGCTGGATACTTGTTAAAGTGCCTCCAGTGTGTGCTGGTGGTCCTTGGGTGATGTGGTTGGAGGTGCCTCTGCCCCAGTGCTGTGCCTGTGGCCGCCTGCGGTGGCCCCAGTGTTGGCTCCCAACTCCCCGCTGCACAGCGGGGTGCGAGGTGGGTGGGACAGTCAGTGCTTATGTACAGCGTGTTACTATAGGTCCTGGCACCTCAGTGGTGCTCTAATTAACAAACCAGCACTTTGTCAGGTGTAAGATGAGAGTCTCTGTCATTCAGCCAAAGGATATTTGTAGTGGTAACCACTACAATAGCTCTGAAAAGCACTTGTTTTCTAAAGAAATTGTCATGAGAATGAAACTTTGAGTGTATGAAAATTAGGCTAAACATTATAGTAAAAACCTGTATTTTTGCTGAAATGTGATAGCACTAGCTTTTTATGTACGTGTGCTGTTTTGCATAACCATACTAGCTTCTAGGGGAACTGCGAGTGTTATCAGATTGCAAATGCTTATTACCAAGAGAAGAAATCCCATACTTCTGTTTACTGACCTTACTGCAAAAATTAAGTAGAGAATACCACTGTGTAACACTTTTGAGATATTTCAGTCCCTTGTTTGAGAAGTTCTAATATTTTCTCTAGATTCTGGAGGTAGACTTAGCATTACAGTGATACGGGTAGCACTTGATGAAGAGTTGGATGTGGAAAACATACGTTGTAATGGCATCATCAGTCTCCACTGAAAGTAGAACCAGCTCAGCCTCCCCAGCTGGTCTGTGTGTGGCAGGGCAAGCAGGGTCCCAGCTTTCACTTGGGTAGCACTTGCTCTGAGGAGCAGATGGCTTCAGGGAGAGAGTAGCTGAGCAGGAGAGCAGTTCTGGGAGTTAGGTGGTTACCTGGGATGCTCACTCTCTGTGCCAGACCTGGGGGTGTTTGAATTGGGGTGAGAAGGGATGTTGCATGACTGGGAGCAATGTAGCTAGTTTAAGAGTAAGTTTATTTCTAGTAATCTTAACTCATATAAGGGTTGGAATATTGGCAATGAGCAAAGTCTGTTTCTAATGCAGAACTGTGGAGTGAAACTCTCCAGTAGTTTGCAGTGAGTGCTTTGCTATTTGTGAATGCCTGTGTAGCTAAAGACATAAGATAATGGTCTTCTGAAGTGGTTTTTTCACTCTCCTTGACCTTCCAGATCAGCTGAGGGCTTCTGTACCTGATTGCTTAATGAGGAATTGACCAGATTGATTAATAGCCTCTCCCCTCTTCCTGGTGATTTCAGTAGGAACATGTACTAGTTCACCGGTGATTGCAGATCATTTTAGGGCTTCATCTAAACATAACTTGAATTAAGTCCAAAATAAAACAATGTGACTATGAAAATGGATGCATGGCAATCTTTCACCTCATATTTGTTAGACATGCTCATTTTATAAGAATACAGTCACCTATATTCTTACATGTTTAATCCTCATCTCGAGCTTGAAAAGTACCAGTAATGGAGAAGAAATACTTAAAAAAAAAAAAAATCCTACATGAAATTGGAGGAAGACTTGAGGGGGCTAAAGATGGGACACTAAGGGGAAAAGCCATAAGTTATAAGGAACTAGGAACTAGAAACAGGCAGGGATTTGATTGGAGGGTGGAAAACCTTGCTGTAAACTGTTCTTATTATCTGTGTATGATATCATGGTTCGTTTTGCTTTTGCAGGTAATATGCAGTATGCAAGAGTTATAGCTGAGATTTATGTTTTCTTGTTTCCTGCTGCCCTCCAAATTGATGTCATTAGAAGCTTACAGGATCTGAATGTCAGGCTTTGTTCCCTCAGAAATAAAATTTGTGATCATAATTTTGCATTTTAGAAAGCAGTCCTAATGTGTCTACAAGCAATCTGGTAACTCCTACATGGCTAAATTTAGTTCTGCTAAGAATAATGTTTAAAAAAAGAAAAAGAAAACCCAAAGCCTTAGTTTGGTGGAATGAAGAGAAAATATAAATCTAGATATATTCAATTAAAAAAAAGCACAGTTATGCCTTTTTAGGTCAAGACCTTCAGTAAATTTAAGGTTAATTCTTCTTGTAAATAGATTTTCCTTTTTAAATGTTATGTCATGCAGACGCTGAAGCCTAGAAGTTCCTAATTTCTGTTTCCTGTGGACATATCTCCTTCCCGTATTTTGTGTGTGGCACTACAAACCCAACTAACATGTCATGTAACAATGGTTTGAAGTATTTCAGCTGAGCAAGCAGCTCTGGATAGGTATTTCCAGAACTTCTTCAGCTGTGCCATCTGATGTCCACTTTGCAGTTTAAGAGATTAGCGTAATTGTAAGATAACAGCAGAGAGAAGACTTTGCTGAATTTCAAAGTGTGATTTTTATGAATGAACGTTCATTTATGGGTTGTTCTTCTGTTTGTTTTAAACTGGTCCTTCTCAGCATAGGTGGGCTGTTCTGTCTGCCAGCAGCTTGACAGTGGAAGAGTCTTGCGGACTTATGGGGGACAGACTGGTCAGATGTGATGTTACGCATTCAGAAAAGATGCCTTGCTGTATCCAGAAGGGCTGAGAGGGTGAAATGGACTGTGAACGCCCCAAGGAATAAGTTAACTTTAAGTAACAACAGATCTTCTGAATAATTGAGAAGCAAAGAACCTTCCTTGGTGTTTGAGTGAAGACAGGGTGGCAAGGGTACAGAACTGAGAGGGAGGAGGACTTCTGTGTGTGGGAGACAACAGAATACGCTGAGGAACTGAGTCGGGGAGAGAAAGGGCAAATAAATTTTTAAGGTCAGAGGAACCGTTGTGATTATCTAGTCAGATCATCTGCGTCATGCAGCACTGGGTTGCACCCATGCTGTAGCCCTGAGTTTGAGGTTCAACTGTAACACTATTCACAGCTAAATTGTACCGCTTGTTCTCTTGGTGCAGACTGTTCTGTACCACAAAGTCCTAATCCAGCATTTGTTAAATTGTCATCTATTAACTCTTTAAAGATTCATTTCTGTATTAGCATTTGAAATTTCCTTGGTCTTTGTCAAGCTAAAGTGGTTTCTGTCTTTTCCTTTTTTAAAAACAGCAGCACATAATTTCTTTCCTGCTTTTGGCAAAACAGGAAAAAATAATGACAACCCAGTAAACAGTAACATTTTGTGGTAAAATGCTATTACTGCCATCAATATTGTCATTATCAGAACAGCAGCAATGTAAGGGATAGCAAAACCACTGCAATGTCCTCTTGTTCAAAGCTGAATTTAGAAAAAAAAAAAAAAATTTCAGAAGTAAATGAGATTTCCCAAAAGTCCTAATTGGGATGGTTTACCAGAATGGTAGAGTCTTTCTTCATCTCAACAGGCTGACATCATAAGTCTTGATTTGAGTACACTCACTCTCTTACAAATGGCGTTATAAGTGCCTCAACACAGACAATAGTATTAAAGACTGTGAGATTCTGGGGTTCAAATTAAATATTGTCAATTTTAATCAAACCAGCTTTTCATATAAAATCTTAACGCCCCCCCCCTCCCCCCCCCCCAAAAAGGTTACTTTTTACTCATTAAATTACACAAGACATCAGTGAGTGATGGAGAATGACATGTCATCACAGCAATAGAAATCTCCCGATTCTTGAGCAGTGATACCACTAGAGCAAAATGAACACGTGTGCTTGGCTTGGCTGGTTTGAAATGCCCTCTGAGAAGCTCATTACCTACTGGTAGCTTAATGTTCCTGCTGTTCCTGTGAATGAATTTTCACTTTTCTAAGTACCAGACTTTACTTTTTGGGAGTTTGTGCTGTAGTTTAGAACTTGTTGACTTTCAGCCTTAGTAGATTGTATTCAGAGAGAGGTCAAGAATAAAGCTGATGCAGTATGAACCGTTCTGGTCATTCTTGCAACTCTTCTAGTTGCTTAAAAATATCTTACATCTTCATAAGCTGAATGCTATACTCTGTTCACTGTTTTGGTAAAGTGATCACAAAGGCTATTATTTCTTGCACTTTTTCTTTAAAGGTTCTTTTCTGAAGCTTTCAAACAATTGTTTCCCCAGCACTGTTTTTAGTCCAGTTTTAGTAGTGTTTTATCTGTTGTCTTAACTATCTTTGCAGTTATACTGTAATGCAAGGAAAATAGAGAAACAAACATCTTGGACAGTGGTATGTTATGCTTTGTGGATAATATTAGAATAAGGCTGTAAATTTAACAAACTTTTTCTTCATGGACTTCAAAAGATATATAAGTTTTTATTAATACATATAATTTTTCTTAATTCCATAAGAAGCCTTTTTTCTTCATCCTCCCTATTGAGATGTCACCGATGATATTGTATTGATCCACTAAAAAGGTTTGCAGTGAAGCTTTTTCCTTGATGTAGGCTGTCTTTTTAATTATAGCTAGATAACTATGCTGTGCAGAACTCTGTAGTTAGGGTTGTGTCAGCACTTACATTTTAAATCCTTCATTTTTATCAGCAGCTTAATACTGACAATAAAAGATAGCTTTGAAGTAAAACATAGGAAGATCTTAGCCTTCAAGGGGACTCAGTAAGAGTTCAGTATATTAAAAACTATTCAGATGAATCTGAGTTAATGAAAGGTTATAACCTTCTCTTTTACAAACATGCTCTTTATGTATTCTTGCAACTACTGTTTTACATTTTTTTTTTTTTTAGGCTTTTTTCTTACTTGAGGTGCTGATACTCAGCATTAAAACACAGCAGAATTCGTTGCTCCATTTCTCTGAGTATTTCTAAGGGATCTACATTAGCTCCTGAACCTGCCTGCCTCTCTGTCTTAGTGTCGTGTGTGTGTCCCCTTTTTCTCCACCACCCCCCCCGCTTTTTTCCCCCTCTTTTTTCCTTTTCCCCCTCTTTTTTTCCCTTTTTGCCCCCTTTTCCTCTACCCACCCCCCCGCCCCCCGCTGCCCCCTTCTCCCAAACCTGCAGTTGCTCTGAGGAGGACCTAACAAGAATGAAGGATTACTGTCTGAATTGTTTGCTGTATGTATACTTAGCAAATGTTTGATCCCACATAAGAAAGTAACATGTGCAGAGGGGTATTTTCTGCTCATTTTAAAAACATAGAACTACTACTGTAAAAGAATGTTTCTAATACTGCAAACAGAGGCTTTTGGAAATGGCAGTGTGTTAGATATCTATGCTGGCTTACAATCCAGAGCACAGAGTTAGTCCCTAATGATGGGAAGCCTAAATGCATAGGACATGTTTTTTCCAGAATGGTGTTAATGATAGTGCCTGCCCTTTGCACAAAAGGGTAATGGCTAGCACACTCAAAGCCAGGTTCAGTTTCTCTTCATTCTGTAAAGGTGTAAATGTACATCCTTCCCTTTTCTAGAAGACTGCTGAGAAATGGTTAGGGTGGGGATGTTATCCAGGTTGGTGTGGTCAAGAATGAGGGGAAAAGCAAACAAGAAGGAATATGATTTTGCAGGCTTAATGTACTTTGCCCTGAGCTTGGGGAAGAAATGCCCAAGTACAAGAATCTGCTCCCTGTGTTATTTCCAGGTCTCCCTCAAAAATTTGACAACTATACAGAAAGAACAGGACTAAAATACAGCTCTCCCTCCTACCTGATATCTAACGACTGGTTAGAGTCCTCATCCCTTCTGTTATTCTGTGCTGTCTGTTAGAATGCTGTACTGATGAGAAAGAAATGCTTGTTCAAATCTCCCTCATCAGATTTTGCTCTGATAATGCACATGTATGTATTTCTTCATTTCTCATCTGAGTCTGACATATGGACCCTATGATCTTTTGACTTTTTTGTTTTGTTTTTGCTTTAGAGCCAGGTGTAAGCCTGGTCATCGGGCTTACAGGATGGGAAAATGCTAGAGGAAAAAGACACATTATCAGCACAGGCAACTGGCCATGGGTGCAACAAGTGAGAAGAAGAGGGAAGAGGTGCAGTCCCCAAAAAATTGAAGAGTCAGAGTTGTAGCATAGCTGTGATTTGAACTCTGACGTTGCTATAGATACAAGCCTGGATTTCTTAGGAACTTGGTATCACAATTAAGTTCAGCGTAGCTGACCTTGCTGAAGCCTGTGCCGGCCTGTTTGCAGAAAGGAGACAAAATCCCTCTTTCACCTTATGTTTGTTCGAATGACAAGGCAATGATGTTCTTGATCCTTTAACTTTTTCAAAGCCCTCACTTTATAATTGGAGAATCAGACGCTGAGAGTGAAGAGGCTGAAGGTCCCTCTTCAGGCCCCTGACATGGAAACTAAATCTCCTCAGATTGTATTCAGCTGTTTTTCCACTAGATCACATTTTATCCCCATAGTATTTCCTTTGTGGGAAAAGCACAAAGAAAAATTAAGTCTCAAGTGACTGAAAGGTGACAAAAGATTTGTATGGGGATTCAGAGTACCTTGAAAAGATGATTCCTACTTCATATAGCTAGATAAATAAGGCACAAGGAAGATAGTGACTCACCTAAATTCTCAAATCTGGAGTTGAGATAAAAATCAGATCTGATTCCTATTTTTTTAATGCTTTTTAATGAAATAGTCTCTGTAGCCGCTTCTTTCCAGAAAGATGGACGTTATTGTTTCAGTTTCTTTTGTGCCACTTTACAAGTATGTGTGTAGTGTCTTTGCCAACCTTTGGGTACTGTGTGCCAACTAATGCAGCTGTCACTTGATTATTTTTCTTTCCCCAAGCTTTTTGGCTCCATCTGCTTGCCTGGTCACTTCTACTGTTTGCTTTCCACTTCCCACTGTGCTGCCTCCTAGATGCATAGTAATAGTCACTTTGTACCTTCCCCCCTGCCCCCAGTTTCCCCCTAGGACGCAGATTAGACCTTTCCTTCCTCCCAGTGCCTATGCTCATACTTGCAATTCAGGATGGAGAGAAGAAGCAGCTTCCTGAACATGTCATAACTTAACGTATACCAAACCATTTTCCATCTGCTTTCCACCCACAGCCGTAGCTATTTCTCACAATATCTGGAGTGACAACAAAATATTTCTCTTGAGTGGATTTTGGTGAGGTGGCGTAAATTGAGGAAGAAAGGAAACAGCTAGACAACATGAACTGAGGGGTAGTACAGGAGCTAGGAAAGCAGTTCTGTGATTTATTTCTCTTAAAGCTATAACAGCCTCTAATTTTGAGTGGTAATTTACTGATGAAAGATTGGTCATTAATTATTTTTTCTACTTAGATACCTTGCAGAACACAATTCAAGCTCTTAAGATGTGCAAATCATGTTGCTAAGTTAGTGCAGAGCATCAGAATTAGTGTGGTGTGCCAGCTGAATTTGAAACAAAACATGAATTGGCAGGCCACTTAACCTAATTCAAGTGAGTAATGTGGATAGAGTCTACCTGCTCTTCGTGCCCACTTGAGGCTCAATTTTATTTATTTATTTTAAATATCTGTATGTCTCTATATATCTCTACTTGCAGTTGACTTGGTGTCAGTTTTTGGTTTGGAGCTCAAGAAAGCAGCAACAACTGGCAGTTACAAACCGATTAAGCTTTGCAAGTATTGTTGGTCTCAAATGTTCTCTTGTTCCATTTTTTGTAACCAAGATTTTTTTATCTTCCTTATGCATACATATGCATTAGTAGCTTCTCCTTTAAAAATTTCTTATGCTCAGATGGGAGCACTGGTGCCTATGTGCAGATTAATTTTTAAGTACTTTGTGTGTCTTGCTTGACATTTTGCACACCTGGTGCTTTTTACTTCAGCAGAATGAGTAGTTAACATGGTTTTACTGTATTTTGTCTTTGTAGAGCTTCTAAACCCACAGAATTCTGGGAGAAAAAAATAATACTGCATGTAAGGATAATTGTCATCCTGAAGAGAAAGAAATTGCCACTTCCCATTTGAATTCTTATTAGAAATGTGAAGTAATCTTCCCAAGACTTAGAAGTTCCTGGCAATTTGGTGACCGTAGCTTCCATTGTGGACAAACTGATGGACAAGACGTCTTTGTTTATTAAGAACATAATAGATTTTTATGTTTCAGTCTCAAATTAAAGCTTCCTCAAACCTGTTTTATACAACATATAACATCAATCTTTTACTGTTCTATAATGCTAGTTGTTCACATGAAATTCCACACCCCCACCCAGTACTACTCCACTTTAGTTTCTTGTGGACCTTTACTTTTGTAAATAAAGTAAAATGGCAGGCTTCTATCTGTGGAAAAAGGCAGGCAAAGAAATATAGTGGTTTTTCTTGGAAACTGCATTTAATGGTTCTGTTACATTGACTCAGTGGCCAGCGAAGGTAGCAAAAATTACTTGGGTTTTGGAATGTTTCAGATCCTTTATGATATCATGGCATCTAAAAAAAATCCCCAAATACAACACTGCCTCTACTACCACCAAACCAAAGCCAGCCATGAACCCTGTTCTGAGAGAACAAAGATACGAAATGTTTTGGTGTATTAGAGACATTAGCTCATTTTATGGCAGTGACTGTGCATTCTGTAAACACACCAAGCCAAATCTTGTACCTTAGTTGTTGCAATACATCTGAGTAAAGGGAAGAGATGGCAATTAAGAGCAAGAGGAGTCTGTAACATAGAGCAGGCATTGTGTTCCATTAGAGACATGAGTGCTTTTATGCAAAGGCCCTGGTCAGCCAATACACAGCGGGGTAGTCTGGCATTCTCTAACAGCTATTATTTATCCTCAGCTTTGTTATGGGTGGCTAAGTTTCACATCTTCTTGAACACAGAAGCAGCTGATATTTTTTTCAGACTCTACAAATACAGGAAAAATGAAAGCAGACTGGTCTGTAAAACAGGTAAAGAGTATAGCTAACGGAGTGCAGAGCCTCTGGAAAGAATTTAATCAGGACATTTTCAGGGATTCTGTCTACTTTTAAGTCAGTGTAAACTTTGTTATATAGATCCAGTCAAATTCAGGATAAAACATATTGAAATTCTCACAAAGTCTTAACAAGTACCACGCACTTCAGCTACCATTTGATGTACTTGAATGTGCTAGTAACAGCAAGTGGACAGAGGATTTGATTTCTCTGAAAGTCAGTAGATGAGGCTGTCTCACTCTGTTAGAGTGCAGAGTTGGCTGTTTGTGGAATAGTAGGTTGCAGAAGTGCTAAAAGCCAGAGGCATCAATTCTTGTAACTTACGGAACAGACCCTTAATGTCCTCTTGTGTGCTGATGTAAGAAGCATACTTTTAAAATTTTCTATCTGCGCTAGATCTCCACATAATGAAGTGAATGCTCTTCCAATGTACGTAGTTGATCTTTGACTCTCAGAATTAAAATTCTAAGAGTAGGAACTATAGAAAATAATGCATATAACAAGTATGCCTGTGGGAATAGCTGAGAAATAAAAATGTGATGGCAGTTCACTGGCTGTCTAACTGTTACCAGTTTATCTTAGCCATTGCATCTGAAGAGGTTTTGCACCTTTACAGATGTTCGTGACTGGTTGCATGAGCAGGAAAATGTAGGTATTTGAATACTTGTGCCATCACTTGCAGTGTGATGGCTATGGTAAATGTCCTGATGACATATATTATATAAGGTGTAATTAAGTGGCAGATGGTGTCAAACTTTACTTGCAGTTGTAGTTGGCATAGTTTTCTGAGGAGGGAACAGTAAGGACACACTGGTATTTTTGCACTTTATTTAGCCATTTCTATTTACAAATAACAGATTTTGTGCATTTACTCATGCTGTTTGAATGCAATTACACTTCTGGTTTTAAAAAACATGTTCTCTGATGGCCAGTGAAGATATTCTTGATGCTCAGGAAGGCAGTACTACTGCTATGTAAATTTAGGCTTCTTTTTTATTGTGTAAGTATCCAGTGGTTATTGTATCTTGACAGGCCATTTATAACAGTAGCAGGATAGATATTCCTAGAACCACGAGTCCACTATTTTCCACAGTAAAATTTACTGCAACTGTATGTATAGGCAGGTGCTACCAATACACGAAGACTTTTGTCTTCTCTTTAGTTGGTGTATGTTAATGATTGTGCTTGTGGCTGGAAAACAGCTTCTGGTATCAGGCAAAAATCTATCACAAACAGAATATTTAATTTCGTTTTCATGCAAGGATTGTAGTAAAGTCTTTGCATTTTCTCAGGTAGAGTTCAATAAGGCATTATTTTTGTGTTTCATGTTTTTTAATTCTGTAATATTGATTGCTGTCCCAAGGTCAAATTTTTGTCTCAGTGAGATTCATCAGTCACAATGAGAGGGCCTGTTGTTTGTAATCGTCTAGTCTTGCATTTAGTTTTGCTCATTTACTTGGTTTGTTGATCTGTCATACCAGCTCTAAATAACTTGGCTCTTGCTAAGAGTCCCATGCAATGGTGAATAGTTTTTGCTGCTTTCACACAATGTGAAACTTGAGTTGTGCTTCGGCAGCCTTTACATTTCAGGATTGTACACACACTTACGCAAGCTTATGTTGGGTATGTCACATAAAAGGAGTTCAGAGAGGTGAAGACTTTTTGAAAATACTTGCTTCTAAACACGGCAACTACTTAGACATTAATTAGACTAGTTGATGAATGTCTCTGGCTGACTGGTTTAACATCTTAATTGTTAGTTTCCGTTATGAAAGTCTTGTCCTAACAGTGTCAATAATATGCTGCAAGGACAGTGCTGCTAGGCTTCCCTTCACCTCCATTGTCAGAGCAGCTTTAAATATTATTAAATTAAGGAACTGAGTTCTTGGCCTTTGTGACAGTGTTCCTCTTCTGGGTGCATGAAGCCAATTTGTCTTGAAGCATAAAATAAACAATCAAGTACTAATGTTATGAAGTGTCCATTTCTGCTTGTTTCAGCTGTTACTAAATATAAAAATTGATATGCTGGAACACTTGCGCCTGAGTTGTTGTCTTTTTCCAAGCCCTGCCTAATACAGTAGATCAATAATGCACTTTCTTGACTACAGGCGCTGAACAGATCTGATCCTGTTTAGTCTCTATCTAGTAATGAATGATCTATAATTTGTCTGAGACCTTATATTGTGTAACTTATTTTACTCTTCACATTTTTTTTCCTTGCTATCCCCTTATGCTTACTTCATTTCTAGTTTTATGCTGCCGCAACTGCCTGGAATATTCTCTCTTGTAACACGCAGCTTCCAACTTCACCTTCCAATTTCTTTTCAAAACACAGTTTTCCTGTGATCTCATCAAGCCCCACTTTCCTGTGTTACTGCTGATTTCCTTAAATAGTGGAGGAACTTAAAAGCAGCATATCTATCCCACTGCAAGCAACTAATTGTGTATCTTAATTTTTACATATTCCTTCTCTTCTTGGTCTGAGATTTGTGAATTCTCTTGAGCAAACACTGTCCTTTAGTCAGTATAAATGATGGACTCTGCTGCTGTACAAAAGCTGCTTGGCTCATTCTCTCTGGAAAGGCATGTTTGTATTGACAGTGGAAGATCCTCGTTGTCAAAGCTGTACTTGGAGAAACAATTTGTTCTGTGAAGGTGTCATGGGTTAGGGCTGGTCTGGTCACTAGACAAACGACAGATGATCTCTATTAACCCTCCTCCCTTCCCAAAGGGGAAGAGAAAGAGAAAGGGAATAAGGGAGAGAGACTTAACAGATTGGAAATCAAAACTAAAACAGCTTTAATGAAACAATAACAATAAAATGAAATATATACAAATATATACAAAACCAATATTGAACCCAACCCCCTGATGGCAATTGCATCACCATTGATGCTGTGGGCAGGTACCGGGGATGTCCCAAACTGACTCACTGACAGATGGGAACCAGATTCAGGAGCTGGATTCTGGAACTAGATTCAGGAGTGCATGTATTGGGATCGAAGGCAGAACTGACACTGGCTGTTGAAGAAGACGGCTTGACTGTTGTGATCCCTCAGCTATATACTGAATATGACGTATAAGGAACGGAATACCTTGGTCAATTTAGGGTCACCTGTCCTGTCTGCTTCTTCCCGCAGGTGCAACCTCTTACTGCACCCCCAATGTGGTACACAACGTTTAGCCGTGACTTTGGTCTCCATAGGAGCAAAGAGCAAGAGCCTTTCTGCAGACCAGTCCTTAGTAGTAACTCTAAACATCAAGCGTTAGCACTTCTAGAGGCAGACGCTGGAAAAATACGCTGTTAACTTTAGAAAGTGGAGTTACTTAGAAGAGACTGAGCTGAAAAGTAAAACCACTGAACAGAATTAGTTCTGTTCTAGCTCAAACCAGGACTGAAGGGCAAATGAAAGTACCCGCATTTTGATTTCATGTTTGCGTACGGGGTATGAAGCTTACTGGTAACTAATTTGAAGGTGATATGTACATGTTAAGAAGCAATCTCTGTGGTTGTTCTGCTCCTGCAGATCTTAAGAACTTGAACAGACTTCTCAGAAATGCACCGAGGCTGCAGAGCAGCCTAGATGTACTCTATAGTGGAGATGGTAAATGTAATATGTAAATAAACGGAGATAGATCAATTTCCTAGAGACTTTTGTAGGATATGTTAACACTTGGAAAGAGATGTCAGTCTTTCTTTCCCTTCAGATTTTCTTTCAAAAGATAGGATGGAGCTTTTTACAGGCTGCTTTGTTACCGTCTTTCACTACCCCTACTGTCTTTCATTACTGCTGAAGCATGCGGTCACTAATGACCATGTGTGGTCATTACATAAGCAAATACATGAATGCTCATAAACAACTGCACATACCTTTCGGAATGAACAAAGAATCTTTTCAGCTATTTTGGACTCCTCATCGCATCTTGTAAATTACAGTAAAAAGTCCTTTATAAAATGTGAATGAATGCCTGATCTACAAGTGTTAATGGCTGGCTGATTCCAGATCACTCTTGAATTAGTGTATGGCACTGCTGCTACCAGATCAGAAGAGGTTCAGTTGGTTTAGATTGACCTGTGTTTTATTTCTTCACCTTTATTATAACATCTGTGAATATCAAAGTCTGTTGCTGTTTCTATGTTCAGTTATGATCTTTACTGTTGCTGCTTATTGATGAGGGCTTGATGAGAGCAGCGTGTACTCCTGAACAATGGTACTGTATTTTGTAGCTAGGAAATTTTAATTCTTCTATCATGTTAAATTTATTGCATCTTCATGAAGTATCTTATCTTCTAATCTCTCCCACACATCCCTGCTTTATTAAAAAAAAAAAATCACAAAACAAAACCAAAGGAAAAAAAAAAAGAGTGGGAAAGTCCTTGATGATGTTCAGTTCCTTGAGGGATGTTCTAAGTACAGAAGCACCCACCTGTCCCACCCAGTTGTTCACTGGGTGGTTCAGCACAATCTCCTTAGCGTGGAAGGCGTTTAGAAAAGGACAGGATTTTTTTTGTAATAGGTTTCAAGTGGTTTAGCTTTTCACTTCCTTATTTTTGGTCATCAGTCTGAATGGTTTAATTGTCCTCTCTATATGTCTGCATCTCAGTCTCCCCCTGTGTATAAACTGATCGCTTTGCCTTCTACTTGTAAATAAAGAATGCTAGGGAAAACTTCTCTCAGACCTTCTTGGAGAAGTGAATAACAAGAAGTGGTGGCAGACACATGTGAATGCAACATAATGGTAGCAAAACCACTAAATCCTTTACCTTTAGAAAGGCCTTTTTTCATAGTTTCAGTTATGGAATGCATATGCCCTTGCATGGTATGTCTCCTTGAAGCCACTGATGAAGGGATTGGTGATATCTTTGCTCATGCTTCCAGAGAATTTGCAGACTTGTCCTGTATTTTGTTAAACTTCTGAGATTATTTTAACAACTTAAGTTTGAAAATAATTTAAAAAAATCTTTACAAACTTGGGAGTACTCTGGCCAAAGTAGTAAATTTTGTGGTGACTTTGCCATCTGGATATATGTTTCTGGAGTGTCTTCCCCTCCACCCCACCCCCATTATCTGTCCTCATGAGCTTTCTCAGGATGCTCAATTATGAAAGTGACTGCCGAAGAAGAAGGAAACTCATGAATTAGGGGAGTACAATAGGATCTTCCTGCTGATTCTAGTTGACCAGTACTCTCTTCTTCATTTATTTATCAAACAAGCATAATAATAAATTAATTTTGTCCCTTGGAAAATGTTTAACACTTCAATTGATTTACAGCTTGTTCTCTGCTTAAGTAAAAGTGGTAGCGGTTTGTCTCTAAATGTCACTTGTACCATTCTTTTGATTTCTGAGATGTGTGTTATGTCTCGAACTTCATAGGTTGTAGATGTGAGCTACTTTGTAAGACAAGGGCTGATATCCTTGGTTCACTTCTGATGGGTCTTATCAGTGGGAAAGCTGTGAGACAGAACAGACTGTGAACCTGAACTGAGCTCTTACTAATTTCCCAGGTAGATGTTGCTGGGTGGCAGCAGGCATTCAGGTTCTGCTGGACTGATTGCAGGTCACAGCTGCATGCCGCCTGTCCTGTCCCCCTGCTGAAGGAGATTGTTCATGTCTCTAATCTGTTTGTGGAACTGCTCGTGCGAGTGCTTCTTAATCTATTTCAGGCAAAACGAATCTGCTTAGCTTAGAATTTAAACTTGTAAGCTAATGTGGCTCATTCTAACTGAAGCAGATTAGTGATGCTTATGTGAGCAGGTACACCAGGAGATCTGGTTGGATGCAGTGATAAGCAGGTTAGGTGTGGGAGGCTGAGCTATGCCTTAGGAAAAGTGTATGCATGTCTGTCTATACTAATTTCTAAAAGTTTCTTCAAATAGCTTATTTTAATGTGTGAGGAAGTCTACTTTGAAAGCAAAATAAATCTTGTGCAGAATAACTGCACTGGGGAGCTTGCTGAGCATTTGCTTTCTATTATCTGCTAGTCCTTACCTATTCTAGACTTTTTTTTTGCTATATGAGTACTCTGTTGCAGTTTTATCTCTTAATTCAGTAAGCTAGGATTTCCCTGTGATACTTGTTTTAGTCCTAGTATATCTCTGGCTATAAAGAATTCAGCTAATATTTCAGTTTCCACTGGAATTGTATGCTCACAACTAAAAAGGAAAGAGACCAACTAAATGATCTTTCAAAAATATCTGTTAAAAAAACTGCTGTCAGATTTTTCAAGTTGATTTGTTATATTTTGCAAAAGTCCTGTTAGAAAACCTGCTGCAGCTTTCTTTCATTTTTCAAAGAGATGTCACCAACTTCTGTTGCATAGTTAGGAGAATTTCTGTGCAAGCTCATAAAAAATCTCATGCTTTCTTGAGCTTGGTAATGTGATTTCAACTAAGCCAACCACTTCTTCCTTTCATGTTGGGATATAAATGATGGAGGACTCATCATCCAGTCTCTGATCCTTTGCCAATGGCAGAAAGACCTAGCGATGTCCAGCCTTCTGTCCTGCTACTGTGAGTTGAGCCTTTTCCAGATGTTACAACTCTTCAGAAAAGGTTTCCTGGATGCATTCTGTCTTGTAAATTTGTCATCTGGAACTGAATAGACTTGGGATTAGTGTTTCCAGTTGCCTCCTCCTGTCCACTTGTTACAAGTTCTTTAAAACAGACAGCTCCAAATCTGCTAAGAAGTTTGTGCCCTCAGTGTCACAGTAGTTATTTCACATATTGAAACAAGATATCAGAAGCTCCTAAAGAGCTTGGAGGTTTGGGGTCAGTGCCCACCCATGAAGATGAGATATCTTGGAAACTTGTGCTTGATCTCACTAGAGTTTGAGGAGTAAGTACAGATCTGTGAAGCCCATTGGTGCCATTACCCCATGTTAACTGCAATACATTTGAGAATGGTTATGAACTCTGTGGGAGTGGATTTCAGTACAGGAGCCTCGCACTATTACAAGTAGAAAATATATTCTTGCCAGGCTTTGATAAAAATCTGTGAGTAATGCAAGGAGGAAATGAAAACATTTCTTAGAGCCTAGTTTACTTTCCAGGTTAGTTACTGAAGAAAGAAAAAAATTACATTAATTACATCCTAATTGCTCATTTTAGGTGTTAATTCAAAGCATATTCGTTTTATTTTAGTTTCAGGTTAAGTTTTAGTGACTGTGGTTATGAAAAAATATTTATCAAGTATCTTAAAATTTCTCTTACTCCTTTTAAAAAATGCAGTATGAGTAGCTTAAAATATTCTTCCTTTTTTTTTTCATCTTCTTTGACACAAAAGCTATTCTTTTCCCACAACAGTATCAGATGTCCCAATGTAGAGTGAAAACTGACTGTAACTGATCAAGCTTTAAAACAAGATGCACACAAACCCCAGTAATCAGAACAGTAAATTCTTTTGGGTTATATTTTAAAGTAGTATCTTCTGGAGTGTGTTAGCTTGGTACATAGGATTTGGAAGTTGACACCGGTGATCGACATCTGTTCTGGTTTTATTGTTCCAATTTGAGTAGCCTTGGGAAAGAAACAAGAGGTTGAATTATTTCTAGTAGAAATAGGATTAAAGTAATTTTTAAGTCCTAATATTCTCATTCATTTCTAAAGACTTCTGTTGACATTGTGTTCTTGGGGTTTTGGGGTTTTTTCCTGCAAACTGTTAAATACTAGCAAAACATAAAGGACGGGTCATCTTTCAGTCACTTCTTAAATCTTTCAGTAATGCATCTTTTGTGATTGTAGTCACAGTGGGGTTTTTTGTCCTCATGATTGCACTATTAAACAGGACTGTCTCACATGGTGACACTCTTCTAGGGTAGTTAAACTATGATAAGCCTTTTCTATAATTAGTTATGATTTTATTTATTTATTTTTTACATTTATAGAGACTGTTCCCCTGGAAATAGTACACTGTTAAAAAAGTGGTTTGCCACACTTGATCCTTTTTAGTTTGTCATGGATAAGCTAAAGTGGGTAATAGTGAATGTACTTAATTTTACGAAATCCTAATAAGGACTTCTGATAGTAACGTGCAAGAAAAAATCCTATTGAGGACAGAGATTAATAGTAACATCCACTATTTTATTTGTTGCTTGAAAGATGAAGTGCTTTCCTCTGTGGAGGCAGAAATTCCTCATAAATTGACAGCTGGGACCCAACTTAGTGTCCTTGAGAGATGTATAAACTGGGGAAAGAAGTAATTGTCCTTTTTAAATATTTGGAGAGGTGACCCTTGAATTTGCAAGGTTTGTGAAGAAATTGCTTAAGCATTGCTGTATGACTAGGTATTTCCCAGCTGTCAAGATGGTAAGAATGGAAATGTAAATACCTTAGAAAGTTCAACTGTATTTTGTGTGCCATTTTACAATTTAGACCTAACCATTGCTTCTGTTGAGCAAATAGCTCAACACCAAGCAGTGATTTTTGAACTTTGGACAGAATGGTATCATTTGTTAATGAGCCTTGCATCTGAGAGCATGGAAGCCCATGTGTAGATTGTAAGAAAAATTAAGATAGATGCAGACTTGAAGGCCATGATGGATTCTTGGACTTCACATTGCCAGCATGGTTTGTACTATGTTCTGTTTTCCTTAGTGAAGGACTAGACCTTTTGAAAAGCTGAGTTATTTAGTGAGAGAGCCTTGTAGTTACTAAAAGCCTTTTTGGGCTGCTGCAGTGAGAATGGTAAAGTCCATTTTGTAGGCTACAAGCTATGCCTGTCATAGGACATAACCTAATCAGCCAGATTTTCCAGTAAGGACAAATGTAGATGCCTTGTTGCTACCGACAACCAGTGCATTATTCAGAAAGTCATCCAATTTGGCATTCTATCCGTAGAAACTGTTGTAGTGGAAAAACAACTGCTAGCGGCTGGACTGTTCCACACATCACTCTTACATGGTAGTGATAAAACCACCTTCTGAATTAGTTGGATAATGGCCTCAGAGCTTGGTTTAGATCAGTCAGTGATTTTACAAGTCTTTTTCTTGAACAACTTTTCTCTGTTAGTAAACAACCAACCAACCCAGAAAAGTACCTTGCTTGTTCAGTGCATCCAGAGCCCTGTTCTCCTGTGTCAACAGGGTTTGACTTTTCAGGCTCCCTTCTCCATTGTGTTGTGGGTCCCTGTGGCACATGGGAGACAAACCATCTTGTCTCACAGATTATACCAACTCAGCTGCTTTGGATTTCCACCTGTTTCCAGCAATCTGGCAAGTCTCTCCCTCGGAAAATCAACGCACACTTCACTAGGGCCTGAGCAGCTTCATCAACTAGCTTCAGAATGTGGTGGTCTCCAAGGGCTGCAGAGCAGCAGTGTGGCATGGCAGCTGACCTTTGTGAAAAGCATGAAGCACCTGATGTAGCATCAAGAGCAGACACAGGGTTTGGACCCGGAGTTGTGCAGTCCGTGTTTGATCAATAGAGTTGATGCTGTTTAGCACTGCTCTCCAGGAAGGATAGTTATTACTCTTCACGTACATGAATCTGCACTGACAAAGTCCTTGAAAAGTTGAGAACGTAGGCTGGCATTCAGTAAGGGTGGATCAAGGCAATGACATCGGAGCCTCTTCCTCTTTGTAGCTGCCGTTGTGTGACAGATTCACGGTCATGAAGAAACTGTACTAGCTCTGCATACATTTCCGTATAGGCATGAGAAATGGTGGCACATGCATGCCAACTCTGGCAGCCCGTGGTTTGGTAGGACTTCTGACAACAGTATGGTTAAGATTCGGTAGTGCTAGCAGTGAACCATGACTTGCTTTTATTGAAGAGCATAGTTTTAAGTTTAAGGGTAGGTGTTTATTTTGCAGTGGTGTAAGATGTTAATTAGTTCTTAGCTGTTACCTGCTCTCAGCTGGAAGGGTGTAAGATCTGCTGTCTTTACAACAGTTCACATCAGTCATTCTTAATCCAGTGCCAGCAACATCAGTTAAGTTAGATGGAACTGGTGAGTTTAAGTGACTTGCCTAATTTTGTCTGGAATGGGTTAGGGGACACTCAGTTGACTTTGGTGAAGCTCCACTGAAAATACCCTGTGACAGAGCAGTGACAGCATCTTAAATGATGTAAGTCTCCAAAAAGGATCTCTCTCTACAACCTGTTTTGTATCCATTCAAATTATGATCCCAATTGCAAATGTTAAGATTGTTTATATTTGTACAGGCTGTATCAGGATCTCTTTTAGTTGGTAGTTCAGGTAAATCATTTATTTGTTCACCATATCTGTGGTCAGTGCTTTCCTGTGTTGGACTCAACTCTTTTTACTGCTTGTAGTCATACCTCCTTTCTGTAGTAGGGAAGTGCTGTAGAGTAGAAACATAGAATATTTAGAGTCAATGGCTTCATAGAATTTGAAATAAAGTTTGAATGCCTGCCTGGTATTTAATATTGTAGGCCACCTTACATTCTTACCTAAGCACCTACTTTCACCTGTGGTCGTGCAGGTACAAAAAATTACTTTTCCAGTCTCAGAAATAGTTTGGCCAAGAAAATTTGGGTTTCTGTAGGTTGTTAGGCAAATGCCCTGCTGCTGAACCATACTGCTTAATTGGTTACTGAAATAAGATTCTCAGAGAGCCATTTTAAGGGCATTAAATCAATAACAATAATTGCAAGCATTTCCATTTCTCCAGTGGAGTCTGCTAAGAGTCTGTTTGGGCAGGAGCCAGATTCTTTTAGGCAGGTTAGGATATCATCTTCTTTCAAACCTGGCAATTTCGCATGCTGTTTGTCAGCAAGTGCCTTGTTGTTCTGCAAGGTCAGATTTTAGATCTGCTGCTGGAAAGCTTCCCCATGACACAGAGAACATAATACTTAGGAACCAATGTGTGGTAGGCAGTGTTCTGGAGACACAAGGTTAACGAGAAGGCATTTGCCTTTTTTTTAATACCATGTGGAGACCGTAATTGGGTGGTTTTTTTTTTTTTTTTTTGCTTTTAAGTGAGATACCAGGAAGGGAAGTTTGTTCTGCTGTGTCCTGGGAGTATGTGACCTTGTTTTACTTAGGTCTTTCTGCTGCTGAAGATGCAGACAAACTAATGTATTAACAGATTTCAGCAAGTCTGGTAAATGCTGGTGTTCTGTTTCTCTTTGTATTTCTTGCTTTCATTAAAAGGAAAAACGTGCAGGTCAAAGGCTTCCTATTAGATGCTGATGCAAAGACATTTAACGAGTTCATTGACTAGCTTTGGAAGAATGTACATGAATCGGAGTTCATATTTGAAAATACAGTGTTCAGAATGGAGACAATATTGCCCAGCAGATGCTGCACAAAATCTGATAGAATGTACACAGCTGAACATATCATAAGGTGTGAATCGGGACTGTGTTCAGATAGGCATTCTTCATAATATACATATGTTACTCCTTGTTCTTTTTGAGCAACCTCGCAGGAATAAGGCTGAGCTGTATTTTTTCCCACCAAAATGGTGAGATACACTAGTATTAATAGCTTGTGTTGCTTCCATGAAGCATATTTTACCCCAACCTGATTTCCATCTACCTTTTCTTATCTCAGAAATTGTTTATAACTCTCAACTAAATACAAATAAGAAATCATCTTTGTCCATAATATATAGTATAGCCTTTTACTCCCAGCTGCTTTAACAGTACTGATAAATGACTTCATTTTATTCCTAGCAATTAGGTCTACATGACATCTGGTAATTGTCTTTTTTTAAAAGAGTAGGCAACCGAAAACAGGAGATGTAAATAAAACTTTTTGGTGGTAGCCTGGAATAAACAATGTCCACTATGGATCTTGAGGTAGAAAATGTTGTTGATGATAGCTAGGCAAGATTTGTGGTTGTGGGATTTATTTTGATTTTTTTTTTTTTTCTTTTTCCCTTGTCTGTCACCTCCTGGTATGCTTGGAATTACATAGAAGGACTGGGAATTTTAAAAAAGTAAAAAAAAAAAAAAAAGAGAAGTGTAGTATTTGAATTAGTTGATGGCTATTTAATCTCTGGTAGGGTATTCTTTATTTTTACAATAACTTGGTAAGTCTGGTGCAGAAGCCTGTGTTAGAACAGAAAAAAGAGAGCGTGCTTTTCATGGCGTAACCTGCATTGCTTCTCCTTTACTTCATTAGTCATTATTAAGAGGCTTGAAAATAGCTTTGTGTGCCTTGAAGCTTCTTGGCAGTAAAGGGAGTTTATTCTTGATGATTAGAAGTAGTGTAACAGCTGCTTTAAAAGGGGATATTTATTTTAAACTTTTTAATCATTCGAATACAAATGTTCTTTAAATAGTGGTCACTGCTCTTGATTCTCAGTCTCCTCAGCTTCAATCCTGCTGTCTTTTTATTTTTAACCACCAGAATGCTTTTCAGTGTAAAAGGTGTATGTGTTTTCATCTGTTTGTGTGTTGTCATTCCACATTAGAGGCGTTTATCTCAACAGCTCTAAGTAGGGAAGAGTTTAGTACTTGGCGTTACTTTCTTCCCCTTCCTCCCATCTAAATTTTACTAAATGAACTTTAAATTCAACTAAATTGAGTTGCTGTTTGTCCTTCAGGTAAAGTTGACCTTTTTTCAGTCCAACTTTTCTGCTTGGTGGTCTAAGTCACTTTTTTTTTTTTTTTGATATCTCTGCTGTTCTGTGTGTCTGCCTGTTTGTGCTGCACTTCTGCAGCATTTGAGTTGGAGATTCAGTCCAAGAAATCATGCTACTGTTATGCCAGAAGCCGACACCAGCCATCTGGTAAAATTACAATGCGCTAGCAGTAAACCCCATAATTTGGGGAAATGTACCCAAAATGACTTTTATAATTAGCGCATAGGAAAAAAAAATGAGACAGAGCAGTCAGTTGGGTACTCTGTAAATCACTTTGAGGTTTTCAGACCAAACATCTTAATGGCAGCGTTCTTGCTGCCAAATGCTGTTTTGCTTTTGCCTTCAGAATAGTTTGCATTAATAATGAGGAACTCTGCTTGGAAGTTATTTCTGTGTTGCTCTAATGATACAGCTTTGCAAAACAGCCTCACACTAGCTAATAGACTGCGCAAATAGATTTGTAGGTGGTTTAGCATATCGAACTGCTAAGGTCTGTAGGTTTTCCCTTCAGAAATGCATCCCAGCCCCGGGGCCACATTCAGCAGTGTTGTAGATGCTGAAAAAAAAATTATATGAAGGCCGTTTTGGCCATACTATGCTAGCCTGTGTGTTAAGCCTGGTGATTGCGTCGTAAGTCTGCATTGGAATTAGGCAGGTTTTCATCAGCAGTTTGGTAACAGGTTTTGCCTGTATGCCACTGTGGAAGCAGAGAGGAGCCGACAACTGCAGGTCTTGTTTGTGCGTATTCCCAGGGAGAGGGGTGGTCAGCTAACTGTGCCTTGGTAGCTGCGTGTGTGCTGCATGTTCTGCAGCTGCTGAACGTGTGTGTTAAACTAAGATGGAGTATATTTCTAATTTGGAACTTAAAGTGGTGATGAATTTACTATCTTCCTAGTAAGCTATTACAGTGAGTGATTATCCTCATAGTTAATTCCATTTGGATTTTTCTCATTTCAGCATTCAGTGATTGGATCTTGTTTCTGGTCTATTAGATAAAATCCCTGTTCACCTAGATAGTTGGGAAGCATAGTAATCCAATTGCCTGTTTACTTAAAATACATATTTCTGAATGATTGTTCTGGACTTCATAGCTGAGCCTTCCAGTTCCTTCTGTTGGTACTTATAGCTTAACCTGTGTGTTAACTCTAGAGTTCTCTGCAACACAGTACCAGTTACACTTCAGCATAGCATAACTAAAGTTTACTACTAGAAGGCAAGACTATCAGTGTCATCCTTTATCACTCCTTGGGCTCTTTTCCTGCAGATGAAAGGCCTTGAGCTCCATAAAACTAACCTAAGCAGTTGTTGTGGGTAGCTGGGGAGGTCCACATATGCAGTGCTGTTGACAATGCTGTAAAACTTGACTTTTGTGAGGACTTCTGTTATAGGGATGATAGGTGGTCTGGTTTGGGGGAAGAAAGGCACATGTAGCAAGTGGAGCACAATGCTTAGTGCTGTGGAGATTTCAGGTCAGCTTGGAAAGCTATCACAACTACCAAAAACCCCCAAACCTCTTTTACTTACTTTTGGGAAAAAGGCCCTAAATTATCCAAACCTGTGAAGTTTTAAAGGACTACTTAGTCTTCTGTTGCACTGTACAAGGATTTGTGGTCTTTTTTTGTGGAGAATTCTTGTATTACTTGTGTATCTATTGTAAAGAAAGAGTTGGGATCATTCTGTTTGTGTATTTCTAGCCTTTGCTAAGTAGGCATGCAACAGCATCTTTAAATTTGAAGGGAGTATAATAAACTGCCTGCCTATTTTTCTAATCTGAGATTCTTTTTTTCAGCCCATGTGCTTTTCAACTAATGTAATTAAAGATGCTCTGTTGATGTTGCTATAAGTATGATCTAATGTTTGCGTTTGGCAAGGAAATCTTCCTTGTTAGTATGCACAGAAGGCATAGTTTACATGCGAACAAAATACTAAGATAGAAGCTTGCTGTTCTAAATCGAGCAAACAAGCATGTTTGTGCTATATTGCTAGCAATAGTAGTACAGGCTTCTTGTAGTAACCTAATTTGTGAAGAAAACAATACAAAACAACCAAAACCCGGTATTCATTAATTATGCAAGGAAAGAACTTTTTAATTAGAGAGGTAAAAGTTTTAATATAGGAACCCAAGTAATGGTACAATTGTTAAAGCAGAAAGAATAAGACAACTGAAAATTGTGTGCTTTTCTTTTTTAGTGCAGAGGTCCTTTCAGTGAGAACATGGACACTGCTTGATATTAAAGATTAAGTGGAGGCACGGAGGAATATATGGAGGATGTGCCTGTTTTGTTTTCAGTAGTTGCTGGAAAACTTGGCACCCTTGAAATAACTCAAAGGTTTTTTTTCTGCTTTCCCTTTTCTGAGGAAAAGGAGAGAGAAGCCTTTCATTAGACACACATGATAGTTAACTTGTCACGTTTTACAGCTTAATTCTTTTTCTTTAATGAGTTGTTAGTGAAAAGATAAACCAGCCATCTTCTGTATTACAGTCATTATTAATAAAATTACTAAAAATAACATGATTATTTATATGAACACAGTAAGATCAGTCATAATACTGATCTCCTCCTACTGTGGATTGTTTCCTCCCATGACATCTTTCAAGGAATTTAAATAATTTTATTCTTTATATCCATTCACTCTTCTTGATGAAAAAATAACATTGCAGAATTAAAAACAAACAGAAAAAAGGAGTAAGTTTTGTACTTTATTTTGGTCTTGGCTTTCAGGGAGACGAGAGGTACGAACAGGATTCTTGATAAAGGGACGTGAGCTCCCCACTTCTACAGTAACACTGTACTGGTGTTAATAACTTATCAGCTGGGATATGGCTTTGAGGAAAAGGACTTTGAATTTTAATTTTTTTAAATTCAGTTTTCTATTACTGGAGGCTTTCAACAATTTCCTCATGGGCCACTTTTACATTTCTCTCTTATCTTCAACCCATCCTTAGCGTAGTATCTCACAGTAATTCTCATTTTCTTAAGTGTCAAATTTTAAGGGAAAAACCTAACTTGTGTAATACTATTCACTAATTATTTGCTACAATATTTTTCCCCTTTATGAAATAAGGAAAATGCAGCTTTTTTTTAAGACTTCAAATATAAGAATTAAGGTCATAAATTACTTAGGGAGAAGTGTTTACAGAAAAACAACCTAGTGGTTTCTTCTCTTCCTGTTATGTACTGATTGCATTAATTTTGTCATCAGGTCTGTATTAATACATTTTATAGCATGATTCTCTGTGCTAAGCATTAAAAACTGCTACAACTTTAACTTTCCCCCTGCCTCCCTCCCCACAAGAAGTCTTTCTAAGTTAACCTCTTCTGTGTAAAATCTTAGCCAGAGCAGTCCTGTTTTCGAGGAGGACGCACAAGGAGGGAGGAAAAGGGCTTTTGGTTTAAGGCATTAAGTCTTGATTGATGTTCCTCTTGCTGTTGCAAAGAAAATCCATTTTAGCTGTAATACATCCAGATTCTGAGTATGTGTAAACCCCTGCAGGTGGTTGTGTTGCCCACGTGAATGGGATGAATCCTGTACACAGCAAGGAAGCATGATTTTGCAGCTTTTCCCACTCTCCACCCACAGTCACTATCTGTGAGGGTTAAGTGAACCTGTATCGAAGAGACTGGGCTATTACAGTGATGGCTGAAAAGAGTTTTGCTCATCCGCTTACTCATGCAGTACAATGTTATTTGTTTCTGAATAAAGAATTGACATTAAAAGCTAATGTTCTGTGATGATGGTAAGTGTGCACAAATGGAGACCGTGTGGAAACACTATGGAAAAAAATAAATGTAAAAAGAAGAAATGATAGATCCATAAAATGGAAGAATTTATTCTTCACACTAACAGGGCAAAGACCTATTGAACAGAAAATCTTGTCTTTGATTCAGCAGTTGAGTTTTAATGAGGGTTTGGACATCTGCAGATGGAAATCTGTGTGTGAATGTAGCTGAAGGTCAGAAGAATGTAAACTGAGTGCTGGACTCTTGTTTTCTTAGTGAAAAAATATCTTAATCTCTATAAAGTAATTAGACATGATCCTACATATTTTATCATAATCTAAAGAATAGGTATATTGACTACTTGTAGCTCAAGCTGTTTATTCTCAACTTTTGCTAATGAAAGGTCTATTAATCTCTCTTCTAACCCTGGTATTTCCTTATCATGCCACTCAGCTTAAGTACTGATAAATATATGTAAATTCTTGTAGCAATTACTAATTTTCTAAACTACTTTTTGTATTCTCATTCTCTAGTGGCTTTTGTGTGCTATTTCATATTTTATCCTCTATTAAATACTTGTACCTATGTCTACCAAAATGGGTGGGATTATGTGATAGGTCCTCCATACCCCCTTGTCTTTCCAGCCCAGAGGTAAAACAGTTTTCTTTTTAATGGCTTCTGTGTATTTGTCCCCATAACTATAGCAGAGGACATTGTTGTGTTGTGCCCTTTCTACCCATATACTGTCAGCTATTGTCTCTCATCTAAATCCCTTCACTTTCTGCAGGGAATGGATCAGAATGGAGCAAAGTGTCTGGGACTGCAAATTGACAATATGGGCCAAAAGGGATTGGGAGACTGAGGCGTGGGATTAGAGAGGGACCTGTGCTAAGAGGCAGTCTTGGGGGAAAAAGTAACTTTCGATGATGAAATAGGGTCAGAAGAGATGAAGTCTGTTGAAATGGGATCGTGGGGTTAATGCAAGTAGGTGAACAGAAGGGAAAGACATCTTACAGTAGACTGTATCTGGTGGGAAAACTGGAATTTGTTCAGAAACATTTGGAAGGGGAGGACAGGGCACAAGGACCTGATGAAAGCCTCAGAAGGTAGATACAAAGTTGGGGCAGATTACAGTAGGGAGGTTGATAATTAAAACTGGCCACACAAGAAGATTAGAGACAACTGGGCTTAATTAAATTTGCACAGGAGACTTTAATTGTGGTATTTAAAAAAAAAATTAATGAATACTAAATCTAGCTTTTTGTGTGCTGTCAGATTTATGTTTGACATAAGTAATTAGAGGAGCACTTTGATTTAGTGTTTATTACTTTGACCACTTTGCACTGAAGAAACAACATAAATTGATAAAGTATCTTGAGACTGAAAAAGGGAGAAGGGTAATTTCCAATCCAACAGAAAAGTTACGTGTGCTGCTCCACAAAGTGTTGGCAGTGCTTTGCTGGGCAGGGTGATAGCAGAGCAGTAGCAGAGAATCTTTTTCGCTGCTGATTTGTTCTGGAGCTTGGAGCTGTGGGTAATGGAGTTGACCAAGAGATTTGAGTTGTGTATATGTTTGGAAGAAGTAGCTTACCGTTCTTAGAAAAAGCATGCAAGCTTGTAGAATGAGATGCGTTGTTAATGATGTATTTTATTTTAACGAAAAGTTACTGAAAGTTTTTAAAGCTGTATTTTAATCTTGCTCTAATCAACATTTTTGTGCTGAGGAAATACAAAAGGTTTGTTTATTCCCCTCTTCTATACAATGTATTCAGCTCAGAATTTTATGACTTGAGGAGACTGTTACTATGATTGAGTTTTGTAAGCTTTTGTAGTGCAGCAAAATTGTTCTCCTGTAACTTTTGATAAAAGCTCATAACTTTAGTTTAAGTTGTGGGTTTATCTGAAGTACCTTGTCTTTGTTAAGTCTTGCATGAGGATAATTGTCCACTACCATAACCTATAAAAGAAGGTGGTGGATTCGTCATTTGATTTTGCATAGTTTCATTTTCCAGTTATTGTATGTTGATTGTTTTGGTTACTTTGCTATTGTTCAACATCTTTCCCATACACAAACTGGGTAGCCAGTAATCAGATCAATATAATACACATTTTCTTCAATACAGCATGCAGGATGCTGCTTACGGTGTTTTGCATTGTTAGCTATTATGGCCATACACTCAAAAAAAAAAAAGTCTTTTTCTTCCTCTTTTTTTTTGGTAGCATATGGTCCACAATCTTACCAGTGTTAATTAATATTGTCTATTTCTACCTGCTTGATGCTGCATTTAATTCTCTTTGTATACATGTTTTTCAAATGGACTTAACAGGTCTTATGAAGCTGGCAGCACTGGTGCTTAAGTGTATTTGCACTTGGTGTGTTAGTCTGGATTTGGATCAAGAGCACACTTTTAAAGTGTAACTCCTGATGGTTCACACCTGCTCCCCAATAGAATGAGTTAAAGCACAGCGGTCCCAGAGGGAGCACCTTTTCAGTGAAACTAATCCAGAAGATGTGCTCCAGCTGTGAGGTCAGTTTAGGCCCCAGGGGTCAGAGCTGGTCTGAAAATAACAGCCCTTTTGCCTCCCCAGAGTCCATCTCCTCTGGGTGCTGAGTCTCAGCTTTGCATGTCTGCCCTTACTGCACTACACTGTGCTTGCGAACGTAGACCTAGCTTTAAGTTACCAGCCATGCCAGTGTCAGTCTTGAGCAAAGTGTGCTTGTAAGGATTTTATTTTTCTTTCAGAAGGTAGAGTAGGATGTTGAAATGAAACGTCAGGAGGTCCTTACCTTGGGTAGGATGTTCCTTTTTTACTTTACCTCAATTATAATTCAGTATTACTGATTTTAATATATCTCAGCTTTTTTATTGGGTTATTTATATTAATAAGTTAAGTGGGATTTAATCAAATATCTACAGAAGTTTTTGTGTACTCCGTTTGTTGTCTACCAAATTTGTAATCTAAAGATTTGTTCTAGGAGCATCCACTGCCCATAAACCATGGTGTGACTGTAACTATTCGGTCTTTTCACTAACTGCTTTCCTGATTGGTGCAAGCGTGACTTAGGTTAGTATCCAAGTCAGTCTAACTCTCTAATTTCAAAGTTAATTCTTTAAAACCTTTTCAAATTCGGCTGTACTTTGCTGAAAAAACACCCCTCCCCAACTCTCTGCACCCACCTTATTTCCCTTTTTTTATTTTACACTTTCAATTGATGGGAAAAAAAAAACCCAAACCAGTAGTACTGATGGAGATTTACTGATTTTCCCCTAGTTAGATTTTTTTAATAGGTTAAAAATGTTTAACACCTTTCGTATCTACTAGAGTGACAGAGATATTTCAGCAGTAAAGTAAGAAGTGAAATTGTCGTCCTTCTCTCTCAGTACAGAATGCAGCCTGTTGTGGTAGATGAACCTGTGGATTTTTCTCCATAGATTCCCAGTGTTGCTTGGCATTTCTTACAGTGGTTTCAAGCAACTGTTCTGGCTAATTTTGTAATCTGTCTTCTGTGAATATTTAATGGATAAAGCTGAAGAATTCTTCTTAAGCAGCATTTAATCTTCAGTGTAGATGGGGGATGTGTTAATCAACTCTAAATTTACAGTTGGATCAGTTCGGGGACTTCAATTGTCCTTTGGAATTCCTTGTATTTTGCTTTTCCATATGACTGGCTGCAGGTGTTACGAAACTTACCTGAGAGTTATCAAGTTAGACTCGTTGACCAAGTTTAATGAGTTTTTTGCATGTTTATGCAAAGCATTGCCACTGCGCTGCAATGTTTCGGTGGCTGTCTGAAAAAAAATTTCTTTGCCATTTGAGGTGAGTAGGAAAGCAAAAACTTTCCTCTGTGAATCTGTTGGCGTTCAGCTGATTTGAGTCATTTCGGGCTCTGGTAATATAAGTGAAGGAGGCATTGTACTAGCTGAAAACAAAGCATTTTAGTTCTGTGGTAGTTGATTTGTAAATACACTTCTTCCTGCAAAATAATAATCCTGTTTTATTCTTTATCTACCTTATATATGGAAATGATTGTGTCTTGTGTATTAGCTCAGAGTAGTTAATTCTGAAAGCACTTACATGACAGAAAACAGCTTTAATGTTTCAAATCTCTCAGATAATGTACATCCATCTGTTCTTTAGAGAATGCATCATCTCTTTGCATATTGATGATTTCTGATGTAGCACCGCTTGTAATTAAATTTTGATAATGCATTTTACAGGCTTTTAGAAAAAACAAGTTGAGTTTATTCATGCATATACAGAGTAAAACTGAAATCACTTATGACTGAAGCTAATTTTGTGACTTGATGGTCACTACAAACATGTAGGAATGATTAAAAATATATAATAGCATGGTGTATATTCATTTTTTAAAATTGGCTGGAATGTCATTTGGCTATATTAAAAGTAACAATAGTGTTATTTTTGTCACTTAAGCATTTAGCAGAATTGTACATTTTATTACTTAAGTATTTCAACGGTGACCTTTCCTGTTGGTTGCTTATAGATACAAATTGAAAATACGTATTGAATTATGGAAACAACTGCAGCATTTGCAGTTTTATCAAGTAAGTCCTAAACCAGTAATTGATGCATATATTTTAAATAATGCTGCTTATACTGAAAAAATGCAATTAAAATTTTTAAGCTTCGTTCATGGCTATTTAGAGAGTCATTTGTGGTGTAAGCTAAAATTGCTAAATCGTGAGGATGACTTGTCTTTTTTATTATTATTACTGACTTTTACATTATTTAATGCTTAAAAAAACCCAAATCTTGTTACTTTTCATGAGAAAATAAGATGTAGTCTTGTCACTTTTTCTTTTCAAAAGAAAAAAAAGAAGCGTGGGCAGCAGGTTGAATGAGGTGATTTCTGCCTCTCTGCTCTGCTCTGGTGAGACCCCACCTGGAGTATTGTGGCCAGCTCTGGAGTCCTCAGCATGAGAAGGACATGAACCTGTTGGAGAGGGTCCAGAGGAGGGCCACAAAAAATGATCAGGGAGCTGGAACATTTCTCCTGTGAAGAAAGGCTGAGAGAGTTGTAGTTGTCCAGCCTGGAGAAGAGAATGCTCTGGGGAGACCTTTTTGAGGCCTGTAAGAAAGATGAGGACGGTCTTTTTAGCAAGGCCTGTTGCGACAGGACAAGGGATAATGCTTTCAAACTAAAGGAGGGGAGATTTAGACTAGATATAAGGCAGAAATATTTACAATGAGCGTTGTGTAACACTGGCAGAGGTTGCTCAGAGAGGTCATAGCTGCCCCATCCCTGGAAACATTCCAGGTCCGGTTGGATGGGGCTCTGGGCAACCTGATCTAGTTGAAGATGTCCCTGGTCAGTGCAGGGGGGCTGGACTAGATGACCCTTGAAGGTCCTTTCCAACCCAAAGCATTCTATGATTTCTGTGTTCCTAATGACCAAACTATGTGGCAAGCCTGATAAATAGGTTGTACTAACCTCAGATTATATATGCAACCAAATTTGACATTTAAGGAAATGGAGTTATTAAACATCTCTCCAATGTGTTCAGGTTTCTGGGCTTTGAGGAAAAATGTTAAGTGGAAACATTTCTCTTAGATGCCATGAAGAGTCACTCTTTCTCAAGGGCTCCTTACTATATATAGAAAATTAAACACATTCATTTTTGATACCCCTTGCACTCAAGGTTTGAGTCATTGGCTTCTCGTTTGGGTCGTATGCACCCCAGTGCCCTAGTACTTTTTTGGTTTTTTCCCCACTGGTAAAAGCAGGAGTCAGCATAGCCTCTGCTTGCTTCCATCATGGCCTTGCTTTGATGTGTGGAGCTTAACTGTTTTTAGTATTAGCTTCTCATTCACTGGTTGGACCTAAATGGTAGTGGACACTTTCTTTGGAACGTGGCTTTCAGCTTTTGAGCTTACAAGATTTTATTTGGGAGCAATTGTCATCTGGGTAGATATGTGAAAACTTGAGAACCACGTCCTTGGGACCTAAGTAATGCTTCTCTGAGGAAGAGGGGACAAGTGTGCAGAATCCCATCCATAAATCCTTCTCAATGCAAGACGTGAAAAATATCTGTAAATGTGTTCCCGTAGCTTTTATGCAACAATGTAATGAAAATTACCTTGGAGCTATGGTTTCTGGTACTTTCTTCCCTCCTCACCAGGAAGTTGAATGCTTTTTAAAATGTCATGAAGCAAAGTTGGGCTTCATCTGTTCCTCACCTCTACCATCCTAGGCTCTAGGTTTTTTGGTGGTGTTTTTTTTTAAACTATAGGAAACAGAGGACTTTCTAAAAAAGGAAGGGGGGTGGAGGTAGGAGTGGGAGAAGTTAGGAGTATATATATCTTCCTCTACTGAAGTACTCATGGAAACTTAGATCCTTCACTGCTCCTACTCCAAGGACACTCAGCAGTCATGCTCCCTTCTAGTACTGTATTGTACTTTCTCAATCTCTCTCGCGCAGTGTAGTTTGCTGAGTGGCCTACGAGCACCAGAGCACAGTGGTTCTATACACAATGAAAAAGCTAGTTATTTTATCTTTGGACATGTTTTCATGTGCAGCTTGTGAATCTTGACTACTTGTTGAGTTCCTGTCTGACTTCACCTATTCAACACTTCACTTGAATCTAGGGGAACTGCAGTCATGATGTGCCAGTCGCAGAAGTTGTAAAACTAGAACTCTTATACCAATTTTAAGATCTAGCTAGACTGTGTTATAGCTCTCTTGTATATTGCTTGCATGCACGTGGGTAGCCAAATGTGTGGATAATTCGAAAATCGCATTAGTATTTTTCAATTTCTATTATTAGGTTCCTACATTTGGCATTTTTTTAACTTCTCAGAGTCTCATTTAACAGTTCTTGTAACTTACTGAAGTTTGGAGAAATTTACTGCTAACAGTGATTTTTGCCAGGCAAGGTATGTGCCGTTTCTGGACTGTATGGGCTGCCTAGTGATGTCTGCTTTTGTCCACTGGTCATCTCCGTGATAAAGCTATATTCTTTAGTGGGTGTTTTCTTTTTCATTTCTCTAAAAGAAAATCACAGTAGTGAGAAATTAAACTTTCAAGTATACCTGAAAATACATCTGCTTTTAAGGCATAAGACCAAAAGCATCATTTGTGAGTAATATCACTTGTCTGTAATCAAATGAGAGGGACAATACAATGCCATTTGAAAATTCTTTGTCCAGTTTTTAGCAAGTAATATTACATAACTTGGATGTTCTGTTAACATGAATGTTAATGGTTCTTGTGGATTCTCTAGGAGGGCAAGTAGTTCTGAAGTTTGCAGAATCTGGTGCTTGCAGAGATCATGATCAAACTGATAGAAGAACTAACTCTTGCTACAAAGTTGTCTGCAGTTTGTTTGCATTTTTCTAGTTGTGTGTCAAGTAGAAATTATTCCTTGTTTCTTGGAATTTGAAGTTGTCAGGAGTCATACAATGAAATAAGGTTTTAATCCTTTGATTAAAAAATGTAACTTTTGTAATTTCTCACTTTTTCTTTTCTTTTTTTTTTTTTTTTGCCTTCCTAGAATGTGAAAGCATTTGCATCTTCAGATAGCCTAGCCAAGGTCCAAGAAGTAGCAAGCTGGCTTTTGGAAATGAATCAGGAACTGCTCTCTGTGGGCAGCAAGAGGCGACGAACTGGTGGATCTGTTCGAGGTAACGCTTCCTCAAGCCAAGTAGATGAGGAACAGATGAATCGGGTTGTAGAAGAGGAGGAGCAGCAGCAAAGACGACAAGAGGAGCAGCACATTGGGAGGAATGGGGAGATAGGAGAAGAAGAACCTCGATTTGATGATAGGCATGAGAGTCAGCAGGATCAGTTAGAAGAAAATAACAATAGACTTATTACAGTGGGTGAAGAAGCCACTTGTAACCAAGAGGAAGAAGATGATGAACATGCTGGTGATCAAGAGGAGGAGGTGGAAGAGGAGGAGGAAATGGACCAGGAGAGTGATGATTTCGATCAGTCTGACGACAGCAGTAGAGAAGATGAACATGCTAACAGTAACAGTGTCACAAATTCCAATAGCCTCATGGACTTGCCCATTCACCAGTCATCACCATTCTACATAAAGACAAAGGTGAGAAACCACATTTTTTGGTGTTCTTATTTCTCGCTAACTCTGGATTTTGGAAAATAATGTGCATATGAAACTTAAAGTTTTACAATGAGGCAAAGCTTTTGCTTTCTAAAGAGCTCATTTTGAAGAATTTATGCAGTCTACAAAAACTATACTGTTCTAACTGTTAATGATTAAATTATTTACATGCATTTGATGTGAGCAAATACTCCTATGTATTTTAGTGAATAGAGCTCTGATGACTATATTCAAAAGATCAAGGTGTTTATAAATATTTTAAAAGGCTAACTCATACACTCAATAAGACCCTCCTGCCATTATTTATGATATTTTCCTTCTTAAACGAAGGCAGGTAAGCAATCATGCCTATGTGGTGTTCTCTGAGAATATTAGAGAAACATCAAGTTCTTCCTTCTGGCCAGGTTATAGGGAGTTGACAAAATACAGGTTACAAAAAACTGTGTTAGCTAGTCATTCAGTTACAAAGTCATTACATCGTATCTTATGGTATCCTGAGTGTGAGAACCTTGTACATTGTGTGCAATGATTGAGCACTTCTGATTTGTATTCTGATTGTATAAATATTTGTATTTTTATTGCTACTTATCACCTAACATTTTAGATCGAAAAAATTGTTTTTGGAGTATTAGCTCCAGTGTACGTTAGTAGTTCACCATATTTCCTGAATTCTTCAGGAAGGAGGAATTCCGTTAATTCTTAGCAGCTGCAAAAACTGAAAGAATAACGAAAGCAGTAATACCAAATAAATAAGAGGAGCAGGCAAGTGTTCTTTTGGAATAATGTTGTTCCTGAGCCTATGTATCAATCTCTTTTTCTTAATCATTAATTGGAAATAGAACACCTAGCCTCCTCTCTCCTTTCAAAAAAAGCAAAATGATAAAACCTCCTCACATTTTTACAATGTACTTTTAAAAAAACCAAAAACCTGATGTAAACCAAAGCAAAACAAACAAAAAAAAAATCAAGGTTCCCTATGTGTTTGAGAACTAACATAAATGCATAGAAATGAAGAATCACTAGATGCACTAGAACAGGTAAATAGAATGAACTTTTGCATCTGGAAGCTGCAGCAGTTTGTTTTTGGTAATAGTGATGTAATGTACGTAATTAATTTTTATGTTTAAAGTATCTCAACTAATCATTTTCATTTTTGAAAAGTTGTAATGTTTTCACCAGTTTTTAGTAAATTATATACTTTGATATTGATAATTCTGTTGTTCAAGGTACTGAAGTGTATGCTTTCTAAATTGGAATGAAATACTGTCACTTTTCATGTCATTCAAGTGGCTTTTTACAACTGAAATTCTTGGTTTTATTCCAATGCTTCGGTTTTCCTAGATTTATTATGACTTATTGAGTATTGTATAACAACTTGCATCCAGTGTGGACTTGATATTTAATATTGGAAATGCTTGCACTCAAAAATATATATCTTAAGCCTCTGGATTGGAAACTTTTTGAAGTGCTTTGTAAATAACCGTACTCAAATGACATACAGACAGAGCAGAGCATAGTCTTCAGTGGTGGTTAGTTCTGAAGCTTTTAAAAATAATTTCCAATAATGAATGCAGGTTTTTCTTTTTTTTTAAGGCGTATTTGACATAAACTGAAACAAACTGGTTTAGCCTGCAGGAAGTTGTCTGAAAGATTTTTGTATAGATGCACAGTTTTTGTGGTCTGATAGTCGCCTTGCATATTGTTTCCATGCAATGCTGGCCGTTTTTGTCTGTGCTCTGTCCCCAAACTGTGCTCCTGCAATAACTGTTGGGAGCTAGCAAATGGTGTTTGGGACTTGTTCTTGATTCATGGTGCCACTCTATTTTAGGTATTTTTAACTGTGTACCTGAAGGATCAGCACAGGTTAGAAAGCTGCTGAAGTTGGCACTGCTCTAGGTCATGGTTACACAGTAAGACTGACATAATACAACATTAATGTTGCCCAGTCATTAATAAACCAACAATTTAACCTTAGGAACACATTCTATGTTAAGAAATGTTGTAAAAATATAGATGTGCTGGAGCTTGAATGAAATACCAAATGAAAATTAAACATGACTAATTAATATTCTGCTTTTGAGAAGAAAAAGGAGTGTTTGTAGACTCATCGGCTTTATTTACAAGTGATTTCCCGTTCTACGTGTTGAAGATAGACTCATCCTAGGAGACACGAAACCGAAAGACTTATTTTTAGCTTTTCAGATATGCTTCTCAGCATTTGTAACCTAGTACATTTCTCCTCATAGCTCTGGCTGAATTACCTGCTCCCTTGCTGCTGTATGCCGTTCTCCTGTGAAACTTGCTTTGCACCACCAGTATGGCTGCGATGGCTGAATCCCCTACTTACTGTTTGTGTGTTAGATGTAAACCTGGCTCCTCAGAAGCATGCATTCCTGATCCAATGCAGTTGCTGGTTTGGTCTGGTCGTATGTAGCAATATTGGCAACACGCAGTTTCCATCACTACCAAATACTAAGAAATAATAGTGAGACTGAATAAAAAAGCAACTGCTACTGCTGCACATGTTGTTGTCAGCTCATCTCAGCTTTTTAATATCTCTGTTCTTTGTCCCTCTGCTTTTTATTCCTTTTCTCAGAAACTACTGAACTAAAGTGGCTTTCTAATCTGACTTTTTTTTTTTTTTTTTGCTTATTGGCCTTGCGGGATCCTGTGTGGTTAAGGAAGGAAAGGGCAAGGTTCTCACAAAACACCACAATATATCCTGCTTGCATTTACTGCCTGTTACCTGGACTTGCAGTTGACAGCAGCAAGCTCACTGTGTTCTACCTGATAAACTTCACCAGAAGCATAAAAAACATTATATTTATCTATGAATATGTATTTGATATGTATTTGTGGCTTAGGTAATGTTTATATGATAGATACAAAATTATATATAAATATTTGCATCATACTACTGCTCCATGCAAATAACTGAGATAATTGTTGCCGTAATTTTGTGAAAACGTTATGGCTAAAGGGCATGTGCACTTGAAATGAGGTCAGTGGTTTGGGAGAGTCTTTGATGCACTCATCACCAACCTCCAGAAATCTGGAAGGGTCCTTGTGGTTACCTGTTATGATTTCCTGCATAAAATGTATTGACTTCTGCACAACTAAAGCATATTTTCAGTAAAAATTCACCATTTGAGATCAGGGAGCAGTCCAGCAAGGCAAATGCATCTCAAGCCTAGCTTAACAGTTTGTTAGTTATCATGCATGTTTAAACTTCTGCACCTTTACTCTGCCTTTTTCTTGTTATTTCTTTTTTTGACCATTACAGTTTATTATTTTTGTGATGTACTGAAGAGCTGTTTAACAAGTGGGGCTTTTTCCCCTGCATAAATAAAGTGATCTTGTTCATTCCTGAAAGGTCTCTTAAATGTAAATAATAAGGACACTGTGTCCATTTGGCATATTATTCTATTTTTTGTTCTCATTATACTTCCCTGAACACTCTCACTGATTTTTGAACATCCGTCTTGAATCGTAGATATCAGAACTGAGATTAAAACTCCAGTAGTAACTGCACCAATGACAATTAAAATTTGTTCATGCTAGATATTTAACTGTTTATATAACAAACGATTCCATTAACACTTTTGACTGCAGCATTGCATTGGAATTTCTTTCTCAACTGATTGTCTAACATTATGCAAGCCTTTTTCAGAGAGCCTTCTGTTCTGTAAGTATGGGCTGTGTCCACTGTACCTAGAGATAACAATTGATGCTTGGTTGTATTAAGATGACTAGAGTTTTCTCACATCCAGCATACCTCATCAGATCCTCTACTGTTTGTTAATTTTGACTCCAGTTGATCTGTGCCCTATCAAATGTTGTCGTGTCTGTTATATAAAAATATTAAATAGCACAGGAGGACAAAGTAAATAACACGTGCAGGACTCTTACAGAAACAAGCGCTTGATTTCACTGATTGTATCGCTTTTGTGGCATCTATTTCCAGTGCTCTGTGATGACTTTGTATTACTTGGTCCTTAGGTAGGAATGGTTGTGTATCAATTAACTGCAACATAAGCAAACAAATACATTTACAGTGCATCACATATTTCATAGCAACTGCCCTTAAATGCTTTTATCCATCAGTACATGTAGAATTCTGTAGCACTCTAAGGACAAGCACATATTACTGGTAGTCACCGTCACTGGGAATTAGCTCATGTAAATTAACATTCTTATTTTAGATTTAAATTGTCTGTCTACCTGTGTTCATACTCTTGAAACTGTACTATTACCAAATGTATCATGTCAGCAATATTTTATCTTTATCAAAACTCGTGTTTATGACATAGGTCATAACCAGCATGGTTTTTTTATGGAAAAATTGCCATCAACGTTGTTAATACTGTTCTATGTTAACCATGACACTATTTTTTCTAGGACTGACACTTGGGTTTCAGCCTGTGGTTATCCAGATTGTGCTCCCATTTCTTTTTCTAGTTGTTTTTCTATGTATCGTTAGGTTTATTTGAGATTTCTGAAGTAATTTTGATTGTTCTCATTCCTAAAAACGATTTTGATCATAATATATATAATTTTTAACTCATTTAATTTTTTGTGTGTCTTTTTGATTGTTTAACTATTTTGACAACTCCTAGTTTCGTAGTTTTTAAATATTAATGACCGTCATCTTGATTATACTTAAATTTTTTTAGTTTTAACTGAGGCTTTCAGTTTCCATCAAGATTAATGGTTTGTCTTTAAGTGCTGTGAACTTTTCTTCTTTGGAGGAGTTCTGGCTTCTTGACTACCTTAGAAATTGTTTCCAAGCAGTTAAAATAATTTACAGGTTCATACACGGATTTGACGTATTTTGTGGAAGGGGAAAAAAAAATAATGATCACTTCTACCCAAGATACCATGAATTTAACTTTGCTCTATTATTTTTCTTTAGCTAAAATTCTACATTACATAATACTTTTAATATTAAATTTATCTAATGTTTAAGCTACATCAGTTAGGAAACAATCAATGTAAAAAAAAAAAAAACAAAACCACCAACCCATTAATGCTGAGAAGTGTTAGCTGCATTCATTCCAGCAAATATTGTCACAGATTTCTATGATTAGGCAGAATGACTACTTCAAATCAGAATAGCAGGTTTGAGGTCTCCAGAGGCAGATATATACCTGCTGTAGGTCAAATTGTGGTATCAAGGCATGTTTTCTTTCTTACTCCTGGTTGCATTCTTGGAGTTGGTCTCTGGCAAAAGGTGAAAACAATCTGAAGATTATACAGAAACTAGAAGATGAATTTTACTATGTCCATGGCAAAAAGTTGTGTGAGTAGGAAATGGTTGTTGGGAGATACAGAAATGGCAGCCCTCTTTCATCTTAGAGTATGCCTGTCACTTTAGGCAGATGGCATCTTGAATTTTCATATACTTTCTTCTTTTCATGCCACAACCTCCCCTTCGAGGTGGGATTCTAGGAGCCATTTCATATTTCTGCACAAATTGTGTTTTGAGGGGAGAATGCACAAGAAGGCACTGAAGATATTCTCACGTAGTCTGTAAGGACCCGAATTTTAAAATCCAAGTGAGTCGGTAGAGCAGGAGCATTGTTAGCTAGTGCGTGGCCATTTTTCTTGTTCTGGATTTTAGGAAACGTGTTTACTCTGCTTGTCTGGAGGTATGTCTGAAGGAGTGTTTGAGCCTGTCAGTGGGAGATGCTCAATCCTTCTGGACAACAGGCATGGCTCAACAAGAGTCTTTGCACCAAACCCCCTCTTATTTAAAAGCTTACTTCCTTTTCTTCTGTTGAGGCTGTCATGAAATTTAGCAAATTTCGGCATATGAATGTGAAACGTTATTTCTGTGCTAACTGAATTGTAATGGCAATTCCTCATAAACGGTTAGACATTCTGCATGCAGGACACTCCACTAACTTTCCAAGTTGGTGTCATCTTCAGATGCAGCTTTGCTTGTTGCAAGATTGTGAGCTGTGACAGGGATCGTTCTGTTGGTTAACCAGAGCTTCCTAAGAACCAGAAAACAGATGATGCAAAAATGAAGATGAAAAATTCTTGTATAGCTGGATCTACAAGCACAAAAATCGGTTTGATACTCCTTCAGCAGTTGTCGTATTTCAGCATTTGTTTCATTACTAAAGGCAATAAGATGATTTTTAATAGATGTTATATATTGCATGTAACAATGGTGAAGGCTGAGTAGCAGCTTAATTTTCTTGTAAAAATGATGTACTTTGGTTGCAGCATCCTCTGATTCCAGGTACCATACTATTTGTTTGGCTGTAAGTTGCTGGGTACGTGTATGTAAGTAATGGTGCTGTTCCAAGAGTGCGTTTTCTTGTTTGCTTGTTCAACTTGGAGAGTGAAGGGGGATAGAGAATATACTGGGCTGACTTTGGTGAGGCTAAGACAGGATGTACCACAGGAAGACCTGTCCCTTGAAGCTTATATACCCATCTCTCAAGTTCTGAAACAAATTTAAAGCCATGCTCACGTATGTAGCTTCGAGCTCTCAAATAGTCGCATGACTGGGACAGAATTTTTCACTGTGAGATGCTTGGTCTAAGCTAGTATTTAGAGCCACAAATCTATAAAGGATTTATTTTTCAGTGATTTTTGGCTTTATATGGAAAAATAGCATATAATTTTTAAAACTAAAGAAAACTAAGATTGCACTGGGCAGTTTGTGCGTATGTGAAGTGAAAAGTGACTCCTGTATGCAACTCTACAGTTATTGTCAGAAAGTTAATAGACTAAAAGCTTTGTAGGGTATAGCAGGAAGTAAAGGATGATTAGAGAAACGCTGATCCTTGGACGTAGTTTTTTTTTGTTTTGTGTACAGCGAGTACACGCAATTGAGAGAAGTTTGGAATATTGTCTATAGGCGGGGTGCTTTTCTAACTGTGCATGTTAGTATTTTTCTCCTTTTCTGAGCAGCAGAGGGGGCTGCTGTTGCTCTGCTGCAGCTCTACAGAGACTTGTGCAGTGTTCTTTTGCAAAGGTTTTTCCTGCCCTTGCAGCAAAAAACTTGAAGCATGTTTTTTGAGTCTAGAGGAGAAATACAAGTGGAAGAGGAGGACTCAATATTTTTTATTTGTGAAGAAATGTGTTTCCAGTATATGAAATGATGTAGGAATATTTCCTTTAAAAAGGGTTTGAGGAAAAAAAAAAATTCAGGATTTCTTAAATATTTTACTTTATTAAATCTATTAAACAGTAATATTTAATTTTTTAATATGTAATTTATTGCGTATTTTAAATTAATAAATATGTTTTATTGAACACTTTCAGATGGTTTGTGTGATAAGAATGCAATGTATAGTTTTCTGCTCTCAGTGCACAGGAGAAAGAGAAAAACAATGAGTTAAGTAAATGACTTAGGATAAAAAATAAATGGTCTTTACAACTGCCAGAATTACTTTTGCATTACCATGACAGTTTAGTTATATTGAAGCAAGTTTTGCTGTCTTAAAAAAAAATTATTTTTTACTCTTCTGATACGAGGCTTATGTTTATATTGGACTGTAATAACTTTAGAAATATTCATACTCTGAAATTAATATCAATCAACAATTAACCTTTGACTTTTTTCTCATTTATAAACTACACAGTTTAGTTCCTAATGATTCTAGGCATGCAGGATCATTTGGAAAGGTTATGTAACTGTCATTAAGATGTAGTTTGTTAAATGTTAAAGCCTCCATGGAATGAATGCAGATTCTCAGTTTCTCTGTAGCTAGCAGGGTTCTTCCCCATCTGTAGTAACCTGCAGCATGCTTCTTTACTGCAAACATCAACACCTTTTTGGAAAAGTACTTCTCACTTGCTCTGCTTTTACTTGGTTGTGAAGCTTGCTAATTGATATGTGGGCTCTGCCTGTAGTAATGTGGTTATCCCTGGTAGAGTTTATGTGGCTTATCTAAGAACATGGCTATCTAGTCCAGCTTTCTCATGCAAAGTTCTTGAAATACCTAGTAATTTAACTGCTATGTTAAAATATCACTTGCAGTCAAAGGATGGGAATTCCTTCTAGAATAAATTCAGTTTTTTCTTTCCCTTAATGAAGATTGTCTTCCTTTCCATATGATTTTTAGAAATATTACTACAAAATTAAATGACAGTGCTAATGTTTAATTCATGAAGTAAGTAAGTGTATGTAGAAAGGAGAGTGGAGAATCTCAGTGCCTGGGAAGGTAGAAAGGCAGTTTAACAGAAAACCTTGATGCTGACAGTTTGGGTCATAATTTTGGCTACAAGATTGTATTTCATAAGCAGATTTTCATGGATTCCCCTCCCGCCCCGCGCCCCCCCCCATTACAGAAAGATGTATGGGTTTTGATGTGGCAAGAGATAGTGCTGATTTAGTTTCTTGTTTAGTTTACTGTTACAGAGATTGCTTACTAAACTAAAGACCTAGCTGAGTAAGGCACAAGCAATTTTCTACTGCTGTGCCAATAAAATTGAGGTCAGTCTTTGAACTCCACTCAAGGGATTTACCTCAGCTACCCAGAGCTTTTGGATGTGCCAGATTTGTCTGTACAGGTATCTGACACTTTCACCTTCTTTGCAGCAAAGCCTGCATATCGGAATACATATCTTCCATTTTTCCTGGTGATTCTTAATGGATGTGTCCAAGAGTCTTTCCTGAACATATGTGTAATTCTTTTTTAGCCACGTTGGTTGGTTGTTCATAGGCATATTTCCAGCAGTTTCCTAAAGCAGAAAAGGTGCCAACCACCTAGGGTGGGGGATAATAAGCCTCTTGGTTTAGGCTTGCTCAGAATTGATGCCACAAGGTTGTCTTTTAGTTGCTTGGCCTATGCAGAGCTCCTTAAAGGTAAATATTGGAAAGGAACTCACCTGTGTTACTCAAGCTGCCATATCAGTAATTTGTGTAGAATAAATCAAATTATACTAATACCATTTTGAACTCATCAATTAATATGGCAACAACATTATGATGTAGGAATCATGAAAATGTGCTTGAGAATACTTTCAGTATGCTTACTCTGTTGGGGTATGTGGCTTGTCTAACAAATACATTTGGGAGCTCTGCCCCACTTAAATATGCCATTTGTTCCTTATGTTGATCTTGACTATGTGGCAGGTGCTGTTGTCTGATGTGATCGTTAGCTCAAATATCTCCAGACTATAGAGAGATAGCTGTATTTACTGAGCATTTTATCAGTGGATGCGGTTGTTCTGAGTGTCAATTTTAAGCTGCTTCACCTTTTGGGACTTGACTGAGGTTGATATTACTGGTTATGAAACTTGATGCAAATTGTGAATCAAAGTATGAAGACAGTAAAACATTTGCTGGTGAGTTAGTCTGGGGTTTTGTTGACACCCCCCCTTCTCAAATGGATGGTGTTAAATATTCTTTTGACTATGAATTCAAAGTTTGAGTTTAAAAATATAAGTTATGATCACTACATTTCTTGCATTCACTGATATTTTGTACTTATAAAATTATGAGATCTGGAATTAGCTCAGAAGGCCAGAGGAACAGAAGGTGATCTGAGGACCAAAATTATGTTTAACAGCTGCTGCGGGACTAACATTTTTCCTGATGCATTTCTCACTTGCCATCATCTGCAAAATAGCAGTATGCCATTTAGTTCTGTAGGACACTTTTCATTATCTGCAGAACATGTTGCTATTGAGCAAACTGTGCACAGTAAAGGAATTTATATATCTTTACAAATTCCCGTATAAGGAGGAAAACTAGGCAATGTCAGTTTTTATGCTAGTTTAATAATTTTTGAGCAGGCAGAATGCTTAAACCCAAAATTTCCAAGGTGTCTCAGCAGAATGTTTGAACAGCCAGCATCTAATGTCTATTGACAAAGGATGGTTTTTGACACATGAACTGTTTTTCTTTAGTAGTATATGGTGTCTGATCTGTGCTTGTAGCTATGATTGTGTAGTAATGATAGAACGTACATTCTGTGTAGATTTATTAATCTGCTGTTACGTTTTGTTTCATTGCGAGGATGTTTTACAGTTCTTTATTGAGGAAATTCCTATTAAAAAAATCCCTGTAAAGCCTAGAACCAGTGTTTCTATAAACTGTTCTTTGTCACAAACTGCTTCTCCCTTCTTGTCTATAGTGTGAGTAATGAAAACACTGTCTAAACTTCAACTTCACGCAGATTTTGCTAGAGTTCTGGCCAAATAAGTTCAGGACTTCACTGAATTACTGCAAAATGTGCTTTATGTTAAAAGAAACTCTATAAAACTTTGGGTGCATTGACTTTGTATAGTACAACTTCTGATGTAATGTTACATATCGGTAATTGGTATTGAGATTTTAAAGGTGAAAGTCATGAGTTCTTGTGCTTAGATGGGTATCTTTATAATAATCACTGAAATAAAAGTGGAAAACATTGCTGTTGGGCATCTCTTCTGTTCTTACCTCTTTCCTATTCTCCTCTCTACTTTTCTTCCTAATTCTAAATTTTGTTTCTTTAGTTTGTAACAAGAAGAATTGGGAAGAGGGAGAGGATCTGAGAACAACACAATTACTAAGGAAGTGCAGGGATCTTTATCCCCAGTCAAGGTGGTCCAAATCAACGATTTCTTTATAGAACCTTGCATCTTTTTGTGTTTGTTCTTACTAAAAGACGGTGTTTTCTACTGACTTTACCACATTACCATGTATTGTGTAATATGAAAGAAACAAATTGTGAATTTTAGTAATATTCAGTGTAATTCAATCTTGGGAGAAAGTGGCTATGCTTTTCAGCTGTGTCATGAAATATTACTCTGTTAATGCTTATTAAACTTTAATATATTTGTTCAATCCCTGGTGCTTCTGCTGGAGTGGAAAATGTACCCACTGCCGCCACAGATTGCCAGCAGGGATACATTCCAGCTTCTTCATCATCAGAAGTCATTACTACTTTTAAGTAAAGTATGAGCAATGTTTCCTGTAAGTGCAAATCACACTCTTACTCTTATGTCCTCTGGCCACTGGTTATCATTACCTGTGTTTGGAAGTGGTCAGGAGACCCTTGTTCTTCCTTAAATTATGGACTGTCCCTTAGAGATGGCAGCTACCGTGATCATTATTGACCCAAATATATTGAGTACTAAAAAGGTAACAAATAATGGACACTATTTTTGCCAATGTCCTAATATCTTCAATTCTGATTGCTTGGTCAGGTTTTCTGAAACACACAGAAAATCATTCACTTAATTAAAATGAGTAAGTAAAAATGAAATTAGGAAACTGAATGTGACACAGCTAAACAGAAGAAATCAGACTTAAAATTGTTCATTACGGATTCTTCATTCTTGCCAAATGTAATAGTGTTGTTCCTGCTTTTTAAGATGGATTTCATCCAAAGCAAGGACACTCCGAATTGGTACCCTGAGGCATTCAACCATCACCAAAGCCAAAACCATTGGTGTAAACCACTAGCATTACATGTCCTACAGCAAGTGCGTTAAACGCTGTGTTTACATGTATACATGTGTATCTGTTCTGGAGGACAGACTGCTGAAACTCTTCCTACGCTGTGTCAGTCAGAATTTGGTACCGCTGCACTGAATTTCTTTTTTTGGCTGGGTTTGAAGTCAGTATCAGACAGCCAGTAATCTCAAAGCTGCATTTGGTTGTCTGTACAGAAGAAGTGAATTTCTATGAAATACTTATAAGCATTTTAAATAATAAGTGATATTTGAACAAATCAGAGAAAGCCAATGTTTGTTAAGCAAAAATACAGGCAAGGCTTTCCCATCCTTTAAAAAGTAAAAAAAAAAAAAAAAGGATAAATAAAAGATCAAGGTGGCAATGATACCAGCCTGGAGTTCCAGGCCTTGCACAGACTACCTGCTTTTTTCTGTAGTCCAGGCATTCTTTACTTCGCATATCTTGAGCTTTATAAATAGCCTCACGCCCCTTTGCACTATGCTGCTAACCAGCTGAAAAGGATTACATAGCTTAATTTGGCGCTATCAGATGAATGCCAGTGTAACAATCAGTTGTTGCATTTCTTAGATTTCTGTGTTTTTTACAATTCTAGTAAGAAAACCCCGATTTTTGTATCAAAACAGTCTTTGATATCAATGTTATTTCAAATATACAAAATGTAATACTTTGCATTCTTCAACCTTTTATTTTGACAGTAGATAATGTAGCTAATATGAAGAGTGTTCCTGTGTTGTCACACAGTATAAACGGTGTTGTCACACAGAATAAATGGCATCAGGACAGAATTTTTCACTACAGAAGATAACAGGCTGCAGGTTTTTTTTTCCTTAAGGTGTATTAGGTGGCAGAAATATTGCTAACACCTTCCTCTTGTTTTGGACATTGTTCCTTTTCCCATTTAATATATAGAAAGTAAGAAAAATCTCTGGCCAAAATTAATTTTTGGCAGTGTTTTTTGGACATTATTTAGAAACTGATAATCATGTTTTAAATGTTTTGTCACTGCCTTGTGTATATTTTGCCCATGTATGTATATAAGTAGAGAATTTCTCATCCAAAGACTTGCTTTTTATGTGGAAGTCTTATTTTTACGTGAATACAGTGATAAAAAAAGCTGAATTACTGTATGGAAAACTAATTTTTCAGTTTCCTATCTTTTTTTTTGTAAAAGCAGTCTCCTTACTAATAAAAACACCTGCTTTCCCCTCCTCCAGTTTATCCTCAGCTGAGAATTTGACTTGCATTTTAATCCAGTGTTAAATATTGCATGTCTTCTCTACCTGTTGTAGCTCTTAGTTCTTGTCTCAGCTTTATTTAAAGGTGCAACAACAGCATGAATAAGTGGTCAGGAAATAAATTCCTACAGAGCAGCTGTAGCAATTCTTTCTAACAGCTGGTGCAACTCTGACTAGACCAAAGAGTTAAACTTGCTTATCCAATAAGTCACATTATAGCCAAAGAGGACTGGGCAGACATTTCTGGAATATTTGTAAAGCACAGGACGATGCAGCTGGATTTCTGTTACATACCTGGAATATTTTCTGAAATGTTTAATGAAGAAATGAAGACACATGCTTTAAAGATAGTTGAAAGTGACAATGACAACAAGACCCTGTAGTACAGTAAATAAAGTTAGGGGCTTGTGGAGTAAAGCCAAGTAATATAGGCCTCTGGCTACCAATGATTAAGTACACTTACAGGAATGTCTAAATATGCTAGAAATTATGTTTTTAAGTTTGCATTGCTAAGTATGTTTTAATGATATGATAGCATTAGTAGTGCTTATTAGATGGTCTTGCTAATATGGAGTTTATTAGACAGTCTGTGTGTTTTTTTCATAACCACCTAAAGTGACCTTACAAAAGTTAGCTTGTGCAGATGGTCCCTTGTAATTTGTCAGGTGCTCTTTTACACTAGTTCTGTTGTAACTGAGACCACATCCCACATCTATCTACATCTGCAAGTACCTGCATGTTCCCATTCCTTTCTTTTGAGATGAATTCCATATTTGTTGAGATTCCTATGACGCTTTTATCATTGACATCTCTTTGGGACCAGTTTTACATATTAAGGGACCCATGGACAAAGAGAGATGATGCGATAGCTTATTGTTGCCCAAAGATGGAGGTCTTGACTACTCTCCACTTCCAAATGCTTTTGTTCTTTATCTTGTGTTTGTCTCATCATGTGTCTGGCTGCTTTGTAAGCTGTTTACCTTTGTTCATCTCGTGGAAGAATAATTCAGCAACGTCAATAATTGAGAGTTTTCAAGTATCCTGCTTCAGTCATTTCCAAGCTCACAAGCCTGACAAGTTCTATAGACAGTTTAAGGAAGAACTTGGAATAAAATGGCCAGAGCAAGGGAGGTGCTTCTCTTATCCTTTTAGCTACTAGAATCTCTAGCCAACCTGTTGTCTCATTTCAGCTCAAAAGACAATCAGCTGTGGGACTGAACAGATCCAATGGGGAGATCTGTTATTTTTTACTGACAGTCATTCAAACCCATTGGTTGTCATAATTTTTGTCGTAAAATTGTTGCATTGGTGGTTGTAATTAGAAACTGAAACTAGCGAACCCTTGCTATTGGTTATCCTGACCTACTGCTTGGGTTCCTCAGCCAGCAAGGCTAGTGTAGTTAAATGCCATACGTGAATATTAAAACACAGTATGTAAAATTTGAGTATGATTTCATTTCTCCATGCACTTGCACTTAGATACCAGGATGCTTAAACAGATGAGCATGCACATAGGCATGAAAAATGTCTAATAGATATGTTTATCTGATGATTTCCCCTTTGCTGATACACTTGATATTTCATATCTTCCTTGGCCTCTACTAGGGGATTTCTGCGGAATGCTGTCATGTGGAATGTGAAAGTATTTTGCCAGACAGCAACTTTACTATCATTGTTATCTATATTTGTTTGAATCTTTATAATTTTTTTCAGTATAGGGGTGTCATACAAGTTGTACCATCTTCCACCAGCAGCTGCAAAAGGTGCATCTCCTTCTAGCCCTTTCATGGCAAAGATTTTATAGTAGCTTTTTTCTGTATTAGATACTGAGATCTTTCATCATAGTAGTTACTAATGGCCATGGCTCAATACAATTCTACACCCGGAATGATAACCAGGATGTATCATTTGAGTGAGTCCAGGTTAAGAAAATCTGGATTCTTCTTTACTATGTTATTAATCACTGTTGCCGAAGAAAAGAAGGCTTTTGCAGTTGAGACGTGTGCCTGTCATTGTCCTTCTTCCTTTGCAGGGCGTATGATGTCTTGACTAATTTTCACCTCATTTGACAAAGAGAGATATTAAGATTACACAAGTTTTCAAGGTAACTAATGGGTAGATAGGGAAGGGAGAGACTTATTAATGCATCTGCAGAGGAAGAAGTCTACAGGGTGACCATCACATGGTTAGGCATCATTGAACTCTTGTGGAATTGAGTTTTGCTCTGACCATGTAAACAGCTTCAATTGCTGTTTGTTCCTTACTTTACACCACAGAAACTGTTTATTAGTCAAAACTCATGGTAAGGCATAAGCCTCAAATAAAGCTATGCTATGGTTGGGCTGTTCAGAATGACTCTCCCGTGTAGGTCCACTGAGCTTTTGGGACCATAAGGCCTTGGAAAAGCCATAGCGTAATTCAAGCATGATTCAAACCGGCATGACAATCTCGCCTACAGCCAGGCTTTGTTCATTCTTGTGGCTCATGGTGCAACAGGTCTACACTTAGTGTTTTTCCATGAAGTACAGAGAAAGCCAACAGTTTGTGTGTTTTACTGGTAGTTTTGTCCCTTTTGCATGCTATTCAAGTGTACATTTTTTTTTAGGAAATTCTAATCTTGTGAGAACAAAATGATCCTCTCCATTGATAGCCTCTATACCCTCTTCAGGAGCCTGGTCATATGTTTTCCTATATATGCACATTTTTGTATTGGGTAAACTTGGATGTGATAGAGGTTATTCAGAGCAATGGGAGGTTTTGTGCAGCACCACTAGTACAGTTGCAGTTAGTTTTGTACGTCAGTGCCTTTCTTCTATACAGCTCATTCGTTTGCCTGTACAAAGCAGGCTAATGTGAAATGTATCATTTGGGTACTGTTTGTGTACAGGTATTAGAAATCCCTCATAAAAATAAACTTGGGATTGCAGTCACTATATAAGAGTAGTTACTTAGAGTAGTATAGACTGCCTTGCTTTGCTAACAGAATGATTCTTGCTCCTTATACGGATGAGCAGGGACCAGCATGAATATCAAGGGAACAATAAGGCTTATGAATAATGTAAATTATGTGCATTCTGTATGCTACAGCTATGCAGAGCTTACTAAAAATATTATTTAGAAAGTATATTGTCAAATATATTCAAAGGATTATTATGCTACCATTATTATTTTGAGAAGGTGACTTTTAAAATGTTGCAGTGCTCTGCTTTATCCATTTGAGGGCAGCTGTTCACCGATGTTAAGAACTGTAGAACTGTTGGGGTTCTGCTTTCTCCATTTTAATGTTTCTATACTTGCAAATACTTCATCTAGGGGTCTCTAGGTCTTGTACTGTTTGATCACATACTAAAATGTTTGTTTATTTTTCCAGTAATGTTAATATGCAAAACAATTGTCAGCTCTAGGAGAAGATTCTGTAAAATTTGAGTAAGCTGGTTTTTGTTGGGATAAATTCTTAGATCCATGTCTTAAAACCATAGCCTTTCCGAGTTAAGTACACTGACTGAGCTAGTTAATTTTGTAACATTTGCTTTCTGGTAAACAGCTCCTAAAAAGCTCTGTTACAGGAGCACTTTGAATTACTCTGCCCAGAAAGTATAAAAATTATTGCTGCTTAGTACCTGCTTTCATTTTACAAAGATGTCTTTTCACTGGACTGGCCAAAAAGAAAGAGGAGTCTTCTTGATTCTTAATCTTACAGTTAATAGTCCATGATGATCTCAAACTAGTATTTTCAAACTGAAGTTTTCAGACACTTTTATGTGTCTAAATAAAGTGATCTGATTTCAAATGTGATCTTCTGATGAAAATGACAGACAGGCACTTACAAAGCATCATTGGAAACCAGCCCCACTTTATTTAGAAACAAGATTTTAGAGAAATTACAAAATGTTGAAGCTCAAATTTTCACAGGTTCACATTTGTCAAGTTTATACATGTTCTAACTGTATAATATAAAAAATACACACTTTAAAGATTAAAGCAACAGAATGGCTCTTTAAACTTTACATTTAGAACTTGAATTAGAATTACATGTGTAATAAATACAAAAATATGTGGCATCTACTATATGCAGTATATTCCTGACCCTTCTAAGATAGCCAACCCTCTCCATTTTTGTTTTCCTGTTACACCCTCTTACTGCTTAAATTAGACTCTGTTGTATTTTCAGGCTAAGGACTTTCACTTATTAGATGTTCATGGCTGTCCAGTATAGCTTGCAGCCTTTAAACATTACTGTAGGACAATAATACCTACAGTCAGTAATGTGCATCACATCTAAGACTAAAAAGAAGTGATGGTATGTGGAAATAAAATTTGGCCAACAAGATCTCATCTGCCAGTGCAAATGTGTTTTCTGGGAAATGATGATAAAAGAGGGTGGTGGTGGGGTGGTGGGAAATAGGCACAGGTAAAACCTGAAGTTTTTCCTTATTGCTATTGTAAAGTGTGAAATCTAGCATTGTAATTTCATGTGGGAGAAAAAAGCGCCTTATTTTGCTTTGGCTTTGTCCACTGAGAAATGGGACTACACTGAATATGAACACGATACTTTTTTTCAATTATAAGTGTGTCCCTGTGTAATTACTCTGTAGTTAGTTTGGAAGTTCCTGAGGAAAAACTAATGTACTGTTGCGAATTTTATCTCAAATCACAAAAGAAGAAGGGCTGACAATCAGAGTTTTGTCTTTTCAGAGGTGTGAGAATAAACTGTGACTGGAAACTTGCGCTGTGAGCGGTGCTCGGAGAATGCCATACTGCAGTCTTGTCTGCTCCCCAATTGTATGTAAATCTGTAAATCAGCCAAATGATATTCCTGTTCTGCACTTTGGTAATGAGTTAATATTAAAAAAAAAAGAGGAGAGTGTAAGCCTGTAAAGTAGTAAGATACTAGGTTCTGATATTAATTAATACGGGCCAGTACTACAATAGTGATCTGCCACACTGTCAGATTCTCTTTTCCACAACTGCGCAATGAAATATTACCTTCTAAAACTGAGTTTTTGTCAGCAGTTTCTCTTGGCGTTTACACATGTAAACTGAAACTGTATACTAATTTCTGTATGCAATTAAACAAAATACTGAATATTTATTAAAGTAGAATCTGCGGTTTGCTTTGTAGGAAATACTGTATCTGATCTTGTTACATGTGTACTATACAAATCTCAAATTGTATTAATATAAATACATTTTGGTAAATTTCCCATGTTGTTGCAATGATTGAGGCAGTGACAGGTACATCAAAAATGGAAAACTTTGACCTCTTGCATCTTTTTGAATGATACATCAATAGGGATATGTGAGCTGATCTCTTTTGGGTTTTTGGCTCTGTTCTTAAGTTATTCCAAGTAAAAACAACTGGCTTCTCTTTTGCTGTATTCAGAGTGCTTCAGTGAAGTTTTCTTAGTTGAGTGAAACTGAAATCCCAAGACACCTTCCCAAAGTCTTCCAGACAAGTGAAAGCCTAATATTTGTTGTATAAAATATGAAGTAAATCAGAATGAAGCTATAAACTGTCTCCTAATGATATTGCTGTTGAGTACAGGCTAATGGTACACTGTATTTTGGAGTTTATAGGATGAAGTATAAAGAAGGAAATGTAAAGAGTCTTTTAGAAGAAAATGTGTGTTTAAATGTGTGTTAGAATAGCGTTTGAATAGAATTGTAGAAGACAAACGAACAAAAAAATCAGTTCATGAAAAGACTGTGCTTTCCAGCATTCTGTCACAGCATTTCTGTATGAAACATCTGTAAAGGAATTAGGATTTTTTCGTTTGTTTGATGAAGAGATATTTTGTTAAAAGGGAATGCTTATTGTAATGTATATATACTCAATGAAACATTAGGGATTTGTATAGAATTTTTTTTTTTTTTTTTTTTGTAAAAAGCATTCAACGAGCAAATGTTTGGTCAGGGGAGGCCCTCTATATGCAAGTGAGACATGCTTACAGCTTGGCTTTTTGAAGGGGAATCAAAGGGCTAAGTGGAGATGCTAATACAGGCATATTTTAATGTTGTTTTGTCAAGTTACAGTGTTGTGCTTCAAGCATTAAAGCATAACTACACTCCCTCTTTTGCCCTCACGTAGCTATACAGTTAATTATCTTTGGGTTGTGCATAAAGAAACATGTAAGATTTCTTAATGGTCATTTATTCACTGTGCTTTGCACTGTACTGACTTAGTTCATACAAGGGCTTTGATGGCTTTCTGCATCTCATCAGCAATTTCAGAAGACATTTTCACAGACTTTTGTCTCTTTCTACTTAGTTTTGCTCAAAAAGGTTTTCAAAATGTTAATATATTTTTAAGAAACATGTCCAAGTATAGGGATCAGAAGGGGATTTTGGCAACATAGGGAGGCATTGTCTGAGAGCTAATTTGGTCAAGAAATTATTTTAAAAGGAAATAAACTAATTGTGGATAATCTGAGTAATAAACATTGCTGTTTGAGCTTCGTTCACCAGGGTAAGAACTCTTTACCTGAAAAATGGCCCCCAGTCAGATTTCTTGCTAAGGGCAGGCAGATGTCTCCCACATCCTTCAGGGGAGACTGTTCTCAGAGGAAGAGCCCTTCTCCTTTCCATCAGTGTGATGGATAGACCTGAGCAAACCAGTACCCAAACCTATGATGGCCAGAAAAGGGAAGACTGTTTCAATACCATTGTATCTATAGAGCCAAAAGCCCCTCAGATGCAGCTCCCCCCACAGCAGCAGGGAAAGGGGAGGAGGGCCACGAAGAAGGAGCTAAAATGCAAAATGTAGGTGAAAATACAATGATAGTCTCTACTTCTATTAAAGGAGCAAATTTCAAGTCATTCTCTTCATTTTAGGGACTCCCATTTTTATTTCTAATTTTTTTCCAGTTTTGTTTTCTCTTTTGGACTTAGCATTAGATTATGCTTGTGGAGACAGTAGTTGAGAAACAACAAGGTCCAGGTTAGTGGTTTTTTTTTTAGTCACTAGCTGTCAAAATTTTATTGACATTCCAGTAGTAGTCTGCACGGAGAGTGGTAAAATTGATCATGCAGTAACACTGTTACTGACTGAAGGTTGCAATCTCCTTAGATTCTCTTCTGAGAGCACAACATCAGCTTGTTTGAAAAATAAATAATTCTTTAAAAAATTATTCCTTTAAAGCACCAGCGTAAGTGGCTGTGGGTATTAAAACTCCTGGTAGTCATGATTTTCTTCTTTTTCAGTCTGCAGATCCCTTTTTGGAGAAAGGCTCTTCTGACATTTCAGGGGAGGTCCACCAGCTGTTTGACTGGCAGGAGCAGTCTGCCTGCCCCTTGGTAGTTTTAATTCCTGTCTATACTAGGATAGCTTGCACTTCACTGGGCAGCAGACAGGTCAGGACACTTGGCAGGAGAAGGTTGAGAGACAAAGGCAAAAGGCTGTGGAGAGCTGAATCACCAGTCTGAAACTTTTTTAAAATAAAATTTAAAAATAAATAAATTGCAGCTTTAGAGGCAAAGTCTTTAGCCATGTTCTTGCATTATTAGTAGACTTGACGAAGAAGGAACGATAAAATGTCCAAACCTGGGAAAACTGCCATCAACCATGGCTTGGTTCCTGTTGATCTTAAAAGTGCTAAAGAACCTCTACCACACCAAACTGTGATGAAGATATTTAGCATCAGCATCATTGCACAGGGCCTGCCCTTCTGCCGTAGGCGGGTAAGTGTAAAAGTCTTTAAAACCTGAATTTTGATCACTTGGCTTGTAGCTCAGTGCTTTGTCATGCTGCATTCATTCCATGAGTGCAACACTTATATCTGTATTATCTAATCACTCCAGGTGCCACAGAAGAGCCTTTGGGTCATTTATTTCAATAATTTTTGTGCTTTAATGTAATAAAAATCTGTATGTGTTGTCTTAGCTATTACTAATTTAAAGGGACATGCCAGAGATTCTTTTACAGTTGTAAACCACGTAGATGAAAACAAATGCTGTACAAAATAGGTGCATTCATAAAAGTGCATTTTGCTTTTATTCCCTCTTTTAGATGATGTAGATAGTATGGAGTAGAATCTATTGAATGCATTTCTGAGTTGTATTGGCACATGCAACTTTTTGGATACTAAAGTAGAGAATTCAGAGATGTTATGCTAATGAATATTTAAACTTTTTAGTAAGAATTCTTAAAATACGATTTTAATACTTGTAACTCAGTAATGGAGATAACATTTTTGCTGTTACAGAAAATAAAAATAGCACGTTACTATGTGGAGGTTGCGATATAGTTTATATATAGACAATCCTAGGCTGACAAACTATCACGGGTCTTATGCTACAGCTTCAGGAACTGTATGAATAAAGTGGCTCTTAAAGCACATTATATGAGTAAAAAATAAAAGTCTTTTAAATTTTATTCTCTTCTGTAATATACAATTTTCAATTAAAAGTGAGTATTTCCAAACCAACTTACATCACAATTTTGTTTCTCAGTTTGTATGCTGCTGAGCTTATATTTTTAAAGTAAAATGAATTTTTCTTCTTTATTATTCTTTGGAACTTCTTTTCAGTAAAACTATAAATAAATTTGGTCTTCACAGTGAATATTCCCAGAACTACCCTTGAGTTTTCTGTTGCTACTTAATAAATACTCTTTCCATCTATTGATGGAAGTTTTAAAATCTAGCTCAGCTTTAGTAAATGTGCTGGCTTTCCTCAAATGTCAACATACTTCTTCTTAGTAAACTTAGTTAAATCCCAGGTGAAATTTAAATTTGTCAAGATCACCCTTGAAAGCATGATTTCTTTTTACTATGTTGCTTTAAAAGTCTGAGAAACTTTCTTTTGTGTAAAAGGTAATGGCATAAGTTGAAAGCTAGCAACATAATATCAACATGCAGCAATGCAAAAATTAGAACATTTATATACACGTCTGTTTAATATTGGATTATGTGCATTTCAGAAAAGTACTTTTTTCTTAAATTAGATATTATACATACGTGTTTGAACGTTGACTAGGAACATTTTGTAACGTTGAAAGTGATAAAGTAACCCTCTAATAGATGTGCTTTCAAATTTTATCTACAATTTGAAAATGGTTTGCTTGAAAATAAGCATTTGGAATATGTTTGGGTAGTTTCAGTTCCTTTGTCTTGGATAAAGCATAGTATACAACATAGAAGATAAGTTTATTAGTTTTGTTTCACAAGTCTTTTTGTGGCTATGTTAATAGGTTATACTTTTGGATGTTTTATGTGTGTGTTTTCTGTAATGAGAAGTATGGTCACACATTAACTTACCACAAATATGAAAAAATTAATTTCTGAAGTCGTTCTCTGAAGACTTTGCATTATTCCAAAATGACCATGATCTATCTCGCTTGTCCTGTCCTACACTGCGTTCAAGCAGCCGGTTTAATGACTCAAGGTTATAGGTCTAGGAGGGTTTATGAAGCTGTTCAGCATCTACTTTTCTTTTAGTATTAGCACTAAGGAAGAAATTAAGAAATGCTGTAAATGTATGTTTTACCAGATAAACTGTCCTCAATCTATTTAAGTTTATCTCATCTTCTGAAACTACTAATTCCCAGTATGATGGTTGCTGATAATGGAAAAGATTAGAGCTCTGCCTTTAGTCTCATGGCTTAGCTACACTCAAAGCCTGCATGTAACTCATAATGATTACCATACTGGGTTCCTTCCATGCTAACACGTGTAGGTTGCATATAAGATCTGCATTTTCATTTCTTCTTATTAAAAAAAAAAACCACACACAAAAAAAAAGACCAAAAAACCTGAAACAAAAACCCTCCTAATTTTAGATATCAATACTTTTGTTATGTAGATTTATCATTTTCTTTAACATAGCAAGAACAAAAGAAGTATTTTAATGTAAAAAATTAGTTCTGACACAGCCTTCACCAATGTGCAACACTCAGATTTTCTTCAAAAATTCTACTTTTCATTTAATAAGTAATGCATTGAATTATTTAGCATTTAATGTTCAGGCCTAAATTTGATGTGCTTTAGAACACAAGGTACAGTTTGCTTCTAGGTTATTGACTTGGTAATATGTCAGTACTGACTTTTTTCTGGCAAGCGTGTGATTGAGCCATTCAAACACTGACCTGACTTAAAATTTATCGACCTTCTCCTTGCTTGAACTCATTTCTTCCCCTCCTTAATTGTACGTTAAACCAAGCAAAACATCTTTAAAATGCGTACTATGATGCTTGGGAGTAAAAATACTTCCGTTACAAGAGCTGACAATTCATAGCTTCTACATCCTCTGCATTAGTTTAGACTGGGCTTCTATCAAGAAGTGCACTATAAATGTTTACAGGACTGTACAGTTTGCCCTTACGCATGTTGTCAGTTTGCTCATGTAGTTTAAAACACTTGTCTGCAATACTACTAATCTGAATCCAGTTAAAAATAGTATTGCTTAGCATTCTTTGTGTAGCACTTGAGAATATCTTCAGTGCATAGCTCTAAAAGTACTGTACTACACAATAAATGTATGTGTTCCTTCAAAGCAGTCACTGAAAACATTGATGCAGTATTGTCAAACATAGACATAGCCACGGTCCTCTTTAGCCATTAACGTATCTTTTGTAGTAGATTTTTCTGAAGTAGATTTTGCAGTATAATGTGGAGAAGCAATGAATACCTTTCAACTAGTAAACACTTGAGGTATCAGATATCATTTAGCTCTTCAGTGCGATGTAACTGCAGCTGATCATTGAACATACTTATGAGATAGTCACGTATGTCACGTATGTTCCAAAATGAAGTACTGTATTTTGTTTTGCCATGGTAAATACTTTCAGCTGACAAAAAATTGGTCTCTTGATTAACTATGTGAATTTTCACTTAGACTGCTCTTTAAACCACAATTGGTAGAAGTGTTTTTCCTTCCGAAGTGATGTAATTCTTAACTATTTCAAGAGCTGTACTTTAAAGATACATTATTCCCTCTTTAATTTGCCATGGTTTTTCCTGAAAATTCCAGTACTTGTTGCTCTTGGAGGCTGCTGTATAATAATTTGTTTGAATATATGTTTTTTAAGAAGTGCTAATAAGCTGGGGAATTTGTGAAAGTGACTTGTTAATTTGCAGCATTTCTTCATGTCAAGTGGCTCGAAGTAGCACTGAACTACTATAAAGCAGGGGTTTCAGGGTGCACCCTGTGGTATTCCAAGCCAGAGAAGTCAAGGTAATAAATGTATCCGTTTTCAATGCCCAAACTCTCAGAAACACCAAAGTTTCTGTTATTCTGTACTGTTTTGTGAGAATACTTTTGCTATATGGGTGTATTCCATCCTTAAAGTATATCCGACCAAATTTTGGCAATTCCTTCAACTTCATCAATTAAATGCTTCCCTCTGTAGGGGGAAGCATTTGTGCTTGTGTGTTAGGTGAACATGGGATAAAGTGTTTAAGCATTGATTTATATACCAGCCATCCACTGGTCTTACGCACTATGTATGGTATCGGTCCATTTTTTACTACAGTAGAGCACTTGGAACAAGACTCCAGTTCCTTTACTCGGGTTGACTGGTATGCTAATAATTTATTTGAAATACTAATGTGTCTTATGCAAGAACAACTTCACAAATTTAGACTCATTTCTTTATCCCTTCATTTCTGTGTTAAAAGAACCAACACACCCTTTTCATTGTCAGTCAAATCTATGTGAATGCTTGTGGCAGCAGTTTAACCAAGTAGTCCGTCCATCCAGTTTTTCAGGGAAATGTAATCCTGAATTTTTCTGTGACAAATCGGATTTCTTGCTTGAGTATAGCATGTTATTTCATGGATGGTAATAAGTTACTTAATGGTCAAAAAAATATTTAGCTTTCTCTGAAATGATATATTCTCCTATCTTACACTTCCCTGTATTTCAGCTGACTTTGGGTCAGGACGTGATAATACAAAAAAGTGGTAAACTATATTCCCCTTTAGGGGAAAAAAAAAATTATCTCTTTTTCCCTTGGAATTTCTTACCATTTGTTAAGAAGAGACTGTCAGAAGAGCATAAAGAAATGTGTGAAAGTGTGATGTGTGTTCAAGCATGCATATATATGCGTAAGTGTATAATGTTTTAATTTAAAACTTAAGGGAATCTTAAGAGTCTGTCACTGGGCAAATCAGAGCACTCACAGATGCCTGCATCTTCTAGAAGAGACCTTTTGGCTCTGGGCTTTGTGGCAGCAAACTTGCATTATGGCCACTGGTGGTAAGAAAACTCTTCAAGTGGCTGTCAGAAATAACTGTCTTTCAAAGCTGGTTTAGCCTTTCCTTCAAATTCCCTTATTTGTATTAGAATTTGTAACCTGAATGGAAGTACAGACCAAGGACTGATCAGTTGATGCCTTCATAAAAGGAAGTTTGTTCTTGTCCCCTGTAGTTCTTTCTTATAATGGAGTCATAAAGGTGGCACTGCTCTGGGTATCCAAATATTCGCAATGTAGACAGCCTTACAGAGGTTTTACTTTTCATTGTTAAACTTATAGTGTTTGGTTTTTTGCTTTTATTATTTTTGGAGTTTCAGTTTTAGTAGATCTTTGGAATGAAACACAAGTACTTCAGAGGTCCAGCAGAAGGAAGTTAACTGAAAAGGCAGATGGTTTGAGTGGAAAGAAAGGAATACTAAGAAGTTACAGAAATGAGGAAGACTAAGTCTTGTGTAACACTGCCTACAGGGTAACTCCTTTTAGAAGATAAATAATCTTGAATAACAATCTCTTTCCTCTCTCTTTATTTTAAGTATATGCAGTAACTCTGAATCTGCTTTTCCCCTGCCTTTCATCTCTTCTCACAAGGGGAATAAAAGTTCTTCCTGAGTGAGGTGATAGCCTTGAAGAAAAGCAATATATTACTTATTTTCTCAATGTGGAGCAGAAGCATTCTAAAAATTATCATCTTCACCCTTCTTTTTTTCCTTCTTTCTGCAATTGTCTCTTTCATTTTTCTTGCGAACCAGTTGACTGTACTGTACATAAGAGGGAATAAAATAGGAAACACAGAAGCAGAAAAAGTGAACAGATCCTCAATTATCTGGTTGACTCAAGGTGGGGTGGTTCAGCCTGACACAGTTGAAGAGCCTCGTGGTTCCCCAGGCTATTGCTTACAAGAGGTTTGCCAAGCCATGGCAAAATCTATCTTTTTTTCACTTTTTTTTTTAAACCTCAAAACCATGGGTACAGTCAGATTTAGCCAGTGTTTATGGCTCAGTAGAACTAGATACAGGCAGAAGTATGCTTCTAACTACCCCTCCCCTTCTGTGGGGTGTTACAGAAGCTCTGGACTTAAGATAGCCGTTTGTAGGAGGGAGCACTTAGCTTTCTGTTGAAACAGCTGTTCCCCGTGTCCCCTGGAAAAAAAGAAAATTGCTAGCTAAACTGTGCGTATCTGCTCTACTGTGTCCAAAATACTTGGACTCAACCTCCTGTACTAGGTCAAAAATACTTGGACAACCTCTGACAACTTCCTTGAGGTTTGCGGGGGGAGAGTTTCTGATTTTCTGTGGTTTGGTTTTTTTTTTTTTCTCTCCAAACCTCCACTACAACACATGTCGTAGCACTCGCAGAGACCTCTTTTTCAGAATATTCAGTGATTCTCTGTCACCATACTGACTCTTTGAGAAACACTTTTATATTTAAATTGTTCTACCTATTTCTGGCCAAGATAAAAGCAGCAATCGGAAGCTCATTTAATGCTAGCTAAAATGTTTTTCTTTGTGGTTTTGATGCATTTAAAACTTCAATTTCTCATGCAATGAGTAGTGCTGTCTGTTACAGGCTGATGCGCGGGTGCAGATGCTAAAAGCACGTTAAGATGATTCTGCAGTCAGTCACTTCCCGTCAGGAGGTGTCATAAGGAAGGTTGCCTGGGCAATTTTATTTCTTTGTGCCCAGTTGTTTAGATTTTTTTAGAAACTTTTATTGTTATTCACGCTGAGCTATTCAAATATGCTAGATTGACTTTGTGAAAGCTCTTTACCTGCTTAAAGTCTGTCTGTTTTATCTCTCAAGTTGTGGACGTTGTAGCATCCAGCAGAAGAAAAGAGGGAATAGGAGACAGCAGAGATGCCATAAACTGACCCAGCTGCCTCTTTGCCGATTGATCATGCCGGAGGGGAACTCATTAAATGTGTAATTAAATACTTCATTTATTGCTTTGAAACCTGATTTCCTTAACCATGAATCTCCTTTTTCTTATTTTGCAGTCCCTTGTATCACTAGGTAAACACTTTTTGTCCTTTTACATCAAATGAAGCCATGTTACTTTCCTGAACAGACCTTTTTCAGGTATGGGGAGAGGATCCTGTCTGAGGAAAAAGTGCTCTGCCATGTCATGACTGTCTCTTAGTAGAGAAACACAAAGAGGGCAAATTAGTCTTAACTGGCAATCTTTGTTCTGGCATTCCCCACATTTTGAGAGGAAGTGGAACTGAACTAGAATGACACCCAGACAAGTCATAAGCAGGATTGTAGCATTAGCATCTTGCTTGCAGATCTCTGCCACTTATCACAACTGATTGATTGTCGTTCCTTATGTGATGAACCGTTACTGTCAGGGAATGATGGTTTTGCCAGTTTAAATAGTTCCACTTCTCCGAGCAAAGATCCCATCTCATTCCTAATTTCAGTGCTCAGCTTGTGTTTTTCTTCCAAACTATGAGGCTCTAGTCTGCTCTATCCTGCTTGTCCTTCACCTAATTTTGGACTGCTTTCTCTCCACAGCTTCTCATTGATATTAATCCTGTGCTAAAAGTGGGCCTCTTTTTCCTCTCTTTCCCTTTGCCCTCTTTACAGCCTCTGGTACACTTACTTACATTTGTTACACAATAAAATTGTTTGAAAATATAGTTTTGTACAGAGACAACAGCAGTTTCTTTCTAAATTCTATTCAGGTATTTTATAATGTTACGCAGATGTTTGAAAAGGCAAGAAAACAACACTAGAGTTGACACAACATTTCCTTTTATTTTTAGTCAAAGAACTCTGTACTTTTGAGTTGTGTTCCTTAAACTATTGAGTAAACAGTTTGGTTGCAAAGTTTCTTGGTAGGAAGATCAAGGTGATTGCAGATTATTTGTGTAGTCACGTGCAGTTTGATCACATTTCAGAAAAACTTCTCTAGTCACCTCTCAAATGCACATGATTTTAATAGTAAAATATACAATCTATTAAATAGGGTAATGATTATTCTTAAAAATTCAGATGATAATTGCAAACTGTACTACACTTTTAATATGCTGCAAATAGACAAGTTTGTGAAAGAGAGGTGCTGGTTATGTATGTCATGAAAATGTTGGTACTATTCAAGAAGGTAATACAGTAAATCTGGCTTTAATAACTTTGCTAGTACTGTAACATTTTGAAGTCGTAGGCAAAACATTCTAAGAGTTGTTTGTGGTGTTTTTCATTTTTGTAGATCATATTCTAATACATTCCAAGACCACCAAAGATATGCTGACCCTAAACTGATTTATAAAGGGAGGAGAGAATAATGAGTTAAAACTTATATAAATTCTTCTCTATGTGTTCTTCCCTTAGGAATTATCTGAGTTGAGCAACACTTCCTTAACTCAATTTACATTTAGTATCAAAGGAGCTCATAACACTTGGTAAATACTAATGTATTTGAAACCTCTTTGTGAGCTAGGGAAATGTTTTTGTTTTACAGGGAATAGTATAATAATGTTCCAAAGACAGATAATGTTTTGTGTTACAATTAGTAAAACGTGCTTCTTTCTCTCCTCTCTGTTTCAGATGGTGTCAGATTATTTCAGATAGTTTATTAAGCTTGTATATGCTGCATTGCTTTGCATATTCAAGGTAGTAGATAGAATTTTATTGTGAAAAAGAGGCAGTTTGTATGTAGAAGACTCAGGTAGGTAAAAGACTTATTTTAGGAGTCCGTAATATGTAAATACATGCAAATTTGAGACCAGATATTTTAATATGTGTACCTTTGTGTGGAATTTCTAATACTGCATTTGGCTCCATTTTCTGTAGTCAGCATATATTTCAGCTTATAATGTAGCTAGTGTATAATGAAGGTAATTGGCTGCAGCATACTGCTCTTACATGGTTTTGTGTGGGATCTTTCCTCATGATTTAGATGCTCCCATTTATATGTACAGACATGGGTTTAAAAAGCATACTTTTATATACAAATATTACTATTCCTATTATAATAATATTGTTCTAACTGCTGTATGCAAAATTCTCCCTGTAGAGAGAGCTTACGGCTTGTAGAGATGAAAGACAGAAGACAAAATGGGAATAGAAACATAATGTGTTGTTAGATGCTAGAAACAGAAAATTGTTCTTTGGCTCATAGGCCAAGAGTCTGTAGGTTGCACTATACTGCTCTCTCTCTAAGGATACTATCCCAACAGAATTTTACTCTCTGAAAATTGAAAAAGAAAGCAGAGGAGGTGCTACAAAGGTATCTTTGCTTTATTTTCAGCACCATTTTTTTCCTACTTAGCCTGTGTTTAGGTGGACTTACTACTATACTTAAACAATTAAGATTTTGTTGCTTCAAGTCAATCTGCACGATACAGTGTTCTGTAAGTACAAATGGCAGTCTCTTCAAAGCATGTTGCTATTAATAAACCCTAACACAAGATTACTTCTCATTGTAACAGCAGCAGCTGGCAAGAATGTTTGCAATTTTAACGTATTTGCAGCACTACTACATTCCATCTTGCATTTCTCCTGTGGTTCGTTGTCAGTGAAATTTCAGCCTGAATTCCTACCATAAATGTCTTCATGGCCTCGCAGTCTTCCCTTCTTTTGCTTCTCCTTTTCTGAATCCTGTCTAGATACCAAGCTACCAAACAAGTCCTCCTCTGTCTAGTGCCTATTCTGTCCACACAGCTTTTCTAAAGCATCCCTCTTTTCTCCCCTGCCTTTTCACACCCGCATCGTTCCTGTCCTTTGCCTCTCCGCTTAGGCTGCGCGCAGTTCTGCCCACACACCTCCTTTAATGAAACAGGGAATCATCTGTAGCTGGCTAGTCTGATATTTTCTAATTGAACCAGATTAGCCATCAGGTTGAAGTAATATAAAAACACAGCTGCTACAGCATCTATTCATTATTTTTTTAAATACATGCTTTTAGGTTTAATTATAATAAGTATTAAAATATTACGTGTCGATCCATTTCCACTTTGTACCCTCGCTTTATTATCTCCAGGCAGATAATGAACGCTCGTAATTGATACCAAGTCTCTTAAATAGCATCCACTGTAGATGGTTGTGCAGCTTTCTTTTTTGGGAGGAATATGTTTGTTTTAAAGGATAATAATCTTCTGTTTGTTTCATGTAATAGAGATGTAAGCTTGCCACTTGTTTGCAGTTTCCATTAACACTGATGCAAGAAGTAAGTCAGATTACCTGACAGACGTTGCACATGGCATAAAACTAATCATACAAATTAAAGAAAGCAAGGCTACATCATCCCTTTAGCCTATGGCAGGATCTATGGTGTCTGTGCTATTTCTGACTGAGATTTATCTATATGGTATAAAATTGCTTCTGATAGGAACTGTTAGTTTCCTCATCATGTTTGAAATATCATTATGTGTTGAGGTCACTTTGCACTATAAAAATTTGACACTAATTGCAATTAATATGAAGGCTGAAATTAATTTCCAGATTTATTAAGGACATACGTCCATAGCAGTACTTCTTCACTTTAGAAAGGAAATGGATTAGAATAATAAGAGCAACTATTTTGGTTGATGCCTAATTCATATGTAATATGTGGATTAAAATTGCAAAAATACATTAATTTTAGGGTTGGTTGTTGATGTTTTTTAAGACACCCCTCCCCCCTCATGGGTCAGAAAAAGTTTGTTAAAATTTGATGGAATTAATCCATTTAATTGTCAAATTATTTTGCAGTAAATTTCTTTTAGTTTTTTCTCTGCTCCTGTTTTCTTGTTTGTCCTGGTTTGAGATAAATGGGGCCAGTTTGTCTTTGATAGACACATCAAACAGCCTGTGGTGTATTCCTGCCACGTACGTCAGCTCATCTCACTGGTGGTGGAGTTTTTGGTGGGCTGGGGGCTTCCTTAAAACCGGTGCCATGCGTGTGTGGGACCGTGCCCCCTTTTTTCCCCTGCTGCTTGGTGCTGTCGCGATCTCTCTACCACCTCTCTGCCCCACGTGCTGTCCTGGCTGCCACTGACATCGCTTTGTTCCATGGCCCAGCTGCTGCATCAGCACGAGTTCTCCTGCCATCATTTCGCTGGCCCTGCCCTGAGCGTGGACCAATGCTGCTGCTGTTTCCTGACACTTCCGTCCCAGCTGCCCTGGTGCACCACGTACTCTCGTCCTTCTTATCTCTTTCCTTAAGCCTTTCTCCTGGAATGGGATGGGGGCTGATAAGAGAGAGAGTCCATCCCGTGATTGGCCGGCCTTGGCCAACCGGTGACATTGTTGCATTATGGTTACCATGGGTGACATCATTCCATGAGTTGTAGCCATTCACTTCCAGAAGAAGAGGAGGCAGCTTGACCTGCCTGGTAGCAAGCTGTGTGAGTGATGATGGCTTTCCATGAGATCTGTTGGCATAAGGTAAGTGAGCTTTCCAAATAGCTGGCATATTGTGCTGCCTTACTGAGTGAAATTTCTATGGAGTGACTGATCAGTGTGGATCACTTTCTGGACCTGCACCACCTCAGTTTATTACATCTGTTCAACCTGTCTCCCTTGGTTTGTCCTGTGCATTCCGTGAAGGGTTGTATCCAGATGCAGCTGTCTTGCAGGCATAGTACTAAGCCCTATGCCAGTCTTGAGATTTCTGGGAAGGCATCCAAACTTCTGAGAGGGTCAAGAGGAAATAGTTTCCTGTTCTGAAGTGCTGGCCCATTTTAATTTGAGCACACAAGTGAATGTCTTACATATGCAGGAATACTGCATATTTGCTTATGGCCATGTTTAGCTGGCCCAGCCTTATTCATCTCAGTTTAGGGAGAGCTCGTATCGGAAGTGACCTATTCTTTCTGGTGTGTGGAGAAAGTAAATGCTTGCAGACATCTGAGACATCCTCAGGGAATCAATCCATTCCTGAAAACATAGCAGTGAGGAGAGGTAGGTGCGGAAACCTTTGCCCTACCACCACACACTCACACACCCACCCACCCACCCCGACTTTTCTCTTTCTCCCTCATACAGAGGGAAACCTGCAGTAAAAATTCTCACTGGTGACTGCAGTGCAGGATTATTAAAAAACAAAATTTGCACCTCTCTTCACTAATTTGGGGTGCCTTTCTGACTTGGGGGTCCTAATGTATAGAATCAGGTAGCACTGGCAGCTCCTTGCAGTGGACAGGTAGACCAGACAAATTCATACTTGCTGAAAATTTTCAGCATATTCTTTGAGCTTCAGCAGACCATTTATGTCCCCTGAGGTCATTCAGACGCAGTTACCCAGCGTTAATAGGTACTGCAAGCCTAATAAAACTAATCTTTCAAGACATCCCTGTGTTTATTCGCTCTTAGCATTGTCTGTCCTTTGCATGTGTATGTTGATATAAAAATTGAGACATGTTATTTAATAATTGTCCCTAAAGCCTTGTATTTTCTTGGTGATTTTAAGATTTGTAATTCCGATTTGCACTATTTAAGCATGAACAGTGTTAGTAAGCAAAAAAACCTTTAAATTGAACTGTTTTCTCTATGAAGATGTAACTCTAATCTGATCATATAAACACCAAAATGTGTACCTTTTTTAACACAGTTTAATGAGTGTATGCATAATGTGCAGTATTTGCATATTTATCCATTTAGAAGAAGGTAAATAGAATCTTTTTTTGCAAAGATACTTGCACTGACAAACCTCAGTGGGGTGAAACCTAAGACAGAATTATTGAAAAATAAAGTAGTATATAAAGCAGTCGTTTTAAATGTAATTTAAACTATTTTCCACTGTTTCTCTAATTTTAATTTCTGATTGCCTGTATCTTAGAGCTACCTTTTTGCTTAGCCCTCAGAACCATTAAGGTCAGGAGACCTGTGTGTGCATTTTCATGCAAGAAATTGCTTGCTGTGAGGCAACACAGGACACACTTTGTTCTTGGTCTGTCTTTTCTGTGTTCCTGTAATGCAGCACAAATTTGAAGCTTTGATCTATCTTTACTAGGAGTTTTAAGTGCTTTAACTTTCTTTTGAGAAATAGTTCATGTTTTGATGGTATGTGGACATATGAGGAATGAATATTCTATGGAGTCTTGAGACTAAACGGTGAAAACCTGAAGTATTTTTTGTTTGTTTTGGTGGGTTTTTTTAGCTTACTAGAAGGCAAAATTGGGGGCAAAGAGGAAGAGGGTGCTGGAGAAAGGCAATTAAATGCAAACATAGGGACTTGGAAGAAATTATATTCCTTCATAGATGTTTCCAATTTAAATTTCTGAAACAAATACTGAAATTAAGGGGAAAAATAATTATTGCTGCAAAGTAGCCAATAAAATGAAAGCACTTGAATAAATGGTATTTTTTTTCCCCAAATGTGGCCCTCTCTGTTTTGTATGTACCATAAGAAAGTATTGTCCAACTATTTTATTCCAATCTTCAAATTAGCTCAGCACTAAGCTTTTTTAATTTTCTCTCAAAGAACAAAAAATCAGTATGCATTCCAGTAGAGATGACATACAAATGTATGTTGTCTTTGAAGAATCAGAGTGCCAGATATTGGATGTGGCATTCCAAAGCATGTAATGACATGGATCACAAAGCTGTTGCCCTATTAAAAACCTAATATATGCAACCATCTTTGTATTTCTAAAAGAATGTCAGTTGCTCCTTATAAATATGCTAAAAACCTTTCTGAACTTCTGAATTCCTTTGACAGTGCTTGTGAACTTCATGGTCTATTTTTAAAATACAATATGTAATTTTCATTCCGTAGCATGCGATACTAAAGCTAGTAGGTAATTTCTTCCTTTCTTCTTCCATTCAAAATTGGGGATTCATAGCATCTCGTTATCTAATACTACTTAATAACATAATACATATACTACTATAATAATACATACACAGATATAGATGCTGTTCTTTCAGAGAGATTTTTAAGATTTCCTTCTGCTTCTTTTCAGTAAGTAGTGGTGGTGCTGCTTCGTAAGACTCTGCCCTTGTTTGTGTGTATCGCAGATATATCAAAAACCTTATCAAAGACAAAGGCTTTATTTGGCCTGTTTTAGGTGTGCCTTCGTTAAAGGTTTTCACAGATAGACAAATTAGTAAATTTACCACTATTATCCAGCAGAACAAACCTTAAGGTCTCCCTTTTTCATTTTTCTTTCCCTTTATATGATCTTATAGTCTAGCTTTAAAGGAATCAGAATTTTTTCAGTATAAACAAGAGCTCAGTTTTCAATAGGAAAAATATTGAATGGGAAAAACCTTGCATATTGTCTTTTATGATAAATAAGGAAATGTTTTTTTCTTTCTCCAGTCCTTCATCCCGCATGTCTTAAAAATAATAATGAAATAAAAAATTCTCCCAGGTTACCTTCATTATGGTATTTTGTGCACACAAGAGGGGAGACAAGAAGCAAGGTGTGGTTGTAAGCAGTAGATTCATAAACAAATCTGGAAACTAAGGTAATCTTGGCTTATGTCCTTCCTTTCCCTGTTTCTTTCACCTCATGGCTGCAGTCATAGACCCCTGTCTTTCCTTGCTTTACTTGGAAAAGCAGTAATGGTTTCTTTCCTGTTAAACCAGAATGGAAAAAACAGTTGTCTTGAATGCTGGCCACATGTCAGGTTGCAACAAGTTAAAAGTCGGAGGTCTCAGAGATGATACAGAAAAGGTCTTTCAAGAACTGGACACTCATATGATGTTCTGACTAGTCCCTGGTCTAGAAGGCATCTAGCACAAAACCAAAGGCAGATGAGACAACTCCATCCTGTACTAATCCCATTGGAAATAGTATAATTTCCACTGAGAGGGGAGACCTCTTGAAGGTCGTGTGCTAATTTCTACTCTTCTGTCAAGTTTCCATACTAGTGAGGCTTTAGGAAAGCATTTGGTTTTGTGGATGTAAAATTTGGTTGTTGCGCCAGTGTAGCTTGCTTATTAACCTGAAATCTTCCTCCGATTTTGCAGTCTTCAGTAAAACTGGATGTATTAATTTATGAAGTACGATGAGAAATTTTCAAGATATAAATGGAATTTGGAGATAATTGAAACTAACCTATTTTGTGTAATATACATATATTTAATTTTGAATGGGGAAAAGTCTGGGTTATATGAATTTTTTCTGAAAGTGTAATTTTGCTTCTGAAAATGGTTTACCTCATTGGGTCCAAATAGTATCATTCAATCAAGATTTAGAGAGAGACAATTTTTCCATACAGAAGTAACAGAAGGTATAGGCAGGAGGATAAAATACTGCTGCATAGAGACTCTGAAAAGAGAACTTGAGGGCACTAATTTGTAAATAAAATTCATTAGGTATTGAAAAATCACCACTACAACTGAAGTGTAAAATGTGCTTTTTTTCCCCTGCATTTATGAATGAGAATGTTTGAGCTCCGATTTATAGCCATGTTTATTTTCATAAAAATACATACAACAACCCCTATATCTGATTCTTGCCAAAGGCAAAATTGAAAGTGGTCAGGAGCATTTCATAGGTATCAGCTTATCTAGAGATGCAACTTGAGCTGCACTTTGAGTGGTCTTAATGCAGTGATTTAGTTTGTTTACAATGGTTGCTTGAAAGGAAATGGCATTTTCTGCTTCTCTGGTGGATGCTTCAAATTCGGAGACTGTTTAGCAATATTATAGCTATGACAGGGTGGAGAAAGCCAGGCAGTGCCACACCAGTCCCTGCTCGTGTGGTAGATACAGCATTGCTTCACTGGCTACAAACAACATTAGATACCCAGAAAGTGAGACTGACAAAACACAGAACAGAAAAATGAGTTGCTATAGTACCAAGCAGCCAGAGCTGTATTACTAAAAATGTGGCTGCTTCTGTGTATGCATGTCACCAAAATAGAAATTTTTTATAATGGTAGAAGATATTGAAGTATTTTTTAAGTACTCCTAGGGTGGTAGTCCCAGTTTACAAGAACTTTACATCATTTTAAAAAGTGACACTGTAGGTGATACAGTGAAGTATCTCAAACAAGAATATAATCTTGAGAAAGGATATATTATGACTTGTTTGAGAATCCATGTCATAAAAAGAAGACCTGACACCAAGCGTCGGACAGCCAAACTATGCCACAGTTCCTTTTTTAATCGTGTTTTATGCCTTGCTTGCAGAGTCAAAACTAGATTGGTTGCAGTTACAGAGATCTGACCTCTAGGTGCCACCAGTATGATAGAAATACAACCCCCTATTCTTAATCAAAAACCTTCCAATTAACCTGATACTGAAGTTATAGGTAGCAACCTCTTTCATAGAGGAGAAACCCGCGAAGAGGTCGTGGTGGTTCCCTTGGGTGCCAGCTTCACTTCAAAGCTCAGAATGCCAGTGTTAAGGGAAAGATCCCATATAGTATGGTGATTGACACTTCTATGTAAAAAAAATCATATGACTAGGCAGAGGATAAAATAAAGTGCATAATGGCACAGATATTGTCACTGAAATAACTGTAAGAACTATTTTTCAAGATTTATTGTAAAACAACTGACTTGTCTTTTAAGTCCCCTTGTTTCCACTTGCATGTAGTCAGAAACCTTGAATTTCATTTTCCCATTGCTAGTAGAGAGTGCTTTGGACAGTACCTTTAAAAATCCATCTTTCCATAACCATACAATACCTAACGTGCCATTAATTATGATTTCTTTTTGTTTGTTTGTTTGGGTTTTGTTGTTTTTGTTGTTGTTAAAAGCCATTTCTTTAACAGTTTGCTAGTGAGGGGATGCCCTGCTCTAACCTTGGTGAAGAAGCTGTGTAAGAAGTCCTTGGAAGTTGGATTCTTAAATACATAGCATATATGTAAAAACACAAAGCTACGGCAATAATAATGTAGTAAAATGTGATGGGGTGGGGTGTGTGCTGTAAGTTCAAAAAATGGAATAGATAATCTTTAAGTGTCCTTATTACAATTATTGTGAAGAATGCAAATTGCACTGAAGTTTGAAGTCTCATAGTGCAGAAATTTCCAAAACACATCATTCAGAGAACCATTTTTCACCCTTTTTCATAAATGTTGATAATTCAGCTTAACTTTTCTTCTTTCTCCTTGGAAAAGTTGTGCTCGTATGCAGGTGACTTAAATAATCCAATAGACATGGGTTTAGTCTTTGATGACAATCAAATTATCAGCACACTCTGCTAAACTAAATGGATTTTTTTAGTTCTTGGTAACTATAGCACGTCTAAAGCGTCCCATGGATTTAATAAAAAGCACATACAAGGAAGAACTCTGGTGTATCACTTATTTACAGTTACCATAGGATAGATTTCGGGTATTTTAGAAGCAAAAGAGATTTCTAAGGCACTTTTTGTACTTAAGGCTATGCTTATCTTATGTACCATATGATCATTTGTAACACATTAAATATTTTGTGCATAAATTTTAAAAAATTACAAATTTTGTCATTCTGGTTTTTAAAAAAGTCTTTGTGCGATATAATGGTTTGGGTTTGGCCTCATTGTGTACCCCATTCTGTTTTCATAATGAAAAATATAATTTTGGATCTTGATGATGGAAGGCAGGGCTGTCAAATAGAACAATTTAAGAAAATTACAGTTTAACATAGTTACCATGTTAATTTTCAGTGAGTTCTTCCACATCATGCAGCTTGTGTTGTTTCTGTAGTGGACGTGAAGGGGCAGTGTAGTGCTGTCTATAAATTTTTCTCGGTGTTCATCTTTTCAATCTTGTTCTGGAAGATCACTGAAATAGGATTATTTTATCTGTTGTGTGTACGTGCATTACTTGTAAGGGAAGTCTGTTAATCCTTTTAAGTTAATGAAATATCCTAGAAACGTCAATACAGTTAAGATCATTCTTATTTAAAATGAGCCACTGTTTTCTCCTCAGTACTGTTCATAATCATGAATATAAATAGTATTCAGTATTTTTTCAAGACTCTTAGTGTTTAAAGGTTTCCATGTGCTAGAATCACGTGAAGAGTGTGGACAAGTGCTGGCAAAGAACAGCTAGGCATGTAAAGAATATCAACAAAGCAACTTTGGTTCCTTTTTTGTTTTGATGTTTTGTTGGTTTGGTTTTTTTTTTAATTTTTGGATATTAAAGTACATTTGAAGTACATTTTCCTTGTTAATGGCAACCAGTGTATGGGCATTACTTGAGAACCTGTAGAACTGAACTACTGGAGATGCCTGATACATTTTTCTCAAATAGCGTAGGTTGGTATCCAAAGTAGGCACTGTGTCAGTGTCTCCTGAAACAACCATCAAACAGAAGGATCATAATCTTGGGATGTATGGTCTGAAACAATGGTTATAGATATAAGCCTTGCATACAAGGAAGAAGGGGTCTAAGGAAGATACTTTTTACAATGAGGGTGGTGAAACACTGGAACAGGTTGCCCAGAGAAGCTGTAGATGCCCCATCTTTGGGAGTATCAGGTTGGATGGGGCTCTGAGCAACCTGAGTTAGTGGAAGGTGTCCCTGCTCACCACAGGGGGTTTGGGCTAGATGATCTTTAAATGTCCCTTCCAACCGAAAGCCTTCTGTGATTACTTCTGATGTCACTGTTTTATGAACAGAGCCAACATTCACTCCAGTCTTTTTTTATGACAGTGTTCTGGTTGATGTAGTTGATATTCAGTCCAAATGATATAATAATGAATATTTTGAGGTTAAATTTTGGGAATGAGTGAATGTGGCTCTGCCAGTTTCAGTGGCAAGCTTTTTCTTTCATTCCGTGTCATATTTTTGAATATTTTATTTTCTTTTCAGACAACTTTGGTTTTGGTTCTGTGAATGTCTGATTTTGTTTCTAAATAGTAAAATACTGAATTTTAGAAGATTTTATATGGGACATGCAAAAATCTTGCACCTCTCAAGTTTAAATCTTCCAGAATAAGTGAGTGCTTTCCTTGTTCATTGACGCTGCTTTAGCACCCCATCCTGTCTATCAGGACCATAGTCAGAAAAGGTAAATAATGACATTGAAAAGTTCAGATTGTTTTGAAGATAACAAGGAAGGCAAACCTGGGTTAGTAGCATAGTGAATGCCATCTAGATACAGCTCTTCTGTAGTATCATATTCCTTCCTCCTGGAGTGCTGATGAGCCGAAGAAATACATATCTCTGGAAAGAACTAAAGTCTTTCTGGCAGATAATTTTTTCCATCGATAAAGTGTAGTACCTTCTTTCATAATAAATACTTTCACTTACTTAGTGTTTTTAAACAAACAGTTCATCCTTGTGCATAGTAAACGATTCACAGAACAGAGTAAAAAGAAAGAACTAAGAGTGATATTTATGATAATTTTTAAGGACAGAAAATTATAGGATCCACTGAAAATTTTAATGACTGATAATAAATATATAGACTGGATATTAACACTTTTTTAGCCAATAAGTTGTTTATGATTAATTAATCATTAGTTAATATTTTTTTCATTGCTGTATGTTCACAACGTCTGTTACCCATTTTGTGTTTTGATAAACTCTTTACTAATTTCTTAAGGTGCTTAAAATATGAAAAATATTTTAAAATGTGCACTACATTTCTCCAGGAAAGATCAAAGTTCTTGTTCCTTAACTTTAAATTCAATAGATTTGACCTACGTTAAAATTTGAAATTAGGTGGAGATTTCCAGTGAACTTTAATAGTGGGTTTTTTTTCTTCCCTTTATTACAGGGTTATGATAGACATGAGCAATAAAAATGTCATTTGAGAGTGCTATTGTATAGCTGCATGACAAGCCCTTTCATGCCCTGAGAAAATTGCTTTCTCTTTTTTTTGTTTATTCTATAATCACCAGTGAAAAGAAGCCAGTTACACAGCCAGTTTGGTATGTGTGTTGTGTTTAACTCTCTAAGTACGATGTATAAAGGTTAAAAGATTATATATGCTTTCTTAGGACCTGCGTTATGATGACCTTAGAGGTTTTTTCCCCCTAGATGGGGGGGATTCATTCTTCACTACTTTTAGAAGCAATATAGTGTTTTTATTGCAGTATGTCTTACTAGATGAATTTTTGAAAAATATCTTACTAGCCTTTCTTGTCACAAAAGACAAATGTTAGGATGTTGAGGGATTGAAACAGTAAGGCTTTTCAATTAGTAATTAAAAAACTCAAAGCCCTTCGTATCAAACTTTTGACGGAGCACTTGTTTGGGCAGTGTCGATACATTATCGTTTTCCCTGTTTTTCTTAGAAAGCGTTAGGCTCCAATTCTTCAAAAGCAGTAGTGACACTTTAGATGCCATTGGGAAATCACAAACAAGAAAAGGGTAATGTATTTTCATGTCAGCTTTATGTATCAAAGCTGCAAGTATCTTTCACATCTGCCAGCAGATAGATGGATGCAATTTCAAGTGCAAAAGTGCATGTGCAATTTTTAGACTTTAGGTAAACAGTGTATGTCTAATTAGCTACTTGCATAAACAAATACTCAACTGCGTGCCTTATATGCATGTCAGCTGAATGCAGTTATGCACAAAGTTTCTTAAAAGCAAGTGTCTTTTCTGCTCTCTGTTTAAAAAGCTTGTCCGTGTCTGGAGAGTAGCGTGGATGTTGTCAGCATTTTAAAAAATGGCTTTACAAAAATGAGAGGGCTGAGAGGGCTATTATGCAAAAACTTAATAGATAATATGGTGCTTGTTGGTGACACATGCTGAAAGTACCAGAAACTGAAATACGAGAGTGTGTTCCTGTTTTTAAGGACTTCCCCCGCCCCCAGCCAATGAAGAGATTTGTTAATGAATGGAAAACTTTCATTAACAAGTTGCCTTCTTTAAAAACTAACTGAACTTGCAAATTATCAGAATAGCACTTGGCATATCATTAGTACATGAGGAATAAGCCTTAGAAAATTTGAAGAATTGGTTCATGCAGTTCAACAAAAGTACTTTAGAATTTGGGCTTTTCTTTGGTAGCTTGTGCCCCTTTGGTCTCTTTTAATTTTCTTGCTATCTGTCCGGACCCTTTACATTTTTCGAAACCTCCCCCCCACCCCTGTTCAATAGCTAATCTGCTAAATTCATGCTACAACTGCTTCATTGAGTGGAAGCGTTGTTCTGCCCGCTTCGTACCAGCTTTGTTACTGTGCAGTATTTTTCAGCTGTTTGTGCTCATTACCATACAGCTGGTATTTAGAGGGGAGAGGGAAGCAGGCAGAAGCTTTACTGTCTGCAAGTATAAGAAGCTCTTTTGCGAATGGGGTGCTGGCAGATGGGACATGTGTTTAAACGGGTTCTGCTGATAACAGACTGCATTAAAAATCATTCTGAGAAAGTCGAAGGTCAGCCCCATGAATTCAGAACTTGAGAGGTATTCAGCTTTTGGAAGACCTTTATAGAATATTAATTAACCCTGGTCCACGAAAGTGACAAATGGATAGTTTGCAGAAATGTTAGATACTATCCTGCTGCCCCCACTTTATGGTTCATCTCCTTTAGCATCTCCTGATTTGGTTTGTGTGGGTTTTTTTAAAAAAAAACATAGGATTGTATACTGTGTTTGTGATCAGGGAGGTTGCCAGAGTGAAGAGTGAACAAACAGTAAAATCCCAGATCTCACGAAAGGAAAAATTATTTTCCTTTCGATGCTGCGACTGAACTTCACATTACGTACAATTATATAAAACTTTGCCAGAAGCCAACCCTTTCCGTATACATGGAAACTGATTCTCTTGATAGCAGTATGGGTAGTACTGCACTGGCTGAGATGATCTGAAGAGATAATTGTACGAAGTTTGCCTCTGGAGCTGGTACGTCTTCTACTGGAACTACTGCTGTAGCTGGGAAGGGGAAGCAAGTTTTTGGGCATATGGGCTGCTCTTCTAGGCCTGAAATGGAAGCAGGAAATTTTGAGGCTAAGTGCAAGCTGAGAACAGGTGTCCTGCATTTAGACATATGTGTTAATCATTTACTGTCTGAAACACAAGGTAATTGGTATGTGCTGGCATAGCTCTGCAGGGGTCTAGTGCATGGCCCTTGTAAGAGGATCATCAAATTCCTGGCTTCCTCCTGGAATTCGGTGCATTTTGTGCAGTGCTCTGAGCCCCTTGGAACACCCAGGGGTGACTAAGCAGTGGCCTTGCACAGACGGAGTGCTCTGACAGCTGATGAAGGATGGAAACACCAGTGGGTTAACATTTCTCAGAGTACCCACACCGTGTCTGACCCTTTCAGTCCTAACCCTCCAGGAAGAGCTACAGAATGCTTTCTAAAGCATTGAGCCTGGGACAATAAAACCATAGACTCAATAGAAGTATTGATTTCATAGCACGTTATAATGTTATATGTTATAATCTTGGGTTTTTTCCCCTTGTTTCACCCCTGTCTTTCCCGTTGGAGACAAACTCCTTACTTCTCCATTACTAACACCACCCTTTCTGCTCTGTGGGAGCCAGAAAGTCCCAGATGCATAACTAAAAGCAGACCAGGTAGTCTCAGAAGTGTACCTGAAGCCTTGTCAGCTCAACTTCTTGCTCTTCTCCCCTTCCCCCGCCCCAACTACATTGGAGTAGTGAAAAGATGTTCTCCTACCCATAAACATTGCTTTACTGATAACAAGGAGACGTGCTGCATTTGTGGATGTTGGTCCTACAGCACAGCAAACTATTGTAGTTCTGAAAGCCAATGCTTGGAAGTCAGAAGACGAGCTCTGATTCCAGACCTGTTAACAGATGTTTGTACAATGTAGGCCAGATTTCTGTGTTCTGGAGAGAAGAAAGCAAGTTGAGCTGTTTCCTACCACCTTAACTATTTGCCCAGAGTTTTCTTTCAAGAATAGTCACACAGCATCCAGAGATTTTCAAGAACAATGCTGTTCGGCTGCAAAATACCATTACTACTCTGAGGCGCGCGCATGAGCTATTTTCCACATCGAGAATGTGATGCAAAGACTTTTGCTTTGAAGCAGTTAGAGTGATCATATTTAAAATGATATTGATAAAACTAAAGATTAAGGTGGGGCTTTATATATGTTCTGAGTTGCAAGTTAAATGCTGTTAACTGGTGAGCTTTCACATTTTAAGCACATTCACTCTGTGTTTGGCAAAAGTGAAGTGCAAAATTCGCTAACTGCAACTTGTTAAAGTTATTTAAATGTAATATAATTTATTAAAATTCTGGATGTATATTGAAGTACAGCAAAAAAAGTAATGGCCAAAGTAAGAGCCTCTGGTGATAGCTGCTGCACCAGTGGTAGTTCCCCTCCACCCTCTGAGTTTATAAGCTGCTAGCTTATAAACTAGCACTTTGCTTTTGCACATCTGTCTTAAAATACAGTTACAGAAATGTACAAGAAGAGGTTGTGAACATCTGCCATCCTCTGGATCCAGATTTGCTGGCTGCAGGCTTTATTTGCACACCCCTGCCTTTAATCCACCCTCCTCCTTTCTCCCTCTTTTCCCAGTACTGCTGCTTTGCCAGAAGTTGTTTCCTCCCTTCAGCTTTGCTGGAAAATGGATCCTGTAAATGGTCTAATTTGCTTTAGGCAAAGTTAGTTAAGTTTAAAAGGCTATCACAAGTGATTTAAGCTACCTGGAAAATCTTTTGCATGAAGGAGATGAAAGAGCAACAGCGTTCTAAGGTCAGTAACCTCTTGCAGAATGGTGGCAGAATACTCGGGGGTAAAAATGTCTTTAGTTGGCCAAGTTGTTCAGAGTGAACATCTATCTGTGGTGCACGTAGAGCAGATGTAGGCATTTCTGTCACCATAAATGCCCTCCTATGACTGCTTGTACTAGTATTGCTACTTTGATTAAAAATCACATGCTGGAGGTCATAGCCAGACATTCACTCGCCTAAAATCCATGCCACTGGAAACCTTCATCTACCCTTAGCTGGCTGCTATTGCCCCTTTGGTGGCGGTTACAGGCTCACTAGAGCCAGCAGAGCTCCCACACTGGCTGTGGGGCAATCAGCCAGAACAGCTTAGCCACTTTAAATGGGTGATTTGTGCTAACCCAGTTAATTTTGCCTAAAGTGCATATAAAAACTCTCCTATGGATTATTCATTTGGTTCTGCAGTGGGGACAGTAGCATCTTCCATTGGCACAGCTAAACATGGGGAGAGGGTGTGGTACAAAAGGTCCATGGTGTCCAGATGTGACAAATGGGTGGCACGTTGAGTAAGGACCCTACTCAGCACTGTGCCCAAGCATGGGGCTTGAAGTTAAAGAAATGTTAAAGCTTCCTCAGAAGTGGCTTGGTAAGTAGAGATGAACAAAAGAGCTCTACAAGTATATTTCAGATGTCCTTTTAGGCAAACTAAGATGGGCAACTGTAAATTAACTTAATGGTTTGTTCTTGCATAGCAAAAAGTACTAGGTACGTTTCAGGCTGTGGATAGATGGTAACGGGGAACTTTATCATCTAAGTCTGGATGTTTATAAGCATGATGTAATTTCAATGTTAATTTGAATTCAGTTGATGTGTAAAACTAATTCAGTGGGAGTATTTGGCCAGTAAATAATTTAGGCTTTTGTTATAAAAGAAGTTAGAATGTCTAGATACATTTTCCAACTAAATAGAAAATTATTACCTTCATGGTACAAGTTAGAATCTTCCAGATCTATGATATCATCTTTATGTTTTTGGTAGGGAATCTTAAATGATTGAGACTTATGAGAAGCAAATTATGTCTTTAAAGTTGGTTAAGAACCACGTCTTGGAAAGCCTTTTTACATGTTCCAATCTTAAATATTTTGAAAAATTTACAGAATTCCTTTGCATTATTATACTTTTTACAGGCATATAGTTTGTGTGTTCCGTGTTTTATAATGAATAATGTGACTACTTCTGTTTTCTTAATGTATAATTAACATTTCATGCTCAGAATTGATAGAAGTAAAGATTGGAACAGATTGAGAGATCTTGGGCTATCTATCTTTACTTGTTACACTGTCTACACATGAGTTTTGTGATGAAGCTTGTGGTAGGATCTTAAGTGCCCTTAAGGTAATAGATGATCCTGCATTAAAGGCTAAAAGAAATATTCCTAACAAGCAGACAGACAGCAGGCACCACTGTAGATGAAGTAGAATGAAGTTCCATCCGAACCTCATCCCACTAAAGGTATTTTATACTGACTTGTTTTAGAGAAGTTGGAGATAAAACTTTCAGTGAAAGAACAATAGTGTAGTTATCCATGGGAACTGAAAACAGTTGAGAAATCAGTGTAATGAGTAATCAACATCTGACTAGCAAAGAGAACTCATCAAAGACGGTTTTCAGTGAAGGGATGGAAATGACTGAAAATGCACAGTGTTTAGAGACCTTGTGGTTCTGTCTTTGTTGTGCTGAGGTCCTAGATATCCTGCACTGGATGCTTCGTTGTATTTGCAATGGGCAAAGGCAAAGTTATCTGACAACTGACAACAGAGAATGTCCTCTTGAAATTTTTAAATTTTGTGGAAAGATTATCTGCTTCTGTAGTAAAAGATAAGCTTTAGCTCAGAATTCTTGTTGGGAATTTTTCTGCTTTGGAGAACTCTGCTGATGGGCCTTCAGCATTTTGGGGTTTGGACAAATCGTCCAACCCAGGGAGGTTACATCAGTCCTGCATCCCTGGAGTCTGTATTAACAGCTGTACTTCAAACTCAAGAGCTCAGTATCACTTCAGGAATGAATCATTTTTGATGCTTATTATTCAGTTAGGAAACCTTCTCAAAAGAATAAGAGGCAAATTAAAATAATTAGGAAATTGTTGCAGTGTTGGCCCTTCACGTGTATTGTTTAAACAGAAGTATACTCGGATGTACGGCAGGTGGAAATATCACTAGGCAAGGTATACCTGCAACAGCGTCAAAGTCCTGAAGGAAGTTAGTCAGTAGCCTTATTCACCAGCTTTGCAATAATCCACTTTGCTGACATATGCCCTTCTCCAGTTTTACATCGGTGCCACTCTCTTCAAGTTTATTTCAGTCACCAAATAGCTGTCCATAACTTTGGTTAAATAAAATTCTTAGATGTTGTCCTGTAAATACATCTATGAAGCTGTGCAGAAGTCACAGGTTCTACATGTGTTTGTCTTGCTTCAGATCATGAGCAGTCTCTGGAACTACCTTCAATTTATGAAGGATCTTTTATAAAAATTCAAAAGGGAATTAAACAGCCTGTTCCTATCAAGTCTTTTCAAGAGGGGTTTTAGCATAATCCTAATCCATCTACTGTTCTCTCATGTTGCATATGACTAGTGACTGTTTCAGTCAGTTCTGTTCCTACATCTTACATGTGGTTTTAGGAGAGAAGTACATACAATCCTAATTCACATTAGTTTTGCAGATGTATGGAGGGAAAGCTGAATCAAGTCGATATATTTTTTTCAGCATATCATGATTTCCAGCAAGCAGAAGGTGGGTACAGTGTCAGAGAAGTCAGCCTGAAGGCCTCTGAGAATAACGTTGATAAAAGAATTGAAAGTGGCCTTAATTCAAAATAGGAAGTGAAAAGAAAAAAAATATCCTGTCCCCTCTGAAGACAGTGTGAGAAATACAAAGATATGCCCCATTTGTGAAACAGACAAATTACTATGACAAACGTCAGCTGCGAATAACAGAAAGCACTTATTCTGTCCATATTAGTTTAGGCAGTGTGTACCAGGAAGAGGAAGAGTACAGCCTCCACTGGCTGCAATGCAGTGATTCACTGCAGTCTTGAACCTATGGATAATAGATTTATTCTGGTTAGCTGTAAACATCGTCTGATGAGGAATTTATCAGTAATAGCCATCATGAGTTCAGCTATTTCCAAAGTAGAAAGATAATCACCTTCCTCTTGGTTACAGAAAATTCCTGTTCTGGTGTGTGCTATAAATCAGATGAAAAATGTGCATCAGATGGCATGGTTTACTAGGCAGAAATGGAATTTTGGTGTGATGCCCAGTCCATGGGTACACATGCTCCCTGGTAATCCACTCAATGGGCTGCTGGTTCACCTTTTTACCTTTGGGAAATGGGCAAGAGGCAGCAATAAGTTTATTATTATTTGGTCTCCCCAGTCTTTCTAGTTGTGAGTATTTAAAAGAAAACGGTCTCACAAAGCTGGCTATAATTTAGGTGCAGTCTGTCACTTTTCAGAGCAGGACTAAGAGACAAATGCTGTACTGTCTGATGGAGCAGTGGTTCTCGGGGTGATGAAATTGGTGAACTTACTTGAAGCTTCTGCCTCACTGAGAAGATTGCTTATTTCAAGGATCTTTTCAGTTCCATCAGATTCAAAATGGTGTTTAATGCTTGCAGTGCAAATGCTCTTTTACCTGTACTTCAGGAATACCAAAAAGTTCTGAAAGAATTTACTGCAATTAAATTGAGAAGGGATATAAGAAGTTAGAGATCTTCACTCATCTCTTTCTCAACAAAAATCAGGACAGTCGCTTTTGCTAATCTTACTGTGAACCTTGTTTTTCTTTTTCCCTCTGTGAGGACAAGTGCAACGGTAGGACTGCACTTTCAGTCCTTCCAGCACAGCACCAGTTGATTCTCTGTGGGAGTTGTCATATTTCTTATCCATTAAAGCAGACTCCTTAATAGCTCCTATCACCGTCAGGCAAGCTTTAGTAGTTCAGAGCGTCTCTTATGAGACCTGGTATTATACATCTAATTCAGACAAGTGTGTCTCGCAATCACGATTGCATTGTTTCCAAAGAAAATACAAGAATTATCCTTTCCTCTCTGACGCATCAAAGCCTAACTCTTAGGAGGGCTAAATCTCCTGGCAAGACGGCTGTGGTAAGATTTGTTATTCAGCCACGCAGCAGCCAGTGCACAAAAGCTGACGAAATACCATTGTATCGGCCATCAACGTTTAGCTGTGCATCCTTGATAGAAGGTTTCTGTTTGATGTGTCCCCTTTAACTGCATAGACTTGTGTACAATCTTTACAACGTTTTCAGTTGTTGAAGCTCAAAGAGTGATTGTTTTTTTTCTACGGTAGAGAGAAAGAAATACTATCATAACCATCTGTAGACAGTAGCGTGATCAAAAAAGGAAGAGAAACGTACTTCACCTTACCTGAGGAGCTTGTTTCTTTTGAGAAACAAGTTTCTGGGTGGTGGTCCACACTGGAAAAAGTGTCCATCAAAAATACAGAGCAAAATTTAAAATCTAAAAATTTAAAGTTTAAATTAAATAAAAATTAAAATTTTTATTTAAAATTTGGCTTTCTTTTTTTTCCAGAAGACACTATCTGTGCTACGGAAAATAAGTGAGGGAATTTCAGCCTGCAGTTTAGGACGTAATTCACCTTGACTATGAAAGCTGTCACATGGTGGGAGTTCCAGAGAGCCGGGTGAACATTGCTTTGGTGCCAGTGATGGGCAGGTCTGGTTTGCCTGTAGTTTCCATCTAGCATCTGGCATTGAGAGCAGCTCCTGAGGCAGGAGGTGGAAACACAACCACCTCAGCTGGATAGGGCTGCTTTTTCTATTGGCATTGGACAGTCCCTAGAGTTTGGAGGTGTGAGCTTTGGCCCTGAAAAAGGGGAGAAGATTTGAGGCCAAAACAGAGATTTTGCAGCTTTGCTCCCCAAAGGCCTTTTCTCTCACTTCAATTTGAGCAGAGTTGAAACTGCAGAGAACCCAGTCTGTCTTTTGCCCCTGTCGTAGTGGTGACGTAAGCTGTTGGCCATAGTATTTGTTTCGCAGTGAGATCCACTAACTGTTTAAAAGTCTTCAGTTTCTAAAAGTGTATTCAAGATCTGAAGCAGTATTTTTAAGTACAAAAATGACGTTTTTATTAAAACGTGAGGTTATAACGGTGCCTTGCTGGTTGGTAACTAACTGACTTACATCAAGCTACAATTTAAAACATAGTGCCTGGAACACCATTTATACAAAACTGTATCCTTTCCTATCCCACGTGTAGGAGGAATCCATCATAATTACAGGTACAATGAAGCAGTGGATTTTCACGTTTTATTAAAGTTTGGACATATAATCACGCTTCAATGTTCTATTCAAAGAAGCTTCTGCAGAAAATTGTCATGCAGTGATAACGGAGAGAAGCACATACTGAACTTCAAACTTGGACTCTTGTTACTTGTGCCATCGCATTCCCAGTTCTTTGTGTGTTGTCTTTATGGCTTCTGGTGTCCTGAGAGTAAAGTTACCATTCATTTTTTTGGGAACTAAAAGGACATAAATCATAATGGCTGTATTCAGATATGACACAGGTTAACAATAAGTGTAGAAATTCTTTACTCTCAACTCTCAAAAGCAAAGCTAATATCTTCTGTTTTCTTTTGATTTCTTTTACAAACATTCAAAAAAAAAGCTGTTTTTTTCTGACCATTAGCTGAGGTCGATGGTGTGTTATATTTCTTTGTGGTAAAGTTCTTATATATTGTTTAAATATTAGCATAAAATTCTGGACTCTGATTATAAACAAAGTCACTTTCGTTTGTAAAGTTACTTGTGTAATTACTATTTTGAGGATTTTACATAAAAATATTTGTATAAGTTGCCTTTTGCACACATCTTGGCACAAGAAACTGTTCCTAGCTAAAACGGAAGGAAAACTGTTTATGGGGTAAGAGGAACTTTCTCACTTGAAGATAAGTACACTATGTGTAAAGAAATCCACATTTTTACTGTTTAGAGAATTACTCACATAAATCTACTGTGTTCAAGTAAGTAATAATCTTTCATATCTGTTGCAACTTTTAAAAAAATGTTTATTATTATGACTTCGCTAAAATAGGTTGGAGAGGAATTGCATGTTCTGTTTATTTACCAGTGAGCAGATTTTTTAAAAAGGAAAAAAAAAATGAAAAGAAGATCAGGTATTCAAACAAGAGTTTTAAAAAAAGACTCACAGAGAGAGAAGGTCATAAATTCTTTGTACTGTCTTTGACTTTGTACTTTTTTGTATATTTGAACTCTCCCTCCCAGGATTTTTTTCATATTGCAGATTTCTGTACATGAGTGGATTTCTGAAAGAGCTTGCAGATTGAGCCTTTAAAGGTGTCCTTCAAGTCAGTTAGTAGATGTCCTAAACTTCTCATAAGCAGATCAGGCTTTGTCGAAGTTTCTAGTAATTTTTAATTTTTTTTTTTTTTTTTTTTGGTAGTATCTTGAATGCCAAAGTGTGGTCTAAGTTGTAGCTTACCATATTATTTTTCATTATCCATTCAGAGATTATCTGTGACAGCTTCTACTTTTACAGGCAAATGACATGGATGATGAATATGCTTTCATGATAGCATACAGAGATTTTCTAGTTAAAGAAAACACTTGAGTATGGTTGTCTCTGCCAGAGTACTTTTCACAGAAGCGATGCTCATTTGTGTAATAGCTTTCTTGGTATAGCCGTGAAGGTCTTATGCCTTGAAAAGTCCCATATTTTTACCTGCTATTTCTCAGCCAAACCTAAACCCTTGATTTGGTTACAGCTAAGCTGGGCAAAGAGCACTTCTGTTGACAAAGCTCAGATCCAGTCTTAGCGAGAAGATATAGCAGCTTAAGCTACTGTTTCTTCCAGCTGTTTGTGGGTGCTCTGCTCCCACAGTACAACTGGTAGAAGGAATATGCTAATACTCCGCAGCCACATCTCTGCAAAATGCGGGGCTTAGTTTACACTATTGCAGTCATTGATAAACATGTGTCCGAGTCTCATAGATTGTTCACTTGGGTAAGCACAAGCCCTCTGTTGAAGGGAAATGCCCTCGCAAATCTGCTGGCAAAGTTATTTGTCAAAATGAAATGGATATTTTAAATTAGTAAGGCTCTGCCAACCTGGCTTGTTTGACTGGAGGTCGGGCTGTTTGCCCGTTTTGTTTATTTTGCCCGTTGCTTTGCTGGCGGTTGCAGAGGGCTGCAGAGGAAAAGGTGAGTGACAGACGACTGAGGCAAGCCTCTTCCCTGGGGCACGGCAGGTGCTGCTTCCACAGGTACAGCAGAAGGAACGTCACTGTGTCGTGTGGAGGGTATTTGCAGTCTTAGAGAGGCTCTGTTGGCATCGGTGTAGCAGGAGCCGGGGCTCTGCAGTAAAATCATCCTGCGAATCGGTGTGGCAGTTCAAGGTCTGTGGAAGGTGGTGAATGAAATATGTGATTTGAAGATATCTTAGGTATTTCGTCAATGAGTTTAGAGTACTTAATAAAAAGTAGTTGGTTTTGAAATTGAAACTTTTATATGGGTGCGATTATGAATATACGTCTGAGCAGAACAACTTTGAGTTCACTGGAAAGCCTTTCCATTTGGTGAAACCAAAAAAATTTCCAAAACACATCAGTAAAAAGTTACTGTAGTTTGTTTCTCTGATGTATGATTTTATGCCTGCAGAGTGAAAGTGCAATTTCATTTATTTGGCCTGAGCAATAGTAAGGGAAGTGGGCTTCAGTGCACATATCCAGGGTCTGTGAAAAGTTTATACTTTACCGGCTAGTATGTATTAAACTTTGTGCTGCTGTTTCGTACTGCTCCTCTAACCTGTCTCATAAATTGAGAAAGCGAGGGACCAAGTCTTCACTGCAACGGGCTGCTGTTAGCTGTCTGCGAGCTGACCCTGTGTATTTACTAAAATGTAATTCTTAACACACCTTAGACCTCTCGTGTGTCTGTCCTATGAGTAGGTTACTATAGTTTTCCCTTCACAGAGCCAAGAGATGCTGCATAAAGCTGCATGTAGCAGCACGAGCAACAGAACTTGGGATTCCTTTTAAAAAATTAAAAGATAAATTAGACCAAAGACCTGCTAACTCAACTAAGCTGTCTTTTGAACTGAGTAAATGAAATGGGTTTTAGCAGTGCTATTTGTGTACCTGTCTGTTCCAAGCACTTGTGGAACAGATGACTTGGCCTGCCCCATCACACAATAGGGGAGTGGATGGGGCAGGGGGAGGTGATGGTGGTGTGAATGAGCTGGCACTGCCAGTAGAGGAGAAGGTCTGTAACTGTGACAGTGGATAGCAAACCCAACTGTATTTTACAAAAGATCTCTTGATGTTAGATTAAGTCATTTACCTCTAGAATTTCTCAAATAAATCCACTCTTTGCAGGTATCAGATTCAGGAGGTTTTAATGGTTAAAGCAGCAGTAATATGGGTTTATAAGATCTCAGTTCAAATCCTGGCAGTACCATGAGTTCCCAATGAATTCTGATCACTTATCCTACCAATAGGGAATCCAATGTATTTTGGCTTCTGTGAGCCTGACCAGTTGGTACTGTGAACATGTCATCTTCCAACTCAGCTATGCTGGCTGAATAAACTGTCTCCCTTCAGGCTACTTGCAGGTATTTGTCATGCATCCTGCCAGCAGACTTCTGCTATTTCAGATCTGCCACTTAAGCTGCTCATGTCGTCTCTTCTTAGCCTGTTTAAGGGGAAAAAAGTGCATTTATTGCCAAAGATCTGGTACTATATGTAGTTGTATAAGCCAGCTTAGCTCACTGACTGAAATAGGTTGAGGAGGGAAGAATAACCTCCTCTTCTGGTACAGCTACATCCAGAAGAGGATGTGCCCATGGCTCTCCATGTCAAGGGTTGGTTTTGACTAGATTACTTCAGAAAAGCTTATGAAAGGTACATTCAGTCCCTGCCTTACAGTGAAGGAAATCAATAGAGAAGTGCGGGCATTTCATTAGGAGGAGATAGCAGTAGGTATGAGGAATGTTTCTGGAGTAGACAGGTACCTGGTCTAGGATTGTACTAGACGTAAAATGTGTTTGATTGTCAGTGGTCATCTTCCTGTAAATTTGAAAATGGGTTTTGAACTGGGAAAATCACAGTATTCTCCTATTCTAAAAGATTTATTTCCTTGTCAGCTGCAGTTTTCTACTGATGTAGTCTGAAGTCATCATCTCTGGTCTGTACAGAGGCATTGGAGTGTGTGTGCTTGCAGACTTGCTGTTCCCAGCCGTTGCCCTAGGGTTTCTTTACAACCAAAAGGTGGAAATGGCAACATGAAGAAACGGTCTGATTCCTAGACAAGTTTTTATTCCTTTCATCTTTTAGGTTAGTTAAGCCCTCAGCTTGTGGGCTCCTCGCCTCATTTGGTCTCACTGAGCTGGGGTCTTTACCATATCTCTAAGTAGTTCTTACTTTGAAAGGGTGATCTTATTACAAAGAATATTGATGTTATTTGACAAACCCTTATTATACTCATTGAGCTATTTGTTCTCTGTACTTTCCAGCTTCAAGATCACTCCTAAAAAGTGCTAACAAATGTATTAGGAGCTCCTTAAAATTAGTTTAACATGAAGAAGCAAATACACTCAGTTCTGTTACCTGTTTAATGCAGATCAAGGTAATATTCTCACCTCATTCCCAAAGGCCTCGAAAGGAATAATGCAATTCCATGTGGCATCCGTACAGATACAAGTTTGTGTAATTGCATTATATGGAAACTACTGCAAGATGCTCCTCTTTTCTCTTTCATTTAAAAACATTTTGAGGACAATAATGCTGGGGGGAGGGCAGCTTAACATCCAAGCACTGGGAAATTTTCTCTTAGCCATGTGCTCTTCCAGAATATTTCTGAGATCTGTGGTTTTGTTGTGGGGAGATGCAAAGCTGGAAGAACTGGTAGAAGGTTTAGAAAGACCTGTCAGGGGCATGAAGTGGTTAATTTGCATTCCTAAAACTCCTGTGTTGTCTGGAAGGAATCAGATGAAAACTTCTTTCAGGCTGAGGATTTCTTTGGGCAAGACCAGATTTGTTCAGATAGAGATGATACTGTTCAAACTTATATTAGAGAGCATAAGCTAGATATGTGACAGGGGCCCAGCTGGATGGTACCGCACCAGCCTTTGTCCATCTAGTTTCAAAGTACCCTCAAAAAACTTCTTGACACCATCAGCCTGGTGGGGTTTTGTTTGGACACCGGTTACATGTTCTGTTTTCATCATCTGCTAAGTCAACAGTTCCTTAGTAGAGGGAAAACATTAACTGTACTTGAACCACTCATTGGGATCTCCTTAGGTGTGGCATATCCTTGAGCACAAATTCTCCTCAGGAGTTTAAAACACTTTGCTTACTTATTTGCATGTTTAGGTAGACACAAAACTAGACAAATACTAACTGCCAGATGCAGATAAAGAAAACAGCCTTTCAAAAGACAGACAGAATTGGGTTTGGCCTGCTTGTTGTTCTCACAGCCATTATGACTGCTCCTCAGGAGGGTAACCCTATTCTCATACTTGGGTATCTGCTATAAACTTGGAAGTTAGAGTTCCACTTCCTATTGCATCAAAAAAGTATAGTTTTTTTTGAGGGGTGGAAGGGGCATGATGATTGTTTTTCTTGCTTTTTTTGTTTTGTTTTCTGAGATGAGATTTCTTTTGCTACAGCCATCTCATTAACGTTGCTGTACATGGCCTCTGTTTAGAGGACAGCTTTAGGATCAGAGCCCTTCAAAACAGATACCTTTTAGATTGTAATAGATGTCCCCTGGAACTTGGAAATGGGAAATAAATTGGATTTTCTGTGCCTTGGAACGGTTGACCCATGCTTTAGATCAATGCAGGCTCTGACTGAGTCTTCCTCTTTTCTCTTTCCTACATTTAGTCTGTAGTACTGAACAGGTAACCCAGCTCACTATTCACTTTTCTCTAGCTCTTTTCAGAGCGCAACACAAAATGGCCAGCTGTCTAGCTGCTGTAAAAGGGGAAAAAAAAAAATCTGTTCTTAAACTAGATGTATTTAATATAGTAATGTATCTCGTTATGAATGGGAAAGTGAACAAATCCCAGTTAGTGTTAAATGTTCTTGCTTCTTGGTATCCTCACCTGCTGACGTTTAACTTTCCTCTGTGATATGGCAAATTAAGCACTTAGCATTGCATTTTGCATAAAGAAGCACAAAGCATATTCTGATTTTCTGGTTAACGAGATTACTGCTCTGAGAGCCCCTCACGTGCTCTTCACGACTGGGTAGCCCACACATCTTGCCACAGATTTGAAGTTGGTCTGTCTAAAAGGAAGAGGATTTCAGAGGACTCTTTGAGGACTGTACTGATAAGGAGACTGACATCCCTATCTTAAGTTGAAATGTATCTTATTGTTTTAGCTTTTAACCCAGTAGACTGCAGTACCTAAAATGCCATTCTGAATTACAGGGAAGGTTAGTATCTTCTGCTGTATTTCCCTTGACAGGTTGATTGCTCTGTCTAAACTTGAGGCTGTTGGATTCCTTCTTAAATTAGCTCTCTACCAAACTTACTTTATGTTAATCAGAATCAGTAAATATTAGTATACTTTTCATAAGGCACATGAAAAGACTGTTGCTGTAGTTGTTGGTTTAAAAACACCCCAAATCTTTGCCAGATGATTTGTGACCAGGTAGTGTTCTTTTGCTGGCTTACTTAGGTGAGGGTGAATACCTTCATTTTTTTTCAGTCCTGCGTACCAGAGAATAAGAGGTATTGCTCGGTGTAATGTTGCATGCAAATCCAGAGACCACCCGCTGTTGCTAAACACAGGGATTTCAAATAATTTGTAACCAAGAGAGACTATGAATGAAGTTTGCCAGAAATCTAGTAGGAACCAACATAAAAGAGTCTCTCATATTGGTCAACCAGTTCAGCTTTTTGAATCAACACAGCCTAGGAGTTTCTAATCCCTCTGGTGATAGTGGTCTGCCTTCTAATTTTAGTCTCTTTCAGCTTGCAGTTACTTGTAAAGCACAATAGACCAGTGCATTTTAAAATAGTTTTTGAACAGCATAGGCATGAGTCACACCTGTCCCTGTAGGCTGTAAAAAAAGCTGTCAACAGTTAGCTGGGAAGAAGTGTATTTAAACTTTGTTCTTGCCAATTGAAATCACTTTATTCAAAAGCATGAATGAGGTTATAGTATTCCATTAGACTGTTTTTATCAAATTTTAATGAGGAAATATATTTATGCAAGCAGCAAATGAGTTCTTCCCAGAATTTTCTTTTTAATCATATATTCACAAACGTTGTCTATGGGACAAAAGTGAACATTTTCAAATCTTGTCCCAAGGGGGAATTCAGCAAACAACTGGGAGTGTATTTAAATAACTGCATAGAGATTTAAATTTAGGCTAAGTGAATGATCTGGTCAGTGGCTTGTAGCATGTTTTGTTGGAGGTAGATAGTAAAATGGGGATTATTCAGATCTGGCCAGTTTTCAAGGTGCTAGTTTGTTCTGCATATGTAATTATACCAAAGGGAAGACACCACACGATATGTGAAGCTTGTGTTAAAGGTTAAATTATGAAGAACCTAATGGTATTTTGTGCTTCAATTTCTGCCAACTTTCTGATCAGAAAACTGAGACTTCTGCTAAACACCAGACTGCAGACTGGTGCTCTCATACTCCTCCCTTTCCCACTTCCATTCAGTCTCTCCCTGTCACATCAGCAGGCCCATGACGTATAGCAGGATTTCTTTTTCCATTTCTGTAAGAAAGATTGGCATACATAAACCAGTTTGGCACTGACTGAATATTGGAGATGGAATATAAAAGGAAAGCGGGCAAAAAAAAAAACCACTAGAGATTTGTCAGTACATCATTGGCATCGTTTTGACAATGTCATAGCTAACTACATGCTATAGCAGTTCCTTTCAGCAAATGGGAAGGAATAGGAATAAGGACGTACATTTGCACAGGCCTTATTGCAGCATCTTTAATCCTAATTTCAAAGAATAGTTTGTAATATTTTGCATCTTTCTAGAATATTAAAATAGTTTTAAATGCAAGGTATAGGCTTCCCTATACAGCCGACCACATTGGTGCCTTGGACTATTCCTAGACATTTTACTTTGTAGTATTTCATTGGTTTGGTTTTTTTTTTTTTGTTTTTTGGTAAATCGGTAACATGAGATGGGCTATGTTTCCTTCAGTAACTGGATTTGTGAAATACTAAGAGTCACCACAACGTTACAAACTTTAAAACTATGGTTGCCATCTAGTTTTGTGGTTACAAGTGAATGGAACAGCAAGCCAAAAATTTCTGAAGCCTCTAATTTGCTCCACTCTGTCTATAAGTAAAGAAATTGTAAGTTTCAGAACCCAGGAATTTAGATAACTGACTTGCTATTTATACCACAGTGAATGGATTGGTTTAGGGAGTGCATCAGTTGCATGACAATGAACTGGCAAGTTGACAGAAGTTTTGGAGAAATGGTTAAATATGTGATGTCTGAGGTTATGTAAAGGTTGCAATGTGCAGTTTTGCTTGAGGGTAGAAATGGGGGTTTTTTGCTTGTAATTCTTAAATTCAAGTATAAGTATTATAGCTTGATAAAAGGAGCATAAGCTTTTACTGAACAAAATGGTTTCCCAAAAGAACCTTAGACCAAACAATGGACAGGTATGGCTATTTTCTTTTTTATGCAGTGGTCCTTAGGTTTCATACAGGTAGCACTGTGTGAAAATATCTCTGAAACACTGTGAAATGTCCTTATTTCATACTTTTTGCATACTTTTTGCATTCTGTGAGCGATCTCTGTTATAAATATCTGTTCTGGGCTCGAATGTATTAGAGATAGCTATCCCCAATCTTACCTAAATGATGCTATGAGATTCAGTGTAAAAAAATTGATTAGCAATCCTCAACCCTCTCATCTGGATGAGAGAGTACTTACCCTAAATTATGCAGTGCTACGTTTCTTCTAGAGGCAGGCAAGCCTGTTGTATGTTTTCTAGACTGGAAGCACCTGTTCAGGGAAGAGTTTGTTTAGATGGGGCAGGTTTGTGGGCCTGCTCGCTCTGCCTGTCGCCTCTTTTGACGTGAATTTGCACAGCATAAGGTTAATGACAGTGGGTTAGCAAGGCTTCAAAGCATCTGGTGTGACCCCGGCATGCCTAGCATTCCTTTCTGCTGTGCAAAGTTTTGGCATCGATTCCCCACCGAGTGGAAGAATGTACTAGGGAGAAACCAGCTCATGTAGTGGCTCCCCCAGGCCTCTGGAGAGAGGAGGGTTGTCATGGCAATAAATCATGGAAGATGAGTAAATCCCCTTCTCTGTGCTCTACTATAGGCATGGGTTGTGGTGAGAAACGGAAGATGGATTGAGCAGGTATAATGCATAACTCTCCTCTCTGTAACCACTGCTGTCACTTACCAGTAGGGCAGAGTGAGTATCATGGAAGAATGACCATTTGTGTGTACCAGAGAGACTTTGGGCTGCAAGAAGTCTGTGTCCCACCAGGTCACAGTGTTGACCAGACTGACCCGCACCCTTCCTCTGGACTCACTGAGCATGCTGTAGCCAAAGGCAATGTGAGCATAGCTGCATCTTCCCTGTAGTGACTGTTTCCAGCTGCTCTGCAGATGTGGTCAAGTATGGGGGAGAAAGCCAAATATCCTCTATGTCCTGCAGTCTAGACACACCCCCTTTTTGGTGCTGGGACATTGTATAGAAAAACACTTCCCCTGAATTCCAGGGAAGGAGAAAACACAGAAGAGGATGGGAAAAAAAGGGAGTAATAAGGTGGGACAGTAAGTCATGTTAGACTGAGATGCTGTGGAAAGGGCAGGGAGGAGGAAACTAATGGGGAAATGCTGGGCCAGGAGATTGATACAGGGAGCAGAGGGCAGGGGAATGGAGGACCCTGGGACTGGTGATTACAGAGAAGTGAGGATGAGGAAGGGACAGAGGGAGCCCAGGAGATTCATGTATGTTCAACAGAAAATCCCTCTCCAAAGCTAAGATTCATGGGCCCTATCCTTCTGCTATCAGCAGGCTGCCCTGAAACTTACTGGCACACCATGTTTCATTTTCCTCTAGTGCTGTTGCACCAAGGATGGCACCCTGCTGTATCCCTCATGGCTGGTTACCTGCAGTGGTGGGGCATCACACTGGGGGCTCAGGCTGTTCTGTGCCACTGGCACACTGAACAGGGAGTCAGTGTGTTGCCAGATGAGGGGGGGAAAAATTAACTTTCCTTAATATTATAAAATCCTCCCAGGATGTCATGCCTTTGCAAACTTGATGTGTGTGCTCAAGTGGGTTACTATGTATCTTAAATTAAAACCTTAGACACAGTTTTTTCCACATAATCTGTGTCTTAGTATGCACCATGCACAGGACTGTCTTGGTAAGCAGCTTTTTAGGAGTAAAAGCATCTTACACCTGTCATTTCAAATTCCTTTGAATGCTTGGGTTTGTAACCTTTATACTCTCTTTAGGTAGTGCAGGCAGGAAAAGAGATTTCACATTTTTAATAGGTTTTTCTTCAAATTTTGCTAAATCCTTCTGGTATAATCTATAATTCCAGGAATTCTTCTGTCTGTAGCCTAAAGGCTCACCACTAACCCTTTATCATTCCCACATACCACAAATGAAGGACAGAAACTATTTTGTAAATAGATTTCTATAGATTATGCCAAATAAATAATCATTTCTCTTGGCAATCAAAATTAAGCTATCTCCAAAGAAAATAAAACTGGAAAATTTAACAGAAAACAGTCAGTAGATACCAGTGCTCTATTTGTATTCAGTGTGAAGGACTGACATTTTTGGAAAACCTTCCAAATTCAAGCAGACTTTTTTTTTCTGTACAAAGGTGATTTCCCAGCCTGTCTATATTTGAGTGCAAACAGTTTGACCGCTGGTCTTCAGAGGCAGAAATGCTCGCTTCTCCAATTTGGAAACATTCTTGTCAATATAAACAAAACCAGCTCAGCTCTATGGTTGAAATACTGAAAAAAGGAACTGATTCCTATTAGGGTTATCTTTTTTTGATATTATAGTTGTCATCTGTTGATCAGCAAGAAGGGCTGTGTGTTGTGCACCTGTGGTAGGATTTATGAACAGGCTCAAGTGCCTAGTTTTCTAACTTTATGGATTACATCACAGGCAGAATCTGTGAAATGATTATAATAGGAATATATGATAAAATTACTAAAAATGGAGCCCAGAGTATTTTAGAAAGCAACTATATAAGCACCCAAAGAGTAAGGCCTGGACTGCTGTCTTTGCATTGCCCCAAACTGAATACCCTGTGCCAAAGTGGCGTCTAGCTGCTGGCGTGGCAGCAACTGCCCTTGGCTTCAGTGGCATGTAAGGATATCTGGAAGAAGAGTGGGCCAAGGGAGGGGTTCTTCCCCCGTGGATGGGGCTCATGGTGCCAGCAGGTTGCAGGGGCTGTTCAGCGAGGCAGGGTGACACTAGGCTGGCTGGCCACAGCAACCTGCGCGGTGCCACTCGGGCTCGTGCAGGATGTAGCATGCAAGGTCATCTCTTCAGGAAATTTAGGAATGTACTTTGGTCTCTGAAGCAACTGCTGTCTCTGAAGCACAGCCCTGTTCAATGTGAACTTGAGTGATTAGCACAGCTATTACTGCATCTATAAATAGAATTCATCTTACAATATATTAAGTTTAATGATATAATAAATAGATTACAGTTAACTTTAATAGGAGCACAATGAATGGAGATGCAGTTCTGACAAAGATCTGCTGCTGTTAGCAACTGTTTTGCAAGATGCATTGTATGTAATACCTTCTTCCTCTGAAAAATTAATAATGCAACAATACTGTGTAGAAACAAAACACAAAAAAGCAACTCATAACATTCCTGTTGCATGGAAAGCAGTCACGTATGTGAAAGTGCAGGTTGCATTAGCAACCTTAACTCTGCTCCTTATCAGTACACATTACGAAAAATGTTTATTATATGATAATATTGTTAGGTTTAAAACAAACCATACAAGATTCCTCTGTAGGAAACTTGCATGTGGTTACTGTCACAGGGAATTAAAAGCAACGTGAAGCCTAGCTCCATTGGTATTTTTGTATTAATTTATCTTTAACAAGAAAAAAAATGCTTTGGGAAGAAAATGTGGAGGTTTTTTACAGTAAAATAATATACAGTTCTAATGAGACAGGCTCCCTGGAGTTTTAACATGACATATTTAAGGAAGGTTGACATAATACCCCTGCCTGTGGTTCACCTTGTTGTGCTTGTTTTATGTAAAACTTTAATATTTGTGTGTCCATTTCCATTTGACAGAGACTTAAGTATGTTTTTCAAGGCAAAAAAGTTGCTGTGTGGTAATAATACAGCCCCCTGGGTTGGGAGGACAAAGCCTAAACACCAGTTTCTTGCCATTTCACCTAAGGCTATAGATTGGCAAGTGTTTAAGATAGCTCTTCTGGGGGCTTGAGGAAGTTGAAAAGGAGAGCAGGCCATCTGTGTGGCCATGCAGTGAGGGAAATGGGGAATCTGACCTGACTGAAAAATAGCCCAGCAAAAGAGAGTCCCTAGGTCAGTTGCCACCCAGTTGCCCACACAGCCATACAAGGAAGGCTGTGGCGGCACACCTGAGAAAGTGACACAAGCATAGAAATGAATGGCCAAGGGCAGCTGTGGGTGCACCGACTGCGTTTGGTTTGGTTTGGTTTGGTTTGGTTTGGTTTGGTTTGGTTTTGGGGGTTTTTTTTTTTAGTGGCTGTGCTGGCTTAAATGCACATCAAATTATAGCTGAGAGAGTGACGCCTTTAGGTGTAAATAATAGGCTTATGGTCTCTGCATGGGACAATTGGGTCACAGTTCCTCATACCTTTTTCTCAGTGGTGTAGCTGGCTCAAGAAGTTTGTGCCCTGCCTGTGAATTGCTCATTTGCTTCTGCTGGCTCAGTTGTTTCTGAAGGCATGGTGGAAAAATAAAACAGTAAGTGGTTCAAAAAAAAACCCAAAACCCCAAAGGAAAAAAACTCAAAACTATTTCTCCTCGCCCCACATCAGTTAATGAATCTGGCTCACAGAGCATTTCTACAGATGTTTGTTCCTGCAGAAATAAGGGCAAGAACCATTTAGGGATCAGAATGAGCCGGTGAGACTGGCGCATCTTTAAGCTGATGTTGCCACCAAGAAACAGTGTGTGGAACTGTCCCCTTCATAAATGGGTGTATGACAGCTTTGGCTGTACTCCTATAAAATAACCTAGGAATCCAAGCATATGTTGCAAGTTCTGTGCCCAGCTACAGGCAACCAACAAAGAGAACAGGAAGTATGACCTTCAGAGGCGAGCTCTGCTCTGCAGGAGCCATGGTGATGCCATATTACGTTAAGCCTGTCTTTGCAATATCCCTGCTCTTAAATGTAATTTGAAGTTTATTGTAAATATCCAATGCTTCAGACTATTACATACACTTCATGTATAAATCCCTTTCAGAGCTATTTTTGCAGCCATTAACTGGCACACCTTTTGAATCCTATCACAATATATTTAAAACTTACTGGTTTTTTAAAGGCAAATGTTAAAAGGAAGTGGTTTATGGGAAATCTCTGCTACAGATATATACCTTTAAAAATGGTATTTATAATCAAAGTTCATACTATTCTAATAAAATCAGGATTTATTAATAAATATTAATCTGATTTTTTCACTTGCTATTTTATGCCATTTCCTTCCCTGCAAAAACAAAACTTAGTGGCTATTTACAATTCTGTTTAACTGCGGTACCTTACTTTGCATGGAAATAAAGAATAATGAAGTGTGGGAAATTTCAGTTTGAAAGCAGTCTTCAAAATGCTTTGCCAAGAAGCATTACACAATTAGTAAAAAAATTCAGTAGTACCTATCATGCTTTGTAATATGTATTCTCCACTCCATTGAAGTAAGCTTTAGATGATTTTGTGCAATTTACTCTAGTGCCGCTGTGTATCCTTTCTCTCATAATAGAGGTCCTGATGCTTTTCTTACTTCATCCCAAACCCCAAGTTCATCAGCACTGCAAAAATGTGTCATTGATCAGTATGCTACTGATCAGGACATACTGCAATGTGCAGGATCGCGTTGACCTTGTACCATACAAGATCATAAGCTTAAATACCTTTCTGTAACTACGTCGAGCAAACCTGCTGGGGTGGATGTCTCTAAGCCTGCTGCAGGCATTGTAAGAAAATTGAGTAGAAATTCCTCCATCTAAACTGGTTCCAGGGAGCTACGTTGCACGTGTTCTTCTTTCGTACTGAGAGTGTAGCAGCTGTTGGTCACAAACTGGTGCACTTAAATTCATTTCTTCAAGTCTGTTCTGTCGCATCAATACTAATTGTATATTCTACACAAACACGCGGTTACACCCGTGTGATAAGGTGCATCGTATGCTGTGCCATTGAACTTTGCCTGTTATCCAACTATCACTTCTCCTTAATTGGTCAGCGTCCTAAAGCTTTGTCTCACCCTGCCTACAGGTATGGAATTTATCTGTGAAATTGCTCCAGCTCAGCACCTAGGGTGCACGCTAATAAATCTCAAATTAGTCACAGCCTTAACGCCATTGCCCAGCCCAAGCTGAACTAGGAGAAACCATGAGAACATGGGATTTCCAAGATCCCAGTGGGTCACTTGTTTCACTTCGTAATACATTCAAAAAGAAAAAGATTTGGCAATACTAGCGGTGCCCTTTTGTAGACGAAAGGCCTGTCCTGAATTACTTTGGAACGTGTTTAACACTGGCTATCGTATGGGATATTTTTCTCCTCTACTAAGACTTTATACAAGTTGGACTCTAGCATCTGCCTTTCTCATTGACTGAATGGGGAACTTCAGCTTTTAAATGTAGGTGTGCTAATCTAAGCTGTAGTTAAATTTCTAAAGCAGATGGCAGAAGTACCTCTCTGTGAGGCCAGATTCTTGCCTGAATGGGAGCATTTGGCAAATTAAATGAAGTGTGTGGTCAGATGAAGAGTTCAAATATAGAAGACAAAGCGCTGGCTGCTGCAGCTGCCCAAACTAGATTACCAAGCAGAAGGGAAGTGTTTAAAACCTAAGCAGGTCCAAATTTGAGAAGAGGAAAATTAACTTAAGTGTGACTGTCCTTCCCAGGTCATCTTTGCTCTCTCCAGCTTGTGCAGCTAAGGATTTGGCCCCTCTTGATTAGGGTGTTTGGTTTCCTGGGTGGAAAAAAATGCAATTAGACAACACACAAAAAAATCCCTCTGAAATGTTTCTAAAGGAGTCAGTCTGCTAAATGTGCAGAGTACACAGAATCCCTTCTGGCGCTATCTTGAATGATGCATTTACCAATACTAATGGAGATACCAAACCATATTGCTCCACAGTTCCTCCTGCACACATTATGCTCCTAATGCACATATGTGTCTGTGAAATGCCAATTGTGGTTTTTGCATTCCATGGTTTAAGCACCAGTGTACTTCCAAAGTGCTGACTGGCCATTACCATGGCCAGACCTGTGGTCTCTCCACTCAAAAATGTTTCCCCAGCTGAAAAAAAACCAAAAGTGTTGTTTCTTTGGCCTGTTGCACTGTAATCTCTGTTCTTCTGGGGATTACATAGCTCTGCGGGTGATTTCTGTAATTCATTCTAGTCTTTCATTAGAAGTAATAGACGGTCTTAATTACAGCATGCCACATGACAAACTGGTAAAGGTGCTAGAAATGTTGCCAACAGGAAAAGAATTGGATGGTGTGAATTTTTATTAATTAAGAGCTGGCAGTACTGACGGGAAATAAGACTGGACTTGTGTCCACTGGAAACTATGTAATTTTGGTGTAGACATGTTTCTAAACGTCATGAATTTTATGCTGTTTGTGGTTTTAAAAACTTGAAGAATTATCTTCAGCTTAAACAAAATAAAACCAACCTTTGAAGTCGAATATATATCAAATAGGGAAGGAAACATGGCAACTTTAGATTTTTCTCTTAACGATGCTTTATAAACTATAGTTTTCCTTAATGTACCTTAATTTGTGATAAGCATTTACTTCCTACCATTAAGAAAGTATTCTTAGAGCAGATTAAGTTACTGCAGTAAATACTATTGCAAATGTCAGTGAAGATGTAAACGAGTGCATTAGCTCTGCTGCTTGCTGTCAGGCTCTCAAAGGCATCTAAGGGGCTGGGGTCTTATTCCTGTTCTATTTTCCAAGAAGGTACAGAGTGAAGCTGTGACCTGCAGCGCCGTTTGGTCTTCTTGGGTTGAGAATTTCACCACTTTTGCAAAGCCTGAAGTAATTTCTTAAAATTGGGAGTGTGACACTAAACTTTTCTGAGGACAGGGGTGTTCTCAAAGCCAAGAAAGAGAGAAAAAGCTCTTTCTAGACAGGAATGTAGAGCAGGAGCCTAACAGTAAGTGGCCTTAGCTTCTGGTGGAGCCTGTTGCTCGCGATCAGCTACAGAGATCTCAAGCTGGGGTTAGGCATTTTGGGGAAGAGCAGACACCCAACTAGAGTACTCTTGAAACTATCCAGAGACTATCAAACTTAATTTGAAGTAGAGAGGATGATTATTTATTTGTAGAGAATCGGAAGTGGTACTATAGAGGAAAAATACTGAATAAGTCAGACCATATCCATATGCAATTTTTGTCTCTTGCTCTAAGAAAGGCAGACTCCTAGGTGAAAGATGGTCGCTGTTCAAATGTCAAAATCTGTCTGTGGTATCTGTATCTAAAATTAGGAAAAACCCCAACCGTTTTTGGGCAGTATAAATACCTGATACACCAAGTTTTCTACCAGTAGCAAATGATTGTTGGGGTTACTACAGGGGTGCCTGACTGAGGTAAAGAGATGAGCAGTTAAGTCAGTGTTTTTTCACCATGAGAGAATACCTGCCAATCATTATCAAAAGAGAAGGAATCGGCAATAGTAGTATGCCATAAGAGAGGAAAATAGTAATTTCTAATTATCAACTCATTGACTGCTTACTCTGGAGCACATTTTATTCATGGTAAATCTAGTTTTGCTCTCAGGTTACACTTGCCCTTGGGCTGGGGGAGAGGCTGATCCCTGAGGTTCTCCTCCCAGTGCCTGCTAAGATGCTGGAGGAAGAGTAGCCGTAGTCCCCCCTCTGCATGGAGTGCACTCACAGACGGGAGAAGGGGCACAGATAGCTGTGAGCATTACAGGCCATTACACATGCACGTATATGAAGTGCTTCTAAATCCCCACAGCAAAAACGTTTGAATTCTTTCTTACTCTGATGATTTGGGCATTAATTTGCTTCCTGTGATTATTTAATATGTATACGCAGGCTATAGTGGTTTTTTTTTTTTTCCCCTTCCCCTTTGCATGTGATGTGCTAGCAAAGGAAGACAGTAATAGTCTCGTGGGACATGTTCAGCTCTGTTCATATCTGAGGTATGAAGTCAACTCAAGACCATTTTGTTCTCATAAAATATACAGCACCGCAGTTTAATGGATAATGGCATAAATGCCAAGATTTGATGGGCAGAACCATTTTCACTGGGAGACAAAAAAAGACTACAAAGACTCAGTGTTGGATGGGAGATCCGTAAAGCCATATAGAAGCAGGATTTTGCGTGCTATGGGAGTAGTGATTTTGCCTTGTCTGAGTATGCTAACACCAGGCACACGTAGCTGTTATAAAGCAATAATACATATGAGATTTTTTTTTAAAAGTACTAATGAGGAAGCTGACGGGTTTTATGGGGAGTAATTCCACTCCTTTAGATGTTGTGTTCATTTTTCTACTTTTCTTTTACTACTTTGGGTGATAAAAGATTGTTTCCCCTCAGGTCAACAGGAGCTGAGTACATGTTTGCTTCTGTTTGAGTGCACTGGTCTGGAGGGCTGCTGAGCGTCTCCAGTTTCCACTGCACCTGGGGAAAATTATAGGGGAGAACGTTGCAAGCTTCAGATCACGTTCTGGGTTTGCTCTGCTCTGAACTTGGGCAGAAAACTTTGCAGGAAAGGGGAAAAAAAAAAAAAACAAACCAAGGAAAAATTGCAGAAGCTGGAGTCTCTTACTTGATTTGTCTGTATAGAAAGTAAAAAAAAAAAAGGGAAAAGAAAAGCTGCCTTGCTGCTGTGCTGGTTGCAGGTATCTGTCTGAGAGCCCAACCATATGCCAGGAACTCCAGTGCCCTTGAATCGAAATGTAAGGGCGAAGTGAACAGATTTGTTGATGAGCACAGGGTAGGAAGCAACCGAGAAAGGCGAGTTCTTTGGCAAGTAATTACCTAGGGCTTTCCTTATGCTTTCACTGAACTACAGGTGAGAATCCTTCACAGGATTTGAAGACCAAGCTAAGATGGCTTGGTGTCGCCTGAGGGCTGTCTTTTAACTGAGAGGGGAGCGCGTGTGCGCGCAGGCTGCTCCCGGGGCGCGGGGAAGGCTGCCTGCGTGCTGGGGAAACCCGGGACCTGCTCCTGCGTCGAACAGCCTCGCCGCTGCCATGCTGTGAATTACTATTTTAATGTGTGTTACATAATTGTTGGATTCGCGTCTTTCAACTCCGAAATCCTCAAACCCCGTTTATTCTGTTGTTTAGCCAATAGAGGGTATTTCAGCATCTTTTCCCCTGGCAAAAACTGTCGTGCGTTTCTGATTATTCTAAAATTAACTGCACTTTTGAAGGACTAATTTGCGTCCGTCCACGGAATGCAATCACGTACGAGTCCAGCCAGGCTCGCCGGGGGCGGCGGTGTAATTGTAATTACTGGAGATGAGCTTGTTTTGCTCCCGCTTGGAAAACCGCGAAGCGAGCAGCACCGGGGGGGGATACACCGAGGGTCGGGGGGCAGGCCCCCGGCCTCCGAGGCGCTTTGGGGAAAGCGGGAAAAAAAAAAAGGGCGGGGGGGATAACCCCAACCCACGCAGCGCTGTGTTCTGTTTCTCTCCTGTCCCGGGGTGGGGGCGGTTTCCCGCCGCCGGGCCTCGCGGGCTTCCCTGCCGGCCGCGCAGCCCGCAGTGCCGCGCCGCCGCTGCGGAGGCGGGCGGGGAGGGAGGGACGGGGCGGGCGCGGGGGGAGGCGGGAGGCGGGGAGCCGGCAGGGAGGGAGGGAGGCCGGCGGGCAGGGGGAGCCGGGTTCCGCGCGGCGCAGGCAGGGCCGGGCCGAGGCAAGCCGGGCCGAGCCGCGCCGCGCCGCCGCCGCCCGCCGTGCCCGAGCATGTCGGCGCGGGAGGCGGTGACCTACCTGCCGGAGAAGGGGCTGTACTGCCAGCGCCTGCCCGGCCGCCGGGCCCGCGGGGCGCCGCAGCCGCGCAAGGGGAAGCGCGCCGACACCATGGGCTTCTACGGCACCCTCAAGATGATCTTCTACAAAGTGAGTGGCCGCCCGCCTCCCCACCCGGGCCACGCGCCCGCGGAGGGACAGAGGCAGGCGGGGAGGGGCCGGGGGCGCCGCGTGTCTTCCGCGGCGGCGGTGTGCGGGCGGGAACGTGCCGGTGGCGGCGGCGGGGGCGCGGGGCGGCCGCTCGGCTGTGGCTGCAGTGTGCTGCCGGGGAGAGCTGCCAGCGCTTGTGGCGGGCGGGGATGCGGAATACAGTTTGCTGCCCTGTTTTTTTTTTTTTTTTAAATGCACTGCAATCTCAGTTACTTCGATAAATAAACGTTGTCTAAAGGAGTTGTGTTTTGCTAGCGATAGGTTAAATATTTGCGGGGATGTTTTGCTCGGCGGTTACTGTTTTTTGGTTACACAGGTGCCTTACTGATTCTCTCTAGATCTCTCTGCTGTAGAGAAAGTTTTATCTTCTTCCTACGGTAAACGACATTTTTGACCGTGTATTTACTTGGCACCTTTTGAGATGCTGAAAGTCTGTCTGTCTGGTGGGCCCCATGAGAAAGTTCCCTAAAATACCTGAAAAAAAACCCAACTAAAAGAAATGTGCGAAATCGTTATCAGGCAGCAGAGTAGAGAACTGCAGGTTGTTTTCTTTGCTAGCACAAAAGAGTAAATCATTACAGCTGCTTATTCTACTGCAGGCTTCCTACTTCTTATTTCTAAGGTGTGCTTTTGGAAAACTGTCTCTCCCTCTTATGAGAAGCAGGAGAGGAATACAATGATGATAATCTCTCAGAAAGGCAAACTGGAAATAAAAATTTTCCCCGAACAAGAAAAATCCTGTCTGAAAAGTCTGTCATCAAATACTGAAATTCATGTTCAAACATCTTATTTATGCTTCCAGTAATTTTGGTGGCTCACTTGTCTAGCACAGTGGTAAAAGATGGTGTACGTTATTTTTCAGTGATGATTGCAACTGGTTTTCTTGGGGGAAACGTGGGGGGCTGCTCTTCGTGGGGCGTGGAGAAGCAGCAAGGGTGAGGTTGGTGGTTCGTCAGTGCTGGGGGCGGTTCTGGCTGAATGCGTGTCTGGTGAAATGCCGAGGAGCGTCCCATGTGAGGCATGGGCAAGAAAACACAGCTACAAGGCAGGCGCTCCCGGTTGCGGCGTAGCTGTTGCTGTGAAAACGAGACTAGTTAACCTGAGCTAGCTTTCCTTTGTAATCACTAGTGAAGCAAAACACAGCATCTTCAGTGACTGGTTTTAGGCAAAGCCATAAAGGTATTTTAAAAGTTAAAAAATAAAAACCACAACAAAAGTATATGGATATGGATCATCACAAGTATATAGATCATAAGCTTTAGAGAGTGCGGTTTTTTTTTTGGTGTTCTGTTTTTAGGTAGGTAGACTGATGCCGTAAATGGTAAAATTACTACGTTATAACATTAAAGATTATCAGATCAGTCATGTGAGAAAGATGCCAACTTTTAAACTGTATCTTAAATATGAAATTTCGAAAAAAGGAAGCAAGTAGCCAAACTGAAGTCTGAACTGTAATACAAGTAGCTTATGTATTTTGCAGCTCGCAGTTGTAAAAAGCAGTAAGTATCCTTCTGCTGACTCAAGTGTTTTGGTGTATCACATCTTAAAAAAAAGAAAACCAACAAAAAACTCAGAAATTGCATTTGGCATACATGTGTCTCATTGAGTCCAAAAGCCTGTGGTTAAAGATTACCCAAATATGTAGAAAGTAATCTTTATTTGACTGACTGGGTAAATATGTCTTTCACTGGTTTCCATCTCTTTAGTAATTTTTGCAGACTGACTTCCCCTTTTAGCAGCTGCCCTGCTCGTTATTTGGTTTTGATCACATCTAATTGCGGGTGACATTCAAGACTGAGCTTAAGTGTTTTTCATCCTTAGCCTTCTTGTAAAAATGTCGGTTACTCAGTGAGTTTTATCAATATTTTCAGTGTACAACTTCAAAATAAAAGGCTAGATAAAAGAAAAAAAAAATTTAATTAATTTTTTTTTTTAGCCTCAAAATGTGTATTTGGTTTATAATACAGGCAGGCTACCTAAAATTTAACCATTTCCACGAGAGATTTCACAATGAACATGAACACAAAGAATGTATTGGTTGGGTTTGGTTTAGTTCTCTCCCTCCCTGGCCAGGAGAAGAGAGACAGAGAGCAGTTTAGTGAGTAAACCCATGCAGAGTTCTGCATACTTTTTCACCTTGGAAATTTGGAAATTAAAGTAATTCCAGTAGCTTTTGGACCCTAAACCAGCGGTAATATATATATGCGCCATATAAAACATGCCAAGTATTGTTGAAGCTAGAAACTAAAATGTTGCTTTAAATCACTTTGTATCAACTTTGCTGAAATTCGATATTAAAGTAAAAATGGATTAATTTTACAGAAGTACACATAAGTAAGGCTGGCCATGTAACTAAATCCATGTTGTTACTCTTTTCTCTCACCTTGCAGATGAAGAGAAAGTTGGACCATGGCTCCGAGGTCCGTTCTTTCTCTCTGGGAAAGAAACCCTGCAAAGTCTCAGAATACACAAGGTAATTAAATGCACTAACAGATCACTGGATCCCGATTCTTGTATATATCCCGAATATATACAATATATATTTCAAATTTTTAAGCCCGATTCATGGCTCCTCTTTATGTTGAAGCACTGGAAGGCAAAGAAGGGGTGGTGTCAGTGTTCATGTATTGCTTAGCTAATTCAAATTACGTGAACTGAAGATGAGTTTTAATGAAGTAGCCAGACTTGCCTTTCTTCAGTTGAGGTTTGTGTTTCATTCTAAATTTAGCATGCCCATTTACTTAGAGACTTTTTGAGAGCTGAAGCATTCCTGGGAATAAAATCAATCAGATTTTTAGAAAGGGACATAATGATAAACCCTGAGACTATTACAAACTGTGATCAAATGTATCACTTTGCTATGGTAACAGGAATGAGAGAGTGGAAATTTATGTAGGCAGAGCAGACCATATGATCTTAACAGGAACACACACGTACTTGTTATCTGCAATATGAAAGTATTACAGGTTCTAGTCTGCTTCCTAACTACTCCTAAATGGTACCAGATCACACAAGTAACTGCTGCTGTTCCGGTCACATGCTTTGTGGGGTAAAGCGCTCATAAACATGAGAAGCAGTGGTAGATCAGGGCCCTGGATGTACGCCTTACAGTTGCAGTTCTTGCTGTACAGTTGCCATAACAATTGTGCTCAGATGTCATGCTGCTTCCCATCCTCTTTGAATTTACACCATTTTACATTTTTTCCCTGTAATAAACATCAGCTCTCCTACAAGCTTTGGGATTGCCTCCCAAAACTGTCTGGGGATGTTATTTCTTTTGAACATGCTATAGTAGTGTTCAGCTGCTGATGGAACTTTCAAAAGTAATTTATATTTTATTTATCTTCCTTTGAGAAGTTTATCCGGTGATGGGTGAAAAGTTAGGACAGTGTGGGGAAACAAGTTCCAGGATTGCTTTTCAGATTGTAAATAACTGCAGAAGAGAAGAAGAGGTGATGTCTTGCTGCTGAGAAGCACGTGTTGCAGTTTCCATATCCCCCTCAAGATTCAAGCTGGTAGCTTCTCCAGGTTTCTAAATCAGTCTAATGGAAGAACACTCTTTATTGGCCACCAGTTCTTCAGGTGACACACCGTCTCTATGCTCCTGTAAGAGTAAACAGTTCAGCAACAAAGAAAGCACGCTTTTGTCCAGTACATCTGTCAAAGTCAGGAACCACTGGACTTGTCCAGCTTCCACAGAAACCTGACTGGCTGTTTCAGGGGAATGAAAACATATAGGAAAAATAAAGCACGAGCAAAAATCTAGTGGTTTAATCCCAGGTCAAAGGAAAGAGATATTTAGATCCTATTTTGGATAACTATTTTTGACTGAGAACCAGATTACAGCAGAAGAAATTAAAGTACAACTGTTCTACTGGGGCAAGCTCGAGGCTACATATTGTTCAGATCCAATATAAACCAATTTTAAGAACCTTGTTTTGGACCTTAAATGATAGGCTGCCTGCTGGATCTCTGTACAGGTGATGAGAATCAGTAAGCTGTAAAACTAGATTTTATTTTAAAAATACTTTCAATTGACAGTGCCTGGATTTTGAGGGATTACTGGCATAAAAGAATCCTTAAGTAACATCTGACCCCCTGTCCTTTAAACTGTTTGATTTTATTTTATTTAAATAATGTTTAGGCAAATGGTGCAGTTCTTGTGCCTGCTTGTTTACGTTTTCCCTAAGAGGAGGCGCTTTAAAATTTACAGGCCTGATGAACTTCCTTTGCACATAACAGGTAAAGCTAGTAAACAGATGCCATAAAGAGGATCTTTCGTCAGTGAAACAGTATTTTTGTATCAGCTTCTGTTTCTGTTACTACTCAGTAAAATTAACAGTTAAAAATAAACCTGTTCAAACCAATCTTTACTTTTCTTTATCAGCTTGGGTAAATGTTAGAATATGCTATGATCGTCCTCCAGAACAAGGAAGAATAGAATGAAATATTGGTAGAGTATGATGAGATAAATATTAAAATTAACTTGCCTTGCATCATTTGAAGCTATTCTGTAGACACTGAGAACTCGGTAAAACCGCGAAGCTCATACCTGCTAAAGAGCTGGCTTTATCATACACTAAAGCAAAGGGATTTTTTGGAGTCCCACACTGTATTCAAAATTTTCATGCTTGTGCAAATGCTGCTGGAGTTCCAAATTTCCTGCTAGGGAACACAACTTTGATATTCTGTGAACGAAGAGATTACATTATGTAAAAAAAAAAAACAACCCAGTCAGCTGAATTTCTTTAGACTCCTACAATAGCAGCTTAATCCCAGCTTTTTTAAAAGATCCATCCCATATGAATGAGCTGGTTTTTAACATGTCAGAGTGAAAAAATCAAACTATAATTCAGAGAGCACCTTTGGCTCCTTTTCCCTCTTCACCTCACCCTGCCCCCCTTTAATTCCTGTGTCACTCCATCAACAACACAAACTTGAAAAGACTGTACAGAGTGTTTTCAAAGCCCAATTCCCAACCACTAAGCCACTAGAACTGCTTGATACTACTAGCTCTTTGTCAACAAAATATATTAAGAGCTAAAAATAGATACCCTTTTTTTTTTTCTGTTTGGCGATGAAGCAGCACCAGCACATTTCACATACAGGTGAGAATCTGAGCTCTGGCTTCCTGCTTGCATCAGAAGGCACAAGCGTGGCCCAGAAGTAAAGGAAGTACTCTGGCAAGGGAAGGAATAGAGAAACCATCTTTATAGACAAGCTGTGGGCAAATTAATGGATTGGTAATTTTTCAGCCTTAAAAGGTGATCCCCATTTTCCTGCTAGCTGAAGGATTAGTACTGCAGTGGTAGAAACAGGCAGACGTATGAAAGTGAGGGAGCTGACCTTTTAAGTGACCAGCAGAACAGTTTTTCATGTTACTGTTTTTGCATGAAGTTAAAGAGTTTTAAGTAATAGTTCCAAATTCTAGACTAGATTGTTTTCTGTGATAGAATTCTAAATTTTCCGTAATGTTTTCCACGCGACTGTCACTTTTTATTTGTGTTGTAGTACTACAGGGCTGGTGCCATGCTCTGCCACACCTACTACTTTTGGGGACCTGAGGGCAGCCAATGGCCAGGGACAGCAACGTCGCCGCATTACATCTGTGCAGCCACCAACGGGCCTTCAGGAATGGCTGAAAATGTTTCAGGTAACCAGTGCGTAGAGAAATAAACATCTCAAGCAGCTTACCTCTGCGATTTAAGTAAAGGGTTGCTTCAGGAGAGGTAGTCCTCCTTATATACCCCAGAATGTCTCTGTCATTGATTTTATGTGCTGTTGCAAAAACAAACGGGCATCAGCTTTTAGGAATTGTTCCCTGTTTCAGCTAGTTACTGTAAAGATTCACAAAAAATAACTGCTTTCTCTGGTTTCTTAAGTAAAATAACCCTTCCTGTTTGATGCTTTCACATTTTCTGCAAAGTCTGTCCAACACGTAGTTGGACAGACTCTAGCTAACAGGAGGTGTTTTCACTTCGAGACTAAGTAAGCTTCAGGGCATGGTTTGCTTCAATGCAGGTATAGCGCTAAATTGTCGTTGGTCTGGTGTCTTCTAAGGATAAAAAGAAGAGTTTAACAAAAATAGATTAAAAGGAAGCTCGGTGTGTGTTTTTACTGATCTGTGTGTACTGAACACGGTGTCAGTCAGTACCTGCGTAAACAACGGAAGGGAGGGGAGAAGGAGGTTTTCTGTATCTTTCCAACAACCTTCAGCAGTGCCTGAAACTTAATCTGACAAAAGAAAAGGTGTGAAGGACAGTGCTATGGACCACTGGCACAGGTTGAAACTGAAATCTGCATGGACACCAGTCTGGTAGCACCCGAGCCAGTTTTGTGTACATCAGCAGAAGCACAGCTTGAGGCAGGCTGCTGCTCCTATTCCACGACCTGTACCATGGAGATCTCTTCACTGTAAAATTTTGCTCTGTATTTTTAAGCAGCAGGGATGAGTCCTAGGCATTGATTTGAAAAATGGAAATATTATGTCTTCCTATCTTGATTAATAAACTGTTACTTCTAACAACATTTTCAAAAGGAGTAACTAACTAATACAGACATTGTTTCAGTTACCGTAACAGGCAAAGATAGAAGAGCAGTATTGTAGATAGAGCAGCAAGCATACAATTTTGCAGGCAGAAACATGCTTTTGGCTTGATTCATGCTGCCACATAATACCATTGATCTCAATCACTGTCAGTTCTGAACATTAAAATAATAATGTAGAACTCCCTCCCTTTTTATTTTTGCACATTTATAGTCTGTTTAAAACAGTGGAAGTTTGGAATTAAAGTATGCTAGTACACATCATTCAGTTTCTTAAAAATATTCACATATAATGATTATGGTGTATCTTTCTTGAGCCTGTTCATAGAAATATGTCTTTTTAACCCCTAAGAATCATACCTGAATGGTACTTCGTATATACAATACGTGCTGTAACGTTAAAGCCTTTGTACTAACAAAAGCTTATTTTGTTATCTACAATGTACAATGTGTGTTTTCTCACATAAGATTGCTAGTTATCAATAGCTATGTATTTTAGAAAGATTATGAAAGGCTGAAGTGTTTGAGAGAGAGGTGCAAACATGCTTGACAGTAAAAATGATGCTATCGGCTGTTTGGTCATGATAAGGGAAAGAAGTCTGTAAGCCCATGGAAATTTAGCCTCTAGTTAAGTTATTAATTTAGGGTCCCAAATGTGGAGTTAGTAGTGTAATTTAGAAACCATGCTTTAATAAATATAAAATTAGGTACTTTTGACTTTTCAAAATACTTAGTTGCAGTTCTAAATGCCTAAATGCTGATCTATACTCTTGAGAGAGAGAGAGAGGGCTCTCTTTCGTAACTGGAGATCATGGAGTAGCACTTATTGATCACTCCTGTCACTGGTAGTTTTTATTGTATTCACAAAAGGGAGTCCCTTATTTTAGAACCAAAAACTTTCAAAGTCACGAAGCTGTATGTCAGTGTTATATCTCCTTGGCTAATGCCAAGCCACCCTATGTTCTGTGTGGTTATTTTCCATGTGAGTTTTATGAAAGGGGCGAGTGTTAAACTGTCAAATGATAAAAGCATGTTCTCAAAGTAAGGGGAGCTAGCTCTGCCCAAAGGGCAGAATTAAATGGCAAGTGTAGCATCATTCTCGGAATACGAAGTTTTTCCTGTACAGAAACAGAAATGGGAGAACTTTCAGCTCTCTAAGCGATACAGCTTTATGTACTGTATACTTGTTAAGCCTGCTTAATAGCACTGTCTTATTTTATAAGAAAATATATGTCCAATTAATAAAAAGCTGAATTTCCAGGGACATGTTAGCTGGACATGTGTACTGCTTCAAGGTAGAACTGTCGTTTGGCATAGAAGCTGGCAGTAACAAGTGATACTCAGTTATTTTGAGGTCTCTCACCTGTACATTGGCCTTCAGTCGTTCTATGTTATCTCTTCAAATTAAAAAACAAGACCATTCTTCAAATGTTAAGAAAACTTGAGATGGCCTTTAAGGTGTTGGGGTTTTTTAATTAATTTTTTTATATGTTATTGCTGCTGTTAAGTTTTAGAGTTGATCTAAGCCTTTTATTTTTTTGAAAGTGGCAAAAAACTAATGCAGAAAGGAGAGACAGTTGGAAGTGTGGTTGCACTTTCCCTTTAAAAATGAAGATCTGTATTGATTTCAATGAAATGTTAGTCCAGAAAAAAAAAACTAGAAAAGCGTTTTAATAGGTTCAAACCATTTAATTTCTTAAAGGCCTATTTGATTTTTCTGTTTTGCAATGGCGCTTGGCTTCAGGTCTTTTAAATATCCACTATAAGAGTTTTAAAACTCAGTGCCCAAGTGTATCTTTACAAGATTTTTTTCTTTTACAAGGAATTTTATTTTGTTTGAAGCAGGATATATTTTTTAAGTCCCCAACTTGCTTGCCATAAGGAAAAAAACCTCAGCTGCATGGAAGGTTCAGTCGGAGATGGTACTGCTTTAAAAATTAAGTTCTCTCTTTCTTTGTTCTTCCTATGTAACGGTGTTTGGTTTCATTTAAGTAATGTGAGAGATAATTTGCATTTCCTTGGAATATTGATGTTGAGAAGTTGTTCCATACACAGTAAGTATAGGGAATCACTTTGAATAACTAGTGAATGCTATTATTTTACCTCAAATTGGAAGTATATTTTTCTCAGCAGTTTAGGTAGTGTCCAAAATGCTTTTGCAGTTTCTGGCTGGCAAGAATACTGTTCCTTTCTTTCACGTAAATAGTTGGCTAAGCCACCTAAATTCAAATCACTTAACCATTCTCCATTCTTATTCTTCTGAAGATGCTCGTGAATACCTAAATGTGCGGCTGAGTAGTCCACCTCTGACATGAAACCAGCGGTAAAGATTGTATCACAACCAGCACTGCAGCATTTTCTGCTCTGTATCTTGTGGTGGGACTAGGTCAAGGGTTTGGTGTTTCTGCAGAACCCCTATGCACAGAGTGGGAGAGATCTGCACTACAACTCCAACACCTTCTGGCTCTAACGCTGTTATCAGTTTGTTTAAGAGGAATAGTGGAGACTTAATGCAGATCTCCTCACCATCCCTGCTTATTTCCCATTGGTTTGGGTCTCAGGGCAGTTTTGATCCATCCAAACTAGACTCCTTTCAGAAGAAGCTCTATGTTGTCCAACACATAGTGGGGACATAAGGGTCTGAACCAGTAACTGCACCTCTAGACAGGTTCACATCACGTGTGGTGCAGCGCTTCGGCACAGGGGACCCGAATAGGTCTTAGAGATGGGTTAATGTGGGAGCTTCAGCACCAGCTACTCCTGACCCCCTCCTGTTGTGACAAACTACTTGCTGATGTAGATGTTTTTTCTTTCAGAGGATTTTGCTCATGTGCTATTCTTATGCAAGCTGAGAAACCTTTGAGGTGGAGGATGGCAGGGTTCTCAGTAGCTGGTCCAAGAGTTGGACCGAAGCAGGCTTCAGAAGAGCCCTTCCTGCAGGTATCTCTAATGACAGACCTCCATTAACAGAACTCAGTAATGGAGAACAGCACCCTGAAATTAAACCCTTTAAAATAGGTGTCCTAAATATACCTATAATAGAAAAAGGATATAATTGTTACAAACTGTAATTGTATAAATTGGAGCTAGCAGATGAGAGCTGTGGAATAGAAAAGCGTAGGTCATGGAAGAGTAGAGGTGCAGAATCATGATTAAAAGAGTAAGTGACAGGTCAGACAGGAGACATGAGGTAGAAGTTGTGGAAGCATCAAAGATGTCATTTATATTGATTATAAAGCTGTTTTGCATGCCTGAAAAAGAAAGGAAAGACATCTAAATGTAACGGCAAAGGGGAGAAAGAATGGATAGTTTTCAGGTAGTTAGTGCCATGGTTGAAGCCACTACATTACTGAATGAGGAAGTGGCATGAACCAGCCAAAGGCCTTGGCTGACAAACCAACACCTCCTCGCTGACAAACCAACACCTCCCTGAGGAAAGGGGAGGGAAGAGAAGGGATGTTTGTTTAGGAATCGCAGATCATTCAAAGAGCAGGATCAGTAGTCCCTGCTGGATTTCTAAGAGGTGCGTGAATGAATCCTGGAGTTATGTTTTCTAGGGGAAACCCTGCCCATAATAAAAGCTTTATTTTAATTTTACATTAAAATTAAACTTAAGTTTTGAAGACAAGGAAAACCAATTAAACAATTGCATTTTAAAGACAAAGTATGTTCTTTACAAGGATCTCGAATATGAACAGGAATTACCTGGTAGAAATCGAAGGTATCTGGACACTACAGCACATGTCATGAAAGTCTTTGGACATCTACAATATTTGAAACGTTGCAAATTGTTAGACACGCATTTACTTGGGTTTGGTTTGTTTGGTTTTTTTTTTTGACATTTATTCACTGTTGTCTCTCATCAAAGCAACAAACTTCTTTTCTTACCATCCCCACTCAATGTGCTACATGCAATTTTTTTTTTTCAAATGAATCAAGCTATGGGGCCCAGAATCAGTAATTTACTAGTCTTGCCTTCGTTAATGCTAACAGTTGTGTTTATCTGGCAAGGCTTCATCCCAATTTTTCATGCCAAACATTTCCCTTGGAGCCCCCTTACCAACTGTAGCTGGAGGTTTGTTTGCTTAAGTGAAAGACTAAGGGGACAATGTCCTAGAGAAAACATTTTGTAGCAGCTGATTGTTTAAAAAGAGCCCTGGGAAGCTGCCTGTAGCCATCCCCTAATGATGAATGGACAGATGAAAGAGGGTACTGCTTTTATTCATTAGCATCTCATTTCCCTTTTCTGTTCAAATCTGTATTATATTTTAATACTGTAAATGTCTAAGTGTAAGACCATCACATATTAAGATAGTGTACAGTGAAATTACTAACCAGTAACATTTTCATAACTGCTAGCAATGTTTCCCACAGCAAAAACCAATGCTCTTCAGGTTGAGTTGTTCTGATGTAATAAATGTAGCTGCTTAGAAATTAAGGGTAGACTAACCTTGGAAATTTATATTATAAGGAGGTAGAACAGGTAATACTTTCCTTTTTTTTTCCATTCTCCGAAATTCAAACACGGCTAACAGATGAAATTAAAAATTGGAAACATTTGTACCTAACACCAACTAAGCTCTGGGTTAATGAAACAAACAGCAGTTGGAAAGGTGGTGAGATAAACAATTCTTCAAGTGCATGATTTATGGAGCACTGCTCTGTGATGCAAATGTTTCTATTTCTAATCTAAAGAAATTTAGAATAAAAGCTATTTATAACAGCACTGCTGCAACTTATGTTGAGACATTCTTGTTTCTTTTTAATATTCTGAGGTACTTGATATGAGACCTGGAAACCCTCATCTCATATGGTGACAATCTACAAACGCCCACATGGATGACAAGTATTGTCTTGCCACTTTAGACCATCTTACCGATTTCCAACTGTGTGTGGAAAGGCTCAGGTCATAGGAACTTACTCCCCTGCTCTGTTAGGGTAGACTGTCCCATATCTCTCACGTGTTTGCTGTAGGGCAAGAGCACATAACTGGGGTGAACAAGCTGCTACGCACTGCCAGCTTTCTCACAACTGTCCTGCCAGATGCTCACTCTGTAATTAAGGCAGCTCGAAGCTGCTTTCACTGCTCTCATGGAATGGGGTCACCTGAAGGTCAGGTGGGTCATCACGTGGGTAAATTATAGTTTTCTTGACATTCTAAGTATTTTGACATTTTATTTGAGGAGAAGTAACGTTAACAGTGATCTTTTGACATCAAGTGAAGTGGGGTATTTATCTGCTTTGTGATCACTTTTAAAATTTCCACCTTCTCCTTCACTTGCCTCATTGTTCTGCAGAAATGTCACAATATACAAACATTGTAGTATTGTGGAGACAGGAGTTAGTTGTCAGAATCAAATCCAGAGAAAAGAAATTTAGAGCATGAGTAATAAAGGTCCTGAGACACATGGCAGATAAATACAGAAATCTTAATTGTAAGGTATCTTGCCTTTTTTTTTTTAATATATTTCAGTTACCCCTTTACCATAACTGTAATATTATTTGTATATGGTAATTTACTTGTAAATGTCACTCTAGAAAACATGCAAGAATATGAATGGGAATCTGCTCTCAAAAACTGTGATGTCTCATTTTCTCTCAAAGGCTTTATTCATGCTCTAGTTCTGTTGCTAAATCAGTTAGTGGTGGCTGTTGTTTTTTCCTGTAGAAATTATTTTTTTCTTTAAATTGTTTTTACGTAACAAATCAAAACTCTTTGATGAGCACAGATGAGTTTAAAGACGTGCTTTTCAGATAGTCACTATATTCAGTAGTTTATTTTTTTTCTACAAATGATGTTGCTAATCTGCTATGCTCTCAGATGAGTGCCTTATTAAAATCTTCACATTTTATGGTGCCCATTAGTAAAAATGTGAGGTAAGAAAATTACCAACCAAAATTCCCTGTTTATTCAAGTGTAAATTGATACTTACAAAATACACACTCATTTATAGACAGGATTCTGAAATTACAGCTTTGTCACTTAGGGACATACCCTAGTAATAAGTAGGCAGTAAGCTAATGTACTTAGAGAAAAAGTTTCTTTCTTTCCTTTCCTCTCGTTTCATTTAAAGTTTTTGGTCTATCAGATAAAACATAAAGGTTAAAAGTTATCATCTCACTTGAATGCACAACGGAGAAGGATGGAGAGGGAGCACATTCACTTGCAACCCCTTCATTGTCGGTAACGTGTGTGTAGATTTCATCAACTGCAAAAGAAGCTTAATTAATTTAATTATTATTATTAAATATTATTATCTATTTAATTGCTAATCTGTATTTGTGTGTATAACAAATCCTTTCTCAGCTTATGAATCAATGTAGTAATTTTGAATATTTCGTGTTGATTAACTTCTCATTTTTGTGTAATTAACATGAGCATTTATCTTGCTGGCTTTTTTATATGCTCTTTATATGCTTGTATGTAGCTCGACAAGGAGACTTAAATTGCCTTATTGGCAAAGCAACGACACTTGCTTAAAATAGTACCAAACTAGTGTATTAAAGCAATGCTTACTGTTTCTCTTTTTTTTTTTTTTCTTGCAGAGCTGGAGTGGACCAGAGAAATTACTTGCTTTAGATGAACTCATTGATAGTTGTGAACCAACACAAGTAAAACACATGATGCAAGTGATAGAGCCCCAGTTTCAAAGAGACTTCATTTCCTTGCTCCCAAAAGAGGTGAGAAATACAGGTTAATATTGGACTATGCAGTGCATCAGCTGCCACCTTTTAAAAAATTCCATGCTAGTTATGGCATTCCGTTTTGCCAACATAGTGATGTAAACTGATGTTAGAGGTCCACAGTTTGGTACACTGCCATAACTTGGATACTGCAATTTCAGATTAACATACCTTTATCTCATGAGAGACATTCAGATACCTGGAATCCTTTAAACAAAATCCCAGTAACTTTAAAAATATCTCTGTATCTTAACTGGGCTGATTGTGCCTTTTTTTTTTCTTTTTTTTTTTTTTTTTGTTTGAGAACTAATTCTGTTAGGGCACATACACACAAAAATTTCCTCTGGTTGCAAGACCTTTCTGCATGTTGTTCTGTAAGTACAAGCATTATCGGTCAATGTTTTAGTGCTGTGGTTTTTGTAAATGTTATCTTTGAATTTATTTTAAACAAACCAAGCCCTAAAATCTCTACCAAAAAAACCCAAAAGTAATCCCAGAAAAGCACTTCTAAGGGTAAAGCCAAACCCTAATTAAGCAGATACCTTACAGCAAATCCTTTTCTGCAAATGAGATCATGTTGTATCAAGTTAAAGAGAAACAGATTGAGATTTTCAGCGTGTGTGCTTTTCAGCACTAAATGCCGTCCACAGAAGAGTAACTCCTGATGTCCTCACAACTAGAACATGAGGGTGAATATGAAAGATAATAAGGCAGGTTTGATACAATTATTAAATTAATGTATTTTTTTCATTTAGAAAGAGTACTTCTGACCTTTCTTGGTTTTAGGGAATTGGAAATTGTTCTGTTATTTGGAGTGAGGAGGCAGTATATTTTCTTTTGCCAGATCTGCCGCATGTTGAGTTTTCCACGTGAAAAATTTCATGAGGTCTTCAGTTACTTTCATAAGCCCTCAGTTACTAACACATTACAAAGGAAGTTTTTTAAAGGTATGCTGGTGCTAGTACCTGGTTGCTGTGTTTAATGTGGTCTTATTACCTGAAGACTGTTCTGTATGTCTCTTTCTTGACATTTTTTCTGGTGTATATCCTATTTTTGAATACTTAGATGTACAAGACTCTCCTTTTATATACTGTCATATCTTCACGAGTCAGTGTCACAGCCCTCCCTTGCTGGTTTGCATTTGTAAGGCTGGAAGCAATTCATGCAACAAGTATTAACTTAGTATATGTGACATGAGAGTACTTACACAAGCACTTCCTGTGGCAGCCTTCTTCATAAATGGAAAGGACACTGGAGGAGAAGAAGAGTTCAGAGAGAGACCTCTGTGTGGTTGCTATGTTTCTAGAGAAACTGCCCAAAGCGGTCTCAGTTCAGAGGCAGAGGAAGGCAGCAAGACTTTATATTTTGAGAAGACAGAAGATCCTTTGCCACTTCTGCATCCATTAAGTCTGCAAAATTAATACAGAATCGATAACAGTAATTCACAGCTCAGTTGTCTTTGCATGGTTTAATGGCAAAACTAATTCAGGTACAGCCAGTGGTCTAGTTCTGCTGTTAACTAACGACCATGTTACAATTTCGGTTTTAGCAATTTCTTCACAGAAAAGATACACTATTTAGTGTAGAACTTTCTTTCTCAATTATGTTTCTTGACTCCATTGTAAGCTACTTGAGTTTAATTTTTAGTGTTTTTTCTTGCCTCTTGAAACCAGAATATTGTCAAGCGCTTAGCTTCATGAAAGGCTGACTTCACCGGTGAAACTGGCTTAAATGATTTTGGCTTCCTAACTCCCAGTCACTGCCACCAAAATTAACTGAATTAAACAAAAAAACCCCTCGAGCTAACTCAACCATCTCTTCTCCATTTTTAAGACCATTCTTCAACAAGATCGTCTAAGTGATGCTGTCTCCAGCTACTTAATGCTGGCTGCAGTAGGGGGTGATGAACTGAACTGTGGGGGCAAGAACAAGTTGCTAGGGTCAGTAATTCTTTAAACAGGCTTCCCTGTCAAAGTCAGTATCCTGTGAAAACACGCTCTCGTGAGTTGTCGCTCCACATTAACATCTGGCAGTTATCTCCAGTGCTGTTGGATGCAATGCAGTGATTTGATTACCTAGCCAGAACAAGAAGATAATTCGGACAGGAGGGCTTTTCTTCAAAAACATTTTCAGCAATGCAAAGTCAGTAACATAAAATCTGAATAACCAAGAAAATGTTTGCTATCCTCCTGAGGAAACATGCATTCAAACAATCTGAAATGAATACTTCTGTTTTCTTGCTGAGACTTTAGAAATCATTGCTGAAATTACTTGTTTGTGCAAACCAGGTCTAGAAAACAGCAGATTAGGAGCTTTGCTGAAATCAGCCACAGGAATTTTCTTGGTGCTGTGAGCAAGTGAAGAAAAAGGCAAGTGACTGCTATACAGCTGAGTCAAAAGTCAGGTCTTTGCTACCTGAAGTTTTCTTTTAACTAGATCCATGAGACAAAAGGCTGATATCTTCTATGCGCTGCTAATCTTAAAGTCAGCTGTGGGCTGTATTGACCCTTGATGATTATTTAGATAAATATAGTCTAAAATTAATGTCACCAATATGCAACCTGTTTGAGAATCAGTTGATTGGCAGGTTTTAATTAACACCATCTTAGCAAGCATCCATATCTGTATAGATACAATAAGTGAAATTTAAAGTAAACTCTGCTGTCAGTTAAGGGACACCCAGCAAAAATGGAAAGGATCTCTTTCACGTTTGAGTCTTGCTGCATGCAGAACTGTCTGATGTGCATTAAGAAACAGCACTTCTTAAATAATATTACATACCAGGAATTAAGACAAAGACTAACAGGACAGGTACAGCTGTTGCTCTTGTAATAGAGAGCCTTGCACCAGATCCTAAATGCTGACTCCTTGAGTAGGTGCAGCAGGAAGATTCCTCAGCTTTATGGCCTAGGGCACGTGTGGGATCTAATGCATAACTCACGACACAGGTCCTTCAGACATGGAGTCTTACGTGCTCAATGTGAGCTGCAGGTGATGACTAGCAAACAAGGTTTGTGTGCAGTCAAAATGCAAATAGTTCCAGCATACTGAATTTTTATTTCCTGCTCGGTCACTGGCTGGTCTAGATTACTGAAAGTAAACATTTCTCACATAATAAGGTCAAAAATCTGCTGAGGTCAACAGCCTATGGTTATGACTTCCATACTGAATTTCAGTTGTGCTGCTTTGGAGGGCAGATTCTATTTAGACACATCATAACTTCAGCTACAAATTAAATAAAAAATCCTAAACACAAAGAGATAGGTCAAGCAGAAATAAAAGTGGATGATCTGATTTCCCTGACAACTTTTGCATCCTATTAGTTACTGACAAAGACCCTGCTGTTTCACCATACGTAAGCAGTTCTCTGCATCACTTTTTAGCAATATTGTTCTCTCTAAAGAGTTTTTAGCCATTGAAGGGACTTTGCTGCAGGTTATACTTCTATTTTCCATGACTGGAGAGGTGCATTGTTGATGTTAAGTAGAACAGCTATACTTGGTCATCATACCCATAAGGATAGCTGTCCTTGTATTTTGGATTGTGTTTTAGATGCCTCTGTCCCTGCTGAAGACTTCAATACATCTGAAGATACTTGTGAGGATTTTGGAGTTTTTATCATGGTCATTATATTGCTTAGCTCAGTCAACTGAGATCTGAATTCTCCCAATAACCTTTAATCTTGTCATATAGAAAAGTTCATCTTATGTTTATCTTCTGGTGCTGATTGAGATTCCCCATATGGTTTTGGTAACATGACATGTACAGTATCAAAGTTACATACTTCAATCCTTCTGCATCCCAGTCCGTTAAACTCTCTGTAATACCACTTAGGAGTGTGTGTGTGTTCTAACCAGAAAATGAGCTCTACATAGGCTGCATTCCCCACAGCTGCAGAGTCCTTTTGAACTCAAGCGCACGCAGCATTTACTTTTTCTGTACTTAGGCGTACTGAGTGACGTTACATGTCACAACATACTTTCCTATTTACTTACATGGTGAGTGTTGTACTTGCTAGTTAAACTCTCAAAATAACTTTTGGTATACTTGTTAGCTAAAATAACAAATTTTTAGCAATATTCTGTTACTGTTTCACAGTAATGTGGATTACATTTTTAAAAAAGATAATAGTGATTTCAGCTGACTTCTACTTTCTTGCAAATACAAGAATCGTTTCTGATGTGATCTGTATGGATTTAGTTACTTAAGATGATTGTTACACTTTCATGAGCCCACTGGAATAAACTCTGTTAACAGTTTCTGAAATTGTTTAATAATTTATTGTTTCAATTTTCTGTATTTCAGCCCCTGGTGCATGATAATACTTGGAGTTACTTCACTTTTCCTTTCAAAAGCAATGCAGAAAATACACTTTCTTTTTCCTTTTTTTTACAGCTGGCACTGTATGTGCTGTCATTCCTGGAACCCAGGGACCTTCTGCAGGCAGCCCAGACATGTCGTTACTGGAGAATTCTGGCTGAAGATAATCTTCTCTGGAGGGAGAAATGCAAAGAGGAGGGTAAGACTGAGCAAAAAGATGGGTGTAATGGTCAAAGTGTGGCTGTCATAAAAAATGCAGATCATTTACATAATAAGCTTAAAGGTTTATGAAGGCAATTTGTGTGACTTTAAATTTACTGCTAGTGGTACTTTGAGCTGTGTGGTACGTGTTGAAAGTAGGAAGCAGAATTAATCCATGGAGTATTAAAAATGAAACTAGAGTTAAGTTTGTGCATCCTATTTATAAAGTATACTAGGTGTATGTTTTAAAAATACAATTATTTTTGCTTTTTAAGGGTTATTTGTATTCAAAATACAACCAAAGTAACTAAGAGCTGAGATGTACAAATGACAGGATTATATATAGATAGGAAATGGCACATAGTAGGGGGAGAAGGTGCTCACTTGATCACTTAGAGAGGGACACATAACACAGAAGACACAGATATCACCTGCTTGTGCCAAATCAAGAAGATGCAGTGGTTTAGCAGTAGTATGAATGGGCATAAAAAGGCTCCCAGGAAAGCAGCCACATATTTGAGCACATGAAGAACGTAAGCTTTTATTTTTAAGGAGAGTTATATGAACAAGGAGTCTGTTCTGGGGAGCAGGGCACATGCATGTGATCTCAGAGCAGTATCCCTCTTGGACACAGGCAAACACAGAGCCCTGTCCAGGCTGCCTCCAAGTATGGAGACAAGAACTTTTGAGAGGTTGATGCAAAGGCTTTTAAAAAACATGATAATGTGAATGTACCTGGCTATTTGTAAAGGCACCTAAATTAATTAGTGTTCTTTTGCAATGGAGACCAGGTGTCTAGCCTCTTAAATCCTCTCTAAAGATTCTCCTCTTACAAATTTCAGTGAAAATGCATTAGGAGTACAGAATGAGAAAAAAGGAGAAGGTCAAGAGGGGAATGAGCCTACATTTGTGAGCTTAGAAGTAAAAATAAATATGGACAGGCATGAGAGCACAGACAAACAAAACAGTATTGTAGACTGGTTAGACTTAGCGAGGTGCTCAGTAATACAAAGGAGAAGTTAATTCAAGGCTTGCAGAGACACCAGAGAAGGGGCTAAAGGCAGAAGAGTGAAATCCACATGCTGGCAAGAGACAAGATTCTTGCTGTTAATGAGATGCAGTGGAGAGAGGAGCTGCATGGAGACATGGATGAGAGAATTGGGCAAAAAAAATAGACGTATCTGTAGCAGCAAGGCTTAAAACAAAGCACTACCGCTTAAGTGTCAATTCAGAAAGGGCATAGCTATACTTAAAATTCTAGCCAGGAGAAGACAATGCCAAAAGCACACAGCCTTTCAAGTCAAGGAAAGAATTAAAAGCTCACTAATACCAAGAGTCACAGTGAACTTAAAGGTAATAAGGATGGATGACCAGAAAGGACAACCACAGACAAAGAAGTTTACTTTTTTAAGGGTTCCAAAATGAGCATATGAGTGGTTATGGAGTTTGTTGGACAGTACCCATTTGAAAAAGGCAATATTCTGCTACACTGCCTCAGAAAGGGGGATCTGCAACCAAGCTAGTAGATTGCCAGCAAGGAGCATTTTCAGGCATGATTACAGTAATGATTATGCTTAAACAACAAGGAAAGATGTAGTATAAAGAACTGAGAAGCAGGGTGGTATCACTGACACACAGTGCAAGTATTGGCATGCGGGAGGTTGTTACGTCAATGCAGTATTTAATGAAGAGGTCACTGAAAAGGTTTGGAAGGGAGAGAAGTTGTTTTGTTTGAGGTGTCCTCATCACTCCTCATCGCCCTTTTTTTAATTTTCATTTTAGGGATTGATGAACCATTACATATCAAGAGGAGGAAAGTAATAAAACCAGGCTTTATACACAGTCCATGGAAAAGCGCCTACATAAGACAACACAGGATTGATACCAACTGGCGGCGAGGAGAACTTAAATCACCTAAGGTAAGTTCTGAGCTATGTGCATGGTGCCATGAACAAAGCAAGATCAACTCATAGGTTGTTTTTTTCCTTCAGACAAGCCAGACTATCCATGCACAAAAAGCAATGTATTGTAAAGGAAAAAAAAAAATGTATTTTAGCTTACCCTGTGTTTAAATTAATTTCTGAGCACCATATTAGCAAATCAAAATGTGATTTGTCATACAGCAGAATTCTTTCATTGCTGTTCTAAAAATTTCTGTACAACTTTTGAAATCCTATAAATATGCCTGTCTCTTTGATAGAGATAATCTCAGAAACATGATTGGAAATACCTATATTTAAGTAAAGCATACACACACATGTACGTATGTATGTATTTATAGAGCTGGGCCATGTCGCAGCATAAAAATACTCCACAACTATTCTGTGCTTTATATGTATTGTTCTAAATTGAGCAGCACAAGACAGTAACTTCATTCCGTGTTAAGATTCCTTTTGTTTATTAAAACATTACAATTCTTTAATGACATTGATATGTTACCATCACATCTTTTCCAGTATTAGGATATGAAGCAATACGTCAAACCTTTTGTAAAATAAAATAGCAACTGTCTAATCAAACCTGGTATTGAACAAGCAGTCAGAAACATGAAGAAAACCCATATTCATAGCCTTTTAAGGTTTTAAAGCAACTTGCCTGTTTTCTTGATTGCTGTAGAACAAAATAATAAAAATAAGAACAAAAAAAAAATTCCTATGGAAAACCTATGCCTATATCCTGCTGTTTATTTGGCCGTGACTTATGTACATTTCTGGTGATGGCTCTGTATTTCTTGCCTTGATACGCGACATCAAGTTGTCTTGGAATTATTATTAAAATTACAGCCTCAGGCATTATCCAGATGCCCATTTCACTTCGATGAACATCTTGAAAGTGTTCAGATATCATAAATAAAAAATTCCTCATCCCGCATATTCTGATAGGGATTTTTTTTTGCTGTAATGCAGTAAAATATACTGAATTGCAGTTTTTCCCAAATCAAGCATTGAAAATCCCACCTCCATAATGCAATATTCCAATCCTCTTTCCAGCACATTAAATTATCACTTTTGTTTGCATTTAATTGAGTTAGCAGTTTTCTAGCTTTTTTACTTTGGTGCTCCTTGGCTGGTAAGGAAAAAAAAAAATATATATAGTCAGCCTTGATCACCAAAATAAATTTTGCAGCAAATAATACAACCCCATCCTTTTTGTTCAAGATAGAAATAAGCCCTAAAAGGTAAATGTAACTCAACTGAAAAATAAAAGAGCTGAAATAACTGCAGAGGAATCTTGCAATGTGCAGTTACTAATTCAACCTACCTTCAGTGGTGATTTTTTCTGGTACTTTTAGGAGGCTTACAGTAACTGTTGTGTGCTTGCTAAGCAATGCAGTATCACTCTGTGGAAGAAGGAAAATACCTTCTTTGGTCCCAGCTGGCGGTAAATTAGACTTGACACACAGGATTAAGGGGCCTTGTTATTATTGAAGCAACCCTAGCATTTTATAATTTACGAATCAGAAGAGCACTTTGTTTCTTCTGCTCCTCTCTAATCTTCTGCATTAAATTGTGACTGTATGTTTTTATGTTCTTTATCATCAGGTGCTCAAAGGCCATGATGACCACGTGATCACATGCCTTCAGTTCTGTGGGAACCGAATAGTGAGCGGCTCTGATGACAACACCCTGAAAGTGTGGTCAGCGGTTACAGGCAAGGTAAGTCAGATATTTTGCTGAATTCCATAGGAAATGAGCTACAGATAGAGCACTGGTATGTCAAAAATGCTGCTGTGCCTTCAGACCGCACCGCAGGGCAGTCTTTAGTGCTGTCTGGTGCAAGAATCGGAAAAAGGGCCGGTAAACATTTGGGTCATCTTTTCCTACACAGAAACTAGTCTAGTTTAAAAAAGTCACCTTGATGTGAAATTGCAATGCTGCTCATGTTACCATTGGCATATATCCTTGTTCTCTTGGCAATTCTGCTATTCTTGTGAAGTCGTTTGTGACATGGATTCTAAAGAATTTGGACAGAAACGTTACTTTATCTTCCTTAAAGCTTAATTTAGCCTGCTTATACCCCTCTGGATCTCCCTTTCTTACTTGTCTTCTAGCATTCTTTCTGTGATTTTCAAGTTACTGAAATGGGGTGTTCATTTTACTGGCTCTGATTTCAAATAGAGTTTGTTTTTCTTTCTAAGCTGCATATTGCTGAACCACCAGAAAAAAAAAACCCCAGAAAAAAAGTAACTTGCTTTAGGTTTAAATATTTCCTATTAAATTAGATCCAGCTCAGGCAGGAATTTAATAAGCTTCAATAATTTAATTTTGGCTTAGAGAAGCAAAAGAGTATGTGCAATCAAAAAGACAGTACTGAACATTTCACTGATGTTAGAACATCACAGCTATTCAGCACACAGAGTTTTTGTTACAAGGTGACTGACTGACCATCCTCCAAGGATATAGAAAAGACCTCAGGGAAACAGTACTTCTTCCTTCTAGACTAGTATTGTGTGCACTTAGCTTTGTTTTAATGATACGGTTACGTGAACAACAGGACAGCTATTGAGGATAACACGTTTAAGATGTAAAAGGCTTCCACTTTGTAATGCTGAAGCTGAATGTATTAAGCATTTGTCTTTGCATGCCTAGAAGATCCTTGATGGGATTGTAAATACTACTGCAGGGAAGAATAAAATGAAAAGCAATAAGCAGCCTCCCCCTGCCTCTGTTGGCTTCCCTACAACAAACTGTCCAATGAAGGAACCCATATTGAAATTGACATTTTTGTATTTAAAAGGGCAGCCTAAACTTAACTGAAAAATACTTCTTTTGTACTTAACCGCCTTCTCAAAAACAAAACGTTCCTTTAAATATATAAAGTTGATCATAGTAGCATGACTTAACAATGCCTGTTCAGTAATTTTTTGAAAATAATTACAAATGCTAGGGTGATTATTTACCCCAAACATTTAAGAGAGACAGAAATCGCGTATGAAACGTGGAAGACTGCTGCATGAGCCCTCATGCTCACTGATGCTGAAGAATTAATAAAATAAAAAACCCCTAAAGGTTGGTTTGTGCAAATGAACATGACTAAATAATTCCCTTGACAGATGTAAAGCCCAAAATAAGGATTCTGTGTTCTTACTGCTTTAGAAGGATGATTTCTTAAAATATGAGTAAATCGGTTGAAATTAAAAAAAAAGGGAACTGTAAATGTGAATAATAGATATGAACTGAAAAAGATGGATTTGAATTAAGCTAGGAGCCAGAAATTGCAGAAGACTGGTAAAAAATATTAAAGAACAGGGAATCTACGTACAGCAAAAAAGCAAGGCTTCTTCAAAGATATTAGAAAGAACAGGATATTAACAAATTAGTATACTCTCACTGATGCAGAAAAAATACTTATTTTGGGAGAAAATTCATGTGCTGCAAATACAGCATGCAGTGATAATAGAACACTTAATTACAGCAGAATCTCACAAGGTTTTTAAACAACAACTACTGAAGTTATGTTTTTTCTTATTACAGTTGATCCAGATAATCTGTCTTTTATGATTTTTTTTCCTGAAGTAACCTGTGGGGTGAAATTGGTGTTTTTTCAAAAGGTACGAGCAGAGGAAGAAGATCCAAAGGGTAGCTGGAAGGCTAAAATATGTCAGTATTTAAATGAAGTAAACTGAAAGACTGGGTATTCAGGATACATTATCTCAGATAAAAAATATTTGACTATGTCAAGAGTCAGCTAAACAGTTAAAGGAAGGCCACGCCAATTAATGCCACTTAGCAGTAGATTGCAAAAAAAGAGATCATCAAACTGTTCTGACCTCTTTTCTCACACAGTTACAGGTTTGACTGGTAAAAATAACAGTGCAGAAATAGATGGCTATGATATGGTACTGCAGGACTGTATCCCCATGACGTGATGGAATAAAATGGAGCAGTGCAAAAATCAACATAGCACATATTGAAATAGGTTAGAAAGTGGGTAATTACACAGATCCTGTTAATGTAAATGCACAATCTTCATGCAATATCTTTATAAAGAGGTCTTGCAAGGACCTCTTGTCTTTGCTAATTAGCACTTATTGCTGCCTGGTGAGAAAGCATATATAGTTGTTACTTGTAAGGGATACGGGCTGAGAGATGGAGGCAAGTCGCTGGTCCAGAGTGATGGAGGTTTTACAGAAGTAGGTGTGAGCAAACACTGTCAGTACGCGATGAGAAATCGTGCCATACATTTGGGATGAAAGAAGGTAGGCTGTGCTTATGTCGTGTGGGATTCTATCTTGGGCAACAGTAAAGCCTTTAAAAGGTTTGAAATGTGATTTTGTGGTATTGATCCTGTAGCTTACAGAATGTGATGTTTCTTGGATAAACAAACAGAAAAACACAGTAAGAGTATATGGTTTATAGGTTGGTGATAAAACTACTAAGTGAATGCTTTCTCCAGTTCTAACACTTATGCTTCAAAAAGCTATTGGAAAACCTGCAGTGACTCGGAAAGAGGCCAGGAAAGTGACTCCTGGCTGCAAAACATGCCCCGTGTTAAGAAATTTGGAAAGACAGTTTCGTTTATCAAGGAGAAGATTCTAGAGAAAATTCCTTAAGGTCCAGGTACCAACAGTGGAGCAAGAAATTTGATGATGGTTTTCTAAAAGGTGGAATTTTTTAGTTCAAACATAAAGCAGTCTTCAGAGGTCATCTGCCACTTGCTATAAGAGACTACTGTTACCCCGTGGATTACTTTTTCTTAAGTCTCCATTCAACTCTGTCAAAAGAGTAACCAAGCAAAATATTTCTTTTTAGTGTTTAAGAACACTGGTTGGTCACACAGGCGGAGTCTGGTCATCACAGATGAGGGACAATATCATCATCAGTGGATCTACAGACCGAACGTTGAAAGTCTGGAACGCTGAGACTGGAGAATGCATACACACCTTGTACGGACACACATCCACGGTGCGTTGCATGCATCTCCATGAGAAAAGGTAAGGCTTTGTCCAAAGCTACAGCCACAGTTTGGCTTGTAATTTACAGTTGCGTTCACAGAAGATGCTTGTTCAACTTGGATACCTCGTCCAACTTTGAGTGAAACACAAACCAGACAAAGCAGTTAAAGTAAACTACATAAACCAACACAACAGAGGAGGTGATTAATAGAAGCAAAAGCATAAGAGTACTAATTAAAGAACAGAAAATTGAGTCTTGTATAAAGTCACATTCTATGTTATTTCAAAACTAATTCTTTGTTACCCTGTGATCCGGTCTCCCACGCTCTGAATAATTTCTTTTTGTCAATGCTACAAACTTTTACTAATTTTACAGAATGACTTTAAGTATTGTCACTGCGGTATTTTCCTTAAATTTTAACTTATTATAATTTCTGCAGTAGTGAACCACGTCATTATTCAATGAGCATTGGCAAAGCTCTTTTACTTGACTGTGGTATGGAGCTGTGGACAGAGTGCCTGTTGGTTGCATTTCTTCTTTTTTTAAGAATTATGTAGTCTTTATCAACTCCATTAATACTAATTCCTTCTCATTTCTGTTCTTGCCTAAAAGAGCTCTTAAAAGTATGAACTGAAAAAAATCAAGCAGAATAACTGTTACTTTACTAAAAGTAAAACTTCTAAACGTCATCCTTGTTTAATTGTTATAATTAGTTAACTCAGTCATTAAAACAGAATGCTCATAGTACTGGCTGGAGCTCAACATATTTGTAAACTTTCATAGCTAGATACAACAGTCCACATAATTTTTCACGGCATCATGTTGCTGTTCAGGAATTAAGTGCCTTTTTAAGTACTGATTGCTCATTATATCAGATAGACAGATCCTCAGGAGGTGAGTAGAGCAAGGAAGAAATAACAGTCAAGTCATTTGTGACCCTAATACATTGTCATGCCAAACCAGATCTTCAGTGGCCAGTGGACTAATGCTATCTAATGTCCCAAATTAAAACTCATAACTGATTTATACCCAAGTATAATTGTTTTAATACTTTTATGTCCGATGCTAAGTACAGGATGGGTTTTCTTGTTCCTCCAGAGTGGTCAGTGGGTCTCGAGATGCTACCCTGAGAGTTTGGGACATAGAGACGGGCCAGTGTTTGCACGTTCTGATGGGCCACGTAGCTGCAGTTCGATGCGTTCAATATGATGGCAGAAGGGTTGTAAGTGGTGCATATGATTTTATGGTCAAAGTGTGGGATCCAGAGACAGAGACCTGTCTGCACACACTGCAAGGGCATACTAACAGAGTCTACTCATTACAGGTACGTGATTCTCATCTGCTGCTTTAGTTTCTTTAAGTAACATTTAAAGTCAGTTTATTTCACCTTGTTTATTAAATTGGGGGTACCTACTCCTGAATTACCCAGGCCACAAGACTTGAGAGGCATCTGTGTCATTTTGTTACACTAGTTATATGTTGTCTTAATTTAGAAAATGCAGTGCTTAAAGCCCAAATATCTATACCAGCAAGTTAAATAGTTTTTTGGGTTGCTGGGTTGTTTGGTTGGGGTTTTTTGGTGTTTTTTTTTTTTTAAATCTTGCATGTATTTTGGAGCTATGTTTTTGCTTTCCCCAAAGAAATTCTAAACTTACTGTTTTAAATAAATCAGATTATATAGTAATTGAAAATGTTGCCAAAAGCCCATTGGATTAATGTTCTGAATTATGCAGATATGTTTATCCTTATTTTGTAGTCCCAGCTTCCAGTTCCAAACTGTAATTCACAGTAAGGCTGAACCTAAAATTTTAATGTTCTGATGTAAATCTCCAGCCTTCTACTTCCTTTTCTCTGAATAGTGGCCAGATCTACAACTGTGAGGCTTTGTCAACAGAGATGTGTTATTACAGATGCAGGTTATTATGGTACTGCTCTGTGGTGTGACTCTATTGCCTACCAGTCACCCGGACTGCTCATCAGAACTAAGCTGGCAAAGATACACATAGACCTCATGTAGACAACTCTTGCCTTTACTAACCCAAAAGATCATCTTGTCTATTCATAGAGTCAAAGCATCACTTCCAAGTGTTGAAAGCCGAAAAATTAATTTCATGCTTGTGCCTGTTCTCGCCACAGTCTGGCAGGACTTGAAAAATAAACAAACAAAGACAGTTCAAAATCGGGAAATTGCATTCGACACGTAACTACTCTGGTTTATGGCTCAGAAAGTGAACCTCAGTGCTAAAGACATTTTTCATAAAGTGTATCTTCCATAAGGTGTATCATCTCACCATAATAGCTTAAATATGAACAAAACACCTAATTGTTTTCCTTTCCCAAAAAATGTAGTAAAATTTATCAAAAATCTCCAGCCCTTCTCTTACATTCATATGCTGAGGAGTATTCTCTAGACAAGCAGCAAGCAAGTTAAAAAATGCTGTACTACCTACCTACCTCTTAAAAATATTCCAAAGGTAGTATTTCATCTAGGGCAGCTGGAGAACAGCATTATGTTTTTCTGCCTTATCTTCACCAGTGGCTTTTGTTTTGGCTTATGAATATTCATGTCTTGCTCTGATACTGTAATAATAATGGATCAAATAACTGGGTTATGTTACACACCAATACTGTTTACACCTTGTAAATGGAACTTGGCATTCTGAAACACTTCGGGGTGTGGGGGTGGAGGGCAGGAGGCTACAGGTGCTTACAGTTTTAGGACAGAAAGATTGTTTAAAACTGCATGGTTGAGCTCCTGCCCTTTGGCCTGAAATAACCCCAAAAGGCAGAACTCCTCTAAATAATCAGGCTGAATACCTTGCCTGTTCTCCCTGTCCCTGCTCCATGGCAGGTTCTATTACATGTCACTATTTCCTCATTTGTAGACACCCTAACATTTTCCAGAAATCTCTATGCAGCAGCTGAAGACTACTGACCATGTTGTGTTTTCTTACTCTTTCTTAGCTGTCTTTAAAGTATTCCATAGATTCTCAGGATTCATGGATAAGAGCTCAAGCATTGAGCCAAACCGTTGTCTGTTTGGCTATAGCAATATTAAAGTTTGTCTTGATGCCCACCCTTAAAGCTCTCTTTCTGAATACCTTGTGTACATGGACTGTAATACATTTGTGGAAAGGGGTGAAAGAATTCAAAATTCATTGCATCAGTCCGGTTTAATTCTGTTTGTTTAGGAAAGGCAGATGATCTGTAGTGTTTCCACTCAATGAGTTCTGCTGGGCTTCTTAGCACTCATTGTCCTTTTGTCTGAACTCAAGTAGTTGGCATCCTCTTTTGAAAGCAGGGTGCCCAGAACAGGATGGAAAATTCCAGTCAAAGTCTTATCAATGCTTATTAGAAGTGGAAAGGTTTTTTTATATGCCTTAGCTAGCATATTCCTATTGCAGGTACCGGAGTGTCGTTTTTTAGTATATTTTCACCAGAAACACAATGCAGATAACCAGTCCTTACGTGCCAGTCACCTCTCTACATTCTTTTGAAACCGGGTGCCACGCTCAACCATGTTTGACTGTAGAGATAGATCTAAGATGTTAGTTTTCTGCAGGTTTTATAAAAAGAAGCAGTCTCAGATAGTTGCATTCCCTTAATTGGGTTCTTTCTTTGCCATTATTAGATACCAGTCAGTCTACATGGAGCAGTAGTGTCGGATTGCCCTAGGTGTTATAAAGGTTCCTGCCCAGCCTTCGTTCTCCCAGGCTGCAGCTGTACCTTCATTCATTCCCTGCCAAGTCCAGGTCTTTACAATTTTCTCTTGACTTTTACACTCTTTGCTTTGAGTCAGTTCTATCATTTCAAATGTCACCCAAATCCTAATGAAAATACTAAATGCCAGAACCCCCACCCTGGAATTCTTTCTGATATCTCTAATAATGCTGTGAACAAATTTCTGAACAGAAGAGTATCCCTGCCTTAAAGTTGCTTCGCTCTTCGCAAAAATACAACCAAGACATCTGCTGTTTCACATAGCTTTTTACTCTGTCTCAGAAATAAAATCATATTAGTTAAGATCATTTTCCCACAGATCTATATTTGCTGCTACTTACCACATTGCTAAGGGCTTACAACCAGATTGATTCTTTGTTAGTTCCTTCTGGAAATTGAAGTTAGGCTGACCGATCCATAATTCCCAATCTCCCCTCATCATCTTCTTCAGTAAAGAAAGGAATTGTATTTGCCATCTGAAACTTGTCTGTCTTCCATAGGTTCTCAACGATAGTAGCAGATGTCTCTGAGATTGTCTTAAAACAACTTGCCTTATGTGGGGTTTTTTTTTTTTTCCCCCATTCTAGCAAAAGCTTGTACTCAGTTGTCAGTGGTGTTAGTGCTGTGAGCCTACACGCAGATGGCTGAGGACTGAAGGAAAAAAAGTTAAATAACTGGCCTCACTTGGTGCTTCCTTCCCACTGAACATAAAAGAGCTTTTTTTTATTTTGACCTTCCTCCTGTTAGTTGTTTTTGTTTGTCTGTTTGTTTGTTTTGGGGGGGGTGGTTGTTTTGTTTTTTCCTTAGAGAATATTGTTTTATCATCCTTAACAGCGCTCACTAGTTTTATCTTGTTTTGTGCCTTGCCTTTCTGACTTCGTCCCAGTATGCTCTTTTAAACACATCTATTGATCTAGTTTCTACTTCTTGTACAATTCCTTGCGCTTCAGCCAAGTGGGTCTTGGTAATTTACTACATTTCCTATCTTTCCTTCACACAGGGATAGTTTGTGTCTTTAAGAAAGAGCCAACTCTCCTGAACCGTTCTTCCCCCAGAGAATAGATATATAAAAACCTTATGGGAAGGAAGGCTCAATTTATTGAAGTATTCCTCCTTGAAGCCCACTAGTTATAGTCTACTGCTCTTTTCCCTTCCTTTTTTTTTTTTTTGGAGAATTCTGGACTCCCATGTCATTGTCACCATCGCTCAAGTTACTTTCCACCTTTATATTCTCTACCTGTTCAGGTTCACTCCTCTTGATCAGACGTGTTTCATCTCTTGGCTGATTTCTCTATGCATTCATATTCTACATACTTTTATTTTATATGTAATACATGCCACAAACGTGGACATCCATGTTAGCCTGTATGACTTTCCCTACAGTGACTAGGAAGTTCAAGTTTCTTACTGCACACAATTGTGATTGTAAAGTGGCTAAACCCAGAATTTTCCAATGGCAGTCCTTCCATTTTTCTATGTTTTGGCTTTTGTGTAGATGATTCTGGATTAATGTAGTTGACCTTCTCCAGCTTAAAGTCCCTCTGACTTGTGAAAAGCAGGTTTGGCTTGTTAACATCTCTGATATCAAACATGGCCATCTCTACTTAGACCGAATTCTTACTTTGTAATGCAGTTTCCTAGTATATAGAGAGTATCTAATGTTGCATTTAGTGAATTAAATGCTTAACAGCCGCCATTGTAAGATCCTAATATAATTGTTTGTAATAGATTTGCCTTTCTTGTAGTTCGATGGTATCCACGTGGTGAGTGGATCTCTTGACACTTCCATCCGAGTTTGGGATGTGGAGACAGGCAACTGCATTCACACGCTAACAGGCCACCAGTCTCTGACAAGTGGAATGGAACTCAAGGACAATATACTCGTGTCTGGGAACGCCGATTCTACAGTCAAAATCTGGGACATTAAAACCGGACAATGTTTACAGACATTGCAAGGTGAGCTTAAACTACCTTCATGGAAATCAAGCTGCCTGCAGTAATCTGTGCTGCAGATGCTATATTAAAAAAACCTTTAAAATAATTACATACAAAGAAATAAGCATGGACCACTTACAACTTAAGTATTTTTCTGATGACAGCTGTATGATCTTTCTCTGAATTAGAAGAACAAAATGTATTTAATGTAATCAATTCAAATCACTTGCCTATTATGAAAGGCAGATGGTCTGGTCTGATAGCAATTTGCTACGGGTATATTAGCCTAATAAGCCTCAGAAATATGTAGGAAATGACATCTCAAAACAGTCAGTAACATATTTATTTAGGGGTCACTTGGATGCTTCAAAGCCTACTGATTAATTGGATTGGGAGGCAAAGTACACTGTCTGTTGTAATAAATCAAGAGAAATGAGCGGAAGATGTTTTCTTCCTCTCAGTAAGAAGAAAGATTTTTGTTTCCGTTTTGACAGTTGCCACTCAGGCATCAGGCATACAAACACGTCGTTTTGTGTCTCCCACAAAAAAGGTCTTATACCATTCCCATATATCATCTGCAGCATCGCTGGCTGGAGCAGAAAACTAAATTTCCCTGTAAAGCAGACTCTGTTTTGGTAACAGTATATATTTATATATCAGTATATAACTGTCAATATTTACTGATAATCTCCTAATAACATTTCAAAGGGGCTGGGAGACCCAGCGCTTACAGTGGTCACCTCATTCTGGATGGTTAAGTCCATTTTCATGGATGTCCAAGTGCACGCTTGTCCTACTGTTTGTACACAACAAAACAAGATCAGTGTAACAAAGAAGGAAATCCTGGGGGATTTTTCTAACCCCGCATTCACTTTCCAAAAGCACGGCAAGGCTTCCCTACCTTTTAATGTACAAAAACCAAGTTAACACATCTAACATCTTGGTATTTATTCTGTGCGTGGTGCTGTGTGACAGTGCTTTCTAATTACAAATAAAAATGTTTTGGTTTACTGTTACAGGTCCCAACAAGCATCAGAGTGCTGTGACCTGTTTACAGTTCAACAAGAACTTTGTAATTACCAGCTCAGATGATGGGACTGTAAAACTTTGGGACTTGAAAACGGGTGAATTTATCCGAAATCTAGTCACATTGGAGAGCGGGGGAAGTGGAGGCGTCGTGTGGCGGATCAGAGCTTCTAACACAAAGCTAGTGTGTGCGGTTGGGAGCCGCAACGGGACTGAGGAAACAAAGCTGCTGGTGTTGGACTTTGACGTGGATATGAAGTGAAGGGCAGAAAGATGAATTTGTCCAAACGTGTAGATGATGTTCTCCTTTCCCTCCCCCTGAAAAAAAAGAAAAAAGAAAAAAAAGAAAAAGGAAAAAAATCCCTTGTCCTTGGTGGTGCAGGATGTTGGCTTGGGGCAACAGATCCTAAAGACCTACAGACTACGAAGGAGAAGACAAAGATGACAAACTGTAACTGACAAGAGAAGCATTTACTGTCTCGTCACATAAAAAGGCTACACTTTTGACCAGGGCAGCTTTGCAAAAATACAACTTTTGAAATGAAACCAGGTGCAATTATTTCTTTACTTTCCTCCAACTGCCCCTTGAGTAATTTGGAGGTTAAAAAAAAAAAAAAAGAAATGGTTACAGTTCTTATTAACAGGTTATTTTACCAGAAAGATCTCGAAAGAAGCTGCACAGGCGAGCCTGCTCATGCACCCCTGGGCCGCCCTGGGTCCCGGCAGCCCCTCCGAGCAACGTGCTGTCCCTTAGCCCCGTTCTGAGCAGGGAGTTGGACTGGACAACCTCCAACCAACCTCTACGAGCCGTCACTGGTTGACTTTCAAAAACTAGAGAGCATCTGCAATGAAAAAACCAAACAGAAACAAGAAAGTCCACTCCTGGTGTGGGAAAGCTAAACTATTACTGTGAATTGTTTTGTACAGTTTTATCAGAGCTTTTTCTTTTTATTATTTTATTCCTCTTTTTTTTGCCAACCATTGCCAATGTCAATCACAGTATTAGCCTCTGTTTAAGCTATTTACTGTTGCTTCCATCTACACTCTTCAACGCATAAGTTGCTCTGAGGTGGCAAGTTGTCCTGGGTTTTGAGAGTCCTCTGATGGATTTAATTCGCAATGCTGGTGCTAGAAGTAGGTCTTCAATTATGGGATTGTTGTCCCACCCCTGTACTGTATTCCCAGTGGCCAAACTTATTTATGCTGCTAAATGAAAGAAAGAAAAGCAAATTATTTTTTTTTATTTTTTTTTCTGCTGTGACGTTTTAGTCCCAGACTGAATTCCAAATTTGCTCTAGTTTGGTTACAGAAAAAGACTTTTTGCCACTGAAACTTGAGCCAACTGTGCCTCTAAGAGGCTGAGAGTGGAAGAGTTTCAGACAATTAAGAGTGAAGTTTGCCTGCAAATAAAGAATTGAGTGTGTGTGCAAAGCTTATTTTCTTTTTTCTGGGCAAAAATTAAAACACATTCCTTAGAACAAAGCTATTGCAGCCTGTTCTGTGGGGAAATTTTTCTTTGCGAGGGCTGTGGTGAGTGGAATGAACATACATTTAAAAAAAACTGACGACATTTTTAAAAAACATTATAAAATACAAAAACTAAAATAAAGTTGCTGGTCAGTCTTAGCGTTTTACAGTATTTGAGGAAAAAACAACTGTTACAGTTATTGCTGGGAGGAACTGACAGAGCAAAAACTTGGGTTTTTGTAAAGATGTCACATGCAAACAAAATGGGAAACGAAAGAGTCAAACGGTTTGCCTCATTCTCCAAGAGCCACAACTCAAGCTGAACTGTGAAAGTGGTTTAACACTGTATCCTAGGCGATCTTTTTTTCCTCCTTTTTTTTTTCTTTGTTTTTGTTTTATTTATAGTCTGATTTAAAACAATCAGATTCCAGTTGGTTAATTTTAGTTATGTAACAACCTGACATGATGGAGGAAAACAACCTTTAAAGGGATTGTGTCTATGGTTTGATTCACTTAGAAATTTTATTTTCTTATAACTTAAGTGCAATAAAATGTGTTTTTTCATGTTAGTATGTCTTTTTTTTTCCCCTCCCCCCCCTCCCCCCCCCCCCCCCCCCCGTTTCTAGTTGTTAATTTAATACCATATAGTCTACAAAGGGTAAAGCAGGTCAAGCTGCTCAGCTTACTGGTAGATGCTAAAATATGTCGCAGGACTTTTTATGTCCACAGACAGGTGCGCAAGTGTCCTCTCCTTCGATGGCTGTATAGGATTTGTCACATGGACTTCGACAAACATGCAGGGAAGCCGTTAGCTTGCTATCACTAAGAACGTGTCAGGATTTGACTCTGGAGGGAGTAAGCTATAAAAAGCTGCTCAAGTACGTAAAACTTCTTCCAATAGCATCTTGTTACTGCATCTTAAATTGAAATGATGTTTATTACTTACGGATTTCAATCGATTGCAGTCTGACAGCAGAGAATAAATCCATGAATAAACTAAAATCAGGATTATAGGAGAGCTTGAAATAAAGCTTCTGAAGAAGACAAAAAAAAAAAACCACAACACACAACCCACGTGATTCCAGATCAGTCCAACAGCAGTTTTTATCACTGCTCAGAAACCAAGGTAAGTCATCAGCTGTCTCAGAAACTTAGCACTTGAGTGTCAGTTTCTCTCTCAAATCTCCTTGACCAAATTCTTTGTTTTCTTCTGTGTAAGTCTCTTCCATCAGGGCATAGCATTTACTTGTTCGGAACAGTTTGCCCTGTAGAAAACTGTCACAAAGGAAAACCAAACCAAAACATTAGAAGAGAAAGATATTTACATACTTGCATATTTACGACTATGTGCCATTCAAATGTAGTTCCAATCCCTACGTTACGCAAAGCAAGCAATGCTGAAGGATCACACTTCCATCTGGCCTCTAGAGATTAAAAAACCATACAAAATGACTGAGCAGCTACAAATTGTAAAAATCTGTTCATTGAGTTGCTGTTTAAGGGAGAAAAAAATGCAGCAAGCACTGACATAGAAAAGCTGTGATTGTCTCGGTATTTATGTAAAAACAAAGAGCTAATCCTCTCCTAAAATGACAGAGAGTGCCAGGACTTCCCATTGTTCTGCTGAGAACACAGGCCAGGAGTCTCAGCCCCTCACACACACACACCCCTCCCCCAGTGACAGCAGGTACTTGTGAGAGGGGACAGAGATAGAAAGGTAAAAATACGAATATTTACTGCAGGGAACAGAGCGATGGCTTTTAAGATTATGCAATTTTCTCCCATGATTTGTAGAAATCACAACAACATGTTTCCAAAGAGCAAAGGCGCTGGCCTGACGGTCCAGGAGAATGAGAGATTTCTGCGTAACATGGCGCTGGAGGGCAGGAATACAAATCGGGGCAGAAGAATGAAATGATAGAAGAGGAAAAACTAACAAATCCAAATCAGTTCAAGCTGTGTTTAAGTACACTTTAAGCAGCCAGTATGACCAGGAGCAAAATGCGCTTAACCAGGATTGAGAGTTTTCCAGCTGATAGTGTAGTTCCAACACTATCTTTTATGTTCAAATTAATGCAGAATAACTTGAACCTGTTAAGCAAATCACAGTTACAGCTTCCCGCATCCCAGTTTTAGGGAGGAAAAAAGTACTGGCTGCAAAGTCAAGATGTGACAGACTCACATTAAATACAAAACCACAGCACTTAAAAATTACTTTTTTTAAAAGGCTTTTCCTCTTCAATAAAATAACTTTACAAAGTTAATTGTGTTAGCACTCTAAAGACTTCAATTTTGTGACAAGTCTGTTTAGGTTTGTAGGAGTTGATGTTGCTTATGCAATATCTGAACAATGTAGTTCAGTTAGCAGAAATTTGTTAATTATTTAAGTGATAGCATTTTAAAAAAATGGGTCTGTCTGTTAGTAAACATGCCATGTCTAAGAAACTGTTCAGTTCTTTACAGTCTCTTTATTACCCCCTTTAAGTTGATGCACTCATCCTAACAAACAGTTCACTTAGTATGAAGTCTTGGTTTGGCAGCACATGCTCCAACTGAGACAGTTTAGGAAACATCTTCATTTCATATAATAGATTTTGATTTTAAGGTGGGTGGAGTGTGGGGGGGTGTTTAAATAAAAACATTTAAGAATACCAGTGTAAGACTATAACTGCTTTGTGCTCTCAACATGCAGGCACTTCTTAGCAGCTTAGTCACCACAGGCTGTGTCAAACTATCTGTAGCTATCCTAGAGAGAAAATTTGCACTCGTGTTTCTGGCATCTTGCCCTCTTGTTTTACTGCTGAGTCCCATTTTCCTTTTTGTTTTAGCCCCAGAAAGAGCTTCCTCATTTTCTCCTGGACCTGAAGCCAAGTCAACAACATTAACAGATATTCTTTTTTTTTTTTTTTAAATAAGTATTATTCATAGTGGACCTTGATTTTAACTAACAGTAAGTCAGAACAAGTACTGCCACTTCTCCAAACAGCCTCTTCCTATGGTCTCAGTTTACTTACTCAAGAGAGAAGACCAAACATTTAACAGCTGTGTCTCCTTCAATCTGTAGTTCAGATCAGCAGCTCTCTCAACAGAGCACAGTGCTGCCTTGGAGCCCACGAATAGTATTCCTTCAAGGTGTAACTAAACCTGGAGCAGCTCTTCAGGAGCACACTCCAGGGGCTCAAGCCTCCAGTGGTGCATGTGGGACTAAACCAGAGCTAATCCAACAAACACCTCAAAAATACATTCGTATGGACATCAGGTCCTCAGGACCAGCAAATTGGGGCTTTCAACTCTCGTTCAGCATGCTTATGGAGAGGTTCTGCTGATGGGCTTATGGGATCCAGTTTAAAAGAAATACAAATCTCTCACCATCAGTCTTGCCAAAGTTTCCTGCCAGCAAGTCAACACCTGAATCATTCAGAAAAAGAAATCATGATATTCTGTAATTAATTGTAATAAAAAGTGGAAACCTGCCAGTAATTACTAGTCACTCTGACCAAACCACTGTTAAATACCTAAAGGGTACTATCCAAACATACTGACCTCTGAATCTTAAAGTGGGACTATCCCTTTCTTAGCCTCTACTGCTATTTTACCTACAACCTTGGTCCCTGACATTGTGCAAAGATCTACATGTTGTGTGATGATGTTTAGTATTTTGTGATGATACATGATGTTTATGATTATACATGTAGAATATGATCTATACGATATACACCAAGTTTTTCAAACTTCATCTAAAAATGGCATATACAATTTTTCAAACACCTCTTCAAGCAGCAGTGCAGGTTTATAAATACAACAGATGCTTTACTGTAAAAGCTGTTCCAGAGCCCTTCTGAGATAGATTGATAGGCTGACAAACTAGGTGTCACCAAAAAAGTCAGCAGCCAGTACAGGCTCTTGCTCCCTGTTCAGACTGCCAAATGGCCCAGCAGCTGCAGTGGTGCTTCAGAAGAAAGCGACGGTGCATTGTGCTACCACAAGTACACGCTGCTGAGGGGAAATGCTGCAGCACTCGCTGTGACTGCAGTTGCCTAAGAACCAATGGCCTTATGCCCATGTACACTGCCATGCTCTAGCCCGCGTGGGACATAAGTGTCCTATAAAATCATAACTAAGCTAGGATAGAATGTCCCCACCGACTAGAGATGGAAGAAATCATTAATCCCAGAGGGTGCCACTCGAGAGCTTGGCAGCACAGAAGAATCCAGCAGTGTTTCTAAACTACACGCTGTACAACAGGGCAACTAAGAGTTGGCCAAAGGCATCCTCCAGCTCTCCTTTGTCCTCACCTCTGCCTTGGTTAAATCCAACTTCAACTACCCGGTCCCCACTCACAAGCTGATTTTGTTCATCCCTATGGGGTAGCAGTAGTTTTGGTGAACAATAAGCTGAGCTACCTGTCTTCTGCACCACTGTGCTGCTGGAATCTACCCCGTACTTTTTGCCACTTCTTGCACGGGGACAGCAAAACCTCAGTTCTAACACTGAATGCTCCGAGGTAGTACATGAACATGAGAAGACATCATTCAGCCCAGAGTAAGAGATATAGCATCAGCGTTGCTAAAATTATTTCCACCCTGAATATAGACTGAAAATAGTACTCTAGACCTGGTGCAATTAGGTAAAAGTTTCAAGCTGATTTTAATTAAGTTTCAAGTTGTTTTAAATTCTGTAATTTTTCAGACATGAAGCTTTTAATGACACAAACCTCATTGGTATGGGTTTCTTCATGCCTGAAAAACAAGCACAGCCGAAGAAGCTTCACAGTTTAAGCAGGATCATGAAACTTGTTGCCTGAAAGCTGGCAGAGGTCATGGTCTAAGGGCAGTGAAAAAACTTGGAAGGTTTATGTGAGCTGGATCAGAAATGACCTATGAAATCCAGAGAAAGGCAGATGCAATGAATCTGGGGCTTTTTCTGGCCAAGAGATTGCAATTCTAAGCCCTGTAATGGCTAGTGTGCAGTATTTCATCATCCTCATCAACAAAGCACAGGAGTAAGCTTTCTTTATGAAGCCCTTAGTCTGTCTGCCCTGTAATTGAGGATGCGACCAACCACGTTAGCTCTGACTCACATGAACTTCTCTTACCTAGGGCAGGTGGTTTGATGGGAAGATGAATGAAATGCTCCTGGACTGCTGCCTTCTCTCTGGCTCCTCACGTCAGCCAGCCAGATGTCCGAGATGCAGGTTTCACAGGGTGCTTACAGTGCACTATTCAAGGGTGCTTTGTTCTTTTAATTTGAAACAGGAAACGTGGAATATCCAAAAACTTCAAAGGCAGTTTCCAATGCCAAAGGAGTTGCATTTCAACTCAGGTTCATTCTCTAGATTAAATATTCAAATCTGACAGGGTGTGTGGGAGGATGCTCACACCTTTGAGAGGATTGGCAGTTTCGAAGGGATAGAGGGATTTAGATTAGTTGGCTGTAAATATCAGTGTAGTAAACTGAGCAGTACAACTGTTCCTAAATGGCAGTTTTATTTTGAGCTCCTCAGTTTGAAATTAATTTCTAATAATACCTCGGATAAACAATACAAAACATGTTTCCTTTACCCTGATACACAGAAGAGCTGAGTACTACATTCCCTCTCTTTTCAAACTGTCATTTGCTTTTAGGTTTCCTGATATATTTCATCGCTGATTTTAAATTTTCATATTATAGTTTGGAAAAAGGAAGAACTCAAAAGCTGCAGTCTAGACAGGGCTCCAAAAATGTGCCTTCAGAGAGTTTGCTGCTACTTGTCTGCTTTGGTGTTCCTCCTGTCAATTCTCAGTTGGCAGGAGTGAATGTTTCGATTAACTAGCATACACATTTTCCCAAATAAACAAGTTTTATAGAAGCATGTTATGTTGTTTGTGCCCAGGGGAAAAGTTTCTTGATTTTTTTCTGTTGGTGTTTCTATTGCCTGTTTAGCACATGATTTAGGCATACCCTGGATACTCTCCTCACCACCCTGCTGACTACTGCCAAGCAGCAAATACCCCAATTTCATCCAAAACACCACAGTCACATGATGTTCCTTGTGTCCACCCTTCAGCCTCACACATATTTTTACATTTCAAAACCAGATAACTGATCTGTCTGGATTTGTCTGTTCACAGGCAGTTGTTTACCAGCAGAACCAGCTCTTGAGACCTCACCATTTATCACTGTTGGCTGAATGGCAGAATAGGGACAACCCAGGGCAGAGAAGCTATAAGATGTAGGAATGCTTTACGTGAGATACCACTAATGTGGCCATCTGTTAGGATAACTAAAATGGGATACGGCTCCACTAAGCCCACAGGTCTCCAATTGGGAAAAATTCAAAATTACAGCCTATATTTTAAAAAGCTCTAATTATATATTCATTCTATACATACACATTCACATCTTGAAACACTTCTGGTTTTACATATTTTAAAAAAAGACTTGACAACTACATACTCTTTCTATTTTCCTCTATTTGTTTCCCTCATTTTCTCTTTTCTTTGACACTCACGCTTCAGTTTCCTTATGTTTTACTTCCTCCTTTGTCCTGTTCCGTATGTTTTTCTTTTCACATTTTACCATTCATGTCCCCATTTTTCACATTTTTTTTCTTCTTCATCTTTCCCCGTTTGGAGAAGTCCCCATTAAGCTGACTTCTGCACTTAAAACTGTCATAGCCAGCTTCTCTCTCTTCCTTCTCGCCTTCACCCCAAGATCTGAGCTGGCGAGCTAGTTTTTTCACGCTACTGAACAGATATAACAGGAGATGTATAAGAGAGATGAGAAGCAAATACAGAGCACTCAGAAAAATTCATTTGTCTGCTTCAACATGAAAGATCTAATGTTTGTCTATCCGCAGTCCACAAATGAATCAAATCGTCCAACAGCAATAGGATCATGCTGTCTAGGCACAGGCTGGTCTAGCACCAATCTCACAAACAACCGAGCAACAAGCATTGCCTAATTCAATACTCATCAAGTGCTCTCTCTTCTGCTTTCTGCCAAAAGATAGTATTTTCTTTAGAAAGCATATGTTTTCTTCCTCCTTAGGAAATCTAGTATGTAAAGGCAAGGTTGACAACATTCCTTGTTATGAAACGTGGGTGATACGTGGTTTTCTAAATCTGCAAAATTGGGAAGTTACTTTTGGTGACAAGCCTCTAGACAGCTCCAACCTCTGGATAGAAACTATCATCCCAACAGATGCCTGTTTCATAAAACTCTGTATAAATAAGAATTTGAGGCTGTAAATGAACTTGTATTCCAAACAACAACAGCGGCTGATATTCCTTCCGGTACTACCTACACAGCGCAGCTGGGATAGCACGGTCTGTCAGGGCACGTTAGGAATAATCTATAAACCACGTCTAAAACAATCTAGTGCATGTTGCTCACTAATTCTTAATAGGCAGTGACAGCGCAGAGAAGAAAAGCTCCAGAGCCAGTGTATGATGCACTGCATACCGGGAATACCGCCCTGGCGCTGGTGAAATTTAACTGTTCTAGTGACACGATATATCCAACTGAAAAAAACCAGGGACATCCAGCGTTCTTCGAGACTTGGCTTCTGCACAGTATTAAATCAACCTCACTTAATTCACAAGGATAAGTAACTATTGCTGCGTGTCCACAGCAGCAATGTCACAGATGAAACATCCCCATTTTTGCAGAACAAAAGGCACTAAAAACAAACAAACAAAACCCACTTAACAACAACCCAAACTAACAAAACACAAACCGGAGTCCCCGTAACTTTCATCTCTGTTTCATTCAGCTTAGTGATACTGTTAACAATTGCAGGAGATGCCCTTCCCTTGCAAATGTGTTCCCACCGTACACAGCCCAAGCTCTGCGTATACCGTACTCACTGAATTTATAGCTGCATTTACTCAGTGATAAAGATAAATAGGATTTGCCTCTCAGTTTTGTTTTTATTTTTGCTCACTCTCTTTAAGCCTTTTGCTTGTTGTTTTACAAACAGAACAGAACAGAACAGCGACTACTGTACATCCCCACGGCTTAAAGAAAGCTGACAATAGATGAGTGTTGCTGCTTATCCTTTCCAGGCTGAAGGATCATTGGATCACAGAAAATAAGTTAGAATTAGACAGAGGTTTGAAGACCAAAAAACAGGACACGTAACTAGCATTGTATCGCGAATGCCTGAGGTAAAGAAGCCTTCTGCACTGACAACCAGACTAATACCCCATACAGCTAACAGAAGCCACCATGTAACGTACAATGGCAGTTAAACCTGACAGTAAAGGGAGCAGAAGCTCTTCCATAGACATAAAGAGTGTGCCAGAGAAGGGGGGATTGGGGGGGGGGGGGGGATGCGAAGCATGGATCTAATATCAGCATCTCCTGATTTGCTCTTGGAAGGTTCACACAACACCCCTGTTATGCAATCCGAGTTACCAGACAGTGCAATGCAGACAAAACTGTTCTGACAGCAAGACAAGAGTCCCTTTAATCTTTGACTCTCCAAACAAATTATGCTCTCTAATTAATACATGAATCCAGTTATTTATGCACACAAACTGGAGCTTAAATTTTCTGCATTGCAGAAGCACCCTCTTTCCATACACCGGGCTAGACTGAGCGCACGCAGATGCACCTCCAGCCATTGACCCTTCCCTCCGGGCTGGCCACAGCCACCACACACACACCAGAGCCTCTATCCGCAGATCTCTGCATGGCTGTTCTCTAAACATTTAGAATATTGCCTGTAAAGATTTTTCTTCCTATCACAAGATTATTCTTCCTATCACTTTGGCTTTTGGTAAAAGCAATACAGGTCAGACAAAAGACTGTTTCACAGGTCTGAGAATGGAAGAATTGTTCTTTTAGCTGTGTGATAAACAGGAGGAAACTATCTCAGTAATAAAATCAATGAACTAACAGTAGTAATACCTCACACTACAGCCTCCATTTTAGGACGCTTCCCCTGTGCTTGGTAAGATGTACAGACACAACTGACTGTGAAGTTCATGCAGTATTTTTCCTTTCCAGGAGGGATGGCTATTTCAACCTGCTCTTCTTAGAAAACGTAGAAAACCTACTGTCGGGGTAACCCTTGTCTCTCCTTCTGGCAGCTCAGAATATAAATTTTGCACTGCTCTTGGAATGCCACAGAGGTTTTTGAGAGCTGCTCCCATTCAGAAGCCTCCTGTGGGATGTGACCTGTCTTCTGACATCCGTGTTTGGTAGTGAGAGCATCTCCCTGCCTAAGTTTCCGTCTCACATCTTAGGCATTTTCCAGCATCCACCCAATGTGCATTAAACAGTGAGAGCAATTGAGAGTTCAAGCAAATGATATGGAGGAATGGATAATTAGCCCCTAGGAATGCATCCAGCTACAGTTATACTCCATGAAGGTTAGAGGCCCAATTCCTCCTCATTTAAATCTGATTTTGAAGGAATTTATAGAGCTTTATCCAAGCTACTAATTTGCAATTTTACTGCAAACAATTTACAATCAAATGAAGTGAAAGCTAGAAGCGAAGAGTACATTAATGACTTAATTTTCCTTTTGCATTTCTCTTCATTTTATCTTCCAGTGAAGACCAATCTTAAAAAATTGGATAATTAGCCAGTAAATAAATACAACCTTTTTTCTTTTAATTATTACTGCATAAAAGCTGAATTGCTGGTATGAACTACAGTGTTGTCTTCCGATCAGGACAGTCCTGTATGACCAACCTCCAGCAATAGAAATTGGGAAGCCATTATTCCTCAGACTGAAAATTCATGCTCTAACAAAGCAGTACAAAAATTAACACAGTATCTGATTAAAAAATTTAGTGTTCTGGGCTAGCAATATGCAATTTGAAAATTATACAGCCATGTGCACTCTGTTACTTAAAAATACAGAAACTATTCTGTCAAAAAGAAGGCATGAATGTCAAAGCTGCTTTTGTATTACTCCACTGGAGCTTCATCTACACTAGGAGAAACTGAGGCGCAGCTGAATTGGTGAATTATTTTTTTCTTAGGTTTAGAGGCAGTCTAAAGGCATTGGTCAAGTGCCAAACCTCAGTCTAGGGGAAGGAGCTAGAAGAGGTGGTTGTTTCACTGGATAGCAGTCAGTCTGAGGGTTACTCCTAAGAGAGACACCCAGCTGCCCACTGGAACTGGCTCTACTGCTGAGCTCACCTGCCGAGACAGTTGGAGAAGTCTCATTTTTATAAACAGTTAATTTTCTGGGGGTTTAGTGAGCTGAGCTGGCTCAAGGGGGTCAGCTAGCTGCCAACACCCAGGAAGCCAGTGGCCAGGAGAAAGACAGGACTGCCTCTCTCAGGGTCAGAGAGATGCTAAAACATCTGGAGACACTGAGTCAAGCTAATATCTCAAAAGCTGTCAGGGGAAGTGGGGTACTGCACTCAACTTCTTCCAATCCCACATCTCTCATCTCACTCATTCTCATGCTCACCTAACACCCAGACCCCATGCAGATGATTAAACCCCTCATCAGTCAGATCAGCTTAGGAGCTCAAATCACATCCTCTGACCAGCTTAACCATCTCAGCAAACATCACTGTTATACTGGACGAGACTGAACTGCTTTTCTTAAAAAAGTGATCTGAAATTCTGCCCTAAATTAAATGTCCTTGGCTAGACAATTAGCACAAACTCCAAACACCAAGCTACGTGCTGCTGTTACATGAAGAAAGAAACCTTCTGAAGAAATGTAATGACTGGAGAGACCTTCTATGCTTGAGATACATTATCCTGCACATCCTCAACACAATCTCTACAGAGAAGAGGACTCAAGCACCTATACAATCGACTTTCAAACTCTTCTCTCTAACCAGTCCTCTTCATTTATATGATGCCATACGGGAAAGCAGGAGGCTGCTGTGGCACCAGAAATCCCACATGCTGCTGAGAAGGTGTTCAATGTCTGGAGTGGAACCTGCTGCTTTTCCTTCCAGGTATACCTGCATCATGTTTGCTCATTATGAGCCCAGAAAAAAGGCACAGAAAGAACCTGCAGTTACAGAGCTTGATCCCAGCATGGAGGAACAAGCCCAAGTCCTGCTTAAGAAATGTGCAATTGTAAAATTGCAAGATGCCAAGACACAAAATTGGACAGAAAGTTGGGCCAACTTGGCTGAGTAAAGTAAATCAATATCCCTTCGAGGAGAGTAATGCGGCAAGGTAAAAAGAAGCTTGCTTTGCAGAATACACTTTCTCCAATGCTGCTTCTAGCTAAGCAGACACAGTGCAAAGCATGCCTCTGGACCAGAAATGTATGACAGAAACCCAAGGTGCAATAAGCACTTTTCCATAAGTGTCCTCCCAAGCTTACAAAAGATGCAGTGAGAACTTGTACAGCTGAATCAAGCATTAGAACCCAGAAAGAAAGCAGTTTCAGCCCAGGTCTTGCTGAGCTGAGAAAAAGAAGGAAGAACTGAATTTGGATAACTTGAGCAGGACATTAAACACTACACCTGTGAAGAAAGAACAGACAGCAATTCCAGCATCCAAATACCTGTCAAATAGGTCCAATTATTTTCAAGACTGAGTCATAGAATTTGTTTGTGTTGGAGGGGACCTTTAAATATTACCTAGTCCAACCCCTCTGTGCTAGGCAGGGACACCTTTCACTCGACCAGGTCGCTCAAAATCCTGTCCAACCTGACCTTGAACACTTCTAATGAAGGGAGATCCAGTACTTTGCTGGTCAACCTGTTCTAGTGTCTCATTGTAAAAAATATTTCTGCCTTATGTTCAATCTAAATCCACTCTCTTTCAGTTCAAAACTGTTGCCCCTTGTCCTGTCATTACAGGTCTTTCTTATAAGCCCCCTTTATAGATCTCACTAATGATGGATCTCACTGCAAAATACTGTGAGGAACAGGCTCAGGAAATGCAGACCGGGAAAATATCCTGAATGCCTGAGAGAAAAGACAACACCACACTGGGACTTAGGAAGGCAGCAATCTCAACAAGAAATAAAAAGAAGATACATCTTGAAAAATATAAGCAAATAAGTCAGATAGAAAATAAGAAAACGGATGTATTTCTCTATCATCTCGTAATCTGTGGGATCACTCACCCTCGTACAAAAAGAGCAAAGTGAACATAAGTTGTAATAAGTCTAACAGCACTTGTGCGATTATGAAGGGCTGCATGAGGTGCATGCCCTTGAGCCGAGGACTACACTCTCCTAAGAAGGAGCACTCGGGGAAGCAGCAAAGCTGATCATTAGATCTCACCACAGAATACTTGGCAAAAGCAGGGAGCAAAATGCAGCTGCAGTTTTAAACCAGCCTTTGCACTCTACTACTTGCCTCAGAGCTGCTTCATGGTGGTCCAGCCTTCCAGCACAGGGCAGGGAATCTGAAAGATGCCAACTGCCAGTGGCCCCAGGGCTCATTACGGCAGTACCAGACTACCACAGGTTTTCCTCAGGTGTAGAGATTACCCAGATGATACTCTTCCAGCCTTCCCTTCCTTGCAATCAGCTTTGAATGCACAACTGCTAACCTAAAAGCTTTCTGCTATCCAACAAACGTTTCAATCATTTCTCTGTACTAATGTGTCTTAAGAGTTTAAATTAGCTAACTTGCATTTTTGACACAGGGCAAACTTCCAGAAATGACCCACAAAAGGTATTTGTGAAACACAGATTTGCCAACCGCTTTGGCAACAAATGACCAAATGAGAGATTAGGCTGCACAGGCAGAGACATAAGCAGAAGATGTACATACACATACAAGGTAAGGACTATGCATTTGGTGCCAATCATCTTAACGTGGGAAAACAATACAAGAATTCACAGGGCAGACATCCAAAGGCCCCAAGAGATCTAAAATGAAAATGACATAAAAACAGCTTACATAAAATCTACAAGTGTATGAAGATGTGAAGCTAGGAATTTTGTGGATTAAAATAAAGAGCTAAGAGTAACAGAAAGAAATGAAGAAAAATCAGACCATTGGGATAAAGACACTTCACAATAAAATTAAATAGACAGTGGAATGGTTTCCCAAAGCAAGCAGCTGAAGTTTGAAAAACCTTGGCTTTAAAAGTGCATCAGAAAAAATATCAGAATAGAAATATAGATTCAAAACTTGGAAAACATCTAAGGCTGTAAATCTTTGAGAATAGAAGCATGCATGCTTTTGATGTCCTCCACAAGGAAGTATCTCATAGAGAATATGACATGAGATAGAAATATGGGTCTAAAGCTTTTCCCACTTGCAGTATGCAATTCTCTTTCCTTCCCCCACCAAGCTTGTATTGACTATTTCTACCGTGCAGCAAAGTGGGATATGTTCTGCTGATGTGCAATTACTCTTTGGAACATAAACAGTACTCCCGACATGCTGCTGTAATCTCAATGGTGGCCTCTAATGGAAGTTGTCTGCTTGTTCCCGTTTCCATTGGGATGGCAGCCTATGATGCAACTCCACTGTCAGTCTGGCCTAGACTGTTCCCCTGAGACCCCAGAAGCATTCAGTGTGATGAAAAAGTCATTTTAAGAAACACAGAAACCTAAGTACTTTATCCCTGCTTGACTCCATGCCAAGGGAGTTGCACAAAAACCCCAGGATGTTTCACTGCTAAATATTATGTAATGGCTAGTTTTCATATTTCAAATCCCCAGTTGTTAAAAAAAACAACTAAAGAAACAAAATCCTCCTGCTAATTAGAAAATCTTTACTCTGATAGTCCAGAAACTGCCACAACATAATAAGATTTCTCCATTTCTTTATCTTCCTCTCCTATAAACACAGGATTTTTGATCTTCAAGCAACTTGGTTTCTTTTCTCCTTGCTTCTTATGTAATGGTGTAGTCAGACCTGTTCCCTTCTGAACCACTATTCTATGTCATTAAGAACAGCTCTCTGCTATTGTAAGCACCAACATCCTTTAATCCCTTCATTAATTTAAATATATCTTAAAGGCACTTAGTTCTCTACTGGGACTCAAAAGAACCGCTCTATTAGGAGAGTCCTATACAAGCTTCACTTTTGATGTGCAAGACAGCTGTCACACTCATTCCCTGGAATCATCAATACTGTTGGATGTTTCTGCTGGGAGGCAAAAATGCTGACCTTCTCCAGTTCAGCAGAAAGACCAAGGGCTGAAAAAGGAAGAGTCCATCTCTCATGATTCATTTTTGGAAGAGATCTCACAGGCCTAGTGACATCGGAATCTCTAAGTGCCAGCACAAAAAGCTGAACACATTTATTTTTTTAATGGAAGCCTGAAAAGGTTTCTGGAAAGTAAGGAAGTGTCACTTACAGAATATAGCCAAAAGTTCTCAGCCAAAGATCTCCAAGGGCTTTAAAGAAATATCAGTATCATTATCCTCATTTTACAGACGGTAAAGCAAAAACATGGTAAATGCCAATGTCAGGGTCATCAATTCAACTGAGATTTCCTGGGGTTGTTCACTGACTCACAAATATATTCTTTATCCAAATTTATTTAACGTGTAATGAAATAGACTGCAGAGAACTTGGCCTTGTTCTGAAAACAAAAATTCTTATAACATTGGTTTTGTCTGTACAAAAATCAAAATTATATGCACTGCTCTCCTTATTCTCCATTTAGTTTTGACTGAAGAGCGGTTAGAGAGAAAAAATGAACTTAGCAAAATGAAGCACATTACCTAAGGCTTGCACAATATAACCATGCTTTGAATTCTAGGGTGAAATTTCTGACCTAACTGAAGCTCATATTAATTTCAGTGGGGCAAAGTTTTCACCCCGTAATGCATGGTAAAAGGGAAGAAAGGTAACTTTATAAAGGCACTTTAAAGAAGTACTACATTCAAAGGAGAAAAAAGTTAAGACAATGAAGTATTTCATGTAAACTCAGTGAGATCATTTCCCAGATGAGCCAGATATCTGCTGAGCTTGCTTTAAAGGGCAAAAAGCAAAGATGGCCTAAATGTGGCCTGGGGCACAGTTAGAATGATTTACCTTAAGACGGTTTAAATGCTCTTGGCTTATTCTGACTGAAAATCACATCTCCTGACAGCCCAAGATACTGAGGCACTGAGATTAGGTCAGAACCTGGCACCAAGACTCAGAGTAAAGCAGAAACGGCACATCACAAACAGCTGAAAAGAACAACAGCCTTCATCTCAAAAAGTCATCAAAGAACAGCTTTGCTAAATAAGGGGGGGGGTTGGGGGGCAGCAATAGTAATTTAAAAGATTATATTAATTGAAAGGTTGACTTTTTTTTTTTTTGCACACTACACCTACAAGCAAATAATTACATGGAAGCAAAAGTAAAAAGCGTCAGCCTGATATAAGCAGTGACAACAACCTTGTATGCAAGGAAAGTTTTCAAGAAAAGTCTTCAAGAACTTGTGAAAGACAAAGAGATACTTAAAAGACAGGAGAGGGCAGATGTACAAAATAGGAAACGAAGAATAGAGAGGATCAGATTTCAGTTCACCTACCTGTAATTTCTGGCAAGGTTAGAGAACAACAAAGATTTAATCTACAGACATGAAGAAGATAGCAAGGTGATCAGTAGCAGTCAACACAAGTAACATCAATTCAAACTCCTGCGACATTACTAGAAAACCTACCAATGATACCCTACCTGCCTCATGCAACGCTTTTGCAATGAACCAAAAAGAACATGACTAACATAAAGCAGTCACACTCCTAGCTGAAAAATTGTATTTGGAGTATAGCTGTCACTAGCTTGTTGTCTTACTGAGACTCATAGCGACTCGTTGTCATTTCATCAATGCCTCGGATGATGTAATACACTTGCTGCGTTTGCAGACCACGTAAATTTGCAAAGGGCAAAAACTGCTGGAAAGCAGGATTAGAATCCCAAACGATCCAAAGAAAATGCAAAAGTGGTCTGAAATAAATAGGATGTGCCTCAGTGAAGGTAAATGCTAAGTATTATACTTAGGATCTTGTCAGCGAGCTGAAGGTCACAACAATCAACTGCACAAATACTGGATGCAAAATGACTGGCTAGGAGGCAGAAGAGGACCTGGAGGGCTAAAATGGCTCAGAAATCAAACATCAGTCAACACTGTCACACCGCTGGGAGAAGAAAAGAAACCCCCCAAACATTACAGTGCTTTGAGCTAACAAAGCCTCCTCTGAAGTAGTTTGTTCAGTTTAAGACTCTATATTTCAAAAACTCCACTGACTGTACACCACTTAGAGGCAAGAAGACAAGGATGAGCACTCTGGATAGAAGGCCTTTTGAGCAAACACCGAAAGAATGAGAGGCGCTCCATCTGAGGAAGAGAGGCCGAGAGGTCAGCTAATATGTATATAACATGTATATGAAGTGTTGCTGCAAAGAGGAAGAAGTAGAATGTCCTCCATGTTCAGGGGTATAAGAAACTGCCGGTGAACTAAATATGCTGCTTAGGGATATTGCCTAATTTCCATAATGGAAATCTCTTTGAAAAGGTTAGATAAGCATTGGTAACAGTGTTTGAGGTCCAGCTGCACTGCCCTGGAGAGGGGCTTTAAACAGATAATCCTGAGCTCCCTATTTTACGTGATTTTTATGATAAATCCTAGTTTTTAGAACTCTGCACATGGTTCACACGCTGGGCATACGCGTAAGTTACAACAGACTATTTTCAATGTGTTTTCTCCCTTTAGAAAACACAGCAATTTTCCTGACTCTGATTTGTGATATTCCCGCTCTATCTACAGAACCATTTACTCAAGAACTTTGCACATCAGACATGCACATTTGAACAGTATGCAGAATTCATGATGCTATCCTGGCTGAGGAAGGCATGGAGCCAATAATACTCTGAGAGTGAAGGCAAGGGAGGAACAGGAGGAAGCAGAGTCAGCAGTGCTTGTGGAGGGAGGGGAGTGTAGGCTGGGAAAAGAAAAATGAAAGGAAAGGACCCGGGGCTAGTCAGAACAGACCAGAGAGTAAAGAATTTCTAAGTTAGGGCAACACTACAAATTTAAAGAAAAGTGATCTGTCCTGTTAAAACACCCCACTGAGCACGCTTCGTGCCTTTCCACGTTTTTTCCTCCCTTCCTTCCCTCCCCCACGCAGGATAACTGGAGTAGAGAACCATGTTTATACTTGTTCTGCTTCTTGAACCAGATCTGAAAATTGTGTGAGGTGGAGGAGGGACTGATGTTGAGCTGCCAAAGAAACTGGAAAACAGCCCTAATTGAACGTGAGCTTCATTGGGAACTGAAGTCAGAGTGGCTTTTGAGGTTTGTACTTTTAGTAACGGGCTGCAAACAGGAGTTTAGATGGAAACCAACACTGTGTTTATAACTCTGTCCTAATGGTAGATATCCCATACCTTCTACTTTCCTAAGCGAATGGTGGCAGAAGACCATGAAAAGAATAAAATTTCCACTCCCTTCTTAAGCACTTGGCAACTACTCCTCCAATATACTGCTTCTTATTTAATTACATTGTGAAGATTTAAGGCACATCTCTTCAACAGCCGTGGAAAAAGAATACTATATACTTACAGAAAGGCATAGAAGAAACAAGGGAGGTGTGACAGGTTGCTTGAAAAGGGAGGGTGGGGGAGTTAGAGAAATTATTAGCAAGGACAGTGAAAGAAGGAAGGGCACTTAGAAGTGAAAGGATGTGGATCTTGTCCCTTCAGCTTTTATGCTGAACATTGAAAGGGTATGATCTAAAACATCCTTCAAATCAATGCCAACATTTTATTCACACAGCCACAACACTTGAAGCACTGCAGTTACCCAAGTGGAAATACAGAGCACAAGGCACTTGCTGTCTTCCGCTGTTTTACTTAGAACACAGCAGCTACTACCTTATCTGCCTATCATCTTCCCCCTATCGCTCTGCTCTTGCAAGGTCCCACCAATGCTACTACCATTACTCCAGAGAGACAGAAAGGGCCTTAGGCAGTTTCCATCATTTGTACTACTGTGTTAGTAAAATCCGTGGAGGTTTATTTGATACAGCTAATGCATCAACAGGCACAAGACTCTTCTCTGCACTACACCACCTGTCACTGTTGTGTCTTCCAAAGCACTGAAGGATGTATTACAAGAAGGCGCCATGAAATCACCTGAGATGAGCAGATATAGAAAAACCTCTTTTCCAAAGCAAATTTTCATATACTGAAAACTGACAAATTTTGCCTTGATGTAGTAACACATGGATTAGGTTGGGATGGTATTTTTCTGCCTGTTTAAATTTGCATCTCTGCAACAGATTAAACGGAATAGTTGTAGCCATAGGCCAAACTCTGTGAATTACTCCACTGTAGGCAATAATAATGATCACAAATGGTAAAATGAAGCATAAGTTCAAATTTAATTCATCAATACATTATTCTCCTCCTTGCCACAGAAAACTTGGCAATAACTGCTCCCTGCGTGTGATGCTTTCTGAATGCAACTAAAGACTCAGCGTGGGATTTCCAAAAGTCATCTAAGGAACTTCAGAGCATACCTGGGCAAGAATTCTCATGTTTCTACTCCACAAACAATATCAACCTTTGGAACATAGCTAGGGAACATTTGTTCCCTAAAGAAACAAAAATTTAAATTATCTGTATTTCCTACCAAACGGGAATTTCAGGATTTCCTTTCAAGTAAGTCAATGCTACTTGTAGTAGTTGTAGTCTAATGCTTACTAGACTATTCTATAGCTGAGGAGTGTGGGAACTGAAGTACAGAGGAGCTGCTAGCTCAGCAGCTCTGGGAATTCAGGCTCATGAGGTGTCACAAGTCAGAAATACAGAATTTTCAGCTGCCAACCAGCTGGTGCACAAAGAACCTGGGATTTGGGGAGAATGACAACCCACCATGCTGCCTTTCAAAGGCTAAGCAGATATACAACCAAGTCACATGAATTTGATGAAGTGCACCTGAAAGTTGTTGTTTGTTCTTTTTTTCATAAGAATTCTGACTCACAAATTTATTCTGAATGAAATACGTGATTTTATGTCACGTCATTTAGAAAGCCCTTCCCTTCTGTAACTAGTGTTAAAAAACACCTTCAGAGAAAGATTAATATCGAAGGGTAAGTTCATCTCTACATGGAACATAGTTTGGTAATACTTGCCAGATTTCTTTTTGTAACAATATATTATAATACCAAAAGGAATTGCAACCCAGTGACAGCATTGTAGTCCTAAGACAAGCAAGGGATGTCTAACATCACAGTATGAAACTTACCTGGACTGTTAGGTACTTGCCAGAGTCCAACAGTACAGCATAGTTTTGGGCTATTTAGTGCTAACACTTCCTTGCACTTTACAGTCTTTTCAAGTTCTACACAAAGGCTACAAGGTCTACAAGCAATTCGTCTCCATTTTGCATATTATTAGATAACTTGTGAATATCCATAAATGAAGTATGGGATCCAGCCAAGAAACATGTAATGGCTAGTCACCTCTGAGGGGGAATAAAAACATGAATATTTGGGTACTGCCTTAAGAGAATTAGAAAGTTTTCAAAAAGAATTAAAAAAAATGTTTTACATAGTTTTTTATTCTTTTCCTCCTCAGGTGCAACACCTTGATGGATGAGAAGATACACGTTCCTGTCAATACTTAGCTGCAAAGCCATACAAATATTTAAAATGAGTTGGAAATACCTGGAAGGCAAAACATCGTTTCAAGGTCTCAAAAATTTTATTAAATTACAGCTTTCTACACTATACAATCTTCCTACCTATCATAGAAAATGGTAGGTAAGGTACCAGATTAAATCAGTCACACAGCCACAAGGCATGGTGCAATAAAGAATCCATTACCTGAATCATTTTATACCTAAGCAAACAGAAAATGTAAAGACATTTACATTAGCGTCTGATGGAAATGTAAATCCTGTGTTACTGATGGGGAAATGATAGTACAGCTGTCTGTTCTGTGTGTGATTGCAATACTGGGCCACCCATTTATCAAACTGACTCTTTTATTTAAAAATGTATTAAATATGTGTATGAGCTCTGCATTATATGGCAGCAACAAAGCCAAGAAACATGCTTCTACTATTTGTTATCTGCCATCAATGCAAAATTGGGGGCTGAGAAGTTATTATAAATCATATTTCTTCACTGAGTTTCTACACAAAGCCTATACATTTCTCTTAGAAATGTTTATTATTCCAGAGCTGATCACATGATGCAATCCAGGCGATAACCATACTTAGGATTTCATCGGAGTTCCCCCACTCCCTTCTATTTTCAAAGCTCTGGAAAAAGGAAAAACAAGCAAATACTCATCTGGACACTTTTTCAGATGTGGAAATTCTCTGGCTCAAGAATGTTTATACAAGGCACAAGAAGATGAAGCAAAGATTTTGCTTTCTATATTCATGTGCATAGTTCAGCTGAAATGAGTCAGACTGCCTCTTAAACAGACTCCATCATTCACAAAATCCACAGGCAGCAAACTGAAAACTAAAATGGAAGATGCAGTGAAACTGAAGAACATCCTTTTGTCCACAGCTGGACCATCTGGCGGCAACTTCCCTGATGTCAGTTTATCACCAGACACCTTCATGGATGGACTACCAGTGACTCAGCACTACACGTTCTCCTTTCCACATCAGTGCGTCCACAGCAACTCCCCACCTAATACTAGGGGACGCTGACGTACTAGCGCTATGACACAAATGAATGTAAAGCGATGCTTCCCCCCATCACTTGGGTCTTTTAGATAGTTCACAGCTTTTTTTCTTAAAAAGAGAACAGGTCTTGTCCAGTACTGTCCACATCTCAATTTGGAAGAAGGCATTCTGCCTTTCTGAGATTAAGTTCATCATCAAGCAAAGAAGTTAAAGAGGGGGAAAATAAAACCAAAATCAAATGAAAGAGAAAGTATTTCCCATCAAAGTCATTAAATTAGACTAATAAGGGGACTACATTCTGCTGACCACAATTTGTGAATGAATACATAGCTGGCGTAATTTATCATCATAGCCCCTACGTTAATAAAAGATTATAACCTGTACTACCATGTCAGGTGACATTCAAGATAGTTGATGACTGTACAATAACTGTTAAAATGCAAGAAAAAGACATCCCTATCAAAATGAAAACAGCTCTTTAAGAACATTATTTCAGTGCTCCTCAATTTCTATTACCAACTCAGCTGGTGAGAAGTGAGATACCAAAGTCTTTTCCCTTCCTCATATATAATGACAATGGCTGATTTTTTTTCTTTTTTAAAGTAAACCACTGTATTATTCACTTTGTTTCCATTCTTATTCCAAGATCTGTTTTTGTAAACAGCCACCAAAATGAAAACCAATGCATACATTAAAAAGACTAAAGGCTAAATAAAAAAAAAACCAGCCTAGGATTTCTTGCCCAGAGATCACACAACTGAGCTCTCTCATCTCACTATGGTTAGAAGTTCCTTTTAAAAATTCAAGCTAAACAGAATGACACCTTTCATTTTCACAGCTCCATAATAATGAGACCTCATAGAAATAATAGTCTGCTATGGTCTTGTAGCAAGTATTTTTATATTAGTCTATCCAATTAGAAGTGATATTGTTTGACTGGATAACAGTATATGTAGTGCCTGCGTTAAGAATAGAAAGTAATATGAATGAATATAGTCCTGTAAGTCTGACCTTACAAGTGTGGGAGAATTTAGAAGAAATTTTGGAAGGGAGGTTAATGAGTGTGACATGGACATAAAAGGTAAAATGGGCTAAAATTCAAGTTCTCCAGGCTGACATGGTAAGAAAATCCATGCTCTGGAAAAAGACAAAATAAATTCAGTCAGTCTCGTATAGGTGGACTTCAGTAAAGCATATTTCCTGGAAATCATTTGTCAATTTAGAAAGTAGCAACTGGTGGGTAGGCAGTTGGGTGAAGGAGAAACAGCAACAAGAAGTATTAAGGGGAAGAATGTCAGACAGCAGGGAGCTTGTCTACTGGAGTTTTTCAAGGATAAAACTGGTTTAGCATTTCCTTTAATAACCTTGGCATGAACAGGCGGGCGAATGAGAGTCAGCAATGTGGGGTATCACTGCCAACACAGAGGAGGATTGCAATAACTACCCCCCAAAAAATGGATTTCTTCGGTGACATGAACAATAGACATGTGAAATGAGTCCCACATGAACAAAAAAAAAATATTATGATTCTGCACTTGGGAGCTAACTGCAAAAACTCCTGCAATAAGCTGAGAGCTCATCAATAAGAAATTACTAAGGTGGAGAATGTATGGTTTGTAAGATTCGGCTATCAAAGAGACAAATGTAATGTTAGGAGACATCAATCAAGACATTTTCAGTAGATAGAAAAGTATTAATGCCACTGTACAAGGGCTTTCTTTCAAAAAATGCACATGATAATGTCTTCAACATTCAAGACAGAGATTCACAAACCAGAACAGGGCAGACAAGTGCTGCCACAACAATCCAGAATGTGTACCTTACAAGAGAAGGACATAGAAGCTGAGGTGTTTAGGTTGATAGACGACTGGGTTATTATCTGCGATTGCAATGGAGTAAACAGGCAGGAAAAAAAGCTGACACAAGAATAAAAGAGGTATAAAATAAAACAGGTATAAACTAGCCATTAGGCTGAAAATTATCAGCAGCTTCTCAGGTATTAGGACAATTTCATTGCAGAAAGGCCAATCAGAACATTTAAAGCAAAGAAACCCAACGCACGCTGCTGGGTACAAGGCATAGAACTCCCTGCCACGCCAAGGAAGCCTCAGTTAAAATGCGTATTATGCACTACTGATGCCTGCCAGCGCTGCAGTGACAGGGAGCAAAAGGAGAAAGTGTTCAAGGTGTCTTATCCATTTGAAAATAGAGTCATTACATTAACGGTGGTGCTTGATATAATAGAGCTTGCAACAGCAAGGGACTCAAGCTGACACCTTCAATTCTTTGTGTGTGAATGGGCTGGCCTGCATTTATTTATAAATAAATAATAACAATATCCATGGAATACCAGAGAAGCAAGCAAAGCCTGCAATTTTATTTACTTTATCACATTTCAGAAATCAAAAGCAGTAAAAAGCAATTTAGAAGAGATTAGTGGGTGCTAATGCTTTCACAGCCTTAGAGGACATTCTCACAAGGAACACTGACATGGTGTCTTAGGGAATGACACTGATAAATGAAGATGGAGTAGTGAATCAAAAGACATGCAGGCCTTCTCTAGACGCATTCCAGGATGACAAAATGAATGACTTCCGTGTATAATGAGTGAAGTGATTTTTTCCAAAGTGTGCTTATTCCTATAAAATCCAAGGCACTAATGAGAACAGATGTAATAGACCTTCCCTTATCAGTACAGTTGACTAAGCGCAGTCCACTAAGCACAGCATACACAATGTTATCTAGCTAGAACGTCTGGTTTAAAAACATTACAGCAAGCAAATTAATAAACTATCATGGTCTTAATAACATACCTGTGGCTATTAACAGTAAATATTTTTATGAGTTAAAACTTTGTTAAGGAAAATAGTTTCATGCTGTCTATACTTTGAAACTAAATAAAACACTAACACATCCGTCTTTCCTCTGCTCAGCATTAACAAGAAGTACTTAGGAGTCACACAGCACTTCTTACTATCAACTGGCATCAAATCTAGGTTGACTCTAATGGCATACAAGCGACTGTGCTGGGGATGGGTCAGTTTGCTTTGTTTCTCCTGAAAGGGAGTTTCTGGCAGCCAGTAACTACTCACATGGATGGAGATTTGCCACACAGGATTAAAAAAGGTGAAGGAAAATTGAAGGAAAGGAAAAGAAATAAGTCATTTTGCTGAAAGGACATTCAGCATTGACAGCAAACACCAATGTGTGTTTAGTTCAGTTTGTGTGGGCTTGACATCACGATCGCACCTATGCAGAACAGCTCATTCCCCAAACCCCCTCCAGGCCTGACCGCTCAGCAGTATTACAGTTTTGACAGTTGAGGGAGACTGTCTCAAGAAAGTACTATTAATCTCTGAGGTGAAATACCAGAGATTGACACTTGTGGTTATTTCGCACAATGAGTCCATTCAATAGCACTCAGGGACAAGCCAAACAAAAATGAGGTTTGGCCTTTTGAGCACACATAGAGGGAAGATTACAATGAACCATGATTTTGCACATCAAGCACAAACCACACCTCACTGTGTGAATGCGTTTCTCGGATTACCAGGAGGTCTGAGACTCCCTGGATGCATGCAGGGACAGAAGAAGAGCAGACTGAAGGGACAATTAGCCTTCTTCCCATTGAACAGCTTCTATGGCTCTTGCTAATCAATTTAACATGGCTGTTACACTGCAGATAAAAAAAATCCCAAACAAAATCCAGCACTGCTGAAACTTCATGCCTGCACAATACTTGCTCTCCTGGGTAATCTGCAGTATCCAGACATTGCCACCGCATGAGTCCTGTCCCTGCAAAGGGAGGTTAATACGCATCAGTGAGAAAAAGAATGTTCTTTTCTTTCTCACAGCTCTGTCTGGGACATGATGCAAAACAGCAGCTCTCTCAGCCTACCTATCAGGAAAGTTCCTCACATCACTTAACATATGCCAACAGAGTGGTTTTGCAAACTCATTCAGCACCACTGCACTAGGCTCCCTTCCTGAATCACACAATTACGCCACCCTACTATTTTATTCTGAAGATAGCAGAGACACGTGAGCTAATAGCTAAGACATGTGGGTTATTGCTCAGAGAGCTTTCTGAAATGTAGTGGGAGCTGCTCTTGCCCTGGGATTCCTGCAGTAATGCTGAAAAGGTGTGCCAAGAGGCCACTGCTTCAGACAGAGGAAGGATGCCAAAGAGCTGACTTGAAGCATCTCACTCCCATGGTAGTGCTGAACCCTGAGGTCAACGAGAATGGGAAGACTTCCTAACCCCACAGGCAAAAATTTGCCTCCATGACAAGGAGGGGCTGTTGGGTCAAAGCAACCCTCATCAGATGCCAAGGTCAACAGGGGCTAAAAGACTGCATGGAACCGGCAAGGAAGATTTCATTTGCCTAAAGTAGGCAAGAATGTACCAAGGAGAGCTCAAAGTTTTAATGTTCTGCCCTTGTCCCCTGACTCTGCTGACAGGGCTGGTCCCACAGCCCAGGGTGCTCCAGGGCACAGCAGCTTCCCCCCAGCAGCACTGCTGGGTGCTAGGCAGGGGCATGCATGTCTTATTCCAGCTGTAAAACTGCCACTGCAGGACATACCCCCAAACCCAGGAAGTGGTCTGTGAGTTCAACAAACCCCCACAACTTTTTTGTCCTAGCACTCATTCATCAGTGTTACAAAAGTGCAGTCAAGCATGGGGGAACAACTCTGAACTGCGAGACTTTGCAGAGGGTCCTGGATTCACATTAACCTCCTTGTGCTTATCCACATTAATCAATATAAAACCATGCTTTATTCTTAAAACTATGTCCTGGGGACCTCTGAATTTTGAAATTTGTAAATGAACATAAGAAGAGGTAATTAAAATGAGGAAGAATGTGAGGCAGTTAAGACCAAGGTAAAGCGTATCACAGAGCAAGTGAAAGAGCAAGAGCTTTACGGAAATGTTGGATTTACTTAGTGAACAGTTTGCACACTGAAGGCTTAAAGTGTTTTCTTGTGTCAGTCCAATATATGAATAACCATAGGGCTGGCTTCCTCATATTTCTTGTCTTTAAATTGGTGCATCTCATCTTTAAACCACACTGAACTGATTTCTTCCCCTCAAGGTACGCAGTCCACTGACTGTAACTACCTTGGAATCACACCTATACACCAGTAGAAAATGTTTTGTAGACTTTTATGGAAGACCCAAAAAGCGTAAAGAAACCTGAGATTTGAGATTAAGCTGGCAGAATTTTCCAGTTTCATCTACTGGTATATAAAATTCCATTTATCTTCTGCAAAAAACCACTGATTTCCCATTGTCAGCACGGCTGCAAACGAATGCTGTCCCTCTGCAGTCAATCACAGAGACAGCTGCATCCAGATTTCCAGTTGCACAGCCAGATGGCTTTGAGTGAGCTGCCTTGTTGCTGAACTCATATGGGCTGGGAGAAAGGAGATGTATTAGAGGAGAAAACCTAAAGGTTGCTTCAGAAGGGATTTCACCTGAAGTAGCCTCTCTGGCTACAGTCCTGTTTCTCAGCTGAGAAGAGGAAAACGGAGTGAGGGGACATGACCATGCAAGTCCATGAGGACCAACCCTGCCTGTGGAAGTCCAGTACAACAGGAGCCTTTTCCAAGGCTTAGATGGCAGCATATCACCACCACAAATGCCTTCCTCCATAGTACAAAGAAAGACTTCCTTATTAACATACAAAATGTCATGACTTCAAGTGAGCAGTGCTGGTAGAACTGGACTCTGCTATAAAAGAGGCGGCAATGTTCCAGCTCATACAGTCTGACAACTCAAGGACAATTTCTGCTGGATTTGATTAGCTGAGGTTCCCAGATAGGCCACGCGGCATGTTGCCACTTACCAACCAACAAAAGGGTTATTTCTTCCTGTTGATTTAAAGCCTAGAGATCCCTCTAAAAGATTCATCAGCAGTAATACTGAAGGAGTCTAAACCAAAGCTGGGTCTTCCTCATTCAATGAGAAAGGGAATTTTTTTCTCCCGCGATTGCTATGATGTTCCACTGACATTCAGGAAATTCAGATTCCTTAGTTCTGACTGTTCATTTGGCAAGGAGACATAAGTTGTTTAATTATCTCCCAAGGAGCAGCAAAATGATAGTGGAGCATGCATTTGGAAGGCTGAAAGGCAGAATCTAATGACAAGTCTGTAAGCTTCTGAGCAAAATCTGCTTCCCGTGATAACTGCTTGCTGCTTTTTGAACATAATCTGTGAAGTTAGAAACTGATCTTCACCCACAGAGGCAAAGACAAGAGGGACGGTATTAGCACAAGTACTGTTGCAGATTCTCCTTGCCGTGGACACAGGGAAGGACTTGCTAAAAGGCAACGCACAAACCAGTAAGACATGTAGTGCTGCTATCCACCAAACTAGCCTGTACCCAAGAAGACCTGGAAGGGCAGCAGCGTTAGTGCAAGCAGTTTCAAAAGCCAACACTGCCTTGCATTATGAATGCCAGCCTAAAATCAGGTCAGTTTTTATCTGCAATAAACAACTATTTTACTAGGCTGTCAGATGCAGAAAGCTTCTCTCACATTACGGGGGTTTACTAGATGGGTGCACAACAAATAATAGGTACCAAGGCTTAATACAAAGACCTTGGTCTCTGTTTCTGTGACAGCTGAATCCAGGGAACTTTCTTAAGTTTTGGTCCAAATGTCATGTACGCTCTGCAATAAAACAGTATTTGTTTCTCTAACAGCACCTTGCACTCTAGTGTCTTCAGCTGGGGATATACAACGTCAGTTTTGCAGGATATAGAAAGTCAAAGAACAGAACGACCATCACCAACACTGACTTTCAGATGCTCCTTCAGAGGCTGCTGAGGTCAGGATTTGCAGGGTGTGTTAATGTTCTAAACCCAACTTTGATCCTTCTACTGACACAAAAGTCTAGTCGTAGTCTAGACACGTCAGTTCTAGACATACTCTTCAACTCTTCCCATGACCAAGGCTTCCATGTTCAGAATAGGAGACAACCGCTATTGAGCTGTCAGAGAACTGACGCAGAGTGAGTGCAGTGTCTGCTCTGCCCCACAGAAAAGTATAAATTTCCATTAAACCAAAAGCATTGAGCCAGGCTGTTATCAATGGAAATTACAATTGGGTGTGACATCATGCAAAATAGTGGCACAGGTCCTTGGATTGCACTACTGCATCTGCTTAAAACAACAAATGTAAAAGCTATGAATCCAGCAATAAGGGACATGACTGTAATTTTACAAAGGCCAGGTGAAGGCCAGGTTATGGACGACAAGGAGCAATCCAATTTGGTTACACTAGCTAAGGTAAAATTTACAACAGCTATCAATCCTTGTGCTTTAAGGCATAAACTGAGCACCATCTGGGGCCAGAAAGAGATTTCCCTCTGTGGTACACTATAACGCAATTGGCTGCGTGTATTTCTTCCTCTGAATCATCACGTATTGGTTACTGTCAGAGGCAGGATACAAGACTGTATGGATCACTGGTCTGTTCCTGAGCAGCAATTTCTATGTTTTTCATTTTCTTCCCAGTCCTTACAGATTACGATAATGTTATTAATACTGTAGCAGACATTTTCCCAATATACAGTAAGAGTTTCTCTAATTCTGAAACAAGCACCGATAGCAACTTAAATGAATCTAACATCTAATCAAAAGCACTACTCTACATTTTTATGGAGTCTGAGCAATTTACTAGTTCTCATTTGGAAAACAAATCTCACAGTCTAATTACTTGTATTTTTAAATTACACGTCATGTATATTATCTAGCATTCAGTTTAACAATAGCAATAGTATGAAGAAAAAGCACCAATGATGTTTAAAAAAGTAATTTAGAATGCAGCTTTGAACTTATTTTAAATAAAAGATGTAAGTATTTTCTTCCTGACTGAGATTTATTAACACTCCCCCTTTCCATTATCTGAACATCTTACTTGCCCTAAAGCACATCTGTAAAGACACTGAGAGACTGCGTGCGTTTTCTATATCCATAAATTACAGATGTTGCTCTGAGCTACTCATCTATCAAGACGATTTTCCATAAGAGTAAGACCAACCTGGAAAGTATTCCTCTAAAAGAGAATATGGAAAATAATTAATAAAAGCACATGGTCTGCAAAACTAATTTATTTTACTGGGAACATTCTTTACCCAAAGCTTTATAATAGAGTGTGACAGAACACAGGGAAGAAAGTCAAAGTTCAAACAACACTTCCGGGTATCAGGGCAAAAACCTTCGCGCATCAGTGACATGTTCTTCTGTAGCCACACTGCTATAACAAACTGGATGCTATCCAGGATATGGATAATGTCATGACACCTTCTGTGTTGAATAACTTATCCTAGTATATATTTTCCAACTAACAGCGTCATGTCATATATTTTACAGGTTAGCACATCTGTTCTATCTAGCCTACATAAATCATATTCATTTCCATGAACATGCTATGTGCATCTATGGAAGAACTGAACACCTGTATCTAACAAAATATGTGATTATCCTAAAGGTGAAGTGTATAGAACAAAAGGCAAATTGAGAATAAAATGCAAACATCAGTTTTACAAAGAAAGATTCTATCACAGAGCCCAGTTACTGTATCTTAACCTTTCCACTTCCATAGCCAATTGAAAAATGAATAAATGCTGAGAAAGTAGATAATAAGATTAAGAACACAAAGCCTTTTCTAGGTTGCATAAAATACAGAACATGACTTAACTGAACAGAAAGAGGGAAAACAGTACCTGTGGGAGATAAAAGAAAGATACACACTTGAACACTTAATGCCAATCATGTGCTTCTCCTAAACAGAAGACAAGTACTGTATTACTACCTTCAGAGCTGGGTGAAAGAAAAAAGACAAAGCTTTCATGTATAGTAAAATACTTGTCCCTTCCTCACTGCAATTTGCATTTCAGAAATAAAAAAATACCCCGGGTTCCCCCTGGGTTCTCTCTTGTATGATCTCTGCGAAAGTCATTGTTACTCTTTCTTTTGTAAAGCATTTTTGTAAAGATGAAACTACAGGTTTCTAAACCTATGAGACAAGGTGTTGGTTTTCTTTTCCTCCTCACCAAAACAGAAGTCTTTGGTGGAATGAAGAGAACTTCAATTCTGTTCTGACTTAGGCAAATAGAACAGTAAATTATATAGAAGCAGCTGTAACGTGTGATACAATACTTTAGGCTTGATTTCCCCGTAGTCAAATGAAGGATGTCTTATGAAACAAGGAAAAGGAAACACACTACAGTAAGAAAAGATTAACAGCCACTTTTCATAAAATTATTGCCAGCTAGAAAACAAGTGGTTTATATCAACTGTTCCATCTCTCAGCCCCAGGGAACCTACCTAAAATTTCTCAAACACCCACACCGCACCCAGTAGGCAAGACTTTCAAAACTGAGTGCCGGTCAGACTCACATCTGCATGTAGGTACTTAGGTAAGTGCCCTGATATTCTTAAATAGGTGCTGAGCACCTAGTAGTCCTCTAGGTTTAAATGCTGAGCACCTAGTAGTCCTCTAGCAGATTAAAACAAGAACCGCTGCGTACCCAGCAGAAAAAAAAGATTGCACTTATTTGGAAGCCTAACCTTTAAACCTCACTTTAAAAAAAATATCTTGGTTTGTATCATTACAGTTAAAGGACTGAGACTCCCTTTGGAGTCTACCTGTGCAACTCTTAACAGGCTGCAAGAAAACCTGCTGAAAACAGACTTGCACGGCCTCTGTTTCAAGCCTGAGCACATTTTTCCCAACCACAGTATTCCTAGCCCTGATGCACATGGGGAACAAGAGACCAGAGCTAGAATCATACCTAGTTTTCTGGAAATCAGTGCCAATAGGATACATGGCATACTCCCCAAATAAGCCCTTCATAGTTTTAATGGTGCAACAGACATACTTTAAACCTTCTGTTTAAAACATCACTGTTTCTCACACAGATGAACCACTGTTCTCCACAATTTCAACACCATCAGCCTAGAAAGAAGACTCTGACCACTGCAATTTTTCATCATAGCAATACAACCTTTTGTTTGATTGGGTTTTTTTCTGTTTAGACCAAACTTTCTTTTCCTTTTTTTTTTTTTTTTTTTTTGGCATAGTAAGTAGATTTCACAAGAAGGTTAGTAATGAAACCCTAAAAACATTTACAGGATTAAAGTCAAAACCTGAAAAGGCAGTAAATCATCTACTGTAAATAGAAAGAAATTGAGGGCAGTTTAAGTGAGGCAATGCCTTTGATCCACTGTCTCTCATCATCAGTGAAATCTGAGAAAACACACAGAAATATGTTTTGTGCATCCTCAGGAAACTGAAATACAGTTAATTAGGAAACAGAATTTTGCCTTTTGATCCTTCTAATAATTCTCCCTCTTTCTTACTGACATTAACACAGAACGATAAGAGATTGAAGGGTTTAGGTCACTTGCTAAAGGCATTATTTTCAACAACCTTTCCCACCCACCGTGCTATGGAGAGCTTGCAGCTCTTGTCTGTCCTCACTATATATTATCCTTCTCACACACACACTGATACTTACAAATAAGGGATGTGGTTGACCTGGCAACAGGGTGTTAATTTCCTAATTTACCCACCATTTCTTTTAATAGCATTAGCCTCAGCTAAGTAGAGAACTGTTCTAGTGTTACACGATTTTGCATGTGTGTAGTTATACCAAGCATAAACAGTAACGCCCAAACTACTCCATATTGGGAGATACACTTCATTATCGAGAATGTGTTTCTACCGAACAGGAAAATAGACCGTCATAATCAAAACCTTCTGTGTAACTTATAATTCAGTATTACCTTAGGAAGTTTCCCCCCAATTTGCTTATTAGGATCAGAAGGATTGAAAATTATGTCCTGCAAAAAACACTTCTGGGCGGGCAGCAGTCTCACGAGAGGAAGGGAAAAAAAGGGTGATTAGTCTAGGGAAAGCAAGAGACCTGTCCAACATGGACTGATGCCTGAAAAATATCTGATCAAAGGCCTAAAGAGACTGACATGATAGTGATGGATGTAAGGGGAGACCTTACTCCATCTCTCCCAGCCTTGGAAAATAAGGGGAACATTGGTATGACAGTCTTGATTTGGGATGTCTAACCTGAGGCAAGTTTACAAGGCCTTGATTTTTCGGATAGGATGATCCACATTGTCTGAAATGTAAGCCCGTATTTAATAAAGCTCCTGAAAAACAGCGTTAAACAGTAAGGTGAGCTCATGTTCCCATTCTGCTATGATGATTATTTTTCTCATATTCTGTATCTATTTCTCTAACCTTTTTGTACAGCTCTAATGATCCAATTTGAATTTGACATATGATTCAATGGTCTCTGTGAGAGACAGCATCAAGCTGCAGCTAGTTGTACCATAAGGAGTCTGCACCATGTCTTGAGCTTAATTTCTCCAAGTAAGTGGCAGTATAGATAAGCTCTGATCACTATCACAAGTACCACCCTGCTCATAAGACGTTCAAACCTTTCTAGCATATCTCTGCAAGATTTTGTACAAAAACCCACAACACAGAGTGGAACTCTTCTTGATAAAGATGACTGCAGTCCCCAAGGCTGTTTGTGCAAGCTACTGTTGTGGGTGCATAATAGTTGCCTACATAGCAGTGCAGCACTGTCATCTAACTTTGTACAAAATAACTAAGAGGATTCAGTCCTTTCTGGCACAAAGTAATTGACAATCAGAATAACCATTTTATTCTGTTTGATTAGTCTCCCCCAACTCCATCCTGCTAAGTCAGGCGGTCAAACACATTTTCAACATACATAACAAGGAAGTGCAAAATCCAACAACATATATTCCTTTAAACTGAAATTTTGCATCACCAGGTTCTTGCAGAAGTAGTGTATTAAAAACAGCTAATTTGAAGGAAGTGTTTGCCAGTAAAAGCTGGAACACAGCCAGAAAGCTACAGTATAGGAGGATTTTAACAGCTATGAACTGTTTGGTACTCTGTGGAGAAGTCAGTTAACAAATCAATTTTTCCTCTCTAGGGAGCTACCCTCAAAAACCTGCAGGTGTGGGACCTGAGTGTTCTTGTCCACACATGAAGCCATTTGCCCACCACACAGTTTGAGCAGCACTATGCTGTTTAGGAGCACTGAGGAACAGTGTGCCTGTAAGTCAGGATTTTAAGTAGTTACAGCAGCATACTGTGATGAACACGCACCACATCAGTTCACACTCTTGCCTGCCTCTAGACTGCAGCGTCTGTTCTCCCTGATAATGATTGGATTTGATGGTTATATTCTCCAGAGCCTCCTCCCTCCAGCACTGCTTCACACCTGAACACACCCAAGTGCAAAATGCTTCCACTCCGATTTGGCAGCAGTTAGACTACCGTCTTTACAGGGTAAAAACAACAGCAAAAGCTCAAGCTCTGTATGTAGTGACTCAGTAGGCCTATAGCAACTACATAAAAATATCTTCAATTCTTGCATTAGCAACATTACTTTTACTGCAGTGTCTACCAGACTACCCACTGGCTCCCTTGTTAGGTAGAACTTTCCAAATAAGGCATGACACTGGCAATAAATAAGTCTATGTATTATTAAAAAAAAAAAATCTTGACAGAGCTACTATGCATAGTAGATAATTCCTTACCAACATTTATCAACTGAAATCACGTATAAGAATTCATCCAAAACATTCACAGTACACAAAAATTGTTAAACGATAAGGAAAATCCAAACTGGCAATTACAGGCCCAATCCTAAACTAGCTTGATAAAGAACTGCAGCCAAATTGTTCTCCCCTAGCGTGAAAATACATCTTTTATGTTCTCGTCAGTTCAGAAACACACTGATACAGAAACAAACCTGTAGATACCTGACCATCCTTTTTCTGGGCAGAAGAAAGTTCTCTTCTTTGCACATCACTGACCTAGGACATACCTGCATACAATCCGTAAATATTTCTGGGTCTTATCAATATCACACATGGCTAAAATGGCAAAAACATGTTGATCAACAAGCACTTCCAGTCCTTTCCAAATGTACTGCTGATGTTGAGGCTGTCTCCTCAGCACCTTTATGATCATTTTCGCAGCAGCCAATGTTAGCACACAGGTACAAAAATAGCTTCTTATTCAGCTGATTCAGATAAGGAGGCAGAGTTTGTAGGAAAGGCTCGAGGGCTTCCTAGCAGCCGAAACAGTTGTCTGGCTATATTAACTTGCCAGTGGAAGTGTCTGGTGGGGGGCTAAATCTGGGACAGAGCTTCTGGTATCCCCAGCACGGCCAGTTGCATCCTGTCCTTTGGATATTCCATAGGTGCTCTCACATGCTGTGCAAATGGCGCTGGCAATCTGCACAGCTCCACTTACCCTCTATACTCTGTCAAGCAGGTAACGTACAGTCTTCAGGGTTCTCTTAAGAAGTCTCTGACATTCCTGTTGTAACGCTAGATAGAATTTGTAGGTTGCCTGTACTAGGCCAAAACTTCTGCTGCTTCTCAGGGACCAAGTGGATGCCAGATGCACAACGAGGAAATTCACAATGTTCACAAGACCAGTGTGCCAGAAAAAACACAGTTGTGCTCACTGTGAATATGCCTGAAATACTGCTGAGTGATCAGGCTTGTTCACTGTCACCTCTGAGGAAGTCTTTTCTTGGCTCAGCACACTAAGAAATTGCAGGATTGTTACTGCCTCCCCAGAGATTCAGAGTGCTGCCACTGCTGCTGATAGGGGGAGTAGGTGCTGCTGCAGTGAAACTTCCCTTTCCAGAAACAGCCCTTTCCTTATCACTCTCCTCATGCCTTCCCAGCCACCACCCAAAGGTCCCTGTGACACCGAACAAGCAAAGGAGGGAGCATGCCACCCCCTTAGCTGCATTTCTTTATGGGACAGCTCCCTTTCTCCTCCAGGGAAAATGAAGCAGTCAATGGAGCAAAAGCATCCCATGGGCTCTCAGCTGAACCACACTGGCCTGCTCATCTTCTTAGGGAGGGAGCTGATAGAGTTTTCCTCCCCAAACCTGCTTTTATCTAGGTGTGGGGAAGAAAAGTGGTCATCAGAAACATGGATCCCTGCTGAGCAATGGAAATTAATTCACACATGCTTCACTGACTCACCTTCTTCCATATGTCCTCAGGAAAATCAAAGGACAATGATTTCTATAGGCTCCAGTTGGATATTATGATATTATTGAAAACAGTGCTGCAGTTTCTGACAACAGAAACATCTCACTTTGTCCCCTGACCATCCCAGGCAACTCTCTGCTGCACTCTGGAATCCCTGCACCTGGCCAGCAGCTCCTCCCACTGAATGCAGGTTATCAACTACAGAAAGTGGTTGCCCAGGTCAGGAAGAAGTCCTTCCAAAACACTAGCATTTAGCAATGGACTGTTAATTAGTTAACTATCACAGCAGAAGACATTTTCGTTTAGTCAATCACTAGCTGATTGCAGCTAAACACATACTACTTTAGCATTGTCTGTCCTTGAAAAACATGGTTTTTTAAACAAGGTAGCCTTCACTATCTGTAAATGTACTATTTTAGCACAGGACTTCTTTCATGGCTTTTCTACTTAGAGAAACATTTTTACAGAATTTCTTGTGAGGCAGGGAGGGGAATGTACTGACTACGTACCTGTTCTACAAAGGTTTGTAAAAGGTCTCCATCTCTCCTATAATCTCCACATTCAAGACGCAGGATTGAACAGCATAGGGGTAAGAGTCTCTTTAGCACTTAGCCATAAAGCTGGTCTTTTTAATAGTCATAAAATCTGCAGAGGGAATAAATGAACTAAAAGATTTAACGGATGGCTTGCATTTTACTGTGTTCCGTGGGGACCAGGTGGTTTTACATCCTATATCTACACTTTTGCTGAAGGTGGTTTAGGATTTCCATTTCATTCAATGCATAGCTTTTATCAGTGCTCTTCCCAAAAACACATCCATTATACGGAGAAACTAGATTGTATAAACTTGATTTCAAGATGTTAAATCATTGTCTGGAGAAGACAAGCCTCTATGAAATTACACAGATTATTCTGCAGCATCAGTAACAGACTACTATGTAATCCTCAGTATCATCTCCTATTAATAACTTTTTTTTCAAATAAACCATATTTTATAGAGAGGTTGGGACTGGAGGTTTAGGGCAGTTTTGTGTAACATTTTTGTTAGGGAAAGTAACAACTTGGTGCTTTCTTTGTGCAGCTTTGGATTTGAAATCTCTCTAGAGGGGTAGTTTGGAAGAATAGTCATTGTTTAATTAGTACTCTTCTCAATTAGCATCTGGAGTTAAAGATCCACAAGTAGGTATATATGCAAGAAATTCTCAGAAGAATTACCTACCAGGAACTGAATATGCAGAAGTTCAGAAAATTGTTCATCCTCTCTCACTTCAGCTTCTTCAGAGATTTTCTTCCTTTAAATTAGCAAAACCAATTGAAAAGTAAGCAGGACTGAATGCTCTTCTTCCTCCATGCTCAAAGAGTACAACCCAGAGGCAGCTATAAAATCTTCCAGTTACTAAACTCAACACATGCACACCTAAGAACATATGCAGGTAAGGTACACTCTGAAAACAGCAATATCATTAACCACAAAACGTCAGTATGGTCCTACTTAGGCATGCATACAGCTGGTCTGGGTATCAAAACAGTTAAGGACCAACAGCTGCTCAGAACCCTGGAAAAACCATGATCTTGCATACAGATTAGGAAGCTGAAGCTTAGGTATCAATTCAGCTATGTGAAGACTTCCAGAGCTCCTGAGGAAATCACCCTCCCTAGCAGACTATGATGCATGCCTTGTTTAGTCAGCCCACGACTACTACTTGATGAAACAGCACACAGACAACAACAGGCAGAAACAAACATTTAGTAGGGAGACTTGGGTAGAAAAAAGAGATCCTGCTGCCACTCACCAATTAATAGCTGTTTTGAAGTATTACTTCGAGGACTTTAAAGGACTCCATTAGCTTGATTCTTTAGAGATTTTAGGCAAAACTAAGCCAAACCAATATACTCAAGATTAAAGGTCACTTATTCTTATTTGCTATTGTTTTACAACAAATTCCTTTTTCCCCCTAGTAACTGCAATGTAAAGATTCGCTTATGGATGGGTGTTACAGGTTACCATACTGTTGGAGGAGCAGTACAGCTCCAGCTCCTACTTCACCTCACGTCTGGCAAGGACAGCTATGCTGGCAACTACTCCTACCCTAATGAGCAGGAAAGGGGCTGGAGTATGTAGGCAGCAGTTACCTGGAGAGGGAAGGAAGGGTAGCTCACATCAGTGCTTTTCCTCTCCCTACAGCAGCAATGGATTTCCTGTCCTGGCCTTCAACCTAAGTGTAGAGAATTGCAACTTTGCCTTCACTTCTGAGATGCCTTAAGGTAGCTCTGTGTATGAAAACCTGAAAGCAAGACAGCTCTAGGTAAGCATACTAGAATTATTAATTTTTATATAACATTAATGTATACGAGTACACAAACAGACCAATAATTTCTACTGGAAAATCATCTATGGCACAGCCAAACTCATTGTAACACCGAGAAATGACATAATGAGGAACAAAGTCATCCAACACCCAGGGAAACACCACTTCCAACATAAACTCATTTTGCTGTGAATGTCAGTTGTAAGCAATTTTATTTTCTGGGAAAATAATTCCATTTGTATCATGCCAAAGACAGCAGACGACCACAGGTATTTCTCAAGAAGGCTAGTTCTTTGCCTTCTGAAATGAGATAGGTCAATAAGAAACTAGTCAGAAAACCAAGAAGAGTTGACTGAGCTGTGTTCGCATTGTCACATACCTTTCACCTGTTTAGATGTAAATCCAGTATTCCAGGTCCCAGACCATTTGCTGCCTAAGGAAATAATGTTAAATCATGAGTGAGCACAGGAAGGAAGGGGAATGCCAGTTGCACAGCTTTTACTCTAATCCTCATCAGACCACTCTCAGGGTAGAATACCCGTTCTCTCTTGCTTTCTCAGCTGGAGGTAAGGTGCCTTTACTGGGAGTTAGCTGTGGATAAGAGGGAAATAACAAGAAAACAAATAATATAAAATGCTGGAGAACTAGCTGGTAGGGAAACCCAGTCTACTCTCTTGTATTCAGAAAACAGGAAGATGTTACTCTCTCACACACAAAACTTCCCTCCCCAAACAACCCTCCATGGCAGCTATCTAATTAGCAGTGCTGGCACTGATGTGGGAGGTTGAGCCCACCTCTGAGTTTAGCTCTGCCCCACGGCAGAGGCATGGATTATTATTAATACACCAGTTTGCTGCTGCGTGGAATAGAAATAGATTTAATCTGGGTACATATGTGTGTTTTTGTTAAACTCATTTTCCATGTGCTGAACATCTCTGCAACTAGGATAGAGTAGGAAAAACCAAAGATGGTTTCATGGAAGAAAGAGCTTTTCATTACAGCTATTGTGTTTAGTAGAAACAGAAACACCTGTGAAAGCCCACTGTTGCAGGACTGCAGAAAGAACCTTACACCTAAATACCAAAATAACAAACAGGAGAGAGATACAGTAAAACTGGTCACACATAATATTGTAGTGCAAGCAGCAAACAGTAATGATTGTGTATTTACTCTCACAGAATAGAAACAGTAGCTTACCAAAGACATACACCACATTTAGTAACCACAATCAAGCAGTATCAGAGCCCCAAAGATCCTACATTCTAACAGAAGTAAGTATTTACAATATATTGTTAAACCAAATATTTAACCTGCACGAGGGATGTCACTCAAGCAAGCTTAATTCTGGATTTCTTTCATTCTGGAATTTATACTTGCTGAGAAAAAACCTGGTACGCCAGGCCACAATTCCTGTTCTTCCCCTCTGTTTCCATTCACACACACCCACCCACTTTGGCTCCTGCCCCTTTTTTTGTACTCCATCCATCTTGCTTGCTCCTGCCCTCCCATACACTCGGCTCTGTTCAATCTCAGCTCTGCTTGTCCTCACACTGGCTGCTATCTTTTCTCCCACGCACCAGTCACCTGTACCCTATCCTCTGCCTCTACTCCTCCAAAGACCCTTGCCTACTTTCACCTACACCCCCCAGCCCCCTTTCCAGCTTCTGCCCCTCCCTCTTCACTCTCCCCAATTCCCCAGGCTCCTCCTGGAGTTCCTGCACCCAACCTCCCCTCCTCTGCATGTAGGCATGCCAGCTTTCCTTCAGGCTGCAACAGCAAGAGCTCTGAGAAGACAAGGGGAAAATCACTCCTGGCACTACACACTACTGCAACAGGAAAAAATTAAACACAGAGAGCAACCAACTCGGACCTCAAAGCCCTCAGATAAAGTGTGTTCGGTTTAGTGGGCATAAAAAATACCCGAAGGGGCAGAACATGCTGCGTGGACATAGAATCTTCAGAGCTCTAGAGCAACACACACTAACATATTTAGGCTTACAGCTCCTACCTAAATGTCTGCTTCCCTGCCCCCCAAGTTATAGCTCATCAGAACACTGAACACCTTTGTGAATCTTGAACTTGGCCATTAGTCTTTGACAAGTCTGCCTGCTTTGTGAGCTAGCTTAGATTTTCAGAGGCTCACAAACTGACCAAAAACTGAGAACTTAACAGCTAAATGTAGAATTGGATGGAAGCCCTGACAAATTTCAAGCCTCTGCTTGAAAACAGACTAGAGCTTCAGAAGAAAAACAGGTATGCATTTATTCCAAGATAGGCAAAACCCTGTTACTCCTTAAACTTGTTCTCAGAAATGGATGAACTTACTTGAAACTCTTCTATGATGCACCCTGAGGCAGATACTTGCCTTGAAGAAGTTCACCCCAAAAGCGTATATTTTGAAAAGTTGCATACAATTTAAAATGAAGTCTTTATAACAGAAAGAACCAGATTACACTATCTTCATTCATAATTAGCATGTACACACTCAGTTTTTTCATTGATTCTTCCATGTTCTTGCCATTACAGCTACTGTAAACATCACCCTCGAAAATTTGCCATCTCCCTATGCCAGCACTGTTTTGATCTGCCAGGGGAGCACAGGCCAGACTCCTAAGTTTTTAAACAGATTCAATGACCAGCTTTGCAAGAATGCACAGATTGTGATTCATAGCAAAGTCTCCTTGCATTTCTCCTCCCATGTTTCTTCAAAATATTTTAAAAGGGTTACTTAGAAGACTGTTTCACAAAGATGAAGCTGGTAAAAATCTCTGTATGTGGGCAAATGTTGCATGTCACTTGAAACAGAAAGGGACTGAACAAGGGTATGTTTCCTTCTTGTTTGATGTTCCTGTGAACACTGATTTTGAGGATTCTTGGCCCTCCACTGATGTTAGTATGATTTGATAGTGCTCAAAACACTGCACAACCAGCTTTTGCATTTTAAAACTGAACCTGTTTATGTTGCCTGTGTCTTCTTCTGATGAACAAACTTCAGAGAAAAGATGTAAAACCAGTTTAAGAAGTTATCTGATTTTGTCACATACTGACCTTTATCACCTAGGACTCCATAGAGCAAGAATTCCACATCAAGAATTACTGGAATTGTGAGGTTTTTCAACAACATTCAACAAGGCTTCTTTGATGGAAAAGGCACGTTATGCTAACAAAAAATTTCTGCTAGTGTTTATTTTAATGTAAAAAAATTATTAAATCTATCTTAGATTTCTTTGTGAACAAGCAGAAAAAAGTTGGCAGTCCTGCTGCTGCTTCCAGCCAGTCCTCTAGGACCTTCATACTATTATTATGATTATGATTATTATTATTATTATTATCTGCCATTTCCCCCAACTATCAGTCAAACCTGCAGTGCAAGGCAAAGCTGAACTGCAAACAACTTTTTGCTGATGGGCGCTGCCAGATGTTCTCAAGAGCAATATTGGAATATTTTTAAAACTGTTACAACCTGGCCTGTGTTTTTCCCCTTCTATAATGTCAGCATAAATATGGAAAATCATGATTCAACCTCTGAAACAAATTGATGGCTTTACCAAAACAGAAAAGATACTTCAAAATGGGTCATACAGATCAATACATCTATTAGAAGGGGTCACATGAACATATTCATAACTCTTTATTCTGAGGGATGTCACAAGGTTAAGTAGTCTAAGACCAAACAAAAAGACCAAAGAGTCACCTCATTGTCTTTCTGAAGTAGTCTCTGAACAATATAGGATACTTCAGCAAACTTTACAGTTCTGTGAAGGTTATAAAGGTTCTGTGGAAGTAGGGCAAATAAAAAAATAAATGAATAAAACATTTCTAGTAATATGGAATTCTCTTTACACAAACATTCCTTAGTAAAACTTTTTAAAAATAGGTTATAAAGTCTGCTAATTATAGAGTCCTGAACCTCATTCAGTCAATCACAGCACTGGATCCACTCAGAATAAACACTACCACTACTGATAACTGTACAATATTCTTCTTAATACCATTTAGCTTCTTATATGAGCAAGGGCATATTTAAGGTGCTTGATGCTGATCTATGCAGAATACTCATGTTTAAAGGAGCTACTGTCAATATTTCACATTGCTGGATGAAGCATGACGAACGCTAATGAAGAGCTTTGTCATGGTCTTCTAAAGAAGTCTAATGGCCTGGGAATCCTGACACTGAACACATTAGTTCATTCAAATCTCATTTCCCAGTCCTTCACCTGCAACTACCCATCTTTGATTCTAGTCAGAGAAGTTAATCTATTTTTTCCTCTATCCAATATATCACTCTACTGTCAGGAGTCTGTTGCATGAATCCAGGCTCCCCAAACACTCACGAGTACCTACCCAGTAGAGGCAAAGCAAAATAGACAACATGCAGTAACATACTTTACAATGATGCACGGAAACAGTACATTAAAATTGCATCTTCTCATCTGCTCATCACAATAACTTTACATCCAAATATTAGCATTTTCGCATGCTGAAATACAGTTATATGTACTTCTGTGATGCACATAATCCTCTTTAGGAAGCTCCAGGAAACACACTTGTTGATTCACACGAGAGCAGAACATTATTAAATAAAACTAGTATTCGCAAGTGTGTGACTGTGCAACAAAAAGCAAGTAAAGTGGATCCCAAAAGAGCATCTTATTTATTTTTGCATCTGTATTTTTGCAGAGATTATTCAAAATACATCCTAGTTACAAGAGATCTCACAACACGGCTATTACACTTGTGCAGGAATGCCATTCAAATTAGGTAATAAAACCTACTGAGTACTGAGAGTTTAATTCTCAGTATTTGGTATTGCACAAAGACTTTAAAACAGCTTTTTATGACATTTGAAAGAGATGAACAGAATAACCCTGATAAGTATACAAAGGGGGTTTCTCTTAGTAGCTCTGTCCTACTTTTAAAGCTTTTACTCTAATAGCAATGCTATTCTCTACCTCCCCTGTAGCAGATTGCAGTTTTCTCCCGTCTTTGTAGCATGGCTAATAAGTTCTGGGTTAGAGCAGCTTAGACCTCAGGCTACTAGTATGTTGAAATCAATTATGCAAAGGCCATTCATTTTGATACAATGTACTAAACTGCTGCTGTCACCGCAGTAGAATGGCTGCTCAGATTGGTTTCTTGGATTTCTCCCACCCTCTTCTTTTCTATCATTACAATGTCTTCATCCATTGCCACAGTTGGCATTCTTTGTCAAATATACTGCCTCCTACCTAAGAAGCAATCTTCACTTCAAGATTAATCAAAACGAGCTTGAAATTCCAGTAGCAATGAAAACTGAAAACATGAATTCTGCATATAGTGTGAGTTTTACATGCAATGAGATTAAGAACCTAATTCATTCAGTATATCAAGTCACTGATTTGGTTACAAGTGTCTAGTCCAAGATTAGAGAAAGAAAAGTCTCTAAAAGCCCAAATTAAGCATCTCTTCTCTAACTTTTGTTTTTAAAAGGATAGTCAATGTGTGTATTAACACAATACTGTGTTATAATGATTTGCTTATAAATTTAGGATGTAGTTGGATAACTTACAGTTCTTAAAAGTGGAAGTGGCATTAGCTATCTCATATTTCTTGCCAAATTTACTTTGTTTCTATAACATATTCATCCATTTTGATAGCATTCACAATTCTTACATGAAATTATTATTTATCATAATAGAATGAGGAACAATAGTAAAAAAAAAATTAAAACACACTCAAGAGGCATTGTGACTATATACTTGAGGGTTTTTACGACACCTGAACGAATCCATTAATTCAAAGGCACTGAAATGGGTGGGCTTCTCAAGGAGCTTTTCAACTTGCAACATTGGTAGGAAAACTCTTCCTTTTTTTTTGAAAAGTGAACATTTCTCTGTTAGTTTAGTATGCCAAGTCAGCTCAACAAAGGGTCAGACAGGAACCAGAAAAGAGGAGGGAGCAGGACTACCCCTTTTGGCAGCAGCAAGCCATTTTATTGGCACAGCCAAGTCTTGCAACCTCACATACTACCTTACCAAAGGATGTGAAAAAAAAAAGTGAAAATGTACTAATGCCACTAAAAATAATGAACTTACCATGTATGATTCAATATTACATCTCACTCAGAAAATAATAGCCCTTAGACTTGTATCTGAGACTGTAAACGAAATAAAAAGTTAGTAGCGGAAGAATCACAAGTGGCTCAAATGTTGCCAGGGAGATAGATTCAGAAAGAAACAGGAAACAATGCTTTGGTCTATAAATGTGAGGTACTAATGTGGAAGGAGGGGCATAACTTTCAACTTGCAGATCCCGAGCTTGTACAAAAGACCCCAAACAAAGGACACACAAGAACCCCTCAGGAGGGCTGCTCAAAACGAAGGATCAGTACTTCACTACAAAACTGAGAGGGTATTTCCAGGTACATTATTTCTAACAGTGACGACAATTTAAAAAGAATCTGACTTCCCTTGTCCCTTCTTCATCTGCCTGCCTTCACCTCTCCATGAACAGCCTGTTTTTTCCTGGAAGGTGCCAACGTAACTGCTTGAGGTGTATCTGTAAGGCATATCACAGAAATGCCCCAGATTAAAAAAGACAAAAACCCCCTTCTAATTAAACTCAATAACTGTGACATAAATACTTTCCAACAGTAAGAATGATACAGCATTGGAATACAGAATAGGGAAATGCTTGAACTAAGTCATGCATTGCATAATGAAGGGCTGTAAAGTTACAAAGCAATTTCTTTCTAAATATACAGGCCTGAATCTCAAAGACTACATTTCTAGATGCCTTCTGGACAGAGGAGCACGCAGCCTAATTATTCTGAGCCTAACACACCCTTTCACAAGAGTGCTTGTGAACTAACAAAAAGAAAACCTGCAAAGAAACGTGTAAAAGAAACAGCCAGTAACCAGTTGCACCTTTAGCTTGGACACCATCAGTTACGCACCATTCTCAAACTTACACAAAGTTTGGGAAATAAAGGTGCAATAGGCCACAGGAGAACTATGTCCACCATAAACATCACAGGAATGTAAACACAATGCTGCGTAAATGCTGCCGACGTTGGCAGAATGCTCATTTTCTGCCCTGCTGCTGCAGGACTAGCTTACCAGCGCTTGCAAAACTTGTTCCTTCCCCATCTCCCAGCCTCCCTCAAACCCTTTCAATTTAATCTCAAACTGCAATGATCATTAAAAACAATGAGTATGTCTGGTGCAAGTAAACGTGCCTTGACTATCAACGATTCATTAAGTACCTGGCACTGGATCCATAATATGGGATTCTGACATGGAAAGAAAAGCTTTAGAGCTCATTCAAAAGTACAAGCTTTACATACAAAAGAGTTAAAAGGTGCATCTTTGTCTAACAGGCAACAAGAGAAGGATAAGTCCTTTGTGATGATGTTGATTTTTTCATCCACTGTATAAGCTGAATTTTCTATTTAGATACCACCTTTTCCAAATCACAGATAAATTAAGTCAACTTTAGCTAATGTGGTAATGATTTGTAGTGAGTGGCAGAAATTCCCCTGTAATTATGCATGAATTGATGTGTGATTTCCTAATGAGCTTAAGTGAAGAAATCATCATTTTGTGATAAATGCTTTATTTCTTAAAATGCTCGTAACACATTTCTAATAAATTTAATCAAGCAACTCGCACTCATGTAACATTTACAATTATTAAGTGTGCAGTCTTTTATACTGCCTTATAGCTTTGGCTGATTGCTGTGTGTTAAAAGTTTAGCATTTCATAAACACGGTTATAACAACCATTATGTTATTTTTGCTCAGAACCATGAATTATTTCAGTTTGGAGTTAATTTACATTCTGTACAAGTTCTGTGCCTCAAAGGCAAAATTCTTTCACCATTTACATATGGATGTACACGTTAGGAAATGAAATCAAATGCTTCTATCTTTCAGGACATACCTTGTCCTTCAACATGTCATGTGAGGGACAACGAAGCCTCGCTACAGTAAGCTTATTACTAGATTCCCAATTCAAAAGAACTCCCAGAGTACCACTGCTTCATCTCTCTGAAACATTCTTCCTCAGTCACCCGCAGTCTTCCCAGCTCTCCTCACTGAAAACCAGTTCAAATTTAACTTGGTAGCAGAGCTGAATTTCTGTGGGAGCTGGGGAGGAAGAAGGCTTTCTAAAAGTACCTAAAGGCATCTTATTCTATGGTTTCTTTACTAAGAATTTTAGCTCAGATCTTTCCTTCTGCAGCAAACTGCTATGGGGAAGGGATGACCTGAGGGAGCTGCAGATCTAGAGACTTTGGTGAGTTGCCCCATTCTTAAAGACTGGAAATCAGATTCTTCCTACACTTCCACACATTTCAGTGCTTCAATTTAGCAATCTAAGTCTACCACACAGGTTAGCAACCTCCTAAAAGGAGGTCTGCCTGACCGATGGGAGCCTCCAACTTTGCTATCTTCCTCACTCTCTTAACCAATCCTTTTTTAGAGCTTCAGAAAAAAAAAAGGTAAAAGAGGAAACCTGTCTTGGCATTCCACATCTGTAAGAATTTTTTGTTTGATTTCTCACTATAAATAAAAACCTTGTATAACAAATATATTAAATTCAAGGTAGTGAAGCTGGCCAGGGTTAAATGCTGGATCAGTGTTAAATGGTACTGGTAGTAAATTTCAAATGCCACGATTCCTCACTCAGTGCTGTCCCTAGAGCTAGAAATGGTCATTCAAAGAACTACACAGTAGCACCTCAAAAGACAAGAGGAGATCTTACATTTATCAAATACATAGAAGTGTTTATTTTTATGCTAGGGGCAACTGGAGCCATTTAAATTCGAGTTAAGATGAAGAATATAGTCTAAAAACAAACCCATACTGCTATCTGAAGAACAAAAAGAAAGATGCTTGGAATAACTACTTGAGCACCTGATTTCCCTGGAACATGTCATTAATGGATAATTATCACTAAATACATTGATTATGGTTTGAACTTAGTAACTTATCAGTGAACCCAAGTTCTAATCATCTACATTCAAAAGGATTTTATTACATGTTCAATTCCCTTAGGATACCTAGAAGAATTGTAGCACAAGTATATCTTAGCAAATCTCTTTCTTAAGAACCTCTACATTATAGTTGTTAATAAATCCATCTAGAGTATAATCTTTCTTCCTATCTTCCCACCTGTTCCCACATGAGGTCAAAAAGGTGAGTGACAGTGACAAACTGAAATCTTCTTCCCTGAGCAGGTATTAATTCCTCCCTGATCCTCACAGGCATTCTTCAAGTTTTTTCCCCCCACTCTGGTATAAAGCTGAATCACAGGAGAAGTCAGAAACAAGCTTTGGATTCCTCTGTCCTGTCAACCTGTTATTGCCAAATTCTATCCTCCCACAGCCAGAATATGTTTCACAGCCTAATTCAGATCATTTAATCATCCTCCTTCAAATATCCAAACTCCTCCTCAACTAAGTTGCACTCCTTGACTGTGTGTTTGTTACAGTTTTTGTGTTTCAATTGATAACAATGCCAAAGATTAGAAAAAAAGATACGGAGATCATATAGGCTGGGATTTTCAAAGGAGGAAGACGCTGAATTTCCACTGGAGTCCAACAGAGTCGGGCTTCTATTTGTTTTACATGCCTCTGAGTATCTTGGGTCTAATATATCAAAGATATAGTGTGGGAAAGACAGAGGAAAAAAAAGTTTTGAAAAATGCAGTAGTAGTTCTCTTCAGAAGGGTAAGTGCTTTGTCAGTTGATTTAAACACTCGGGATTCAGGAAAACCAAACTTCCCCTGACTTGCTTCACTCTAAGGCTCAGTGCACAGTCTCCTTAATTCCACCTCTCACTTACAGCAAACTACTACTGGTATAAAAGTTAACAAAGCTTCAACTTAGTGAACCTCAAATGTCAAAATTTGCAATATTTTCCTGCAGCTGTGTGTGCTATTCCAACTGGCTCACACTTAAATGTTACTAAAAAAGCCCATCAAATAAGCAACCAATACATGCATGATTTTATTGAAAGCGCTTCAAAATCTCACTTTTCTGTTGTAAAATCCTTCTGAATAAAGTTGTGTACATTTTTCCTTTCCCTGAAATAATTATTTCATTTACAAAAATAAATACTGCATTGGTAAGTATGTAAACGACAGGACATTGCAATTTACTTTTTAAAGTACATTAAAAATTCATTATTTCTCACTTAAATAAAAACCATACACTACCCTCACACCTTTTGTTATACATGCTAAGTCAGAAGCTCTCTCTTAAAAACATGGTGTTTCATTTCTCTCTTCAAAAAGGTCCTGTATTTAGAACTATTTAAATAGTATTCTTCTTCATCAGTTGTTTTTTTGTTTTTATTTTATATGGGTCTAGAGGTAGCATTTCTCCAATATTTTATCCTGTATATGGGATCAGTTATGACCATTCCATATTACAGCATAAAAAAAAAATTTAAAAGGCAAATTACTATAAAATCAACAAGGGATTATAATATTAGCATTGTGTTTTCTCAGTCTAAACTCACATCCTGTGGTAAAATGGAAACATTGCGTTCATATGATCAGGATCTCAGGTTAATTCATCAATAATATTTTACAATTTTATCTGGTCATCTACATTTTATGAATGTTATTTGCACTTTCCACTGAGCTGTAAAAATAATGAACAATATAAATTCCATTTTTTATATTTCTCTGAAACACTGAATAGTCAAACCTAAGCCATAACATCACTAAAAAGCACAAAGAAAAATGCACAATTGGACCATTTCTAGAGAAAGATTGTTGAGCTACACAGTTTTTCATTAACATAGCTTAGTTCTGTAAAAAGAAAACAAAACATGTTTGTTCCCCCTTTCTACAAATATGCTGGGTTCTAAACTGCTACATGTACACAATCTGTCAGGCAGTAAGAGACATTTATATATATTGTTTATTGTTTACCTAATAACACAGGCTAACTAATTTTGGAATGGTACTATCCATGACGGCCAGCAGACAGTAACAATAATACACATTTCACTTGATTAAAAATCCTTGCAAATTTTCCCAAAATAAGGAGACCAAACCTAGGAGAACTGCAGCTATGAAGTGTTTTTGAATTGCCTGGCATGCACCATACCTGCGGTGAACACCCAGGTATAAGCCAGAGACATTGCAGCATACAGCTGCGCTTTACAGCTCCAGCTAAGAAAAATGTTTCAGTATATACCTAAAACAAATAAATTCTCACATACCTTTCAAAACAGGGACCTCTGTCATCAACTGTGTTGTCTGTAACAGCATATTCAATTTCAGCTGTAAAAGAGGACAAATAGATTAATACTGAAATACTACAGCAGTAGGCATGACATAAAACCATGAAGTTTTTAACGTTAGCATTACCTGCGGCAGTGAATGTTTTTATTGTAACTGACAAATTTCACTTTGTGTTGAACTATATTGGCATCAACAAAAGGCATGGAATGGATGGGGTGGACAGTAAACAGGTACATTAGCCCCAAAACTGTTTCCAAGAGTAAGCTGAGATTCTTTGGATGAGTTAGTGGAGACGTTGTATAAGTCATATTCTTCAAAAGTTAGTGCTATTAAATGCATAGTAAATAGTACACTGTTCTGCAAAAAAATTAAAATCCCTCTCCAGCATTTGCCAATATTTGATACACAGTTATTGGGATACATTGAAGATTAGTGAGCGCGCTGCAATGTACCCACACTCCTCGTTTCAGTGCCACTTAGAGTCAAAATTATGGCATTAACTCGCAGGCTCTGCATCCCAGGAACCACTAAGCAGTGCCAAAGAATCCTTGTTAAGTTATAATAACAAGATTTCTGGTTTGCCAGCCACTTCAGGGGCAGATGCATGTGATCTCAAGATGCCAGCTCTTTAGTATTAAATGGAAACAGGCCGAGATCATTAATTAAAACTAGCTAAATAATGAAAAAATTCAAATATTTTCTATAAACAGCTCTCATTTTCCAGTGTACCATAGCTACAGTCTGCCCTACACAAGCTATTACATGGTTTTGTAATTCAAGTTTTATAGAAAATGGGAAAATATATTTCTAAAGAAATAGTCACCAGGCTTGCTGGTGCTGGCACCAGGCTTGCTTCACCTTTCTCAGAGGGGGAAGAGGGTCTTTGCTCAAGAGCTTTTGGGGCTCACAGACAGGGCTTTAAACTAGACTTGAAGAGGGAGGGGGATAGTATCAGGCTTGCCTGTGACAAGCTGTGGGATGACGCACCATGGTTAGAGGGACTGGATGTTAGCGAGGGCCCTCAGCCTGTTGCTCTGAGGCATGCTGGGGACACTGCAGCACAGCTGAAGTTTTACGGAGATGAGCCGGATGCTCCTGAGGTAAAAGGAGCCAACAGGGAAACTGGTGAAATATTGAAGAAATTAAGGGGTGTTCCTCCAAGGTGACACAGCAGACAGCTCAGCTGAAGTGCCTCTACACCAACGCAGGCAGCATGGGCAACAAATAGGAGGAGCTGGAAGCTACCGTGCTGCTGGAAAGCTACAACCCGGTTGCCATATTAAACTTGGTGGGATGAATCCCATGACCGGAGTGCAGCTATTGATGGCTACAAGACGTTCAGAAGGGACAGACGAGGAAGGAGGGTTGGGAGTGTTGCCCTCTGTGTCAAGAAATGGAGAGACTGTGAAGAGCTGTCCCTGAAGAATAGTCATGAGCAGGCAGAAAGCTAATGGGTAAGAATTAGAGATTAGGGCAACAAAGGGAATCTTGTGATTGGTGTCTACTGTAGGTTGCCTGATCAAGCCTTCACCCTATTGGTGAAGCATTCTTACTCCAGCTACAGAAGGCATCACATTCACAGGCTCTTGTCCTGTTGGGGGACTTCAACCACCTCAACATCTGCTGGAAAAGTGGCACAGTGAGCTGTAGGCAATCCAGGAGACTCCTGGAATGCACTGAGGATAACTTTTTCAGCTGGATAATAGACAGCACTACCAGAGGGGATGCAATACTGGATGGATGATCACTAGTGCAAGTGAGCTCATCGGTGATGTCAAGATTGGAGGCAGCCTGGGCTGTTGTGATCATGCACTGGTGGAGTTCACAGTCCTGAGGGATATGAGTCAGGCAAGAATTACATCAGGATCCTGCATTTTAGGCAAGCAAACCTCCAGCTCTTCAAGGAGTTGTTCAATAGGACCCCCTGGGAAATGGCCTTCAGGAACAAGGGAGCAGAACAGAGCCGGCAGATCTTTAAGGACATTTTCCAGAAAGCACAAGAGCTCTCGATCTGCAGGTTTAAGAAATAAGACAAGGAAGGGAAGAGCCCAGAATGACTGAGTTGAGACCTGCTGGTCAAACTAAAGGGCAAGAAAGAATTGCACAGACAGTGGAAGCAGGGACAGGTACCCTGAGAAGAGTATAGGGACACTGCCCAGTTGTGTAGGGATGAGGTCAGGACGGCCAAGGCACGGGCTGGAGCTGAACTTGGCAAGGGACACAAAGAACAATAAGAAGGGATTCTAGAGGTATGCCAACCAGAAAATGAAGGTTAAACAGAGCGTATCCCCTCTGATGAACGTGACTGGCAATCTGGTAACAACAGACAAAGAGAAGGCTGAGGTATGCAACAACTCTTTTGCCTCTGCCTTCACTGATAATCTCTCTTCTCACACCTCCCAAGTCAATGGACCATGAGACGGGGACGAGGGGGTCAGAGTCCCTCCCATGGTAAAAGAAGATCAAGTTGGAAGACCACGTGAGGAACATGACCATACAAAAGTCTATGGAACCTGAGGAGATGCATCCCAGAGTCCTGAGGGAATTGGTTGATGTAGTTGTCAAGCCACTCTCCACGATATTTGAAAAGTTCTGGCAGTCAGATGAAGTCTGAGGTGACTGGGAAAAGGGAAACATTGCACCCATTTTTAAAAAGGGTAGAAAGGAGGACTCTGAGAACTATCGACCTGTCAGCTTCACCTCTGTGCCTGGAAAGATCATGGAACAGATCATCCTAAAAGCTATGCTAAGGCACATGGAGGACAGGGACATGATTCGAGACAGCCAGCATGGCTTCAGCAAGGGCAAGTCCTGCCTGACCAACCTTGTGGCCTTCTATGATGAAGCGACTGCATCAGCGGACAAGGGAAGAGCTATAGATGTCATCTATCTGGACTTCTGTAAAGCCTTGGACACAGTCCCCCACAACATCCTTCTCTCAAAAATGGAGAGATATGGATTTGATAGGTGGACTGTTCAGTGCATAATGAATTGTTTGGATGGTCACATCTAGAAGGTAGTGGTCCATGGCTTGATGTCCAGATGGAGATCAGTGACAAGAGGTGTCCCTCAGGGGTCCGTACTGACACAAGTGCTCTTTAGTATCTTCATCAGTGACATAGAAGGTGGGATCTAGTGCACCCTCAGAAAGTTTGCAGATGACACCAAGCTGAGTGGTGCAGTTGATATGCTTGAGGGATGGGATGCCATCTAGAGGGATCTGGACAAGCTGGAGAAGTGGGCCCATGTGAACCTCATGAGGTTCAACAAGGCCAAGTGCAAGGTCCTGCCCCTGGGTTGCAGTAATCCTTGGTATCAACACAGGCTGGAGAAGACAAGGCTCCGGGAAGAGCTTATTGCAGCCTTCTAGTACTTAAGGGTGCCTGTAAGAAAGATGGGGACAGTCTTTTTAGCAAGGCCTGTGACAGGGCAAGGGGTGAGGGTTTTAAACTAGAAGAGTATAGATTCAGTCTAGATATAAGGAAGAGATATTTTACAATGACAATGACAGTGGTGAAACACTGGCCCAGGTTGCCCAGAGAGATGGTGGCTGCCCCATCCCCAGAAACATTCCACGTCAGGTCACTGGAAGGAGGTTGCAAGGGGGTTGGACTAGATGACCTTTGAAGATTCCTTCCAACACAAAGCATTCTGTGATTCTATGACAGGTGCAGTCCAGTATCAGATGAAGTGTAGTTTTGCTAGTTTCTTAAACTTTGACCTGTTTTTGCCACATTACTTTCTTTATATGATTCTATGCAATTTTAAATAATTTCAGAATTATAAAGGGAATAACCTCCCTTCCTCATGCAGTAGTAGAAAGAAGGCTGACTGCAGTATCATTTTCTTACGTACAAAAAAACCCTCGAGACATTCCTATTAATAATCACTGAAAAATGTAAAGGAAAAAAATAAAATAAAGACCTGAGCAGAGTTTTAGGAAGAAGGGGGACTTATCAGTTGCGGAATTCATCTGGGTATGACACAGGTTGCTGCAGACATAAAGCTATTGGAAGTCCTTGCTTCAGGGTTCTGGAATATAAAATATTCATGGTGTATAATTTTGCATAATTTGTTTAGCTACTGAAGCATAATTTAGTTCCTTGGTGCACAGATACTAAGAAAAAAATGAAGGAAAGAACAAAATATTTTACCAAAATCAAAGGTTTTTTACTATTCGGTTGTGTGTGGTTTATGACATCTACATGCATACAAACTAGTTTTTAGATGTTGTGGAGAAACAGGTATGTATAGATACCAATACCGAAACACTTTAAATGCGTTCGTTGTTAGATTCTCATGTTTCCGTTCATTTGCTGAAGACACTGACTTCCTCCCAGCCACATGCTGAACTCTCAGAATTATATCTGATTTGGTCGTAGTCAAATTCCAGATTCAGGAAGCATCTTCTGCTGTATTCACCAGGTCTAGGCTAGTTTGCACTTGCTCAAATGCTCTATATACAAAGAAGAAATGCAACTATAAAGAATCCAAGAAATATTGTGGATAGGATATTCAAAGCTATTGCTACTTCAGCTTGATTTCCCTTCCACTGAGTTAAATCTAATCTGAAATCTGCTTGACCAATTTGATCTCCTTCTATGAAGATGTGACCCGCTTAGTGGATGAGGGAAGGGCTGTGGACATTGCTACCTAGACTTTAGTAAAGCCTTTGCCACTGTTTCCCACAGCATTCTCCTTGAGAAACTGGCTGCTCTTGGCTTGGATGAGTGCACTCTTCACTGGATAAAAAACTGGCTGGATGGCCAGGCCCAGAGTGTGGTGCTGAATGGATTTAAATCCAGGTGGCAGTCGGTCATCAGTGGTGTTCCCCAGGGCTCAGTATTGGGGTCTCTTCTCCTTAAGATCTTTATCAATGATCTGGATGAGGGGGATCGAGTGCATCCTCAGTAAGTTCACAGATGACACCAAGATATGTGGGTGCTTTGATCTGCTTGAAGGTCAGGAGGATCTACAGAGGGATCTGAGCAGGTTGGATTGATGGGCCAAGGCCAATGGTATGAGGTTTCACAAGACCAAGTGCCAGGTCCTGCACTTGGGCCACAACAATCCCCTGCAACACTACAGGCTTGGGGAAGAGTGGCTGGAAAGCTGCCTGGCCGAGAAGAATCAGGGGTGTTGGTTGACAGCCAGTTGAATATAAGCCAGCAGTGTGCCCACGTAGCCAAGAAGGCCAGCAGCATCCTGGCTTGTATCAGAAATATTGTGGTCAGCAGGAGGAGGGAATTGATTGTCTCCCTTACTCGGCACTGGTGAGGCCACACCTTGAATACCGTGTCCAGTTTTGGGCCCCTCACTACAAGAAGGACACTGAGGTGCTGGAGTGTGTCCAGAGAAGGGAAATCAAGCTGGTGAAGGGATCAGAGAACAAGTCTCTAACAGCTAAGGGAAATGGGGTTGTTTAGAAAAGGAGGAGAAAAAGAGACTGAGGGGTGACCTCATCACAGCTACCTGAAGGGAGGTTGTAGCGAGGTGGGGGTTGGCTCTTCTTCCATGTAACAAGAGATACGATGAAACAGCCTCAAGTTGCGTCAAGGGAGATTTAGGTTAGATATTCAGAAAAATTTCTTTACAGAGAGGGTTGTCAAGCATTGGAACAGGCTGGCTGGAAAAGTGGTGGAGTCACCATCCCTGGAAGTATTTATAAGATGTGTAGATGTGGTGCTGAGGGACACAGTTTAGGGACCTTGGCAGTGCAGGATGAACGGTTGGATCCAATGATATTAAAGGTCTCTTCTAACCAAAATGATTCTGTGATTCTGTGAAATGAGGTAGCAAGTTCAGAACAGAAAGCCACACACTCTACCCTGGATCTGCAAAATCAAACCCAAAGCCAGGGTTGCCCATGGCAAATCCACATCCTTTTTCCGACATTCACTCTGCACCAAAGTCCTAGTGACTAGATTCAAAAGAACAACACAAAATAGGAACAAGCCTTTTTAACCACTCTGATTTGTCTTCACACTTCTACAATTCTGAGGTAGCATCAGAAGAAAGGGCCAAGACTTCAAGAATTCACACTTAAAAACACAACATACTAGAGACAGGGCAGGGGAAGAGTGGCAACAAGATGATGAGAGTCCACGATAATTCTTCTTTTACTGAATTTGTGTGTTACACTTACAGTCTGTCACTTGCTTTTTAAAAATTCTGTTATATGAGATTTTAATAGATAGATCATTTTAAAAAGGACCTTTTTCATACACAGAGACAAAAAGATTTCTGACAATATTGCTGTGAATCAAATTTTGTTAATTGCTCTTCCAAATCATACATGTGCAATCCCTTGGAAACACCTAAAGAAACATAGATAGATACATAGCTATCAGAAGGAATTTCAAGATAAGTTTTTCCATTGTTTTTTCATATTTATTGTTACAATATTTTTACAACCATCTATAAACCATAATAGGCTTTATACTTTAAAATAACAGCTACATTTCACTTACTCCAAACACATTTCACATGGAGTTTGGCCGAAGCACGAGCTTTTGGATTACAACACTACCAAATACGATGCCCAAATAAAACTACAAACATTAACATGCATTTCATCTTAGAGAAGAAGTCTGAAAAGTTAATAAGGAAGTTAGGCTCTCCACTTCCCTCAAAAACTCGACCAAATTGAGTATTTAACTACATATAGAACTTTTCAGATATCCTATCTTAGTTCTTATGAAATCCACGTGGAGATATATAGACAGACAGACAGAAATCATCATGAAGCAGGCTACACAGACCTGATTTTAAAAGATACTATCTTGAATTCTGATGCCTTTCTATATGGGAAATGACTTTTGTATATTTATTTGCAATCTAAGTTTCCTCATGTAATAACCACTAATTTTAGTCCGTTATGCCAGCTTCAGCATTAGTACATCATAATCTGGAAGTCCTCATAAAGAGAAAAATATTACCAATAATTGAAAGATGTTACAGCCTTACTGGTATAAACGAAACTGTAAAACAGGAAAGCATCTATTCACGGGACCCCAAATGAGTTTCTGACCTGTAATCGCCAGAGGGAACATAATCTTCTTCTGCAAAATTACTTTCCTATAATTTTTTAATTCACATAAAATTCAACAAGTATGTAAAACAGATAAGGAGAGAAGACAGAAAGAACGTACACACACAATAAAAATTCCTGCAAACTGTAAGTTCTCTTCAAAGTCCCTAACCAGCAGATCAAATTTGACCATTTCCAAGTTAACTGCCTGTCAGTTCTGCCTCTGTATCTCAAGAAGCTCTGGGAGCAAGAATTACCTGGGATGGGTCAACCAGCAGCGGCATATGCATTACCTGCATTTACCATCTGTTTGCAAAAGAACAGAGTGGTAGTATACAACATAACAGTTATTTAAAGCCCTTTGGAAAATCAAGTCACTGCTGCTGAGCATTTCTGTACCTCAGGCTATATGAAGACAAGTTAAATGCTGATTCTGGAGTCTACCATTTTGTTTTATTTCACTACAATGAGCAGGCTGGGAGTTACCCAAGACAACAAACGTAGCCATAACCCTTCTTCATGGTAAACATATAATTTCCCCAGTGATCCAGTAAGCAATAACAAAAAGCTATGTGTAGTACATATAGTGTTTGTATTCCCCTGGGTTTAATATGGCTCACAGTAAAATTGATTTTCTGGAATCTTGCAATAAACCTCATCAAAGTAAATGAAACCCACGCTGGCTTTTTATAAAGTGATTGGATTTAGGGTGATAAATTAACCCTCACCGTCAGAGAGACTCCCAATAACGCACTTGCTCGATTAAACTCCTCCAGACTCTGTTTAGATTTTAATTTTTCTATAGGACTTAACTCTCTCAAGGCTTCCAACTTAATGTTTGCACAAGGAATAGCATCTGAAAACCATATTTTTCTTCTCAGACTAAACAGATCAGCCAGATTTACATTTGCTGAGCACTTGCTTGACACTGTTCTCTAACCTATATAAAAACCCTATGGTAGCTATTCATATCCTGTGGGAGTGAGGAGGAGGAAGAAAATTACTTTCTGCTTACTAAGAGTTCCTAATCAAACACTGGGAACTGAGAAGGATTTAGTCATTCGAAACTTTTGTACACATGTGAAATCAACATTGGAAAGCGATGCTAGAGCAAAATCCACTGGATATCCCACAATAACCTACAGAAGCCTGGCTCACAACAAGCTTTCCTGCACTATCCATTCCCAACAGATGAATCTCACCTGAAATGACCACACCTAGACTTTTCAAGGTAGATCATTCCTAATTCTTTGCCAGTCTTTGGACATTCCAGTTTTTCCACTGTTCAGCTACCATTTCAGCAAGAGGCAAAATGTGTAAAAAAAACCCCAAAACTCAAAGTGACCTTCACTAACGTTCCTCAACAGCCCCTAGTGACTTTCTCCAATTAAAAAAAAGTATGATGTCTATTCACAGCTACAGTGCAATATGTATGAAAACTATTTTTGTTGCCATATTTATTCCTGCTTAAATGAAAAAAATTATTCATTTAACCAGGAGTAAAACCTTTGAGATTTTTTTTCACATTTCCCAGCCTGTCTAGGGAAAACAAGCTGCAGTAAACAATCATGCCCTATTTTATTCCTACTTAAATGAATTATCATAATAATAATTACTAGCAAAAACATCTGGTTTCTGCTCAGAACAGACGGCAAATTCTCTGACACAATGCTTGCATTTCCCCTTCTTCTTAGTCTCCAGGCTGAGGGTCTCAGGCTTTTTTTAGACCGGTATACATGCCAACCTCACAGCATGCCTGATGGTGCAGATTTATGGAGAGGCTGCTGATGACCATAAATGTTTCCTTTGGTTTTTTCTGCCTCTGGAAAATTATGCCTTTGTAATAGTATCTTCTCTTTAGAGCATTTCACTGGTTTTTATACCGATGACATTTGCATGTAAACAAGTTCTAGCTGTTTTTCTTCACTACTAAACAACAGCCAGGAAAAGTAATGTTCTTTTTGACATCATATTGGTCTGTTACCGTAGAATGATCCCAATGTCACTATTTAAGGTTTTGAACTAGAAACTGGGGCTATCCAATAGAAGAAATTTTACTTTCCATTTAATTAATATTCCCGCTGTAACAGAAGATGGTTATTTTGTAATTGGAAAAGAGAAAGAAGAATTACAAATCAACTCATTTATCATGTGTGACTTTGAACCTCACTGATACTTAAGTACACTAACAGTATAATCTTTTGCAATTCTATGATGCTTTTTATCAGAGGACCCGCATTAGCATCTGCTTCAGTTGCTCTGCCTCCTCTGAATAACCCTGAAATGGAAAGCAGAGCTCGAACCCAGCAGCAGCCATAGTCCAAGCAGCCCAGTAGTATGAAGTAGTTGGAGGTGGGGAGGGACCACATGAAGTCAAATACTGTCCACTGTCATGATGTCTGCACATTGTTCCTCAAGGTACATGGGGATGTAAGGCCTCTGAGCGTCTCACTGGGTTTTAAGGGGCAATATGTATGAGGAAGCCTAGTCAGGGCCCCCAAAAAGGTTAAGAAACCACCAGACAAGAAAGAGCTTAACATACCACTTTAGAACTACGCGGTTTGAAAGACAAGTTTCATAACTTTGGGGAGCCATTTGGCATCTCTGGCCACTGGTACTATGAAGCTTCTCAAAGAGAGCAGGAAACCCTTGTGGGGGGACCGGCATTCACTTCCACAGTGCAGCTGCAGCCGAAGTTTGTTATGAGGAAACCCTGCATGCAGTACAGCTGTTTCCAAAAGAATCTGCCTGGCAGTCTCCAGCATTTCACCTTTATTTAACTGGAGACATTTCTCACCTTCCATACTCTTTGAACCCCTGGCCTAGGGAGGTGCCCTTTCCCAAGCAGAGCAGGTGGGCAAGGTCCCCACTGCCCACCTACAACCCCACTATGCACGCAGCAACGGGGAGGACACAGAGATAGCTTTGTCCCTAGTGTGTTGAAAGGCTCTCTCTTGCTCACACCTGTCTCTGGGCTGCTCTGCACTAAATACTACGTCTGTATCGGTGGACAGCATGTACCAACTGTAAAGCAGCTCTGAACTCCCTCAGTACTACAAGGGTACGTCAGGTCACCCCAACCTCACTTCCTTGCCAAAGTGACTCCTATGCCAGAAGTACAGAGGAGGTTTGTCAGAACTTGGCTTGCAAACAGCCTATTAATATCAAGCAATTTTGGATTCTGAAGTGTTTGAAAAAGTAAATAAATATTAGTCTCATTTCATAAATGGAAACCAGAAGCACTGAGACACATACAGAGCCAGGAGCGGAGTTCAGGGGTCCAGGCTTTGCTGACTGACCACTTCGGCAATGGTGCCCTTTACGTTTTTCAAAGAATCTACAGTAATACAGGCCCTTGGTCTGCTGGCTTATTCTTGCTGAGGTTGGTGATGTAAATATTTGGTTTGGGTTCCCAGCAATCTGAGCTAGAAGAAAACCTGCCCCGCAGTCTGTGTGGTGTCACTCCCAGGATATGGCTTAGGTCTCTACCCACCGAGGTAATCAGTATCTTGTTTTATGTCCCTGTTTGACTCACAAATGGTTCACCTTTCTTTCATCTAAATTTATGTCAACTGCCCATGATATGTAAGATTTCAAAGTTAATCTTTATAAGCTCAAGTTCATAAAATCACTCTTACATGAAAGAAGCAATTAAAATCAAGCATGTATTCACTTAATAATAAAAGGCCTGTACTAACACAAGGGTCAATATATTTAAATGCGTTCAGCAAATTACTGTAAATCTTACTACAATGTTTTCCATTCTTTCTATCTTCTTTATAACCTCTTTGTGAACGTCCAAGGTTATTTCCTTGTCACTTTTTCCAAATTTTGTAACATTGAAAAGTTATCTTCAAGTTGCAATTAAACTTTGAAGAAACAAGCAACACAACCCCCTCCAAATAAACCACAAAATATTATCAGAATTCCACCACGTAAGAACATTTTAAAACACATGAAGGAAATACGAGAGAACTCTCAGCCATTATTTCTAGCAGTACATGGAACAGACTATATTCACAGCTTATAATACGTGATCAAGAACATAAAGTTTTGTATCATTGCATTTGATGAGAATCTTTACCTCAAGAATAACCTTGGCTCCTGAGTATGAGTCAGCTGATTGGTATCTAACTGAAGTTTTGCATTAATAGACTAAAACAAGATTTTTCTATAAAAATTTTTCTAAGCATATGAAAACTGCCATTTTTTGAGCTAGGATTAATTTTGTTATGTTTTGTTTTAAGATCCTAATCTGGAGGCCATACTAATACAAAGAACCTCATGGACTGTTGAGTTGTACTTATGCAAGTAAAGGGTGCAATACGATATTAGCTGTTCTGAGAATAAATGAAAAACAAATGGAAATAGAGTCTTCATGACCCTGAAAGAGGGGTTCATCAGAGACTAACAGAAGTTTCAGAGGGAAACAACTTAGGACTCATATGGCCAGCACCTACCTCAGGTTGCTTTCACTTTCCAAAGGAAATTAAAAAAACACCCTATATCTTTAATTGCTGTCAACAGAGATCGACAGGGAGGAGACAGAAGAAAATCAGGGAAGGCAACTGCTCTACTGTAATGTCCGCCCAGAATCCATGTGAGAAAAGCAAAACCAGCCAAACAAAAAGTCTCTCTGGAGGTAGATGTAGACAATGGCGTGCACTGGCTACATTCCTCTTAGGATCTTGCAATCCTTCACAAAGGATTGCAGGGACTGCTGTATTAAAAACCAGGAGCCTTGTGAATCACAGCTTCTGTGAGAGCTGGAATCAGCTGCAGGATCAGTGCAGTATGGCAGCAGACGCTTCAACTCTACAAAGCGCACAATAGAAGTGTGATACTACAAAATTTGCAAAGACCTTCACTTTCTCATTCCAATCCCATGGGAAAGTTAGATTCAAATGGTAGACATAAATATCTAGTAACAACAGAGGCTACTTTTACATCAAATTATCAGTAAAAACATGAAAGATGGAGGCCAAAGATGAGCCAAGCCCAGATGACCCCAAAAAAGATTACTCTGATTCTAACTGCTTGTCTGTAAATAAGAATTCTTGAACCTCCACATTTTCTAATAATGCATTTTTGTACCGAAAGCCTTTTCCTCTGCACTAACATCACCAGAACTCTCAGCATTGCTGAAAATCAAACTGCTTCTATTTATATGCCTACGCATTGATTTAGGAGCCTATTTTAAGCATCTCAGTCTGAAAAAGTTTCAATTTTCTCCATAATAAAGGAGAGAGCAGCATTAGTGAGCTGTCAAAATGTATGGCTTGAGTAGGCATGTGAGTTCCAGTAAAACTCTCTCCAGATGCCCACTCAGCCTCTCTCTATCTTACCCTCTCCCTCAGAAGTTCCTTTGATGTCTAGATTCATGTGAAGCACTCAGCATTTACTGTAAGACAGTCCAGAATGGAAAGGTCAGGAGGCTGGCAGTGGAGAGACTGCCTTCTTCTCATATGTAACAGTGAGCCAGGCTGAGCTCGGAGCTGCAGCCTGGTCATTTCATTATCCCTATAGTCAGACACAGGCTGCCCCTTCCTGTAAAGATCAGGAGTTCCAGTTACACAGGAAGGAAAGGATCTGACTGCTCTGTGAGGAGCTGGGCTATGCAGGAAAGGATGCTTCTTTCACATACAGTAACTGGAGGCAGTTAAGGTGATAGCCCTGGAGGCCAATAGCAAGTAAATGCTTTAAGAAGCCTTGTCCAGAGTATATTCAGCGAGGAAATCAAGTGCAACACTGGGTGAAGAGTTATGAAAATAGAAAATCAAGCATAGACATTGTTAAATGTAGGAGAGTTTAGAATAATCTGAGATAGCAATATACAAATGTGGGGTAGGTCAGATAATGGGTGAAGTGGGATAGGTAAGATGGCACAGCTACACTGGATAATAGAGCAATGGACTTCTAACTGGACTGTAATGGAAGAAGGTTTCTCAAACTAGAAGAAAAGGCAGGGTGAAGCTAACCTCAGCTTCACTGGGAGATGGAGGCAACATCTTTTTAAAAACAATGAATAGTAACAGACTCAGAAGGATAAGAGTTCCTTCAGTGAAAAAAAGTCAGTCTCCTGTCCTCAGACAGTGGCGAGACACAAAACCTGCCTGCAGGAGGGCCTTTGGTTCACATGCCAAAGGAAAATGCAGCTCTGGGAATCCAGTACGAGCCCAGGGATGCAATGCAGTGTCACCACACTCTAGCGGGAAGAACCATGCCCATCTGGCAGCAATGGTGCTCGCAAATCCAAGCAGCAAAATTCACAGCTCATTCATTACTGAACTCACAGCACCACTCCCAAGTACCCATGACTGCCACGTGGGGCTGGTTCTTACCTACAGAGCAAGTGGCTAGTAGAAAAACTAACCATACTGAAGCATATCTGTATTCATTAGGAAACTTATATTATCACTGGGTACCATGCACAGGCTCAAAAGGTTCTCCTCCTAATGTGATTACAGTGTGGAACAAGGTTTTTACTGATTATATAAAGCATGGCTTTATTGCTCAGAGCAAGGCTCCTTCTTGAGATTTTCCCATCCTTTCATATAGAGTTGGCAGTACAAAGGGACAAGAATATTGATTTAAGTGTCTTGCCAGGATGGGTCTAGGCGGACGGGGAAAACAGTGTTGCCTAATCAAGAAATTCAAAAATCGAATCTGCTGAATTAGTTTTTTTAATTATTTGTAAAGCTAATTCTAAAAACAATTCACCAGTTATTTTAATAGAAGTCTGCCTGATTACTTTATCTCCTAGGGAAGGCATCCGTACTTGAAACATGTGACATTGTAACTTTGAATTAGAAAATATCTTTAATTAGATAAATAAACCACAGATCTCTCTTCCCTGCAATTGGTCTGACAGAGACTCCAGCAACTTTTCTCAAATGCCCTCAGCAGGGAAGACACAAACTCTTCCCTCTTCCCTGCTTTTTTTTTCCATCTGCAATTCCAGCAGCTCCAGACCTTTTGCTCCAGGTAGGACAATGAACTGGACATCAGATTGTCCTATTTGACATTCATTGTTCCAACTCATCACCCAATAAATCCTTCCTTTAGACCTGAATTTCTGGTAATCTTGGGAAGAAACAATATCTTGCCTGTGCCTCGTTTCCCCCAACACTAATCTTCTACTTCATTGCTTTCTCCTCCTCTGTTTTCCCTCTTTACCCCTTATTCCTCTTCCCCCAGAGGGTACCTATTCTTCCACTCACCTAAACTCCTCTGTCTCCGACTTATACAAATTTTCCCACAATGACTTTTCCAGATCCAGCAAATTATCCTAGCCTCCACTGTCCTTTTTAACTCAGTTTTCTGTTCTGGCTTAAGTTCCCCTGCTGCTCTGCCCCTGTAAACCTGCCTCATTCCCAAATACAGAAATCAAATGTCTGCATCCTCCTCTCTCTCTGTATATTTTCTCGCTGTCAGAGTAGGTCTTCATGTCCTGACGTCGTATGGAAGCTCTTTAGCAGAAGAGTAGCAAAGATCCAGTTGAGGGCAAAATGAATGGCTGTGACCCCTTTACTAAATGCAAATGCTCAAAGAAAACCATGCCCAGCTTGATGCAGCACAGCCTAGCAAAATATTAAGAGGGAATAGTAGATGTCCTGAACAGAAAATATTTCCACATTGCTTTTGATTATGTCTAGCACAGAACGAGGGTAACAACAAACAATATCTCATGCTATGAGATTTATTATAATGTCAAAGGAGCTGGCATTTCTGGGACAATGGATGTATTAGTGTGACATATCTTGCTACACAAAAAAAGGAGGTGGATTTCCAGTGTATAAAGGCAAGAGGTTTTCTGCATTTTTAATAACCTGCACAATACAGAGATCATGTTTTTTTTCCTTTTCACTGTGGGATTATAAACTTGAGTCTCTAAGAATGAGAATGTCTCTTGGAAAGTACTAAGTCTCTTATCCGTCATCTTGGGAATTGACATAAACTGCCATTGAATTCATCTACATCTGCTAGAAAATTCTCAGGACATCACAGGATCAGACCTATGTAAAAATATACACACACAGATACTGCATCTACCTGAATCTCCCAACTCACTTTATCAAATTCACAGCCATATGGTTTCAGATGAAGAAGTAGAGATACTAGTTTTCTTATTAATTTTGCTATTTCAGAAAATGTAGAAGACTGAAGATTGTAACTTATCTGAAGATAAGGGATGGAAGGAGGGAGAGAGTAGAAGGATAACGTACCAATGAAATGTTGACAGTTTTCTACTTTTTTTGCCAATTGTTGCTAAAATGACAGACAGTGATGTTTATGAAATGTATCATTCAAAGCAAATTTGCCTAGATAACGAAGTTAAAAATGCTTTGTCTTTCCTATCAAGCATTAGGCAGCAATCAGCAAAATCCAAAGTACATAATACAAACTGAAAAAGCAAGAAAACAAATCTTTTCTTTTCCCCTAAGTCAACAAATTTTCTGAGCCCAAATAAAGTTCTTGGCTTTCTTTCAAATCTTCACAGCTAATCAATACTTTAGTCATATGATGAAAAATGATGTATCCATATTCTTCACAGCTGACATTTGCTAACTGTCTCCAAGGTCACATTGATTGCCAGTTATTCAGTTTACCCAACTCCTGTTTTGAGCCAAATAATATGATCTTTGTTTCATTAATATTTAAGAGTAATTTAGATTGTGCCAGATGATCTTAAAGCTCATTTAAATCAGCTTGAAGATAATATTAAGCTTTCTTCTAGTATAATCTATTACCATAAATGATTGTGTCATCTACATATAAATGGTAAGTTGAATATGATAATGAAGTGCAAAGATTATCAATATAGAATGACAAACGCATCTGACTTAAAATAAATCCTTCAGGGACCCATTCATTCTGTTTTCGGTGGTAAAAGATGCATTGCTTCACTTCAAGTGTTCTACAGAAAACGTAAAGGATTTGGATCATGAGATATAATATTTATCCTGTGTGAAAAAAGAAGATAAAAAATCCAAACTGTAGAACTCTCTTTTTTCATGTGGCAATTAGAGATCACACAGATCTGTAGAGATTATATTTTTTGTACAACAGGCCTGTATTAATTATTAGGTACTTTTAAAGAGTGATTACACTGAAGAATGTGTTTTTATTTAGGCTGGGTTTAGTACATACTTGTTTTTTTTACTAGCTGGGCATTTAAATTAGTTCATTTCAATTATCGTTAAATGCCATGCCCATTGAAGAAAAGTACCTGAATACAGTTAATGGTGTGACACCCATAAAACTGTTTCCTCTACAAAAACGACAGCTGGGAGGGCTGCAGGGAAACCCTGCTTGGCAATAAGACTGCACCGAAAAGAATTAAATTGTCAAATTCTCTAGGCTCATTGGTTTAATTACAGTCAGTGGACAATTTTAGGGACAAAAGAAACAATTGCAGCAGTGAAAAATACTAATAAATACATTAGAAATTGTTAAAAACAGTTGAAGATAAAGTAAGTGCATTTCTGGGCAGATACTGTCTAAGAAATTGTATAAAATAGCCGCAACACAGCACTGTGAAAAACAGTGAGGTGACAGACACTACTGGAACTCAGCACTGGCTGAGGATTGGGACAACAGATACAGCAGATCTGTGAGGCCTCTCTTTTGCTTCCCATTCAAAATCTTCCCACTCAAAATTTCAGGTGTTCTGATATTACAGAGACCTCAAAATTTGTAAAATTTTACATAACTGAACTGACCCTTTAGCTTGGGTGCAGGTATATATGGAAAAAGATCCAGGGTTATTTTGGCCTCCTAAGATCTCAGCTTGAAAGTCTCAGCATTTGGTCTGGCAGATTCATCTTTGGCAATAAACTGGTCACAAATAAATCTGCACTGGAAAGTGGAAGGGGTTTATTTATTCAAGAATGAAATTTTGGAAAAGCCTTCTAACTGTAGTCATGGCAGCAAGAAATGTAGGAATCAAGACATACTTACAGAAAGGATTGTAAATTAAATTAAAAGAACTCCTAAAACCAGGAAATTAATTCTGTGGTGTGATTCTTAGGGAATCCAGTCCTCAAACATATGCAAACGGTTTTGAGAGCCAACTGGATTGCTGGGTGTCTGCACTGCACTTGTATTAACTTCATGGTTTACGACTCATGTGAAACAGCAAGGAATTTTCTTTTCCTCACTCTATCATTTGGCTTCTGGAAATGGTATGACACAGAACCCAGGATGTAAACAGAGTACAGCTGTGCTCCTAGTGACGTAAAATTCTTGGATGAATGGTGTCCTGCTCACACACAAAGGATTAAGCCATTCCTCAGATTTAGGATCAGGAGGACATCTGTCCTCCAAGTCAGATTAGCAGGGATCAGAGTGGTTTTATTTGCCCTAACAGTAATTCAGGGCATGATCAGCCTCTTGGGATCACACAGGAGTTAGTTTTATAAACATTTTGCCAGTACACAGACCTGTAAGACTAGTAATATCCTCCACTCTCCTGCTTTCTGCATGTGACACAGTGCAGGTGCAGCTTTTAGACTTTCACTACAATCTTAAATATCTCTTGAGAATTATGTCTGGTGACATAGGATGATCTCGGGATTCTTCTGAACTAGTATCTACTCTATGGTTCTCTGCCACAGCAAAAGAGGATTCAGTTGCCCAAATGCTGCCTGCTCGTCCCATATTCCCACTCATCTACACATATGTACATCAAGTGCAGTGTGCTCATACACTCTTTGTTATGCCAGGCAACATGGTGTATGATGGGCTTCTAAAACAGCAGGTCCCAACTGTGATCTGTGAGGTCATGTGCTCTGCAGCTGATTCACAAAACCTATAGAACAATAACATTTACCACTTTGTCAGTTCTACATGGTTACACTCGTGTCCATAAGAATGAAGGCTGACAGTGGTCCACAGGTTCAAAGTTTGGGAAGCGCTAGTACTCATAGTTTCTACCTTGGGTGATATCCTGCTCATAAGAAGTAACTGCTTGGGCACTCTGCAAACGTGCACTTGTATACAACTTTAGCCTTTGCTCCTTAGTATCCCTGGGATGCTGGGACACCTTTGTTAAAGTGCTCTGTATCTCATAGCTCAGGTGAGTGGTAGAGGTATTTCAGCCCTTAGCACAGTGATTTACTCCAGGATATGTGTCAAATCACCATATTCCTTCCATAGGCTCTGTAACCCATCTACCAATTTACTCTTCTGTGACTGAAACTTGTTTCTTCTGGTGACAAATAAATTCTTAAATATAAGGCCAAGAACCAAAAGATTCACTGTCAAAAAATTAATTACACTATTCAGTAGTTATTAAGATCCTAAGAACACTAATCTTAAATAAGAGCTCAGCAGAGTGGCCTAGCATGCCATAAGCACAGCTGATGTCAGTGTTACACATGCACACACACACGCGCACACACACACACACACACACACAGAGTAGCACTCTTGTAGATGGCAAATTTCATCCCCACAATTGCTAAATACTCATAATTCCTTTATAAGATCACAAACAAATTTGAAGAATTCCTGGATATGTTCCCTTCCTTGTGTTTACCTATTTCTGAGATCTCAAAACACTTCTGTGGATTGACAGTGATTCCCCTGCTACAGGTGATGTGAAAGACAGCTGTAAACCTCTCCTAAGTACCTCGCCAGAGCTGTGTCATACAGCATGCAAGAGCTGAGAGCGTGCCATGGCGCAAGGTATTTGAGAACCACTTGTCTTAAACCACATTGCTCTGCAGAATTTCTGAGCACTGACATTATCCGTAGGTGAGCTGTTGCAGCTCCTTATGGTCTTGGTCTATACCTGTTGTTTTTAACATGTACTGCACATATATCGGCTAAGTGCAGAGATGTCCGAGGTATAGGAAGTAATAACAAGCCACCTTATAAATCACGCCCTACCAAAAAACTTCCCACATATACATCCCATGAATTATTTCCATGTCAACAGTAACACTGTTTTATAACAGATATAACAGCCTAAGCACAGACAGGTGTTCCTTTTCATAGAGGAGAAAAAACGAATAGTACAGAATCCCATGTAGAGAGGTGGTTTTTGAGTCCATATTACATTTTCTGTACCAACTATTTTTCATCAAAAATTCGAATCCAGCTCAACTTCAACTGGAGTGCAAAGCAGTGTGAAAACTATGAATCATTATAGAAGTATTTTTATAATGTAAATCTATTTATTCTCTGACTTAGATATAGCATTAGTGATTGATTTTCAGTCTTTTTAGCATTTAGAATTGTAGCATTTTGCTTAATTTAGGTTGTTCCCTTAAGAATCAACTAGGACACTGATGATAACTTTGAGGAAAAAAGGTCACCAAAACCAACAATTACAATTTGTTTAAACTCAACATTTAAAGATTTTGATGGTATAAACTACAGAAAGGTCAAACCTTGATTCAGTAAGTCTGTCTTTCAAATAAAAAAACTCTTCTCACTCCTGAGATTATAACATTAGCTCTTAAAAGGGAAAAGACAACCAAGGGAGATTTTCTTTTGTAGGTTTCAAGTTCAAATATAGACTATCTGGGTAGATATTAAAATTGTTGTACTCTCATGGATATCTGGTGTCTTCCCTAAATTAGTTCAGTAGATCTCACTTCAAACTCACCACAGTCCTCTACACTGAACGACAGGATGTACAGGCAACAAAAAAAAAACATATGGGTCCTGAAAGGCCACACTGCTTCTGTTATGCTCAGAAGACAGGACTGTTCCTCTTTCAGCAGATGATAAGCATATCTCCACCTTACAGTTAATTCAGGCTCTCATTCAAGCACCTGTAATCCACAAAGATAACCCACTGATCTCAGTTATAAGCAGTTTCTAAGACCAGACTGGCTTTTACAGGTTATACCTTAGTGTCAGCTATAACTCCAACTCAAAGAGGAGCAGCATACAATGAGAATGAAAGAGGAGCTGGAGAGGGTGAGGAGGGGAAATTTCTTCAGTGTCACTGGTCTTCCTCCCCCAGTCTTCTGCAACCTTTAAGGGATGAGGAGATCAACAAATGTAATGTCTTTCTGCTTATGAGACAGATATCTATTAGATAGGTAAGAAGAGCAACTTTTTTCTACCTGCCATCACGATCACATCCAACTATGAGAGAAGGATGATTTTAGCAGTTTTGTTTTCTGTAGCTCAGAAAACTATGACAAAGAAATCAAGGAGGTCAGAGAAAATAGGATTTCATTAATGATGGTGAGAAAAGAGAAGGGCTTGAACAAAAGTTGCAGCTCTCTGGACAGAATGAAATAGTCTGATTCTCATAGTAGCGGGCTGGAGACCCATTAAGATTTAGAACCAGTGTATATGGCAAGGACAGGAAAAAGGAAAAGCTGGAGGCAATCTGCAGGCTACAAAAGCTTCAGTGACAAAAGGTTAGGTATACTGGGACAGTCTATTAATCTGCCCATCTATGTACAGCTTCTATTTGATGCTCTGAATATATTTTGTACTTTGATATTCAGCAACCCAGTGTGGATTAGAACTGCTTTGTGGTGGAAAACTTGACCATGGTGCACAGGGCAAAGCTGAGCCATCAGCTGAAACCCTCTTACTGTAATAGGCCACAGGTGATGACCAGCTTTAGTCACTGACCTCTAATGACCACCCGCCAGTACTCTCCTCAAGAATCAGAACCCATAAAATTTCAGAAAATTGAGAATTGGTAACAGACTCAGCAAAGAGAAATGGAGGCAGGACATTTTGGCCTTTCTGAAAACACCAGCCAGAACTCAGAAGACCTTCAAGAACGGCAAGAATTTCAAGGAGGGAATTTTGTTCAGGTGAGTGTTATTATTCAAACCTTCTCAATTCTCACACCTAACTGAGCAGAGCTGAATTGAAAGCAGTCATCAGTGCCCCTTTCCCTCCCATTCCTAGAAGAGAGTGCTTGAGGAGGTGAAACTAGAGATGGTGCTTAGATGCTGCCAAAGCTCACTTTTAGTTTATAAGCAAAGAGGTTCAGCTGGGGCTGGGCCTAATGCAGTTGCAAAAGAAAAAGAGACAGCACTGGGGAAAAAGCACCTACGAATTTTCAATTTACTAACCTACTCTCAGTGTTACAAAAAACAAGGGTTTATCTCAAAAAGAGTGACAGGAAAGGAAAGGCTATAAGTGGCTGCTAAATGAAATGCAGATAATATCACTGCAAGTAGGCAAAATGTGTTCTTGTATCTCCATTAACTTGCTCTGTTCCAAATTGCCTACAACAGGTGGCAGAGTCTGGATGCCACGTATTTTGTACCTTGCAACAGCTGTGAACAGGGTACGCACTGCAATGTTAAAGAGACATTACTTGTCGCAACTGTCTCATATGACCAAGGGCAGTTCCAGAATTCAAAATATTTCCTTGTTCTGAAGTTAAATTGGGCCACTGTGATATTCACTCTGTAATTTAATACTCAAAGGCTTTGAGAGACAGATAGAAAGAAATGGGAATAGAAACCTGCAACGTTTTCCACTTTTTAATAGGTTTTTATATGATATTAGCACAAGACTAGGTAAAGTGGCTTCTTAATACTGTATTACAGACTTCAGGGACAGTTCTTCAGCTTGTGCAAGCTGGCATAGTTCTGTTGACAACCTCTGTAGTTCCATATTTACAGCTTCATCCAAATGAAATTATAATGACCAAATTGGAAATCTCACTAAAGTGTCTGTTAACCTCCAAACTAGATGCCAAAGCAGCTGAATAATGAGTATCTGGGTTAGATTATCTAAAACTGCAGCTTTCTAAATAATTGGGAAACCAAAGGGAGAAAGTAGTTGAGTGAATTAATTATATAACCATTTAGAGGTCTTCATAGAAACATCTCTTCTTATGCAACTTGAATATAATACATACCTTTTCTCTTAATACTGAAGGCTACTCACAGAAATGAACCAGTTCATTATCATCATCAGGAAACAACGTTACATACATGGTTTCTTAGAGAAGACTGTAAATACACATTCCAGTAACTCCCTCCTTTGTCTATATAAAGCTCTTCCAAATGCAAGGACCCAGAAACAGAAGACCTTGGGGGTTTTGTATGCTTGTGTTTTGTTTTTTTTTAAACAAGCATTCTAAAGCTGTTTTTCATTATTGGCAATGAAATTATAATAATAGATACAAACTTTCAAGAACATAAATTTAATTTTAAATATGGAACTACATGTGTATATATATATAACCTGGCTTATCTGCCTTCTAAATAACAAATAAATCTAGGCAATAGTCCTAGTACCCATTAATGTTAAATATAACAACTGTTTTCAGAGACAAAACATCCTACATCTTGATGAATGTTATACATTTATTTTATTGTGTGTATATAAGATGCATCTCATCGTTTTCTGTGCATAAAAGATCAATGGATGCTCCTATTTTAAACATCATTTTGAAGGCAATTATAATTCATATTTTAATTAAATCCACCTTAAGTTGGAAATGTTTATTCACTGCCCAGAAATCAATCTCTTAAAAAAATTTTCTGTGGATTCAAGTTTTACTTCTACCACCATTTATTTTCCTACTTCAGCCTAATATTAAAATAAATAGATTTTAAAAAGCCCTGCAGGCAAAATTAAATGTACAGATACGTCAACATTCTTGTATACATAGCTCCCATCTGAACATATATTTATTATTTCTTCACTGATACAGCATTTTTACCCTTCAAAAAGATACTTTATAACTTCTTCCCCCAAAAATGAATAAAATGTAAAGGGCACCACTGAAATTTAGCCTTAGCAGCTGTAGCACCGTGACAGCCAGACACAGAATCAAAAAGTGGCAAGGACACTGAATAAGAAAAGACTATGGGACAAATTGTGGCCACGTGGTCTTCATGAAACTCAACTACCCTAATTTTGAGGCATGCTCCATGAAATTGGAAGAAAAGCAAAGACTGTATTACAGAACTGCCAATAACATCTGTTGGTTATGTCTCCATTTTATTTAAAGAATGTGCTTGTTAGTACAGTTTGCCTTTCCACAGCCTACTTTGTTCAGGCAGCTTTAGAATTCTGGCGTAAGTTACCCTACAGGACTCTCCTAGACAGTACAACGCCTGGTGTACTTAGGAGGGCAGGCTCCAGGACAGAGCTGAAATCTGTCTAGTCTTTCTGTCAGTATGCAAAGCAGTCAGATCTGGATTTCCGGAGAGTCTGGAACTGTCACAACCTCTACCGTCTACCAAACGAGCTAGGGTGACTACTCACCTTCAACTCACAACCTGTAGACCGCACACCGTCCCACAATGGGCATGTGCCTGGCCCACTGCTAACAGGATTTCAGTCTGACATGCAACTGGTGGCTGTCCATGGGCAGAATCTGTTCTCTTTGCTGTGGAGGGATGCAAGCACAGCAATTTTGACACCACTGTCTTGTTATGTCCCTGTCAGCATCTGGACCTGGCTCTTGACCTACTCACAAACTCCTTGCTCTGGTACCCTCTCCTGGGGAGAAGAGTCCACATTCTCCCAGTTACCGCAGTGTGTGTTCACAGTCTAAACAAGAGGAAGACCCACAACACAACTGTGAGAGAGTAACATCACAAGCATCTTCAGGTTGAAATAAAAGTGGAAGCAGAATGGTGGTAATGGCAGATAACAGGCTAAAGTTTATTTGTTTTGATCCCGTCTACTTCTACTTTATTTCCAATTGGTCCAGTTAACAAGCCACTTGAAGAGTCTTGATGTGCAAATGGCCTTAAACATCAGTACCTGCCCTTTTCCAGACTAATCAAGCTCCTCACCGATATGCTCCCATCACCTCTGCAGCAAACAGGATTAATTTCAGAATCAGTGCAACAGCCGTTTGAAGAGACCTTCAAAGCAGCCTTGTTGATTTACTGGTTGCCTCAGATCTCAAGGCTCCTCCATCTTGTTAGCTTTTCTTCAAAGTACTTCTGTTGCATTTATTGAACTATTTTATATAAGTGTTTATTATATTATTTTCTATATATTTATATATTATATTATATATATAATTTATCTATTATATTTTTATATTAAAATATCAAAGTGCAGACTTTCCATTAAAATGACACATCAGATTCAATCTTAATACCTATGAATAACTGCCAACACTTTATCAATAGTGCACCATCAGCTTTGCACCAGGCCACCATTCAAAAAATCTTAACGGCATCCAGACGTTCACAAATTCCACATACAGGATCAGACCACATTAGCTCTTACCTACAGGTCATTGGACCATCTCTCTGTTATTTATTGCAATTGCAGAAAAAAGCTTCCCAGACATCCAGCCTTTCCCTGTGGAGGGAGATTGAACTGCTCTCTCCACCACACTGCTAGCAACAGAGCTTCATCATAGCAGGGTGTTCTGGCAGGCACTCCGCAGAGGTGCTGTGGGCACGACAGCTGTATCATCAGGACATTGGAGCAGAGTCATGATCCTCATTTAGGGCCCCATCCTGATGTAGGACCCCATTCCTTTCATGCATCTCCTGCATATATTTTACTGAAAACCAACAAATATAGAGCTCTTGTACCAGCAGTAAGGAGTTCTCAGGGTCAGCTTCTTGAGCCTACATATTTTTTCCAGTAGAACTTCAAGCATACTGAATCCCTATTAGCCCACAAAAGGCTGAAAGCTACTACCCTAGAAGGTGACTGAGCTCAGCATCTTGAACCTCCAGAACTCCTGTGACTCAGTTCTTCAGCCATAAGATAAGGATAGAAGTTATTTTTCTAACTCATGGGAATATGAAAATCAAAAGTGCAAAGTATCCTACTTACAAGGTAACAGGGATAATAAACATTCTCTAGAGTGCTGAATGAAAAAATAATCCTGGCAAATAAAATGTTTTGGTTCAACACTCCCTGGCTATTTATAAATTAAACATTTGCTGAAAAAAGTGTAAAATCTATAAAGGTCAAGAAACCCAAAGTTTTAACGGGCCTGATAATATTTACTTCAGCCTAGCTGGGCAGCCCTCTTTGGGCACTGGTTGATCTCATATACAGTGAAACACGTGCTGCAGGACAGTGAGTGGAATTATGGATTAGAGCATCAGCTTCTGAATTTTCTACTGTTAATGGGTTTAAATCTGAACTTTATTGTTAGGTTGTTTTAAGGTGGGTTTTTCTGTGTCTAATTTCTGAACCATTACGGACACGTACATTCTTCTGAAACTACCAGGTAACTTGGTTCACTTGTGGAACTGAAATGTAACCTTTAATTCTACAGACTATACTTTAGAAAATTATGTGTTTGAGCGGCTGAGACTTTTGGAAGGTGGGAGTGGTGCACCAACCACATAAGGATTGAAAAGCCACAAGGGAGTTCTTTGTGCTGTGAATAACGAGTCAGGAATACAGTTATGAAAAGTACATGTCTCGCTCTTTCATCAGCATGCAGACTCTTTCCTAAAGCTGTTCTCATCTTCTGCAGCCACTAGTAAAATGCACAGACATAACCTCAGATTCAGTATAAACAAATGAAATGTAAATGTCAGTGTGGTTGCAGCTACCTCCCCTAGAGCTGATTTTGCCACAGGATTAGTCTGAATGTAAATACTAGGGAAAGTACAGCACTTTGAAAGAAACATGTCAATTTAAATTAAATAGGGCTTCTTATTTTATCTTACAAACCACGATCCAAGTAAGATTGTCTGGCTCTCTGCCAAGCAAGTGGGCAACAGGCACTGAAGACCAATGAGTATATGCCTTTTGTAACACTTGAAAATGTTTGGACTCATTCACAGCCCACTATTTGCAACCCAACTCAACAACAGCCCACTGCTGAGCTCTCACTGCCTGTCACTTTGGTGTCTGGTATATACCTTGCTAAATAGAGCATCCCCAGAAGCAGTTCTCCCCGGGAGCAGGGTCTCATAGGCAAGTAGATACAGGATGACTGCCAGCCTCCCACACACTAGGGATACTTTATACAGTCCGTGTAAGTATGTACATAGACACTCTCCCCCTCCCCAAACACCACACCCTGGAACAGCTGAAAGAACACATCTTAACTCTGCTGTAACTTGTCCAGCATGTTCGGTTTTGTAGCCTTCGTTTGACTCAGACTTTAGTTCCGATTAAACCTGACACGGTTTGCTCCCAAGACAAGTAAAAATTTATTGAAGCACACTCATCAGTGTTTTCTAAAACTTCAAAGATGACCTCAAATAAGCAGGACAGGTCTACACAGCTATAAGTATTATTACATAAATACAATCTTTTTATCTTCAGGAATAAAAAATTTATAGCTTGTGCTAGATTGCTTTAACTCACAGAAAACATTGTTCTTAACAGCATGGCTTCCCCAAGATTAGTGTAAGCACCTTTTTTCTTTAAAAATCTGGGCTAAATAAGAGCCTGTATAGATCTCCTTCTACGTTTGGGTGTCAGCTCTTCAGCAATTTTGATTTGTGAACCTTGAAATACTATTTAGCCTGATCCTATACTTTTGCACAAAACCTTTGCTGGGAAAAATACATACAAAGTTTTTTAAATGTTCTATTTTAATGGACTTTTAAAAAATCTCTTGCTATATACCAAATATTAAATACTGTGCACAAACATAGTTTTTTGGGGAGATGTGGTTACGAATGGACATCCTGGGCCATGGATTGGTCTAGCTTGCTTTGACCCACTGATTGCAGCCCAAGCACACCTCAACACCTTTTACAGGTTGACAGTGCAAAAATGGCCTCTGAACAGAGGCTTCTGTAGCATCAGAAGGAATAAGAGAGTTGTGGTAATTTCTAATGTAATTGTTCTATAAAGTATTATAAATAGTAATAATATTTATATTTAAATAGCTAATGTTTCAAAGGACAAGATAGCTATCTATCAGTATATGCTTTGAAATTTCACGTGGCTTTACCAGAAATGTTTTCTCAGCACACGTAAACCAAAATTAGAACTTTTTCATTACAATATTCATATTGAAGCCTATGACAGTTATCAGACAGCACACTACTAGAAAGTGACATCTCTGACACTGGTAATTGAGCCATCAGCACCAACAGAACAATATCATTCTTGTTTGATACTGTTTTAAGGCAAGAGTACAACAATTATACAAGGAGATACGCACAACAACAAAAAAAAAGGCTTACTAGAAGCACCAGAGTGAGATGGTGATTGATAGGATCCATGAGGCTGGCAGTAGGGGGTGAGCCTGCATTGCTCATCTTTTTTCTTGCAGTGTGGGGCACACTGGACACTATAGCATGAGTGAACACAGACCCATCCAGTGAGCAATGATAAAATGAGGAATGAGATCAAATCAAAGCAGGAATGCAGACATTTTATCCCATTCCCCTAAGAAACTGATTACTAAACCTGCTGTGATTGCCTTAGGCAAAGTTTGACCCACTGACTGTCCTGAAGTCAAACATGGTGATACATTTTGGAAAGTACAAGCTCTATGCACATGTCTCAGACAATTTTCAGAGACATTTAGTTCAAGTAAACTGACATGGAATAAGCACAATTACATTTCCTCCTATACCACCCTGCAACTCGGTCACATTCTGGTTTAAACTTTTGACTCATTCAATTTTTATGCTCATTATTCATTTTATAATCCAGTTGTTATATGTTTCACTTTCATTACTTATTTTCCTTTGCAATCATCCTAGGATAGGGACTAATTATTTTAATAGCTCTCATTACAACATTCTGGTGCATTTGCTTTTCTTTTTAAATGGAGTTATGTTTATACAACCTCTTTTTTTTTTTCCTTCTCACTAAACCACAAGAGAAATGGCGAACTCTGTTATGGGTTATAGAAATAAACAGTGCTTTTAGCAAACTTTTCAACAAGAAATCAGGCAAATGGGAACGAGCATGATGAAAGGGCTGGAAAGATTCATGCCAAAGGAATTAAAAGGATACAAAATACTGCAATGTCACTGCATCTAAATGAGCTTCACTGGAAAGGTTTGAAAGTTAGCAAAAGCTTGAAAATAGGACCACCCTGCAAATAATTTTATCAAATATACAAGCCTGAGAAGGACATGTAGGCACAATTTACAACAGCAGCAAACGTTAAAAGCAAAACAGAATAAGCTCTGTGTGTATGCGGGCATATCTGCATGTGTAATCATCTTAACTTCTCAGCTCCAAGGTGAGAAATTTTGATGAGCAAATAGATTTTCCCTTACCCACATCTCTGCTGCTTGCACAGCCCTGACTATAAATAGTCCCTTCTGCAAACAGCTTCTGGAGCTCTGGAAGGAGGAGGGTGATCTTGAAAAGGGAAAGGAAGTTCCTTTAGAAAATATCAAGAGACAAAGGAAGATGTCCAGATAGCTGGACACAGCAGATACTTCCAACGCTGGCTGAACTTATGGACCTACTCTGTCACGTGTATCCATTTGTTTATGCAGGTGCCTGCATCTGTCACACACATGTTTCACTCAGAGAACGTGTGCTGGAGAGGACAAATGTTCAGAGGTTCTCCTGTCAAAAAAACCCACATATTTGCTCACCCTGTTAGGAGCAAACAATCCGACCCAACACAGACTCAGAGGGGAATGTTGGGAACCTCTGAAAGTCTCTGGTCAACCCCCTCCTCAAATCAGGGCTACCTTGAAAGCTTGGTCAACTAGCACAGGACCCCTTCCCATGAAGTCTTGCGTGTCTCCAGAGATGGATTTTCTGCTGCCTCTGTTGGGACAGCCTGACACAGGGCTTAACCTCCCTCTTTGGGAAATGTTTTTTTCCTAATGCCCAGCCAGCTCTGCCCATGCTCCAACTTGTTGGCTCTTCTCCTTTTTCTGTATACGCCTCCAAGAAGAGTCTGCCTCTGTCTTCGCTGTGGCCTCTGAGGGAGGGGTATTTGAAGAGAACAATTTCACCCCCTTAGCCTGCTCTTTTCCATGCTCGACCGCCTTTGTGGCCCTGCTCTGGACTTTCTCCAGACTGCCAGTGTTGTTTTTGGTCTAGGGGGGACCAAAACCAGACACCAGGTATTCCAGATGAAGCCTCCCACACTGCTGAGCAGAGGACAATAGTCCCTTCCCTGCACTTGGCAGCTACACGCTTCCTCAGGACATGGTCAGCCTTCAGCACTCTAGGGTACACTCGTTGACTCGTGCTCCCCTTCTTGCCCACGGGGACTCACCCTCATCTCAGCGGGGCTGTCACTGGTCTGCCAGCTCCAGGCTGTGCCTTGAGCTTTCTGGGGTTCCTGGCAGGCCATTCCTCCAGCTTGCCAGGGGCCTTCTGATTGACAGGGAAGGACCTGTATCAGGGGCCTTCTGAAGGACTGTGACCTTCCAGCATGTCATCAGCTCCCTCCAAGTTGTTGTCACCTGAGAACTTCCTGGAGGCATGCTTTGTCCCTTTAATTGGATTATTGCTGCAGATATTAATTAATGCCAGCCCCAGCAACCACTTACGAGAAACACCACTTATAATCTGCCTGAAGCTGAAGTTCTAACCACTGGCCTTTTAAGCCTGATACTTTAGACAGTTTTTCCACCTATTTTGTAATTCTAACCATTTAATTTCTATTTCCTCAAGTTGACTATGGTGATGCTACACAAGGCAATGTTGAAAGCCTTGCTAAAATAAATCCACTGCTCCCCATTCACAGAGCCAATCATTTCAACACAGAAGGCATTCAGGTTGATCACCTACAGTTTGCACTTCAAAATCCCCTTCTAATCCTCCACATGCCTGGAAATAGTGTCTACGAATTTGCTCGATGACTTTCAGGGCTTAGGTGACATAAAGCTGTCCAACCTGTAGTTTGCCAGTAATCTTTTTTTCAAAATTGGTGAACGATTTTTTTTTCTTTCTAGTCAACTGCAACCTCTCCTGATTGTTGTGACCTCTCAAAGATAAGAACTCAGCTTTGCAATGACATTTGCCAGCTTCATCAGCATCCTTAGATGCAATCTGTCTTATCTGATAGACTTTATACATCCAACTTACTTAATATAGTCCCTAACACGGTCCTCCCTGCCATGGATGGAAACTCTGTTCCCCAAAATCTCTGTTGCTAGGCATAGAGATCTGGGAGGTCTATACATACTTAGCTGCTGTAAATAAATACACAATCACAGACAGACACTGCATCCAGAGTACTCAGTCAAATGGCAACTATATATATAACCCTGCCTACTTGTCAGTGGTAGCAAACCAGACAATTAAATACAGCAAGAGACATAATTAAAACTGCTTACAGTACATGAGGAGACTTTGTCAGCATGAGGATACCAGCTTAAAAGAACAGCAAGATATGCCCACAACCCATCTAACCCCATAGGACTTTAGACTTAGCTACTAATAAATGTGACGTGGTATTCATAAGGAGCTATGCTGACAGTGAATGCTTGCAATGAGCTCATTGTCCAGTCAGTGCATCTCATGCTGAGAAAATGAAACCAGATTTGGACATTTGCCAATTCAAATTTCAGTTTGAATTCTGTGCCTCTTTCTTATTTTCCAAACTCTGCAAACTTTGTTACCCTGCGTGTGTGCTGTGTTTGAAGCATGTTGACACTCTCTGCCTTGATGCAGCTGGCACCCCAGATCAATTACTGGACACCCAACTTGAAAATACTTGAAAGGAAAACCACAGGGCAGATGATATGATTCACTCTCAAGCTTGCTGGATATTGGCTGACCCAGCAGAGCTTCATCCCAGTGGAGTTCCTTTATTTTGTATCTCTTTTCTGAAAACCATGGAGATTTCCAAATATCCTGTGTACTAATTCGATTTTCCAGTAGCTATCACAACAATGACATGGTAATCAAAAACATCATTTCCTAGGATGCACTCTGAACTTCGAAAGCAGCCTTTTTTTTGGTTCCTATAATTTACTCTGGTCTACTTCCAATTCTCAACTTCCTTTTGATCTTCCCCTGAAGAGGTGCCCAGAGTAGCACTACTGCAGGTTGGTGATCCTGATCAGTAACCAATAAGACTATCGTCACTCCGACATTATTTGGCCTTTGTTATAGTTCCTCAAGATCCAGTTTGGATTAAGGCTCACTCCACTGCATATACAGATAGATGAAAAGAGACTTCCAGTTTTGTACAGCTTAGCCAAAAAAGCAAACAATCACCACCACTGCTTTATTGAAGATGAGGCTTCCAGCACCGATTATGCAAACAAACCCAGTGGCAGTAGGACAACTCGTGCCGACAGCAGTCAGTGAGCTTAGGCTGTTGCTATCACTTACATGCAGCAGCTCTGAAATAGATGTGCAGAGTGAAGCCCTGCTTTCCACCACTAAGGGCAACAGACTCCCATATTCCCAATGAGTAAAGGCAGTGATACTCTGCTCTATCGTGACTTTAATTATGACAGCAGTTGTGAAGCAAGCTCTCCCTGCTTCTCTGCTCCCCAGACAGCCCGTCTTTAGATGCCAAGGTACACTAAAGCCCTGTGCCTGAAGCTTGATGTCAGTTCATAGTATTAATGAAGCCATTAAGGGTTTTAATTTTAGAGAGAGTTTTACGGTTTTGAGACCTGCTCAGCTTCTAATCAGGTATATCTGACGTGAAGAACTAAAAAAGCTTCTCTCCCTCACTGTTCATTTTGACTACATGTGGTCACACACGGGTAGGAGTTTTTTTTATCTGAACACTAATAAAAAGAGACAGGTCCACATTATGAATATCTCCTCATACTTCATGCATAACCAACATTTTTACATATTCATAGCCAACTTGAAGGCAAACGGATCTAGCTACTAGAATTTTTCATTAAGAACTGAATGAGCATTCTTCTCCCCTTACTATTAAGTTTTGTCGTGATTTAAAGGATATCAAGTTAAGAAAAGATTAACTGCTCATCACTACTGTGTGTCCACAAAATTACCATTTATGCATCAGGAAAAAACTCTGCTTGTTACACTGAAACACCCAATGAGATTTTCCATTAGTATTTGGTCCTTTTTTTCTCAATTCTCGCTGGTTCTGGCAGCAATTCCCCACGACCACTGCACACAGGTTACTTATCCTTGAGAAGCACTTTCATTTGCCACAGAAATGACTGGAAGGATAACTTAGTTGCTCAGTAGTGGGCTCCTCTCTCCCTCCTCCTTTCATTTAATTTAAGGAAAACAATAGGAAAGACTTAACCCCGCTTCTTCCCCTCTCTTTCAGATACGATGAAAATAAGATAAAAACCCTCTGTCAGGTCTGTCACTAAAATTTCAGTTTATTTATTATGAAATAACATGGTTTTCCCAAGGGATTAGGCTATTCAGCTTCTCCTGTCATCATCATATACTAAAGGGAGGGAAAATTGCCTACTTTTGATCAATAAATTCTTTTATGTCAATAAATGTGAAAATTTCAGATAAGATTTTTCTTGTATATTATTCAGGAAAATTTGTAAACAACCTACTGACTGCTTATTTTTCCCCTATAGGAATCTCTGCGCACTACTGCCAGTAGTGCTAAGAGTACTTTCTGAGAAAGACAATAAAGAATCCTGACAACCATTTGGACATGTCTTCTTTTTTCCTTTTCCTGTCAAAAAAAAAAAAAAAGTCCTCTTTCCCTTGGCTGTATTTTATATTCTGCTTTTTGTTTCCTTATCTGTCTCCTATTCTTTATTCCCCTCCCCCACAAGAGCTTGTGGGCCTTCCTCCCTCCCTCTCTCCCTCACTGTGAATGCTATTACCCTAGGGACATCAGGAAAATTTCCAGATGTAAACAAAAACATAAATCCCTTTGCTTCTCAGTTCCTACTTTCCTCTCTTCTGTATTTCCCTTTCCTCTGCTTTATAAGTACTTTTGTATGTTTAGCCACCTGCAGAGTCTGAGGGTGGAAGACATGAAATCAGAAGCAAACAAAACCTCTCCTTGCTTTAGCTTAGTCATTAATAGCACCATTAGCTTATTGAACTCCAGGATATATCATGTCACAGTTCATGATTCAGGGTCTCTCAATTGCTCTTGCATTGTTTATATCCTGAGTCAGAGTCTTTCAGATAATTTAGGCTTAATCATTCTTCTGCAACAACAGTCTTATGGGTGCCATTTAATCAAATCTATCAGATATGCTACAAGACATCCTGAGGTTTCAGAGGAATCACCAGACACTGACTTAGCATTTATTTACTCATGGGAGTAAAATTGTTATTTGTGCTTTAGCTTGGTGAAGATGCTAAATGACAAGGAAGCTGAGTGACCTGAGGTATCTGTATTTGTTTTATCAGTTTGGGAACAGGGAGCTCAACTGCATGGCAGAAATATGGGAATGAGTAAAGAATCTTGACCTCAAACAGCCGCCATGAACCAACTGCTCCGTGTTAGGGCACACGGTTTGCTTGGCTTTAGTCTGTGACCAGACAAATGCAAACAGAAAACCAAGCAAGTACTAGCCATTAAAACTGTAAACTGAAAAAACTCCCTTATTCCATTGGGTTGCTACAGCACTTGTCATCTGAACACTTTTGAGAAGTATTTTACAACGTGGATGTATTTATTCTTATGCTTGCCCTTCCTCTCTAATTGAGGGGAGAGAAAAAAAGGTCATCCATAGGCAGAAGATGAGTCAGCACCCCCACACAGTTTGTATAATATCATAATTCCATAATCAAAGACTGAAAACCTCAATAACCTGATCTTGTGTTCATGCTTGATCCACAAGTCTATCTTTTGCCACTTCGGTCTTCAAAAGTCATCAAAGCAAAATATTGGGGGAATGGTCTCAGAGTCCATGCTGCAGGGAAGGACTGTGCCCTTTATTTCAGATTTGTTTTTAAAAACTTAAGAATATTAAGGGAGGTTGCAATCACTTAGTATGAATAATTTTTTTAGATTTAAAAACAAACCCCAAACAAAACAAACAAAAAAACCACACACACTCTTACTGTTGTTTTGTTGTAGGAAACATTACATTTAAGCACTTATTGGCAAGGAAGCCAGGCTCTAATGTGTTGTCTGCCAATTCAGACACACAGTCCACACAGAATACATGTATCCTCTACAGCCCAAAAGAATAAAACTGAAGAAAATCTAATCTTTCATTGTTGTTATTTACGAAAATGGTACTTAAGAATTTTTTATCTGCCTTTGACTGGATGAAGGAGTATCACATATGACCTGGCTCTGGGTTTAATGCTCCCAGCAATACTAGGAAATTTATTTAATTTAGATGAGAATTAGTGATTTCCCAAATCTAATTTGTATCACTGACTCAAACACTTTTTAAAAGACTGGTCAAATCCTCTTCCCCCATAGTCTCATGTGGTTGATAACATTTAGAGAAGTAAACAATACCATTTTTCACACTTTTTACATATTACAGCGGGATGAGAAGCTTGCTCTTGTGAAAGAAACTTTCTCAGGCTTTGTAGGACAAAATGTTTTGCTTCTAGATCACATGCAATCTACAGATAGCTAAACAGTTTAATTCATTAGAGTCTGCAAATTTCTCTAAAGCATGGAATACTATTAATCTTTAGATTATGGATGGGGAAACCAATCAAAAAATAATTGAGCTTCACAAAGTACTTGCAACAAAAAAAGGAACAGAACTAATACTTCAAAGGTAACAGCTCTTCATCTGGATCCTACAACCACCTTTCCCTAAAGAGTCTCCATGCTCCAGATTCACGGCATTAGCAAGCACATGGAATAGTTTGCCTAATGTGTTATCCTCCAGGAGACAACTCAGGAGACAATTTCAGAGAATCCTGTGGGTGGATGAGCGCTTCCTGCCCAACACTGTTACCTGGTCCTTGGGAACTTGTCAACAGCTGCCTGTCCTGGGACCCTTCCTTGCACCCTTAGAATTACAACGTTGATCTGGTTTGCTTTCAAGACATGCATATCTGTATCATCCACTTCCTCTCCCTACTGTCTTACTCCTGCACTAAGCCTCAGGTCTGTTTGTCAAGTGTAGATGACTCAGCATCCTGGGGATCAGACTGTATCCATCGTTCTCTCCTGCAGTCTATCACAGATACGAAGTGAGAACTCCTCAAAAATGTAAGGGGCTAAAGCGTGTTGACAGCACAACCCTGTTTTGCAGTGTTTGTTGCTGTTCCCCTAAGGCATATCTGCCTGGAGTCTGTCACGTTGTAGCTGCTGTTCCAAAGCTGTTGCATTTTTGTCGGTTCTCATACAGCCTCGCTTTGCCCATGGACCCAGTCAAGTTGGTTGTCTGTGACAGTAGCCAGGACACCTCAACATGTGAGGGTGCTATCTCTAAGCATAATTTCTTTGGGCTGGATCTCTGGGCTCCTTTAAAAAGTAGAGGAAACTGTTAGGGAGGGTGTCTGCTTGGTCTACTCTCTAGATGCCTTTGTTCTGCTGCTGTGCACTAAAAATTTTTCTTAGTCTCATGTTCTTTGTGTCCTGGAATGAATGAAAGCAAGCCTGCAGTGCCTTTTATCACCCCTAGTCTAATTGGCCTTTTCCTCAGTTCACTTGCAGGTAGATGACAACCATAAGCTTTTCCTAAAATGCACATCTTCACATTTTTCTGGCGATCTCCACTACGTTTTTGAAAAATACCTGTTTCTATCTCCAATGACAGAACTAAGAGAGCAGCACTTCCCAAACAGTAGTATCAGCACATGATGGAGTTCAGAGCTTTTTCCAAAATAGGGTTTGCCACATTTACTTTGACCATGTTCTGCTGTTTAAAAGGACATGCTTAGCATTATTTGAAGGGATAGGATGAAGTGCTTTTGAAGTAATTGGTCTGCATGGGAAATAATAAAATTACACAGGGCACTACTTGCTCACACCACCAACCTTGCCCCATTGCAAAGCTGTGCAGTTGGGCGTAAGGAATTCACCTACCTGACCAGCATGTTACTAACCGTGAAAACATTTATGGCAGTGTCTGCCACGTTTGTTGGCCAGCAGGTGACAATAGCAAGTAACAATCACTTTCAATTAACGGTGATAGTGGTAGCTTAAATGTATATGTTTTAATTTCATGAGATTTCAAGTAAAGCGGAAAAGTTTCATAACCATGAGCTGGGCATATATCTATTTATTGATACTCTTTGGCAAGTATATAAAAAGTACTCTTCTGCTGTTTATTGCTTTCAATTTATAAAGTACATAGTTGTCTAAGATTCTAGATGTTCTTGGAAACCTGTAATACAGCTTTAGAAGCTGTAATGGATTGAAAAATAAGGTTCATAGGTTCATTTGTCACAATGCCAGAGACAACTCGGCCCATTAAAATCATGCCCATACGTGTCAAAGACAAGAATGAGTTGAGTGAGATGCTGAAACATTGCAAACAAAGTGAGAGTGTGCTGTGCTCTGATTACTATTAGAGAAATAAAATGCTTCTTTCAGAAGGCAATGGCACTAACAGGAGAGAGGCTGTGGACAGACAGCCATATCTGAGAAAAAGTTATAAATGTTAAGCATAGCAAAGTAAGGAATAGGTTGCCTAAACTGTTCTTAAATGCCTACACTGCTATGCTATTTCCACAGGCAAATGTCTTTCAAGAATACTTAGATAAAGCTGATACTGTTATGGAGCAGAGAAAAAAAAAATCCAGCCATCTCCAACCTTCCTAGGGAAAATTCCAATGTAAACACCACCAACTCCTTACCAGTTTGCTCTGCCTGCCTCATCAGTCCTTATCCCCTGCTCTGCCTGCCTCTATTATTTCTACCTTCTCTCTGAGTTCTTGTATCTTCATGCCCAACCTGCAGACCCTGTCTCTCTGTGTCCTCCTGAAGCTCTGCAGCTATCTCCTCACAGGCGTGCCTTAAAACTGAGGTAGGACTATGAGAAAAAAAAAGAAAAAAATGTTAGAGTTCATGCTGAGGCCTCCTGGGTATGGAAGAGAGAACCTCTGGCTTCAACTTCAGGGGTTTTTTTGGTGGTTTTTTTTTTTTTTTCCCCAGACTGTGCTCCTTTGTTATCTCCTGGTAGCACTGCTTTCCTCTGACAGCACAGTCATGGTTACACAGCCCAAGCTAACAAGGTGGGAACAGCCTTTTACTTTGTGCTCTGTTGTATGTCAGCTTTACCATTGGTGCTTCTCACTAGGAAGAACTGATGGGCTAGGCAATCTCTCAATAACCCTTCCAGCCATATTTCCATTATTCTGTCCTCCTGTGATTTACTAACAATAGGCTAGATTCATGAGAACTGAAACAGGCACTGAAGGGAAGGAAAAATCGCTAAAATAAGTGAGGAAAAAATTAAAAAGAGGAAAAGGAAGAAAATCTTTATAATAAACAAAGTGGCCCAAACATTCAAACCTGGCTGTTGAAAGTTTGCCTGGAATCCTGAAGTTTCTAAGTGCTCAGTACTTTCATCTGCCATTAATTGTTACCTTGGTACTTGCAAGTCCTATCACTGAATTAACTGCTCTGAAAAGCAAGACCCACTTTTTCCTTCCAGTGCCTGAAGTGACTGATGTGGATGCAGGTGCTTAATTTTAGGCATACAGACTTGAAAAATACAAGTGATTAGTTTCAGGGTTAGTTCCCAGATAGATTTACTATAGCAAGACAAAAAACACAATCCATCTGCTTTACGTTTTAGTAGGAAGGTAGACAGGTAAGATAAAGCTTGTTTAATGAACTACTGAAGAGCTCTCACTGCAAAAACATCAGACTCTGGAACATCTCCCAGGTAACAGCCATCCTGGCCTTGAATAACATAGACCCACTCTGGTCTTTCATAGTAACATGAGGCACTTATTACCATTTAAGTATTATGCATCCACGCACACGTGTGTATGACAGCCTGGGCACAATTAGGTAAAGCTCCAAACACTGGATTACCATTGAGCAATACTGTGGCTCCAGCCCTCGCTCCTTCATTGCTTAATAGGAAGGGGAGTGGTTGCCGTTACTTTGGCATATAAGCCAGGTCTTTGGCATATAAGGTCAGGTTACTTTGGCATATAAGCCACTAGAACACTCTCTCCTAAAAACCTTATCCCAGACTCAGATTTCAGAGTTTCTTTTATCTGCTCTAGTTGCAAAAATCTGACACATGCAGATCTTCCTTCTACAAACAGGCTTCAAATGCTCTGAGACGCAGATTAATATGGCAAAGTTAACAAATGCGGTGCGTCTCACACATTGCAATGCTATATTAATAATAAATATTAATTGACATCTCCACAGTAGGGAAAACTCTGACAAATCAAGCAGCCCTGAAGCATCTGAGTGTGAAACCACCTGAACCTCTTTATGACAGTGAGATTCCCTAGGGACTTGTCTGATTTAGGAAAAAGTTACCAGTTTGGAATAGAAAATAACCTTTTTTATTCAGATATAACTTTATGCTCTACCGCAGGGTGTCTGGTCTGTGTGCTTAGCAAATGAAAGGTGGAGCCCTGGTGAGTTTGCCTGTGCCCCATAGGAGAATGGTCTGACTAAAGAAACTCCTCTTGTGGAGCTCCTGTCACTTACCAGCTGGTCCCAAAGCACAAGGGGAGGCTCTGGATGGGGTTAAATGACAACTAGAAAAGCATATTAGCCTGTTTTATAGCAGTATCTTTTAGAAAAGCCCCAACAAGGAACATGATGAGAAAATAGCAGTGACACAGGGAAGAAGCATGTTTAACTCGTATCTTTGAAGAGAGCATTTTTTTACCCTCTTGAGGGAATTCTTGCTTTTTGCATCTGGTTTAATAAAACTGATCACAGAGAACTAATTTCTGGTAGGTAAATAGCAACCGCAACATCAATTTCCTGTCAGCAGCTCCAGTTACAACGGTTTCAGTCTCTCATTCAAATGTGTGAATGCTCTGCTTAAATTGCACATTTAGTGTACCTTGAAAATATGTGCTGTCACTCCTTCAATCTCTGAGAAGAGTTTGGCTGTGCTGTGGTTTGCATAAAGCAGCACTAGAGAGGATCATTCAAGCAGATAAGAGGAGACATTAGAACACACACAGGTAGAGTTTGGAAGAATTTAAAAAAACCCTCTGCCTACAATTCTGTGTAGCAAATGAGGCATTTGAAAGCAGAAGTTCTAAATCAGCTCACCAAATCCATCTGACTTCTCTCAAAGGTTAAAGGCTAACTACTTGCGTTAAAAAATAAATTAGCATATAGACTCAAGGAGCTTAAAAAGATAGAAGGTGTCTCTTAAAAAAAAGCCTAATTTGGAACTCTTACACATAGTAATGAATTAATGCAAATCTCCAGAAAATTCTACCTTGCTGGCCAATTCCTGTAAGTAACCTTTCTTTTTGACTCTGACTGCTCCATTATATTGACAAGAAGAAACTAGGATGTCATTTACTTAACCTAGCTAAGATTTCTCATTTGTAATTCCAGTGGTGCCATTTCTCCTCCCCTCCAGCCTAGGAGCTGTGTGATTTATGTGTGTTCTCACCACTGGCTGCTCTGGGGATTCCAGGACCTCCTCATGTACCATGCTGACATTTTGCAATCAGCCCTTAGTGGAGCCCAAGAACAAGTTACAAGACAGAATGTCTCTTGGATAAAACTAAGGCTTTTCAAAACAACGAAGAGTTTGTTTGGGGTTTTTTTCCCTGCTAGAAAATGCCTATTTCCTGAAATTTTATCTTTATATAGTAGTACTCAATTTTGGAAAAATATGCAGATTCCACTACAAACAGTTCTGATTTCAAAACAGTTACTCAAAATAAAGTAAAATTTAAAATTTCATTACATATTTGTTAAAATTAAACTAGTTTATCCATAATGACATTGTTTTGGGAAGGCATTTCACAAATTATTTTTCCTTTGAGACAAGACAGACTTTAAAGACATGACAATCTTACAAAATGGAAAACACAGTTTTTGCACTTTCAGAACAAAGCTAGTTATTAAAAAGACGAGTTATTTGCCTGCCCTTGTTCTTCTTTGATGTATACTGTCTATATGTGTATTCACATTATGGATGTACCACAATGCAAACCCTGAAAGCTGGAGACTTTCTTACCATAGCAGCACCAATGCTTATCTGAGGTCATGATGGTTCATTAAGCATGGAGTCTGTGATTCTATTAAAGGGAGTAGCAGTTAAGAGGTGAACATATAAATTGACACATCACCATGACAAAAACCCCCAGTGCACATCTTTTTCCTTAACGATTTTCTACATGTATATTTATACAGCATCTGATTTCAAGCAGTACCCCAGCATTTATCTACAGGATGGTAGAACTCCTAGGAAGAATAGAGACTGAAGATCTGATAATCTGTGCTCCCTGAAGCAGCATCACTGCAAAGTTTCAGCAAGAGCACTGCATGTAACAAAATTGTGAGCAGAGCTCACACGGTAGCTATGGGTGCATTCTGCAAGGGTACCATCAGGAATGCTTCAGTTCTGGCTGAGTGAGAGGGATGCTCTTTCCCAGCTATCTCATAATGCCTTTTCACACAATTGGTCTCAAGGAGAAATCCTCCATTTTGGAAGACATGGTTCCTCAACCAGTTGGTAACAAACTCAAAAATACAACTCTTCCTAAAGCATCTAGCACTGCTAGTATGAACCAGACAAAGCAGACCTCATGTTTCAAGAATGCAAAGCAGTCATAGGAGGAGATGTACAGTTCAGAAAACAGATGAAAACACAGGCAGATTAGTAGTTTCACTTAGGAGAAACCCTGACACTACATTTAATATGAATACAAAATTATTTCTAAGTCTGATTTTGTCCTTACAAAAGGTTTAAGAGAATGTGCGATTAGTGCCTCAAGTGTCTTCACTTTTGCAGCTAATAGCTATCCAGAAAGACGTTTTCACGGACAAAAAAAAAAAAAAAACCCAAGGAAAAAAAAGGAATTATTTATACAGATTCAAGTGTTCTTCCCCCTAACAACATTAATGTGGAGTTCAATATCATTGTAGAAGCATACGGGATAAGGTAAGAGGGGAAGGTTAACTAAAGTATTCAAAATCTTGTCAGCAGTAGGTAAGAATACATTTTTCAAAACATATTTGGGCATGCTGGGCAGAAATAGTTGCCAATTAGTTACCAAACTAATAAAGAAATATGTTTTTTGCAAACTGAATTAGTAATTCTGAACTACCAAGGATTAACTGTACCATTCTGTAAAGCTTGATTGCTTAGCCACATTGCTTAGTCTTTCTAGTGGATCGTTAACTGCTGCTAACAATAGAGACAATGAGCCTTAAAAAACCCTGACGTATTCTAACTTGGGAGTCAACAAACATCTATGCAGGGAAATGAAATAAAAACCCAGGGGGTCTAAATGATATAAGCTAGACATTTTCTCTGTCCTCTCTGTACATAGAGTTTAATTTGTGTGTGTCAAGGACCTTAGGAAAAAGTGCTTTTTTTTTTTTCCTTTCTTAAGAAATGATGTTTGCTACTTCTGCAATGGCAGACTGGAGCTGCAGTTTCCTGTCATTCTTGGGCAGTACAGTAGCATTAATCTCTCTAGGAAAGACTGCAATAATTGTGCTCATTAGGAGATAAAAAGCTTCCATTGCAAGAAACGCAATATTGGTAGACAACTGGAAAAGTAGAAGGAAAATACTAATGCTTACCAAATTCATACTGGCAGGCTTTTTTTCCAGTGAGGCTATGTATTAGTAACATTCTGTTGCAAGACCCAGCAAAGGATTTATCTTCAGTGAAAGCTATTTTAGTAACACTAATTTAGTGTACAAGTATACAAACAGCCCCAAGAATCAACTGAAAAATCAGATTCATTTTTTTAACGACCAAAATTAAAAACCCTGAAAAACTTCTTTTTCCATAACGTTCTTCATTTGTATGGAACAAAGAACTGCTGACTGTAAAGATGTGTGGAGAGGAAAATGGTCAGGGTTTTTAATTTTCCAAAATTCCTAGCTCAGAAGCAACAGCACAGCATTACAAAAGTATGTAAAGATCTCTAGAAGACTGGACTGAACCTCTCTTAAGAAAGGTAAAACGTGGGTATGAGTCTGACGACAGACAAATTCTGGCAGCTGTCACAAACCTAGGCAAAGCTCTTGTAACACTTTCATAGTTGACATCACCACATACATCTTGTTGCACGTAACAAGCCTGAATCATAAAGCAAAAAGCTATATTGTCAACAAAGCATTCCTTTCCTTTAAAATGACATGCCACCATTAGCATCAATGCTGCTAGCTTTGAATGATGTGTTAGCTACTGTTCTAGCTACTGAGCAAAGAGAAAAATGGGAGAGAGAAAAGGATCCCTACATTTCTGAATCGATACTATAGTTTGTCCTGGCACATGGAAGGCAATTCTTTTCAGAGATGAAAATTGATTTGAGTTGTTTAGTCTTTAGTTTCGACTTGAGCATCTGGAACTCCCCTGAGTTGATTTAGAGACTGAGGTGCTCATGTCTTCTGGAGATGGTTGCATTACTAAGTGTTTCTTCAGAATTAAGAGCAACTCCTTCCAGATCAGACTGTGTCTTTCTAACTCCTTTGTCACATGCTGCTGGCAGGAACAAAGGACTGATTCAAAACTTAGGTGTCTGTAATAAAATTACAGAACAAAACTAGCTTGAATACACACCAGAAATCCAATGGGGAACACCCCCACCTGCTCTGGGCACTTAAGCAGGTAATTCTCTCATGCTATAACACTAAGCTATGGTGTCAAACAAAACTAATAGTTACAGACATTTATTTCTCAAACACAGCACTACTTAGGAAAACAGAAACAGTGAATCCAGAGTATACTAAAAGTAAAGCACATTTTCTTACAGTTCTTAAAACAATGGTCTTTTATTTTCTCCACCTATCTTGCTACTAAATCACTTTGTGGAAAAATACCCTTTTCTATTTCTCACTCCTTTCTTTGTGGAGCACCCAGTAATGGCTTGCAGCCATCAGCTGAAGAGTTCCATTAGCCAGTGATGCCCATCAGCAGCTCTAGCTTGTAGGGGAAATGCTACCTGTCTTCTATGACAGAGCCTCATGCTGCCTTCAGGCCATAAAATGGCATGCTATTTCTGAACTCTTTTCTCCAACCATAACATTGCCTTTTGTATCATACAATCAAGTGATTGCCCAGCACAGATGTCTTTGTTGTAGTTCTCCTACTGTTCATGAAAAGCCAGTTCCCTTCGCAATGAAAGACCTCATATTCGGCTGTGAAGGTATCCTGAGAGAGCTCTGTAATCTCTCACTAGCATCCTAGATTCAGGATGTCAACACTCACTGAACCATGAAGGCAGCTTAATACAAACTAGATTCTGAAAAAAACCCTGTTTGCATAAAAACACCTACCAAAAGTAATGGACTGCTTTTCCTCAACAATGTATTTCTCACTCAGGATGCAGTAAGTAATATTCTGTTCCTTTATACCCACATAAAAAATTTTGTGTGAAGTTCAGGCACAATAATTAGGAAAAGTGATGCAAAATAGTCTCTATCTCCAATTACCTATGCAAATTACTCTCTTCAATTCCATTAGTGGTTATGGTAGCGAAAATCACTTCTGATTCTTAGGCCAAAGGACTACAACTGTATTGTAAGAAAAAGCATCTATTCGCAAGAGACAATTAAGCCCTATTTATAACACAATGAGGTTACAAATAAACCAGCAAGGAAAAAAAAAATTAAATGTATCTGAATAAATATTTTGCTTCTTCCTTGGCAAAAGAATTCTCAAGGAAAAAAGAAAGGCCCCATAACAGTCAAACATTCATAGGCACAAAGCATAGACCTGCTTGTGCATCAGGTCACATTCTGAGTTTCTTAGTTTTCAGACCTCCAGAAAGATTGCTTTCTCTTTGCCAGCCAGTCCTTTGATATGCTTATCATGCATTTAGCGCTATTTATGGACGGGTATATAATCCTGTCTAAACCAATTAAAAAAAATTTAAATCAATCCACCAGCTTCTACTATATTAAATCATGTACTCATTAGGAATCATTTCTGGAACACCAAACCTACCCATTAACAATCTTAGTTGGAGAAAAAAGGCTACAGTAGAATCCCAGACAAGATCTCTATCCTACTCTCATTTTTGTGAGAGAATTTAACAAGCAACCATTTTCCAGCAGTTGACTGTGAAATGGATCATGTTTTATTTATTCTGCACAAATGGCAAATCACAGCAAAGTGTAGCCTTGGGATTAATCAGTGGGCTTTTATCACTGGGGCACCAGTTGGACTTTGGTTCCTCTCAGAGTGCCTACAAATCACTTTGATTAGATGCCTGTCTGAGACATACATCATTTGACTTCGCTGGCCGCAGGCATAATATCTGGAGGACTGTATAAAGGGGATGAGGTTCCACAGTCGGTCACTAAGGCTTGATATAAAGGGTGAGAATTAGCATGTCTGAGAGAAGGTTAGTGAATAACAGCCAGCTATGCTGTGAAAGTCTAATCTAGGAAAAAGAGATTTACAGAGCCTTGAAACACTGAGCTGCCTCAATTCTTGGATAAAGGTGTGGCCTTTTTACAGCTGAGTGATGGTGATAGTGCTGGAGGCCGTACAAGTTGCAGCTTTCCCAGCCCCCCTCAGTAGAAGAAAAGGAGCTACTATGGAGAAGAATCAAAAGAATCAAATCAAAATCAACACAAACAAAACAGGAAAATGGATATTGGTTAAGATTATTTGTAATTGATGCCACGATGTCAGCTCTCTTGTAGATGGTGGGCAGGAACACCTGGCTTAGGTAATCTACCCTGGAGACGTTCAAACTTAAAACATAAGTGATATGTCAGTGACTTGGTCTTTCTGGAAATGTTGGCAGAGGAAGATGTTAACAATTAGCAATCCTGAAAAGAAGATGTGTATTTTCTGGTCCCATTAAAATGTGCCCAAATATGGCCCAAATCAAACACACGAAACACTTGGTTTTAGATATGCTATAGCTCTTACTAAGGAATTTAGGTTTTTCTACATTCCATTTACACTGCACAGCTCCCCCTCTACTGATGCTAATATGGCAGGTTCAAGTCTAAGGTGCTTTGTTTTCCAGTTCCCAAATGCAGATGTTTCTCCACGCTACCTGCAGAATAGGTGTCCCCACTGCCGTGCTGTATAGCTCTCCATTATGACTCTTCACACAGAGTAACGGTTTACTGCTGCTACTGTCAGGGAAAGCAATATTGCTCACAGTCTGATAGTAACTGCATGAACACAAAATAACAAAGGCTGTAAATCCAGCACTGAAGCTTTGGATTCAAACCCCGTGTAGCATGTGTGCCATAATGGTTCACTAAAATAATACATACTTAATTATTTGGAAAGTGCTTCATTTGGTTGGTATGTGATATATAGATTTGCAGAATCCATTTCTGGCATTTAGGATTCCTGTGTTCCTGACTTCGCTGTATATATTTTCCCTGCTTACACATACTGTTCCTATACTGTCTATGAATTAAAAAACATTTTGGGCTCAGTTTGGGTATGAGGTATACCTAAATGTAAACTATTCTCATTTGGAAAAGTAAGTATTACAGCAATCTTACTTATTACCTACTTCATGAATATGATGAATGTGCTTTCTCTTCCCTTTACACATTATCCATTTGAGTCCTTTAGCCTTTTGTCAATACCCATATTCACGGCAGCTCCTTCTGTTCAGTGAGTGGAAAGAAAAAGTATTTTTCTTTGAAGCTGACGTGAACAGAGCTCAATGAATCATTCAGCAAATAATACTGCAGCTCAGTTGTCCTACAGGTCATATTAGACCTAGGATCCTTGAATCTATAGCAAAATTGAGCCTTAGTGTAGAGTGTCTTCTGTAGTTAAGATAAGCAGTAGCTTGCAAAGTATTAGGGGAAAATCCTGTACTCTGATCTGAGGTATATTATAAGAGAATCTACTTAATATTCAATAGAGTGCTTTCAACATTCTTTCATTTTAAATACAGTTAAATGTATTGCAATCTCATATTTATCTCTCTGGAGAGCCTGAGAATATTTTCTCCATTGTGCTGCAAATGGAAAAGAATACTCCACCATCCTGATACATTCCTTTGGAGATTTTCAGTGGTTTAAATTAAAGCACCAAAACAAGAGTTTATTGTAGCAACCCAGAGGGAAGCATCATCTCCAATATCCTGATTCTTTGCAGCTGCTCATTCAGCATGGATGCAACCTGTTATTAACAGCAACGAAGCTATCAAATGGGGACTTCCTTTGGAAGAAAGGCCATCTATATGTCCACACTGCATATTCTTTACATGTAAGAAGTATCCATAAAACTTTGGGGGCATTTATATCCAGATGCATACCTACTCATATATTCTCATTCTTTGTATGTACTAAGTTTTCATTACAGGAAATAAAATGTATAAGGTGAAAAATGCCATCAAGTTAAAGAGTCAAGAGTTCAGAATAGGCAATAACAGAAGTCTTAATTCAGCTCCACTGTACAGAGAGGTTATAATATAGTTATTAAGTCTATGCATACAATTTTTCAGTTCGAATCCTGTCTCATTCAGCACTAAGGGTAAACAGAGCTCAGAGAGTGAGTTATTGCAACCTCTTGGTTATGATCACTCATACTTTGGCCCTTGGCCTTATTAAATACACACCAGACTTTCCTATGCTGACTATAGAGTTGCTAATTTTCTTCTGGTTGTTTCTACAGTATTCTTCCCTGGTGACCTCAGCTATTGCAGTCAATTTTGTTACTGACCCCATGTTTTAGATGAGGGAACCAAGGTACAGTGGGAGTGAAAGGCACAAGAATTCATGGCCTAAAGTGAAACACAAAATTTGATTTATCAGATTATACAGCCTTTTAAAGCCCTTTGTATTTAAAAGCAAAGCTCCACTAACATCAGCTGTGGTTGTGAGAGCTCAGCATGTTTACAGCACTGAGCTGGGTTTGTAGAAAATAAGACCTACAATAAGTGACTACCTATCAAAATTTAAGAAAATTCTCCAGGTTCTTTTGTGGCACATGCAGGAATAGGCTACAAGGGATAAGAATGACATTCATTTGCTTTATCCATGACACAATTTTCCTAACAAACGCCTCATCCTTTCACCATACACCTTCTCATTTCTGCAACAATGAACTATACAACTTCCATTCCATGTACTTAATGAGACTGGAGCCTTTTGGAGGAAAACAGCGTGGAATAAAATTGTGCATTATAGTGTTTATGCACATGAATATCAATTTAAGATTGCAGAGAAAACCAACTGCAGTATTTCTTAACTTTTGACTGCCTAACTTTTGTAACATTAGCATTGTTTTAATGTATAAAATTACACTTAAAAGTGCCTGGGCTTTTAATATTACTTTCTTAAAGCAGAACAATACATAATAGTGAGAGCTCTAGATATAGTTTAGCACAAGCATCTGACGCTAGAATTAATGAAGCCACAGAGGTAGTAGGCCCTTATATCTCAAGGGGACCAAGTAGTAAGAGTATTTGGAACACGGACCTTCAAAGTTGTTTTCGTAGCCATTTGTTAGTAGTAGAGGATGTTAAAATTAAAAATTCTTCATAATTTTCCAAATGCCTCAAGTTTTATGGAAAATGCGCTCTTGCGTATTACTTCCTTCTGTACTTTTTAGTCTTTCTTTCACACTTGGTATGATTCCTGGTATGTGCAAGGCGTAATTGCAGAAGAAGTTCTGATGAATAAGTGTAATCCTGGGACTGCACATACTGAGGGACACTAGGGGAAGGCTAATTTCAGCTTGAGTGGTGCACATTTCACAAAATTAAAAATGCTAGAATACAGACCTTCCTACAGAAAACATAATCACAGATTTTGCCAGCAGCACTACCTATAACCGATTAAACATATTATCTAATTACAAATTATGAAATCAAACTTAGGAAAACAGAGAGGAATGTTTTGATGTAACCCAAACTTAGTTACTTTGGGATTTCATCAGAGGTGAAATTGTTTTCATCCAAGTGTTCATTCTGTTTCTGAAGTAGAAGAAAACCTAGGCAGCAATAATGAAGCACCTTGCAGAAGAAATTTTTTTTAAAAAAAGGTGGGGGTGGGTGGGGTGGGCAGGGGAAAGAGGGAGAGAGAAAGAAAGCAAAAGAGAACAAGGCTTGTCCATACTTCTTATAAAACATCCGTATCAGAATCAACATAAAACTTCTGCAGTTTGTTCACTGCTGTGCATGATAAATTTAAGGGTATAGATATTCTTAACTTGTGTAAACAAATGACTCTTCAGGTACATAGCTAAGCTGTATGAAAAATATGGATGATGCCAATAACTCTGGTAGTCAGAAAAATATCCTATTAGATTATCACAGCTTAACTGAAATCAGAATGAACAGGTTATATGATGGGTCGTTAGAACATAATTCAAATGCTTCTGTTCAGAAATGCATAAAACTTCACATAATGAGAAGCATGCATTTTCTGACAAAACCATACATCTCATACAGAAAACAATCCACCTCTACTTCCACATACATAAAACATCCCTCTTAACAGCTGGAGAATGCTGCCAGACAGCGATGTGGGCCATAAGGAGCTTAGCAGTTGCATTCCTTTCCTGCCTCTCCTCTGCAAATACTCTTGGACCCAGTTAAGCAAGGGAAAACAGAGGCAGATTGTAAGACAAGCCATGGGCAGTAAGTTATTCATGATGTAGAAGTATGTCTTTAACAAATGGAAAGTAGTGATATGATACACGGTACTATTTTATTTTCCTTTCTAAGTTATGGAAGCATCCAGAGAAGGATTAAAAAAAATCACAGGCATGTGATACTAGCCCTCATCCCCAACTGACAGCAATGGGGAAATCAACCATTCCACTCAAAGCCATTAAGATACTCTGCCATGCATTAATATATTCCCTGACACCTGTATTCTACAGATTATCTGTATTTTGGACGGGGATACAATCCCAAACTCAGCAGAAGAACTGTATATTGTGGTGGGAAAATATAGCCCACCAGGCCTTCTACTGAATCAAAAGTTTTTTGCTTACTTTCAGTATCTTGCTCCTCTGTATGGGGCTATTTCCACCTCACACCAGTTTGTTCCACAGCACCCCCAGGAATCAGCTGAAGCAGGAAGGGCTGTCCTGCTTGGACCAGCTGATTAGTACAAGCTATTCCTGCCCCAATACAAGCAAGTGGCTCCCATGGCTCCTGCAGGCACTTGGAGAGCCACCTCCTGCCAGGTAACAGTGGCGGAACAAAGCTTTTCAGGATAAACGAGCAGTGGCCTGGTATACAGCCTCCCATGTCCCACTTCAAATACTACTTACAGCCAAGTTCAGCTGGCCCTGAATTTCATTCTCTCTCCAGATGGTGATTAGCGCCCACACATTGGTCTCAAGCCATAAGGCAGCATGTTCACAGGAAGGCCTGTAGTGAGATGTTAGCAGTTGAAAAGCAGCAGAGCCAATCACTGCAGAAGGAGCAGACAGCTGAGAGAACAGCATGAAGCTGTGCTCCATGGTCTGAGCAGTGCTGCCTGTACAATTAAGCAGCTTCCAACAAATCTGACCTCTGTTCAACCAACTGCAGAAAACAGACAAAAACTATCCTCCCCAGGAATGGCTGCTCTGTTCTGCTACAACAATGCTGAAATTGGCTCTACCTTAGGGGTCGTTCCACCACTGAAACCTGTTCATCTTTATAAAGTGCTGCAGAAGACTTCACAGTAGTTTTTGCTCAAAATCCAACTCAACTGGCAATGTGATTATTAATAGAATGACCATCCTTGGATAAATATAATGTGTGAAAAGATCTGACTGTGGTCAGGACACTGGACTGGCTACACAGTCTGTGCTGGTATCACAGGAAAGGCAGACAGAGATGTAGGTTTAAACACACAGGTTTATAAGTAGTCTGATCACACCCCAAAGGACTTAATCCATCTCCTTCAAACACTACTTTTACTTCAATACTTATCAATTCCATTCTTCAGGAGGGTTGACATAATGATACTGTTAATGACCTTCCTTATGAATCTAATTAATTTTAAATCAAGTGCAAGGCCAAAACCTTGAATTCAACCTGTAAGTCAATAGAAGTGGCATTAAGAGAGAAATTAATATAGCATGGGAATTTAGCAGTTTGCATCATGGAAAAGACGATACATGACATTTAGAACTTACCATATCTTCCATAAGCTTTGAAGCCCCTGGTCATGACTATTAAAATTACCATGACTGAACTTAAAAAAAAAAAAAAGGAAAAGTAAATGCAATTTGTTGAGAAGACCATTTCTCACAAAAAAATTACACATAAATTTAGACTATCATCTGCCTCTGTTTAAACAATTGGGACTGATTTCCTATCTGTGTTCAAAGTTTGTTCATGTCTGACAGTTACACAGGTAAAAGAATGAAACTTCCTCATGTCTATACTTCCAATATTATAATTTCTACGCCCTTTCCCCAGAAAACAAGACAGAGCCGCTGATAAGCCCTGACTCCCATCAGCCCCATGCCATCAGCCATCAATCACTGGAAAGAAGTTTACAGGGCAAGGATGGCTTAGTAATTTTTAAAAGGACTAGAATATTTTACAACCTTTAAAGTATTTTATGCCACGAATTAATATTCTTGCTATACTTTGTATCTAAGAAAAGAGAATTGTCTCAAATAAGGTTCACTTACTCTAGGAAGCCCCCGATGGGCCTATAAGCTGATGGGTAACCACTGAATATACACCTCCTTATATGACGCATTCTGTTCACTGTGTGATATGTAACATATGATTCAACAGAAGCTGTGCTCACTCCAGTACGCAGTATCTGTTTCTATGGATTCAGATTCCAGTTTGTGCAGAGTTCGCTTCAAAATACAGTGTGTGCTTTTCTGAATAAACAGGTTTGAATTAGGTCCCTAACTCAGCCTTTATAAATTCAACTATAGCACATAATAGGATTATTTAACAGATTATAAAAGTGACAAGTGACTGCTACACAAGTATTTGGAGAATTATACAGTCTGAATGCCTTCAGGTAGAAGCCAGCCTCCAGCCTCCATATTTTTATAAGATCAAAGCTGGTATTCTCTATTTAGCCCCCATTCAGAAAGATGTCAAATCTCAGCCAGAGATTTTCTTGCATTCAGACTTTAACAGCCAGTGATTATCCCCTATCACAGTTAAACCTGCTGGAAACTGTTTGGAAAAATCCTCCTGTAGCTTCCTTTCCCTGTGCCTTTCTCAAAGCACTGTGTAGGATACCAAGGTAACCCCCAAACCAGAAGGGAGCTCAGGCCAAGGCTCCCCCATCATCTCCGATTCTTATGTCTGTGGTGGAGACACCCCCCCCTCCACCCCCCCCCCCTCCACCCCTCCAACCGTAACACAGCATGAGTATGTGCTGCTTTCTTCAAAGATTCTCTGCACGTAAAAATCAAAGATGACAAGCAGGTAAAGTATCACCCTATATTTGGCTCTAAGTTACTACCCTTTTTTCCCCCACAGATTCCAGAAGTACAGAACTCTTGTTGGAGGAACTAACGGAGGATGGGGAGGAGGGCAAGCGGTGGAAGGAAATATCTTTTTGTCTCCAAATTCCATGCAGAAGAGGCTCACCTATCTTTCTTGTCCAAGGGTAAGGAGAGGCAGCAGTGTTCAATGTCTATAGCATGTAAATTTTACTCAGAAAAATCTCTTGTGACACAGGTCAGGAATGATCCCTGAGGCCACTGAGACTAGATTCCCACAACTGCAGGCAATAGTACTACAGATGTCTTATTCACAACATCTCTTCCACACAGCACCATAAATAATGTCTTTCAACAAAACACACACACACAAATATCACAGAAATGTAATGTGCCATAGGAAGAGAATGGAAGAGGCTAAGGTCCCTGAAATAGCACTGGATTATTTAGATAACACTTTGAGCTTATCTGAAAAGGCTCATGACTCACATTAGAGAGCACTGCAAAAATCAAACCAATCATCCAAAAGAACTAAACTGAACCAAAAAATCCACAAAAATCAATTAAAAAACCGAGCTGTACCATTCCCAGAGCAAATTTCCTGCTAAGCCTGAATACAATAATGACAGTCTAAATAAAAGCACACCAGCTAGGAACTTGAGAATTCAGCATCACAAGGAGCACCCAGATATCCTGATTTTAGCTTCTCTCTGGCTGCAACCAGATTAGCTGATTTTGGGGATGACAAACAGAAGGGAAACAAAATAAACTTCAAGACAGCCACCAAGTGCAACAGCACTGTGCATCACTGGGCAAGCAGGGAAAGGGGCAGGAAAAATCCCTCTGATCCACAGAAAAGCATCGGAAAGCCCTAGTGCATAGGAGTAATATGGTATAAATCCTCAAAAAGCAGTTGTCCAGACTCTTTCAAGGAAGACAAACTTTCTGTCCAGGAAGGTAACCTCTCTCTTTGATAGAATGAAGGGAAAACAAACAAACAAACAAACAAAGTCAGATAGTTAAGGACCCACAATACAAACCGAATTTCTTGCATCAGAAATGTTCTCTCCTGGTTATACACTTAAATTTCCAGAAGATGATCAAGACCCATTTGAAACACTTGCCTTCACTGCACTATTCAGAAGGTCATTCTCAAGTGGCTCCAAGTAATGCTTTTTCAATAGTTTGTAGGATTTTGTCCAGAATCACTATAATAATTCTAATCATTTTAGATGTTTGTTGTGCTAGTAAATATTTTATCAGTTTTAAATGCCTTGGAACTTGAAACCTGTCTCAAATCCATTTGCAAAAGCACAGGGAAACAATAAAATGGACTACTACAAGTTAGACAAAATTAATTCCATCCTGGGGGTTTGGTGGCAAAATAAACCAAAGAATACCAAATGGTCTGGTGAAACTCTGTCATTACTGCTCCCTACAGCTCTTATATTATTCTTTGAAAAAATCCCAAGTTTCTAAAAATTCGTTATGTACTTGTAGACAGAACAAAAGTTATTGATGTCACTTCATATAGTCATTTTAGTACTGAATATAGTGTATTGATTTTAATGTCTTGAAATTTGTAAAGTAAATGGATTTTTTTCTAACTATACATCAAAGATATGTAATATACACAACAGCTGTACAAATTATGTGAAATGTCAGCTAAGGTCTGGTTTGTATGCAGTAAAGTTTGTGATAAATATCAAAATAATGGTAACCCTGCATTCACATGTTGCATTAGGCAGATAGGTAAAATATCTGTTTTGGTATAATGTACAGTACCAAAATGTGTCCCTTCTTACTGCTGGCAACAACACAGTTACTTCGGTATGCTATCATCGGGATTTGAAAACTGAACTGGCTGAAAACGAGCTCAGAAGGGGGTTAAAAAAAGGTAAATGCAACCTCAACCAATAACAAATCGATTAGCTTTTGATGAAACAAGCTCCCTGATCCAGATGAGAATACAGGTGCTACTACCAGTACAGGTAGGGGAGCAAAAGAACACCATCTCTCAGTGGCCCTGTGAACTTAGACTAGCTTAACTAGATCATGGAAACCAGGCTAGTGTGTGGAAAGAAAAGGTTTATTGCTGTGAGTCAGACCATTTATAACAGTTACAGAACTCAAGTTCTCTACCAATGTAACCAGCACATGAGTATGTAACATGTTTGATGAAACCTATATCAGGTCAAAAAAAGCTGTATTAAGGTCAGGCCTCAGTAATATCCATTCTACTGTTAGCAGGAAGGACAAACTAGTATTTAGCATTTTATTTGCAAAACAGGTATTGCTTTGCACCCAAGAAAAGAGATACGGGCATCTCACAATTGCATTAAGGATAAGATACAAACATTCAGGGTATTGGTCTTTTCACCTTGACCTTCTGCCCCACAATCCTTTCTCATTTCATCATTAAAACCAGTCCTTATTTTTAAATAGCATGACTTTTACATGTCAGATTACAGCCATACATGTACAAGGGTTGGTCTGACCATATTCTTTGCTGAAAGACAATGCTAGCTTGATCATTTTGAAGGTAATTCTGGGCAGGATGGCTGCTCCAGCATCCACAAACAAATTTTTGAAAATTTAGAATATTATGGCCACAGAAGCTATTATTAATGATCCGCCTTTACGTATTACAGGTAAACATTTCTCTAATTGTGATTATTGTTCATCTACCATGGAATATTTCTTTTCAACAGCTTATTTAACATGGACAGTATTAATCTTTTAAGCTAAATTGGATAGAATAAATGAACATGTCATCCTTTCTCTTCCAGTCCTGGACTCTGTTAACCAATCATACAACATACCAGATCCCGCCCTTTCTTTTGTACTCCAGGGACATTCCTGTCATCCATTCACTAGCAGTTGCCCAAGGTATAGTATAAAATACAGGCTCACTGGACTTTTTCATTTCCATCAAACCCAGTGATCACCAAAGGTCGTTTGCGAAAGTAAGGTAGGAAACTCAGGTATGAAGAGTAATATGACAATTTCTATATCCCATAAGCTGAGTATCCTTCATTTACCACCAGATTCCCAGTCTCCACAAAACAATGCATGAAAACACAGGGAGATCTTTCTTGCCTTACTTAAGTGCTTTTCTTCACTAGTATCAGGGTCAGCATCTTGTTAAAAAAAAAAAAAAAAAAGATGCTACTTTGACCACTTGGAATAGAAGAAGCTGCACTTACACTGTTATTTTCAGATTATTGTAGTAAAATATCATTTAAGAAAACAAAACGTCTTGCTTCTATGAAATCATGTCAGTTAATCCAAGCTTTTGTAAAATGGTCTATACGTTTTGTGCTTAGACGCCTCTTTCTTGCTAAAAGCATGGTAATCTGAGAATATACACTTGTTAGCATTAAACAACTAGATATTTTTAAATGTTAACTGTACATGGTGGTGTAAAACTACAAATTGTCAAAGACCATGTGTTTTGGCCAGAAGGAAAGAAAGTTATAACAGTGTTAATAGAAATCAGATTTTTGAAGGTCACACTTGTAAAATAATCCACTGCAAAGAAAGGGTGCAGAGTTATATTCTTACCCAGTGCCCCATTTCCTCATACCCCTGGTCCTTTAAGTGTGTAAATCTTCAACAGTTTTTGAAAATAACTATTTGTGAAGCTATTCGTGGGCTCTTTTCTCTCCAGTTACTGCATTTTAAAGGAAGCAAAATATACCTAAACTAATTTCTGTTGCAACTCCAGCTGAGTCAGTGAAATTACACCAATAATTAATTTGCCTAAGTGTGTCTGACCATGTTCTGAATAGAGTTCTCTGCTCTGCTCAGATAAATTTTTGCAGGGTTGGTTTGTTTTAGGGGTTTTTTAAAGGTAAAACAGCATGTACATTTAGGTGTCATGATCCATAGATGGTTGGAACTGTCTAAATGTAAGGTAGAGCTAATTGGATTGAGGATAGGACACTCAATATAGTCTTCAACTGCAGAACTCCCTTGGCTACAGAAATCAGATCTCATTCACCAAGGGAAACACAAGACCTTCCCTTTGCAAAAGCTTTTCTGCGGTGACATTATATAATAGGTTGGCATCAACTTCACTAAGATAAACAATCAGAAATATTTCAGAAATTTAAATAATTAAACAAACAAGAAGCAAGCAAGAATCCAAGTATGCCAATTGTGAAACACAAGGGACAGATGGAGAACAGAGCTTTTCAGGTGGAGATCTGTCTATGGAAGAAGCATTAGGAATACCTGCAATTCATATAAGGGAAACCAGAATCCAGAAAGGAAGGCTGAAGTATTAAAGAGTGGATATAATATGTGAAAGGGTTTTTTTGTTGTTTGTTTGTTTGATTCTAACTTGTTAATTTCTTCAACATGCAAGAAACAGCATTCCTATAAAAACCACCCAGGTGGACTGTGTTAGCATTGCTGGCATACAGCACAGTGACAAAATGAGCAGTGATTCCCACAACTGCTAGTTTATAGAAGAATTCCTAGCCTCAGGGCTGATGTGTTAAGTCCTTTCAATGCTAAGTGACAGTAATGTATGAGTCGCATACACATATCCATTAGAATACAAATACCAGAAATGAATTAACTGATTTGAAAACATTTTTGATGGTAGGAAACCAGCACAGTTGGATCCTGGAACCAAGGTCTGAAATTGCACATAGGAAGCTGAATAGCAATGACTAAGCAAGAAATCATAATACAAGAATGGCAATTTACGTGTCTCACAATGCTTCCCATAGTGCTGTGCTCATAAAGTTTATTTTGCATTCTCACAGTCTCTTTCATTACTTCTTCTTTCAAAATTAATATCTTTAAAAAGACTTATGCATGAACTGTTCTTGTTAAACTGTTTAACGCTCCAACTAAAACAGTATAAATTAAAGAACATTTTGTAACTCAAGGTGACTGAAATCCCAAATGACTGTGTGATCTTAAGTAATGGTTCTTGCCTTTTCATTTTCTTTTTCTTTTTTAAAATCATCTTTCTTTTCTGCAATCCCTTCTTGTTCTCATCTTATTTTAAAACCCAGCCTGCCAACCTTCTGTACGGTGTCAATCGTCAGTAGGGTATTACTTGGTATAAATCAGAGTGTCAGTTGAAACCCTTCAAGAAAAAAATGCCTTTTTGTTTTGAGAAGAGCTCTACATGCATATGGCCATTTAAGTGATAAGCATGCAGTATTAAAAAGAGGCACATAGGACTATTTTGTTGGAGCTTATCTGATTATCAGCTTTAAATCAAGATATTCTCCCTTTCTGACAAAATACTGTAACAAATCCTATTCAGTACTCTCAATCCCATAATCCAGTGGACTCCATCAACTGCAGAATAACTTTAATAGAAAGGATATAAAATTAAATCATGAGATTAATAAATTAGGACCTTTCACAACAGAGTGTATGTGGAATAAATCCAGCAATGATGTGTTGGAACTCTTGTGTTCTTTGAAAAGACAGACATAATAAATGTTTACGTGAAGTGATAAAGATTATCTACCCAGCCCCTCAGGCCTTCCAGAGCATCTCATGATAGAAGACACATGTTAAGATAGAAGGGAGTTTTGTCCATAAGCAGTACCTCACCAGAATGCCCTTCCTAAAATATTAATGAAATAAAATAATAAAATAAACTCAGACCCACATGTACTGCTACAATTACAAATATATTCTAATGTTTAGAGCAGGAATTAATTGCAATATGTTTTCCCTAATAAATTAATAATTGGAAGTAAGATCTTGCATTTAACCTATTTCCATATTTCAGTATGACATGCTGCGTATATCTGAGATTGTCATCTCTGTTTTCCTCCTCCTTATTGTGCAAATTATTTCTTACTATTTCTTCTTCCCTTTTCTGACTAACACCGCCATCCTATGACCACCCCCTTCCTCTCCATAAATGCTGCCTTTCATCTGCCTTTAAAAACTCTATGCCTCCTATATGGTCTCTAATCCTTGATTCCCGTGCAGTATCTCTCAGCATCTGCACCTGCAGAAGGTGCAATCTCTTCTTGTTCATCAAGGTTCATCTTCTCTCTTCCTCTCCTTTTCAGTACCAAACTCCACCCCATACCAAGTACTTCTAGTTAGGCCGTAACTCCTGGTCAGCTATCACAACTCAGAGACCAGTTAAGCAGCTCAAGAAGAAACAGCCTTCTAGAAACAACACAGAGTTGCATCAGATGGCAGAGCTTAAAAAATACTGATAATGTCTATCAAGGCTTCTCTCCAAATCACCAAGCTTGCCAGGTCCCAAGACACTCTGGAAAAGACCGTGATTCATCTTCAACCTTTGGAGTAGGTGTGGAGGAGGAAATCTCGGCAATTAACAGTCCCAATGCTCCATTTGTGAGGCTAATTTAGGAAACAAAATGATAAAGGGGGGGAAATGCATGCGTTTTTAAAAAAGCTAGATTAATTCTTACTTTAATAGTTCGTAAAATGGCCTTCTTGGACCCCAAAGCCTGGCTCTGCACTAAATACACACTAATGAATACCAAAAGCTTAGAGTGAAAAATTAAACTAAGACAAAAGGATTCAATCTCTGTGTAAGAATATTAACAGGCCTCAAAGTTAACATGTACCCAGATACTAAAGAAAATCTACAAACAGAATAAGAAATTACTTGCTAATCTTTACTCTGCCTGGGTTTTATTTTTGTTCCTACCTTTCTGAAAGGTGCAGTCCATGCTACAGGTCCATGATGAGATCAGAGTTTGTGTGGGAAGGGAGAGACAGGTTATTATCATCAACAAGAAATGCCATTGCAATGCCAGAACATGTACTGGCTCAGTATTCATCATGCTAAAAGATACATCTCCCTGCATCTAGACAGACCATTACTGAAAACAATGACTCAGTCTTTAAAAGGCAAGAAAACATTTAGAATGTGTGGGCTTAATACTGGCAAGTTAAACTATCTTTGGTACTAAAAAGTGCACATGTGGAGTTCATCCTGCCAATGCCTTGCCTGAGCCATGGTTCTCCTCACCTGGGACTATATATCCTCCTCCTACAATGGAAACTAGTTAGGTGTGGCATTAGTGATAAAGCATCACTATAAATATAGTAGTAACTATGAGCCCGTATAAACAGTAAGTGCCTTAAGGTGAACTATATAATATCAGAAAGCCGGATTTTGTCATCTTGGTGTTTTATTTATTGCTCCTAAATTAACAGGCTCCTCAAAGGAACGTGAATAAATGCTGAAATGCTATTGCCTTTTGTTTGTTGCTAGGATTAACAGCAAAAGGTAGCAGCCACCAACTGCCCAGTAATTCAGACAGAATTGCTGAAGGGTCAGTAAAGGTATGAGGAATTTCAATCAAAGGCTAAACACACTTGTCTGCTATCCCCAAACTCCTTCAAAAATAAACAGCTGCTGAACTCACAAATTTCCCTCTGGGAAGACAATTAGAAAAACAACAAACCACATGTATCACATGTTATGCACATCAGTTAGCATCCTCTGGAAAGCATTCAGATGGTGATTAGTACGGCATAAAAACTTACATAAACAATTTTAAAAAAGCAAAGAAAGTAGTAGCAAAACCTTGCATGGAGGGGTCTTTCTCATGGCTTATTTCCAGAAAGTTTTACATCAAAACAGAAACAATAAATGATAAAACCAAATCAGAGTAAAATGAAACTGGCATTTCCTAGGAGGGAAATGCTGCTTTTTCTGAATTGCCTGGAGTTAGCCAGGTCACCCTTTAGTAAAGAGCAATTTCTGATAGAATTGCCTATATTAATCCCTAAGCTCCTGAAACAGATTCATTACTTCAATCCTTTATATCTATATAGGAATGATGAGACAGTGATTGTTTGCAGGAAATTAATTCCAAATACAGCAATAAATGGATTGGTACCATGAAAGCTTTCCACAACATGAAGGTCTGCCTACGTATGTTAGCTTGAGACAGCAATCATCAACCTAAAGTAACCTAGCACACAAAAAGCCCCATTTTTGGTTGGGTTTTTTTGAAAGAATCATTAGACTTACTTTGAAAAGGGCTCTGCCTACAAATGATGACAATGCATGATATGCAACTACTGGAACTCATGGTATGTAGTTAAATAAATTCAACGGCTATTTAATAAATATGTGAATGAGATAAAAACAGAGAGAGAACACCGCAATGTTAGCAAAGCCACACCAGTATGCAAGGTTCCACTCCTAATAAAACAACAAATCTAACAGAAATAAGCAGCTCTATTGGTGACTCTAAAAAGAATCATAGAATACCAGGCTGGAAGGGACATCAAGGATCATCTGGTCCAACCTTTCTTGGGAAAAGCCCAGCCTAGATAAGATGTCCCAGCACCCTGTCCAGCTGAATCTTAAAAGTGTCCAATGTTGGGGACTCTACCACTTCCCTGGGGAGATTATTTCAGTGGTTGATTATCCTTGTGAAAAATTTTCCTCTTGTGTCTAATCAGAATCTCCCCAGAAGCAACTTGCACCCATCACCCCTTGACTTTTCCATGTGACTCCTTGTAAAAAGAGAGTCTCCATCTTCTTCTTAGCCACCCTTTAAATACTGAAACATGGTGATAAGGTCTCCCCTAACTCTTCTTTTCTCAAGATTGAACAGACACCATTCTCTCAGCCTTTCCTCATATGGCAGCTTCCCAGTCCTCTGATCATCTTTGTGACCCTTCTCTGGACCCTCTCCAGCCTGTCCACACCTTTTTTGTATAGCGGGGACCAAAACTGAACACAGTATTGCAGGTGCGGCCTGACAAGCGCTGAGCAGAGTGGGATGATGACTTCTTTGTCCCTGCTGGTGATGCCCTTGTTGATGTAACCCAGCATCCTGCTGACTTTCTTTGCCACAGCAGTACAGTTTGCTCATACTGAACTTGTTTTCCACCAGGATTCCCAGGTCCCTTTCCACAGAGCTGCTTTCAAGTCAGGTAGATCCCAGCCTGTGCTGACTGCTGGATTATGTTGTCCTTGTTGAACTTTATCGGTTTCTTGTTAGCCCACTCTTCCAGCCCATCCAGGTGTTACTGCAGGGCAGCTCTCCCTTCCAAAGTGTCCACGTCCCCACTCAGTTTGGTGTCATCAGCAAACTTCATCAGGGTATACTTGATCCCATCATCCAAACCTACTTATGAAGATATTAAACAGCATTGGGCCCAATTGATCTCTGGGGGACCCCACTTGTGACAGAAGTCACAAGGAGTGCACGGGAAATTGATGCCATGGCCTCAAAAGATATTAAATGACATCTTACTGAAGTAACTCTAAGCTATCTTGTCTCTTCAGGTAAGTGTGACGGTAAATTTCACAGAAGATTGAAGCTAACTTTTCAAATCCTACGTTAATCTAGCAGTTACTATCAACACATATACATAAACTCAAAAAAAACCCCCCAAAACACCAGGACATTCAATAGAAGTTAGTTTTACAGCCACTTCGTAGGGATTTGAAGATAAACTGTAATTAAGAGATAGTGGGGTTTCCAGAAGATCCTAGTAGATGAGGCTTTGAAAATTTAACCAGAAGGGAATTAACTGATGAAAGAAAATTAAAAATTAGCAAACAAATACTTAGTCATCAAGCAAGATTCTCCCTGCAGATTTTCTTTTTAAAACTGGTCAGATGAAAAAAAATAATGCAGAACTCTGCAACAGTTCCAAAGATGAAACAATATTCCTCAGCTGAAATGCTTTATACAAAAAGATTAATTCATCCAATAGATTGCACTGGGAGCTGTTATTGGGCAAACTCATAATTCAAAGCCAGTCAAACTGCAAAATACCAACAGGACTACTGTGAGCGGGGGACAACCCAGAGTCTATCCAGGAAAAAAAAATCCCATTAAAGGTCCATGGACACTGGCCCAGCCAGCTTCTCCCACACAGGAGACTGGGTAGGGTCAGAATGGGGGGAGGCATTAGCAAAGGCCAGGTACACAGTCACAGCTGCTTCTCAGAAACAACTGGATCCTGCTCAGGCAGGTTGTCATAACATGAACTTTCATGCAGAGACCCGCACCAATTCATGACTGGACCCGAGGCCAGGAAAATGCTACAAGGCATTATACCTCGTTCCTGCATGAGGGTTTAACCTAGTGCTGGAATAACTGTAAACCGATCCTGTTTACCTGTAGACAAGTAAGACCTGTATCTGAACATGCAAAAGGGAACATAACTTAGCAGAAAGGTAAAAACTGGTCCTTGGTTATGATTAAGAACCATTAAATCCAAATGGCTTTCATAAATAGCTCTGTGCTATAAAATTGGGGTGCTAAGTGTGAGTCAAAAAAAGACATAATTTTAATTTCTGTTTAGTCATGTGTCCCAGCTATACAATTTGCTATTTTGAATTTCCTTTCATTTGCTTTTACCTGCCATGAGACGAGCAAAAGTGGGTTCAAAATAAAAGACAACAAATGATCATCTTATCAGCAAGGTGAACCCGTAATCAGGCTTCTGGTCTAGATAGAGTCCAGAGCATCAGAAAGTTCCTTCCAGAAATTCCCTGTTACCATAGCACTAAATCAAAAAGTTACAGAGAAAAAGGTGATACCTGCTAAAGATCTTAGAGGAAATGGCACCAGGAGTTCCACTGGCTGATGACAGGCAGGGAAGTGCCCAGGGTGACTGAAAAGCTGCCTGAACCATTGGGCTCAAAGGCTATTGGTCAATGGTTTAAAGTCCTCCTGATTGGCAAACACAAGTGGTGTTTCTCATAAGTGGTTGCTGGGGCTAGCATTAATTAACAGCTGCAGCAACAATCCAATTAAAGGGACAAAGCATGCCTCCAGGAAGTTCTCAGGTGACAACAACTTGGAGGGAGCTGATGACATGCTGGAAGGTCACAGTCCTTCAGAAGGCCCCTGATACAGGTCCTTCCCTGTCAATCAGAAGGCCCCTGGCAAGCTGGAGGAATGGCCTGCCAGGAACCCCAGAAAGCTCAAGGCACAGCCTGGAGCTGGCAGCCCCGCTGAGATGAGGGTGAGTCCCCATGGGCAAGAAGGGGAGCACGAGTCAACGAGTGTACCCTAGAGTGCTGAAGGCTGACCATGTCCTGCGGAAGCGTGTAGCTGCCAAGCGCAGGGAAGGGACTATTGTCCTCTGCTCAGCAGTGTGGGAGGCTTCATCTGGAATACCTGGTGTCTGGTTTTGGTCCCCCCTAGACCAAGAACAACACTGGCAGTCTGGAGAAAGTCCAGAGCAGGGCCACAAAGGCGGTCGAGCATGGAAAAGAGCAGGCTAAGGGGGTGAAATTGTTCTCTTCAAATACCCCTCCCTCAGAGGCCACAGCGAAGACAGAGGCAGACTCTTCTTGGAGGCATATACAGCAAAAGAAGAAGAGCCAACAAGTTGGAGCAAGGGCAGAGCTGGCTGGGCATTAGGAAAAAAACATTTCCCAAAGAGGGAGGTTAAGCCCTGTATCAGGCTGTCCCAACAGAGGCAGCAGAAAATCCATCTCTGGAGACACGCAAGACTTCATGGGAAGGGGTCCTGTGCTAGTTGACCAAGCTTTCAAGGTAGCCCTGATTTGAGGAGGGGGTTGACCAGAGACTTTCAGAGGTTCCCAACATTCCCCTCTGAGTCTGTGTTGGGTCGGATTGTTTGCTCCTAACAGGGTGAGCAAATATGTGGGTTTTTTTGACAGGAGAACCTCTGAACATTTGTCCTCTCCAGCACACGTTCTCTGAGTGAAACATGTGTGTGACAGATGCAGGCACCTGCATAAACAAATGGATACACGTGACAGAGTAGGTCCATAAGTTCAGCCAGCGTTGGAAGTATCTGCTGTGTCCAGCTATCTGGACATCTTCCTTTGTCTCTTGATATTTTCTAAAGGAAATTCCTTCCTCTTTTCAAGATCACCCTCCTCCTTCCAGAGCTTCAGAAGCCGTTTGCAGAAGGGACTATTTATAGTCAGGGCTGTGCAAGCAGCAGAGATGTGGGTAAGGGAAAACCTATTTGCTCATCAAAATTTCTCACCTTGGAGCTGAGAAGTTAAGATGATTACACATGCAGATATGCCCGCATACACACAGAGCTTATTCTGTTTTGCCTTTAACGTTTGCTGCTGTTGTAAATTGTGCCTACATGTCCTTCTCAGGCTTGTATATTTGATAAAATTACTTGCAGAGTAGTCTCATGACTAGAAACTTTCAGAGGTCCCTCCCAATGCAATTTCCCCCCTGATTCTGTGTGACATGAATCCCATGGATGCTTATAACACAAGGGACAAAAGTTCCTCAGTCATAATAGGTGCAGAAGACAACGATATAAATACCAGGGACAAGATCATAAACCTGTTCATGGCAGAGATAACATCTCAAGTAGCGTGAAGGAACAGAAGCCCTAACACAGAGTATTGATCCCCTAGGACTTTCCAGTGGAAATTCTGGAACAGAAAAGCTGAAGGGGCAAGTCCTGAGCTCTGACTTCTTGGTGACAGCCAAAAAGGATTCAAAAGACAGTCCTCTTCAAATACCAGAAATCACAAGAACATATGAAAAACTGCAGCATTTACACTGCCAAGACCAGGAGATGAAACAAGCCCCGTCTACTTTCAACAGTATAATATTTTACAAGGATATATAGAGTTTCATCCTGTACAGCCTCAACTGCCAATGGCTGGCTTTAGAAAAGTTCCCTGAATCCCTCTAATCCCACTTATCATTCTCATTTCCTTTGAGAAAATGAGCATGGATACGATTAGTCTGTTCAAGAAGAACTTAGCAGAATATCAGACTCTCTGTACAATAATGAACAGCATCTCTCATTACACTGTGTCCCTATTCTTCCATCTCATTAATGCCAAGGTAATAGCTAACTGAAACAATTTTTCCAGTTAGCAACATCCAAGAAGAAAGCCAGACAAAGAAGATGTTAGTTTCGCAACAAAACCCAGGCATGAACTTTATCGTTTACATGGATGAACTTGCTGAAAGCTCCAGTTTACCATTTCAAACACATGATTTGGTCTAATGATTAAACCAGACTTGATAGCAGATCCTGAAAAAGCACATCAGCCATGACACAAAAACTGAGACCAGCAGCTGCTCTCTGCCTTATATAACTATGGGGATTGCTACCAATCTCCACAGGCTTCTGCCTGGTCACATTTCTCTGTAAGCACCAAGACGACATCTTAAACCTTATAAAGCCTGAATATAATGAGCCATCCTCAACACCACACTATGTCCTAGATTTAATATAAAAGATAAAAGACACAATGAGGCTGGCCCAAGAGAGCCTGCTAGGAACCAGTATGATTAGCAGAAACATAGTAGCCTAATCAAGGATTGAACCATTGCTGTTATTTCATTCTGCAAAACTGTTTTCAAGTATAATAGCCGGGTTATGCGCATTGCCTATGCTATGAACCTGAAAAGAGGAACCAGCTGGAGCCTTGGACTGAAGCTCTTTATCATTGCAAGTGAAAAAATCTGGATACCATGGAAGGCAAACTGTCACAACAACAGAGGGACTAAGAAGTTCAGATGGTGATAATCTTTGCAGGTGTCTTCTGGCTACAGTCCAGGGAGATCCATCTAATCCAGCATGAAAACTAAATGAAATCCACAAACTTACCTAGGAATCTATACAGTGGGTACATTAGAAACTAAGGACTAATTGGAAAATGTTAAAGCCTCCTCATACTGAACTGAGAGGACAATGTGTTTCTGCAGTCATTTAAGGTATATGCACACCAGGTGACAGTTCAGTTCCTTTCCCATGCCACGTGTTGCAAAGGATGCAGGTTCAATACATGAATAAAACAGATTTTATCAGGTGCATTGACAAACTCATTTAACTGATTCCTGGACTCCAGGAATTAGACCACTTTTATCATTCTCAAGGCCTAAGCGAGGTAAATAGGAAGTCATCTGAGCTACATGAAGCTTCAACCACTTTTAAGAGGATTAATACACCCTTATCCTCAGACCCTGTATGTTGCGCTATGCTTAAGAATGTCAAAATTTACAGTGAAGTCTAGAAGGCTAACCTGGAAGAGCGTCCACCACCCTGCAGTCACTCACAGCTCGTGATAAGATAACTCAAAACACACAAACCCTACATTTTAGGGAAAAGCCAAGTATGACACCACATCAATGAAGTTGCTTGCTTCTTTTATCATCTCCCCTGCCCAATACAGTTTCCAGAAGGCATTCATATTACGGGTACTTTTAAAAGTAGGGGTTTGAAAGTATTATTCAAAGACATGAATCAGAAAAGCCATTGCACAGTCTACTTAAACACAGTCTACAAAGAAGAAAATCCGTTTTATTGTTAAGTTCCGCCAACACAGACACACTTCACCACCGAGTAGTGACTATGAATCATCATGTTAACATTTTGTTTAAGACACTGAACAGAAACCAGCTCATGCTAACATGGCTACTGAAGATGTAAAGGTCTGCCTGGGTTTGCAGAAACTGAGGTGAGCACACTTTGGTATGTTTCTGTGTTGTTGACAGAGCTCCAGACTCCATAACAGTGATGTAATGGCACCCCAAACCCCACCGTCATAGAATCATAGACTTGGTTTGGGTTCAAAGCTTATTTAGTCCAATGCTCCCTGCAGTGAACAGGGACATCTTCAACCAGATCTGGTGGCTAAAAGCCTCATCCAACCTGACCTTGAATGTTTCCAAGGATCCAGGGATGGGGTTTCTACCACCTCTCTGGGCCAGTGTTTCACTACCCTCACTCTAAAAAATTGCTTCCTTATACCTAGTCTGAATCTCCCCTCTTTTAGTTTAAAGCCATCACCCCTTGTCCTGTGGCAACGGGCCTTGTGAAAAAGACTGTTCCCATGTTTCTTATAGGCCCCCCTTAAGTATTCAAAGGTCTCAGTAAGGTCTCCCCAGAGCCTACTCTGCTCCAGGCTGAACAACCCCAACTCTCTCAGCCTTTCTTCATAGGTGAAGTATTCTATCCCTCTGATAATTTTTGTGGCTCTCCTCTGGACTTGCTCCAACAGGTCCATGTCTTTCTTGTGCTGAGTGGCCCAGTGCTCCTGTGCTTGCTCCCACCTTAAGGTTGAGTCAAAAAGACTAAGGGCACAACAGCACTCCACCAGCAGTAACTGGGTTCAGAGCTCTAGAGAGGGAAAAAGCTGCTCTTCCAAATTTCTCTGGATGGTCTCAATAGTGTTGGCTCAGTCTTAGCTTTTGGATATGAGGCAAAAAGAACATCAAGGGAAAACATTTAAGGAAAAAGCTGCCAGCTCACTGAGCTTAAAGAAACCTGAACTTGGAGCAGCTGTCTGCAGCCACTCTGTAGATGTACACCACCTTTGGTTTTGAGTTCTGTGATATCGTTATAAACACCTCGAACACTAACAAACCATAATTGGAGTGCAAATCCTTTTCTGCTTGTGTTTAAGCTTAGGAATTCTGTCAGCTGGAAAACAAAATAATACATAAGAACAACAGAGAGCAGAGCTAATGAAGATGCACTCTAGCCATTTCAAACAAAACTGCTGTCTTTAATGGATCTCATAATAACTTACAAAGAGTTACATTGATTTTTTTTTTTTTTAAGAGTGTCTGGAAAGGAAGAAAGATGTTTTATTTATTTTTCTCATGGGAAACTATATTCAGTCTTTATTATAGTTCCAATTTCAAGTCAGCATTACAAAACAGACTGCTGCATATCCATATGAATCAGCAATGAAGCCAGTCGTTGCTGCAAGAAGCTAAAGTCTGAGAAATAGCATCAAAACCAAAGACAAGCTCCAACATTTTCAGTGCATGCTGGCAAAGTCTGCAGTAGTTGCCCAGCTGTGTTCTTTACAGGTTGTGTACATAAAGACAAAACCAAAACTATACAAAGATCTTCCTTAAGTTGGTCTGCTCACTCCATGAGAAGCAAATTCAGTAGAAAACAGCATGGATTACTGCTTATAGTAACAAGTTCAAGTCCCCAGAATTCAAATAAGGAACAAGATGGGCATGCCTACAAAAGGACAAAAAGTGATTTATATTTTGAAACAAGCCCCTAAGACATATTGAAGGTATCTTTTTAAAAATCCTTTGCAGAATTCCCTGCAACTTCAATATTCTCACTGCTGAAATGTGTGGAAACAGAGATTGTTAAAAATCACACTGAGCAAGCACATGTAATCAGCACTGGAGATTTAATTCTTGGGGTATTTTCCAAGCACTTTACAAAACAGTACACTCCTCCTGCATACCACTATTCTACAAACATTCTTGTTGCTATGATGATCAGCAGCTGAAGACTCCATACTTCTATCAGCCCAAGAGCAGCTATTTCTTATGTATTACTGATGTTAATTTTTAAGTCAATGTTTTCCTATATATTATTGAATGTCTGAAGAAATTTAATTGCTGTTGATAGAAAGATCGAACCATTCTTTGAAGTATCCAGTGATTTTCAAGAGACAGGGAGGAATTCCATAAGCTCCCTTTCTACTCCTTTTTCCCCACAATAGACTCTTAGGATCAGGTTGTAGAATTGAGGTGACTGTTTATCATGGAAAGTGGAGTAAACCTTAGCAGGGCACAGAGGACACAGCAACTCTACTGAACAAGGTGGAGAAAGGCACTGCTGCAGTCTGATCTCATTTTTGGGCACCCTCATAATGCATTTCTTTTTGTTGGAGGTAAGGGAAAGAGAAAAGGAGTGGAAACTTGCTCTTCAGGGACAAAGCACAGTAATATTTGCTGTGTTCACAGTCCTAAGTCACACTCTCAAAATCTTTTCCTTAATTTCTCTAAAGAAATTGAACAAATTTGACATTTCAAACACAGATCACATTCCTATATTGTCCTGTTAACTTTTAAAATTACCATCTATCTATATGCTTTCCTGATTTAAGTCAAAACAGTAAATAAAGTTAATGTATGATTATAATGTATATAATAAATGAGTACCTGGAAAGATCACCATACAATTAAATCCAGTCATGGGCAATGAAGAAAGTTACTTCAAGCAGGCCTAGACTAGGTGAGCTCCACACTGCTATGCTGCTTAGTTCAGTACCTATAGTACACAAACCCTTCGCCACCTGATCTTTCAGAATTTGTCTGTCTGTATTTACATTACAGAAATGTAACTCACATAGCAAGTTTGTGCTTTGGCAGGTTCCTCTGCTCAACAAAATCTCAGGCAAAGGGGCGTGATGCGGAAAGGTAAACAAAGAAAACATCATTTGTATCAAATGTTTACAAAGTTTATCTACTTAGTTCAGGTATCTACAGGAAAGGCTAACCTGCTAAAGCACAGAGCACCAAATATCTGTCCTTTAAAACCCATGTCTTGAACTCACACCATTCCATGACAGAAGAGTATGATCTGCTACTCTAGGAGTTACAGTCTTATGTATCCCACTGTACCTCAGTCATTAAAATCAGGCAATTTTTTCTTCAATTGAGTTCACGCTGTCCATTTGTTCACCTCAATTTAATGCCATAAGCAGAAGCCATGAGAATCCTAAACTACTTAGAACTGTTTGCAAATTGAATATATACCTATTTACCAACTACCTTTGTTACATTTGCTATACATCTTTCAATATTACAGGAGAATAACCTACTAGTACACTGCAGACTGGGTGCATAGGAAAAAAGACAGTTAAAAAAAAAAATTCCACAAGTGATATCTGTCATCTAGGTATGATTTCTCCCTCTGTAAAGCTAACAGAATCACAAGCTGCTATTGGCACTGACCCAGCTGAAAATGTGAACTGTAGCAAGGGACATAATGCAGATAAATGTCCCTTTTTTGTGCTTTAAAGAGCTCCATAGGCTCAGTCTTCTAATTCCTTTCATTGATTACACTGTCTAGTAGAATCCAGCATTTCTGCAGAGGTTAAATATTTCTTGTCGCATATTGAGCTTGCTTTCCCTTTCCTTTTCCTCAGGCCCATCAGCTTTCAGAGAGTGTGGTTATCCTGTTGCAGAATACAGAACCTACATCCAAACACAGGCTTTGAACTATAACCAAAATGACTATGGGCTACAATTTGTACCTACATTTACACATACTGAAATTAGTTCAAACTTCTAAGAACTCAAATATGCATTTTTATAAGGCAGTTTATTGCTTACAGTTATTCTTACAGTAACAGCTTATCTTCTACAGCTAGATTTGCTGCTATTTTAAGGTCTACTTGTATGATTACAACTCCTGACACAGTGAAATCATCATCATCATTTAGTCTTCTTTTAGGTATAAACATTATAGGAAGGTACAGTGTTTGCTAGGCTTCCTTTGTATAAAATTATTGAGGGTTTTTTGGCAAAGTAGTTTAGATACTGTTCCTAATAGAGCAACGAGATCATTGGGAAGAAATATTCCTCCATCCTCAAACTCTTTTTTAAGCGGAGACAAGTGCAATACCATGTACATATGCACATCCATATGCAAAGCCTTGCTCTGTGTTGCTCTCTGTTGTAGAAAGAAGTGATGACAACTTTTACAAGCAGAGATGGCTAGTCAAGATCTGCGCTGTGGACACTACAATACGTTCAGTTATAAACCGACTTCGCTGAAGTGAATGCCAGTATTTCAGCTATTTCTGTGGCAGAGAACTGACTGTGCACACTGGAGCAGCATCTCCAGTGAAAAGAACACTGATACCTGGGGAACTGATTTGTTAAGTACTGCTGAAGGAATATGGCAGAGATGGGGGAGTGTGGAGCTCTGTTTTAACAGTCATTTGAAATGAGTATGAACAGACAGCATTACAAATCAGCTGGCTGTGCCTCAACTGAGGAATTATTCAGTGTGTTGTGTTTTCTGGAAAGTAGCATTTGCCTCAGCGGACAGATAACTTCCCCAAAACAAAAGAAGGATATAAGAAGCAGGGAAAGCAGAGCCTCTGTGTCCTAGCATCTGTCTTGTCAATCAGGGTGGGAAAAAAATAACATTATCTTTATTCTTTTAAAATTATTTTGAGCAATTAAATCCTATTCACTTTGGTGCTAACCAGCGCTTGCTAGTGTCAGCTCTTCTCTACTGCAGACAGCAGTACTTTATAGCCTGCAAGTTTCAAGGTCACGTGGTATTAAACTTACAATTGTCTTAGCACAAAGTAGGCAATAGATGTTGTCAACATCAGTGACACAGCTACCTGAAGTAATCCATCTTTTCATTTATTATATCATATTCATTAGCAAATTCAAAACCAAAAGATTTTTCAATGCATCATGACACAAAGCAAAGCTTATAAACCTACACATTTCTTAGTGAAAAAATTATTCGCAACAGTGAGTTGCTTAGAAATCTGATAACAACTAAAATAAGTACTGTCATTTGACAGAAAAAAGAATCCAAGACACACAAATGAAAAATTCTTCAACCTTAAACAGAGAGAAGGTGTGCTTGTACTGTACAGCATTCTGGGATCTGGACAGTACACACAGCCATCCATCCCTTTGTGTTAGAGGGCCCACTGCACAAAGTTCAGTACGGTGCATCTGAATACCAGCTGCGTACAACATAGTCCCTTTCTTGAGTAGCCATGGTTTAAATGCAGAATTATGCAATTTTTAAATGTAAACTTTTAAATATACATTCCATACTTCCTTCTGTACTTTACAGGCCCCTGTGGTACAAGTAAATCTAAGTAAACCCATCTGCAGTCTTTTGGTTTTGTGAGGTCAGAGACTGTATGAATTCAGATCAATGATAAGCAATTGTTCTTGAAATGAAGCAAATCAATTTCAATAATTACAGCTCACAGAAGCTGCTAAGTTTGCCCTGTCCCTTTTGAGTGCACTTGATAAAGTTTTACTTCTGTTTCTGCTTTAAAATAAATTGTTTTGATTATATACATTTGCTTTTTTCCCCTTTGTTAAGTGAATTGTAGCTATTTAGAAATCACTGTATCTTGAAACTAGAAAAACACAAGACAGTGGTCTCAGTATCCCATTGCTCTTAAGAACAATGAAAAATTAATTCTGTTTTGATTTGGATGTTCAATAAATTAAGCACTTTGTTTCACAGGAATAGACACTACTGGACAGAGCAAGACTTTTTGCATATGCAGCTTGTTTGATTCCTAAAGCATTTAAAAATATTTCCTTGTCCAGGAGGTCTGAAATGAAATGCTTTTTATAAATATGTACATTTAACCTCAAAGTATTGTGGATAAGAAGTGTATGCATCAACAAAAGCAGGAAAAATTTTCCCACTTTTAACCTGAAGATGACAATACATCACTCGGACTCCAAAAAGTCAGGTTACCCATTTTTTAACTTATGTTATGAGTCTTGGTGAAACACTCACAGGGATTTCTGTATCCCAGAACTCACTACTGGGCTGCAGTTTGGGGAAAGAATTCCTCCAGCAAATCCCAAAGGACTGAGAGGAAAAGGCAGAAAAACTGTAACTAAACAGAAAACACTGAACATTGCAAGAAGCATCACAATTATGTACAATCAGGTTTGTGCTCTTAATAAATTATGTCTGGCCACTTGCCTGCTTTGCTCAGTTTCATTTCTGTCCTCTCTCATTGCCATGCAGATTTGGCTCTTTTCCTACCTACTCCTCAAACTAATGCTAAACACCAGTGATATTTGATAGCTGAATTGCAGTTCCCAAGGGCAGTCTGGATATAAATTCAGATCCAAAATCCGACGCAAAATATTAAAAATCTTGCAGAAGTCTCACAGAAATAACTCTCATTATTTCAATCTCTCTCCTTTCTACTACCCTACTATTAACACCATCTTACATAGAAGTCCCACACAATCCAGGTTCCTCACAGAAGAGCATCAAGTCAGCATTTTCCATATATAATCTTTATATTGTAAGTAGAATTAACACTGAGATTTTAGAGACAGGAAGGTACTGAAGTTAAGGAAGAAACACCACAGACAGGAGAAAAACAGGCCAAGATTTGTGCTTATTATTCAGTTAGTAAAGATGCAACTTAGACTTGTATTCTAAAAAAGAGTCCTCATAGTCCTTTTAAGAATCTCACTGCAAACACTATCTTCTTCCAAATTTGATGGAAGCAAGGATAGTACAAAGGGCTGAGAAACAGTATCATTCCTTTTAAGAAAGACCCACCACAGGCAGGAAGACCAGGAAGGATTTTCCTGCAGCAGTGTAGGGCATTTTCATTATGTGTACCTTTTCTTTGATTCATTTTTTCTAGATGGATGGTACACTATATAAGCAATGCCAATGTTTTGTTTGCCCAATACTGGGTCAAACAAACATGCCTGCATGGAATTTTTATTGAAAATGTCATGTAATTAATAAGTTTGCATGGGAGCACAAGGCTATGAGGCTGACTAAGAATCTCACAGATACTAGAGTTTATTCTGCCTTACTAACCAACTACAACAAGTCAGTTAAGGAATGACTGTCATATAAGAACATGTGAATGTCTGTTAATAATGTAACTGTCCAAAGCCACATTTCAAAATTATTACACAAGTAGTTTAGCAAGTGCTATGCTAAATCACCTAGTTTATGCTGATAGACCAGTTTACTTTTGGAATATCAAATAATTTAAAAAAAAAAAGGATAGAAAAGATCAATTAGATCAAGTAAGCTGATTACTTAGTAATTGGTAAAGGACTGAAGAATAGTTTCTTTTACTTACCATTTTGAGCTTGGGCTGGACAATTCAGCTATTTGGGTTGGTATAATACTTGTCCATCAAATATCTTTAAGGAATTTTCCCTGTCATTAAATTTCCAGTTTCTCAACCTTCTCCTCTCTATCACTGCAATTTTTCCTATATGAAAGTAGTAAGGTCTGTAATAATAGAACAAAGCTTTGCAAACTCATTCTTTCTAATTGCATTTTAGGTCATCATTTGAAGGCTGTATTCTACAAATACTTTGAACTCATGTACATAGCGTCTCCTCTGATTTTAACTCATTCAAATTACTGAACTTCTTTCTAGATTTCTGTAAAGTCCTTGACATTATTCCCCACAACATCCTTCTCTCTAGAATGAAGAGATATGGATTTGATGGGTGGAATGTTCAGTGGATACCAAATTGTTTGGATGGTTGCATCCAGAATTAGTGGGTCAACAGCTCAATGTTTGGATGGAGGTCAGTGATGAGTGGTGTCCCTTAGAGGTCTATACTGGGACCAGTGCTGTTCAATATCTTCATCAATGACATAGACAGTGGGATTGAGTGCACCCTCAGCAAGTTTGCAGACAACACCAAGCTGAGTGGTGCGGTTGACGTGCCTGAGGGATGGGATGCCATGCAGAGGGTCCTGGACAAGCTGGAGATGTTGTCCTTTGTGAACCCCATGAGGTTCAACAAAGCCAAGTACAAGGTCCTGATCCTGGGGCAACACCCCATATCAATACAGGCTGGGGAAAGATGTGATTGAGAGCAGCCCTCTGGAGAAAGACTTGGGAGTACTGGGGATTGAAAGGCTGGACATGGGCCGACAATGTGCACTTGCAGCCCAGAAAGCCAACTGTATTCCGAGCTGCATCAAAAGAAGTGCAGCCAGCAGTTCGAGGGAGGTGATCCTGCCATTCTACTCTGCTCTGATGAGAACCCACCTGGAGTACTGTGTCCAGCTCTGGAATCCTCAGCACAAGAAGGACATGGACCTGTTGGAGAGGGTCCAGAGAGGGCCAAAAAAAATTATCAGAGAGATGGAGGACCTCTGCTATGAGGAAAGGCTGAGAGAGTTGGGGTTGTTCAGCCTGGAGCAGAGTAGGCTCTGGGGAGACCTTACTGAGACCTTTGAATACTTAAGGGGGGCCTATAAGAAACATGGGAACAGTCTTTTTCACAAGGCCCGTTGCCACAGGACAAGGGGTGACGGCTTTAAACTAAAAGAGGGGAGATTCAGACTAGGTATAAGGAAGCAATTTTTTAGAGTGAGGGTAGTGAAACACTGGCCCAGAGAGGTGGTAGAAACCCCATCCCTGGATCCTTGGAAACATTCAAGGTCAGGTTGGATGAGGCTTTTAGCCACCAGATCTGGTTGAAGATGTCCCTGTTCACTGCAGGGGGCGTTGGACTAGATGAGCTTTAAAGGCCCTTTCCAACCCAAAACATTCAGTGATTTTATGAACTTTAACTGATGAATGTGATTTGGGGTGGTCTACCTTTTAACTGAAAAACCATTTCTTCTTTTTGAATGTAGACACTGCTTTCTTGAACGTAAAAGAGTTACTTTGCTTTTAATATCTATTGCAAACAGAATCCAGTACAAATCCCATGACTGAGTACTGCACTGAACTAACTACTACAAACAGGCAGTTCCAGTCTAAGAATGGTATTACATTTTTCACTAATGCTTTTCCAGAAGAATAGAAGGATTAGTTATAAATAGAATGCACTATAAACATGATGTTAAATCATTAAATCCTTGCTTAGTTTCTATTTAGGAAACGTCCAACTTTAGTAACATCTATGATCAAGTAAACAGTAAAACCAAAGTGAAACTTCCAAACAGAACTATTTATTGATTTTTTTTTTGAAAAGTACTGAAAATATCTACCTTGCATCTCTCCAAGATGTCTGTCACCGTATTGTCAACAACACTGATGCTCTGCAGAACATAGAGTACTGTTAGTAGTATTAAACCAAGTCCGCAGACAGATCTCAGTTTAAGCATAGAGACTGAGAACTGCAGAGTGCATGAAGAAGCAGGTTCCCTATCCATGAGAATGTCTGTAGAAGTTTTGATAGCATTTCAGATATAAAGGGGGGTGGGAATAATTCTGCTTTATATCTGATCCAGGTCATGTTAGTAGGTTAGTAATTTTTATGGGAATGTTGAATGGTCTCTCCCTACTCTGTGAGCAGAGGGATTACTTCTTTCATGCTGTACATATGACTCCTTTGAGGAATGCTTCATTCACTTGAAAAAGTAGTTCTAGAAACAGTGTCTTGTCTAGTACTCTGCCCCCTGTCATGTTGCTTTAGAAGTAGGAGAGCTGAAGCAGATAGGGATACCTTCCTAGTACATTTACGTTTGATTAAAGACAATACTATCTATTCTATGCAGTAGGTGAAAAATTCTGCTTTTGTAACAGTCTATGGCACCACATGAACTCTGGCAGAAAAGCGAGTCCCTACTGAGTTGTCAGGAGGAGCCAGAGGGAACCAAAGAAAAAACACAGGCAAGATGTTAACAGGAGAGCTCAGGGAAAAACCTGACGATAAAGAAAAATGAAAAGCTTATTCTAAGGGGGAGTGGTTTTCTATTATTAATACTAACAGGACACTTTCAGTGTAGGCTTATCAAGCATGTTTTTTTCACACTGTTTATGAGTCAGATACCATTATCTATTACTATAAACATACTGTCGCCACTAAGTTTTGCCTAAGTAGCCCCCACTGGCTTGTTTAAACTGGAGCATTCCTTCTTACAGACTCACTTCTTTTTTAGTTACTTTGCATGCAGTGCGAAACAGTGCACACTCTGCTAAAACACAGAGCTGCACAGGAGGAGGCCAACTGCATAATAATTCTTAAAGAGAATGACAATAGCTGGAATTAAATTACTCTCTAATTTCTTTTATGTGTTTCAATCTGATTCGTCTTAATTGTATGTTTGCAACATGTTTATCATCAGGGCCAGACACTGTACAGTTGGTATCTAGTAGAAGAGTGATTTGACTAGGAAAGTAAAATCTAAGTAACTTATATGCACATAAATGTTTGTCAAAAAATTAGATTTGTAAATAAGCAAACCTTACTGCATTACCCACAGATACTGAATTTCTAAAAATGACCACCTTAAATCACAGAATCATCTGGTAGGAAGAGACTTTTAAGATCATCGAGTCCAACCATTCACCCTGCACTGCCAGGGTCCCTAAACCACGTGCCTCAGCACCACATCTACACGTCCAGGGATGGGGACTCCACCACCTTCCTGGGCAACCTGTTCTAATGCTTAATGACCCTCTGCATAAAGAAATTTTTCCTGATAGCCAACCTAAATTTCCCCTGACGCAACTTAAGGCCATTCCCTCTTGTCCTGTCATTCGTAACATGGGAGAAGAGTCCAACCCCCACCTCCCTACAACCTCCTTTCAGGTAGTTGTAGAGAGCAATAAGGTCTCCCCTGAGACTCCTCTTCTCCAGACTAAACAATCCCAGTTCCCTCAGCCACTCCTCGTAAGATAGGTTCTCTAAACCCTTCACCAGCTTTGTTGCCCTTCTCTGAACATGCTCCAGCACCTCAACGTCCTTCTTAAGGTGAGGGGCCCAAAACTGAACACATTATTCATGATGTGTGACCTCACCAGTGCAGAGTACAGGGGCACAATCACTTCCCAGCTCCTGCTGGTCACACTATTTCTGATACAAGCCAGGATGCTGTTGGCCTTCTTGGCCACCTGGGCACACTGCTGGCTCATATTCAGCCGGCTGTCAACCCACACCCCCAGGTCCTTTTCTGCTGTGCAGCTTTCCAGCCACTCTTCCCCAAGCCTGTAGTGTTGCAGGGGATTGTTGTGGCCCAAGTGCAGGACCTGGCACCTGGTCATGTTGAATTTCATACAATTGGCCTCAGCCCATTGATTCAGCCTGTCCAGATCCCTCTGTAGAGCCTCCTGACCTTCATCACCATATCTCAGATATCTTTTCATTTATCTAGTCGTCCTATAAAATCACTAAAGAAAACCCACAGTACTCAAAACCTGCCTATTACATGAAAGCCAAATGAATAGTTTAACACACAAAATCCACACAGAAACCTCAGATCTGATCTGAGACCTGCTGCTACCATACTGTGTTAGAGTCCTATCCTTGGCCTATAATGGAAGTGAGACCACGCGTTGAAAGCAGCACCAGAATTTCTCCATCAGTGAAGCTGCACCACTTATAGCAGCTCTGAGTTTTACTCACTGGGTTCCAGAATGCACCAAGGACATGACAGGAGCAATTCTTAAGTGCTGAAAGTAATATACTCATATATTCCTCAAGTGACTGGAAATCAGACTAAAATGTTACCAAAAAAAAAAAAAAAAAAAAAAAAAAAAAAAAGAGGAAGAACTTGCTGACACCAATTTGTCTTTGAAATACCTTTAGGTACTATAAAAGGCTTCCCTTCATACTTCTATAAATTGTTGCTCTCACCCAGGTCTCAGAAGGGTTTGACTTGCCTAAGCTTCAAATAAACTCCAGAGGAAATGCTTTGCACCTCCTCCCTGGGCGAGTTCTTTCTGGAGTGGGTGGCAGTGGTTAGGCAGTTTGGCAGAAACTGTTGTAATTAAGCAAACACTTCAGGAGAAGCAGCTGAACAGGTTTTCACTGAACTGCTGTACCCAGTTAGATTTGGGCTTCTGCTAGTAACAACCCCTACCAGTTTCAACCTGAAAGATCTGAGATGCAAAAGACAGTATGAATAATTCAGTAAGCACTCGGTCCTGAACCCACCTTTCCCTTCACAAAGAGAGAAGTAATGCACCTCAGGTATAAAGTTTTACTCTAGCAGGGCTTAATCTTTCTTCTCTCTCAGTGCTTTGTTACTGAGTGCTGTGTAGGTGTGAAAAGCTTATTACTATGTAATTTTGTTGGGATCAGACTTCCAGCTACCTGCTTTGCTTCATATTCATACACACTGAACTATCAAAATCTGTTTTATTTCCTAACAATAGCCAATTTTGCTATAATTATTTTAAAGTAGCAAATTTAAGGAATAGTGACTCAGTTAATTCACATATGGCACCTATCCACACACGAATAAAATACCTTATTATTTATTACCTTTCTCATAATGAATTTTGCGATAAACAACTGAAAAACTAATTTGTTTTTTGACAATGCCAAACCTTTGAATAGAGAAAATCACAGAGTCGAACACAGAGTGCAGTCCTGTGTGGTAAGTGGTCTCCATAGCAACCAATAGATTTTATGCTAAGTCTGGCCTTTAAAAACATTTCACGTTTACCACGGAGAAAAAGATGGCCTTGATTTAAAAATGATATAACAAGTATCTTGAATGTGCATGCTTTCTCTTCTCTCTTGCAAATAAAATTAACAGACGTCCCTTTAACACTAAATCCTCTTATTACTGTGTGTCATCATTGACGTATGTGAGGGCCTGCTTTAGGCTTGGATTTTTTTTTTTCTTGCATATCATTGCAAGACACGAAGCCCTTTCCCCTCCATTTTCGCCTCCTTGTTTTTCTCTATCCTGAGCAAAAATAGAACATCAAGCTCTTATCTCAGTCAGTGATCATGGTGACAGTGAAAATATTATTGCATGCTTATCTATGGCAGTTTCAATCATACAAGCTTATAATAACTTGCAATATAGTAGTAACTATAGCTGCAATGCCTGCTACAGCCTAATTTACTTTCACTCCACATTCAAGTAACTGATGTCCCTAAAAGGAAATGTATTTTTAATAAAGATTCCAACTTAAGAATGTGTGTATGTAATTATTGACAACAATATGCTATAAAGAGTAATGTGATTATAACCATTAGTACTTAATGAGACTTTTGTTTGCAGTACTCAAATTTGAGTAACAGGACATAAGGATAGATGGACAGAATTATAACTGAATTAATCACTATATTTTTAATTCTTGTTACCTGACAATATAGAGTACACGCCTTTAACATTTAATTTAAAGCAGAGCTTGCATGCTCAGGTTATTCCTCTTGGCATGAGTGTGGGATGCCTGCTTTTGGTTGATTAGGAATGCAGCCTTGAAAGCTTTGGATGAGTAGGAGGGGAAGATACAGAGACCATCTGTTGCTATTCCTGTAAAGGTAATTTCAACATGCATTCAGTCATCATCGTGACAGCAATAGCACTTCATACACAGCCTTTCGCATCATCAAATGTTTGGTCTTTGTGTTCTTTTCCATCTCAATCACAGTATAAGCATCACTCTCTCACTACACTGAATGCTTCCTCCACAATTTCCTTTGTCCAAGGTATACTTTCCTTTCCCCATAACTTAAGAAAGGTCCTCTGTTGAGCCTCAGTGAAGAAGTCAAACAGACAAGTTCTGTTTGCCATGAAATAAGGCAATGTAACAGAAATTACTACCTTTTGTGTTCCTTTCTCTGATTTGCTATTGGACTTCAGTTTCTCCAAACGTGATCATCAATGCAGCAACAAAAATTAGGAGCTCCCACTGTCAAGGAAACTGGCAACAAAACAGAAGCTAAAAGCTTCTGTACGAAGAAGCATTATGCCCAGTGTGACTCTGGGGAAGACAAAAGTTTGCCAAATGTAGAAAATAAACGTGCTACAAACAAATCTAGCAAAGATACAGACAGCACAGCCATAACAGGGGCAGAGCATTCTCAGGTAACACAGTAGGGAAATGCAGGGTAAACACCCCCTGTCATTCATTTTATTTCTTGCATTAGGATACACTAACCACACTGTACCACCGAGGGGACTAATTAATCACAACAACAACATGCTATGGTATGTCAACGAAATCTTGCTTATGGTGAATGTTGTAGCATTGGTGTTATTATCGTCACCACCGCCACCCCCTCCCATCCTCTTCCACACAGATGGAGGAACACCGTGCCAGAGTTATGATTAGCATAGGGTTGGAGTTATCAGAAACAACTGAGCAGTTCCTGACAGACCACTTTCCTTTTCTTATTTAGAAGGAAAATCAGAAAGACATGTACTGCAACTTCATTGCAAAGGGATGAAAGATGCTAGCAGAATGCTCCAAGGGAGGGTCCTATCAAACGTTTCCCTTGATTCCAGATCTGCAGACACATGACCACTGAACTAATAACAACCATGGTGAGCCCTAAGTCCCCATTCCAGCCCAAGCAGAATCACAATTTCCCTCGGAGCTGTGGTCTCACAGCCTGCCTTCGTGCCCTGCTTTGAAGAAAAAGAGCAGGAAGCAACCAGGACAAATATCAAGGGATGCCGCACTATTTCCAACAAGTTAGCAGACAAACCTTGGGATACCACTGCAAAAAGAAATCTTAACAGATGCAAAACAAAGGATAAAGATCATGGTACTGTATAGCACACCTCCCACACAGAACCTCTTTCCTTTACATACTCCTAGAAACTCATCTGAATCATATTTTTCTCAAAAAAAAAAAAAAAAAGCAGTTACTCTCTTAGCATCACATATACTTTTAGCAACTCTATTAGGATTGTACAGACCTTTCATTTTCCCCCAGTTCTCCAAGAGGAAAAGTTTCACATGACCAGTTTTAAAACAGAAGAGAATTGCTGAGTTCTGAATGAAATATTTACTCTTTTTCTATATTATTTTCAGTGCAAGAAGAGACATATGTACCAATCTGAAGTCTTCCTCTAAGGTAGGGGTTTCTAATACCAATTCCTGGCTAATCTACTGAATAAATCTGAAGGTGTGTCTGGAGAAAGAATGAAATTGTTAAAACACCAAAGACTTTTGCAAGGCAGCCACAGTGACTTTTTTTCTTGTTCCTAAATGGAGATGCAATGAGATCTTTTCCCAGGCATGGCAGCATACTGATCATATTTGAAAGTGGCAAACTTGTCATTTAATACGTGTCAGATATCCCAGTTTCCACAGTTAATTACAATATTATATTCACTGCCTTCAGAGAAAAAAATGTCAACATAAATTTGAACTGGGGAATGAGAGGAAGCAAAACAGTAGGTGCAGCCACTAAACATCAAAACCTACACACTATGTAGGCAAGACTAAAGGTCCAGCTGTTGTCCAAAAAAAATAGTCACTCAGAACTCTTTTCAATAAAGTTTTATAGAAAGTTTATCAACTGAGCCAATGTAGAAGTTATAATTTTTTTATGACACTGCCTCTTCCAAACAGAGAAAATGGGGTTCTTCTAACAAAAACAGTTGATTGTTTTACATAATGCAATATTCTTCACTTCTAGATCCTATTAACTTTTAAATATAAACTGTTTTAATGTAGAAGTGTCAGGAATCTGAAAATAATGCCTAGTGACAGCTCTAGGATTAAGCTCTTCTCAGTTAGAACAGCTAACTTCAGTTGCAAATTGCTTTTAAAGAGCAAAGCATATACTGTAAGCCCTCCCATGCCTCCTCCAAACTGACATCAACAAGCCATCTAGGACAAGTGTATGCCAGTAACTCATCTTAATTATCTGCCAGCAAAGCTGTTCTAATAGGACATGTCTTTCATTTTATTAAAATGACCCTACGAAATGTGGTCCTCATAGAAAGTCAACACGCAGAGGTAAATTTTGAACTGTCTGGCACTTCTAATTTTGTCTCTGAAAACTGAAAGTGCAGCTACTTACCCTTACATAACTACTCCCTCCATTTGCCTCTCTCTGCTTAGCTTCCACATCATGAAGAACCTGTTTGTATCTCTTTGGTGATCAACAATAATAAATAGTAATCTTTGGTCCATGTGACATTCTTTTTATTTTTTTTTCTGCCTCCATAGCATGATTTCAGCTATTACTTGCGTGTTTCAATAATTCAATACTGTAGTTAAATGAACTACTGTGGTTAAATAAAATACTTCTTTTTAAAAAAAATGCATAGCCATGGATATGATGAACACTTCTCATGCCATCTGGAAGGTTTTAATCTTGTGGGTTTTTTAAGGGATAAGCTGATAGGGTACATTATGTTGTCCCAATATTCAAATACATTACAGTCTTTAAAATTAGATTTTGATCATACTGCCATGACATGATATTTCTTTAGGAACCTCATTTTTTATATGTCCTAGGACCTATCATCCTGAATTGGTAACATAAACAAAACTGACATTTACTGTAAGGATGTAAGATCACAGATTTGATATTAAAGCTGTCAATACAACCTTTCAGAAAGTCTTTTAACTGAAATTTTCTCATTAGATCATAATACATTTCACTTTATGATTCCAGTTACATATGCAATGCAATTTCAGTATTACTATTGTAGATTAAGTTGTGTATACAAATATAAATCATTGATAGTACATTTAGGGCCTCTATTAGGTATCAGATAAACCAAAAGGTGCATCAAGGAAGAACCCTGGCTTAGAAAGGCAGCTGAGGAAAGGAAACATTGACAATAGGCTGTCAGTAGGAAGTAAATAGTAACACTAGTTGGGAAAATCTGTAAAAAACAGAACAAACTAAAACACTTTCTTGATTTTCAACTACCTTTCACAAATTGTTACAAAGGGAAAAAAGTAGGTTGTAACACTTCAGCTAACTCAAATAAAAAAAAAAAGCAGCAAGATACAGAAGTATTTTTGCGGGGGTTATGCAAACTTCTCCCTCCAAAGTTTTGGAATGGGTAGTTGGTAGTTTCACTCATGCTCTACTTAAAACAATGGGAGAGTTTGGGGATGCTCCAAGACAAGGTCATATAGTGCATATCATACGTTTAGTCTGAACATAAACGTGCTGTATACCTTTGTTTCACTCTTCTAATCCGATACCTATACCCTGCCAGCAACAGCCTTAAAAATAAAAATTATGAGACAAAACATTATCCCACAGATTTTAATTTACTGTCTTAGCACATGGAGGCTAATTACTAATAAGGTTTTGAATACTAATTCAATATTAGGGGTGTGGAAATACGGGTAAGAAAAAGGGATTAAATAAGAAAGCTCAGGTATCAGCTTTAGTAAGGTTTGCCTTCCTAGACAGATCAGTTAAAGCCATCTTGATGCATTTACTCCCCTACCCCCTTTCTACTTCTGTGCTAAAAACTTGAGTTGTTCTCTCTAATGAGCAAGACAGTTTCTTGACCATCATTTATTTAATCTTTAAGTCAATTAGAGAGAAATAGTCCATATGTATCAAACACAAGATGAGATGTCCCAGATTCCCTAACTCTGCATCGGATAATGACATGTGGTTCCCAATGCCTCAACATTATACCACTATAGTAATATCTTACCACTCTTCCACAGTGTAGCTTTACCTGGTAAAGAAATGGGCTCTCAGGCTGTAGTTCTACATTACTATGCAGCATAAAATGGGATTACTGCCAGAAAGCAAAGGAAGAAACATTTCCTTCACTCTCCTCCAAGCTCACCTTCTTGTTCCAGCTTCCATGCTGACCCTTCCCATAAATAAATAATTCTACAGACAAACAAAGGTGTTCTTCACCTTTTAGTCAGAGATGTACCAAATGAAGGAAAAAAGCTGGAAACACAGAGCCAAGGTGAAAGCAAAAGTGAGACCACAATCTCCCATAGGAACACACAAAAAACTACACCACAGAGAGAGTGAGCACAAGAAGAATCAAGCAGAAAAGGGGATAAAACTTGCATTTCTGTGTTTAATAAAGGCATCGGTCTGATATTAAGCTGGATTTTCATATCTGTGTGCACCCTTCCAGTTCTGAATGAGTGCTAGGATCAGATTTTGGATGAATACGTAGAGCGTTCAATGAAATTATCTACTCCTGCACAAGTTTCACTTACATTGTCTGGCCTAGGATATCAAAACCCATCCTGAACACTGTGTGGTATGTTCCTTGTCATAAATCACACCCGGACACTTGGAGCAGTAAATCAATACTGTTTCTATCTTCTGCAAAAGAAACAAGAGGCTTACATAACCCACAGAGCAAAAGGGGAAACCTGCATGTCTGCTCCAAACAGGACTCCCAAACACCAGACTCACAATCCCTGCAAATTTCACTCATTAGAAAAAAATAATAAAAAATGCTACTGGTACTGACACTTCCTCTCTCCTCAGAAGCTGATTGTGGGTTTGGTGCATAACTGTCATAGCACTGGCATCAACATTCTTGTCCTTCAAAGAAAAAGACAGGTTGTAGAAACAAGTAGACCACTGAAGGGACAAGGCAGAAGCCAAGCATGTCCTTCTCCAAGAGGCAAAAAGAGAATAAAAGAGTCACTGATTCTTTTCACTTTCACAGATAAGCAAAAAGTGCTTGTTTTTGGTGTCACAATCACTCTGCAGAAGTCAAAAATCTACAATGAGGGAACAGGTGAAGCACCAGGATTGACATTCTCTGAAGTATCTAGTCCTCCAGGAATCTTGCCAGTAAGTTAAACAGAATTGTGTAAATAATAAGCTTGAAATAAAAAATAAAAGAAAAAACCCCACCCCAAGTGATATTTAGGAACACTGAGGCATTTTTCAATTTCATTTCAATTTCATCAAAATGCTTAGGGGGAAAAAGCACCTTAAAAAAAACCCATAAAAGCTCAATTCTTTCAACAACATTTTCTAAACACATTCTTTATTATTCTTCTGATTGATTTATTTTGAATTTTTCTTCACTTTCATTAAAGAAGACCTTCAAATATTAAAAATTGTTCAAAGGATAAGAAAAACCAATTTAGTAAAAGGCTCATTTAACCCTGCAAATAAGTAAGATTGATTTCAAAATGGCCAAATCATTAAATATTCATTGTTATCCCAGCTCCACCACTGACAGTCTGACACAACTTTTTTCTACCTTTCTACTGCAGAACAGCTAGGAACATTAACCTCTGAACCGTGTTAGAAAGAAGGAGGTTGGTCCCCAGCTCTGAAAGTACAGGAAAAAAAAAAATGTCCTTTACATTTGAGAGGCTGAATCCCATGAGAAATATTAGCTTTGAGAGTATAGCATGTGAGGGCAGACACAATTCATGTTTTCTTCAGAACAAAGCATGTAAAGTACTTAGAGGACAGGAAAACCTTTTCATCAAATAGAAGGAGCCACACTGGAGACTGGAAATCAATTTTCTGGTTTTTGGCTCTACCATTCATGCACTCTGGGAATTTGGGCAAGTTCTTTGAATTTCTGTTTGCTTCCATTCTGCACAAACCACCCCCCCACACCCCCCTTCTTTTTTAAATTATCCTTTCTTGACAAACAATTCAAGATGTACAAATGAAAAACTATGTATCAGATATTAGAAGATTGTCTGTATTTTGCCTAAGATTCAGAGTCTTAAAACCTCTGTAATTCACAGTTCAGTGAATTATCCTGAAACATAAAAGTCTTTGGATAAAAACATTTGCATTTAGATACATTTAACCTTACATTAAAACCAAAAGATGAATAATACTTTAACTATCCTGTCATATTTATTAGCTCTGCTCAAGGTGAGCAAAAGCTCTCGGGAACAGCTGTGCCAGACATTCTTTCCCTTCCCCCATTCCCTATGTTTTCCCTTCTCAAACTGCAGGAGTTCATTTCTAGCACTACTTTTTCATACTAGGTTTTTTCCCCTCCTGGCACAAATATCACAATGCAGTAAAGACATAAGGGGTGAAGGATAAAAGAAATAAGACTGACTACTAAACTAGCTGTATAAAGAGTGAAAGGGAGCAAAACTGGTTGTTCAGAGGTGTATTCTGATCTATTCTGCCACAAATCTCTATATCATTTTAACCCAAAGATTCTCTCCCAGAGCTCAGGCTAATTATTGCTTCTATCTATGTTCACAGAATCATAGAATCATTTAGGTTGGAAGGACCTCTTGAGAGCATCTAGTCCAACCCCACTGCTCAAGCAGGGTCATCTAGAGCAGGTTGCTCAGGGAAGCGTCCAGCCGAGTTTTGAATATCAACAAGGCTGGAGACTCCACAATCACTCCGGGCAACCTGTTCCAGTGTTTGAACACTCGTACAGTAGAAAAGTGTTTCGTTGTACCCATTGCCACGTGTCCTATCACTGGGTACCACTGAGAAGAGTCTGGCTCCTTCATCTGTATTCCCTTACATCAGATATTTATATACCTTGATGAGATTCCCCACCAAGACTTCAGTTCCCCAGGCTATACAGTCCCAGCTTTCTCAGGCTCTCCTAAGAGTAGAATGCTCCAGTTCTTTAATCACCTTCACAGTTCTTGCTGGACTCCGTCCAGCAAGTCTGTATCTTTCTTGGATTGGAGAACCTAGAACTGGACACAGCTCTCCAGGTGTAGCCTCACCAGCGCTGAGAGAAGAGGGAAAGGATGAGCTCCCTTGACCTGCAAGCAAGAGTTTTCCTAACACAGCTCAGGATGCTGTTGGCCTTCTTTGCCCCAAGGGTGCATTGCTGGTTGTCAGCCTGCCATCTATCAGGACTCCAAGGTCCTTCTCTGCTGATCTGCTTTCTAGCCAGTCAGCTTCCAGCATGTACTGATGCCTGAGTTTGTTTCTCCTTGTCACCCTTTGAAAACCCAAGCAGCCCAGACATTTGCTCTGGGAGCAGTTTTATGTCCTCCCAGAGGAAAACAAAACAAACAAAAGTGCTCGAGGTAGGAATGAATAGAGGGCTTAACATGCCACTTACGGCTGTGGGCAAAGAAGCAGGCGTGACAAGGGGGAAAGTTCCAGGCTGCTCTGTGGGACAAACTTCCTCTGTACACGTGGCTCTCTCGCCACAGGAGGCACCTTGGCATGATCACCTCCATTCCATGTGGGGGGGTGTTCATTGCCCAGGCTGACTTCCCCAGCACTGCACCGGCTGGTTCCAAGCTCCAAGACAACATGTTTCCGGAAGGTATTGGGGTCTCTGCATTCCAGCGGTGCCTTCATTCTCAGCTCTTCAACCTATCCTCTCTTCCCCTGCCAGTGATCAATGAAGTTAAAAGTCTGCTTGCCACAAGGAAGATCTTTACTGTCCCAGAATATACTTGAAGCAAAGTTCTCATTGCAAATTTGACTGCTCAGTGGTTCTCCCTTCTTTTTTGTCCTTCCCCTTCCAAACAAAAGAGCATGCCAAAAAGAGAGAAAAGAGCATTCCCCTCTTCGTATTTATAGTGTTATTTGAAGAGGCATTGATTGACACGGCTTAGGCCAGGGGTGGGTGCGAAATTGAAGCTGGAGGTTGCATTTCATAACAAGAGTTATAGGAGCCTGTAGCTCCCCCCATCCCCCAAACTACACCAAAAAGTGGCAAACCTCCTTTCATGCCCAAACAAGGCAGACGACAGCCCCTCTTGCCCTGGTGCCAAAATCCTAAATCACAACACTCCTCATATGTAGGACTTAGCATTTCCCATTGCTGAACTTCACAAGATTCCTCTCAGCCCATTTCACTAGCCTATTGAGGTTCATCTGAATGACAGCACAACCACCTGGTATATCGACCACTCCTCCCAGTTTTTTATAATTGCTGATTTGGAAAAGGTGCAATTTGTCCCATCATCCAGGTCATTAATGAAGATACTAAAGAGCATTGACCCCATATACCTCCTAGAGTATATCACCAGTGACTTGTCTCAAACTGGACTTCATGCTGTTGATTGCAATCCTCTGTTCAGCCCCTTTTCCACTTCACTGCCCATTTACGTAAACTGTATTTTGTCAGATTATCTAGGAGAATGTTATGTGAGACAGTCAAAAGCCTTACTAAAGTCAAGGTAAACAACCACTGCTCTCCCCTTGCCAACCAAGCTAGTCACCTCGTTGATGAAAACTATCTGGTTAATCATAATTCCTCCATCGTAAATCCATGCTGACTGCTCCCAATCATCTTGTCCTCCATGTGTTTGGAAATGGTTTTCAGGCTTAATTGCTCCATCATCTTATGACGGATTGAGGTGAGGCTGATTGGCCTGTAGTTACCCTAATCTTCCTTCTTGAAGACTGGAAGAGAACGAATGTCAGCCCTGTCTTCAGGAACCTCTCCCCGTCACCATGTCTTTTCAAAGATAATGGAGAGCAGCCTTGCAATGACATCAGTCATCTCCCTCTGCAGTCGTGGGTGCAGCCCATTAGGACCCATGGATTTACAGATGCCTGGTTTGTGGCTCCCTAACCTGGTCCTCCTCTACCAAGTCCTCCTTTTCCCAGACTTTCCGTCTTATCTCAAGAAACTGGAATTACTGAAGGCCAGTCCTACCAGTGAAATCTGAAGCAAAGAAAGCAACAAATACCTCAGCCTTTTCCTTGTCATGTCACCAGGTCTCCTGCCCCATTCAGCAGTGGGCCCAACTTTTCCCTCATCTTCTTTTTGTTATTTATGTGTTTGTAGACTCTCTTCCTGTTGCCCTTCATAGTCCTTGCAAGATTCAACACCAAGTCATCCTTGCCTTTCCTAACCCTACCCCTGCATGATCAGATAGCAGCTATATACTCCTTCTGGGTCACCTGCCTCTGCTTTCACCTCTTGTACACTATCATTTTACTTTTGAAATAACCTAGGATTTTCTTGCTCAACCACACAGGCCTCCTGCTGCCTTTGCTTGTTTTCCTCCTTGTCAGATCTTTCTCAGGCTTGAGGGAGGTGATCCTTGAATATCTATTATCTCTCCAGGTTCATATCCCATGGTTTTGTTCCAAGAAGATCTCTGAAGGGTTTTAAAGTCTGCTCTCCTGAAATCCAGGGTTTTGGTTCTGGTTTTCACCCTGCTCCCTCATAGGATTCTGAACTCCAGCTCACACTCACTGCAGCCAAGGCAGCCCCTGACTTTCACACCCCCAACCAGCTTTTCTCTGTAAATGTCAGGTCCAGCAGAGCATGCATCCTTGTTGGCTTCTCAATAAACTGTGTCAGGAAATTGCCATCAATGCACACCACAAATCTCCTAGGTTGCTTGTGCCCTACTGTGCTGTGCTCCAGCAGATGTTTGAAGATTTAGTCTCCCATGAGGACCAGGGCCTGTGAATGTGAGGATTCTTCAATGTTTCTGAAGAAGGCCTCAACTACTTCTTGCCAGTCAGGTGGGCTAGAAGAGATATCTGCTACACCATCACCCATGTTGGGCTGCTTGCTAAACTCTTAACTTATTCCTGACCCATCCCAAGGTGTAATTCTCTGCATTCCAGCTGCTTTCTCACATTAAGGGCAACTCTTCCTTCTTGCCTTTTCAGTCTTTCCTTAAGAGCCTGTAGCCGTGTATTGGAGGACTCCACTTGTGTGAGCTATCCCAGAGTACCCCAAGGAGGTCATAGTCCTGTTATCCCACACAATCTTAGTTCCTCCTGTTTGTTCCCCATGCCGCATTTTACACTGTAGAGGCATTTCAGAGAGGCACCCAAGCATGCCAATTCTCCAGAACGAGCATGACAGCTTATCCCAGAAGGCTGTTCCACAGGCATTTTCTTCTTTACATGCCTATGCTTGAAGTGATTGCATTTCGGCCTGTTTTGTTTTCTTGCTATTACTCTTCTGTTCCCATCACCCCAGGCTCCTGGCTTGCCTACCCCATCCACAACTTCCTCACTTGATCGGTTAGAAATCTCTCCCTCCCCCATAATTTCTAGGGTTTGATGGTACATCAAGCATGTTTGGCAGTTTCATGGGTGTAAATATTGAAGGGACAACCAGTTAACAAGACAGATGAGTAACCAACATTTTACAGTGCAGGAATTATAATACTGTGCAAGCAAATGGAAAATACTACCATTTCAACTGTGGCACGCTTATGACACCATTTGTACAATGGATTCCACCAGCTCCAGGAATCCATGAAAGAGAGACTCAGTCTGAGCCTAATGCTGCAGTATTATAGCAGTTATCACCACTAAACTCCTTCTGCTGTAGCAAACTATTTTGGGTGATATCAACATCTGGACAAATGTTTCTTTTAGGAATTGTGCTTGTTCTTTAATGCAGCAAATGAGAATACTCAGAACTGCAACCCACTTTCCTATACTGCTGAATATCCACGTGCAGGATATTGGTGATGCATCTCTCTCTATTTCTACTGGTGAAGACATGAGCTGTACAGATAATTGCCAGAACCTTGATGGCAACCTTACCAATCTTTAAAAAGCTATATCATAAAAGGCATTAAGAAACAATCTATAGAGAATATACAGATATTTCTCTTCACAGATCTCAAAAAATAATTTAAGAATAACAGGCTGCTTGTTCCATAATATTTAACCAAATCTTTGCAAAGCTTTATGCATGTCGCTTGTCATGTTAAAGGTAGGAGTTTGGCATTCACCTGCCAGAGCCTGAAAAGACTTGCACTGAAACGGGTTTTCAAAACCAATAGTAGAAATTTATTAAAGTGACAGATTTGGAATTGCTTTTGATAAATGCACTAACTGCAATAGCCCTTATAACTAATGTATAACAGTAATGCTAGCAAAAAGAAAACTATCCTGGGTATTTTCACTGTATGGTGAGAGTGCAGTTCTTACCAGGAAGGTGTCCCTGTCTAGGGTGGAGGAAGAGGAGTACAGCCCATCGACTGTCCCTGCAACGCCTTCAGTCTTTTCTCCCCAGCCAGCTATTACCCCTCCTGGCTTTTTATACCCTAAGTGAGTTTGTATCTCCCTCTTAGGTGACTTTTAGCATGATTTGGGAGGAAAGTTGAGTAACGTAGTCATACATGTTTAGAGTGTACTGTTCTAGGCTCATTAGCATATTGAGAGGCATGAATTTTAATATTCATTTTGCAGTTAATTAGGCAAAGATCTTAATTTGGACACTGGGACCTTCAGTATTTGTTTGCCTTCACCTAGCCAATACAGGGCCATCCTATCTCCACTGGACTCCCTCCTTCAGCCATTATTTATGCCAGCTCAAGGAATCTCCACTCCTAGAGATAACATAGGAAGCTCATACTTGCAAACATTTTGTCCTTTTGTGCCAAATTCCCACAGCCACTACAACACAAAGGAAGACATAGGAAAAGAAACAACTGTTGAGATTGTATGACATTGACTCATTGGTGGGCACAGCTGTATTTAGGAAAAGAGGGTAGAAGTATTGAGGAGAGACATTATGAAGAAAGGGAGAAGGGGAACCAAAATGAGAAAAAGCTGTGGTGGGAGACAGAGGAATGGAGCACGTCATCAGCATGGGAAAGGAGCAAGGACAATTTGCCAGCAGTACAGACTGTCTTCTGTGGCTGTGGTCTGCCCAGGTCTTACACCTCACCTTCCAAAAATTCTTTGTTATATCTATTTTCTTCTATAGCTCAGTGATGACAGTTGCGGAGTACTGCTAGGACAACATCTACACTATAATACTTGATTACCTTTTTTTTTTTTTCAAAATACAGTTCTGAGAGATTTTCCTGCTAATAGCCTACTCCAACAGCAGACTCTTTTTTAAATGGAGCATTGCCTGCCTGTAGCCTAAGAATTACTCATTCTTTTCCTCTTTTTTCCCTTCTGTTTTCACTATCAAAGATGCTCAGTTTCATAGCATGAATCCCATTGGAAAACTGATTTTTCTGGGGTCCTATTCCTGACTGCACAGAGAATACAACCTTCCACTGAAAATTCTTCTGTCCATCACCTACAGAGTACTAGCATCCATTATGCCTAATTTGTATGTTTGGATCAGTACTGTAATCAAGGTTAAACTAGCCCATACTGCTGCTATTGCCAATCCAGCCAGTAGTCTGGAGTACCACCTTCCATCACAGAAGTATATCTGCCTCTAATCTATTACCAGAAATTACTAATAATTGAATGATTAACACTTGCTTATCAAGATGTGCTATTGAACGCTGATCACCCTCAGGCTTTCCTCATACTGTTCATCACCCTCCCTACCTTCATATTTTCTACGCTGAATCATTTTGACAGAACCATATTAGAGAACATTTACCTGTTCAGTCATGAAAGCTGATCAGACAGGTCTGAATCTTCTTAACCTGCCCCAAATTCAATAAGAACATTATGTCTAACTGCAGTCTTACAAGCATCAGTAACCTTCCTCATGAACTCAACCTTGCCATCTGCAAGACAAGATGAAAAAAAGACTTTTCTAGCAGGTATTTTTATATGATGGCCAACGGACATTTAACTTCTGCATCCCTGTTAAAGGCCCAGGTTCCCAACGAAACCAAGTAGAGCTCCTGCAGAACTGATGAAACATTTACTGTAGAGTGAGCCTAATTTCAGCATCTGATTTGCACATTTAGACTTAGTATGAGTACTCATCATTACAGATATATTTTAGCAGCAGCATGATTTCACATTTAAACTTAGGATGAAGATGGTAGCTGGTGTATTTGGTGTACATGGATGTTGGAAAGAGGGTGTGGCTTCAAGGGTAGTCTCTGTGAGCAGAAACCGGGGACTGCCCCATGCCCGACACAGCTGGTTCCACATGGCTCTGCTGCAGACCCACCACAGGACACAGCTGAGCCCATCAACCAAGGTAGTGGCACCTCTTGTGAAAACATACAAAAGAAAGGGCAAAAATGACAGACAAGCAGAGGAATAAGGCTAAAAAAAAAAAAAAGAAGAAAAAGTGTGAGAAAACAGCAGTATGAACACCAATGGTCAGAGGAAGAGAGGGGAGGAGGTGCCCCACGTGCTAGAGTAGATATTCTCCTACAGCCCATGGAAGAGACCACATTGGAGTACATATCTACACTGCAGCCTGTGAAGGACCCCATGCCACAGTAGGCAGATATTTCCCTGGAGAAAGCTGTAGCATGTGAAGAGCCCATGCTGGAGCAGGGTCCTGGCAGGAACTATGGCTCATGAAGGACTCATGCCAGAGCAGAGTGGGGAGGAGGTGGAGGGCTGACTGTTCTTTTATGTATTTTCTTTGTTTATCACTATCCAAATCTATTCTAATTGATAATAAACTAAATCAATCATCCCCAAGTCGAGTCTGCTTTGCCTTTGATGGGAACTGGTAAGTGATCTCCCTGTCTTTATCTCAGCTCATGAGTATTTCCAGCCTATTTTCTTTCCCTGTCCTGCTAAGGAGGGAGACAGAGAGTGTCTGGGTGGGAGCTCTCCAAGGCCAACCTACCACTGAACTGAGACTGGCATGGAAAACATGATGACAATGAAGATGATATCAGAATCCATAATTCATACCAATGAAATAAAACATTTGCCATAGAGATTAACCTTGACTATAGGCATTCAAAGCTATTAAGGAGTATAAACAAAATTTTTTATTGCAACTGTGCTGCAGATCTACTGTTTCATAGGCAGAATTCGGAGCTTGCTCTTTAGCGGGATTATTTGTTTGGATGGCTTCATGAACCCCATCTCAGAGGAAAGCAATTTTGAAAATTCTCATTTGAAGTAAATCTATTCCTGGAAAACTTTAAGTTTCACTTCTCTTCTGGTCAAAGAAGAAAAAAGCTTAAAAGTCACTCATGTGACCAAGGCACAAAAATTCTGAGGCACAAAATCTTTTTCAGCAAAGAATTTATATTAAAAAAAGTTATATTCAAAAGTCTCTGCTGCAATGGCAAGTGCAAAGACGACAAAACACATGAGGCTTGGCGGTTATGTAAGAAATATCTATTGTGCTCTCAGTTATGCTGTTTTAAAACCAGACTAATACAATGGACCAGCAATGTTTACTGGCACATACTGATACAACAGGGATGAGGGAAAGAGCAAAAAGTAATGCAGAGACATGGCCAAACAATATCATTTGACTTAATGCTAATGCTGTCCTTTCTGTACTGAATAAGATTAACAGATAATAATTTTTATGTCAGCTAGCAGAAATCTAACTACACAAATAGTATCAGCCAGTTTTGCTAGTACAGAGTTGATTACAGAGTTTTTTGACATACACAATGGAAGACACTGAAACTCCTTTATTCTATAGGAAGCAGCTGTGCCAGCTGTACTACATGAGAGAAAGCCTTTCCCGAGTATTCCAGAAAGAGATATTCCAAGCTCGCCAGACCCAAATTTACCTATTATTTATTCCATTTGAATTTCAAGAGGAAAGCAAGACACACAAAACAAACCAATCAACCAAAACCATAATCTGAATCTAAAAAATTATTAGAAAAAAAACCCCTAAGGTTACCTTAGAGTAACACCCTCCCATGTCTTTTTTAAGAGGATGAAGCATATTTGACAATTTTAGTATTGCCTCCTTTATGGGTAACGTAGTTACACATTTTGAGTTACATCAACCTTGATTTCAAGAGGAATGACATCAGGATTTATTTTCACATTTTGAATTCTACATGTAGCCATCTCTGTGAAGCCAACTAACACAAAACAGACTTTCAGGGAAGAAAGCTCAACCTGATGCTTAGAAAAATCTTGGAAGTTCACCCAGTATTTTGCGGTACATCATTCTGTTTTACATCTGAGACCTAATGGATTACAAGGATGCAAAAAACCCCATTCAAATTTTGTAAGTGATCTTCTCTTGAGCAGAAAATGTTTTCTGATGGTATTTTCCCACTCTGAAAGGTTTACCTTTTACAGATGTTAAAATGTAGAGGAAAGGAGGGCGACTCCCTTTCTTCCTCACACACACACGCACAATCATCTATTCCTTTCCAATGTTTTCTGAAGTATGTAAATAGGAAAAAAGTCCAATAATGGGAAAGAGCAGAATTTATTGAAAATATATAATGAGAATGAAGAGAATCCTAAGAGGGTGAAAGGTTACCTGGAAAGCAACCCTTAAAAAGAACAGGTATTAAAATCTTCAGATATTAATCCAACCTGTGACCCTAGTCACCAGTTAAAATATCAAAAGGTATTGCAACATTAACCACCAGACATTTTAGAACAGTTCAAACAGCCTGTGCAAGTCTAATTAAATCTGCCCCCAAATCTGTCACCCAGTACAGAAAAATAAGATGGGAAAATTCATCATGACTCAAAACTAAGAGGTAGGTGGGATGAGAATACTGACACTGGCATTTATTATGGAAGAGGATTATTATAATGAGCCCCAGCAAACAGTCATCTCTCAGTCTGTGTAGGGATGAGCTTTTCATTTTCAGTATGTTAAACTTTTAATGCCAAAGAGCACTACTAGCCTGAAAAGTATTTCATGCCTATTTTGTTCCAAGTAGTTCCACCAAACAAATGGGTATGTTTGCACTCTAGCACACAGCTTGATTCAAGTTGTTTTTTTGCTCTGTTATTCAACTTGTCTAAAGTAAAGGTCTTAAGCTGGTTTTAAAAAAGAAGAGTTAGTTATCTTGAAGAGAAGCAATCAAACATCTTTGTTCATTTAAAGTTGCATTTACCGTTCCTAATCTAGGCTAAGTATGCAACTTTTCAGTTTCTTCACTCATGATTCATTCTGAGAAAGTTTATTAAAAGCAAGAACATTACTGGCATAATTAGACACCAGTGTATTAAATTGGGCCAGTCAGTAGTTTTCAGAATTCAGCGCAGCAATGCCAGACAAAAGTACCTGCTACAATAGTATGCGCTGCACTCAGCCACAATCTGATTAGCAAGCCTCCAACATGATAAGCAGAATACTTAAACTATATTACAGAAAGCACCACACTCCTACACAGTTCACATAGACATTGTAGAAATACAGAAAGAAAGATGCAAGTTAGGCTATCATTCCTCCCAACCAATGTTCCTATATTTATTTATTAAATCTCTTTTCTTACATAGCTATTTTTATGCTAACTTTGCAGTGCTGGAATATTGTCAATGTAATATTCAGTGCATCTCTGATCTACCTAATGTCTGACACACAGTTTTCCAATATTACCTCATTTTGGAACATACTAGTTATTTCAGTCTTGGCTTTGGTCTTCTCTAATATAAAATAATTATGCGTGCATTTCCATTTGGGAGTGCAAAGATGTTAGCAGCTATACTTCACTATTCAGAGGTCATGAAGAATAATATAATGAATGACTGGAACTGGATGACTTGTTCCAAAAAGCTCTAAAAGTTAGAATGAATGCATTACAGAATGGATTTTACAACTAAACCAGCTCTCAAACTACAATTTTTTGTCTCAGAACTTGTATTTCCTTGATGTGGGAAAATTATTCCAAAAATTACTCCTTTAAAAGTATGATATATTTAAAAAACAAAACAAAACAAAAACCCCAGCCAAGAACATACTGGTGTTTAAATATTTTTAACTTGTAAATCCTAGTCCTGTTCAATTTCCAAACAAGTAGCATTTTTATGTCATTGGTTTCAATAACAGCAGTAGGCCACTACACTAAAGGAAAATGCCTGGGGTTTTCATACTGACCTGCATCACTTATCTTCCTTGCTTATGGTTATGAGTTGCTCTGGGCTAGAACACCGTTTTATAAAGATTAACATTTCTTAAAAAAAACCCAAACACCTCTGGAAATACTGTTAAGTATTACCCTCTTGACCCCCTTCTTCTGAGGAAGACAGAATTAAATCTTTCCAAATGCAAGTTACTGTCTTTCCCAGCAAATTTATTTCATTACTAGGAAACATTAGATCCAACAGGATGTAAAAGAAATGAAAAGCAACATTAGCTGATGTGTATCAAATCCACTCTACTTTTATCAAGCAGCTCTAAAAAGTTATTAGTGCTACACTGTGGAAAGAATCCAGGGTGATTCTATAACATGCTTTCATTATTTATTGACACAATTCATGCCTTTACACAATGTTTTAACATTCTCCAGGCATAGATAAAACAAATACTGGGATGGTTAGATACCGTTTTATACAGAATGCAATTCAAGCAGTGACACCAATTTAGTATTGACTGCCTTCTGACTGAACTTAGTCACTTCATTATTAAAATAAAGGTGCTACTATGCTTTAAAAAAATGCATAATTTTCACAAGAGAATGTGAAAAACTTTACTAAGACTGGCTCTTCTAACAAGAGTTTAAAATGTGACCCTGCACAGAAAATGTATTTAAATTAAGATGCAACAATTCTGAAGCTGCCATTGCATCATAAAAGAGCCAACTATCCTAAGGAAGGCATATTTTGATTATCTAATATAGCCTCTGAATCAAACATCAGGGAGTCCACATAATACTTCCCATACTACTGTATTTTTGTGTCTGTTGAGCTATTGCCATAGTACCTCACTAGATACACTCTGGTACTGTCTGATTTTACATATTTCCTAAATGTTAAGGTGAATTTCATCTCTTTTAATTTCAACCAGTGGTTCGTCACTGTACTTTTAATATTAGTTTTAACACTTGCTTCTCTTTCATTTTGCTTTTTCCTTCTAATTGTTTTTATGCAGACATATGTGTCTCTCCTAAAGAAAACTGAAGGAGTACTTCCAAATTTCAGCCAAAGCTAAGACATGATGCAGTTTCACTGCCTAGCCTAGCAGAAAGCAGAACTGGTGGGGACATAGACTTGTATAAGGTTAGCTGCAGGTGGCTATGTATCTCACTGGCTTCATCTGTGCTCCTGATTAAAACTCCTGCCAGTTACATCAGCCAGCTGTTCTGCTTAACTCTGGCTGAAAAATACACAAGGGCATCTCTAAGAAAATTTTAAGAAAATATTGATTCTACTGCAGGAATTCACTATGTCACTTAACATAGTTATTCCTTGCAGCAAACTTTTCCCACTATTTACTCCTTTCTGCACCATAGGAGCATAGAAGCTCTGACTGAGACTGTGACGCAACATCTATCACAGAAAAGGCAGGAAATTACATGACTGTTTACAGCCCAAGACAGCCCATGCAAAGATTTAAACAGTCCATGGAGTTGCATCTAATGGGCAGCTCTTCGGCCTAAACCCAGAAGGCTGCACATGTTGAGCACAAACTCCACTGCGTACATATTGGTAGCAGGTCTTATATCCCAGTACTCATGAAGCAACTACAGTTTCGTGCAGGAGGCATGGCACTCTGCCACCTTTGCAGAGACAGTCCTAGCAGTGGCTCATGTCACAAAAATGCCTCTGCTGGTATGCAAAATAATACTTCATTTTGACTATACTTTCATGGGTTTCTAAGTGCACTATATCTCAAAATATACTAAATGTCTTGTGCTTACTACCAGACCTACATATTCAGCCTAGAATTTGAAAGTCAAAAGCATATTAATTGTAACAATAAGGTGCTTTGAGGAGGGGCTAGCTGTCACCTAGAAACTTGACTGCATTTGGTAACACCCTTGTGAGCATCATAAATGTTCAACTGATCATCAGGAGACAGGACACTGAACACACCCCAGAAAAATACTAGCGAACAGCCACGAAAATTTTATAGTTACTTTACTTCTACATACTCTCTAAATATTGCTGAGACTCAGTTAGCTTATCATTTAATTAACTCTGTACCTGAAGAATTTACCGCGCTGTAGGCAACGGTATCTATACAAACACATGATCACATCAGTCAGCATCTAACATATGCCATACCACAACATTCCAGCATTGTAGTAATTACTCATTTGACCATATCAACTAACAGTTTCTAAAACTGTTAATAAACTTCAATTACTAAAAATGGTGTTGTCATATTTCAGGTCTAAAAAGTCAAGTCGAAAGATTTCTTTTTCTCTCTTCTTTTTTTTTCATTTTTTTGTTTTTTTGTTTAAATGGAAGGAAATTGTTTTCCAAATTAAAAAATAAAAAGTAACTATTGAAGTAGTGGCATTTTCTATGGACTAGTAACATTTTTCTTACAGTGACAAACACATACAAGATTAATTTACTATGCTGTTTAGGAATATACGGAAATTGAATCAATCTGTTTTAATTGGTCTTTCACTTTACCATGTATTTAGCTGCCCTATTCATTTGTAAGCTGATGAAATATTATCCAAACTTCGAATGCTGCTTTGGTGGATGTTTTGGCTAAATAGCTAAGGATACTGTAGCACAAAATCATATCATATAGCCTGTTTACTACAGTGCAAAATTACTGGTCCTGGTATTTCAGTAATCTGAAATTCCTGTGCTCAGGAATTTTCCCACGGCTGTTTCTGATACAGAGCCATTTAAAAGATAGTCTTTAGCAAGTTAGCCATACACTACTCTGCACTTCACTAGCCCAGGCCTAAGACTTCGGCACAAGAGATTAAAGTATCTCTATGCTATCGCTGCAAAGATAACACTTGAAGGGAAATGCAGGAATCAAACCCACACATTGATGTCATGAATTTGAGAAAACAGAGGTTCTTCACTTACTGGCTGAGTATTTAGCTGGCTGTCTACATCTCTAGCTATGTTGTTGAAGAACAGTTGATAATGGCCCTCCACACAGGGATGCAGTAGTCTAATACAGAATGTGCACTACACACGAAGGCAGAGTTTGCAGAAGATTAGTAAGAATTAACTGAAGAAGTGAATGCAAAGCGTCCTTTCTAAAACTACTTTAAACTACTGTGTGGACTCTCTCATTCAGAAATAAAATTGCTTTAATTCGTGTCCAAATTTCAGCCAAATTCTGAGGAAAATGGGCACATTAATTTATTAGAAGTCTAACATAACAACAGCGCCCTCACACTTTGGTAACTTGCATTAGATATTGTAAGCAAATTAACATAGTTGAGACCAAAGAGTCATGTTCTTCTATCACTTGCTAGATATGTTATTCTTTAAGTTCTCATAAACTCATACACAAATATAGTAACTGCTGTGCTAAAAGTTACACATTACAGGCAGAGGTAAAAGTACTTTCTGAGACACTTCTGACAGTTTAATATCAATTCTGAAATCAAGAATTAGTCTCAGCAATGGAAGAAGATAGCACTCCTATAATATTTTTCTGCCTCACATGCTTTTATTACAGATCAGCTGTGGTCTGTGATCTTTCAGAATTATTTCACACATGCAACATATCTCGGTGTTTTAAGAACCTGTGTGGGTATTAATATTTAGGTGAGCAACAGAGAAATGCAAACTGGATGCATACTTCATCCTGTATGTCACACCAATCCACAACATTCAAAGTCAACAAAACAACAGTTTCATTAGATTTAAATTGTCTATATTCTAGAATTTCACACATATTTCCTAATTCTAAAATAAAAAGTCTTACACAGAAGGAAATAAGGCTTAGCTGTGAATATACTTTATATATTGATTTTGAAAACTAATAGTGGTATATTTTGAATCTCAATTTCTGAAAGCAGAGCTGAACAAGAGGTCAGCATTCATCAATATAAAGAATCTGCAATTTATGCATTCCAATCAGAAATGGGAAGAAAATCAGAAATAGTTGGGGATGTAAAGATGCAGCACCCATACCGTTGCTTGCACAGTAACTGTGAATGCAACACCTATTCAATTCAAACCTTAGTTATTCTACAAATGATGTAATAAATTACTTTGTTCTTTATGAAGGCAATAGACTAAAAGATCTATGGCGAGCCAAGTCCCTTTCTTAACTAACTAGCTATACAGCTTGGCACTTTCCATGGGAGGAGTTTGGAATCATGATACGTCCAAGCTTACAAAGGACTTGTGCATTTGGCATACAAGCCAAAGCAAGGAACACTGCAGAAATTCAGATTTTTCTTAGTCTGTTATACTGTCATACTGGTACAAAACTCTGTTAATGGACAAAGAACCAAATATGCTAGATACTGCTCACAACTTCCATGTTTAAGAAGTGAAATCTACAAAACAAGAAGCAGATATCAGGGAGTTCAAAGATAAGCAAGACAGCTGATTGCTCCATTTAACAAGCAGTACTGTTGGTCCTGTGAGAAAATGTTACCTTTCTTTTCAGGCATCCTGACAGAGAACTTAAGCCAGGATTTGAAGCATGATGATAATATAACTTTGTGGATAACTATTGGAAGTATTTTCCAAGCATAGGAGACACTCTGGAAGAAAACAGAAAGGTGCTTGTGTAGAAATGAACAAGTGACAAGACGGACTAGGAGCACCAGTCAACAGATGCCTCAAAACCACACTAAATATGGTAGATACAGAAGTGGATAGCCCTGAAGGTCTCAAAAGTGACAAGTAACTTGTATATAATGGAATTTAGCTGGGGAAGAGAATCAGGAAAAGGATTCAAGAAGTTGATTCTACCAAGAACATGAAGTGTCACTTTTCAAGGAATTACTATTTCAGCTGTACAAAATTCCATAACAGTATCACGTAGTTTTTTCCCTTCACACATCTCTCTTCTTTAAGAGGCTTAGAAAAGGGAGATAGTCATGAGTCACTCTCTTTATTGGACTCAAAACTTCACGATCTAAAAGACAGATAAATGGAGAAAGAAGAAAGTAAAGAATTCTCTTCCTGCCTCTAATGACAGCAGTTAGGACCCTTGAACAGTTCAAGGAGCTGCAGCCTCAAAAATGCACTTCCACACTTGCCTGGCTTGACAAGATGTATTTTTTTTTTCTTAAAAAGTGAGAAAACTTAGTGAGACATTAAATTATCTGAAGTTCCGTAGTGGCTGAAAGCCAAGGCAACAGCAACAGCCATAGCTTTCACACCTGCTGCGCTTCTATGCAACAAGAACACATTACTGCAGAAAATGTCTGTGACAGAGTTGCAGCGTGCTCTACATGAGTAAGGAACCCAAGGTAAAGAAATGTGGCAAAGACCTCCTTACAAAAGAAATGCTATAAGATGAGACTTTAGCCATTAGCAGCTTACCCAAATTCCAACTAAGTTACAGCCCAAGCCTACAGCAAGACAGTAGCTGGCACTCCAAACCTTCCAATACACCAAGTAATTACACTTCAGTAAACAGTTAGCTTAGGTAGGTCTTGGGGAAAGTTTTTTGGCTTGTTTATGTTTCTTTATATCATTTTAGATGAATTGATACTACTATTTGAATTCGTTGCCATTACTATTTTTATATTTTGTTTTCTCTGAGATCAGTGGAACTGATGCAATAAATACTTGAGGTACCAACAGCAGATGTAATCCTTGTTCAGATGTTGGGAAGAAGGCATGGAATAAATCTGCAAACACATCATGGGACATGGTAGTTTGTGCCCACTTCCCAAGAAGTTAACATCTGAGGAAGAACATTTAAAAGCTAAAAAACCTGCCACCACGCTCCGCATCTCAGAGCTGCAAAGAGATGCATTGCTGAGATTACCTCTGGGTTTTCCTGCCAAGAAATTCTGGATACAAATTACTTAAGAAGTTTCAAAGCATTGGCAGAGATAATTACTTTTGTCCTAGCCTTATTTTTCCTTAACAACCACATTTTACACTACTAACCCTAGAAAATGGTCTAGCAACCATGCCTCCAGATGGGAATAACATTGATTAACACACTTTTTTTGTTTATCAGTAGAGCATTCTTATATGAATGCCAAAAGATTTCACGACAAAATATATTTATAAGGAATAATTGTCACTTAAGCATATGGAGGAAATTAAGAAGTATCAAGAGTTTCAGTACTGCTAGCCTGGTGAAAACCACTGGTCACAATATTCTCTCTTGCTTGTCAACTGCCAAGGCTACTGACACAGCAGTAGCCTTTTTCTTGTATATTGATAGCTTCTAGTTTCCATCCATTTCTTAATGTGACTGATGTGAAAGTACCTATGCTGGAGTCTTGCTTGCTCTGCTTCAAAGCTGACAAAAGATCTGGAAGCTTAACATTCCTAAAATTTTGCCAGAATTTCTTCGGCACAGATGGGCTGGACAAGATATGACTGAAAGACCATTGCTATTGCTAACTTTAAAAAAAGGCTAATTTAATTTTAAAATTAATTCTAAACTTCATCTCTTCTTACCAGAATTCCAAACTCTTGAATCTCTTTATGGTTTGGGGTACGGGTTTTTTTAATTATTTCATTTTACTTTCATGATGCTTCCTTTTACTCCAAACTTTCCAAAAGGAGAGGATAGAAAAAACCAAACCCAACCAAAAAAACCACCAAAAATACTTTGAAACTTTGGACTATATAGGTTCAAATAAATGTGCAAGTATTAACCTACAAAACAAACGGTTATTCAGAATTTTGCTGTGCTGATAACTAACCATTAACGGTGTAACTAGGATACTTGGAACTGAAAAGATCAAAAGGGAGAAATGAGTCTTTTGGAAGGGTTTTATCCTCCAGGGCCCATAGTGAAAAGTTTGGGGAATAATCCCAAAGCCTTGAGATAGCACTAAACCACTCTCTGGAACAGCCTCCTTCCCTTAACACTGCTTATGGATTTATAGAGTGGGATAAGTGAAAAATCCCAACTGTGCCTATTCTTACCTATATAATTCCTGAGACACAGGCATTTTGAGATTGGCATTCACATTCACATTTCCCTATATTGAAGATATGCTTCTATGAATAAAATAAGTGGGATTTAATGAGAGAGTCTAAATTCACCTTCTATCTGTGCTGGAACTGATTATCTTCAAACACACATAATAAGCCAGAACTAAACACAGAGAGATTGATTTATGCTTTGTTGACACTTTCTTTTATCACTCAAGATGAAGATAAATGCATGTCCATCTTTGTGTTTCTTTGCACAGTTTTTTGCCACTTCTGCACTGTTCTGAAATGCACACTATGATTTCAAATCGCTTTGCTGTCTCCATTTTCAAGTCTTGTCAGTTAGGAATATATGAATTACCAAATACTACATAACCACCAAAGACTTTGGTCCAGATTCTTGGACACATTACAGCTGCTTTGCAGTTTTGTTACTTGCAACTCTTGGTATCTTGCCCCCTGGATTTTCCTCTTTTGTAGGGAGAAACTTTCAGTGGTAGAATATTACTGTTGACAAGAGACACCTAGGATAGTGCATATAATGGATTTTCCTTTTCATAACCAGTGTGGAAAAATAAGTGAAGTACATATACCAGATTCCAGCTGGACCCCACTGAGCATTTGTTTCTGCAAAGCAGAACAACATGGGTGCCTCCACTGACTCCAAATACCTTACTGCATCGGGATAGGGCATTTTCCACAGCAGTAAGAGATACAAACTCCCTCAAGAGAGATGAAATAACTGAACTTTTTTTACTTGCTGCATGTTTTATCTACTGCATTTGCAAAAAGCAGCATTGTCATTGGGCACTTTCTCCAAAGACTGTCCACTGAAACTGTTGAGGCATGAAAAGAAATAGTCTATCCTGAATTTACAGCTATACTAACAAGTACAGCTTCTTGAGAACACAAGAAACTGCCACAGCTTCCTCATATCAAAGTGAAAATAATACGCATGCAGAGGTAACCCTTACCTGAGGTTATACTAACATGACAACAACATGAGAAATGACAGAAATGAGCAATATGATATAATAACAGGATAGGGGTGCCAGCTTAATGGAATTGCTAACCATGGCAGAAATTACCTTAGCAATGGCATCCCAAATACCAAACACAGGTGTAAAAATCAGCAAAATCAGGACCAAAGGGGAAAGAGTAAATGTTTATTTTGGAGAGGGAAAAAAATGATAGGGAGAAAGAATTTGCAAGGCAGGGGAGGGGGGGAGGGGGGTGGAGGCAGAAATTACTACCAAAAAATAGCAAAATCATTCAGTCAGAATTGACTAGAGTACCTGTCAGGCAGTCATGTGCTCAATCACCACAGTTTGCACAGGTCAATAAAACCGCTGCTTCCATCATGCCTGTCTCTGACTTACTCGCAGGATCACAAGCGAACAGACATATTTTTCCCAGCATCAGTGAAGGAATGCTTGGAGCACTCTACCTAACATTGGCATGGAAACACATCACCTTTTCCTCTCTTAGAGAAAATATTTGCAGAATTTGACAAATCTAGGTCAAATTCACCATGTTACAACAATTTCAAACTATATTTTTAGCAAACTCAGTGTTCAACAAAAATAAAAAATTAACTACTCCACATATACTAGTCCTTTCATAATTCTCAGTGCATGAAGCCTTCTATAGAAAATGTATAAGCTTTGTTACACAGGAAGTTTTGGAAAGCTTTTTTCATAAGCTTTCTAAGGATACTGTTTGCTACATTCTGCAAAAAGAGAGCTACTTATGATAAGGGAGAGGAAATGGATTGCCAATTATATGCTTAGCAGCAGGCCCGTCACAGAACACAGCGCCGTTCTCAAAATATTGACACCAAATCCATCTCAAAAGGAAGTATTTTCTACTAGGATAAGCACTCAAAAAAACCCCGGGGACTCTACTAAACATGGCTGTAACATTCTAAACATCTGAGATTCACAAAAAGCAGGCTTTTAAATCTCACCTTGCTCTCCCACATGACCTTTGCAGCTTTCTTGGCTGGAGAAAACCCTTAGTCTGAATGATCTGGTCTTCACTGATTCTAGACCCTTCTCATTTCAGTTAACTATAGTTCTTCCATTTTCTTCCAGGAAAGCAATTCCCAGTTCAATGCACACTTCAGGCACTTTAAAGCTTACATAAGCCTAAGTCAACACTATCAGCAAAAGGACCACCCATAGCCTGTTGCGTCCCCTCCCTGTACAGCTGCCTCTCTCCTGGCACATGCATTCAGTGAGTAGGATCTGGGAGCTGTCCCAAAGTAATGTAAACAAATTGGAATATTAGTCAGGTTAGTTTTTCAATCCAAATAACTCTCAGATCTCATTTGTTGCATAGCCCCATAAGTATTTGTTTATACACACAGAAGGGGCTTTATGGGGCTCTTCCAAGAGCAGTGCCATCTTATGTTAACTTCTAGGGTACGAGAAGCCATGAATCAAGAACTGCCCTAACTGCAAGACACTTAAAAAACTCCCAAAAAACCCTCAAAACCACATCCGCTTAAAAACCAGGATTATTCTCAAGAGATTTGAATCCTACTTCTACATAATAAAGAGGTTTGGACTAGTGATGCTTGGACAAAATATTGAACTGCTTAGTCTGCAATTACCTCTTCATTCTAAAACCCTTTTTAGGGTGTGACTTCGCAAGAAGACAGCAATGGTAAGTTTGTATCAATTCATTGCTGATAACTTTGGATTAAATTAGTTGAATTTACTCCACTGTAATGCTGAAATAATCCAAACTAGGGAACTGAAGCTCTCCTTACGCTCCCTTAAAGGTTTGCATTAGTATAGCTGTTACCAATGGCTTTGTATTAGTGCAGCTATATCAAAAAGCAAAGCCAGAGTACTGATGTTCAAGATGTATACACCTAAACTTCAACCGAAATCTGTTTTCTCTGTTAATCAAAGGCTTTTCAGGCATTCCTACTTATATTGCATCTAGGGATCTTTAAGACCTGATTTTCAAAGGTTTGACACAGTTTTACAAAAAAAAAAAAGGTGAACAGACTTCAGAGAAGAAAACCAGTTCTTGGAAACTTGGGGTTTTTCCTAGAGATTTAAGTTTCACCTCAAGCATAACACTCTTATTTAGGAATACTTCTTAATACTACTACATTTAAAATTTTAAAAAATACAGGCTTGGTTACATTATCAAACCAGAAGCTAAGCATCTTTTCAGTAAAGACATTTCAATATATAACTTAGTCCTATATTTCATATAACTTAACCATATAGTGTACAGAATCACACATAAAAAATAAATTGGCACAGCAGAATAAAATCCCTAAGAGTTCTTAAATGCTTTTATATTTTCCACTGTATCATGGAGAACATCAGATGGAGAGGTAATAAATGACAGTTTTCAGTTTATATAGACTTGTTCCAAAAGCCACATATGAACTCTGTTCCAACTTACCACAGAGGAAATGAAGGCCTTGTCCATTGGGATTTGTATCATGAAATACTGAGAGCACGCAGAAGAATGTCGCGTAACACCTTTCTGGAAGAACTGCTTCCTTATCTGATCAATGTGTCTTAACGGTATGCAAAAAATTAATTAAGTTTAATTCAGTTTGCACAAGCAATTCCAGAAATCTGTTTCCAAATGCATGGGGAGAAGTTCCCAGATCCATCCAGGCTTTGTGCAGCTCTTGCCATAAATCACAGCAGATCTGCGACCGCTCTCACCTACGTACAGCTGCTACATATATGTTGAACACTCTACACGGATCCTTGGCTTTTTTCCTCTTTCAGTTGCTAGATACCATCTACAAGAACTCTTATTTTAAAAAGGAAATCCACATCCAGAGATTTTATGGCTTCTTTCTCAGAGAAAAAAAAGGTCGGTCCATCTCTTCCAAAAAGAAATAATGATAACATTGCTCACAAGAAGATGCCATCAAAGCAAAGACTTAAAATGAATAGGAAAATTACTCAAGGGTGTAAAGGGAGACAAGTGAAATGGTCCAGTCAACCCCCAACGAAGGATTTAAGATAGTCTGAATATTATGGATCTTAGTACTCCTGATCCATGGCTGACTCCAGCACATTCAGAAGAGTAACCTCTCTTAACCACTGTGTAAAAAACACAAACAAACTCCGGCATTTTCATGCTGTGCCACTACATCAGCAAACATTCCCATTATATGACTCCTTAAGGCAAGATTAAAAACACACAAATCCCTAAAATACAATACCCCTTTTATACTGCAATTAAAACAAAGTTTATTCAACTGAGTATTTATAATAAACTAACTTTACAGAAACCGATGCTTCTTCACACACAGTGAAAAAGTTTCTTCACAATACCTTAAGTAAGGCATCATCTCTTCTAAGGCAACAATGGCAGTGCGCATTAGACGAGCAAACCTTTAGTCAAAAGTGGTTATTAAACATCTATTTTCAACCACGTACAAATTTTAACTGGTCTTTAGAATTTATTTCTAGGTACTAACCTAAGGGAAAAAAAAAAACGTCTCCCACTCAAAGCAAATGCTGCAGTCTTTTACTAGATGTTCTACTGAAGAATGTCAGCCATGACTCATACTTGCTTTCTCCAAACAGGAGATCTTAAGCTTTGGCATTTGGAAAGCCTTACAGTCATTAAGCTATAAGTTTTCTCCCTGTCCCACTGCACCAACCCCGCCACCCCCACCTCCCAACCCCCACACACCACCCCCTGCCTTGTTTCCCTGTGTTTTAAAGTGGAGCAGCAACTTTTAGATGCAGCTGGGCCTTTAAGAAAGAGACCAACTAAGACACACAACAAGAAAAAAAAAAAATAAAGAGAAAAAGAAAGAGGAGTTGGCAGAAAACAAATCACAAGCTAGACAGCATTGTTTCTGTGACTAATATTTAAACTCTATTACAGCTATACAAATGAGAGTAACAAGGAACCTGCAAGAATTACAGTACTGGTAAACTCACAGAAGTCATTGTTCATTGTGGGAGCCTCACAGCCAGTTCCAGCCTTCTCAGCAAGGCACTGCCAGATCCCTCACACTGAGCTGAAAGGAATAATTTCCATATTTTAAAAGACCTAAGCGTGGAAAACAAGCAATAATATTTATTTGCCCTTTAAACAACAAACACATGTGCAAAAGAACAGGTTACACGTGCTTATAAACGAGTGGGTGTCAGGATGCAGCCTAGCTACACCTTTCCCATCAGAAGCTGACCAGAGAAAGGAACCTTTAAGAACCTGCCTAGAAAAGAACAAGAGCCCATCTTCAGTCTCAGCACCCAAGCAGAGATAATGCAACCAGTAATTCTAAATACTTGCTTGACATAAATCACATTAAAAGTCAGCTGATTAGATCTAGCCAAAATTCAGGCATCCTGCAGATGCAGAAATAAATAGAGAAGAGCCACTTTCCTCCCTGCTGCCACTGCAGGGAGGCTGGGCTCAGCCCAGTTAACAGCATTGCTCAGTGCCATTACAGAGACCTTTTTTATTGGAGCTGTGAAATTTAGGACAATGCATATAGTCGTGTCAGCTCTCTTTATTAAGATCCTTCCAGAGATTTGTTTGACACTATATATTTTCACCAGATGAAAGCATCTTATATGTATGTTAGGCAAAGTAGAGAGCATGCTGTACTTTCCCCTCTTCCCTCAAAGTCTGAAATAAAGCATTAAGAACCAAGGTATGAGCCATTTATCTGTCAAATAAAGATCAAGGATGATTAAGAGCCTCTGGCAAATAAAGATCAAGGATAGTTAAGGGCCTCTGGCAAAGCTGATGGTGCAGTCTGTCCCCATCCAGCTTTAAAAAGGATTGATAGAGAGGCCCTTACTGCTATTACAAAACAGAATTTTTTGAAAGTTTGAATTCATTCCCTTTAAGATCCATGAACTTCAGTACTTGTTCTTCCTGCCTATGGTAACCTGTGCTTTTTCCTTTCTCTGATCTTCTGTAATATTTGAATTAAAATGTCTGTAATGGCTGCTCAGTAGTAGGCTACTAGCTGACATTAACAACAATACTGCTACTCTGAAATGTTGTGTTCCTGTTATTAAACAAACAAACAAAAAACCAAGCCACAAACAACGGAATGAAATAATTCACACTTCTGCCTGCTTGCTTGTGTTTGCAGCCTGATCAAAACTCAAATTCATAGTCTGAAGGTGTTTAAGAGCTGATGTGTGAATCCAGCCCTATGGAAATGGATAAGTAAAAGCTGATCATAAAGAAGAGTTGACCATAGGGAAACAAACAAACAAAAAAGCCCACCAACATTAATGTCTACCGAACATTTGGATTACACTAGAAAAGAAACACTACAGAAATGCCTCTAGAGACTGCCGTCTGGGGACTCTCCGTGATAGTCTGGGATGTTTTAACAGATGACAATGCCAGACTGATTACAAGTTATCCATCTGAACATCTTGCTGTCAGAAAATACAATTAGCAAAAAGTGAAATAGGTTGTAATTGATGAATTTTTTTTTTCTCTAAGAAAAAAACCACATAACAGGGAACAGGGAAAAGGGCTTTGTTTCAGGCTTTATTTTAACATAGAAAACAAGAGATTTATACCTGAAGTATTTCAGAATAAAACTTTCAACTCCAAAAGGTAGTTTAAGAATTACATTCAGCAGAAAGATTTTTTTTTTTAATTAATTTTTTTTTCAGGATAGAAAAAAACATGCATTTTGATTATAAGGAAAAACTTCATTTCTTCCCATGTGACTACATCTCCCATATACTAACACAGTATCCTCACCTGTTTGGGGATGCTTCTGAGAATTCCAGGATTCACTGCCTCTTAAGAGATACAGCTGTGGTCTGTTGAGGAGAGTGGAAACATGAGATCTTCCAACCTTGACAAGACCTCAGAAAGAAGACTCCAATACTTCAATTCACATTTTTAAGTGAAAAAAAAATCCATTCATATCCAGACATTTTTGTTAAATATCTTACTTCATCATTTTTACTCTACTGAAAATTATGGAAATATGGAGTGTAATTTCAGACAGACCTCATTTCTTTATACAGAACCAAGCACAAAATACAGGAGATCTCCACATATCTAACTATATTTGGACAGTTTTTCATTCCAAGACAGGAAATACATCTTCATTTGAAAGCACTATAGTCACTGCTGCTTAACAAAATAATTAAGAACCACTCAGTTAACTAGTCTGTATCGAAGTCATGAACAGCAGTGGTCCTCAGCACAGCAAAGCAGTACACAAACCTGATTATTCCATGTTAGGGAAGAAGAAAATTCAATTAATTTAATTAATTCCATTAAAGCTGATGGTAGTGTTTATTGCTAATATTATCAAAACATCCACTACTGCTTCTCACTTTAGACGGTTCCTCTGTTTTAGCTTCTCTAGTAGGAATTCTGTCTCAAAGTACACTGAATGCTTGTCATTCACCAAGGCTTCTTTTTTGGAAGTGTATCATAGGAATGACTGTATGTTGCAAGAAACTTTGGCATCTGAACAACTATTGTCTTTGCTTTTGACTCACTGAAGCTCGTTGAAAATTTCCAAAAAGCCACTGAATAACAGTTTCAGACTGAATGTACTGAGAACTGTGGATGAGGTACCCAAACTGAGTAGAAGCTTGCATACAAATAAAGAGCAGAACCGCACCAAAATCAAGGAGCAAGTACAAACCACACAGCAACACTATGCATTACAGAGATGCAAACTTCACCCGTTCAGGTAGAGATGATCTGAATTTTCACTGCATGTAAGATTTCTTATGGAGTAGCTCAGTATTTGACTGTTGGGTTGTTTTGGGGGTTTGTCTTTTTTTTTTTTCATCTGTCCCATTCTCAGTTTTAACTCTAGTCTAAAGCAGCATTCAGAAGAATCACTAAACACGCATGGGAACCTACATTTGAAGAACTGCTCTGCAAAATCCACAGTAGAGCCAGACATTTCCAAGGCTTTGGCCATAAAGACAATCAAATTTTGGCATGAATTATAGAATATACAAGTACATTGGAGCGGGCTCTGTGCATGTCTTATGTGCATCATAATCCAAATTATTCATATTCTAATGTATTGTAAACTAGTAGGAAAACTAATTTACAGATAGATAAAGGTCATGCAACTATGGAGAAAATAGAAACTAACGAACATTTAATTCATTCTCAAAGATAATAAAGCTGTTTGCACAATGTGGACTGTTCTTCAGAGATTTTTAAGGTAAATATATTTTTGTCAAACATGTAAATACAGCAAAAAATTAAAATCAAACATATTTTCTTATCAGCTTTAAATGGTTTTCTTTCTGATATCTACCTTTCAGATCTTATTTACCTGTCTACAGTTAAGCCAACAGCATAATGTTCAGAAATCCCTTTCTCTTTTTTTTTAAATATGGTACTCAGTGCCAGAATTACAAACATTTTAGGTATCTAAAAAAACAATCAGGCACCTATGTGTAGATTCTCAATTCCTGTCTTAAAACCAAAAAACTGACACTTTCTCTCTACTCCTTGGAATTACACAAAACCAAGTGGCTGTCAGGAACTTGTTGACAAAATATTATTCTAGTTTGTAGATCATAGACAGCAAAGAACCTTTCTTGGAACTACTGGCAAGCAGCTAGGCTCTAGAGGACAGTGGAGATAAAGACACAAGCCACCACAGTGGTTTCTATTCACTCTAGATGGCTCTTTAGGCAGCATGTGAGTTTCTTTGCACTGTCTTTCAAGAGATGCCTTCTTCTTCCCTGTTTCCTGCAGTCTTTTTAGGTGACTTGAAAACTTCCTGTTTCCTATGACAGATGTCTAAAAATTAGGCCTGCAGAACATAATTCAGAAGATTCAAACAATTCATGTTTTGTAAAAACATCCTTTTAAGTGGCAGCAGAGGAGCTGCATTTAGAAAGATGGAGAGGAAGAGAGGAAAGCTATGCAGTAACAAAACAGTACATGTCAACATTTTGTAGAATAGAAGCGACACTACATCTGTCTTCATCTCCAAAAAGAACAGAGTCAATGATTTAGCTGTTTGTCCAGAGGCAAAAGTGATTATGACATTGAACTGGACACTTGAGTAAAATGATGGAACAGTTCATGTAGAGAGCATATATATTTATTATGACTGTCAAGTTCCAAAAAAGGGCATGTAGCAACATATACACAGCTACCATTGTCAGAAAACAAACTTTAAGTCCTTACAAGTGGTAATTCAACAAATCAAAATAAAAACACCTTGAAACAGCTAAAATACTCTCTCAATAAATGTCGAAGGTTCACTTTACCCCTTTGAGATATCATTTTGTTGAATCAAATCTTAAATCTCAGAGGTGAATTTAAATTTCAGAACAAGTGCACGTGGCTGGGATGCTCTTAGATTTAAAAGGTTTTAAAGTTATTTAGAAAATCACAAATGCTTGTATGTATTAATGTTGCAGTGTTCAAACTGAGCTTGAGAGGAAGTGAATCACAGTCTTTTTATAACATGTTCAGAGGCCTCTCAAAACACCAGCAGTATACATAAAATTCAAATGACATTAACTCCTCTTAGAAAACAGGGCTATACAACTGCAGTGAGATCCATCTTCTAATCAAGTAATCTAGTTATTGCCACAATGACTCTGTTCATCCTGAGATAAGAAATCATACTGGAACAGAAAGCCTTTCTTCTTTAATTTGCTTCCTGCCTGCAGGCTGAGGTCCTACACACACAGAGAGTTCCACTGACCTCTCTTGAGCCAAGGCTTGTGGACCATTTTCTGGTGACAGGCCATATGACAACACTTCCGTAGCTTTCAAGTTACTTTATTCAATGTAACAGTAAATGAGGATGTTTCTGGTTAGTTCAAATTTAATATACTAATAGTATTCTGCTTCTGTAAAATTTAGATGCATATAAATAAAAAAACATTACAGTGACAACCACTGAATTTCTATGTTATAGAAAACTGGCAGTTCATAAATATTAAAGTATGCTGTTGGCAACAAAGTACAACATATAGATGCTATTTTTCCTAAAGATAGGGAAACTGTAACCATCACTAAAATAATTCATTATTTATAGACCTTCGAATTTTAAAGCCCCATGACTGCACTACATTTTTTCCATTAAAATTCAAAAAAATATCTGTTTGTTACCCCTTTGATGAATGCGCTAAAGGCAATGGAAACAGTAACTATTGCTGACAGATTTTCAATGATACAGTGCTATTTGCCACTTAATCATCAATATGTTTTTTTAAATGAGCCTTAATATTGCCAAATAACTATTATGTAGCTTCATTAAAGCTAAAACATAGGAATCCTGTCACAGTTGGAGATTGCAATCATGCATCTATAATTTGCATCACGGAAGTGTTACAGTGGGGAGAAATACACTCCAAGGCAAACTTCCCTCAGGGCTCATTACAGGGAACTTCTAATGCCTCTGGAGTTAGAAAGGAACACAATCAAATTTGATAGCTAAGTCAAATCATGCCTTGAAAGTATTGTGACAGCTCCCAGAGTCCTTCAGCTAATTAGTATGACTTTTGCAGTCAGAATCTTTACCCTCTTCATCTCAGTGAAAACCCACCTTAGTTTTTCCGCAACGTAATTTCCTTCTTGTAATGCTGTCAGTCAGAAAGATCCTGACAGTAAAACATGAATGGACTAATAAAAAACAATTTGCATAAGTAGTCAACCAAACTATACAGAATAACCAAACTGGAAAACGAAGAATATTTTCTGCAGTCCCTATAGTAAGTTTGGTTGTTATAACAACAGCAACACAGTTGCATTCTCGAGACTATTTTCTATCCAAATTGTAGATTATTTGTTTATGAGGTTTTTTAAAATAGGAAGCTTAGGAGGAAAAAGGTTCTTCTACCAAGGTTTGTTCAAATAAGAATTTTCCATCTTACCTGAAAAATGATCTCTCTGTCAAACCCCAAGTAAAACTTTCTTGAAAGATTTAGTGAAGTTGTGAGATCAGGACTAACTATGAGACTGGGAAAGACATACTTCAAAAGTTTTATTGACAGGTAAATTACACTAAGACTACTCTATGAGGCTTAAGCTGACTTCTCAAAAGCTTCCAGATCAAAATTTTTCTCCTGTTAGGTATTCTTCCTTTTCTTTTCCTGCTGCATACTCAGAACCTCGGAGGATTTTAACAAGGTGTGACTATGTTATCCTGTTACAGTGCCCAGGTATGTCTTTAAAACTCCAAATCTGCTGCTTGCCCATGCTGTGCTGGCCTTGAACCTCACTCGGCACCATAAAAGTTGCCTTGTTAGAATATTGCAGAGGAGAAAAAGAAACTCGGGACCCTCCAGTATGTACCTTCAATCAATCTGGATTCCTTAACATGCACTTCCCACTACCCTTGCGCCTCAGTGTCACTCCACTCTCCTACATTGTACCCCTCTTCAAATGCATTCACTTAGCTGGCCTGATGTTGTCACACCTGGAACAAACTGAAAACATCACATAAGAAACCTGCTCCAGATTCAGTACCAGTGGGTTACACACGCACTCCTTGCTGAAACTAAAGCCTGTCTTACTTTTACAGTGATGAAGGTGAGGCACTTAAGTAATCTGGCCACAGTGTCTAGTCTCACATCCTCCTACTCACCAGCTTTCACACATGGCAACACTCAAGGCTGGAGCTCTTAATCCAGCACTGGTAGCCAAAGGCTAATGTTGCTGCCATGACTGTCAATCAATCCAAGCCTACCCAGCAACAAGCAGCATCTCCCAGATGGTTTGCTGGGTGAGTTTTTGTAACTACAATGTCCTTGAATGAATTGGTAAACTAACATTTAAAATCTTGACTGAAGTTTGTGCCTCAGAATGAAAGTTATTCCTAGTCTCTCCTGCATGGAAAGCTGAAGCTTGACATAGACAGAACTGAAGAGACAGTCACAACTGCTTAGTTTTTGGTCACATGTGGCATCCAGGAAGCATCTCCACTATATAGAACATTCACATGTTACATGGCTTTCACTGTATTAACAATACTCTTATTTCCCCATAGATACCAGGAAAAGAATGCAGAGAAAGGGAGCTCTTTCAGGCTAAGTAACAGGGAATCTTTCTTCCGTATGCAATTAGGATGAAGACAAAAGGATAGTATCAGCATACTCTTACCAACAGTTACTCTTCTGTATTTTCACCTAGTGGACTTTTTTGTTTGTTTTGTTTTAATAAGAGTACCAATAGTGTTCTGCTATCAATTTCGTAAATCAATTTGCTTCTGGCAAATATGCCAGCAACAAAGGTGAAAATTCTTATTAATCTCTCAACACATAATTGAGACTTGGAAAATATAGAGAAAATAATTTGTGTCAAATATATGAAGTGTGAGCATCTTCAGAAGTGCTTAGAATGTTCCTATCAAGACAACAAACCTTGCCAAAACTTGTAGTTTAGGATTTTACAATAACTTTGAATCCTATCCTGGGTTGTAAAAAATTGTTTAACCCAATTCTGAGAGAATCTATGCTTTGTTAAAACCTAAAACCTTTAAGTTAAAACCTTTATTTTTAAGTTAGAGTTGAACTCCAAATTCAATATATGTGATTCTAAAAAAAAAAAAGCTTTAAATGCTTTAAAAATGTATTCATAATAGAATTCATAACTGGAATCAAGAAGCAAAATCAGCAACTTGTGGTGTGTTCAAAGATTGCATTTTGGGGAATTTCCTCCAGTGAAAGCTCTGAAATACTGGATTATTTGAACCTATTATAGAAACATCACATGAACAAAAGCATTTTTAAATGGAGTTCTTTCACAACTTGAAATTCAAAGTGCTTATGAAACAACCAAGAAAAGTTTAATCTTTGCTTTTTCTAGCTTTTTTCTCAAGATCACCAGAAGTAAGGAAAACTCATCTGAGGACGTACCAGTTTCCACTAGATCAACTGCTCTGAGTTAATTTCCCAAGACAATGTTGTTTTCTAGTACAGAGATACAGAGACTTGAGATATTCTATCACATTAGCTTCAATAGGATGCACTGTCCAGAGGACAAGTGAGAAAGGCAGAAAAGACTTAGCTAGTGTAGTATTTCCTTCACATCATCCTCTTTCATGTAATTTCCTCAGATTCACATAGACCTCAGGAGATCACTTTCAGGGAGCACATTTCTTGATCTTCCTAAAGGAAGGAGGAAAGTGATAAAAGGCCTCTGTATTCTAAGTGTTTGTGTGCAATTCTGCTAAAGACAACTGGTGAAGTTCTTTTACATCTACATAGGAAATAATTATATCCTTCAATAGCAAATATGGAAGTTTCTGTCAGAATCTGTATTTGTGCTGAACTGCAGCCAATATAAAGAAGACTTAACTTGTACAGTACATTATAGCTACTATAAGAAAGTTTGGTGGCAGTTGATAGTATACAAAATTAAAGGCACGAACAGATCAGAGCACATTATCTTTGAAATATCTCAAAGGAATTTCCAGAAACAAAAGAAAGATGAACCTGTGGAATATGCCCAGGAGACCATGGTCAGTTAACAAAAGAGCCTCTTGAATTACACTGTGGTATGAATCTGGCAGCCTCAACATCCTGGAGGGGTGGGGGGGATGGTGCAACAGAAGCATTTCTCCAGTTTTCTTGGAGAGAAATATCCAAGATATTGAGTAATATCCATAGCATGTAAAATGTGTTATAATAGGGAAACATTATTTTAGCAAGAGATCATTATTTTGGTATGAATTTATCCTTTTCCAACTGTTCAGATTGGCAACTGATTAAATCATACGTCTGTTTCCTCTAAATCAAATGCAAAGACAAAAACCCAAAGGACTGCAGTTGAGTTTTTTTCTCTTAGCTATGTGTCACCTGTTTTTAAGATCTCACAAACATTGCAGTACACAATATACTGCACAACATATTCGTAGCACAAAACTGTTTAACCGCTCACAAGCTGATGTAACACTGACACAAGCTGAAACAGCATATACCATACTAGATTTACTTCCCCCTTCCCCTATTTGTTGTGGACGTAGGCTTGAGCAAAGTAAGTTTCAAAGTATTCAACTGAGCTTTAAGTTCAAGAGGACCCAGAACAAGGATATCTGCCCTGAAGACAGCTCTGATTTATTTAGTTAAAAGTTCCTGCCGAATAATGGTCTTTTTCTCAATCTTTGCATGCCAACTAAAAACAAACAAAAAATCGAGTCTTGTAAATTCCTTACCAAATCTCACAAAAAATTGCTCTAAGAGCAGACCTACAAAACCTATGAAGCCAGAGATCAGTTTATGTCAGTACAGTCAGAAGCAGCAAGTTGTCCTACAATATTTAGGTTTCAATTGAAGATGATGGCTATTTCCAGCTCAAGAAAGCATACTCACAGAAAGTAGTTAAGCCCTAGATCACGTTGCACGGGGACGTGAGGAACCTCCATTCTTGAAGATACTTGAAACTTTACCGAACAAGGCCCTTAGCAACCTGATCTAGCCTTCACATTGGTCCTGCACTGAGTAGGAGGTTTGACCATTTGACCTCCAGAGGTGCCTCGCAATCTGAATGTTTCTATGAGATAGATAGATAGATAGATATATTGCTCAATGCACAAACCTCCATTAAGTACATGTGCACCTGGATGGTGCTGGATGACTAGAGATGCATTCACACATACACTAGTTCTATTCCCTGCGATGTTTTTGTGTGTTAAGAGCCCTTCCAGGTTCTCTGTAGCTGGCAGATAGGAACAAACCACAACACGCAAAGAATATTTTTGAGGATTTGGAGAAGGGTAACCTATAACTACATCTCTAGCGATTGTATGAGCCTCACTAATACTTGACCTCTGCAGAGTCAGAACAATTTAGAATGCTTATTGTCAACCCTGATTTCAGAGAACCTTCACTGCCTATAGAAAAAACTCAATTTATGACGTATCCATTGAAAATCAGCATTCAAAAGCCTGAGGATCTCCTAGGTATTTACCAGCTAGCTACCCTTTCGTAATTCATCATATTGTTGCAACAGAGCTTCCCTGACTGTGGAACAAATTTGGTCTGGGCAAGCTGCAGATTCTTTGCATTTCTCAAAGCCAGGCCTGAATTCTGCACCATAATCCCAAGACAGCATATGGAATAAAAGAAACATGGTTTGCACATCATCCCTAATGAGGGAGGAAATCTGTAACTTCAGATTCAGATTTTTACAGAACTTGTGTAAATTCATGTCAGTTAATGAGGCCGAGTTGGTCTCAATCAGATGAGGAGAATCTGGTCCTGAGAGACTCATTTTCAAAACGTAATGTACCATGTATTTATGAGAGCAGGACTCCATTTTGTTAATGTTTGTTTATTCTGTTACTGCAGCATTTGGCAAACTGTTTTCTTGTCCAAGACATATAGCATTATTGCTTGTTAGGGTGTACATGGAGCTGTAAGAGAGCTTAGAGCTTGATTCATAAAAGTAGTTATGTGTGTTCTCTAATTTTGTCATGGATCTCTTCTACAGCAGTCAGGCTGCAGGCTGAATGCTTGATTCAAAGAAAGCAATAGCTCAATTACATGAAAAAAATTGTAGAATGCTAGACAGGTGCTGGGAAACTGCAGCTCCAATCAGAGTTATGGCCTTGGGAAAACACCCGTTTGGCTACTGATAGATTTAATCACATTGTTTCTGATTACCTCTTTTTCCTCTAAAGATCTGCCCTAATTGATTTTTCTCTAAATTTTTTAAGGCTGAAAGGACCTCTTGTGAAAGACTCAAAGTTCAGCCCTTAAACCACAACTTTGCCAAGTCCTTTAATGCCCAAATCTGTTAGACAAAGGTCTGTCAGCACGACGGCTCTTGGATTCCAAACTACCTCAGGTGTCTACCTCCCATGCCATACAGGTCTACTTTACTTTTACTCCTAGTGAATTCCTTAGTTTGTGCCTACCTTTAGAAGCATACACTCCCTCGCCTCTCAGGGAAGATGCTAGAGATTATCTTGCTTTTCCTAAGCATTTAACAGCATCTGATGAATGGTATCTGTATCCCCTACTCTGCGTCAGGTACCCATACAGAATCCCAAACTCAGAAGACAGCTACCTACTAGGTTATGAAGTGAGGGAAGGGGGCTTAGGAGCACTAGCTACTAATTCTTCCCAAACATATGGAGATCAATGATGTATTCACTGTCTACTGGAATTTAGAATCTCCTAAAAAAAGAAAATGCTGCCTATGTTCATTCTGTCAGCTTCTTACATCAGCTATTCATGCCTTCTCCCCTTGTGTAATTCTTCCATCCCTACCAATATTTTTAAAAGCCTACTGAGACTATTATACTGAAAAAAAGAGAATCGTCTTATAATTTAAGATGTATAAGTTGCTATGTTTTTTGAAACTGAATAGAATTCATTAGGGACATACATTTACCACTAGCTTCTGATCTTCCTGCAATTACCTATTCTTCAGAACACCATAATAAGGGTTTTAATAAAAACTAATTCCTATATGCTGGCATATTAATTCTCATGAAATGGAAATCACGTTATTTAAAAGAGGATGAATAGAGTGTAGGACATCACGAATTACCTTTGGTAGGAAAAGCCTCTTGCAAAAATATCAGGCAACTAAGATGCTCGCTATAGTGTCTGCTGTAATTTTTTATGAATGGGCATATTCTATTTGGTTCATTTTCTTTTCCCCATTTTGTTTCATAGCATAAAGCCCAATCCAATAGGGAAATTATATAATTTACAAGCATTGATAAGATCCTCTCTCAGCCATCTCTTCTCCAGGCTAAACTGACCCAGGTCTCTCAGCCTCTCCTCATGAGAGAGATGCTCCAGTCCCCTCATCATCTTTGTAGACCTCCACTCGACACTTTCTAGTAGTTCTCTGTCTCTCAAACTGGTGAGCCTAGAACTGGACACTGTACTCCAGATGTGGCTTCACTAGGGCAGAGTAGAGGGGGAGGAGAACCTTCCTTGCTGGCCACACTCTTCTTAATGCACCCCGGGATACCATTGGCCTTCTTGGCTACAAAAGCACACTCCGGGTTCACGGTTAACTTGCTGTCCACCAGGACTCCCGGGTCCTTCTCCCGAGAGGTGCTTTCCAGGAGGTCAACTCCTAACCTGTACTGGTGCATGGGGTTATTCCTCCCCAGGTACAGGACCTTACACTTGCCCTTGTTGAACTTCATTAGGTTCCCCTTCGCCCAACTCTCAAGCCCGTCCAGGTCTCGCTGAAAGGCAGCACAGCCTCCTGGTATGTCTGCCACTTCTCCCATTTTTGTATTGTCAGCAAACTTGCTGAGGGTACACTCTCTGTCCCTTCATCCAGGTCATTGATGAATATGTTGAACAAGACTAGACCCAGTAGTGACCCCTGCCTAGCTCCACTAGCTACAAGATCTTCAACCTGTGCACATCTTTTGCAGGTACCTTTTCACCAGAAGGGTCTGGGCACTCACTTCAACCTACCACCCGCATTGAAGTCTCCTTCCTGTCTAAGTCCACCTGGGTGGATATGTCAAGACTTCTCAGGGGCTTTCTCCATAGGAACACTGGTTTTAGCTCCTGGCAAGTGCCCACCATTTTGGCAGAGACCTAGAGCACTTTCCTGGGCTGTGGACCAATAAGCAGGGTGCAGGGCTCTCCCTGTGTGCCCTCCCACGCAAATTACCATGCAAACTGCCTCACCACACCTTGGCTGCCTGCCCTGATCATGGGTGCTCCTTAGGGACATTCAAATCTCCTGCAGTTGCCCCTGGCACACCTGCAGACACATCAGCCTCTCAGCCTCACACTTGAGAGCTACCAGCACCTGGTGGGTGTCACTGCACTTTCTCATGTTTCCCTGGCTCTGAGATATATCTTGTCAGCATTGTACTGATGATTGTATGGAACATCAAGAAGTTAAAAACAAGAGATGTCTAAATGAAAAGTCAAATGTCAGATTTCTCAGAAGTCCAAATTTTGGATGCAAGTCTAAATTTTTTAAATTGTCATAAACTTCCAATTAATCTAAATGAATCCCACAGTAGATTCATGGTATTTAAAAATCGTTACAGATGGTCAGTGATTGAGGGTGCAACCTGATGTCTATAAAATGCACTTTTTGTTTTCAGAGGACAATCAGGGCTTTCTCATGCCAAATAGGACATGCAAAATTGAAGCATGCACAAAAATATTAATGAGTATTGACTATTTTTTCCTGGAACTTGGGAAAGAACTTTAAAATCCAGAAATTTATTTGTGCAATTATTAAAAATCAGTCAAGAAATTGAATATGGATACATGCATGCTTCAAACTTAAAAGTGAATGCAAGAAGTGTTCCACACAGAAAACTGCATGCTCCTTCAGCCCTTGTGAATGCAGGTAGTTTACAGTCTGCTTTGTATCACAATATCTAGCATATACTTCGTCTCTTTAGAGTTCAAAATTATGGGTGTTTAGAAACATAATTTTCAAAGCCACATTGCTTTATGACTCTTCATATGTCTAAAGACTAATTAACTGTGACAAGCTGACCATTAGGAAAAAGCATTCATACACATGACAAGATGACAGATGTTTTAACATAAATACAATGCCATCCTGATTAAAAAAAGATACAACAGGTTTAAGTTTCAATTAATTAGAGATGCTTTAGAATACAGTAATCTTTTTCAAACCAATGAACCCTGTTAAACTAGGAATACAGTATTCCTTATTTTAAACAGTCATTCTACCCTCAAAATCAAGTGATTTAACAAGAAGGTATTCTGTGTGCTGCAATCTGTTTCCTTTCTCTATTCAGCCTTTACTGACTGAAGAGAGGATTTTCTACTTTCACTTTCTTCTACGTAGAAAAGCGAGACACTATAGGAAAGCAACAACATAGGATTTCATTTCAAATACTTTTGCAATCAGCAACATCAAATAATCCCCAACTTTATAATCCTTAATTCTAATGACACACAAAATAGAGCTCATTTCTATTTTAGACCATAAACCCTGGAATATCTGAGGGGAGAAAAACCTAGCAAACTACACCCCATATTTCAATCTCTTTTGTATCTTTCATACCAAGAAAATGAAGGCTTTCCATAGAAATTACCTACCCTGTCTTATTCTACTATATTAGATAACGTTTGCAAACGTGATTTATCCCAAATTCTGGACTATTCTGAAAGCCCAAGAGCTTTCAGGACAGCCTGGTGGGCATGTGTTTAAGCTGCCTCTCACCTGACTGTCAGAGCTTGGCATCTATACTAGCATTAGCCCACCTCATACCATAAATTTCATTACCCTTCTAAGGAAACATTACGGTACCCAGCAATTATTGCAAGTAAGCCATAGTTACATCTTTTTTTTTTAAATGCAGTAGCTAAACTCATGTCCAGAAACTACAGGCATGTCTGCAAAAATGTCAGGAGCACCCTAGGTAACTTTACACTGTTGTAAAGATGCATGGAGAGAAGTGTTTTATGGCTAATGCTGCTAAACATGTAATACAAAATTCTTATCTGGAGCACATGCTCCTAGGGTTTTGGTTAGCGTTTTTTTGGTTTGGTTTGTTGGGTTTTGTTTGGTTGGGTTTGTTTGTTTTTTTGGGGGGGGCGGGATTTGTTTTGTTTCTTCTTTTAAAGACTAAACGTTTTTGTGGACAATAAAACTGCAGTTTTCCAACATGAAAAATTGCCCTCAGCTTTTGCCTGGGCAAGGAAAATAAAATATAACAGTTAACTTTTATTTGTTGTAACTCATTAACAGAGACTCCCAGCACTGGTCTGTCACCAAACATCAGAACATAATCTGAATCTAACGAAACTAACTTCCAGATTACCATTTATCCACAATCATCTAAAACTACAGAGTCCTTGGACATATAAGCATTCTGTTGGAAGTCTAATCACAAGTTTGTACCACTCAAATCAAATTTTGTAAAGCTCCTCTTTTTGCAACATTCTTACTCATAACAACATTAGGAGTGCAAAAAAAGAGCTGAGGAGGGCCCACCATTTCTCTTACAATTCTTGCAGCGTAGCAGGATATAGATTAAATTTCAGCACAACCTAATGGAATATTTTCTTTTCACAAACACCCCTGAGATGTGATCCCAGCATCTTCTCCCTTACAGGCCAACGTGCAAACCACAGAGACGAAGAGAATATTCTGCACTGTGCAAAGACTGGCACCAGGGAAGTGTATTTTCATAGATATCTGGTGATCAAAAAGTGTACTTCTTCATATTGACTTGTTGCATAGAGATTACTCTAAGCCAAAGGAAACACTTTTTCTTAATTAATCTACCCAAAATTCTCGTTTTGTTCAATGCAGTAGCTACTGCTTTTTCCCCACTGAAGTTACACTCAACCCTAAAAAGTTCATATCCATAGGCATGTTACTCAAGTCTGGGATTGTTGTTCAGGTCTTAAGCCTGTATCTAAAAGACATAGAGAAAAAAAAAAAAACCACCAAAAAAACAAGTACAGGACTCAGCTTAGCCAGTAGGAGTTTGTTCTGAGGTACTTAATACTGCCATTTCAAGCCTTCTGGAAAATGTTACATATTGCATGGTCTGGAAAAGACAACTGTAAAAATCAATGTTCTAAGTGATATTCCCATCTATGATTTTGTATAGTTCCTTAAATATATGTTCCTTCTGTGGAGTCTGGCATCCATGTAATAAGCGGGCACGACTTAAGTACTATGCAACAGAAAGCATCATCAATAACATACAGTAATAATGACAGTAACGACTACTTACATAGAGTTAAACAATTTTTAAAAAATCTGTTTGCATTGTGTAGTAGTTCCAAACAATGGAAAGCTGAAGATAACTTGACAACTTCCATACACTGCAGCAGAGCTGTGCTGAGACTTTGAAGTTCTCTTGAAAGGAGAAATGTAGGCAGAAGCAGAGTATAAAAGGAACAGAAGTGGGGTATAAAGAACAGCTACCCTGGAATATTTATTTTCATTAGCAGTTAGTTATGGGACTTTTCCGAGTTTCTGAATTTTAAAACATCCTCTGAAAATTGATGAAATCTAAAAATTTTAACTACTCATGTGAGAAAATAACTTCCTTTTGTTTAAGCATTCAATCTGACAATTTTCTAATTTGTGTGCTATGGGACACAGTGACCGATCTTTCCCTAGTAACTTTTTCTCTTCTTTTTGTAATTTTGCAGGTCCATATCGTATTCTCTTACGCTGACTCTTTTCTAGGCAAAGCAGCCTTAGTCTCTTCAGTCTCTGCTCGTGTAAAACCTATCCCATATACCTCTTCATCGACTCTAGTTCTACTGCATGTTTTTCACAGTTAAGTGTAGTTAAGTATGCTTTTATTTCATCTTCTTCTCAGCTCATTCATAAATAAGTCAAATGGCAAAATCCCAGAATCAGAGTGCTAGAAGGAAGATTCTAACAGTTACCTCTCTCCATTGCGAAAGCCAACTATTTTTACCTCAACTTCATTTCCTGTCTTTAAGTAACTATTCATGCACAGGAAGACCTTTCCACTTACTTCATCAAGCTTAATTTCTTCAAGAGCTGTTTATAAGAGGGCTTTTCAAAAGACATTTGAAGAATCTCAGCATACTGTACTAAGATTACACACATTCACGCTCATTGACACAATTCAAAAACTAGGAAAAAAATCTAGTAGCTTGGTGAGGTATAGTTTTTCTTTGGGTGGGGGGAAGGGGGATAAAAATCCCTTTTATAAGCATGTTTAAACCACGTTTATAAAAATAGAATGGAAATTAATTTTTTCTACTAATATGCCGAGAGTCAGACCTTCTGGTTTGTTTTTTCCTATAAAAATGTGCATAAATGTTCACTTCTAAATTCTGAGGCCACTGTAAATAACAGATTTCACCTCTTAACTCAGTAATTTCATACCTGAGAGATCTCTTAAAACTCTGGAGTCAATGGCTTTCACTCTTGAGATCTGTAAATATTAATTTTACCTTTTTAAAAACTAATTCTACACCACTGCTAAAATCTCTCAGTGACAGTTCAATAGGAGTAGTTCGTCAGACTTGCCTCCTGTAAGCAAAAGTTCCGGTTTGAGAACATACCTATACTGTCCTGACCACAGAAGTGAATGGTAATGAACCACAGCTTGGCTAGAGTCACTTTCCATTTTTATGACAAGAACATCATGGTGTATCCTACATTAAAAACAGGTTACACTTCAGCATCCTATTACTTATTGGTTTGCAGTTTGTTCTCTTTGATCCAAATACAAGAGTATTTAGATTTTCTGTAGGATTTTTTGAGCATAGACAGCTTTGGGTTTTGGTTGGCTGTTGGGATTGTTTGTTTGTTTTGGTGGCGGGGGTTGGGTTTTGGTGGCTGAGGTTTTTTTGTTGGGTTTGGTTTATTCTTTCTTTCTGGAGACAGCATATTGTATGTCTCTGAGGTAAGCAAAATAACAAGAATAATAATATAACCACATCTTCTGTTCTCATTTATAGTTGTGCGCTTTCAGTATAATATTAACTCCAGTGGAGTTTCACTAAATTTCTGTTAGTATAATTGAGACTGAAGTTTAGTAGTACTAAAATGAACTAAAAAAAAAAAGAAACATGGTCATACAATGAATTCCAAACATTACATATCCCAATAAATTTATCTTTGTATTAAGATGATAGTTATACCTTTAAATTCAAGAGGCCATTACTACCTCATATCCTACTACCCATCCATACATAAAACATCATATGGGCATAGCTTTAAAATCAAAAGACTTCTGCTTAATCCGATAGCTAAATCAACTCTATAGATCACCCATTATGTGTCAGTGTTCAAAGATGTACCTGACCGAAGCCCTACACCATTAAGCTGGTAGAGCTGAGTAGAACCAACATGGAATTCCTGCATCACTGCCCCATTTCAGCCACTATGCAGTTGAAGATTTCAGTTACAGTTCATCCTATTTTCCACAGAACCAGGGATACGGAGGACGGAAGTTCTTACACAGAACCAAATTCTTGAATGACTAATATAAATAAAAGTTATAACCCAATAGTAGTTGCAGGCATTCTCTCTCCTGAGACCAGAATTTTGGCGGTAGCAAGAAGATAAGGATAATCTATGAAGTATATGAGATACTTTCTTCTTCCTCTAACCTTTTGCATCGCAAGTAGTGCTAGCAGAGAACTGTGCCCTCAGAGCATAATTATTTCAATACTCCTTTTAAATCACTGCAGTCATACATCTTCTACGACACAGAGCTCCACATAAACACTCAGCTGGTGCCTTTGCATAGACTGCACTGGGAGCAAAATCCTTTGGTAGAAATTATATTAAGGCCCATCTGAAATTAATGTCAGCATTCAACAGAGACTGTTCTACAAATTTCTGAATAGCTACATTAAAAAAACTGCACCCTTGTTCCTGGTTTTTTTTTTCATTACTGCGTATATTTTCTAATTCTACCAATTAGATGTATTTTAAAAGTTGAAATTTAAGATCCAATTGCTTAAATTCAATTGCATCAGCAGCTGAATGGTCCTTCAAAATTCTGGAGTCAGAAGTAACCAAGTTTAGGTACTTTTCAGACAAATTGTCTGAAATTGTCAGGGGATTAATTAAATTTCCAATATTTTTATTTGCTTGTTTGAAACCCAGATAATCTTTTGTTCTTTTCAGTTGATTTGCCTTCTAGCCCTCACAAATTGAAGAAGAGAGATCAGCATCATTAGCATTCTTTTTAGCTCAACAATATATTAAAACACTTTCCTTTCTATGAGTACGGAATTTTTATATACGTCTTAAGGAGGCTTATAAATATAGTAGTACATGATATTTCTGCAAGAGTTTTATCACATGTAGAAGTGAATAAGGGGGAGAGGACGTGAATTACTTTTATTTTTGCACAGCAGCTTTGGCAATTAATTTTTTTTTTTTCTCTTAGATTTTATTACAGAAATAGGTAACAGGCCAGATCCAAATCCCATTGTGGCAAAACCAACTTTTTCCACTAATATCAATAGGGATTGAAGTCTTGAATTTTGTACAAGAACAGTTTTTTAAAGATCCTTGCTTATAAATACACTTTTTAATTGATCTTTATGTATTTATGCCCATGTTTAGGACTGATTTTATTTTTTCCAGTTATTAAAAAACCAAACTTGCATAGCTTTTTTACATTGAAACTTTCTGTGAAATCAGTAGCCTAAACTCACTGTCCTGCACTAGCTATAAATACTGTACTCTGACAACTGCACCTACTATGAGCACACAGCAACAGGACAGCCAGAAGGAGAGGAGAAATTTCCGCACTCCCTGCTCCTCTTTGGTTAAGAAATGTAGCTGACTCTGCTTTTCTGGAGTTGTTTGTGCCTCTCGGCCCCAGGGGATAAAATATTTTCTTGCTCTTCTCAGAAACTGAAACAAATCCTCAACACTACAGCACTGTTTGAACTTCATGATGCTTCTTGATCCTCAGTTTTTTTCTGTGTATGTGCAACCAGATAGAAGATCTTCCCCACCACCTCTTTTCTCCAACAAGTCAGATATTAAGAGGCAATTCTGACCAACTCTTCATATTGTATAGCTAAGCTTTTTAGCAAAAGGAAAAGCATAAGCAGCTCACAGCATAACACGTATAAGTCTAGTCTCACTGCCTTGGTTTAAAACTGAATAGTGACAATGGCTCTCACTGCAGAACTTTTTTTTTTTTACAATAGTGTATATATGCACATAAATATGAACAAGTCAGAAATTAATGCACAACAAATAGTAAACTGGAATATTTGGAAAAATAAACTACATGCAGTGTGTGTTCTGTCTACTTCATCGTAATATAAACACAAGGTTAGCTGAAATAAAGCCAGCAGTCCTCAGAAGTTCTCCCTACAGACCAATAATTCGTCAGGACAAGTGATATTACTGTTCAGTGGATGCTAAGTTTGAGATTTGTCATTCTCCAATGGGCAAAACAGACAAGGTTAATTCTTGGGATCTGGTCCTGCACATTAAGTACTCTATGCTCCTTCTGCAAAATACTCCCAATAGTGTTTATGACCATGTTTGCCATTTATTTCTTAGCCTGACCCTTTTAATCTTGGAGCTAAAGGCAACATCTCTGCCTGCATTATCTGAGGCACATATATTTCAATGCTATAAATACCAAAATTTACTGCTAAAATTACTCCAGTGCCTGTGAAGATAAAACTTTCCTGGAAGTGGCTGGCTCCATGAAGGAACCAAAGAATGGAGTTAAGGAGGACATCTGCAAAATAACTCAATTTGAGTATTCGGCCTGAAGCCTCCCCACTACTAGTAAGGTTGCTAAGCACAGGGGATATACTGATGTGACAGGTACAGCCTGTAAAACATCATTCCTTATACCACCATTTATAGCATTTAGTATTCCCCATGCCAGTGCTGTACAACTCTTATGTGTTTATTAGAGATAAAAAGTGGATGTTACATCACAGGCAAAAAAAAAAAAATTACCTTCATGACCACAGGAGGAATCAGTATTTCAGAAAATATTTACAGGACCCCTTCTACTGCAGCATGTGAGAATTCTTAAAAATATTAACTAATATTTCAGCATGCTCCCCAAGAACTGGAATGTCAGCAAACAAGCAGCTCTCCTTTCTTTCATCTTTTATGCCAAGAAAAATCATGATAGACAAAATTCACACAAGAATTCTGTCAGTCAGGTACTAAAACAACTCTCCTGAATCTCAGCCCAACATCTTAAATGAAACATTGTCCTTACAGATGCAGTAATTCCTGAACTGCAAGATAGTCCTTTACCATGTGGCCTTCTCTTTATCAAGCAGATAAAACCACAAAAGACTTTGTTGCTGTTGTGAGAAATAGCAGCTCCTCCCAACCATTAACAGGAGGCACAGGTACAAAGGAATAAGAACATGGCAAAGAAGTAACTCCAGGTCACATATTGGAACACTTTCTCTAACTGATCAAGAGTGAAAAGTTGCTAAAAGGAAAACTAGTGCTGTACAAAGTTAGGATGCTTTATACTCTGAGCTCTTCAAGTATGTGGCTACAGACAGTTAAACTAAGTCTTTTCCTCTGCTGATAGTGTCCTTTTCTAGTGCTATTCAAATCCTTTAAGTTTTCACGGGTTGGCTAATCCTATTTCTTCTTAAATCACATTAAGCCCTTCCATATGTCTTACGAATATTGAAAAGAATGAACATACACCTTGCAAAGACAGCAGAATAAGTCTCTCACGTAAGGAGAAATGAGCTGGCTAGAGTCCAGAGCTACATTTACCTTCAGTACACAGCAATGAAAGACACGGTTAAAGGATTGGGCAGCCTCCAAACTACTTTTCCGACTCCATTACTACAGCTCATGGTTATGCTAGGTTCCATCAACTGCCTAGGCAATAAACATTGCACCACACCATTTTTCCAGTGTTTTAACATCAGACATAATAATTCCTTTACCAGTCAGAACATAAACCTTTGAAATGCCATGGCTGCTGGAAACTAAAAAAATAAACCACAGAACACTTCCGGATGTGCTAAAGGCTTCAGTTGAAGACAGTTTTGCTTGCCCTGCCATGCTATACTAAAGCCATACGCTGCTGCAAGTCAACTATCTCTAATGCGTTATTTTCATATGTAGTTCTGAAATTCTTTGTTCAGCAACAAGACAGTTCAACATCTATCCAGACTGACGTACTAACATTTTTGAACCTTAATCTATATGGACCGTGTTCAGGACTTAATAGGTGCATCAATCTGTGACCAATTAATTCTTGACAATTCTGCTGAGGCTGAAAACAAGGACAGGAATTATTGCCAGTTTGGTTGATAAGTTTTTCAAGTTCAGATGCTTCTTCATCAAGAAATGGACTGGTATCACCAATCCACTCCACAGTGACCAATTAAGTCAATATTTTCCATCTGCTAACAAATTCATTTATGACCACTACTAAGACTGAATTTAATTGAGAAGCCTGGAGATAGACATAACTCCACTTCTAAACTCCTAAACGCTCAAAGCTACCGCTTTTCAGACACAGTCTTTATTTTTGCTAGGGCAAATACCTGTTGTTACTAACACTGACTTAGGTCAGTCAATGAAGGATGTGGATGACACTCCATCTATATCAGAAGTGTCTCCAAGGTCAGAAAGGCCTAGCCCTGTACCACAACCACAAGGAAGAAAAGATGAGTTATAGTTGTAGGTGACTCCCTTCTGAAGGGAGCAGAGGGTCCAATATGCTAGGCAGACCCTCCACATAGGGAAGGTCTGCTGCCTTCCTGGGACCCAGGTTAAGGGCATCACTACAAATCTTTCTAGCTTGGTACAGCCCTTGGACTATTACCAGATCGTCCATGTAAAGGAAGCTGCAACCTGTAGTCCATGAGTGATTAAAAGAGACTTCAGGGCCATGGGACGGTTGGTGATGACATCTGAGGCACAAGTGTTTTTTTCCTCTCTCCTTCCAGCTGAGGGCAGTGACATTGGAAGAAACAGACAGATTGAATCTATTAACACATGGCTGAGTGTCTGGTGTCACCGCCACAGTTTTGGTTTTCATGACAATAGGATAGTCTACACAGCACTAGGCTTGCTGGTGTCAGATGGGCTTCACCTTTCTCAAAAGGGGAAGAAGGTCTTTGCTCATAAGCTTGTGGGACTCACAGACAGGGCTTTAAACTAGACTTGAAGAGGGCTTGCCTGTGAAAAGCTGTGGGATGACACCTGGTTAGAGGGACTGGATGCTAGTGAGGGCCCTCAGCCTGTTGCTCTGAGGCATGCTGGGGACACTGCAGCACAGAAGAAGTCTTACAGAGATGAGCCAGATGGTCCTGAGGTAAAAGGAGCCAACAGGGAAACATCACTGAAATATCTCAAAGGAATTACAGGGTGTTCCTCCAAGGTGACACAGCAGACAGCCCAGCTGAAGTGCCTCTACACCAGTGCATGTAGCATGGGCAACAAAGAGAAGGAACTGGAAGCTACCATTCTGCTGGAAAGCTACAACCTGGTTGCCATTACTGAAACTTGGTGGGATGAATCCCATGACTGGAGTGCAGCTATTGATGGCTCCAGGCTGTTCAGAATGGACAGCCGAGGAAGGAGGGGCAGAGGTGTTGCCCTCTGTGTCAAGAAATGGAAAGACTGTGAAGAGCTGTCCCTGAAAAACAGCCACTAGGAGGTAAAAAGCTGCAACAAGGGATGTAAAGAATAAGAAGAAGGGCTTCTAGAGGTATGCCAACCAGAAAAGGTTAAAGAACACATATCCCCCTTTGATAAGCAAGATTTGCAAGCTGGTAACAACAGATGAGGAGAAGGCTGAGTTAGTCAACAATTTTTTTCACCTCAGTCTTCACTGATAACCTCTCTTCTCACACCTCCCAAGTCAATGGACCATGAGACAGGGACCAGGGGGTCAGAGTCCCTTACACTGTAAGAGAAGATCAGGTTGGTGACCACGTGAGGAATATGAACATACAAAAGTCTATGGAACCTGAGGAGATGCATCCCAGAGTCCTGAGGGAATTGGCTGATGTAGTTGTCAAGCCACTCTCCACAACACTTGAAAAGTCTTGGCAGTCAGGTGAAGTCCCAGTGACTGGAAAAAGGAAAATGTTGCACCCATTTTTAAAAAGGGTAGAAAGAAGGACCCTGAGAACTACCAACCTGTCAGCCTCACCTCTGTGCCTGGAAAGATCATGGAATAGATCATCCTAGAAGCTATGCTAAGGCACATGGAGGACAGGGAGGTGATTCAAGACAGCCAGCATGGCTTCAGCAAGGGCAAGTCCTGCCTGACCAACCTTGTGGCCTTCTATGATGAAGCGACTACATCAGCGGACAAGGGAAGAGCTATAGATGTCATCTATCTGGATTTCTGTAAAGCCTTGGACACAGTTCCCCCACCACAGCCTTCTCTCAAATATGGAGAGCTATGGATTTGATGGGTGGACTGTTCAGTGCATAATGAATTGGTTGGATGGTCACATCTAGAAGGTAGTGGTCCATGGCTTGATGTCCAGATGGAGATCAGTGACAAGAGGTGTCCCTCAGGGGTTCATGCCGGGACCAGTGCTCTTTAGTATCTTCATCAATGACATAGAAGGTGGGATCTAGTGCGCCTTCAGCAAGTTTGCAGACAACACCAAGCTGAGTGGTGCAGTTGACATGCCTGAGGGATGAGATGCCATGCAGAGGGACCTGGACAAGCTGGAGAAGTGGGCCTGTGTGAATCTCATGAGGTACAACAAGGCCAAGTGTGAGGTCCTGCCCCTGGGTTGCAGCTATCTTTGATACCAACACAGGCTAGGGGGATGATGTGATTGAGAGCAGCCCTGTGGAGAAGCACTTGGGAGTACTGGGGGGGTGAAAGGCTGGACATGAGCCAACAACATGCACTCACAGCCCTGAAAGCCAACTATACCCTGGGCTGCATCAAAAGAAGTGTGGCCAGCAGTTCAAGGGAGGTGATCCTGCCACTCTACTCCACTCTGGTGAGACCTCACCTGGAGTACTGCATCCAGGTCTGGAGTTCTCGGCACAAGAAAGACGTGGACCTTTTGGAGTGGGACAGAGAAGGGCCACAAAAATGATCAGAGGGCTGGAGCCCCTCTCCTATGAGGGCAGACTGAGAGAGTTGGGGTTGTCCAGTCTATAGAAGAGAAGGCTCTGGGGAGACCTTATTACAGCCTTCTAATACTTAGTGGGGTGTTATAAGAAAGATGGAGAGAAAGAAGTCTTTTTAGCAAGGCCTGCTGTGACAGGACAAGGGGTGATAGTTTCAAACTAAAAGAGGGTGGATTTAGACTAGATTTAAAGCAGAATTTTTTTTTACAGTGAGAGTGGTGAAACACTGGCCTAGGTTGCCCAGAGACATGGTAGATGCCCCATCCCTGGAAACATTCCAGGTCAGGTTGGATGGGGCTCTGAGCAACCTGATCTAGTTGAAGATGTTCCTGCTAACTGCAGGGTGGTTGGACTAGATGACCTTTGAAGGTCTCTTCCAACCCAAAGCATTCTGCTATTCTATGACTGAACCCTGTTAGTTTTTCCTACAAATGGCTCCCTCTTCAACCTCCTCAAATTTGAAGCTTCATCAGCTGAAAAATGCTGCTTTTGTATATATGCACAGCTCTAGTGCGTAGCCCAAACTGCTACTAGCTTTTGAAATACTATGGAAAACTAATTTTCCTAGAGATTATTTTTCCTTCCCAGACCATAAACCTCTTTTTTTTCTGAGCCACATAATGGATGTGTTTCTCACAGCTCTCTTCAAACCAATGTAATTTTTGTACCTTTCAAGATTATAAACCTCTCCTTTTTCTAACACAAATCATTACAGAAAAGTTTAGTATGATATGCTCGGACAGGTCTATTATCTCTTAAATCTAGAAGCACTGTAGCTTTTACTGTGTAGTGCTATGCCTGCTAAGTTCCAGCGATGACAGGAAAACATGAATCCTACCAAAAGGATCTTCTGTGTGTCCCCCCAAAGAAACATCATTAACTCTGCACTAATGCAGAAACATTAGTTTTATTAATAATTGCTGGTATCAAAAAGAAAAAAAACCCCAACCTTTTCTTTTTTGTTTATCTGTGCTTATTTATGTTGCTTATTGTAATCATTGTATGTGACAATATATTAGTTGAGAAAATAGCATTTGAAGCCCCACTTCAAGTCACTATAATTGCATTTCTTCAATCTTAGAAATTCTGGTTCTCGAAATTACAGCCATAACACTAAAAATCGTAACATGGATAGTAGTTCTCTGTGGGCCCAACTCCTCTTAGACTGAAAGAAATGTATTAATACAAAAGGAAATTAAATATTCAGAAAGCTTGAAATGGATCATCTAAGCTGATTCCTGGGCATTTAATTAAACAGAGAGTTAAAACATCCAGCACTTTGCACAAGACATTCCATCTTTATCCTGAAGGGTCAAACATTTTTTTATAAACTGAAACTAAGTATCTCCTGGGTAGAAATACTAGTTAGATATATATACTACAAAAAAGCTTCTAAAGAAGTTGGGTCCACTTATACATGAAATAAACTGAATTTAGACTAGCTAGAATGAAGACTGTCCAGAAAATTTTGCCACGAACAGATATAGTGGCAATTGGGATTCAGACAACATATACCAAAGTAAGCAATTTTGTAACTTACACACATGATCAATGGAACACAGAAATTGGAATTGGTTTATTGAATAATTACTTTCACCATCCTTCACCATCAGCATGTTTGGAAAATAGTCATGATTTCAGAGTTCCTAGGAGGAACTATATGCGGGGTGATTTATAAACACCAGTCATAGAATAAGTTTTTCTTGCCTCAACATTATTTGTTTAGAATTTACAGTATTGGAATATTTTTGCTCAAGAAAAGGAATAGGGAGGTGACAAGTAGGGAAAGAAACCAACGTGATAATTAATGATCACATTTATTGTTCATTTATTGTCTGATACTCAGTGTGGGGTTCTCACTGTAAATAACACAAAACATGTGCCCTTTCTAAGTTCAGGTTGTACGGTCATGCTTTCTTCTGTTTTGACAAACTATACTGTTTTAATAGACTCCTGCAATAAGAGAAAGCCCTACCCACTAAAAAAGTGAAGGCTGAGATGTTCTCTCTCTTAAGTATACAGCATGCTATGTGTTTCAGTTTTACTTCCTTGTTATTAAATTGTTAGTCTAGAATGATGTGGGACAAAAATAAATAAAATAGAAGTAAGGCATTTCTTAAAAGCAGAAATCTGCACAGGAGAAAGATACCAAGAGCTGGGCCAATAGTTGAGGAGACGTTTTTCTCTGAGCCAGGCAGAGTTACGCGACTGCCTTGAAGAAGTTTAGACATTGAAAATACATCCTAAGAAAAAGGGGAAAGAATGACAAGCACATGGGTCTTTACAGAGTGATGACTGAAAGCCCCAAGAGTGCCTTCAGTTTTCTCCCACATCCATAGGTAAAGGTTACTGATAAGGATCAAGAGAAAGATTAAGGCAAAGGCAAGTCAAAACATGCTGACAGTAACCAGAAATAGGGGTTAAATAACAACAGCCTGCATACCCTCAAGTGAATAAATAATACTTCCTTTGAAAAAGTTTCGGTCACTCTAATCAGCCACCAGTCTCAGGCTCCCAAAGGAGCCGGGTGTAGAAATGCCTGCCACTTTCATTAGCACAAAAGGCCAAACTGGAGGGCTATTCTCTACGCCTAAATATAGCCCAAGAGAAATTGTATTGTTTCACCTAGAGAGATGAGATGTTAACTAACCTGTCACCTGAAAGCTGCAATTAAGAGAAGGCGAAAAGGGAAGGGCACCCTCATTGTGCCCACAATCTGTGTTAGTCTGCTGATCCAACTTAGAACACATTGAAGTAGAGGGTTGCTTTTTGAGAAAAAACACAACTCTCTGTTAGAAAGAGCCCTCTTGAGGAAATTGGGAGGGACACCACAGGTAGGATATACACCCAGACTGTGATGTAAGCATATAGCTAAAGTAACACACTCCTTAATCCGCTAAATTTTAAACTTCTACCTCATTTCAGGGCTTTCAGCAATTACCCCAGTCATAGTGGCAAAAATGAACAAAACCAATACTACCCTGTGTCAATCTGAAATTCAGAGATGCAAGGGGGGGAAAAAAGGAAAGAGAACAATCCAGGAAGAAAGGAATTTGTTCTAGAGATGAGTACACTGCCAGTGAAATCTAAGAGCTATTTAATCTGAAAACTACTCTATCTAATAACATAAAAATGCAGAATTAGTTTAATTTCTTTTACAATTTGTTATGAAGAAAGTCATCTTTTTTTACTTGCAAGTATACATATTAGCTTAAGGGTGGTCAACACACTAAACAATAAAAAAAAGTTGAGAGTGAAGTTTTGAAATGCAGTAAGTTTCATTCAATAATTTGAAAAAGTTTCTGTGTCAAAGATGATTTTTTTTCCAACATTTTATGATATAGACAGGCAGGCATAACTCCACTGTGACTATATGGTATACACTATGTCCACATATCACTTTTTTCAGCTTCTTTTCAACAGCAGCAACCTTGCAACTTTATCTCACCTATACAAACCAAGTCTGACACACCTTCGCTTGCCTATAAAAGCATTTTTATTACCACGGAATAAGTGAGAGATTTAAACCACGTCTGGCAAAAGACACTAACAATGCTTCTCCCATTTAAAGGAGCAGATGGTGACACCACAGAGGAACACATTTGGCAGGACAAAGAGTCATCTGAACAGCTATTGAAGCCACACCATTAGTGGCTAGCAAAATTCAGTTTGTGTGAAATGAAATCAAAATTACTAATGCTGGGGAATAGTTTGACTGCTGGACTTAAATATATGATAGCAATTCTGCCTGTCTAAAATTCTCAGCAGTATTCTATAACCCCTTCTTTTCTTCAAGATACTGCTTTTTCTTTTGCAGTTTATTTGCTTTGTAAGCAATAGGCTTGGGTGTTCATTCTTCTTTTATTTCCATTGCAGTTTCTTACAAAGGCCCTATTTTACAAGCCCAACTTTGTTCTCTATCAGCACCATGCTTTTATTAAGCTTCAACCATGCAATTATTTCTGTAATCTACTGCCAGTACTGTCACCATGCCTGGGGCAGCTATAATATACAAACTTCCATATAAGAGAGATTCAAAGCACCATGAAATCAACAGAAGAGTTTCCTTATTGGACAGTATAGCATGATCAAGCGAGAGTAATGGAAATAATGGAAATAAATCCATAGATCTAAAGATATGGAGCATGTTATGCATTGCCTTTGACTAAGCTATACTTAATTCCATGTAAAACCCATTGGTTTTGTAAACAACAATTGACATTTAAAAGTAAAATTCAAACCTACTGTTTGCACTCTAACCCATCTTCTCTATATTAAAGAGGAAGCACAATTGTCCGTGAGGTTATTTGAAGTTCTGTGAATACAAAGTGTGTGGAAGTTATAAGCCCCATACCTTAAAACCTACATAAAACCAAACATAAAAATTCTGAAATCAGCAGTGTTCTTTACATGGAAGTTCAGCTCAAGAATCTGTCTCTTAACAGCACTCATGTTGTTTTCCTCTCTTCCCTGTCCATGCAAATAACTTCCTTAGCTTCCCTTGAATCGCTTCCTTTGCTCCAATAGTCTACCTGCCTGATACTTTCTGGATTGCTTGAAGGTGAAGGTGGGACAATACAGTACTTCTTATAAGAAGTATTCTTAAGCACAGCTCTGATTTAATAAGAAAGTTCTCATTAAATAAACAGAAAATATTTTTCATTGTAACACAGACAGGATAAAGTCCAAGCCCACTCCTGAAATGCAAAGTATGACCAAGAAATTATAAATTCCCAGACATTAACACAAATCTGAAAGTAGAAAAACTGGATAACATCCAATATAGAAGAGAATACCACTGAAAGATTTAATTTTTATAGTCATTACATGACTAATACTGCAATGGTAGGCGAGACTGCTGCTATTCCTTGTCAAAATCTCCTCAGCATTCTTTATGAGGAAAGAATGTGAGAACATTTTGCAATGCTGTTATGATTATAGCACATGCCTCAGTTTGCTTACTTTTTTTTTTTTTTGGTAGCATTTCTAAGACAAATGACTGAGTCAAAATTCTTATGTTAAAATTAAGATAAATGTGGAAACTTTTATATCCTGTTTGATGTGATATGCAATCGGTCTTTAGGAGCAGAATGAAACTATCCCACTCATAAAAGCATATCTTGGCAGTGAATGAAACATTCCCTTCTTCCCACACATGTACATACACAACCGGACAGTAACTTTGAAAATCAGGAACGCTCTCTGCAACAAGGATCAAAGGAACCATGTGGAAAAAAAATGCAGAAGATGGAATGGAAGATATTCTTCATGGATTTCAGAGAGAAGTAAGAGTGTCCCATCATCCTCTTTCTGAAAGTACTTGGACACTCAGAACCAACCACTTTGACCTTCTATGATCCAGAACAGTAATCGTTGGTTTGCTTTTTGAAAAATACTTTGTCTAGCTTGAACTCATTACTAGCTGTCTGACCTTCCTTAAGAAGTAGTTGCCACACATCCACTATTGATATATACATCATCTGAAATGGAGACAAGCAAGGGTACTGGCCCACGTACCCAGCCTCAGTACACAGCCACTGCAGCTAGCATACCAAAGCGTTCCTAAGAAGATGCGCCAACATTGCCTTCAAGAAATATTTGGAAAGGCTATATGAAAGGCAGAAAACCCACAGCAGAAATCTGGAACTCCTGGGTGGTCATATAACGACAAAACCTGAATCAGAGACCAAATCAAGTGGAGCCAAAGGTCCTGGACATGCACACTTAACCTGATTCATCAGGTTTCCAAATCATATCTTTGTTCTGTGCCATCTTACACTGCAGAATCTCAAAGTACACAGCTAGTTTAAAACACAAACAGACAACTAATCAAACTATTAATCCCTTGTTTATTTCTGCCTTCCAAAAACTGAAAAATAACTTCATTGTACAATCTATCAAGCTCCAGGATTTACTTGCTGGGCAGTTCATGATTTCATATAGATGTCTTGTCTGGTTTCTTCAGCGTGCATAAAAGATGCATAAAACCTCAGTGCCTATATACATTCATTAGATAACATAATACTAATCAGCCTTCTCATGAGCAACTAGAAACCTAGCTGGATTTCCAGGATGATTGCCCAATACAGCTAAATGAGAAATCAATACAGCTCAACAGCGTATTTTGCAAGATAAGTGTGCTTCTTTTCCTGCTCCCATGTACCTAGCTTAACATAAAGATATACTACCCGAGTAGAGAATCTCTCACCTAGAGCTGCAACAGAGAACATGCTGTACAAGCAGGCTAAAATGCCAATCCAGTCATATATTTGATTGCATGTACTTACTTGATAGCAAGACAGAGTTCAATTTCCCATGCAGCAAACAACGTATTCTCGAGAAACTTGAATACTCACTCGAGTATCAGTTAGCAAAGATATCATAGCTTATTAAAATGAATCACAGTTCTACAATTTAAAATAGGAATTTTCACAATTTCAAAGCCAAAACCAGTATTGTATGATGTAGTTTCTAGAAGAAATACTTCTGGAAAATAGTGCAGTTAGAAATAGAACTATATACATTATATATAAGGACAACATTGATCAAAGCTTATTTCTGCACAAAAGGGTTTGCCAGATGGAAGAGATCACAGTGGTCTAAATCTCTTAGTTTTAGTTAGTCTATCTTTAGGAAAGATACTCCTTTCATTAGTCTATACTATCAATATGATGAGCTCTTCTTAAGATTCAGTGTGCAACATATTGGGGAACCCACAAAATTCAGCCACATGCCACCTCCAGTCTGTGATGAAAGGCCTTTCTCACTGTTGCCACAATTCCAGCAAAGCCAGCTACTCTGTGCTGAGTGAGGGCATCTCAGGCTGGAGCAATGAGGAAAATGCTCATCTAAATACTGAACTCACAGCATGTAGATTAGGAGGTTTCCTGCCTTAACAGAGGACATGAAGGGGACAGACTGATTTTATTGTAAGTTATACCGTCTTCAAAATTACAAGACTGTTACAAAAATAAAAGGCCTTTAAAAATATCTTCTACATGTGTTTTGTCTAAACTTATTTTTTTAATGCCCCCTCCTATTCACAGCATGTGTAACAATCATGGTGCTGAAACCCTCACAGCTGTAAACTGAGTAATGCAATTTTTGACCCTCAATGCAGCCACCTTGACACAAAACCCCACAGAGATGACAGAACACGCATTTCTATGAGGTGTATATATCCATTCATAGTTTTCCCCAAAAAATCTTAACTGTAGCCTCTCTGTCCTAATGCAATACATGTGGTGGTCCCAGTTCAACAATAACTTATGCTTACGCCAAGCCCATATAAATTCTGCACATGTATCAATAAAGTTGTGTATGCTCAGCTACTTCAGACAGCCAGGCAACATCAACACGGACACTTCCCCTGCCTTTCACTGCTCCTGGTGTGAACTCATGCTTCCCCCTTGTGTTCTGCCCCATAAAGGCTTTTCATACAGTTTTCACACACCCGTCTTACTTTCTAAGCCTGGCAAAAAGCAGCTTCAGAGTGTCTTTTACTCTCCTAGGGTGCCTCCTTTTTCAGAGCTTAGTGTTACGTATCTAGAAGAAAAGTCTGGGAAAGAGGAGATTCTGAGGGACAGAATGGTTTTTACCCAGAAAATATGGGGAGAGGAGAACTCAAATTTTCAGACTTGCTAATCTCTTCCTGCTCTGGTATGACAGAAGTTCTGGAAGTTTCAAAGAAGAAAGTCAAAGAACAGTGCAGGCTTTCTTAGTAGCTTGGATGAATGACTTCTCTTTCCCAGTGGGCGGCCAGGCAGGGAAATGTAGTCTCCCACAACCTCAGGCCCCTGGAATAAGACAACATCAAACGCTGTAACCACGTTAATAAACTGAGACACATCACCAAGCTTCCCTTGAAGGCAGGAAGATAGGTAGCCAACTTCACAAATTAAGAACCCAAATGATAAAGACTGATCAACCCACTTGATCAGAAAAGCTCTAGCAGGCACAAGTTTAAAAACATCTAAACTTTAATGCATATTTTTATGATATACCATAAGGGTGAAAGATTATAACCTGAACCTAATAAACTAGATGGGTTTTTTACTAAGTTTTTTTTTGTTTCTGAGGTTGCTCACTTCCTCAAGGAGCTAACACTGTGCACTTCATTCAGAAAGAGATGTACACAGGCATGCAAGCAGTGCAAGGGTTGCTCCACACTGAAGGTCAGAGCTTCATTATTCCAAATTCAGATTCCTGCTCATATAGCATCACAAAAAAGGCTCTGCAGTTTATCATTGGGCTATGTTCAGCATTCAGTGTGTAATGCCTTGAACACCTCAAGAAATCTATAACAAGGCAGAAAAAGGAGAGGACAAGATGGAGGATCATCTTCAGTCACAAAACAGCTTCATGTTGTAAAAAATATCTGGAACCTGCATTAGAACAATAACTCAGAAAGTTGCATCCAGTCTCTAGAACTGATTTGCTCTGACTAACAGATCTGAGCGGAATTTTTATCTGCTAGTGATCTTGGGATGAAATTCAGTTAGGATAATGTCTGGGTGGTTGGGGTGGGTTTGGTTTCAGTGGGTTTTTTTTTTTTTTTTCAGTTTTCTTCTACCAGTGAACCTTTTTATTTAACAAAGGATACTGAAGGCAAATAAAGACATTAATGACATATAATAAAATCCTATCTATATATTAAATAATTGGTTGTCTTCAAACTTAGTTGATTTACTTTCCATGTGCTTTTAAAGCTATTCAAATGTCATCCTAAGGCAAATAACAATGACAAGCTGGCCAGTAAGAAAATGCTTTCACTGTCTTAGCATTGCAGCCAAGAAATAGCAACACTGGCATCCTCGCCAACTAGGTTCATATGTCAACTGGTACTTGGATTATTTGGAAGTAACAGCCCAAAGAAGCTGTCCTAATAAGGACTGCAAATTAGTGGATCTTTACTCCTCATTTCAAAAATACTTTGGAGTACAGTAGGAAGGATCAAATGAGATAGAACTTGGGAAATACTACTTCTATATGGGCTTGGAGCAATGTAGCATCTACTTAGATTTAACAGGTTTCTTTAAAGGGTTTGATCTGAAAATCATACACAAATATCCTTAATATCCTTAATACTTATTTCAGTTGTAGTGCCATTTCTATATTAAGAATCGAAACTATGAGATCTGTCTCACAGCTTCAGCTACCCTTCCCAGCTCCAGCATACACAGATAGCTCTGCTCATGGAGAAAATACAGAGGTACAGGTTCCCTTTTTGGATCTGTTTACAAGAACATGTATAGATCCATGTAAGCTCTTCCATAATGTCCTCAAAAGGCTGTTTGAGAGACAGAGCACATTAAGATCAGACCAAGCTCATGTCTGTCCAGCTCAGCGAATAAGGAGAGCAAAACTGAGCCTGTTTGTATCTCACATCTATTCCAGAAGATGGTAGAGAAATTATTAGAAAAAATGCTGTGCCAGCTCCCCTAGCCAGCACCTCCCATCTCAACTCACTGTTTTCCTTCTGTCCTTTACAGGATCAAAAAGATACTATTTTAGATTTGAGTTCTTATTAACAAAAAGATACGTATATCCTTCTTTTGATCTCTTTGGATCTTAACTTTCAGTTCCTGTCCTCCCACTCATCCCATTTCTGTGTGGTGAAACCATGCCAATTCCACTGCAAGAGACTTTTGCACTCCTACAGACCAGAAGCTAGACATACACTTCATAACGGTTAAAATACTTGAGCTGAACTGATCTTACTGCCACTAATACAAATACCAAAGTATTCTAAATCAGATTGACTAAAATTTTTGAGAATGAAACAAACCAGTTCCATCCCACTACAGAAAATGAGAATGAATGCTCTGGGACAAAACCCAGCAAGGGCACCCTTCTAAATGAATAGTGTTATGGTACAACATTAGAATAGTAGTATAGAAGATCAAATAGTCTACACAACTGAAACACATGCAAAATATTTCAACTGAAATTGTCGCACTGTTTAAAGATCAAAGATAAAATTATTTAGACAGGATGCCTTTTTTCCAAACAACATGCTTAAGATTGTTAAAAAAAATTAAGATTTTTGTCACTGGCTTTTGAACATCACGTTTGTTAATTTTATATAAAGCAAAATAAAATTATACTCTCAATGGACTTCAGCAAATTAAAAGAAAATATTTTCAGCAGCTAACTTGAAAAGGGATATCATTAAAGTACTGCATTCAATCTTATCTGTAGTTACCACTTAAAGTTCTAATCACGACAAAATCATTCAAAATAAAATAGCAGATTGTAATGCGGGCTAATATCTGAAGGCATTTCATGAACATACTCATGCTCAAGACTAACTTTTACATGATTGCTGAAGAGATTGCCTTTGAACAATTCACAAAAATGTTTTAATTTCTTTCTTCTGTCTCTGAATTAGCATCTGGCACTGGAAAATTTAATGATTTCTCTCCATCTACTTTCCTTGACTAGTTCGCTAAAATAAGATGCAACACAAAACTGGAGATAATTTTCCCTTCTAATAGGAGTAGGGGCAGAGGAAGAAAAAGGATCATTCAACTATTTGATTACATAGCCTTCAAATTTACTGTCCAAAAATCCCAGGTTATGGACAGGACAATTACATCCATTTTTTTGTTGTTGTTGCAGTAGGAATATCATTCTCCTCTGTTTGTAACCAGTAGCAGTGATGCTTCAAGTATGTTTTTAAATGAAAAAATTGCTTTGACACTTGTCACTACATCTTAAGCTAGAAAATAAGTGGAGTTCTTAATCAGAACAGACAAAAGTACTGTGCTGTTTGATGAAAATTACAATTTCTAACTGGCTCTATGTAAACCATTCTAACCTGATGCCAAGCCCTTGATGATAAGTGCTGCTAGGAAACATTATGGGGCAGCTCTATGCATGCAGACGGTTAATTACGACTTCAGTGGAAAATTCATGGGATTATGTACATTTACAACACAGTTAACTCTTGTTTATCATTTCTTACATATCTGCAACATTAGTTATGTGCGGAGTACAGATAGTTTGCCTATCATCTTAACTTTTCTATTGAGAGGGGTCCAAACCTATAAGGATCTGACAGCCTTTTCTTTTTACTAGGGAAAAAGGCACTAAATCACACTCAGTTTACAACCAAGATTTGTCTCTGCCCCTTGCTTTTATGATCCTGTGTATAAAAATTAGCTAGATCTGTGCCTACTATAGCCACCTGCTAAAATTTCAACACCAAAATAAGATCTATAATTGGATATACAAAAACAGAAGCTCCAAAATTACAGCACAACAGGCCCAAAATTTGCAGCAGGGATAGTGGAATTCTGCAGCAATGTTTATATGTGGCTGTCAGCAGTTGTACACCCACAGAATCTACTATTAGCAGTTAAAAAGGGCCAAGGAAACAAAAAAACAGTCTCTCATACACAGCCTCCTACTTTTAGCAGCTCTAATTGTCTTTGCCCTTGCCGGAGCTTTTCCTTGTTCCCTCCCCTACTCCAAAAGGAAGGTATGGGCCCCATGCTGTACAGACGAAATGTGTAGGCCACTGCCATCTTTTCCCATAGCATGTTTAGGACTTTAGATAAAGGGGACATAAAAACATTTAATTCTTCAAGGCTTCCTCAAAGTAGTTCTGAAAAATACTATCCTATAGAGTGAAACCAGAATTTTTAGTTAATTTATTTTTTAAACAGAATCCACTTACATTTATTAGCATATAATATACTCCTGTGACGATTAAAATCCATACACAAGGCACAGGTAGAGAATGCTCTAGTCTCTTCTTCATGATTAACCTTAGTTTGGAGTTTTATTTGCAACTTAATATCTTAGCATCTCACTTTTTAATTTCCCACTGCAGTACTAACCCCAACAAAGCTCCTTGTACAGAAATATTGGCAGAAATGAAGGACAGAGTTTTAGGACTCTAGCCACTGCACCACCTAGATTCAACCAAATCTCAGTGCAACACCACCAGTGTTTAGAATATTAACAGCTACTTTGCTTAGCAGTCCCTGGTTGCTATGACACACAGGAGTTTTAAGCCCATTGGGAAATAATAAAAGACTTCTACTGTCAAGGCATCCCATGGCATGGCACCGGTATGTCACGTACTGCATTTGATACTGGAGACATGTCCAAAGCTCAAGCATGTTCTAGATCTCCAGCATCGTTCCAGGTGCCTCCAGAGTACAAGAGCAAACTTCAAATCTTCCAACATGTATAGGAGATCTGGTCCAAGTCCTCAGAACAAACTTCATTCCCAAATGCTAATGTTGAGCAGAGAACTGAGACTGAAACATCTAGAAAATTCTGTGTTAACTATGAAGTGCTTTGATATGACTCAAGAGAAAGACAAATCTACTGCAAATCTAATCTTGAATTTAAAGTCCTATAGAAAACGTTATGTCTAGATTGTGACTGTTTAGTATTCTTTTTGTCTGTTCTTTAAGAAAAAGATTTCTTCATTTGCTTTTCACCTTAAAACTTCAGAAGTCAGAGACCTTTATTTGTTCTGCTGAACATAACTGGCAACAGAATCTTTGCAGAGGCAGGCCGGAAAGATGTCAGCTGCAGAGCTGCTGGCTTCAGTTGATGGATAGCAATTGTGCCCACAGCCCAGGGGACCCAGAGGAGTTTTCTGATTACCTAGAGCACAGGCTCCTTTTCTGATGGCTGTTTTTCCTCAGCAGAGAAGTCAGCTAGAGCTGTTGATAGGGAGGGGTAGAACTGGTCAAAGTAATGATGCTCTCCTTTCTGCCTGTTCAGTCAAGGAGGCGTTGACTGGGGAGCTGCTCACACCATTTTCACAAGGACTGAGAATAGTTCTGACCCGCAGAAAATACATAATGTCCTGGGGTTCTTGCTTCTCTTTCTCCCTGGCCTTGGAGAGAAGCAATAGCCTGTAGCTGCACATGCAATCCGCAGCAGTAAAAGGAACATACAAAATTAAGGAAGACCAGTTAGATTGCGGGAGCAGGGGACTGTGAAAATAAAGTTAGTAAACAGAGGCAGGAAAACTGAATTACAGCTTCAGAACCTGAATAAAGCTGCAGGATGCATATGGCAAAGCAGCATGTCACATGAATGTCTGTCCTATCACTTAGTTATGTGGTCCAGAGAGGGCTCCTATAATAAGCATCAAAAGCACTTCACAGGTGTAAACCTGAGAAAGTCAGGGACATCAGCTAACACAAAAACACACTAGCTAAGTCAGGAGAAGCTGGGAATTCAAAAATAGAGGAAGCTTCATTTTACATTGTTAGCATACGTAACAACTTCAGCACCAAGCCAGTAAATGTTCTGCCTTTGAGTGCGAGGGACAGACAATGCTGTCATTAACATGTACTTGTGAGTCTTTCAGAGTTGTGCGGTACTGAACAGCACTTAATTTGGGATTTGTAACACAGCAGGTGTGCTCTAGCACAGGCAAATGCTATTAGGAGGTTCAGTATGCCTCCTTGGAGCCCAGATAAGAGACTATTTACTTATTACATCACATGTCTGGAGAATCTGATCCTCTGCTTCACAGACCTGCTTTCAGAATGGTGTAGTACTTCCCTCACATCTCAAGTTGGACCAGATACAGAACAGTCAGCTGTAACAAGCTCAAACTACTGTTTTGTGGGGTTTTTTTCTTCACTTAGTAGCATTTAGTAGGCTTCTCACAAATCTTCAGCCACGGTAGCTTTTCTTCTATTATATGAAAGCTTAAGCCTCTAATATATTTCCTTACCATTGTATCAGTCAGATAGCACAGCAACTGTCAGTTTCTGCAGCTTACAAAAAGTACATTAAGCTATAGCAACTGTCTGAATAATTTACGAGTCCTAATATCTTAGCAGTAGCAATCTAACTTTAAAAATTACTTTTTCTCATTTCTAGGAAAACCACAGTATTATCATGCCCATGTATCAAAAATTTTATTTTAGCATAGAGATTTACTACATTGCATCTTTGTTCTTTCTCTCATTTTGGAACGCATTGGACCGTTCTATGTGTCACAGGAACAATCAGCATTACTCACTAGGCACAGCTTATTGAGGAAGGTAGATTTGCTACCAGCACATTTTTCACTGCACACATTTCCATCTTTGGCCCACCTCTTCTCCCTCTCCTTCAACCCTTCAAACTCACAGAACAGTCCAGTCTCATTCCCCACCAGTCTGCCACCATAACATTTGTGCTTCCTCTATTAGTGCTTTTCCTTTCCATCTCTCAGTGGCACATCTGTTTTCATCCCCAACTTGTTCTGGCTGTCTCATTTGCCTTTGCCCTGCCGCATCAGACCATTTAGCCCAGGATCCTGTCCCTGAGAGTGGCATTAGGAAATGCTATTTAGAAAAAACAAGTAAGGCTGACACTGCCTGCAATCCATTTCTCTAATATTCCCCCAGCATCAGAAAGTGTTGCATTAGAGATGCTGCAGGATACAACCCTGCCTAATCCTTTAGTATCCATTTATTGACCTGTACATGATTTAATCTAATGCCTTTTGAACCTGCTGAAATTGTCTACTTCTACAAGCTCTTTACAACATGTTCTAGAACTTCATTGCCTGGCATGTGAAATACCAGCACTTCATATAATGCCAAGATTTTGCCCTCTGTCTTGTTATAATGCCCTCCATTTTGCTGGTTCTTTTGGCTGCTCGTTCAGCCATTACAGAAACTGACACCAAGATATCCCTCTTGCACTGCAATTGCTTGTTCTGAGCTTGGCATTGTATGGGGATGAATTAGATTATTTTTACTTAGATGCATTACATTACTTTTATCTAGTCTGAAGCTTGATTTGCCACCTTCCCCCTTCACCCTCACCCAGAGCTTCATAAGGTCCTGCTGGAGTTCCTCACCATGAGCACACCACACTTGACTTCTGAAAAAAGGTTAGTAACTGCACATTCGGAAATTTCAATGTTTATCTCCTCCTCTGACTCATTGATGTTGGTTCCTGAATATTCCTCTCTTGACTCTTTTTCAGCCCAAGAAGTGACTGACTACTTAGACTCCACCATTTGCTTCTTAGTCTTTAATCAACTCGCAGTCCACAAAACAGCCTTTTCTTCAACTCTGTAGCAACTTGGTTTCTTTAATTGTTGTGAAACTTTCACATGAGCCTTTGCTGTTCCTTCCATCCCGGAAGAGAGGTGGGAACATGCTACAGAATTTTCTCTCCTCTTCTAGACTGGCCGTAGTACTCAGGTTTTCATTTGCACCCCTCTCACTCAACTTCCTTGAGCGAGTGAAGTGCAGAGCAGCAAAGTGACCAACCTGATGCTTTCAAAGAAACACAGAGATTACCAAGAGGAGGAAACTGAACTACTCCGATACTTGCCCCCACCTGCACCTGAGGGAACATAACTACAATGTTAGAAGATGTGGTCATCTTCCCCCATAGCAACTTTGATCATTGGCTTTATTTCAGACAGTGCAAACGGATCAGGCAGACAAACTGAAATATTTATTCTCACCTTAACCGAAACCTCTTCTCCTATTAGAAAACTTGCATCAGCCTTCACAAAAAATACTCATAAAACCAGGCAATACTACATATGGACAATATCAGCCCCACCTTGTGACGGCACATATGACACTCACACACAGCTCAAGGAGTTCTGACAAAAAGTTCTGTTCTTTCAGGAAGAAATTTTTAGGAAGTCCAGCCATGCAGATACATCTCTGCACTGCACACAATAGAACCGAATGCTGCAGTGTCTTGCGGGGGTAAAAAAAGACCCACAGAAGGACAAGAAAGAAGCAATTGGTTCAGTATCTATTGAGAACTAGTAGGTAGAACTTTGTTAACTTGAAGGAGTAGCAAACATGGGTTTTTTCCACAGTCCTGTACATATACAGTCAAAACTTATCTGACCCCTTTTCTGAGAGGAAGTGATGTCATCAAGACAAATATATTTCTTTATTAAATGAATTTCTGTACAAGAGACTGACACCCTTCCTTTAAGCTCAGAGGGAATCGTACTGTGCTCATGTTGTTTTTTGCCTTTTGATCTGGTAAAAAAAGATATGGGTACAACATGCATTGAATGTATCTGAAATGTATCTGAATATTGTCGGCAATGTTGTTAATGAGATGATGAAATGGCAGAATTCTTTGTAAAAGCGATGCTTGAAGTAAAAAAAAAAAATAAACAGCATTTACTTCCTTAATGAAATTATGGCAAAGCCTTGAGAAAAGTGATTCTTTTCTTCGGTGGTTTTCTCTTATCAGCTGCTTCATGCTTTGTTTGTTAGCCTCAGTTGTGATGTGCACTTCCTGCTTCACTGGCTACAGGACCTCAGCTACAATAGCTATGGGCAGTAAAAAAAGTCAGGAGTTTATAATGCCTTGTCCTCTTTCTGAAATGCAAGCTTCAATCTGCCTAGAGCCATTGGTTCAAATACTTACAACACATAATTACTCTTTAAAAAGTTAAGAAGTGTTACAGTTGAGAGACAAGGAAAAGAATGCATTTAAAAAGGGGAGGGACCAATTCCTATGAAACTGTCACTGCTTTCAGTTCCCACAGGGAAACAATAAAAATTTTGCCTCTCCATAACTGGCATCGCTCAAAGATGCAGACACTGAGCATCTTGTAAATTAAGTCCTACTTCAGTCCACCAGACATTCAAGCATGTAGTGTCCCCAGCTCACCTCATTACATACAGCTACTACACCACCAAAAACTGCCTGTCATACCACTGTTACACCACATTTCATTTCCTTTAACTTTTTTTTTTAATAACTGTAATAAGGCTCATTTGGGTGAGCAGTGGCTTGTACTTGAGCAGTTAAATGAAATTTGAGATTATAACAAAATCTACGATGCAGAGCTGGTGTTCACAACGAACACTACTTAACAGGAACGTTATTATTTATGGGGAAAACAGTTCTGAAAATAAACTCCTATGCATGTTTAATGACTTCTTTATTTTTATTCTATGCAGCAGGAAGGATTTAGAAAAACAACACAACCCAAAACAATGAAAGATGACTTGATGCCCTGTAATGACTAAATATATGCGAAATTACTTTGAAGAACTCTTAAACTTATTTTTTTAATCTATTGTATATCAACAGACAAAACATGACAAAAAAGTTCATTCAGAGCAATATTAAATTAAACTTCAATCTAATAAAGATCATTTATCTTATCAATGACTCATATCCATGAACAAAGAAAACATAATGTAAAATCTCTGCATCACGACCCCTTTTTCATTCCTTATTTGCTGATGTATATCAGACTATTGAATTGTAGAAAATGAGGGGGATAAGATTTGGTGAGTACTTCACTCTGCAAACTTCCATTATTTTTTAAAAAATTATGATATTTGAAAATGCTCAGGTTTCAAATACAGTTGAAGTATTTTTTAATTAGCCATTTTAGCTCTTAAAGTTAACTGAAAGACACCTGGGCAGCCTGATCTAGGCTATGTTTTCATTCTTTATCCCATAAAACTGCAATTATGTACCTATAGGTCACGCCAGAAACTACAAATTGCTCTTTTACAGAACAAGGCAGATGTGGAGAGGTATGGAGGACACATTGCTTTTAAGAGAAGGTGCACATCCAGATCATGAGTCTTGATACCTAGTTCTCCCACATACAAATGTTCCCCTATTTTTCAGTGCACTGTGGACCTGTGGACTGTGAACTCCTCGGATTTGGGACTGGCAATACTTTCTTTGGCTGTCAAACAACACAGAAACCAGAATCCACTTTATGTTTGCACTGCTAATCATAAGGAACTCAACATGGCTAAGAAGCTAAAGCTTCAGAAACTTGCTGTATTAACAGGAATGCCAGGCACTTCTATTGTGCGTTACTGCTTTCTGCTTACATGAGAAAAAAGGGACTTGTTGGAATATCTTGTTTATAGTCTGCAAAACCGCACAGCCAACCTTTTGAAACTAACATCTGGTAAGAACAGCTAACTTTTCTGCTAGTCAACTTGATAGTGCTGCTATGTAAAAAACTGCAATACACTGGGTAGAGATTTTAAATTATGTTTTTCATAGTAAGTAAAAAGCAAACAACTAATGTGACAGTACAAAATGCCAGGCGTCATTCAACCTCCTCAAACCTAGCTAGACAACATTTAAAAGCCAAAAAGCTATATTTAGGTTTATGTGACAATGCTTGCCCTGTAAATCCATGATTTACTACTCTAGGGGACAGAGTGAATTTGCTAAGGGAATTCTCTCAGTCAGTAAGTACCTCTCCAAAAATGGACAGTACCAATCAAGACTGAACATCGGGAGGGTGTGTTTGTGTGAGAGAGTTATTCCAGTCAGACATATCAACTCAATTTCAGTTAAGCCTCAGCTGCAGTTTACAGCTACTCTTCTTTCTCAAAAGCGTTTACAGAGGTAAGCATGATAGATGTGCTTTCCCTTCCCCATGGTATAAAAAAAGGCCTTTTTTGCACTAGCAGGTGGTTAGCATTACATGTAGAAACATTTCAAAGACACTATTATCACAAAAGAAAAGGAACACACTTATCAGAGATGTTATCATGAAGTTTGACAATTATTTTGTGCTACGTTTGACTAGACCTAAAGCTCATTTCCGCAGTTCATGCCAGCACGATATACATACACCTAGGCATGCAAATTTTGAACAGTGTGTATGTACTTAGAAAGATACTCGCAAACTCACATATTCACACACTCTCCCGAACACATACATACACTCTATGCAAGAAAACCATGAGGAATCAATAGAGGCAACTTCATACAGTCATTCATTATGGCATGGAGACTACCATGTTGAAGACTATCAATCAGTTGCCATGTGAATTTTTAAAAATGGCATATTTTAACAAAAAAGCTTCTAAAATTACTCAGTTTTACCAGAAAAGAACATTTTGGCAGAATATCTTATAATCTCTGGGGAATCTGGATAAGCTATGAAGGTCTGCCAATACTGTTGCATTTCAGTAGTGATGATAAGATAAGCAGGGAGGCAACTATTTTCCACAGTGCAAATGCCAGGCTGAAAAGCACATTCTGTGCAGAACATAGCACAAGCCAGAAAGGCTCTGTATAAGTGCAATACTCAGATTCCACTGTAAATAATGTAAAAACAAAACAGAAAAAAAATTATTAAAGGCAGCTGAAGATATATAGTATAGGCTTTGACTTTAAAAAAGCCTCAATTCAATCCCTGGGTTATGGGGTAGGAGGTTTGGCTTGGGGTTTTGTGCATGTAAGCACAGGTTTTAATTGGCAACAAGTATTTGGGGCATATTAGGCTATTAATTACTTAACTTGTGAGATAACTTAATGCTCTTTAAGGTGTCTTCAGTTAATTTAACTTGCAAAACTGCCAAATGCAGTTAGCCTTATCACAAAATCAATTTTCAAAATCAAATCAATAATGAACTATGGATAAAATTACACATTCATCAATATGGAATTTAACCTTCTTGACATTTATATTCCTTGAACAGACAGTTCGTATGTGCCTTTCCTATTAATATTGAGAAGTCAGAGGGAAAACACTGGGACAAGATTTTATAGTTAATACTATGACAGATGATTTTGACTGATAAATCAAGTTCTAAACATGGCATCTACCTGTTTTTCTACCTACTTTCTACCACATCCTGTTACGTGTCACATTTTTCTGCCTCAGTGTCCCCAGACATGAAATATCCACTCGCCTCACAAAGTACTGTGAAACTGAATCTGTTCAAAGCTTCGTATAATCTAGACAGTATCAATTTAAGTGGAAGACATTCAGCACCTTGCAATACGGGGTGGTGCCTTGCAGGATCAAAATTAGTTGTAGAGTTCTTTGAAGATCAAATACCTGATGACCAAATGTAGTCTATGTGAAGGCAAAAGTTACCTTTAAACCTTGAAAGGGAAGTGTTACATATACTTGTTAGTTGAATCATCACCTATGCCACTGCTCTATAGAATAGCAATCATGCTGAGATCTACAGATTTTCAAATTATACTAAAATTAGAGTCAGAGGAAATAATGAAGAGTAATACAATCAGATTCCAAAGGATTTGGATCATTTAGGTAATTAGGCCAGCAGATGGCAAATGCAGTGCAGCGTAGAGAAATGTAAAATAATTGGTCTGGGAATATGTGCTAAATAGAACAATCATATAGCATGATGACTAAGAAAAAGCATTATTTGTGGGGGGGAAAAAATGTTCAGAGAGAGAGGCTATGACAACATATCAGCAAAAAAAAATTAAAAATGGAAATGGTAAAAGGCATTTATTAGAACCTATGAGGTATGATGTATGTGAACTTTTGTACAACCAAGAGTTCCAGCCAGGAAATGATAATTAGGTAACAGGACCAACTAGCACAAAAGTGCAAGTATAAGCATAAGCATTCAACACCTTACAAGAGGTGTTTGGCATCACACAGTATCAAAACCAAAGTCAGTAAAGTTCTTTGAAGATCAAATACACTAGGATTTAACTAAGGCCTTTTGAAGTTTAAAGCCACAAACAAAAACAAGCCTAAAGCAAGAAACACTAACCTACCGGATTAATAGTCAGTATCTCTGTGAAGAATCAACTTCGGGTGATTTCTCTATCTCCCCATTGGATTGGTTGTGTTTTGTATATGACACCAAAAATGCAAGTTCCTCATCTAAACTAATCCTCAGCAGACCAAGGACTCCAAATACAATTCTAGTGACTACACTATCAGCTGTTCAAGAGTGAGTTTCCCAATTCTGTTTTAAAGCAAAGGTCCCTTTCCTCAAACAAATACATTTTAAAAGGTTGGAAATTTAATTTTTGTAAAAACTTGGAAAATTCACAGCCAGCTCACTAGTTATACACATCATGGATCACCATGGCACAAAAATAATTCATGTAGAAATAAAACCTTGGTTCTGAGCATTGTGTTGTCCAAAAAAAAGATATACTACAACAATGACAGCAACGAAGAGTAGAGTAATCAGATCTGGGATGCAGCTATGTAAAAGCATTGCAGGGTTGTCAGTTTTGGTACAAACTGGTCCTTTTGAAAATGAATGTAATACAAATGTGAAGACAAAAAGCTAAGCTAAAAAGAAAGATTTGTGGAATATTGATAAATAGGCACTGCTACACTTACAGGATGGTATTATATATGACCACTGACATTTTAGGACCATGAAAATTATGAGGGAAATACAGACAGTCATAGCCCATTTTCACTGGAAAAGATGACATTGACATGTGACAAAATAGTGTCTTTCCATAACTACTACCTGTTGTTGTTTTTCACATTAGTAAATGGCACAAACTGCAATTAAAAAAAAGTCAACCTTGTCTGTGCCATCAGACCTATTCAGAGGTCCACACAACTGCAGCAGGAATCAAGACCAAAACTTAAAAGTTACAGAATAGAAAGAACAACAGAAAAAGAGCAGAAAGGCTGTAAAAAGCAGACAGGTGAGATTAAGGTATCAATAAATATTAAAAAGCATATTCCTAATCCTCAAATATCATTAGTTCTTGTAATAAAACAGCAAAGCTCTTCCCTTACACCATTAATTTACTTCATCTTAACCTGCTAACTTTATTTTGTGCTGGAGCTATCACATGAAAGTGCTTTGAGTGCTTTTCTCTGATTGCACTGACAGAGTTATACGAACCATTACCTATGATTACCTTTACTTCAAACCTGTCAGTTCTTCCTCTTTGTAGCCAACAAGCTGTAAGAAGGGAGGAAAAAGCAATCTCTATCGGAGAATAAAACCACCCGTGCAAAAATGAGCTGAAAGGAGCATGTGAACAAAGAAGGGAAGGTGAAGAAAGGGAGAGAGAAGAGACTTGATAAATCTGCACTCTCTCTCTCTCTCTGCAAAGGACATTCTACTCTCCTACTATTTAAAAAAAAAAAAACCACCTAACTAAATAAACCCATAACACTAACACACAATGCATGCTGGAGCTAGCTTCTGCCTGTGACTCTCCTTTCTTCTGCCACACCTTGTACTTCAAACACCTCAAACATTCCACAAATATTATGCAGATAAAAATAATATTGATACCACTTCTTCATGCATGGAAAAATGTAAGGGAGCCTGAGTACATGAGAGAAGATGCAATTCCCTCAAAACTGCATCTTTCTTATGAGGTGCTTTTCAGTAAATCCTTCACAAGGCACACAATGAGCTGTGACAATTAATTAAATGGCCTCCTGCAACTATAGTGCTGCCAGTGACAGGTTAATGACCTCAAAACACACTTGGATTTGGAATTTTCTCGCCCCAGGTGCATGCCAGGCTGCCTTACCTCAGTAAAGCTGTGGCATGCTCCAGCTGCTACTGCACATGTAATGGAATGTCATTCCCATTTGCAGTAATGTGCACCATTTGCCAAACACTGACGAAAGGTAACCGTTATACAAGAGCACTGCAGACACAGCTCAGAGGCTAACACAAGCCAATAAGCTTTGATTTACAGCCTTGAAACACCCAGAGCAGCCACATGCAATTGCAAAGTGACGGTATACTGAGAGGCAGACCATCATGAAGGCAGAAACAGGTTCCAGAAGTTTGTTTACCATGCTCAATGCCCCGGTTAGTAGCAAATCAGCCTCTTAACACCTCAAAAATAAATAAGGTAATGAAAATATTAACCAAAATCCTAAAGAGTCAAATCACAACACTCCCACCCCACCCCCCCAGGATAACACTGTGGAGCTAATGCCAGGAACTATGCTGTCCTTCTGTCTCTCCGTAAGTACTTCATTAGAAGGTAAAGAAATAGAAAAGAACAGTTAACCCTGTACTCTGGAACTGTAATGGAAGCCACTGGAAATGACCAGAGAAAATAATGTAATGATGTCAGACAGACAGCCCAATTCATAGTTATTCATAATTTGGCCATTATCTACAGACTGAACTGCAAATATTCATCTCACATATGAGTACAAGATAAAGAAAGCCAACAAAGAGACAGAATGACATGTAAGTATCCTTTGAAAGCAAATGCCTCTGGAAAATACTAGATATTCAATCAAATTGAATTAACCGGCAGCAAATGTTGAAGTATAGTAGAGTGTCTGACAACTTTTATCTCCAAAGCTATCCAAAAAAGAAGATGAAATATCTGGAATACATGTTAAAGAATGAAGCCAAAGCATCTGTCATGGCAAGCATGTTACTGGGAAGCTGGAAGAAACTAAAGGGCTGGCTCAAGGAATCTATCAAAGAAATGAACAGACGTAAAACTTACAGGACTTAACAACAAAGGGTGTGCAAACAGTGGCAGAACACACACAGGGATTGATGAGTCCAGCTGATACCACAAAGGTCATTTGATGGCAAAGAAAGGATTCAGAATCAGATTTCACATCTTGTTTTGAAAATATACCCATGCTCTATACCCACATAAATGCTTCTCCTGGGCTGTGATTTACCAATACTTCAAAACAACAAAACCTGATCTGTACACATACAGACAATATTTTTCCTCAAGGCTGTTTTTTGTCTTGTAGGACCTCTTCTCTCCCTCCTTCTCTCTTGAATGATCTAGTACAGTTAAAAAACAAGACTCAGATCAGTTTAACTTGTGATTTTGGTGGAGTTAGGGACACTAACTAACCACTGCTTTTCCAAGATACAGCTAATGGCAGAGTCAAAAATGCTAAGATGTGGGGAACCTTCTGTGACTGCGATAGAGAGCAGCTCACAGAAAAGCTGTTCCAACAGCACATATGGTGTAAAAAAAGTCTGAAGTAGTAGTAGCTTAAAGCAGAGAAAAGTTATGATGATGGCAGTAAAATTTCTTGCAGCTAATACACAGCTTGTCACAGCTCCTAAAAATCACAGGTTAGTAAGTATGAAAACTAGAATGTAATAATGACATCATGCATTCCAGCCAAAACAGAAATTACATTTGAATTTTATTTTCATTCCAATATATGTATACGTTCACTGAAGGCCACAGACTCCAAGTATGAAATTCTCAGATAAGTTCCGGCATTTTTATTTAAAAAGAAAAAAATTATTTTGGTGCTTGGATCGAAAAGTAATCAGTGAGAGATGAAAAAAACATTACCACTGAAAGGCATGAAGTAAAAGACCTTGGAGGAAGAAAAAAGATCGGAGAAAGAGAATAGAGGGAGAAAAGCAATCCTGAAAGCAGGAATACATCTACGAATTGCACTGCAATGACAACATTGTAATTTGTTCATCTCAGGCTTTGATACATGTGAAATTCTGAACATAGCTAGAGCAAAATGCAGCCTGCTAGAAAAAAATTGAAATCTTTAATTTCCACACAGAAAGGTCCAAATATAGCAAACATATCAAGCTATTGTCTGCTGCATTACATACAGTCAGAATACATCAAGTCTTATTATCATTATTTCATTTGAATTACAATTGCACCCATAGTCCAAGGGATATGGATCCAGAGATTCCATCAGTGCTTCAGAGGACTCAGAATCTAAAACACCAAACATCATACACAGGAGGAATGGGAGAATATTAAAGCACACCCTTTCTTACAGCAAGTGTCAGGTTCTTCCACCAGCTATCTATTTAGCCAAAAAAATTAAGACCTATCTAGTACAAGATTTAGGCTATCCCAAGCTTGGTGAAAATCTCATCTATTCATAAACGCCCCCCTTTAAAGAACTGCATATGGGGGAAATAAGAACTGACTCAAATTCTAATAAGGTTCTTACTGAGCAGATTTGTACTCTCTTCATGCACAGTCATGAAACTGAAGCATCTGATAAACACATACCAAATGATCTGATCTTAAAGGTGAGCATGAGACTAGTCAGCAGCTGAGGAATATGCTTTCCAGAAGCGCTCCATTTCATAGGCTTCCATTAAATAGCACATCTGCAGCTGCAACACACTTGCACTTTCTCTTGTAGTCTGAAAAATGGGATACTGCTGGCTGACAGACAGCAATCAAATTGACTAGCTGTTAATGGCATTTAGGCTCATACAGGAGCAGAGATGTTAAAATGCTGCCTTGCAATTAAAAGAGAAAACCCAAAACACGATGGGTGCATTTGAATTGTACAACTGTTTCCTTCAGTGCATGCCATTTGAAAAGTATGTACCAAGTCTTTCCAACAATTTGACCTGTCTGAAGACGGTCTTTGTAGCAAAAGTTCCTAATGAGACCAGAGAGCACAAGTTGCACACGTGATGCTTCTCCACTATACCCGTGACTCCACAGGTGGAATGCTAAGCGAGAAAAAACATGATTCAGATGGACTTAACTCCTCTTCCAAAGACTCTGTTCTCTGGGAGGTTTGCAAACACAGAATGCAAAGAAGTGGCTTATGGATGGAAAAGCAAGCCATAGTCATAAACATTGTCCCTTATAGTGTTACCATAGTGCCTGTGCAACTCAGGCCATTCTCTTAAGCACTCTATGTACAAAAATGAAGAAGGAAAAAAAGAAGTCCACTACCACCACTTGAGTAAGAGACAGCAGATGGCAAAGGGGAAATATACTAGGGAACAATGGGATAACATTGGTCAGTATGAAGAATAGTGGTCTCAGCATAACACAGCTGCTCACCTGATGGTAAACTTTAGTAGGCACCACAAACAAAGAAACTTTTAGAAGGGCTTTGAAGGACAGTTTGCAGCTCTGTGCCTGTTTATAAATCATAGCATAAAAAGAGTTAAAAGTTTTTAAGTGGATTACGGTGATTGGCACTGAAGGCAGAAATAAATGTTATAATGCAGGAGATGTGATAGGTGAGAGAGAATAAAGAGTCTTGAAAACAAAACCCAAACACTTTAAATTTCATGTGACAAGTTCAATGGAGCTAGTTGATGAAGTCAAGGAAAGAAGTGACAGAGGTCAAACTGAGAGCTAAGGAAATTATCTTTAGAGCAGCAATTATAATTCACAGAAGTGGGTCAAAACTGCATTGACAAGGCTAGGAGAAAGGTTGCTAGCATAATCAAGGGATACAAGAGAAAAGTATGAGGATAGCTTGGAGGGAAGCTATATTGAGCTTTAGCAGACAGGCCAAGATTTTAGTTTCATCAGGAAAGCTGTAGAATACTTCTGTATCTTGTCAGCATCCAGACGGTGTATGCATTTTTACTCAGAAATCAGATCTTCAGAAAATGAGATTCTGAAATACAGAGGACTAAAAAGACTGAAGCTTTTGGAGATTATGGATGTGAATTAGGATGGTTTTGAGAGAAAGACAGGATGAAGATTCAGGAAATACAAGAAAAGAATTCAGCGCATTCTACATACTACATAAAAGCCATGACAACACGTTTAGCAAAGGAAATGTCAGCTGTTGAGCCTTATTATTTCACACCTTGTTGAAAAACTGCATTAAACCCTTCTAAAAAGAATGTCTTTTATGCTAAAGACTAGCAACATAGAAGGGGGAGAAATACAAGATACAGAAATAATGAAAAAAAAAAAGGTGTGGTTAGAAATTTCTAAACCTTGGCATGAATCAGTTGTCAGAAAATTAAGATCTCTCAGGCAATTTTGCAGTCCTTGCATCACAAACCCTATAGAACCTAGCAATGGACTATAGAGATGGACCTTGACAGGCCTCTCCAGAGGGACACTGACAGGCTTGAGAGGTGAGCCTGTGGAAACCTCATGAAGTTCAACAGGGCCAAATGCAAGGTCCTGCACCTGGGTCGGGGCAATCCCAAGCACAAATACAGGCTGGGTGAAGAATAGATTCAAAGCAGCCCTGAGGAGAAGGACTTGGGGTCATTGGTTTACGAGAAGCTCAACATGACCCAGCAATGTGCGCTCACAGCCTAGAAAGCGAACTGCATCTTGGACTGCATCAAGAGAAGCGTGAACAGCAGGTTGAGGCAGGTGATTCTCCCTGTCTGCTCTGCTCTTGTCATACCCTATCTGGAGTACTGCATCCAGCTCTGGAACCCTTAACGTAAGAAGGGCAGGGCTCTGTTGGAGTGAGTCCAGAGAAGGGCCACAAAGATGATCGGAGGGATGGAGCACCTCTCCTATGAAGACAGGCTGAGAGAGTTGAAGCTGTTCAGCCTGGAGAAGAGAAGGATCTGGGGAGACCTTATAGCAGCCTTTGAGTACCTAAACAGGGCCTACAAGAAACCCAGAGAGGAACTTTTTACAAGGGCATGTAGTGATAAGACAAGGAGTAATGGCTTTAAACTGAAAGGGGGTAGATTTGGATTAGCTGTAAGAAATTCTTCCCTGTGATGGTGGTGAGGCACTGGAACACGTTGCCCAGAGAAGTTGTGGATGCCCCCTCCCTGGAAGTGTTCAAGGCTAGGTTGGATGGGGCTTTGAGCAATCTGGTCTAGTGGAAGGTGTACCAACCCATGGCAGGGAGACTGGAACTAGATGATCTTTAAGGTCCCTCCCAACCCAAACCATTCTATCATTCTGTGATAATACAGAAGCTGCTTTAAGATATATCTTCCCCCCCTCTTCATCTTCACAGGCTGATTTTGCTCCCAGATCTTTTTCAAGTCCACAGTACCAGACAGAATCTCAAGCCCTGAAGGGGCTGAAAGGGTCAGCCAGACTGATAGTAACATCATTATTATAATTTATGAAAATCCATGGTGATCAGGTCACTGATAAAAACAAGTGTGTTATACTGGTCCTTAAGAAAAGTAAGGAGAAAAGCCCAAAGAACAATTTCACCTAAAAAAAAAAATTTACAGTAAAATCTCCATCTGCATAAGGCCTCCAAAATCTTGTACTGACTTAGTCTGAAAACTTTGTGTAGGGGATGACAGGAAAAAGGAGTAGACGTTGAAGTAGAGAGCTTATCTTCCTTTCTAGATATCTAGTATCCTGTGAAGTTGCCACAAAAAGAGCTCTGCAGGCCTGTCATAACGCTGTCATTGCATAATGTTTCAAAGCCATACTCTTTGTTCTGTGATTCTCTTCCAGCCCAGATCTGTAAGTTTTACGCTTACAGAAGGAAAAACCCAAGGCCCTCAATTTGTAGCTACTCTGTATGCCTGCAGTAGAACTGTCGACATCTAAATGCTCATGTAAACAGGTGCATATTTTAGTTCTTCCTCCCATCAGCATAATAAGTATTATTAAGACTAGGGCAGGCAGCAGATTTTTAAAAGGCTTTAGTTATATCAATGGTAAGATTGAATGGATTTTTAGTCTGCTGTAGTAAGGCAGTAAAATATAATAGCCTCTTAACTGACACATTGTTATCAGTCTTATTATGGCTTTCTTCATGCCTGTCAGTGGATTATGGTAATTTTTTTAGTTATGGGTCGAATCAAAGTAGAAGACTGAGCTCCTGACAGCTCAGGAGAGATATAACTGTTTACACACTGTCATGAAATTCTAACACAGGCAGAAACTTCAGTATCTCTCTTGCCCAACTCTCGTCCTAGTATAACAAAGCAACTTTTGGAACAACAGGTTCCTTTGCTATGTCAAACAAAGGAACAAAGAAATAAAGTTCAATGCTTTCCTTCAAATTAATACAGCATGCAGAACAAGAAACTTTCCTTCTAGGCAGCTGGTGTAGTACAGTTTAGAAATAGCTTTGTAATTGGTACTGTAAACTCATCTTAATATCTACTTGTCTAAAACACCTCCTCTGCTTATTTCCGAGGATTTGGTCAAATTAAACCATTACACTGCATAGCGAAATGTCCTAAATCAGGTTGAAATACCACTTTCTCATTCAAGCAAGCAAGCTGCATTTACTTTATTCTACAAAGCAAATTCCTTCAAAGGAATAGCTTTGTGCAAGCATTTTACAGTGGCTTAGGAGAGGAACAGCCAGGACTGTAAATACATGTAGGGTGTGCAGTGTGTATGAGCAGGCATTCTCTACATGCAAGGAATATAACCACGCTGCAGTTCTTGGATTGTGTTGTATGGGGGTGGGGGGAGAGATTTCTGTCTTCCTCAAACTTTGTGGGTTTCTGCTAAAGCAGATACAAGTAGACAGAAGATCTCAGCATTAAAACCCTTACAGAGTGTAAACCTTTTGCGTTTCAGAAATAGTAGTTCCATTATAATTTGTACTGAACTTAAGGGGGATAGAGTACAAACTGTGAGAGCTGAATTTATGCAGAGAGTTATGGTGTAAACAAAACACTGCAGGAAGGCAGTTCACACCAGCTCTCTGGAAAAAGTAAGAAAGTAGAGGAGCTTCCATTTTCCATTCTCTGCAGGCCAACCCCATGTGCCAGCTGCAGTGATGGTCAGTGACCCAATGTATCCATAATAAACATCACTGCCATCAGTAACATATTTCACATTGGCTACTGAAGAAAGAGATGATACCAGTGCTTTATCACAGCTGACGTGAGCTCAAAACACTAATGTAGAAGGATTGACTGAAGTATACAATCCTGAGACCCCATCTACTAGACTGTCTACTGAACACTAATAAGTAGGGAAAAAAAAAAAACAAAAAGACAAACCAAACAATAAAACCCTAAAACCCCAGACAGCAGACTGGTGGCACATACTATCTCACCAGCATTTATCACCATGGATAGTGAAAATGTAAACAAATGAAACAGCAATCCAGAAAAATAACACGCCCTACTGCAGAAGACAAGAACAACAAATGCTTGCTGAAGTCAGTAGGAATGTTGCCACAGCCTGGATTTCATTCATGTGCCCTTTGCATATAAAAACATGGTTTTAGTGCCCTGAAGCTTGATCTGATGGTAAGTGACATTCCTTTAATAAAATAATTTATTTCTTTCTCATGAATGCGTGTGATGTCAGAACACTCTGAGGCACAGGAACCAAGCACTATGAAAGTGTTTAAGAAAGAACCTATCCTCAAAATGTAGCCTCTCCTGAACATGGCAGTATCTGTCTGAAGAGAGGCCTTTTACACCTGAGTTTTTACAAGTCTTCTGCTTCTCCTTCTCCACATTTCTTTTTATTTTAAAGTTATAGGCTGCTAAAAAGGCTAGGATCAAAAACAAGCATGGGCAAGTGAGCTAAAGATTTAATCTTCACATAACACAGACGGGTACTGAAGTTTAAATGTTGCCTGATACTACATTTGCATTATCTGCAGTTGTACAAATCATATCCAAAGAACATCTTTATAAAGAAAGGCAAAACATTAAAAAAAAAAAAAAAAAAATCCAAATTTGTTTTCTATTATGTGCAAGCTGAGAAGAGTTTCATTTTTCAAAATAAGTTTAAATTCCTGGCTACTTGAATGGCCATTTTATTACCAGTCAAGTGCAATAATAAGAACTCCACAGAGCTTCATGAGTCATAGTATTGAATCCAAAGCTGATTGATGTAAAGGTGAAATATTATCTTCTCATTGACTTTAAAGGATTTTGGCTCAAGCCTATAGCAAAAGACATGAAATGAAGCATTGCAAAAACACTTCAAATAAGCTTAAATTTGTTAAGATTAAAGACAAATTATTCTACAATACAGAATCTTCAGCACTTACTGATTATCATTGTAGGACTTAATGCTATTTGCCATAGTTTTTATTCTGCAATGAACTAAGGTTATATGCAATAAAGATTTCTGAAAGACATTTCATCCTGCTTTTGCAAACCCTTAATCTTTTCCACCAGTTTTTGTTATAGACATCAGTCTCATCCATCCTTTTTAGCAGCATACTAATTTCAGAAACAACTGGATCAAGCTTTACCATAAACAAGTCAAAATGTAACTTGAGGGCAGAAAGAAATGGAATTTGAAATATTTTCCAAGTATGAGTGGTACGGAGTTAGCTTTTGTGGCTGAAGGAAAGGCACTGCAAACAGTACAATGGGGTTCAGGTTATATAGGTGAACAAATACCTTCTACTAAAATCCTTCCTTTTATAGGTCTCAAAATACACTATCCTATCTGGACTTGGCATATGTTTATCTCATTCACTATCTTAAGGCATATATGGGGGCTAGGGGAAGTATCTACATCTTTCAGTAACCGAGTTCTAACCAACCAGCACTATACTATGTCACCTTTTTTTTTTAAAAATGTTTTCCTTGTAAATAAGAAAACAGAGCCAAACTGCTAGAAACATTTTCAAAGCTCATATCAATACTTATCTTTTGTTCAATGATATAAAATCCTATCTTATTAATATATGATAGAAATACATTTATGTTACTGATACTACGGACTAGTAAGTGCCCAGCAGTGATGGGTGAGATATCAATATAAGGAAGTATTGCTCTTCTAAATCTAAGCTGTAGTAAATGCCAAAATTGCAAAATATTGAGCTCTGTGATTATCAGGGATAATATAGTAATGTGCCACACTGTAATACACGCTATTTGCAAGTTCTGCTCTGGCCACACTTTGCCCCTATCTTTTAATTACAGTTTTCAGCCTGGCACTTCAATGCCTTGTTTTACATGTACCCAAGGATAACTGGATACCAGCTTGACTGACAGGTAAGTACGGCCATTGCACTACAATGCATTAAAATTAACATCTTAAGTTTGGTTTCCCTATGAGGTATTCTCTGCCTTTTTAGGGGCAGGCTTCCTGTGGGGGCACCTGCTAATTTAAGGTGCTGGACAGTTTAGCTGATAGCATAACATATACTACTGGGTGACATTTTTTACTGCCACAGCAAGACAACTACTGATTACAAAGCTCATCTTTAAAGGGGACAGCTTAGAATAACTGATCAAATGCTAACATCTCTTTCAAATTCCCTGAAATGGGAACTTATTTCTCCCTCCACTCCGCTATCCCCTTATAAGGTTCTGCTTGTCAAACTGGCACAGAATAGGCAATACGATTTATGACAGTTTTGTTCCAGTGAAGGAATAAAAGCTAACAGAAGCAGCCAAGGGTTGAAACATATACAAGTTAAATATGGATCCTTTGACACCAGCTTTGACTAACGTCTTCATGGGATTCAGGATTTACTTTTAAGGTATTGAGGGTTGGGTTTTTTGTTTGTTTTGATGTGTTGGATGAAGTGGGGTGTTCTTTTTGGTTCTTTGTTCTATTGGGGTTTTTTGGATTACAATTCAGTAACACAGATTGGTCAGCTTTGAAGGTCACTAGATAAAGACATGACACTAGAGTGGTTTTCTTACTGTTGTCCCTGTACAGCGCACCTAAAATAACATCATCATATGCTACTTAGTGGAATTGAATCAATTATATCAGATTGCTGTGTTGTATTCAAATACATGAAGCCCAGTAATGAGCATTTGGTTTATTGTTTGCCCTTTTCAGGAAATTCAGTCTTGTGGGAAATTGACAATCAAAATAAAACACTGTGTTATAGCCTGTGGGGTGTGCTTCTCTTCCACAAACAAGCATAAGTATTGTTGTCTTTCAGTGTGGAGATATCCCCCACCAACACAGGCTACTGCTGATTAGCAGGCAAATACAGAATGAGCCACCTGTATGCCACACACAACAGATTTTTGAACAATACCAATTTTAAGATCCAGAAGTGTCAGGCCACAGATGGTGCTTTAAAAATCATCACTAGAGCAGTTTATCGCATCTCACCTCAATATTTATTGTTGCAATTATGCAACAATATATCCAAATAAGTCATCAAATTTTACAACGGCTATAGTTTTTTCATTAAATCCATGGGATCACATTAATAAAAGTAAATATGAATAATCCACATCATAGTCTCATGAGCCTGCATCACCGTCTCTGATCTGGGGATCATCTGGACAGTGAAAGTCAAGATACCACATAGTTTAGTCCCTGTGGAGGTCTCAAAATTACAGCTGTTTAGTGACCAAGGATGCTGATGGAAATAGCCAAGTTACTGAGAAAAGAGAAAGTGTTTTAAGTTTTGGACAGTTCGACTCCTGTAACAACTGGGACCACTTCAGTCTTTCCTCTTTAGTTTTTTGGGGTTTTTAAAATAATTTCCTTCTTAGATTAAAGACTTGCTGCTTTCTCTTTATAAAGTTGATCCTCTGAATGAAGTCTATGTATGCTATGATCTGGGAGGAGGTAATATTTTTTCCATGTAGTCAGTCATACTTATTAGGTTGCACTGTGATGGATTCTTAAGAACTTTGGGCAGAGGAGGTCTTACAATCTATTTATTATATACAGTTCAAGGGCCCCAGACAGAGAGGCAGAGCTTGCTTTCGTGCACAAACTCCTGTCTATTAGAGTCCTCTTTGCTAATCATTTCCATCTCTCTGTTGTTTTCCATACAAAGGATTGATTCTCTTTAAAACCAACTCTTTAAATACAAGTATATTCTAACATTCAAATCTACACTCATATTTCAATCCTATAGGAGAATACTATGAAAATGAAATTACAAGAAAATTAGCTAAAACCCCAACACAGCTCTAAAATTCTATAGGCTTCTGAAATTCTAACATACAATTTTTTATCTCACAGGACAAACCATGTTGTGGCTGTTCCACATTGTTGAAATTTTGCCATAATCATCTCTGACTGCAAGACCACTGTAAGTTTGCAAAGACGGATTTTCAAAACAAGTCTCCTCTTCCAGCTATTCCAGAGTAGGGCAAAAAAAAAAAAAAAAGGCACTACTCAAAAAAGAAATCTTAATGTGCTACTGGGCAGTCAAATGGACTACAACAGTATTAAATCCCAGAAAAATCGCCTACAGAAAACTGACTCACCTTCTGATTTTTTTCTGTTACTGTCATAAAAATTATTTCTGTATTGCAATCATTTCTTTTACAGGGAAAGAGGTAGAAACTGCCTTCTCTCAAGCAGAATAATTAGTCCGTTAAGAAAAACTACACCACTTCTAATAGTAATTGGAAAGTTCGTACACTTAAGCAGGAATAATTAACTGCTCAAAGCACACAGTCAAGTATGACTTCCTAGGTATCAGTTCTGTTAGAAGAATCTGATGGTTACATTGGATCACAAATATTAATTAAATAATTTTATGTTTCTTTCTTTTAGTACCATACAATAAGAAAAGCAGATGTGCCACCTGTAGGCATAAATATAAGCTGAAAGATAAGTGAAATAACTCTATTCAGCACAAGTAAAGCATCTCAGTATGACATTTCAGGAAAAACATAGACCACATGGAGACAGTTCAGAAAAAGACAGATCAGGGATCTAAAAATATCAGATATAAGGAAAGGCAGGAAGATATCACATATAGAGAAGGACTATTTAGCTTTAAGAGATGAAGTGGAAATGTACTAGTAAGTCTCTTACTGGATTATAAAGCGCTGCTGTAAAGAGAAAGGGATTAATTTGTTCTGTCCATCCACTGTGGACAGGATACAAAGTAGTAGTCTTCATTGCACCAAAAAAGAGATTTGTGGTAAACATTAGGAAAAAAGTTTTGCCTTAGTAAAGATCATGAAAGACTTAAATAAAAATTGCCTGTAAGGCAGGAAATACCTATTGCTGGCGGTCCTTGAGAACAGGTTAGAGAAATACCTGTGAGGAACATCACTGGAGTACAGGCCTAGACACAGATGACTTCCTGTGACCCAAGAGTATTTCCTGATTCTCTGCATACTCTCTTCCTTTTCAAAGTGTGTCGTAGCATGTTACTGTTATCCGTTTTAGCCCATCTCCATCTTCTGGCCTAGGGTCATGCAAGTGTTCATTCACTCACTGAAAGCTCTTGCAAGCAAAACTGCCAGGTTTGAGGACTCAAAAACAATGCCTAGTATAGGCTGCAAAAAAATTTTATTGGATAAAAATCCTACAGAAAATACCTTAATTCATGAGGAAAAAAAGTAGTCTAAAGAATAAAGTAATAACTTGGGAACTACAATCCACTGTAAGTCTTCTTGAGGGCTGGTAAAGGCCTGAGAATACTCTTGCTAAACCAAAGTATGTATTACTGTGGCTGAGAAGTAATACATCAAAGCTGTCAACTTATTCAGTGGGCTGTGCTTCATTTCCCTCTTTTCAAAAAATTTGAAAAACTATGTAAATTCTAGGAAGACATACACATCATCTTGCACCTGACACATATATGCACATACTAACTGTATTTAGGAACTGAAATAACAGAAATTAAGACAGACAAATTTCAAAAGTAACAAAGCAAGAATAGTGCAATATTTGCACGCCCCATCCTTCTCTGTGTTCATCTGTCAAATAAATCACAGCACATCAAACAGATAAACTGACTCCTTTCTCAAAGTGTTTAAGAATTTTTTCATCCCTTACACCTGATTTAGCAGCTCCAGTTTTTATTTGCAAGAGGAGGAGATGGTAGATAAGAGAGAGTTAATTAAAAGGGTTATTAATGGGTAGCACATAGCATTAATAAGTGTAGAGGCAGATGGGATAAATACTTTAGAAATAGATAAGAGAATTATTTGAGGAGTTGCACACTGGCAAGAAGTCTCTGAGGATCTTTCTCTTTATAAAAATATCTGTGCACTACTGCATTGATTAACCTCTTAGCTTTGTTACATTATTTACCTTCCAGTAAGAACTGACAATCAACAGGATACCTACAGGCTCCAGTAAGATGAACGTTACAAAATTTCATGCAACTCTACAGGACAAACATGGCAAGTTAATCAATATTATATTCAGATTGCTACTTAGGCTTAAAATTTTGCTACATTATTTATTTAAATCTTTTAAATAGATGTGTCCAGTTGAGTGAATAGTTTCTGTTAGTATGAAATCTTACAGGACTATTTGTGCAATCAAAGAATTACCCAGGTTAGAAAAGACTGAACGGTTTGACCCAAAATATTTTTTCCTCCATCCTTGAGATTAACTGTGGAATGAGATAACAATTCAACACAAACACTATTATCAGCATCTGGAACTTCATCTAGTTTTGTGAAGGATAGAGTCAAACGACTTACACATAAGGAGTAGTAATTTACACCTCAATCTCACTGAATTGAAAGGATGAGTGTGCCATTAGTTTCACATGCCTATGCCAAGGCATAGAATAAATGAAAAGCTTGTTGTACTGCTGGAGCAAACGTAGAAGCAGCACAACTGGAATCCTAGACAGGATGGCAAAACCATGACTGTATCTCAGCTAGCCCTCCTTGCAGTCCAGCATATTAGCACTACTACACTCTGTCATGGCTTGTGCCAATACACCAAAGCACAGACACATGCCTCATTCTTTGCTGCAGAAAAGATGGTGTTTATGACTGGTGTACAAGTGGAGAAAACAGCAGATACGGTAAAAGTTGCTTGCCCCCAAGATCTGGTAGCAGAGGTGACAATCCCTCTATCATCCTAATAGAGACTCACCTGGCGACTGTAAGAAGCCATTTACTTCTCTCTTGCATAAGAAGGGAAGAACAGGTAGGGTACTCACTTCCTCTTTCTTAAGGAACTTCCCTAAACAACCACATTTCCTCAGCTGACTGTATTTTCCCTCCATTCCCATTGCAACCTAGTCAAATGGGTCGTCAGCCACTGTTTGGCTAGCCCTGAATTATCCTAATATGTAAATTAGACCCCTCCCTCACTTGAATACCCTAGAGAGCAATTTTTTTTTCTTTTAAATCCTCGTACCACCCATTACATGGACAATGAATCTAGCCCAAAGTGTTTGCCTATGCTAATGAATATTTAACTAATGAAATGAAGATTAATTAAATACTAGTGCAGTGACATAGGATAGGAAGTACAAAAGGAGTACTACATTTTACTAATGATGTATTTAGGAAATATGTGAACAAACTCGGAAACTGAAGGTTAAAACATCTTTGAATCTAGACATCAAAAATATGCAACTCCTTCATTGCCAGCATGCAATAAACAATTACTGTATTACATCTGTAATAATTGCTGTGGCAAGTCAGTAGTCCAAGCAGGACGCAGCCCAAGCCACAAGACATCAGGCACCACATTCACCAGTTTACTATTAGGCAGCAGAGCAGGTGCAGCTCATTCATAAAATCCTCTACCCAATGAACAGACTTTCCAGACTGGCTATCAGCCTAGACTACATTCATTTTACATGGCTGTAATGACACTCTCCTTCATTACACCAAGGTTTGATTTAAACTAGCATTGATGAAAACCAAGCTTCAATTGTATCACAATTCTGTTTACTGCCACTGATTACAGGAAGAAAATATTCAGCCACGTCTGCACTTTGCTAACGTACAGGACTGCTGAGAAGCAATTTGACTTTCATTATAACTTAGAAGAGCATCAGGTTGGTTTTAAACTACATTTTAATGCAATGGTACTTCATCAGTTTTTCTGAAGTCCTGCACTGCCAGTGTTCAGAGGAACACTGCTGCTTTATTTCTTCAGCCAAAACCTCACCACCTCTTCAGCTTTCTCACACCAACTTTAGTGCAGTCAAGAAAATTGTCCCATCTGAACATGTTTTTCTACATAGACCATCCTCATAGGTTTAATGTTCTTTCAAAGGCCCCTCCAAATATATTTCTTTTGCATCGCTGATGGCTATTGTCACTGAAATTCAGGCCATGGGAGTTTTATTTCTTTGCTGCTTTGCTGTCAGGGAAGCTTTCTTGCCTCAGCTAAGGGTAAGTATACTGAAACTTTTGTATGTTTGTATTATTGGTCAGCATTTATCCTGTTATCTGCACCAAAACAGAGGTCCACAGAGGTGTACCCTGGAACAATATGCTTTTTGCAGTTATTTTCTCATATACAAGCAATGACGCAAGAGGGAACAATATGAACCTGAACCCAGACCTACTGTAACTGTGCTGAAAAAAAAGTATAAACAATGCTGTAAAATCTGGGTGGAAGATTTATTATCACCTAGATAATTCCATATTATACATGAAAGTCAATAAAGTGATTTTCAGCTATCTCCTACAAAATTAATCTCAGAGAAAAAGTCCAGCAGAGAAAGTCTGAAGGTCAGATTTTTTTGGTTTAATAACTAGGTAAATAAATAGCATTAAACAAGCCATGTTTAGGAAGCCTAGGTCAATGGTACTTAAATAGCAGTGTGTGGGATGAACATAAACTCAGAAGCCTTAGGGAAGACAGGGTTTCTTGGCATCCTAAGCCACGTGGTAAGTTCAGCGGAAGGTGTTCTTCAGAGTACAGAGCTTCTGACAAAGTCCAGCTACACTGCTGCTTACAGACTGCATTGCTGGGTGGCATTAATGAAGCTTGGTGATAAATCTGTTGGGCTCCCCTGTCAATCTTAGAAATCGAAGTCATGTTCAAAACTTCCAGTTTTGTTTATCAACACGTGCTTTTCTGGCCTGCCCTGCCCTTCCTCTCATGTTAGTGACTTCCAGGCATGCAAAGGAAAGCTAGGCTTTTGTTGTATTCAAACAGGTGTCAATGTGAATGCTGCAGAACAGATACAAAATTAACCCAAAGATGTGTGTGGGATGATACAGTCTGATATCCAGGTCCCTGTGTGAAACCTGCTGTCAAGATCTGTTTATAGCTTATGTTTCAAAGCAGACAGAGGAATTTAAAGAACTCAGTACTTAAGACTTGTCTGGAAAGAGCCATGTAAATACACAAGTCCATATGTGAGTGTCTATGTGAATTTAAGCAGAAGGGGTGTGGGGGCAGAGGGTATAGCTAAATCTATGCCTCTATTAAAAAAAAAAAAAAAAAAGAAAAGGTCCAAAAGCATTAGTCTAGGTTTTCTGTCATGTCTGTAATGAACATGCTTCTCTATCTCTCTCTCCCCTCAGCGGGGTTTAGAACAGCACCCTACAAAATTCTGTGTCAGCAACAAAGAACCGTAAAGGTTCAGCTATGCTCTGACCTGGTCCCATTACCACCAAAGACATTTCTGTGCAAGTGAAATACAAGATAGATGAGAGAAGAAACTCTAGCTACCATCACTATCATACATCTTGTTGAATTTCCCTCACTAATACCAGAGCAGATCATGTAAATTACCTGCCCAGGGCCTAGTAAGTTTGGTCCCTTGAGTTTTCAGTTTGGTATAATCATTAGCTTGATTAATTGTGTGGCAGTTTCCTAATCCTGCTCTGCTCACTCAGAGGGTAAGTACTGGATACTAATTTTTGTAAGTTCTGTTTTAAAAGCTTCTAGAGGCCAAAGTCCATCTTCAATGCATATTATTAGTTCGTTCCTAAAAAACAAACACCTGACTGATTGAAGCAGGTTACAGATGCCCTTGAACCTTTTGAATAATCACAGCATGCTCCTCATTTGGTTTATTTCCACTTCTATTAACAGCAGTGAATGAATAGCTTCTGTTATCAACGGAAAACATCTAGTGCCATCCTGAGATCTCAAAGATTTGATACTCCGTGCTTCCATCATATTTACTTTATAACATCTATACAGAGGTTGTAGTTCTGTATCTTCTAATTCTAAGGCACATTTTGATATTTGGTATTCCATTTAAAGTCCTAGCTTTGGGAGTCTGGTGCCTTCCTTAGAAACTACACGCCTAAATTTGATTTTATATTGTTAAGTAAAGTGAGTTTAAAGAAAAACCATGAGAATATGAATCTTAACAGCTTAAAAAAAAGTAAGCCAAGTAATTAAGAAACAAGCACTTACTACTACTCAGAAAGATAAAAAAAATAAAACCAACCTCACACCCCTCTTGATTTAAGGCAGTCTTGTGTTCTGGACTGTGGAGTTCAAACTCTTAACACTAAGAATTGCCCTTTCAATGCATTCACATCACATGAATTTGGATCCATACTTAAATGTGCAATAGAAATTCAGCCTGAACATCTAAGTGAATGCAGCCACACTGTGAAGCTATTTGTTCATAACTTACCTCTTAATTGAACACTTGCAAAATTAACTTGTCAAAAGTAATTACTCTATACATGTTCCAACTGGAAATGTTTTCATCAACCACAATTTAAAATAGTATTTAAGCTATTCCTTGGCCTTTGAAAGATATATTCACAGTGTGCTGCATATTTACTATGGTACTACCGTGCATTTGCAAATCTTTCAAGCACTCTTTGGTACAAAAAGACAACAAATACATTTTTTGTTCAGTTCTGAAGAGGTTAGCAGAAACACTGACTACATTTTTCATGGAAATTTTCTCATTCTTTCTTCTCCTTAGAGTAAAATCATCCTGATTAAATGTAGTCTTTGCTTTCTGTATGTAACAATAAAAATGGATTTTAAAATGAAACAGCTGGAGACTAGGAGGTATTTAGTGATTGGGAAAGAACAAGTAAACATTTCCACAAGCAAGACTGTGTAATTAGAAGACATCAGAATTGGCACAGAAACTACCATGGAAGGTAGTCTACCCTTTTCATTGAGGGTATAAACTACTTTGGTTTACCAAACACTCCGTACACATACTTACAGTATGTCCAGACCTGCCTATTTCAGAGTACAGCATGTTGTATTGCTCTTGTCCTTTGTCTTTTCCAGTCACAGAGAGTGCCAGTAGCAATATTTGTTTAAATTTCTGTCCATTTGTTTTGTGTGGTGTTTTTTCCAATTAATGCTTAATTCCACATTTCAGAACATTGTAAGAAAACTACCGACATGCTTTGGGGAGGAGGACTCCAAGAGGAAGTTAAATCCCTCCCTCTCAGAACCTAAAAGAAATAGTAAGTTTTGCGTGATTCATATAGCAGTAATAAAATGCTTCTTGAACTAGACAGTTCCTATGTAGTACCATGAGATAGCAGATCATAATTGGAAGAATAATATCTCTTGATACACAGATGTATTTTTTTCATCCATGCATAGGGCAGCTGCATATCCTTGCAAAATACTGTCTTGCTGAATTTCCGTCTTAGTAATATGGGAAGCAGTAATCCAAAGCACGCCATCGAGGCCAGGTACCTCACATAGCCTTCCAATACACAGTCACTAACGTGTATGCCCATGCTAGCAGAAAGGTTCGTCTGTACATTTATTAAAAACATACGAATTGTCTAGTGACTTGGTAAAGTATCACTTCCCCTCATACTGATACTACCTGATGAAAAAAAGGCTTCCTACACAATTCCTTATGTATTGCCTTCATCTACACAGTAACAGAAAAAGACAGAAGAGAGATCACAAGTACTGTTAGAACAAAAACCAGCAATGCATTCATATGCCACTACCACTACTTAGGCCACTACAGTGAGCATCAGGACAGAGAAAATACTACTAGAGTAGATAGAAAGCTGTGCTAATGTACTATAAATGCTAATACTCAGAGAGGAAAGAGAAGAAGGGCATGTGGCAAAGCTAGAAAGTTGGTCTTTAAAGTCCCTTAGGCAAAGGCATTTTTGCAATTACCTAACAAATGCTAACTCCTTTGGTTTCGCTTTAGGAGCAGTTTTGGGATCAATTCCAAATGCTTACTGAAATCCCTGAGACTTTTGTTTGAACAAGGCCTATGGAAGCATCCTTTTGACACAAAAAATACTGTGCTGCTGCTGGCTTGTACTGAATTCCTTGCACGTGCTGCTATACTGGACAAGTCAAGGAGAAAATACAAACTTCAAAGATTATGCAATTTATTAAAACTTAACGAGCCACTACCCCAACATGTGCAAAGCACACTCCTCTTAATTTCTGGCTTCAGGCTGCAATTTACTGATCAGTTACTAAAGCTGAAACTCCTCAGTCCCAAAGTAGTTACTGATTGACAGTTTATTGAAACTTTCTACAGAGAGAATTTCACTTCCACAATTGGAATCTGAGATGATGTTAAAAAAAAAAATCCAAAAACCACACATCAAAGCACCCCCAAAACAGCACATAATTCTTTTCCTTACCTTTAAAATAAAAAGAGTTATTCTAATATCGCTGTATTTTATATGTTGGCATACGGCCTTAATACAGCTGTTGTCCACAAGACCGCACAATTATTCATACTTTTTCTAAAGAATAAATTGGAAAACAGAAGCTCTGTGATATTACATGTACAAAAACACCAGAGAGTCTTCAATGGGGCCAGGTTGTACCACAAGCAGCCAGGTTGCAAGTTCAAAACAAAATAAAAAAGATTCGGGTTAGTCAGCAGCATATGTGAAATAGGCTGTTGTTACTAGTGGGCAGCAGTTCACATCAGTCAGCATGAACTGATGGTGACACAGAAAGCTGAAGGACAGAATAAACTACAGAAAATTAAATACCTGATCCAACTTGTTAGCAGTCCTTTCCATTAGGACACTAAATGCACAAGTATCAAACCAGGAAATATATTTGCGCTACTTCTGCGTGTTCTGCTCTGTTTTGTACCCACATGCCTGTGACTAACATACTATCTATCTTTACCAGCTCCATGGAGAAATCATAACCAGGATTCAAAAGCAATGAGCCTTTATGAGTCTGCAGGGGAAAAACAAAAAAACAAAACAAAAACACCACCCCAAACAAATCCACAACAAACAAAAAACATCATCCCTCCATCTAATCTACTAAACAGCGGTACTTACTTCTGTATTTTACTCTTCACATTGGTACGTATTTGGCATTTAAACAGGAATAAGTATTGTTTAAATTGTGAGTTGGATGAATAATTTCAAGGGCACTGCCATTCTCTTTTCATTCTCAGGAGGAAAAAATGTTTACATTTTTTATTTCACTAGAAGAAAAGTTACCAAGCACATAGCTTTGACATAAATACAGCACAGAGGGGGAAAAAACAAACAAACACCACATTCTTGTCACTTATTTAAAAAAGCAGAACATAAATCAGATTTTGCTTGAAATGCCACAGGCACTGTAGGAAGATGAGGACAGCAGTGGAACTATATAAGTTAAAAAAAAAATACGTCCCAGAGAAAAGACTTTATATCCATAAGGGTTTCAATCCGTGTTCTTCAAGCCCACTTGGGTGAATACATAACACAATGTATAGGTATATACATTTGAAGGCAAGGAATAAAAGAACAGTCCTGAAAATAAATAAATGCTTATAAATCAACCCTAAATAAGCAAAACAGAAGTTTGTGTTGCTGCATAGACAAAAGGCGAGACAGGGCTGTCTCACTTCAGGGTCTGGAACCATATTCAAAGCTTTCGAGCATTTAACTGAAGTATTTTTCTTCTTTTACTTTTTGCTGTGCTTTTAGTGCAGTAATTAATCACAAAAGGTTCCATCTGGTCTACAGTTTTAGTTCACATCCTTATTGCTTTAGACAATTAAAAACAATCCTTAGTGCTAAGAACAATAAAGGCAGCTCCTAGAAGCACTGGGCTATGTCTCCAGAATATAACTTTCTGTTAAAATATAACCTCTTCAAATTGGCTTCAACCTACAAGTAATCTCACGTTTCAAAGAAATCCCTGTCTGAAAAGCAGCACTTTGACATGATTTAACACTTGAGACTATCTTTAGATTGTTTTTTATTAAAAAATTAATTTTAGACTAATGTCATTATTATAACTGGCTTAGTCCAAGCATTATGTTGCTTGACAACTCTTTCAAACAATTCCTTCACTTTATTCATGACAGAGAAGTCAATAATTGAAGGGTTTGTTGATTATTAATGCCATCCCTTAATCAGGGAAAACATTTTGATGCGCATTCCTGATTTGACTGTTCAACTAAAATTTTTCCTCTTTAACAAATTTAGCATAGATCCATTTTTTCCTGGGGTGGGCTGTCAGCTGGAATCTTATAAATGTATACGGAACTGAAGATATAAACAATCTAAAAGGATACCAGAACAGACAATCTATACCTCAAGTACAGTTTGGAAGGTATAAATTATCTAAAATTACATACTTTGTCAAGCATCAAGACTGTATCAGGCTACCTTCCGAAACAAAAGATTAGGATTTGGTCTTGTACTTTGTATGCTAGCATTCAGTTCCTTCCCTTACTCTGGAGTCAAGGGAGAAAGCTCTTGTTCATACTGGTTACGTGAAACCATATACCATTGAAACCTTATATCCCTGACTTATATAAAAAGCCACAGATAGCTTGTAACAAGAGTTGTGCCTTTTAATTTAGGAAGTAACTGGTCTCAGACATAGCACAGCTCTTTACAATTTTCAGCTGAAATTCCAAAGAGAAGAAACAGAATACACAAAAATGCAATGCAAAAAGTAATAAAAACAAATCAGTCTCACTTCTACATGATTTTTCCCTATCCTTCTTTATTCTTTACTATATGGAGTAAAATGAAAACCAAAGGCTAGAAAGACATTTTAAGGCCTTTCTTCCAGATGCCAATAAAATTTGAGCAATCATAAAGTAAATTTTAGATCAGCTGAAATACTATCAATCATTTTCTTCTGCATGTTCCCAGAGTACACACGTGAGATTCATACAAACTTTTATTGGCTTTTTTCTAATCTAGACACTTTAGCCTAGTCTCTGCTGTTTCCAAATGTAGCTTCTATTGCTTGAAAAACATACTATAGAAGAAAACCACTACCACCAAAACGTATTCCTTACAGACTGAACTGTATCTAAATTTAAACATGACATGATTCCTGAATTACAACTCAAACATTTAGAAAACATTGCTTATTATAACAAGTCCAAACCAAAAGGAGTGGTCACCTTGGAAGTAAATCATACTGACTTCTAACTAAAAGAAACTAATCCCTAGGCAGCTGGAAATAATTCCAAAGGTACCATAGGCTCATAATGTAAGCTTTCTAATAACTTAGTCAAGATAAAATACCAATATAGCAGTGATACACTAGGAAAACCTCTTATGCCTGTAATAGTTGAATGTCACACTGAAAAAAAGGATAATTTAATTTATTAAACAATAGGATTAACAGCAGTACTCACAGAAGACAAAGTTAGTGGCACTGAACTCCCTCAAACAAACAACACCTTTGCCTTTAGGAAACAGGCTGTAAAGCTCCCCAGCTACAATAAGCCCGGTGACCACTTTGCTCCCAACTCAGTGTCCTGAGAGTCAAGGAGCCACATACCCAGGGTAGCACAGTGCTAGTTTTCAAGATTGCCAACACCTGATTCAGGTGACAGGTGCAGTCACTTGCTCATCGCAGCACTCCTGGGCAAGACATGCCATGGGAAAACTGGTACAGAAGAGCCATAGTGTAAGAGTTTCTCATGGCTGAACCAAAGATACAAGTTCTCTGCCATAACACAGTCTTTGAGGAACGGTGAATTCACCTTCTACAGTAGTATCAGTATCTGCATGTTGCCTTTATATTTCCGTTACTTTTTACAGAAATTGCTTGTGCGTACATATTTGATGTGGTACTTCTTTTCTAGCCAAGTGCAGTCCTTATTCTCAACTTATGAGTAGTAACACTTTTATGAAATAAAATAAAATGGCACTACCTGTCTGTCAATAGAAATCCATGCCATTTTGTACATTAACACACCTTGATATAAGAGCCCTCAAACCCTGAGGCCCTTCATATTTCCCAATGTATAACCGCAGGCATGCCTGCAAACAGGGTCAGCAGATCATACAAGGCAGCTCTGTTCACTCCCTAAACACTGTTCCCTGTGGTCAAGCGAAACACGCCTTTCCAATTTGTGTTGCAGGAGAAAATATTGACGCGGTTGTTATTAGGCAGCAATCTAAGATTTATCAATGGCGAGGGGTAGATCAAAGGGTTGATTTTTAGTGGTGCTTAATCACTAACCAATTTAAAATTAACAAGGTGACTCAGTAGAATATGTTACAATCAAAATAGCGACCTAGTTACAGATTCGATGATGATTCACACTAACTTACTGCAGGATATCCTTTATGTGTGTGTATATATATATACGTGCGTATGCATAGACACAACCACAAAACACCCACACAGACAAACAGAGTTACCTGAGTCCAGTGAAATATGCACCCATCCATGCTTCTGTTAGAGAGGTGGACGAAAGAGAGGCCAGCCTATAGTTAAAATTTCCTTCCCGAGTTTAGAGCAAATGTTCACAATGCTCCGGCAATCTCAATGGACGATAACTGAGTCTCGAGATGTCTGACTTCATCCTGGCCTTTCACGCAGTTTGTACCTGAGAGGGGTCCCAACTCAGGGGAGGTTCTGGACCCAGCCTGCTGAGATCCAGGAGAGCTCAAAGGGTCCTGCTTTGGGATCCCTATTTATAGGGTCCGAGATGATTGACTTTCATCAGATATTTTCCAACTCTAGCCCACCTCAGATGTCATAATATTCTGGTATTTTCTGCCAGTTGCATAGGCCCAGAACTTGTTGATTTCCATCGCCCCCCTGTTGGCCTCGACTCAAGTACAGATGTACCAGGTTATCGTGACCCAAGTGTGGATATACCAGATTCTCAGGAGGTCACTATCTCCCAAGTGATAGGCAGAGCAGTACAAGGCTAGGAAAGCAGGCCCAGCACACCAAGGAGGTGCTTTAGTGTTCTGTTTTGCCCTCTTCACAGTCAATGCCTCACTTACCCTGGGCTGGTTTGTGGCCTAGAAACCAGAGCGTGGGGTGTGGAGAAATTGCCTCAGGTCTTGAGTGGGCTACAAGTGGCAGGGATCCGTACTACTACAATCCACAAGATCAGGTTCATTTTTTTGTATTTGCCATCTACCGCTATTGGTGGATATACAAATTGAATCCACAGTCCAGGCTGAAAGTCATTGCACTTATAAATTGAAAGTTGCAGAAAAAGAAGAAATTTTCTCTCTTTATACCTGTAGAGGGGAAAAAAAAAAAGGCTGTAAAGCTACACAGGTGATCTTAGGGGCCTAAAAGTTTGAAAACATCCCTCACCATAGTTTGCTTCCAATCTTAACAATCCTCTTCATTACTCTTCCCTGCAGGGCAATGTCTGATTATTTGATAAACTACAGATCAATTCTTCCATAAGCCACACCCTCCACTTCAAAATCTAACACCGGTTCCTGCCTGTTCCTTATTTCACATGCTGAAATAAGACACTGCACGCAGCCTGTGAGGTATCTAAAAAACACCCCAGCCTGAATATCCCATTCCCTGCTATACCAGAAGGACATCTCACAGTTCACAAAAAGACTAAATATGGGTGCTAAACATGGCTTGCAAGAAAGCAGAATTTAGAGCTCAGACCCTACAAACTGAAATTCAGAGGGATCTTCTTTCAAATGAATGGCACAGAGAGCATGTTCATGACTTAGATGGTACACTGTTGGGTTTTTGTCCTATACAAAATTCCGATTTCCTCTCGGGCATTGGTTAAATTCCTACAGTAATAAGAAACTCAGACTCGGAGCAAACTATCCCCTGGGTCTACACTAAGACAGAAGTCTACATAGTTAGTACTGAACTATCATTGTACAAATCTTTATGCAGTGCTGAAGATATTTTCCTATTCCAAGCACAGCATGATCTATGAACACACTGCAAAGTAGAGGCTGCTGCCCAGGGTATATAACGTACAAATGCGTAGCCTTTCCCACCTCAAAGTAAGCTGCTGGAAAAGGTAATTATTCTTTGCATGTCTGTGATTGACCAGCTTCCTGTATAAGGATGTCTGAGCTTTCATTTATTAGCTACTTGGTCACTGGCATGGGGCTACAAAGAAAAAGGTCCTTCTAATAGTAATTTTTCTGGGAAAGGAATTAAAATAGCGTTGAGACAATTTAAACCATAAATAATAGCACTTTTCAATCCTCCTGTCTACATAAGACAACAACCATACAGCTAAAAGTTCCGGGGGAATTGTTTGGGATGCAGTAAGTGGATTTCAACCCCTCCATGTTGTCTACTCCCTTTTAAATAATGTGCGCGAAGGGCAGAAGTCTGCACAATCAAGGCAGAGTAAGGCTTTAAGTAACATGATTTTAATATTCATAAGGTTTTAACTTCTTAGTGATTATTAATGAAATCTTCTATTACATCAGGATAACAGGCTTAAAAGAAAGTAAAATAATCTGAAAGGTACCATTTTTACACCAGTAAAAACATTTTATTTTCAGAACCCATCCTCATAGCTGGGCTGAAATGATCTGTCAATCCCTACAAAGTATCAAATAATAATAAAGTCCAGAGTTAACGGGGGACAATTGTTAAAGGAATAAATTTGTTGCAGAAATAACAATCATATACTAAAGCTTCAGCCTGAAATGCATTCTTTGTCACAATACATTGCATAGATCTCCGCTAAGTCCAAAAGACAACGGGGTTTTCCTCACATCAAAATTATCAAAAACTCTTACCTATTCCATGGGCTTAAAGACTGTTATACAGGCTTTACATGAGGTTATCTCATATGTGAAGAGCTTCACAACTGTAGAGAAGGAAAAGGGTCACTCTGATGTTTTTTTCATTCTCCACAACATGTCCGAGGTGGCCTGTGGCCAGTTCTTTACTGGAAAGGAATTTTCTCATGGTCATACTCTGATGTACAAGAGATGGATGTTCCCCAAGAAAAGGAATGCAACAAACTAATTAATGTAAGCAATATCGTATAAGTAACTGTAGATCAGTGTGTACTGAAGGTGTCTCTCAACTGGTTCTTCTTATAAAGAACCTCCCATTAATTTAACTCATTTAAAATATAAATATATTAGAAAATTAGTGCTATGGACAAGTACTATATAACATTTCCTTAGTCAGATAAATTATCTTCCACATGATTCTGAACCACTCAGCATCTCATATTTGAGCTTGGGAAGACATGATGATACAAAGGGTGCAAGAGAACGCCAAGTGTTAATGTGCACCACTGTCCTCTGCTGGAAGAAATCAGTCTTACTCATGTTTGTGACTGATTAACTTCTGTTAGCAGTAGCTGACATAGAGCAAAGTTGACGTAAGCAACAGCTAATGTACATTACCATTTATGCTCCACAGGCCTGTGGCTTAGGACAGAAGGTTGTTAATTCTATTGTCTGTGCAATGTAGTTGCGTAAACAGCACTTAAGATGTTTCAATATGCCCCAGACAGCGTTCTTTATTACCATATATTTGTAGAGCAATAACACCCCCAGGTCCTGCAGAGACTGGACCTTGCTGCTCTGCATACATGTGGTTAAGATCTGGGATTTCAACTGCACTGTGCCTTACCATTTGATGCTCAAGATTTGCAAAATGACATCTATAAAATAGCAGCTGGTTTTGTATCAGCATGAACCCAAAGCAAAACCATACACAGCCCCTTTGAGGACCTAATCCTAAGGCATTTTAAACAACAGCTAAAAGAAAGACACAAATGCAGTCACTGTCTCTTGCTCCAGTCTTTCTAGGGCAAGCATTAATTGTCTCAGGATAGGCTGAGTACCTGTACACCCAGGTATCAAGACCTCTCAAGACACTCTTGTAGTGCAGCTGCTTCCCACACTAACGCTACCAGATTTTTGGGTGCCTGGGAAAACACCCCTCCAGCAAGTCACCTCTTTAGGATAGCAGTGTGTGGTAACAGGGCGCCATTACACTGAGCCACAAAGACAAGGGAGGCCTTCACACGGCAAAGGTGAGGGACAAAATCCCCCACGTTGACCACAGGCTGAGCAGGAGCAGTCTTCACCCAGCACCTGGTGAAAGCTGGGCGCCTACTTCCCACCATCACCCTGAAGAGCAGCAGAACCTTTACGGCCTCTTCACCTCGCCAAAGCCGCCCGTTCCACAACACGGGTCCGGCCCCCTCAGACGGTGCGCGAAGTACACCGCCGCCGTTCCCCGGAGCGCGCGCGCCGGGCGGGGTGGGCGGAGCCAAGGCAAGGGGCCTGCTGGGAGCTGTAGTCTGCCCTCTAAACCATCGCTCCGCGCAGCCTCCCCACGCGCTGGACTACATTTCCCAGGGGGCGCTATGGGAGCCCCCTCAGCAGTGAGCAAGGCGAAATGGCGGCGGCGGCGGCGAGAGGGTGCTGCGGGGTCTGGCGCCGGGCGTGGCAGCGCCGCGCCCGGGGTCTCGCCTCCGCCCCCCGCGGGCGGCGGGACGTCGCTTGTAACGCGAGAGGCGGGGCGGTGCCGGCGGGGAAGAGCGGGTACGGTTCCGCAACAGCGCGGCGGGAGGGTTTGGTGGAGGTGGATCTCCGCTGCGGCATCCCGCCCTCAGGGCGTAGTCGCAAGGTGGGGATCGGGTCCGGTGTCGGGCTGCCGGGCTTCGGCACGAGAGCATCGGCTGCGGGAGCTGGGCGGCGGCAACCTGGCGGCAGCACCAGGGCCCCCTTTAAATGCCATCTTCTGAGCGGTGTGAGGCATCTACAGCTTGTTGGTGGCTGGCAGCACCTTCTCAGCACGCGTTTATCTCACACCTCTCCCAAACCCGCCCAAAACGGCATTGGTCTTAGCAGCAGGGCTGTAGGTGTCCCTCTGACACGTTTGGCTGTGCTAAGAGCCAGACGCAATGCAAGCTGATGAGAAAGCGTTAGCATTCAGGTGTTCGGAGTATGAACTGCAAGGCCTGCAGCAGTTTTCTTAGGTGTTTTTGGAAGGGTTTCTCCTGTCCAAAGGAAGCTCTCTCTTCCCGAGGAGAATTTGGAAACTTGGACGGTATGCCTGGAACGGAGCATTTGCTGCAATTGAATTTTACAGCCTGTACAAGCTTTCTTGTTCTCTGGCTAGATCACCAAAGTGAAGTTGTGCAGACAGCAGCAGAAGTACGCTGCTGATTCTTTAGAGACAGAAGTAAGCATATACCTTGAAATATGGCAGGAATCTCCAGGTTTCGGATTGGTACTGAGTAGGACTGCAGGACTGACTGATGCACATATGTTTTTATCTGAGTGTAAGCCAACACAATGATTAAGCGAAGCCTGATGTAATTTTTAATGCCATAATGTGATGGGGATGCGTTTCCAAAGAATGCAGGAAACAGTGAAATAAATTGAACTGACAAATTTAAAAAAAAAAAAAAGACTTTTTTTCTAAACCTTGGAAGTATTTTTATGAATAGTTGAAAATCCCAAAGAAATTACTATGTTTCAGTAAAAAAAATTGTTAGTTCCTTTCCTGAACGTTAGTCCTTTATGTTAGTATTCCTAAAGCAACAATGTAAGTGGCATCTGCATCACTTGTTTAGTGTTTGTAGGGATGTCCTCAGCTGTTGGAGGGCAGGCAGAACTAAAATCTTGGCAATGTACTGTGTTCATGTTTTGAAGGAACACTGTACTTGATACATTTGTTTGATGTTTTTCAATAGCTTGCCAGTCTCCTATAGCTATCTTGGTACTTACACTGCTGAAGTATTCTGCCATATAAATGTGATTTCATCACTGAAATATTATTTGTGCCACTTCACAAATGTACTAGGCCAGATAGTTACTTACAGAAACTGTCAAGCAATTCATATGGTAAAGGTGACCTTTTTCTCTTGTCCATATAAAGGTTATGGATGTGAGAATTGCAATTACTTTTTAGATGATAATGGAGAGGCTTTATTCTGTGGAGTATGTTCAGAGAGCAGTAGCTCTCTAGTTGAAATAATGATTTCTCTATTACCAGATTACTAATGTTTATGCTAATATGCTACTAACACTGCTCTGGAGAGCCACCTTTCCCAGCATGCAAGTGACTAGCTGACAAGGAATACATAATTTATTGTGCCACCTGTCTGTTGGTGATTTATCAAACTACCTGAGAAGTAATTGATATTTATGATGATTTTGTGTTTTCATGAGGCACTGAATTGGCATTCATGCAGCATGCAAGTTTGCCTCATTAATTTCTCTAAGATTTCTCATGTAAGGTAAAGTTAAAGTTTCAAACTATTATGTTTCTTTTTTACAGCATTCTTTTCTGTATATAATGAAGACTCTTTGCCATACGGTCCCCTCCATATATATTTTCAATGAGTCTCAGTTCTCCAGTATTGCAGCACAACTTTTGCCATTACATTGATATGTAAATGACATACTTACAACATCATTTACAATTTTTTTACAATTTTTTAAATATAATTTTTATTAAAGGAATAAATGAAAAGTTCTTAATTTCTGTATTTTTAGGTGTTTATGGGCTTTAATATCATCTATATTTAAATTGTATTTCCCTTCTCCTCTTTCCTTTTTAGTCTTGCTCCGTGGGTACCAGTTGTGGGTCTGGAAATTCATGCACAGATCAGTTCCAACTCAAAACTTTTCTCTGGTTCCCAAGTCCAGTTTGCAGCGCCTCCTAACTCTTTAGTATCTTTCTTCGATGCTTCTTTACCAGGAACTTTACCGGTAAGTTACAGTTCAACTTCATTTGTATCAAGATTAATGTCAGACAACTTTGGGTATGTTTCTAATGTTTTGTTCTTCCCAAGATTTGACAACAGAATTACTTTTACTTATTTTTCTATTTTCTTGTTGTTTGATAACATGAGATGCCTAGTACTGTTTCTTTTCAGTTTCCTCTCTCCCTAGTTATCACTACAGATACTTGACACCTTCTACAAAGGAAAAAAAAATGAGTGTCTTTTCAGCGCATTGAATGAATCACGGTATTTCTCTGAGGCCAGAGAGGGTGTATTTGGTTAATATGCCGCACAGGAAATTCCTTAAATATGAGAGGTGTTTAAAATCCTATGAGAGAAGAACATCTTAGATTTCCGAGTGGCCATTTGATGTTACTTTGCCATATGTTTGCTTATGTAGCTGTCATTTGCCATTTGGAATGTCTCACCATGAAGGTACTTTGCTTTCTAAGTAGAAAGTCTCTGATTTAGGAAAATGTCAACCATTCCTAGATCCAGAGCAAAACAATTATTTAAAAAACCCGAAAAACTAATCTCTGTGCGATGTTGTGGACTAATAAGTCAGAATAGCTAACTAGCACTTAGCAATGAGATTTACTGGTGACAACATTATCAGTCTTTGAAGTTGCAGCTTAATTATAACTTTGTGATGGCTGTGACAGAACTGCTGTAGAACTCTCTCGGAATCTTAACAAGTTAAATATAAAAATAGCAAATAAAAAAGTATATCACAAGTTCTTACTATACAGTGAAAATAAATACTGAATATTCAATTTTTTTGAATATTCAATGACTGTTGAATAGACATTGCCTCACGCAACAAGTATGCGGAGACTATAATGCGATCAAATTATTTAATGCAGAAGTATTTCACTGAGTATATTTATTAGAGTGAAGGTTTGAATTCCAGTTGCAGATACATTTTTTTTTTAATCTATTGGAAACTTTTAATCACCATAATAAATCCTTAAATAATATTCTGAAGTTGAGAATTAACTTATGGCCATATTTCTAGGGTCTTGATATATGCCGTGTGATCCTTAAAAAGATAGATTAGTTGATATATTAATTCTATATTTGCAAAGATATTGAAACCTGAGGAAGTGAAGTTTAGATGCTGGTAAAATTTGGATTTGACTTGGGTTTCAGTGGTAATTCAGTGCTGAGTTTCAGATCTAAATATATGAAAATTTTGAAAACTTTCCAGAGAGAATGGGAATCTTATACAATCATTTGGTTTTAGAAAAATCCAGTTAGAATTAAACATGGAAAATTAGTTTCTTATATTTAGGGGCAGGTCTAGGTTAGGGAGTTAATAGTCACAACATTCAAAAGGGTTCAAGATTTTGGTATTAGACCTGGGAGGTTTTTTTTTCTTTTTCCTCTGTTAAAGTGCTTTACAAATGAGGCTTAGTATGACCTTTTTCAGAAAACTCTAATACATGGCAGAGAATATAACTGCATCTGAGAAGCAGGATGGTTAATTTAAAAGTAGTGATGTTATTACCAGCTGCTTTTATTGATACAAAGAGAAGAAAGATTTTTCTCAGTGTAGTACTGGTGAAAATAGAGTTGAAAGGGAATGTTATAAAACACATGTTCTTGCATGTTAGAATGTGATACAAAATCCAATCAGTAGTCATAGTTTTATTTTACCATTGTACTTGCTGCACAGGAGTTAATGTTAGAGATTAGAGTTTGTTCTGGAATCAAACAGTTGGTCTTATTTTCTTGAAATAACTGTATGTGTTTGTATATGGCAATAGTGCCTGAAGTATAATTGGATTTTGGTGGATTTTGAAAGACAGAAACTAGTTTTTGAAAATTTCCAGGTATTTATAGAAAAAAACCCTCAAAGCAACATTTTAACAAATGTTAAGATTATTGCCTAATAAGTCTCTTTAGAAGACAAATGTCCTTTCCTTTTGACACTGTTTTGTTGAGAAACAAACAAAAAAGCAAAACAAAAAAAACCCTAAAAAAGCAAATCAGGAGCAAGGCTTTAATACAGTAATTGTGCTGTCTAGCAGAAAATAACAGCTGCTGTAAACTGAGGACTATAGGGACAGTTTTCAGTGTCACAGGGATTTAAATTTACTGTGGGTCCATGAGATGGTTGTGATAGACAACGATGCTAGTATTTGCTATTTCACAACAGGATGAGAAAGAATGGTGCTAAAGAGAGCTTTTCTGGTTGCTATATATTTCTGGATCACTAATGAGGAGCATGGCCATGAGCCTTTGCAATGCTCTGCACAGGAAAGGGAAAACTAGAAGAATGTGTTTAGCCCCCCTCCGTCTTCCCTCTTTATATTTTCTTCCCATACTGTAATACAGTTTATTTTATGCTTCTGCTCCAAGTCGGCTTTAGGATGACCATCACCATGTTAGCATCATGGCTCTTTCACTATGCTATAAGGTGCCTCTGAGAGACAGCTACAGGCAAGAACAGCTGTGTGGGTGCCCTTTTGTTTGGCATGAGACAGGAAAAATGCTGTGGCAAAGCTCTGATTTAAAAAGTGGATTTAGAAGTAGTGAGACTGGATGGTGCATGCTGCTCTGTGCAGTTTTTGTGCCCGATGGTGATGGAACCTCTCACCACTAGACCAGAGAGCATCTTACTCAAATTACTGTAAGGATCTCCTTTGGGACTACACATGACTACAAACGTTACATTTTATGTAATGAAATGTGCAAAGGCCTGAGGTTTTTTACCTGGTGAATGGACTTGGCAATGATCTTAGCTTGGTGTCTTCAGAGGTTCTGTTATAAAGAAAGTTTTATGCTGCGTGTAGTGCCGTATAGTTTGTCATACCTCCAGATTGATATAAAATTCTTCTGAGGATCCATAAAGGAGGTTGCACTCCCAGTCTGATTTATCCTCTTCGAAAATTCTGAGAATCTTTATAAAGGTTTATGAAGATAAGACTGGGCTCACAGAAAGAGAATCCCATGATTATCTATCCTTATGATTGAGATGGCTGAGTAAAGGTTAATTATAGCTCAGCCACACAAATAAGATGGTAGATCTAGTAGCTAAAAGCTGAAACCTCTTTGTCTGTGCTTACAGTCTTTGTTGCTAATCACACGAAAAGATGCACATACTGCATTTGTTTCTTTAATGACTAAAGCAAAAGCCAGGTCCTATCTTATTTCTTTGTAGGAAAGTGCACTAAGAAATAATCTAGGATTTACATAACCAGGTTTAAATTAATAAGATTTGAATGAATGTTAGCCCTAGAGTCTTAAGTATTTGGAAATTTTTGACACCTTCTTATGCATTTGAATATAATTCTCAGTGTGAACAGCATCTGTTTTATCTTTTTATAAGCTAGAATTTTCAGAAACACTTGGTAATGATCAAGTTCTCTTTCTAATGAAGAAAAGATAAATACCTTCTGACCTCAAGAAACAGAGCAAGATCTGTGTTGAACACTGCTGTAGAATATCATGTGAGATGCATGATTTTATCTGCATATACAAGTTTTTCCTGTTCCACTGAACATCCTTCAGGGCTTGGCAACTCACTCATTGCTGATATCCTGTGCTGAGATTTTCATACGCTCTTGTTTTAAACTCCTTTAGTTTTTCTTCTGTAAATAGCGTTAGAAGGAAGCATTTGGGTCCTACTAAGTCTTCTCTTACCTAATTATGACAGCTGGGCAACCAGATACACATTGTCATGAAAGCAAGCAGGGCTGGAACAGTTATTAGCCCTTGTTCCTTCAGGTATTGCACCACTGACAACTTAAACTCCAGACTCTGACTTCTCCAAAGCTGAGAAATGTCACTGCAACGCAGTGAGCATGGGTATCATGTGGTTGCCTTCCTCACCCTGCAGTGCTGTGTGGTTGAGGTGCCTGCCTAGGTGTGTAACAGGGTTAATACCCAGTTTGAGGATGTAGAGGATGCTTTAGTTCCCCTTCCTATATTGACACTGCACCCATTCTTGGCAGTGGCAGATATCCAGTGTTTTTCCAGATGTCTTGGGTGATAGATAATCAGACTTTATGATGAATTTTAGGTGTTACTAATAAACAGATTTTACCTGATGCATTTTCTTTCAAAGGCACTGAGGGGATTGTGAGATTTTGGTGGATCTGTCTATCAGCAATACATACTGGAACAGAAACAGCATTTCAGACCAGAATTTATACTTACAGCTTGAAAGTAGATTTTTTTATATCCTGTGCCTGTTAAATCTGGTGATTGCAACAGCTGCTTTGCCAACTTGTGATTTCAGTTTTGACATTCTTCCTGGCATGCATATGAATTTACTCCCTTCTTATACTACTTTGCTTTGAAAAAAAACCTGCTTTTTAGTTTGACTTTTGATAACTACGTTTTTAATTGCACACACCTTTCTTGGGGAACTGGACAATCTTCTATTCTCTATATGCATGCTGGTTTAGCTTCCATTATATGAATTTTCTTCTTTGAATCCACATGATATGTAGGTTGTTTGTATGCATGAGCTCAACTGCTCGGTAACTGCTTGTTACTTCTTTCAGTAAAACTGCAATAATTGTGCTCAGGGGAAAAAAGGAGATATTTTCTTAGACATTTAGGGTACCTTTCTGTTACTGTCCGTCCTTTCCTGATAATACTGGGGTTTGTGACATGCATTGTATCATCAATGGTTAACAGTCTTTTGTTGCTTACAGTCCCAACTTGCTGGAGTTGCAATCCCAACAAGCCTCAAAAAAGAAAATCCCACATAATTTAGCAAAAAGTGAGGGGAATGAAATAGGCTTTCAAACCATTGCTCCTTGAGAATGAACTGCTTTTGCAGTTCATAGACCCTTAACTTTCTAAGTGCATGATTGATTAAAGCCTGTGTACATAATTTAAAGCTGTTAAGCAGTTCAACGCTGTTGTACTGGTCAGGAGAGGTCTTTGAAAGATGTGGGAGGCCTGCTTCAGGTGACTTTGAGGGCTGGGTTATGGTGGAGGTTGTTCATTCTGTTTCTTTCTCTTTCGTAGGATCATTCACAGCCCTGGGGTTACCTGTGGAGCTAATCTCCTTCACTGGGGTCTAAGAAGTGTTATACTTCCAAAGTTACTGTTGCTTAGCTCAGCTTTATTTCATTCTTAACTGTAAATGCCATTTTTCTGGAGATGTCTCTGCTTTTGTGCTTTCAAGTACTTGGTGACATCTGTTAGTCTTCTCTCAAGCCTTGGAGGAGCTCCCTGTAAGGTTTTCTCTTTCCTTTTGCTATGTCTCCTTTATTTGTGAGAAGTTCTGACGCTCATTCTGGGTGTTTTAATCTTTTTGTCAAGGCTAACAATTCCTGTAGGGCTTTCTCTCCTTAGCACCTCAGTAACTGCTACCTATTGAGCTCTTTCTTTCTGTTGTTCTTCGAGGCTTTTCTGTTCATCCTTAACGGGTCCCTCTGGCTGATGTAAACTTGCTGTTAGAATGGCATTGGGTTGATAAAACATCTTCCTATCATCTATTTCAGTAGATCCTTCAATGCATCAGCAATGTTATCTCATCTCCTTTTGTGGTTGGTTTTTCGTTTTGTTTTGTTTTTTATTGCTTTACCTTTTTCTTTACACAGATATTTTTCTGCTTCTTAGTGGGGAGCAGGAGTTTGCAGTATCTCGATTCCTTTCTTTCACACAGTTCTGTTACTGCAGTTATTGTGCCATCTTTGATACTTTCGGACAGCATGACCATTACATGACAACTAGACATATCAGTATCCCCTCTTTCTGGATTCAGGATAAAATTGCTGCTGAAACACACATTATCTTTTTGCAGTACTTTTTCTTAGTGGGCTGGGAATTCCTGTATTTTAAGTTTGAACCGTGAGTGGATTTTTTGGGGCAAATTTCTGTTACTATATATGTTCTGGCATCCTGAAGTGTTTGGTTTAAATTTCTCTCAGTGTGTAGACAAACAGTCTGGTTTCAGGTGTCTCCCTTTGAGGAAGTACAAGGTACTGTGTTATGTATATGAATGCAGTGCTCTGTTAAGCAAAAGTTTCTGTAATAGTCATGGTTCTACCAATTTGTTATCATTTTAGCTTTGCAAACTGGCATCTTGCTTCTTTGTTCTTCTAAAGAATTTTTTCTTGGAAGAGTTTTTTCATTGAAAGGTATTTAAGAAACATTGTCCGACAGTAACAACAGATAATTGTAGTCTGGGTCTTTGTTCTCTTCATGGTTAGCTGTCTCCTGTGTAATGTTGCATAACTGTCAGCTTTATGTATTTTGTTTGAAGCTTATCTTGGTGCAATTAGGCTGTAATTGGTTCCTGGGGTAAAATTAATTTCTTTGTGTTCTCTCTGATTATCAGCCACCTTGCCACCTTAAATACATTATGACTATGTATTTGATTTTTGAGAGGATTATGTAAGCTTCTGCAATGGGTATTTATTAGTTAGATGTGCAGATTTTGCTACTGCAACTGTTGTTTTTTATACGGAAGCACTAGTTTTGCAATCTCACTGCCAAGTTCAGCCAAATTTGCCTCAAAATTTTTAGGTTTGTCAAGGTTTGTTTGAATATATTAGCAAGCACATGCTAATGTACCCACTGCTCTCAGCTTTATTTGAGTTGCTGTTATTCAGATATTTGTGAGACTTTATACTCAATTTGGGATATTTGATGAAATGGGGAGAAGATGGAAGAAAGAGTACTGAAGTCACTGCTTAGGTTAAACAAACTAGGGCAATTATTTATAGGAAATTAGTCTTCGTTGGTTCTTCTGTTCCAGAATAACTTTGTTAAAGAATTTTAGTTTGCTTTCTTAATAGCTTTTTGTAAGACTTGTTGCATTAAGTGGCCTATTGTTTTTCTGAATTAGTATATTACTGTCTATGTGTGATAGACCACTTCTGGTTTACTCTCAGTTTGTATGTTTTGCTCTATTAAGAGGTCTGGGTCAGCCTGGAGGGAAAGATGGCTGCCTCTTTGGGGAGCAAATAAGCAAGTTTCAGGAGATGGCAAATGGATGAAAAGGAACAAGGAAGGTTTTAACATGTGTTTAGTGAGGGCTCTCAGACACAGAAAGATTGCAAGAAGGAGCAGAGGGCAGATAGTCCATAGTAGAAATTATAGAAAATTACAGTGTATCAAAGGTCAGAATTTGTTACAACTCAGAAAGCCACAGAGCTGGCCTTCACCAAGCCTGCAAGCAAAGGACCATCTTGAAAGGATAAACAAGGCAGGGGTTTGTTTGTAAACTGTATTCTGTCCTGAGTGCTTTGAATGTGTAAGTTAAACAATCTAGGTTATATTGAAGAAGGCAGATGTTCATGTTTAAAAGCCTTTTTTAGCCTTTTTTTGTGGAGCTCAGAGTAGGGAAAAAGGTCTGAGAAGGTCCACCTCAGAGTGCTGGTTGGCTTTGGATTTGACTGCATTCTGTAACCTGGGTTTTAGCCATTGCTCAGTCCCCTACCTCCAGAAGCAGTATTTTCTTTGGGTTGTCCTGTATTTAACTTGTCCTGGGTCAGATAGCATTAGCAATGGCTTAAATTTCAACTGGCATAAGAGAGGGAACATGCTTGTGATGGGTTAAAAAAAGCCATGTGGCAGGTGCAGAGGATTGTGCTGTCTAATGAGGAGAGCATGGATGTTAGATATTGGAGTTCTTGATGGGAACACCATAGAAACACAGACTTTGATTATGGATATCGTGAACCATTTTATCACCATTGAGTTCTGTCTTCCCTCTGGTTCTCCTGCCTGGAACTGGTTCTGCATGGTAGAAGTTTATTTGGTTTTAGCCACTGATGATGGGATCCGAGACATGAAAATCACTAATTTGGGGCAATGCCACAGGACTGGCTGCTTCCCTACCACCTCAGAAAACAGATTTTTTTTTTTTTCTTTTTTTTCCATTGAGACCATTGAGTCCTTTGCCCTTGCAGTGGTCTGAATGGATTTTTCCTTTGTGGTTTGGTTTTTTTTAAGCAACTCCTGTCTCAAAGGATTGAGAAACCCAGAAGTCAGTCAGTATTTAAAAACCTTTGTATCTGGTGATACCTTTGCATTTTTTTATTCCTAGGGTTTAGCATTTCTCCCTACTGCTTTTGGGTTTTCTCTGGTCATCACTGACACTGAAAGATGCTTCCTCCAATTCTAACCCTTATGATATGAGCTCTCAGATTAGCTTTTCAGCTTTGAGAGAGTGGGCCCTCTTATTCTTGGAGTACGCATAAAGTAACCTGTTTGGGTGCTGAGTGCTTCTTAAAATGTCAGAGTTAGCTAGTTTTAAGATATGGCTCGAATGAGTGTATGCTGCATCACTGCAAGCCAACTTTGCCACCAGACAGGGTTAGGAGTAATCATATGTTTTGTATAGCAGCATATATCTTCAGGAGATGACTGAAGAAAAATAAAGCTACAAAATGTATTAAGATATATTTAATTCTGCTTCCACCCACCCCCCTGCCATCTTCTTTGGATGCTTCAGCTTCTCAGTTAGCAGGTAGTGCTCTTTTCTTAAGATGAAATCTCCATCAATCTAAGATACTAATCTAAAATGTCTCCCCAGCTCACTTGCTGCTTTCCTTAGGGATAAGAACCTAATGCTCATATTAGGACAGGAAATACGCTGTGAAGTGGATGCTGAACTGCAGTGCAGATCCTAAACTGAAGCTGGCCTTCGTTTTGAATTTCACCTGCAGTTAGAGATTTCAGATTTTGGAACAAGATTTAGGTTGGGTTTTTTTTTTTACCATTTACTGTATGCTTAGAGGGATGGGGTCTGACTCTAGACCTGTTGAAATAAATGGGTTATTTGAGAAATGCTTAGCTCTTCATTTATTTTAATGTACATTCGCTACATGCATAACTACAAGACAGTTACACCCTTCTCTGTGTGTGAGGATGCCAAGAAAGAACACTGCATTGAAGTATTCATCTGCAGTGTCAGACTGAACATTTGCAATTACATTTAGACTAAGTAGATATAAGAGTAGTTTATTTTGAAGTTTAACTTTCAATTGCACTTTGAAGAACTGTATATTTGAGCAAGTTAGTACTTTTAGCACAGCAAGAATAGCAAGACCGAATATATCTGTTAGTGGAAGCAAATAAAAATCAGAGTGATGTGAAATGGGAGTACTGGGAAATTTGATTAGATATATCTGTTGAGTTTTCTAAAGATTGCTGTCTGGTCTACAGTGAGCTGGCTAAGTACCTTGCACTACTTCCTTCTTCCAGCTGTTACTTTGAATGAAAAGGAGCTAAAATTAAATGTTTCTTAGATAAACAATCCTGTAGTTAATCTGATTAATTCTGATTTTTTCATGATTATAAGTAGGAATGAAGGTCTTGAGATAGCCAAATAATATGAAATCTACTTTATTAAAATGTGTGACCTAGAATCAAACATGTTTAAAATTTCTGGGGAATTATTTTGATTTTACTGTGTTTAGAACAAAGAATATGAAATACTTTGTTCCATATCTTGGGCTTCCTGGGTGCTAGTGGTAGGGCAAAGATTGCAATTTTTTTTTTCAAGTTAGCAAAAATAATTTTTTTCCAGGAGATCTAGATGCTTCTTCCCCCCCCCCCCCATTATCCTATCTAATACTTATTAGCAAAACAATAAGCTGCATACCTACTCTCTTTAAACTGTAAAAATCATCATTTACTAAATATAGAAACACTTATCTTCACTTAAAAAAGGGCCAGCTTTCTTTAATGTGTTAATATAAGGAGTAAACCTGCTGCTAAAGAAGAAACTGTTTAAAAATTGCTTTTGGTGGAAATTTATGTCATTGAAGGTATTGTGTATTGTTTTGTATGGCTATTGAATAGTCTTGTATTTAAAAACAAAATCTTGACTAAACTGTCCTTGCAAATTTTTAAAAATAGATAAATTTTTAAATGCCTTCTTTCTACTTGTGAACTAGACATAAAGAATAGACAAGTATCAGAAAAAGAGAGATCTTGGATTGTTTTTTCATTCTTTTAGCACTCAGTTACCATGGTGCTCTAGCAGGACAGCGTAGCTACAATGGAAATGGTGCTGGTGTTGCCATAGTTAATGGTTTTCATGAGTTTCCAATACAAATAATTTACATCTTCTTTTATGATAGCTCTCTAGGATTTTCTTTAAATACCTAGGAGAGATGCTTCCATTTTGGAAGACCAGAAATATTTAAGAAGGCTTTATAGGCTCTTGTGTTTTGTCCATAGCTATTGCAGGAACTACATAGCTTTCTTTCAAGGCCAGCACTTTGCTAATGTACCAGACTGGCAGCTTGTCAGTTCAAGCCAGTAATTTAAATCTTTGGTGCTAGTCAAAGCTGTCAACTTAATAACAGCTTACTGCATAAACAAGCTTGGGGGACTTACTCTAGGTCATTAGTATGAGAAGTTTCACATACTGAATTGATGTTTATCACTGCGGATTATTTGAAAAGCTAGGCTTGTTTGAAGGAAAAGTAGTTGTTTGCTTAAACAACTCTGTTTTATGCGCATAGCCTTGATCACTGGAATGGGTAGTAATAGTTACTTCAGAAATGGAGCAATATTAGACAGATAAGTTTTGATTTTTTGAGAAAGTAGAGGGTCATGTGATTTTTTTTTTTTTTTTTTTTGAGTCAAACAGGGCAGAGGAAACACATTGGTGAGGGTAGACATCTCAGTATGCCATAGTGGGAAAGATCTGCTTTGCAATGCCTTCTATCACCACAGAGGTCAATAGAAGTAGCAGAGGAGGTGGTACTAGTGAATGAGTAATGGTGCCTGTACAGTGATTTGGCTAGCATGACCCAATACACTGCGGGCACATACACATTACAGTCATCTAAATCTGTAGTAGTAGTACATAGAAAAAAACCAATACTTCACAGTTTTATGCCAGTTTTTCCCCAGACCCACCAAAATCATTCATCAGCAGAAGTGCAAAAGCTTTTCACTAGTGTAAGTAGTATGTGTGTGGGAATTATGTCCTTCACCTCAGAACACCTTAGGGCAATGAGTAAGATACACTTTACCTTGTTTGAAGGAAAAATTGAGGAGCAAGTGGTCAAAGGCAGTAGTTGTACTGTAATCATTAGCTAAACTCCACCTGTGTTTGAAGAATGTGCTATGAGGCTCTGAGTGACTGCAACTCAGGAGTTGGGTTTTGTCTTGTTCTCCAATTACAACCAGTCACAACACCTGAACCATCAGAAAATGTAGCAAGACACAGGTTCACTACTTAGATGTTGTGGTGTTTTGAGTGTTCGCAGTTCTTATGCAGCCTTCAGGTTTCTGGTGACCGGTCGTTAATGGGCTGACTGGCATGGTCCTCACTGATTTCTAATGCTGAACAGAATCATGCCACAGGAAAATTTGCCTGTGGATTTAGAAATATTACGATATTTTAAAAATTGAACAATTTGACTAGCATTGTTACAGGGTTCCAAAATGAGTTAAAAAAAAAAAAAAAGGTATGTTTACTGTCTGGAAGCATTTAATTTTTAAACTGCACATATGATACTAAAATAAAGTAGTATTTTGTATTTACCAATTTTGCTTTAGCTTACTGTCAGGATTAATTGCATTCATGTTGCTGTAGATCAGTATTTCAAAGGGAAATTGTTCTTCCTTTTTTCTCATTCAAAATTTGCTTTATATATCTTTTAAATTTTTTTAATAAATAAAATATGCCTGAACAGATGATGTGTTCTGGTTAGCCGTATATAGCTACATTAAAGATCTGAAAGTTCCCTCGTTATGTGTCTTAAATATTTAATTTCTTATCTGTATAAGCTATTTTTACTTTTCTGTTACATGAAGAGTTTAGTATATTTTCTCTTATTATTTTGATTTCTGAACTATTAGATGAGTAAAGCAAAGAGATTCCTTTTCCAGCTGAAGACATGGATGATGGGAAATGTACAGCTGATTAATTTGTTTTCACGAATCAGGCTGGAGAATATAAAGAGTAAATACTATTAGGAACATTGAAGAAAACATTATCTAAGCCTTTTATGTCCTGGTCAATGCAGATGAAGTCATGTAGATTCTTTTACATAATATGCCCCTTTGATGGTCCTGCTGGAAATTGACTTCTTGGCAGCTGTACAGTGCGGAATAAGATGGATCAAGTTCTGTTCCTGATTCAAAATGTTGTAAGTGTGAGCAAGTCAGAGTTGTACTAAGACAAATTCAGTCTTTTTTTCTTTTCAGTTTAATCCATTTGTTAGTTAAACTGTTAAATTAAAGCATGCACATTTGAAAAAAACATAGCTTTGAAACATTGCTTGTTAGTACTTTTTAGAATGGAGTTTTCTTTCTCCTCTGGATCCTGACCCTGCTGAAGAAATAGACGGATGTAGCACTGTGAGAAACCACATTTAACTCTTTTATTTCTTCATGAAGGCCTTGTTAGGTCTTCAGATCACATGGCATTCTGCAAGAACCTTAATCCCGTGGGTTACCTGGATACTGGAAATGCATGTATACTTGTAGCCACGGGATCAATCGTTGTCTCTTTGGTTCTGTTTTAGCAAAGCACGTACGTGTACTTAATTTCATCCTGGTTAAGCAAAGCTTTAAAGTCTTTGTGATAGATACTCATGAATTCACAGTGGTTCTGTGGTTACAGATGTTCTGAAGTGTTTTATTGAAACGGGACTGCTGTCCCTCATGCAAATCCCCTCTGTTTCCCATTCCCAATGTGAGCTGACAGCTGGTTATGAGTCAATTATCATTTGCTATGATTTGTCTCTTGCACCCTTGAAGATTGAATAGTACTGGAATGTTTACAAAAGTAGCAAGCCAGAACAGTGCACACGTCCTTATGTGGCATGACAAAACAACTGAACGGCTTGTTTTTTCATCTTAAAGCTTTGCAGATTTGTAGCTACCATGACTTTAATGATGAATAAGAACTGCCCACACAAGGAAAGAGATCTAATGGTGGCTGAAGGCAAGCAAAATTGAATACATAACTCCATATAAGGCAGTGTGTGGGAGACACATTTGATACATACTGAGTATCTGAGCAAAACCATGTGTCATGTTTCCTTAGGTTCTCAACAGGAGATGTGTAGAAGCAGCAGTGATGACAGGCCTGGCACTCAACTGCAGCATAAACAAGAAGTCCTTGTTTGACAGAAAACACTATTTCTATGCAGATCTGCCTGTAAGTAAGCAGTATAGCTGGTCCTTTTACGGCTGTAAGAAAGGATGAGTCTGGAGTATGGATGGCGATAGGGGATGATTGAAGAGATACTTTTTCTGTTTTCAGTCAGTGTTCTGCTCACCTCAACAGGATGCTGTGCTGCGCCCTGATGAATAGACAGCTCTACCCTGGTGCTTACTGATTGAGTATGATTGCTCTGATTGCTGACTCCTTGCTCAGCTGCACGATTCCAGTAGCTTAATGTAATTGAATTGGGAGCTGGAGCTGCTTTGCCCCTTAAGTCCTCCATTCCTGGTGTTCAGTGCTAATTGTCTGTTAGGGTAAAAGCAGTCTGTTAATAGTCCTACATTTAAAGTGAATATATAACAAACACAGGTTCCAGTGGTATAAACACAATAGTGTCTTTTTTGTGTGTGCTTAGGCACCTAAAAATTTTGAATTTCCCTTTAAAACTTTCTCAGTCAGTAGTTAAAATAAATTTTAAAAAAATCCATGAGAAACTGAGTCTTTGCAGTATGATTTGTGGGTACCTTTCATATTTGGTAGAAGGTGTCACTGAAAATCAAATGCATTTTGCCATTCTTGATATGGGTGTAGAGATATATAAATCATTTAAGAACCTGAGTTCTGTCACTGAAATTAAATATTTCTAATTGGAAACATTTTTTTTTCGTGTCAGCTTATTTGTACTGAGTGTTCAGTTTAACACTGACCTGTCAAGTGGAGGACACTAGTTTTACTTCCTCTGATTTTGGGATGAAGATCTGATGACTGCATCAAAAGAAAAAAAATCTGTTTCTATTTTATCTGAGAAAGATCAAGCATGTTAGCTTATCCTTTCTTTAGATGAGGTGTCCTGGATATCCAGAGAAGCAGAGTGGGAAGATTTCTTGGGTCCAAAATTAATTTGTAGGGGTGCTGTATTATTAAGCAAACTACTTTCTCTTCCACTTTTTTGTTCAGGCATTGAAAATATTTTTAAGTTACATAAAACATGTTCGAACACAATTGCTTCCTACCTTAGAAAGAGAATTATGTTATAGTTGTCCACTGGAGACCTCGATCTCAGAAGAGATTTCTGTTCTGTTTTCTTCTAGACTGGGGGCTTGTGGCTTTTTTGTAAAGTTAATGTAGTTACTGATTTGGTTTCTGGGGATAACTTTGCTAATATTTGTGAGCCACTAAGAGGCCTTTTTATTGGCTCTGTAGTGAGCTACTGGGAATGTGAAACACAAACTTACCATTTTGAATTGCCAATACTTTTTTGTTTTTACACATAAAACTATCTCAAAGCCCATTTCCAGGTGTGAAGGGGGAAAAAGTTAAATAGCAGGAGATAAACATGACTTTCAAAATTCCTTTACACATCTTAAACATCAAAAACATCACAGACCTGTTTGCAGGCCACCTTTGACGCTTCTGCTGTTAAACTGAAAAAAACCTCTCATATTCTTGTGATATCTGCGCATATCAGTCTACTGCATAGAAGCTCTATGGAAGAATGGTGTCATGGGAAAAACACTGCATCCATGTGTTTAGGGGAGAAGAGTGATGTGGGAGAAGGTGTGTACAGCACCAAGTGGGCTGCCATTGTCTACAGACACGAGTTACAGGATCCTCTGGTCAGATAAGCATGGAAATTCGGTCAAGGAGATGCTGACACATTTTACTAGCTTGAAACATGTAATTCTGGCTTTCTACTGGCTGACTTCTGCAGTTTAAGCACTGACAATAAACTGCCCGACCTGCATTTCACAGTTAAACACTCTAGTCAGGAACCTTGTAATAAGATGCAGAGTTTAGGCTAATGAGCTGTATAGAACAGATAAAATAAATCCAGCTCTTAGGGTCATTTGACAATGGGATTATTGTTACTCCTGAAAATGGGGCTTTGGATGGGAAATAGGATTCTTGTTATTTATTGTCACTCACTATTTCAGGCTTTAAAAAAATCATTTTAATGAGAAGTTTTAGGAGATGGGAAGAGCTGTGTGATTAGCATAGGCTAATAGAGTCAGTTATTTTATTTTTCTTATAGTGATTATGGCTAGAAGGTCATGCACTTTATTACATATATAAATTGAGCTGTTCACGGGGCCAGACCATTGTTCTTCATTCCAGTGCACTGTCGCCATGTCTACATTTTAGACTAAGCTCATCCTCCTTGCAATATATACAAATGCTCCTCCCAATTTACTAAAATCTGGCAGGCTTTTTTTTTTAATATTGACCACTGGGGACACGAGCAGGATAGGAAGAAGGAAGAGATGAGGACCCTACCTCAACTGAGTAATTGATTCAGTTCTATATTTTTATGTCATTGTGCAGTTACTCCAATACCTTGTCATTGGCAGCCCCTTTTCTGGCTGGCAGTTTCCCCTTTGAGTGGAGTACCAGACATGAGGTGGCATTTATTAGCTGCGTGCCCAGTTGTGGAGTTGCAGTGTCTGTCTTGGGGATGGAGGTACGGTAACTGGCTTCAGACAAGATTTAACATGATCATGGAACCATGGGCATGGAAAAACCTCTTCTAGTCCGTTTCCTGCCCCCAAGGCAGTATCAGTGAAATTTATGTCATCCTTAGCAAGTGATTGTGCAGTTCATTATTATCTCTGCATTAGTATAGTCTCTTACACTTGCCTGTATTGAGAAGTGCTCTTACTTTTTCCAGACCTCCAGCTTCTCACAATTATGTTGAATTCTAGCTCCATTTTCTAGCTTGCTTCCTTTCCAGCTAAGCAAAATAACTTCTGAATTTACATGCACATGTGATCTATCCTGTTATATAGGACACTAAGGAAGATGATGTATTTTCAGTTTTGTTCTTTATAATATTTGCACTTGGCAATGCTGCTGCTTTCTGAAAAGTCAGTGTTTTATTTGAGTATAAAGTTAATTTTGTTGACAGGCTGGCTATCAAATCACGCAGCAAAGAGTCCCTATTGCGGTGAATGGAAGTCTGTCATACAGTCTCTGCACAGACAACAAAATCAGCCAGATGGTGACCAAAACTGTGAGGATTAAACAAATTCAGTTGGAGCAAGACAGTGGAAAGAGTCTCCATGATGACACAAGGAGCCAAACTCTCGTTGACTTGAACAGAGCTGGTAGGTTTGGACTATTTTCCTATTTTTTTGTCTTCTTACTGTGTAACATGAGTCTTTAAAGGTGAATGGGTGACAAATAAGAACAGCCTGATGTCTCTCTCTTTGAAAATAAAAATTCATCAAAATGACAATTACAGTTGAAGCAGGGAAATGCTTGAATTTTTTCATAGCCAGTGGACCTTTCCCATTGCTCTTGGTTGATGGCAAGTGGCAATGACAAGTTAGAAATCTGTTGGCTCCAGTTTGCTCAAAACTGTATGTGTCAGTCAGTTAGAGCCGCTCAGCCATTGAAGCTCTTGCCACTCTATGTGTTGTTTTTTAAAAAAAATAATCACAAACCTAGTGAATCACGTTTGTGTATAGAAGGAGCAGCTGTTGGAATATGTCAGTGTGTGAGTCATTTAATTATTAGCTTTGAAAAAAATGTAGATTTTCTCTTTAAACTTTGAAATTGTAAGTGGAATGAACCAAATTAGCACACAACAGGGGCATCAAGTTGCATGGCCTAGACTAACTGGAACACACTGCTGTGGTGTCCATTGAAGTTAAGGGCCATGGCTGCTTGTATTCTTTGAAAGCTGGATCCTGAAGCTAAAATATAGACTGTATCTGTTTACAGTTCTGTTCCAAAATTAGTTGAAGATAAATAAATTTGAATCTAGATTTGGATTGGCTTTAAATGGGAATTCTCCTAGAGAAAGGGGAAAGAGGAATGTGTCCTTCTGATCTGCCTGTCATCAATGCGTGGAGGACTGTCTGCAGTTTTTCTGCTCCTTTAAGAAAATGGAAGGAAAAGTTTTTATAGCAATCCGCAGCTAGGCCCATAGTGACAGTTACTAAATAATACATGGGGGGTTATTTTTTTCAAAAAAAGCCCAAGTGCTTTTGTGTTTAGCCAGTTGCACTCTAGTATGCCAAGATCAAAAGCTATTGTTGAAAATCTCCTGTCTCTTTCCCTGATAGGAGTCGGCCTCATGGAGGTTGTCATGGAGCCTGATATGTGCTGTGGGGAAGAAGCAGCTGCAGCAGTCAGAGAGCTTCAGCTCATTCTTCAAACACTTGGGAGCAGCCAGGCAGTCATGGCAGGTACAGAAGGGGGAAGGGCATGTTCCCTTGTCACCAATAATTCTCTGCATTTTCAGTAGTTTTGCAGCTTCTGGTTATTTTGCTCTGTGGTTGCTTATAATGCATATTCTTCTCTAGCTGTTGTTTTTACAGTCCTCAGAGCCTGTCCTAATGTCTGCCATGCGTCAGGTGTCCTTATGGGCCTGCCTTTGTTTGCAGAGCTTTGCAATGCTAGATTTTATATTGCCTCACGCAATAATTTTACAGCATAAACTTAGGCAGGAAGGAATGTCCCCAGGGTTCTTGTGGTGTTTCTCCCTGTGTATCCTCATCTTGCTTGCCACAGCACTGCAGCACAGAAGATCTGTAGTAAGGATTAGTTGTATAATATGGAATTTATGGGACAAAGTAGTGGGAACATGGATCATCTTGTAAGTTTTGTGTCAGATCTCAGCTAATCATAAAATGGTGTAGGCAGTAAATGTGCTGGTGTCATGAGTGAGATGGAGTAAATGACAGTGCATAGCAGACATGGGTGCTGGGGTTAGTATAAAAACTGATGAGACTTCAGGTTTTACCTTACTTGATCTTTTCACATACTCACTCTGTCTCTCCTTCCCCTCCCGCATTATGTTCACTAGGTCTCAATTTCTCTTCCTACTAGGGACATCACTGGAGAGGTGGGCCAGAAAACTGTCTCGGTTCATGCTGTGCAGCAGGCTTGCAGATACTGGTCTCAGGTGTTAAAGACCAAGGTCCCTAGGTTTCCCTTGGTATTTGTCTTCATGCGGCTCTGATCTTTGAGATCTTCTCCCACCTCCAGGATGTCTCTAGCCAAGATCACTACTATCTTTTTGAGACCACTTCCTCTTTTGGGAACCCCTGCTTTTTGCACCAGCGTTTCCTTCTGGAACCCTAAGGTCCCAATTTTCACAATAGGTAATGTGCAGAAGCACAGTGTGTGATCAGCCTCCTAATCAGTGCTTCTGTCTCATGTGTCTCTATTAATTGGAGGATTCAGGTCATGCCGTTTTTGCTCAGGCCTAACGTTATCAAAATTTACAACCAGCCCATGGTTACAGCTAGGAAATAGCAGGCTTCTGCTTGAGAGTTTAAAAGTACGGTTTTGGGCATTCATCCCCTCCACACAGACGCTCAATTATCAGCTGCCTATTAGTGTTCACAATGTAAGCTGTATTTTTGCTGTGACAGCTGGCCTCACTGTTCTGGCAACAAATTCAGTCTATAGTGTAAGGGGATGCATCTCCTAGAGAACTGAGTCAGAGTGGTCCATGTATCACCCAATAAATGGGATCCAACAAATGTTGGCTAGTGATGCAAATCTAATTTAATGTAGGGGGGGAAATAAGAATTACTAGAAGTTATATATGTCTCTGAATTTTTTCTCACACTGGTGTTACATGTGTCAAATAGGGTGCAGTTGTTAATATTAAGCAGACGGTTTGCACGCTTCTTCAAAGCCCTTTGTAGACATACATATATACCTACATTTATCACTATTGAATTTGATGCTAAGATTGCCATTGGAATTGGACTATGATATCTTTTAGTGCAGTGAGATTTCTCTCTTTTCTCCAGTGTTGGGAACATTTTTCCTACAGCATAGTTGGCTTTAAAAGTATTTGGATTTTTTTTTTTTCCAAGGTGGTATTTTTAGGGGCTTTCTACTATAGTCTTCCCTCATCCTAATTACTTTCTTTCAAATAAGGGCTTTACATTCATGTTTTACCTTTCTTCTGCTAGTATGTTCAGTGAAGACAAGTGCCTGGTTTTATCTCAGGTGTTACTTCATTTACAAAAAAACCAGATGCAAAGATTATTTCATTGCAAAGTGAAAGGAAAAGAAGCTGCCCTTAAAGGAAAAAAACTTCTTTAAGAGCATTTGGGGCCTGGCTGTTCTTTCACTTATGCCTGATTAACTTCATTGTCTGGTCACATTGACACCTACATCCATGTAGAAGCAGGTCATGTCTCAAAATGAAGCAGGAGCAGGACAAGACTAGTCCTGTTTTGGAACAAGTACTCATTTTACCCCAAAGAGGGAGTGCATGCAAAACACTTCTTTTGAAAGAGATGTTGGGTCATTCCAGCTCCTTTGTCCTTCATTTGCATGTCTGGCAAAACTCTGTGAAGACGGAGGAAATTAACACACTATCATCCAGCCCACTGTTACAAAGTGTACCAAGGCCTCTCTAGTCAATTTACATCTATTGACTGCAATGGATTCTGAAGCCGTAGGCTTCTTCACAGGTTTAACTCTGAGCTATTTTGTGCTCTCTTTAATAATGCTACTGTACCTATTTGTATTTGAATTTAAAAAAAAAAAAAAACAACCAAAAACCAAAGAGGAAGGCTACAGAAGTTCACTGTGCAATAAAGGAAAAATTATGTTTCTTCTTAGTATAACCTCTCCTGTTTATTTCCACCAACTGAATAACTGTGGCAAGCCTCTTCTTCTCAGAAGGGATGTCTTTAGAGAGACAAAACTCAAATACAGTTATGAGTTACTTGTAGTTAAGTCTTTAAAGATCTCTAAGGAATTTATTCCATTTTGGACTAAAAGTGCAGGATGCTTTTATATATAACTTTGTGTTCAGTTTCAGTTTTTGGCAGCCAGGGAAATTTGGGTTATAGGGAAGATTGCAGTTTCTTGAAGGAGAGGAAGAAAATTACAAAAAATCCCACCACTTTTCAAATTTTGTCCTTGAGCTGTAAATTTCCAAGAGCACATTAGTAAATCTATTCAACATAACTGAAGTTCTTGTGTTCTATGATAGAGTAGTATAGATTCATCAAATTGTAATTCCAAAAGGTATTTTATGCTGTTTTTAGAGGAATGGTAGGCTCACAATCCACCACTTCAAATCACTTGTCTAATTCTGCCCTTTATTGAAAAGCTGTGAATCAGAAGCTTTTTTCACTGTATTGTTTAGAGGATCTGTGCTGTACTGCACTATGCAGTTTTCTCTGAGAGGAATTATGAGTAGTAATTTTTTTTTTTTTAAATAGTATTCTCAGAAAATTTTGAATTATTGGAGGCAGAGTCTTGAGATGGAATCTCCACAGAATGCTATGATGAGGTGGTTGTTACTCCTTTCTGAATATATGTAAGTCTGCTATTAATGTTCTGCACGTAACATGCAGTTTATTAAACCATGACAAAGTTTTTACTCTAGTTTGCAAGACAGACTGTACTGTTGATGAAGTTTCTTTTTACAGAGGGTCAGCTGAGGGTGGATGCCAATATTTCTGTGCATCACCCTGAAGAGCCTTATGGAGTGAGGACTGAAGTGAAGAATATCAATAGCATACGATTCCTGGCAAAAGCAATAGGTAAATGATGGTTGCTTTATTACAGGAGCACTGCAGATATTTTGTGTGGTGTGACGTGAAATAGGTCAGGCTCTGGAGTGCAATAATCGGCCTTAAATGCCCTGACTAGCTTCATCTGGGTGTCCCATCCATGCACTTTGCCCATTGGTCCAGAAGTCCCACTTAAGCTCAGGCTAAGGCCTTCGGGTTTGCCTGAGCTACATCACAGGTGTGCCAATTTTCAGTCCTGTCTCCTGATGGACCTTGGACCTGTTCTGTAGTCTGTTTCCCAGTCCTGTCTCTGGACTTACCTCCTGCTGCTTCTGACTGAACTCCCTGGATGGACTCTGGACCCAGCTCATCCCCGCACCTTGACGGAGGCTGTCAGTGGACCCTGTTAATAGCACATGCCTCTGCCTGTGCTATTCAGGCCAGTGGGACTGCACTGCCTGTGCTGTGGCCACCTTTGGCTCCTAGCTTGTTCCTTTTGTGGAGCAGCCCTGCTCTTCCTGCTCCCTGACAGAATAAATCTCAGTATGGGGTACTGTGGGGATAGCAGCCGTGTTACTCTGCAGTTTTCTTGCAGAGGTAACCCTTTGCCTGCAAGAAGAATAAATGATAGGATTCAATGCCTAGGATGTATAGCACTGAAATATGTTAGCAGTAGCTGTCTCCTCCAGTGTCAATGATTGCTTTCCACTGAGTATGATAGGTGGTGTGTGTGAAGTTCAGGTGCAGCTTAGGTGTGAGCAAGTAAGGATGATTATTACATCTCCGAAAGAAAACTCAACTGGGTGACAGGAAGGTCACTAGGAATGTATGACTTAACTGCAGTGCCTGGGAGAAAATGTTTTCTATTTAAAGGGAATGAAAGAAGATGAGGAAAACACAGAAATAAAGAAACAGTGCTGGAGAGAGAGAGTGACTGATAATTCTGCCCATAACTACTGCTGTTTATTTCATGAAGATTAAAACAACAAATGATTCCGTTATTGCATAGCAGTGAAAAATTAAATAGTGTACAAAAGTTAATAGTGCAGTATAACAAGCTTATTCTTTTTTCTTTTTTTTCTGTCAGACTATGAAATACAGAGGCAGATTGAAGAACTTAAAAATGGAGGAATGATTCTTAATGAAACAAGAGCCTTTGATTCCAAGCTTGGGTGAGGTTTGTTTTTTTTTTTTGAGGAACATCAGGAATAGCAACTTCAGAGTGCCAGGGATACCTAGTGACATAATCAGGAGAGATAATATAGTATTGCTCAACTTTTGTCTTCTGAAGCTAACATTCACAAGCGTAGTCTCCTCACAGGTAGTAATTTATTCCTAAAGTCAAGGCTTTTTCACAACAGATTATGTGCTACATCAAGCAGTGTCTATGTGAAAATGACTGCCCTCTTACATACACACATTCTTTGAAGCAGTCTTACAAAGCTGTCATGGTCTTCATGAAGCAAAGTTTTTGTTTTATGTTTTTTCTATAAAACTGATTCTGTGGTGTAGCACTTAACCACGTCTTACTTGTTTTGGTTTTATTTTAGGTGCACCATACCAATGAGAGACAAAGAAGGAAAACAGGATTATCGGTATGTATTTATTTTTTAAAAATAAAGTTAATATTTCAAGAACTCTAGAATTTATTTAAGTGTAGTCAGTGTAATGACCATATAAGGTTAGTCAGCATAGTGAGTGTGTATTGGAAGTTTACCTTCCACTGGAAGGGGAAGAGACCTATCCAAATGAGTGCTAGTCTGAGCAGTTCAGATCTAGAACTGTGTCTCATCTCTGCTAAAATCCACAGACCTTTCCAAAAAACCTTAGCTGGAGTACCTTAGCTCAAAATGGATGAGTTGAAGGTTTGCTTTGTGGTCCGTAATACAGATACAAAAATGTAAGAGTGTTCTGAGTTAAGCATTGTTCCTGCTTTAAGTAAATACTGAGCAAAATGATTTTCAGATAGCAAGCCTTGCCTCTCCGTGCTTAAATTCTGTGATCATAGATCACAATCACTGATTGTAAATCCTAACTACTCTTGTAAGGTGTCAATACATAGGCAGGTTTCTACCTTAAGATCTTTGTAGACCTAATGAAGGTGTTTTCTTGCTAAGTGCTTCTTGCCTTCCACCAGTGTGGGATGACAACCACCACATCATAAACAGCCACTCAAGAAGGATTTAGACAGAGGGCGAGAGGACAAGGCATGAGTCCTGTTGGGACAAGTGCTGGGGCACTGCTGCAAAGCAGCCGTGCAGCTGCTTGGTGCCCCAGCACAAGGCAAGCACAGTGGTGTCTGGATACGATGGGGGAGAGTGATGCAGCTCAGTGATTGCTGATTGCTCTGGGCATTGCTTCTCCTGCTCTGTGCATGTCTGCCTTCTGCCTTCTCCCTTGGTTAGGGCCATCTTAGGGATGATCCAGTGCTTTGCATCCCAGAGATAGTCTTCCTGTTACACCCAGAGTTCACTTCCCAGCTGGAGAATTGTAGTTCTGCGGGAGAACTTGCAGAGCCTCTTAGGTTTGCCATGTCTGTCTGTGTTCCTGTTAGATCTAAATATATTCTTCCGCTGTTCTTACCAGAGCAGAGCAAGGATTTTGAAAACATCTCAAAAACTTAAATTTAAAATCTGCTTTTTAAATTATTGTTTGTAGAAATGCAACAGAAAAAGTAGTGATCGTTTTGTGAATTCCTTATTATGGTAGGGGCTGACATGAGGCTTATTTAATTTGAACAAATGCAAAAGAAAATTCATAAAAATCTAGGCAAAACTGGTGAGTGTCTAAGATATTTCAAATAAAGACCAGAATTTTGCTATTACTAAGATTATGATCAGTATTAAACTGTGTTTTTCAGATTTTTTTTACTTACTGCTGCACATTATACATTAAAATTTGTGGTTTGAAATAAAAATTATTATAGCAAATGTAGAGGGTGCCCAGTGTCCTTTATTCTGCTATTTTTGAACCCCTCGTTTTATCATCTAAGAGTGAGGTTTCTGCTTCAATCGCAGTTATTCAAGTGGTTTGAATTGGCCTTCTCTTTAAGGGAGTCTTTTGTTCTGTCATGGCACCCTGCTGAGCACAGTAACTTTCCTTTTAGCACAGCATGAGATTTCATCAAGATTTTTGAAGTTAGTCTGGAAAAGGTTATAACCTGCCAAGATCACTCCTCACAGTTGGCTGTCAATCTGGGTTTCTTCCTGCTAGTCCATCCCTGGTTTTGTCCAGAACCACAATTCATGCTTGATGCCAAAAGGAATGTGTTGTTTCCATACCTATTGTTATTGTTCTTACTGGGGTTTTTTATTATTATTTTGGGTGCAGAAGTCTTAATCACCCCTTTTATGTCATCAATTCTGACAATCAGTGGCAAATACTCAAAGAAAGAAAATAGAGGCTTTGCAGCAGTTCAGGGGCTGATCTCTTACTACTGAACAGTGATATACCAAGTCATGAATTTTTAATATTTTCTTTAGTTGAAATAGTAATACAACTTCCAGGTAAGTGTAAACTCATGATATAAATATTATTCCTCGTTGTTTAACTTCTGACTGAAAGTAGTTATAAAGGAGTTTTTCTTCATGTTTACCAGGTTTATGCCAGAACCAAACCTTCCTCCATTGATTCTATACGATGAGAAATCTTTGCCAGCTAATATGAACCATCAGCAAGTGGTAAATATTGATTGGATTCGTGAGAGACTTCCTGACCTCCCCAGTGTGAAGAGAGCAAAGCTTGTTGAGCAGTATGGGATTCTTCCTGAGCACAGCTTCACCTTATTGGTAGGTCTATTGATCAAGTGCTATAATAAGCCTAGAAACTTCAAAGTTGCACATTTTTTAAAAACATTTACAAATGTTGTATTAACCAGCTGTTAGTTCTTACAGATGTTTTTTATTTGGAAATATGTCCAATGCATACTTTGTCTCTTGGAGCCATATGTACAGAATGGTGGGGAAACGAAACGGTATACAGTACACCTGGAAGTGCAAGATGCAATCAAATAACTATCATTTAATATTGATCTTGTCTGTCTACACATGGATGCACCCATGACAGACTACAACAAATGTACAACTTCCTGCTGACAAATCCTTGTCTGCAAGTGCCTCCTCTTCTTGTCTTTGGGTCTGGTACAAGGCTGGGCACATTGTTGGTATTTAACATGTTTTAATATGTCAATATTTTAATGTGGACATGTTTTCCTGACTGCAGAAGCAAAACCCAAAGTTTAAATCTTTCAGCTTCATGTGCCCATTGATCTAGCTTCCTCATTATTTTGAAAAAAAAAAACCCAGACTTATTCTTCAGTAAGTACATCAAATGGTTTATATAACATCAAATTTGACCTCATAATGCAGTTTACCAAGGATAAGTTCAGAAGAGGGGATGAGAAAGACAAGGATGTGGCAAATATAGATATAAATAAGGAAGTGATGGCAAAATATCATAGAATTCCAAAATTATTCTAAGGGACTTTCAGCTTCTTAAATACAAACTCTGTCATCTCTGTTTGCCAGTGGTAACTCTCTGTGGGGTTTAATATACTCAGCCAAGATTAGACATTTCACATAGCCAGCTAAGCTGGGACAGAGTCCTGCTTTGATTACCTCTGTGATTAGTGTAGACAGAAGGAAAAGGACTACTTTATAGTAAGATTCAGAGCGGAACTGTAAGTAAATTATCCTCTGGAGGAGTTCCTTTTCTTTGACTATAAATGGAGAGAAAGCAGTGCATGTAACTACCTAATATCTCTCCTTTATGTATCTGTAATTTAATACACTTGTACAGAAGCTGATTCCACAGAAAAATCAATGGTTCTTTCTTCTGAAGAAAGCTTTTAGGAAAACCGCTTCTGTTGTGGGGTGCCATTTTAGCAAGTTGCAGATCTTTTACTGTTTGGTGAGCAGGTGAGTCGTAAGTCTTATCAAAGTCATGAGGCCACTGTGGTAGCATTGAAAGATGTCAGTAGTTCTTACCTTTCTATTTCATTGGTATAAAGCTGCAAAACTTGATTTTGCATCTGGCATTCCTGTCCATGCACGCATTTTTTTCACATCAACGTATTTCTCACAGGTTAAAATAAACACAGCTCAGAAGGGTAGATAGGTCCTGAACCTTTTTTCTGACTTTTTTTTTTTTCTTCTCCCCCTTTGTTGTGGGTTGACTGCACCACAGCTGCTTGCTTATTTCCCCTGCCAGTGGGACAGGAAAGAGAATAGGAAGAGCAAAAGTGAGAAGACTCATGGTTTGAGATAGACACTCAAATGAGTGAAGGAAAGAGGAAGGGAAAAACCCAGAAGTGATGGAAATGCAGTCACTCACCCCCTCCCACAAGTACACTGATACACAGCCAGACTCTGACCAATGACAATGACTATCTCTCCCCAAATTCTCTTCCATCAGTTTTCCTTGTTCAGCAGGGGATTAACATAGCATGGAATATCCCCTTGGTCAGTTTGGATTAGTTGTCCAGGTTGTGTTCCCACGCAACTTCGTGCCCACCCTTGGCCTTTTAGCTGTTGAAGGCAGAGTGGGAAAAAGAGAAAGTACACTCAGCAGGAGCGAAAACACCAGTGTGTTGCTTTAGTCATCAGCCACTGCTTTAGTCACAAATTCAGAACACAGCACCCTACAGGCTGCTCTTAAGAAAATAAACTCCATCCCAGCCAGACCTGGTACACCCACTCCTTTCACTTGGCATCAACCCACTTCTTGCACATTTCAATTTTGCTAGTATTGATGGCTTCTGCTGTGTGGTTTCTGTCGTCTTTATCAGCTAGCCCTATATATTTGCCTCATGAACTGCCCTTGCTTTCCACCTGTTCTCTGAAATCCACTATTGCCTTTGTTTTTTCCCTTTTAACTTTTTTCCTTTTTGCAACATATAAGACAATTAATGAGCTCCACCCTGAAATTTGGGATTTAGCTTGGAATAAGATAATGCATCCATTTGAATGCATGGAGTGAACGTGTTCTGCGTTGCGGGTCTTCTTTTATTGTGCGTTAGAATGTCAGCATGCATAGTCTCCCTAAAAGTTGCTTGCCTGTTCACTGGGAGACTAGTTAACCTTAATTCATCTGAAAACAGTATGTCTGTTGCTGCATTAAGCTTACATCAGAAGTTGCAGAAGATTGCTGATAGGGCCAGATGCACAAATCTAATGAGCATTCTTTCAAGTTAGAGCACCCAGGAGTGCTCATTAAATAAATGGCAGTGGTAGAGGGATGACTCTAAAATGCAAAATCTCTGTTCTGCGACAACTTGTTAGAGAAAACATTATGCACCAAAGTTACAATAAAATAATACCATACTTCAGCATGCAAGTTAGTTTCTGAGTTTGCTTCATGAGCTTTATTCTCATATACAATAGCCACCCATACTTCCTGCAGTATGGAGAAGCTGAGGCTCCTGCTTTGCCTAATTACAAGATGTTCTGAAATGCAAGGAGAGCATTACCCATTAAAATTTCATATCTGAAATTTCTAAAATGTGAACTGCTACATTTTTGACAGTTTTGTATAAATTGTGAAAATAAACGAAGTTTCTGATTTTATTGATTGTCATGGTTTAACCCCAGCTAGCAACTAAACACTGCACCACTTGCTTACTCCTTCCCCTTCCCAGTGGGATGGGTAGGAGAATCAAAAAAAAAAAAGGTAAAGCTCATGTGTTGAGATAAGAACAGTTTAATAACTAAAATAAAATATAATAACAATAATAATATATTCTAATAATAATTGTAATGAAAGGGAATATAATGAAAAGACAGAGAGAAAACCCAAGAAAAAGACAAGTGATGGGTAATGCAATTGCTCATGACCTGCTCACCGATGTCCAAGCAGCGATCCACCACCCCTGGTCCACTCCACCCAGTTTACATACTGACCATGACGTCCTATGGTATGGAATACCCCTTTGGCCAGTTTGGGTCAGCTATCCTGGCTATGTTGCCCCCCCAGCTTCTTGAGCACCTGCTTTCTGGCAGAGCATGGGAAGGTGAAAAATCCCTAACTTAGGATAAGTGCTACTTCGCAACAACTAAAACATCACTGTGTTATCAACATTATTCTCACACTGAATCTAAAACATTGCACTGTACCAGCTACTAGGAAGAAAATTAACTGTATCCCAGCCACAACCAGGAAATTTATGCAGAACCATTCTTATTTGTAAAGGTACAATTCTTTGAGCCACATAGTCTCCATGGTGTTTGGGTATTCAATTTCTGCATGCAGTTTCTACTTTGCTGTGTAAACTGGTAGGCTGGCAAATACTTCAGTTAAGAACGATCTCTGACAGCTTTGCCAGTTATGGTATTATAGTACTTTTGTCTTGCTTCCTGTTGTGTCAAAAAAAAGATGTATTGGCATAGACATTAATGTGCCTTTTTCAGAAAGTGCTGAAGTCTGGGGAGGTCCAACCAAAAAATAGATCAGTTGTCACAGTACATCATTAGAAAAAACATTCTGTTCACTTCCTTTCTCATCTGAATTCCAAGTCTTCCTGTTTCTCTGCTTACTCAGATAAAAGAGGCCATTCCACTTGGGCTTTGGTTTATTGCTTTCGTAGAACAACTAATTGGTGAATCCTTCCAACAGTCAAAAGTGGGATGCTATAGAAGTTGGTTTTGACCATTTTGTTTATGACATGCTGTCCTCATAGATGTTGATGTGCAGGTGAATTTATGCTTGTTTTTAGAACTTAAGTAATTTTATAAGAAGATGTAGAAAAAAAGTTTGAACTTTTTTTTACTGCTCTGCTTGTCTGCTTTAATAGGCTAGATTTTCTGGGTTTTTTCCCCCGACAGTCTTGCACATTTTTGCAGCAGTTGTTACCTCACATTTGGTTATTGTGGGAGCTATAATGGTGAAAATGGAATAAGGCAGAAAATAACATTTTATTTGGGAACATTGATGTAGTTTTCATCTTCAGTTCTTTGGGAAACACTATTGGTCTTTAAAAGTGTAAGCTTGAATTACAGACCCAATGTCCCTAAAGATTGTACTCTTGGTATTCTGTAAAACAATGTATTGTTTTAAACTTGTTTAAAAAGCATCTGAAATTGTTCCACCACTAGTTTTTTTGACATCTCAGTACTATTAAGTGTTCATTTTACACCATGTTTGAGAACGAAATTTGCTTCTGGTTGAAATATTAGTATGTCAGATTTCATGCCAGTGACGCTCTAAATGAGTAAGTTACAGCATAGTTGATGTGTAATGTGAGCAGCGGGTGGGCCTGGATCACAAACATGGTGCTGCAATTCCAGATTTCTGATTTTCCTTCTATGAAGATTGAAATATGTTATTCAGAGTTAAGGGAGAACAGTCAGTTAGCATTCCTGTAAACCAGCATGTTAGAGTGTGCAGTGGTTTTTCAGCTCACATCTATTGCATAGGACAGGTGTGTGTGTCTGTGTTGGTAGTTGGAGTCAATCTGGCATGAAGAAATTTGACCAAAATGCAGAACAAATTAAACTCAAGTTCAGGTAGTACAGTATCTAGAATTAGAAGCTAATCAAGTTATGCCTGCATTTTTCTAATATGGCAAGAAAATAAGGAAAATGTTTCATTTCTGTCAGTCATTTTGAAGTTTTGACATTCTGCCTTACTCATTTCGGTCCAGCATTGATGGGTTTTCCTACTCCTTGGCTGCAGAAAATTACAGTCACTTTGAAAAACGTAAAATGAAATGCAAAGAAATTTTGGGGAATATGTCTGGTTTTATATGCACAAGTAGCAAGTACAGGGTTTGGCACTGGTAGTGTATGTAAGTCTGTCTGAGTATTCCTGGGCTTTTCTGCTCTTGCTGCCTGGAAATCATCTGATTAAAATGTGAAGGCTGGGTATGTTTGCCCTTGTTTTACAAAGGTCTGGCAGCAGGGTCAGAGCTGTAGCTCCAGCTAGGCAGTTGGTATCCAGAAGTCTGAACACGCCCACTGCTAGAGATAGGCTTTCTAGCCTATACATGATGAAACTGTTGGACACGCTGCGTCTGAACTGTGTTAGCTTGCATTCAGACCAGTGGCATCCACAGATAGTGTTTTCATGTGCATCATGTGGTAGCTAGACCTACTTTGCCTGGAGTGTTTGTTAAACCTTCTGCAGCATGTATAAAGAAATCAGCATTTGTATGTGCTTGCTTTTTCCTACTTAAATTGGACAGAAGTTCTTGTGGAAGAAAACCTGCTGTTTAAATAATCAGTGTTTGGTTTTGCTATTGAATCCTGAGGTGAATTAGGAAGCGTACGGTCTATAGTAGTGCATCATTTTAGTAATTCCTCTTAACACACAGTTTTTGATCAGTTTTAGAGTACTTGGGTAATCATGTCACTTCTTCACTGGTTTTTTTTTTTTTTTTAAAGCAAATCTGTTCCTTTAGTCTACTTTGCCTTAGATTTTGCATAATTTGATTTCAAAGTATCCGCTCATTACATTTGTTAAGAACACTGGAAAAGAAGGGAATTTGTCTGTGTGTATTAGATAGGTAACTAGGGGGAGTTAAAAGGTTTACCTTGGTTGATAGAAGACCTCAGTGGATTTCCTAGGCTGAGAACTTAGGTTTTTTTGCGCACGGTCTCAAGTTAGTTTTACAGCACATCAACCATTAATCTAAGTACATTTTGTTCTGTTTCACAGAACAGAGAGCAGTAGTCTGCAGTCTTCTCACAAGCCATACATCATTACCAATGAAAAATGTTGTATCTAGAGCTGTTGGAAGTTTGTGCTGTGAAAGTTTTGAGGAAGAAAGTCTAAATTTCTGTATTGCTATGGTGATAAATTGCCTTTAAAAACATGAGCAAATGAGACTGCTTTGATGGGATGTGTTTGAGTGGAAAACCCAGGCTTTTGTTTACTGTGTTCCTGCACTCTTTTTGCTCCAAACCAGTCAGAGATCTGGCTGCAGTCAGTAGTGCTTGGGAAATGTTTTTGCTGTGATGACAGTATACTTAGAATAGCGCCTTGGCTGTGTCTAAGCTGTTACCTATAAACTGCTGAGAGTTGGCTTGTCCTCCTGTGCATTTATGCCACACACTGCCAAAGTCCAGTGGCACACTGGATTTGGATTCCTCCTTGAAAAGGTAGGAGTTTATCTGTTCAGCCTTCAGTAGAGCTAATGAATTCTGTGCTACAGTTAAAGATCCATCAATGCCTTGATGACAAACAGCACAGCATTCAACAGACTGTGCAGTATCTGTTCTTCTAAAAACAATCTCAGATTTCACTTAGGCTATAAATTGAATCCCCTACTGTCATATCTCCTGAGCATTTAGGGTGCTATGGGAAAACTTACATAGCCTCTCTGAAAAAACAAGAAAAATAAAATCCTGCTTCTTACAGTTTGACCTTTCCCATATCATTGAAGGGTGAATACAAGCTAAACTCATTCTTTCAATCCAAAATAAATAGAAGTGATTGCGAGATCAAGAGTGAAATATCTGTAGACAGTTTCAGGAAAAAAATCTCACCTGCGTAAAAGGTAGCATGACAGCCTGTTAGATGGCAGTGTTATTTTTTTCTAGCATTATAGGTACTCAGTACACATGAGAAGATGAGAAAGCTTCTCCTCAAATGCTAACTTTAGGGAGGAGTTAAGAGAAAAAAGATGGCTTGTTTATTGGAATTTCCATTGAAACAGACAGGCTGGCAGATAAGCCGTATGAACCTATTCTAGACAAAACATAGTTTATTGGCTGTTATGTTAATAGAATTACTTCTAAGTCTTGTGACTTTGCAATGAATTCACAAAACCAAGTTTACTTTAGGATTGAATATTTATAGTCCAAATCTAATTGTATAATTAATCATGTTTGCACTCTGGTATCTTTTTGATGCATTTAACTTTTCCTAAACAGAATGAAGATGGATTAACAGAATTCTTTGAAAATGTGGTAAAAAAGACCCAAATGAAGCCAAAGAAAGTGATCGGCTGGATTCTGAACAACCTGCTCAGTTATTTGAAACAACATTCCCTTACAGTAAAGGAAAGGTCAGGCTTCAGTGGTGAAACAAAAGCGATCCTTTTCTCATGTACCATGAATAGTATTGTGTCAGTCCATTGCATGCTTCCTTTTTAGTTACTGCCTGTGAAGTTTGTTACACTAGTAACTACAAAGGCCTTGATAATACCATGCTGAATGAAGTTAACCAAACACCTTGCAGAGAAGAGGGCCGTGTAGTTAAGAGTAGTAATTAGTCTTCCTTCTTTGGAATATGACAATGGTAAGACATAGTCAGACTATCAAAACCAAAGCTGACTGTAGTGTATCACAAGGAGAAATACTAGCTTGTCATGCTAATCTGTGTGATCTTTAGGCAAGTAAGAGTAGCCTAGATACATTACTTCACCTTATTCTCTGAGGTAACTTCTGCTGCCTCTTTCCCTAGCCCAGTCAGTTCGTTTCTCCTGGCTGACCTTCTGAACCTTCTAGAAAAAAAAGAAATATCTTCTACAGTAGCAAAGCAGGTAAGTACCTTTTTGATTTTACTGTTCTTTCAATCTGTGGCTGCTTACTCCATTCACCTGACAATTTTATAATCGGTGTGGAGCAGTACTTTGGTTGCTTTAAAAGGAAATTCTTTAGTGTATTGATGAAGGATAAATTTTGTATCTGTACTATATACGTAGAATAGATGAAAATGCCTCGTGTGTATATAATCTTAACAGATACATCTGCATATTCAGTGTTAGAAGGGGGCACAAGCCAAATAGTAGAGTTACACAGTGTGAACTGAAGTCAGTTTAAAAAATCCTGGTTCTGAGCAGACTGTACACTAGATCTCAATTTCAGAGCCGGAGTCAGACCTGAGTGAAAGGTCAGTGGGATCTAATTCATAACTTGCAGTTAAGCTGAGAGAATCAGTTATTAGGTGCTAAGGGACAGTAAGGTCTATGTTCCCAAGCATTCGTATGTGGAAAAGAGTATAATTCACCTGAATGTAGTCACACAAAGAGTTCTGCTTTGGTGTACTCTTGAGTCAAAAGTGGAGAGGTCTGGCCTTTTTTTAATCCTTGCTTCTTTGAGCAAGTGCTATCACGGACCTCTCAAGCAAGTACTGACGGTAAAGCTAGTTTCTCCATCTTCTTAAATATATCTTGCTTAGGACAGTCTGAAAAATCAGCTCTTGATGATTTGTATCTAAAATTGTGAACTGCGTTGATGGGTATGGTGACTGTTGTGTCTATAGACAAAATTTGCAGGTTTTTTTGTGATAGGGAATAGTTGGTCATTTGCCTTAAATTACCAGCTCATTTATGTGGAGTATGTTATCTTTTCAGATTAATTATTATTCTCCAGATAAGTACATTAGATGACTGCTTCTTCTCAGGTGTTCATCAGTGAAACTGTAAATGAAGATATTTAACTTGCCTTGTCTGCTTTCACCACATACGGATTCAATCCAAGTACAATTTCAGAACAGTATTGAAGTCAGTTAACTTTTTTTTGCCTGATGATAAACTGTTGCAAATGTGGCTCTTTATGCTACTTGGAGACACTTAAACTTCCTGGTTTGTTTGTTTTGTTTTTTAGAGATGCTTGTGGTTCTTATAGAAGTTGGTCTTGTTGGTCTGCTTCTCAGAATAGTGAGCTACATATGACAGGCGTCATAAATAAGGATTTAAGTGCCTGACTTCAGGCACGTGTGTTTGGAAATTTTGGATTGGAAAAGTAAAAGCTTCAAAACAGAGATAAAGTATTAATAGAAAAAGCATTGGAATGCAGAGCGGTTCTGTGCCTGCGGGGTTATGCCACACCCATCAGTTTGGTCTCTGCATTTGAAAGGGAAGCTTCAGAACTCCACTCTTAACTCTCACTGTCCTTGTGGAGATAGAGGCAGAGTACTAATGCTCTTCTGCAGGAATTTCTTGCCTTGTGATATATTTGTGTGCCAGCACCTCTGACAGGTTATGAAGTGTCAGGAATTTCAGAGACGCTCTTGTTTAATTACCAATTCCTTGTAATGTGTATGTTGTCCTCAGTGTTCTGAAATAGGACACAGAGAAATAACAGTACTGTTTGCCATCGTTGACTGATGCTATCAAACTGCAGAAACCTTGCCACATTTAGAAAAGTATTTTGGTTGCCTGGAAGAATAACAAATGTTTATAACAATTCTCGGCAGTAGGCAGAGATACTGAATGGCCCGAGGGCAGAAAGGGCTATATATACACAACAAGAGATGAATTGCAGCACTTTGGGAGGGGGAGAATGAACTGCAGTGGTAGAGACGGATCCAACGAGAACGGATGGAAGGGTTCGATGGGGTGAGCATGCAGACATGTGTACACATACATGCTCGCTGCTGGAAGCCGTTAACAGTTTAAATTTTTAAGAGGTTTTGTGTTCAGTCTCTGCTGTATAAGGCTCTAAAACTGGGGCAGAGAAAAGCTGTGAGCACTGATTGTAGACACAGAACATTGTATGGTAGGATGCATATGCCAAGGAAAGGGCACTGTGAGCTTACATCATTACCACTTCAGTAATTACAGAGCTCACGCCCAACTATAGCATCCTACTCCTTAGGTCTCTGAAGCAGTTTCAGCCTGCCATGCTTCTGCAAAGAGGTGCAGCTTTCAGTCCTGCCAGTGTGCAGGGCTGTGAGGTGAGCATGTCCTGGATGAGAGGACCTGGACAGGCACATTCTGTGGCCCACCCCAGAGGCACCGTTTTGAAGCTCACAGTGGGAGGTGCCCGTGCTGCTCACCCAGGGCGGAAACCAGTCTGATGGGGAGTATGCCCGAGATGGTGCCTTGGTCCTCATTCTGAGAGCTGGCAGTGAGTACATTTGTGGCATAAGGGGCCTGTCTTTAAGTTACAGCATTGTGACAGGAGGCTGGTTCTTGGGTCAAGGAAGCAGAAATTTGCCCCTGCTGCTGAGAGCCATGCAGGAGCAACTCTGCATGGACACCCCTGTCACACATTCATCGGGGATCTGTAGCAAGGTATGGAGCAGAGCAGATCCCAGGTTTTGTTTGCTTCTGCAGTTGCATAGGTCACCCGCATAGGAATAACTTCAAGAGACCCACTTGGCACCCCTATTTTAAAGCAGATAGCAGGGAAATAAGGACAGTACACAAACCTAAACAGAACCATCTGCTTTGATGATTACGGCTATACCATCTGGAGGACTGGACCCAGCCTGCCCCTCACTTCTGTCAGAGGCTGAGGGACAACTGCCAGACATCAAGGCTTCCATCAGAAAGGAGAGATGCCCAGAGGACAGACTCAAGTGGAACTGCCTGCTGCTTCCCTCCCACCCTTGGCAGCAGATCACTGTGGATAGGGTTTCCAGTTGGAGCGTTCTCAGGCACAGCAGTCAGCTGGCATGTTCACCAGTTGCAAAATGTTTCATACGATGCCTGTGGCAGCCAGGCATGTAAGTCCTGATTAATTCATCTTGACCAGTGGTTTGCTGCTATGCCTGTGTATGTAGAGACCACAGAACAACATTAAAATCTAATCACACTCAGGAAAGACTCAATAGTAGAAACTACTGAGATTTCAGTAATGGAAATGAGACTTGAGACTCTTGTTTTGGCTCTGGAGACTTCTGTCAGAAGATCCTCCTGTTCTGGTGCAGGCAGTTTGTGTAAATAAGTTGAAATAATTTTTTTAAACTGCTTTCTGTAGATGTGTACTCCTTGCCAAGTGGAGAAACACATTTTTAAAAGTGCATCTTTGACAGGTCTTGGCCACCTCTCTTTTTGCTTTCCTACATACCTGTAAACAAGCAAGGGCCTTGATAACATTGTTGCTCTACTAGCTAAGTGGAGATGCTTGTTACCAAATTGAAAGGTACACATGATGCAGATGGCACAGGGAAAATCTGGTGCCTTCAACCTTTCTAATAGGGAAGCTTTTCTCAGTGCTAGGAGACATTGGCATAGGAATACCAGGGAATCTGAGCTCTATCATCTCTTGACTGTCAAGCTGTCCTGCCCCTGATCTAAGTCAGCCTGATGTATGAGTTGCTCCTGGCTAACTCTGCTATGGTCAGCTGCATAGATTTTGTTTGTTGCATTTTCCCCTCCTGCAGCCCATGGCATCTTGCTTAAATACATACCAGTCCTAAAAATCCTATCTGCCTTTTTCCAGAAGAGCAAAATGGTTTATTCATTGTCCAGCCCCTGATTTGTGCAATTTTCAGACTCTCCAGGGTGTTTTGCTGTGGGCTATGCTGTGCGAAGAGGTCAGGGTTCCCTCTCGAGACGATGTACCATCCTGGTCCCTTGGGAGGCCTCAAGGACATAAAGCTTCCTGCCTGCTCCCTCAGGGAAGGAGTGGGATGGGGCTGCCTGGGGTAGCAATGCAGTGCAACAACAAAAAAATTAAAGGCAAACGGCTGGAGACAGGTTGAATCTCTTTTGGGTGTTTTTTTCTTTCTAGGGGTATTCCAAGTAGCACTGGCATGATTTTTAAGTGTAGCACTAGAAGGAAGATCTTGTACAAGACATCATATACTTCACTGATTTATTTAGATACAAACATCTGAAAGCTTTACTTACAGCGGTTGTCACTCTGGCTGCTTATCAGTAACTTTAATATTGTGATCTGCCTTTAACCCTCTTGCAGGGAAAAAAGATGATGTGGCTGTCACAATACAGCTGCATGTCATTACCCTCTCTCAAGGTCTCCAGCAAAGTGATAACAACCCATAAAATGCTTTGAGGTGCTGCTAGCAAACAAATCTCCTCTTGCAGGAATTTTGCCAATGCATGGTTCTTAAATACCTGTTGTGGCTACAGCATTGTTTAACTGAAGGTCTTTTGCACCAGAAAATTCTTTGTGCTGAAAAAAAATTGCTGAGGTAGTTAAGATACCATCCTACATGCTTCATTTTTCTGAAGTTCTCTTGCTGCCCTGCTAATTATTTAACATGCAGTTTGAATGCTCCTTCTTGTCTCCCCATCTCAGCCTCTTCATCCTATGGTGAGAATTTAATGCTGCAGTTTTGATATGACATCCATTTCCATATTGGTACACAGCAATGGCCCAAACATACAATTATTACATCTCCAGCTCAGGATGGAGCACAAGCAGCTCTTTTAATAAGGGTTTTCTTTCTCTCCTCCCATAGCTCTGAAATAAGAGCAAAGGGAATACAGAAAATGACTGCCCAAGGAAATTGGTTTTTTATAAATGTTCTCTCAAGTTTATTCCAGGGCGATAGCCCTGCTGCAGCATTGGAAAACACACCAGCATTAACAAGTGATTATTCCGGAGGCCTGGGTTTGCCCAGCATTCCAGTACTTGGAGGTGATGCATAGGTGGGCTGGAGTGCTGCATTTGTTCTGCTTGGCACTATTTTTCTTCTGCTTTGTCGTATGTATCCTCATCACAGCTTGCTGAAGAGGCCTGGTAATGGAATGAGTTACCTGGGATTGGACTTGGTACAATAGTCAGCTAATCGTCAGTTCCCAGGCAGAGACATTGCTCATGGAAATGCATTTTCTTACTGCTCTCAGGCAATTCTTGTGAATAATGTGAGATGAGCACAAGCACCGCTGGAGAAACAGCCTTGCAGCCAGTGACAGTCTCTGCCATGGTGCCCCCCTCTCCCAGTGAGGTAGCAGCAGCTCGCTGTGCTTGGCAAAATTCTTTGAAGAGGAGCCATCGACATTAGTAGCGGGCAGTTCCCGATACTGCGGTAGACTGCAGAGCACTGGCTGCAAACCATTAACCTGTGCTCATGCAGTAACTGACAATGCTTTGTCTTACATAAGGATGTAGAAAAGGAGGGGAGGGTACAAGAGCCTGTTCAGCAAGGCACAGGATTAAATCTTGGGTTTGTTCTCCTTTAGACAATCTGCTTACGCTTTAACTAAAAATCTGGTTTCTTGGATCAGTAACTGTAATACTGCATGTAAACAACATTGGTGAGTCAAGGCACTGACCTTCACTGCTGATGGTGATTTTCAGGTGCTTGCGGAATTGTGGAAGGGAGAAGGGAAGACGCCTCTTGAAATTGTTAAAGAAAAGAAACTTGAACTGATACAGGATCAAAAAGAGCTTGAAGAGATCTGCCAGGCGGTGATTGATGGACAAGAAAATGAGGTGATTATGATGGTGCTGGGAAGCTTGTGCACTATGGCAGTCTGTGGCACTAAAAAGAGGGTAGAAATGGTCTCTTTATCTGTTTTCCTTTTGATTGGCATTTGAGCTCTAGAGCCAGTATAGGAGCATTAAAGCTGCTGCTGAGATATTATCAGGCTTTTCTTCTCCTTTCTTATTTTACTAAGTGGGTTTTTTTGAAATTGAAGCTTACACAAAATGATGAGCAGAAGAAATTACCAGTCTGGCTAATGTGCTAAGTCATTCTGAGAGACCATAAAAATTTAATGCAGGAAAGCAAAACTGCGGGGCCCTGTCCCTCTCCAGCTATACTGCCATTAACCTGACCTGGCCACCCAGCCACATAACTCTGATTTTTATGTCATTTGTTGTGATATTAGGGCAATGCTGTTAAACTGTTCTGAAGCTGGAGATTGAAGTTACCTGCCAGCAAGGCATATATTAGATATGGAATTTTAGAGACTGTATCAGAGCTGGCAAGGCAGAAATTTTACTTACATCTGTCTGTCCACCATGTTCCTGTTTCCCTCCAAAGAGATGAGTCTAGCTAGCTGTCCTGCCTGACAATGTCAGTGGGGTGGGGAGGAGCTGGACCCCTGTGGCAGCAGCATCAGTGGCTCCAGCCCTGCTGTCTGCTCTGCTGTTAGGCTGTGGCAGCAGCGCAAATGCTGCAGTAGGAAAGATGGTGTTTTGGCTCTTCCCTGTCTCCTTGGAAGGACACGCAGCAGCCTATGTGGCTCATCAGCCAAAAAAAAAGGTCTGAGCTGGGGAAAAAGGGAAGAAAGCCTCGTTGATCATAAAGGGGAGGAGTGGGAAGGGATCTTGACAGACTCTAAAATCTGCTTTATAAAAAGCAGAATGAAAACAAGTACTTACATGTTCTCTAGAGCGAAAATGTAAAAGCAGAAGTGAATAGCTCACTTCTGATGTAAACATTGTCTAGATACATTTGCCATTTGGAAAAAAACATTAACATCTTTTGAGAACGATACCACCCACCCCTGATCTCATTGGAGGATGCTAACAGCTCTGCAAGAGCTTTTGATAAAGAAAATGAGCTTGCAGTAGGTCGATGTGACCTCCATCAGACTGACTCATTTGCAGAGCCTGATAAAAGCGTTGCTATATTTTCAGACTGGTGGTAGCACGAGTGTGGATAGAAAGAACATTAGAACTGATTGCGAAGTGCAGAAGCCAAAGGTCCAGAACTACTCCACTTCCATTTCAACAATAAATCTTTGTCCAAGAATGTAATTCGGCTCTGTCTTCCACTGTTTTAGTCAAGCCAAATGCAGCAGAATGGCCTCACTTCCCTACTTTTTGCAGGCGATCTTTAGCCAAGGCAAAAGCTGCCTTGAAGACCTTAAATTGTGGTGAGAACTGACCTTACAAAATGGCATCAGCTGAGTACTTGACAGGGAAAAAAATAAGTATACTGTGCTTTTTTGGTAGTTAATTTCCTTTAAAATTAGCTTAACAAACAAACAGTTCCTCAGGCCAACAGTGAGCCCTTTATGAAAATGCAGTATCTGGATTGTACTGCACTCCGCCCCATATAGGTAATTTCTGGAGATAGATACGAGTAATGAGTCCTTTCCATACTGTGACATTGCAGAGATGATTTTAGGCTGACAACAATTTGGATAACGTAAAGAGTGAGTAGCAATATTTGCATTTGTGCTTGATATTGGCACAGTGGGTGGTTCGGATATTCACAATCCTTCCCTTAATATCTGTAAATATGGCATCCTGTTTAATCGAAGCTGTCGTGTTTTGCCCAGTAACTCTTTCTTTGATGAGGCAGAGAATGTCCTCCCTGCCACACAAAAGGTAGGAAGGCCAGATGCTTGTCTTGCAGCAGTAGCATCTCCTTTAGAAATGCCCAAAAGTGAAATTTCCAACACTGTTCTCAGTGTCTTTACTTGGCTTTTAAATGTGGCCCTTGCTACTTTGCAGGTGACTGATTGTGCATCAAACACTAGCTGTCTGAGAGGAGGTCGTATTTCTGGTGGGTTCATTAGTTGCTACTTTGCAAAGGATTCCTTGCTTAAAGGAGTTAACAGGCTGTTACAAAAACACCTACAGCTGTGCTTGAATGACAGATACTATCAAACAGACTGTGATGTGATGCAGATTACTCATTATAACTGAACAGTGTATTGAGTAAAAAGGTAGATCCTATTAGCAAAAAGAAGTCAGTGTCATTTTTCAGGCTTTTTTGCAGGCAGTTGCTGTTCAAGTTGTAGACACTGTTAAAATCCAAAAGTGTTTTCTGACTTTTTCAATAAGAGGAGATCTTGCTATTAGTTGTAAGTCCTGCTGCTGTAGGGACGTTGTGTTTTCTCATGGGAGCAGAGCACAAGCTTATTGCAAAGCTGAAGGCAGTTTTTATAAACACCACCTTAGCCCAAAATATAGCATACTACCACAATGGTCAAAGGACAAAAATATTCATACTTTGGCTGTGAATGAGTGAAAATGTCCAGATTTACTGTAACAGCGGTGTCTAGTTTGTTTTGTTTTTTTTTCTTTAAAGGTTATGGCAATAAGAGCAGGAAATCAAAAAGTTCTAAATAAGTTAATTGGCCTGGTACAAAGAGAAACACAAGGACGATCCAATCCTGTTCTGGTGAGGCAGTTATTAGAGAAGAAGCTGTCAGAGTAGCCACAAGAGAAAACTGCCCAAGTGTCTCACAGAAGACAGGTGCGTCATTCTGCCTGGTTCACTGCAAATGAACTTTAGTGCCTCCTTGTGTCTCATCCGGATTACTGGTTATACTTCAAGCAGCGTCATGTCCCAGCCTTCCCTGGTGCATCAGCCAAAGGCAGGTGAGCAGAAGAATAGCAGATGACACAGTCTTTTGCATCTCCCTCACTTTGGTGCGGGGTTTGGATACATGATTTCTGCACAGTCATGGAAAAGAAGTTCCCAGGGATGCCTGTGAGTATGCAGAAAGATGGAGTTGTATTGGTTAGTTTTGTAATAAAGCAAGTGTAAATTCAGCTTTTCTGACTGCCTTTTTGTGAGAAGGGAAATTCGCAGATCCTGAATGCAAAATTTTGTAGTGCACACCAACAACTCGTAAATTAGCGTAAGCACACAAGTAACAATGATTAAAACACTTAGCAGCAATTATGATGACCACACATGCCTCCATGCCTAGCAGAAGGGGAAAAGAATGCCCACTGCTATCATTCCTCCTGGTTTTGGACAGATGGGGCAAGGATGAAATCACCAGCTCTAAGTGCCAGTGGCTGGTGCCACAAACAGATGTAGATGCCTATGTGTAAGAACTAGCATCAGATTGTTGTCCTCCTTGGGAGTACCCAAACATCTGTTTTGCCTACTTTACATTTTCTGCTCACACTGAAGAGTACCTGAGCCCTTCTGAGGGTCACATCCCTGTTTGGCCTGTGAGGGCAGCAGAGCAGCTGTGTTGATGTCCAGTCCAGCACAACCTACAGCGGAACAAGCATGTCCATTCTCTTATGCAGTAGCTCTGTAGCAGGACCGTTCACTCCCATTTGTTTTCTTCTCTGCTGGCAACAACCTGACCTTGTGTTACAAGTGCTCCAAGCCCAGGGCTGCCGGCATCTCACTCTGGCAGGTGGCTTTCTGCTGGAACCTGGAACCGCACCACTTTGTGGCAGGGATTGAACATGCAGTTGGTTACCAAAAGTGAGAAGGATTCAGCAGGGCTGCTCCGCTATTTAATCCTAAGGAGTGTTTTGGGGTGTTTATTTTTTTTTATATATACTTTCCATTTTTCAGCCTAGCTTCAAGAAAAACTGCAGTCCACGGTCCTACAGTTGACTTCACACTCCCAACCTACTTCAGCTGATCAAACCATTAACAGGAAACACAACTAGAGGCAGACTATCAAATTTGCATTTATTAGGGAAAGAAATCCCATCTAGTAGCAGGGGTTTGAAGTTCTTAAATCCCTTCTGGAGGCTGCTAAGCTGTACATTTTAAAGATCACATTTATCTCAGACCTCAGAAATACTCACTCAAAACTGTTCTTTAGGCTAGGATCTGCCTGCAGGGTTTCATTGTCACAGGAGTGCAGCAGCTGTGGCTGTGGGGCTTCAGTCACCTTCTGCAGACATGGTGCTTGCAGCACTAGTTCGAACTAGGTTGATGGCAGTTCATTCTCACATGTACTAGTGCTAATGTACGTCTGGAGGAGAACATTTCTGTACAAACTGGCTCATGGTTCAAGTGTGAACGCGTAATCAGTTTTCAAGTACATTTAATGAATAAAATGTATACCCATTATTCACAAAAATAACTTTACAATTCAAAAGCTACACAGCTGACAAAAAAGCAGTAACACAGTTGCAATCAAAATCCATGTCCCTTCAAAAAAACCCCAAAACCTCCAATTGCTGACCCCCCACACCCTCCCAAGATTTTCATGTAACCTGACCTTCACAAAAAGGCTTTTACTATGACTTTTCATGTCATGAACAAAAAGTAACATTTTTACTTACAGTGGTTTGAGTTTTCCTTTAAGTTTTCAGTCAATAAAGGTTTAGATCATGCACCAAACTTTAAATTTTGGAATCCAGTTCAACTCTTGCCATGGCAGTAAGAAACACAAAGGCACAAGGGCTTCTGCATGAAATCTTAAAGCAACTCCCTCAGATTAGAGGACTGAAATTGTTTCCAAAAGGAGGTTCTCCAAGGTTAATGCTTTCTGTTGCACAGTTTTCCCTCTGCTACGTGCATGCTTCTTAAAAAAAGGAAAACAAAGACAACGAGGAATTTTGAAGTGTAATAATTAACATGTATTTAAAAGAAGGATCTCCACCACTGCAGCATGGCAACTGCTGGTAAATGTCTTTTTAAATGGCTACTTCTTCACCACTCCTTTCCTACTAAATTACACTTTGCTAATATGGTACAAAATCTGTTAAAAATCATGAGCACAGCATTAGATCTTCAGATGGATAAGGGAAGAGCAACTGATGTCACTGACCTGAACTGTGCAAAACATTTGACGCTGTCCTGCAAGACATCCTTGTCACTAAATTGGAGAGGCATGGATTTGATGGATGGACCACACAGTGGATAGGGAATTGGCTGGATAGCTGCATTTAGAGTTGTGGTCAACAGCTCAGCATCCCAGTGGAGACCAGTGACAAGTGGTGTACCTCAGGGGTCAGTACTGGGACTGGTGCTGTTTTAACATCTTTGCCTGCAACATGGACAGTAGGATCAAGTGCACCCTCAGCAACCTGTGTGATGTGGTCAGCTTGCTGGAGGGAAGAGATGGACAGGCTTGAGAGGTGGGTCTGTGCAAACATGTAGGACCTCTAAAGGAGCCTACAGGGGGCCTACAATAAAGCTGAAGAGGGAGTTTTTACAAGGGCATGTAGTGATAAGAGAAGGAGTAATGGTTTTAAACCGAAAGAGGGTAGGATTTAGATTAGGTATTAGGAAGAAATTTTTTACTGTGAGGGTGGTGAGGCAGGTGAACAGGTTGCCCAGAGAAGTTGTGGATACCCCTCCCTGGAATTGTTCAAGGCCAGGTTGGATGGGGCTTTGAACAACCTGGTCTAGTGGAAGGTGTCCCTGCCTGTGGCAGGGGAATGGAACTAAATAATCTTTAAGGTCCCTTCAAACCCAAACCATTCTATGGTTCTGTGATTTACTGTAAATCTCAGTCTATTTTTACCTCCATCTGCCAGACACGATGGATAACAGGAAAGATTAAAAGGAATAATTGTAATATTCTTCCCCTTCCAGGGAAGGGAAGAGCAGCTATAGTCTATAAATTTTACACTATATTATGAAACAGTCACTTCTAAAATTTTTAAATGTCTTCTGCAGATGCACACAAAATGTAAATTTCATTTAGACAGGGAAAAAAAAAAAGTGGTTTGAATCAAATGAGATGAAGCTGGAGAATCTTTAACATTCATGGAGATACCAGCTACCAACCTGAAAGCAGTGGTCACTGGCAGTGCTAGGACCTAGCGCTGAGAAGGCTCAGCAGGCCCAGCTAACACTGCTGTTGCTACAGCAGCCTGCATTACAGGGCTCATCAGCCACCTCACACCATTTTGATTGAACCAACACAACCAAAACAGCAGATCCTTTTTTTGCCTGCCAGGGCCTGATAGAGCAGCCTAAATTCAACCACCACCTTCCTCTGTGTCCTAAATGGAGCTGAAGGCAAATTCTAAGTACTCCACAAGTGAACTCTGTACTGTGCAGAACAGCTTTGGTTTACATGGGCATAGCAGTAGTGGATGGAGCACATTAAAAGACAGAAGCAGCAGCCTCAAGGCATTTAGTATCTGCTATTGTAAAGACAAATTAAAAAAACACCCCATAGGACAGGTGGGTCTGCAAGATAAAAGACAGAGCCTGACTATGAAGTGTTCGATGTCAGAGCATTTTGCACACCAGGAGGCTGTTTTTGGTGTGGTTGTGTAGAGGCTAGGAACTCAAGAATTAAAATTGAGGCTTTGACCCCAACTTGCAAGTCTTATTTAGCTACAACAGCGCTCCCTGATCTACTGATTGCAGATGCCATCTGTGCAACAGCATTAGACGGGGTGAATTAAGGACAGTTTGTGCAGATTTTCAGCAAGTAACGGTCCGCAAACAGAGAGCCAAGGAAAATGCTCACAAATTAAAAGCTGACACCAGACACTGTCATGACAGTCTCATCTACTCATTGCTGGAAGTCCTTTAGGAGGTCACTCCTGAGGATGGAGAGATGATCCTATCCTGTAGAGCTTAAGTATCCCATGTCTGAGGTTGCAGAAGAGAAGAAAGTTGTTTAAAGAGATGCTGGCAATGCCGAAGTAGTGAAGAAAGAATTTCTAGCGCCCAGCCTTGGCTGCAGTTTAATTTTAACTATGTTAAAAATAGAAGCTTATAATAGGAACCTTAACTAAAAAAATTACAGCTAGACTATTTACGCTGTGATTTCACTGCAGCCCCTTTCTACTCCACGGCAGTGTGGTGTCAGCATACCATAATGTTCTCATTTCTGTTCTGAGCAGCACTCTACCTACACACTTTCACAACCACTGACCTTAGCAGCACCTTCTCAGTGATTTATGGCCTTGTGTGTGTGCGCCTAACATGTACAGTGTTTTTTTCATGTAAAGAAAAAGTTGGGTTTTCACTCAACTCTTCTCAAACTGCATAAGGGAGAAGACAGAACAGCCTGCTGCTGGTCTTTTTGCCCTTGTTGCCTGCATCCTTCTTGCAACGCTCTTTACAAATATTCTGAAGTTCACTGTATTCTGCTTCACATAATGGCCCCATAAAACTAAGCTACAGCAGATAGGAGGTCAAGATTCATCAACCCAAATGCTTAGAATTTTACCTGCATTGGGTTGGCTGTTGAGTTCAAGTCATCCGTGTCCCCTCAGAAGCTGCAAACTTTCGGGTAATAGAGAGAATCCTATTGCTAAACAGTGTGAGGAAGGCGATGAAATACAAAACCCTATTTTGTCATGACCTGTAATTTGCTGCACCTTCTTCTGCCCACTGCGATTGTAAATTTAAACTCTCATCTAGAGGCGCCCCTGGGCCAAGCCAGATAAGTAATTAGGGATAGTTGCAGCGGGAACACAAAACCACCAGGAATGCTCCTCTTCTGACTGTGCTCCATCACACACCCCACATTGGGCAGTACAGCTTGAACTTTAACTGCAATAAAGCAAACTACAGAAATGCTCAGATGCTGCCATGAGGCAACAAAGATACAAAAAGAAGGCAGAGTTTAGTGAGCAGTGTGGCTGTGCACGGTCCTAATGAGTGCTGACTGAGTGTTCCCTCTAGGACCATCCTCATCCCAGACCCTTCAGATCTCTGGTAGGGTGTACAGGCACTTCACAATTGTCTGCAGCATCTGCTGACCAGTTGGAGAGGGGCCCTGACCTTTGCTGTTCCTCCCCTTTATCTGTGTGTGAGGTCCAACACACAACCCTGCAAATGACTCTGGCTCACCTGCTGGCTTTTCCCCAAAAAGAGCCTGGTGACAGCTCTGCCAGTCTCCCATGTTGCCCCAGCATACACAGAGACAGCCAATTACCTCATGCCACACCCATTGCCTTGTCATCACAGCCTTTGGAGAATGGCCTAGAGCTGGGTTCAGTACTTAGAGCTGCAGAGGTCATACCACCATGAGCTAACCCTAACGAGCACTTGAAGGTCAGTAGTTTCACTGTAGGGAATGCTCCCACAATGAACAAGCATTTTGTGAAAGCACAAAGCTAAAGTTCCTCTGACGTATGGTTGTATCAGCCACAGCTTTAATCATCTAAAGCATTTATACCCATTACGCAGGTATAACTATCAGTAAGTTCTATTTTACCTTCTCATTCCTAAGCTTGAGAGGCCATATTTTCAGACTGGTCATAGAGGCTGCAAGGTTTTTCATCCTGAAACTCAAAAACCAATGATATGACTCTGCAGTTTTAGGAGACACTGGTCAGAACTGTCAACTCCAGGCTGTGCTCAGACACCAAGAGATACCTCAAGAGACGCAAGTCCTTGGCTCAAGCTGCAGCAAGGGATACTGAGAGCCAGAGCTGCTCCCTCGTCTTAGAGGACAAGATGGCATTTTGCCTGAGCTCTGCAGGCACACAGCAATTGACACAGCAGCACTGAGATGGATGCAGTATAGTTGTTTTGGATTTGACTCATCCATGTTATTCTTTGGTCTAAATCCAAGATAGTTATTTTTAAAGTAGACTTCAATAAAATACAGCTGCTGTGGAATTGGCTTCATCAGAAGTCTAAGTTTGCAGATATTTAGTCCACAATAGGTAACTGCATGTGGGCAGTCTGCCGAAGCACCAGCGAAAGTTATTTGGTTTAGAAATGCAGCCTTTGCACAAAAGTTTCATCAGGGCTTTTAGCCCAGAGACTTCAGTCTTAATTTAATCCAGCTGCCACACAAGAACCATTATAATCAATGAACAAAAAGAAGATTTGCACAGTCAGCAACAAAACGCCACTTTTAAGTACCTACATATTTGAGAATCCAAGTAATGCGCCTATTCATAAATAAGAGGCTTCCAGCTGAGCATGTAACGAATGAAGTATATTGATGCTGGGCCACAACATGTTTAGAAAATCTGGGGGCCCTTAAAAAAATAAAGTACGTTCCGTCAGCGCTGGGCTTTCACCGCCAACCAAGTCACTGAATTAGCATTGCGTTCTGCGGCTGTCTGCGGTCGGAGAGCTGGCACTGCCGGCGTGTTATCTGAATACCTATTTATGCAAGTCTGACACCACCTTAACAAGGAGCAGGTTTTACCCTCCTTCGCACAGTTCTGGCCCAAAACATTACACCAGGGTGCTATCTACTCAGGCAGTTACCATAGGACATGTCATACTCATTTTTTGAGCCTGCTATGAGCTTTTTCTTTCTGGTCCCCTGTAAATCAGAGCAACACAAATGTAAACTCTTACTGCATTTCACACAGCAGCAAGTGTCCCCTGCTAATCTGCAGTGTTTTACCTCTGGTTTGCTCGTTAATGTAAGCAGCCTGAGTGTCATGTACACTCTGTTCCTGCTGATAATGCTCAAAAGGTGCAAGAAAGAACATACTGTAATTATCTAAATTGGATCTGGACACCGCAGCAACATAACTGAACTGTGCCAGAGCTATCAGAGTTAAGAAAAGAAAGAGGAAAATCCCCGCATCCTACTCATAACCGCAGATGCAGTCTAACTGTTACAAATGTAATAGGAGCCATCATGAAAACTGCAGGCATGACATAGCAATTTCAGTAAATACAGCACAGTAAATTGCTTATTAAATCAAGCTGCCCTCAAACAGGAGCTGTGGCTACAAATTCAAATGATACAATGACATAATTTAACTGCTCCCATCCTTTTCCTCCCAACCCTGAGATTTTAATGCTTCTTAGAGGAGCTAAAAAACCCTTCCTGAAGCATGGAACCTTCTGTGAGGCATAAGCAGGGTGCACAAAGGAGCAGTGAATGCATCCGTGCCATGCTGGATGGAGTACTTCTCTGGGTAAACAGAACTTAACCTCTTGAACTTAAACCCTTGGACTCTGCAGGATACAGTAAGGTTGTTTGCAAATGTTTTTCTCTAAGGAGCGAACAGACCACTCAGGCATTGTGCCTGGGCCAAAGCGCAATGGGAACGGCACTGCTGGCAGAAACGCTCTTCAGACTTACTGTCTATCCAGTCCTGTTGCCATTCCAAAGCACAGCCCGCTGCTGATGTCCGAGGTCTACCCCAATCACACCATGTTTTCTCCCACTCTAGGACATTTTACCAACCTGAAAGGCGAATGCACTAAGTGGGTATGGCAGCACGACACCTCCGAATTCAACAGACTTCTGACAAAGCGACAAACCCCAGTGAAAGAGGAAATTAGTAATTTGTGAACTGGATGTTCTGAAGGAGTTATCTGGGTGTGCCGGTGGGAGCCCATGCCCGCTACTGGGAGTTTTCTCATCTCCACAGAACACAGCTAAGAACAGAAGCTCTCATTTCCGTTGTTCCAGACCAAGGTCAGATGTTACCAGGACAAAAAAGGCAGTGCACCTTTCACATCCAAAACTGCCACACCGACAACTTGAACCCATTTGAAATCCCAAATTTTTCATTAGGGCACACATGGAAATGATCAAGTTCAAGAAAAATGCCTAGAAAACAGTAAAAGGCAGTAAGTAGGGCCAATAACACAGCATATAAATTGCAACTGACTGTACCTGTCCAAAGATCAGCGTGTGCAAAGGGTGATGCTCTTTCGCATGAAAGCTGCCGAGTGCATTAGCCCAAGTAATACAAACCGTGTGCGTGTGTGTGCCGGGACTAACTCCCAGGGCATCCAAAACCAGCCAAAGATAAAAGAGAATGACTACAACTATTTTAAGACAAAGCGTTCACTTTATACATAGGTTGCGAAGAAAACAGCAGGTTGAAATTGCCAGCAAGATTACTTGCTATAGCAGAACAGTTTAAAAACACATTCAAAGGCTCCATCATTGGAAACGTGGCATTCACAGTTTGAAACATCTAGCAGGAGACTGGAAATTAACCTCGGAACCACTGAGCCACCACCTGCAGGTTTTGGAATAGATTTGCCAACCCCAAGACACTCCATTCTTGACTGAGGCTGAGACAATGGGCCAAAGCAGGACAGCTCCAGTCACGCAAGTGAGTGTGGGCCAATCCAGACCATAAGGTACTTCCTCACTCTTGGAAAGAGCAGCATAACACAGTGTCCTCTGGGGGCCTACCAGCTGGACCACAGCTCGGCCGTAGGCTTGTGGGGGTTTGTGGAAGAAGATGTACCATCAGTGAGACATGGGATAACATGTCTAACTGGAGGGAAGCTTATTGCACAAGCATTTGGCTGAAGAACTTCCACGGAGGTGATTAATCTCAAAAGATGAACATTTTCAAGCTAAAATCACAAGTTCTGCATTTTGAAGACACAAGGTGTATTTCCTGATGTTATTTTTTTTGCTGGGTGCTGGACATTATACTACTATCACGGCTAAGACATAGCTGCAAGTCTGATCCCACTCAGGAACCAAGTAATATAAAGTTGCACATATGATCACCATTTTTACAGTCCTGAGCCAGGGTCACAGCACTTGTCCACCTCTTTCTTTTGGGGGCTGACAGGCACATTTGTGCACGGTGTCCCCTTGTAAACAGGACACCACACACAAACACAGTTCTGACCTTTCAGCGAGCAGTCTTCCACATGACTCCAGGTTTCAAAGGCTGAATTTATCCTACTGCATGTAGAGCATAAGCTCTACTACAGCTTGTGCAGCAAATCCTCCCCTTCCTCAAATTTACAGATGGTTTTTTGAGCAGTCCACATTTTAAAATCTCCATGTAGCTTAACAGACCTGCTGAGATGAAACTGCCATGACTTTGTATATTTGTTGAAAACATCAGTTAAAATTAACAAATCTCAAAAGAAATTCCTTCTACCCAGCAAATGAAGATTCTTATTTCGGAATAAGAACAAGGGAAGGGAATGTTCACATACTGCCTTGAGCACTGGTCTGCAGAATTTTTTTATTTTAAAAAAAAAAAAATTCCTTTTTTAGAAGTCCTTCAGAAAAAGAATTGGATTGCTCCTGCAATTTAGCACTTGTTTCTGAACCACTGAAAGTTAGCTGACCACACTCATTTGGTACTTTTTCTTTTGGTCACATGAAGTTCCCACCAGAAGAGGTGAGGATCAGAACAAGACCCTGCATCCACAATACTAAAACACTTTCCACATGCAACCCTGCTGAACCCCTTCAGGCCAGGCCTGCAAGTACAGCATGAAAGACACCACTACTGGTAATAGTGGGGAAAGAACTCACCTTGTCCTAGGACAAGTTTGGGTTTTTTTTAAATCTTAATTTGCTCATTGTCCATTTGCAACACAATGTAGGGGAAAAAAGAAAGATTCCTCTTAAACCTGGATAACAAAGATTTAAGAAAAAACCCGCAGCCTTGTATTCAGCTTCCAAGGAAGATTGTGAGGTGGAACAGGGCCATATGGAGGTCAATAGGTGATAGGTCAGTAGGATGGAGATGCTATGGTGCCTAAACAAGTTAGAAGTGAAAGCAATCCAGAGTCAGCTAGGAAGCAACATGACCCCCAGCCATCCTGGAAGCAAAGACTGCACAGCAAACAAGTGAAGGCAAACCCAGAGACATTCCTGAGGTGAATTTGTTAGAGGCAAACTTAGCGATTTTTTTTTTTTTTTTACTTGAAATAGCCTACAGCAGTGTGATGCAATGAATGCATCTCACAGTTTGTAGATTAAAGGAACAACCTTTCAGAAGCAACTGAAGGGTTTAGGAGCTTAAATTGCACTGCAAATTCCACAGGAGTTTGACCTGTAATTAATTAGACTCTCCTGAAGTGTCTTTGTTTTCTGTTTTTGACATGTTCTTTTCCCTTGCAATCTCTGAGAAAGTGTGTTTCAAAATCAGGCTGCGATTAACTGGAGCATCCCACGTTACAGAATTACAGTGAGCGGGAGAAGTAACGTACGCAAGTGTTATTTCTGATTTCTGTTTCTTCCGATTTCCTGGAGTCATTGTTAGTTTCTTTCCTGGACAAAGGGTTTTAAGGTTTTCTTGAACTAAGCCCCTTTTTATGTAGCCAACTACAGCACACTGGAAGCTCAATTATGCTTCTAAGATAAGACAAAATGCAGTGGTGATGCATCAATTTATCATGTTTGGGTTCTTCTAATGAAGCCCATTACTCACAGAAGAGAATTTTCTCAAGCAGTTAGTCACCAGCAGACAGCTTTCCCTGTTACTCCTTCCTTTTCTGCAGCTGGTAAATAGTCTGGTCCTCCCCTCACCATCCCAAAAGTGCAATATTAGGAAAAGTCAACACCTAAATTAAAAGTAAACAAACAGTATTTAACTTTCCCTTAACCAAAAAAAAAAAAAAATTTAACAATAAACCAGAACAGCTTTCAGGAGCAAGCCAACCTTTTTCATTTAAAAAAAAGAGACAAAAGCAGCCTGCTGTCCTTCTAATACTACTGAAAGATATTGAATACCTTTCTTCAGCTTATTAAAATAAGCATAAAAACAAACTCCATACTAATTACAGCTTGCATAGAAACATTCTGTTTTGTACTTTGTGCAAATCTTACTAAGTAAGGCATGCATGAGAGTTTAGGTAGCAATGCAGTCGTTATCAAAGAATGCTGAGAAACTGCAAGGAAAATTCCAGGCAGTCTGCAATCCACTTACACAGTTCACTTTACTTCAAAGACCAACAGCTGATAGCTGCAGATCTGTCTGCAACATAAGGCAATACGGTATGCGTAGGGTCCAGCACCTGCTTTCGGCTAGTCATGGGTTTAATGCACATAAGATCACTTGAATTCAAAAAACCAGAGCCGCTAAAGTGACGGCTTCAGACACGGATTGGTAAGAACCCCGTTCCAGGGAAAAGGAAGGGAAGTGGGGTAAGAGGACAAAGATGTGAAGCAGCACAACCCTTCACATAAAGGGGTTCTGTGCACATTTTGCATATATTTTTATACCCTGAACTGTCCCCATGGGGCAATGTTTTTCCAAACAAACGGTATTCTAACAAGTTAACCAGAAGAGTATTTCTGGAATAGAAAAAAGCTAAAACTTTTGCCTCTCAGGAGCCTACAAGTGTCTATTGCAGAAATTCAGTGACAATGAACAAAAGTGGCTGTGTATAGATGAAGAGATGAAGTAGGAAGCTGCAGTAAAAGCAGTATCAGAAATCTCTCAAATAAGTTATGTAGCACAGAGGGAAATCATAAGGCCTAATATAAGGTAACATGGAATAACATTTTGCCTCCTTCCCCCTCTAAATCAAGTATTTTCAGGAAATATTGAAGTACAACCTTCTTTTGTAAGCAGCTTTGCATTTAAAAACTTTTAAAACTCCAAAAGCTTTTTCAAAACATGTTTAAAAAACCCACTAATAATAATCCTCAAAATCCCCCAGTATTTTGTAACATAAAACGGAATGTTCCTGGGCAAGAGCTGCCAGCTCCTTCAGGAACTCTGGGAAAAGGGCAGCTGCCAGTACGGCATTCCTCACATGCACGGGAAGGCTGGGATGAGCCAGGCCTTTCTTTCCTTTCTGTCCCAGGAAAGGCTGGAGTACAGCCGGGTAAGCTTCAGAGAGGTTCCTTCCTTTCGCTGTGTTGCTGCTGTGCTGGACGTTACCTACAGCCAGGAAGAGGAGAGGGAGGAAAGAAAAAGTCAAGACTCAGTATATTAAGCACACACAGTATTTGCACAGTGTCCAAACCTGGTTTACAAGGACTGTGGTGAGAGCTGCAGTTTGCAGTACCCAGACCACGCAGGGAGATACTCCACTAATCCAACAGTTTAAAGTACGATGTGCTCTGATTCTATTGCATTTTTTATTAGCTATCTTTCCCCAGGTTATATATTATTCAGCTCCAGCTCTGATGAAATAAATATGTGGGCAGAAGGGGAGTCAAGGGAAAGAGTAATATGGATTTACCTTATGAAATAGCAGATAATATCCACCTATCTAGACCCAGCATGGTTGTCTCTATTTAAACCAGACTGTGCTCTAGCCCTCTCCCAGATCAAAATATCAATTGGACTCCACTTCTCTCTCTTTCTCCATCCTCTCCCCACAAATCACTGTGTAAATGGGTTTGAGGCCGAGCTACCACACTGCCATGTGAGTTTGAAGCAAGCTAGAAACTAAAGGAAAAAAGTTTGAAATTTTGGTTTTTCTACAGCTGTAGGTCCCACTAATAACCCTTACCTTTAGCTCCCTGTAAAGCAACTAAACATTAAAAAAGAGCATGCGCAAATCACCATGTGCTCTGCTATATCTCTGCTGCCAGAATTCAGAGGATCAGGGTGCAAGCATCAGAACACATGGAATTCTAGTGACAGCAGAACTTACATTTCAATGAACTTACAATTCAATGAATTGCTCCTCGTTTCAACCTGATACAGACTGGCACTTTAATTAGATGATAATTAACTTAGTGAAACAAAAAAGGTTACAAAATTTAATACCAATGGAAATAAATACTTAAAGAAAAAAATTAACCTGCAGAACTCGCTGCCACAAGATGTTGCTGAGGCCAGGAGGCAGGTTAAAAAAAATCCTGTCTAATTTACAAGTTCTCATGAGCTGTGTTAAGTAAATCATTAAAAAAAAAAAGACTGTAATATTAACTCACATACTGCAGATAAGCCGAATGTTACACTGCTCCATTAAGAAGAGGTTTCCTGAAAGTGCATGCAGTTTATGTCAAAACAACTCAGACTCAGGTTGCACCTGGGTTTTTGTGAAACCTCTCTAAGTTGCCAATGTGAAGACCCGTAGGTGAATGCCTCACCTGATGCAGGAGAGCAATCCCTCTCTTCGACAGCTCTGTGCTTTTGTTCCTTTCCTGAAGTACTCCTAAGGCACTGTGGAATTACTGTACACTTCCAAGTACTCGAAAGAAATTTTCATCTTAATCATCTAACAGAGCTGTACTTATCCTGAGCTTTAAAAAAAAAACTTTCCAACTCCAGACTCACCAATTCATTCATATTGTTATTTCTATCTACTAGAGACAGAGTACAATGTCAAAAATTCTGACTGGGGGAAAAAAAACAATTGTGAATTACAATGAAGAGATAAAGTTTTGAGCTTTCCTTTAAGTTTTTTTTTATTATGTTTCATAGTTAGTATTTTAAGATTTTTAAAGTTTAGCCAATATAACCACAATGTTAGTATACTGTCAAAGGTTTTCTTTTTTAAACTCTTCCCTTCAAAAAGCACCAAAATTTATACATTTCCCTAAATATAATTTTGATTTAGATTTAACTGCTTATTAAAAAAAAAAAGGAGAACGATAAAAGCACAGAAAGCTGGTCTAGGGACCAGAGATTGGATTTTTTTTTTTTTTTTTTAATTTGACCAGAATTGTTCACTTCTTTCTGGAGTCTGGATGCAAACTGATTCATACAATTCAGAAAATGAGCACTCTGGAGATACCGTTACCAACACACTGAAAGAAAGGCAGCATTTTGTAGGGGATCTACGTCACGACAGCTCTACATATCTACCAGAGCCCAGGAAGCCACATACTGCTGCAAGCAGAAAATAACAAATCATCCATTTCTGCCTGAACACCCTCAGAGACCATCACTGTCAAGAGAAATGAAATGCTCTGGAATGTTGTGGTTTTACATTTGTGCTCCCGACTCTCTGGCTTCCGTTTTTCAGGTGCGAATTCTGTAGGAGGCCAGTTACACTCAGACTTGTAGAGAAAACTTTGGGGAAACTTCCGTTTGGGGAAAAAAACCCTCAGAGAACAGCTAATTTGCAAGACGCTCAACAGTGGCATTCAAACTAATACAAAGAAATCCTACAGGAGTTCCTAATTTTTCGTTTTTCATTTACCATTAGGGCAGCAGTTCCTACCTTGCACTTCTTAGTCAATAAAATGAACTACTGTGGGTTGATGGACTACTGAGCCAACTTGCCCCAAGAATTACAGTTTGATTACTTGCATCACCAGTCTTGTTGGGAACCAAGTCTGCAGTTATCCAAACGTTTATTTACCCTCCACTTATTTGTCAAGAGGGGCCTTCTTTGCAGAAGCTACTGCCACACAGAAGAAAATATACAAAGAGGGTGACTAGGCAGCCTTGCTTCAAATTCCTAAATAATGACCAGTATGAGTCAACCTGGCAAATTGTGAAGCCCACAAAAGAAAACTAACGTAAAATAGGAAGCATAAATAAATGCCATTGGGAATGCATTGTATAAAAGTTCTTCTTGCCAACACCTGAAAAAAATGACTCTAAATGTCACCTCCTAATCTCATCTCACACATGCTAGCTACAATACCATCTAATTGTTAAGTCTTTCTAATCTATGGCACCAGAACGTAGAGCCTAAAACACTACTGACATTTGCAATACACAGCTCCTTTACAGCAGGCACCTTCTACAGGCTAATTCTTTCCGAAGTAGCCTTAGTAAGATCATAATTTTACAGACTAGATGTACTGCAAACCTGAGAAACACATACCCTGGTAACTAGAAACCAGGTAAATTATTGTTCAGAGCCCTGAAAAATGAAAACACTGTTAAAATGGCACATAAAAAGTCCTGTTTTCCACACCTCTGGAAATCCAAGAAAAGTATCAACATCTTCACAGAGGAACAGGCAGAGTGGGTGATTATTAAAACTCCCATGGGCAAGTAAGCAGTCTGTCTTGAATCCTGTTGTTGAGTCAGCTCAATCACTGCAGTTGCTGCTCTCACCAAATTGACACATTCCCATGATGTGGGAAGTTGGCTTTTAAGGGAAACCTGCATCCAACAGGGCCTGCTCAGCAGCAAACTGAGAACAAGTACATCCTCAGGGCAGGACTCCAACTCTACCAGTTGCCTGGCTGCATCTGGAAAGTTCTTAGAACATAAGATTCTTCATTTTGCTTATTTTCACTCACTTCCCCCACGGCTGTATAAATACTGGCAACTGTCAAGGCAGGGGTAGTGTGCTCTGTGTTTGAGAAGCAGCAGATGTTACAGAAGTCCCCTGGAAAGCCGTGTTGTTGGGATGACACCTGTTTAACTTCCCACCGCTCTCAAAGTCTCCTGGCTGTTACACCCATCCACCCCCTTCTTTTTCCTGTTTTGTTTTTCATTCAAGAAAGTACATTCAAAGTTTTCTGTCTCCTTCAGTAGTAGGTCAGACCGTGATATGAAGCCTTACTCAATTGTTGCAGAAACTAATTAATTCTGGACTTTTATCCTCCCTAACATTTATCAAAAAAGAACCAATGAATAGCTGAAGGTCAGGCTAAAAATAAAATGAAATGCACATATGCCATCTCACCTCATGCCTTGAAAGCACGTTTGTTTACGGCCAAATTGACAGCGAGCCAAGAGCTGATTTTGTTTTTCCTTTGAACAGACATTTTCTATAGCAACTAAAAGCTTCTAAAAAGCAAAGAATATCCAACTAGATCTCTATACTGTGGCCACCTGAACATCATCAGTTTAAAGTCAGAAGGATACATCTGGTTAATGATATTCACAACACACCATACCTACTTTCAATCATTCTGTAGAAGAGGAGAGTTAGCTGGTGAGCCATTGCACCCAGCACTCCTCTGAGTGTGGTTAACACTTACCTTTGGTTAGCAATTCTTCCGTGGCATCAGACATGTCCACACGAAAAAGCAAGTACTGTTGGGCCTCCAGGAGAAGACCTGGGAAGTCTTTTTCAATGGAAGCAAAATGTTCAATTTTATTTTTCAGAGATGCCAGCACCTGCCAAAACAACAGTAACAATTACTTCTTCCTCCCTTGCTCCCAGTGCAGCCACAGATTGATGCTCAGGCTTTCTCTAGTTGCATTAAAATAGAGTTACAACAAAAGTTATGGTCATACAGAATTTCCAGTTCTTTGCACAAATGTAATTAAAACATCGAAATGAGATGAGAGGCTCTCAGACAGGTGTGAAAGCAACAGGTGGAACTGAAAAGAGCTAATGGAAGGTTTAATGAGACACCAAAAATACTGTTCCAATAGGCACGACTAACGCTTGGGGTCAAATACCTGATAAAGTGACCGCACGCTAGGCTGAAACACCATGTTGGTGTTGAGCAGAAAGGAGCGAAGAAGAGGCTGTGGATAACTTGCCAGCTGAGTAATAATCCCAATAAGCAGCAAATTTACATGCAAGGAATTCTCCAGCATGTTCTCCAGCTTTGACAACACTACACTGATGAATGGCCCTGCAAGAAAAGAAGCCAGAACCAATGCTTTTGTTTTCACAGAAGAAAAATCCTAAGATCCAGGAAATATGCGTTTAAAAGGAATTTTGATCATCATAACCAACCAAATTAGACCTCCCACATGCTAATTAAAGCCAGCAGAGAGAAAAACCAAACTGTATCTGAACAGACAAAATAGACTTAACAGAGGCATTAAAAGCTTTCGTGATTAGAAGCACTTTGCTAGCTAGCCAATTAGTTTACATTAATGGCATATTTAACACGCATAACTATTCTACTTTACATGTGCCAATAAGGATTTAGCCTAGTATGTCATGGTCTACTGTTCTATTCCCCTTGAAGTTAAATCAGAATGGCACCACTAGTTTCAATGCAAACAGAATCTGCCCTTTTCACTCTTGTTGTGCCTTATTTCTATGTAAGGACTGGGCTAAGTAAATTAGAGCCAGCTTTCTTATCTTTTCAAAAACCTGTGATGTTCTGAAGAAAATAGGGAAAATGCTGCTCTAAACAGAAGTCAAGATCTGTGATAGTTTACAAGAAAAGGCATTTTCAGTACTGCAAACAGTCAACACAAAGCAGGGGAGACATTAAAATAGATTCATAAGCAAAATTACTGGTAGACATAGGCTTTATCATATAAATGTCACCAATAAACAATAGCTTTAGTTTATGTGTTCAGGCTGCAGGATAACCACTGAAATACAGAAACGCTTACCATGAAAGTACAGAAATCCTTAGTGCTCAAGCATAAGAAACCTGTGTAAGGCTGAGCATGACTTTAACCAAATACTACATACCGTTAGACAACAGAGCTGGCGAGATGCTTGAGGCAGTCTGTACGACTGACCTAATCACAGGTAAAGTCTCAGAAACATCCTTTGTCCCACACCCAGTCCCACCACACTATTCTGGCTCTGTAGAAGCTAGGGAAACCACACGGAAGAATCCCTGGGTGACAGAGATACAGTACTGCTAACTCTTGAATGTCCCACCCTAGTCCCTGGCACAAGATCCATGCCATGGGCATTTCTAGGGTCAAGCAGGTGGCCATAATCCAACCCTATTCCAGCTCCCCTCAGCTAGCAAACGGCTGCTGTTCGAGCTGCCTGGGCATAGTTTAGCCCAGTTCAATATCTCTGCTGTAAACTATGGCAGAGGCTAAGGCAAACCTGTGGCAACGGAACAGTGAGAATCAAATCAGAAGTGTCTACATTACCACTTCACCTAACAGAGCTTAACTAAAGGTTGAAGTCTAACAGGTTTTATAGCAACCATGAGCACAAAGCAAGCACTCCCTTGAGGCTGATCTATCATGGCTAATGCTGACACAGCTCCACTCACAAGAGGAAAGGTAGGAGGGTCAGTGCTGACAAGGCTTTATGTGGGTGCTACCTTTCAAACACCATGTCAGCCACCAGAGTGAAGGTTGGTATCACATTCTGCAGGAATTCCTGCCCCCCCTCCCCACTTGGGTAAACCTTTTGTTGAGATACAGTTTCTCCTGTCCCAACATAACATACTGCTTCCCCTCTCATGTTCATGGAGACATATTCACAGAGCTCCTGAGGACCACAGAGCAGTGGGAGCTCTAGTGTATCAAAAGGTATGGCAGGAGAAGGAGTTGAGATATATCACTGTTTCTCCCCTCTAGGTCAGACTTCAAAACCTATTAGGTAAAGCTGAAGCTAGATCCTTGTAGTAAATGCTGTATGCGTCTGCAAAAGAGGTTACCAAGATATATTCTTCAGTGGTAGAGTGATATTTTCCCCCAGTAAGTTACTGGAATGAGAATCAGAGGAACTAAGAAGAGTTTGCAAGCCTTGTAAGAAACAGGGTAAATAGATGAGAAGTAAAAAAAGTTATTCCTTTCCTGACTGTGCATCTCTATGTAGCCATGAAGTCAAGCACTGATTGTGGGGGGGGAGCACCCAAACACCACATTCTTTCTTGCTCAGGGGAAAATAGGGATTATAGTGTTTAATGCTTTTAAATTGGGCACACAACAGGGCATTTTCTTCATAGATCCACAGGCCTGAAGAGAGCATCTCTGCACTGCTGACATATACTGGGTGTGGGAACCTCTGTCTGGTTATTTGATTCTGCAGAGAGAAGCCCCACCCCAAAACAGTGAAAGCAACCAAAAAACCTCATCACACACATCTACAAACATAATACAGCACTCCACATTAAATTATTATATTTGAAACACACAGCAATCTTAACATTTCTGAGGTATTGTTATGAGCACCTCCTTACTTACAATCACTAAGATCTCCATTAAAGCAAGGTAAACAGCCTAAACAGCAAGGCTTCCCCCCCACCCCGCTTTGTTTTGCTTGATTGTGGTTTGTGGGGTTTTTTTTGTTTTGGGGTTTTTTGGGGGGAGAGGGGCAGTGGTTTTAGTGGAGGGTTTTGGAAAGAACAAATGGAAGGAGGGACTAAATAAAGAACGGGAGACAGGAATAATATTTTTGAGTTACATTTGACAGCAGATAATGGAAAACAGAAAGGTTTGAATGTGATTAGCTTCTGGTACAAGGACATTGCCACCATAGCAAAAATAGCAACTGGATTGAAAAACAGGCTGAATTTTTCAATTAAGAAATAGTATCAGGCATGCTGGCCACAGCTGACCAAAAAAAGGCTGCTTTTCAATGGGAACTAATGTTTTCCCTCTCCTTTCAAATGAGCAAGAAGCCATCTTACAGAGGTTTGGCTTGGATGAGGAAACCTAGATACATTATTATTTTTATTATTTGCATTACTGCGGTATCTAGGAGACCTAATGAAAGATCAGGAGCCTGCAGTGCAAGGAGCTGTACAAATACAGATCAAAAGCCCACTCTACCCTCCAGCAGCACTGACATTCCTGAATGGCTTGGACAACCTGCCGAGACCAAGCTGAAACTGGTGCCTGGCACAAGACAGAAGAGCACACCAACCGAGGGCAGACGTGACCTCGCAGGAACAGGGTGCCAGGGCAGCAGAGCATGGAGGGAGGCACGTACAGACACGGCACCAGTGCTGCCACCTCGTGTTAAAATGTGAAATGGCAGAGAGGAAAAAACTGGCAACGGGATACCACATCCACAGCATCAGAGAGGAAAGCCACCAGAAAAACCAACTGTTTACCTGGGCTCTGTATATTTCAACAGTCACTCTAATCCCCTTTCAACTGCAAAAGCTTCCTCTAGAATGATGATGCTCTCACATACAAACAATGTAACTAACCCCTGCTCAAGATTTTAAACGATTACACAAAAAAAAAAAGCCAAAAAAGCCTTTAGGCAACCACCATTTGCTGCCACCACACTGATTGCTCTCCTCTGTTCTACTCTCACGTTGGATCTCTCATTCTTCTTGGACTGGTCTCAGCTATTTGGGCTATATCCTCTTTAGTGCCAGGACTGTTCCTTGCTCTATGCTTGCACTGTATGCCACAGTGTGTCCTCATTTGGCCACCTTTAACCAACATGCCTTCCTGTATTTGTTAACAGGACATTCCACCTGTAAATGGAGCACTCTGGCTTCTCGCAGCATGCTTGGGAGAGATATCCTCCTTTGGTCCAAAGGGAGATGACACGCTCTCTGCAGAAGGGGTGTCTGCTGAGAAATTCTCAAAGTCCTCCTCCTCTTCTGCAGGAGAGACAGGGTCAGGAGTATCCAACTTCTGTTCCTCCAAGCTTGTGCTGTTTGGATCCAGTTCGTTAATAATTTTGTCATACTGTGCAATGAAATCTTCACCATCTGTGCTCAGCAGTCCTACACTTAAGTTACGATCTGCCTCCTGAGGAGAAAGCTTCAACTCTAAGTCTGGCTGTGGATCAATCTCAGTCATTTTCTGGTTTATTTGTTCTTTCATTGCACCTTGAGTCAAGCTTGAATTTCTCTTACTGTGCTCATCCAAGTCCATTTCCATCTGGCTCTTTGCACAAGGCCCATTGACTACAGTCTGGCTTTGGATCTCACATTCTCTGGCTGCATTTAAAGTTTTCTCTTTGGAGTTGTCACCATCTTGAGTATCCTTCTGGGCACATAATCTGTAAACTATAACATCATCCTGAAAGTCTGATTCCTCTATGTAAGATCCTTTGATGAGCATGATGGCACTTTTTTTCATTTCTTGAATGTGTTTTGGTAGCTCTGCAGGTGGCTGCATCTCTGTGCTTCCCAGATCATCACACGGTTGTGGTGAGTTCAGATCAGAACCAGGAGAAATCCCCGTGTCATAGCTATCATCCCATTCTAACTCCAACTGCATCCTCTCACCAGATGGAGTTACTTGAGAGGAGCTACACATGCTAGGTGTCCTTTGCTGGAGCCGAAACATGGGGTGTTCCACATCTGTACTGTTCTCCTCAGCAAGAGTTTGGATAAAGGTGTCTGGATCAGGGTTTACTCCATCATACAAGGCAGACCAAACCTTACAATCTTTCAGACACTGGAGGATGGCTTCTTGAGCTTCCCCCAGGTACTGCAAGTAGCTGATGTCCACAGCTCTTCCATATTCCACAATGCAAGTAGATTCAGAAGAGCGTCTATCAGAATCTGAAAGTAAAGAAGATTTCTCATACCGTGAGTAACATACCAAAAGTTCTCTAGCAAGCCGCTAAGATATGGCAAGTAGAGTTTTAGCTCCAACCATCCAATAAGGCAAAAAGACTAAAGCATAAAAATTAAGAGATTTGCTCATCAACATACATGACTTGCTCTTATTGCCAAAACAGAGCTGTAACTAAAGATTTCTGAGACCAGCCTACATTCAAATCTTACAACAGTGACCACACTGAAGCAGCAAGAGTTGCCGTCACGTATCTGTACATTGTTTTCATGCATGCATAGTTGGATAGCTGTTAAAAGAAGGTTTCAACAGACCTGGACACATGGAAGGAATTAAATAAGCTTTCCAGTCCAGGTTTGCCCGGTTTATTGCTGTCCACCACATTTTCTCCCTCACCCATCCTTCCCTACCTCCTCCCATGAGCTGTTACCAAATCAAACTCAGTTCGTGATCTAGTCTTCCCCTGAGCAGCAATCACCTTTAGTTTGGGCTGCTTTTGTCCATAGAATGCAATCATTTCCTTGGCTTTCAAGTGTCAAGGTGATTCCAGTGGAGCAGCAGACTGGTGTCAGGGCCAGCAGTTTTGCAGCAGATACAGAATAACAGTCCCTCTCTTTCACAGCCCACCGCTGGCTTAACATCATGTGGTTACATGGGATCAGATACCTGAAACAGCAGTGTCCAGCATTAATCATCCTTTCACGTTAGAGAAAGCAACAGCATACAAAATTCCTTTCCCACCTTCCTGCCCTCTCCAAATTAAAAGAAACTGTAATAATAATCTTGACAGTGATTCATATTCTAAACCTCTCAAGACCATGAAACCCTGATTCTTTGTATTGTCAAGTCACAGTTAGATGAGGAACTGTCAAGATGAGTAGAGCTAGGAGATCAGTTGCATCAGAACAGGGAAGTGAACAATCCCTTGCAGGTTAGAGCAATCTTGCTGTAAGAAACGATGAGCAGGTGCCAAAGGCCAGGAGGGTGGTTTGGTCCCATCATGAATGAGTTCTGTCTCAGAAGCCTTAATTATTTTCCTGGGAAATCCAGAGAGCCAGTTTACGTTTGCTAGGCAAGCAGAGAGCAAAAAAGGGGGGAAAGGGTCGTCAAGGTAGATCAAACTGAGCTTCCAGGCAGAGGAGGGAATAAGCTATGGGGAGTACAAGGAGTGGAGGAATCAGTCTGGTGTTTAACTTGCTAAGAGCACTTTTGTTCAACTTTTTAAGAGCACTTTATAAAGAGCCTCAGTGGTAACCGGACTAATGTTTTGCCATTTAAAGTGCAAATAAATTCTAAAGGATTCCTAAATAAACAAAAAGAAGATTAAATACAGCACTCTACTGCTATTAGAGAGGTGATGTACTTGAGTTCAGAGATCCTAACAGCATTCCCAGGCACAATCACCAGAGCCATAGGGAATTTCACCTTAATGCCTGTGGGTGGAGGGACAGACAATGTCTGAAACGTTCATGTGATCTACAGTGCTAAAAGCCTCGTGTAGTTACACCAGTATTTCCAAAGAAATATTCAATTCTCATTTAATACACGGACCAAAATTATATGTATTCTAAAGAAATGTATAGAACCACCAGTTAAAAACAATCAATGCATTTAGTACATTACATAACAATCTACCTACAAAAGTTCAGGAAACTGAAATGTTCTCGGTAAGGGAGGAATCAAAGAGGCGGAAAATAACATGAAAAGGTGGAAGCTGCAAACAAGTATATAGGTCTGTATCACAGTGTATAATACACTAGAGAAAACATGCAGGAGAGAAGAATTATTCATGAGGAAGCAGGGAATAAGCAGTTTGGGGGTGATAAACATATTCTTAGCTTCTCTTCTCTCACTTTTATAAAAGTAAATCACAAGAAAAATCTCTTGCTCCTGAAGATCACATGATGTAAATCACACTTCTTCAGGTCTGGTAGGCTTTTGTCAGGACCATGAATATTCTGGTCTCTGTAAGTTGCTGGGATTTCTGCTCTCTGGGAGAGCTCTCATCCAGCTCTGCATCCATAGGCAGAGACTGTATGTCACGGAATTAGGATGAAGAACGGAAAAATGGAATTTGGGCTTTACCTTAAAACTAGCTGTAACATCACATCTTCACAATGCAAGCCAATGAGTGTTCTGAACAATGCCAAGGAGACCACACAGAGCTGGAAAATGATAAACATTGTCAGGTTTTGTTCTGGGATGTACCTTTCCAATCTTTCCTGCATACTACATCACTAAACGGCTCTGACAGAACATCATGCTTTACAAGACACTGTTAGCATGAAATTTCATTTTGTCAACATCCAATGGAAATTTTTTTTAAAGTTGTCTAGAGCTATACACATAGCATGTTATATTTTAACAAAATATAATCCTGTATTTTCCTTCAAATAAGCTATTTCAAAAAAAGTAGTAATTTACTAGTCATTAATATTATTCAAATGTATTAATTTAATTTAACTCAGCACGAACTGAACCCTGTTACTTCCGAGATAGTGTGTTAGTTTTTACCTCTGACATATAATTTGAACCAACTAAAAGTCTTTTCTGAAAGAAAAGTTACAAACCACCTCAAGTTTCTGTTGCTTTGAGTCTGGCTTTAGGACAGACTAGAAACATGGACTTCTATAGGCTTTTTTCATGACTAATTAGACATACAACACTTTGAAAGAAATTGTACAGTGTATCTCTACCTGCCAGGTTCTTGCAGTTGTGCCCAAAATGGTAGAAGTATGAGCTGTAAGCTTTCAATGATTTTCACAAAGCACAGTGCCATTATCTCCCTACCTCATAATGCATATTTCCTTGGGCACATTCTCCTGTGCTGCTCTCTCGTGGAAGCAGCATCTCACAGCTGGCTTATGTTCCAGCACCAGGTTGACACTTATGAGAATTACTTAGCATAAGCTGACCCTTTCCTAAAATTTCAAGCTGGTGTTTAAATCTTGCCTCTCCCCGTATTAATTATGTAAACTCAAATAATTAATGCATTAAATTGCAATTTTCAGTTGCTAACAAAAGGAACGGGTTAGAACAAAACAAGGAAAAAGCTACAGATATTTCTCTACCTCATTTTTTCAGTCACTAAACATCCCATGTAATTCATTCAGGATTAAATCCAGCATCCTGCCTGGGCATGGCTACTCTTCCAAATGATGGAATTTCCTCCTCTTCTCTGCAGTCACTCCCCTTACTCCCACTCTTAAAACACTCTGTTCTAGCTCTGCAACAGCTCATTGCTATGTACCTCTCTCCAGCCTAAGCTTTCTCAAGAACGTCAACTTAAAGACACTTGTTTCACCATTTCCAATTCTCTGTTTCAGATGAGTGACTCAGCTCCCCTACAATATGATCCACTGTCCATGGTGACCAAGACCAGATGAATGCACAGGTTTCTTGAAAAATATGTATACTTACATGTATTTTCCCTTACTTGGTAGGTATCTCCGTGAAACAGTTAAATAGCAAAGTTCCAGCTAACCTCACCTCACAGTTTCTGAAAAGTAAAAGATTCTTGGACTGCCTTACCTAGTTTGGTCATTGAACTAACACCCACAGAAGGACAAAAGAAAGGGAATAAGCACAGAGAAGAGAAATGAACTGGCCTGCTGAGAAGCAAAGCAGAGCTCAAACTTGTTGCCCTTCCACTGCTGTCCACTGTACTAGGAGCCAACAGTTAGTCAAAGACCTGACGTCTACAGAAATAGATGGAAAAAGTAAAAGGGCAAGAGAGGAAGAAATAACCAGAACTGGAGTTCTTAATAGGAACGCAGGGGCAGAGTTGAAGAGCTTCACAAGCTTTTGAAAGTCAGATCCTTGCAAGAAAGGTGTGTTTTCGCTGGGAGACTTGAGGGAAAAACAGGAAGTCTCATTTCCTCTGTGAAATTTACTGAGAGAGAAATCTAACTTGTCTTCATATCGTGGAAGTTCAAAAAAACTGCTACTGCCTCAAATTTTCCTGTTATAGGTTTATAGGGAAACATTACTCATTTGTCTTTGAACCATATTGTAGATCAGGAATCATCTGAATAAAACTAGTCTATTTCTGTATTTTGTAAAAAGAAAATATCTAAAATATGCTCAGGAGACAAAGAGGATAGTATTTTTACAAGTCCTTTTGGCCACCTGTCTGTCATAAATTTAACCCTGTGAATTATTGATAAGTATTTTCATCAATAATAACGTATGCAGCTTTTGTGCTACGGAAACACACAGAAGGCTGCAGTTCTGGCTTTTGTACTTGGCCAAGTTATACTGCAGGAAACTCATTTAGTATCACAGAACCATTTTGGCTGAGATCCTGGGATGCTCAGGGCTGCAGAATTCTTTACAATTCCCATCTCGTTTGCCTATGGAACAGTAATTAATGATTAGCAGACAACAGCATTTGCATTTTTGTTGACAGAAACTGCTTCAGTTTTCAGAGTTAATCCATCTTAGAGATGCACTAACAGCAGCATATATCTGTATTTGCATGCACTCACATTTCAAAACAAATTTCAGAAGAAGCCACTGTCCCTAATACACAAATTTAATGCATATGGTGGTGTTCTGGCTGCTCTGGTACCTGCACTAAAACATTATTCCTTATTTCATCCATGAAGCTGTGCATCACACAAAATTCAGCCAAGACTGCCAGCAAAGCAAGGCTCAGAGGGTAGTGCAACAAGTACGTCATTTTCTCTGCCTGAAGATCCAACTGTTAGCAAAGGTAACTCTGCTCTGTCAGCTAGCTGCCCTGTCACTGTGGTGCATTGTGCCTAGGCTGAGAAGAGGCTCAGTGCAAATTTAAGATAAACCTTACTACACAGGGGAGTGAAGGTAAAGATCACAATCTGATCTCTTGAGCAAGAAAGCACCCTCTTTCACTCAAAGAAAGCAGGCAACGTAGGTAAACATGCTACAATAATACAGACTTGATTCCTGAGAAATACATCAGCAATACTGCAATTCATAGCTTGGATCAATTTGGAGACATCCTTATAGAGCTCCCATTGTCTCCCAGAAGGACCGTTTGAAAATGTCTGTGGCTTGGCAAAACTCCAAAGATCAAAAAACACCACAAGCATATTTATAAGTCCCAGGGTGAGTTATCTATGGCAGCACTAATTCAGCAGTATCCAGCATAAAAATGCTTCCAAATTTACCTTTAGTCTTCTAACAGAATCCAGACTTCCAGAAGCCCTCATCTCCCTCTATCCCATCTCCTGTACGTGTGAAATCACCTCACAAACTTTCAACCTACTATAGTAGTAGCTAAATGTCATCACAAACACACATAAAAAAATTGAAGGGGTGGAGAAATCATATGTTTGGGCAAGGAGAAAAAATTCCTAGTTAAATAGATACCCACTGAATATATGGCATCTCCCATTTTAACATTTAACCTATATCCATGCTGGAGTACCTGAACTTCCTTCTTGCTTGTCTTACCCGGAATGGCGTGTTGATTCGGCTAGTCAGCGTATCTAGGATATGCACATTCTCATGTCGGTGCAGCAAAATAAAACGGAGGAAAATCTTGAGGAGGGCTGGCTCTGAAACACTACGCAAAAAGAGATCCAGGTATGCAGTAGTAGTCATCACTTCTTCCACAGTCACCTACAAGCAAAAATAACGTAAATGCAGAAATACTGCACACACAAAATATCCATCCACCCATCCTCTGCAACTCTGCTCCTGGCACACACCCTAAGCTCTCCATACATAACTCTGCCATAGAAATATTGAGGTCTTTGCTGTTATATTTGCAACAATCATGTTTCTGAGTGACTCTCAAGCATTTTGAACCCATTTCTTATCTGTCTTGCTTCCCCAGGCAATACCCAACCCCCCAAAGTGACACCCCAAATCTCACACATACTGATATATAAAGAGCCAAATCACGCTAGAAGCTCCCTACCACTTTTCTGCCCATGTCAGCTCTTCTGCATCACACTTCTGTCATCCTTCAGAAGCATTTTCAGATGTTGTGAATACCTGCACCTACCACTTTATTGAAAATAAACATCAGAGCACTATCAAAGCACAGCACAAAATCATGATTTTCAGGTCATAAAAAAATTCCCCATAGCTTTCCAGAATTTTGTCCCAGTTTTCCTTCTTTTTATTTTCCCACAGCACAGTTCATCTTACTCAGTTTTTAAAAGGGTTATGTATATATGTACACACTCACACAAACTAGCACCCAAAATCTCTGCTATCTGTATATCAAAATACAATTCAAATATCCATGCGACATTTGCATACCATAACCCACACTGCTCTGCTTACTGCAATCCTTTGGAGCCTATCTATTCACAGTATACACTGGCAAAGCACAGAGAATTCCAAAGGCCACCTCTGCACCATATACTGCTGTTGCACAGTCAGCTCTTTAAAAATAGTTACCCAGGAACCTAATAAGCTTAAGTGTACAAAGATAAATCCTTAAATACAAGAATCTGCCTATATGAAAGGAAGTATTAAACATCTTTTGTTTACCAAACTTAGCTGGATGAATGAAAAGACTGATTTTATTAAAAAAAAAAAAAAAATCAAAGCTGTCACTTAAGAGCTAAGAGGATTTAGAAAATACTCAGAAGGGCAACATTTACATAACATGCTGTAAATACGAAGATCCCTGTTCCACTATGCTGCATGTTAGCCATGTACACAGTAATGCCATGCTGCAAATGTTCCCTTCAAAGCAAGATCACAAGCTGCTTCTGTCTGGTTACACAGAACATAGGAATGCTGCATGCAGCCTGCAGACCTTATGGAGAAGGGGCACCAGTGAGGAGAGCAGAGAGAAGCCCTAAAGGTCATTGATTCACTCTCATTCTGAAGCTTTATTCTAATACTCAGCTACACCATCCAGTGGGCTACTAGCTCATTTTGGCATTAGAAACAAATCACCAGTAAAGTAGCAACAGTTGAATTTTTCACCAGAATGGGAAAATAAGTTCACCTTCTAGATTTATCATAGTAAGGTGGGTTAAAATCAAGCATTAAAATGTAACAGTGAAAGGAAAGCAATGAGGCACACAGGATCTGTGAACTCTGCAAGGCTAAGTAAGCAAGAGCTAGATGTATTTTCCAGATCTGTAGTTGTAGGTTCAGTGCTACCAAAACCAGAAATGAGAATATAGTTCTTTCACAAAATAGTATCTGTTAATACATACTCCAACTCAGAATGCTCTGAATGAATTCATTCCTCCTCCTTGCCCCACAGGCATCAAGTGAAAAAAAAAATTGTTACTAGGTACAGCACCCCAAAGTTACAAATTGCCAGAACTAGCACTCTGGCTATAGCCCTAACTCAAATTCTGTATGACTGAAAATATGATAAAATAAAGTCCATAGGACTACTGACATATTTCAGCCACAAAAAAACCTGCTCAGGAAACCAGCTGGAGTGTGAGGACTTGTGGGGTAACAAAGAACGGCTTTCTGGTGAAAGCTGTTGGCTGTTGCCCTGAGAATTGGCTTTTTTGTTTTGGAGCTTTATAGCAGCAAGCTGTAAAAAGCAAAGCCTAAGAAATCCATCAAGTGACATCATTATGATAGCATACAGCTCATCAAACTCTTTAAACCCTCCGTCAAGGAAAGGCCAGACAGACATAACACATCGTTATGTCTCTGAGCCACTTCTCCTTCATCCTTAATGGGGAAAAGGAAGCATGTTCTTGGCCTGCAGGTTTCACAGATGTTTGCTGACAGCAGCGGAATGGGCCTATGTATATGTATAAAATACCGAAGCTGTAAGTGAAAGCAAGAGAAGTCAGCAGATTCACAAGGGCAGTGACCTTTTTCTGAAACCAATGCTCTTTGAACAACTCATCCTACATTTGTATCAGTGACAGAAACCCATATGCTTTTTAGGATGCGTATCATGAATGAAACACAGAGCAGAAGAAAGCCAGCCAGAACTAGTTTGAAAAGAAATGTTCAGTTCTGAAAGCACATTCAGCGCTCCTAACAGCTTGGAGACTAGACAGAAAAGAAATCATGTTTACTGTAGCCAATACTTCACTGATAACCACTGAATAGAGCTAGAAGAACCACCCAATGACTAATGAAGCCCAAATAGCTCACAAAGGGGTTACTTACAACCTTGTTAGATCTTAATTGTTTGAATAGAGCGGGCTTTTGTGCAGGATGCCACATTACACTCAATTTTTAGCCCTTCTGGGAAAGAAGTTGCTGAATCTGCTTAACCATTTTCTGAGAAAGAGGGAAGACTTAAGTTTTGTGAAGATTTAAATGAATTTGCAAGAATCTTTTTCCATTTTTTAATGAAAATGCACTCCTTTATCCACAACACTCCTTCAAACTTTTGCAATAAGTGAAGCTAGGATCTATTTCGCAGCTCACTGTGCAACACTCAAAGCAGGCAAGTTAACACTGTACAAGTTATATTAATGCTACTGTGTTCTAGAAGGTCCAGTGCTCTCTCAGCACGCCTTTATATGCAACTTATCTATACAAACCAGCACCGAGACCATCCTTCTACATCCTCACAAGAGCAAATTAAACAAAAATATTGTTTTTCAGCATTTGAAATGAAACCCACGTATGCAGCTTTGGAAAAAGATCAATTAACCTAGCAAGCAGTCATCTGTACTTTTACAATTATATCTGATTTTGCCACATGGCATTCTGGGTTTGCTTCTCTCTTCTACTGTATCTGACAGTAAGTATAACTTCTCAAGATTCGAGGCACCTAAAGAAGTATTCAAAAAGGCTAATTTTAGCTCCATGAAGCTAATTTTCCTTTTACTCAATGGGATACTTCTGCCTCCTCTGGATGAACCTCTAAAGAACTCTTTTTTTTTTTTTTTTGCAATTAAATAGAGAAGGATACTGGAGAAAACAGTTACACTAAGCAAAACCCAGCCTTGGCAAAAACCCTTTTAACTCTGCACACCTTTCCCACAGATCGTATTACACATAATATATTGAGTGTTCAAAGTGAGACTCATTCAATTTGTGCAATTACTGAAGATCTCTGTTTTCTAAGATACCAAACCCACACTATTAAGCTTCAGACTACCCGCTGGTTGTCTCTGCTTAGACTAATGTCTCGTGAGACAGATTTAGGGAAAGTAGGAAAATCTTTTCTAATACATTCAAATTGATACTTATGTAAACAACAAAAGAACAAATGTTCCCAGAGAACAAAACATTTACTATTCGTGTCAAGCATGTCCACTACAGTCAAATCCTGAGGCAGCTTACAAAAAAAACCAACTTTATTTCATTGTAAATATTGATTACAGTATAATTTGTCCAAGCAAGCTTTTAGCTAGCTCTCAGAATTGAGCATCTTTGACAGGATGACAAAAAATAAGCCAAACGTACACACATCCACAAATCCAGTATTTAATTTGAAAATTCTTCACCTCTGATAATTCAAGTGTCCCATAAAAAAGGGAGAAGAATAAAATTAAGACATGATAGTTTTCTAGTAAAGCCTTTGTTAAGTAAGTAAATTTTGAGCTGTGTTTTTGATAAAGGTATTTCAGCAATACTAAAATTCACCACTGCCACAACAGCAAAAATAAAAACCCACCAGCAGTATCCCTAGCATTAGATCCCTTTTACTAATGGGTAAAGACCAGGGATGTCTCTGCTTTTAAGATAAAATTGTAGGATTGAAAAATGAGAAAAATCCATATCCATTGCATTAATCAGACCAGTATTCTACAGTTTTTGTTTTCATTACTCACAGTTGTAACAATTCAAAGTTGCTGGAATTTTATTTTTCAATATAGATACAAAGTGTCTATTTAAAGATACCATTTAAAAAATTCATTCACATGTTTTTCTATACAACAATCAGTTGTTACAGGTATTTTTTTTTTTTAAGATGTAGTCTGATACAAAAGGGACTACCTGAGAGTCTTCTTAGCCAGACAGACACTTGATTAGAGATTATTGAAAAAGTCACTTCTAGCCTTGTAATACCCTTCTCTAATTATGTAATAATTTTTAGCAAACTTTTTCTTGCCACCTCTGATGACTGATTTAGATGGCAAAGCAGAACACTGTAAAGTGATCCAGACTTTACAAGTCACTGTGCCAAGTAATAGCAAAGAGCCAGAAATTACTGTCATTGTGAGTTCAGTTTAATATATTACACTCACCGTGTTAGGCCAATTGCACTGCTTCTTTATTACTGGCTATTTTCCCTTGGGATCCACACAATATATTTTCTAATTTACACTTTCATGCCCCTCTTACAGGAATATGGTTATCATGATTCCTCCTTTCCCTCACATTTCCCTTCCTACAAACCTTTCCTATTGCCCATAAAGAGACCATGAATGCTCCTATCAGAACTTATCCTCTAGAACCATGAGCAGTTTAACTCTGAATAAGCCCACCTCACTGATAAAAAAAAAAAACCAACATTCTCACTCTTCTCCTTGCTATTCAACTTCTTGCCCCCTGCTTATACTGGCAGAAGGGTTCATGATTCACTTCACTGCACGGAGAATTGACTCGGGAAATTGATTCAGGATAAAACTATTAAGGAAATAAAGGCAAGTTTTAACCTCAGTTGGTTTCTCATATGAACAGTTGTCCTGGCAAAAGAGGGCAGGGACAAATGGGATCAGGGACAGAGGAAGTCTGCACACTGGAGGAATCAGAAAATCAGAACGTTTCAACTTCCCTCAGCTTATGTTTATAAATTACTCCAGTTTATAATTCAACTCAATTGCAGTGTTTGATGCAAATAGTGAAAGGCACCTTTAACATATATCCACGCCATAGCCAGTAAAATTAAGTTTCGCAGATATTAATGGGCTTCTCCAAAGCATGAGACCATCCAAAATTTTCCAGTAACACTTGGTTTATACCTTTTTACAGCAGCTGTCCAAACGCTTTTTCAGTAAGGTGAAAGATGGTCTTATTTCTAAATGGGAACTGACAGTCTTGTAGGATATTTATAAAGATGCTCCTTCTAATCTGTACAGTATAATTTACAGGCCATTTCCCCCTTGCTGAGCTGTATAATCATCAGGCAAGTATTATTGAATTATCACAGTAGCACACCACGTTAGAGGTTTTCATTTAGATGGGTTAGCGTGCAGTAGAACTGAGGTCCATTTGCCAGAGCTTATTTCACAGGACCATGCCAGCAGTTCGGCAGAGCGGTTCTGTTCACTTGGCCAAGAGCAACATTTTATACTAAAAAGCTGGTACAATTTTCCATTATTCAGATTAAAACAAGCCTTCTAAGTAGAAAAATAATATCATAGTTAGCAATTAAATGCCAGGTAGTAAAACAGTAAATGCTAAGACTTGCTTTTGTCATATAATTTGTCAATTTTTAGCACTATCTTCAATAAATTGAAATAACACAAATTACATAAACACTCAAGATGTTCCGAATAGCTATCTTTGCCACCCAAATTCTCTGAATGCCAAATTAAAATTAAATCATAAGCCCTTACATAGCCCTTTGATACAATCTGAGCTGTACCAAAGATAGCATAATATTTGTATATATCACAGTGTGACTCCTAATTATCTAGCACACAGTTTCGACTGCAAAATATAACATATTAAAGACCTTCTGGAAAAGATTTAATTCAGATTTCTAGAATAGTGCTGCAGATACCTGAAAGAGTAAGGTAAATAACCCCTTTCTACTACCAAATATATAGACTAAACCAAGGCAATACAGCCTCTAGCAGAACCAGAAAAACAGACTTCAATACGGTTATTCTGGATTCACTCTGGGATTTAGATTAGGTTTTAACTGAAGAGAAAATTACTCCTATTTGATTATTTGGACCCTTGCACAATTTGGCCCCAGAAGACTTGATATTTTTTTGATAAGAGCTCCAAAACGTTAGTTTTGAAAGTGAAGCAAAAAATAGCCAATGTCACAGAAATTTAATGGTACAGCTCTGTGCCTGAGCAGAGTTACACCTTCTCACAAGTGTTTTTCCCTAAGTACCAAAACCTAGGGAAGAACGTACAGCACTGCATAATTTCGAGTTGTAACTGACGTGCCATCAAAAAAACCAGCCTTGAATTAAGAACAGATTCTTTCAGACAGTCTTAATTTTCCTAAATCCCAGACACTAAGACCAGAAAGAATAAAAGATGGTTTGGGCAAAAATTAAAATCATGGATTGTTACCACAAAAAGAGAACTACCAAATTAACCTTTTATTTAGCTGTGTATCTTTATGGACAAAGTATTTTATTCCTTCTGTTTTTAACTGAATTTGTACAGAAATAAGGCATTTGTGACCTCGCATAAAGACAACTCCTCCTAAACAACGTCACTGAATCACTTTTTCAATGCCTCAAGATACCTAGATGCTGTCAGAAGCTGGAGAGCTAATTCTTTTGTAAATATATGATAAAATCCATAAAACCAAAGGACAAGATGGGGCCACCCCGCACAGCCAGCTAAGGCACACCCCTGGGCTCTCTCTACCCATTCAGCAATGCGCAGTTTCTGAGATAAGAACATATTTGTCAATTGCTCATTACATGTGTAGGTGGGATAAACCCACACAAAGCGGCAAGACTGGCACAGACCAGGTATAAATTAGACTAAAAAAATGTGCTATATTTAGGATACTTATCTTTGAGAAATGAAGTTAGGGAGTCATAAACTTCAGAATGTTCGCACCATTTAAGCACAGTGCAGTTAATGTGCTTCGTAAATAACCTTCACAGAGCTCACTGTGAAAAACAGGTTATTTCAAGCTAGCTAGCTAGTCCAATCAATTTGAAACTTCCTTAACTGGAAAAAAACCTGAACTAGCGAATTCTTTTTTCAACTCCACACTAGCTTTCTGAGATAAAAATCACATCAAGTAAAATATGTTGGTCTCTCCACCCCTTGATTTTTTCATAGAAACACATCTCTATCCTCAACACTCTTGTACTGTTTCATTCACACAGTCAACTGTGTACATAGTAAGTATGTATAGATAGGCAATCTGCAAAAATTAAAAAAAAAAAAGCAGAGCTTACTACACAGTTCCATAAATGTTACAAAGATCTCACATATACATATCTCAAAGATCTGGACCACATAGCAAAATTCTTAACTACTTTTACTGAAATTCTACTTAATGAAATTCTGATGCTACTTTTACCAAAAGTCTTGTTTGATAGTCTGATGTTTTAAGTTGGGAGGACAGAAAAGGAAAGGAGACAGAACGTCTACATGGATGAACTGAAACTTGAAAGGAAGAGACGAAAGCAGGGACAGGTGACCCAGGAGAAATATGGAAAAACTGCCTGAGCATGCAGGGAAAGGATGAGGAAAGCCAAAGCCCAGCTGGAGTTGATGAAAGGCTTCAACAGCAAAAGGAAAACTATGAAAAATGTGTGCCTGCTGTTGAATGGGGAAAGGGACCTGGTGACAAAATACATGGAAAAAGCCAGAGTACTTAGTGCCTTCCTCACCTTAGCCTTTACTGGCAAGATTTGTCTTCAAGAATTCCAGGTCCCTAAAATGAGAGCAGAAGTCTGGAGCAAAGTAGACTTAGCCTTACAGGAGGGGGACCAGGTTAGGGAACATTTAAACAAACTGGACATGAGTCCACAGCGCCTGAAAGGTTGCATTCCTGACTGGTGAGGCCAGTCTCGGGTTTTGAAGCCTACTAGAGGCTCTTGAGGACCAGAAGTAAGCATATGTCACTCCAATCTTCAAGAAGGATGATCCAGGGAGCTACAGGCTGGTCAGCCTCACACCAATCCCTGGGAAGGGGATGGAGTAAAACCTCCTGGAGGCCTTTTCCAACCATATTAAGGAGCAGGAGACTGGGAATAGTCAGCATGGATTTACAAAGGGGAAATCAAGTCTGACATACGTGATAGCCATCTACAATAAGGTGACTGGCTCAATGGATAAATGAGAACAGTTATTTATCTTGCAAGGCTTTCAACATCATCTCTTGTACAAGATCCTCATAGACAAAATTATGAAAAACACACTGGATAAGTGCACAGTGAGGTAGATCAAAAACTAGTCGAACTGCTGGGCTCAAAGGACTGTGATCAGCAATGCAAAGCCCAGCTAGAGGCCAGTGATGTGTGGTCTACACTGGGGCCAATACTGTTTAATATCTTAATTAATGATGTAGATTAAAAGATGGAATGTACCTTCATGCAAGTTTGTAGATGTTAAAAAGAACTGGGAGGAGTAGTTGATAGACTGGATGGCTGCGCTGCCATTCAGGGGGATCTTAACAGTCTGAAGAAAGAGGCAAACAGGAACCTCATGAAGTTCAATAACAAATGCAAAGCCCTGCACCTGGAAAGGAATAACCCCAGGCACAAGCGCACACTGGGGACCAACTGGCTGGAAAGCAGCTTTGCAAGAAAGAACCTGCAGGTCCTTGTGAACAAAAAAAACCCAACTAAACAAACAAAAAAAAAATTGGCCATGAGCCAGCAATGCACCCTTGTGACAAAGATGACCCGCAGCCAGTATTGCTGGTAGGTTGGTGGGAAGTACCCTTCTCCTTTACTCAGTTCTGGTAAGATGCACCTAGAGTGCTGGGCTCCCCAGTACAAGAGATTCACTGACATACTGCAGCAAGTCCAGCGAACACCCACAAAGATGATTATGGGATGGGAGCATCTATCATATGAGGAAAGGCAGAAAGAGCTGGGACTGTTCAATCTGGAGAAGGCTCAAGCAGAGTCTTAACCATGTGTGCAAACAGCAGCTGGGAAGAAGGAAAGAAGATGGAGCCAAACTCTTCTCAGTAGTGCCCAGTGAAAGGACAAGAAGCAATGGGCCACAAACTGGAATCCAGGTAATTCCAACTGGACATCAGAAAAAAGAGAAGTAAATAAAGACCACACACTTTTCTACCGTATGAATGGTCAAACACTGGAACAATGTTGCCCAGAGTGGGTGCACTGTCTCTAGCTTTGGAGATATTCAACATTCACCTGGACACGTCCCTGGGCAACCTGCTCTAGCTGACCCTGCTCTGAGCAGGGGGGGTTCGACAGGATGATCTCCAAAGGTGCCTGCCAGCCTCAGCCATTCTGTGATTCTGTGAAGACACCACAGGAAGGAAGAGACTGGGCAGCACCTGTCATCTATAATATAGGCTTAGCTAATTCAAAAGCGGGTAACCCTCCACATACCAGACATTTTGCTCATATCTGAATTCATCAGTTGCAAAGGCAAACTGCATTGTTGTTATTCCATGAGAGATTAAAAGGTAGTAAGACTATTAGCTACATGATTTATCTAATAGTGCTTGTATGGCTGTTTGGCTTGTTTTATTTTATGTACTTGAATCAACTAAATTTGAGTTGGTGATCAGACAGGAAGGTACATTAATGAGATTTATGTTACTACTGTTGTTTTAAACAGAAATCAAGGCCTATCACATTGAGAACAGAAAAGATTGAAGACTTCTTTCCTAGATGTCTACATTCTTGACTGGAGCTGTCTTTGCAAAAACAGTAAATGCAAGTCTACGTCTTGCTGCCAAGCAATTTTTTGCTGAAAAAGAAAAGCTAGAATATAGTACAAAGAGAACATGCCTGAAGTTGAATGCCTTTTACATTAAGGTAGAACCACGGTGGCAGATTGGATGTGGGATGTTAAGGCTTGAATGCCACATGAGGTCTGGACTCCCTTCCTTGCTTCCTTCCATGTCTATCACCAAGAGTTATCAGAAGCACCTGTTCCACAACAGTTAAATTCTAGAAATAAGATTTATAGGAGCACCTTAGGAAGATGCACAGATAATTATCTCTTCTTACCACCTCTCCCTTTAACCATCCACAGATGTGTCTTCCTAATCAGGTATTTATACAATGCTCCATTACTCATTGTATTTGAGCTCATAAGCCAGAACATTGTCAGAACAGCTTGAACTGAATGATTGGATAAAACTACAGCTAACAGTCTACCACAGGTAGACTTTATGATTCCAAACCACCTTTACTGAGTTTAAAAGAAAAATTTAAGATCCATTTAGCATTGTGTTCAATGAAAGAACTTCTGTTTTAAAAACCATCATGGTGCATCCGGCCTTTCTCTCATTTTGGCCCTTCAGAATTTTTTCTTAACCTAAAGGTTAATTACAACACTTAAGTCCCCAGATGGGTGATACAGTTTTCAAAGCCTACTCCTAAACTTTGCATGAATGTTTTCAATGGCAACTTGAAATTATTTTACACCATAATTATCTGTCATACTGCATAGATATCTGTCCTAAAAAGCAAAGATGTAAAATATTTATTTTCTGTTAAATTAATGTGGGGCACAGCACAGAAAGACTGAAGAGGTCAAACGTGCCTCTACTTCCTTGTTTCCCTTTACTACAGAGTTTTAGTCTCACATATGTGAGACCCTTGTATCAGATCCACTAGATGGTGCAATCCATCTTCTTCATTAAACGTGTTTGAAGTTTACACACAAATAGTTAATTTTTAAAGAGGAAAAAGGCAAATTTAATGCTAATCAAGGAAAAGTTTATTCCTGGAAGAATAAAGCACCAAACAAAATGTCAGAGTTCAGGGAGGATCTAGTCTTGAAACTCACATTAGCAGCCAACATCTCCTTTTTCCAAGAGAAATATGACTTCACCTAATTTCAGAGTACATAAATAGGTTCAACAAAATTTTAATCACATGAAAAAGAGTAATCAGAACAGCACGCTTTAAATGACTACAGTAACATCAACATGGAAATAATCAACCCAATAAGGGGTTAGCAATAAAAATGGTATTCTGCAGCATGGTAGTATTCAAAACAACCGAAAATACGTCTTAAGGACTTCATAGGTAAAACCAGTACCCACTAAGACTAGGATCCTACAGCTACTCTGTGATATGATCCTTGTTATCCATAACCTTGACCTAAAGCTGGTTAGCTTTTCACTTCTGTTTCTAATTCCCAGTCTTGGCAAGGGATTAAATCAAGATACAGAAATAGAAAAAAATTACTGCCAGGAAAGGAGGTCAACTATCTCAATGACAGGCTACAGCCTTGACCTGGATCGCAGCCAGATTTTGGTTCAGCCCTTGCCAAGTTCCCAAGTGTTTGAGGTCTGCCGAATCATTGAGGAAGATTCTATAATGCTTATTACTTTCTTGGTAAGTGAGTTATTTACCATGAAGAATTGTGTGCACTGTCAAGACAAGTCCTGGACTAGAAAGCAGGGTACAGTGTTTCACTGGCCTCTCAGAAAATGGAACAGGTGCAGTGCTTTCTGCTTGGTAGGCTTAGTAAAAATTAGTAGACCTTCAAAAGGTAATACATTAGTCCTTTCCTGGCAGTTTTTGGTGGATTTTTTACTCTCAGCAATTCCTCTTTTTCTCCTCAAACAAGGTGCGCTTTTCACACAGTAATGAAGATGGTTAATTGATATATTTTAAACTAAAAGAGTGGACGTTTAGACTAGATAGAAGGAAGAAATTTTTTACAAGAGTGGTGAAACATTGGAGCAGGTTGCCCAGAGAGGTGGTAAATGCCACATCCCTGAAAACATTACAGGTCAGGTTGGATGGAGCTGTGGGCAACCTGATCTAGTTGAAGATGTCCCTACTCACTGCAGGGGGGTTGGACTAGATGAGCTTTAAAGGTCACTTCCAACCCAAAGCATTCTATGATTCTATGAGAGAGTCCAGTGGAGGGCTACAAAGATGATTAAGGGACTGGAGCATCTCTCTCATGAGGAAAGGCTGAGAGACCTGGGTCAGTTTAGCCTAGAGAAGAGATGACAGAGAGAATCTTATCAATGCTTACAAATATCTAAAGGGCAGGTATCAAGAGGATGACTCTTCCCAGTAGTGTCCAGTGATAGGACAAGGGGCAACAGGCACAAATTAGAACACAGGAAGTTCCATCTAAGGAAAAACTTCCTTTACTTTGAGGGTGACTGAACACTGCAACAGGCTGCCCAGAGAGGCTGTGGTGTCCCCTTCTCTGGAGGTATTCGAAACCTGCCTGGATGCAATCCTGTGCAGCCTGCCCCATGTGAACGTATTTCAGCAAGGGGGTTGGACTAGATGATCTGAGGTCCTTTCCAACCCCTACGATTCTGTGATATTCCGCAACAGTTGGAAATGTAGTTTCCCCACAGCCAAACACACACACAAAAAAAATTAATCCACCATCAGTGACATACTTTGCAAAGGATAGCCCCTACAATTCAAAGAAAAATGGATTTTTATTTTCTTCAAAGCAACATAAATTGTTTTACATTAGAAAATTGATACCAAACTCCATTTCTTCTCCACCTCACGAAAATAGCTCTCCCAACTGTGATAAGGAACTACAAACCAATACCAACTTTCCTAAAATCAGCATAATATTTCTTGACTGAACATTCTCCTTGTGGGCATTTTCTTTTTAGAAAATGTTCATTTGGAAAAAAAAAAATTCTCATGGAAACATCTCTGCCATGGTGAAATGCTGTCTAGAAGGTCAGTTTTTTTGATTATATCTGCGCCCAGCACCAAAAAAAAATTATTTTGGTTCTTCATTACACTTAAGGATTTTAAGCGTTCTCAGAAATAGCTATGTCTTGCTTAATAATCTGTATAGTGTAAATAGAAAGATGGAATGAAAAGATTGAAAGTTAGCCTAGAAACTTACTCAATTATATGGAAGTCACCACTGACAGTACATTTAGTAGTATCTCTACAGAGAGATCATCCGTAACACTTTTGCCTGTTATTATTTTGTGTCATGCTTGCATACACCACTGACCTTATGGAGCGCAGGAGCCATTACTGGCACCAAAAATCCATTGTAAATGTAATTCACAAGCTGGTTACGTATCAAGGGATGTGCCACCTAAAAGAATGCGGGAGAGAAAGATGCAGAACAGTTCCAGTGAGATTTAAAAGAGGATGGGGCACAGACTACTATTATCCACTACCAAAACACTTTCCCATTTAACAAGACACGCACATTTGTCCTTATCAACATTTGCTATGATTCAGGTTCTTAAAGATTTTTCGTTCTTCAAAGAAACATACACACTATGTTTAATTACAGTAAGCCTGCCAAATTTAGAGAACAGAGCTTTTCAATCTCTCTGCATGCTCACAACGATGAATGGATGGACAGAAAAGTGTGTATATCCATGCATCAAAGGAAGGTTTGAGATTTTTAAATTTAGCTCATGCAACCTCGTCAGGGTCACCTGAAGGTGGATTTGCCATTGTTAACTTGTCCTCCTACAAGAAGAAAAATCAGAAAAGCTGCTTTCCTATGCTTCAAGAGTAGGTAAACCAAAGCTATGGAATAAGAACATACTGTTCACATACCCTTCACCCAACTACTGTAAAACAAACAGAAGTGAAAACAAAACCTACATTCCTCATTCAATAGGTTGATTACGAGCTTTAAATAATGAACTGTTATTAGAAAACAAAAATTTACTTTTATACAGAAGCATTCATTTTGTTTTCACAAAGAGAACATATTATCAGTTCATGCATTTTAAAAAATCTCATAAAAGAAAAAAATGTTAATACATTCCATTTGAAGTTCAAATAGAGACTGGAATGTCACAGCCTACACATAGCCACAAATACATTCTCCCACTTGCAATTCTTCCCAGATTTCCTTTAATTTGTAACCCTTACTTTAGAAAGGCAAAGAAAAAAGGGTTGCCCTTCCCATGCTGTGATCCAGGGAAAAAGCACTAAATGGCAAGAGGTCTTGGCTACACTGTCTGTTTTTATGTCTGGCCAAAGTTTTTGGGTTAACATGGAACAAGCCACAGCACAAAGACCATTCCATGCATAGAGAAAAAATTCCTGCAGTAACTGAGCTTTCAATTCAGCTAAAGAAAGACTACAAAGACACAATCAAGCAGCAGTCAGAAACTGCTCTTGCTGCATGTCAGCTAAAGATCCTTAACCATTTGGAGCTTATTTTAAAAATGGTTTTTAAATAGTATGTTGTTCTTTAATTTGTCTGCTGTAACCTTTGTATCAAGTTTTTAAAAAGGTATCAAAAACAACCTCCTGCAAATGCAGATCTGTAGAAAAATACTGCTCAGACACCAGAATGAATATTGTCCCCTCTTCATATTTAAACATGCATGTTAAAAATCTTGTATATTGCATTTAAAGAATGACAGCCACTATTACTCTCATTTGTTCAATGCTTTAATAGTCACTCAGTTGCTTTACTATATTTGGCACGTCTCACTAAAACTCTTAACAGTAAATGTGACTAAATTTTCAACCCTATTCAGCACATTTCTTCAAGTAACACATAAATCCACAGTTTCTGCAGAATTTATATAATATTTAATAAAATACTGGACAAGGGTTATAAAACATTTTCTAGCCTTAAGAACAATTTGAAAAGATAAAAATCTCATTTTATGTTTAGATAAAAATTAGTAAGGAACCAAAGCTAGAAAAAAATTGTCATGAGGAAATAATCACTAAGAACAGAGAGCAGATTCAAAACAGGCAAATCTAAAATGAATTTATACTTCTACGAAGATACCTAAATTCTGCTTGGAAAGCTTTCTTTACGTAGTACTTGCCAACAGGCAAAACAGACTATTTTGTACTCTATTATGAGAGCTTAGGCACACACAGAATGTTTTTTTGTCACCTGAAAACCACAAACATATTAATTCAGCTAAGCAGGAGAAACAGCAGAAAGCATTTCTTTTGCAAACAACTTACTGTAGTGTAACTTAAGTCCATGCCACTAGTGAAAGTAAATAAACTCTATAACTTACAAACACTTGTAGAACATATAAAAACCTACTGCTTCAAAAGAGCAGGGCAACCCTGCTCCATTACCTGTATCACAGCATTGCAAAATTCAAGAGAATTCATGAATTGTACAAGGGCTGGTGACAAAAGCCAGTCATCTTTCAGAAGACAATGCCACTCCTCTCCTTTTTCTTCCAGTTTTGCAGGCAAAGATGAGTAGAGGCCACTTAGTCCTGTTGCTAGCACCTGTATTCCAAAAACGGAAGAGAAGTAATTTAACTTCCCAACTGTCCTTCTGCTCGAATGGCACAGATGGCTTCTCTTACTAGTTTTAGTAAGACAGAGTGTTAAGATTAATTTCATTTCCTTTTGAAAGAGTCCTCTGACAGAAAGACGTGAATATTTTCAAGAGCCTTCCACATAATAACCCTCTTGCAAGAACTGGGATTTAGGAGAAAGTGATGGAAAAATCAGCTTGGCCTATACAATTTTTTTTTTTTTAAAGCTGAAGTTATAATTTCTTTTTAAATATTTCTAAAATCATTTTATACTTTTCTCCAGTCCCTTCCAGAAGCAGCCATCACTGGCATATATCTACAGCTTGTCATTCATTGGTGATTTGAATGTTACTGCTTATACATGCCTACACGAAGTGATTTCACTCGGAAATATAAAACATTAGACATGGAGTTGAAAAAGTGACCCCATCAGCAAAAATGAAGTTCAACCTCATGTAGACTATAGATGGATGTTGACTTTCATTCCTCAGCTGAATCCATGTTAAAAAAAGAAAAAAATTCTTTTTGTAATTTCTCATTTTCCTTTCTTATTTATTTGGAAGGGGGAAAGGAAGAAATAAAAAAGCCTGAAATAAGTTACTGTATAGACGCTGTTTTCAGTGATATTAAGGTTCACAAATTATTTACGTAGAATATATCACTGAATATGAAAATATATTTCCAGAAACGTTTTTTTTTTTTTTAAATTTTATTGCATATATCTAGAGTATTGGTAGTTTCAGACCAAGTTTTAAATTATTAAACTTATTTGAAGCTGGGAACTTTCTAAATATTATTCATAATTTTTACCCTTCTAACATGATTTTATACAACTTCAGGATAATTAAGATGATTCTCATTTTAATGGGAACTTTAAGACTCAGCCTGATGGCAAACTTTTAGTTAATCAGACTCTTGTAAAAATTTGTCCTCTTTCTACAAAGGGCTACTTGGCATCTACAGGCCTAGATAGTCAAAGCTCAGATGAAACACAACTGGTTTATCTGTTAGAAAACAGTCGACAATGTGCAGGTCAAAGACCAAGGGTTCACAGAAGGGGATTCAGGTTTTCAGCATACGCAAGCATAACCAATTATAACCCATCCAGTCAGGCAAAGGCTGTCTTTCTGAATTCTTTCCATTCCTAAGTCACATAATTTTGAAGATGGATTTATTCTGGCATACATTATTAAGCCAAATATTAAGGAGGGGGGGGAATACTGTGGAAAATTCACTGCTTCAGAACACTGTGCTACTTTTTTTTATATACACATATATACATATACATAAAGATAGATGTTGGAAATATGTTAAAGAACTGAGACGTTAAAGCAATTGAGCAAAGCTTTATTTATACCATCACATTCTTCCATAACCAGAATCCTTTTTGCTTTTCTCTCTCATGGTAGAAGAGCTCAAAGCAAAAGGTTGGAAGACCTTACTAGCACTATAGAACTACCCCACACACATACTTACATTCACAAAAATCAGGCTTCAGACAATTCTAGCAAGAAAAATATTCTGAAGGGAAAACTTGAGTTTCTTTTGTGTTGCAAATGTTAATTAATGCACACTTGGTTTTCCATCATCTGCTTAAAATTTAATTGCTATTCATAAATACATACTTACCTTCACAGTAAGCAATCTGATTTTCAGAGCATTGTACTATCCACATTTCTCCTTCTCCTAAGTTTAGTCCTTAAGCACAAGAAACAGACCTTGAACAAAACATACTACTCTCCACTAAAAGGAGCAGTGAACTCACAATCAGTCAATGTCTTCAAGTGCAGAATTCTTTAGTTTGTCTGACTTACTGAAGTAAGAAGTGACAGATGTAGCTGCTAAAATCTGTAAAGTTCAAAAAGCTCTTTTGTTATGAAATACAACACAAATGGTTCTATGAAATTATGCTTCTAAAGCACTGAGACAGAGAGTGGCCACTGGAAGCAATTCCACCTCTTTAGGTAAAAAACATTTGAAAGTTTTCATAGAAGTATACGGCATAAACAGGATTACCATTTGAAATTACTAACAACACTCTTCACATTCTATATGCAGGCATATAAAACTATACACACATACAGACTACATTATGAAGATTTAGATCAGTAAAATTATAAACATAAATGAAAACAAAAAATATCTGGAAAGGAAAAAAATGAATGAGTTCATGTCCTGGAAGGACAAGATTGGTTTTATTTTTTGTTTTACCCAGAGCAGTGTCCTTTTAAACTTCTCCCAACATCTGTCATGCCAACATTACATGCTCATCTACTTTTACAGGCATCTCCAGCAGTATCTTTCTTACCATTGAGTCATGAGTCTCTCTGCAAACCAGACTTCTTGACTGACTTACTTTCTCTTGACTCACAGAAGAAAGTGACTTGACTACGTGATTTGTAATCCCAGACACATTATATGATTAAAACGTGTTGTTAACATATAACCAATCGCTATCTGGCCATTTCCTTGCCCTTAATAATTTCCTTTCCTCCTACATCCATAGCATTTCTATCTCTGTGCAGCCTCAACTTTTCAAGGACATTGCAGAGCCGTAACCTTCTCCTGCTTTAATACTTGCTTTCCTAAGCTGTGAGGTATTTACAAATACAAAGTTTTATGGAGGGACTGAGATGCTATCCTGTTCAAAATTCTGTAGAAATATTGTTTACCTACTGTAATGCTCAACAGACAATATCTTCAAGCAGATTCAGAAAAATTTCAGGTCAAAACAAGATAAAAATGATATGGCAGAAAAATCTCTCTAATATCAGAAAATTTTGTCCAATATTTTGTCTACACATTCTGTGTTACAAACATTTGATAGTGATGTATCTTTCTGCAGCCTGTCCCCTTCCTTCTTTACAGTTTATTCACCTACAGTTTTGATATGACAGACAATCTACTTTTAAAAAGCTGCTAACCAAAGTCAGCCTAAAAAATAGCATTGAGAAACCCTTGTCAGGTTCACTTTGGCACAAATCTAACACTGATTTGGGTATACAAGGCAGCAGAGATTTATGGCCATAGCCCATTCCAGGGCATGCCTATATTATGCAATAAGGCATGGTAAAGAAAACCTCATTCTACCAACCAACTCAGCCCCAGAACCAGAGATAACATCAACACAGTGCCATCCAAATGCCTCTCTTAGCAGCAGAGGACTGCCGCTGTCTGTCTTGCAGAGTAGCTGATGCCAGATGTGTGCTGATTTGAGTGATATAAAGCGATGCCACTGACACCTACAGAGTCTTCCACCAGAGCAAAACCTGTTCCTGCAGCTCATCACACTCAAATTCAAAAAAGATGTTGTGCTAGCAACCTAATTCTATGGTACTGCATTAAAGTTTTATTACAGACTTAGGCTAGTCTCATTACTGTTCTGAAGTCTGATTTTAGCACATTTTGACAAGAAGCCTTCCTAATTAGAATGATTGTCAGTCATGGCTCCCTGCTGTTGGAAGGTTAATATAGCTGGCTTTTTTCTTCAGTGGAAAAAGGCCACTTTTTCTTTTTTTAAATTAATTGGAAGATGTAATTATGGAAGTTATAGCATGGATTCAATAATGGTATCTGTCTCAGAGACAGTTTGAGAATCAAGTTCATATTCTTTAGCAGCATCCATTAAACAAGGTCAACTGGGGTCTCTCAGCACAAGAAATCTGATGTAATATTTAACAGACAAAGGAAACCATTTAGAAGTTTTGTTTTGGAACTTGTAGGCCTCTTCCAGCCTGCAAATCTGCCGCTGCCCTACTGCTCACAGGACATCGCAATCTCAAAGTAAATGGAAACCTATGGCTGGAATAGCCACCATGCACTAGTGCTTCTAGCGTTCTCGGCTTTAAAACTCTCTACTTTAGTAGCGAGGTAAGGCTCCCCTCCATTTTCTTCTGTCATTTATTAAACTAAAACACAAGCCATGGAGAAGATAAAAGAATCAGTCCAAAAACTGGCATATAAGAGCAACTTTTTACAAAATTATATCTGGTTTTGAACCCATCCGTTGCAGATCTCGAAGTGATTTTTGTGATAGGTGTTGTCATTCCATTCTGCTTTAGCTTTAAAACTGCAGTAGGGCAGCTTTGTGTTAAATTACATCATTTGTTTAACAGCAAAGGTTTTCTATTCAGCAGTAAGATTGATTGCCAGATATAACACCACAAACTACCAGGTTCTGTAACAGAGTAAAATATAGCAAAGATGGTGGTTTGCCTGAGATGCCAGTAGAAATGACCGGTTCTGTGACAATGAACAAATCTCCCTTTTATCTTGTAAAAATATTACATTTCTATAACACACTGCTTTCATGCTTGTTTTCTGAACTGTTGAACTGATGTTACAGGGTGGCAAGCACAGCCCAATTAAGCTAACACCACCACCAGAAACAACATCCTAGGAGCACCTTGTTCCCATTTCTCACTCCCTTCACCCTCAGAATCTGATGGGGCCTCACAGTAAGAAAGAACAAGTTTCCTTCCCACAGGTTCTGCCATAACTTTCATCAGTTTCACAATTCAATTAACTGCGTGACTGCAAAAATACTTGTGCTGGTCCAAAAGCACAAGACACCAGTATGGAAACAAGGAGCGAGACCGCATTTGACAGCAGGGCTGGTTTAAACAGTATTACAATTTGTGAAATAGCTGTTAGCAGAAACAAATGTGTTTCAACACATCTTTGTCAAAAATGGGAGAAAAGGATGAGAAGAATACAGGGGAGCACTGAAGATCAAGCAAAACAAGAACAACTTACTGGGCAAAAATAGGTGTTTTCTGCTATGTGGTTTGCGACAACACTGTTTTCTGCAGACAGAGACATTATGAAAAGCAGTGCATCACGGGCCTGTTGGCCTACTGTTCCTTCTCGATGGATGAAGGGAATCAGCAGAGAAAATATGAGGAAATTGGCAGCTCCTTGGTCCTCGCTGGTGTGGAAAAACAGTTCTAAAATGGAGGGATCTTTGGCTATTATAGAGCAGAGCTGGTTCAAGAGAACAACCAACTTTGTTTCCACTGTTGGAGTGGCTGTTCCTGAGCAGGAACTCAGCAACATCATCAAAGGCTTCAAGATGGGCTTGTGATGCAGCAAAGGCTGACGAGACTGAGTTACTAGCATTTCATACATTTTGAGTTGCTCGATTTTTGTCTCATCAGTGAACTCTCGCCGTAGGCTCCAGAGAAAAAGCTTCTCCATGATGTTTTCTGAGACCACAAACTCCAGAATTGGCCCCATTGAGGCATCCTTTGCTTGTTCCTCAATTAATAGGAAGAGCATGTGCTCCACATAGTTCTGAACAGTGCTAGCCTCATCAGGTGAAATTGCCCCGTACTTTGCCTGAGTGTTTTTCAAAGGATCATGCTTCTCTAAGATTTTCAGAACCTAAAGGGAAACGAAGGTAGATCAGTTATTTGAATGCATTTTTTAAAAAAATGCACTTACACCTATAAGAAAAAAAGTTTCAAAGTTCTTAACACAAAAAATGCAAACTCTTATGTTTTAGTTTTTGTCTGTCAACCTTCTAACTTTAGAAGTTTCACATTTGGCACATACAAAGCCAAAATGTATGCTTTTGATTTTTATAAGCACCTAATTTGCCACTTGTCTTATTCATGAAAACTTGGGGTTCACTGAAGTATAGATAAACTAGGTTTCCTTAGCCTTCAGAAACTGAGTTTCAATGATGGTTGAAATAAGTTTCTTCGTCACAGAGGACTGAAATCAAAGGGTATGGCTCTTCAGCCAGAGTAACTGTGCTCAGGAGTATCAATATCACGAGAATATTTGTAGTAGTAAGAGTGGCAGAAGCCCACAGAGTTGATCTATCCTTGCCATATCTTATATGACACCAAATGGCCACTGATGCCCACGTACTCTTGCAACATTCAATAACAGATTTAGGATTGAGTAACAATTGTCACCCCAACACTTACAACCCTGGATTAAATTCTGTTCTGCACACAATGAACAAAGCTCATTGTCTCTGGAACAACCATTGTCTTTAACCTTTTTGTGGAGGATAATTGCCACAAAAAACTCAAAGGAACAGCAACTCCCCTAACATGATAGCATCACCAGAGTTAAGTGAGAAAAAGCCCACAACAGCTCCTCTGGCTCTGGAGGAAAAACCACCAGTTGTCTGGCTTGCTTCTCAGGATAGTCAAAAAGACAACAAAAGCAGCAGCACAGAAATTAATTTTACATAAACTGTTAGTTATTCATATTACTGCAACAAATAAGACATTATGTTAGGGTGCTCAGAGCAAAACATCTTTGCCTAAAAGCAATTATAAACCTGTTGACATGCAAGCAATTTTTAGAATATGCCGAAACACACAATCTGCATCTATCCATAATAACCAACTCTGCATAAAGCTTTGCACCATGCTTCTAATAGACTTTACTGAAGATAGGCAAGCCTTACCAGCTCAAGGAAAGGAAACACAGATGTTTGCAACAGGGTACAACTCAAGTGAATCACTAGGAATGCCAGTAAGAAGATCTAGGCCTTCTGTAAGATATTATCATGTCCTATCACTTCCCATTTAGATGCAAATCTGGAGTTCAAAGTGTGATTAGTAAAGCCTAATCATACCTTGAAAGGTCAACTACCTTTTAATTTTAAAAAAGGTTTCAATGTCATCTACTACATTCTGCATGAAAGTAATTTGTTCCTGAGCAATTCAGGATCATCCCAAAAGAAAGAATGAAGCAAATTCCTATTAATGCACCCTACTTCAAATCAATAAAATTAATTAACATTACCTGAGCCCAGTGTGTTCTAAACACTATCATGCATGTTTCTGGGTCAACGCCCTGCAGGCTCGGAGCCTGCCGATTTTTGCTGATACTGGTTCCAGAGGACATTATAAATTTTCCAAAGGTCAAACCAACGAGGCCATGCTGAGTTCCTTTTTAAAATCCTGTAGTTTAGCTACAGATGTTCAAGCATCGTGATGAGACTGACATTGTGTTTTGAGCTTTGGTATCCACAGAAATCTGTTTAAAAAAAAAAAACAAAACACACATATACCTATGCACACCAAATTATAGTGTATCTATAGTACATCACAAAAAGGAACATACTTGAAGAGAACACTAAAACTTTTTTTCTTTTAATTCAGCTTGAGGATGCAATTTTTTTAAAGCATGTTATATGGGACCACCTTCTGAAACCTCTCCTCACAATAATAGTTTTTAATGCTCAAACTTTTGAGACCAGTGACTGAGTTAAGGTGCTACTGAAATAAATAAGCTAACAGAAGCTCATACAATACGTTTTAAGAATGTGTCACTACATTTTTAGTTTTTCATTATGACATTTTTGCCATCTGACCATGCCTCTCTTCAGAGCTGCTTAGTAGCTAATGTTGTATAGACTACACAGGTAAAAAAAGTACAGGTTATTTCTCTATCTTTTTAAAACAATATTTCCATGAATAGGTGTAATTACAAATACTTAGTTTTCTGTCAGAAAGCAGGTCATAGACAGTTGAAAACATCTGTAGAACACCACATGCAAGTAAAAGCATGCACTGTATCAATACCAAAGTAACCAAAATCAAACAATATAGAAGGCAAAACCTTAATGTATCCAAAGCCAAATAAATCAAGATGTCATACTAAAGGACTATGAGAATAAGGCAGAACATTGAAACTTTCTTTTAATCCATTATTTAGTATCTTAGATATTTAAGTGTCAAAGTAGTTGCACAATTACAGGGAAAGTTAAAATGAAACAAACAGGTATCTTCCAGATACTTGAGAGGCTTAAGAGAACACATTATTTCCTTAAGCACCAATATTTAAGTCACACAGCCCCTCTCTTTTTTTTTGGCTTGCCTCCCCACCGCCAACTCAACCCCTCTGCCCCCAGCTTTACATTTTTATTCTTCTTTTTGCAGACCAACTAGGCCTTTAATTTAACGCAGTTTTGGTCCATAGCAAAAAAACCCCCCAAAACAAACAAAACCCAAAAAAACCCACCACAACAAACCAACACTCAAAAAATTCCAAACCAACAAATAACCCATTAAAAAAAAAAAAACCCACCACTAAAAAAAAACCCCACAGCAAACCCCAAACCCTACCCAAACCAAACCTCCACAACACCAACATATAAAGTGTTTAGGAAGACAATAAATGTACTACAAGTTCCTACAGCTCATGTAAATCATAGCAGATTTTTGTTTTCAGTAGAGACTGCATTTTGAAGTGCTCTCCTTTTCTCCAGTCCTCATTAGGATCCCAGGACCACAGGACATTAATTGGCTTCGTGAAATACACGAGGAAATCTTGGTGCCATAAAGTTGCCACAGCCCATATAGCGATTCTTTGCCAATACAGTAGGTATTTCTCTGCATGTGTCTTTAAAGATAAAGATATTTTCTCTACAGTGGACATCTCTGCTCCCTGCATGAGTGCTCTGCTTCCATTATTGAAACTCTTAGCACAGGCAAGCATACAGCCTATCTCAAAAGTAGCAGCAATTTTTCCTTTTTCACAATGTCCAAAAATATACAAGGTACAACTTTTAAGATTTCTGAGGCAATTGAAAAGCAAAAGATGATTATACATTCCCCTACGTATGTATATTCGCATATTCAAGATTCAGCAAGATTCAACTGCATGATCAGTCTCCCCCCTGTATCCTAACCCTTGCTTCTTACAGCTCATAAGATGCATTTCGCATGCATTTTCTAAACACTCTCATGCAATACAATTCACGCATCTAGTTCATCCTTTTTCCAGATAAAGCATTCCAGAATGGAGAAGCTAGCATAAATCCTGGACAGTTTCTGTTAGGGTAACACTACTTCCAGAACAAAACCGGCACTCCATAAAAACGACTGTCCAGACAATAAACCACCCGGAACCAGATGCACTAAAGAACATTGTGCAAAACCAGTGAGAATTAGCTCATGACAGCCAGCCAATGCTGGGAACAGAAGTAATCCCTTATAAAATATGATCAAAGTCTCTCTACTCCTTGCCCCACCACCACCACTTCACCCACACTTCTCACCTGCCCACCTCTTCCATGCTTACACTGGTATTACACTTTCAAGTACTTTCCTTCCCAACAGCCCAGTTCATATGCTCATTCACTTGAAGATACCTACCAGTATACTGCTACTTCTTCAACAGTCCTGTACCTAAAAATAAAAAAAAAAATCAGAGCTCAAAGTAGCAAGTAGATTTGAGAACCCAACATCAGAGGCCTAGGACGTGTGGTTTTTATCATTACTGACTTTAGTACGTACCACTATATGATCATGCACAGCTTCTAATTACTTTTTCTTGCAGCTCTGAGAGCTCGAAATTTCTACCAAAAACCACTGAGAAAAGAAGATGCATGCTTATAGACCATTTATAAAAAGTCTGCTCTAAGTAGTTTGTCTAATACTATACCTAATGATCCAAAGGAATATTTAATTGATCTATGCTTCAGATCACCTTCCACTTCCTGCCTTTGTCAGCCCTCTCCTTCAAACAGAAGTCTTTCCATTTCTGTAAAAGTTCAGCAGACTGCTCCAGGCAAAAGTGTCCTTCACTGCATAGCCCTGATTGACCCTTTGAGCAGATCTGTCCTAAGCATGAAGTGAAGCAAGCAGCTTTGGAAAAACTAATGTGATTGTGTAATTAAAGATGGTATCATAAGGTGCAGCAAGAGAACGTAATTAACAAAGCAGAGACAAGCTCAATTCTGGAATTTACAAGGCTTGACTTGGCAACTTAGAGGTTGTTTCAATGTAGACTCTGCATGTTATCTAAGAATTTAAATTTAAAAATCTGATATTACACATCTAGATATCGCATGACAAATTCTGTCGGCAGTACAGCAGTATGGTATCAAAAGTAGAATTGGAAACTTCAGATCAGCTGCCACCATTTAAGTTAGTGAACAACAATAAGGGAGATTATGGCTTTCTTCAAGAATGCTGATAAAAACCAAAGATCAGTGATGAAAGACTCTTGAGATGCATGCAAAGCTCTAGGATGCACCACACACAGACAATTCAAGAATATTTAACTTGTTACCCTCTCTTCTCTTCTAATCTGTTCTAATTCTCTGTCCTCCCTAGCCTTTGCAATTTTCTTTTTTCCTCATGCATCTTTCCCATCCCAGCCTCGGACTCTATTTCACAAACTTCAAGAGAGTACTCGTTCCCTCCCCATCCCCCTCCTTTCAATAACTACTTCTATCTTGTAGCTCTCTAAACATTTTTTGGGGTAGAGGTTCCATACCAGTATTTCGGTCATTACAGATTCCTGAAATATTGCTCTGCTTCTCTGCAGCTATGAGAAATTCTAAAGTGAACAGAACTGGTACATCTCTCACCACACATTCAAATTACAGCAAAACGTCAAGAGATCCAGTGACAGAGCCACTGTTATGTTTGTGTGTCCAGTGGGAAAGCCCACTTTCCACAAAAGCGCTACTTAGGTATTGACAATTCTGGAAGAATTTATCACTATGTTACTGAACATTCAAGGCCTGCCTCTGTTAACAGCTTACTGCCTAAGCAGATGACTGCTACAGTCTGCACTTGTAGTAGGGACATCTTTTCCTACACAAGGACATTCTAAATCTAGCCACCATATGTCAAGAACAGAAACAGCCCCTGTGAAAGAAGTCTTCAAGACAAGCAAGTGTCCCCTAATCTCCTGCACAAAGTCCCTTAAGGTCCTATTTATCCAAGACATTTAAGAGCTTCTTGGTATTTCCAAGTCCTGATTTGGGAACATTGAAATTACAACACTGGGAGTTCTCAGACACACAGGTCATTAACAACTGCCAGCGTTTTGATTTAAATCAGATCTTCTTCAGAGTTAGATGATGCTAGATCAGAACTGCAAGGGATTTTACTATTGCTAACTCTAGAAATGTCTATGCTACCAAGCACAGAAAACTTTTAGGAAGGTTTCCTCAGGCTGATGTTGCATGCAACCTGCCTAGTCCATTACTGTATTTGTTATTACAGGCACAAACACTACCCCATTGCTTTATAAAGATCTTTAGGAGTATGCAACTGACAAACTGTAAAATAGCAAATTAATCTCCAGCATTTATGTACTCTAAAACCTGCACCTAACGCTATATTGCACATGCATACAATCACAAGATTAAAGCCACTTACATTTTTTTTACTAACAATGAATCACAAAAGATCATTCATCCCTTGGTGGCAAACAATAACATCTCAGTAAAATTCAGTCTAACAGTTCACTCTGAATGTTCACTCCTACTGCACAAAGTCATCATAAACAGACTGTACAAAGCATCAAATGAAGAACAAAAATACCAAATTTAAATTATTTGCTGGAAACAACCTGTGTACAGCAAATATTAAATGGACAAAGGCTGTGCTCACTTGCATCTAGCTTAGCTATCAGATCAGCAGTCTAAGAGTAGTGAGAGAAGACAGACATTACCCTCACAGTGGCAAATACTCTGGCTTATTAATCATCTCTAAATTAACAATAACAAGACAGCAACAAGCAGACTGCACTGTGCAATAATACTTACAAGATCAAATAAATTCCCTTAAGGAAACAAATATTTCCATTTTGGAGAGCATCTTGGGATACTGGGATTTCCTTAGTAATACAAAGCACCAATAGATTGTGTAGGTTTCAAAGACTTCAAACTCTGTAATACTGCTTCAGAAAGGATACAAAGCTTTTGACAGCTTAAGTGGTCACAGAGCAGATCCTAAAACCAGCATATCTCTTTAGAAAAGGAAAGTAATTGAATTAGAAGACATACTATCTTCTAAGATACAATTATTAATCTAAAGTTAGCACGCTCTAGTTATAGCAGTAGTAGAAAGAATATATTCATTGTATTTGTGGTAAGCAGATTTTGTTACTAGATTAGTAGGTTTTCTTGATTATTTTGCAAGACCAAATGTGCCACGGTAACTGCAACATCACATTATTCCCTCTGAAGTAAAATTAATTCCAGTTAAATAGGACAAATAACCTGCCCATATTCAGTCCAAAAGTAAGAAAATAAATTAATTTGTAAAACACCAGTTCATGAAGGAAGGGGTAGATATAAACTTGGGGACCACCAAGAACAAAAGTAACCATTTATTTTATTCTGTTCATAGTTAAACCTTTACTTTAAACTTTTCTTATAATTTAGCCTTTCCTCTCTTCTAAATCTTGATCAAGGTATTATTCCACCATTTGATAGTTCTGACAAGTACAAATACACCACTCATGCAGTCCATTTAAAAGTCTGTTTCAAAAACCACTGATCAGTTTAATACTTTGACCCTGCCACACAACAACAGAACCTTCTTATCAGGGAGATCTTTCCACAACTCAACCATATCTTATCTATCAGTCATTCAACCCTATTACAAGGCCAAGTACACTTACACATGCCTTCTAGAGCTATTTCAATTGCCTATACAGACAATATTTTTGTCTCTAACCCTTTCTCTCCTACACAAGGTACCTGCCCCTACCATCAAGGGTTTATATATTTAACAATCCCCATGTGGAACAAGAAGCATCAATATGCACATCATACACATGAGGAACTGAGGTTCAAAGAGACAAGTCACTATCCCTCCTAAGTTCTTCCTATATTCCCTGTGTAACAGGACAACAGCTTTTGAAATTAGGCAATTTGCACCTACATAAACTTTGTTGGTTTCCCATTGAATACCTTTCAGCATGGGCTTGATTAGTTGGTTGGGGTTTTTTCCTGCAAATCTGATCAACTGTTGCATATACAAACATGCTAACATGCACCTGCCTCTCCCTAAGCAGCATCAGAGAAAGTTACACAGTCACACACACAGGTCTATAACCATGTCTATGCAATCTCTGGTAAACGAAGAGGATGGGAGGAAGAGATCAGAAAGTTTTAACATAACTCAGCCTACTTCCAGTTTAATAATAATAAAAAAAAAACAGCAGTCCACAACTGTGCTGGGTAGCTTTCGATTAATGATGACATTGAGACTCTGACATTTGACTCGTGGAGAACATCTGCTTACAGTTTTCCTTCAGAAGTCTGTAAATCATCAAGCTTTTTTACACAGCTGATTGCAGGGCTGAATTCCCCAATCAACAGAAGTACTTGTTTTACTGCAAAATACACTGGAAGGACAGCCCAGCAGAGAATCCTTTGTGAAGCCTGCTCCCACTACAGTGTCTCTTCTCAGAAGTTTCATTGTTGAATTTAAAAAATTAGCACAGAAGTTTGCAGGATTGGAGCTTCCCTGGCAATTACAACATACAGACAAAAAATACACTGCCTAATACAGTAAAGCAGACACAAAATATGTGGCAAGGCTCTGCAATTTAATTTTCAATGCCGGACTAAGCTGGTAGCCTTCTATGATGGTGTGACTGGCTGGGTAGATGAGGGGAGAGCAGTGGATGTTGTCTTCCTTGACTTCACAAGGCTTTTGACTCTGTCTCCCTTAACACCCTCATAGGGAAGCTTAGCAATTGTGGGTTAGATGAGCAGTGAGATGGATTGAGAGATTGAGAACTGGTTGAATGACAGAGCTCAGAAGGTTGTGAACAGGGGCACAGAGTTTAGCTGGAGGCCTGTAGCTAGTGGTGCTCCCCAGGGGTCGGTACTGGGTCCAGTCTTGTTCAACATATTCATCAATGACCTGGATGAAGGGACACAGAGTGTACCCTCAGCAAGCTTGCTGATGATACATAAGTGGGAGGAGTGGCTGACACATCAGAAGGCTGTGCTGCCATTCAGCAAGACCTGGACAGGCCAGATAGTTTAATGGAGAGGAAGTTTAATGGAGAGGAACCTAATGAAGTTCAACAAAGGCAAGCGTAGAGTCCTGCATGTGAGAAGGAATAACCCCATGCACCAGTACAGGTTACGAGCTGACCTGCTGGAAAGCACCTCTGGGGAAAAGGACCTGGGAGTCCTGGTGGACAGCAAGTTAACCATAAGCCAGCAATGTGCCCTCGTGGCCAAGAAGGCCAATGGTATCCTGGGGTGCATTAAGAAAAGCATGGCCAGCAGGTCAAGGATGGTTCTCCTTCTCCTCTACTCTGCCCTAGTGAGGCTGCATCTGGAGTACTGTGTCCAGTTCTGGGCTCCCTAGTTCAAGAGAGACAAGGAACTACTGGAGAGAGTCCAGTGGAGGGCTACAAAGGTGATTAGGGGACTGGAGCATCTCTCTCGTGAGGAGAGGCTGAGAGACCTGGGTCTGTTTAGCCTGGAGAAGTGATGACTGAGAGGGGATCTTATCAATGTTTAAGAAAATCTAAAGGGCAGGTGTCAAGAGGATGGGGCCAGGCTCTTTTCAGTAGTGCCCAGTGATAGAACAAGTTGCAACAGGCACAAACTGTAACACAGGAAGTTCCATCTGAACATAAGGAAAAGTTTCTTCACTTTGAGGGTGGCAGAGCACTGGAACAGGCTGCCCAGAGAGAATGTGGAGTCTCCTTCTTTGAAGAATTTCAAAACCCACCTGGACATGATCCTGTGCAACCTGATCTAGGTGAACCTGCTTTACAGGGGGGTTGGACTAAATGATCTCCTGAGGTCCCTTCCAACCCCTACCATTCTGTGATTCTGTTGTCTTCTGCTGAAACGCTAGGATGCTATGTTCCCCAAAGTTCTCAAATACAAAAGTGCCTCTTATCAGATACTGTAGGCTTTTGCTCTACTGACCAAAGCTTTCCACCTTGTCTGTCCAGGTACACAAGAGACAACAGAGAGATGGATAAGCAGCCTTGATAGCAGTGAAAGAAACATCATATATCAAAATATTTTCATGGATCGGTGTAGCATAAAGGAGCTTGAAATTAGACACCTTCAAAGTAGCAGAGGAAAATTATATGGTCTTATGCATAGCTATGCAATCATATCTCCGCAGTCTCTGATAAGTGGATGAGGGAGGGTAGGAGAAAAATGAGTAGCAAATTTTAGCATGCCTCAACTTAGTTCTAGCTTAAAAGGGTCCTTGTTCAGGGTTTATTTATTTTTGATTATAAAGAAAGCCTTGCATACATTTCTCTAGGGACTATGATCAGGGAGAGGATTTAAATTTTACTAACAAGAATGTTTCAAAGGAAAACATCAGTCCTTTCAAAGGAAAGGATTCATCCCGCAGGATGTGGTAAGTTTTGCTACAAAAGCCAAGACTATGAAGAACAGTCACATCCCCACCCTTAATGATCCTATACATTCATCACCAGAATGAAGAAGGATTACAACTTGCTCCCTGGAGAGCAGTAGGTCTGTGGTAGGCCACTAAGAAAATGTCAGTGGTGAAAAGCCACTGCATCAGAGGACCCTCTTTTTGGTTAAGTACTACTCACCTTCAGAAGTTCTACTAGCAAGAAAGCTGCAGTACATTACTAGAGGAACAGTTTAAACTACATGAAAAAACATCCTTCTTCCTCATTTGTTCTTTCATGTTTCAATGCTGCAGTCCACCAATTGTCCTGTCATTTGTCCACCTCAAGCAAACATTTCACATTTAGTCAGCTTTCTTCAATCCATCTTTTCTACCCAGTATCTGCAAATGCACAATGTGTTCCATGGGTGGGTGGGAAAAGGTATGTTTTACACTGATAAAGCTATTTGCTTAAAAGCCTAACAGAGAACAAGTCACCACCAACTGTAAAGCAACGTAGTTAATCAAAGTATCAATCTGTTCTCATCAAGCACAATTTAATCCAACCTGCTAACATGAAAGAAAGAATGTCCTGTGACTTGTCCCCACAGAGACTGCCTAACGAGATCTCTCTCATGATAAAAACTACATGCAATATGTTTTAAAATGAGACAATAAACTTCCTGTTCCATCTACAGTCAGCCTGCTGCAGTTAAAAATCACAACTGATCTTTTCTCAGACCTGCAGGAAGCTGCGCTACTCCCATGTTTATTGCAGATTCGAATTAGCTCAGACAACTAATTGGGGTACCACTAACCCTCTTCATGTGATCTATGTAATCCTGTAGTATTATACATTAGGGGATCCAGGTTACGGCATTAAATAAATACATGGTTCTCCAGACACATGAATGGGCAATTCCCCCACAGTAAGTACAACAGCAGAGGCAGGCAAGAGGCCCACCTGACAGCCCCAGTTCAGCAGTGCTGCAATGGCTTAAATGTGCACACTTCAAGGGCAAGCAACGGTATCAACTCAGTCTAGCAGTCTATGCTCGGGGACACAGGTTAAGCCAAATCCCAAGCCTTCAGAGAAGTCCACTGAGTGGGTCAGCCAAAAATGGAAGAGCAGAGAGGCCAATTGGGTAGCATGGTCCAAAATGCATTGGGAGGTTAGGCTACAATTATATACAGTGGGGTCTAAGAAGGTATACAGCTAACCAGCAAAAACAATTCAAAGGGCATATCACCATAATGCACAAATTCTGCACAAAGCGCCAAGATATTTGTGAGCACGAGATTCCTGTTATCTCTAGGAGCAAAGATTCTGCAAGTCAGCATAAATAACGGCTGAAGGAGGGAGTCCTGTGGAGATAGGATGGCCCTGTTTTGGCTAAGCAAAGAAAGCAAGAAAATGTTGACGGTCTCAGTGTGCAAATGAAGACCTTTGCCTAATTAATGGCAAAATTAATATGAAAATTCATGCCCCTCAATGTGCTAATGGATCAAAAGCAGTACATGCTAAACACATACGACTATGTTACTCAGCTCTCCACCTAAATCATGCTAAAGGTCACCTAAGAGGGAGAGACAAACTCACTTAGGGTATAAAAAGCCAGGAGGGGTAATACTTGGCTGGGGAGAAAGACTGAAGATGTAGCAGGGACAGTCGATGGGCTGTACTCCTCTTCCTCCACCCTAGACAGGGACACCCTCCTGGTAAGAACTGCACTCTCATCATACGGTGAAAATACCCGGGATAGTTTTCTTTTTGCTAGCATTACTGTTATACATTAGTTATAAGGGCTATTGCAGTTAGTGCATTTATCAAAAGCAATTCCAAATCTGTCACTTTAATAAACTTTTATTATTGGGTTTGCAAAACTGTTTCAGTGCAAGTCCTTTCAGGCTCTGGCAGGTGAATGCCAAACTCCTACCTTTAATGCGACAATCAAAGCTAGAGAAATGGCAGTGACTGCTCAAGAAAACAGTAATTAAACAAAGCAGAATACTTGACAGAGACCTTGACCTCCCCAGGGAGGGCTCTATTTACCTGATACACCACAGGGCATGTTCATCTACCACATGCATTTGCATATAGGCAATTTCACTGGAACTCAAGAGCATACAATCACTGAAGTTACTCTTGCAGGACTAGGAATGAACTACACATTCATATCCCTAGGTAATAAATCTGAAGCTAGGGAGGGAAAAAAAATAAGGTTGCAATTCTAGCAGTATGACTTCCTCCTTTTAGAGAGAGGTAAGGAATATATTAAGTCTGTTTCTCTGTTGTATTTGATATCTTCACATTTGGCTTTACTACAGAAAGGCAGCAATTCAGTAACACTTAGTGGTTCAAAACACTGATTATGTTGGTTAAAAGTTTAAGAATAAAATAGCAGCTAGGGTTCCTAAAATCCAAGATAGATATCTCTCTATTCTTAGTAGCACTCAGGCATAGCATGACTGAGGTATCTTGTCTGTTACTAGCAGACAACTGCTGCAACAAGGAAACTGGAAAAAAGAAATTGTAAAAATAGCATCTCAGGAAAGTTCATTTCTACCTATATACTGAAGAAGGCAGATGTCATCAAACTGAAATCAGTTCATAGGTTTTAACTTTGCTGGCTCATTCCCAAATCACCAAAATTGCTGACCCAAGAAAACCATGTTTCCACAGAAAATCAAGTCATTAAAATGTCTGAGGTCCACAGACCAAAGCATTCAGTATTATGCTGTGTGAGACAAGCATTACAACAAAACTTACTTTAAAACTTTGTACTGTGAATATGCTTTCATATCAAGTTTCAAAGAGAAAGAGAACAACCCCAAAGGGCATTGTACACATCACTGAATGAAAGCTACCTTCCATTCCTTGATTTATAGGTGAATTGCAGATACCATCTGCTGTGTCTACATCAGTAATTTTGTTTTGTCATAATTGAAGTGAATTATTGGAAAAAAAATATTTGTTGCCAACCTCCCCACCTCTACTAAGAATTTGAAGAAGTTTTATTTCAAAATTCATCACCATCCAGGAGTGGGAGGGAACAACACATCAGAAAGCAGACACTTAACAAAACCTACTTTATGTTCTGCTTATGCTAGTGGAAGAAAGAAATCAAAATGATCCATGCAATCTGCAACAGGGATTTTGCTTTCCAAGATAATTCTGACATTTGTGTGACATACAAACTTGGCCCCAATGTGCTCACAATTTAGGAAAACCACATGCTTCTTCAAGTTGTGATGCTGAAATGAATGGAATTTCTTTAACACTTTTTTTTTTGAGAAATGTAAAACAGCGTCTACAGCTAAAGGTATAAAATAAATTCATAGAAAATTAAGTTGCCTATCTAGAAAACCTTCCTGACAGGAAGATGAATGAGACCAGCGAAGCAGTAGAAGACTCTATACTCTGAAGATTTAGAACTATTTTCAGAACACTAGCACACAGAATAGGGAATGCCTTCCCAAGAGAAAGATGATCTAGAAAAAAGTTATCAATATACCTGTAATTATCATACATAATTACAGAAAACAAAATTAAGCTATATATTTTATGGCTACAGCAATAATATAAGACAATTTTTCAAGTGATTTGTGTAACATGTCAAACTGCCCGTTATAGTAAGTAAGAAGTCCAAGAATAATGTTCAAGTCTACAAAGTGACATTAAAGATGACGTGTATGCCTTCAGCACTAATCCACATTAAAATGCAAATTCTAATCATTCCACATTTCATGATAAAGAAGCCATAAATAATTTTTTTTATTTCCAAACTCTCAGATGATTCGGCAGGTTCTAAATATAGTCAAGCGCAAGAATCAGTAGTAAAACACCATTAAGATTATCCTGATTACTTGATCAATAAACCAACCATCAAGCTTCCCCAGAGGACTGTCACCAAGTTTTCACTCAGAAAAGAACTTCCACTTCACTGATGGAATTTCTCTCTCCTGTCTACATGCACGTTACTTCTTTTTATCTGTCTCTTTCAAATTAAAAGCTTCAGAAAAGGACAGAATATGACATAAAATCAAAACTGTTAGGTATAGAATGGATACAACGTAGTCGTTAACATAATACTTACTCTAGAAAGACATTTATTTCTCCTTCCAGGACTTCATTCACAATACAAAGTTCTTTTTTTTCCTGGGCGGGGGGGTGGGTGGAAATTATAACTGTATCTAAATTTAGGTAGCTATCTATCACACAATAAAACCCTCTCATAATTTTCAACATAATCATTACAGTACATAGACTATAATAATGGACTAGATGACCTGATTCTGTCATTTATCTTTCTGTACACAGTTAACTGAAACCACTCATTTTAGAGAGAATTACCACCCCAAGATAATTATCCACCAAGTCAGCATTATTTTGCACACTCTGAAGTGATAACCTGTTAGTGACATGACGAACTAATGAACAAAGGGAATGAGCAAAAGCATACCTTTACACAGTTTCAGGACAACTGTTTCACTGCACTGTGGGATGGCAGAAGCCCATCACAAATTACTCCCCAAACCTACTAAACCTAATAAGCTACTAAAACCTGAAAGGTTGTTTTCATATCTCACTCTGTGTACTATGTATCACCTGGTATTAGGTACATGGGTGTGAAAAAATGTTATATGTAGAGGATTGATGCTTTTGAATGTCAATGTGCTTTTACTGTCTTTTCCCCTCCTTTTAAAACATAAAACAAAGAACAGAAAGAACAGACCACTGCATGAACCAACATTGTTTGCATCAGACGTTTGCAAATTAGCTTGGAGAAAGCTTCAGAAACTAGTGAACTCCCTTCAAACTAAATTATGTTCCAGGCTTGGCAAAGAGAAAAGCAACTTGAAAAATCCTTTTCATGACAATCATTTGCCAAATTCAGGGAAAACCACTGAGTAAATGTTACCGTTTAAGATGAAAACCACAAATCACTACAGCACACTGTTCACTGAAGAACAAGGATGAAGAAAATGAAAGAGGCAAACCAAGCACTTCCTAGAAAATCCTATCCCGTCCCTCCAGTTCCCCATTCCCATAACACACAAAACTCCAGGTATTTGGTCTCACAGGAAACTGCACAGAAACATTGCCCTCCCTCTCCCTTTCTATTCTAACTCCCAGCAGACAAGCAGAAGCAGGTTTTTACATTAATTCCTATTGCAAAGTCAAGAACCTCAATAAAAGAACACTGTCCCCATCTGCTAGCACAGATCCATGAAAAACCAACCTCTCCTCTTGCAGTGACACCCTTATTTAAAAATATTAGTATAGATTTGCAAGTTGAGTGGACTTCAGCAGATATGACTTTCTGTAGGTATGTTGAATTTTTTGCTTTTAATACATATAGTAGTAAAAAACAGAATCCGAAGTGGATTGTTGGCATTTTCATGATGTTTAGTGCATAAAAAGCCAAATGAAAGAAAAATTCACGTTATTTATCTTTCCATTTAGTTTCATTGCAGTTTCTATAGGCAGTAGATGTCTTCCCCTCTAAGCTGCTCCAGCTTTCCTAGGAATAAAATTATTTTTGTTATGTAAACAGTGTTAAATTGTCCATTATGCAGAACAGAAATACATTCTTCATCTCTGATCTCATAACACAAATCTACTCTACTATAAAAATGTGTGATACTCTTACACCACCTAGTCTTTTGCAACTGGAAACTGAAAGATATTACAGCATCTTCCCTTCCTGTGAGTACTTTGCCTGGCTAAGATGACGCGTAAATGCACTGGCAAAAAAGAAACATATATAGTCTATAAAACACTTGTTTCAGACATGTTGCTAGCATGCAAAAAAAAAAAAAAACCCTGCTAAATAATCAGGGGAACAATTTTTTTAAAAAAAGATCCAGTTAATCTGACACTTTTGTAACAATTCTGTATAATTTTCAGTCTTGCCTTTGAACCTTCGAGAAAAGGTGAATAGAAATACAGGTGTCTTTCTAGTCCAGGGAGGAATGAAGATAAGCTAACAACTTTCATGGCCTGGAGGGTGAAAGAAGGTAAATAATAGCTCTTTCTGAATTTCTAATGAGGACTGTACATCTTATAAACGGAGTTCTCTGAAAAACATGGAACCTCACAAATGTTGTGGGAGAACAACATCTACTAAAAGGTGGAGTAAATATCAGAAGCTAGTAAAAATAAAATTTAATTACTAGTTAAACTTTTTAACACTTGGAATAATCAATACAGAAAGCCTAGTAAAGATGACAGTTGGATGTCAGCCCTAGCAGGAATGCTTCTCAGTACAGATAACCGCAAGACAAACCACAACCTCTCCCGTCTAATTTTGTAACACCTAAGGAGACTTCTACAGGCGTGGGAAAGCACAGGTTCCACCCATCAATAGGTGGTTCTCATTCCTGCCTGTACACCTCCAAAAGTGGGGAGTGTCTGTGTATATCTGAGAACCCTGCTACTTCTCACCTCTACTACTGCCCTTCTGTCTGAGGCTGTCGGCACTGCAGATGCTACAGCACACCAATACTTTTAAGTAGTCGGAGTGTACTCTTTTCTCCCATTACCTCTTCTCTGCCATTTCCCCTCATCCCAGATTTTTCAATTCTCTTTTATAATCTTCTTGAAAATTGGGCAACAGACGTGCTATCCAAAATTGCAAACTGAGCCTCATGCAAAGTCACCTACAACATACCAGTCCTTGCAGAGCTCCAAAGGAGAAGCATGAGCTGAAGGCAGGAGCATTTTGAACAGCCATGAGAAAGTCTGTCTGTATGCACAAGCCTTGAACGTTAGTGAGCTTTAACCATGGCATGTTTGGAAGTAAGACCTACAATTTCATTCCTGAGGACATGGTTCTTGACACTGAATTACAAATTCATGATTTTTTTTCTAACCTCTCAATTAAAAGGGGAAATACGCTCTGAGGATTAGATAGCATGTTAAATCATTTGTTTTGATATATTAGTTAAGAAAGTACTTAGTACACGCAAAACTATTACATCATTTACCAGTTATCTCTCTGCTGAAAAAAATTTACAGTATTTCTACTGTCACCACATATATTGCCATCGCTGTACACTTTTATCTTCAAGTTCATCTCTCCCACAGACGCCATTTTACTTGCATCATAATTCATGCCATGGGCACTCCAACAACAAGCCACTTAACTGTTTCAGAATATGTCGTCTCCCCACTAGTCAGTGTTCAGATATCCCCGCTGTTCTTAAGCATACTCTGAAGGACATTAACCTCCAGTGCTGAGAGTCACAGAATGTCTCAGGAGGGCCTTCACTGACTTTATGGGAGAATTAGCATACAATCAAGCATCTGCGCTGAAAATAAATGGTGTTGTTAGTAAGCCAGGTCTAAACCAAACACATATGACTAATGACAAATTAACAATGGGTGGCAGAAAACCTCTCTTCAGAAGTGCCAGTACCAAAAGCACATCTGCCTGCAATTATGCATACCACAACAATCAACCTAATTGGAAAGAACCAGTCCCCAAAGGTGGGGGGTGAAAATTCAAACTCACTAGCTTCAACATGCAGAGGTGGGGTTGTGGCAATGGCTCTCCATCCTCTAACTCAGCAGGGCTGGGAGCCAAGATCCCATGGTTTTCTCTGACAAGGGAAAAACTGAGTCTTCCCTGGGACAGTATCTACCAGCTCAACCACAGTAGATTGACGCAAAAAATAAAACACAGTACTGTGAAGGATGACTACTAGCACAGTAAACCTACCACAAGAAGCAGTCAATGGGCTCTATGGACCCACAAGGGATATAGCTACTGCTATCAAAATACAGTGCTACAGCAGCTGTCCCATGTCTCATCCCTCAGAGTACTATTGAAGTATCAATTTAACAGGGGATGGTAAGAAAAGAGATTCACTTTGCACCTCTAGCAACCATTTAAACAACAGATTCTCTCATGATAGATAGTTTCAGAGATACCTGAAGTACTACTTTAATATTGCTCTAGAAAGAGGTGCAATCATTAAAGAACTCAACCCAAGAAGATTAGCGTAAATTTTTTCAAAATAAAAACCACATGGAAGCAAATCTGAGACAAATCAGCTTATAAAGGGAGTGATTGAGTTTTGTTGCCTCAGACGCCAGAACCAACCGTGTTCGCTCATGGTCACTGAGCCTTACAAAAATCTACTGGAAAACCATCAAAGCTTGAAAGATTCTAGATGGATTGAACAAGTTACTTTGGACTTAGACAAAATGGTATGAGCAGTTTGCTGGGAAAAACTATTAACTTGACTTGTCAAAAGAATTCTCTCAAATCTGTTAAATTCCCTCTTTCATGCTCTGAATAGCATGCGGGGGACACAGGCATCATCATGAGCTACAGTGGTAACTGCCCATATGCAAGAGTTCAAGCCAGGAGACTTAACATTCTCTTCTGATTCTCTTCCCTTTTACGTGGGCCTAAGGCAAGTCACTCAGCTCAGTTTCTCCCATAAGATGAAAGCAACAGACTTTTGGAGAGTTCTGATTATTATTAAAGCAGCAAGCCATCATTAGTCAGTTGACAGTGTAGCTGCGTAACTGCCCAAAACAGAGTTCCTACACTCCATGCTCAGACAACACAATTAGACTTATGGCCCCCATCAGAAACTCCTGCTTGGCCAAATGTTTCTAAATCCAGGTCCTACATGTAATGAATTCTTATCTTACCTTCATTTCTATATTTTTGCACAAAAAAGATGACTCAATCTAGAAAAAAATTCAGAAAACCAGTGAGAAGATTTCATGCAATGTATGGCTATTATTAGAGTGCTATTTTGCTTAGCAGATCAGAGGATATAATCAGCAGATGATGCAGCCATGATTTGCTAAGCACAACCTTATTAAAGCCTAATGAGATAAACGAGTTAAAATTTACATTTTGCTACACTGATAAGGTTCATTGGCACACTTAACTCCAACACCATAGTTTGAATATTAAATCCACTTATTAATGTCTAGTAAAGCTAATTATAATGCTGAGTGGCATTAAACTATAATAACCAAGCAGCATGTTAGAATCACATCCTTCAGTATTGCTGTAGCTCTGAAATTAAGTGTTCTGCACCTGGAAATAAACACCTGTCAAGGTCATGCTGTGAGAAAGTGCTAGCCTTCCTTGCCTTTTTCCTGGCCCTTCCAAAAGCCCAAAATGCAACAGGCAGGTAAAACATTGCTCACTACTATGATTTCAATGGTGTCTGTCTGTCTTATTGCAGTAAGGACTAAGTGACAAGTATTTTTGAATGTACAGTATAATACATTACAGTTGGCATATACTCTCTAATCCCTAACAGAAGCAGCACTGAGGTACTGACAAAATTAACAACAAAAGCCTAGAAAAAACATTTGTTTAGTTTTACTCACCTTTTTCATCACCTTCTGTCAAAATCCACACATATTACTATAAAACACCCACCATTTACTGAAAAGGATACTGAAAATACAATTTAGACATGACACTACCCTATATATTTTTATGCCACGCCTATCTCATGTGAGTACTTAAATGGACAACCATCATTTTTAATGATAATGTAAGAGGACGAAGGCCATAACATTCTTTCCATTTTAATCTCTGCAATATCTCTGTCCTGTGACAGCAACGGAAAAAGACAAGATAGGATAATTAAGTGCCAGCTATCTATGGATCAACAGTAACCAGTGTCAGGACTCACATGTGCCAGTCGAAAAGGAATTTCTGATAAGCACAAGCTTAAGCTGCACAGTTCCTCTGGAGGCTCCCCATCCCAACACAAGAACATCATGAGCTCTCCCTTCCATGAGGAGAGCCATAGAAGGTACAGGACTGCACAGCAGCCATCATTACCTCTTAAAAGTAAAATAAACAAAGAGAATGACAACAAAAAGCATAAAAACACTACAGATAAAACAACTCCACTTCTTATTTGTAAGGTAATACTCAAAAGCAAACAAACATTCATTACACACATAAAAAAAGCATTGCAGAACTACCAGGATTTTTTCTTCTGTGGGGAAAAGTGAAGAGAAAAGGCATTTACAGTGTGACAATAGAAGAAACTAGCTGAGCAAATCATGTGTGAAGCATTAAATGCAACTGCTTCTTGGAATGTGCTTTTGTTCCTTTCAATTTATTGCCTGATTTAAACATTCAGTTTGTAGTACAATCCATTCCACTTTCTTCAACCCAACTCTAAAATACAGGCACACCATGCTTCAGCAGTAAAAGCAAAGAAATGCAGTGGGACTCAGAAACAGAAGATTCGGTATATGGCTTGATGTGAAGCATTCTACAGCATCACTGGTTGTAGGAATCCATGGCTATACACAGGTATCCCCAAGTCTGTGCTGTAGCCAGGTACAAAAAGAAAAAAAATGAGAGTGGTCCACTTCAGTGGTAGGTTCTAGTGCCATAAAACCACGAAGCGAGATGAGTTCCCAACAGATCCTTTCAGCTACTGGTAGTATGAGTTACACCAAAAGAACCCCCTGTGCTCTTCACGTGGTTCCTGCGTCACACATCAGTCCTGAAGACAAATCTGGAAAGGAGTGTTTGTTGAGTGCTCAGAGCATCCCTCCCAACAATCTATCTTGAAAATGGATACTTGAGGCTTTGGAAAAGCTGAACCATCAAGCCTCTTTCTCTAAGGGAAAATTCTGCCAGCCTGATCCCACAGGATCTCCTCTATCTACACAGGTTCTCCCAACAGAGGAGAAAGTGGCTCTGCAGTCCTTCAACACATTGCAGTAGATGTGGCTTTTCCCAAGCCATTTTGTGAGTATGGTTTATTTACTATAAGAATAATCAGAGAAGCTGCTCCAATTATTCTTTCAACTATGTAATACTTGTTAGGTATTCTGAATCTAAATGCTTCAATACTTCCCTGTATCTATAAACAGCAGATGCATCTAAAGCATATTATATTTTTTTTAAGAGAGAGACAGCCAGCAGCACAGTATTCCCACAGGCAGCCTTACCCAGAAAAGATATAAGTGGTAAATAATTAATTTTCCTAGGTTAACAAATTCCAGACTAGCATTTGTAAGCACCAGTGCCATGGAAAGGCACCTAACAAGTCTAGTTTGTATTTCTGTCCAACAAGGACCTTTACTTTACATGCAAGCACTGACAGCAAAAATTTTATCATTTCAGAGTTAGGAAAAATAAAGAACACTTAATGCAAAACCAGCAAAGACTCTTCTGTGAAATACAAAGAACTCAGAAGTCTGTGCTTGGCTACTACTGTATTTTTTATTTCTTTTTTTGACAGTTTAATAGGCCAAACACAGATAGGTGCTGAGTACTGATGTGAGACTGCAGCAAACAGCATCCTCCAGTATCATCTACCCTACAAATAATTAAAGATGTCATTCACTGCTTCCTAAGTTTTTTTTCTCCTGCATTACAGACGTTTGACAGGAAGGTTGGGGACAATTCTAAACACGGTGGAGGAGGAGTGCAGGGTGTGGCATGCGTGCATTCTAGCCAAATCTGCTTTTCAACATTGATCTTAAGTTTAGCAGTTTAACAAGTACAGGTTTAAAACAGTACATAAAATGTTATGAGTAGTACTGGTGTACATTCAATATTTGTGGTTTGAAGTGACTGAAGTTTTATATAGACTACCAGCTGATGAATTGTGATGCCATATCATACTTAGAAAAGGTGCATGCACTAATTGTTTTACCACTTCTATTTGTTGCTTCAAAAGTGCTGGCAGATCATAACAAAGGATAGTTCACACAATCAGGAATAAGCTGGCCTTTGAGGGAAGACTTTGCAGAAGGTAATTCCTTTTCCCTGGAAGTCTTCCACAAAAGTGGACTAGAAAACCACCTATATAAATATTTAAGAATCAAACTTCATTAGCATATTGCTTATGCATTACTTTTCTGACAAGTAAGGGGCTTCTTAAGTAATTCTATACCTGGTGGTACCCATAAAGGGATGGAAGAGCCTCTCATGGTTAGTTTCATTTTCAAGCCAGGAAACTAGATATAATACTCCAAGAATTTTCTTCCAAGTCTGATTTTATTTATTATGCTTCTAGAACTGCCTTGACTCTGTGACTGAGAGCAAAGTTGATGGACCTCAAGATCTTATTTCCTTTCATTTCAGTTGGATGAATTTTTAGAGGATCAGAATGCAGTTATATATTTCTTTATAATAGACTTGCATTACAACCATAATGAAGAAATAAGAGAAGTGTTCTGCTCTGTTCATTACAATCAATAGATTATGTAGCTCAGTCAGAAAGCAGAAGGAATTATGAAAAAAGAAAGTAATTTTTAAACTACTAGTATTTCCAGAACAACTTTTCTTTCAGATACACAGATTCCCACCTCCCAAACACAGCTAATAATGTCAGAAGCCCTGAGATTCATGTGGCCAGAATGACTAACATTTACATTAAGCAAATGTATTGCCATAGTAACATAGACACCACGGAGCTATCTACCTGCCACAGCTCACTAAATTATTTAGCATGCCAATACTACAGTGACAGTGTGTAAATGATCACATTCATTAGGAGCAGAGTATGTGCTGAAAAACTGAATGTTAGACAGCTATATTTATTGCCATGAAAAAACCCAACAGCACCAGTATTGAAAAAAAACCACAAAGCAGCATAGCAGAAGGCTACAGCCTGTAGCAGATCCACGCACCTTGAAAAGTTTCATTTAAAAAACATGCTCACAGTCCCATCCCTGTGCGAAACAGCACAAACTATAATCCCACTTATGGGATGCACCGCTGACCTGCTGTGGCCAGAAATGCAATAGTAGTTACTTCCCACATTACATTTTGGGGATAGTCATTACATTCATTTAATGTGCATCCTACATCCCAAAATAGTATTCTACATTGTGGGATTATAAAAGCCAGTGCACATTAAACATTCAGAAGTAACTATGGCACACTCTCAAAAATTTATAGTTCTTCAACAGCAAACATACTTATAGTTAGGAGAGACATGCAATATTCTGAGTGATGGTCTGCCATGTCCTCCAAGCAATAGATGACAGGAGGGACCAGAGCAGTGGAAGTCACTACCCTCAACCTGAGTTAAAGCAGTTTGGAAATCTCAAGCACTTCCTGCACTATGGATATTTTCCCTGCATCATGTGAAACAGCAGAATCAATGACAGGTCAAGAAAACAAAGGAACAGCTCAGGTCAGCTCTTGCACCCAGGTGGATTTCTTCCTAAATTTCGGCAGCTGTAACTCCTTCATTTGTGAAAAAAACATGCTTTGTGTCCAACATCTCTCTCTGAATTCAAAACAATCAAAAGGAAATCTGGGAGTCATAGCACAAAGATCCAAGCACAAAACTAATGCAGCCCAGCTCTGTCCAACTCATGTTATTTTTGATCTTTTTAATTCTTCATAGGCCAAATTTACAGAATTTCAATGCAAGAGAAAGCTTTAAATAATTTCTTCTATTAAATTTTTTAATGGAAAATAAGTCTGACTTCTCTACTCTCATGCTTGTATTATTATTCACTTGCATGGAAATGCTACAAAGTCTCACTTAAACACATTTTTTATAGTACTAATCAACTTCAAAACAATAGGTTACCATAACAGAGACTCATGTAGAATTTGATCTTGAGAGATAAGTTTTCAAAATATTGAACTGTTTGGGCCATGCTGTTCTCCAGAGAGAATACTGCTCCTATAACAAGAGTCTGCTTTTCTTAAGCAAGGTATTTTAATTAAGAATTATTCAAGAACTGACTTGATCCTCCATAACAGCATGTAAGGAAAATGCGAAGAACAGCACCTCGATTTGAAAGCAGTTTTAGAAAGTACCCTCTTGGGACCTACAAATAAAATTCAGATTACTTTCCACTCTCTGCTAAGTATTTTAGATCCTCAGAATATATTCCATACTGTAAGACAATGTGACATGCACAATTTATTGTTTTTAACTCATTCAAACAATGAGTGACATTGTATACCTCACTGTCACATGAATAAATCCCCCCTAAATGATCCATGTGTAACCTCAATCTTTTCCTCCATTCACCAGCTGAACCTTATATCTAAGATAAAACAGTCGAAGATACTTAAACAAAAGTAATGCTAAGACTTCCTCTTTGACAGGTAGACAATTCAAAAAAGCCCACCACAACAAAACCCCACAAATTTTTCATTCCATTATCTTTAGAAGATGACACTAATAAAATCATTATTTTGAAACATGTTATTGGAAATAAACTTCATTCCGCTTGTCACGTCAAAGATCCTTTCTCCTACTGGAATCTGCTCTAAGAATCACTTTTAAAAACATAAATTTTTTCAGTAGGCAATATAAAAAATGCATGCAGTCATTTAGTGACTTCTTGTATCCAAGAAGTAGACAGAACTATAGCTAATGGCATATCATACTGGATCCATCTCTGTTTACAGTTTTCCTGATATTCTGCCAATTCTTACAGCTGAGAACATAAAATCTGACACTTTGAATTAACTTAAGCATCTTCCAATGATAAGAAGAACATCAGCATTAGTGTTACTAATAATTTTTGCCCAGCTTCTTGCTATTCTAGATTTATTGCAGGAGCTTAATTTGCAAGATTGCCATAATCAGACAAGAAGTATCAAGGGTGAGGAATGATTTGAAGTTAGAGAAATAAGAAAATAACACAAAGACAATTCTCTACTATGGAAACAATGCAGAAACTGGTTACCTCTACCTCTATCTTCTGGCCATTCCTCTGAAGTACTACTATAGAAGTGTAACAAAGGACCAAAACAGAGTTCTGAAAGCCATGAACAGTAAAACTACAGAAAGTCAAGAGCATCCATAAAAAGCCATACTTACTCATGACTATACAGCTTCCCAATATTCACACTAGAGAGGGGTTCCTCAAATACTGGTACTGGAGAGCACAGCTGTGGTGAAGCAGACAACTTTCTGGTGTTCTTACGGAACTTAGGTCATCTTCCAAAAGTACTTAGGCAGTGAACCTCTTACATGGAGTCTCCACTCAGTATCCCACTCGAAATCATGAATTTAACAGAATGGCTGCTGGTTTTAGAGAAATACCTTAGTCTATGAAAGCTTAATACTCCTGACAGGACTGTCAAAATATAAACTGATCGGATGAGAAGCAACTGACTGGTGTACTAATTAGCAGCAAGGAATAGAATTACGCAAAGCCTTCAAATTCCAGGCAGAGGTTATCAATTACAGTTACATGTTAAAAATCACCTTACTGATAAAGTACAAGCAGGAAGTTGCCTTCAAGTATTCAGCATCTTAAAGCACATTTGCAATGGAGCTAGTGCAGTTATCTGCTCTGTTCCTTGGAAAAATTGAAAATGTGCACTAATACTTGAAATGTTTCTATGACAATTGAGCACCCAGCTCAAGTCACTGAGATAAGCCTTTGACAATTCTAGATAAGAAACACTAAGCAATTAAGAGAGGTCTCAAAACACTAACCTTAAATTCCACTTAGGTTCAATTTTCTCCTACAACTTTTATCTTTCAAGCTTATAAGTGAAAGCACCAGAAAAGACAGTCCTGCTACATAAACAGCAATTAATTCTATTCACAAAACCTGTATTTTGTTTTCAAGCCAACAGGGAGCACATGAACCCAAAAAGCAGCAACAGTCCACAGGAACGCTAGCTTAATTTTATTAGATTTGGCTCAGAACCACTACTACTGGATCCAAACTGTCTCCTGCAGAACAATTCAAGTAACAGCAACACAAAACACTTCACCCAAACAGGAGTGCTTTACATTCCAGGTGTGGCACCATTCCCAAACCAAGCCCACCTTTTTGCATAGTGCTGTATTATTCTGTAGCAAGTCTTCTCAAAACCTGATGTTAAGCAAGCTTTACATGACACCAGCTTACATACAGCAGAACAAGAACTAATAATGACCACAGATGAAACTGAGCAGACTTCAGGTAGAACTGAGCCTCCCAGTGCTTCCCGTTCCAGGAATACAGGTCCAAGGTGGTTTTGTACAGCAACCATTTATTAATTTTGGTTCTGAGTCAGGCAAAACTGGTCGCACCATTAGCGGAGACACACTGACTTCCCAAACATTAAAGCTGGATTTTCTGTAGTGACTCGTCAGGCCATGCTAACTCCAACACACCTAAACTATTTTTGGACTTACAGCACGGTTAGTCAGCAGTCCAGCTGACATTACATGTGTATGTCAATATAGATTACAAAAATTTTGCACAGAATAAATTATGGAATTATATAACCAGACATAAACCATACGGCATAATAAGCAAACTTTCTTTTAGGCTTTCCCAGTGCTGCCTGAACTCCCCTAACCAGTACACAGAGTAACATATTCAGAAGAAAAGCGAAGTACGAAATTTCAGTAACACTTATCTTTAAAAGACAACTTTACAGCAAAATGTTTTTATTGTATAAAAGATAACACAAATTAGAATCTTTTACTCCAAATATACATCAAAATCTGGCCCCCTATAAGGGTTTTTGCATCCAGCCTATAAACAGACCTATCATCCACAGGTAAATTAAGCCGGATAGCTAAAAACTCATATATATACTGAATTTTCATTTCTGGATGACCAAATACATTCTGTGTCAACAAGGCAAATTCAAGCCTGCAGAGCATTACTGGGTAGTCCTCCACTACAGCTGTATATGCATGCATGTGCACACATGTGCTAACTGCAGCACAAATGTTACAGCTCAGAAAGTATCCTAAGAGTAAGAACAAAGTCAAAGTACACCATTTCTCTGGCTCAGTTAAATTTAAAAGTCAGACTAAAGCAGGTATAGGAACTGAATGGCAGCTCTGTGCAGTTTCACATATTAACAAGCAGCAAGTTAGCTAGCTGACAAGGACACAACTGGAATTAAAGGCAACAGCAGCACATCTAATTTCCAGTGCTACAGTCACCATCTTATATCAGTGCTTTCACTTTTAACACATTCAAGTATCCTGTGGTGCACTTTGCTACTTTCTTATGCCTTATTCTGATCCAAGGCTTGGTCTCACCCAGTGACACGTCCTGTTCAGTTTAATGTCAACTTGATTCCCCTCTCTTAAAGCGAATAGAAAAACTGTAAAAAGTTCATTTTTGTTAATATTGCCCTTCCTTCCTGGCTTCCCCTTTCAGCCCAATTTTGCAACGAACATACTCTAAATGCTTCAAAGCCCCGCAACCTGATGAGCCAACAAAGAAAAGGAAACCACATGCTTAACACAGTCATCAAACTGATGTAGAGCCTCCATGCTTGCAGAAGTGAACATGTTCAAATGTCTTGTTGGACCAAGGCCAACTCAGCACTTTTCAGGACTAAGCCCCAAAAGAGCAAGAAGTCTGGAAAGGAGAATCAAATCCAGGCCTCCCACACGGTACAAAAGAGCATTAACTGACACAGGGTTGGCCTGTATTTCACCAAATTGTAAATTGTTTGAGCCAAAGCAGGCTCAAGAGCGTCCTTGAACATAAGGAGCTCCAGAGCCTTTTTGCTTAGTGGTTCAGAATCCAAAAGGTAAAGACAGAGACAGCAGGCAGAAAAGACCCCAAAAATAAAATCTCTCTCATCCTCATTTCCACATCTTTGTCCTCCAACCACTTAATTGTAATGAAAGTGTCAAAATCCTAGTTCTGCAGAGCACTTTGCCAAAGAACCAAATCACTTCAGACAAAACAGAGTTAAAAGCTGATGCTGAGGTTTTTGTACCAGTACCAGTACCTGGCTAACTGCAACTTGCAAGAACATCCCAAGTGTTCAAATGAGTCACCAAAATCCATCGAAAACAACCAGAGCAAAGAATCTCTACTTACAGCTGGGGAGTAGGACCTAATTTTATTTTTATTAACCCAGAAAAACTTCTGCTCTCCTTCTCAGCCAGAATGGGAACGGAGCCTTTTGTTAGGGTTAGCTTAGCCAGAAACCTCTCTCATGCTGGCAGATGCTTTTATACATAGTAGGGAGACTGAAGAGGTAGAGCAAAGATTAGCATTGTTGGCTCAAGCCCAGGACTTTAAAAGGAATGAAGTCTTTTCCCACTTCGCATACCACAACTCCTCAAAACAACTCCTCAGCACAATGAACTATACCACTTTCCCCTTCTCTCCTGCCCCCACAATGAAAAAGTGTCTTTGTTATGTTCGCTAAATGGCAGAAACTTCAAGTCCAGACTCACCAAACAAGTTTAATGCAGATATACTCTGCACATAGCTGAGAACCTCTCTAATTTACTTGTGTCTATGCTTTTTTCCCCACTCTTTCAAAGCTACCTATAACAATGATCACGGCAATTTTCTTACAGTAATTCCTGTATATCTAGAATTATGTTTTTAATATTTCAATCATTTGGTGTCAGTTGATCTCCCACAGACAACTTGTCATATTGCTGAAGGTATTGTGCAAGTGATAAAAATATAATGGTTAAAATCAAAAGAGGTGTATAAAGGAACAGACCAGACAGAAGTAATCAAAGTTTTCTTCATCTCCTCCCTGCATACCCCTTCCCCTCACAAAAAAAAAAAAAAAAAAACCAAAACCACAAACACCAACAAAACCCACAAACATTTCAAGTTGCACGGCTAAAGTCACAGTTGGCAGCAGTGGCACTTGGATGGGGCAATACCACAGTGCTCAGTAAAGCAAGGGGCAGCAGCTATCCAAAATTTTTCAGTTAGAACAAGAGAGGCCCTTGCACCAGGGATACCCATGCACCATCAATGGAAAAGTCTTAAATGAATTCAGTAAGCACAGAATTCTTACAGGTTTTGGTACAACAAAAGTCAACTAACAGCAGAACAACTATCACACTGTTTCTGATTTAACAAAAGCAAGCAGAAATTGGGTGGACAAACTCCTAAGGACCTGAACAGATTGCCTAACTACCATAACCTTTCCCTAGACCCTACCCCTCCAATTCTTGCTTGTAAAAAACCCACAATCTGTGCTGTTCACCCCAAATTCCCTTCCACCTCATCTACTTAACCTGAGGTAAGAGAAGAACAAGCATTCCAAGCAGGGAGGCAGAAACACACAAGGCCCTTCTTCACTCCAAAATTAAATTATTAAGAAGACTATTTTAAACACAGTTTTATCAAGTTTACTATACCATTATGTCATGGTAAGTACTTATATAGTGCAAAACTCCCACTAGCTTTCTTCTTCACTAAGCCTAGTCCTTAAAGCATTTTCTAATGGCCTTATATATCCAGAGAAGAGGCATGATACAGGACAGGTTTGAAACAGGACTATCTTTTTGCTGCTGTTTCCTATTTCAAAGTAAAGTTTACTTTACCACTTACAATTACTAAAAAAATTTTCAAGCTTTCAGCCTCCTATTTTCTGATCACACTTAAATAGAGTTTCAATTTCTCTCTCCCTCCCAACATCAGAAAAGCAGAAATTATAATCATTGTTTTGTATTAAGATGCTCCATTTGGATGCCTGCTGTGCTCTCATTGACACTTTTCCCACAGGTACTCCAGGCAGTGCAGAATTAAGGTAGTAAAGTAATTGCTACCATCCTTTCACTTTTAGTTGTCACTGCCCAACTGAAAAGAATCAGCAGCACAAAGCATGATCTTCCACAGCTGACAGAGGAAGAATTGCTGCAGAAATAAATGAGGCAGCAAAGCAAGAGGGAAGAAAAATTACAGAGAAGTGCAAAGAAAAAGGATAGATGCAGGTAAGCAAGGGCAACTTAACAGACTGGAGTCTGTCACCTCTCCCTCCAGTTCCAGTACTACTCCTGCATAACAGCATTTGGTTTATCAGAACAGAGTAAATGGAGGGAGGTGGAAACAGCAGAACTGAAGGAAACAAAATGCAAGGTGTTGGGTTTTTTCCCAGGCAAAATGGGATGGGAAGAAATAAAGAAAAGCAATAGATGGAAGACAAAGATAGATTTATATGATTTACATTGATTGAAACACTAATCAGCCTCTTCTGTACTGTGCAGCAGTGTTAAAAAAACCTTACCAGCACCACCACCCATGCACATACATACCAATACAGTTCCAAGCCCATACACATTGCTGTTGGGAGTTGAGCTGCTGAGTACTTAATACAGAGGCAGGTTTACTGAACAGGTATTTCTAAATTCATGTTCAAACCCCACAGGTGCCATACCAAAAGCATATGAAGCCTTCAATATCTACACCTTGAACATAAAAAACCTACAGTTTCAGATGCAGATATCTTGCTACTGAAAATCACTGAACAACTTCATATGTATTAAATAAACCTAATGCCATTTATTTCCTTGATTCTTTATATGCTAAAACATTAAAAAAGAGAATAAAAAGCAACTACATCTAAAAACAAACAGACATGGGCTCACCTTACTACACATTATTAAAATGCAAAGCACTGTAGGTTGTTAATTTTTCACTTGAAGTAACTGCATAACTTGGTTGGGAAATTATTTAGTTCTAAAAACTCCATGGCCCTTTCATCTCACCTTTCATTTTCTATCATCCTACAAGGCATGTGCTGTGGGCAGCAATTTTTTCTTATTGTAACTGATAAATAAGCAAAAAAAAAATTGAAATACACAGAGATGTTAGTATAAGTACAGTAAGTCAAAGGTTATTTTTATCAGACTGGAAACAAAATTTCTCCTTTCTATAAGCCCAAGATATATTTTCAATCTTTTTATCATGTCTCCATGCTATGCATCATAAAGATAGTGATACATGAATGGCCATAGAATGGTTATAGATTAAAAATAGTGACACTCAGGAGTACAAGAAGCTTTAAAGAGTACTTTGAGCATACGTGTAAGTGTATGGTCATGGAAATAATTGTCTACATTACAACGGACAAACACAGCACATCCCCAGGGACAGATTCTTTTTCTGTGAACGCACTCCTGCTATTAACTGTGCAGGAGCCTACGTCAGGGAAGGATGATGAGTCAAACTTGTGGTAAATAAAAAATTTAACCACAACAGATGTTCTTTTACCTAACCACTGTTCTCCTGACTCACACAAAAGAGATCTTTAAAAACTTCTTCACACGTAGGCCTGTAATTGATGCTTGCTTAAACAGTCTAGGAGGTGGAAAATGTGCATACTGATCTCCTTTAAAAAGAAGGTGATTGGAAGATCACAGATCAGGCTACTCTTTGCACAATATGCTAAACATTCACCTGGACAGCAATTTGGAGGCACAGAAGTTGACACCTGGTCACTTGCACAATTAACATCCTATCTCTGCACTCCCTGCTCAGGCTGTGAACATGCTGAGGGGAGGAAAGATTGTGGCATCATCTCACTCCTGACTTAGGTAAGTGGGAATCCCACTTGCAGGGATCAGTTGTCCCAGCTACTTCCCCATAGATAATTTTCAGGCAATTATTCTACATTGTGAGATGCTTACTGCTTTTGTACACTACTACAGCGCTCTTCCTTAAGATGCTCAAGAAAGACAGTATGCCATAAAAGTTTAGAAAAAAAGATGTAAAAGAAATACCACAATCCATAAACTCTGTAGTTTGATAGGAGAAGGGGCTTGAAGGGGCTATGTCCTTCCCCAAAGTATCCAGCACTGGGCTTATCTCAATTAGATTCAAAGTCCATATTGTTTCAGAGCATTTAAGAAATTTTTTGGAAACTAACAGTGACATGCTAAATGAAACACGCTAACAGGGCACATAAAAGATTAGTTGTCTTATTATTAAGAACATGCTAATTCATACATTCTGAAAAAAGAACATACACTTTTAAAAATGCAGAACAGATGGATTTATATGACCTACCCAGCCTGCATTTTAGAAGACACAAAGATACATTGCCCTATACCAGTTCAGGTGATTTTCTGGAGTACATTTGTAAGATACACATGCAAACAGTCAAAAAATTGTAAGAGAACAACCAAAGCATTCATAAAAGAGCATCAGCAACTCTGAGCAGAGCTTGTCGGGTTGGTTTTTTGTTTGGGTTTTTTTTCCTGCCCTTCCAGTTTCAGGAAGAGTGAGAAGTTCTGAACAGGGTCACTCATGATACTGATTCAGCAGCTGCCTTGCCTTTCAGAAGTGCCAGACCAGTTTTTCTTGTTTCTTTTAAGCAAGCAATGCAATGGGATAATAGCTTCATCTTCCAAATTAACTATTGTTGGGTACTCAGGTCTAGGCAATTGGCTTACTCTGTGCAAGCACTCTATTACTACCCTCCTACTTGTTTATATCTCTCAAAATGCAGCACATTATTCTCTTTGACTGTAGTTGCTTCCCACATGTTCATTTATCTTAGTTTTTCTCACCAGATTTCTTCAACCGTGTCTCATTAAATAGCCTGAATTTTTCTTTCCAGCTGCATGTCATATTGACTTCCAGTGAAATTAAGGTAGATTTACACCAATGAAAGTAAAACAGAATTCAGCCACACAGTCTTAAGATTTAAGACACAACAAAGCTTTCTAGGCTATGAATTTTAATACTCAAAGATTAGCAATTGATCTTATTCTCAGTCCTGCCCTTCTAAGACAAAACAGTTATTTAGAGAGTTCCTGATAGGGTTTTCACTAAAAGCATAGCTCCAAAAGATAGGGTGAGCCAGTAGAACAGTTCATAGTTTCCAAGAGAATGAGCTCCTATCCCTTGCCCCACATCTCTAGCACATTTATTTTGTGTTTCCTGTTAAGTTCACAAAGCAAGTCAGTTTAACAAGAGCTCTAACAAGAGTCAAAAAGAAAGGAGTAAAGCCCACTTCACTGCAAGCTGGGAATAGAGGGAGAAGCCAAGAGGGGGGTGGGACTGTGCAGCTTCCACCTTTGACAGAGAGTATATCAGCTCTGATGCTTGTGGAATTATTCCCTGATGTCTATTACCTTAGGCCTGTGTATTTAGAAGCAGCAAGTCAAATTCTGAAGATTTACAGCCAATCCCTTGTTATTGAGAGAGAAATTAATATGTTCTCTTGAAATAATGTTACAAGAATTCAAACTTACCAGCAATAAACACTTTAAAATGTTCAAGTGTAAGGAGACACTGGATCCCCCATCTCACCTTATTCTGAACTGACAAAATGCAAGAGAAGTATTCCCTGGCCTGATAGCCACTGTGCCCCGGTTAGGGGCACAAACTGATAAAGAGGATGTATGGAAACATAAAACGCTAGCAGAAGTGGACAAAAACTCAGACATACTGAACATGATCACTAGTGAAAACATTCCCAGAAATTAACAGATTAATAAAAATTCTTTGTTTTCTTAAATAAACTTTTCACATCCTTTCCTCCTCCAGAACTGGAAGAATTCTGGATTCTCAAAGATTGCTTTCCTGTTTTATTTCTTCAAGATTAAACCTCCAACTCCACATTTGGACAACATCCATTTCAAGCTAAACACAACCCTTAGAGGCCAGCAGATTCTTTTGCATCTCACCCACCCCAGCAACTAAGAATAGGTCTGTGTCTCTCCCTACCTGGCCACAACAGAAACTTAAAAGAGGATACAACAATTTCCTCGTCTATTCTATCCCACCCTCAAAGACCCTTGGTATGAAGGGAACCAATTCTAGAATGCATCTGCCATGACTCCAGTAAAGAGACTTTAGTTCCCACCTTAAAATGTATTTTGCTGTGCAGCTGACACAGTTTTGAAAGGAAAAACAGCCTTAAAATAAGAGCAGAAGCAGGAAAGCAAGTTGTTTCTCTCAGGCACTTTTTTGAACTGCTCCTGGGATGACATCTAGCATTATTTCCTTAAGCACAGCAAAACAAACTTTCTGTCTTGCCATTCCTGAATAGCAAAAAAAGTTATGCTGAAGTGTCTAAGCTGTTTACAGAAAAGGAGTATTTCAATTCCTTGGGCTTTTGAAAGGTTTTTCCCCCCGTGTCATGATCTCTGTAGTGCTTACAACTGAAAGATTTCCTTGGTTATCACGTGCCCCTCATCTGCTGTTATAACTTATAATCCTTCATAAATTATCAAGCTCCAAGCTTTTTAATGTTGTCTTGCATTCACTGAAGACACCATTTCCAATGCAGTGAAGTATCAGTCTACACATTTTTTCCCAGTATCATATTGTAGTCTGCTTACTAGAATCACCCATAGAATCTGGTAACTGTCAGTTTTATGAGCCTTTTTTTTTAAATGAGAAGATAAGGAAATAGTCTTTCAAGACTGTACTGTAAGATAAATTTTGAAGTTACTGAATTCACATGTAAAAGCTTCATTACCACAGCATCTTCAAAAGATTAATTTTTTCAGTGGCAGCTGGTTGCTCAAGGGTATATCTAAACAATTATTTTATGAGAATAAAATGAAAGCTTCTTTCTAGCACATCCTACAACCACAATACTCTGCTGCTGGTGTGTAGAAAGTGTATTTTGCATAGGCCACTCGAGAATCTACGACATTTTGCAGATCAGCAGTGTAATTTCAGCACACACGGAGAGCAAACTCTCAACTCAAGCAAAGCTCATTAGGACTTTAAAACAACTAGCAAAACTAGGAATGATTAAATATCAACAACCTAAGACAGAGTGGTGGGGGTGGATTTTTTTTTTTTAATAATGTTGTTATATGTCTTCTCAGTATAACTTGGTAGCCATTAAGTGTGAAGAACAGCTATGAAGTGAGAGAAATACTGTTGAAGAAAATCACTATTAAGTGGTACTTACCAAGTTATTTTCTAGTATTCCTTTCTATACCTGAAGGATCCCCAACAGCCTCAGAAAGCAATCAGATTCTAATTGTATGGTGATTAAACTGACAAACACCAACTGTTCTGCATTGAAACAAAATATTGATACATTTCTTGCTCTTTAAGTGCAGATGTTGGTGAAGTAAATCCCAGAATAGTACCAAGCAAAAGTACCAGTCTATGAGTTACAGTAATTTTACCTAGAACAACAAAAACTTTGGCTCAAAGTTTCAGTATTGTTTTGTGTTAACCTCCTTCTGCAGTAGGGCAGTCAAAGATTTCACCAAAAAAGACATTCACATATGGTCACACCCTGCCTCTGTGCCACAGCTAGAATGCAATGAAAGACTTTCCCTTCCTCTTAAATATAAAACATTCCTACTAGAATAGAGGCAAAAAAAATCCCATTTGTTTCATAAAACAGTTTCCATGCAAACTTGAAAAAAAAAAAAACTGGGTCTGAAGTAGTCAGCTGCACAAATGGAAAGGACCCACAAAAAAACCAGCCTGTGCATAAGATAGACTGTTGCACTTTACTGGTAGGAATAGGAAACTTTCAAACTGAATGGACATAAAAAGAATACTATAAATAATTTTGCAAACTACACGCTACTTCCAGCAATCAGTGCCCTTCAGAAATGTATCATATTTATCTAATCACTTCCACCTTCTCTTGGTTAAGATAAGCCACAGTTCATTTTAGTTAATAGAGCCACAAATGTAGGATGAAACAAGTATTCTGCTTAGCTTGCATTTTGTAAACCTGAGCATGCACGTGGCAATGGAACCAATTAATTTACTACACAGTCAATTCCTTCACTTTGAACCTCAAGCGTTGCCAGCAAATCTCATTAATCTAATCTGGGTAGTAAAAAAGTTTCTCCAAAATTCTTTCTCAATGATGTCATACAGTGTCCAAATCTTCATTTTAAAAGCCTCATCACAAAATTAATATTCAATGAAATTTTATAACATTCTACTTCAGATGAAACTAAGGTCACAAGCACTGCTTTAAAGAGCCCAACAGTACACTTGAAGTACTGTTACTTCTTCATTAATTCAATCCTATTTCTAGCAAACAAGAGTGTAAAAAAATTCCCCAGAATCCAGGGAGGTAAAATGGCAATATATACATTCATAGCCCTGAAACATACACTAAAGCAGAGACACAGAGACCTTTAAAAAAAAAAAAAAATCAAAAGAGCTACATGATACGCTATCCAAACACCTACATCTTGGGTCCTGCATTCTCCTCCCTCTGGATATCTCCTTTTCCTCTCTCTCTTACAGCACAAGTGTTACTTTGTGACAGATTACGGAACTCATTGTTACAGGCCAGGCAGGTACCAAAAGTATACACATAAAAGCAATTAGTCAAACTCATGAAAGAAAAAAAAAATCATTGAACTTAAAGAACAGAAACACTATTAAATAAGCCCACGGACTGCACGTGGCCAGAGATAGTGACGTACACTTGGACTACACACCTATTCCGCCCTACGCAGCTGCCACTGGAAAACACTGCTGTGCCAAGCTGATCTTTGACCCCGGCCAGTAGAGATGCTCTTAAGCTCTCATTTCAGTTGCAGGTGTCAGAGAAGCTGGTAGGATGGAACCCAAATCCAACCAACAGAAAAACCTGTTGAATTCACATGCGAGGCCCTCTCTGGTTTTAAATCAAAACAGCATTTCTGAGACATGGTCACCGGGAAACCCAGCGTCGGCACTTGTGCAGCACAACCTCCACCAGGCTTCCGCCCTTTCTCTCAACTCCAGTTATAAGGACTGTGCTACTTGAGAACCCTCACCAATCCCCACTGCTCCATATAAAACAAATGCGTCAAACACCATTATCTCCATTGCTTGTCTGATTAACGAGAAGCTTGTGTGACAACAGCTACAGAAAGATTTCTCTGGCGTTCTTCTGTTCAGTCCAACAGATTCTGAGACTGCAGAGACAAAACCAAAATCTAATGATTGAGTTTACATTTAACTTTCCAATTCAGTCAATTCATGAAGGCCTATATGTTAACAGCGTATCTTACTCCTCTCTTATTTATTCCAAGTTTATATTTTGCAATAATAATACACACTTTCAAATAATTTAATTAATCCACACTTGGAAAAATGAAGTTATCTTTACCTGAAAACCCTCTTTCTTTTAAAAAATGTTGGGATGTAAATAACAATGATACACAGGAAAAAACATTGTCAACCAAGAATTTCATCCTTAGAGATTTTCTTCTGCAGTTTTATTTTGTATTAAAATGACTTCTTCCTTAAGTTTGCTGCCATTGCAAGTGTTTTCTCCTCCAAGATAAACATAAAACCACTGTGTTAGTAATACTCACTCTTATTATGAAAGTGAGTAACTTTTTTCCCCTGGTTTGTTTTTGGGTTTTTTTAAGACTATCATAAAATCTCTTCATTTCGAACATTGAAATTGCCAAATCTCCTTTTATTCAGAATGGTCACAAATGCCCTTAGGTTCCATAGGGCTGCTGCTAAGCATAATTTACACTAATTTAGTACTAAGGTGAAGCCAATTGAACGATATCTATTTACTATTTTTATTTCAATGGGACTGACGTTGTGAGAAAACAGCTGTTACTATTATCAGAAACCTTGTCTATTTCATCATGCCAGTGTCCTCACCTATCTACCATTACACACTGTGAACTTCCCTGCACTGGGCTTAACTCTTCAGGGCAAAATATGCATGTATCTATTTAGATTCAAGACACAAGCAATGACAAATACGATGGTTGAACAAAACATTGTTTATGACACAGCCTTAAACTTTGCGATGAATGGCCCGCACTGTGTGATATATACACAAGTTTTTATCTTGTTTGTGGTGAGCTGAGAAAGAATGAGTGTCTTACGCATTACTAAAGCAATTTATACACTTTCATACTTCTCCAAACTGCCAGGCAGATATGTCCTTTATAGCTCGCTCTCTCTTACCATCGTAGTGAGAACAAATTCATACATTTGCATATAATGATGAAAGATTAAAAATAAGAACTATTTAAATTATTTACAGAACATCTTTGGCTCCTAGAGAAGGCCATGCCAAGTAGCCTGCAACTGGCACAACGAATCCTATGAAAGAGTAAAATCTAAATCATGTAATGGCTCTTTTCTAGTAATATTAATATTTTGTGACACTCAAGACAGCCTAAAAATTACCTACATCAGTAGAACAGGATCTTCTTCTACAATATTAATTTCAGATAACCGATAGTAACCACATTTTTACTGGATTACTCCTAAGATCAAACTCACTGATGAATGAAAAAGACACTTCCCTCCCCACAAGTCTTAGTCTTCATATTTTTCCTCTTTTTTTTTTTACTCAGAATAAACTCACACCCCTACAAACCTTTCACCAGAAAACAAAACAAAAATCCCCAAAAAACCACACACAGTAAGAATACAGCCAAAAGGAAGAATGATCCTAAGATCCCGCACTCAAGCTAAATTACAAAAGGGGTTTTATCCATTTTGTGTCTTTTTTTTCATTCTGAAATTCCAACCTGAATCTAGGAAAGCTTTCCTTAGAAAAGTTTAATTGAAAACAAAAATATGAAAACACTCCTATTTTAAATGCATTAATATTTCCTGATAAGAAACTTTATCAACTCTAATCTCAACTGGTATTGAAGCTTTAATCACAAATAAACTTTATAAACTTAAACCAGATACTCAAGATCTTACATTAAGAAATTAGAAATTTTTTTCATTACTATTGTAAGCTAAACCAAGGGGAACTCAAACATACTAGTATAATTGATGACTTGAACTAACATGGAATAGGAACTAGGGGGAACTAGAGAAAGAATTCACTGTGTTAGTTCACGTCACGTTCCACCTCAGTGACTGTATTGCCTTTCCATTAGCTTAATTAGATTTCAAATCAGAGACAAAAGAAACACCTAACTGAATTGTAATCCTGGCTTGTATCAGAAATAGTGTGGCCAGCAGGAGGAGGGAAGTGATTGCCCCCCTGCACTCAGCACTGGTGAGGCCACAACTTGAACGCTGCGTCCAGTTTTGGGCACCTCACTTCAAGAAGGACATTGGGGTGCTGGACCGGGTTCAGAGGAGGGCAACAAAGCTGGTGACGGGTCTGGAGAGCAAGCCTTATGAGGAGCGGCTGAGGGAACTGGGACTGTTTAGCATGGAGAAAAGGAGGCTGAGGGGAAACCTCATCGCTCTCTACAACTACCTGAAAGGAGGTTGTAGGGGGTTGGGGCTTGGTCTCTTCTCCCATGTTATGAATGACAGGACAAGAGGAAATGGCCTTAAGTTGCATCAGAGGAAATTTAGGTTGGCTATCAAGAAAAATTTCTTTACACAGAGGGTCATTAAGTATTGAACAGGCTGCCCACTGAGACGGTGAAGTCCCCATCCCTGGAGGTGTTTAAGACACGTGTAGATGTGGTGCTGATGGACATGGTTTAGGGACCTTGGCAGTGCAGGGTGAACAGCTGGACTCGATAATCTTAAAGGTCTCTTCCAACCAGATGATTCTATGAAAGCTGTACACTGCTATAAACAAAGTTACAGAATGAGATTGGACTATAATTTATATCAGGAGCTGTTGTTCTTTTGTTTTCTATCAGGAGAAAGAAATAGACTTGCCTTTATTGTGTAAAACATGAAATTCTAATTCTACAAGCCATCTAAAGAACTACTCTTACCTACAGCAACCGATTGAGAAATAGTCACTTTGGCAATCAAAGTTGCTTCCATACAGCCACAGAACCATGGATTAGCTGTAGCTCAGTACACGTAAAAACTGATATGCATTCAATTTTGGATACAGTACCATCTGTCTTGGGAACATGTAGTTCTTCTGGACAAGCACCCTGCTAGCTGAGCTTCTAGACAAAGCCTGACATTCAGAAACATTTTAATGATTTGCATTTAATAAAACAGGTTTACAACACTGTCCGAGCTGCCAATTAATTCCTTCAGGCGGTGGAAACAGTAATATATTAAATTCTTTACTTGTCAAGCACCAGTGTATGTACAGCCCCTCAGTTTCCTAAAAATACTTTGGTATGACACTTAGGGAACTTACACAATACATTACAGAGAAACCAGATGACTCGCTAGCTATTACAGAGCAGCACAGGTAAGTATGAGAATACCCTTGCTTCCAACCTGACAAAACAGAAGTCTCCCATTCACAGGTCAGTATTAAGAACTGCAACAAACTGCATCAACAAAGAGGTGGAAGAATTAATATATAGCATTACAGGGTAGGATAAGACCAGACACACACTACATGAAAGGCTGCTGAAAGGTGGCGCTCATTTTCATAAAGAGTATGTTTGGAGTTTTAAAAATAATGAACAAGGCACAAGAGTTTACCATATAGTTAATATCTACCAGCTATTTCTAGCTATTTCTGATTTTTTCTAATCAGCTTTAAAGAAAACCTGAGTATGTAAAACCCGGGGAGTAGTGAATATTGTAAAGAATCATTTCATAGTTGTTCCCCTTTCTAATGTTATTTGACTGGTATGAATGGCCTACCTGATATAACCAACACAGCCCTGGAAACCAAACATACTGTCAGCTTTCAGGCTTGTCTGTACTAATCCCAGTCTCATTTCACACCCACACATTAGGGTCCCTCCTACTAGCCAGCCTGGGCTTCTCTAATGCACACAATTTCCTTATGTCAGTCTTACAATTAATACCCACATCTCCTCCCAAATTGATGCCAACTCTTCTATGAAACATTCAAGCTATGAAGACCACACCCCCCTTCACGCTCTTTCATCAGCTCTTTTTGCAACCTGAGAATAAGCTTCTCTTGGGAAAGCAACTCATAAGAAAGTTCAGCCCTTTTCACCCTGTAGAGCAGCTTATCTAATAAAAAAAGGCATATGTACAACGTGGCATCAAGAACCAAATGATACTTACTTGTAGATCAGGTCAGGGAAGGGATTTATCTGAATTTTCATCTGTCAGCTGACTAGTTTCACTGCAGAGTAAGATGAAGTAAGATGATCAAATGACCAAGGTCTAGGGTTCTCTACCCCATATTCATTCTTCTGTTGTTGTAAAAGGATTTCTAAAGTTTCTGTGCTCACTTTTTAAGCACAGATAGACAAGCTTTTCCTCCTTCAAATCTTTCTATATCCTACAGTGTACCTATTAGAGTCAGAGGAAAAAGAGAAACATGTACATTCTTCACATGACAGGCTTTTCAACTATTTCATATCCCACTGTCCAGATGACATGGAGATATTCTGAAACAAACAAACAAAAAAAGAGTCTTGCCAAATCAAGAAAATACTGGTGTACAGCCTGTCGGGTTCTCATCAGTGTGCCACTGGCAATCTATCACTGACTTGTAGGGTATGTAGGTCACACAATATTGTTCTCCAGAAGTTACAGGGCACTAAGACAGCTAAAGTGCATTTGATAATTGCCATGTATTCATTTCACATGTAAGCAATTACTGTGTTTGCCACAGGAGTATTATGCAACTGTCATCCTCTGTGGAATATACGGTATAGGTGTGAACTAGAACAGAACTGAAACACAGAACATTGACAGGATGCTGCAGAGCCCATGTTATCTAAATGCATCTCAGCACTACTAGAGAGTCTGTCTGACATTTTAAATAAGAGTGAAGTCTCAGGCCCACTTTTCAGAGAACAGGTGTCCATACCACAAAAATGGATCCTGACACCCAGCATTCCAAACAGAGAGCTCACGGTTCAGCAAACAGACTTCCATTATGAATTACCTATTACACACACACTTATTTTACCTGCAATTATAGCATGTCAACAGGTCAGCAAGGAAAAACTTGCTCTTGCAGCTGTTCCATTTGGTGGACAATCTAGCTCTAAAGTTTCTTCAGCTTTTACCTTTCAGCAGCATTCAGCTCTCCACTACAGACAAGGAAAGGCAGAAAAAGTAGAAAATTAAAAATTATCACATTCTATTATGGAAAGTACCTGCCCAACATTTGAATGAAGTTTGGCAGTTTAACAATTGGGGGGGAAAAAATCAAACAAAAAACCAAACTGTCTTAAAGAGAACAAGATGATAAAATTTCAAGTACACAAGAGAAGCAGTAACAAAGTATATCCCACAGCGTGAGATCAGAGCTTTCAGACTTTCCATTACCTTGCTGAGAAGCCCTTGAAAACACCAAAGCCATCATCAGCTATGAGCTCACACCACTGCAGAAACAATCCACATTTCACCTCCTTGCTCCTTCTGCAACCAAAAAACTTTTGCATTCATGCTGCACCTCCAAAACACTTGTGCATCACACACTGAATGTGTTTAGGGCAATTAAGAAACCGTTGTGGCTTAAAAGTAACTACTAGGGCAAAAAAAATAATAAAAAACACGAAAGCAGAAAAAAGTGGTATGACACTGAATGCTAAAGCTGGCTATGCTGCCAAAAAGCTGATTACAAAATTTTCAGACAGGAAATGCATCATAACAACATCTTGTTAAACAAGCTAAACACACGCAAAGGAGAAGGAGAAATCCACACTTCTGTGGAATCATTTATATTAAATTTATATTTGACATGTAACAAGACTGCACACATACAAAGAATGCAAATATGAAAAGGGTGTCTATTCATTTACACAGTGCTTAGCATTCAAAATTGATTTTACAGACATCCTGCTACCCTGTCTGGCAGAAATTCCTCCAGACTAGGCAAATTAATTCAAAATAGAGAGGCTGTCAGTTTTTCTGTCTTATAGGCAAGGAGGTAAAAATTCTGAAATAGTTTTCAGTATGCTGAAAGGCATCACGCAGAAGTTTAAAAGGTATATGCATCAAGGGAGAAAATAATTCATTTGCATAAACATAATTTTTGGCCAAGAACTCATAGTTTAAACCAGGTTCTTAAACAGCTTTCCCATCAAAGTAGCATGAACAAAAATCATCCCAAAATTAAGAGCTTACAGAAGACACTATCAGTTTATAGATCACAAATACAACATGGATTCAGTACAGGCTAGACTTGATGATCCAGGAGGTCCCTTGACATTTTATGCTCCTGAATTTTAGGGAGGACTGTATTAGGTTCCTTCAGAGGTAACTAGAAATCTCGTAACAGTCTTTTAGTATCATTTTTCCCCTCTATTAAAACAAAGGGCCAATTTCCTCAAGTGAAATGATACCAGGGTGAATCTCTCTATGCTCCAGATGATCTCTAAAACATTTCCTGCTAGAGCCTTTAATGCAATCCTACCCCAGTCTGTGCTTCTAAATAACAGAAAAGAAAATATATACCTAACACCATTATGGAAATAGGTTAATCCAGAAAACGTTATGAACCAAGCGCTTGCAGGGAGGAGAGGTTTGTTAAAGTACCCTTTAAATAGTATGTGGGGATTTTTTTTTTTTTTAATTCTACATGAGGAAAAACAGTTTTTGGCTTTTTTTTTTCCTTTGACCTCAGTTCAGAAAGGTATTACTTTGCATTGCTCACTAGAGATAAAAATCCTTGAGAGACTCACGACAACTTCTCCACGTGCTTTTATCTGCTGACATTCCATATGGCCTTTGTTACGACTAGCTGGCTCCCACAACCTGAGGATGTGTGCAGCATCACTCAAATAGTAAAATACTGTTCACAAAATGCTAGCTCACTAAATCATTATATTTTTAATATATTTTCTTATTACTCAAAATAATTTTGAGTGGGGGCTCTAAAGGAAGATTTCTTCATAATTTGTAATTAACACTAACTCCTCTCCTGTCTGCTTCATATAATCTTTTTTGTATGAGCAGACAAAATGGATGCAAGTTTGATTTGCCTTTCTTTTTTGGTTTCACTGTGCCATGTATCTGTGTAAATTTATAAGTGGAGCCTATAATTGTGTCCTTGACCAAGCTGTCCCTCAATCTGAAAAATTATTTTCTCCCTTGGATTTATCCTCTTTGATTTGCAGCATAGCTTAAAAGCTACTATCATACACTTTTTAAAAAAGGCATTGTCTAAACGAAGTCCTCATGATTGAGGTTTATAAATTGATCATCCTGGCATTTTTCTTTCCTTTAGCTACATATGAAATAGTCTGTCATCAGGAACAGAAAAGAGGAAAAGGAACAAAAAATAAAAAAAAGCTAAATAGCCCTTACCCATAGTTGGAACTAAAGTCTAGCAGAGAAGGTAACCAACCCCAAGCCTCTCTAGAAATCATTATTTCCAGCAGATGTGGGAGAACAGTATGCAAGAAGCACCCACAGAGGGACCTCAAGTGATTAGAATTTGGGGCAGGGGAGGGAGGGGTGTAACAAAGGAATTAGCCTCTTAGCGCATTCGGATTAAAGATTCCAGCATGCTTCAACCTGAACAACACGTCTTATCTAGAATCATAAGCCTGAAACTGAAAATTGGTACAAGAGACTGAAACCACAGCCAACGAAGAACAGAGTCATATGAGGAACAATCCTATTTCTGATCTGGTTAGTGCGTGTTTTCCATTATATGCTTAATAAAACATTAGTCATATTTAAGAGTGGTGCCATATTATCCTAATGTATTCAGTGTTCCAGCTTCCAAGTATTGCAGGACTGACTCAATGAATCTTTGCTACTACTACTGAGGCACTAAAGAAAAAACACAAAGGTCTGTTCTTTTGTAGTCTACAATAGCATGAATTCTCTATCATACGCAGTTAACTTGCAGGTTTTAGAGTCGGCATTCAGAACATGGAAAGATTCTCTGATCACACATATGTAAAAAAAGCTGGATCTGAAACCTTAATGTCAAGCTATTGTAACTTTCCAGAACCCAAGTGCCTTTAGCTTCCCAACTCATTTAGAAACAAACAAAACCAAAAAACCACAAACACACACCTTAGATTAGAGTGCAAAAGACGACTCAGTCTAATACACAAAATCACAAGAATTTGAATAATCTAAAGACATTCTAATTTCCAATCAGCTTTTTCTTTTTCTTCATTAAAAAAGCTGTAGTTAAAGAAGTACAGATATAATTAAAAAGAGAGTTTCCTGTACTTGTAGCCCAGTAGAGTCATATTAATCACACAGTATTGCCACTGTGTACTTGTTAGCAGTTCTCATTCACCTCCGGACAAAATTCAGTACTGCCATGCAGAAAATAATACATCCTTATCTCCAGAGAGCACTTATAGCTGGATCTCTTTCTAGGTACTGATAAACCATTACTGTCAACCAAAGTCTTGCCTCATGTAACATATTTTTGGAAAAGCAAGTGTTTTGTTTTTGCATCAAATACACAGCTTTGTAAAAGCAAGCAAGCAATACCACACACATCTGCATTCTGTATCCTAAGGCGGGGGTGGGGGGTGGCAGGAGAGGGAGAACACAGAAGGTTTCTGCTTTCTCATTTCTGAAGACTGAGATAAATGAAAAAAATATAAAATGGTAGAGGAAAAAAAGAATTTAAAGTCCTATGAATATCAGAAACTGTCTCTCTCCCTATCAGCTTACATTGCTTGGATAGCCACCTGAAATTCTGTCCTAAAAAGAGTGCTTTAAGTATACTAAATTAGAACATAAAAGTAAGTCAATTCATAGAGAATCGTAATTCATGAAGTTGACTACTATTTTATATCTTGATATCATTGACATCAGAGCAGGAGGCAGTATTCAATGTTTCTTCAACCCACAGCAGAGGTCTCTGTCAAATCTTCTTTCAATAGGCAGGTTTCAGGACATCCTCAGAACGACAAAAGCCTTTTCAAGTAGGCTTTTTGTATAGCCAAGAACTAGCCATCCTCTTTTACACAATTAATTTTGAGATCAGGATTATAGTGCATTTTATTTGAGATTAAAGTTGTCCTTAGAGACTGTATTGCATCCCATGTATCATAACCTACCCCACTACCAAGGCTAGATACTATAAAAGATGCATAGCCTTGTGGTTTGGGAAATTTAAATTGCTTTCCTTATCTTTCCCTTTCATATGAAAACCCCCAAAAATACCCCAGTAACCACAGTCCACAGATTTATGAAACAATACAAACATTCCCCGTAGCAATACATGCCATTTAAGATCTCACAAAACCAGCAGATGGATTTTAAAATATTAAAATGGAAGTATGTTAAAAATTAGCTCTGTTTCATACATGCATAATGGTAATTAAGAGAGAGAACACACCATAGAAGCAAAACATCCTGGGAAACTTCCCTCTTTGAATAAAAAAAAAGTCTCCTAAACTGTTAATTTTACATAAAATTATGTCTATTTGCTTTTGATTTAAAGATGCAGTTGACACTGCAGGACTTGCTCAAATTTTGTTTTTCTTCTGTTATCCATGGCTTTGCCCAATAGCATCCAACTGAAATTAAAACCTTTTTTTAATGTCACTGTAGTTATCCCCAGCATTCAGACAAGCAATCTCACACAGTGAAGAGCCATCTCTGTTTCGTGCTGTTACTGGACAATTAATTAAAGGAAAAGCATTAGCGCACCCAAATAAACACAGGCTATAAGGGCAGCACAGTAGAGGGTTGTTTACAACATACAGTAGATTACACAAAACGGTTTGCCAAATTGTCACTAACACAAGCTGATTAAGTCTGCACAGAGCACAGACATTAGCACACGTCTGGAAGCAGTAAGACCACACTGTCTTGGATGCAACGCCACATAAACATGACCAAACTGCTTTTGAAGCTAATCTAGGCATATTCGCACCACTTTTCCCAGAGCTCCCTGTTCTAGGATTTGCCCCTGCAGAGCCGGTGTCAGTATGGGCATGTCCACAGTCCTTTTTCATCTTGTCTTCTAACAGGGAGTTCTAGATGCTTTTCAACAGCCACAGTGATTTGAAGTTCCATGTCTCGCCCATCTACTCTATGCAGGTTTAAAAAAAAAACATTTTAATACCTTCTCTGTCAGATGAGACATAATAGAGGTAGGGAGAAAAGGAATTCAGTACTGCATTATTCCTGAATTTTATAAATTGTGCTGCACCACAGTAACCATCTCCTACTTACTAGTCAAAGGATCAAAAATCACCTGAAAGTCATGAAGGCCTTCCCCCTGTGCCATGGTAACACCCATGATGTTTCTGTTACAACTCACAGATGCTTGCATTACCCATTCTTAAAATTATTCACAACTTTTCCTGATGGTAAATTCCAATGCAACAGTGTCTTACCAACCAAGGAAAGAAAACAGATCATTGTGAGTAATGTGTATTTCACACACTTACACTAACCCTCGCTCTCTCATTTCTTTACCACATCCTTCTCTTCTCTGAAGCTAAAATAACAACTCCTGGTTCATTCAGTCATTCCTCCAGATACCCAGATATTCTTACTGGTCCTCTCCATACTCCCCGCAAGAGTTTCATATTACCTTCTTTTTTTTCTTTCTTTTTAAATAAGTACCATCTTCAAAACTGGACACCACCTCAACACTGGCTAGAAAGATTACTTCATTTAACTTGCAGAATATATTTCTATTCTCGCATACATGATGCGAACACAGGACCACACAGTAAGACCCAGAAAGGTCCTAAAGGTTCACTGAAGCAAGCCTCGGGGAGAAGCACTTGGTCCTTCTGGCCTTTTCTGATTGCTCCTATCAACCAGGAGGCAGTAATTACTTTACAAAAGCCTCACTGTGTTTGAAGCAAGGAACTGGGCTGTGGGGCTCATTCTTTTGCCATGCAAATCTCAACCCCACCCTGAGAACCAGCCGTATTAAAAAAACCTTCTTCTACGGGCAGAATTCAATCTGTGACAGTGTCTTGGTATGATATTCTCTATTTTTGTAATTACACAACAATATTGACTCTTATTATTCTTCTCATCCACTACAATACCTAAATCCTTCATATATATATATATACACAAACCTACCCAAAAACCAAAACACTGTCTCATGAGTCCATTCCTAGAGAAAATGTTTTCCAAGCAGTTTAACACTTACTTACAGTCAAGCTCTCCAGACATTCTTTAACAGAAGTAAAGTTTTGACATTTCCTATCATAAAGAGTCAAGCTATCAGAAATCAACTGCTCCTCTCCTGTTAGCATTTTGGAGAAAGAAATTGCATTATTCTAATATGGTTTAATCCTACAAATAAAATCATACATGCTACTGCTCATTTCTTTGTCATCTTGTACTGATTTAGGAGGGTTTAATTCCCAGGAAAAACACTGGAACAAGTAATCAAAGTTAAATAACTGGGTCTACAACTGCTCATTTCCACGTCCCTCCCCCAAACCCCCAACACCTCCAAAGACAAACACTATAATCGCTCTTCTCAGTGTCACAGTATTACGTGCATCCTCTGAGTTAAATAACTGCAGCAGCTCAAGGATTACATCAGCCAGCTCTTACCCTTTCAATAGTGTTTTTTAAACACTTCAAACTTAATACCTAAATGCTCTGTAACACGTTCCTTCCTCACAATGGCTTAGGGTTTTAGCACTTGCCTTGAACACTATGTTCACCTCCGAGTCCCAATCTCTCTTATTAAAAAGGAGGTGAAAAAATATAACCCAAACCAAACCAACCCCACCTCAGTCTGCTTTGCATTATCTGTCCACAGCTCCAGACTTCAAACAGCTGCAAACACTCCTTGTCTTTCTTCTCATTAATATTATGTTTCTGTAATGATTTCTTGTTGCTCTTTTGAGTTGGCCATTCTGAAAGCTGCACTTTAATTATATGTGCTTGTGCTCTATTTTTACACTTGTCCTTGGCAATCTTGCCTGGATTCCCTTTCCCTCCTTGTTGTGTTTGATGTTAAAGATCTCACTAGCAGCCAAGCCAGCCTCTCACTACTTTTCATATTTTCCTCTGCAGAAGAACAGTTTCAACTTTTTCCATCAACATAATTTCCTAAAGGAACAATATCTCTAATTTTTTTTTTCTCGTAACAGACAGAACTAGTGGTTAGATTCATGTTCATCAGACATACCAAAAGTCTGCCTTTCCAAAAATGTGTTGTTGTATTTTAGCATGAGTCCTCCATCCCAGATTCTGATCTCTCAACTCTCACACAAGTTAGTTACCTTCTGGTTATAACAAAGCTTGGAAGAGCCCATTCTCTGGTTGCTTTCTTCATCTTTAGCACCAGAAAACCTTTACTAAGGTCTTCCAAGAACTTACTAAGAACCTTCATCCTGCCATATTTGCTAATCAACGCTCCTAGATAATTAGAATCCTGAGATCTGGATGATTTCTGCTACGTGTCCACAAACACGTTTATCTAGAAAATCTCCCCAGTTTGCCAACTTTCAGTCACCTCTATCAGGACAGTACGAATATTCTTTTCATCCACACAGACTTTTAGTAGATTTGGTTAGAACAGAAAGTCTATTTATTCTACCATCAACTGCTTTTCCAGCTCTTATGCCACAGACCCCAACATTCCTGTACTTGAATAAATACTTTTATCTCAGAATATTTGAATGTACTTTGGAATTATAACTGCTTAGATCACATTATTTCCTGTCACTAAGCCTGATGCTGAGTGCTCCTGAAATGCTGCGGAGTTGATGCCTGTTTTAAACTGTCGTTACTTTAAATGTTTGCCAAAACTGTACAAATGTTACCACTAGCAATGGAATATGCCTTGCTGCCAATCCAACAAAATTCTATCCCCCACACTTGCTGCTACTTTGAAATCAAACAGTAACTTTCCACCTATCAAATCATTGTACATATATCTGCTATGATACTGATATAACGCACAGCAAGTACTGAATTTAAGCTATGCATAGTTTATCACTTCCTAAGCTAATACAATACCTGTGAAATGGGAGGCATTACTATCACTTCAGAATTTTAAATTGTCAAGAGGAAGAATCAGATAACATTTCATTCATCTTTAACTCATTTAACTTTTTAAAATATATCTGCACACAAAGTAATTCAAATGCTGCTGAATTTCACTGACACTAATGGGAAACATTCATACAAATACAAGCCACCAATTCTGCTAACAATTTTCTCTGTTACAAGCAAAGGCTAAAAGATATATTAATACCTGGAAAAGTGTTCAGATTGCTTCTATATACACCAAAAATCAAACAATTCAGTCATTTTAACTGAGCTGCCTTCAATGTCAGCAGAACCAAGGTCTGTGTGCCCAAAACTTTGTCTATTCCCTCAGCTACAGAAGTCAATCTAATGAAGAGCATTATCACTTCCTTTGACCTTTGTCTCTACATCCTTAAGTTGGGTGGTGGATGCAATCTACCATTTCTGATTTACCCATTTTACTAACAAGTAAGATGCTAAAAACAAAACTACTAACAGAAGTTATAACTTGTACATAAACACAGTGTTTGCTAAACTGCCTTAGTTGTTTCTCTCTGAATACATATATATTTTTTTTTTTTAACAACAGAAGTTCTTGTGAAAAGAAAAAAGTTTTCCAAGGACTTCACTGGCAACCAAGCAAAACAAACCTGGCCCTATCTAGCCTAAGGAAATTCTGCAGAACCACCTCCATACTACTGTGTGTTCTGCTGTACCAAAACACTAGCAAGTCAGGAAACCTAAGCACTGGGCTGTTGCTGGCAAACATCACCACTGTAAAAATCATGCCACCAAAATACTGCCGAAGGCAGATGAAACCAGTGACGCCCATAAAAATTCTGTGTTATCTGGTAGCCAGATCATGGAAGTGTCTCCAAGTATTGTTCCTACTGCGGGACCAAAACATTTAAGAACAGAAATCATTGTGAGGGCAAATCAGTTTCTTCCCTCCATGTTTATTTCCCTCCATTATTCATTTTCTTAAAAGTTAAAAAAAAAAAAGTACTTCCACTTCACATGCTCCCCCTCCTACGAAAATGTTTCAAGGACCTGATAAAGAACTTTCTGTTTGTTTACCTGAAACCACTCCAGGCAGGCAAGCTTAATTAATCTTACCACAAGTCAGCAATTCAGAAAGGAAACCACTCTGTTACACCTACTGCTGACTATGTGTTCTATGCTTCCCTGCACAAAATGGCAAAATGGCCAATTAGAGAGGGTGGGGGGGGAAAAAAAAAAAAAAAAAACAGGCAACACTACCTCAAAGTAACAGACTAGCTGAATCCACCACTACTCTGAAACTCAGAATCACAAGTTCCAATATGACTGATATTCCCAATCCACATCACGGGCATTCCAAGGACATTTGGGTGGTTCGATTAACAACATCAGAGCAAAACAAGGAGCAACACGGCCTTTTTTGAAGACATTAGTGGTTTGCAGAAAAATCTTTGGCTGCTTAGTACCTGTCATTGCTGTACCTCAGTCAGGCATGCAGTAGAGAAAAAAGAGCATAATTCTAAGTCACATGCAGAGAGGAACAGAGCCCTCACCTCCAAAACAGATCCACATCTCCTGTATTGGGAACACGCACTTCCTGCTAAGACCAACACTGAAAATCAAGGAAGTTCCTCAAACAGGAGATAAGCTTTTGTCCTCCAGGGGTTTGCTAACAGGAATACTGAATTTATGACACTATACTAAAACACATTTATGGCACCAGCAACGTATAAAAGCACCACAAATGTGCAGGGAGGAAACAATACAGCTATGTTTAATAAGGCACATGGGTCCAGTGTAACAAGGTAACATGCTATGGATATTTCAACTTCAACCTGCAATTATAAAAGTGGCACCTCCCTCCCTACTCAGGCTCCCTTCTTCCCTTACAGGTTCAAGAAAACCTTAGAGAAACACTGCTCTTACTGTAATGCCAGTACAGTGGTGAAGCAGCACACCAAATCATCTCTCTCAGATTTGTAGCATTAGGGCAGGATCCTGCCACATTAAAATTAGTTAACGCGATTTAGTAAAAACTCACAGTACTTTTTGGACCTGGCTGCACAAAGGCAATTTTTCCTTTGTTGCCCTTTGACTTGTGTGTCAAAAAACAAACATCTGAAAAATGTTTAGTTATTACAAATATATCAACTGTTAAGCACCAATAAAACTAACTCAAAAATACAAAATTCTCTTCCCTCCTGACCAGCGGTACCTGAGGTTTTACGAAAGATTTTGTGAATGCAAGTGGGATTGATTTTTCAGCAATTCAACTCTTCAACTGCCAGCACACTGCAATAGAAACAGCTAACAGTTTAAGTTACAATTCAGAAGTTACTGGCATATAGGTCTTGTCAATAGCTTAATGGCTTTAATTATGTACATTAAGAAATCATTCCAGCTGTGAGCTCTTTTGTTGGCATCACTTTATCAGATCCTCAGGCAAACTAAACTACTACTAGAATAGTCACTACCTTAGGTCTCCTTATACAAAAATTTCCACAGAAATAAATCCTACCCCCCAACAATATAAAATACAGGTAACTAGTAAAAAATTAACTACAATTACAAGGATAAAGGACAAAAGGCTCTTTCAGCAGCAGTTATTTATGCAAATAACCTTGCACATATTTTTATTATTGCACAACTTTTTTGTCTTTTTTTTTTTTTTTAACAAAACCAGACAAGTTCTCCTAAGACATGCAAATATTTAAAGAAAAAACAAAACCAAAACAAAACCTGTGTCTGTCATACTGTTTGGTGACTACAGTAGAGGTACAAGGGAAGATGATGACAATTGACTATGCTTCTACAGTTAAATGGTAAAAAATACATAATGAGAATTTGCCTAATACTTATTGCACTAATCTTGCTCTGCATTTCCCCATCAGAAGCAGAAAATATGTCCTCTACAAAGCTAACTACAATTAGACCAGAATTAACTGTCACGGTCTATCACACTGTGCAGATAGGCCATTCAGCATTACCTCACAATTTGACCTTTCTGTTTTAGAAAAAAAAAGAAAAATAAGTCATTGATTTCCCAATAACTTACCTCCCATGGGGAGCCACCACGGTTTGAAACAGAACAAATTTCAGGACAAATACTGAAACTGCTATGAAAATGTGCTGCATTTAGCTCAGACATAATGCGAATCAAAGCCCCAAGTACATCTTACACAAACTAACTCAGGATCTCTTTCCTCCTTTTCAGGTGGCAGTTGACTTTGGAGGAAAAATACTGTTAAGTGTATACATGGAACTAAGGTTTCAGGCCTCCTGTTTGCCGATAGCCATATTTGTGTCATGTTTCCATTCTTTCCTCTGTTAACGAAAGGTAGCCACAGTAAATATCAGAGGTAACACATTCTTAGACAGTGTCTTCACATGCCTTGAGCCTCCTCCGCCACTGTCACCAGCTCTTACCTTACCTGGTCTGCTTCCATTCCACATGGAATTGCCTCACCTGGGCATGTCCCTCAGGATCACCTCTGACAAAAATTTTTTGGCCATGTGGTTTAAAACAGAAAGCTTTCTTATCATAGCATCAATGAGTCATTTACTAAAAGATACCGACATATAATAATAGGAAGTCTTATGACCAATGCTTAACAGAGAAAGTAAGGCAAGATATGTTTCCAAAAGCTCCTCGGTCTTTGTAACACTGACTTTCGCTGTGGATGCTTTGCTACCATCACAGCACCTCCAAACTTAAGCTGACGCTTTAAAATGTAGTGGTGTGTGTATATTTTACACAGGAGTCATTACGCCAGAACCACTTATTGCTGTATGCACTCTCAAGTCCATTCACAACTGTTCTTCAAATTCATCCCTGCCAGTCTTCAAACTTGATCCAGGTCTAACTGACCTGCTCCCCATGAGACAGTGAAGTCCTAGCTCTACTATCCAAATGGATTAACCAGGAAAGGGCACTGTTACTTGGAGGCTGTTTGGATGCATTCTCAAAGGTACAGCAATTCTTACAGAACAGCCATACCAGCAGCTACTTAATAGCCTTTATCTGGCCACTACGCTGTACTGGAAAAAAGGACTGAAATAAATTCATAATTTCCAGATTAGTGCCCCTGCTGTTGACCAATGCAGGCCTTTGTAGCCTCTTCGGGAAACACCCCAAGGCTGCATGTCTTGACTCAACACTAGGAGAGCATTAAAATTGCATCCATAACACACCTAAAGTATAGGCATCCACTGTTGTGTAATACATTACCCGAAACACACCCAAAACAGGACACGAAAAGCACTATTCTGCCAAGAGCCTTCCCTGATGCCTCCTTTCCCGAGGGCTTCCTCCCATGGGGATAGAATATATGATTTTCCTGGGTTGTAGGTCACTCTTACACTAAAAAACTGGTTAGGCTGAGAAGACACCACAAGTAAGCTAACAGTGCCAAGTCAGCATGTTTGAGTAGAAGAGTCTTAGAGGTTAAGAGTCTGTAAACCAAAATACAGTTATGAAACTGTTAAAAAAAGATGACTGAAACAAGAGGTCACAAAAGCCTTGTTCTCAGCAGCACAAATCAAACACCACAAATATACCAACTACTCTAGACATGCCACAGAGCACAAAGAGAGAGAGAGAAAACATCTCTCTCAAATGTTTGAGAAAAACTACTCGTCAAAATAACATTATAACAGGATGTGCAGATGTGCACTTTTTAAAACTTGAGTATGCAGCTCAAACATTAAATAACTAAACAAGGTTTCCATAGGCCTAATTAAAATTGGAAAGGCCCTTGCTATGAAAACTTCTGCAAGCATCAAAAAAGCAGCATTTGTACACTAATAAAGATATACAAGGTTAGAACAGCAGCTTTTGTAAATAAGTTGTTTTTAAAAAGAAGTCTTAAACCTTGATGAACATCAAAGTAATCTTGATAACCCTTCAATGAACAGTTTAACAGAGAAACTGGTGCTTCAGATGGTACTGAGAGTCTGTAAATCTGAAGACTTTACGTTTAACAGGCATCAATGCATTAGTATAATCTTTGGAAAAGAAAATACACCTATAGATTTCTAAAATTCCATTTCAGGTCAGGATCAAATAAAACCACATCAAAAGCAGTTTTTCCAGTTTGGGTTCTCTTAGTTCCAGATTCTATGAAGTTTTGTATCCCATTTAAGGAGGAAAAAAAACCAACAAACCAAACCCAAATCAATCCTGACAGAGGATAATCCAATTTTTACCATAACCACCATATAGTTTAGACACAATCTGGTTGCAGTAAAGTTAAAAAAAAAAGACAAAAAAAAAAGTATGTAAATGAAGCTATGCTTCTTCCATGGGCTGTGGCAACACATTTTTCACCATTTTACTAGAATTCACTTATTTTTCAAAGCACATATCATTAATCACCATGGCTCAATAAATAGATCAAAATAGCTGTTAGCAAAAGTCAATTGAAAACATTTGTCTTGATTGAGATGGATAAAAGTAAAAGGCCTCTGGTTGCTTCATCAGCTTCACAATTGCCACCCTCACACCAATATCTCACTGGCACAATCTTGCCTTTTGCAATTATTTATACTTTACAAAGTGGATAGTAAGTTTTTCTGTCTTTTCGTTCTCCCTTTGACCTCCCATGTTCATTAAAGCAGAGCCAGAGAGGAAGAAATGAACTACAGCATTAGGTCCTAATTCTCAGATTAGTTTCAGGTGAGACGGACTCTTCGCACACAGCCCAGCAGAAGTATGGTAACACGAATAATGTGAAAACCCAAATCCAAATTCACTACTTTGGGTATTATGAACCCTTCCAACAGCCATTTTTTCTAAAACGTTTACTTCTAGAAATTATAACATAAAAACAGCACAAACCAGAAACAGGACTGTACGGCATGACCTAACACTATTACCAGACTGGTGTGTGAGAGATCGTTTTGAATGACAGTTTATTATCACTCCCTCTTCTCTCTGAAAATGAAAACAAGATAAAAGCATCATGCTTCACCATTAATGAGATGAAGCGCTGAATCCTTCTTAGGGCTACAAGGAGGAATAAGACCTCTGCTGAACAGATGAAAAAGGCAACTATAAATTCTTGCACAGCATCAGAGTTTCGCGTTGATTAAGAGAAAATATCTAGACAGAGAGAGAGGGCACTGGCAGATTCTGAAGTCTTTTTCAGTTCAACCACAAGTAGTACGGCAGCACATAAAATAAGACTCATTTTTAGGCATTTTTCTCCTTCTTATCATCATCATATGAGATGTGTTAATGTTAATCAGAAAACCAATCACACATCCCAGGAAGGAGGAGGAAATCAAACTGAAATAAGAATCTCCAAATACTGCCTTAGCATTTCTCAGTTATAAGAAATCATATGCCCCAACCTGGCAAACGGTCCTACACTTGCAGGCTGGCCCTACACACAACCTCCTGACAGACCGTGTGATCTGCCTGCACCTTCAGATTTGTCCACATGAAGGAATTCAAAATTACACCGAGTTACTACCAACAACCTCGGGTGACAAAACCCATTCACATGACCTTGCTAATAGTTCCTCACTGCCTCAAAGCTCAGAGCAACACAGCAATCCCTGTATCAGGACCCGCTGTCTTCTCTAGTTACCAGGTCCCTTAAGTTGCCCAGACCTCTACTCTCCTTTGGCACCCCACAGAAACACCAAAATAGCCTTCACTGATTCGGTGAGCGACACAATGAGTCTCCTAAGAGGAAGGGGAAGAAAAAAAAAAACCGAACAATGTTACTAGGCTTTTAAAACAGAGGCCCGAACAACTGACAACCCGCACTCCGGGTCACGCAGCTGACAGATGCAAGCAAGAAGTACCTGGCACTCTGTAAACCGTCACACTTCTGAGGAAAAAGTCTTCTCTGAAACAAAAGCGCGCACCCCACGCTCTCACCTCGGCACTCGCCCGCTCCCCGCCTCGCAGACATGCGCCAAGCCTGGGTCCTCTCCCAGAAGCGGGCGACCAACGCTGCCCAGGTCGCCCTACAAACCAGCAGCGGAAAAGCGGAGCCAAAAAGATAAAGGGGATTAGGCAGGCATTACTTCCAGTGACCTATATACGCCCCTCAGCAGCTCCGAGGCAGGCGGCAACTGCTGAGCTGCGGGGGACACCGGCCCGTCGCCTCGCCCCGCTCCGCCGACGAGGCGAAACGGCGCCGAGACGCCTCCCAAACTCGGCGCGCGGGCTCTGCCCAACCCCGGGCGGGAGGCGACTGCGCCCGGCGCGGAGGCCCCCGCCCGGCTCCCGTCCTGGGGGAGCCCAGCCCCTACCTGACGCGGGCGGTGGCGGAAACTTTCCCCAGGGAGGGGCGAGGCGGGCTCCGCTCCCTATCTGCCGAAGCGACCGGCTTGGGGAGGGAAGGGAGGGGGCCGCCCAGGTAAGTCGCCGTCAGCGACGGGGCAGCCGGGGCCGACGCTAATCCCTCAGGAGGGAGGGATCCCCCTCAAGCCCGCCCTCACCGAGTGCCCAGGAGGCTCCGTCCATTCAGAGCGGGCATCTTCCCCCCACCCCCCTCACGGCGGGCGGCCCCAACTAGGCAACGGCTGCTGAGTTTGTGTAAACGAGGGGCCGGGCCGCTGAGTCAGAGAGGCGGGAGGGGCCGCGACCTGGCGGCGTGAGGGCCGGCCCGAGGCGTCCTGTGGCGGGCGGTGACTCTTGCCTCGGCCAGGCCGCGGCGTGCTCGACCACGCCGCCCGCCGAGGGAAGGGCAGGCCGCCGGTCGGTGCCGCCTTTTGAGGTATTAGTGGTGGTTATCAGGGGAGGAGATCTCGCCCGGGAAAAAAACCACGCTCCTGGAGCAAACGAAAAAAAGAATTTAAAAACTCAGTGTTTAAAAACCACAAGAACGTCTGGTGGATGGGCCCTGTATTTTAGGAGCGATGCCATAGGAGGAAGGTGACCGCAGTGACGGGAGTCACTAGGTGGCACTGTTACACGCACACCCCCTTTTTAATTGTTATTACTACTGGTTTTTTTCTTTCGATGATACCGCAGAGTATGAGTGTTGTTCCCTCTCCGCAGACAATGCCGGTGCTCCTTGGGACGCATTTTTCTGGAAGCGGGAGTGTTTCGAGTCCTCTTTCCTCGGTGAGCTACACACTGGCCTTGGGGCCCGTTTGTTGAAAGGGTACTGGTGGGGGCAGTCACCCGCCTGCCATTTGCCTGGGCCCTCTCGGAGGGTTACTCACGTAGCCCCTGTGAATCGCTAAGGAAGGTTCCTGCCATCCATTTGTCCTACGTGGGAAACCTGAAAACCAGAAGTACCATTTCAAATCTAGCCCATACGAATTACAAATTAGAATTAGAGATAATCCTCTGATGATACAAGCTATATAGTTCTTTTTTTAAAGTACCTCACTATAACTGTGATAGACTGCTGTGGTGAGTAGTTAAGCGTGGTTTGCTATGCTATAGTGGTTTTTTTTTTAATGGCTTCATATAAATTAATTAGACTGTCAGGGCACTAATTGTGATTTTGCTAGTGAGTTAAAATACTAAGATTACTAAATAACTAGATCCACACAAACTAACTCACGCCTAATGATGCCAGAGTTAAGATTTCCTAATCCAGGACAAAACCATGATGCAAAAATCCGGTCAGAAATAGAACTGAGCTAACTTAAGTCAGGTTCCTCCACTTAGAAAGACTGGAAGAATCATTGGTTCTTGTAAAGTATCTTGATGAGATTAAATATTAGTTCAACATAATTCTTTATTGCAAATGCTATGGTAGAAGTGCTCGGTAGAGCTACTAATGTTATCCCCCTCATAATGTGAGTCCACTGTAATGTGTGCTGCTATAGAGACTGGGTACGCAGGTGGGTGGCATTCAGTGGCTGCCTAGGATGACAGAGAAGAAGCCAGCTTGGAAATTTAGTAGAATTGTCTAGAGGTCTTTAGCAGAAACTGAGAGGATACTTCTGTTTAAATTGTTTGGTCTCAGAAGCATGGGAACTGACAGCCAGCACACAGATGAAAGATGCCCTTTGTGTGAAACTTTTCATCATAAGCAGATCATTAAGGAGTGAGCCTCTGAAACAGTGCCCCTTATGGATGCTGATATAATCTGTTTCACTTCTTTCTATTGCTGCTCTAAGCATTTTAAAAACACTCCATAATTATTTTTACTGTGATAATTAGGTTGGATCCAAGATAGCTGTCCCTTTACGTGCCTATCTCTTCATCATTAGATAAGCTGTTCTATTACACAGAGTTAAAAGAGATGGAAGTGTAAAGATGACTTATCACACACTCCCACTAATCCTCCTACTGGCCCTCTTTGTTCTGAAGGCATTCTTAGCTACTAAGAAATACTTCACCCAGGTGTAAGAGTGAGAGGCGTAACACTTGAAGGCAAACACAATTGACTGACAAGATAGTTGCAAGTAGTAAAGATAACACGAAATTTAATGAACAGCCTTTGCCAGCCTTGAATGTTATGTCATCAGTACAAGTGTGTCTCTAGTGAAGTTTAAGCAATAATTACTACTATGTTTGTATTTTCAGTAGTTAGAAAATGTAACAGCATGTATTCTCACACTTTTGGTCACCAGTCTTACTCCACAGAATGCTCAAGCTTTCTAAAGAAATTCCTGAAAGTTTCTGCGACATACCTGCAGCATCAGGAAAAAAAGTTACTGTTGCAGATAAAAACAACCAAGTGTATCTACATATGTGAAACAGACAGCTTTTAGAGCTCTCTTACTGTAAATTTCTATACTTTTTTTTAATGTTACATGTATTAAAGGTGTATAAGCATGTCTCTTAAGTGTGTTTTATGCAAAGGATGTAACTACATTCTCCAATTACAAGTTGCAGACGTACTATAAATAGAAAATCCCTAAGATGTAGTTACATTAAAAAAAAAAAAAGGCACTGTCAACAAACCAGAGTGCTCCCTACAAATTAAGAGACCCATTTAAGACAGATTTTTGTTAGTAGTGATCTAGAAATCAGTAAAACAAACCTATACTACCTTTGCTTCTTAGCAAGAGATGTGATTTCATGGAAAGGTGTTAGAGGATAAACATGTCCCATTTAAGAATGAAGAGGAACATGGGAATTTTATGATTCACGTTATATGCTATGTCACAGCCTTTCTTCCTCACCTTCTGTGAGCCATAAGAAATAAGAAAGTCTGCTTCAAATCTTCAGAAAGATTTTCTCTATACATACCCTAAAACCTTTATACAAAGAAAGGAAAGCACTGTACTTTAAATGCTTACTTCTACCTAAATCATCTTTCCTCTGAGTGGTGTAAACCACATTTATCCCTTAATGTTCAAAGATGTCTCCAAGCCTTTTTGAGATACAGTTTTGCAGATATTTTACTTCAATGCACAATTTACAATGTAGTACCACTCTAAAATCATTAGTATGTGAAAGATAAATGTTATATTTACATGTACAGAATCCAGGCTCTTGGCTAGACTGGCAACTAAGGAAATGTTTATACAGATTGAAAAATCAATGTGTTACTTTTAAGTGTCTGTACTTTGATGAACAGAAACAACTTAAAAGATTTTGTAATCTACTGAATTGGTATGTGTTGATCTACTTGTTTCAAGACAACTCTTTAATCAAAAGAAAGTTTGTTAAAGGACTTATATAGACAGGATTTAGTTAAAAAGATTCACCTTTGAGCATTATAAACTAGCAATTATGAGACAAAATAAGTTCACTGCCTCTTTAACAAATTTATTTTTCCTCTTTAAAACCAGATTTAGTTATCTATGATACATTGTAAGGGCCTGACACTAATTTTGAGAATAAGTTAATTCACTCTTTCCAAGTCAGTCCACTCAGTCTGTAATTTCTCATATGCTGTAAAATGGCACAGGTCAGCACTGCTATCAAAAGAAGTAATCTCACCTTCCTCCACCCATTCTGTCCCTCCGTACGCTTCCATCTTCCCTCATGCAGTTAAAGAAAATCTATGCAGCTCTTTAATAAATGAGGTCAGTTCCCTGATCCAAATTACAATTAACCCCCCCTTTTTACGGTTAACTTTAACATGGATCAGTTTTTTGATCTGGTTCACCTGCCACCACATAAATCATTGCCCCAGGAATGAGCTGGGGCACCATAAATTAGCATAATGAATATGTGAAGCTGAAAGTATGATTCCAAAGATGTCTTTTGACAGATAGGCATCTAGAAACAATTGCGCTCCAACTTAGTGTTTGTGAGGACTTCTGCTTGAGAGTATGTGTCTAAAGCACAGGCCATAATATTATATCCTTTGCATTGTCTGAGAACCTGCCTTTGTCCTCTTCAGATACTCTCTTTTTATGCTTTGAAAACACAGAGCTGAACACTGGACTTCTGATATAAATCCTTCAAGCTATGCATTTGGGTAGGAGGAGGGCAACTGATAACTTTCTTTTAAAAAGGAAAGAAAAAAACCCCTCCCTTCTCACAAAAAACAATACAAAAACTCCTTTCTCTGTAGGCTGTTCCTGTTGCAGCAAGAAAATTTTTCAGTCTGTCATAGACTTCTTCTGCCAGTGAAGATTTATGTCTGGACCCTAGTAAATTGCTTACCTTAAGAATACAGCTGAAGGATATTTAAAAATATATATCCCTAGAGGATGAGTAGCAGTAGAATCTTTGAAGGCTGAGTTCTCCTTTTCTAATTATGAGTTATACTTCAAGGTCCAGTGGGAGCTTTGGCCAAGAACTACATAAGACATTTCTTAATGAAAATTAGGTTTTCTAGTTATAAAGACTATGATTATAGTGAACATGGTATTTAAGCAAACAGAGCCAAAACTACTCTTCTATAACCTATAACCTGCAGGCGTCAAATCATAGTCAAGCGTGGAAAAACATCCTCATTTTCTATCCTTACCCCCTCAAGTCACCTCTGACAATCTGGATTTAATCATTTAATTATCTCAGATTTTTTAAAAAACCAGAATGTTGACAGTTCATCTGTAGGGAAAAATTTTAGTAGACAGCAGTAGCACTATTGAACGCTGGCTCAGATACAAGGCCTCCTCCCAGCTAATTACAATGCGACCTATGTGAACTCCTTACAGAACACTTGCTTGTTAATACCTACACAGTATTCTCCCTGTTTTTATAACACCTCCCTTAGTTTTCAGCATTATACTGCCCTCCCAAAGTCACACGTCTGTCTGCTTTCATAAAACCTACTTTGTCCTCCTGATAGACCACCTTTTTGGTGAACTCCCTGATCACCAAGCTACTGACAATGGGAAACAAGTTACCTGCAATACGGGAAAATCCTGCAGTTTGTGTTGTATGAAGCCTATCTGCCAGATGTGAAATCAGACATACCAAAATTTCTTTTTTTTTTTTCTTTTCTAAACTATTATGAACTTGCATCTGCTGGGAATTGTTACTGAGGGAGGGAAAAAGAAAATGTCATGCTGTACAAGCCCACTGATCTCTGAATAGTACTACTGTCCAGCTGCATGACCGGGAAGATGCAGAGACAAAACAGGCAATGAAAGATTGTATAAGACTGCATGTCTCCCTTACACTACCTAAAATAGAATGAAATATTATTAAGTAGCAGTCTTTTGTGAGTATATGAATACTGATTTGCTCTGTGAATGGGCCAATACTAGATGGGAGATGAACCATTCAGCTGCTAGGCAAAAAATCTATAGTGAATCAGAGTAATTCTTAGTAGTGTTTTGTTCCTCTGCATGTGCTTCTTTGTTCCTTGCTTAGGTCTGGAATAACGTGATTCTTCACCATTGTCAGATACTTTGTGAAGTCAGTCGGTGTTACTTTTTACAGAGAATATAAGAGACAGAAATAAGACTTGCAAAGGAGCAAAGCTTTGCTTTGCATTTCTTGCACATGATGTAAGAAAAAGGTTTTTATTTCCTGGAAACTCAGTTGTTTTTAATGGTTTACATTGTAGCTTAACTTCTCTTCAGAGTTTATGGCTAACTGTTAAGATTCATAAGTAGTTAATTGAGACTTGTACTTAATCTTTTGAAAAACTTTTTCATTTTTTGCCAATAATTATTTTATTTATGCCAAATAAATACTCAGTGCAAGAGAAAAGCTGGGCACTAATCTTTGTGTGAGATGAATTACTTCAACCCAAATCTTCATCCGCGAAGCCAAGCCATGAATTACTTCAGCCTCTCAGAGTGGGCATTTGGGGAAAGAATCTCAGAAAGAAACTGAGAACAGTCAAGAAAAAAACTCCAGTATGATAGACATAAAGCCCCATATTTTAAGGTCCCTCCTTGTTCTGCTAAAGTCTCTCTATGTTCTGCAAGGTATTCAATAGGAAGTTTTACTGAAATACTCAGCAATTTGCTGAATTGGAGGCCAAAGGCTGTTTGGAGATTCGGGATCAAATATCAGCATTAGTAGGTGCCTAAATTCTTTGAAATAAAATCCTGTTGGGATTTTTTTCAAAAGCATCTGGCAGGTGAGAACTGCTCATAATCCTTTGCATTTAAAAATCATTTAATAAAATGCATAGACAGCATTAGGATCAAAGCTCAGGCTCCAAGACTCTTTCTCTCCATCTGGGAGCTAGTTCCTAGCTGCCAGCAGGTACAGTCATGCTCCTCTTCCTTGCTCTTCCCAGTCCTGTGCTCTTTGCGATATAGTACTCCAGGTTCAAGACTCCCTAGCTTCCTGCTTGGTATGAATTGAAGGGTAAGAAACATTGATGCAAGGAAGGAAAGATGAGTTTGAATTTATTTGGCTGAGTTAAAATTAAGCCCTGCTCTTTTATTTTGTAGGCAAATGATCTATTGATATACTATTTCCAGGTCCAACAGCAGATGTGTTCTGAAGAAAGCTCCCTTTGGTTCTAAGAGCAGTTTCTAGACTCTGGGTGCTAACTAAAAAAAAAAAATCTTCATTTGTAGTCCTAATTCATATACTGAACCTTCAGAAAGGACGAGATTGCACTTACTCTCTTCTGTATTGCATAGCCCTTTATCTAATCTCTAAGCAACTTCCTGCTCAGAGGAGACTTCTTGGATGGCCTTTGTAAAGGGCTTAGTTCTCCCCAGGCATTTCATGAAGGACCTGCAACCTGCATTCTAGCATCTGAAAGTTAGTCAATGCCACCATTTTTGGAAATCTGGCCATTAACTGTCCTGCTGAATTGCAAAATAGAGAACTAGAAGTAGTCAGACTCATAATTCAAGGAAATTTGTCTTTCAGCTGCCTTTTTTAGGGTATTTCTGTTGAGTTGTTTTGCTTTTCCTATTTTCCTTGTATTTCTCTTCCCAGAATGAGGTTCTGTAGTATTTTACTTGCCATCTACCTACACAAAGGAAAATAAAAGAATGCACAGTTAGTATCCTAAAATGATTGGATTATATAATAAGATTTTATTGATTTTGAACTTGGACTGTTACAGTTCAAGAAATATGGCCTAACTGTACAGCATGAGTTGTACACACTTGTCTTGGAGCAATTAGTTATTCTTTGCATGCTCGAGAACTTGTATATTTACAGACTGTAAGCTGCCAGATTCTATGGTCCTGAGATTCTTTATCGTAAGAAATTATTTGTTCAAGCTTGGCTTCCTTGTTTAAAAAAAATACCATTTTTCGGGACTCTGCCCTTTAACATGTAGTCACTGGAAATTGCAATCCTGATAGAATTAAATGTTTTTCATTTGTTGGCCCCAGCAGCTGTGTATTTGTTAAATAAATAAATTAAATAAACAGCAGCATCTGTTCCAGTCACTAGAGGCTTATTGCTGGAGTTATCTACATCAGATAGGAGGAGAAGCTCTCATAGAGAAGCTCAGCTTTCCAGAGCAGAGGTTACTGGAATCACTAGGAATAAACACGTAGAATTGTGTGACCTGTGGGAAACATCTCACAGGCCAAATGATGATGCTAACTAGTATTAAAGTCTGAAGTCCTCTAGCATCTATTCTGCATTATTCATATGAGTAGAAATCCTATTATATTCAAATAACTAGTATGGTTATTTGAATATAATATCTTATTAAAGTCTGTGGTTTAGTAGAGAACCTAAGCCTGTAGGTATTTTCTTTTAGTTCATTATTCTTCGTTCCGGGATACCTTTCTCTATATATGTATATGAACATATATATGTTCATATGAATATCATTCATTTATTATGAATAAATGTGTGTGTATACATATATATTTATGAATATACACATAATTATTTGTGTGTATCAGTGTGTGAGTGCAACTGGATAGCGCACATATGACCTTACATGCTGTAGTCAAGGATCCTCCCTGTCTTGTTTTGATAAACTAAGCAATAAACCTTTTGGCTCGCTGTGATGCACAGAAAGCAGGACAAGGTGATCTAATACTGCCTCAGGATTCAAACTCCATGAATCTCTCCATAAACCTGGGAGAGCGTTCACAAAGTAGGTATTCCTATGCAGGCATTCCTACCTGATAAGTTAATGAAAGATCTGTTACATGTTTTTAAAAAATGCAAAATAAATTATTAATCAGCCAGACACATGTAACTTGCCAATTTCATGAAAATAATCTGGGAAAGTAGTACACAGCTGTAGGAAAAAAAGTGGCAGAATGAACCAGAATGTTTCACTTCCTTTACTGGAATCCAGAAACTCAAATGGAAGTTGCTTATCAGGGTTGCAACCATATCCAGAAACACATGATAATAAATAAATATTAAAATTGGAAGCAAAACAAAACTGAAGTTTATAAACTTCTTCTGAAGGTGATTGTGCTGCTGAAGTGCTGTACTTGCGTAGTGCATGGTTGTTTCAATTGGCAAAATCAGGTTTCTGTGAAACTATTTCTGTACTGAGTCCTAAGCACCTCAGAAAATAATGTACGGTAGTTAATCTGTTCCTAGCTGGAGTCTGAAACTCAAAAGGTGGCTTCTTTTGACAGAAATTGCTGTCCTCTGTTAAGGTAACTAGTTCCTTGCCCCCTTCTGGTTCTTGTGCAGACACCTTTTGGGGTCTGATTGTAGCAGTCAGAGACTCACATAAAGATAGAATCATTCAGGTTGGAAGAGGTCTCTGGAGGGTGCCTAGGCCAAGCCCCTGCTCAGAGCAGGATCAAATAAATCGGGTTATGCAGGGCTTTTTCCAGTCTGGCTTCAAATGTTTCCAAGAATGCAGATTCCACAACCTCTCTGCGCCCTCCCTCATTCCAGTATTGGACTGCCCTCATGGTAACAAAGTTGATCCTGATACCCAGTGGGAATTTTCTGTGTTCTAACTTGGACCTGTTGCCTCTTCCCTATCACTCTGCACCTACAAAAAAAAGACAAGGGCACACTGCTGACTCGCGTTGAACTTTATGTCCCAACTGGACCTCCAGGTCGTCTTACACAAAGCTGCTTTCTACCTAGCTGGCTTCCAGCCTGTCCTGTTGCATGAAGTTACTCCATCCCTGACAGTGCACTTTGCATTTGCCCTTGTTAGACTTTAAGAGGTTCCCAACAGCCGGTTTATCCAGGATGCAGAAGTCCTTCTGAATAGCAGCCCTGCCCTCCAGTGCAACAGCCACGCCCTCCAGTTCGGTATCACTCACAAACTTGCTGTTCATGCAATCCTTCTCATCATCCAGGTCTATTGACCCACGTACCCACCCCTGCCTGAGAAGTCGCTCCTAGTAAGTGACGGCTAGTTGGATTTTGTACCACTGATCCTAGATAGCTTCCTGGGCCCAGGAATACTGTGAGTTGCAATGCCTGGCTTTCTCAGAAAGGCAGCTGTCGGGGCCTTTCAATACTTATTCCCTTAATTTTAGTCAGTGGAGTCTGTGGTATCATTATTCTCATGACATAAAGACTAGAAGGCTGTCAGTGAAGTGATTTGGTTGCAGGTTTAAAGCAGCAAGTAAGCAGGAGGTAGTGGTAGTGTGAGGGATAGTAACTGAAGCCTAGGAAGAGGTTTCAGAATGCCTTGCTAGATCATGGACCATTACAACACAGTGGTTGTAAGGCAACAATTAAAATGGGTTCAAAGGGGAGTAAATAAAATGGAGGACAAGTCCCACTAATTATAATTGATAATGAAAAAACTACTACTGGTGCTTTCTTTGGCTCAGAAAGTCTCTGACCTGCTTATTGCTGAAGAAAGAGGTTAATTAAGCTATTTTCATCCTCTTCCTGTAAGTATGTGGTATTAGCTATTGCAGAAGATGGGATATCAGCCTGGACAGGCCCATCTGTGTAAGCCCTTATAGAGTACTTGACTTCCATCTCTTTTCACATTAAAAACATGAAAGTATCAACAGGATAAGTGGTAGTGAGGTAGGAGTTGAAGAAAAGATGTTGACTTTGTTTTGATATCCATGAGGTAGCTGAGAAGACTGGAGGTTCCCAGTTTCACCCTTTAGAAACATCAATGTGTTACAAGCAGCAGGTGCAGAAGAGAAAGGAGCAGAATATGGACTATTTAGAGTAATGGTTACAGCTCTGGGAAAAATTATATTTACCAGTTCTCTCTACTTTAAGCACTGAGCGTCAGCCAAATAACTCAGATGGATATGTGTGGGTAAAAGGGCTATGTGGTAATTTGAAGGAACATGAGTATGCCAGCAAAGGCTTCTTCAGCTGTGAGGGTGCTTTTCAGTTTTCAAATTGTATCTCAGTCTGATAGGTAATTTTCAAGCTTGCTGCAGTGAAAGTTGTTCATATGAAAGTATAGCGCAGCCTATATTTGATTACTAATTACTTGGCATTTATCTCTCAATTTTTCTCAATTTTGTATTACTTCTGGTTTGCAAAGAACATCAGTAATATGTGAACATCACAGTTACGAAATCAGGAATTGCCACATGAAGATATTTATTGTGTCAAAAATAAATTTGATAATTGCAGCGATTTGAAGTAAAGCTATAAATGGTTCATATAAAATAATGTTCTTTTAAAGGATAATGAGCTATATAAGTAGTACTGGAAACTAACTTCTTTAAAAGTTGCTGTGGCTAATGCTTTTCATACTCATTTCATGCTGTTAAAACTCCACAACCATTAATGGAGTTAATCCTGATTTTCATTTACATAAATGCAAGGAAAGCTCAGCCTCAGTCATTTTTACATACTGTTTCAAGTGTGCTTGAAACTGCTAAACCCACTTAATTCCACATAAAAATAAAGCTTAATGCAGAGAGATCTAGTTGTTCTTATTTCACACATAAACCTCTATGGCAAACAACAGAACAATGATATACTGTTCTTTGACATTTTAGATTTGAAATACTGGTTGAACATTCAGAGGCTTTTGAGCTGTATTTTTATGAAGGAAAAGTCTGTGAAACCACTTAACTAAAAATTAGCTTGTATTAACGTAATCCTGTCTGCTAGCTTCGATAGATGATGGAAGTACTAACTGCCTGTATCAAAGGGAAGAAAAAGCATTTGATTTTTAAGATAGAAATCAAGTCCTTAATTTCTTACTCTTTGGTCAGCTTTGCTTATGTGGGCACGTAATCTGACCCCCTTTGCCATCTAATTTTCAACCTCGATTTCCCCTCCCTCCCCTTAGTATTGAGCTTTTATCAAGGACAGAATTATTTTTTTTTTCTCCAGGGACTAGTCATGCCTCACTTGTTTTTCTCTTTAGTGTGTAGAAACCCCATTGCAATGTTAAACCGTTAGGAAATACCCACTTCTTGAAACATCATCTTTCTGGTTTTTTTTTTTTAACTAGGCTGCCGCTCTATGGCCATATGCATAAACTACAGTTTTAGTTCCACTGTAGTAGACTGTATTGGAGGAGTTTCTGGGAATGTGTGAAAAGAGGACAAAGGAAAAGACAACCATTTAACCTGTAGGCACCTACCAGCCTGGTATATTAAATACATTACAGACTATCTTTCTGATCATTAAAACTGTGCATACTGTAGCACCCTAGCATGTAATTTACCGCTACGCTGCTTGCCCTGACTATCTAAAATAACGCTATTTTTAATTGGATTTTCAAATACACAAATATTCAGTCTTCTATGCCAGAAAGCAAAAGGATATGCTTTCAAAATGCCCTGGCTAGGAAATCAAGTAGATGCTTAGACTGATATATGCCTGATGTCCTTCATAAGTATGAAGTTTTGATGCTTTTGAATCCGTGCAATAACTAAGTGTTTCAAATGTAGAGGCTTATATGTAGCCATATACAGTGGTTTACAAATGGGTTAAAGGGGCATCTAAATTTTTATTAAGAATTTTTTCACTTATGCAAGGTTAGAATATGCTGCCTAGTAAGTTATTATATAAGTCACTATTTTCACATCTGCTTCTGAAAAGAAAGAGGATTGAAATTTAGCAGATCTGCCTTCTGGAGTACAGTGAGCAAGCTGTGGAGCTGTCTGCCTGTAAGCACTTCTGTTCAAGTTCTACAGTGTCAAGAGCTTTCACAGCTAAAACTCATGTTGAAGAGGCTGGGCATGGCATACGTATTATATGTATAGTATTATTCCTTGTCCTTGAGCGATCTTGCATGCTTCCATTCAGAAAGTGGAATAAGAACAAGCTTGAGATACATTCCTGACTTCATTTTTAGCACACTCAACCTAAGAGGAAAACTCCAAGGTTGATGATGATCCAATTTCTTGTAGATATTAACTTCTAAAGAACACAGTGACCATCAGTAACTACATTAAATATTGTAAGGGCTTAAAAAGGATGCTATTAGCTTTATAAACAATATTTGCTTGAAAGCAATCTGAAAAATAAAAGTCCAAAACAAAGGAAATGCATTCATTCAGGTGGATAGAAGAGGTCTTATTGGACAAAGAAGCCTAGTAGCTTGAAAACAAGCTCCAAATTTTTAATTTGTGTTTTCTTTTGAATATCCTCCTGTATGCACTCCTGGGTTTGCTGGAGGGCAGAGGGGAAGAACAATTATAAAAAATTAAACAGTTTGCTCTTACTAAAATAAAAATCCATCATACAGTTGTCATTGATTTAAACTAAAACAGGTTCTGACCTTTGGCCATGTTAGTAACATTGTTCCAGAGAATTTGTACAGCATTTTAGTATTTTGTGTTCATGTAGATTAGTATTATAACAAGGGACAAAACTTCTTAGACTAGTATTTTCCAGGATGTTATAAGGCACCTTTGTGTTCTGAACAGAACCTGCTGTTAAAGGTCCTAATTAGTTCTGCAAGGAAGGTAACAGTGCCTATGCCCTAATAAACCAAACTGTAATATGTATTAGGAGGCTCTGAATGCCTCAGTTAGAGTCCCCCATTTAGGAATATTACAAGTAAAATTTATTATGAACAGGAGATTAAGAAAGAAGGGGAGATCATAAAACAATATGAAGCAGGAGCTCAGAAAGAAGTTGGACAAGAAACAACATGATTATGGGAACTAAACCAGTATAAAAGGAGAAAAAAATTGCCTTGTTTTGTAAAGTATTTCCACAGCAGTCAGTGCAAGCAAGAGCAGTATAAGAAGTGTGGCTTAAAACCATACATTGAAGTTGCAATATTGAAATGTAATAAAATTATTTTTAAAGAACAGGGATGCGGATCAAATAGCTAGAGCTGGAAGGCAAAAGAAATCAAGCCTGCCTGAAGCATGATGCAGGCAGCGCAAGATCCTCCTCTGTAGTTTATTTGTGGTAGCAGAAGCACCAACGTCCCTAGAGTACAGATCGGTGCTGTGTACAAGTGCTGCAGTGCAGCAGTCCTTGCCACCTAGCACATGCGGCTGAAACACCCAAGCCTACCAGCAAGGCTTAAGAGTCAGATTTACACCAGCAGACAGTGAGAAAACATCAACAAATTTTGCGTTGGGTTACACTGTGTCAGGTATACGTACAAGCAAACTATGTATGCAGAGGCATACAGCTAGCAGACGCTGGGTTAGCTGTTGTTTGCAAGAATTAATTTAACTGTTGTTTTCAGATGGTGAATTGAACTGCAAACCAAAGCAGATCCTGTAACATTCAACACTGGTTTTGAGCTGCTGTAATAGAGTGAATGATTCCTCCACATGGAGATACTAAAAACGTCCATCTTGTACAAAGTGTTGTAATTTTTTCTCCTGAAACTGTTGCATAACTTCATTGCCATTTACCATTATATTTCTCCTGCATTCTTCCTAAGTGGTTGTAAATGTCAGTGCACTGTATTCCAGATATGGCTGCAATAAGGCTGAAACAGGGCTATAGAAGATTATTTATGCTGCTCAATTCCAAATATGATCCATGGCTCTTCTCAAAATGCCATTGTTTCTTTGTTTTTACAATGGCATCATGTAACAGACCTGTATTTAGTTGCATACTTTTCACCTGTCTGGTCTGGCTCTGCTTCTGAGACAGTGAATGTCCAAAACTGATATTTAAAAAAAACAAAATAACATGCCCTCAATGTTTTAGGAATGTAAAAACATCTTAATACTACTGAGTGATCCTAATCCTGAGAAAAAGACCTTTTCTTCCTTATGCATCTAAATTATTCACAAGCGGAAAAGGCCTGTAAAACAACACCAACCTTAGTGTCAAGACATGGAAATATAAATAACTGTTATTACCTAATCTTCCTTTCCTTGTTCTATGTACTAGAAATTGGTCAGTCAAACAGATTCCGTGTATTTATTTTATCAGAGTGCCCAGGTAATTTAGTTATGTCCAAAATCCTACTGTGCCAAAACAGAAAGTGCCTAGAGGACCCAAGTATAGTTTTTCCAATTTTCCTATTCCTTGCCACTAAAGATCTTGGGTAGCATCATTGAACTATCAAGGTTAGAGCTCTAGAGAGGCAGAGTTAATTACCTGTTCCTGCCATCCCTGGTGAAATGCCCTTTCACTTTTCTGTATTTCAGTTTCTACATGCATTGTATTTCCTTCCTCCTGACTTTTTTTTTTTCCTTTTTTTTCTTTTTGGTTTTGTTGCTTTTTTATTGTGTTTGTTTTTTCTCCAGATTTGTTTAGACAGTAACTTCCTCAGTGTAGAAACAGTGCACCTAACTGGCCCAATCTGAGTTGGAAGCATGCCAATAAATTCTTTAGCCCAGGTACTCTAGCTCACTTTATCACTTGATCTCACTAGACATCGTTCCTACACTGCTTCTTCCTCATTAATATTCTGTTTTACTAGGGACGAGCAGATTAGAAGGAGCAGGATACCCGCCACCACCCTTGGCAAGTGGTTGGACATCACGGTCAGATCCAATTAAGAACAAGAACATAAGAGATACCAAAGTTAGCATGCCCTTCAGCTACATAGTGCTCTGCCCTGACTCAGCTCAGGTTAAGTTTTGCATTGAAATAATCTTCTGTCTTGATTTTCCTGCTTTGTTGAATTAGCTGTACTGTTTGTACTATTTCTTTTCATGAAGCTACCATTTCTATCCAAGCTATCATTAAGCTACTATTTCTTTTCCTGTTGGCTTGACTGCAAAAGTCTTATCCTGAATATGTACTGGGATCTAGCACAACCTTCAGGCAGTGGTGAATCTCTAACACTGTTATTTATAAAATGTATTTTGTGGACACTATACACACAGTAGTAAATTTATTGAAGTGTAAAGAGAAAAATTGCTCGATACAATGCAACCCTTCAGGAACACATTTTGGTATAGCTCTCAATCACACACAAACATGAAGTTATACTGTCTGTCATAAAAGAATTGAATGTGATGAATTCTGTGAGCAGTATATTAAACCTAAGGCTCAAAAAGCTAGCCACTTTTACAGCACCAGCTCCAGGAAGCTGGCTTGATTTCTCTTAGGTCTTGTATTTAACAAATTGCTGTGAAATTATGTTCGTGTTCTTTTCTTTCTCGTCAAAACACAGCTTTTTGAAACTTCGCTCTTTAATATTTTCTGTTCACATCCTAATGGATAAATATTCACATCTCAGAATTTCCCACAGCTGGCAGAAAATGGCAGCACTGTTATTTGTTAGAAGAGAGGCAAAAAAAAAACCCCTAAAGTGGAATGGCATTATTGCCCTGTAAACGTAATCTCATCAAATCAATGTACAGGTCTGGTAAATTCGTAGTTCTTCCAGTGGATTGCTTTGACATTGTATGTGTTTTGTGGATGATGTGAGGACCTACATGTCTTATGCAAAACTAGCTGAAGCTGGCAGAAAGACTCCATTGTTCTGATTGTAACTCTTGGGAGTATGTGTCCTCATCTACTGACACAGATTAAAATAGGTGTTAAGAAATACCTATGCCATGCTCCTGTGTCTGTGCCTGCTTACAACACAGGGAAAGCACTCCTGCAGTTTTTTAAATGATGAGACCCAATCTTGATGTAGAGGGGAGCCTGCCAAATTAAGAAAACAATGCAGCAGGACTACAGGAGAATTTTTACACTGCACGTCTAGAAGCAGGAGGGCATTCACAGCCTTTTGGGAGGATATACAAGACTAGGTTTAAACCGTCTTTGTACTCCTCTGATTCCAGGTTGCTCAGTGATCTGAACTGGCTTCCAACTGGTGCTGAAGTTCTGGCTCTGACAGCTCCCATTTGCCTTGTTTTGCAAGAGGACTTTAAATAAACAGCCTTTATACTCTTTATACCACCTACAGCAAGGACTTTGCCAGCTGCAGAACACTCCATCTATCTTAGTGGGCATAAAGTGGATAAAGCACATTTGAAAACATTTAAAGTGCACAAGAACTACTTCACTTCTATTGAGATGCCCTAAGTAATTTCTGTGAGGCTCACTTGCCAGGAAGCACTGTGCTGCTACAGCTCTGTCATCACTGTTCAAGTTCATTGCTGAATTTGCTCCCAAAAATAACAGGAGAAATGCAGAAGACGTGACACTGGAGACTGTGGTGGAACCTACGCAAAATTTCCTTGCGATCAGAGTCTGTATCAGTGTGGACCATATGGGCTTGTCATAAATGTGCTAGAATATTTGTTATACAAAGAATAAATACATAAACACAACTTTTTATTGTAGCCAACAAAAGAGTAATGTAACTGGGAGAAAAGTGAGGAGTTAATCAAATGTGTAGTTGACAGCACAAACATAAGAACTGTAATATCAAATATAAGGTCAGAATTCCTGTGAAATAACAAACATTTCAGTGTATCTTTTCATTCTTTTTATTTCCTGGGTTAAGGTATTAGTGACTGGAGGGTTGTTTGGGGCATTTAGAAGACAGAAATAAAACAGAATATATAGCAAGTTTGTCCTGACCCTCTCTTTTCTACTGCTACCCTTTGCTTCCTGGCTCTCTTGCTTCCACCTCCCTGTTCCTGCTTGTCCTCATTAGTGATCATGTCACAGTTTTTCACCAATTAAGAGTCTTACAAGATAGTCCCTCTAGATGGTTTCCGATTCTGCCATTTCTCCTGATTCCTGATTTTTGAATCTACCATTACTCCTGATTCCTCACTAGCCTTTAATAAAAGCAATACTTCTGTTAGCCTAAGAATTTCTAGCTTAAACTAAGCTTTCAAGTAGCACGTGTGTGTGTTAGCCATGCTGACTGAAGACAGAGGTAGCAGGAGAACTGGGAGGCCTCTTCATGAATATTTTCAGTATATAAAAAGATTCATGTGATAGGACTCTGGAAATAAGACATTAGGCAAATAAAAAGCTAAGTCCAATGGGCATAAATTTTTAAACCTTTTACTTGTTTCAGTAGAATCTATTTGTTTTTCTTTCTCAGGAGTGTCATGAACTTCTGTTTTTCCTATTTCTTCTTGGCTCACTGTTTGTATTCTGATATCATTTCACACAGAAAAAGATTGCCTCTTGGAGAGTTCAGTTACACACACTGTTCAGATGATCCTGACAAGGATGTATGGTAAAAAAAATTGTCCGTCCTTTGAACGTGATTTGGATTACACTGCAGAAATTACATGTCAATATTGGATAGAGCTGTATGGGGGATATACACAAGAAATATAGGGTTATATGTGGACACAATTTGTCATTCCCCTCTTGACACTACTCACTCTACATGCCTGTTCTATATTTATAGGCAAGAAGCATCCTGACATTTCAATATTCCTTCAGCTCAACAGTTCAGAGGACAGTCACAGCCAGAAAAACATGTGTAACCATGAATAGCCTGAGATTCATTTCACTGGATTTTCCAAGAATTTAATTTTAAATTGAAAGGTAAGCCACAATGCTCACATTACAGGAGTTTTGAAAAGGGAAGATCAAATTTTAGGATAAAAAAAAAGACGTATAAATAACAGTCATAAGATAATGAAAAGACTGGAAAATGACATACAAAATTCTCTTTACATTTCAGTAGTAATTACAGGAGACAACAGATGCTGTCCTGTCATGCAACATAATGTTTTACTTTATCTAGTTCTGGGCTTTAATTGTATTACTAGGGCCAAAAGTCAGTCTTAGCTTATTTCTATGAATTGTGTCTTCATTACTGACAGAAACAGGAATGATAGTTTATAAATACATGTGAATGTGTGACACAAATATAAGTTGTGTTATTGTAATTAGAATGATGAAAGGAAGTGTATGAATTGAATTAGTCTTCAGTTAACATCATTAGCGTACCAGGATACTGTGATCATGAGTACATTAGAAATATCAGTGATGATTTTCCATTTCTCATGCTCCCTTTGAATATAATTTTTGTTATACATTAGGAAATAATGAAAAATTATAGTTGTCCCCTGAAAGTTTTGACCTGGTAATGATGAAGAATGAATACTATACTTTTGCTAGTAGAAGACTAAGAACAGTGAAGTATTTCAGAGTAGATAAGAGGGAGATTATGTCTTGCATATACAAGATACTTTGATATTTCAAGTTAGCAAGAACCATGTCACTCAGGCAAAAATTTGCTTCCTCAGAAGAACAGGAAGTGTAATTTAAATGTTTTCATTCACTAAATCTGTTTTTAAGCTCTCCGGAGAAGACTCGGGCTTGTAAATTTTCAGAAGTCTTGGACAAATATCCACAAAAGAATCAGACTGGAAACATTCAAGCATGTAACTTTTCCAGTTCTTAACACACCAGGTGTAATGTTAGCACATGTGAACCTGTCTAGCACTAGGCAGTTCCTTTTTCTTTTCAATACAACATTTTTCATCAAGAAACAAATATAGAAGTCCTGCTAGACTGAGAAATCTCTGGTTTGGCCAACATTATGTCAATATTATTGGGCTTCAGTTGCTAACAACTTGCAAGCTGGAGAATTAATAACCAGACTTAAGTTGCCACCATTCACTAATAAGGCTGGAATGTGACCTGCTCATCTAACCAGCCATGAATAAAAACCAAAAAAGCTCAAGGCTCATTTACTACAGCTGTCAAACTCATGCATTTTTTTGCAGTGCTAATCCAAAGAAGGATGAACCCTAGTGCTGCAGCAGTAAATCAACATGCAGCCAGTGTAAGCACTAGAGTAAAACAAGGGAAAATTTACTCCAGAAATTCTCAATATATGTTTTTCGTTTTGTTATAAACGTTTCTAATGTCTTGCCCTGGGACTGGACAATAAACCCATATTAATCCCCTTAGAAGGCTGTATTTCCTATAATTCTGTGAGATGGTTCCAAGGTTTTATCTGCATATTTTACACTCTCCATTAGCAAACTTTTGCATTCCTTTCTCCATCTTAAATCATTGCTTTGCCAATAACAATTGTGTACACCAGAGCTATCAACAGTAGAAAATCCCATATGTTGCTGCACAGATGAAACACAGAGGAGAGTAACTTAAACCTACCCCTCTGATCTGGGCAAAAGGGAAGTGTACAGTAGATTTCATAGCTGAATTGGAGATCTAAAACTGTGTTTTAATTATATTTTCAATTAAATCTGAAAATTTCACTTGTTTTCTCTCAACTCAAAGGACGTCTGAAACTGTTGTCCAGATACAAATTCAGGGTATGACCACATCCATAGATTTTTCAGAATATAAAGGCTGTGTTACAACCCTGAATATTTTGTAAAATAAAGTTGTTTCTGAGAGAGCTGTGTCAGGTCTGATAGGTTGTTTCTGGCTCCAGCACAGGGCTGAACACACAGGCCTTTGTGAAAGCATCCTAGAAACTGATTCTGACACTCTCTTCCTTATTTTCCAGACCATTGAACTCTTACTGATCAGGAATGGAACACAGTAGAGATTCTTTAAACTACTTCTGGCACTTAGCATCAGGAGGAAGGGAGTTCACAGTAGATATAAAAGATTTCTTTCTCCGAAGCAGTTCCCAAACTGATAAAGTTAGCCTCAGATAAGCATTTAGGAGATTTTGTCCATAAAGACAATTTAGTTAGTCAATGGGAACAACAAGAAAGAGTGTAGAAAGCACAGGTGAGCGTGCCTGGAATCTTTTTGCCCTACTGATTCCTGGATGCCACTTCCTGTCCTTGGAAATAACAAAAACCCATGTAAATTGGAGTGAAGCTTTTTTCAGAGAGAGGAGTAATAGCCCATACTTTCTCCCATGGTGTAAACCCCCGGGGAAATTCTACCCAGGCTTTTCTCTACCTTTCACGCTTCTCATACTCCTAAAGCTTTCTGCTCAGCAGCGCCTTGAAGAATGTGGCATTTCCTTTGAGCTAATGAAATTGCAAAAGGCAGCTGTAAGATTTGGACTCAATGAGCTGTTTCTCTGTGAGGAAAATGCAATTTCTTTCTGGGAAAAAGAATAAACATTGTGAAGAATAAACAGTATGAGTAGTTGCAGTATGAGGAAGGCAGATGTTTGTGGCAGGCTAGACGAGTTACAGCATCAAGGAAGATTAGGAGAGACCATGGTGACTTAAAATGCTACAAAAAAGAGGATGTGAGGGAAGTATAAAAAGGTTTGAAAATCATGCCTTAGGGAAAATCCGAGTAGCTTCAATTTTCAGCTAAGAACCATTGCGTACAGATCTAACTCAGAAACTGGCTAGTGCGAAGCTCTGATGCGTGGTGTGAGTTTTCTGTGACAAACTGTCCATCCAACTCAGGATTTTACCAACAGTATCTTGCAAAAATGCTGCTATCCTTCATCAGGCCAGACCTCACTGGGAGGTCCAGACATCTGGCAGACATTTGGTTTTCACTTATGTAACTAAAACAGGGGAAATTTGGTTACAGTTGTGCCATCACATTATAAACTTTAGCTTTGTAGTTTTTAATCACGTGAATCTTTTGATAGGCACAATCCTATGATTATACTTGGTGAATATGGAAAAAAATTCTGAACCCAGTGAATGTGTGTATGTATATGCAAAGTAATAAGGAGGTAAAAAATTAGGATAAGACCTCCATTTTTGGACTATACTGCTAAAAAAAAACTCAACAAAAGTTTAGAAAGAGGTCAAGGACTCTAAAAACACCACATTACTTTGTATTCACAATGCATGGAAAACATGAAACTATTTGTGGGAGTCAGAAAAAAGCTGAGTTCTGCAGCTCAGTTTTTCATCTCTCTAAATAGTATAGGTATCTCTTTGATTACTCGAGAGTTGTCAGTTCAGGAATTACAGTTTTTTACATAAGTATGTATAACTGGAGTACAGGACCCCTAAAAGCCTAGCAAAATAGATTCATGCAAGCATGAATGTGAAATACATAAGCCTCTTTAAAGCCATTATAGAGGCCCTAATGATGAGGATGCTTATCATCATCTATTCCTTGGTTGGCATTTGGTGATTAGAGTAAGGCTTGTGGTATAAAATTGAAAAAGACAGGGCTGATACTCGCATGTAGGATTATTTATATTTTTCCTTTAATTGTTACTGAGGTATGCAGGTCATTCCTTCTTATCAGATAAATTGAAAAATAAATGTCTGAGAAACACTGCTATATCTTGCATCACATTTGGCTGGCTGGCTTAAAATAAGCAGGTGTCATGCAAAATTTGTACAGGGTCCTAGCCAAGTACTCCATCAGAGCTTTCAAACTGTTTTTCTATTCTTCAGCTTTTATAAAAACCAAATCATTTTAAGAAACTGTGTGTTGTTGAATGTATAACTGAAAGATAATGTCTGTAACAGATCAAAATAATTTTTTATAGTTGGAAACTCATAATATTCTATTTGTAATAGTCTATTTTGAATTTTTGAAAAATTTTCACATTAGGAAAGTCTTTCCATTAGCATTAGACACATTAACGTAACTAGACTGCTACAACCCCATTAATATTAAACTTTTCAGCACTGAACTCACAAATTAGTAATTATCATACAATTACCTAATTGCAGAATTATCTTATTGCTGAATATTAATGTACCTTTGTGAACACTTCTGTGTCAATGCTCAGGACAACAAAGATAAGACAGAATGCCTGACTGCTCACAGGTGGTACCGCGGAAAAAAAAACAACACAAAAAAACTGACCAAAAAAATGAGAAGACTGCAAATTTTCATATTGAACCGTGACGATTAGCCACCTGGATATCATCTGTATTTCCAGTGAAAGGCAGGTTATATGCATTTCATGGCAAAACAGAATAAAACAAAATCAGAGATACTCATATCCATAACCAATTTCAGTGGTGTGAGAAACTACTAAATTTACTCCTATGGACAAAATTATGACCCTGCTTCACCTTTTGAAAATTCTATAGGACTCTGTTTGCTGTCTTCCATAAGTTTTTCCCTTGTCAACTCTTTGCACTGAAGTGCAAACTGCAGCAGAAAATCTGGACTCTCATCCTGGGGCTAGCATTGTATATTCTTGGGTGCCGGACTCACATATGTCCATTGAGATAATACTTCTTACATCATGCTGTTGCCAACTCACTTAGCACATCAACACTGTCCACTGATAACTCTGTGGCTATAGAGTAAATACGAATACTTCAGGACTCAGACTGTGAACCTTAACAGCTTCTAAGACACTAAGAAGTGTTTACTTCTGAACTAGCTCTTTTCCCTTCCATATTTCCTCACAATTTTTCTACTTCTTTTCCGTATTGTCTTTAATCGTGAAGGCAAAAGAAACACATGTATTTATTACCCTGTGAGCGATAATACTCACAGGGTAATAATAAAGGAGAAAAATGCTGTTAAGAGATGTTTGTCAACAGGACAGGAAAGGAAAGAGTGCTTTTAGTCCACAAAAGTTGGAAAACAGCAAAAGCAACCAAAATTATTTGTAAAACTAATTTTAAAACTAACAACTCTAATAATCTCGCTCTGAATAGGTTTTCCCTATTCAGTTGCCAATTGTTGGTCTTTTGAAATTATTTGGTTTGTTGCTTTCATGCAAAGATCCTTCTCATTTTTTGAGATCAGTCTCAAAATCCCTAGTTTTGCATAAAGGTAATGTCCCAGTGTTTCTATAAGAAAGGTCCTTATTCAAGGAAATCAATAATCTTCCATTTTAACAATCTTCACGCATCACAAAACCATCTACCTTTAGGCCGTCAACATGCCCATATGCTGGGAGCCACAAGCAGTTGGAACAATGCACGGAGAACCTGCACTTAGCTGGAGACATTTCAGGAGACCTGCAGGCTCCTGATACGTCGTTCTCCAACTCCACTGAAACCCATTGGTCCAGCTGAACGCAAACGGAGATCAAATTATCAGATCTTGGCCCTCAGCAGTGCCAGCTTCCTATACTGGCTATATTGCTAGCATCATTCATCTATTGAATGAGACCCTTGTTATTTTTACTCAGAACAAAAATAATGTTGTCATGTCCAAAGGCTACATTTTCCCTTTTGAAAACACTCTTCTTCATCCTTTGCATTTTTTAAAAACCCTTTGTCTTCATTCTTTTGTGGTCTGAGGCTCCTGTATCTCGGCCAAACATTGATACATTCATTGCAGGCTTCAGCTGCTTTGCAGAACCTGAATGGATATTGAGTCTACACGGGCAACTTCAATTAAGCAGTTCTATAGAGCTGATATTTTTTGTTGAAAAACAGTGTCTTTTTGCAGGGCCAAACAAAGTGGCAATTCCAGTGATGCAAATCAGAACAAAATACTTAAAAAAACCCCAAACTGCCAAGGCAACTAAGTGTAAACATTCAGCAGAGAGTACAAAGACCCATTTACCCAGTTGTCTCCCTCTTTTACTCTACCGTTGTGAAATTCTAAGTATGTACATTACAGCAAAGGTGATATGATAAAGTGGAATTTCAGTGAGAAATGTCCAGATCTTAACAACCAAACTGCAGACTTTTTGAGACAGTAAGGTTTGTTTTCTTGAAGAAGTGTAGCTATGAAAATATACAAAAGTCTTTTTATTCCTATGCTTGTGTACACAGCAGAGACTCTCACTGAAGTACAAGAATGCAATTATTTTTCCTTCACCCTGCTTGTAAGACACAAACACATTGTACTTCAGGAAGGGCTTTAGAGCAGCATATGCCACATGCTGATGGGTTCCTCTCAGCTACCTGGGACTACAGCAAATGCTCTCCTTTTTTATTTGTCTTTTTTGAAAAAACTTCTGCTACTTGCTTCTGCATGTACTTTTTCTTCTCTTTTTATTTCCTTTTTATAATTTTGATCAGTTTATTTGCTGAAAAGTAAAAGAGGATCTTAGTTCCTTGACTTTTTGGAGAGAATTTCCTACATGGCTTTAACTCCTGCTGCACTTGAAATGGTTGGGTCCAATTCATCCCCCACCCTTCTTTGTTTCCGTCTTCCCTTGGGCCCAGCAACTCATCAGAAGTCTTTTTTTTTGTGTGTGTGTTCCAATCGGAGCCAAATTATCACAAATTACTCTGTCTGGCCTAGGCTATCATTAGACCAGCCAGCAACTGTGGCTCTTTTCATTATTTCAACAGCTGGTTTTGTTGCTTGTCTAAAGATCCAAAACCACAGCTATCTCCTCCCCCTAGAAACTGCTTACCCAGATAAAGGGCTGTGTCAGGATCTGTTCCAAGACTGCTAAGGTCAATCTGCTGTTGCTGCTCAGGAGCACTTTGTTAGAGCCCCATCTATCTCCTGCAGACTCGTTAAAGCCTACCTCCTTCCTGGGTACCTCCATTATTTACACACCTTCACCAGATATCAAGGCAGTGATGTGTTGTTGCATTTGACAGAAAACCCTAAAGCTGTTGATCACTTGAAAATACCAATATAAACTAGAAGTGAGGCACAGCTCACAGTCAGGGTATGGGTGAGTGCATCTGGCAAGCACTCACTAGAAAAAAACTACTTGTAAGAAATGGAGCTCTAGACGTCCACCCTCTGTCTCTAGTCCTTGCACAGTCATTGCATATTAGCATATTTTGCAGCTGAGAGAAATGAAGAGTATGTGAACATACTGTCTTACACGTTCCTGTACAGAACTTGTCCTACAGGCATTTAAAACCTAAAGAACACCTCTAACCTTGAATGCTTGTGGCATTTGTACACTGGCAGCTTGAGTACACCTACAGAAAACATACCCTGCAGAACTCTAGCTACTGGTAAGCAACCTTCTTTTGGAGAAAATGTGCATTACTGAATGTTTTTTGCAATAATTGTTTCAGAAATATGATTCAAGTATTTCATACAAAGCTGCCTTGCATTTTAATTTAATTCAAATGCTGGCAATTTTTACTTGTTTCTAGTAGTACTGATTTGAAACTGTTTCCAGTGGTATATTGGTTATTGCTACCTGAGTCTTGTATCTGCATATGAATTGTATCTTAGTTTGTTCTCTTCCTTTCTGGTGAAATCCATCTTCAATCAGTTCCAGACATTCCTTGAACAGCTTCTCTAGCTCTAAAACTCAGTCCCTGTCTCAAGTGCATTTCCTGCTGGCAGAGCTCTGTATATGGTTGCTTCTCAGACTTCATTACTTTATACAATTTAGGTATTGTGCTTTCATTTTTAAGTAGGACTTTCCCCGTGAATGCTAAGGAACTCTTGATGATCAATATTAAATACTCATCATCTTTCCATACTGTATTATTTGAGATTTTGGGGAATGTTGTCTTAGTCATAGGTGGAACTACTCTGTTCAGCATATTTTTCTTAGGCCTAAGATCTCCCCAAATGTATTTTTCAGTTTTATATGTTTGGAAGCCTCTGTGTTCATTTCAACTGCAACAAAAGGTTTAATTCGATTTTCTCAGATCTTTGCATTTGTGTTATGTTCTACGGTACATTTCTGTTTTTTCTTTCCTTACAAGATAGCAAGCTTCCTTTCCTTCCTCCCCCCAGCAGAAGGGAAACACATAGTATAAAAAGGAGATATTCAGGAAGTGGAAAATGGATGGTCCGTGGCACTCTTCATGGTTAGCAGAGTTTAGGAGCTGAATACAGGTGCCGCATTTTGGCTTGACAGCAAAGAACCAGAATAACAAACAAGAGAGATTCTATTACCTCACACATGCACATACCAGCAACTTCTCTCCCTTTTGCTGTTCTTCCTCATGCTTTCTGCATTGGAACTTTATGTTTGTTGTTGCAGGTGAGGCTTTGCTGCACAGCCATACAGCCTTACCTGTGGCAACAGTGCTCCACAGAGGAACTCTGTATCCAATTTAGAGCTTGCACAAGGCACACTGATCTTGCGTTGAAATTTGCAAGGTGAGATCCTTTCACTACCATGCAATCCACCATGCAGAGGTCATCCAAAGCACAAGGCTTTTGAGAACACATACCTGTAGTGGAAGGTTTGATTTGTCTGATATATAGTCCAGCTGTACATCCAGTTTCACGCCTGGCCTTGTGTCCTTCTATAGTATAAAGCCTTAAGTCCTTCTAAAACATATCTATTATACTGCTTGAACTCTAAACATTCCAGTGGAAAAAAAGCCGCAGTTAAGAAACAATGATTGTACAGTCAGCACTGAAACACTAAGAAATGCAAAGTCAATCATTTGTATTCACACATTATGATTTATTTTTCAGTTTTGTGATTTTTTTTTTTCAACCTGCATGATCTGCTTTATTCAGTGTACAGGGTAGATGGTGCTTAGTGAGTCAGCACAGATATTGCTCAACATTAGGATTACTCAATGTGTTGTTTTATCTTCCTGGTCTAATTTGTGGTCACATACTTGATTTACTGTCCCTTATTCACTTGCTCTGAAGCTGAATTTACCTTCCTTATATGCTTTTTCTGTTGTGCCTACTATGGAGTTGTCTCTAAAATCACGTATTACTTGGTTTTACAATAACCATATGATGCGAAGAAGCAATATAATTCCAATTTTAGATACAGGCAACTGAGGCCCAGAAAAAAAAGATTAAAGCTAAAACCACACCTGACTTCTAACTGTCCATCTTGAAATGTGGCCAGATTCTTCATATCATTTCTGCGCTGGGAGTGCATACTTCACTGGTTTCAAGTGTGTCCATAAGATTACTTCTCCTTAAGTAGTTTAAACCACTGCAAGGAACCCTACGCCAAGAAATACATTGCCCTGGCCGCGAATTGGTGCCGGCCGGCCGCCCTTCGAACACCTGCCTTCCCTCGGCCCTAGGCCGATGGGCCACCCAGAGCCCAACTCGGCGGGGCCGGGAAGCTGCTCTACCCCGCCAGCAACCCGCGGCGCCCCTGCGGCTCCCGGTTTTCGGGCCCGCTCCCAGTAACTGCCCTTTTCACCTTCTTACCCTCCTCAGGAGGGGAGAAAGACCTCGGCGGTGACCTCCTACCACCCTGCGAAGCCCAGCCTGACCCGGCTGTCGCCCGCTGGCCTGGCCTGGCCTGGCCCGGCCTCACGGGGCGCCGCGAGGTGCCCGGCGCGGCGGAGCACTGCCCGCCGGCGGCTGCCGCCAGGTACCTCCCCTCGCCGCAGCCGCCTCCTCCGCCCCCTTTTGTGGCGGTGCCAGGCGGCCGCCGGGTTTCCTGCTGACGCCGGAGAGCCGCGGATGGGCAGGAAAGGCCGCTGCCGCCTCTCCTCCCGCCCGCTGGCTGCCTCCCGCTTCGCCCCCGCTCGCCCCGCTGGCAGGAGCGTGGAGCGGCCCGGGCTGAAATCTCGCCGAGGCGGAGAGGCCGCAGGTGCGGAGTAGGCCCGGGGATCACGGGAGCCGCGCTGAGGGGTGGGCGCCGGCCGCGGGAGGACATGGCAGCCCCCGCTTCTTGAATGCTGTCAGCCGCGCCCCCGCCACCGATGGCCGAAGCCTGGAGGCTGGAGGAGGACGAGGAAGAGCTGCGGGAGCTGGGCAGGAGGCACCGGAGGGTCGCCCTGAGCTCGGCGGCAGGTGAGGGGTGAGGGCGCGGCGGACCGTGGCGTCACTTGCTTTGGGCTAGCCCTGGCCCGGTCCCCGGGTCTGAATTCCTGTCAGGGGCTGGGCGGCGTCGGCGGAGCTGCCCCAGCGTGTGTGGGCTCCGTCCGAGGTCAGGTCAGCTCAGCTCAGCTCAGGTGCAGTTGAACCACGGGCCGGTGTGAGCCACAGCCGTGCTCCCCGCGGGCTCTGCTCCCCGGGGCTCAGACCCAGAGCCTGCTCCGTCTTTGAGCTGATGCTAACATGGACACAAACTGTGCATCCAGGTGCTTAAGATGCTGCATTGGGAAATAAAATACCAGTTTTTCTTGACAGTACCAACCTGGAAGAACACGTAGATGTTGAAGTTGCCCACATGTAACCATTTCTGTGTAGATGTGGACAACAGGCCTTGGCAAACAGGAAGCAAGAATCAGTGTGTACAAGAAGGCATGGAGACAGGAGCTTGGGAGCAAGCAGATTGATATGTTTGTGGAGAGACTTGGAGGTCACCACGAGCTTTTCTTTGAAATGGTGAAATCCAGCCATTGAAAGAATTTAATTCAGACATTGTTGTTTCTTGAGATGCAATGCGAATATCACCTTTCTGTGGTCACTGAGATGTGAATGCAGCATTTCTTTTTCTGTCATTGTGAAATCCCCTCCAGAATGAAGAATTTTCCTGTGCTCTCTTTCCAGGGAAAAATAAGCCACGCTGCATATTTTAGGTTGAATTAAAAAAATTCTGACTTTTAATAATTATGATACAACCTTAATAATATAGTAACTTCTACAATTCATGTGGTTTTGCATCCATTTAAGCAACATTCAATTTGATGGCCTTTCAATTTGAGCAATTGAGTGTCTCCGAAGAGATGACAAAAACACAGCTATTTGAGGGATTGCAGAGGAAAACTTGCAACAGGCAGGCCCAGTGGCTTCCTGTGGCCCTAGTCACATCACTGTGAATCTGGGCAGGTGCAGGATTAGCAGGAGCCTATTGAAACCAGTGTGGCTTGGCATGCCTGCGGGGTTTCGCCTTGTCTAGGATAGGGTGCAAAAAAGAAAATTGTTGGTTCCTGTATGGTTTCCTCGGTAGTTAGATGTTCACGCTGCTAGTTATGATGTCTGGTTGTTAAAGGTGTTTCTTTTGGAGGTTTTTATTAGTGGGAAACATATAATTGGCTCTACAGTTTATGAATGTATATAATCTTTGCTGCCTTCTTGTGGAACAAAGCTTGTTCCCAGAGTTTGTCTTTGGCACAACAGCTGCTAATCAGTAATAAAGGGCCTGTGTCCTTTTTTAAAAAAAATTATTATTATTTTGTCCTGACAACCACCCTTTGAAATGGGCCTGGCACTGTTTACTTTACTAGTGTAAAATATGCATGAATGAGTAGTATTCTGCTTTAGCTGTCTCTCCTTTTTTCCATCTGTTTGCAAGACTTTACAGTGGAAAATGGCACAAAGACTCCCAGTGGAGCATTCTTAAGGCATCCAAGAAGAATATCACCTGAGGTGATGAGTTTGCTGTTTTTCTCTGGACAACTCTCCTATACCCTTATTTACAAACAAAATTTACTGAAAATAAGTGGGGTTTTTTTTTTGCACATTATACTACCAAAATGGTGTTAAATAAGCCTGTTGGATATTTTTGCAGGATTTAAGATATGTTGTAGTTGCATCTTAGCAGACTGTCTATTTAAGCATTTCAGTTTATTAAACTAATTGTTGAATTTGAGCAACTTAAATTTCTGGTATGTTCAGTTTATGCCTGAAAATGCATAAGGGCAGTTGTTGACCTTTGTCCTGCACGTACAAGGCGTGTATGCAAAGTGGTAGTTGAAAGGTGAAAGTTCACAAATGCTTTTGACTTCCTAAATGCTCAGACATGTAATTAGCACTGTTTTCCTGAACGACCAGAACACAGGATACTGTGGAACGAAGTAGTAGTATTTTCTCTTGAGGATGGTCACAGCGGTGCTACACCAGATACTATAGGATGAAGTCAGTGAATCAGACAGCTTGCTGCTGCCAGAGGTGTGATCTCTTTCATGGATGTGCACTTCTGCTCTCTCTCATGTGTCAGCTCTGCTGCCTGTCTGACCTGTTGGTGAGTGAAGTCACCAAAATTGTGGTTTGGTGGCAGCCTGAGCTGATCTACCCAGTGGCTGCTGAGGTCTCTCTTGGAGCCCTTGTGTTTGCTAGAAGCTGCACCAACCTGTTCTGAAGCATTGGCCAAGCAGAGAGCTATTTTTCTTCTCTTCAGTGGATGGGAACCTGCTGATTCATCTTGCTGGAATGGTTTTGTACAGGTTCTGATGAACATTGAAGCTGGCAAAAGGGAAAGAGTAGGAACATGCAGCCAGAGGGAGGTAAGAGACTATGCCAGCCAGGAGTCGGTTTGACTTAGGTTGCTGTGAAACTAAGATCTGTTAGAGATCTACTCATGTGGGGTTTGGTTTATTGAGGGGTTGTTTGGTTGGTTTTTTTGCTAGATTGGGTTGGGGGCCTTTTTGCTGGTTTAATGAGCTGAATAAGCTTGCTTAGGCACTAGGTGAGTGCCAGAGCTGATGTTAAAGCAGGGAATGAAAACTTGGAGACATGAGCAGATGAGATGGGCAGAATCATCCTTGTCCATGGAGTAGTCGTAAATAGCTCAGCTGACTTGTCTGACAGCTTGTTTTTACCCCACTGCATGTCATGACAAGGGAATTGTTTTCTCTGAATTCAAGAAAACTTTTTAATTAGCATGTGCTTGAAAATTTGCAAGAAGATACTAAGTAGAGCAATTTGAGGCTCTCTTAATGAAGTTATTTTCCCTTTGAGAAAATGCTTATTGATTGATTTTTAAATTTTTTTAAAAATATATATAGGTTTTTTAAGTGATTGGGAGAACTAGGATACATTCTTTAAAATTTAGAAGAATAGAAGTAGCTGCATGTGTTCACTAAACGGAATCATTTGGTCACATGCTGGGAAAAGAAGCCAGTATTGTTGGAAACCTTTAGGATTTTTTACAGTAATATAAATAAATGAAATAATGTGATCGATTCTACCTCCCTTGTTGCTTATTTCTGTCACATTATTGGTCTGGAAGTAATAGAAAATGCTGGATTTTTACTGGATTTTGGGGTTTAGAATGTTAGTATTTTTATTTAGTTTGTTTTTAATAAAGTGGAAACAAAAAAACACCAAACAAACAATAACAACAAACCCCCAAACTAAAATCCTATTTCCCCATAGACTTACAAGCTCTCTCCAGTCTAACTTTGGACCTCAAACTGGTGTACTTTCCTATTTTCACTAGTTTTTTATTCTGTGACTACTGACTAAAATAAGTGGACTTACAGGAAAGTTGTTGTGAATATAGAAAATCTTAGTTATGAACTGCATAGGTTAGTTGTGTGTCTGAGGGAGTATCTCAGTATTCTGATATTATCTAAAGTGCACAATAAATTTTTAACATATTAAGTATCTGTATTATTTCACTTTGAATTCTGGTCAGTGTTCCTTAAGAAAGAATAGCCCATTATGGATGTGTCAGACGCTTCCTTAATTAAAATAATATTGCCAAATAGAGAAGTCAATAATGAAATTTATTTGAGTTCATAATGAAGAGCTATTGTGATTTGCACTGTAATGCGTGGTTAAAAATACAGATGGTCAATAATACAAGGAAAGGCTTTGACTTCATTTAGTATTGCTCTCTTTTACTTACCACAAATGCTAGTCTGTGGTTTGTTCCCACACAGCGGCTGTAAATTTTGCACACAAGTTTTGCTGTGCTGAATGAAACATCTCTGGGTTTTTTGGGTTTCCTTTTTTTTTTCTTTTTCCCCTATTTCTGTTTCTCAATAGTATTTCAGATGTTTTCAACTCTCACAGGCAATTTTAGGTTATGGGTGAAATAATCTGGTTTTGGTTGGTTGATTGACTGCTTTGGGTTGTTTTGGTTTTTTTTTTTTTTCAAAACAAGGTCTAGTTCAGAGTTGGATCAATTCTTTACACTCCCACGACTCCCACATCAAACTGGCGCTGACTTGTTTTGGAAGCTGAGAACAATGAGCTGTGTCCAATATAACAAATTAAGGTTGGATATTTCACTGCTTAACATGGTGAGAGGTTAGGGGGGTACATTTATGAAGTGTGTGTGATGAAATTCAGTGAATTTTAATTTGCAGACATCATGGACTTTTTACAGATAAATGAGGAATTTGATACAAGAATGCTCAGCAGTTGTTCCCATGTTGATGCAAAATATGTGTTCACCCTTAAGAAGTAAAGAATATGATGGTCTGAAATTCTTCATGAAATTCTTAACTCTGAGGCTGAAGAAGTAATGACGTCCCTTAGGGTTCACTGGATCATATCATGAACAGCTTGACCTTAGTACATCCCAAGGTGTACCACTGACCTTGGAGCAGAGAGAAAGCATGTTTAGGAAAAAGGTGGCCCTAAGAGTTAGTTGCCGCACTCTTAAAATCTTAGCTAAATCTTACATTTAAGAAGTGGAACGATCTGCATCTTACAGAAATCAGCATTGTTCAGCAGTAAACTACTTTGTCTGAATGCCTGTGTCATTCAGTGCTATCTAGAAATTTCTCTGCTTGTCCACAGTAAGAGTGACCACTTATCATCTCTTATTCAGAGAAGAAAGAAAAATAATCCCAACAGAGCAGATCAACTGTCTGGAATAAATGCATAAGGTCTACCTATGATCTGCTTAGTCTGTCCATGTTAAAAAGAGATCTGAGAGTTGGGGCAGGTGGGAGCAGGTATTTGTTCTATTTATTTATTTATTTAATCAGTTGGCTCACAAGTTTAAGAAGCAGTAGGGTTGATTGACAACTGGGCATCTCTTCCCTCTTTCTCCTGAGATTCAGCCTGTTTTGATTTTGCAGTCCCAGTGCAGGCTTAAGGGCTTCAGTTTATGCTTGAGGCACTGCAACAGTAAAACACTTGAATTTCTGAGAGCACAAATAATGTAATTCTTCTGTAATATTCTCTAATTGGTGCTAATATGTTGTATCACGTATTTAAAAGATGACCTGATTAGGCCTTTTTCATAGCCTGTTGAAGTTACTGCACATATTTCAACTAAATTTCATAGTCTTTGAATTTAGCTTGCCTGAGATAAATATAAGATACTAACTAAAGCTTTTGTGGAAGTTCAATAATGTAGTCTATATGTGGAAATTCACCAAATCTTAAAATTCAAGCGTATGATAAGTGGCAAGAAAAAATATGCTTGCATTTACTTGGCCAAGAGGGTAGACTGAACCAGAGAGAGTGCTGTGTCTTCTGAAGAAACAACCCTTCTAAAAATGAAGGCTGCTCTAAAGAAAATAATTGAGTAACTTCTGATAGTAACAGTGTGATTCCCTAGCCAAGGAAATTGTAGAAGGACAAATAATAATAACTACTATTATTATCATTATTATTATTAAGTGATGAAATGGACCTTCTTCATTTAGATTATAGCCAAAGCAATGCACAAAAATATATCATTAAGGAGTGGTGCATTTGTAGCCAAAAAGAATAATACATTGAGCTAGGATTGCCCAAAGTCCATGCTGTTAACTGTGTGGCAAGCAATCGCTTCCTGTCAAGGTAACAAACAATAAATCAAGGTGGTTGCATAAAGAATGGAGATAGACAGCAAAGGGCAGAATGAGTCATAACCTCACTGCAAGAAGCTTTTACCATAGTGGTTGTTTACAGATGGAAAAAAACTTTAATATTTGTAAATAAAATTGTCAGTATTTACTTTTAACAGTATAGCTTTGATTTAAAATCTGGAAACAACAGAGAAGCAGTATTGACACTCACTCCATTAAAAGTTGGTGTAGTTCTGTGGGTGTTGTTTCAATAAGTATCTCACACAATATGTGCAGTATGAAAACAAATTATATTTTGATGGCACTTAAAGCCGTTTGACATCAGCTTCTGTTGATGCTTATTACCTATAGTGAAATACAGTGCTAGACATTTAGCATAGTTTAGTTTCTTTGATTATTTTGTGTTTGTGGCCATGGGAGTGTTGGGTGGAAAGGAGCTCTGGGGTCACCTAGTCCGACCTTCTGCTTGAAGCAGGACTGTTGCCAAGGCTAGATCCATTCAGCCAAGGCTTTGTCTAGCTGTGTTTTGAAAAGTTTCCCAAGAGAAGGATTTACTGCCTCTGCAGGTAACCTGCCCCAGTACTGCACTAAGTCCTAGTGAAGGCATTTTGCCTTACATTCAACCTGAACCTCTCAAGCCACTGTTGTGACCATTGCCTCCTGTAATATTGTCCACTACTACTTGGAAGAGTTTGTGTTTGGAATCTTTGTTGCTACTCTTCAAGTATTTGCATGCTGTTGTTACATAGCTCCTTTGCCTCCTCTTTGCCAGACTAAAAAAGTCCAGCCCTTTCAACCTTATTGTACACTTCTGCCTCACTTACTCAGGTTCTCAAACTGTACAAAAATTAAGTGGAAGCACTGACTTCGTTGTTGGACAACATTGTTACTCTTCTCTTGAAAAATGGCATGCAGCAAAGTTGCTGAAGCCTTCCAACAGCAGACTTGGGAATACATATTATCATTTGTTTATCTGTGGTTTATGCTTGGCATCCTTCTCTTCAATGAAGGACAAAAATAAGTTTTGCAGTAAAGCTTATATTTAGTGGTTGATGACACACAGCAGGAAAACTTCCCCTCTTCCCTCTCTGTAGCATGAATTTTGAAAAACATAGGATTTTATGGACATCGATATTTTAAAATTGACCATCTGATGTAGTGCTGTGTTACACTAATTCCTTGAGGTGGTGGTGTAAATCAGCAGAGATTTGTATGGATTGCATGTGGTATTCTAAAAGCATCAATTTTACATTCTGACGAGAATTTAGGATCTCAGTACAAGATTTAATGGAATTCTAAATAAGATACTTTAAAGATGAACTGAATTGGTTTATGAAGCCTTGAATGCATTACAAAACAAATCAATACCTGCTTTCTGTGGTTGTATGTAGCTGTATTAGGGTCCAGCTTGAAGGGCTGGAGGAAAGCAAGGCTGAAAATGTTCACACCATAGTAGAAGCTGAATGCACCAGGTCTTACTGTTAATTTTCTTTCCTACTGCCTTTTTCTTCCCCTAAGCTTTTTAAGAGGTGATTGTATTTATTTTGTGTGTGAGTCACCACCTCAGTCAGCTTGTTCAGGCTTTTGGAGAAAATGCGATTGGATCAGAACATGCAGAAGATTTCATATGATTTACCTTGTCACTCCTATAACTAATAAGGTGTACTGTTTCAGCATTTCCGAGTTGTGATAGTAGCTCATATATGCCCCAGCATGCAAACTGAAGAAAGCGTGGAACAAGAACTTCATAATTTTTGCATCCTTAGGAAGATCATGCTGGATCAGACAAAAGGTTCATCTTCTCAGATAGCCTGTTTCTTATAATTGCCTACAAATGTCTTCAGGAAAGTATGCAAGGAACATCTAGGATTCAAGTTTTACTTCCAGGAGAGATTCCTTCCCCTCTGCAGTCAATGTCTTAGCAACTTCTCAGAGACTGCGTAAGAAAGACCCTGCTAAATCGTTGCCGGTGGATTTATCTTTCATATATTCAATTGCTTTTTTGAATCCACTTACCCTTCTGATCTTCAAATCTTGTATGGTAGAAAGGATCACAAGTACTCATTAAATAAAATCAGTTACCTTTTACATGCTAGTTGGTATTTTTACTGGGTATTTACTAGTTCTTGAATTGTGATGATAAATTTCTTATCTATATTTTGCTTTCTTAATATGGTATGGAGCATTGTGATTTACACTCTTTGCAACTTACATGAATTTTCAAGCACTGTGTTTCCTGCAGGGTTTTCTTATCTATTCTCCTTCTAGACAGAATATTGTATGCATGAAAGAAGCCGTTTGATTTTTTCTTTAGCTATACCATTTTGCTTCTATTTATAAGATAAACTAAAATTAATTATCAGTTGTTTTCTTAACATGATAAATTTGTATTTATCGTGCACTGTCTTGCATTAAAACCTGAGCACTCAATATCACAGATCTGCTTGTGAAAATTGATTCAGGTTGTGCACATCTACACTAAATCATTTACAAGAATTTTTGAGTGTATGGTGTGCTGGGATGTTATTCATTATTAAAATACTGTTGGCTTATCCTGTTGGAGTGATGGTTCATAAACACCTGAAAACAAACCCAGCATTTTAATAACTTTCTCATAATAAATTGCTCCGTCAGTGTGCTGTATTTGTTTTATAGCTGTCTGCACTGTAAAGCTAGAGTCCAGAAACTAATAGAAATGTGGGACTTGAGATCAAAGTAAAAGTTCTGGAAAAAATCTCTTTCCTTCTACATACTACTTTGAAAATTATATTGGCAGGTGTCATGGTTTATCTGATGGCAACTGCTGTAAGCTTTGTCATTTGGCATAAGCTTGTCAAGTATGTCTTACAAAACACGCAGTGATTTCTCAGACTGCAATGATGAAGTTCACTGGAGACTGGAGTTCCTGAGGGTGGGACACCTGCTGTAGTCTACCACGTCCGTTGTTTATGCAGGTCAAGACAGTGCTTGGAAGAGTGTCACTACCAGTGTGGGACAGGTATCACTGAATGATGAGATGGCCTAATGCTGCGGGCTTCACGTATCTGGTGCTCATGGGCATAACTTCATGGTTACAAAATCTATTTTTCTGTGCTGGTGTGCAAACCTTGCTGTAGATCACCAATATAATCTCACAGAAATGCATAGTAGCTGCTGCCATGACATTAAGTACGCTTCATTTCTCTATTTCTCTATTGCTATCCTCTATCTTGATGTTGGTGGATCCATGATCAAGAACTATTTAATTGAGGTGTGTCCTGTGTCATTATGGTATTTTACTTTTGGCACTATAGCAGTGTAATGGTACTTACTAGTGTATTTACAGAGGTTGCATGTTTCAAGAACAGACGTGTTGGTCTTTCTGTTCTGTGGAATACTAGCTTAGAGTTGCACAACCTTTAATCATTTGCTTAATGCTAATGGATGAGGGTTATCTTAGGCTGCAACAATTTATGGGTATATACCAACATCATTAAACAATTTTTTCTTTTTATGCTTTTGAGTTAATCCCTTTTAAGATGTTTCAAGAATTTGTAATCTTTGCCTTACGGTAAAGTGCAAGAGACCTTTTTTGGGAATAATTCATTTTTTAGTACTTAAGAAAAATCCAATGCATGTGAGAAGCAATTGCTACTTTCACTTTCCAAGAATTTTGTATTTCTGTGTGGCTGTTGGGAAGAATTAACAGGGTCACTGGAGGAAAATATTTTGCTAATAGGCTAATTCCAAATGCACTTCTATAGAAAAGCAGTACTTGCAACAAAATCACTGAGGTTTAAGAATGTTCTCTCGTTGGATGTCTTTATGTGGGCTGGGTAAACAATTTTGGGATTCTTTCATCATAAACAGTAACAAGGGACCACAGAATATTTCAAGAACAAGCTTTGAGTATTTCAGTGGTATCTTAAAATAAATAAATATTGTTGTTTCCTTGGTACATATCTTCCATTTTTATAGAGGTTGTTCTTTCATGGTTGAGTGTGTTACAGTCTTTTTTTTTCTTAATAAGTAATTTTCTTTCTCTCTGTCCCCCTAGTCTCCATATTCCTCCCAAAGTGCAGACCTATGCACGCACTTGCACTCACTATAATGTTCAATTCCCAAATTGAAAACAGTGTAGTCTCTATTGCTGTCAGTGGCTTCACAGGATGACATAATCAAGAAAGCATTTTCCTTGTTTGTTTGTTTTAAAGCTGAATTAGCTTCCTGTGATATAGAAGTGGGAATATCTTCTTCTGATATTGCTGTTCAACATTTCATTGTGAATCAATGTCTCGCAGACTTTAAATAAGACTTAACTTCCAAGTGCATAATGCGTAAGATTACACTGGAGATATTTGTTGTTGAGGTTTGCCATCTCGACAATCAAAACGTATTGTTTTGGGTAAGCAAATTCGGTAAACTTTTAATTGCCCAATAGGACAGGATTGTTGGGTTGGCAGGGAGGCTGGGAAGGGTGAAATTTGCCAAGTGTTTTGCATCCAAGAATTATTCTTACGATATAGTGTAGTAAATGGGTATTCGATCTTTTGAAAGTAGCAAGGTCGGCCATGATTTCTCAAAAATTGTAAACGGTTATCTGAAACTTATACAACAAAGGCTGATTACACAACATATGGTTTTGTGCTGTGTAGGTCAAAGGAAATTGCTTAAGTAGTGGATGTCATATCCCCTGCAGACATAGCCTCAAATTATCCTGACTCTGGCCAGGAATGCACAAGGTTAGGAAACTGTGGTTTAACAGGAAAAAATTCAAAACAGACAAGCCAAATGCCCTGTAGAAGACTTAAAGAAAATGGTTCTTTTTATGTTATTTTCAGAAAGCCTTTTGTCATGATTGGCTCAGTCACTCAACAGCACCATTTCTCTGTGCGTATTTTAGGTCTCCAGGCCTGGAGTGTGCCCTAAATTAGTGTGGCAAGGGGCATGTTGTGACAGGTAGGTGTACCTACGCACAGGTGTTCAAAGCTGGAGGCTCTGTGCTGGATGTCCTGGTCCACAAGCAGGGCAAACCCCTGAGGAAAAAAATAAATAGATTTGAATCTTGAATATGGTGTATGAATGTTTATAAGATGCTCTGTTAATACAGTGTAGGAACCATGAGTTTATTACACATCTAACTGTATTGCATTTATTGCATGTTTTGTTTCAGCACCCTGTGGCAGGCAGACATACCATACTGTAAGACTCAGAGCTCTGTTGTCTAGTTAAGGAATATGCGTAGCCTCTACAGGCCTGCTGAATCTCAGATTTGGGAAGAAAGAGATAGTAGCATGCTCTTGAAAGACAATTTCCCTTTACAGGCAATGCTAGCAGTATCAGAGAAACTTTTTTCAGAAATGTAGGTCTAGCGTTCTGAAATGCCTGGAGAAGAAGGTATTTTGTGTTATAAATCTTTTGTCTATCAATCAAAAACCTGAGTCATTTGGTGTTTTTCTCATGAAAGAATAAAATAATTAAGTAGGAAAGCTTATCTTGAGTAGCTTCCACTGTGATTCTGGTGGAGTGCAGATAGCTGTGTCTGCTTGTACCTGAAGTACATCATCTAAGAAGTACATTGCACAGATCAGCAGGGATGTCTCATATGAAGATGTGGGGATTTGTGCTTTCATGAGTTGCTCATCTCTTGAAAAAAGAGCTTTAGAAACAACTGTTTCCTAAATTTCCTTCTTAAATAAGTGTGGTAGAAGGCAGAGGTGTGGTAACATGCATACGCTGAGTACATTTTCTCGCCTATATACTTTGTTTATCATTCACAGCCTGAGAAGAAGACTGGTACCCAGTGCTGAGTTTGGTTTATATTCTTGTAACATGGACCTTTTTGAGAAGCGGTGAGAACTTACACAGCCTGTTTCCTGTCACTTTTATTTCTGTATCAGCCCCACTCTTATGCTAGTGCATATGTTCACACTGATGCATGCTTTTGCTGTTGCAATGCAAGAGTAACATAGGAGCAAGATAGAGGGGTTGGAAATTCAGAGTCACAAAAACAAATCGACAGCAAATGTAGCACTGGCACATGTGGCCTCTGTTGTCCAGTGAATTATTTTTTTCACTTATTTATTGTACAAGTGTACAAAAGGCTTTAAAGGTGACTACAGTTTATTATTAATCTCTTTAGCAGTTATGGTGGTCGGTAGATTTCAAGGTTAAATACTCAACCACAGAGGTACCGTGTGTTCTTAGTTATGTGTTGGGGTCCACCCTGCCATGTATCAGTCATGCTTAAGAGTGCGGGAAAAAAAGCATTACTCCAAGTATAAAAAAAACCTACAGGAATGCTTTGTGCTTACCAGACTTGAATACTGTTTAGTATTAAAACTGACAGACTAGTGTAATTTCATTTGGGGGCTTTATAGGTTTTTTTTTCCTCCCCAGCCCCCCACAGGTGTACTGCTCTGGAATTCAGGAGTATACCGTAGGATTTAAAACAGGTATAAAAACTGTCTGCCTTTACAATTATAAACTTTGAGTATGCCATGTTTTTGCAGCCCTTTGGAGTAAAGGGAAAGCTGTACATAAACTAAATGAAAAAAGTTTCTTCATAGCTTCTCATTATCTCTCCTTGAGCCTTCTGCCTTTTAAACAACTGATGAGCTGTTATGACACTAAAACACATAAATAAATGTTCAGTTTTATGTGTTTCATTGTACAAAATTGAATGAAATTTATAGTAGATTGTATGCAGCAGAATTAGTTCTTATTGTTCTGACTCCTTACCTGAAAGGAGTGCTAAAAAGAAGGAAGAGTCACTGTGAGCCACAGTGTGCTTTTACAGAATGGAACACAAGAAAATTGCAATACCAATGGCAGTTATTGCTTATCTCGGTGCAAATAAAGCAAGTAGTATGGAAAATCCTGTACAAAGGCAGATTTTTTCCCAGAAAAAGTCCAGTCTAGTTTGAGTGAGGGCCTCATCTGCACTGGCAATTTGAAATGGAAGTCTGGGGCTCTTGGTCTAATCTTGATCTGGATTGGTTGGCTAGCAGGGACTGTTGCACCACTTAGCTATGATCAGCTGCATGATGGTCAAGATACCTGTTACTAAAATAATGTTAGTAGCTGTCACATTTCTACGTGATGCCTTATGAAGCTGCTCCATTGATCTTAGCACTTAGGTTTATTAAGGCCTGGAAGGTTACAGAGGTATGCTCATTGGGGATTAATACATTCCGGTTGGGGCAAGTTGTATAGCCTCTTTCAACAATTGCCTATTCTAAGAGTATGATTTCTCTCTATTATTTTGTATTTTGGTGTTGCCAGTATTGCTAAAGACCTCGCTGTTCCCATTGCTTGGTTTATCTAGACGTTTGCCATTGTTACAGAAGTATTGTAAGTGTTTGCTGCTACTTATTCATTATGAAACCACTGCTGTGCAATCAGAGGTTAAAAACAGCAGGAATGGAGACAGCTGGTTGCTCTAAATACCTGTCTTCCTGAAGAGTGTTACAGTGTCTTGTCCCAAGTAACAAACAATACCATGAGAGGAAATGGCCTAAAGCTGTGCCAGGGGAGGTTCAGGTTGGATATTAGGAAAAATTTCTTCACCAAAAGGGTTGTGAAGCATTGGAACAGGCTGCCCAGGGAGGTGGTGGAGTCCGCATCCCTGGGGCTGTTTAAAAGACGTGTAGATGTGGTGCTTAGTGGTGGACTTGGCAGTGCTGGTTTTCCAGTTGGACTCAATGTTCTTAAAGGTCTTTTCCAATCTAAATGGTTCTATGATTCTCTGCCCAGCCCGCTCTAGTAGTTGCTCAATTCAAGTCCTGTAATTAATATGAAAAATACAGTATTTCCCAGGAATGGAAATGGGTTGTGGCCCCCTTTGATCCCTTCAGCCAATTCAGCTTTTAAAAGAGATTGAGGTATGGGATGGGGTTAAGAGTAGGACGTTACCTGCCTCTGGAGGTAGTTGTGTTGGCAGTTCCCCAGTAGCTTTGCAAGTTTGAAGTGGCAGAAGTGTGTTAACTTTCCACTCATTTTTCAACAGCATTTCATGTTTATACTTAAATTTTTTTCTAGTGAGAGCGAACTTTTCAGTTGAAGTCACTCTTAGCAACGAGATACTTTGAAGAAGCTTGCAAAATAAACAGGGAAAAACAATGGCTCTGTTTGGTGTGAGTTGTCTTTTTCCCTTTCTCTTGCTTGTCTTCCAGAGACAAGAGTGAATGCCTTAAAAGCTATTGTTTTCTGCTTTGGTGGTCTTTTTGGTAAAAACTCAAGCTATTCTCAGTTTGTGGAGCAACCAAAATAATGCTGAGTCAGTTATTTTTCTCCTGATGATTATGTTTATATTTTCCTTGAGAAGAAAAACTGTTCTATCATGTTAAAAGCAAACAAAAAAGATTATTTTCCCATGCTTGAAGGGTAAGAGAATCACCAGTTAAAGAAACCTGACCCTTTTTAAAAGCAAGTGGAACATGGCATTTCTGTCTGCTACTCAATCTTTGAATGCTGTAAAAAAGGCAAAATGTATCCATGCTATTGATGAAACATACACAGCACGATTGTGTAAATAAACACTAGATTTGCCAAACAGTTGTGGTATGAACACCAGGTCTTTGTGTCCTGATGCTGTCCTTGATTATTCTGCAGTGTTTAAAACTTGGGCACCAGTCTTCCCAACCTCAGCCAGGAGTCTCTGACTTCTACCACCTCATCTGCTCCACCTGCCTGATCCTTGACTTCTTGCACTATATCCTGCTGCTGAACAAGGATAATGTATTTCTCCCTCACTGGCTGTATTTGTATAAGGGCAGCAAAGGTTTTGTTAAGAGCAGATGCTAGTATGAAGTGGAAAAAATCTCTTTAAGTCTGGACTGCGGGAGGTTGGAGAATGGTCAGTTCTTATGGACTGAGAGATTTTAAGTCTTTGACTATGGGAATTGTGGATTGGAGGACAGGTAGAAAGAACTTTTTTCTGTCTGTGGAAGAACCGTCTCTGGTGTATGTCTGTGCTATCTGAACTAGCTGGCAAAATCTGCAATATTAAAATTAGAGAGATGATAGCACTGCACCACCTCTATGGTAGTGGTCAGTAAATCAGGCACAGATCTGCCATGCTAGCACAAAGCCCCAACTACACACTGTTCTCCTCTACCAGGTTAAGGACATGATGCTGATTTTCAAGAACAGTTAATTAACCAAAATAAACTTAGAATCAATCAATGCAGTTCTCTAGCTTGTGAGTGCTGGCTGCTTGGGAATTCCTAGCCTGTTTGACTACAGCTACGTACACAGGAAGGAATTGTATTTCTTCAGCAACGCAAGGATAGAGAGAACAGTACTGGTGTCTCATCTGTGGAAGCTTGTGTTTAGAAGGTAGTATCTGTCAGCAGAAGTGGAATTTTTTCCTGGAAACTTCCTGTGCTGGAGTGCAGACTGCCCTGTTTGTTCATTGTGCATGCTAGTCCAGCAAATGTCCTATGTTTGCTCTAGTATGATGGGCAGTTCTGGCTTCCAGAGTTTAGAATTGAAGGAAAGTTTTTTGAAGGAAACTGGAGGAAGAAAATGCTAGAAAGACATCATGTCCCATAATGCTTTATAGCTATTCATGTCTTTGATATAGAGGAAAAGCTGTAGTGCAGGGTTTGATTTTCATATCTTTGCATCTGTGGTCTTCTTGCTTATTTCTGTTAGAAAAGGTTTCTAAGAGATCTCTCAGTTTTGAGGTGACATATATAGAGTAAGAGAGAATCAGCTGTGAGCGTGCTTTTTGTGACCCAATTTTTGCAAGCCAGGGATTTGCCTGCAGAATGCAGGATTGGGATCTCATGTGTATGTTTGTGTTTAAATGTAACATATATATATATATGTGTGTGCGTGTGTGTATATATTAAAAAAAAATTGCCAGTTTCTTCTGGGCTTTCATATTCTAGAAGCCTGTGACATTATTTGAATTGGTGCATGTACATAATACCAAAATGGCATCTAGAATTGCAAAATTTAAGCACTAGATTGAAAGATTCAGCACTTTCAGTGTCTTAAACAATCTTTTAAATTTGATTTAGTATCAAGTTCACAATAGCCTTAAACAGGTGCAGGTTTTATTTCTACTTTATAATGCTAACTGCATGCTTGGAGGATTATATTTCCCTTTGTTCTTTTTAGTAAGACCAACATACATGTAAATGATGTGCTTTCACTAATTTTAGCAGTAAATAAAATCAGTAAAAACAAAGGTAATGTTTCCTGTTTCAACACTTCAGTAAAACAAAAGGGAAAAGGGAATTGCGTTGATCTCCTGAAGGAGCAGGCTGCAGCGGTGTGGCTGGGGTGTGGTGGATCTGCCGACTGGACATGGGCTGAGGGGCAGAGCTCCCAGACACTGTGTTTACGTGTCCTCTGACTCCTTTCTTACACGATCATTTTAGAGGCGGGAAGGTTTTGTCTGAATACCATTAGATTGTGTCTGTGTACGTAACAGGCAACACTTGACAGCAAGCAGATTTCGGTAGGAAGTCCTGCCTTATTTTTTTCAGTGGTCACAGGTAAGGAGGTTACATGAGTAAGTGATAAGGGTGGAAGGAGCCTTTCTGTGTACGTTTGAACAACTGTTGCTGCAACTCTGGTTTGCACTACACCATGCTGTTTCTAGCCAACAGGGTAGCACATGGTGTGATGAATTGGAGATTTGCCGAGAGTCAGAAACACAATAAATTATGCACTGTGTGGCTATGACAGCTCAATAGGAGTACCTATGGATGGAAAAAGCATTAAATAGTTCTTTGAGCAGCGTCGACATACAGTATTTTTTTACCATTTTAATGAAAAAATCAAATGAGCACATACAACTTGGAGAGGAATATATTTGTTCTGTACATGAGGTAAAACTACACAAACAAATGTGTGCTATTAAGAGAACAAACTTTATTTCAAATTCAGAGCTTTAAGGTTAAAATACAATCAGTGAGTATGATTTTTTTTTTTTTTTAGGAAGGTTTTTATTCTTCTGTATAGACAAGCCTTTTAGAAAAGCATTTACTAACACAGGAAAAATAGCTTTCTGTTTCAAATACACACAGATGGAATCAGAAACAAGATTACCATGGTCAGTGGACATTATATATAGCTGTAAGAATATCCTTCTAATTGCATAGTGGATCCTTCTGTAATAAATGATTTAAACCCCCCTCTAATTTAAGATAAAGAGATATTCTGGACTTACAATATAGCTGATAGTAAGTGAATTCTAATAACACAACACAGCGGTTATTTTGTAATGATTGTATGATAATCTTAACTCTGAGGAGTAGTATTTTATACTTTCTTTGCAAAATAAAGAAACCTTTTAGAACTGTATCTAGAGATGGCTTTAGCAACTGATAGATTGTTCAGTAAAAGAAGTTTAAGTTGATATGATTGTATCTTGTAAATTCTTATCTGTGGGTCAATCTCATTAGTGCAAATAAGCTACTTAAAGGATGAGCAAACCCCTTCTAAGAACACAGAAAGATTCAGTATCCAGAACACCCAGAAGCCAAAGAGTTAATGATGGGGCTGCACTGGATTCAGTGTGTTTGCAGATGTTGCTGCAACCAACTGCTGATTTTTCTCCCATCCTGTCAGGGAACTCTGCCAGCTGTGATTCATGGAATGATTTTTTTGCACTGAGTAATCTGTGGTTTTTCTTTTTTCCTCTCCCTTCTCCCTTATTTCTACCCTAAACTAAAGTCCTATTCATTTCAGCTAAAGAGAGGGGAAGCTTCCTTTAAAGCATTAAATACGCTGTGTTTTGAGTAGAGGAATTTTAAGAAACATTAAACTTGCAGAAAAATGGTTTTGTAACAGAATCAGCTTTTGTTTTTGTTAGTCGTATGGTGTCACTGTTCTTTTAAGACTTCTGTACTAGTATTGCTAAAGAACATCCAACTTTTGTGCTGATATTATGCCTTCTTTCTCACAGATCGCTCTGAAAGAAATAAACCAGACTGCCGTTCTTCAGGGTAAGAACCATATTTCTGTATTTATTCTTCCCTTTTTTTCCTTTTTTCCTTAATTTTTTCCTTTTATGGGATGAACTGGGAAATTAATCAGAAAAATAAAAATTCCATCCTTTTCTGTTTTGGTAACAGTAATGAAATACCAAACTAACTGCTTGTTAAAGATAATAGTTTTATATTCCTTATGGGCAAAATTTTCCAAGGTATTAACAGGGCTTACTACACTGTAGTGTGTGCACTTAAAATCCAAAGGGTCATTTATGTATCGCATACAGGGTTGTTTGGTAAAACTGTGGTTTAAGACAAGAAACCTTTATGACTGTTTCTTCTTTTGACTGTTTGCTTCTGTATCAAGGACAGTAATTCTTGATTCAGACAAGAATAACAACACTTTATTATTTATTCCATTAACTCTGATCCCATCATATCTAAGATTTCAAAACTGAGAGAAGCAAATGAACGACTATTAAACAAAAGACACTCAGACACACATTTTGTGTTTATTTAGAATTTCCGTCAGCAATTGTCATGAACTTCTAAGCTATTGATTTGAAAGGCCACATTTTCCCTTAAGCTTCTGAATATTCTGTAGTTCTCCTTCTTAACCTCTCATTAAAAAAAAAATCTTTCTCTTTTGCCTTATTTCCAAACTCTGCCTCTCAGTTCTCCACCAGGGAATAGAATCTTGTCCATATCCTGTGGTGGATAATAGGATTTTAATGAAGTAAAGCGATAGAGCAGACCAGCTAACCCTGGCTCTCCCACTCCTTTGTGAAAGCCTTTCCAAAGGATGCCCCTGGTGTCCAGCTTTCTGACATGACTTGACCTTTTAATTTTATTTTTACAGTCTGATTTTTTTTTGGTTACATTTTTATAGTACAGTGGGGTAGCTTTTATAGCTAGAAGAGCAGAGGGACCTGTAGCCTTTTCTTGTAGCAGAGCTGATGTGTTGTATCTGCCGTGTGATATGATAGAACAGAGGATGCTTTTCCCTTCTCTCCCATATCTGCAACAGCACTGTAACTTGTTTCCAGCAGTGTGTTTAAGTTGCAGGGGATTATTGCCTTTGTCTTTGGTTACTTACATCTACTTAAAACATCAATCACTGTATTTCCTTTTATAATTAAAAATACTAAACTTTTTTTCCTTAAAATGATGCAGTTGCAGTCTACATGTTTGAACTTTTATTGGGTCATATCATACTACAACAATGTTAACTAAATCCAAATCATTGTCAAAAGGAAACCTAATTTTATCAAAATGTTTAGTTTAAGGTTGAAACAGTTTTGGTCTGTTCGCCCTTCTTCTGGCTGGTGCTTTCCACCAGTACATTTTTGCTCTGGAGTGTTTTTAGTAGTTCTAATTTAGAACTAAAAGCAAAGTAAAACTTCAGATTTTTTTTCCATGAAACTGGAATTTCAAATGTGGACCAACCCTTACAATAAAACATTGCCCTATGTTGTCTGAGTTACAGATTCCAAATTTTCATGTGGAAAGCACAGAGAAATTAACAGTATAACGTAGGTTGCTCATAATGTTGAGAAAAATGCATCTTTCAATAGTCTTTCATTCCTCTCAGTAGTACATGTGCTTTCTAACCGTATCTGTGTATCTTCTGCCCCCTTCTCGATCTCACTGACTATAATGTCATGATAGTTCTGCTTTCCAGCATGAGCTGTGAGGAAGAAAAGTCATTGTTTAAAGGGTAGTGTGGTTTTCCACATGTCTCTGAGCTACTTCTAGGCTTGAGCAGGAGCAACCTGCCTTACTTAGATGATATACTCTGTTAATTGATACTGCTACACTCTGTGGTTCATCTGTCATCATAGTTGAAAGACTGATCCTGTGGTGACACATTGCTGGGTGAGATTTTTATCCCCAGCCTGGCTACATCATGTTTGGGAAAAAAGCTGCAGCTGCATGAAGACCAGAACCCCTTGCTGTAAGAACTGAGGAAAAACTAAATAGCGAAGTATGCAAGACTTAATTAAAGTGCAAAGCACACTTCTCTTGTGACATGGGCAGCATTTCAGAGCTGTCTGAGTTCCATTGGAGACAGTTTTATGACTTACGCCATTTTATGATGAGCTACTATACTCACAACACTTTCTTCTCTGGGGGCAGCTCATTACAAGGGAAAGTACCATGCTTCAAAGGCATGTTGTCTGCTTTTTGCTTAAGCTGCATATGTGGGATGCATCTCTTAAAAGTGCAATATACCGTCCCTCTCGTGATCTAAAGTGGAACAAAAATGATGCTGAAGGTCTTTGTACTTGGGCTCGATGTCTAGCAACAAGAATTTCTGCACTAGAATTACTATAAAATAATGAGACGTGGGCATGGGGATACTAGCTGACCAGATGCAGACATATGAAATGATCCTTAAGAAAGGTAGGTATCCTAAGATGAAATAGTGGATGTAGATGTTTCCAAGAGAGAGACAGAGAAGTAGAAGTTTATTTCATACAAAGCCTTAGTTAGATCTTGCCTAGAAATCTGTCCAGCCTAATCATAAATTTGCAACACTGGGATAAGAAGAGACAAAAATAAAAGCCCAAACACCACCATACCACCACCACCAACTCCTCCTCAGGCTCTGTAAGGTTAAGTTTTAGTCTGGAACACAATCAGCTTAATAAAATGACCACATGACAATATTTCTTGTGATTGCAAGCGTCTAAAGCTTGTCCTTTCCAATGCCATGTTCTTAGACGTTTCTGTGTCACTATATTTCAAGATCAGCTTGCACTTGAGTCTTCGCAGTATTAGGGATGAAGAGGTCACATACAGTGAAACAGGAACAGTTTAAAACATAGCTTGAAATGCAATGAGAAGCATATAAAAACCTGTTGTAGACAGAACAGTATATAAATTGTCTTTAATATAGCTCCTTTTGTTATAGGATGATGCCATCTAGATAATGCAGGTTGAAACATATTTATAGCAGTATCAGGACCTCTGACAAATGTTCTGGTTTTGTTACTAGCCTATCAAATGTTTAGTATGGGGGAGATGCTACTGGAAGGTGGAGCATTCTGAGTGGTGATTCTGGGATCTAGCATGACAATGGGAAGAAATTTGGGGAGCGGATGAATCAAAGACCATAGGTAATGGTTTAGAAGAAGGGTATCAATTACAAAATGTGCATTAATACACTGTCTTTTGCCTCTTTTGGCGATAAGCAACCATCTGCCATGCAGGAAAGTTTAGATAAAGTGAGGAGTAGCAGAATAGGGCCTGTGGATATCTTTTTCATGTACCTTTCCACGCGGATTTTTTGTTAAATATTAGCACATTAGTAAGATGAAAACAATATTCCCTGATAATACCAATTGCTGTGTTAAATTTTGATAGAGACATTTAATTTCATGACCTAATATTAAACATCTTTCAATTGTCATATTTCAGAGAGTATTAAAAATATGTCTGTACTGGCAACAGTCATCTGTAATTATCATTATTTCTTAATTTTACTGTCAGGTCATGCACTGTTGGCACTGATAGCTTCAGGTCATGCACTGCTGTAACACAGGTCAATTAGGGCAAAAGAACTAGATCCTTTGGTCTTATGCCCTTAAATGTTTTCAAACTGAAAATTATATGATAGTAATAGAATAGAAGATTTCAGGCATTGACATATTCGCCGTTAATCCCTGAACAGAAGTAAAGTTTATAGAAGGAACTAGATTAATTTCATTATGCCTTTTTTTTTTTTTCCCCCCTTTGGGGTAAGGATTAAGGATTATCAAAAAAATCCTGAAACTCAGTATTGTAATATGATGTAATTCATTGTAGTTGGCTTGACCTTGGAGATAAGAGGATGAAGGTATCTAAACACTGCAAAAATTTATTGAGAGGTTTAATAGCATTTCAGTCACTTGAAGTTAAATAAGAGATTTTGATTCCCCTCAAAATGGGGAGAGAGAAGAAAAGAATTAGTTCATTTCTAGAAATAGATTCTAGGTTTTACTGGCATGTAGTCTGCCTGCTGATTGTAATGTGCTAAAGTTCTTTTGCAGCTGTTTGCCTTCATTTGGTTGAACTAAATTGGGCTTTTTCATTTAAAACACGTCAAGTCAACAATACAAATAGACACAACCCTTCTTTTGTTCCTTTATAGAGAAGCACTTGAAGTGGCTCATGAAAGGGGCTACAGATCCCTTTAGTGATGATCTGGTAAATCAAGCCATCATTTTTTATGAATGGTATTTTGTATCTTACTTAGGGTTTTTTTTTATGTTTTTTTACATGGCAGAATTCCATTAGTGAAATGCATTTCTATTACCTCTGCTGTGTAATGTTGATCTTGTGAAATTTTGTTTAATAAGTACTACAGTAATGGTCTGACTACATCTTAAGAATGTGTTTTCCCAGATCATCTGTGAAGCTTGAAAGACACCTTTTAATTAAGATCTCCAGTCTTTAACAGAGCATGAAGGGAGCCTTAAGGGACAGGCCTGAGAACGTAGTTGAACTGTCCTCACTTTATAGTTAAACCGATGTGCTTTTACAAATCGATATGCTTTTGAGGTCTTGAGAAAACAGACAGTAACAGGACTTTCTGTGTTGTAGCCATTAAGGTCAGTCATTTAATAATTCCAGCTTTGCATATATAAAGGGGAATATGAGTCCTTCCTTCTGCTGCAGAAATCTTCCTAGTTCCTAACCCCTGAAGCCTGGGGTTCTGGTTTGAAGCCTCTCACAAATTGCTGCTGACATTTGTGCACGTAACAACTTGAGCTGTTTTGTTCTGAGGAGTAATTTCACTGCTAATTATGTAGGCCACTTAACAGATTTTGTGTATTTTAGGTAAATGTAAAATCCAGCATACTATATTGGAATTGGGTGCTGAAAAGAGTGAGATGTGCTCTCGTAACCCTACTGAAAACCTCTACTTCTCTGTTGTGCCTAGTCAAATGGGCAGTGTGGAGAGACTTCTGATACTATTGCTGCTTCTGTACTAAGAAACCGGAGAAGTGAGGAAGTGTTGGTGAGAAGGGATGTGTGCACATCAACCAGTCAAACACCTTGCTCATAGTGGGTAGATGCTAACACTAGATCAGGCCAATGATGTCTTTTTCAGCCAAGTTTTGGAAACCTCCCAGGAGAGAGAGATTGAGCCCAATTATTTTCAGCCCATTTATAGGCTGCTTGTCTGTCTTATACTAACTCAATTTCCAAATAATAATGCTGTAGGAGACAGTGTCAAAAGAACCAGTCTAAATCTAGTTCTTTAGTTCAAACACTGGATTACTTAATATCCAGAAGGACCAGATTCATTCCTACAAGCATCCTGAAATATAGTTTTTCATTGCTGTTGTTCAAAAGTGTGGAGCTGTCCACTAGCAATGTCTGTGTTACTGTGTTAATGCAGCTGTTCCACACAGGAAAATTTCAGGCTTTTTGGCTATCCAGCCAGTGTTACAGACTGTAATACAGATGGGAAGTTTGAGACTTTGAGCCTTGTGGCACTCCATCTGAAGGGGAAGGCTTGTGCGTAGAGAAAGAATGAATGTTGGGGGATGACACTTTTTTTGCTGTTACATTATTCTTTAAATTTAGCTTTTACGATTTTTAAGGCTAGGGAATAGCAGGTTACTCTAAGCATACTTTTAGGTTGTGAAAAGAGGCATGTCCTGCTTTTGTACTCTCCCAGAAGGTCAGAATTTGATGTAATAAAAAGTATCTAGTCTCCTTCTCAAACCCTTGAGATGCAGTTACACAATTGCCCTGAGCTGAGCTAAGCCCTTGCCACTCCAGAAGGAAGTATCTCATTCCCTCCTTGGGGCTGTTATTGGTGCTCATGTGGTTAGCTGGATCAGAAGGCTGATCTCCAGGAAAAAAAATAGCTGTATCTCCACTTTACAGATGAAGCAGGTTCAGCAGCAGGGGGCAAAATGATTTGTTGCAAGTCGTGCAGTAAATCAGTGGCAGAGCGGGAAGCAGGGGCTCAGTGTCATTACTTTTGTTTTGGTATCTAAAAAGTAGGATGATATGGCTCCATTTTCTTTTTTTTTTTGTTCCAAGAGCTGAATTTTGGGCTCAGTCACTGGGAGCGTGGTGCAATCCCACTGGTTAAGTATGGATTTAAACTGGTGAAACTTGAGATTGGAATCTGCTTATGTCTTTATTTTGTTTATCATGTGTTTCTGGTCAGCAGCGCGTGCTGTGCATGTCAGAGATGTTCCTCCTGGGAGTTGAATAAGCTGGAGCCGTTTTATGCAGCAGATTTCTTTGACAGCTTCTTTGCCACAATAAATCATTATGCTTAATTTATTTTTTGCAATGTTAATTTTCCCTACTCATTTTATATTTACCTGTGAATGAGAAAAAAAATTACAGGTAGAGCAGATAAATGGCAGATGGTTCAGCTTATTTGTTGACAATTAGGGATTGCTTGGGTGTCTAGAGCCTGTTGCTGCGGGTGTTTGTTTTAATGCCACTAGTTCGTCACTGTTGTGTTGGGGATTTTTTGCTATTCAGCTCACAGACAGCATTAAAGAGTTATTGTGAAGGGTGCATCCTAGCCAGCCTTCCAGATTCCTTCTTCCTAAGCAGAGAAGAAGGATTTGTTTTAATAAAAGAGCGCTCTGTTCCTGGTTTCTGCAAAGGGAATTTTGAAGGACTGTTTGTTTTGGTGCCCTGAACGTCTCCTTCTGTTGTCTGGGCTGTTCTCCAGTGCTTATGGTAATTCATAATGGAAAATAATACTGAGAATGAGGTGGTTGTTAAAGGAATAAAGAGAAAAAGGTTCACTGAAAGAATTCCAGTGTTTCTTTGGGCATCTTGTGTACATAAACAAGTTTTACTGTTCCATCACCTTTTGGAGAAGACTCATGTAGAAGGTGCTGAGGACTATCCAAACGCAAGGCCGCTATCCTTGTGCATTAGGAGATCTGTCTGGAGTATAAACAACCATGATAGACCTTAGTTCTAGTAAAGGTAGTTTCAGGAAGCACAACTGCACATTGCAGGTCTTTTAATCATGGAGCTCTCCTTTTAAAGGTCATTATGAGAAGATTTCTCTTTCTCCCTATAAAATGGCAATAATTCTCTTTAAAACAACCATATGGTTTTATCTTTTAACACTGCTCTGAGGTGGATGGAAGATGTGGGGAGAACTGGAATTCTATGTTTGTAATTAACAATATTATTGTTACTTATAAACAAATAAGTTCGGTCAAATTAATCAGTGATGGTTATAAGTCTGCTTCTTTATGCATATTATTTTGTATCCCCAAGACATTTCAATGACAAATAGCACATGAAATTCAGCTGGTGGATGGGAAAGAGGGCTGGAAGAGAATTCTTTCCAAAGGTGTTTGTAATAGTCTCAAGTAAGAGATAGAGGAGAAGGAGCTGCTAAAGGAAGGCTGTGCAATATGCGTCAGGATTGAGGAGGCTGACTCAGCAGGTTGTAAACTTCCAGCTCAGAAGTAGGAGTAATTCTGTTCTCTCTGAAAGAATTTCATATTGATATTTTAAGAATGCTGGAGCTAATACTTGAGCCAATACTTGGTTTATTTCTCTAAGGATTTGTGTAGGTTTCTGTCTAAGCTCAGGTCAGTATCTCTATTTTCCATCACATCTGGAATTTAAGTGGGAGAGTTCAGTTTGCAGTTACATTGTGTTGGTTTCCATGGCCTCTCTACTCTGATGTGCACAAGAGGGAAGAGATTGTTACTTCTTCCTTTTTTTTTTTTTTTTTTTGTAAGTTATTCTTTGGTGTCTGCAGATCGATTTAGTATAGGTAATTGGTTGCCTTAAGTAACATCTGACTTGGCAGGTTGAACATTGAAATGGTTGATCAAGTACTCTTTCAAAGTGTGTTACAGTTGCATCCTCACTCTGTCCTGGGGAGAAAATATTCCTAGTGAAGCCTGTCACATTATTACTTTCTTCCTGCTTACTGTATTTGCATCTAATGCTTGCTGTGCAGTTTGTACTTTAGGGTCTGATACTGAAATTTGTGAGACATTGCCCGTCTGATTTTGCTACAAAATTTCTCTTTTCAAAAGTGGTATTTTGCCCAGTGCAGGTATCACCGTTTGAATTTAGGCTATGTGTGCGTATAGGTTTTGGCCATCTGTGACAAAACACAGGCTAGTACTAGCCCTTAGTGTAGACAAGAATGAGCTGCTTTTGCATCTGTTTCCGACTACTTCGGCTTCAGGAAGAGAACTAAAATTTGGTAGTACAAAAAGTCATGTTGCCTCTTCTGTTGGAGGCTACAACCAGGGCAGGTCGCAGGCAGGTCCCGTGCTACAGAGGACTGAAATGAGACCACACAATCCTAAATGTGGGAAGTATTTGTTTAAGTGTGGTCTTTATAAGTATGCACAGCCACATCTTAATCTTGAGAGAGTTGTAACAAGAGTTTTGTCATCTCTTCTGGGTATAGTGGACATACCCGTCTCCTGAGGCTTGAGGCAAAGGTTGACTTCTAATTAAAGAGAAGGTCCAAATCTAATCATAGTGTTCCAACCACAAACAATGATTACTTTGTTAAATCTCTCTTTAGATCTACAACCTAATATCTAGTTCAAGCAAAAGAAGTACATTGGTGATCTCATGTTATAGTAAACAATATTTTTGCTTGGAATAAGTGCTTAGTGGAAAGAAATATCTTTGATTTTACTATCACAATTCTTCTATTCCATGTCATCTGGACTACTTCTTCCCCATCCCCTCACATACCAGCATCTAGTATTAGTTCAAACAATCCTGATACTGTTTTGTGATTGGCCCAGTTCAAGAATTTTTCCTCCTCTCTGAAGAACACAGCTTCTTTTGGGTGACTGCTTTTAAGACCATTGTGATGTTTTATTACCTTGTTTCCACTGCCTGTTCTAAAAATACTAGGTCTGTGAATAGCTAAAAGCATGTAGTGCTCCTGATGGGTGAAGGTTGGACAGCTAGGAAGAAAGAGGGCTGTATCGTGGGACAAGAACAGCAATGACAGCTGCAGGAGAGGCTTTCTCACTGCACCTTACTGGTGTATAGGACAGAAGGTTATTTGCATTACTGCCTAGTCTATCGTTTTTTCTTCTGAGGCTGTTGACAAGGAAATGCATTCTGTTAAATGAACATTTTACTGTGTGAACAGACTACCAATGCTTTCCACTAATAATATTTATTTTTTTCCATCTAGGACAGATCTGAAATGATGGCACAGTTCTCTGTATTTCCTTTAGTTACTGTTCCTATATTGTCTTTTGTAGGTTTTTTAAATTACGTCTGTTAGTATTTGAGTTGACAAAATGCCACACTTTTTAGTGTGGTAACCGCCTTGCTGCTGGTGATAAACAGGTATTTTGCTTAATGTAATACAGATGTACTTGAATGGAGATATAATCATTCATGTTCTTGGAGAGTGTAAAAAAGAAATTGCTGGTATTATTTTCACATTAAAAAATAATCAGGATTTTCAAATGTCTTTAAAAAGTAAGCAACCCAAGATTTGTCTTTTTATCTTAAGATTTATCTTACTGGAACAACTGAAGTAACTGGAAAAAATGGTGAAGCTTTCAGACAGGCAACCTCCTTCCACCCTGAAACACAACTGAGCGTGTAAAAATGACTCTTGTGAAGCAGACCAAAAGTCTTGTCTGTTCCAGTATTCTCATTCTGTCTTTGCTTATGAGTGAAGTAGAACCCTAAGGAAGCAGATAAGGAAAAAACAAGCGTGCATTGGAAAGTATCCATACATTCTGTCAGCGTTCAGATTTGTGTGATTTGGGCTGCTGAGGAAGGTGATACTTTGTATTTAATAGCCCTCAGTGGGTTTTCTTTAGGTTTTTTTGCATTCATATACACTTTTAAGACCGGTGTTTTGTGACAAGCAGTGCCACAGCTTAACCTCATGTAGCATGCTGAAAAATCTCTTTGACTGTTTTGAAGTTGGCGTCTACCAGTTTTATACAATGCTTGCTACGTCCTGTAGGGTAAGAGACTGAGCTGTCATTCCCTATAGCTTTGCTGCTTCTTGAGAAAGTTAAAATGCCATCGTTCTGGGTTTAAATAGATCTTGTTAATCAATTAGTCTTAAGGAAAAGGTCGCTATTACTTTTGGAGACCTAGAGACATGTTAGCAAGGGGAGAGGAGTATAAGGTTGTTTGCTGACATGGGAAGAGCAGGAACAATTTACTGCCTTTCGAGTTAAGGGCGTTGCTGAGAGTGGATGTTAGAGAAATTACCTGTTACGTTATCTGAATCCAGAGCCTTTAAGCTGCACTGGAGAGTTAAAAAAAAAATATATATATATATATATATATTCAAAGCTTTGTAAATATTTGGGATCAAAGGTGAGAGATGAGAGATAAAGTGGTTGTTATGAGAGAGGGCTAACTCCACTTTTCTGTCCTTTCAGTTGCCGAGTAAGCTGAACCTGATACTTTGTGGCTTTTAATTTACTTTGCCTGATTTACCTCATGGCATAGGGTGCATTGATTAAAGTGCATAGGGGAGTTTGTGAAACAGCTGTGTGTTTTGTGGGTTCTTACAGGCTAGGGAGGGGCATTGATTTCTGTGGCTGCAAAATGTTTTGGCAAGGTATTTCTTATGTCTCTTACTCCAGAAAGGTCCAGTTCAATCTGATCTAGAAGGTGTTTATTTCTGAAGCTAAATTTAGTTGAGTGGGGAAAGGTGATGGTCGTGATCATTTCTTCCAAGCTATAACCATCCATTAGAAGCTGCAGCATTTACTAATTTGCCATATAATTTGAGGTCTGTGATGTTGTAAGACAGCCAAGGTATGTGACTGAGGGTGGAGGAAATTCCTGTTGTCTTTTAGTATGTTTGCATGGTGACTTGCTCAAAGATGAGATCTCTTTCACTGGAGAAATGTCCCCAGCAGTTAAAGGCCTTCTCTCAGTTGTTGAGGCAGGTATTTTGAGTGTTTTTACAGCAAATTCAGTGCTGTGCCCACCTATCGGGGTTTTGCAGTGTGTTTGGGATAGATGCAGGTTTTGTAGCTGTAAGTATGATTTTTGAAATCCTTTTGGCTCTGATTGTTGTTGCTTCTGTTTCACCCTTGGAAAAGAATTTGAGTATCTAAAAACTTGGCCATTCTTCTCCAGCTTGGATTAACAAAGATATTACCTTTAGCTATATGCTATACCTTACCTACATCCTTGTAGAATCAGAATTACAAGACTTGCAAAATAATCTTTGATGCTTATCTTTTGGGAATGGTTGACCTTAATTTCAGAGTTGCTGGATCTTTATGACTGCAGTTGGAGGTCATATTTAAACTTGAAGGTAAACGTTGTAGACCTACAGATGTATGAACATATGGTTTGTTGTTATGTAGTGCAAGTTTCTGATGAATTGTTTTCTGTACTTTGTAATTAAAAGCTCTGTCAATATCTGTAGTCTAGGAGAAAAGGAAGTGTTTCAGTGGTTTTTGAAGAAGGGCAAGGGGAGAGCGTGTAGGCAAACATGCCATTTCTCTGACTGAGCTGCATTCAGGGCACTTTCTGGTAAGACAGGTCTGTTGAAGGGTGTGGTTATGAGATTTTATTTTACAATTCCTGTGCATTGTGCATTCTGTAAGGGCCACTGTTAGAAGTTCATGGACCTCATGTACTGTAGGGCGTAACTGGGTAAGTCAGCAGTTCATTGGAACAAGATGTAATCACTCATGAAGATAGTTTTACTTTTGTGAGGCTTTAACATGGGAAGGTTGAAAATGAGTGTTTCTGCTGCTTGTTAAATGATTTATTTTATATATAAATATAAAAGACCAATTTGAAGTCAGTTTGTCTCTTTATACAGATGACTTTATGGTATTCTTACACACAGTTTGGCTACTGATTCACATTTACAGTCTAGAAAGGTTTTTGGTTTTTGTTTTTAAGTGTTAAGACCACTATATTTGATGCATATCTATTAATATATCTGTTTTATAAACTGTCCATTCACAACGAACACATGTCTTTTGCTCTCAGTATACATCTATACTTAAAACAATGAGGAAATTCCTTTTGTTTCCTCACTCGGCTAAAGCTTAAACTCCAGTGCATTTCATGCTGTTTATTTGACTCAGATGGCCTGTGAAGAAGTTGAACTAGGCTAAAGGAGCATGGAAGTCCTACAGGATGGGACTTGTCAAAGAGCTTAGCATCGGCCATTGTCATACTTAGAAATTTTCAAAGGTGCTTGGCTGATTTTTTGGCACTGAGGTCACATCAGCATCAAACACTTCTTGTAATCCCATTTCTGTGGCTTAGATTGAACTTTACATTTTGGATGCTTCTCAAACAACTGGCTTTTCTATTACAGATCTGATATTGTGTGCTTTAATCTCTGACTGGGCAGAATCCATAGACTATCTTAAGTGTAGAAGCTATTTGGTACTGTCCCTGGGAAGTGGGACTTGATTATCCATCTGCTGGAGGCCCTAATGTTCCTCAAGGTTCCCCTGGGACTCCTTCCTCATACATACAGTAGTTTCTTTCTCAAAGTTCAACAATAGTTCAACAATAGTTGAAGCAAATGCGCCTGTATTTTACAGATTATTTTTACACAGGAAACAAACAGATTAGGCAAAATAAGAAACACTTGTACCTTGTTCCCTCACTTTCATTACTGCTCTGAAGTCTTTGGAGTCTGTATGCTTGCAAGCACCTGAACATTGCCCAGATTCCTCACCTCCAGCTCATGCATCCTCTGGGTCCTGCGGGGTTCTCACATTTGCAGTCAACAACCTTTAGATCTTGCTTGCTCCTCTCTGGAGCCATGCTCTGTTGTGTTTTTATTCCTAAGATTCTCAGTCTCTATGTTTTTTTTCAAAAGGCCAGCCAAAATACACGCATCTTTCCATTGCTGTGGGCGATCCCACAACACACGCTCCCCGTCTTTTCTCTTTGCTGATCTGCAGGTAACTGGTTTAGTAGGGATTTAAGATACTCATTGTTGTAAAGCAAAGTGCTATCTGATTTGTTAGTAAATGTTATTGATGCTTCTATTCATATGAGGACATTCCCATACCACTCTCCCCCTTTACAAAATTTTAAAGATGACCATAACGCTCTACTTGTATGTTCTATGAAGTATACAGACTATTTGAATTAAAACTAATATCCGTACTTTGTGACAGTTAAAGCCCTCTAAAGATATCTTGGATCCTGGGGATCTAGATCTACAGGTTTTCTTTATGCTTTTGTCCTGCTCATCTTTCATGATTAAACCAGGTTTTATTCACGTATGACGTCAATTACAAAGGTTCTGGAGCTCATTCAGCCAGCAGATGGTATTTGATGTACAGAGATGTATGAAGCAAGCAGAATATTCTGTCGGTGGCTAGAGAGGACTTTGATTTACTGACTGAAATGCTACTGCAAATAATTGAACCAAAGAACCATTCTTCTAAAACAAGCTTTGTTTCATATTGTTTAACTGTAGAAGTAGGGCACTGTCATATTTCCCCATTCACAAATGCAGAAACTATGTAGATTTTAACAGTAAAGAATTTTCATCAGAAGAAGCTGCAGTTTATAGCTAAGTTGTTTTACCTGAAAGAGATTGTTCTTCCCTTCAGTTTTTTAACCCTTTCTTTTGTGTCTGAATATATTGCTGGCTGGCTCCAAATACCCTGTCACTATCCCTATGACAATTCAGTGAGTCTTGCATTTACATTTACAGTGCTACATTGCTGCTATGCTGTTATTAAAATTATAGGTGATTTCTACTGCTAGAAATGTTTACTACCAAGGTTAAATTATCATTAAAGCATAGATAATATTTATTGATCAAAATATACTTGCAGGCTGATCACAACATTTGAGTAAAAATATGTTGATAGATGGCATAGAGAAGAATCTTCTTAGCTGTTAGAGGAAGGCCAAACTCTTCAATAGGCACAGCCCTCCTGTCTTGTAAAATACATTTTATTGGGAGCTGAAATCAGTCAATATACAATGAAGACTGAGAATAACTTGAATCATTCTCTGAGGGTTTGCCTTTCTGGAATGGGCATGTTCATGCAGTAATCTTCAGGGGCAAGGTGCAGTTTGGCTCCGGTTGTTGTCTGAAAGAAAATGCTAGGGGAAATCTGGCTAGCATGTCTGTAGCTCGGATCAGGAAAGAGTTAATTCAGGTGGCACAAGAGCTGAATGATTCAGATTCACAAAAAAAAAAAAAATTGGGAGGTGTTTCAGCTTCAAGATCTTAGCTGGACATCATTAAGTGTGGAAGCTGTTGCAACCTCATGACTTCTAGTCTGCTGTGAAATGTTATAATCTGCTGCCATTATCCACTTTGACTTCCTGCCTGTGTACTACCTTAAAATTGAAGGTTTGGTTGCTAAAATATGATCCCCAAGTATGACAGTGACAAGCACATGAATATGTAGTAAGTGGTTGAAGGAACAGCTAGAGAGCAATTTCTGAAAGGATCTCCCTATGCTTATCAATGTGAGCTGTTTTAATTAGCTGAGCAACTGGATTTTAGCTGCTTCTTAACTGCATCCTCACTTGTCTAGACAGTGGGAAGTCGCAGTTGTGGCATTCATTAAGTGATGCAGAAGTAGACATCCTCAGTATAGTGATGAGGATTGAATTGTCACCGGACTTAATTACTCGTTCAGGATTACTTGCTTTTGAGGCTGGACCCAAGAGAGAAGTAAAGTCATACCAGGGTGAGTCTGATTTCCTAGATGACCAAATCTGTACTATGGAGCATGTGATTTCTTAGGTGTCTGGATCTTTACTAGCCTCCTATACCCTCAGGGCCATGATAATACCCCAGGATGTAGCAGAGAATGTGAGGGTGTGTTTTCATTTTAGAGAGGCCACTATGGTGCCAGACTGCTACCAGCCGCTTTTTTCTGGTTCTTGTCTGATCTCCTAGTGAGCCAATCTGGATGACCAGCACTAACAGGAAAAACAAATAAAAAATGAGTGGATCAACTGATTCCAAAGGGTGAGAAGAACAGCTGACCCGAGACATAGCCAGCATTTGGTGATTTGTTGTCAGATTAGCTGCAGAGTCACAAACTTAAGGTTTGTTTTCATGAGTAGAGGCTGAGCTGCTTACCCCAAGGACTGCCACTTGCCTCCCTGGCTGACTGCTCCCACTGCTTTTCCAGCATGACCCTGGTGCCTGTGTGGCTCTGCAGCCAGCTGGAGCAGTCGGCCTGTCTGGCTGAAAATTAACTGGGAGTTTTGGGATGGGATTGTTTGTTGTTAGCAAAATCACAGTGGCTGATCCCGCTGACTTGTGACCATGTCAACACCAACACAAGAGAGCTGGTGGAAACAGTGAGTGTGTGGCAAGGTGGGACTTCTGGCTGCACAGTCTCTGCTTTGCTTATAATAGTGGGGAAACTGTACCTGGAGTCTGTGTGTTGTGTAATCTAATTTACATGTATCGGTTGGAGGACTGTGAGTCCTCTGCAGTGGAGGCAGTGAAGAGGCTGCTGATTATGGCTGCATACATTTTCAGTGTAGATTCATTTAATCCACAGGATTAGTACAGTGTTGTGTACTGCATCCACATAATGAAGAACGGATAGCTGTGACTATTCTGTCCTAACTTTGAGAGCTTTTTGGTCAAACTAATAGGTCTGTGTTTGGCCTGCTATCAGCGTAGTGGTAAATCTGATCTTTTGCACCACCCTTAATTTAACTGTAAAATTACTAACATTTTCCGTGACTCATTCTGCAGTGAAATCATTTAGGTGGCATTTTAAACATTTTGTGTTTGGAATAATGTCTTCTAATGAGTTCTAAAAATGTTACACTGTAGTACACTGGATATTACAAAGACGGCATGATTTCTGAAGTAACTGAGAGAAATATATGATGCCTTTTATTAAACTAGTGGTTTGCCTCACAGTTATTTCCACATCAGCTATTTAAAAATTCTTGGCTTGCATTCCAAGAAGCCACAAGACATTAGAAATAACATTTTAACTTTTTTCACTCTGTGTGTGTATGTAAGTCAGTGTCAACAACCATCACAATTAAAAATATCCTTAAAAGTTTTTACACAGGTGTGTGAACCTGAGGACTGATTCTTTAAGCAAAGATTCGTATAAAATGACTTGAAGGATAAATTTTGAGACTTTACAGCAGATGCTTCAGTATATTAATCTTTTTAGAAGAAGTGATCATTCTTTTTCATTCTTTTTTTTTTCCCCTATCAGGCTTTTGTGTATGTCTAGAGTGCTGTATGAAAGAAGTCTCATCTGTTTTCCTGTGGAATATTCATTGTTATGTCAGTTTAGATAAAGGAACCAAAGGTCCTGGTTCTAATAAAGGGAGCAGGCATTGTGGAGGATTGCTCGATTCCTGCTGAGAATCCCATGCAATCCAATAGGAGACTGGTGAAACTGGATGAAGGAGAGATGCTGAGACACGATGTCTTTTGGGATGTCTTTTGTATCTCAAGCAGTACCACAAACCATAGGGCAGAAGACTGCAGATAGCCTGGGAAGACCCCCTAAATGGCTATGGATATGCTCACAGGTAGGAGGGAGCAGTCACAAGCTCTGCCTGTGCTCTCCAGAGGCAGGTAAAGCTCAGCCTGTTGGCACTTAGCAGCAGAGCTGGCTCACCATCAGCAAACTGGTGGGAACATGTCTGTGAGGTGCCCTTGGCTGGGCTGGACTGCTGCTCCTGAAATAGCTAAAAGACATGTGGGTGAAAGGGTAGCACAGAACCTCCTGGCCTCCTCGCTTGGGTATCATGAGACTTGAATGCAGTTCCGCTCCAGGCATGCACAAATCCCTGCCTGCTCGCTTGGAGATGCCTGTGTGATTTGAGCTTTGTTCCACTTGAACAGCACCTCACCTCCTCTGCTGTGTGAGGGCTGTTCAGGTGAGTGATACTTGCGTGGTCGCTGTGTTGAATCAGGAGTCCCCCTGAAGGAGTGGGCCTTTAAGAAAAACTGTAGCAACATTGAAGTTGTGTTTGAAGAGAGACATGGCTCATTGGAAGTAGAAGTGTTGGAGAAAAGCTTCTAATAAGGGAGACACCATGATTTATGTACAGTAAGTGCACTTGCTCCGCTAAACTGTTTACAGCTCTTTGTCCAGTCTAGTTTGTGGCAATTTTATTTCCCCAATACACAGACATAAAATATGCTTTAGAAGTGTTTTCCTCACGTTTTTTGTATTTAGAATACCTGTCCTTGAAACCCAGAATATATCCTGCCAGGAGGAGTGAGTAGTGTTTAACATCAAACACACTACTCCAGGTTCTTTGTCTCTCAGAAACAGTGACTCATGGGACCCTTTTCATATTACTGCTGACTTAAAGTACCCGAGTGCTTTCAGCATAGCAGGTACAGCACCTTACAGATCCACTCTGAACCTAGTGAGTGGGTTTGTTTGGGTGCACAGAGAGCCTGACAGAGGTGGATTAGTCCCTCCTTTTGTGGGGATCTGGCAGGTGGAGCTCAACAAAGCTGCTGCCTCTGCGGGAAATGAAACAAAGTTTATGCTTTAAATTAACAATGAGTGAGATCCAAGATAAACATGCACATCAGACAAGTTGCTCTGGTTGTGCAGTCCTGCATGCTAAATCGTGTGGGGGATGGATAAATAGTTTGCATCTTTACTTATTCCATATTAGGTATGGAAACATAGGGGTGGTGTTGAAGCTAATGTTCATGAGAGTCTTTAACATTCTGGAACATCCTGCTGTCTGCACTGTTTTCTTCCAGCAATATGAGTTTGCTTATGTACAATGCAGAGCAACACAGGAGCTGCTGTCTCCCTCCCCAGGGGCTAGTTATTTGTCACGCTGTCCCCTCAGGTGCTTTGGTGTAACTGTTGGGGAAGTTACACTGGGACCAGGATCAGAGGTCCCACATGGGTTAAACTTCTTTCTTCGTATTTCTTTGACATATGCATTTATGGGGATTTTGTGTTTGCTCTGGTTCATTGTTGAAGTGAGTGAGAAAGAGACAGGGACTCCATACAGTGGAGTAATTGCTGCAGCTCCTAGCTCATCAAATGGTGGAATTAAGTTCAGTTTGGTTATGTTAATTATTTGGATGGCTTGAGAATGTCCATGGTTAATTATTTGGATGGCTTGTTATTAACTGTGGAATAGAGAAGGATATTGGTAACCTTATCACTTCTCTTTTTGCAAGACAGGACAAGAGACCAGAAATTGTTGCCTGTGGAACAGGGAAGGGTTAGCTCAGCATAAGGTATGGGGAAATCACCCTAAGAACAGCATCTTTAAATTACTGGGGTTTAGTATATAACAAAGTTATGGAGTTTGCAGTTCCTTTACAGGGCTTCATAAAAAAAAAAAATTACATCCACTCCCATTTCCATGTTTTTAAAGGGCTTAGATAATTGTAAGCTAAATGCAAATCAAACTCTCCTGGGGACAGGAAATGTTGTACTTTGCCAAAAGATTGTTGATGGGTGACCTGTTAATGGAAAGTGGAAAAGAAAAACTATCTGCTAACAGCTTGTTTTGCCTGTGAGCTCATAAATTTTCTAACAGAACCATGTTATCCTGGGTTCTAAATTACATGGATAGTTATATGCTTGAACTGCCTTGCTCTTGATATATCCATCTTTCAACTTCACTAGGTTGGTTTTGTGAAAGGTTTTGGTTCTTTGTTCTTTGCATTTTGATTTAAAAATCATTTTCTATACCCTTTTGGTCCTCATGTTGCATGGAAAACTTGAACTTTTGCCTGCATGATGACTCCTACGATTTCTAGCCAAAATACTTGCTCATATCTGAAAGTGCTCATGAGATTCTGAGGCAAATTGCAGTGGGTCAAGAGGCTCTTGCCAGCAGAACAAAGAACTCAACTTATTTCTTTTGGTACTTACTGATACTTGAATATGCATTCTTTATAGATTTCCTAATATCCTGCTATAAAACTTAAGTAAATATTGAATTCTGAATATAGAAAAATTTTGATACTCCAGAAGATTTCAGATTCATGTTACCAAACTTCAGTGTCCTTACTATCTAATACTAAATATGATTAAAATAAAATCCTAAAGATTGTAGTTATTCATGGCAATGAAAACAAGAGAATAAAACTTCAAAAATGAACATCCAAAAGAAAGAGACTTGAGTTACAAGAAATTAATAAAGGAGTCTGGGGTCCATCTGGAAGGAATATACAACTAAAAATGTTTCTTAAAGATAATGCTGTATTACGTTGGGACATTTTGAAGAAAAAAATAAAATCCTTTTCTGCACAGTGAAATATCACTGACAGAAATGTTTTCTAACACAGCTTTGCTAGCTGTGTGGATAGGGGCCAAGCCACATTTGAACTGTTTCTGAAACCAGACAAATAGGCATTGTTTATCCTAGACTAGCCAAACTATTTCAGAAAAAAAGTTCAGTCTGAGCAACATTCATTTCTAGTCTTAATTAGTTTTTAGAATGACTGTACAGTGACGACATTTTTCATCCACATCCTTTTTTACTGTCTCTTTATTCTCCCCTCCAAATCTCCCTATTCTTCATCCCACTGGAGTAATTGCAGCCATCAACAGTTGCAGTGGAAGTGCATGTGAACCTAAACTGAGCCCTAACAGAGCTGCTGTGCTGCACGCCTGCTGCAGGCAGAGTGAGAGCAGTGTTAAAATGCTAATGCCCTCCTTGTACTAACATTCCTGCTGTTCTACCGCTGATGAAGGCTGTGGTCAAGAGTTTCCAGAAAAAACTTGATTAGTGTACCTTCCTGTTGCCATTAAGATATTGTATTAATTTGAACCAGATACAATCTGTTTATTTTCAGCCTTTAAAAGATTATTCATCACTTCCAGAGGCTTCTCACCGACAAGCATTCTTCATCTATTATGTTTAAAAAAAAAAAAAAAAAGTAAAAAGAGCAAAATCATCCTTTTCTGAAGTAGTTGTGTGGGTTTGGTTTTTTTTGGGGTGGGGGGTTTTGTTCGGTTTTGGTTTTTTTAATCTCCTCTGTAGCTTTGCACAAGTGTCAGGTTATTAATATCACGTTCTTCAAGTTAGCAACAGTTTCTGAAAATGATAATCCTGAGCTAGTTTTGAATTTTAGATGCAAAAATAGTAAGGACCACTATATCTGTTAAATAAGACATTCAGAAGAAGAGGCATCAGAAACCTTAGTCTTACCAAGACAACAGATGAGTTGGCAAAAGGAAACATTTTTCTGTCCTTGTGTATCCACAAATTTTTGGTCGTGTTGTCTTCCTGTCTAACCCCACCCACCAATTTATTACTAAAAAATGCAATTTCAACTGAAAGGGAGGGTAAGTTGTTAAGTAATTGTTAAAAATATTTAGCAAAGGGGTTCTAAGTTTTTACTTGGCTGTGTAAGTTTTATTTGTTTACAAGAATGTTAAGTCATTAAATTCTTATAATCTGAGAATATGCACACCCACATGGGCTCTTTTCCAAGTTTTCCCATCAAATGAGACAGAATGTGAACTTCCACACAGAATTGAGGCGGGGGGGCGGCAGGAAATGTTTTAATAATTGGCGTTCTATCTTTTCAGCGTCTTGCAGCTAAGCTGTAACCTGGTTTTCATTAGAAGGGGTTGGGTATGCTTGTGTACTCTGGGAGTTTTGGACAAATTTCTGGAAGATAACAACCTAGGGGGAAAATGCACTTGGCAAACCGTTTACAATATATGGGGAATTTCTGCATAATGTTACTTTGTTGTTTTCTCTTTGAGATATTAACCACATTGTAATAATATTTTTTTCTTCATTAAGCCAAGGACCCTTGTCATCCATAAGAGCAGCAATCAAGAGATGTAAGTCTACTTTTCCTATTTTTTGAGAACCATAATATTGTAAGATGGCTACGTCTTCATTTTTAGTAACTGGTTAACTTTTCTATGTGAAAACAAAGTAGCTAGCAGGCTTTGGGGAGAGCTTAATGTCTTTTCCTTTTTTGCTTCATGCTAGACCACCTTTTTGCTTTGCTGACAGGATGTTCCTTCTTGCCAATTACTAAAATTTTCTCATGTATACACTAATGCATTTGTGCACAGATATGATCCATCTCTCAAGAACTTGGGTTACACATCCCCAATTTTTAGTTCACTTGACAAAGCAGAAGATTGTTCTATTTTAATAGAAATATGAAGGAACTGCTCATTAACTCTACTGGGGACAGGATTAGACTCATGCACTGAGATCATTTTGGAAAATAAAAAATCATCTATAAATCTTGAATGAAAGTCCAAACTCTTCTTCCCTGATTTCATTGTTTAACTACTCTTTCCTTTTCCCTGTTCATGGTATTTCCAGGCATGTAATTTCTTTAGCTGCATTTTCCAAAGTATTTTATGCTGTTTATTTCTTGGCTTTTAATTTTTATTTCCTTTCTGTCCATTATTTTAATTTCATATTAATGAAACAACCCTCAGGATTCTGCTAGAGGGAAAAATAAATTAGTGTATGTACTACTGATTTGTTTCTCCTTGACCTATTGGTCAGGGGTTCATTAGTATAGGTTAGGTTGGAGATAAGTGAAAGGGGATCGTGAAAGCTGTATTCAGAGCAAGTCTATGAGATGCTTTAGTTAAAATGCAGCACTTTATCTGTGTTGTTCCTGCCATAGATAGGAAACTGGAAAACGGAGATAACCAGATCACAGAGGGACTTTTGTGGTGGAGCCAGAAATTGATTCAGACTGCCTAAGCCCCAGCACCTCATCTATGTTTTATAATAGCAAGTGATACTTTGTTCTGAGGTACAGTCAAGTAAAAAAACATCTAATCAAGAAGGCCTGGCTCATGTTACAACATTAAATTTAATAATATTAATATGTAAATAACTATGATGAATTCTAAGTGCCACTTGAATTATTCAGATAATAACCTAGAAAAAAATCTCCATGCTCATACTGAGGCATTGTATATGAAACCATAGTTCTTTGTATGCCAGTAACCATACCTGTGGATGGACCTAAATTAAAAATGGACCCTGAATAATTCCTAAGTCCCCTTGCCATTAATCTGGAAAAAGTATGGTATTCTCTGGAAAAGGGTATATCTCTAACAGAGTCAATAATCTGTTTCTTAATCACAGCTTCTGTGGGCTGCTTATTTCTAATTTTCAGGAAATATGATAGGCATGTGCAGGGTTTCAGCTATCCAGTCTGTGGACAGGTTGGAAATGTGTATGTCTTTGTATTGGTAAGTCTCTGCCTGTCTTGTGGCCAAAGAGGAAGAGGGTTTATTTTCCTTTTAGCCACACTGACTGCAACTCTGGATAGAAAGACGGTGTCGTTTTGTTTCAGTTGTTTGACAGCTCAGCAGAATTTGGAAAAGTGAGCCCAACTTGCTTGAAGAAAGCAGGCATGTGAACATGAGAGGTGCTCGGGAGTAGTTTTTCAAGGGTTGAGGTTAAATTTTTAAGAGTTAAGATTTCAACTCTTCCAAAGTTACCCCTGGATTTTTAATGATGGTCTCAGGCCAGGACACACCACTAAATCTGGCTCCCCCTGAAAATCCGTGAAACTATTTCCGTTAACGCCAGAGCAGCAACGTGCACGAGAATGCCAATGTAAAAAGAGGCAAGCCAAGTGCTGCAGGAGTGAGTCAAAGGGGAATGATCTTTCTGCTCACTTCTGCTCTCTTCCAGAGTAACGTAGCATAAAGGAGCAGGGCTACAGAGACAAGTCTGCTGCCCTAAAATGTTGGAAGGAACCTGCAAGCTTGTTCCATTCTCATTCTGTCCTAAGCAAATATGTGGCTGAATGAAGGATGTGTAACACTTTATATACCCTCTGAGGCTGTGGCTTCCCATTTGGCAAGTTTGCAGCCACTTTTGGCTGTGGGGATTGTTTGTTTTGCACTTTTGATTTGTTTTGCTTGGGGGGTTCCTAGGTTCTTTTGGCTCCCACTTTTCCCAACAAGACCAGTTCCGTGACCTCATTCTCTCCCCATCTGCACAAACATTTGGGCTGGCATGATGCAGGGAACAGTGCAGAGAAAGAAACATACAGCCTAAGGAAAGGTGTAGGAAGAAGTGAAGTGCCTTCATAAATATTATTGCCAATCTGAGAGAAAATACAGACTTACTCTAAGGGTGTAGTATTTATGCAGATTTTAGTCATCAGCAATGCCAGCCTCTATGGTGCCCAGCAGTTTTGTCAGCTGTGAAAAGGGTATTTAACCTTCTTAGGGGTGGGAAGAGGAATCCCTATCACCTCCCTAGGTTGTTTTTGATCAGTTCCCTCACTGAAGTTGCACAAAGAAGAACTGGAGCCAGGAAGCAGAGGTAGGAAACAGACTGCAGTTGGGGGTGGCATGTTCCTTCCCCTGTGCTGCTGGTGATCTGAGCCCAGGAAAGCAGGTTCAGGGAGAGAAAATGGACAAAAAGTGCTTATTTTTTTTATTGAAAACTCTGAACTCACTGTGGGGTCATATGAGTGCTAATGTTCATTCAAGAGGGGACAAAAGTCCACGTTTAGAAGGAGAATTGGACACACCATCTCTTTTGGCTACATTGAAGCATTGAATCAGCCCATCTCTAATGTCAGACAACCTAGAATTTCCCTGAGATGCCTGGAAACAGAACTAGAAGAGAAAAGGAGCAAGACCTCCCCCTTGTGCCAAGAAACAGTCCAGGAGAAAATCTTTGAATCTCTTACTTCAGAAATGCATGAAAATTTCCAATTACTTCAAACATCCACTTCTACAGAAATAGTCTAATCAGATCTTGGTTGAAATCAGACTTTTTTTTATGGTTTTAGCTTGAGGATTACCTGATCCTTTTAGTGTTCCCTGAAGAAAGGCCCTCACAGCCATGTAACACCCTTGGCATTGCAAAGACCCCAAGTATGTCCTTTTGCACTGGACCATTCTGTCAGCTCTTCTGGTGTATTACTTTGTAGGTGAGGGAGGGAGTATTAGCCCAGTATTGAGGCTCTCCTTGAGATACTGTAATGAATAACCTTTATTCCTAGGCAGCTATATAGTGAGAAGAATAACTTATTAGTCTAATAGTCTACATATTTTGTTGGATTGATGGTAGAATGTTAGAAAAGCATTGAAAGAAGCTGTGTTTTTAAATATTAGCACATGTCCTTGTTGTAGAAAGTAATATCAGTACTATAAAACCTATTAATAACAATTAATATGAATTAACTGAAACAGTTAATTGGCAGGCTTGTGTTTGTTCACAGCTGCTGGAAGGGACAATAGATAAAAATCATCAGAAAAATTTGGGGCTTGATTTCCCACAAGGCTCGAGCTATTTGAGGCTATGGTTCCACTCTTTCATGCAAAATGAAATTTGCTTTTAAAACACTCTGCAATGACAAAACTGTTCAGTATTTCATACATATTTGCTAATGGAAACACACGACTATTATTCTGCAGTGACTGTATTGTGGAAATGCTCAGTGCTCACAGCAGGATGGTATCTCTGAGCAGATCCCTGAATGGACTTCATATTTGCCTCTATATTGCCTTAAAAGATTGCCAGAAAGACTAAATTCTAGCCCAGCTCCCTTCCAAAGACTCAAAAGTGCATGTCACACTTCTGTTGCACCAGCTTGTCAGTAGCATCGCCATTTATGGGTTTGTGGTATAATGGTGGTTGTACTTATATGGGCATCTGAATCTCATAGTTTACAAAGCCCCCTGCACCATACTCTGTTTCAAATACTAATGACATATTAAATGCACTTGAAAAGTGGGATGCAGAGAAGAAATAGTAGAGGAAAAACATTCAAACCGTAAGTATTCAGCACAAACTGAGTACCCTTTACCACTGCACACTGAAAAATAATTGGATAAAGCCCACTAAATAGAGCTTGTAAGAAATACGTACAAAAAAAGTCACTGATCTGCCTTCTATTTACAGTATTGCCATTAATCCTTTACTTGCTTAAATTCTACTGTACTAAGTTAAACACATTTAGTTGCTTCATTGACACTCACTGAAATAAATAGTGACAATGTTGATTTGACATTTTTTTTTCTTTCCCTTGGGACCAATGAAGTTCTAGGATGGTAAACTGTGGATTTTATGCACTGAATTTTTCTTCTCCCACCCCTTCTTTAACTGCTTTGCTTACTTTTTACTTACATGCCACTAAGCATATACTTCTGGAAATGTCAACAATTCTCACCCTGAGCATTTCTTAGAGTTGAAGTTGAGGAGCCAACTGTCTTCAGTTGTCAATGTGTAATTCAGCACTGAAGTAGATTTCCATTGACTCCCCTGATGGAAGAAGGGATATTTTTTAAATCTTAAAGCTGTCATAATTTGAAATACGGGGGAAAAATTAATAACACATGTTTTCAAGGAAATCCACAAAGAGAATGAAGAATAGACTTACTGGATCAAAAGACCCCAAGGCCAGAAAAATGGCTGTGGGTTTTTTCTTTTGTTTTTAAATCAGATGTGTGCTATACTTAAAAAAATTCATGTCTTCCCTCATACGCTTTTTAATTTAAATACATTTCTTTGAAATGGTAAAGGAATAAAAGCTGTGTGAGTCAGAGGCCAAGAATTATTTAGGAAGTTTATATTTTCTTTTCCCTAGCATTTGTGTAACTCCAAGGAATATGCGAGATGTTGTAGCTTTCACCTCTGCTCCTACTGTGGACTTAAGAGCTTTCAAAACAAAAGATGTTCTAAACCAAAAATATAACAATTGTTTGTAATAAAAATGTGACAGCAAAAAAAGAGGAGCAGTTGATGGAAGGAGGGGAGAATTTTGTCAAGGTCCTTAAAAAAATAAATATTTATGTTAAATGTTTATGTACATGGAAATAGTTTGATTCCATAAATGCCTGGGAGATTTTTTTTTTTCCAAACAGAATGAGCACATTCTGAAAACATATGTGATGGCTTGGATATTAGCCATTTTGAAGAGACATATCTACTACTAAAGTTATTTTTATATGAATTTTTTAATATGCTGATTTCAAGCAAGTTTAGTTGTTTACTTGAAATTTGGAGATTAATGGATTATGTACGTGCCTCACTGGAGTTTCTTTGCCTATGTTAAGAAAGGAAAAAGGTCTTTCAGACTTTTTTAGGTTTTTCTTGTTTTAATAACTTTAATAAATAGAAGTACATTTAGAGTCTCACAGGAGAAAACATGTAGAATTTATCTAGAAATGAAGAAAGAGTGAAAGAATTTGACAGGTTTGTCAATTCAGTTTTACATCCCTCATTAATTAGCTTTTATTTCTAATGCCCTTATCATTGTAATTTGTCTATACCCCAAGCAGTCATATTGAATACATTCAGCAAATGAACATTTTCTTCCAAAAGTAATCTTGGAATAGGTTGGTTTGGGTCAGTTTGATATTTTTTTTTCTTTAATGTGCCTATTAGATCAATGCTGTGTTAAGATCACTAAAGAAGAAAGTGAAGGTGAGATGTAAGGTAGTATTTATTTACTTGTTTTAGTCTAACAATTTTTACAGAACTAGTTTAAGAGATGTGCAATCATGCCTGAAACTTTGCAGTGTCCCTCTTTACTGGGATCAACCTGCCTGCCTGTACGTCTTTGGTAGGTAGGAGTATGAATTATGGGATCCCAGCTTCTTTGCATCTGTAACAGTTCCTCAGTGTAACTCATTATTTTTGGAAGGGAGAAAGTCCAGGTCCAAATAAACCATGATTTTAAACTAAATAAAGCATTCAAGGAGATTTGGCTTCCCTTTCCTCATTCCTGCAGTGACTTTTTGTTGAGTCATACAGTGGACATTTCCGTATTCGGTTATATTCTTGATGGTTAATTTATGGCAAGGGAAGCTTCTAAACAGCCATTGTTAAAATCAGCATGAGACTAGAAATAAAATCTGCTTTTATTTTATTTTTTAAGACACTATATTGTGAATAGACATTACAGTTGTCCTCTTACAACACTGGCACATGCGCTATCCTTGTGTGACTAACCCGTTTGATCGTGTTTTCTGGCACTCTGAAGCCCTGGTTTGTTCTCCTTCACCTCCCCTTCCTCTTCTGTAACCCCTTCTTTTTTCCCTCTAGCACTCATGAATAGTGCGCATCAAAAATGCCCTGTAGAAGAGGTATGTCTGACACAACACTATGCGACTTTTGAATCAAGTATGCTTTGCCGATTTCAGCTAATGATTCTGTGATGGCACAGGAACAGCATAATTGTCAGCTTTTGCACAATAAGATTATACCAATTCCTAAATTGAACTAGCTATGCAAAAATTTGATCCTCGGGTAAGTTCTTTTTCTCTCTGAAGGAGAGAAAAAGAAATCAAAATATAACGTGGCCATTGAAAAAAATTATTTGAATATTTGAATATAAATATGGCAAAAATAGAAAAATGAAGAGGTCAGCATTCACTTATGTAACTTAAAACACATGGTTTGGGAAAAAAAAAGTGTTGCTGACTTTTAATCCACAAGTGATTAAACTTAAGGAAATTTCTAGTTGGGAACATTTAACTTTTTCGTTTCACATAAAGAGGGGTGAAATGTCATCTCAGATTTTGTGCCTTACTAATTTTCCCTTCTCTAAAACAAACAGAGACATTAAAAAAGATTAAAGAACGCATCTGAGAAATGAGCCATCAAAAGCAAAGCCAAACATGTTTAACACTTCTTTTTGTTTTATTCATGGACTGTTTTAACTAAAGAAAAAGTTTAAACTCTAGGGTCACCACAAGGGAGAGTGCAGGAGCGTAAGGTGAGGAAGATGTAAGGGGACAGGACCAACTCTTTTGGTGGTAACTTGGATGTAGAGTGACTTAAACTGATTATGAAACTGTACCCTAAACCTTTTCAAAACTTCTCATATTTAATACAAATAATTTTTTTTAAACTTGGCCACTCTTAAAATCTGGAATTTATGATCAGATGCTGTATGATTTCTGTTTCATTGATAGTGGATTGGTAAGGGCTCTGATATTATCCTCATCTTCTTGCTGTGACAGTGTATTTTAACCTCTTAAAAACTTGTGTTTCTTCTCTTTATATAGCTTCTCGGACCTCTAGCCATAGTGATCAGCAGAGGGATAGAAGGTATGATGCTGTTATTTATATTGCAATTGGGTGTTAAGTAAAACTTATTAAATTGTGTCACAATATTACTTTTTATGGCTTCCTCCTCTAGTTTATTATTTTTCCTTCTCTCTATCCTGACTGTGTTTAAAAATAAATTAGACTTGGAATAAAATAAAAATACTGTGATTCTTAAGCACAGCATAGGTTAAGAGCTTGAGGACTTTTCTCATCAGCTTTTGTGTGTGTCCTCAGAGAAGAATGCAACCAACCATCAAACCTCTGCAGAACTGTTTTACCTTCCTGACATCTATTTACAGGATCACTTCCCAGTGAAAATAAGCACAGGCCTCCTTCCAGTTTCTCAAAGGGTTTTGAGAAAGGAGGTCACTAACCTGAATAGCTGGTGTACTGAGTCTGCCATTATTTTAGGTGTGAAGGAAATGCAGCTTTTTTTTTTTTTTTTTTAATTCTTCTTGCAGTGTTTTTAGAAGTTACGCTTCTGCAGGTTTTTTTTCTGTCAGCAGACAGAGGGTTCTGTAGCAGATGCTTCATCTACTCACAAGACTGACTTCTCAAAGTGTATTTTGTTTGAGACTCTAGATTGATCAGTGGTACTCTGTGGGCCATGGTCTGGAATGTGGGCCATCACTGCAACTTACACTCTAAAGCAGTTGTTACCATGATAAAACAGGGGTAGCGCCTGTGAGTCCTTGACTGTCATGGAAGTCTCTATTGTACTAGATGCTGTAAGCAAATAGGCCCTGTCTCAAAGACCTCGTGAGGCTTGTTCTGCCCCACTTTAACAGAGTAGGAGGTTTCCCTAGAGGTCCGAGGATAGACAAGCTTTTAGGTAGTCAGCCAGAAGCAGTTTTAACTACCCTACTGTTTTCATTATCCCATGAAGACTTCTTCCATCTAATTGAGTTAAACTTGTGTTTAAGTACTTTAAGCATGTAAAATATTTCACTGAAGCCAGTGAACCAATGTATTTGGCTTAGGCATTTGATTAGGCATTTTGACTGGAAACCTAGGTGCTTGTTAGAAAGGTCAGGTAAGTTTCTTTGAAATGGTGGAAAAACATCTTTGGTTAAATCAGAAAGACATGAGCTATTTTGATTTACCATGCCAAAGAAACCATGATCTCTTATACTTAAAAGAACTATCTTAAAATGTTTTAGTAAATTATTCTCCTTTGCCTTAATTTTCAGGCGTCCTGAAATTACAATAGTTGCTGCTGAACCCCTCCGGCCATCCTCCTGGTTTCCAGGTGCAAGCCCTGTAACCCCTCATGGATTAGGTTTCCCCTCTGCTTCATCTCATGCTCAGTGGAGGAGAAATGAGCATATTCCAGCTGAGGTGAGTGTGAATTTACATGCGGGTCTTTGATTTACAAAGGTATAAACCACAATAAGTTAGAAAAGAGTTTTTGCTTGCTTAGACTTTCATCACATTGAATAAAAGACTATGACGGTGTTCTTTTCCCCTGCATATGCTAGTGTAGTATTTTTAAATTTATATGCCTTTTTTTTTAAAAAAAAAAAGGATGACGTCTGGACATACATTAATAATTATCTCTCTGTATTTTAGCTTCCGCCATCATATGAGCAGGTGATAAAAGAAATCAATCAAGTGCAAGTCAATACAACAAATAACAATAATGCTGCTGCTCCTAGACAGACCACTACTTCTGCAACACAAACTGACTTTCCGGAGGAACTAATCACCCATTTGCCAGGAAGTAATGTAAAAACCAGTGTGCCTACACTCTGGGAATCTGCAGGCTATCCAGGTGAGGCTGTACTGTGTTTCTCCTTGAGGAAAACCTTACTCTGTCTTCTGAAGGTGCTCTTTATTATTGGTCTGTACAGCATTTATTATGAATATCAGTTAAATTTCTGTGAATGATCACTGCTGTAAATTTCTCTAAAGGTCCTTTCTTGTGAAGAATTACCATTGCATTCACAGGCAGACTATAATTAAATCTTGAAAGTTTTGCTCAATTCAGCCATGATGGCAATTGTTTTGGGGCCAGAGGAGCTCAGATGTCCAATCAGAATAGCAGCAGTGTTGCATGTTCAGACTGCAAACCAAGGTGGGGAAATTACTGTACTATCCTTTGGTCTAGATGTTGCTCGCATGACCCTCATACTGCAAGCTGACAAGTAGTTTTGAACTCACAATGTGGAGGTACCATGCATTTCAGCAATCTTCAGCTTCTTCCTAGAGTTTGTGTGTTTTTAATTCATCTATTTAGAAAGAGAACTGTAATTTCACAAGCAGCGGTGGGTTCTGAATGAAAATCATCATGTTTACTACCCTGATGGCTGACAAAAAATAACACAAATAAAGTGTTCTGGAACAGATAACAGAAACCTTTTCTTTTCTGTTAGCAGGGCAGAGTCCTCTTAAACCTCCTAGGCCTTCTGCATCTCTCCTGAATAGGTCTTCTTTAGAAAATGAGAATCCTGTAACAGACTTTGAAATTTCTGAAGGTCAGAGGTGTCAAGAAAATCCCAATGCTGTGGTATGTCCTGTGCCAAAGCCAAGATCAAGAAGCAATCTCAGACCTGTGGTCAAAAGTACTGAAAGTAAGATAGACAATGGAGAAGTGAACCAGTCTACCACAAAAAGGCAGCAACCTCCAATTCAGCAGTCACTTCTCTTAGATGATAGCTTACTAGACAATCACTTGGCAATGGACAGCATGAGTATGGAAAAGAACCAAAACAGTATTGTTTCAAGGATTAAAGTCTTTGAATCCCAAGGAACTAATGATACCTCAGGATTAGCAAAAAAGCCAGAAGTTGCCCCTCGTTCATTCACCCCAAGACCTGTTAGTGCAAAGAAGCCAGTAGTTGCTCCAAAGCCAGGAGTAAGCAGAATTTCAGGAGACTGGGATGCATGGACAGAAGGCAAATCAACACCTTCCAAGGAATTGAAGCCTCAACCAGAAGTAGCTGGGAGCAGTGTTGTAACCAAACCTGAACTGCCAAAGAAGCCAAAACCTGGCCTTGTTAAAAGTAGTAGTAGTGATTTTCTTGATGCAAGGAGTGGATCAGTTGCAGAGAACACGAATGGACAGAATAAATTTCCTGTTCCTGCTCCAAGGCCTCTTATTCCTAAAAAGTCACATTATGCAGAAAATCCTGCCCTTTCTTTGGCCTCACTAAAACCAATTGCTGCTCCTCCACGGGCTTCTGGATCTGCCCAAGAAAACATTTTCAAGTCTCTGGGGGAATTGTCACCTGCAGCCCACTCTGCAGCACCTGCTTTGCAAAATAAACTAGATATGGAAGGAGATCTGATCAGTTTTGATGATGACGTTTTGCCCCTAAATCCAGCTTATGTAGTTAAAGATGGCATCAGTTCTGAAGCAGCAGCAGGTAAGAAGAAAAATTTTTAAACTGTCACTGTGGTTACTCTTTGCAGGTGTAGGATCCTGAGGTGAGTTATGTCTACCTGTCTTGATGGTTTTTATGCGTGTATATGAAATCCTTGGTTTTCTATTATGTCACAATCGCTATGAAATTATTTGGATTTTGAGACTCGCAATGTTTCAAGGATATATAAATCTCAAAAGTTGCCTGCTGGATTTATTACGTAATTAGTAAAATAATGATAAAAGACTTGATGTTATACACTAGATGTCACCTCCAGAATATATTACAATTCTCTCTGGGGAACTTGGGACATCTTGTCTCTCACCATCTAGTCTGAGTAATTTATTGGGTGCCTGAAGTTCTGTAGTGGAAATCTAGTCATCTAGAGAAGCAGCAATGTTTGTTGCGTTTAGGGAAACTTGTGATCAAACATACTGGGATACTCTGTCCATCTTATCAGTGCCTGCTTCGTTTCCCTTTTCTGTCTTTGTGTCTTGTCTTGTCATGCAACTATATGCTTGTTATGCAGCTTCAGTTACTTCGAATAAATGAAAATATTTCATATGGACAGATTAACTACATCCCTTTGATAAACCTTATTTGATTCCATTATGCAGTTGGGGTCAGGCTGTCATTAAATTTTATAGCAATGGGTTTTTCCCTCTTAGTATTCAAGTATGTCCTGATTTAGCTTACCAGCCTCATTGCAATCCAGGGAGAATCCTGCTTTAAAACAGATGCTGTGTCGTACAAAATGCTTGTTTAAGGGGCTAACTATGATTTTTAATCTTTTCTTTTTAACCTCATTTATCATAAACGTCTTTGCTTTCTGAAAAGAGACGCATAGGTACTGTGTAGTTGTCACAGTAAATCGATACTAATGATTGTTCATGAATACAATTTCTTCACAGTTTGTGCATTATGTTCTTAGATGAAGTCCTGATTGTATCTCTTCTGTTTTGGCATAAAAGCCCCAAGGCAGGTGTTTCCTTAAAGCCCTAAACTGTTAAAATTGGAATGTACAGACATACAGACCTCAGGGGAGCGTATGAAAGAAGTGAAATAAGGCAACAGAAGATCCTGCAGGAGAAGTGATTAGCTCAAAACGGATACAAGTCCATTTTTTCTTGGGCTGACAGATTCCAGGAACACTGCAGAAGCTGTACCGAGCCTGGAAGGAGGCAGGAGTACAGGATAACTGGAGAGGCATTTTGTACTTATGTCAAGGAACTGTATGACTGACAGCGTCTAGCTGGGAACAGAGTCATGATCGTTGTATCTGGAGACTGGAGTCGTGGAACAGCGACTGTGCATGTGATGGTTTTAGAAGAAAGTTAGAATTGTAAGGGATGACCTTTGTTTTCCATGCATTTAGCGTAAAACTTGTGGTTTCAGTCATTTTATTTTGATTAATAGATGCAACAAACAGAGGGAAAAATGTTCTAAGTAGTAGGCAAGAAAAGAGAATACTTACATTTCAAAAGTGCATAAAAGGGAAAATGTTGTTTTAGCTTTGTACACTAAAATACTGCCTTTCACTCAGCCCGGAAAAATTAAATAATGTTAATTCGTCTGTTAAATCAGAGGTTGAGTGATCCCAAACAAGAATCACCTGAAAAACCAGTTTTCATGATGAAGTCATAAGAACATCAGTCTTCATCTTTCTGGTTGGTGTTCAAGGTGTTATTCTTGATTTAATTAAGAAGAAAATACTTTCTATTCTCATGGTTAACAGAAGAATTATTCAGATAATTTCCTGACTCCTTGAGTCACCTGTCCATGGTTTTATTCATTCAATAAAATGGTATCTTTATTGCAACCCCTTCTTACCTATGGAATAAATAAGGTCTGGCAGATTAACTTTATTACACTGTAAAATTAGGATTCATTCCAGATTTTTGCAGGCATTTGTGAGCTCAAGATCTTGTTCTGTACTCCTGATTACTAATGGTATGCTGTATCTTGACAAAGCATCCGCCAGAAGAACACTGGCTTTCTGAAAAATGAGGCAACACAGAGCACTAACACTAGCTATTTCTCATGTTCCCATAGGAACAGCTTAGGATATGGAAGATGAATCCACAGTAAAATGTTCTGTAAAGGCTGGGAGAGAAGCTCTAATCTTGCTCCCAGTTCCCCAGACCTATGCATTTGTTACATATTTGTCATTGTCATTACTTAAAGTGAAGGTGCTCTGCTTGTTGTTATGGCAACCCTAGGAAAGGAAGAAGGCTTTTATGCAGTGGTGTTTGATACTGAGCACCAACAGCTTGATTGTCAAAGAGCAGTGTTACATCACAGATTACAGTGGTCACAAAACTCAATTTTTTTTCTCATACAGAACAAACAGGTTTGGTTCTTGGTCTAACATAAATAGAACTGTATGGATTGATCACTGCTGCTGCCAACACCTGATCCAAAAGTAAGAAGGTGAAGCATTCAGTTGATGATGGGGAGGGTGCAGAAGTTGAAGTGAGCATATGAATGAAAAGGAGAAACAGGCAAAACAAATTCAGAGTCTCCACAGCAATTTAGTTGACTGACATAAGACATCAGCTTCCTCTAACAGAAGGCTACAATCTCCACAGTAATGAAAGATATTTGAATATTATTTATGTGCTAAGATCGACACTGTTGGCAACAAACCAGTTTATAGTTTCATCAGTTTAACTGTCAGTGTTTAACTGGTAGTTTAACTACAAAAGCTAGCTGGATGATTTTCTTTCAAGTTTACCTCAGGCAATCCCATGGGTTTCATCAGTGTTTGACAGCATCTTCACAGCACAGCTGGTAGTGGAGTGAACTTGCCCTTATGCAAACGTTAATGACCCACTCTGCCAGCTGAAGTCTGTGGGAGCTCTGGAAGCTCAACAGCTCTGAGATTCAAGGTTGAACTGTGGCAGAACCTTGCATCCAGCTCATGTCTCTGATGCTGGCCCAAGGGAGGTGCCAGGAAGAAGTCAGGAATGACAAATCTGTAGAACTGCTCCTTTCATCAGCAGCCAAAATTGATACCAGTTTTAAGTGCCATAATTTTGGACTCAAAGGCTAGAGATGATGTTCAAAGCCATTTGTATCCTAATGAAATTGCCCCTGTTCAAGTCAGTCATTTTGAATGTGAAGGCATCTGTTTGGGAGTCTAAATCTTGAGGTGTTAATACTTTGATGACAGTTGTGATATTTTGGATCATCTGGGGTATTTTTATATTTCCCTTATAGCTGATAAGAGGGATTTGTGCAGTTTTTGAAGGTTAAAAATTTCTGTAATCTGTCAGGTGGGCTTTCTTCTCACTAATCCATTTTTACAAAGGCCTGGAAATTAAATCCCTGTGCAAGTTGAACTCAGTGTAAATTCTATGGCTTCAACTTTTATTAGTTGCTATGTTAAAGCATGTAGTGTGCCTGCTTGCTAAATGTTCTGAGAGCATATGTTTTGGGCAAAGAAAGTAAGGTAACAGGGCATTTAAAGCACAAATTTAAATTAAAATCTGGAAGTGATCTTGCTAGAATGTTTTTATTCATTTTCTCATGTGGGGAGTTATTCTCTCTCATCTTCTCTCTCTCTCTCTCTAAAACAGAGTATAATTCAACAATTGCTCTATGCTTGATATACCAGAACTCAATTTAAATCAAATGCTTTGAAAAGTGCTTCAGAGAGAACCTTACCTTAGCAGTCAGAGACAGCTCTCTCTTTTGTTATCTTCATCATGTTAGTGTATTTCAATATAACAGTAATACAACTACTGTATTTCTTAATTGTTCTACGTATCTATCTACTTAATCACAGTATATATATCAGTTCATTTCTGTCTATATGGTGAAAAAACCCCAAACAAACCAGTGCTGCTATCCATTTATATTTATTGTTCTTTCTTGTGAAATGAATGGTGGAATTTGTGTGACACTGTAGTCAATTCAGAAAAACTGCTACTCGAGTAACTCCAAGGTTGCTCAGAGAATATTGCCCAGCTGCTTGTTTTTAATTGCTTCCTCAGGAAGGAAAAGAAAAAAAGAATTGGAATATTTCTAACTGGTAGATTATATCAGACCTATCTTCAAAGTGATGCAGATTTTCTTTAGAGTTCTTTCATGTTACTTCTGATGACTCTTGTGGTTATTTTAAAGTTACCTGTCTCCTTTTTTGCTTACTGCCAAAATTATCATCCTCAGAAAAGAGTGTGCTGTCTCATCCATTTTAATCTGCTATTTGGCTAATCTCCTGAGAAAAACAAATTTACCTGAAGACATGCTACTGTGGGGTGGAGGTATGGGTCTATGCTGTGTCCTGTTGCTTTTGCTGCAAGGTTGGCAATCTCCAGCAGAAGTGGTAACAAGCATCCATTAACTCTTCAGATGCTACAGATGTTTGCTTAGTAAACGTAAGTTGGAGACTTAAGAAGCTTGGAAGTGACTTCACTGTTACCAGAGGAGAGGGCCTTATATCTAATTTCAGGAAACAAATAAGTTTTTAAATCATAGCTACATAATAGATGAGGATCCCTTTAGATTGCCAAATGCAAATGAATTTGCTTTTGAGTTCCACGTCAATAGATGTTGTTAAGTGGTATCATACAAGTAATAATGTTCTTAATAATAACTGTCTTCTCTGATGATTATATCTGTTTATTTTACAATAACACTAAAAAGGCAGATATCCTTTGATAGGAAAGATTGTCGAAGAACAACAAAACACTTATTCAAAAGGTGTGTTTATAAATGAAACTATTTTTTCCTTTGCTGAAAGCCTGTGAGATTCTTTCAAGAGGGTAGATAAGTATTTTAAACAACACTATATATTCCCTTGTCCTTCACATTTTCATTAAAAAGATTTTGTATGACTGACTACTTTCCATCACCAATCCTCTTCTTTGGAAAAATTTTCAGCTTGCCTGTTTGGAGCACTTGAATCTCATGCCAATGAACAAGCATGCATTCATCTGTCAAGAATGGACAAGGCTGTGTTTCTTAAACTCCAGAGTAATTTGGGGAGCTGTTTTTTTGTCACCTCCTGTATGTCCAAATACCCTCCAGCATCCCATTTTTGAAGTTAGACCAGGTTATGCAACCAATTTCTAACAACATGACTTCATGGATGGCCTCTTCTGGGCAGGAGGTTGGATTAGAGACCTCCTGAAAGCTTTTGTAATCTGAGCTATCCTAGTCTTACTTCAACTAGCAAAATAGATTAATTACGTAGGAATAGCCTCCAAACTCTTGTATAATAGCTCATGTTGGTATAAACTGTCCTTTTGTGCCAAAGGTGCTGTAATTACTATCACCTTTACTAATATGACAAGCTAGCAGTGAATCAAACAGTTGTGCTTCTAGATACACACAGATAGTGTGGACATACCCACAGTTTGAGAGAGAAGTGCTGAAAACTTGGAAAAGGTCCCTGTCTCTGTGTATGGTATAGCACTCTGGTTTTCCACCCCATAAATGCTTGTATTGCCATTAAGTGTTAAAAAAGCCCAAGAAATTTTGCTATTCTAGTAGTAGGTTTTATTTTATCTGCTTTCCAACTTTCTAACACTGTGGATGAGATATTTTATTGCTCAGTTAAGGACGCCTTGCATTTTCAACAAGTACATTTAGGTTGGATTTTCTGTTGCATTTCTCAGCAATTTTTTTTCTCTGGGCTTTCCAGAGAATATCAGACTCTGCATAATTGCAGAATCACAGAATTGTTTTGGTTAGAAGAGACCTTTAAGATCATCGAGTCCAACCATTCACGCTGCACTGCCAGGTCACCACTAAACCATGTCTCTAAGCACCACATCTGCATTGTCTTTTCAGTACTTCCAGGGATGGGGACTCCACCACCTCCCTGGACAGCCTGTTTCAGTGCTTTACCACCCTTTCTGTAAAGCAATTTTTCCTAATATCCAACCTAAATCTACCCTGACACCACTTGAGGCCATTTCCTCTCATCCTATTACTTGTTTCTTGGGAGAAGAGACAGACCCAAACCTCACTACAACCTCCTTTCAGGTAGCTGTATGCAGTGATAAGGTCTCCCCTCAGCCTCCTTTTCTCCGAACTAAATAACCCCAGTTCCCTCAGCTGCTCCTCATAAGATAAGTTCTCTAGACCCTTCACCAGCTTTGCTGCCCTTCTCTGAACATGCTCCAGCACCTCAACATCCTTCTTATAGTGAGAGACCCAAAACTGGACACAGTATTTAAGGTGTGGCCTCACCAGTGCTGAGTACAGGGGGACAATAACTTCTCTCCTCTTTGACTACAGTTCTTTGACTTTGTGCACTTTTGTCCATCTGATGTCTAGCCTCCTTCTGCAAACTCCACGTGTATCCTGTAAACATCGTTCATTTTTTGGATTGCATTTGTTCCTTAAAAATAGTGATCATTGTCCTTGAGTTGCCTTGCTTTTTGTGGTGATCCATCAGATGTCAGCAGTGAACAGGCAGCAATGCTTCAAATCTGTGCGAGTAGTTAACTATGTTTTCTCTGCTCTGAGTTGCAATAAATGTTGCTGGGTAAGTTCTTCCTGTCCTGAAGCCTTTGCGCAACTCTTTTATAAAATCTTGTTAATGTGTAAGAAGTTTGAAATTTCTGTTTTGGCATCTGGACATAGTGTTTCTGGGAGGAAAGATGATAATCCTCAAGATAAAACTTCCTGAAGTTGCTGTGTGCTTGCTCCAGTGTTGTGTGCTTTTAATAAAACAGCATAAGCAGGTGCAGAAATAAAACTAATGCTTTGGCACTGGAAAAGCTACTTATATGTAAAGGTTGTTACATAAAAGAGATTTTTGCCAGCCTGCTCAAGTACCTGTTTGACTAAATGTGCAGTATCAGGTAAAGCAAATCTCCTTGGCCTGATGAACTATAAATCTTTGAATGAAGTAGGACCACACATCTGTTCATAGACTCTACCAAAATTACTGGGCTAGTCATGAAAAACCTCTATGTAGACTGGAGAGGAAGAAATCCTAGAATGTTATGATAGCAGATTTGCTTGTCTCTGCTCCATTTTAAGTCTGAAGCCATACTAAGTCTTCTCCTGAATACTGTATTCCTTTTATTTGAGTGGCCTGGTCTACTCTTCTACCATTAGGAAAACGCCAAGAAGGCTGAGTTTCACCAGAGCTTACTTTTAGGTTCTGCACAGATTACATCCTGAAAGAGCCTGCATTGCATTCTCTCTCTTGTTTGGTTTTGTTTGGTTTTGGTTTTTTAATTTCCCAGTCTATTAAAAGATATGGTGGTGACCAGATTATGGCAATTTTCCATGCAGAGGGAGGTGCAAATTGCATAATTTGAGAAAGGTGGTATAGTCCATATTATTCTCCCTGGGTCAGAAATACCATCTCTGTGAACAGTGAACTGTTAATTCCATAGCATTTCAGTTTCTTGAGCATGGACTCCATTCCTCTTTGGGATGTTATCTGTCAGGTTTCCGTTGAATCTCCAGCTACATTACTAGGAGGGGCTTGTTGTTGAAAATCTTCCCCCAAGCATGGGTTACGTATGCTTCCACAAACACTGGAGTAGTTTCATGGGTCTAGGTTTTAGTAAAACAATTTGTTGATGTGGTTTGGATCTGTTCTCTGTCCCTGGAAGAGCCCGATAACAACAGTGGTTTTTGTGAGGAGAATGTGTAAGCCTTGCCTTTAGCAGGTGATCTCATTTTTCTAATTAAACCTTGAAAATAGACACAGTTGCATACTTCTGTAGTGACAAGTGTTGTAATGTCAGCATCAACATCTTTCATGCTACATTGTTCTTATATGTTCTGAAGACTGAGCGCCTTCTCAGCAGATATTACTATCCCGTGCTTTTAGCTTTCCACATCTGATTTGTTTGGAGATTCTCCTTATTGCTGCTGAGGCATCTGTTACCATCTTACTACCACTTACTTAAAGACTACCAATAAATATTTCAGAAAGGTATCCATCTGACCCACTCACATGATCAAAACCTAGTGTTTGTTCTGTAAGCTCCTAATTTTTCATTTTGAACAAGGATGGTAAATGATATTGAGGGGAAAAAAGCTGTCACTTCTAAACTGATAAGATTATATATGGTGTATTTGAATACACAGCTTTCGTTTGTCTTTCCTGTGAACAAGAACAGTAATATATGTTGTCACGTAAGCCTTTGAAACAGAAGCTGTAGAAAAGTGAAACTAAGGAAGACACAAGCTTTAAGCATCATTGTAAAAGTTTAATAAAAAAAGTAATTGGTATAAATCTGTTGATATGTGTTATGAAAAATGCCTTGCAGATTAATTTCCTTGAGCTGAGAATCTTTAAATGAGTATATTAAAAATTTTGTTTTCACACCTCCATGAATTATGCTCAAATGATGCCCAATTGTTGTTAAACAACATAAAAATTTGATATGTTGTCAATCCCATTGCACAGAGCAGCACGGTCATTTACTCAGCCAATTTCTGCTGCAAACCCAGCACTGGGGAATGGAATAACACAAACAAGGTAATGAGTTTTCAACTAATCATGAGGTGACACAGTATAATTGAACGTAAGATAGTGAGTGGAAAACTGAAGTTCATTGAATGGTTTTCTCAGCCTTAGAAATTACTTTTCTCAGACTTAAAAATTACTTCTCAAATTTATTGATTTAGAGACCTCTGCCAACTGTTGAATGGTTGAGAAAACCATTTCTATGCATAGCAATGATTAACAGCTGGCAAGCAGTAATTTTGTACAATTTTGAATCTCCCATAGATTTACAGATCTGTGATTATTTGGGGTGTTTAGAGCATTTCACTTGTTCCCATGATGTCTATATTTTTATAAGTTGGAAGCTTTGGAAAATTATTTCCTCGTTTTTATGCAGAACTTTCTTAACCTCTGCAGAACCTTACCTTGAGAGGTCCACCATGTGCCAGTGTGTTCCCTATGGTTCTGATGTATCGAGGAGCCCGTAACTTAGCCCTGCTCACCCTGTGTCTCCAGCTTCCCAATGGGCCAGTGCAGCTTTGAGGCCTTGCTGACCTGCTGCCTCACTGGGGTCACTCCTCTGATTTGTCGTAGAGTTGCCAGACAACTGAAAAACAAGAAAGAAAGCCCACTTTCGGTTTTTCTTTTTCCAGCTGCACTAAACTCACTCTGAACACCAGCATAAGAGTTCAGACTAGATGAATTTTTTTTAATGCAATTGAAATGTTAGCATTGTAGCTAGCAGACATAGGTATGAAGGAATAAAAGAACATCGTAACTGGCAGACTTTCTCTGAGAGTGGGATTTTTGTTTCTTTTAATGACTGTACTGCTAGAATGCTTGCCACCCCTCTTGTGGTCTGTGTTTTCAAGTCCTCTAGAAAAACCCTTGCTCTGATGCAGCTTTTATTGAAGAGACCTAAATTTTTTACTGACCAGTCCTAATCCATAAGTTAAACAAGATGTTAGTTTTACCCTTACCTTCTAAAACATTATGGGTTGCCTGTGCCTAGTTTCTGGATGCGCCAGCATCTTTGGGCACAATGTGATGGAACCATCTTCTGTCTAGATGGTAACAGAGAGTATTTTTTGACTACAGCCTGTATACCTTTAGCTGTAGACAAATCATTGACCTGTCATGATCCTTTCTACCTAAAGTGTACGCTCGACAGCTGTGGTACAACTAGCCTGTCAGAAGGAATTTATGTGCTTTGATTCATGATTAAAATGTGACGCGAAGATACCCAGGCAGATATTTGGGGACCCTGTAGGCAGGTAGATGTATTGACTTTGAGAGAGACCATGGCACAAGCCCCCGTGGCACACCTGTACATGATAGATACACCTATGAAGAGAGCCTTAAGTAAGGGGGTAGAGGGAGGTGGACCTCTGAGCAGAGTTGAGCGTGCACAGGCCCTGTGGTGCATGGTCCCTGCTGCTACAACTGCGTGTTGGCAGCGGAAGCGGGGGAGAGCTGGGGGCATGGGCAGAGGGGGCTGCTGGCTGCAGGCAGAAGCACCCATCAGACAGGAGAGTCAGTGGGGGCTGGGGGAGCTGTGACTGCCAAGTTGTGTGCATGCAGGAGGGCGGTCCATTACACTGTAATTCAGCAGCTCAATATTACACAGCGTTTTCTCTCTCTGAAATTACTTTGGGCCTACTTCTGGTTAAAAAAAGAAAAATACAGAGCTTTATGTACTTCTTCCCCCTCTCTCTAAAAATGCCAAGGCTTTTTAAATTAAAATGCTAAAAAGTTTTTAATGAGGTCATTCATAAATACCATATTTCTGGATTTTCTTGAATCTTATGTATATTCCCAGACACAGATTTCTAGAGTCTTGATGAACTGCATTGTGTTTATACTACCCAAAATTATCTGTAAGGAATGATGACTTCATGTTACAATTTTTTAAATTGTTTTTTGTAAGTATTGAAGATAAAATTTTATCAAATACAGGGCTTACAACTTTGTCAGAAAGTGTGGTGGTAGTTTTCAGAAAGGGTATGTTTTTTATAAAAAGTCCTGAAGAATTTAAAGAGATGCCCAACATACTTCCTATCTGAGTCTCTGATACTCCATAAATAACATCACATTGAGCTACACATCTATAAAGGCAGCCAGAGGAGACCAAACTCAGTTGTTGGGGCTATGAGTATGCATCATGGAGAATTTATTGTCTGGAGTGCTTCTTCATTTCTACTTTACGCATTTACAATACTGTTAAATGTTGCTATTTTACTACACTTTTTGGTAATGTCAGAGAAAAAGGTAGCAGCTGTTAACAACAGAGAAGTATAAATGAAGCATTGCTCTTTGATGTAAATGTGTACTTGAGAAAGAACCTATTGATTTGGATTTTATTTATGTACAAGTATTTTTACAGCTGCCTTCTACATGTGCATGTGTTCCTATGCCTATTAATAAGAGACCAGTGCTTAAGTTTACGAAGCGTAGAAAACATTGGTCCTGTCTTAGCAATGGAATGATTGGACCGGCTTGTAGAGGAACGTGTGATACAGGCAGGGGCAGAGCTCAGGTACAACAGTCCTTGGTCTGAACCAGTCTCCTCCATGACACCATGTTTATAATCAACAAAATGTTGCAGAATCTTCCAGGGAATTAGTTGTTCTACAGCAAAGATATTTTGTAATCTGTAATATTTAAATACTTTGTTTTGTTGTGTTTCTATAGGCATTTTATCTGCTGCAATGCTGATTGTTTAGCTTTGGCAAGATTTTATTGATCAAAACTTTTTAGCATATGTGTTCACAGCTATTTCTGTGTATTAGAGCAACTGCTTAGAAAACATTTCCTTAAAGCCATCCTGATTTCAGGTCCCTATTACCAAGCAATGCAGTTCCTCTTGTTCAGTGGTTTATATTATCCTAGAAGGTATCTGGAGCATGTTTATGTTAAGACAACTGTGAATGCAGATGTATGGAAAAGACATGTTATTTACAAAGAGCTGAGTAAAATATTTGCATCAATGTGATTTATATATTTTTTTTTAATTACTTTCTTGGGCGTGAAATATGAATGCCTTAATAATGAAGGCAATACCCAGTGAGATTTGTGTTCAACAAATAAATATGTTGGGTTTGTTTTTTTTTCCTTTTAGATCCATTTCAGTTCCTCACTAAAAGTGAACCTGCAAAGGAACAGACAGCTCAACCAGTTTTAGCCCGGAAACCCACTGTGATCCGAATCCCAGCTAAACCTGGGAAATGTAAGTTGTTCTCCCAAACTGTCTGAGAAATCTCTGTCATAAAATCTTTTTAATGGGGACTTCCTATTTACTAATTGAGTTGCTGTTTACTAGCGATAATAGCTGCTGAAGGAATCCTGTGGTACAGTATGACAAGACAGAGGAGCCAAGCTAAGGGCTGTGGTGGGAGGGAGAAATAGCTGGGAGTCACGTTCCCCTATTCCTGCCTCCCAGCTATCTCGCCTGGCTCCCTCCCTTGTGTGAAGTTTAATGTCCCTCAAACCTTACAGAGCTAATGTGTATCTGAGGTGAAACGGTGGGGGATCTAAAGGCAGGAAGGGAAGAGCTGGACCCTTTCAGGAGAAGCAAGCTTGTTTTGTCAGCTAAACCATACTGCTGAGCTGTACCTTTGCTCAAATTTACTTCTGTTCTGACATGGGCTGAGGATATTTTAATGCTGCTCTCGAGCTTCCTGGGAGCAGGGCCCCTACTCTTCAAAGGAACAACGTTATTCTATTAAACTTTGCTTCAAACACAGCTTAGTTGGGATGTAAGCATAGTTTTCACAGCTTACATCACAAAGTTCCCTTGACCCTTACTAGAATTGAAATCTGTGACCATTTAAGCAGCAGTGTTTTGGTAAGAGTTGAGGGAATAAAAAGGCTTGTGAGAACTTGGATGCAAAAAACTGATGAGCCCAATTTTGTATAGAGGTCTTGACTATAGTTTTCTGACAGTTTCCATATCCCTAATGTCTTCCACCTCTAATCCTTTACAGCTTTACAAATGATACTGACAGTGTCTCAGAGTGGAAATTTATCAGAGAGCCACAAGTTCTTTGTGTTGATCTTTGTACGTTGGAATACATACTTGCTCCTGTGTAGCCTTGTGTTTTATCATCAAAGCTTAGGGAGAAATGTCACAAGATTGCTCTTAAAACTCGTATTTCAAAATCATGTTTTACTACACGGAGTAGGTGTAAAGCCAACTTGTAGCAGTTGGGTGTCCGGTCATTTTTCTCCTAAGACTTTCTCTCATTATTTCCCAAGTTCCCCTCTCCCACTGCCCCCCACCCCAGTGCTAAAATAGTACATTTTCTTTTCTTATGCATATGTGAGAAATGCAGTGGAAATGATTAAAAATGCAGAGAAGACTGAAGATGAAGCTATGAGGAAAAGTCTTTCTGTTAAAAGCTGATCATAAATAAAAGGGTTTTTTCAGTTGGAAGAATATGTTTATGAACCTCTGGAAAGAGCTCAAGACATAATTCTTCTCTACAAAGGAAACTGTAATTGCCATTTTAAAAAGAAAGACCCAACAATTTTTTTTCTTTTTTTGTTTTGGTTTTTTTTTTTTCCATCCTGATCTGGATTCTCTTTTGAACTTGTAGCTAACTGGTCCCTTGCTGCTCTCTAGTGGTAACTGAACTTTCTACAGGAGACTGCCAGTCATTCTGTACTTGGATAAGGTTGTCGGGGGTTGTGAAGGACTGCTTTATGGGAGGCTGTGGCTGGAAGATTCATGAGGTGTGGGAGAACAAAAGCAGGTTCCAAGAAAGCAGAGTAGCCTTTTGTCAGATAGGAGCTACTGCAAGCTGTTAAAAGTTAAAAAATGAGAAAAATAAAACTGGCCCAAGGTATAATATAGTAGGATTTACCTTGTAAGAAGAGGGCCACATAATCTCAATGCAAGGGGTCTTTCAGCATTGTGGGTATGGAGGGAGATTAATTCTGTCAGGAACCAGCACAAATCAAAACCAAAACCCCCAACAGACCAAAAAACCCTCCACCTAGCACTACCAAAAAGGGGATAGAGATAAATGCTTAAAAAATTGAATTCCAATAAAGTACCATATAGCATTAGCATTTTTGTCAAGATGTGATTAAAAAGGAAGCATTAAACTTCCAGTTCAGTTACTACACTTAGAAATCACTGAAAATAACCCCTGCCTTCTAGTTCTTAGGGTTTTTTGGGGTTTTTTTCTTCCTTTATTTCCTCTAATTTTGGTCTTACAAAGAGTAAAGGTGGGGAAATTAGGCCATCTGTGTATCTATCAAGATTTGAAGTGGTCTGAATAAATAAATCTCTCATGCTTTTTATATATCAGTAAGGTATAATAAGAGGATTTATCTTGCAATTACTGTTAAGTATTGTTTTTACTTTTCATCCGTCATACTAGCTTAGAAGAGTGATGATCATAGTAATGCAACTGAGGTGTTAAAAACAAACAATATTTCTCCTTCATATGTGTTGTTTCATCGTTGAGCATACTTTTCATGAAATGAGCAACTGAGAGTTTTCATTTCTCTTTTTTGTCATCAGTGTATATATGTCCAGGCTGTCTACACATATTTTTACATAACTCCAAGGCTGGCTGTAAGTCAGAAGAGCTTAAGCATCCGAAGTTCTTTGTATTAAATGAATTTTCTTGGTATACAAATGCATTGTAAAATAGATGGCAAGTTTCCAATAAGACAAAATGATTGATAAATATGCTGACAAAACCTAAGTGCTTCCCTAGTTTCAATGGCAGAGACACTGAAAACAAATGTCATATAATTAATAGGGTTTTGTGTTCTTTATTGAGACTGAGGACATCATCACTCTTCCTTAGCAAGAACTATACTGTTTTCTCTTCCATGTCCTAAATTTTCTTAGCTCCTTAAAGACTACCAGGTAGCTTCCATCTCTGCTTTCTTTCTGTCACCCTGAATTTTGTAGCAGGCAATGGTTTCTTTTCTTGCCTTTACCTTCCTGGAGATTCTTCCATCCAAGTCTCCTGCTCTTTCGGGGTTACTTGAAATAACCCTCAGCTGTTTTGTAGCCTGAAGGATATTCCAGGAGCTGACAGCTGAAAAAAGTGAGCCAGTTTAGAAATGTGACTGGGAGATGGTAATGGTGTTTCAGGGTATCCAGTAATGAGTCTGACATTCCCAGGGGTAGAAACTCTTCTACTCGTCTAATATTATATCAACAAGTATTGCAGCTGAAACCCTAGATTAACTTACTGATGTCCTGAGAGTAAATTGAAGAACTGTTATTCATATGATGGGAAGTACTCCTCAGAGTTGCAATGTAACCTTCATACCCCTTTTCTCTTCACTAGTTTTTAAGTGGTCCTACCCATTGGCTGCGCTAGCTTTGAGGAAGGAAGATGTGTTCACACAAAAATGCCGCAAACCAAGGGGGATTCCCTTAGCTATTGTTGGTCCATGTAAAGAAGCTATTAATTAGACTTTCATTTGGGAACTTTTTTTTACAGCTTTAAATGAAATCCCACATAACCCTCCACCACTTCCTGCTGAAAAGCCTATTGGGAACACCTCCAATATCACAGTGGGAAAACCCAACAGTGATGACCTAGTGAAAAATGTGGTAAGTTAGGACTGTTTTTCTGTATTACAACTTTTTGTGTTCTCTAACTTAATTAGGTAATTTATACAGCTGTCAATTCTGAAAAGCATTTTGTTGATTTTACTAAACTTTGATCACATCTATCTTTGGTTTTCTGATTTAGCAGCTGGAATCAAGATATTCTACAATTTAGTTTCAAAAGAACTGCAAAGTGGTTCAAAGTCCAATGAGATTTAGATAGTGAAATATTGCCAAAGTCCTTTAGAAATGTGGTTTGTTTTTTTTTTTTTAACTTCATACACACTGTACCTCTTAGTGTCTGTGCTAATTTCCAGGCAGAGGAAACTTTTCTGTCTCTGATGAATGAAGCTTGCTTTCTTAGCTCTTTCCTTCTGGTTGTTTTCTACTGGTCCTGTGAGAGCCTGAGTAGAACAATTTGGTTTGGAAAGTAAGGCTCTGCTCCTCACTCCCGAGCATATAGTAATGGTAGACATTGTAGCTGTGTATCCTATTTGCCCTTTGACACAGATTTACAAAGGGGAATTAAAACAAACTAGAAGATGGTGGTAGAATTTCCAAATATTAAGTGCTGTATGGCAAGAATGGGAGAGAATCTTGTGGAAACAACAGGCAGTAAAAAGGATCAAACCAAATCAAAAGCCCTCACTAGACGGACAACTGCCAACAAATGTCTTTGTGGCTACCTCTGTTAATAGTATGAAGGGGTTTTTAAATGTCATGATTGAAGAGGCTATTCAGAGGGGGGCCATTTTTTCTGGATAAAGGTGAAAAATTAAATTCCAATACAAGATGTTAAATAATGTTTTATGCAATGTAACCCCAAAACTTGTACAATGTCATCCAGGTTATTGACAGGCATGTGTAAGCTTCAGGGGATTTTTTTTACAAAAAGACTGCATCAAGTCCACAGAAACATTTTAATCTTATCTTTGGGAAGATGAGAACTTCCGTGTTTCTAAAACTAGTATTGTTAGTCAATGGAAGTGATTAACCAGTAACAATAAAAATTGTTGACCATAAGCAGCAGTTGGCACAGATTTCTTCCTTCTCACACAGAAGAGGAAAATTTTTGGTATGAGGATAACGTACCCATGTGAAAGTGGCAGATTTTCTTCCTAATCAGGATTGTTTAATCAGGAACATTCATTTAGGCACTTAATCAAGGGTAAAAATTTTGTCACAATATACACCTAGGTGTTTTCTAGGTGGGAAAAATCACAGCAATTGTTTACCGGTTTCAAGCACCTGTGTCCCTAATTAAGTAAACAAGACTGTCCAGACCTATTTAAAATTACTGGTTCAAAAAGGATAATTTTGAACCCAGATTCAGCACGCTGATTTACCACACTGTTCCACCAACAGCTGTGCTTGTTCAGCAGAGCTGGCAGGACTTCCTGGCACTGGCATGAAAATGAACAGCAGGAGACAAAGAGGATGGTCACTTGTTACTCCATTACTGTGGTCTAAGCCCTTCAGACGTGGCACATGTTCTCCTCTGCAGACTCTGCTACAGGGTAGTAATCTCTGGGAGGGTCAAGATGGGCAGCTGGAGGCAGTGATGCCTTCATCTGCCAAAGCAAGAGTCACCAGGATTTATCTGTTAGATCTCTAGCAAACATACTTAGATGCCTTATTTAATGAGAGGTAATATTATTTGCAAAAGATGCTGTCCTGTGTGAGCTGCATCAGTATCATGTTTTCTGTTTTAAGCCTGTTCAAAGTGTTTCATCTGTCAAGGTTAAATCAAAATTGATAGTGTAATTGCAGCAGTTGGAATCCTATGGGCAGTGAAATTGTACATTTCTATGACTCTCCTGAATTTGGCACTTAAGCTCTGACTCTCATGTAGTAGGAGAAGAGAGCTGCATCATACCTACTGCACAGTTTAAGCTGTGATTCAGGTAGTTAATCAGGTTATTTACATCTCATTCTATGTCTAATAAAATTTTTAAATGCTAGAACATGCCATAATGTAAAAGAATTAATCATAAGCTTAACTTTCTACTATTGTAACATTAGAGAATAGAATATTGTTTTAGTTATTGATACAGGTGTATATGAAACAAAGCTGCTCATTTATCCTTGTATAATCCTTACCAAGGCTGGCCTAAACCCCAGTCAAGCTGAATCAACAGGAGAATGGCTATATTCAAGGTTAGATCGTTGAATAACTTAAAATAGACAATTTTAAGTAGATATCTGTTTGAAGTAGACATAGAATACAATAGAACAATTCAAGTTTTCCCAGAATTTTGAAGGTGATTCTCATTCTGTGACCTGAGCAACCAAGGACCGAGACAACCGGAGCAAACGCTGAAGAAAGAAATGAAATGAAGAATATGACATCTGCTGAGACAAAGGAATTGAATAGACTTTTTGATCTATGAAGAATGATGAACTGAGAACCAGTGGGAACACGTCAAGGACTTTATCTAGTTACATAATGTTAGAAAATGATATATACTAAGGATGTACGCTGTATACTTTGCCACTCACTGAGGTGATGGCCCAACTCTGAGTTGTTGAATAAAGCAAACCTAGAGTTACCCACAGATTGGCAAAATTTTTTAACGCATAATACTTATTACTTTATTCCCAGACCTCCAGAAACTTTGTTTTTCCTGTCTATAGGATATAATTTAATAAAAGAAATGCATCATTTAAACATAATAATTTTTGTTTCTTAGGCTTAAAAAAATGGCTTTTTTCTTTTTCTTTGCAGGAGACGGATCATATAGAACAGGGTGGAGTGCCTCAACTAGAACCTGTACTACCCCCAAGGTAAGTGCAATTCTTCAGTGACTTAAAAGTGGTGTTTCTACCAACTCCACCAACTCTAGTCCTAACTCAATAGGCTTGGGTAGGTAGTATGCTCACTAAGAAATAGGCAGGACCAAGATGCTAGCTGATTAATACTTGTTTGTACATTATTGGTATGAGCAGGGAGATTACAGGAGGACAGCTGTTTGGCTCTTTTGCCAAAGTACAGTGGCTGCTGACAGTCATTCCTTTCTGCATCTTTAACCTTTTCACCCACAGCTGAACATAGAACATCTCCTTCTGCATGTTGCTGACCTTTTGATCAACAGCACTTGCACTTGTGGCTGGGTTTGAGTGTTGAAGGAATGGAGGTGGCAGATGCTGCTACCCTGAAAAGGGGAGATGCTGGGCCAGCCCTTTCCCAGAAGCGCTGGCTAGTTTATACAGTTCACTTTAGACCTAAAATGTCTGTCACAGTGCAGAATCAAAGATAACCTTGGGTTTTTTATTCTTTTGAACCAACAAGAAAGAAGGTCTGCAGAGTCAAAAGTAGCTGGATCAGCCTTAAATTCAGGTCTACTAAGTGCCAAACTGGAGGGAGATAAGGCATCGGCTAGCTAGTCCACTATGGCTATCTTAGCATCTGCATTTGCTCTGTTGTGTCACGACAAGAGAATCTTTCAGTTGTTAAACTTAGTCTACCAATAATAAGTATTCATTAACAGGAAAGAATGTGGTTATTCCCACAAGGAAACACCTTGTTATTGCCCATTATGAGCTTATTAGTTTCCCCAGTTCTGTGTAGCATAACAGCATTCCTGATTCTCTTGAGGGTCTCTGGAACTGCAGTAAACATTTTGTCCTTACACTCTTCTGCTCAAATAGAATTTTTTTTTTAAAGTAAGCAGTAATAATTCTCTGAATTGCTTGTTAGGGTTTTCTCATTTAGCTAGTTGCCTTACAAACCTATGGCTTAGTTTGTTTCCAGATTTAATGCCATCCAACTTGGAATTTCCCCTTTTCTTAATATTAAAAATGCCTAGTTTAGGATGAGGTGAAGAAAGGGGAGAGGTAGAAGTTGAACAGCAGTGGAAAATGTTTTTGAAATTTAAAAAGTAATCCATACTCAAATAGTAATAGAGAACTCTTATCAGGAGCATTAGTAGAGAAGTAATATTGTCTCAAGTGGTGAATGACACTCACAAAATATGTCAGAAGGATACTCCAAAGATCCACTAATGCACATTTGTTGTGGTTGATAATTTTTACAGACCCTTCAGGAATTCATGTGAGCAAATAATTGTGCTGAATTACTGCATGAAAAAAAGAGAGACAATTGTAGCAGAAAATTGCAGTAACTGACCAAAGATTTCTCAGCAACAATCAAACAATATTGTATTTTTGGAATAGTGGTAGTGCCAGTGTTCTTAATGACAGGATGTCAAAGTTTTATGTACATAATGGTTGTTTACAACAGAGGAGATTTTTAATTAGCAAATTATTGATTTGGCCACACTTTTTGATTCTAAAACTCACAGCTTGTGTACTGTATAGGCAGCTTTCTTTTAATCACTGCTTAATAAAAGAGATTTTTTAGATTTTTAATTTTTTTTTTTAAATGATCACTGTCACCTATTAGTGTCTCTCTTTTTTTTTTCCTAAACTACTGGTAGACTAATGAGAGTGTGGTACCTCCTTCACTGCCAGAAAACTTGAGCATTTTCACTGGTGTTTTCTTTCTGCAGTAGACATGTGTTGCAAAAAAATGGTAAAGTCTGCTATTGATGCCATTGTGCAACGTGGTGTCATATGTCATGAATTTCAGCAGAGGCCCAAAAGTCACTTCAGATGACATCCCAGGGAACAAGCTAGGCTGACACTTGAAGACCAGCTAGATCAGCAGAGCTTGTCAGGGCTTTCACTGAAGTTCTCCACTAGAAGTTCTCCATCCTGAGACAGCTTCAGACAAAGCCCTTTCTAAAAGTAGATTGCTAAAAGAATTCTTGCTTATGTGGTGGGCTTCCAAGAAAGCTGGCAGAGAGTTGATAAGCAAAAGTGGTGAGCAGACTTGGAAATATGTAGTCAAAGGATCTGTCTAAGGACTTGATCATCCGTTCCTAGTATCTGAAGAGTTCATGTATTCTTGGAGGGCTTCAAATACTACACACTCTACAGCTCAGGTCATGCGTCTCGTCTCCTTACTGCATATTCTATAGCTAGGGCTGTGGTGGAAAATAAGGTGGCAGGCTTGCTAATATGCATATTTCTCTGATGGTTTGCCCAATTGTTAGGCCTGTGGATGGAAAAATTTTACCTGCTCGACCTCCCCCACCTAAAGGTGCTCCTGGAAGGCCACCTCCACCAAAACTCTCTGCAGCCAAGACCTCCTCCCAGAAGGATGCTCTTTCACGATCTACTTCTGACATTGCTCCTGATAAAAAAACCAGCAAGTTCAGATTGGGACCAAAGAGAGCAAAAAGTCAAGTCTTTAAAAATCCAGATCCAGCATTACCTCCTAGACCTAAACCAGGTCATCCTCTCTACACTAAATACATGGTGAGAGTTGAGATACTCCGAGACTGTTGTTGATAAAATGGTGCAGGTTAAAATAGTAGTGACAAAGGTAGTAAAGTAGGTTACTATAATGTTGTGTTCAAAGTGCATCTATCAGCATAATCTTCATTAGAAAATACTAATCAATAAATAGTAATAAGTACTGTAAGGTACTTCTGGAGACAGTAACATGTACCTGCAAAGTACAGATATGTGTGTGTGTGGTTTTGTGTATATATGTAAATTTTTTTTTTTTTAATGCATAGCTTTTGGGTTTTGAGGGTTCTTTTTATAGTCACCAGTTCCAAATTCTATTACATCATGTAAAATGATGCTAAATAATTGTGTTTGTATATTGTTTTTTCCCCCGAATATGTCAGAATGCTCAAGAAAATTAGGGGACCATTAGAACTTAAAAAGTAGTTTACTTTGCTTAATCAAGCCTGCAAAGAGTGAGGAATGTAGCATCACTTAGATTTTCATCCTATTGATGCCATCACTTTTCATTATAAAAAAGTTTCTTTTTGGGATTGCATGTTTTGTTAGGGAATATTAAATACAAATGGATCAACATTACAGATAAAAAGAAGAGTCTTTCCCCCAATGCTTGAAACTGGTCAGTGATCAGAACTGGTGACCGCTTGAACGAGTGCTTTTGTCAAAAAAAGCACCCACACAACCATAGCATAAACATCATCAGCATTCAGCATGAAGTGGAATATTTCTGTTGCCACCTTTTTGATCTTCACTCTTGCATTTAGATCCTTGGTGCAGCAAAGGAGCAAGAAAGAGAGAGCAAGATGTATCTCAGTTGACAGTAGGAACAGCTTTGAGATAAGGGAAGCATGTTGTTTCCTCTCTGGTGTAGCAATACCTATTTACATTAGAAATGTGATGTGTTTGTGTACATGGGAAATTTTCAGTAGCAGATCACTAGCAATTCCCTGCCCTCATGTGCTACTGTCAATTAAATTTTCCTCCCAGGTTGTTTTTCCAGTGCCGTCCACGGCAAATGAGTCCATTTCTGTGTCAGTGTGTTGCTGAACAGCATGTACCATGTGGTATGATACCAGGTGGGCAGCTAAGACACTTCTGAAGTGATGACAACACCTGAGTTTCTCAAAGTGGCAGTTCCTATCACCAGCAGCCCATTCCGAATGCCTTCCAGAGAAGCTTGTCCTCTTCCACTGGACTCCTAAATTAGTTACCTGTAGTAGATGGTTTGAGTAGTTCCATCATCTGACTATTTTCACTTTGAGTAGGAATTACAGGTGCATGGAATTGAAACAAACTTTTCCATTTGCCTCTGTTTCTATTCAAGCTTCCTGTGTCTCACAGAGGTGCCAAGGAAGGCTGTCTTCCCAGGAACACCGCGGAACTGTCCTGTAAGGTAAGGCGGTTTTTTCTGCTGATAAATATTTAATGAGCAAGACTCCTGTTGCATTAAAGTATGAAGTGCTTTAGGCTTTAAAGGTTACTCTGATAAATGTAATAGTGGTTTATTAAATCCTAGAGTTTCTTTAATAAAAACAAAACAACCACCAAAACAAAAACAAATAATGGTGATTTGCCTTATAGCACAGGGACATTCTGCTTAAGAGGCAGAGCAACTGTAATTACTTGGAGTGCCAGAAGGGAGAGGAAATTGGTAAAGTTCCTCTGTCTCATAGGAATATAATCACTCCCTTGGCTGAGTATCTGAAAAGTGGGCAAAAGATAAGCAAGTAGTTTTATGAAGTGCTCTATGTGATATATCACTGAATTGGCTTTGACATATAGACTTCAAAGTATTTTCCCCTCTCTGCTTCTGCAGAACTTAACCTGTTTTTAGGGCATGACTGTATTAATATTAAATAGCTAGTATAAATTATAGCTATGAGCAGCCTTTTTGATTATGATCAGATACCTACATGGCTGAAATAGATCTCTATGCAATTTGTTGTTTTCTGTTATAGTTCATATTATTCTGGCCTTATATTTGTCCATGCTGGGCTTTTTTGGTTGGGTTTTTTGTAGCAATGAATTACTTTGAATGTCATTCACGCAGAGTGATGGTCATCAGCAGAGCCTAAAAATTGAATATAATTTCCCTTTATAAAGATTCCACAACACAATTGTCATTTCCCCATAGTGTTATCTTCCTGAAAGCAAAGGCCTAGTGCCTTACTCACCCCTCTAAAATGCTTGGCAATTAGCAGATGTGCTGCCCCTGCTGAGTGTGCTGGGGAGAGTTGGGCTGAGGGGTTTTCTCTGAGCAAGGAAGAATAGCTGGCCGGCACGCAGTACCGAGCAGCAGTGCAAAATTTGTCCATGACCCTTGTAATGAGAGTTGCTGTCAATGCTCCAGATTTCTAACCCATAGAGATAACTGTGGGTTTGTCTATACTGGGAAAAGTTATATAGAATTCTATGCCTTCCCTTCCTTTTACGGGCTCAAAGATAGATTTTGGTGAAATGCATTCTTCTTTACACTGGTGAAAGGCATTCAGACTCATAGCTGTGTGACCAACACTAACCATTGCCTCCAGAGGCTGATACCAGAACAACACTGTGTCCAAAGTCAGAAAATTACTTTCACAGTATGTAACAGAGAATCTCTGTTGGTATCTTCCATGATTTATAAATTAGTTGGATTTATTTTTTGTTGTCAGGATTCTTCAAATCACACTTCAAAAGTTTCTGACACAAGTGCACCTCATGCTGTAGTCCTGCATGATTTTCCTGCAGGTAAGTAAATGTGAATATTCTGGAAGCTTGTTTTTCTCCAAGACTTTCAAATGGGAATTTTCTCAGGAATTGTAGCTTAAAAATTATGAGGAAGCTCAGCCTGCAAGGTCTGCATGCAGAGTTGTTCAAATTCAGGGGTTTAGCTATAGCTGGGCCAATCTTTTAGTTAAAGCTGACTAGTTTATCAAGTATAATTAAGACTTCTTGAAAACTCGTTCTGGTTTGTCTGTGGTATTTATATTAAGAAGATTTTACTTGGAGAAAATCAGTGAGTGTGACAACTACTGTTAACTGAAATGATGCTGTCTTACAGAGCATGCTGATGACTTGGACCTTCATTCTGGAGACACCGTTTGTCTTTTGGAGAAAATTGATACTGAGTGGTACAGAGGAAAATGTGGGAATCGCACAGGGATATTTCCTGCCAGCTTTGTTAAAGTAGTTGTATGTAGGCTTTGTATCCATTGCTACATAAGATCTTATTGCATTTGTTTTCTGGTTCTATTTTATTATAGCTCCTCTGTGCTTAACTCCATTCTGTATTTAGATAATCTCTTCTCCCGCTGGCAGCGCAGAAGACATATTGACTTGTTTGTATGGTATTAGAAAGATGCTTGATTTGGCATGACCAACTTGTGTTTTGAGGATTATTTTACTGTTAATTTGAAGCCAAGAGAGAAAATCACGGCCCTTACCAGATTCTCTTTGTTAACCCTGGTGGTTTCTCAAGGTCTAAAGAGTGGATAATTTTTCACAGCTGCATGTTCGAATGAACATTCCGTAAGATGGTTGCTTTTTATGCCTTGCCCCAGCCCCCTAGCTTCTCTCACTTTATTGTCTCTTGAACCATGCTGAAATCACCACTTTTATAGCCATGTAGTGAACTAGGTCAGGGCAGCAGTTGGGACCAACAAAACATGGGTTTTTGTCTTCCTAGAATAATTTTTTCCCAGCTGGATCAATTCACTAAGCGGCTTACTAAGTGGCTGCACAAATGATTGTGCTGGCACAGCGCAAGGAGATCGTGTTGTTGCAAATGAGCATCTTATAGCAATCCTGTTACTGAATGTGTCACTTGACAATAAATGGCAGGCAAGAGACAGGTGCTGTTTTGGAGTCCAATAGCAATTAATTGAGTGTCTCATCTAATAAAGAGATACAGGATAGTTCATTGCATCAAAAGCTGGGTCAAATCTATTGCAAGCCTGAGTCTAAGACTGAAGTCCATTTTGTGACAGTTGGAAGGGCCATTGGGCTATGCACACCAGCCATATGGACACGGAGGAATGCTAAACTGACACCAGGATGCAGTGAAGGTGTACAGCTGGTCATTAAAGACAGTAAGTGTCTGTGTTGAGCCAGGACAGCTGGCAGAGATGAGCACTGCTGCTACATGGACAATACCAAGTACTTGGTAACCATCAGAGACTATAGGTGTCTGTTTAGTTTGTAATGGTGTTACTGGAGAAAAATTTTAAGATTCAAGAAGTGATGAAGAATAAAAACTAAACTCAGGGTTAGTAATAATGGAACCATGCTCCATTCGCTAAATTGATTAGCTGCTTCTACACAGACCAATGCTTTAATTCAAAAGCTCTTGTTACTACTGACAGCTAAAAGAGAAAAGATTTTATGTTAAAGCAGTGGAATGATTATTTGGGGTCAAATTCAGCGTGGATACAGACAGATACAACTTCATAAAAGCTACAGAAGATGTGTTTCAAATTTCCATTTTAGTTGTAAAAGGTGGTTACCCTTTGAGTGCAAAAATTTTTTTTTTTTCCAGCAGAATTGAAAAACAAAAACAAAAAACAAAAAAAACAAAAGGAAAAAGAGTGCAGGACATGAGGCTAGTTTACTGAGTGAATTCTCCTGTTCATTCAAAGTCTCAAATATGCTATAGTGTGTTTGATAATACTGAACTGCGTAGTAGCTTAGGTCTGGACACCTAAAAATCATGCATGGTTATTACTTCGCATAGAACCTTAAAAGCAACACAGATACCAGCTCCTCTAGCAAAAGCACTGCAAAGACTATTTGTCCTAAAAGGCAGCATGATTTCCTCCAGTCCTTCACAGAAGCTGATGAAACTTTCCTCTTAGTTTTTATGGGTACTGGCTCATGCGATAGTAAGCTATAACCCAAAGCTCCTTGCCAGGGTCTCTAGACTTGTAGTCTTATCATCCTTCATATCACACCAAAAACCACCATTGAAGTCCTCTTATGATAAAGGACTTGAATGCTGGCTGTTTGATATATCTGTGTATTGATTTTCTAAATTACGTTTCTTCAATTCAAGAGAGATTTGTGAGATGTATTTTTGTTTGGAGGACAGCTGGCTACCAAAGCCCAGAAAGGATAAGTGTAAACAATAATTTTGTCTATTGTGATATATAGTGCTGATAAATAATAGAGAGCAATTATCAATTGAAAGTTGAGAGCTAAATGCAACGACATATATCAGCATCCAGTCCCATATTCTGTCAATCAATCATGCCACAAGTAGAAACGGTAAGCCAGCTTCGTAAGAGAAAACATTCAGTAGTGCTCCTTGTATGCAGGAGATGGAAAAATGAGAAATCAGGCATACAAATGCAAAATCTCCATTAATATAGTCATATATCATAGCATGCCAGGGACTGTAGAGCGAGCATCGCATGGAGGTCATAAGTGGAGCTGATGCTTGGCTGAAAAATAGATTATTTTAACCAGTCCATGTTTATTGTAGTTACCATGAGCTTGAAATGGAAGATTTTACTTCTTTTGCTGTCTTATTAGATTGATGTTCCAGAAGGTGGCAACAGGAAAAAAATACCCCGTTCATCACGATGCATTGAGTGAGTCCGATGAATCTTACGTTCTTTCCCATGTTGATTTACTAAGAAGAAAAAAGAAAGATAACTTTGAAGCAGGTGCTATCTGTGCTGAGGTTAATATGGTTAACAGTTTCTTCTCCAAAATACATTTTAAAAATTACTATCTCTAAACTGAAAGGTTATGACTTTTTAAAAAGACTGATATTCAGGTTAAAAAAAAGCACCTAAAAACTCACTTCATTACTTGAAAAAATTGGTAGATCACTTTATAATAAATGTTTCTGTAGATATAATTCCTTTCACTTGCTTTCCTTCCTCTTATGAGCTGTATTAGAAGAGCATTTCCCATAATTTTTCATAAAAATTGGTTATGGAAACTGTGAACCAATCTGATTAACTTCAGCAGCATTGCACTGTCCTCTCTTTGCTCCTGGCCTTGTTATTTTCTTCCGGTATCCTCGTAAGATGTAACCTCATAGGGCTCCTTCTCATTTGGAGAAACAAGATAAAATGGGACAGAATATAGCTGTAGTTTAAGCAGAGAAATCTGTCTGACCTTAAAGTGTGTAACTGCACAGGGTGAATGTAAAGTTCCCCAGATCAAATTATCAAGTGTACTTCAAGAACTTTCATTTCTGATTTGCAAACAACTTGTACTAAGATTCGTGGGCAAGGAACAACTAACTTTTCATGCTATTTTTACTCAGTGGTGATTTATTGGATTTCATAGTCATTCATTGCAGCAAATTCAGGCAGAGGCAGGAACTACTAGTATCAATGAGATCATTCAGTTTGTTCTTCAGAGCGAGCTTGTCTTGTCTTAAATGAAAATTTATTTTTAAAAGATGCTTCTGCAACTAACAAACAAGCAGAAAGTGCTAGCTCTGTTCTGAAGCTTTTGCAAAGATATGAGTGGGGGACAGGGGTGGGAATCAAGCTTCTTTCATTGGTTTTATGCTATGATGCTATAGAAAGAATTAAAGTCTCTTATCACTTTTTTCCTAGCACTGTATTTCTGATAGATCAAAAATTTTCTTAGAGTAACTTCTTACATTTATTTTATTAGTTTATTAAATTAAGTGAGGAAAAAATTAATTTGTTTTTTCAGTATTATACCAAGTTATATAAAAATTATCAGATGCATTGATGTTTCTTTCTTTGATAGATAAGTTATCTCCCCATGCCTGGGATAGATTTTACAGAATAAAGTTTGTCAAATTAAATAAAAAACAGCTTTCCCCCTATCAAAACCTCCATGTATTTGGGATTTGGGACAAATACACAACACCCACACCCCACCCCCCATGTTTGATTGCACCTAAATGGGATGCTAGCTCAAAAAACCATCAAACTCTTAACAAAAGTGTACCAGGACACCTACTTGGATATAGGCAAAAATATAAAATGGGACAGGTAGCCAAGAAACAAGGTGATACATTTTTTGTTGTTGTTTGGAAGAGAAATGGAGTCTTGTGCAAAATACTGTAACAGCCAGGAATTGGGATGCAGAAGTTTCATCCAGCTCCTTCAGACTCTGTACTCGTCCTCCTCAGAAAGCAGGGATGAGAACCAAGGCTAGACCTCAATTTTCCACCTGTTCTATGTTCAGTGCATTCTTTCATGACTTTAATTAAAAATATCAAACCATATATTGCACAATGCTGCCTCATTATTAGATGGACAATAATAATAAATAAGCAAAGTAAGTTTCTCTTTTGTTTGTGCAGAGGCCCAAGATGTGTAGCACGATTTGAATATATTGGAGATCAAAAAGATGAGCTCAGTTTTTCAGAAGGTGAAACTATTATCCTTAAAGAATATGTAAATGAAGAGTGGGCCAAAGGAGAGCTCAAGGGCGCGTCTGGAATTTTCCCCTTGAACTTTGTGGAAGTAATTGAAGATCTGCCTGGAACAGGTATGAACATGCGTGCAAAAACCTTAAAGAAGATTGTTTTGTACTGCATGCATATAGGCAGCATACAGGAGAAAAGTCCAAAAGGACAATGAATGTGGGAAGGAGGTAGAAAGGGAGCGAAGACAGGTGAAAATTCAAAAGGCATATTAGGACTTCTTAAGAAGCTATTCTTAATAACCACTTTGAATATCTAAAATGTCTGTGGTTGGTAATGTTTTGAATAGTCATTGCTGCTGTTGTGCTTTACTTATGTAGGTATAGGAGCAGCACTGAAGAACAAGGTGAAGGTTTCTTCTTCCCTTCCTCAGGTAATAAAATTTTATAGGTAAGGGCCAGAATTTACATAGCAGTTTCATGGATTTACAGAGACTTTCTATTATAACACAGATTAGCTGCACAACTTTAAATCTAACACAACTGCCACAGCACACAGTGCTGATGGTCACATCTTGAATTCTGACGGTTGGCCTAAACTGATTGAATTCGTAGCTTCTGGCAAATTAACATAAGTAAATTTTTATCCTTTGGGCTTAAGGAAATTCTTGTTAGCTCTATTTTAAGTCTTGCTCCAGTGGTCTAATTTTAAATTTATTAATCTTGTTCCCTGCCACCAATGATAATAAGGAATGCATCTGAGCCTAGATGAAATTCTGTGGTAATTGCTGAAATGCCATTCTAGTCTACATCTGCAGTGATACTATTGTATGAGAGAAAGTCAGGACACCCGTGTTCTGTACAGCTGCTTTCACCAGTATCCCTCAGCTTATGGCCTCCATTAACGCTTCTAAAATTAATGCATTTCTTCTGTTCACTTGAATAGAACAACAGACACTCAGTAGAGTGGTGTGAAGCGCTTCATGATTTTACAGCAGAAACCAAAGATGATTTATCCTTCAAAAAGGGAGACTACATTCAAATACTGGAACAAGTAGATTTGGAGTGGTATAGAGGAAGACTGAATGAAAACGAAGGGATTTTCCCAGCAGTTTTTGTTCAGACCTGCTCAGGTACAGTGCTCCTACTAGATGGCACTTCATTATTCCTTGGGTTGTAACAGTCATGAGAGAGTTCTGGGAGAACCCACCTATTCCATTGCATTAACAAGCCACACAGCACCACAGTCCTTAATATCCTAAAGCCAAACCAAGTGTTGAACCACCCTTTCTAACAAGGGCAATATGATGCTTTAGTCAGTAAGGGATCTGGGAGGTGATACAGATTCTAGGATGGTTTAAAGTGTAACTTGGGTACAGGCAAAACAGAACCATTGAGCTGCCTTTAGTAGGAATTCAGGGATACAAAAGATGGAGGGAGCCCTCAGCTGAAGAGAAACCCTGCAGCACAGCCAAAGAGCTAGTAGAGGGGTGGATAACTACAACTGCTGCATCTTGGCACAGAACTATTGTAATCCCCTTGGTGAAGCCAGGAATGAATGCTGTGTGCTCTCCCCAACCTTCTGTTTAGCCCCCAAATCAGGGCAGTCAAAACCTTCACAGAGAACACAGAAATCACTTTTTTTTCCCTGTAGTTTTTGCAAGTAAAGCCATGAGTGAAAGTTGACAGGAGATAAATTCCACCTAAGTGGCAAATAGCACACACCGACTGCCACTTCATCTCCAAGTACAAAGATGCCAAGACAGCTTTTATTAGATATCACCATTGGAAAGTTCAAGTAAGTGAACTTTAAATTTAGTCCTCTTAGAAGCAGAACCATGAGAATGTGTTAATACTGTAAAGTGAACCAGCGTCAGCAGAGATTGTTTTTCCAGTAGGACAGTGAATTTGCCAAGTAGCAGTAGTAATAACATCTGGACACCCTGTAGCAAATTAGCAGGGAGAAAACATGAGAATGACAGCAAACTTCTCCAGTAACAGAGGTTTATTTCACTACAATTCAAATAGCTTGTCTTGTCCATATTCTGCAGCCAGGGTAGAGCTGTCACAGTCTGTACGAGGAAAGAAAGGAAAAGCCAAAGCTCTTTTTGATTTTCATGGAGAAAATGAAGATGAGCTTTCCTTCAAAGTAAGTACCTCTCTTAGCCCACTTTTCCCAGAGGTTTTGTGCTCCTAATTAAAAATGTAAGATTTATCAACTGTGAAAACAGGCTTAGAACAAGAAAGAACAAACTACAGAGAATAGGCATAGATTTGAACATGTTTGATAAACGGTCTCTCTCAAAAAAGTTTTTGCCCATTTCTGTTTCATATTGGTGAAATCTTCACTGAAGACCTTGAAAAGAGGTTAGAAATTGCAGAATTCCTGACCATTACAAGACAAACAAACCTCATTTTGCAGTACATTCAGTTCTTGATCAGTTGATAATGGTCAAGGGAGCCTCTTTTTTAACTAGAAAGACACCAACAAGAAGGGTAGTGGTCAAAGCCGGTGCCACTACAGCAGCAATGCCTCTAAAGGCCACCTGGTACAGCAAAACCTAAAAGTTTGGCAGCACAATATGTAATTGCCATGAGATCAAGGAGATAAATTAAATACTTGATCAGTATCCAGATAATATTAAGAAGCATGAACAAGAAACAGAACACCCCTTGTAGATTCAAAGTCTTGATTTAGGTAACTATGTCCTCAAAAGCAAGTTTCTGAGAAACAGCAGACTTTCACAGCAGGTCCAAAATTGTTTTAGCAGCTGGAACACACTATTTTCTCTTCTAAAACTAGCAAAATAATTAGATTCAGCATCAGCAGCTTGCAATGCTGAAAGGGTAGATGATTCTTTAAAGCAGAAAAAAGAAACGGAAGAAAGGCCAGGGCCATGACAGTACTTCGGATGAAGTGGGTGGCATGGGACAATGAAAACAGGAACAAGGATCAAGCACAGGACCTGCAGTTTATTTTAAGCAGCCACCCTAAGCAATACTTAAGCTGATCGCTTTCCTTTTTTGGGAAGGGGAAGTTTTCGAAGGAAAGAGGAAAGTTTCCAAGTGCTGGAAAATATTGGGACTGAATTGAGGGGAAAAGAAAAAGAGCTTTGTAGTGTTGTAAGAGAGGAAACCCTCATAACAGGGCAGGGAAACACACATAAATAACAAGTAAGGTGGGGGGCCTGTAAGCCAGCTCTCTAACATACCTACCTACCTACCTACCTACCTGGAGAGCTTAAGCAATGCAAGAAGATATCCAGCAGTACTGTTTTTTCCTTCTGGAAGGCAGTGATTTTTCAGCATAGTCAAGTATTTACCCTGAGAAGTTTCAGCTGGTTTTGGCAAACAATCTCAAAGAGAAGTAACCAACAGAAGAGACTGGCTACATCCTCATTTTATTTGATTGATACTAACTACTTCTGAGTAACATCAGCTATGCATGCATTAACATGGCATGGTAAGCCGTGCTGGCTCACATAAATCCTTCTCTTACAGGCAGGCGATACAATAATGGAGCTGGAATCTGTAGACGAGGACTGGCTGAGTGGAGAGATACAAGGAAAATCTGGCATATTTCCCAAGAACTTCGTTCAGATTTTAAAAACACCATGAAGTGTTGCCTCTCTTTTTACTCCCTGTGTGTGGGAGAGAATGTTTTCTATCCTGAAGGCACAGCAAAGACATAAACGTGTTTTGACTATTAATGTTTTGCACTACTTTTTCTAGACAGTCATACTACTCTCTTGAAGTCAAATAAGAAAATTTTAGTCTCTTGTGACAGCGTATGTAGTTGTGCTTCATGAATGCTCTGAGAGCAAATATAAGCAGGATTTTTAGCGTTTTCCAACTAAGGAAATGCTGTGGTGCAATATCGTTTTAACTTAAATAGCATTCTGGTATGTTTACTATCTGGTATTACATTTATCATGCACAAAGTCTGCATAAAGTAAGCTTCTTTGGGCTGCTTTAAAAACTTTTTAAAATCCAAATTTAAAAAACTGTTTTTAAGATATAATTACAGCACTCAGTATGTAGATCCAAGTTTGATATTCAGGTTTCATTACTGCTTGACTTCCACATTAGCAGTAGCGTCCACTTATGACTTAAAGGCTAAGGAAGATAATTGATAGTTCATAGTAGTAAAATGTAAAATCTAATAGTGGTGAGAGGGAAAACTCAGAAGCAAATCTTTGTATAGTATTTCTTCTATTCTTAGCCCAAGCTGCTCATACAGGAAGATTGCAAAAACTTCAAGTATTTTGCCTCTTAACAAATAACGTTCAAATTGGTATGAATCATCTTAGATCTTCATCCCTCCCCCCAAAATCCCTTCCAGATAAAGGTTTAAATTTTTCTGCTGCCCACTGTTCTTCAAGCACAATCATACCCTACTTTCCCAGCTGAAGTTAGTTGTGACAGACAGCATTTACTGAGCTCCCTCAGATCCCCTCCATGCAGTAGCTGCACTATTGCAACTATGTGCCCCTCCACCCCCTTCATGTAAGTGGAAATCCAGTCTTCACTCAGTCTGCATTTCTCACTCAAGCGCTGGAACATACTTCAGTAACACTATTCCTATCCTTAAGATGAAGGATATTATACAGACTTGGGTTTAGGTTTCAGCAGACATGGGATTAGTTTCCAGTTTGTTACCATATACCAACTCTACCAAGCGTCATTATAAATGGTCTGTCAAGACCTCAAGGAAAACACGCTTGGCAAGAGGTTACTTAGTAAAAAAGAGGTTATTATTTAGTAATAAGCAGCAGTGTGAATTGAACAACAAACTAAAACAGGCATGACTGAGGTAGCTTCATGTTATAGGAACTTGTGGTAGTAAATTCCTTTTTGCAACACTTGAAGTCTGACAAAATAGTTAAATGCATCTTAACTGCTAACTTCAGACTGGAATAGAAAAATTTTTGCTGCAGTTGGCTCTTCCATTGCTGACAGTATTCCCTCACTTTTGTACTATATAACAGAAAGGAATGAGTAAGCTGTTGGCATGAGTCATTGCTTCAGAGAGATGCAGGTCACCAAGTATCGAGATGCCCTTACGAGATTTTTCTTTGTGGGTCTGCAAGTTCAGGTTGCAAAAGGACCAACAGTTGAGTGGTGAATGGAGACTGGAAACTAGAATCATCACTATTGACCTTGAGATAATTTTTGACTTGGTCACGTGCCTGCCTACAGCTTTATCCATGTGAGGTCTAAGTATTACAACCACACATATCTACTGCTACAAAAGATCAGGGTGTATCTAAACTGGTGTCTGAACAAGCTGGTGAGGGTAGCCCTCCCCATGCACTGCACTTTGGTTACTATTACAGCAGGCTTACAGCCAAACTGAACTGAAAGACCTCCCTCCCCTGCAGCAGGGAACAGGAATCCAGTCTTGGTAGCAAACTGGAGCTCACACCTCAAGCACACCCAAGGAACGTGCAGCACAGACATGAGGTCCTTAGCACTGCTTTCACTCTGCAGAGTCACTGTTATGCAACAGTACTCGCAAATAGTCACAGGAGTTAGCCCTCCATTTATTTTCTCTAGAAGCTTCATGAACATGAAGTGTTGTGTATTCAAACTGCACCAATACAATCCACACAACTGAGGGATGAAAATCACACAAAGTTTTAATGAGCTGAGAACTGGATTTCTACTTTCAATTAAGGGGATTAACTTTATAAAAACAATTATAAATTATGTGCTATTCTAGAGAGATGTAAACATAATTTATACAGCTACCTTTCAGTTTTGCCATTCCCAAGAAGCCTATCTGGAACTCCTGTGGACTCTAATGTAAGCCCACCTCTGAGGATAACCCTTCCCACTCTCCAAGCTCTCCTGCCAGGAGATTCCAAAAGTTCTTGTTTATTCTGAAACAGTCATCTCCTTCTAGAGAAATCTAGGGCAGCAAATATATAGGAAGTTCCTGACTCCTGCCAGCCCACTCAAGACTTTTCAACCATTGACTTTCAGTGGATCACTCTATTAAAATAGGCTTCTTCCACCATGATCTTTGCCAACAAAACTCCTGAACCTCCAGCAGGCACACCAGAGGGAGAACAGCAGAACCAAGCAAAGCCCACACCAACAAACAGAACACCCAGGTCCTCCAGGGACATACCGCATCATCGTGGTGGCAATTGAGGCTTAAGTGTATGACGTTTACTTACTGTTTGTCTGGCAGTTTTCTAAGATTTTGATACAAGTCTCAAAGTAGAGCAGAATTTTTATATTTTTTTTATTTCCTCTTCCCCATTTTTATTACTGTATATTGATTGGTTCTTTATGTAACTCCTACTGAATGTTTAAAGTCAGTGCCTGTCAGCAGGTAAGTCCACTCTGCTTTATTTTAATAATCTCCTCCCTATTATGCAGGGCAGGCAAAGCCTTATGTTCAGAGCAAGGAGTGCCATCTGAAGGCCGCTTGCATTACTGCAGGCAACTGAACCAGCATATTTATTGAAACTGAAACGAGTTAGATGCTTGGCTTTTACAGGAAGGGATTTTAAGACTTGATGCCTAATATCACCATGAAACTGCATATAGATTGTAACATAAAATTCCTAAGGTGTACAATATATAATCTGCAAAAAAACCCGAGAATGAGGTGGAACTCAAATCCTAACTGCAATATAGTAGCAAATTTCAGCTGTAATCTTGAAATTCAGCTAGTGTCCCCCCCCTTCAGTAGTATGATCATAAAAGCCTCATTTATCAAAACATTTTCTATTTGACCCACCCCCTGGAAATATCTTCAGGAAGACGTCTTTGTTCTGTGTATAATTAACAGTGTCCTAAATAAATCTTTGTTAAGTCCAGTAAGTTTGTTATGGTACCTCTGTAAATTAAGAATGTATTTAACCAATAAATTTTTTATAATTGAGTCATGATGGCATTTTTATTGTCCTGTGCTGTGGGGAGCTGAGCTTTCCACTTGATATGACTGTTTTATGGATCTCATTCTGCTCATGTATTCATCCCAACAGCAAAAAAAACTCAAAACAAAAAAAAACAACCCATGCCAAACCCCAAACCAAAAATACCAGAACTCCACACCCAAATAAATAATTCAATAGTAGCACTTCCCTTTACAAGTAGTCCATACCCCTCAGAGAATCTTGATGGCTTTAACGGAGTTCATCATGACCCTGAGCTGATCAGCAATTCTACACATACTTTAAGTGTGCTCTGATGATTGCTGCTATTCACACACCACAATTTTTCAGCTGCTACCTGTACGGACTACAGAGGATGCACAAACTTTAACTTCCTGCTTACTTTCCCCTCCATCTGAAATCATTTTATAAAGCAAACATTTACCCAGAGCCCCTACATGGTAATGACAGCAGTCTTCTGTTCCAAAAAATAAATTTAAAAAAAAAAAAAAAAAGCAAGTTTTTGTTCTTTCCCCAAATCCTCTTGGACTAGCCTTTTTACAACATACACTCCTCAGATGTACAGCTGAAGCAAAAGGCAACAGGATAATGATTTGGGTTCAAAGGGACCTTAAAGATCATCTAGTTCCAGACACCTGCCATGGGCAGGGACACCTTCCACTAGACCACATTGCTCAAAGCCCCATGCAAGCTGCCCTTGAACATTTCCAGGGAGGGTCATCCATAACCTGTTCCAGTGCCTCACCACCCTCCCAGTGAAGAATTTCTTCCTTGTATCTAATCCTCGTCCAGTTTAAAGCCAGTACCCCTTATCACTACACTCCCTGATAAAGAGTCCCTCCCCATCTCTCCTTACAGGCCCCCTTTAGATACTGGAAGGCTGCTATAAAGTCTCCCTGGAGCCTGCCTTTTACCCAGGCTGAACAACCCCAACTCTCTGAGCCTGTCTCTATAGGGGAGGTGCTCCAGCCCTCGATCATCTTCATTGCCCTCCTTTGGTCCTGCTCAAGCAGGTCCTTGTCTGTCTTACACTGAAGGACGCACAGCTGAATGCAGTGCTCCAGGTGGTGTCTGACAAGAGTGGACCAGAGGGGGAGAATGGCTTCCCTAGACCTGCTGGTCACGCTTCTCTTAACGCAGCCCAGGATGCGATCAGCTTTCTGGTCTGCAAGTGCATATTGCAGGCTCATAACTCAGTCCACCAACACCCCCAAGTCCTTCTCCACAGGACTGCTCTCAATCCACTCATCGCCCACCCTGTATTTGTGCTTGGGATTCCCCCAACCCATACATGGGATTTAGCTGTGTTGAGTTTCACAAGATTTGCATGGGCCCACTTCTTCCAGCTCGTCCAGGTCCCTCTGGATGGCATCTCTTCCCTCCAGTGTGTCAACCACACCACTCAGCTCAGTGTCATCTGCAAACTTGCTGAGGGTGGACTCGATCCACTGTGCGTCTTGCCGACAAAGGTGTTAAACAGCACCGGTTCCAATACCAACCCCTGAGGTACACCACTTGTCACTGGTCTCCACTTGGGACACTGAGCAGTTGACAGCAACTCTTCTGAATGAGGCCATCCAGGCGATTCTGAGTGGTCCACCCATCAAATCCATGTCTCCAATTTAGAGACAAAGATGTCACGTGGGACTGTGTCAAATGCTTTGTGCAAGCCCAGGTAGATAAAAGACACACATTTTCAGAAATGAGCTCAGAACCACCACCTTCGGATGTCTAACTCTCCTAGTCTAGAGTGCAGGCCATTTGCACTCCCTTAGGATTTGTCTGATGGAACCATTGGTAAGCAGAGAAAATACAGCCACATGTCCATTGATAGAAAGCTCTGGCAGATCTTACTTTAATGCAGGGCCTGAATATATATGCACATGGATAGATAAATATACACACCCCTGTATTAAAACTTTCTGTGGTAGGTGCATGGATTTTCAACTACACCACACTTAACCTAAATCATGGGTTGCTTTTCTAACTTCAGTGAAAAGTTGTCATTTTACTTAGAAAAGTGAAGGGGCATTTGTTGCAATTCATGGCTTCAAAAATACTGGGACTGTCTGGGACTCTCAGAGGAGACACCCACCTCAACAGCAGAGATGAAAAGAGCAAAGCAGAAGAGCAGCACTATTCATTTTTCTCCTGTTTCAGCATCGCCACAGTTTTGAGCACTCGCTACCCTTCCACTACACGAACTGGAAAAAGCAGAACAAGTAGGCCTGTGTTCACAATCCAGTGAAGACAGTTACCTGAGTGTTATGTCATGGGCTATTTTAAATACTGTCCCCCATATTAAAATAATAACTTGGAATTACAACATGAAATCACATCACCTGCAGTCTTCTACATTAATTAGAAAACATTCTTTTCATTTTTGCATATTATTTGCTCCAAACCAGAATTATCAATGAGGAAAAGGTGAAAATCCATGACACTGAAGAATGCAGCCTTCACAGGTAGTGTACCTCTACTTTTTCCCAAGGATCTTTGTAGTAACAGTAACATTTACTTTCCTCCATTTCTTGTCCTAAGCTATTTCACAGCTGAGAGCAAGGGCCACCACTATCCCGGTGACCTCCGCAAACAGGTCTGTGCCATTTTGTCCTCAGGTTTTAAACCACAGAGATACCAACAATTTCACAGCACAAAGTTTAGGTTTGTTGCCCAAGTCTAAAGAAAACATGTTGATGGTGCAAAACCCTCCCAGTTGCAGCCAGAGGTAACACCCTTCTCCGTTGTTGAACTGGCAAAGGCTGAACAAGCAGCACAAATGCTGCCAGATAATGGCAAAAGCTCTCCTCAAATGACTCAGCAGACCACTCCAGTGTGCTTTATTTCCAGAACATTGACCATGGCCTTTTGACTGTAGAACTTCTACCCCTGAAGTTCCACTAGTTTTACAATTGTGGTTCGTTACCCCTCAGTTCTGGTAGAGATGACAAAGCTACATACAACCCAACTCTTGAGCATATTTCTGCATTTCTACAATGCTCAGAACTAACACTCCTTCCATAATCAAAACTACAACTTCAATCTTTTAACACCTTTTGACTGAGGTCAAATGTGTCCCATTAGAGGTCATATCAAATGACCACCCAGAAGCTTACACATAGACAGATGTAGTTCTCAAACAGTCTGGATAAATCCCTAAGACTTCCCTGTAATAAACATCTCTGAAATTTTCCCTGTGTGGCACCCCATTTGCCCTGTACAACGCTCCTCTTCTGAGGCAACTTTCACCAACAGAACCTCTGCACACATCCACAACATTTCTTTTGTGAGCACCAAAATTACTGGGAAAAACACAACATACAGAATCCTTGCTATTCTACTTTCCACATTTCAAAAAGGACAACCAACTTTCTTCCACCCAGCTCACAGAGCAGTAACGAAAAACAGATCTCTAAAACAAGTATTTTTTTTTTTAGTCCAAGGCAATATATTTACCTTATCAAAAACCCATCCACATATCCAGTACCAATATTGTCTAGTAGCAATACAGGCAACCAAACATTAGTTCTGTATAGTAAAACTTTTATTTCCGATCAATTTTTGGTTTCAGACAGACTCTTGCACGGGCGGCTCGTATCCATCGGCTCGCTCTACTTTAGTGCCTGCCTCATCCCCAGAGGGCTTTCCAGCACCACCACCTTCACCATGAAGTTCCATCAGCTTGCCCACTGAAAAGAAGTATTATAAATAGTGAGAGATACACCTATTTAAACAGTTTTACATTACTGAATTGCTCATCATATACAAATTAAACCACCAGATCATTTAATGTAAGTATGATCAAGTCCATTTCAGAAATCTGATGCAAGGAGATGCTGCTGCTATAACTGACAGTCAGACAAAAAGAAGCAGCGAAGTTTAAGTGCTACATAATGGAACTGTAAGTTTCATTGTACAGTTTATTATTATTATTATTACAGCTTTTTTTCAAAAAGAGGTAAAGTCAAGAACCTACTACTGCAGTATAGGGGAATGTCAGAAATGGGAAAATAGAATCATTCCATGTCATCTGGGACCGAAACATTTTGTCATCATTCATTCCCAAGTCAAAACCTTTGAACATTCACAGCAGCAGTTTCAGGCAAGTATTCCAACCAGCTCCAAATTGACTGATCACTGCTTAGCTTTCAAGCCGGCAAGCCAAACACTGGGCTAGAAGAACAAGCCTCTCTACTACTACAGCTATTTAAGCTTATGGTGCTTCTTTAACATCTTTATCCAAAAGCAAATGCATTTTAAGCTAATGACTTCCCACATCCTCCTCTAAGAACACTAAATGTTTGCAGTAACTAACTTACATTCAAACTTTGGCTTCTTCAGCATCTTAACCTTGCGGACATAGACATCATGAAGAGGGTAAATGGACTGACACGCCTTCTCTATATCTTTGCCAATGCTGTCTGGGATCCTGAGAAATCAGAAGGCACATCAGTACTGGAATGTTAAAAATTGTGCATGCTGCTTCATCAGGTTTGAAAGAATTCTTAATACATAGTATTATACAGAAGTTTGCATCATCAATACTGCCTTCCCTCTGACAACTTTCTTCAAGCATGTTTAGATTCCAAGACATTTCCCTTGCAATGTTAGAAGGGATATACTACAAATGTGCTTGTTTTGAGAGCAAACCTGCAATCGAACTTTTGGAAGCAAACACCACACTTTGAAAAATGTCCTTCTATCAGAAGGACCCAGAGCATGCACAGCCCCACATCATCAGAATTACAGTTTTAGTCCGTAGAAACATGAATCAAAAATCTCTGGAGAGCCTAACTTTACATTTATGCAAACAAGATGATTGACATAAGTCAAATATGATGCAGCGACTAAGAGAATATTTAAAGAAAATGGCACATGAGCTTTTCCATACAAGAGGCGCCTTGTCTGGTCTCTGCCAAACAGCACACGAAGCATCAGCATTCCCCAAGTACTCAGTAACCACTGACCAACAACCCACTGTTTAAACTGCAGGGGAGAAAAAAAGAAAACACGGCCAAAGCTTACAGCTTATTGACAACTTCTTTCAGGTCGTTGGTTTGGACCTCTCGGGTCATGATTTCCATCATCTTCTTGCGAATCTGTCGAACTTGCTGATGCTGGGCATATGAAGTCTTCCGGATTTGGTTATTACGCTTCTTCGTAAAGCCCACACAGAAAAGGCGCAGTAGGTAACCATCGGTAGTTTTGACATCTACATGGGCTTCAATCATTGTCTAAAAAAGAAGTGTTCATTTATCAACGTGACGGACAAGTTTCTCAAAAGCCTGCACCCAACATCCACTAATATCTGCTCATGCCACTTCGCACACACCTTTACAACCCATCAGTCCTTCCCTAAAGGCACGAGCAGCAGCACAGAACTTGTTCTTTACACACCTGCCATTTTTTGACCATGGAGCACATTTTATCCCGGGTGAGGTCCATTCCATGGAAGTTGGTCAGACAATTTTTGCCCTGAACATCCTCAGTTATCAGTTTAAATTTACGGAAGGCAACCTCATCATTCTGCAGATCAGCCAGACTCACTTCAAACACACGACCCTTCAGCCCATCAGAGGCAATTTCTGTATTATGAAACAAAACAAAACACCTTTTATTAACATGAAGAAAGTACTACTCAAATTAGATGCTGAATTTCCATTTGACATTTTCCAATAGTAGGTGATGCCACTAACTTCACAGCTCTCAAGTTTACATGTATCTTGAACACGATTAAATCAACTCACAGAAGTAAATGCTGTATTTTGTTAACTTTGTGAGGAATCTTTTCAAAATAATTATATCAGATGCTGAACACAAAAACCAGTACACTGCAGATTCCAGCACATGTTACTTTTTTTTATGGTGGAAGAAGTTACAAAATATTCCAAAATTATGAATAATGAAAAAATAAACATAAATAGCTGCACGGGCTCAGCAGAGATAAAGCAGCAACAAACACCTAAATGCAATCATTTCACAGCTTCACCTCTAACAATTAACCATTTTAACACTGGCTGACCCATACTTGGTTTACAGTGACCCTTATTTTCACTTATCAGGTCACCAGGGCAGCAGTTCCTCAGAAGCTTCAAGCACGTTCTTCCATATCACATCCATGGCTTGGTACTTTTGTACAAACAAGAACCACACCATATTAACTTCCCTGCAGCTAAGCTCATTCATTCAAACAACTCTTGTCAACTTAGGAAAACTTACTCAAATCAAGCAATTAAGTTAGAAGTGCTTTTTTTTATTATTTTTTTAAACTTCCAGGTTCATAATATTATGAGCAAAACCTACTTGTCAGCAGTTCTTTAATCCTGAATCATCTGGAGCTAGCACATGGAACAAATACATCTCCCCCTACTGCATAAAACCCCACTACTCACTAGTTCCTTGAGTCCTGGTGACAAGTGTTTTCCCGATGTTTCGGATATTAAACATTGCTGGTGCTTTGACATCATACCAGTCCTTTTTGGAGAAAGGATCAACCCTTAATTTAAATAAAGCAGAAAAGGTTCTTTACTGATTTTTTTCAGGTTAAACCAGGCTGAAGACCTTCCTTCCCATATGCTTTGAGATGGAAATGCACGCGTCAACATTTTAAGATTAACATGGACAGGTCAGTAAGTAAGTGAATACAGACAGCATTACCACCAACAGCAATGCAGGCATTCCTTTCCATTTACTTCAGAAAGACAGAAATCAACTGCAGGAACATCATAAAGCTCAGACAATAAACAAGCATCGAGCACTATGGTTGTGGCTACAGCTCAGGAATGATACAAGCAGTGACTGACACTTTCACTAACATCCCACGATGACCCCGTTTTATTTCTTCTGCAGTCTAACGCACCAGGAACAACGAAGCTTGCACTACCACCACCACCCATGCACCTTCCCTTTTACAGCGACCAAACTACGCCACTCTCACCAGACCTGCGCCGGCAGCTCGCAGTATCACTGTCAGGGCCGGAGCCGGGGACAGGCCTGGCCCTGCCCTCCCTCACGCTGCACGACCGCGGAGCGCTCCCCACACCGAAACCCTCCCCGGTACCGGGGCATCGGGCACATGGCGGGGCTACAGGAGCCCAGCTCAGCCGGGACCCGCGCTCTGACAGAGGACACATCCCACCCCATCCGCCCCGGACTCTCCCCGCCGCCCGTCCCACTCGCCGCCACGCAGCTCGCCCCGCGTCCAGGCGCGGCTCGCGCCCGGTCGCCGCCATGACAGCAGCGGCCCGCTGCCGGCCGCTGTCATCCACCCCGCATCCACGGCATCCTGCCGCCGCGACGCCACTCTGGCGCCCCCATGCCCCGTCTCCTCCTCTCCTGACCACCCTTACACTTTCTTCTTGGCGCCCTTCTTGCCGCCCTTGGTAAGGCGTTTGTTCTTGCCAACCGCCATGGTCCCGCCCCGCCGACGAAAAGGGTGGCCTGAGCGCTCGCGCGAGATTATACGAGTGAGGCCGCGCGAGAACTGCGGGCGGTGGCAGCGCTCTCGCGAGAACTGCGCCGCATACCGCCGGCAGGGGGCGGGCGGCCGGCTGAGACGTACCACAGCAGCAGGGAGCCAACGGCGCGGATGGAGCGGGGTGTTCGCTCCTGCTGCGCGCCGGAGCGGGGTCTCGGCGTGAGGATCGTGTCCGAGAGGGCCCCGGCTGTGCCAGCGGTGGGGTTTAAGGAGGGAGAGAGAACTGAGAAAAACTCCTAAAAATTAAAGCGAAAAAATCAGGGCTCTGTGTTTCCAGTACCCAGCCCAGCGACGACACCAGCCACCCGGGTCAGGCCGAACCCTGCACCTTCACAAGGCAGGAAAGGCCGGAGTGAAAGAAACAGAGCAGAGGTGGGGACCTCGCTTTCTGTGGAGGAAACGGCAATAATAATCATAGAGTCATCACAGGATCAGAGAACGCTTTGGGTTGCAAGGGGCCTTCAAACGTCACCTAGTCCAACCCCCCTGCACTGAGCAGGGACATCTTCAACTAGATCAGGTTACCCAGAGCCCCATCCAACCTGACCTGGAATGTTTCCAGGGACGAGGCTTCTACCACCTCTCTGGGCAACCCGTGTCAGTGTTTCACCACCCTCAGTGTTAAAAATTTCTTCCTTATATCTAGTTTGCATCTCCCCTCTTTTAGTTTAAAACCATCACCCCTTGTCCTGTCCAACAGGCCTTGCTAAAAAGGCTGTCCCCACCTTTCTTATAGGTCCCCTTTACGTACTGGAAGGCTGCAATAAGGTCTCCCCAGAGCCTTCTCCATCTGAGAGACCCTTTTCTCTCAGACTTTTTTCATAGCAGAGGTGCTCCATCCCTCTGACCCTTTTTCTGGCCCTCCTGTGAAACTGCTTCTTCTTGTGCTGAGGACTCCAGAGCTGGACAGAGTACTCCAGGTGGGATCTCAACACAGTGGACTAGATGGGCAGGATCATCTCCCTCAACCTGTTAGCCTCACTTTATTTGATGAAGCCCAGGATACAGTTGGCTTCCTGGGCTGCAAGTGCACATTGTTGGCTCATTACCAGCCTTTCATCCACCAGTACCCCCAAGTCCTTCTCTGCAGGGCTGCTCTCAATCACATCATCCCCCAGCCTGTGTTGATACCGAGGATTGACCTGAAAAAGGTAAAGGACCTTGCACTTGGACACGCTAAACCTCATGAGGTTCACCTGGGCCCAATTCTCCAGCTTGTCCAGGTCGCTCTGGATGGCATCTCATTCCTCCAGCATGTCAGCTGCACCACTCTTCTTGGTGTCATCTGCAAACTTGCTGAAGGTGTGCTTGATCCCACTATGTCATTGATGGAGATATTAAACAGCCCTGGTCACAGTAGGGACCCCTGAGGGACACCACTTGTCACCCATCTCCCTCTGGGCGTGAAGCCATTGACCACTGCCGCCTGGGTGTGACCATCCAACCCATTCCTTATCCACCAAATGTAGAGAGAAGGATGTTATTGGGGGACTGTGTCCAAGGCCTTACACAAGTCCCGAGACATGACACCCCTAGCTCTTCCTTCCATTGTGCAGCTGTAGTCACTCCATGAGAGAAGGCCACTAGGTTGTTGAGGCAGGACTTGCCCTTGGTGAAACCATGGCAGCATTTGCCGTGAGGGCTGCAGGGCCAGGGCAGGGCAGAGGCTGTACTCTCTCCATCAGCAGCTGTAACAGCTGTGGCCATGGTGATCCCTGCAATAACTTCTACTCCTACCCAAACATACTTCTTTCCCTCAAAGGCCGTAGATGGCCCATGTAATCTGTCTGCCAAGTGTGCCACAGTGTCTTCCCATCCTGGATGGGCCAGGGAGACCCTTTATCCTGAGTGGTCTTCGTTAAGCCGCAGGCGACAGTGGGAACAGGCAGTCACCACCTGTTTGCATAATTTTATGGAAACAGGCCATCCTCGGGCTATGCCTTCCTGATAGAAATCAGCTTGTCCAGCGTGGCCTCATTTTGTGTGTAGCCATTCGAGCAAGCGTTCCTGTTCGTCATCATTGTTTATGATGTCCGCGTGTCGCGAGTGGGTAAGGCTGTCGACCTGTTGAGTAAACGGAGCTGCCATGGATGGTGACTGATGGTGTCCTTTCACCCAACCAATGTGAGTGTTTGTGGTTCTCCTATTTCTAACAAGTCTTCCCGGCTGTCAGTTTGCCAAAGCGGGACCCTGTTCCCCTGCCAGTTGTTAGCTGCCCAGTGGCCTGTCCACCCTGTGGCTCCTTTGACAAGGGTGGATGAATCTGCGTAGATGTGATCAGCACCGTGTTGTGCTGCCAGCAGGACTGCCCCAAGTTCCCCTGCCTGTGCACTTCCTTTGCCTGTTGCGCCCAGTCTCTCTCCTGTGGCCACATGCAGTGCCCCCGCTTTAGGATTCTACTCGCTGTTCTGTCTGTATGATGATGCATTGGTGACCCATAGCCCCCTGAGGTCGCTACCCTCCGTTAGTGGAGGGGTCTCGCTGGAGGGAGATGCTTTGCTCGGTGGGGCTTGAAATAACACATTGCTGTCTATATCTCTCTGCAATTCAGGTGCTTTAAGGCTGCCCTCCGCACTGGGCACGAGTTCATCAATGCTCTGCAAATCGGCCAACCACTTACGGACTGTCGGTTTCCAGGCAGTGCCAGCAGGCGACGCTGGGCCCTTGCAAACCACCTCTGGCAGCCAGAGCGGTCCCGAACAATGACGCTTTGTCCCTTTTGGAGCTGTGCCACTCGATTTACTGCCCATACCAGTGACAACGAACCCTTCTTGAGGTCTGAATACCTGTGTGCAGTATCACTGAAGGAGCGAGAGATAAACTCGAATGGTCTCTCCCCGGTCCTTCTGGTCCTCATTGCCATCAATGGCAGTGGGAGCCGTGTTCACTCAATCCCCACTCTGCACGCATTAGAGTGGCCGGGTGCACGGCCCCTAATTGTTGGAGAAGTCTCCATTCTTTACTCAGTGAATGTCACGCAGCGTCATGTTGCTCAGCCCACTCCCATGATCTCCCCTTTTTGTCAGGTTGTATAAAGGTCGGGCAGTAACGGAGAAGCCAGGGCTGTGTTTGTGCCAGTAACTCCAAGTCCCCAAGACTTGCTGTAGCTCCTTTTTCCTAGCCGCTTTCTGCCCTGTTCTCTTTTGTCCAGGGTGTCTGGGGGAAGAGAGGCAGCTCCTCTGAACCACCAGATGCCCTGGATTTTACCCTCCTGTGCCGCTCCCTGACTCTGGCAGGGTGGAATGTCTAGTCCTGAAGCTATGAATTTTCCCCGCGTTTTTTCCAAGGCCTACCTGACTTCTTCAGGGTTTTGCCGTCCTATCAGTATCTCATTGATGCATCAATATACTGTAACACCTGGCGGACTAGGAATTTCTGCTAAAACCTTTGCAAGGCATCGTGGGCAATGGAGGGGGAGTGTTTATATCCCTGAGGGAAGCTGTTGAAGAAATACAGTGTTCCCTTCCACGTAACTGCAAACTGATCCTCATCATTTTCTCCAAGTGGGATCAATAAGAACACGTCTTTGCTCTCTGGGGTCTCCATCCAGGAAGGAGGTACTCCCTGGATTTGGGTTACTAATCATGCCATGCTTGGCAAGGCCCCGTGGTGTCAGCGGGGCAGTGTCGGCGCTCAGTCGTCTATAATCAACTGTCAGTTGCCACAGTCCATTTGATTTCCTTACTGGCCACCCTGGGGAGTTATAGGGAGAATGTGTTCAAGCAGTGATAGCTCGTTCCTCCAAGTCCGTGACCACCCCATCAGTGGTTGTAGAATGTGTAGCTGCCAGCAGAGGATACCGTTTCACATTAGTAATTTTGGACGGGGGCAGAGGTATAGCGACTTGCTACAAATTGATCCTCTTGGGTTTGCCTTGTCCAGCGGAACTCCGCACTGACCCACCCGGGAGTTTTCACACTCTGCCACACAATAGGTCAAATCCTGATATGTTACTTCTAGCAGCTCCTACCAGGATATCAGCTCAGGTCAGCCTTTTTCCCCTGGGAGCCACAAAGTAATTTTTGCTGTTGGGCATTTCTTTATTATCCCATCTATCCCCGCACAACCCATCTTGCGACGTCTCGGTTTCACGTTTAAATATTCTGCAGCTTCCTTAGTAATTACTGATGTTTGAGCACCTGTGTCACTGAGGAAGTCTGTATCAATCTTCCATGGGCCCATCGGGATTGTACAAAACGGTTCATGACGTTGGTTTGAGAGCCATTGCAGAGCCAGGTCCTGCCAGGCAGGGTGGCTCACTGTCCTCCCCGAGGATGTGAGCTTTTTGTTAGGGAATCGTTTAGAGCAATGCAGTCCTGCTGCGGGGCTGAAGGTACAGCCCTTGCAAGTGCAGATTTGTGTCCAGCCATGCTGCTTGTGTTACCTCATTCCGAGTTCCTCCTGCTAACTGTCCTAACAGTCAGAGGTCTTGCGTCCAGCCGGCTGCTTGTTTAATCTCGTTCTGAGTTCCTCCTGTTAACTGTGCAAACTCTTGATAGGTGGGTAGGACCAGGGCAGGGCCCCCTCCCCAGCCACTATAAGGAAGTAAAGCCCAGGGCAGGGGAACCCAGCCTTTACATCTTTCCGACCGTGAGTTCCTTCCCTCCCTGTTACATCCAGTTTGCAATAGCTGCTGTTAGATTGCCTGGCAGCCGTCCCGTACGACAGATGTTTGACACATACTATGCGATTGGTCTCTCACACCACCCGTTACTGCTTTGGGCTCATGACACAAATGGCACAATCCTGAAGTCATGGTGAAAAGAATCACTACCCCAGTGAAAGGAGAGACATTTTCATCTGGGAACAGAAAGGCTTCAGTGTGTGCAATTTTAGGAGTGGCCCTGAGCACCACCCAGAAGGGAAGACACCTCAATAACCAAGCTGCAGAAGGAACTGTGGGGTCCCTACAAGACCTACGAAAGGGTCTACAAGAACACGTTGAGGAAGCACATATTAAAAGGGAAGCCTTAGAGACGCAATTGGCAGCTGAAGCCACACCTATGAGGGACCTAACGCAGCTCTGACAGATGAGTTGGACCAGAAGAAAATACTGCGGACTGACCTAGATGAAGGGGACCCTGGATCCATTTTGGGAAAGGGACTCGAGCCACAATATCCCACAAAAGAACCAGAAATTAGTTGAGAAGTGTTTCACCCACAGAAAAAAAAGGGAAGCTCTGTTGAGACCTTGGATTAAAATAGAAAGTACCGAAAATCTGGCTCGGGGTAACCCGTTGGTCACCACCCAAAAAGCACCACATATGGCCACCGAACTATCACAAATACAGGAACAACACTGCAGGTTAGCTCTGGAGACAGAAGCAGAGGATGTCTGGAGAGTGTCGCTCACTGCGGGGGATAGAACTTTAGTATCGGAAGATGAGGTTCAGGGCTGTTGGGGCCTGGCTGTCTTTCTGACCACTCCTCATGATCAGAGACAACCACAGTCCCTGACGCAGTGAGCTACACATTGGGCGCAAGATCCAACAGATCCTTTGGAGAGAGCAGGTCCGGTGCAAATTGAGACTCCTCCTACCAATAATTGGACTGAGAGTGTACAAAAGGCTGCTTGCCTGCAGCGAACGCACGACAGACGGTTGGCACCTCAACAACCTTCCCCAATGCTGTTAATCACTAACCCCGACAGAATGACACCTCTCATTGGAGGTCTACCCGATTTGCTGAAGCTGTCTGCAGTAGAGTTACAAGATGGATTAAGGGGAGGCATAGCCTCCCCCCGCAACCGGGACAGGGAGCCTGAGGTCCCATAGGGATGACCTGGGGGGACGTAACTCAGGATCTTACTAACTATGGTAGGAGAATGGGATTTACAGGAGACACCGAAAAACAGAGGGAGAGCCGGTTCCCACCACGGGTTCATGGGACAAACCAGAACTCATTACCAACCCCTGGCGTGGAGAAGTTAGTCCAGGTGTGGAAAAGACTCCAAGAAGCCCCTCTCTTATCCAGGACAGCCAGTAGAGGTGGTACCATTAACCGTGAAAAACCCGTCAGCCTTTATACCTGGTCGGCTACCAAGACCTGTGCAAAGGACCATCGAGTTACTACTCGATGGGTTGTACCCTCTTTCTAACGCCTCCCTGTTGTAGAGATACCTGTGCATTTTACAGGCGACGACAACAAAGACCTCACTGGATCTCTGTTAACTTTGGCAATGTTGTCACCCCTTTGTATTGTTAGTCTAAATTTGTTTGTTGTCTGTGTATGGCTTAATAGGATGAGATGTTTTGGAAGGCCCTTCTCATCACCGCTATTATCTCCACAGGATGGGGAGATGTGTCCCCAAACCCTGCCTGGGAGTTAACTCAGGGATTTACTTGAGGTTGGAACCATGTCGACCAGGGAATATGTATACCAATTCCTGGCTCATCCAAACAAGGAATTGAATTTTCTGTAATCCCATTGAACCTTTCTAAAATCTTAGACCAACAAAAAAGCAATCGCAAGGGCACTTTAGGCAAAACTCTGGCCCCCTTGAAGTACCAGGCTGAAAATGCCTTTGTCGTTCTTGGAGGACGGAGGATGGGCAGTGAAGCCATTTACCAAATTACCTCTAATGAGGAATGGTCTAAATTCTGGCATTGCACCTGCCAATGGTGGAGAGTGGAAGTCAGTATGGTTCTAGTAGTAAACTCTTCACAAGCACCCTGTCATCTGTTGCAGAGACACCCGCAAAACAGGCAGCAGCAGCTATCCGAAAATTGTGGATCTATTGCAATCAAATTTGCCCAGCACTCCGAGTGACCAAATTAATTACAGATTCGGATGTCAGTTGGGAATGTATTACTGCACAACAGATTCCTCAGCACTAAAGAACACACTCTAAGGAGTTGAACCACAGTGTGCACACCTCACTGATATAAAGGGATAATCTCCCACTTTGAGATACCAAGAGGGTCACTCACCAACACCAGGGTGAGGGTCACTCAATCCCAGGGAGATAAGCTCGGACAGTGCTCTAATCCGAGAGGAGTCCCGGGAAGTATCCTCGATCGGCATCCCAATGCGAGGGGAGAGTCTCCAACTGCACTACCTGCTGCTCTGAGGAGAACCAACTCAAAATCCTTCTCTGGCAGGGCTCCATTTATACCCTGGTCGAGTGTAAACTGTGGTCATTATCAGTCCACACAGACAGGGGGCATTTAACGCAGCCTAGACTCTGAGGCGCCAGATAGCCCTGGGGGGTAGCACCTGATGTCTATTGGGTGGCTTCTGCAGGGCCCTGTCTTTGTGCAAGCTCTGTGCAAGCAGTCAGGGTGTTTGCACTGCCACATCCTCCAGGGTTCAACAAAACCTACTCCAGGACACCCAAACGGCCCAGAATGGGCTGCCCCTCTCACCATGGGATTCCCAGTGCTGTAGTCAAATGGCAAACAAGAAGGGTTCAAACTGACCTATGGAGAAGTCACGTTTGGGGTGGATATGGTCGATAAAACAAAGTTTGCTTGAACATCCACTCTGGGTGCTGGAGATCCTATTGATCTGATGCTGGACATCCTATTGATCTGGTGCTGGAGATCCTTTTTAAACTTGATATATCCCTGATCTCCGAACCTTTACTCGAGACATGGGGAATGGCTGGCGTTGTCTTAATCTTAGTTATAAGAATGAAAATTCAAAATTTAAAATGTAGCCACACAAGTAATGGCACTTCCATAATGACTGAGCGTGGGACACCTATCGGTCGAATACAGGAAGCAATGGAACTGCCTTATTCCAACCATGTGTGTCCCGAGAAATGATGTCCCTACTTGTAAGACTGCTTGCTCTGCTGCCCTAAAGAACACTTTGTGGGCGTGTTCTAATGGGAAATTATATTCCCATCTGAATGGAGGAGACCAGGCCAGACTTGAGAGTGGAATAGGAGTCCCTACCATGTGTCCTTCTAAAGTCTTTAAGTATGGACATAACTGGGAAAAGAGAGATGCTAATAAACCACAGGCTAGACCCAACTGGGCGGTGTGTGGAGTTCAAATACCCGATTCTTATACTTGGTGGCAAGAGGTATCTCTCATGTTTGAAAACATATTTGCTCCATATGTTACCCTAAAGAGACATCAATTTGTCTTAGAGAATTGAACTAGGCAAGTGCATATGTCAAGTAATTGGTCAGAGCCTTTGGAGAACTGAATTTGCAAGTACAACGGGTGTCAAAAATGGCTTTGCAAAGTCAATTGGCTTTGGACGTGTTACTGTTAGAAGAACATGGAGCATGTGGAAAGCTAATTCTAACTGAAGGAGCATGCTGAGTGTCCAATCACAATGCCTCGACCTCCAGAGAAGCAGCACGGGAAAAGATGAAAGAAGTTGCTGATAAAAGCGGAGAGTTGTTTCAAGCACTGCAACCGCAAGACTGGTTTGATGGATGGAGCCCCGGATCACTCATCGCATCACCAGACCAGATTACCCCGAGCCGGATTTTCGGTACTTTCTGTTTTAATCCAAGGTCTCAATACATCTTCCCTTTTTTTTCTGTGGGTGAAACACTTCTCAACTAATTTCTGGTTCTTTTGTGGGATATTGTGGCTCGAGTCCCTTTCCCAAAATGGATCCAGGGTCCCCTTCATCTAGGTCAGTCCGCAGTATTTTCTTCTGGTCCAACTCATCTGTCAGAGCTGCATTAGGTCCCTGACAGGTGTGGCTTCAGCTGCCAATTGCGTCTCTAAGGCTTCCCTTTTAATATGTGCTTCCTCAACGTGTTCTTGTAGACCCTTTCGTAGGTCTTGTAGGGACCCCACAGTTCCTTCTGCAGCTTGGTTATTGAGGTGTCTTTCCTTCTGGGTGGTGCTCAGGGCCACTCCTAAAATTGCACGCACTGAAGCCTTTCTGTTCCCAGATGAAAATGTCTCTCCTTTCACTGGGGTAGTGATTCCTTTCACCATGGCTTCGGGATTGTGTCAGTTATAATGAACCCAAAGCAGTAACGGGTGGTGTGAGAGACCAATCGCATAGTATGTGTCAAACATCTGTCGTACGGGACGGCTGCCAGGCAATCTAACAGCAGCTATTGCAAACCGGATGTATCTGGGAGGGAAGGAACTGGTGGCTGGAACCTTGCGAAGGCTGGGTGGCCCTGCCCTGGGCTCTACTTCCTTATCCTGGTTGGGCGGGGGGGCTGCCCTGGGCCCTACACACTTATGTGGGCACCACCTATCAGGAGGTGCTGTTAGATCACCCCAGGTCTTGCCACAGGCCTCATCCTATCCCATATGAGGGGCTGTCCTTATAGCCTATAAAAGGCAACTCCAACACAGTACTGTGTGAGAAGGCATCTCCACGACTCCCCATTGGCTGGAACAACGCAGGAACCTGGACTGGTGATCTCTATCCTTCTTGTTCTCTCTCCTTCTATCTTTCTCTCTCCCTGATTCCTTGTTCTCCTTTTCCATATCTAGAAGCTGCTATACGTTGAGTTGTTAAGGGTGGGTGTACCCGTTCACAGGATTGGTTTGCCCACTAGAGTTCAGTTCTATGGGCACGACTTATACTCGAGGTTCTCAGTAATACAAAGACTTTTAGCGACCTGGAGTGCTGCTCCTCATTATGCGCGCCCTTGCGATCCATGAACCTAAGCTACTCCGTTCACTATTTATGTTCAGAGTGGAACATTGAATTGGTATCACAAACAGGATCCCATTGGCTGTGGGAGGCTCTGCAGAGGCACCAGTTCTCGAAGCAATAACATTTGCAGTGTGAGAATTGGGAGGAGATCCCCCAGCAGTTTTAGTGTGAAGGGATCGCAGCACTGTCAGGCTTGAAGTGACCTCCCTGGCCATAAGGCTGGGAGCAGTCTGAGTAGGGGCTGGCCTGACTGCTCCCCAAAGTGATCTCACGTCAATAAGGCAGAAGATGTTTGAGGGACAGCAGCTCTCTACTTGGTAAGTGCAGGCAGGGAGAGCTGGGAATAGACCTCAGCTCTAAGCCGGAGAGGTTTGAGCAGTGGCAAGCCATGGCTGCCTGGGAAATGCCGGTACTTGACTGCTCCCCTGTCATCGATCAACTGAAGGAACACAGGGCATGGCCCACACATGGAACAAGGCAGCATGGTCAGGGGACACCCGTGGGAACATGCGCAGCCAGTCATGTGAATCTTCAGTGACTACCTAATGCCCTTGGGAGGGACACGAGGTAGACGGTGGGGCCTCTTTGCCCTGCGCCTCCTCCTGGATCCTTGCCCATTGGACCCAGCTGGGGGTCAGTATAAAAGAGGCAGGGTGAAGTGGGAGGGATCCCTGAGACCCCCAAGCCGTAAGGGAAACTGAGACACTCACACATGTGAGGGTGACGGTTGTGTAGGGGACCAGAGTGTGTGCTGGAGGGGACCGTGAGGAACTCAATCATCTGTGGAGGGGGGAATGGCTATGTAGGGGATCCAGGTGTCAGGACAGGGGCTGGATCTCTAGCACAGCCAGGGATGCAGAGGAGGGTGTTCTAAAGGGGACGCAGTCTTCTGGGGAGTGCAGGAATGTAGGGGACGCAGGTGTCCATGAGGTGTTCTGTAGGGAACCAAGGCATGAGCATGGGAGACAGAGATGTCTCAGCTGTCCGGGGGTGGGGATCGGGGTGGGTGGTATTGGTGGGTGTGTTCCCCTGCATTTAGAGGGGATTTGTAAGGGACCCAGGGGTGTGGGAGAGGGAAGTAGTAGAAGAGTGAAGCATTGAGGTTGGGATTTCCAACTGGGCGTGCAAGTCCAGATGGCCCTGACCCCACTTTCCACAGGTCCCATGGCAGGCTGGGCCCTATGCATGACCGTGGTGCTGGTGGCACTGGCAGGGTTGGTGTCCTGTCAGACCTATCAGGATTTTCGGCGGAAGCATTTAGACTACCCCCGGACAGCCGTGCAACCGGCACATCGATACTGCGACAGAATGATTCAACGCCGACAGGTGATGGCCCGTGGTGAGCCCTGCAGGCTCCGCCACACCTTTGTGCATGCACCGGCCCAGAATCTGGTGGCTGCTTGCTACCGGACGCCTAATGCAGCAGGTCGCTACACCACCCCAAGACGCCTGACCATCACAGCCTGCCGCCTGCTGACAGGAAGGACCTGGCCCAGATGCACCTATCGGCCCCAGCAGGACCATCACTATGTGGTTGTCAACTGCAGAAATCGGCTTCCGGTGCACCTCCATGACACTTACCAGTGAGGCTTGAAATGGCACGGCTGTTGGTGGTGATGTGGATTCTGCCACCCAATGAGGGCTCCGATAAAGCCTGCAATAAAGGCCTGGTCTCCAGCATCATCTTCTGTGGGGACCCTGTGATTCTACACCTCTGTGGGTGCCCCTGAGCCCCCTTGGTGCCCCCAACACTGTCCAAATTGGATCTCACTCCCCACATGATAGTGGGGTTTTCCAACCTCCTGGGTGTCCCATAGCCCCCTACGGTGCCTCTGCTCTCTCCTCTCCTCATGGTCTGCCCTTTCGTGAGTGCCTCACAACTCCCGTGTGTAATCCATAACCCCCAGAGCACCCGCTGATACCCCTGGATGTGCACCCAACTCTCTCCCCTTGTATCCTGACCCTTTTGGTGTCACATTGCTTTCCTGGAGGCCCCATAGCTCCCAAAGGGTCTCCCAACATCCCATGTGCCTCATAACCTCCCCTGGGTAGCCCCATCTCCCTGCATGGCAGCCCCATCAACCCTCACATGCCCCACAGTCCCCACTGCCCCATGCCTCTGAGCCTGCCTGGGGCCTCTCTGGGTCTCAGGCAGTTCTTGGGCCCCCTTGGCACCCCCACGGAGCTGAGCACTGTCTGGGGCCACACGCACACCGGAACCACCATCCCGTGCACACCAACCACACAAAGAACCCACAACACACGCACACGCACGAACACACAACATGCACAAGACACGCGCTGTGCATACAGCACACAACCACACACCACACTCACAACACCACACACACATGTTGCACAAACACTCCCCGCTCCCACACACAACACGCCCACACAGCACAAACACACGCACCTCCCCACGCACAAGACACAAGCACACACACACACAACGCCCACGCTCCCGGCACAGGCCTACACAGACACGTATTTTCTTGGGTTTGGGTGGGGCTTTGTATGCTGCAGCTTGTGGTCACTGCCTCTTGTCCTGTCGCTGGGCACCACCAAGAAGAGCGTGACTCCCTTGTCTTCATCGCTGCCCACCAGTACTCAGCAGTACCCTGATGAGCTCCCCCTGGCTGAGCCTTCTCTTCTCCAGGCTGAACAGTCCCAGCTCTCTCAGCCTCTCTGCCTATCACAGGTGCTCCAGTCCCTGCAGCAGCAGCAGCAGCAGCAGCAGCAGCAGCAGCAGCAGCAGCAGCATCCCTTTTCTGGACTCTCTCCAGCAGGCCCATGTGTCTCTTGGGCTGGCGACTCCGTCCCTGGAGGCAGCGATCGAGGGGTGTCTCAGTAGTGCTGAGCAGAGGAGCACGATCCCCTCCCTCCAGCTGCTGGCAACACTCTGCCTAATGCAGCCCAGGAGGCTGGGGGTCCTCCTTGCTCTGCTCCAGCTCTCAGCCTTGCCCTGGTGAGGAGAGCTCGACTCCCTGCACCTGGAGAGGAGCTGGGCAATTTCAAGGGCATTTGGGGCACTCCTGGCCTGGCAACTTCCAGCAGATTCCCTTCTCCACCCTGTTCCCTCCTAGCCATGGGAGGAGCTGGCTGAGCTGACCCTCTCACGAGGGAATGCTGGGGGGTCTCTGCAAGTACAAGATCTCTGCTCTGTTCCTTCCTACCTTGCTGCTTCAAGGGTTCTTTACCACCATCTCGGTGACCTCCCTAAATAAGTCTGTGCCATTTTGTCCTCAGGTTTTAAACCACAGAGATACCAACAATTTCACAGCACACAGTTTAGGTTTGTTGCCCAAGTCTAAAGAAAACCTGCTGATAGTGCAAAACCCTCCCAGTTGCAGCCAGAGGAAACACCCTCCTCCGTTGTTGAACTGGCAAAGGCTGAACAAGCAGCACAAATGCTGCCAGATAATGGCAAAAGCTCTCCTCAAATGACTCAGCAGACCACTCCAGTGTGCTTTGTTTCCAGAACATCGACCATGGCTTCTTGACTGTAGAACTTCTTTCTGTGAATGAAATTCCACGGGTTTTACAATTGTGGTTCGTTACCCCTCAGTTCTGGTAGAGATGACAAAGCTACATACAACCCAACTCTTGAGCATATTTCTGCATTTCTACAATGCTCAGAATGAACCCCTGAGGGACACCACTTGTCACTGATCTCCTTCTAGACATGAAGCCATTGACCACTGCCGCCTGGGTGTGAGCATCCAACCCATTCCTTATCCACCAAATGTAGAGAGAAGGATGTTGTTGGGGGACTGTGTCCAAGGCCTTACACAAGTCCCGAGACATGACACCCCTAGTTCTTCCTTCCGTTGTGCAGCTGTAGTCACTCCATGAGAGAAGGCCACTAGGTTGTTGAGGCAGGACTTGCCCTTGGTGAAACCATGGCAGCATTTGCCGTGGGGGCTGCAGGGCCAGGGCCTGCACTGACCGGGAGGCTGTGGGCCAATGGCTTCTAGCAGACCCTCGTGGAGAGGCCAGACCCTGGCAGCAGGCAGGTGGTGCCTGCCCGCGGCTCTGCAGGTCATTTCTTTCTTTAAAGTTCACTCCAGTTGTCTTGGTCCGTGGTTGCTCAGGACACAGAATGAAAATCAACCTTAAAATTCCAGGAAAATTTAAATTGTTCTATTATATTCTATGTCTGCTTCAAAGAGATAACTTTTTAAAATCATCTATTCTAAGTTAATCAATGATCTAACCTTGAGTATAGCCAACTTTCTGTTGATTCAGCTTGACTGGGGTTTAGGCCAGCCTTGGTAAGGACTATACAAGGATAAATGAGCAGCTTTGTTTCATATACACCTGTGTCAATAACTAAAACAATATTCTATTCCCTAATGTTACAATAGTAAAAAGTTTTAAGCTTATGGTTAATTCTTTTACAACGTGAAACACTTCTCAACTAATTTCTAGTTCTTTTCTCGGATATTGTGGCTCGAATCCCTTTCCCAAAATGGATGCAGGATCCCCTTCATCTAGGTCGGTCCGCAGTGTTTTCTCTTCGTCCAGCTCATCTGCCAGAGCTGCGTTAGGTCCCTGACAGGTGCGGCTTCAGCTGCCAATTGCTCCTCTAAGGCTTCCCTCTTAGTATGTGCTTCCTCTACATGTTCTTGTAGACCCTTTCGTAGGTCTTGTAGGGACCCCACAGTTCCTTCTGCAGCTTGGTTATTGAGGTGTCTTTCCTTCTGGGTGGGAATCAGGACAGCACCTAAAATTGCACACACTGAAGCCTTTGCCTTTCCAGATCAAAATGTCTCTCCTTTCACTAGCGTAGTGATTCTTTTCATCGTGGCTTCAGGATTGTGCCTGTTATCACGAGCCCAAAGCAGCAATGGGGATATGTGAGAGACCAACTGCACTGTACGTGTCGAACATCTGTAGGGTGTAACCGGTGCCATGGAAACTAACCGCAGCTATTGCAAACTGGATGTAGCCGGGAGGGAAGGAATTGGTGCCTGGAACCTTGTGAATGTCGGGTGGCCCTGCCCTGGACCCTACTTCCTTATATTGGCTGGCAGGGTGCGGGGGGAGCCCTTCCTTGGATCTGACTTCCTCATCTTGGCTGGGAGGCCCTACACTGGGCCATACCTCCTTTCTTGAACGCCACCTATCAGGAGCTGCCGTTAGATCACCCCAGGTCTCACCACAAGCCTCCTCCTATCCCATATGAGGGGCTGTCCTTAGGTAGCCTATAAAAGGCAACTCCAACACATTACCGTTGGAGAAGCCACCTCCACGACTCCCCATTGGCTGGAACAACGCAGGAACCTGGACTGGTGAATCTCTATCTTTCTTGTTCTCTCTCCTTCTATCTTTCTTTCTCCCTCATTCCTTATTCTCCTTTTCCGTATCTAGAAGCTGCTATACGTTGAGTTGTTAAGGGTGGGTGTACCCGTTCACAGGATTGGTTTGCCCACTGGAGTTCAGTTCTATGGGCATGACTTATACTCGAGTTTCTCATTAAAACAGAGAGTTTTAGGCACCTGGGGTGTTGCTCCTCATTATGCATGCCCTTGGAATCTATAAACCTAAGCCACCCTGTTCACAACTGGTGTTTGGGCTGGAACATTGAATTGGTATCACAAACAGGACCCCATCAGCTGTGGGAGGCTGTGTAGGGGCACCAAGTCTCGATGCAATAACATTTGGAGGGTGAGAATTGGGAGGAGATCCCCCAGCTGTTTTAGTGTGAAGGGATCGCAGCAGTGTCAGACTTGAAGTGACCTCCCTGGCTATAAGGCTGGGAGCAGTCTGAGTAGGGGCAGGCCTGACTGCTCCCCAAAGTGACCTCTTGGCAATAGGCCAGAGGTAAGTGCAGGTGGAGAAAGCCTGGAAAACACCTCTCAGCCCTAATCCGGAAGAGGTTTGAGCAGTGGCAAACCATGATTGCCCGGGAAATGCTGACGCTTGACTGCTCCCCTGTCATCGATCAACTGAAGGAATAGAAGGCATGACCCACACATGGTCCAAGGCAACATGGTCAGGGGACACCCGTGGGGACATGCGCAGCCAGTCACATGGTTCGTTAGTGACTACCTAATGCCCTTGGGAGGGACACGATGTGGACTGGGGATTCTCATTGCCCTGCACCTCCTCCTGGATCCTTGCCCATTGGACCCAGCTGGGGATGAGTATAAAAGAGGCAGGGTGAAGTGGGAGGGATCCCTGAGACCCCAAAGCCATAAGGGAAACTGAGGTACACACATAAGTGCAGTTGCCAGTTGTGTAGGGGTCCAGAGTGTGTGCTGGAGGGGATTGTGAGTAACCTGATCATCTGGGGTAGAGAGAATGGCTACATAGGGGATTTAGGTGTCGGGGCAGAGGCTGGATCTTAACGCAGCCAGGGATGCAGGGGAGGGTGCTCCATAGGGGATGGGGTCTTCTGGGATTTGCTGGAGGGTAGGGGACAGAGGTGTCCATGGGGTGTTCTGTAGGGGAGCGAGGCATCCAGCTGGAATCCACAGATGGATCAGACGTCTGCCAGGTGATGGGATGGGGTGTGGTGGTGGGTGTTTTCCCCCTGCATTTAGAGGGGATTTGTAAGGGACCCAGGTATTTGGGATGGCGAATTTATAGAAGAATGAAGCATCCAGGTTGGGGTTTCCAATTGTGGTCTCCAAAGTCCAGATGTCCCTGAACCCACATTCCACAGGTCCCCATGACAGGCTGGGCCCTATGCATGACCCTGGTACTGGCAGCACTGGCAGGGGCGGTGGGCGAGACTCGCTATCAGAAGTTTCTGCGGCAGCACGTGGACTACCCGGAGACACCTGTGAATCAAACGCACCTCTACTGCGACATCATGGTGCAACGCCGGAATATAACGTACCAAGGATCGCACTGCAAGAGAAACAACACCTTTGTGCATGCACCCGCCCAGGAGTTGAAGAATGCCTGCAACCAGATGCCTGATGCAGAGGGTCGTTACAGCACCACAAGAGCCCTGAACATCACAACCTGTGACCTGCAGAGGGGGAGAACCTGGCCCAATTGCAAATACAAGACTGGGAAGGTCCAGCACTACGTGCTTGTCAACTGCATTAACAGGCTGCCCGTGCACCTCAATAGCACGCACCCATGAGGCTTGACGTGGCGCGGCAGTAGGTGGGGATGTGAATTCCCCAACCACTGAGGGCTCTGTTAGGGTCTGAAGTAAAGAAGGTGCCACAGGCCTGCAATAAAGAAGGTCTCCAGCATCATCTTCTGGGGTGACCCTGCAATTCCACCCCTCTGGATCTGGCCCCACATGTGATCGTGGGGTTTCCCAATCTTCTGGGTGTCATAGAGCCCCCTAGGGTGCCTCTGCCATCTCCTATGCCCCATGGACTGCCCTTTCCTGGGTGCCTCACAACTCCCGGGGGTGCCCCATAAGACCCAGAGCACCCCTGGTCTCCTGAATTTGCACCCAACTCTCTCCCCTGGTACCCTGACCCTTTTGGTGTCACATTGCTTTCCTGGAGGCCCCATAGCTCCCAAAGAGTCTCCCGACCTCCCATGTGCCTCAAAGCCTCCCCTGGGTAGCCCCATCTCCCTGCATGGCAGCCCCATCAACCCTCACGTGCCCCACAGTCCCCATTGCCCCATGCCTCTGAGCCCGCCTGGGGCCTCTCTGAGGCTCAGGCTGCTCTTGGGCCCCCTTGGCACCCCCATGGAGCTGAGCACTGTCTGGGGCCACACGCACACCGGAACCACCATCCCGTGCACACCGACCACACAAAGAACCCACAACACATGCACAAACACACAACAAGCACAAGACACACGCTGTGCGTACAGCACACAACCACACACCACACTCACAACACCACACACACATGTTGCACACACCCCCTCTTCTCCCACACACAACACGCCCACACAGCACAAACACACGCACCCCCCACGCACAAGACACAAGCACACACACACACAACGCCCACGCTCCCGGCACAGGCCTACACAGACACGTATTTTCTTGGGTTTGGGTGGGGTTTTGTGTACTGCAGCTTGTGGTCACTGCCTCTTGTCCTGTCGCTGGGCACCACCAAGAAGAGCGTGACTCCCTTGTCTTCATCGCTGCCCACCAGTACTCAGCAGTACCCTGATGAGCTCCCCCTGGCTGAGCTTTCTCTTCTCCAGGCTGAACAGTCCCAGCTCTCTCAGCCTCTCTGCCTATCACAGGTGCTCCAGTCCCTGCAGCAGCAGCAGCAGCAGCAGCAGCAGCATCCCTTTTCTGGACTCTCTCCAGCAGGCCCGTGTGTCTCTTGGGCTGGTGACTCCGTCCCTGGAGGCAGCGATCGAGGGGTGTCTCAGTAGTGCTGAGCAGAGGAGCACGATCCCCTCCCTCCAGCTGCTGGCAACACTCTGCCTAATGCAGCCCAGGAGGCTGGGGGTCCTCCTTGCTCTGCTCCTGTTGCCGAGGGAGCCCTGAGCACCCCAATGGCAGTGCTGCCATGCAGGTGCTGTGCTGCTGCAAAATGTCAGCCCAAATGCACTCAGAAATTGTGGCTGAGCAGGAAAAGCAGGACAGCAAATGGTCTTACTGATCCTTGCCCATGGCTCCCTGTCCAACAGGTCTCTTCCACACGTGCCTTGAGTAACTGGGGTGTTCCTTTTGTAGAATTCAGCAGAAAGACTCTTGGAGGACCCTCCATGGACGGGCGAGCTCCAACTGTCAGCCTTGCCCTGGCGAGGAGAGCTCGACTCCCTGCACCTGGAGAGGAACTGGGCGATTTCAAGGGCATTTGGGGCACTCCTGGCCTGGCAACTTCCAGCAGATTCCTCTCTCCACCCTGTTCCCTCCTGGCCATGGGAGGAGCTGGCTGAGCTGACCCTCTCACGAGGGAATGCTGGGGGGTCTCTGCAAGTACAAGATCTCTGCTCTGTTCCTTCCTACCTTGCTACTTCAAGGGTTCTTCACCACCATCTCGGTGACCTCCCCAAATAAGTCTGTGCCATTTTGTCCTCAGGTTTTAAACCACAGAGATACCAACAATTTCACAGCACAAAGTTTAGGTTTGTTGCCCAAGTCTAAAGAAAACCTGCTGATAGTGCAAAACCCTCCCAGTTGCAGCCAGAGGAAACACCCTCCTCCGTTGTTGAACTGGCAAAGGCTGAACAAGCAGCACAAATGCTGCCAGATAATGGCAAAAGCTCTCCTCAAATGACTCAGCAGACCACTCCAGTGTGCTTTGTTTCCAGAACATCGACCATGGCTTCTTGACTGTAGAACTTCTTCCCCTAAAGTTCCACGGGTTTTACAATTGTGGTTCGTTACCCCTCAGTTCTGGTAGAGATGACAAAGCTACATACAACCCAACTCTTGAGCATATTTCTGCATTTCTACAATGCTCAGAACGAACCCCTGAGGGACACCACTTGTCACTGATCTCCTTCTAGACATGAAGCCATTGACCACTGCCGCCTGGGTGTGAGCATCCAACCCATTCCTTATCCACCAAATGTAGAGAGAAGGATGTTGTTGGGGGACTGTGTCCAAGGCCTTACACAAGTCCCGAGACATGACACCCCTAGTTCTTCCTTCCATTGTGCAGCTGTAGTCACTCCATGAGAGAAGGCCACTAGGTTGTTGAGGCAGGACTTGCCCTTGGTGAAACCATGGCAGCATTTGCCGTGGGGGCTGCAGGGCCAGGGCCTGCACTGACCGGGAGGCTGTGGGCCAATGGCTTCTAGCAGACCCTCGTGGAGAGGCCAGACCCTGGCAGCAGGCAGGTGGTGCCTGCCCGTGGCTCTGCAGGTCAGCAGCCTGACGCAGCCCGGCTGGGACAAGGGTCAGGCTCCTCTCTGACGTGGCCCATGCGGGATGTCTGGAACGGCCGCGGCTGACGGGGAAGAGAGAGGCCAATTCTGCACTAGGGAAAGGCAGCAAACCTTAGAACAAAAGGCAGCTGTAAAGGATTTTTCATTGCAAATCTCGACTGGAAGAACTGTCCTCACCCACTTTGGGCCTGTGTGTACACTTGCGTGTTTCTCAGGCGAGCTGCAGGAAACAAACTTTGTCCTTTGCTCACAGCAGCCACCACAGAGCTTTCCTTTTCCAGAAACTCTCTCACTAATGGAATCGGTGTTTCCCCCTGCCCGTTATTCTTGCCAAAGGGTTCTGTTGTTTCTCACTGCTGCCTGTCTGCTTCACCTTTTCCTGCTGCAACATCTTCTGTACTCATGGGAGTGCCTGCAAGAAGAGTTTCTTTGGGAATCACATTTAGTATTTGACTGGAGGAAATAGCTCTGACCTGAGTGGGATGTTACATTTTGCTTGGAGCTGGTTTCAACGAAAACATTTATTGCTGGAGATGTCCCAGTGCACAGGGACAGCATTGCTTGCATCGTTCCCTGCAACATCCTGCCAGCCAAACCACTCCTCCAGCCCACCCCCACCCCAAGTCTTGCTGGAGCTGTGGATGTATGGTCAAGCAGAGAAATGAGTTTCCTCCTCTTCCAAGTCTTTCCCCATCTTCTTCTTCTCTTGACTCTGGAAAACACTGTCCTGGAGGTAGCGGTGGCGCAGGCATCTCAGGTACCTCTTCATCAGGTCAGGATCTTCCTTGAGCCAGCAGCTCCACTCATAGCTCTTGCAGGAGCAATCACCCTGGCAGCATGTCCCTGGAGAAGCTGAGGGTGTCTGGCCCATCTCCTGGAAACGACAGGGCAGGGAGCATGATGAACGGGGCAGTGGCCTCCGGGGGCTGAGACATCATTGGCTGGGCTTGGCTTCTCATGGAGAAACTCAGGCCTGTCTGGGCCGATCCTGGCAACCAGTTGAGGAAAGAAGACCTCAGGGAAGCTTCGGCTTGTTTCTCTTGTGGGTCACCTACCCTTGTTTCCTGCTCTGTGGCTGAGAGCCAGCTGTGTCTGTCTCCTGGGCTTGGGCAAAGGACTGGGGAAGAGGCAGGGGCCCTTTGACACTTGCCCAGGCTTTCTGCTTCCTGCACCCATTCTTGTAGCCCCTTTACTAGGTGTTGTTAGGGATCCCACAGTTCCTTCTGCAGTTTGGTTATTGAGGTGTCTTTCCTTCTGGGTGGGAATCAGGACAGCACCTAAAATTGCACACACTGAAGCCTTTCCCTTCCCAGATGGCAATCTTTGTCCTGTCACTAGCGTAGTAATTCTTTTCAGCATGGGCTCAGGATTGTGCCTGTTATCATGAGCCCAAAGCAGCAACTGGGTGCTGTGAGAGATCAATCACACCATATGTGTCAAACATCTGTAGGGTGTAACCGGTGCCGTGGAAATTAACCGCAGCTATTGCAAACTGGATGTAGCTGGGAGGGAAGGAACTGGTGGCTGGAACATTGTAAAGATTGGGTGGCCCTGCCCTGGACCCTACTTCCCTATCTTGGCCAGGGGAGGCCTGTCTCAGGTCCCGCTTCCTTATCTTCTCTGGGGGACCCTGACCTGGACCATACACACTTACTGCTGTTAGGTCATAACCAGGTCTCACCACAGGCTTCCTCCTATCCCATATGAGGGGCTCTCCTGAGGTAGCCTATAAAAGGTGACTCCAACACAGTCCCATTGGAGAAGTCACCTCCACGACAGCCTGTTGGCTGGAATGACGCAGAAACATGGACCAGTGATCTCTATGCTTCTTTTTTTCTATCCTTCAATCTTTCTCTCTCTCTCATTCCTTATTGTTTTTTTCCATATCTAGAAGCTGCTATATGTTGAGTTGGTAAGGGTGGGTGTACCCGTTCACAGGATTGGTCTGAGTAGGGGCTGGCCTGACTGTTAAGATTTATTCACTATCTCAATTCTTCTTGTCCCTTATGAAAATTTTTCTCTTCTGAAGCCATGTGTGGTTGAGCCTTTCTTGATGAGATCCAGAAAGAGCCCTGCACTGCCTCCCTCTCTCTCGGCCTCACCCGTCGGCCCCACCACACAAGCTTCCACCCCGTGGACCTCAGAGCTCCTTGCTGGGGCATCCCAAGCTCCTCCAAGTGCCTTACAGTGCAGCCCTGGGTGCCCACGGAGCCATCAGGGCGCTTGGCTCCTGGAGCACCCGCAGTGCTGCTCTGTGGCCCCTTGGTTGCACATGTAGGTACCCAGTGAGAGCACCGCGCTGGGGATGGGAGATGCCTGAGCAGGGCAGCTGTCCTGCCGGCAGCCCAGCATGACACTGGCGATGAAGCTTGTGCAGATGTGGGGCCCCAGTGTGAGAGCACCTTGGGATGGGGTTTGCTGCTCTGGCTCTGCTCAAGCCAAGCAACAGCCCAGAAGGCAGCTGCCACTTCCTGCAGGTTCTGTGCAGGCAGGAGCCCATGGCTCACAGGTGATAGTTGGATGTGGGCAGGGGCTTTTCCTCTGGAGGCCTCAGGCTCAGGTCGAGAGTGGCCATCAAACCCCTGTGTCTGAAGAGGCCCCAGGCATCCCCTCTGCAGACAGCGCCAGACCATGCAGCCTTTCCCACACCAGGAGGAAGCTGGGGGACCACCACGGGGCCAGCTAGAAGGTGCTGGGCTGGGCTGCCCCAAGTGCCTGACTGATTCCTCCTCTTCCCTCTGCACAGTGGTGCAGATCCTGCCTCGCCTGGGGCAGGGCACGCTGCCTTCACTAAGGCTCACAGCCATTCCACAGCTTCTCACTCTGATGCCTCATGTGCCACACAGTGAGTCCAAGGCACACACAGCCCAACACCCCTGCACTCCCCATCAGCACAGCCCCACCATGGCAGCCTGACTATCCACCTGCCTCCCTGTGGGCAGAGCTGAGCCCGTGGTGGCACAGGACAGGAATCGAGGGGATCACATGAGGTGAGAGGAGGCTTCCATCAGCCCACCTGTGTGGGCACAGATGGGAGAGGGAGATGCAGTGCCTAGGCCAGTGCCAGGCACTCGGGACTGCCCTGGGACAAGAGGGGACCATAGGTTATGCATCACCAGTGAACCTCATAGCAAGCTCTGTCAAGGGGGCCCGAGGGTCCTCTGGGTAGGGTAGGCTTGACCACAAGTACCTGCACCGTGCAAGCTAGAGACAGCACTGGGATTCAAGGCTGATGCAGACCCTTGCCAGGCTTGTTCCTCCTCCTTGGGACACCATCCGCTTGCCAACCACAGCAAGACAATGGAAGGCAGAGTGTGTCTGAGGAGTGGTGCTGAGAACCGCCATCGTGCTTCCATGGCCAGCAGAAGGCAGGTCTTGTCAGCTTCAGAGAGTCTGCAAGGGGGCTGTGCTGATCTGCCATGTCTGCGAGGTTTTGGCCAGATGCCTGAGTTGTTCCCGCTGTAGGGGCTGTGTGACTTTGAGGAGGATTCCTTGAGAGGCCCACAGAGCCATGGAGATGCCGCCACAGTGCAGGGCAGGGCGCTCTCCACCTTCAGCATGGTTAGTCGTAGACCTTTTCCACCTTTTATAGGGAAAACCCTAGGGGAAGCCCAGGCCAAAGGACACAGCAGACCTGGGACAGAGAAAAGGCTATCTTTGGAGAGAAGTAGGTGAGGTCTGATGGTGGCACATACTCAAAGGGTGCATCTCTGAGCTGCCCATGGCCCTCGTGCTGAGGCCTGCTTGTGGAGTTTCAGCATCCAGTGTCCTTCTCCTTTCATCACCGGTGGGGTTCAAATTTGGTGGCTTATGCAGAAGAAGGGCAGCTGAGGGCTACTGAATGCCTGATGTCCCACCCCGAACGCCAATTTTCAATGGGGTGGCTTGGGTTCGTGGATCCCAAGGGAGTGGATAAGGAGGAGCAACTCTCCGGGTCCGCAAAACTCTTTGTATTTCTGAGAACCTTGAGTATAAGGCATGCCCATAGAACTGAACTCCAGTGGGCAAACCAATCCTGTGAACGGGTACACCCAGCCTTAGCAACTCAACGTATAGCAGCTTGTAGATATGGAAAAGGAGAATAAGGAATGAGGGAGAGAGGAAGGTAGAATGATAGAGAACAAGAAGCATAGAGATCACCAGTCCAGGTTCCTGCATTGTTCCAGACAACGGGGAGTCATGAAGTTGGGTTCTCCAACAGTACTGTGTTGGAGTCGCCTTTTATAGACTACCTAAGTATAGCCTCTCCTATGGCCTTGGACACAGTGCCAGGGCAGGCCTCCATGGCCAAGTTAAGGAAGTGGGACCCAGGTCAGTGTCACCTGGCCAAGGGAAGGAGGTTGGAGGCCAGGCAGGACCACCCAGCCTTTGCAAGGCTCCACCCCCCAATTCCTTCCCTCTCGGCTACATGTAGTTTGCCGTAGGTGAGGTTAGTTTCCCTGGCACCTGTTCCACATGACGGATGTTTGAGACATACTACACGATTGGTCCCTCACACCACACTGTGGCTTAAACAGCCGGTCCTTGCACGATCCCATATCGCTCTTCTTCTTCTTTTACCATGATCCTACATATCTGAGAGAAGGAGAAGATAGAGATGAAAGAGAAGATAGAAGTCGGGCTACCATACATTTAATAATTGCTACTCCTATCACCAAGAACAAAAATCCGCGCAACATCACGTGGCCTGTATTAACCAGCCATTTCCCCCATCCCCTAAATCCGAGACATTTCAACAGTGATGTGATGCATGATCCGGGGCTCCATCCATCAAATCAGTCTTGCGGTTGCAGTGCTTGAAACAACTCTCCGCTTTTATCAGCAACTTCTTTCATCTTTTCCCGTGCTGCTTCTCTGGAGGTCAAGGCATTGTGATTGGACACTCAGCATGCTCCTTCAGTTAGAATTAGCTTTCCACATGCTCCATGTTCTTCTAACAGTAACACGTCCAAAGCCAATTGACTTTGCAAAGCCATTTTTGACACCCGTTGTACTTGCAAATTCAGTTCTCCAAAGGCTCTGACCAATTACTTGACATAGGCACTTGCCAAGTTCAATTCTCTAAGACAAATTGATGTCTCTTTAGGGTAACATATGGAGCAAATATGTTTTCAAACATGAGAGATACCTCTTGCCACCAAGTATAAGCATCGGGTATTTGAACTCCACACACCGCCCAGTCGGGTCTAGCCTGTGGTTTATTAGCATCTCTCTTTTCCCAGTTACGTCCATACTTAAAGACCTGTCATGGTTTGAAATAAGGAGGCTGTTGTCTCTGAAAGGTTTTGCTACTTGGTAGATCTAGAGGAAATGTAAACCTCACACACACACCCCCTCCCTCCCCCACCACCACCCCCACCACCACCCCCCCATCCCCACCTCGCTCTCCCTCCCCCTCCACACACACCCCCCCACACACACCCCCACCCCCCCTACCCCCGGAGCCTACACAAAAGAGAGTTTTAGTGGCTCGTTAAGGCTTCGTTTAGGCAAGGAACACAAAAGCGAGTGAGGCAGGTTTTAACTTTAAAGGGGTGAAAACAGAAGTGTTTTAATGCTAAAAGCAATTAAACCCATAAATCCATCATTTAAAGTTAAACAGGACTGGGAGAGAGAGAGAGAGAGACAGATTGATAAATACATAAGTAGTCATATACAAGCACAATACAGTTCCCTATTCAAACCACATCTGCCGTTTACAAACAAAGAACCCGTCATCTTGTTGCCGCACTGGTGGTGGGGAGGAAAGGAGTCTTTGTTCGTCACCTCAAAAGTTTCAGTCCGAGAAACTTCTGGAGCAAACCTCCATGCAGTAACATCATCCTTCTTCCTCCGGGGTAGCTGGGAGAAGACTTGAGCTTAGCAGGGGCAATACTCCGAGGCTTCTGGCTCTCCCCATATGCAGAGCGGGATACGGACCAGAATCTCTGGGGAATGCTTGTGGGTTTCCTGCGTCTGTGGAGGCTCTGTGCCGAGTGTCTGAAACTCTGTTCACTTTTCCCCTTGCCATCGGTATGTGTCCCCTCAGCGCAGGATCTGAGGGCTTACAGCAGGTTTTTACCCCTTATCGGGTTAAACTCAGTCCAAAAGCCACCCCCGCCCATCATCAGCAGAGCGGAAAGGTCTACCTGCTTCGCAGAAGGAATCTTTTCACTGCTCCAGGGATATTGAGGTAACTGCCGTGTTTTTCTCTCTCTGATGAAAAGTTTCTCAGTCCGGGGGCAGAAAATCAAAAGAGCTGTGGGTAGCCAGGAGAGTGTCTGAAACCCGGCTTTTTATACGCTTATTTGCTGAGACTTGTCTGAAATGTCTCGACTCCCAATCAGGGAGCGAGAGGGCTGGTGCTTCTCTTCCCCAAAATCGCAAGAACTCTTTCCACTTGCTTTGGGGGAAAGGAGAAAGGGGAGACAAAGGTTTCACTCCCCGCCGGCGCCATCTTAACCCATTACAAGACCTTAGAAGGACACATGGTAGGGACTCCTATTCCACTCTCAAGTCTGGCCTGGTCTCCTCCATTCAGATGGGAATATAATTTCCCATTAGAACACACCCACAAGGTGTTCTTTGGGGCAGCAGAGCGACCAGTCTTATAAGTAGGGACATCTTTTCTCAGGACACACATGGTTGGAACAGCATTGTTCCATTGCTTCCTGTATTCAGGATAACGACTGATAGGTGTCCCACACACAGTCTTTATGGAAGTGCCATTACTTGTGTGGTTACATTTTAAATTTTGATTCTTATAACCAAGATTAAGATAGTGCCAGCAGTTCCCCATGTCTCGAGTAAAGGTTCGGAGCTCAGAGATATACCAGGTTTCAGTAGGATCTCCAGCACCAGATCAATAGGATCTCCAGAATCCAGAGCGGATGTTCAAGTAAACATTGTTTTATTGACCATATCTACCCCAGTTTGAATCTCCTGGAGTAGGTTTTGTTGAACCCTGGAGGACAGGGTGCTAGTGAGGAGGTTACTACTAGAACTATACTGACTTCCACCCTCCACCATTGGCAGGTGCAATTCCAGAATTTAGACCATTCCTCATTAGAGGCAATTTGGTAAACGGCTTCATTGCCCATCCTCCATCCTCCAAGAATGGCAAAAGCATTTTCACGCTGGTACTCCAAGGGGGCCCGAGTTTTGCCTAAAGTGCCGCTGCAATTGTTTTTTTGTTGGTCTAAGATTTTAGAAAGGTTTGATGGGATTACAGCAAATTCAATTTCCTGTTCCGCTGAGCCAGGGATTACTATGCATGTTCCTTGGTCAGCATGGTTCCAACCTCGAGTAAATCCCTGAGAAGGGCCTTCCAAAACATCTGATCCTATTAAGCATACACAGACAACAAACAAATTTAGACTAACAATACAAAGGTTGACAATATTGCCAAAGTTCACAAATATCCAGTGAGGTCTTTGTTGTTGTCTGTAAAATGTACCGACCCTACTGGCTGTCCTGGATAAGAGAGGGGCTTTTTTGAGTCTTTTCCACACCCGGACTAACTTCTCCAGAGCAGGGATTGGTAATTGCCCCGGGAACCTGTGTCGGGGTCCGTCTCTCCCACTGTTCTTTGATGTCCCCTGTTGTTGCGAAAAGGAGGGAAAATAAAACCAGTCTTAAGGCCAACATCGAATATGTAAGACAAGCAAAATTGGGGGGCGGGGGGGAGGCACAAATAATGACGGTTTATTTACAGAGCAACATTTACAAGTTCTTTTGGTATTGCCATTGATAAACAAACTGAGAGTTAGTTATGGCTTATTTCCAGAGAGGCTGTATAGGTCTGATACTGAAAGCTTACAACCTGCCTGTTATAGCCCAGCTATGTGGTAAAATAAGCACGCTAATGCACAAACAGTGCATTAGGAATAAGTAAAATTGCTGTTACTACCATACAAAATACACCCAGGGAGAATAGTATCACTCAGCGTAGGCTTAGGCAGAGAATCTTACCCACAGGGCATCCCCAGTGAGGGGGTGGAGAGGTGGAGTGAATTTCTCAATCCATCTGTCCGTATGGTTCCAAGTCTTATCCTGTCCCAATTTGGGGTCGATATTGGGGCAATATTTATACTGTTTTTCCCATCACATCACTGGGGTAGATGTGCTTGTGTGGACAACTGTAGACAAGCTTATCGCTTATGTTAATTGCACAAAGTCCATCAATTTACACCTGCATGGGTGGAAGTCGCAGCTCTTTTTGTCCAGGGCAGAGAAATGGAAGAATGCGACCACCAGACCTCTGCCCATGCCTCACACTCCTGCAGGACATTCAGATAACACCTAACACCAGATCTGGATCTAGTGATAGTTGTAGTGCCAATTGTCAGCTCACCAGGTGACGAATTTTATTGATAACGAGCTCCTGGGCATCCAGCTGCATGGTGTACATGCCTGACATGACTTGGACTTTGTGCTGGGACTGTCCTCTGTACACCTGTAAATCCCTTTCTCCTACCATAGTTAATAAGATCCTGAGCTACGTCCCCCCAGGTCATCCCTATTGGACCTCAGGCTCCCTGTCCCGCTCAGGGGGCTATGCCTCCCCTTAATCCATCTTGTAACTGTACTGCAGACAGCTTCAGCAAATCGGGTAGACCTCCAATGAGAGGTGTCATTCTGTCGGGGTTAGTGATTAACAGCATTGGGGAAGGTTGTTGAGGTGCCAACCATCTGTTGTGCGTTCGCTGCAGGCAAGCAGCCTTTTGTACACTCTCAGTCCAATTATTGGTAGGAGGAGTCTCAATTTGCACCGGACCTGCTCTCTCCAAAGGATCTGTTGGACCTCAGACCCATTCAGCAGCTCACTGTGTCAGAGACCATGGTTGTCTCTGATCATGAGGAGTGGTCAGAAAGACAGCCAGGCCCCAACAGCCCTGAACCTCATCTTCCGATACTAAAGTTCTATCCCCTGCAGTGAGCGACACTCTCCAGACATCCTCTGCTTCTGTCTCCCGAGCTAACCTGCAGTGTTGTTCCTGTATTTGTGATAGTTCGGTGGCCACGTGTGGTGCTGTTTGAGTGGTGACCAACGGAATACCCCGAGCCGGATTTTCGGTACTTTTTGGTTTTAATCCAAGGTCTCAATACAGCTTCCCTTTTTTTTTCTGTGGGTGAAACGCTTCTCAACTAATTTCTGGTTCTTTTGTGGGATATTGTGGCTCGAATCCCTTTCCCAAAATGGATCCAGGGTCCCCTTCATCTAGTTCGGTCCGCAGTATTTTCTCTTGGTCCAACTCATCTGTCAGAGCTGCATTAGGTCCCTGACAGGTGTGGCTTCAGCTGCCAATTGCTCCTCTAAGGCTTCTCTTTTAGTATGTGCTTCCTCTACGTGTTCTTGTAGACCCTTTCCTAGGCCTTGTAGGGACCCCACAGTTCCTCCTGCAGCTTGGTTATTGAGGTGTCTTTCTGTCTGGGTGGTGCTCAGGGCCACTCCTAAAATTGCACACACTGAAGCCTTTCCCATCCCAGATCGTAATCTCTGTCCTTTCACTGGGGTAGTGATTCTTTTCACCATGGCTTCAGGATTGTGCCATTTGTATCATGAGCCCAAAGCAGGAATGGGCTGGTGTGGCAAAACAATTGTGTCAATACTCAAATATTTGAGTACATCTCAAATATTTGTAGGGCGTAACCAGTTCCAGGGAAACTAACTGCAGCTGCTGCAAACCAGATGTTGCCTGAAGAGAAGGAATTGGTGGACGGAACCTTGCAAAGGCCCGGTGGCCCTGCCCTGGGTCTCATTTCCTTATCTTGACTGGGGAAACCTTCCCTGGGCCCTACCCCCTTTCTTGAACACCACCTATCAGGAGCTGCTCTTAGATCACCCCAGGTCTTGCCACAGGCCTCATTCTATCCCATACAAAGGGCTTTCCTTAGGTAGCCTATAAAAGATTACTCCAACACAGTACCGTGTGAGAAGGCATCTCCACGACTCCCCATTGGCGGGAACAACGCAGGAACCTGGACTGGTGATCTCTATCCTTCTTGTTCTCTCTCCTTCTATCTTTCTCTCTCCCTCATTCCTTATTCTCCTTTTCCATATCTAGAAGCTGCTATACGTTGAGTTGTTAAGGGTGGGTGTACCCGTTCACAGGATTGGTTTGCCCACTAGAATTCAGTTCTATGGGCACACCTTATACTCAAGGTTTACAGTATTACAAAGTGTTTTAGGGACCTGGAGTGCTGCTCCTCATTATGCGCGCCCTTGGGATCCACGAACCTAAGCCACCCCATTCACTATTTATGTTCAGAGTGGACATTGCATTGGTGTCACAAACAGGATCCCATTGACTGGGAGGTCCATAGGGGCACCAGGTCTCGATGCAATAACACATGGAGGGTGAGAATTGGGAGGAGATCCCCCAGCTGTTTTACTGGGAGGGAGTGGAGCAGTGTCAGGCTTGAAGTGACCTCCCTGGCTATAAGGCTGGGAGCAGTCTGAGTAGGGTCTGGCCTGACTGCTCCCCAAAGTGACCTCTCGGCAATAGGCCAGAGGAGGTTTGAGGGACACCGGCTCTCTACTTGGTAAGTGCAGGCAGGGAGAGCTGGGAAGTGACCTCTCAGCTCTGAGCCAGGAGAGGTTTGAGCAGTGGCAAGCCACGGCTGCCCGGAAAATGCCGGTGCTTGACTGCTCCCCTGTCATCGATCAACTGAAGGAATAGCAGGTGTGTCCCATGCATGTTGCAAGGCATCATGGTCAGGGGACAGCCAAGCAGACATGCGCAGCCAGCCACATGGTTCGTTAGTGACTACCTAATGCCCTTGGGAGGGCCATGAGGGGGAGTGGGGCCTGCTGGGCACCTGCCTCCTCCCACTCATCTGCTGGACCTTACTCATTGCCCTGCCCCTCCTCCTGGATCCTTGCCCATTGGGCCCAGCTGGGGCCAGTATAAAAGAGGTGCGATGAAGTGGGAGGGATCCCTGAGACCCCAAAGCCATAAGGGAAACTGAGATACATCCACATGTGCGGTTGCCGGTTGTGTAGGGGTCCAGAGTGTGTGCTGGAGGGGATTGTGAGTAACCTGATCATCTGGGGTACAGGGAATGGCTATGTAGGAGACTCAGGTGTCGGAGCAAAGGCTGGATCTTAGTGCAGCCAGGGATGCAGGGGAGGGTGCTCCATAGGGGATGGGGGCTTCTGGGGTTTGCAGGAGTGTAGGGGACACAGGTGTCCATGGGGTGTTCTGTAGGGGAGCGAGGCATCCAGCTGGAATCCACGGATGGATCAGACATCTGCAGGGTGATGGGTCGGGGTGTGGTGGTGGTTATTTTCCCCCTGCATTTAGAGGGGATTTGTAAGGGACCCAAGTGTCTAGGATGGGGAATTTTTAGAATAATTAAGTGTCCAGGATGGGGTTTCCCATTGGGGGTCACAAGTCTAGATGTCCCTGACCCCACTTTCCACAGGTCCCCATGGCAGGCTGGGTCCTATGCATGACCCTGGTGCTGGCAGCACTGGCAGGGGCAGTGCGTGAGACTCGCTATGAGAAGTTCGTACGGCAGCATGTGGACTACCCCCAGACTCCTGTGCAACAGGCTCACCGCTACTGCGACATCATGGTGCAACGCCGGAAGGTGATTGCCCGAGATAACCACTGCAAGCCCCTCAACAGCTTTGTGCATGCACCGGAACAGGGTCTGGTGGCTGCGTGCCACCAGACGCCTGATGCAGCGGGTTGCTACACCACCCCAAGACGCCTGACCATCACAGCCTGCCTCCTGCAGACAGGGACCACCTGGCCCAGATGCACCTATCGGCCTCGGCAGGTCCAGCACTACGTGCTTGTCAACTGCATCAACGGGCTGCCAGTGCACCTCAATAGCACCCACCCATGAGGCTTGACATGGCACAGCTGTAGGTGGTGATGTGGATACTCCCACCCACTGAGGGCTCCGTTAGGGCCTGCAATAAAGGAGGTGCAAAAGGCCTGGTCTCCAGCATCATCTTCTGGGGGAACCCTGCAATTCTAATCCTCTGGATCTGGCCCTCCATGTGACCGTGGGGTTTCCCAACCTCCTGGGTGTCCCATAGCCCCCTAGGGTGCCTCTGCCATCTCTTATGCCCCATGAACTGCCCTTTCCCGGGTGCCTCACAACTCCAGTGGATGCTCTATAAGCCCCCAGACCCACCCTGATACCCCTGGATGTGCACCCCACTTTCTCCTCAGGTATCCTGACCCTTTTGGTGTCACATTGCTTTCCTGGAGGCCCCATAGCTCCCAAAGGGTCTCCCAACATCCCTTGTGCCTCATAACCTCCCCCAGGTAGCCCCATCTCCCTGCATGGCAGCTCCATCAACCCTCACATGCCCCACAGTTCCCCCTGCCCCATGCCTCTGAGTCCGCCTGGGGCCTCTCTGGGTCTCAGGCTGCTCTTGGGCCCCCTTGGCACCCCCATGGAGCTGAGCACTGTCTGGGGCCACACGCACACCGGAACCACCATCCCGTGCACACCAACCACACAAAGAACCCACAACACACGCACACGCACGAACACACAAAATGCACAAGACACGCGCTGTGCATACAGCACACAACCACACACCACACTCACAACACCACACACACATGTTGCACAAACACCCCCCGCTCCTACACACAACACGCCCACACAGCACAAACACACGCACCTCCCCACACACAAGACACAAGCACACACACACACAACGCCCACGCTCCCGGCACAGGCCTACACAGACACGTATTTTCTTGGGTTTAGGTGGGGCTTTGTGTGCTGCAGCTTGTGGTCACTGCCTCTTGTCCTGTCGCTGGGCACCACCAAGAAGAGCGTGACTCCCTTGTCTTCATCGCTGCCCACCAGTACTCAGCAGTACCCTGATGAGCTCCCCCTGGCTGAGCCTTCTCTTCTCCAGGCTGAACAGTCCCAGCTCTCTCAGCCTCTCTGCCTATCACAGGTGCTCCAGTCCCTGCAGCAGCAGCAGCAGCAGCAGCAGCAGCAGCAGCATCCCTTTTCTGGACTCTCTCCAGCAGGCCCATGTGTCTCTTGGGCTGGCGACTCCATCCCTGGAGGCAGCGATCGAGGGGTGTCTCAGTAGTGCTGAGCAGAGGAGCACGATCCCCTCCCTCCAGCTGCTGGCAACACTCTGCCTAATGCAGCCCAGGAGGCTGGGGGTCCTCCTTGCTCTGCTCCAGCTCTCAGCCTTGCCCTGGCGAGGAGAGCTCGACTCCCTGCACCTGGAGAGGAGCTGGGCGATTTCAAGGGCATTTGGGGCACTCCTGGCCTGGCAACTTCCAGCAGATTCCCTTCTCCACCCTGTTCCCTCCTGGCGATGGGAGGAGCTGGCTGGGCTGACCCTCTCACGAGAGAATGCCTGGGATTTCTGCAAGAAACACTCTCGCTAATGGAATCGCTATTTCCCCCTGCCTGTTATTTTTCCCAAAGGGTTTTGTTGTTTCTCACTGCTGCCTGTCTGCTTCACCTTTTCCTGCTACAACATCTTCTGTACTCATGCAAGAAGAATTTCTTTGGGAATCTGTTGCAATTAGTGGAAGGATCCGAGACTACAGCGCCAACGCCAGATGCATGAACATCTGAGCCTGAGGCCCCTTATAACAACCCCAGGATGTACCACTCACAGTGCATTCTCACCTGAGGCCCCTAAAACACCCTTACAACAATTCCCCCCTTTCAGACTTCCAAAGTAGGTAAGAATCTTTGGGTTTCTCACCTAGATTGCAAATTTTGATAATATTTTTGGCTTTCCGGTATACACAATTGGATACAACATGATGTGATTAAGGGTGGACCTTGAATCATGATACACCATAATATGCAGACAACAATTACTAGTACTAGTATCACAAATAATGTTTTTAGGTAGTTCAAGTTAGGTAACCATGATGTGAACCACTGCCAGACTTCAGAAAATCCCCATGAGTTGTTGTCCTTTTGAAGTTCATATAATACCTTTGTTTCCAAATGGCATTTAGGTCAGTGGTAACTCTCCCACTTCGGTCCACATATATGCAACAGCTGGTATTGATTATAGTGCATACTCGTCCTTGTGAGGCTACAAGTAAATCTAGTGCCATCCTGATCTGAAGCACCGCTTTAGATAAACTAGTAATTTCTGTTTGAAGTGCTTCTATGGCATCCCTTGTTTTATTCTTAATAATTTCTATTGTAGAGGAAATATTTCTTATTGCTTTCGATACGTGTTCAAACCCCCAGACCTACAACAGGTAGAACGATGTATACACAGCTGAACTATTGCTTAAATGCTACACAATTGAGTCATTTAGAAACTGTCTTTAAAGAACATTGTTGTCCAGAAACTAGAACGAACTAACTTGGAGAAACCACCTGTGAAGAAGTGATGCAAGAAGATGCTGACTACACGTGCTCAAGAAGAGGGTTCAACTAAAGAGCACTCAGGAGCAACCCCTGGAGACCATCCAAGACCCCCTAAGAAGACCCTAATAGATAAACTGCGCCCGCGTAATGAACATGCACATATTAGAATTAGTTCTGGGAAATGACATGAATATGTATGGCCTTTCAGAGAAATGTGATGTGTATGTATACAGATACACTATATAAACAATGGCTATTCCGAGCGGAGGTGTGCATGATGTGAGACACAGCGTCTGCGTGCACCCGGCACTGCAATAAAGAATGCTGCTTTCTAAAACGCAAAACTGAGTCTTAGAGAGTTTCATCAGTCACTGACTTTTATGGTATCAACACCTAACCAAGGAAGAAACCATCTGGCAAAACTATGGAAGCTGGGAGGTCTTTCAATTAGAGGATTATTTCTCTTATTTCATCCTAAAACTGTCTGTACCAATAAACTTTCTGTCTTTCCCCAGGTTTTTAGAATTCTCACGCTGGGTACTATTGCTCCTAATGTGCAAGCTCCTGTCCACGCTAAAGGTAGAATTTTCCTCCACAAAGCCAAAACCATCCTGTTCCTTCTGGTGCCGGCCATCCAATGACGGGTTGCCGTCGCCTAGTTTGATGAAGATAAAAGGCCATAGGCCCTGCAGATTTTTCATACTTATTACGCTTAGGGAATTCTCCAACTTTTACTTTGGGCCCACATCTAAAATGTGAATTGTTCCCTCCTTGATCCTCTTGGGTATTGTTAAGGTAGCATCTCTGTACACAAGTTATATTAAATGGGAAAGAGGAGGAGAGAATTATTTCCCATTCCTGTTTTAGATCGGGGGCCTGAAAGGACGTATTGTCCCATAAGTTAATCATAGTGATGTCATTAAGGATTGGGATTCCTATGAGAATGGGATTCCTTTCATTGTGTGTTCAGGGAGGTGGGTGCAGATCCAACAATTACTTTGCTTGAAGATGTTTGAAATGTTTTGAGTCATTATAAGATGGACATTTTTTTTCCTAGGGGTTTATCTGTGTCCAGGCATAGCTCACACATAGGGTCAGAAAAACTAACACCTTTTTGATTCTATTGGTTCTTTTCTGATCTTCAGATATAAGGGATTTTCATCCATCAGTACGACTTTCCACTGAGTCTCTCTTTCTGATTTTGATGCTGGTTTTACCTGAGTGTGGTGGATCCAAGGTATCCTGGTTGATGCTGATGGACGGGAGCATCCAACGGGAGTGGTCCTGTCAAAATGATGTGTTGTTGGAGGGCCCCAAAGGTCTTTCCTAAAGAAATTACATGTAACTTTTAAATCTGTTTCCCTTTTAACATATGTTTCTCCTGGCATTAAAGGTTTCCCATAGAGTATTTCGTAAGGACTGATTTTATTTCTGGATCTCGGCTGGATTTGGACTCTCAAAAGAGCTAGTGGAAGGGCCTGCAGCCACTTTAACGAGGTTTCTTGACGTATTTTACTAATCTGCCATTTTAGGGTTTGATTCATTCTTTCTACTTTTCCACTCAATTGAAGCCTCCGTGGGGTGTGTAAATCCCACTTAATATCAAGGATGTTACTTAGGTCTTGAATTCTATCTGCCACAAAATGCAGGCCCCAATCGGAGGACATTCCTGTCGGTACCCCAAACCTTGGTGTTATTTCTCTGAGCAATAGTTCAGTTACCTTCCTGGCTTTGTTGATGCGACAGGGAAAGGCTTCTGGCCATCCCGAGATGGTATCAACCAATACCAGGAGATATCTATAAGCTTTTTCTTTTGGTAATTCCAAAAAATTCATTTACCAATAATCTCTGGGGGAACTTCCTTGCCTAGTGGTCCCTGGGGGCGGTCTTTTCTGGTTCATGGGATTCTTTTTTAAACAAATAAGGCATTTTGCTATTACAGCTTTTACTATCCCAGTCATCCCTAGACACATAATAGAATTTTGAAGACTAGAAATCATAGCCTCGCTACCCCAGTCTATTTCCTTGTGCCTCTCTTTTACAGTCTCAGTCTTTACCTGCGGTGTGGCAATGACTTGACTCGTGGGAGTTATTAACCAACCCTCTCTGTTTGTGGTTGCTTTTAATAGTGATGCCAGTTGTTGATCTGCCTCACCTAATTAGGTTTTAGAATTGGGCGCTTTGCTTGTTTCACTGGTACCAATGCAAGGATGCTTTGTTCAGCCACCTTTTGAGCAGTTTCACCAGCTCATCCATCACCCATGTTTACTGTGGTTTGTCCGAATTGATGTGCTTTGCAAGGCATCTTTGCCACTTCCTTAGGTTTTTGAATATCCTTTAGAAGTTGAAGAGTTTCTTCCTTGTATTTAATAGGTGGTCCTTGAGCCGACAGCAGTCCTCTTTCATTCGAGATAGCCCCATGTGCATGGACTATCCCAAATGCATACTTTGAATCAGTCCATATATTTATCTTTTTTCCTTCCGCTACCTCCAAGGCCTGTCTCAATGCCACCAATTCTGCCTGGGCTGACGTGTTAGTGGGTAGGGCCCCAGCCTCTACTACCTGTGTAGTTGTAACCATGGCATACCTGACCATTTGTTTTCCATCTCGTATAAAACTGCTGCCCTCTGTGAACAGCTCCAAATCAGGATTAGTTAAGGGTTCATCTCTCAAGTCCCGTCTGCTCGAATATACGTATTCGATGGTTTGCAGACAGTCATGGTGCAAGGGTTCAGAGTCCCTTACTTCTGAATTCAAAAACATTGCTGGGTTGATTCCTGAGGTGGTTTAAAGTTCCACATCATCCTGTTCTAACAAGACAACTTGATACTTAAGCATATAGCTTAGGGACAACCAGTGTAACCCTTTTTGCTCTAAGACAGAAATCATCATATGTGGAACATACACCATGATTCTTTGTCCTATTGTTAATTTTCTAACTTCTTGAATTAAAAGAATGGTTGCAGCTACAGCGCGCAAACATCCTGGAGGTCCTTTACTCACATTGTCCAATTGTTTGGAGAAATACCCCACTGCTCTTCTCCATGTTCCTAATCTTAGAGTCAGTATGCCCAGGTCAAGATGTTGTCATTCATGTCAAATAGCTCAAAAGGGTTGGACAAATCAGACAGTCCCGATGCAGGTGCTGACATCAAAGCCTTTTTAAAGTTCTTAAAAGCTTCTCGGCATTCGGGGGTCCATAGTAGGTGGCTCTCTTTTGAACCCTTTGAAGTTTTTTTAAGACCTTAAAAGGGGTATTACCAATAGTCCATAATTGAGAATCCACAGTCTGCACCATCTGACCAAAAAGACCCTCAGCTCTCGTACAGTTCTTGGCTCTGGAGTTTGGCAGATCGCTTCTTTTCTGTCGGCTCCCGGTCTCCGTTGTCCTTGTGAAATCTCCATACCTAAATAAAGAACAGTCTCGTTTCCCACCTGCCCTTTGCTTTTCGATCCACAATATTCTCCTTGGCCTAAGAAGTTCAGCAGGCTCATGGTCATCAGTAGACACTCTCCCCGGGTCTCTGCAACCAACAAAACATCATCTACATGTTGCAGTATTATTCCTTCTGGGTTTTCCTTTTTCGGTAATTCCAGCTCCTTTGCCAACTGGTCGCAAAATATTGTTGGACTGTTTTTGAACCCTTGAGGTAGCACTGTCCAGGTAAGTTGTGTTGTACGTCCAGTAGCGGGGCTTTCCCGTTCAAAGGCAAATATTGCCTGACTGTCTTTGGCTAGAGGTATGCAGAAGAAAGCATCCTTGAGATCAAGTACAGTGAACTACTTCTGGTTTCCCTTTAAGGATGCCAGTAAGGTGTATGGGTTAGCTATACTGGGCTTTGGTGTGTCCTGTAACATAAAAATTCTCGCTTCCACAGCTTTTGATTCAGGTGGTAGTAGCTGCAACTCTCCATTTTTAAAGGTTATCTGCACGTCTAATTTGCTCAATAAATCCCTTCCCATCAAGGGAATGGGGCATTCAGGCACCCATTGTTTTCTTAACTTAAATTTTAAGGGCTGCAATAAGAGCCAATTTAAATTGCAATAAAATATTATACATTAAGGTTTTTGGTGGTGGTTTTTTTTTTTTTTTGGCTATTTTTCCTGATCGTGGTCACCAATTATTACAATACACCACAAGCTGTTTCCAACTGAGAGAACCTCCTCTCCAACTTTCTCCAGTGTTTTCCTGGGAGATTTTTTCAAACTTCCCCTTCCTGCTGAGGGTTTATTACCCATTATAAAATAGTACAGAGAATGACACAAAACCACAAAACCAGGGACTTACCAATGCAAAACCACAAAACCCAAACCAAACCCACAACATAACAAAACGCTGGGGACTCAAACCCCTTATGCACTTCCAGTGGGACTCTAACCCACCCCTTTCACCGAAGGTTGAAGTGACTGACTTAACAAGACATTGGGGATTCAAAACTCTTACCCAAACCAACCAAAACCTGAATGTCCTACAGACTTCCATCCGATCAGATCAAATCCTTCCCTTAGGTACCTTTATAGCCCAACCCTGTGTGGCTTTCATCACACCTTATGGGCAGGCAACAACCCTTTTGAAAGAAAAAAAAGGAATGCTTTTACCTTCCCAGGGGTCTTGCTCAGAGCCCGTCGTTCCAGGGCTCAGAGTTTCTCCCCGAGAATCCCTTGGTGCTGGCTGGAGGTCCTACAATCCCATGGGTCCGTCGAGATTCTGAAGCAGTGTCCCAACTGGGGTGCCAAAAGCTGTCACCAAAAAGAGGAATAGACCTCTTAACACCAATGTAGCATTAAAGGCAGGCATTCTCTTTATTGCAGCGCAGGATGCATGGGGAATAGCTCCAACCTAACATGCATACCATATGTTGCTGTGGATGTATGGGCAAGTAGACAAATGAGTCCCCTCCTCTTCCAAGTCTTACCCCATCTTCTCTTGTTTCTGGAAAATGTCCTCCTGGAGTTAGCAGTGCAGCAGGTACCTCAGGTCATGATTTTCCTTGAGCCAGCAGCTCCACTTATAGTTCTTGCAGGAGCAATCCCCCTGGCAGCATGTCCCTGGAGAAGCTGAGAGTGTCTGGCCCATCTCCTGGAAATGACAGGGCAGGGAGCACGATGAAAGGGGCAGTGGCCTCAGGGCACTGAGGTGGCTCTGGCTGGGCTTGGCCTCTTGTGGAGAAATTCAGGCCTGTCTGGGCTGCCCCAGGCAGTAGGCTGATCGAAGAAGACCTCACGGAGGCTTTGGCTTGTTCCCCTTGTTTCCTGCTCTGTGGCTGAGAGCCACCTGAGCATCCTGGGCTTGGGCAAATGGATGGGGAAGAGGCAGAGGCCATTCGACACCTGCCCAGGCTTTCTGCTCCTCATGGGTATTATTCCTCCTACTACGCATTATTGACCTCAGGCCTTGGCAGGTCCTGGTTCCCAGCCACCTGGCACCATCCCACCTGCCTGACCACCATCACTCACCTCTCTCAGACATCTCTTGGCCTTTCTGCAAAGGCCACGTGCAAGCAAAACTCCACTGATCAGCAGGTTCACGCTTGAGCATCTCAAACAGGCCATGTCCAGGGAACCACACACCGCCCAGTCGGGTCTAGCCTGGGGTTTATTGGCATCTCTCTTTTCCCAGTTATGTCCATACTTAAAGACTTTAGAAGGACACATGGTAGGGACTCCTATTCCACTCTCAAGTCTGGCCTGTTCTCCTCCATTCAGATGGGAATATAATTTCCCATTAGAACACACCCACAAGGTGTTCTTTGGGGCAGCAGAGCGACCAGTCTTACAAGTAGGGACATTGTTTCTCGGGACACGCGTGGTTGGAATAAGGCGGTTCCATTGCTTCCTGTATTCGCAATAATGACCAATAGCTGTCTCAGACTCAGTCATTATCGAAGTGCCATTACTTCTGTGATTACATTTTAAATTTTAAATTTTGATTCTTATAATCAAGATTAAGATAACGTCAGCAGTTGCCCATGTCTCGTGTAAAGGTTTGGAGCTCAGGGATATACCAGGTTTCAATAGGATCTCCAGCATCCAGAGTGGATGTTCAAGTAAACGTTGTTTTATCGACCATATCCACCCCAAATGTGACTTCTCCATAGGTCAGTTTGAACCCTTCTTGTTTGCTATTTGACTACAGCACTGGGAATCCCATGGTGAGAGGGGCAGCCCATGCTGGGCCATTTGAGTCTCCTGGAGTAGGTTTTGTTGAACCCTGGAGGACAGGGTGCTTGTGAAGAGTTTACTACTAGAACCATACTGACTTCCACCCTCCACCATTGGCAGGGGCGCTTCCAGAATTTAGGTCATTCCTCATTAGAGGCAATTTGGTAAATGGCTTCATTGCCCATCCTCCATCCTCCAAGAACGGCAAAAGCATTTTCACGCTGATACTCCAAGGGGGCCCGAGTTTTGCCTAAAGTGCCGCTGCAATTGTTTTTTTGTTGGTCTAAGATTTTAGAAAGGTTCAATGGGATTACAGAAAATTCAGTTCCCTGTTCCGCTGAGCCAGGGATTGTTATACATATTCCCTGGTCGGCATGATTCCAACCTCGAGTAAATCCCTGAGTTAACTCCCAGGCAAGGTTTGGGGGCACATCTCTCCATCCTGTGGAGATAATAGTGGTGTTGAGAAGGGCCTTCCAAAACATCTCATCCTATTAAGCCACACACAGACAACAAAAAAATGCAGACTAACAATACAAAGGGGTGACAACATTGCCAAAGTTAACAGAGATCCAGTGAGGTCTTTGTTGTCGTCGCCTGTAAAATGCACAGGTATCTCTACAACAGGGAGGCGGTTAGAAAGAGGGTACAATCCACTGAGTAGTAACTCGATGGTCCTTTGCACAGGTGTTGGTAGCCAACCAGGCGCAAAAGCTGAGGGGCTTTTCATGGTTAGTGGTACTGCCCCTACTGGCTGTCCTGGATAAGAGAGGGGCTTTTTGAAGTCTTTTCCACACCTGGACTAACTTCTCCAGGCCAGGGATTGGTAATGAGTTCTGTTTTGGACCGGGAACCCGTGGCGGGGGTTGGGTCTCCCTCTGTTTTTCGGTGTCTCCTGTAAATCCCATTCTCCTACCATAGTTAGTAAGATCCTGAGCTACGTCCCCCCAGGTCATCCCTATGGGACCTCAGGCTCCCCGTCCCGGTTTGGGGGGGGAGGCTATGCCTCCCCTTAATCCATCTTGTAACTGTACTGCAGGCAGCTTCAGCAAATCGGGTAGACCTCCAATGAGAGGTGTCATTCTGTCGGGGTTAGTGATTAACAGCATTGGGGAAGGTTGTGGAGGTGCCAACCATCTGTTGTGCGTTCGCTGCAGGCAAGCAGCCTTTTGTATACTCTCAGTCCAATTATTGGTAGGAGGAGTCTCAGTGTGCACCGGTCCTGCTCTCTCCAAAGGATCTGTTGGACCTCGCACCCAACAGACAGCTCACTGCATCAGGAACTGTGGTTGTCTCTGATCATGAGGAGTGGTCAGAAAGACAGCCAGGCCCCAACAGCCCTGAACCTCATCTTCCGATACTAAAGTTCTATCCCCCGCAGTGAGCAACACTCTCCAGACATCCTCTGCTTCTGTCTCCAGAGCTAACCTGCAGTGTTGTTCCTGTATTTGTGATAGTTCGGTGGCCATGTGTGGTGCTTTTTGGGTGGTGACCACCGGATTACACCGAGCCACATTTTCGGTACTTTCTGTTTTAATCCAAGGTCTCAATACAGCTTCCCTTTTTTTTTCTGTGGGTGAAACACTTCTCAACTAATTTCGAGTTCTTTTGTGGGATATTGTGGCTCGAATCCCTTTCCCAAAATGGATCCAGGGTCCCCTTCATCTAGTTCGGTCCGCAGTATTTTCTCTTGGTCCAATTCATCTGTCAGAGCTGCATTAGGTCCCTGACAGGTGTGGCTTCAGCTGCCAATTGTGTCTCTAAGGCTCGTGCTTCCTCTACGTGTTCTTGTAGACCCTTTCCTAGGCCTTGTAGGGACCCCACAGTTCCTCCTGCAGCTTGGTTATTGAGGTGTCTCTCCTTCTGGGTGGCACTCAGGACCACTCCTAAAATTGCACACGCTGAGGCCTTTTCCTTCCCAGATCATAATCTCTGTCCTTTCACTGGAGTCTTGATTCCTTTCGCCATAGCTTTGGGATTGTGCCAGTTATCGTGAACCCAGAGCAGGAAGGGGTTGGTGTGAGAGACCAATCGCATAGTACATGTCAAGCATCTGTCATATGCAACGGCTGCCAGGGAAACTAACCGCAGCTATTGCAAACCGGATGTATCTGGGAGGGAAGGAACTGGTGGCTGAAACCTTGCGAAGGCTGGGTGGCCCTGCCCTGGGCTCTACTTCCTTATCTTGGTTGGGCGGGGGGCTGCCCTGGGCCCTACACACTTATCTGGGCACCACCTATCAGGAGGTGCTGTTAGATCACCCCAGGTCTGGCCACAGACCTCATCCTATCCCATATGAGGGGCTGTCCTTAGGTAGTCGATAAAACATGACTCCAACACAGTCCCATTGGAGACGCCACCTCCACAACTCCCCGTTGGCTGGAACAACGCAGGAACCTGGACTGGTGAATCTCTATCCTTCTTGTTCTCTCTCCTTCTATCTTTCTCTCTCCCTCATTCCTTATTCTTCTTTTCCATATCTAGAAGCTGCTATATGTTGAGTTGTTAAGGGTGGGTGTACCCGTTCACAGGATTGGTTTGCCCACTAGAGTTCAGTTCTATGGACACGCCTTATACTCGAGGTTCTCAGTAATACAAAGAGTTTTAGGGACCTGGAGTGCTGTTCCTCAGTATCTACACCCTTGGGATCCACGAACCTAAGCTACCCTGTTCACTATTTATGTTCATGGTGGAACATTGAATTGGTGTCACAAGCAGGATCCCATTGGCTGTGGGAGGCTGTGAAGGGGCACCAAGTCTCAATGAAGTAACATTTGAAGGGTGTTAAATTGGGAGGAGATCCCCCAGCAGTTTTAGTGTGAAGGGATCGCAGCAATGTCAGGCTTGAAGTGACCTCCCTGGCTATAAGGCTGGGAGCAGTCTGAGTAGGGGCTGGCCTGACTGTTCCCCAAAGTGATCTCACGTCAATAAGGCAGAAGATGTTTGAGGGACAGCAGCTCTCTACTTGGTAAGTACAGGCGGGAGAGAGCTGGTAAGTGACCTCTCAGCTCTGAGCCAGGAGAGGTTTGAGCAGTGGCAAGCCATGGCTGCCCGGGAAATGCCCGTGCTTGACTGCTCCCCCGTCATCGATCAACTGAAGGAATAACAGGTGTGTCCCACACATGGAACAAGGCAACATGGTCCGGGGACACCCGTGGGGACATGCGCAGCCAGTCATGTGGATCCTCAGTGACTACCTAATGCCCTTGGGAGGGACACGAGGTAGACGGTGGGGCCTCTTTGCCCTGCGCCTCCTCCTGGATCCTTGCCCATTGGTCCCAGCTGGGGGATCAGTAAAAAAAGAGGCAGGGTGAAGTGGGAGGGATCCCTGAGACCCCCAAGCCATAAGGGAAACTGAGGCAGACACACAGGAGGGGGTGAGGGATGTGTATGGGTCCAGAGTGTGTGCCGGAAGGGACCGTGAGGAACTCAATCATCTGTGGCGGGGGAATGACTATGTAGGGGATCCAGGTGTCAGGGCAGGGGCTGGATCTCTAGCACAGCTGGGGTTGCAGGGGAGGGTGTTCTAAAGGGGACGCAGTCTTCTGGGAAGTGCAGGAGTGTAGGGAATGCAGGTGTCCCTGAGGTATTCTGTAGGGGACCAAGGCGTGAGCGTGAGAGGCACAGATGTCTCAGCTGTCCGGGGATGGGGAGCTTGGTGCGTGGTGTTGGTGGGTGTATCCCCCTGCATTTAGAGGGGATTTGTAAGGGACCCAGGGGTGTGGGAGAGGGAAGTAGTAGAAGAGTGAAGCATCGAGGTTGGGATTTCCAGCTGGGGGCTGCAAGTCTAGATGTCCCTGTCCCCACTTTCCACAGGTCCCCATGGCAGGCTGGGCCCTATGCATGACCCTGGTGCTGGTGGCACTGGCAGGGTCGGTGTCCTGTCAGACCTATCGGGATTTTCAGCGGAAGCATTGGGACTACCCTCAGACACCTGTGCAACCAGTGCAACGATACTGTGACATCATGATTCAACGCCGACAGGTGATGGCCCGTGGTGACCCCTGCAGGACCCGCCACACCTTTGTGCATGCACCGGCCCAGGATCTGGTGGATGCCTGCTCCCAGATGCCTGATGCAGTGGGTCGCTACACCACCCCAAGAGCCTTGAGCCTCACAGCCTGCCGCCTGCTGACAGGAAGGACCTGGCCCAGATGCACCTACCGGCCTCGGCAGGTCCTGCACTTTGTGCTTGTCAACTGCAGAAATGGGCTGCCGGTGCACCTCAATAGCACCCACCCATGAGGCTTGATATGGCATGGCTGTAGGTGGTGATGTGGATTCAGCCACCCACTGAGTGCTCCATTAGGGCTTGCAATAAAGGAGGTGCCACAGGCCTGGTCTCCAGCATCATCTTCTGTGGGGACCCTGCGATTCTACCTATCTGTGGGTGCCCCTGAGCCCCTTTGGATGCCCCCAACACTGTCCAAGATGGATCTGACCCCCCATTTGATCCTGGGGTTTCCCAACCTCCTGGGTGTCCCATAGCCCCCTAGGGTGCCTCTGCCATCTCCTATGCCCCATGGACTGCCCTTTCCCGGGTGCCTCACAACTCCCGTGTGTAATCCATAACCCCCAGAGCACCCCATGATCTTCTGGATGTGCACCCAACTCTCTCCCCTTGTATCCTGACCCTTTTGGTGTCACATTGCTTTCCTGGAGGCCCCATAGCTCCCAAAGGGTCTCCCAACATCCCTTGTGCTTCATAACCTCCCTGGGTAGCCCCATCTCCCTGCATGGCAGCCCCATCAACCCTCACGTGCCCCACAGTCCCCACTGCCCCATGCCTCTGAGCCCGCCTGGGGCCTCTCTGGGTCTCAGGCAGTTCTTGGGCCCCCTTGGCACCCCCATGGAGCTGAGCACTGTCTGGGGCCACACGCACAGCGGAACCACCATCCCGTGCCCACCGACCACACAAAGAACCCACAACACATGCACACGCACAAACACACAACACGCACAAGACACGCGCTGTGCATACAGCACACAACCACACACCATGCTCACAAGTGATCTGCCATGTCTGCGAGGCTTTGGCCAGATGCCTGAGCTGTTCCCGCTGTAGGGGCTCTGTGACTTTGAGGAGGATTCCTTGAGAGGTCCACAGAGCCATGGAGATGCCACCACAGCCCAGGGCAGAGCACTCTCCACCTTCAGCATGGTCAGTCCTAGCTCTTTTCTAGCTCTTTTGGGGAAGACTCTGGGGGAAGCCCAGGACTGAGCCTACCCCAGGCCATGGCAAACCTGGGACAGAGAAAGGGACCTCTGTCCTGTCTTTAGAGAGAAGTAAGTCAGGTCTGATGGTGTCACTTACTCAAAGGGTGCATCTCTGAGCAGTCCATGGCCCTAGTGCTGATGCCCACTTGTGGAGTGTCAGAGTCCAGTGTCCTTGTCCTCCTTGCATTGCTGGTGGGGTTCAAATTTGGTTGCTCATGCAGAAGAAGGGCAGCTGAGGGCTACGGTCTCCTTTCTTCCTCATCCTCTAGTTTCCACTTCCCATGACAGTCTCTATCATGTCTTGAAAGAGGCAGGTGGAGACCATTTGCACTGTCTGGTGACAGCCTCTACTGGAGGACACGGTCTCCTTGGGTCTCCTTGGGTCTCCATCAGGGTCTCCCTGATGGTCGAGGGATAGCAGATCCTGATAGGTGATGCCCAGATAAGGGTTTAGTGTCAGGCCAGGGCCACCTGGCCAAGGTAAGGAAGTGGGACCCGGGGCAGGACCACCCGGCCTTCACAAGCTTCCAGCCCCCAATTCCTTCCCTCATGGCTACATCTGGTTTGCTGTAGCTGCCGTTATTAGTTTCCCTGGCACCCGTTCTGCACAAGGGGTGTTTGAGACGTAATATGCGACTGGTCTCTCACACCACCCTGTGGCTCAGTCAGTTGTTGCAGGACCCCATACTGCTCCTCTTCTTTTGTCGTGATCCTACATATCTGACAGAAGGAGAAGATAGAGATGAAAGAGAATGGTCAGAAGATAGACGAAGGTATCTGGCGGGCATTTCACACTCCATATCACCCCAAGGCCAGGGGTATCGCGGAGCGGAGAAACGGCCTGGTCAAGTGATTGGCTAAAACCGCTGACACCGGATGGCACGTGCGACTTGCTAACACTGTCCATCAACTGAACATTAGACGGACCAGGAATAGCTGTCCCAAAATGAAAGCTTTCTGTGTTACTGCCACAACCATAGCGCCACAGGTGCACGGGAAACCTGGGAAACACCCTGCTGGTTTCTACTACTGTGTTAGTTAAGCTGCCCCAGATCGGGATGGTAGCAATGGCGTTTACACCTCCAAAGAATCTTTGTGCTTGGAAGCGAGAGATAGCTCTGGAAAAATCCATTGAATTAATACTAGATGGGAAACGCCCTCTTTCTCACTCAACGTACACCGGTCAGACCAGAGGCGAGCGATCCTCTTTTACGGTTTCTTTCCAGACTGATGATACCCCAGACATCAGAAAACTGCACCTGAAACCAAGGACACCCCTATACCAACCTCGAGTGTCCACAGCAGCTGTTAGTTTTGTGTGTGGTGTAATTCTGGTTCTTGCTTTGTACCTGTACTTGTGTCCTGGTTTAATATAAAACCACTTTGATATATGAAACAAACCAGTTAAGGTGTTCCTCCCCCTGCACATCACTCACTTCATCGGTTATGGAGCTCCTTGGTGGAATGATGCCTCTTTAAGAAGCTGCGTGCAAGAGAGACAGCTCGTGCCTTTGCTGGCCTGCCTCTGGGACGAACGGCTATCTGCCTGTGCTCGCGCCTTTGCTGTTTGCCGCCCTGCGACTGGAGCCCTCCGCGCTGCGACGGTTGCCGCGGTGGCAGCCATTTTGCCTGCCCTGAGGGCTGTGAGGACCTCTCTCCGAGGGGGCGGCAGGATCAGCTGGCTGTTGCTAACGGCTGCTCCACGACAGCTCTGGGATGAAAGATATCGCCGGTTGCTGCTGCCTGCCACAAATTCCTCCTGTCGCTTTGTCCCGGTGGCATATCCCGCTGTGACCACCTGCCGCGACTGTTAGCTCCACCGTCACTGCTGCCACCTGGCCCGGTGGGGGCCGGACCTGGCTTCGGTCCCTGCCCCGGAGGCAGCTATGTGCCTGGTAGTTTGCCCGTGGTTTAACCCTCACCGCACCTCATCCCCAAACCTTGTATATATTTGTTAATCCCTTGCTGTTGTTTGCATAATATCGTTTTTGTTGTTATTAAAATAGTTTTAGTTTCCAAAACTCAGCTGAGGCCTCGCCCACTTTTTTTCTTTCCCTTTTATCTCTCTGCTAACCCTTTTCTCCTGGAACAAAGAAGGGGCTGATTGGAGAGGGAATTTGTCTGGTGGTTTGGCCCTGCCTCAGCCAAACCGGTGACATTTTTAATTGGCGTCCCTGGTCGGGCTCGAGCCTTGAATAATTTCATATTCATATTCATTTTCTGAAGTTTGGAAACTGAAATAACAAGGTCTTCAGGATGGTTGTGGGCGAGATCCTGTATGCTGCTGTTAAGCAGTGCGGTTTAAGTCTGCTCTGTAGTCTGGTGCCTGACACATCATACTCCATGTTCTTCTAACAGTAACATATCCAAAGCCAATTGACTTTGCAAGGCCATTTTTGACACCCGTTGTACTTGCAAATTCAGTTCTCCAAAGGCTCTGACCAATTACTTGACATATGCACTTGCCAAGTTCAATTCTCTAAGACAAATTGATGTCTCTTTAGGGTAACATATGGAGCAAATATGTTTTCAAACATGAGAGATATCTCTTGCCACCAAGTATAAGCATCGGGTATTTGAACTCCACACACCGCCCAGTCGGGTCTAGCTTGGGGTTTATTAGCATCTCTCTTTTCCCAGTTATGTCCATACTTAAAAACCTTAGCAAGACACATGATAGGGATTCCTATTCCACCCTGAAGTCTGGCAAGTTTTCCTCCATTCAGATGAGAATCTAATTTTCCATTAGAACACGCCCACAAGATGTTCTTTTGGGCAGCAGAGCAAGCAACCGTTACTTGTGTGGTTACATTTTAAATTTAAAAGTTTGATTCTTATAACTAAGATTAAGATAACACCAGCAGTTCCCCATGTCTCATTTAAATGATCGGAGCTCAGGGTTATACCAGGTTTCAGTAGGATCTCCAGCACCTATGGTACAATTTCAATTATAAGAACAATTTCAAAATGTAGCATCTCTTTGAACAGCCATAGTTATGTATGTGTCATGTAATGAGGGCAGTGGATGTTCAAGTAAAGGTTGTAAACCCGTTCTTGTAGATCCATTACTAGGTCTTGTAGGGACCCCACAGTTCCTTCCGCAGCTTGTTTATTGAGGTGTCTTTCCTTCTGGGTGGTGGTCAAGGCCACTCCTAAAATTGCACACACTGAAGCCTTTTCCTTCCCAGATGAAAATGTCTCCCCTTTTGCTGGGGTTGTGATTCTTTTCACCATGGCTTCGGGAATGTGCCTGTTATCATGAGCTCAAAGCAGGAACAGGGTGGTGTGAGAGACCAATCGCGTAGTACATCTAAACATCTGTCATTCAGAATGGGTGCTATGGAAACTAACTGCAGCTATTGCAAACTAGATGTAGCTGAGAGGGGAGGAACTCGTGGCCGGAACCTTGCGAAGTCTGGGTGGCCCTGTGCTGGGTCTCACTTCCTTATCTTGGCTGGGCGGTGGTGGGGGGTTGAGCGGCCTGCCCTGGGCCCTACACGCTTATCTGGGCAGCACCTATTAGGTGCTGCCATTTAGATCACCCCAGGTCTCGCCACTGGTCTCCTCCTATCCTATATGAGGGGCTGTCCTTAGGTAGTCTATAAAAGGCAACTCCAACACAGTCCCATTGGAGAAGTCACCTCCACGACTACCTGTTGGCTGGAACAACGCAGGAACCTGGACTGGTGATCTCTATGCTTCTTATTCTCTCTCCTTCTATCTTTCTCTCTCCCTCATTCCTTATTCTCCTTTTCCATATCTAGAAGCTGCTATACGTTGAGTTGGTAAGGCTGGGTGTACCCGTTCACAGGATTAGTTTGCCCGCTGGAGTTCAGTTCTATGGGCATGCCTTGTACATGAGGTTCTCATTAATACAGAGAGTTTTAGGAACCTGGAGTGCTGCTCCTCATTATGCGCGCCCTTGGGATCCACGAACCTAAGCTACCCCATTGACTATTTATGTTCAGAGTGGAAGATTGAATTGGTGTCACAAGCAGGATCCCATTGGCTGTGGGAGGCTGTGAAGGGGCACCAGTTCTCGAAGCAATAACACATGGAGGGTGAGAATTGGGAGGAGATCCCCCAGCAGTTTTAGTGTGAAGGGATCGCAGCACTGTCAGGCTTGAAGTGACCTCCCTGGCCATAAGGCTGGGAGCAGTCTGAGTAGGGTCTGGCCTGACTGCTCCCCAAAGTGGTCTCACGTCAATAAGGCAGAAGATGTTTGAGGGACAGCAGCTCTCTACTTGGTGAGTGCAGGCAGGGAGAGCCGGGAATAGACCTCAGCTCTAAGCCGGAGAGGTTTGAGCAGTGGCAAGCCATGGCTGCCTGGGAAATGCCGGTACTTGACTGCTCCCCTGTCATCGATCAACTGAAGGAACACAGGGCATGGCCCACACATGGAACAAGGCAACATGGTCAGGCAACACCCAAGGGGACAGTCATGTGGTTTGTCAGTGAATACCTAATGACCTTGAGAGGGCCGTGAGGAGGAGTGGGGCCTCCTGGACACACATATGCTGGATCTTGCTCATTGCCCTGCCCCTCCTCCTGGATCCTTGCTCATTGGGCCCGGCTAGGGGTTACTATAAAAGAGGCAGAGTGAAATGGGAGGGATCCTGGAGTCCCCAAAGCTGTAAGGGAAACAGATTTACGTGCATAGGAGGGAGTGAGACTTGTGTAGGGAACCAGAGTATCTGCTGAAGGGAAACATGAGGAACTCGATCATCTGGGAAAAGGGGAAGGGCTATATAGGTGATCGAAGTGTCGGGACAGGGGCTGGATCTCTAGTGCAGCCAGAGATGCGGGGAGGGTGTTCCGTAGGGGACACAGGCTTCTGGGGAGTGCAGGAGTGTAGGGGACACAGGTGTCCCTGAGGTATTCTGTAGGGGACCAAGGCGTGAGCGTGAGAGGCACAGATGTCTCAGCTGTCCGGGGATGGGGAGCTTGGTGCGTGGTGTTGGTGGGTGTATTCCCCTGCATTTAGAGGGGATTTGTAAGGGACCCAGGGGTGTGGGAGAGGGAAGTAGTAGAAGAGTGAAGCATCGAGGTTGGGATTTCCAGCTGGGGGCTGCAAGTCTAGATGTCCCTGTCCCCACTTTCCACAGGTCCCCATGGCAGGCTGGGCCCTATGCATGACCCTGGTGCTGGTGGCACTGGCAGGGTCGGTGTCCTGTCAGACCTATCGGGATTTTCAGCGGAAGCATTGGGACTACCCTCAGACACCTGTGCAACCAGTGCAACGATACTGTGACATCATGATTCAACGCCGACAGGTGATGGCCCGTGGTGACCCCTGCAGGACCCGCCACACCTTTGTGCATGCACCGGCCCAGGATCTGGTGGATGCCTGCTCCCAGATGCCTGATGCAGTGGGTCGCTACACCACCCCAAGAGCCTTGAGCCTCACAGCCTGCCGCCTGCTGACAGGAAGGACCTGGCCCAGATGCACCTACCGGCCTCGGCAGGTCCTGCACTTTGTGCTTGTCAACTGCAGAAATGGGCTGCCGGTGCACCTCAATAGCACCCACCCATGAGGCTTGATATGGCATGGCTGTAGGTGGTGATGTGGATTCAGCCACCCACTGAGTGCTCCATTAGGGCTTGCAATAAAGGAGGTGCCACAGGCCTGGTCTCCAGCATCATCTTCTGTGGGGACCCTGCGATTCTACCTATCTGTGGGTGCCCCTGAGCCCCTTTGGATGCCCCCAACACTGTCCAAGATGGATCTGACCCCCCATTTGATCCTGGGGTTTCCCAACCTCCTGGGTGTCCCATAGCCCCCTAGGGTGCCTCTGCCATCTCCTATGCCCCATGGACTGCCCTTTCCCGGGTGCCTCACAACTCCCGTGTGTAATCCATAACCCCCAGAGCACCCCATGATCTTCTGGATGTGCACCCAACTCTCTCCCCTTGTATCCTGACCCTTTTGGTGTCACATTGCTTTCCTGGAGGCCCCATAGCTCCCAAAGGGTCTCCCAACATCCCTTGTGCTTCATAACCTCCCTGGGTAGCCCCATCTCCCTGCATGGCAGCCCCATCAACCCTCACGTGCCCCACAGTCCCCACTGCCCCATGCCTCTGAGCCCGCCTGGGGCCTCTCTGGGTCTCAGGCAGTTCTTGGGCCCCCTTGGCACCCCCATGGAGCTGAGCACTGTCTGGGGCCACACGCACAGCGGAACCACCATCCCGTGCCCACCGACCACACAAAGAACCCACAACACATGCACACGCACAAACACACAACACGCACAAGACACGCGCTGTGCATACAGCACACAACCACACACCATGCTCACAAGTGATCTGCCATGTCTGCGAGGCTTTGGCCAGATGCCTGAGCTGTTCCCGCTGTAGGGGCTCTGTGACTTTGAGGAGGATTCCTTGAGAGGTCCACAGAGCCATGGAGATGCCACCACAGCCCAGGGCAGAGCACTCTCCACCTTCAGCATGGTCAGTCCTAGCTCTTTTCTAGCTCTTTTGGGGAAGACTCTGGGGGAAGCCCAGGACTGAGCCTACCCCAGGCCATGGCAAACCTGGGACAGAGAAAGGGACCTCTGTCCTGTCTTTAGAGAGAAGTAAGTCAGGTCTGATGGTGTCACTTACTCAAAGGGTGCATCTCTGAGCAGTCCATGGCCCTAGTGCTGATGCCCACTTGTGGAGTGTCAGAGTCCAGTGTCCTTGTCCTCCTTGCATTGCTGGTGGGGTTCAAATTTGGTTGCTCATGCAGAAGAAGGGCAGCTGAGGGCTACGGTCTCCTTTCTTCCTCATCCTCTAGTTTCCACTTCCCATGACAGTCTCTATCATGTCTTGAAAGAGGCAGGTGGAGACCATTTGCACTGTCTGGTGACAGCCTCTACTGGAGGACACGGTCTCCTTGGGTCTCCTTGGGTCTCCATCAGGGTCTCCCTGATGGTCGAGGGATAGCAGATCCTGATAGGTGATGCCCAGATAAGGGTTTAGTGTCAGGCCAGGGCCACCTGGCCAAGGTAAGGAAGTGGGACCCGGGGCAGGACCACCCGGCCTTCACAAGCTTCCAGCCCCCAATTCCTTCCCTCATGGCTACATCTGGTTTGCTGTAGCTGCCGTTATTAGTTCCCTGGCACCCGTTCTGCACAAGGGGTGTTTGAGACGTAATATGCGACTGGTCTCTCACACCACCCTGTGGCTCAGTCAGTTGTTGCAGGACCCCATACTGCTCCTCTTCTTTTGTCGTGATCCTACATATCTGACAGAAGGAGAAGATAGAGATGAAAGAGAATGGTCAGAAGATAGACGAAGGTATCTGGCGGGCATTTCACACTCCATATCACCCCAAGGCCAGGGGTATCGCGGAGCGGAGAAACGGCCTGGTCAAGTGATTGGCTAAAACCGCTGACACCGGATGGCACGTGCGACTTGCTAACACTGTCCATCAACTGAACATTAGACGGACCAGGAATGGCTGTCCCAAAATGAAAGCTTTCTGTGTTACTGCCACAACCATAGCGCCACAGGTGCACGGGAAACCTGGGAAACACCCTACTGGTTTCTACTACTGTGTTAGTTAAGCTGCCCCAGATCGGGATGGTAGCAATGGCGTTTACACCTCCAAAGAATCTTTGTGCTTGGAAGCGAGAGATAGCTCTGGAAAAATCCATTGAATTAATACTAGATGGGAAACGCCCTCTTTCTCACTCAACGTACACCGGTCAGACCAGAGGCGAGCGATCCTCTTTACGGTTTCTTTCCAGACTGATGATACCCCAGACATCAGAAAACTGCACCTGAAACCAAGGACACCCCTATACCAACCTCGAGTGTCCACAGCAGCTGTTAGTTTTGTGTGTGGTGTAATTCTGGTTCTTGCTTTGTACCTGTACTTGTGTCCTGGTTTAATATAAAACCACTTTGATATATGAAACAAACCAGTTAAGGTGTTCCTCCCCCTGCACATCACTCACTTCATCGGTTATGGAGCTCCTTGGTGGAATGATGCCTCTTTAAGAAGCTGCGTGCAAGAGAGACAGCTCGTGCCTTTGCTGGCCTGCCTCTGGGACGAACGGCTATCTGCCTGTGCTCGCGCCTTTGCTGTTTGCCGCCCTGCGACTGGAGCCCTCCGCGCTGCGACGGTTGCCGCGGTGGCAGCCATTTTGCCTGCCCTGAGGGCTGTGAGGACCTCTCTCCGAGGGGGCGGCAGGATCAGCTGGCTGTTGCTAACGGCTGCTCCACGACAGCTCTGGGATGAAAGATATCGCCGGTTGCTGCTGCCTGCCACAAATTCCTCCTGTCGCTTTGTCCCGGTGGCATATCCCGCTGTGACCACCTGCCACGACTGTTAGCTCCACCGTCACTGCTGCCACCTGGCCCGGTGGGGGCCGGACCTGGCTTCGGTCCCTGCCCCGGAGGCAGCTATGTGCCTGGTAGTTTGCCCGCGGTTTAACCCTCACCGCACCTGATCCCCAAACCTTGTATATATTTGTTAATCCCTTGCTGTTGTTTGCATAATATCGTTTTTGTTGTTATTAAAATAGTTTTAGTTTCCAAAACTCAGCTGAGGCCTCGCCCACTTTTTTTCTTTCCCTTTTATCTCTCTGCTAACCCTTTTCTCCTGGAACAAAGAAGGGGCTGATTGGAGAGGGAATTTGTCTGGTGGTTTGGCCCTGCCTCAGCCAAACCGGTGACATTTTTAATTGGCGTCCCTGGTCGGGCTCAAGCCTTGAATAATTTCATATTCATATTCATTTTCTGAAGTTTGGAAACTGAAATAACAAGGTCTTCAGGATGGTTGTGGGCGAGATCCTGTATGCTGCTGTTAAGCAGTGCGGTTTAAGTCTGCTCTGTAGTCTGGTGCCTGACACATCATACTCCATGTTCTTCTAACAGTAACATATCCAAAGCCAATTGACTTTGCAAGGCCATTTTTGACACCCGTTGTACTTGCAAATTCAGTTCTCCAAAGGCTCTGACCAATTACTTGACATATGCACTTGCCAAGTTCAATTCTCTAAGACAAATTGATGTCTCTTTAGGGTAACATATGGAGCAAATATGTTTTCAAACATGAGAGATATCTCTTGCCACCAAGTATAAGCATCGGGTATTTGAACTCCACACACCGCCCAGTCGGGTCTAGCTTGAGGTTTATTAGCATCTCTCTTTTCCCTGTTATGTCCATACTTAAAAACCTTAGCAAGACACATGATAGGGATTCCTATTCCACCCTGAAGTCTGGCAAGTTTTCCTCCATTCAGATGAGAATCTAATTTTCCATTAGAACATGCCCACAAGATGTTCTTTTGGGCAGCAGAGCAAGCAACCGTTACTTGTGTGGTTACATTTTAAATTTAAAAGTTTGATTCTTATAACTAAGATTAAGATAACACCAGCAGTTCCCCATGTCTCATTTAAATGATCGGAGCTCAGGGATATACCAGGTTTCAGTAGGATCTCCAGCACCTATGGTACAATTTCAATTATAAGAACAATTTCAAAATGTAGCATCTCTTTGAACAGCCATAGTTATGTATGTGTCATGTAATGAGGGCAGTGGATGTTCAAGTAAAGGTTGTAAACCCGTTCTTGTAGATCCATTACTAGGTCTTGTAGGGACCCCACAGTTCCTTCCGCAGCTTGTTTATTGAGGTGTCTTTCCTTCTGGGTGGTGGTCAAGGCCACTCCTAAAATTGCACACACTGAAGCCTTTTCCTTCCCAGATGAAAATGTCTCCCCTTTTGCTGGGGTTGTGATTCTTTTCACCATGGCTTCGGGAATGTGCCTGTTATCATGAGCTCAAAGCAGGAACAGGGTGGTGTGAGAGACCAATCGCGTAGTACATCTAAAACATCTGTCATTCAGAATGGGTGCTATGGAAACTAACTGCAGCTATTGCAAACTAGATGTAGCTGAGAGGGGAGGAACTCGTGGCCGGAACCTTGCGAAGTCTGGGTGGCCCTGTGCTGGGTCTCACTTCCTTATCTTGGCTGGGCGGTGGTGGGGGGTTGAGCGGCCTGCCCTGGGCCCTACACGCTTATCTGGGCAGCACCTATTAGGTGCTGCCATTTAGATCACCCCAGGTCTCGCCACTGGTCTCCTCCTATCCTATATGAGGGGCTGTCCTTAGGTAGTCTATAAAAGGCAACTCCAACACAGTCCCATTGGAGAAGTCACCTCCACGACTACCTGTTGGCTGGAACAACGCAGGAACCTGGACTGGTGATCTCTATGCTTCTTATTCTCTCTCCTTCTATCTTTCTCTCTCCCTCATTCCTTATTCTCCTTTTCCATATCTAGAAGCTGCTATACGTTGAGTTGATAAGGCTGGGTGTACCCGTTCACAGGATTAGTTTGCCCGCTGGAGTTCAGTTCTATGGGCATGCCTTGTACATGAGGTTCTCATTAATACAGAGAGTTTTAGGAACCTGGAGTGCTGCTCCTCATTATGCGCGCCCTTGGGATCCACGAACCTAAGCTACCCCATTGACTATTTATGTTCAGAGTGGAAGATTGAATTGGTGTCACAAGCAGGATCCCATTGGCTGTGGGAGGCTGTGAAGGGGCACCAGTTCTCGAAGCAATAACACATGGAGGGTGAGAATTGGGAGGAGATCCCCCAGCAGTTTTAGTGTGAAGGGATCGCAGCACTGTCAGGCTTGAAGTGACCTCCCTGGCCATAAGGCTGGGAGCAGTCTGAGTAGGGTCTGGCCTGACTGCTCCCCAAAGTGGTCTCACGTCAATAAGGCAGAAGATGTTTGAGGGACAGCAGCTCTCTACTTGGTGAGTGCAGGCAGGGAGAGCCGGGAATAGACCTCAGCTCTAAGCCGGAGAGGTTTGAGCAGTGGCAAGCCATGGCTGCCTGGGAAATGCCGGTACTTGACTGCTCCCCTGTCATCGATCAACTGAAGGAACACAGGGCATGGCCCACACATGGAACAAGGCAACATGGTCAGGCAACACCCAAGGGGACAGTCATGTGGTTTGTCAGTGAATACCTAATGACCTTGAGAGGGCCGTGAGGAGGAGTGGGGCCTCCTGGACACACATATGCTGGATCTTGCTCATTGCCCTGCCCCTCCTCCTGGATCCTTGCTCATTGGGCCCGGCTAGGGGTTACTATAAAAGAGGCAGAGTGAAATGGGAGGGATCCTGGAGTCCCCAAAGCTGTAAGGGAAACAGATTTACGTGCATAGGAGGGAGTGAGACTTGTGTAGGGAACCAGAGTATCTGCTGAAGGGAAACATGAGGAACTCGATCATCTGGGAAAAGGGGAAGGGCTATATAGGTGATCAAAGTGTCGGGACAGGGGCTGGATCTCTAGTGCAGCCAGAGATGCGGGGAGGGTGTTCCGTAGGGGACACAGGCTTCTGGGGAGTGCAGGAGTGTAGGGGACACAGGTGTCTATGAAGTGTTCCGTAGGGGATCCAGGCGAGAGACACAGATGGCTCAGGTGTCTGGTGGGGGAGTGGGATGGGGTGGGGTGGTGGGTGCATTCCCCTGCATTTAGAGGGGATTTGTAAGGGACACAGGCGTGTGGGAGGAGTGATTTTCAGAAGAATCGAGTATCCAGGGTGAGATATCCAGTTGGGACCTCAGAAGTCTAGAAGGTCATGACCCCACTTTCCACAGGTCCCCATGGCAGGCTGGGCCCTAAACATGTTCCTGGTGCTGGCGGCACTGGCAGGGTTGGTATCCTGTCAGAGCTATCAGGCTTTTCTGCAGAAGCATTGGGACTACCCCCGGACACCTGTGCAACAGGCACACCACTACTGCGACATCATGATTCAACGTAGACGGCTGATGGCCCGTGGTGACTTCTGCAAGTTCGTCAACAACTTTGTGCATGCACCAGCCCAGGATCTGGTGGCTGCCTGCTCCCAGATGCCTGATGCAGCGGGTTGCTACACCACCCCAAGAGCCTTGAGCCTCACAGCATGCCGCCTACTAACAGGGACAACCTGGCCCGGATGCACCTACCAGCCTCTGCAGCACCGGCAGTACGTGGTTGTCAACTGCAGAAACGGGCTGCCGGTGCACCTAGATAACACCCACCCATGAGGCTTGACATGGCACGGCTGTAGATGGGGATGTGGATTCTCCCACCCAATGAGGGCTCCGTTAGGGCCTGCAATAAAGGAGGTGCCACAGGCCTGGTCTCCAGCATCATCTTCCGATGTGACCCTGTGATTCTACACCTCTGTGGGTGCCCCTGAGCCCCTTGGATGCCTCCAACACTGTCCAAGATGGATCTGGCTCCCAATGTGATCCTGGGGTTTCCCAACCTCCTGGGTGTCACATAGCCCCCTAGGGTATCTCTACTCTCTCCTCTCCCCATGGTCTGCCCTTTCCTGAGTGCCTCACAACTCCAGTGGGTAATCCATAACCCCCAGAGCACCCCATGATCTTCTGGATGTGCACCCAACTCTCTCCCCTTGTATCCTGACCCTTTTGGTGTCACATTGCTTTCCTGGAGGCCCCATAGCTCCCAAAGAGCCTCCCAACATCCCATGTGCCTCATATCCTCCCCTGGGTAGCCCCATCTCCCTGCATGGCAGCCCCATCAACCCTCACGTGCCCCACAGTCCCCACTGCCCCATGCCTCTGAACCCACCTGGGGCTTCTCTGGGTCTCAGGCTGCTCTTGGGCCCCCTTGGCACCCCCATGGAGCTGAGCACTGTCTGGGGCCACACGCACACGGGAACCACCATCCCGTGCACACTGACCACACAAAGAACCCACAACACATCCACACGCACAAACACACAACACGCACAAGACACACGCTGTGCGTACAGCACACAACCACACACCACACTCACAACACCACACACACATGTTGCACACACACACTCCCCACTCCTACACACAACACGCCCACACAGCACAAACACACGCACAAGACACAAGCACACACACATACAACGCCCACGCTCCCGGCACAGGCCTACACAGACACGTATTTTCTTGGGTTTGGGTGGGGTTTTGTGTGCTGCAGCTTGTGGTCACTGCCTCTTGTCCTGTCGCTGGGCACCACCAAGAAGAGCGTGACTCCCTTGTCTTCATCGCTGCCCACCAGTACTCAGCAGTACCCTGATGAGCTCCCCCTGGCTGAGCCTTCTCTTCTCCAGGCTGAACAGTCCCAGCTCTCTCAGCCTCTCTGCCTATCACAGGTGCTCCAGTCCCTGCAGCAGCAGCAGCAGCAGCAGCAGCAGCAGCAGCAGCAGCAGCAGCAGCAGCATCCCTTTTCTGGACTCTCTCCAGCAGGCCCATGTGTCTCTTGGGCTGGCGACTCCGTCCCTGGAGGCAGCGATCGAGGGGTGTCTCAGTAGTGCTGAGCAGAGGAGCACGATCCCCTCCCTCCAGCTGCTGGCAACACTCTGCCTAATGCAGCCCAGGAGGCTGGGGGTCCTCCTTGCTCTGCTCCAACTGTCAGCCTTGCCCTGGCGAGGAGAGCTCGACTCCCTGCACCTGGAGAGGAACTGGGCGATTTCAAGGGCATTTGGGGCACTCCTGGCCTGGCAACTTCCAGCAGATTCCCTTCACACTGTTCCCTCCTGGCGATGGGAGGAGCTGGCTGGGCTGACCCTCTCACGAGTGAATGCTGGGGGGTCTCTGCAAGTACAAGGCTCTCTGTTCTGTTCCTTCCTCCCTTGCTGCTTCAGGGGTTCTTCATCACCATCGCGGTGACCTCCCCAAATAGGTCCGTGCCATTTTGTTCTCAGGTTTCAAACTGAGCAAACCACTCTAAACCACTAAGCAAACCACTCCAGTGTGCTTTATTTCCAGAACATGGACCATGGCCTTTTTACTCTAGAATTTTTAACCCTGAAGTTCCACGGGTTTTACAATTGTGGTTCGTTACCCCTCAGTTCTGGTAGAGATGACAAAGCTACATACAACCCAACTCTTGAACATATTTCTGCATTTCTACAATGCTCAGAACGAACCCCTGAGGGACACCACTTGTTACCCATCTCCCTCTGGGCGTGAAGCCATTGACCACTCCCGCCTGGGTGTGAGCATCCAACCCATTCCTTATCCACCAAATGTAGAGAGAAGGATGTTGTTGGGGGACTGTGTCCAAGGCCTTACACAAGTCCCGAGACATGACACCCCTAGTTCTTCCTTCCGTTGTGCAGCTGTAGTCACTCCATGAGAGAAGGCCACTAGGTTGTTGAGGCAGGACTTGCCCTTGGTGAAACCATGGCAGCATTTGCCGTGGGGGCTGCAGGGCCAGGGCCTGCACTGACCGGGAGGCTGTGGGCCAATGGCTTCTAGCAGACCCTCGTGGAGAGGCCAGACCCTGGCAGCAGGCAGCTGGTGCCTGCCCGCGGCTCTGCAGGTCAGCAGCCTGACGCAGCCCGGCTGGGACAAGGGTCAGGCTCCTCTCTGACGTGGCCCATGCGGGATGTCTGGAACGGCCGCAGCTGACGGGGAAGAGAGAGGCCAATTCTGCACTAGGGAAAGGCAGCAAACCTTAGAACAAAAGGCAGCTGTAAAGGATTTTTCATTGCAAATCTCGACTGGAAGAACTGTCCTCACCCACTTTGGGCCTGTGTGTACACTTGCGTGTTTCTCAGGCGAGCTGCAGGAAACAAACTTTGTCCTTTGCTCACAGCAGCCACCACAGAGCTTTCCTTTTCCAGAAACTCTCTCGCTAATGGAATCGGTGTTTCCCCCTGCCCGTTATTCTTCCCAAAGGGTTTTGTTGTTTCTCACTGCTGCCTGTCTGCTTCACCTTTTCCTGCTGCAACATCTTCTGTACTCATGGGAGTGCCTGCAAGAAGAGTTTCTTTGGAATCTGTGGCAATTAGTGGAAGGATCCGAGATTACAGCCCCGACGCCAGGTGTGCGAACAGCCCATCTGCTCTAGGTCCAGCCGCTTTGTAAAACAAGCGAGTCGGGTGCACAAATAGTGCAGTTTATTTACATGCAACAAGATCCTTCTGGATTGCCCGTGATAGCCTGATAAACTGCTGGATGGTTTTAGCTCTGCTACTAAATACGATTGCGATCAGGAGCTGAACCTCCCGGGAGGAAACACTCAGCCTCCCGGGACGAATCACTCAGGGTAGCAGAGGTCGCAACACTTACCACAAGGTGTCACTTACCAAGAGGCGTCCCTTCGGGTGGTGGGGTGGGCTGGGTGGAGAGAGGGCGCAGCCGGCCAATCAATCCTTTCAGTTTGGTTCCAGAAAAGTCTCTCTGCCCAAATCAGATGCAGCAGTAGGGTAATATTTATCCTTTGTTTCCCTTATTGTACCAGAGGTGTGGGTGGGACTGTGGTCAAACTTGTCCCTTCTTTTGTGAATTGCACAAAGCTTGTTAATTTACACCTCCATGGGCATCTGTAACAGCTCACTTCTTAACCCGGCCTTGGCAGAAAAGTGGAGGCATGTTACCGCTGGGCCTCCACCTTGCTTCCCGTTCCTCCAGGCAGCAAGAAAACACAAATCACCAGACAGGATCCAGTGCTTGTGTCCCTTGTGGTTGCTAATTGTGTGGTATCTGTTTTTTATCAGCAATAATGCACTTGCGAATGTCCAGCTACTTTGGGCTTGTACTTGGTACTTTATACTTCCAACAGAATCACATTTAGTATTTGATTGTAGGAGAGAGATCTACAGAAATAGCACTGCCCTGAGTGAGATGTTACATTTCACCTGAAGATGGTTTCACAGAAAACATTTATTGCTGGAGATGTCCCTGTGCACAGGGACAGCATTGCTTGCTGTATCCCCTGCAACATCCTGCCAGCACACCCGCCCCTCTACCCCGAGTTTTGCTGGAGCTGTGGATTTATGGTCAAGCAGAGAAATGAATCTTCTCCTTTTCCAAGTAGTTCCCCATCTCCTTCTTCTCTTGACTTTGGAAAATATCCTCCTGGAGGTAGTGGTTACGCAGGCACCTCGGGTGGTGGACTTCTTCATCAGGTCAGGAGTTTCTTTGAGCCAGCAGCTCCATTCATAGTTCTCACAGGAGCAATCACCCTGGCAGCATGTCCCTGGAGAAGCTGAAGGTGTCTGGCCCATCTCCTGGAAATGACAGGGCAGGGTGCACGATGAAAGGGGCAGTGGCCTTCGGGGGCTGAGACATCTCTGGCTGGGCTTGGCCTCTCATGAAGAAATTCAGGCCTGTCTGGGATGCAGCAGGTTTAGCAAGGAAGACCTCAGGGAGGCTTTGGCTTGTTCCCCCTGTGGGTCAGCCACCCCTTGTTTCCTGCTCTGTGGCTGAGAGCCACCTGTGTCTGTCTCCTGGGCTTGGTAAAGGTCTGGGGAAGAGGCAGAGGCCCTTTGACACCTGAACAGGCTTTCTGCTTCCTGTAAGGATTCTTGCAGACCCTTTGCTAGGTGTCATTAGGGACCCCACAGTTCCTCCTGCAGCTTGGTTATTGAGGTGTCTTTCCTTCTAGGTGGCACACAGGGCCACTCCTAAAATTGCACACACTGAAGCCTTTCCCTTCCCAGATCATAGTCTCTGTCCTTTCACTGGGTAGTGATTCCTTTCACCATGGCTTTGGGATTGTGCCAATTATCATGATCCAAAAGCAATACCGGGGTGGTTGGAAAGACCAATCACAAAGTATGTCTCAAACATCTGTCATACAGAACGGGTGCTATGGAAACTAACCGCGGCTATTGTAAACCGGATGTAGCTGGAAGGGAAGGAACTGGTGGCTGGAAACGTGAAGGCCAGCTGGCCCTGTCCTGGGTCCCACTTCCTTTATCTTAGCCGTGGCTCCCTGCCCCGGGCCCTACCCCTTTCATGAACACCACCAATCAGGAGCTGCCATTAGACCACCCCAGGTCTCGCCACAGGCCTCCTCCTATCCCATATGAGGGGCTGTCCTTATGCAGGCCATAAAAGGCGACTCCAACAGGGAACTGTTGGGGAAGCCACCTCCACAACTCCCCGTTGGCTGGAACAACGCAGGAACCTGGACTGGTGATCTGTATCCTTCTTGTTCTCTTTCCTTCTATCTTTCTCCCTCATTCCTTATTCTCCTTTTCCATATGTACAAGCTGCTATATGTTGAGTTGCTAAGGGTGGGTGTACCCATTCACAGGATTGGTTTGCCCACTGGAGTTCAGTTCTATGGGCACGCCTTATACTCGAGTTTCTCAGTAATACAAAGATTTTTAGGGACCTGGAGTGCTGCTCCTCATTATGCACGCCCTTGGGATCCACGAACCTAAGCCTCCCCTTTGACTACTGGTGTTTGGGCTGGGACGCTAAATTGGCATCAGGAACAGGATCCCATTGGCTGTAGGAGGCTGTGTAGGGGCACCAGTTCTTGAAGCAATAACATTTGCAGTGTGAGAATTGGGAGGAGATCCCCCAGCAGTTTTAGTGTGAAGGGATCGCAGCACTGTCAGGCTTGAAGTGGCCTCCCTGGCCATAAGGCTGGGAGCAGTCTGAGTAGGGGCAGGCCTGACTGCTCCCCAAAGTGACCTCTCGGCAATAGGCCAGAGGAGGTTTGAGGGACAGCAGCTCTCTACTTGGTAAGTGCAGGCAGGGAGAGCTGGGAAGTGACCTCTCAGCTCTGAGCCAGGAGAGGTTTGAGCAGTGGCAAGCCACGGCTGCCCGGAAAATGCCGGTGCTTGACTGCTCCCCTGTCATCGATCAACTGAAGGAATAACAGGTGTGTCCCACACAAGGAACAAGGCAACATGGTCAGGGGACACATGAGGGGATATGCGCATACAGTCATGTGGTTTGTTAGTGACTACCTAATGCCCTTGGGAGGGCCATGAGAGGGAGTGGGACCTCCTGGGCACCTACCTCCTCCCACACATCTGCTGGACCTTGCTCTTTGCCCTGCCCCTCCTCCTGGATCCTTGCCCATTGGGCCCAGCTGGGGCCAGTATAAAAGAGGCAGAGTGAAGTGGTAAGGATCCCTGAGACTCCAAAGCCATAAGGGAAACTGAGGCATACACACATGTGTGGATGAGGGATGTGTAGGTGACCAGAGTGTCTGCCAGAGGGGACCATGAGGAACCTGGTCATCTGGGGCAGAGGGAGTGGTTATGTAGGAGGTCCAGGTGTCTGGGCGGAGGCTGGATCTCTAGTGCAGCCAGGGATGCAGGGGAGGGTGTTGCATAGGGGACACAGGCTTCTGGGGAGTGCAGGAGCACAGGGGATACAAGTGTCCATAGGAAGTTCTGTAGGGGACCAAGGCAAGTGGGTGGCATCCACAGATGGCTCAGGTGTCTGTTGGGGGATTGGGATGGAGTGGAGTGGTGAGTGTGTTCCCCCTGCATTTAGAGGGGATTTGTAAGGGACTCAGGTGTTTGGAATGGGGAATTTATAGAAGAATGAAGCATCCAGGTTGGGGTTTCCAGTTGTGGTCTCCAAAGTTCAGATGTCCCTGACCCCACTTTCCACAGGTCCCCATGGCAGGCTGGGCCCTATGCATGACTCTGGTGCTGGCAGCACTGGCAGGGGCGGTGGGTGAGACCCGCTATGAGAAGTTTCTGCGGCAGCATGTGGACTACCCCCAGACTCCTGTGCAACCAGAGTACCTCTACTGTGACATCATGATGCAACGCCGCCAGGTGATGGCCCCTGGTGAGCCTTGCAAGACCCGCAACAGCTTTGTGCATGCACCAGCCCAGGATCTGGTGGATGCCTGCTCCCAGATGCCTGATGCGCTGGGTCGCTACACCACCCCAAGACGCCTAGACATCACAGCCTGCTTCCTGCTGCGGGGTACCACCTGGCCCACTTGCATCTACCAGGCCTGGCCGATCCAGAACTACGTGGTTGTCAACTGCATTAACGGGCTGCCAGTGCACCTCGATAGCACCCACCCATGAGGCTTGACATAGTGCAGCTGTAGGTGGGGATGTGGATTCTCCCACCCACTGAGGGCTCCGTTAGGGCTTGCAATAAAGGAGGTGCAAGAGGCCTGGTCTCCAGTATCATCTTCTGGGGGGATCCTGCAATTCTACCCCTCTGTGGGTGCCCCTGAGCCCCCTTGGATGCCTCCAACCCTGTCCAAGATGGATCTGGCCCCCTGCATGTGACCCCGGGGTTTCCAACCTCCTGGGTGTCCCGTAGCCCACCTAGGGTACCTCTGCCATCACCTCTGCCCCATGGACTGCCCTTTCCCGGGTGCCTGACAACTTCCATGGCTGCCCCATAAGCCCCAGGGCCCCCCTGTTCTACTGGATGTTCACCCAACTCTCTCCTCAGGTACCCTGACCCTTTTGGTGTCACATTGCTTTCCTGGAGGCCCCATAGCTCCCAAAGGGTGTCCAGACATCCCGTGTGCCTCAAAGCCTCCCCTGGGTAGCCCCATCTCCCTGCATGGCAGCCCCATCAACCCTCACGTGCCCCACAGTCCCCACTGCCCCATGCCTCTGAGCCTGCCTGGGGCCTCTCTGGGTCTCAGGCTGCTCTTGGGCCCCCTTGGCACCCCCATGGAGCTGAGCACTGTCTGGGGCCACACGCACACCGGAACCACCATCCCGTGCACACCAACCACACAAAGAACCCACAACACACGCACAAACACACAACATGCACAAGACACACAAGACACACGCTGTGCATACAGCACACAACCACACACCACACTCACAACACCACACACACATGTTGCACAAACACACCCCGCTCCTACACACAACACGCCCACACAGCACAAACACACGCACCCCCCACGCACAAGACACAAGCACACACACACACAACGCCCACGCTCCCGGCACAGGCCTACACAGACACGTATTTTCTTGGGTTTGGGTGGGGCTTTGTGTGCTGCAGCTTGTGGTCACTGCCTCTTGTCCTGTCGCTGGGCACCACCAAGAAGAGCGTGACTCCCTTGTCTTCATCGCTGCCCACCAGTACTCAGCAGTACCCTGATGAGCTCCCCCTGGCTGAGCCTTCTCTTCTCCAGGCTGAACAGTCCCAGCTCTCTCAGCCTCTCTGCCTATCACAGGTGCTCCAGTCCCTGCAGCAGCAGCAGCAGCAGCAGCAGCAGCAGCAGCAGCAGCAGCAGCAGCAGCAGCAGCAGCAGCAGCAGCAGCATCCCTTTTCTGGACTCTTTCCAGCAGGCCCATGTGTCTCTTGGGCTGGCGACTCCGTCCCTGGAGGCAGCGATCGAGGGGTGTCTCAGTAGTGCTGAGCAGAGGAGCACGATCCCCTCCCTCCAGCTGCTGGCAACACTCTGCCTAATGCAGCCCAGGAGGCTGGGGGTCCTCCTTGCTCTGCTCCAACTCTCAGCCTTGCCCTGGCGAGGAGAGCTCGACTCCCTGCTCATGGAGAGGAACTGGGCGATTTCAAGGGCATTTGGGGCACTCCTGGCCTGGCAACTTCCAGCAGATTCCCTTCTCCACCCTGTTCCCTCCTGGCCATGGGAGGAGCTGGCTGAGCTGACCCTCTCACGAGGGAATGCTGGGGGGTCTCTGCAAGAAACACTCTTGTTAATGGAATCGGTATTTCCCCCTGCCCGTTATTTTTCCCAAAGGGTTTTGTTGTTTCTCACTGCTGCCTGTCTGCTTCACCTTTTCCTGCTACAACATCTTCTGTACTCATGGGAGTGCCTGCAAGAAGAGTTTCTTTGGAATCACATTTAGTTTTTGACTGTAAGAAATAGCACTGACCGGAGTGGGATGTTACATTTTGCTTGGAGCCGGTTTCACAGAAAACATTTATTGTTGAAGATATCCCAGTGCACAAGGACAGTATTGCTTGCTGTATCCTCTGCAACATCCTGCCAGCCAACCCACTCCCCCAGCCCACCCTCCCCCTTGAGCCACCCTGAGTCTTGCTGGAGCTGTGGATGTATGGTCAAGCAGAGAAATGAGTCTCCTCCTCTTCCAAGTCTTTCCCCATCTTCTTCTTCTCTAGTTCCTGGAAAATGTCCTCTTGAAGGTAGCGGTGACGCAGGCGCCTCAGGTACCTCTTCATCAGATCAGGATCTTCCTTGAGCCAGCAGCTCCACTCATAGCTCTCACAGGAGCAATCACCCTGGCAGCATGTCCCTGGAGAAGCTGAAGGTGTCTGGCCCATCTCCTAGAAACGACAGGGCAGGGAGCACGATGAATGGCTCAGGGGCCTCCGGGGGCTGAGATGTCAGTGGCTGGGCTTGGCTTCTCGTGGAGAAACTCTGGCCTATTTGGGCTGCCCCAGGCAGCCAGTTGAGCAAAGAAGACCTCAGGGAAGCTTTGGCTTGTTCCCCCTGTGGGTCAGCCATCCCTTGTTTCCTGCTCTGTGGCTGAGAGCCACCTGTGTCTCCTGGGCTTGGGGAAAGAGCTGGGGAAGAGGCAGAGGCCCTTTGACACCTGACCAGGCTTTCTGCTTCCTGTAAGGATTCTTGCAGACCCTTTGCTAGGTGTCATTAGGGACCCCACAGTTCCTTCTGCAGTTTGTTTATTGAGGTGTCTTTCCGTCTGGGACACCGTCCGGGCCTCTTCTAAAATTGCACACACAGAAGCCTTTCCCTTCCCATGTCAGAATGTCTGTCCGTTCACTGGGGTAGTGATTCTTTTCACCATGGCTTCAGGATTGTGCCCGTTATCATAATCCCAAAGCAGTAATGGGGTGGTGGGAGCAACCAATCGCATAGTATGTGTCAAACATCTCTAGGACGAAACTGGTGCCATGGAAACTAAATATGGCTATTGCAAACCAGATGTAGCTTGAAGAGAAGGAATTGGCTGGAACCTACCCTGCCCTGCCCTGGGTCCCACTTCCTTATTTTGACCGGGTGGAACTGCCCTGGGTCCCACTTCCTTATCTTAGTCTGGGGGCCCTGCTCTGGGATGCCCCAGGCGTCCCAGGCAGTAGGCTGAGCGAAGAAGACCTTGTGGCTTTGGCTTGTTTCCCCTGTGGGTCAGCCATCCCTTGTTTCCTGCTCTGTGGCTGAGAGCCAGCTGTGTCTCCTGGGCTTGTGCAAATGGATGGAGAAGAGGCAGAGGCCCTTTGGCACCTGCCCAGGCTTTCTGCTCCTCGTGGGTGTTATTCCTCCTCCTACACGTTACTGACCCCAGATCTTGGCAGGTCCTGGTTCCCAGCCACCTGGCACCATCCCACCTGCCTGATCACCATCGCTCATGTCTCTCAGACGTCTCTTGGCTTTTCTACAAAGGCCACATGCAAGCTAAACCTCGCTGAGCAGCGGGTTCAGGGCTGAGCATCTCAAACAGGCCACGTCCAGGGACCCCAGGGTTATAGCCAGCTGGGCAGAGGATTGAAGCTGCTCAGCTGGGCAGGGTTGGCAGGAGCAGTGGCTCCATGTTACTGCAGGTCCTGGAGAGACACATCCCTCATGACGGTGGCCCAGGCGGGACAGCTGGAAGGGTCATGGGTGCAAGGGAAGAGAGAGGCCTTGCAGAGACTGAGGATCGGGGAGAGCCCCGGGCTGAGGATCACGCTGCTCCTGACAAGCTGCATCTGGCTTTCGAAGCCTGCTGCTCCCATGCCTGCTGCCTGCGCTGGAGGTCTGTCTCCCCACCAGGCGAGTGGGCCTGTGCCCCGGAGCTTTGGGCTGTGCTGCCCAGTGCTGAGTGAGAAGGAGCTGTGTGAAGGCAGGGCCATTGTCCAGGCACCCTCCCAACCCAGGCTGTGCCCAGGGGCAGCGGGACAGCTGTGGCATCTCCATCAGCAACGTGGAGCACTCAGAGGCTTTGCAGGCACAGGCAGGAGCAGGGTTCTGGCCCAGCTAGGGTCTTGCAAGCACCCCAGGGTGGCCCTTGCACCTTTCTGGGCACCACAATGGCTATTTGGTGCACGTCAGTCACGTCCCTGGGCCTTTCTGTGCCTTTTGTTGCCCCACAGAGCCCTGCTGTGCCTTTCACTGCCGTTGCCTTCCCCAAGGACTTTTTGGTTTTGGACTTTTGGGATCTTTCGGTACAGCCTGAGGCCTCCATGCAGAGGCAGTCTTGGCGTGCTTTCCAGCGCACTGCTCTTGGCCTTTCTGTGCCTTTCGTGGCATCCCAGGCCCCTCCTTGTGTCTTTTGGTGTCCCCCTGGGGCCTCCACATACCTCTGAGGACTTCCCAGTGGCCTCTCTATACCTTTCAGGGTGCTCCAGGTACCTCCTTGCACCCCTCGGTGCAGCCAGTGAATTGGGAGCCCTGTGGAAGACATTGTATTTGAGGAGTTGGTGATCTTGAAGAGGCCACGCCGGCTCTGCTGGGCCCCATCCTTCAAGCTGGAGAAGACCCTCTGTTAGTAAGGTCTTCTGCAACGTACAATGTGTTTGGGAAAGGTAAGGTGCATGTGGATCAAGGGGTGAAACCTGTTGATCCTGACCATTGAGACCAGTGCACCCGTAGCAGAGAGCGAACCACACCACAGTCCACCTGGGCCAGCATGGGCCTGTGACCTAAGATTTACTCCCTATCTCTGATTCACATGAGAGGTGAAGGCTTGTTCACTATCTGAATTCTTCTTCTGCCTTATGAAAGCTTTTCTCTTCTGAAGCCATGTGTGGTTGAGCCTTTCTTGATGAGATCCAGAAAGAGCCCTGCACTGCCTCCCTCTCTCTCGGCCTCACCCCACGGCTCCACCACACAAGCCTCCACCCCGTGGACCTCAGAGCTCCTTGCTGGGGCATCCCAAGCTCCTCCAAGTGCCTTACAGTGCAGCCCTGGGTGCCCACGGAGCCATCAGGGCGCTTGGCCCCTGAAGCACCCGCAGTGCTGCTCTGTAGCCCCTTGGTTGCACATGTAGGTACCCAGTGAGAGCACCGCGCTGGGGATGGGAGATGCCTGAGCAAGGCAGCTGTCCTGCCAGCAGCCCAGCATGACACTGGCGATGAAGCTTGTGCAGATGTGGGGCCCCAGTGTGCAGAGCACCCTGGGATGGGGTTTGCTGCTCTGGCTCTGCTCAAGCCGAGCAACAGCCCAGAAGGCAGCTGCCGCTTCGTGCAAGTTCTGTGCAGGCAGGAGCCCATGGCTCACAGGTGATAGTTGGATGTGGGCAGGGGCTTTTCCTCTGAAGGCCTCAGGCTGAGATCAAGATTGGCCATCAAACCCCTGTGTCTGCAGAGGTCCCAGGCATCCCCTCTGCAGACAGCGCCAGACCATGCAGCCTTTCCCACACCAGGAGGAAGCTGGAGGACCACCACGGGGCCAGCTAGAAGGTGCTGGGCTGGGCTGCCCCAAGTGCCTGACTGATTCCTCCTCTTCCCTCTGCACAGTGGTGCAGATCCTGCCTCGCCTGGGGCAGGGCACGCTGCCTTCACTAAGGCTCACAGCCATTCCACAGCTTCTCACTCTGATGCCTCATGTGCCACACAGTGAGTCCAAGGCACACACAGCCCAACACCCCTGCACTCCCCATCAGCACAGCCCCACCGTCACAGCCTGACCATCCACCTGCCTCCCTGTGGGCAGGGCTGAGCCCACGGTGGCACAGGACAGGAATCGAGGGGATCGCATGAGGCAAGAGGAGGCTTCCATCAGCCCACCTGCGTGGGCAGGGATGGGATGGGAGATGCAGTGCCTAGGCAAGTGCCAGGCACTAGAGACAACCCTGGGATGCAGGGCTGATGCAGACCCCTGCCGGGTTTGTTCTTCCTCCTGGGGACACCATCCCCTTGCCGGCCACAGCAGGACAATGGAAGGCAGAGTGTGTCTGGGGAGTGGTGCTTAGAACCGCCATCGTGCTTCCATGGCCAGCGGGAGCTAGATCTTTTCAGCCTCAGAGAGTCTGCAGGGGCGCTGTGCTGATCTACCATGTCTGTGAAGTTTTGGCCAGATACCTGAGCTGTTCCTGCTGTAGGGGCTGTGTGACTTTGAGGAGGATTCCTTGAGAGGCCCACAGAGCCATTGAGATGCCACCACAGCCCAGAGCAGGGCGCTCTCCACCTTCAGTGTGGCCAGTAATAAACTTTTTCCACCTTTTTTGGGGAAGACTCTGGGGGAAGCCCAGGACCGAGCCTACCCCAAGCCAAAGGACATGGCAAAGCTGAGACAGAGAAGAGAGCACCTCTGTCCTGTCTTTGGAGAGAAGTAGGTCTGGTCTGATGGTGGCACATACTCAAAGGGTGCATCTGTGATCCACCCATGGCCATAGTGCTGAGGCCCACTTGCGGAGTGTCAGCGTCCAGTGTCATTTTTTTCCTTGCATCACTGGTGGGGTCAAATTTGGTTGCTCATGCAAAAGAAGGGCAGCTGAGGGCTACTGAATGCATGATGTCCCCCCTGGAACACCAGTTCTGAAGGGAGAGGCTTAGGTTCATGGATCCCAAGAGTGCGGATAATAACGAGCAACACTCCAGGTCCCTAAAACTCTCTGTATTAATGAGAATCTCAAGTATAAGGCGTGCCCATAGAACTGAACTCCAGTGGGCAAACCAATCCTGTGAACGGGTACACCCACCCTTAAGAACTCAACATATAGCAGCTTCTAGATACAGAAAAGGAGAACAAGGAATGAGGGAGAGAGAAAGATAGAAGGAGAGAGAACAAGAAGCATAGAGATCACCAGTCCAGGTTCCTGCGTTGTTCCAGCCAACGGGGAGTCGTGGAGATGCCTTCTCACAAGGTACTGTGTTGGAGTTGCTTTTTATAGACTACCCAATGCCAGCCCCTGGTATAGGATAGGACGAGGCCTGTGGCGAATCCTAGGGTGATCTAATGGCAGCTTCTGATAAATGGTGCCCAGGTAAGTGTGTAAGGCCCAGGGCAGGGCCACCTGGCCACGGGAAGTATTGGGACCCAGGGCTGTGCCACCTAGCCAAGGGAAGGAGGTGGGACCCAGGGCAGGACCACCAGGCCTTCACAAGGTCCCAGCCCCCAATTCCTATTCTCACAGCTACATCTGGTTTGCCATAGCTGCGGTTAGTTTCCCTTGCACCCGTTCTGCACGATGGGTGTTTGAGACATTCTGTGGCTCAAACAGCCAGTCCTTGCAGGACCCCATATTGCTCTTCTTCTTATGTGGTGATCCTACATATCTGAGAGAAGGAGAAGATAGAGATGAAAGAGAAGATAGAAGTTGAGCTACCTTACCTTTAACAATTGCTACTCATTGTTGTGAAAAAGGGGGAAATAAACCCGGTCTTATAAGGCTGAATATGCAAGATAAGCAAAGTCGAGGGCACGAATACTGACGGGACGAGAGAGAACGGCCTTAAGTTGCGTCAGGGGAAATTTAGGTTGGATGTCAGGAAGAATTTCTTTACACAGAGGGTTGTTAAGCATTGGGGCAGGTTGCCCAGGGAAGTGGTGGAGTCCCTATCCCTGGAGGTGTTTAAAAGACGTGTGGATGTGGTGCTGAGGCACATGGTTTAGGGACCCTGGAAGTGCAGGGTGAACCACTGAACTTGATGATCTTAAAAGTCTCTTCCAACCAGATGATTCTGTGATTCTGTGGTTTATTTACATTGCAACATTTACAAGTTCTTTTTGTATTGGGGTTGATTAAGGAACCACAGATTTAGCTATAGCTTATTTACCAGAGAGACAGCATAGGTCTGATACCAAAGAAGCTTACAACCTGTGTTGTAGTCTGGCTCCGTGGTAAAATAAGCCTGAAGTCATTGCACAAACAGTGCAATAGTGTCCCAGTTTAGAAAAAAACCCCAGTTTTTCCTGTTTGGAATGGTTTGTTTTAAACTGACCAATTGTGAGTATTCCTCCCATTTACGTTTGCACATCTCATTGGCTGTAAAAACTTTTCACAGGTTTCCCGGTTCCCTTTAAAAGCTGCACACCAGCTCAGTTTCCGGCCCTTACCCTTCTGGTGGTCTTGCAGTCTCCAGGGCTGGCGGCTCGAACCTCCAGGGGAACTTGCCCAGACTTGTTGGCTCTGCTCTCCAGCTTACAGCTTGCTTTGCTCCCCGCTTTCTCTCTCACCTGGGGCTTTTGCTTTCTCTCGGTGTACCACACATTCCTGCACCAGCACCTGCCTGCAGCTACTGCACCCCGCGACGGGCACAGAGCAGACCCTTCACCACTGCACTCCCGCATCGCATGGGACAGAGCCCTGCTGCTGCCGGAGCTGTTTCCCTTTGCTGCCTTCCCTGCTTTGCTGCCGCTTCTCTAATACCAACAAACAAATCGGTTCGACAGCACAGACCCCGGCTTCCACATGGCACCGCTGCATTTGTCTCAGCTGCTGCGGTCTTTTGTTCCGCCTCTGAGAAACCCATCGACCACGTGGGCGCCGTCATTTTGGACATGGTTAGGTATTCATTTCGCTTTGTTTCCTCAACCGCGTTTTAACCCTCGCTTCCCATCCCATATAAATCCATTAATATTTCATTGGTTTTTCTGTATATAATATCTTTTTTCTAGTGTTATTAAACTTGTTTCAGTTTTCCAAACTTTCAGAGGTCTCACAAATTTTTCTTTCTTATTGCTGCTTTTAACTCTTTCTCTCCTGGTGCGGGAGAAAGAGTGATTAGAGGGAGGAAAGAACACGTCCCTGTGCTTGGCGTACCTTGGCCAACTGGTGACAAATAGAAATAAGTAAAATTGCAATTATAACTACACAGAATACACCCGGGGAGAATAGTGTCACTCAGCGTAGGCTGAGGTAGACAATCTTACCCACAGGGCATCTCTAGTGGGTGGGTGGAGAGGGAGAGCGAATTCATCAATCTGTCCTTTTGGTATTGTTCCAAGTCTTGTCTCAATTTAGGGTCGATATTGGGGCAATATTTATACTAAGTTTTTCCCATTACATCATTGGGGTAGACCTGCGTGTGGGGACAACTGTAGACAAGCTTATTGCTTATGTTAATTGCACAAAGTCCATCAATTTACACCTGCATGGGTAGAGGTAACAGCTCGTTTTGTCCACAGCAGAGAAATGGAAGAATGCAACTACCAGACCTCTGCCCAGCTTCACACTCTTCTGGACATTCAGATAACACCTAACACCAGATCTGGATCTAGTGATAGTTGTAGTTCTGTTTGTCACCTCACCCAGTGCCGAATTTTATTGACAAAGAGCTCCTAGGCACCCAGCTGCATGGTGTACATGCCTGACGTGACTTGGACTTTGTGCTGGGACTGTCCTCTCTACATTCGTATCACCAGGAACAAAAATCCCCACAACATCACATGGCCTGTATTAACGAGCCATTTTCCCCATCCCCTAAGTCTGAGACATTTCAACAGTGATGTGATGCACGATCTGGGGCTCCATCCATCAAACTAGTCTTGCTGTTGCAGTGCTTGAAACAACACCCTGCTTTTAACAGCAACTTCTTTCATCTTTTCCCGTGCTTTTTCTGTGGTGGTTGTGGCATTGTGATTGGCAACACAACATTGTCCAACAGTTAGATTGAGCATTCCACATACTCCATGTGTTATGTTACCTTGTAAATACTAGCCTGTACAATAGAGATAAGGAGGAACTGAGGGCCTAAGGAGGAGACAAGGCCTAAGGGGGAGATGAAACAGTAGAGATAAGAAGGAACTGAACAGCCTAAAGACCGGCTGAAAGCAGCATAAATCCCAATGGACTGTGGCAAACTCCAGAGTTCATGGACAGGACATCAAGAGACACCTCTTCAACACTTCTAGGGATCTCCAGAGACCACCATGAAAGGCTTTCTGAGCCCATGCCACATGCATAATGACTATGCAAAACCATTAATCAGTTCCAAGAAATAGAATGAATATGTGTGACTATTCCGGGAAAAATAATGAATATGTGTGTAATCGGGTGATATAAGCTTTGGTTGAGGCAGCATACGGCATGCACGATAGGCGGAATTATCCCCCGTGCATCTGGCGCTGTGAATAAAGAAATGCTGCTTCTTAATGTGACAGCGGTGTTAAGGACTTTCTTCCCGGTAACAGAGTATGTGGCTGTGAAATTGGAGAATGAGACGTCATTAGCTTTTGAAAAGGAGACACACGGCAAAGCGGAGAGTCATGTGAAAGAGCTTTTCAGACAAAATGAGCTATTAGAAGAACAAGCGAGAACCGCAGATGAACTTTTAAGTAAAAGTGAACTCTTAGAGAAGCTGCTGTTTGCAGCAGCCGAAAGGGAGAAGAGGTTGCAGGAGAGATTGAATAAATTGCTTGACTGGATTGGAGATGTACCTTCTCCCAAGCCAGTTCAGCATATCCCTACCATGGTCCACCGCGAGGATCCTGAAATACAGGCAGAGGATAGGTGGTGTGATGGTGGCGATATCGAGAAGAAATCTGACCCTGTGCCAGAACCAGTGACTGAAGTTACTGTTGACGGAGAAGGAGATGAAATTGTATTGAGCGGAGGCAGAAGGGTATTGGGGGCCTGGTATATTTTTAACTGATAGCCTGTGGTCGGGACCCGAGCTTGCACAAATGCAAGATAAATTTGCACAGAAGCTGGGGAGGAGAGAAACTGAGTATTTATGGCGTGTTTCGTGGAATGGAGGGAATTGAGTGTTGTTGATCACGAAGGAGAGAGGGGAACCTGTTGCTATTAAGACTGCGGGATTTGGGGATTTAACAGCCTCTGTGCAAGAGGCAGCAAATGTCCAAAACAGTGGGCAGCTAAACGGCACCATGAATGCTGCCGCAGCAGGGCCCACTGGAGAAGAGCCTCAGAGCAACTTTGCTCAGGAGGTGCTGGATGGCAGGTGCCATGTGGGACGACAGGTTGGAATAGCCCCCAGCGAGCCACCCGAACCCACCCCCGCCCTGCGAGTCCATCTAATTCATATTGGCACACATATGCAAGAATTTAAACTGTGATTTGTCCCAATGGCTCTGCTTCGAGCATTAGCACAGCTTTTGAGATGTAACCCAGAACAGGATAAAGCAAGCCGGGCGGCCGGACAGAAATCCACCTACAAGGCCTGCGAGGGCTCCGCCGTGGGACTTAATTGCTCTAAACTCCCCCACAAAAACTCGCATTCCCGAGGAAGACAGCAAGCCACCCTGCCCGAAGAGGGTCCTGGTGTTACAGGGCCTCTCCAGCAAATGTCAGGAACCAATTATCGGTTCTTTGCCATTGATAGAGGTGAAAAATAGACATTTGCCTCTGCCATCAGCTAAAATTCAGTAACTGATGGGGTGGCTGCAAACGTAAAGAAACATTCCATCTTTTGAAGCTTCAGGCGCTCCTGTGGGCACCCCCTACCCCCTCCTTGCACACACCCCCACACACCCACACACCTACACACACCCACACACCCCGCTGCTTTTGTTTTTTCTTCTCTGCTTACTGTGGAAAACTGTTGGTTGCATTTACACAGAGCTGCGTTGTTAAAACCCAATTCTGCAGGCAACTGGCCTTCATGTTACCAAATTCTGTTTCATACAGGCAGCCCTGGCACATTCCAGGCTGCTGCTGCCATTGCAGAAAACTTCAGTTGTGGTATTAACAACCCCAAAGAATCTTTATGCTTGCAAAAAGGGAAAAACAGCGCTGGGAAAATTCATTGAATTGATAATGGGTGGGTAACACCCTCATTTAACCAAATATACACCGGCCAGCCAGAGGCCGAGCAATTCTTTCGTGTTTTCTTTACAGACGCTGGAAAACTGCGCCTGCATCCAAGGACCTCCCTTGCACCGACCTCAAGCGTCCACAGAAAGTGCTAGTTTTACGTGTAGTGTAATTCTGTTTTGCCTTGTGTACATTTATAACTGGTATTGGTAAGATAGGTTTTTAGTCTAGTATGTTTGTGTGGGTTTAGGTGATAACTTAGGGATTTGCAAATGCTCTTAGTGAATCTTGTATTGCTGCTTTCTTGCCCCTGCCTAAATCTGTAGAAGACCCCCTTCCCTTGGGAATTCTTCTTACAGACACAGCAGGGAAGACTTAACATTTCCCCAACTGATGCCCTGGTTCCAGTTAAGCCGAGAACTGAAACCATAGCCTTTTTAACTGATAGAACAACTCTGTTTTATTAAATCCCATGGGAACTTTGGGAACACATGACCATCAAGGTGCACAACGATTGTTATAGAGACAGTAAGTGGCTATTATAAACACAATTATACTAAAGATTATGACAAAAACTGAAAGACTGATCATCGCCACTTGCACAAGGTCCATCCTGACCACGTCCAAGTCACAAATTGAAAGGAAAAACAAAGTGTCTCAGCCCAATATGAACCGGCCGTAAAGGTTAAAAGGAGTTTTGGGGATTAACAGTACTGACCTTATTGGCAGTCCTGGATATCTGAAAGACTTGCTCATTTTCTTCAGCATGGTGCTTTGTAACAGGTGTTGCTTCTCATCCACTGCTATGGCAAAGAAACAGAGAAAATAGAAGAGGAGAGAGAGCAAGAAATAAGAAGATAGAAAACAATTGCCATCTTTGGATGCAGCGATCTTTTGTCCAGTGGTGTCTGCAGTCACTCTGGACCCTCCAATGGCGCGTGCACCTGTCTAGCTCTCCTTTGTTATGCCTTTTATAGAGTCCAAATATGTGGTTGGGTATGTGCGGTCTCTCTTCTTGGAAGGTTTGGGAAACGGTTCTGCGGTCTGGTGCATGAGCGGTTCGTCTCCCAGAAGATTCCAGAGATGGGTTTGGCATCCTGGGATGTTGCTCCCCACCATCCAATGTGGTGATCGCAGCATGAACTCCCAGCCTTGCCCATGTGCAGTTCTTTCATCTCCAAAATAGCGGAGTTGGTGCAAGGAAAGACACTGTCCTGTCTCAACGGATCTTGTCTCCCCTTGTACTGCAACACTAGAAGTTTCCCCCAAAGGTTTTACCATACCCCAATAATTCTATTTGTATAATAAGAGTTGCACAAGCTTGTTTGATACCTCTTTCCAGGATATTGTCATTCCTACACAGGTACCTGATGGAAGGGACACCACCACCTTGAGGTACTGCTGTGCATGAATTCCAGCCTGGAGATTCTGTCTATGTCTGGACTGGAAGGACTTTGGAAATTGAGATCTGATACTGTACAAACAAATTCAAGTCAGTAGGTGCCACTGCAGGCACGGGGTGGAGAACCTGGGAGGCATTGACCCATAATATGAACTGTACCTAAATGGAGCGGACAAGCTGTGCAGAGCTTGAAAGCTGGACCAGAAGTTGTTTTTCTGATCTCTTTTATGTTTGTTTTGATGTGGATAATTGTTTCTTTGTAAAACTTAGGTTAACAAATGAAGTTTTAATCGTGGGTGCTATGTCATGGCTGTGATTGTAAGGCCTTTTGTAATAATAGCCAGTAGCTCCATAATAACTATAGTAGTTGTTAGAAATATAGGAGTATCCTGTGTAGAGTCAGCCATAATGAAAGCTGTTCATATACAAATGACGCAGCTCACTGATTACACCCCTCTGGGAGTGGAGGAGGATAATCCGATCGATGTCCCAGGTATTGATACCTTAATTTCAACACCAAATTTGAGCAAGTGGGTATGACTGTAGCCACGGAGTGAGAATGTAGAGAGTACAAAGTCACAGCACAAAGTCCAAGTCACGCAAGACATGCACACAATGCAGCTGGATGCCTGCAAGCTCTTTGTTGATAAAATTTGGCCCTGGGAGATGTGGCAATCAGGACTACAACTATCACTAGATCAATGTCTGGTGTTAGGTGTTATCGGGATGCCTGCAGGAGTGTGAAATGGGGCGGTGGTCTGGTGGTCACATTCTTCCATTTTTCCACCCTGGACAAAACTAGCTGTTACCTCCACTCATGCAGGTGTAAATTAACGGACTTTGTGCAATTAACATAAGCGATAAGCTTGTCTACCATCGTCCCCCCCCTCCACGTCTACCTCAATGATGTAGTTGGAAAAACTGAGTATAAATATTGCCCCAATGTTGACCCTAAAACAGGGCAGATGCTTCTGAACCATACCAAAAGGAGAGATTGGTGGATTTCCTCCCTCTGCATCCCCTCACAGGGACACCATATAGGTAAGATTCTTCACCTCAGCCATGCTGAGTGACATTGTTCCTGCCCAGGTGTATTTTGTCTGTTTGTAATCGTGATAGTGCTTGTTTCTATCACACTATTCATGCAGCCGACAGGCTTCTTTTTACCAAGTGGACGGACCTAAAAACGGACAGGTTGTTTTGTCTTTGCTGTCAGAACTATAGTATTGGCTGTTTCTCTGGTAAATAAGCTATAGCTATGCTGCAGTTCATTAATTTATCACCCGCAATCCAAAAGAAATTCTATATGTTGCACTGTAAATGAACTGTTGTTCTTCGTGCCCCCGATTCGCTTGTTTCACATATTCAGTGTTCACCTTATAAGACCGGATTTATTCGCCCCTTTTTCACAAAAGTGTCGTATAATGAGCAGAGTGGATGTTCAGGTAACCATTGTTTTATCAACCATATCCACCCCAAATGTGACTTCTCCATAGGTTGGTTTGGAACCTTCTTGTTTGCTATTTGACTACAGCACTGGGAATCCCATGGTGAGAGGGGCAGCCCATGCTGGGCCATTTGAGTCTCCTGGAGTAGGTTTTGTTGAACCCTGGAGGACAGGGTGCTTGTGGAGAGTTTACTACTAGAACCATACTGACTTCCACCCTCCACCATTGGCAGGTGCAATGCCAGAATTTAGACCATTCCTCATTAGAGGCAATTTGGTAAACAGCTTCATTTTCCATCCTCCATCCTCCAAGAACGACAAAGGCATTTTCTGGCTGGTACTCCAAGGGGGCCCAAGTTTTGCCTAAAGTGCCCTTGTGATTGGTTTTTTGTTGGTCTAAGATTTTAGAAAGGTTCAATGGGATTACAGAAAATTCAATTTCCTGTTCCGCTGAGCCAGGGATTGTTATACATATGCCCTGGTCGGCATGGTTCCAACCTCGAGTAAATCCCTGAGTTAACTCCCAGGCAAGGTTTGGGGGCACATCTCTCCATCCTGTGGAGATAATAGTGGTGTTGAGAAGGGCCTTCCAAAACATCTCATCCTATTAAGCCATACACAGACAACAAACAAATTTAGACTAACAATACAAAGGGGTGACAACATTGCCAAAGTTAACAGAGATCCAGTGAGGTCTTTGTTGTCGTCGCCTGTAAAATGCACAGGTATCTCTACAACAGGGAGGCGGTTAGAAAGAGGGTACAATCCATTGAGTAGTAACTCAATGGTCCTTTGCACAGGTGTTGGTAGCCAACCAGGTGCAAAGACTGAGGGGCTTTTCATGGTTAATGGTACTGCCCCTACTGGCTGTCCTGGATAAGAGAGGGGCTTTTTGGAGTCTTTTCCACACCCGGACTAACTTCTCCAGGCCAGGGAATGGTAATGAGTTCTGGTTTGCCCCATGAACCCGTGGCGGAGACCGGCTCTCCCTCTGTTTTTCGGTGTCTCCTGTAAATCCCATTCTCCTACCATAGTTAGTAAGATCCTGAGCTACGTCCCCCCAGGTCATCCCTATGGGACCTCAGGCTCCCCGTCCCGGTTGGGGGGGGAGGCTATGCCTCCCCTTAATCCATCTTGTAACTGTACTGCAGACAGCTTCAGCGAATCGGGTAGACCTCCAATGAGAGGTGTCATTCTGTCGGGGTTAGTGATTAACAGCATTGGGGAAGGTTGTGGAGGTGCCAACCATCTGTTGTGCGTTCGCTGCAGGCAAGCAGCCTTTTGTACACTCTCAGTCCAATTATTGGTAGGAGGAGTCTCAATTTGCACCGGACCTGCTCTCTCCAAAGGATCTGTTGAACCTTGCGCCCAATGGACAGCTCACTGTTTCAGAGACCATGGTTGTCTCTGATCATGAGGAGTGGTCAGAAAGACAGCCAGGCCCCAACAGCCCTGAACCTCATCTTCCGATACTAAAGATCTGTCCCCTGCAGTGTGCGACACTCTCCAGACATCCTCTGCTTCTGTCTCCAGAGCTAACCTGCAGTGTTGTTCCTGTATTTGTGATAGTTCGGTGGCCATGTGTGGTGCTTTTTGGGTGGTGACCAACGGGTTACCCCGAGCCGGATTTTCGGTACTTTCTGTTTTAATCCAAGGTCTCAATACACTTTCCCTTTCCTGTGGGTTGCTGAAGAAATTTACCAATCTGTGGGTAACTCTAGGTTTGCTTTATTCAACAACTCAGATTTGGGCCATCACCTCAGTGAGTGGCAAATTATACAGCGCGCATCCTTTGTATATATAGTTTTCTTTTCTAACATTATGTAACTAAGTAAAGTCCTTGATGTTTTTCCACAGATTCTCAGTTCTTCATTCTTCATGGATCAAAAAGTCTATTCAATTCCTTTGTCTCAGCAAATATCATATTCTTCGTGTCATTTCTTTCTTTAAAGTTCACTCCGGCTGTCTTGGTCCTCCGTTGCTCAGGTCACAGAATGAGAATCACCCTTAAAATTCTAGGAAAGCTTAAGTTGTTCTATTATATCCTATGTCTACTTCAAACAGATAACTTTTTAAAATCATCTATTCTAAGTTAATCAATGATCTAACCTTGAGTATAGCCAATTTTCCGTTGATTCAGCTTGACTGGGGTTTAGGCCAGCCTTGGTAAGGACTATACAAGGATAAATGAGCAGCTTTGTTTCATATACACCTGTGTCAATAACTAAAACAATATTCTATTCCCTAATGTTACAATAGTAAAAAGTTTTAAGCTTATGGTTAATTCTTTTACAACGTGAAACACTTCTCAACTAATTTCTAGTTCTTTTCTGGAACACTGTGGCTCAAGTCCCTTTCCCAAAATGGATGCAGGATCCCCTTCATCTAGGTCGGTCTGCAGTGTTTTCTCTTCGTCCAGCTCATCTGCCAGAGCTGCGTTAGGTCCCTGACAGGCCTGGCTTCAGCTGCCAATTGCTCCTCTAAGGCTTCCCTTTTAGTATGTGCTTCCTCTACGTGTTCTTGTAGACCCTTTCCTAGGCCTTGTAGGGATCCCACAGTTCCTTCTGCAGCTTGGTTATTGAGGTGTCTCTCCTTCTGGGTGGGAATCAGGACAGCACCTAAAATTGCACACACTGAAGCCTTTGCCTTTCCAGATCAAAATGTCTCTCCTTTCACTAGCGTAGTGATTCTTTTCAGCATGGCTTCAGGATTCTGCCTGTTATCATGAGCCCAAAGCAGCAACGGGGTGCTGTGAGAGACCAACTGCACTGTACGTGTCGAACATCTGTAGGGTGTAACCGGTGCCATGGAAACTAACCGCAGCTATTGCAAACTGGATGTAGCTGGGAGGGAAGGAACTGGTGGCTGGAACCTCGTGAATGTCGGGTGGCCCTGCCCTGGACCCTACTTCCTTATATTGGCTGGCAGGGTGCGGGGGGAGCCCTTCCTTGGATCTGACTTCCTCATCTTGGCTGGGAGGCCCTACACTGGGCCATACCTCCTTTCTTGAACACCACCTATCAGGAGCTGCCGTTAGATTACCCCAGGTCTCACCACAAGCCTCCTCCTATCCCATATGAGGGGCTGTCCTTAGGTAGTCTATAAAAGGCAACTCCAACACAGTCCCATTGGAGAAGTCACCTCCACGACTACCTGTTGGCTGGAACAACGCAGGAACCTGGACTGGTGAATCTCTATCTTTCTTGTTCTCTCTCATTCTATCTTTCTTTCTCCCTCATTCCTTGTTCTCCTTTTCCATATCTACAAGCTGCTATACGTTGAGTTGCTAAGGCTGGGTGTACCCGTTCACAGGATTGGTTTGCCCACTGGAGTTCAGTTCTATGGGCATGACTTATACTCGAGTTTCTCATTAATACAGAGAGTTTTAGGCACCTGGGGTGTTGCTCCTCATTATGCGTGCCCTTGGAATCTACAAACCTAAGCCACCCTGTTCACAACTGGTGTTTGGGCTGGAACATTGAATTGGTATCACAAACAGGACCCCATCAGCTGTGGGAGGCTGTGTAGGGGCACCAAGTCTCGATGCAATAACATTTGGAGGGTGAGAATTGGGAGGAGATCCCCCAGCAGTTTTAGTGTGAAGAGATCGAAGCAGTGTCAGACTTGAAGTGACCTCCCTGTCTATAAGGCTGGGAGCAGTCTGAGTAGGGGCAGGCCTGACTGCTCCCCAAAGTGACCTCTCGGCAATAGGCCAGAGGTAAGTGCAGGTGGGGAAAGCCTGGAAAACACCTCTCAGCCCTAAGCCGGGAGAGGTTTGAGCAGTGGCAAACCATGATTGCCCGGGAAATGCTGACGCTTGACTGCTCCCCTGTCATAGATCAACTGAAGGAATAGAAGGCATGGCTCACACATGGTCCAAGGCAACACGGTCAGGGGACAGCCAAGCAGACATGCGCAACCAGTCACATGGTTCGTTAGTGACTACCTAATGCCCTTGCTAGGTCCGTGAGAGGGAGTGGGGCCTTCTGGGCACCTGCCTCCTCCCACACATCTGCTGGACCTTCCTCTTTGCCCTGCCCCTCCTCCTGGATCCTTGCCCATTGGGTCCAGCTGGGGGCATTATAAAAGAGGTGGGATGAAGTGGGAGGGATCCCTGAGACCCCAAAGCCATAAGGGAAACTGAGGTACACACACATGTCCAGTTGCTGGATGTGTAGGGGTCCAGAGTGTGTGCTGGAGGGGATTGTGAGTAACCTGATCATCTGGGGTAGAGAGAATGGCTACATAGGGGATTTAGGTGTCGGGGCAGAGGCTGGATGCACCTGAGGATGCAGGGGAGGGTGCTCCATAGGGGACGGGGGCTTCTGGGGTTTGCAGGAGTGTAGGGGACGCAGGTGTCCATGAGGTGTTCTGTAGGGGAGCGAGGCATCCAGCTGGAATCCACAGATGGATCAGACGTCTGCAGGGTGGTGGGATGGGGTGTGGTGGTGGGTGTTTTCCCCCTGCATTTAGAGGGGATTTGTAAGGGACCCAGGTATTTGGGATGGCGAATTTATAGAAGAATGAAGCATCCAGGTTGGGGTTTCCAATTGTGGTCTCCAAAGTCCAGATGTCCCTGAACCCACATTCCACAGGTCCCCATGGGAGGCTGGGTCCTATGCATGACCCTGGTACTGGCAGCACTGGCAGGGGCGGTGGGCGAGACTCGCTATCAGAAGTTTCTGCGGCAGCACGTGGACTACCCGGAGACACCTGTGAATCAAATGCACCTCTACTGCGACATCATGGTGCAACGCCGGAATATAACGTACAAAGGGTCGCACTGCAAGAGAAACAACACCTTCGTGCATGCACCGGCCCAGGAGATGAACAATACCTGCAACCAGATGCCTGATGCAGAGGGCCGCTACAGCACCACAAGAGCCCTGAACATCACAACCTGTGACCTGCAGAGGGGGAGAACCTGGCCCAATTGCAACTACAAGACTGGGAAGGTCCAGCACTACGTACTTGTCAACTGCATTAACGGGGTGCCCGTGCACCTCAATAGCACGCACCCATGAGGCTTGACGTGGCGCGGCAGTAGGTGGGGATGTGGATTCCCCAACCACTGAGGGCTCTGTTAGGGTCTGAAATAAAGAAGGTGCCACAGGCCTGCAATAAAGGTCTCCAGCATCATCTTCTGGGGTGACCCTGCAATTCCACCCCTCTGGATCTGGCCCCACATGTGACCGTGGGGTTTCCCAACCTCCTGGGTGTCCCACAGCCCCCTAGGGTGCCTCTGCCATCTCCTATGCCCCATGGACTGCCCTTTCCTGGGTGCCTCACAACTCCCGTGGGTGCCCCATAAGCCCCCAGACCCACCCTGATACCCCTGGATATGCACCCAACTCTCTCCTCTGGTACCCTGACCTTTTTGGTGTCACATTGCTTTCCTGGAGGCCCCATAGCTCCCAAAGGGTCTCCCAACATCCCATGTGCCTCATAAACCCCCCTGGGTAGCCCCATCTCCCTGCAGGGCAGCCCCATCAACCCTCACGTGCCCCACAGTTCCCCCTGCCCCATGCCTCTGAGCCCGCCTGGGGCCTCTCTGGGTCTCAGGCTGCTCTTGGGCCCCCTTGGCACCCCCATGGAGCTGAGCACTGTCTGGGGCCACACGCACACCGGAACCACCATCCCGTGCACACCGACCACACAAAGAACCCACAACACACGCACAAACACACAACACGCACAAGACGCGTGCTATGCATACAGCACACAACCACACACCACACTCACAACACCACACACACATGTTGCACACACACCCCTCGCTCCTACACACAACACGCCCACACAGCACAAACACATGCACCCCCCACGCACAAGACACAAGCACACCCACACACAACGCCCACGCTCCCGGCACAGGCCTACACAGACACGTATTTTCTTGGGTTTGGGTGGGGTTTTGTGTGCTGCAGCTTGTGGTCACTGCCTCTTGTCCTGTCGCTGGGCAGTGTGACTCCCTTGTCTTCATCGCTGCCCACCAGTACTCAGCAGTACCCTGATGAGCTCCCCCTGGCTGAGCTTTCTCTTCTCCAGGCTGAACAGTCCCAGCTCTCTCAGCCTCTCTGCCTATCACAGGTGCTCCAGTCCCTGCAGCAGCAGCAGCAGCAGCAGCAGCAGCAGCAGCAGCAGCAGCAGCATCCCTTTTCTGGACTCTTTCCAGCAGGCCCATGTGTCTCTTGGGCTGGCGACTCCATCCCTGGAGGCAGCGATCGAGGGGTGTCTCAGTAGTGCTGAGCAGAGGAGCACGATCCCCTCCCTCCAGCTGCTGGCAACACTCTGCCTAATGCAGCCCAGGAGGCTGGGGGTCCTCCTTGCTCTGCTCCTGTTGCCGAGGGAGCCCTGAGCACCCCGATGGCAGTGCTGCCATGCAGATGCTGTGCTGCTGCAAAACGTCAGCCCAAATGCACTCAGAAATTGTGGCTGAGCAGGAAAAGCAGCACAGCAAATGGTCTTCCTGATCCTTTCCCATGGCTCCCTGTCCAACAGGTCTCTTCCACACGTGCCTTGAGTAACTGGGGTGTTCCTTTTATAGATTTCAGCAGAAAGGCACTTGGAGGACCCTCCATGGACGGGCGAGCTCCAACTGTCAGCCTTGCCCTGGCGAGGAGAGCTCGACTCCCTGCACCTGGAGAGGAACTGGGCGATTTCAAGGGCATTTGGGGCGCTCCTGGCCTGGCAACTTCCAGCAGATTCCCCTCTCCACCCTGCTCCCTCCTGGCGATGGGAGGAGCTGGCTGGGCTGACCCTCTCACGAGTGAATGCTGGGGGGTCTCTGCAAGTACAAGGCTCTCTGTTCTGTTCCTTCCTACCTTGCTGCTTCAGGGGTTCTTCATCACCATCTCGGTGACCTCCCCAAATAGGTCTGTGCCATTTTGTCCTCAGGTTTTAAACCACAGAGTTACCAACAATTTCACAGCACACAGTTTAGGTTTGTTGCCCAAGTCTAAAGAAAACCTGCTGATAGTGCAAAATCCTCCCAGTTGCAGCCAGAGGAAACACCCTCCTCCGTTGTTGAGCTGGCAAAGGCTGAACAAGCAGCACAAATGCTGCCAGATAATGGCAAAAGCTCTCCTCAAATGACTCAGCAGACCACTCCAGTGTGCTTTATTTCCAGAACATCGACCATGGCTTCTTGACTGTAGAACTTCTTCCCCTAAAGTTCCACGGGTTTTACAATTGTGGTTCGTTACCCCTCAGTTCTGGTAGAGATGACAAAGCTACATACAACCCAACTCTTGAGCATATTTCTGCATTTCTACAATGCTCAGAACGAACCCCTGAGGGACACCACTTGTCACTGATCTCCTTCTAGACATGAAGCCATTGACCACTGCCGCCTGGGTGTGAGCATCCAACCCATTCCTTATCCACCAAATGTAGAGAGAAGGATGTTGTTGGGGGACTGTGTCCAAGGCCTTACACAAGTCCCGAGACATGACACCCATAGCTCTTCCTTCCGTTGTGCAGCTGTAGTCACTCCATGAGAGAAGGCCACTAGGTTGTTGAGGCAGGACTTGCCCTTGGTGAAACCATGGCAGCATTTGCCGTGGGGGCTGCAGGGCCAGGGCCTGCACTGACCGGGAGGCTGTGGGCCAATGGCTTCTAGCAGACCCTCGTGGAGAGGCCAGACCCTGGCAGCAGGCAGCTGGTGCCTGCCCGTGGCTCTGCAGGTCAGCAGCCTGAGGCAGCCCCGCTGGGACAAGGGTCAGGCTCCTCTCTGACGTGGCCCATGCGGGATGTCTGGAACGGCCGCGGCTGACGGGGAAGAGAGAGGCCAATTCTGCACTAGGGAAAGGCAGCAAACCTTAGAACAAAAGGCAGCTGTAAAGGATTTTTCATTGCAAATCTCGACTGGAAGAACTGTCCTCACCCACTTTGGGCCTGTGTGTACACTTGCGTGTTTCTCAGGCGAGCTGCAGGAAACAAACTTTGTCCTTTGCTCACAGCAGCCACCACAGAGCTTTCCTTTTCCAGAAACTCTCTCGCTAATGGAATCGGTGTTTCCCCCTGCCCGTTATTCTTCCCAAAGGGTTTTGTTGTTTCTCACTGCTGCCTGTCTGCTTCACCTTTTCCTGCTGCAACATCTTCTGTACTCATGGGAGTGCCTGCAAGAAGAGTTTCTTTGGGAATCACATTTAGCATTTGATTGTAGGAGATAGATCTACAGAAATAACACTGCCCTGAGTGAGATGTTACATTTTGCTTGGAGCCGCTTTCACAGAAAACATTTATTATTGGAGATGTCCCAGTGCACAGGGACAGCATTGCTTGCAGCATCCCCTGCAATATTCTGCCAGCTCACCGCCCACCCCGCCCCTGCCAAGTCTTGCTGGAGCTGTGGATGTATGGTCAAGCAGAGAAATGAGTTTCCTCCTCTTCCAAGTCTTTCCCCATCTTCTTCTTCTCTTGACTCTGGAAAACACTGTCCTGGAGGTAGCGGTGGCATAGGCGTCTCAGGTACCTCTTCATCAGGTCAGGAACTTCCTTGAGCCAGCAGCTCCACTCATAGCTCTTGCAGGAGCAATCACCCTGGCAGCATGTCCCTGGAGAAGCTGAGGGTGTCTGGCCCATCTCCTGGAAACGACAGGGCAGGGAGCATGATGAACGGCTCAGGGGCCTCCGGGGGCTGAGACGTCAGTGGCTGGGCTTGGCTTCTCGTGGAGAAACTCAGGCCTGTCTGGGCTGCCCTAGGCAGCCGGTTGAGCAAAGAAGACTTCAGGGAGTCTTTGGCTTGTTCCCCCTGTGGGCTAGCCACCCCTTGTTTCCTGCTCTGTGGCTGAGAGCCACCTGTGTCTGTCTCCTGGGCTTGGGCAAAGGACTGGGGAAGAGGCAGAGGCCTTTTGGCACTTGCCCAGGCTTTCTGCTTCACATGGGCTGTTTTTCCTTGTCATACATGTTATTGACCCCAGGCCTTGGCAGGTCCTGGCTCCAAGCCACCTGGCACCATCCCATCTGCCTTTCTCTGCCTTTCATCACCCCTCTTTGTGTCTTTCTGTGTCCCCCTGGTGCCTCCACATACCTCTGAGGACTTCCCAGTGGCCTCTCTGTACCTTTCAGGGTGCTCCAGGTACCTCCTTGCACCCCTCAGTGCAGCCAGTGAATTGGGAGCCTTGTGGAAGACACTGTATTTGAGGAGTTGGTGATCTTGAAGAGGCCATGCCGGCTCTGCTGGGCCCCATCCTTCAAGCTGGAGAAGACCCTCTGTTAGTAAGGTCTTCTGCAACGTACAATGTGTTTGGGAAAGGTAAGGTGCATGTGGATCAAGGGGTAAAACTTGTTGATCCTGACCATTGAGACAACCACACCCATAGCAGAGAGCGAGCCACACCACAGTCCTCAGGCTGAGATTGAGAGTGGCCATCAAACCCCTGTACCTGCAGAGGTCCCAGGCATCCCCTCTGCAGACAGCGCCAGACCATGCAGCCTTTCTCACACCAGGAGGAAGCTGGAGGACCACCACGGGGCCAGCTAGAAGGTGCTGGGCTGGGCTGCCCCAAGTGCCTGACTGATTCCTCCTCTTCCCTCTGCACAGTGGTGCAGATCCTGCCTCGCCTGGGGCAGGGCACGCTGCCCTCACTAAGGCTCGCAGCCAGTCGGCAGCTCCTCGCTCTGATGCCTCATGGGCCACACAGTGAGTCCAAGGCACACACAGTCCAACACCCTGACACTACTCATCAGCACAGCCCCGCCCTGACAGCCTGACCATCCACCTGCCTCCCTCTGGGCAGGGCTGAGCCCATGGTGGCTCAGGACAGCAGCTGAGGGGAGCGCATGGGGCGAGAGGAGGCTTCCATCAGCTGGCGTGCATGGGCACGGATGGGAGAGGGAGATGCAGTGCCCAGGCAAGTGCCAGGCACTCGGGACTGCCCTGGGACAAGAGGGGACCATAGGTTATGCATCACCAGTGAACCTCACAGCAAGCTCTGGCAAGGGGGCCCGAGGGTCCTCTGGGTAGGGTAGGCTTGACCACAAGTACCTGCACCGTGCAAGCTAGAGACAGCACTGGGATTCAAGGCTGATGCAGACCCTTGCCAGGCTTGTTCCTCCTCCTGGGGACACCATCCCCTTGCCAGCCACAGCGGGACAGTGGAAGGCAGAGTGTGTCTGGAGAGTGGTGCTTAGAACCGCCATCCTGCTTCCATGCTTAGCAGGAGATGGGTCTTGTCAGCCTCAGAGAGTCTGCAGGGGGGCTGTGCTGATCTGCCATGTCTGCGAGGTTTTGGCCAGATGCCTGAGCTGTTCCCGCTGTAGGGGCTGTGTGACTTTGAGGAGGATTCCTTGAGAGGCCCACAGAGCCATGGAGATGCCACCATAGACCAATGCAGAGCGCTCTCCACCTTCAGCATGGCCAGTCCTAGACCTTTTCCATCTCTTTTTTGGGGAAGACTCTGGGGGATGCCCAGGACTGAGTCCACCCCAGGCCAGAGGACATGGCAAACTTTAGACAGAGAGGAGGGCACCTCCGCTGACCATGGAGACAAGTAGCTCTGACGGTGGCACGTATTCAAAGGGTGCATATCTGAGCCATCCATGGCCCTAGTGCTGATGCCCATTTGCGGAGTGTCAGCCTCCAGTGTCCTGGTCCTCCTTGCATCACTGATGGGGTCAAATTTGGTTGCTTATGCAGAAGAAGGACAGCTGAGGGCTACTGTCTGCTTTCTTCCTCATCCTCTGTTTGCCACTTGCCATGACAGTCTCTATCATGTCTTTAAAGAGGTGGACAGAGACCATTTGCACTGTTTGGTGACAGCCTCTTCTGGGCACTATATGCCTCTCCCTCTGGAGGGGACACGCTCTTCTCGGGACTCCATCAGGGTCTCCCTGATGGTTGAGGGAAGGAGGTGGAGTTTTGAGGGGCTCAGGCTGATTCCTGGCTCTTTGCTTCAGTCTTTGCCTCAGTGGAGCAGCTGGGAGCATGTGAGGTAATGGTGGGGCGAAATGCATCCTTGCACTTCTCAAGGATACGAATTTGCCTGCAAGAGGCCACAGGGGGAAGGGACACACAGCTCCTGGAGCAGTGCAAGGCAGCTGTGGACATACTCCACTGTCCAAGAAGGGCAGGAGCGTCTGTCAGCTGCTCCAGAGGTGATGCTGACATCCTGCCCCCACCACTAGGGAACTAGACATCTTGCCCTGCCACCCAAGGGGACCCAGATGTCCTAACCACTATGGGACAAGTGGGCAACTTACCAGGTGCCTCATAACCCCCTGGGTACCCCTAAGTTCCTGAATACCTTCCCCATAAACCATCATATGCCCCACACTCCACACTCCCACGTGCTTCTTATACCATCTGGGGCCTCTATGGAGGTGAGGCTGCTCTTGGACCTCCTGGGCCAGAACACGTGAGCCAAGGCAAGAGGGTCAGGGGACCCCCGAGGGGATGTGCGCAGCCAGTCACATGGTTCGTCAGTGAGTACCTGATGACCTTAGGACGGCCATGAGGGGGAGTGTGGCCTCCTGAGCACCTGCCTCCTCCCACACATCTGCTGGACCTTGCTCTTTGCCCTGCCCCTCCTCCTGGATCCTTGCCCATTGGGCCCAGCTGGGGCCAGTATAAAAGAGGCATGGTGAAGTGGGAGGGATCCCAGAGACCCCCAAGCCATAAGGGAAACTGAGGAACACAAACAGGTGGGTATGAGGGATGCCTAGGGGACCAGAGTGTCTGCTGGAGGGGACCGTGAGGAGCCTGATCATCTGGGTCAGGAGGAAGATCTATGTAGGGGATTCAGATGTTGAGGCAGAGGCTGGATCTCTAGCGTAGCCAGGGATGCAGGGGAGGGTGTTCCATAGGGGACAGGGGCTTGTGGGGTTTGCTAGAGTGTAGGGGATGCAGGTGTCCATGGGGTGTTCTGTAGGGGACCAAGACATCCAGCTGGGATCCACGGATGGATCAGGTGTCCGGCATGGGGCGGTGTTCCCCCTGCATTTAGAGGAGATTTGTAATGGACCCAGGTGTGCGGGATGGGGAATTTTTAGAAGAATCAAGCATCTAAGGTGGGGTTTCCAACTGGGGCTTCAGAGTCTAGTTGGCCCTGACCCCACTTTCCACAGGTCCCCATGGCAGGCTGGGCCCTATGCATGACCCTGGTGCTGGCAGCACTGGCAGGGGCAGTGCGTGAGACTCGCTACGAGAAGTTCGTACGGCAGCATGTGGACTACCCCCAGACATCTGTGCAACAGGCTCACCGCTACTGCGACATCATGGTGCAACGCCGGAAGGTGATTGCCCGAGATAACCACTGCAAGCCCCTCAACAGCTTTGTGCATGCACCAGCCCAGGATCTGGTGGATGCCTGCTCCCAGATGCCTGATGCAGCGGGTCGGTTCGCCACCCCAAGACGCCTGAGCCTCACAGCCTGCCGCCTGCGGACAGGGACCACCTGGCCCAGATGCACCTATCGGCCTCGGCAGGTCCAGCACTACGTGCTTGTCAACTGCATCAACGGGCTGCCAGTGCATCTCAATAGCACCCACGTTTGATGCTTGACATGACACAGCTGTAGGTGGTGATGTGGATACTCCCACCCACTGAGGGCTCTGTGAGGGCCTGCAATAAAGGAGGTGCCACAGGCCTGGTCTCCAGCATCATCTTCTGGGGGGACCTTGCGATTCTACCCCTCTGTGGGTGCCCCTGAGCCCCCTTGGTGCCCCCAACACTGTCCAAGATGGATCCACCTCGCCCCACCCCCGATGTGACCCTGAGGTTGCCCAACCTCCTGGGTGTCCCACAGCCCCCTAGGGTGCCTCTGCCATCTCCTATGCCCCATGGACTGCCCTTTCCCGGGTGCCTCACAACTCCCGTGTGTAATCCATAACCCCCAGAGCACCCGCTGATACCCCTGGATGTGAACCCAACTCTCTCCCCTTGTATCCTGACCCTTTTGGTGTCACATTGCTTTCCTGGAGGCCCCATAGCTCCCAAAGGGTCTCCCAACATCCCTTGTGCCTCATAACCTCCCTGGGTAGCCCCATCTCCCTGCATGGCAGCCCCATCAACCCTCACGTGCCCCACAGTCCCCGCTGCCCCATGCCTCTGAGCCTACCTGGGGCCTCCCTGGGTCTCAGGCTGCTCTTGGGCCCCCTTGGCACCCCCATGGAGCTGAGCACTGTCTGGGGCCACACGCACACCGGAACCACCATCCCGTGCCCACCGACCACACAAAGAACCCACAACGCACTCACACACACACAACACGCACAAGACACATACAGCACACAACCACACACCACACTCACAACACCACACACACATGTTGCACACACACACTCCCCACTCCTACACACAACACGCCCACACAGCACAAACACACGCACACCCCACGCACAAGACACAAGCACACCCACACACAACGCCCACGCTCCCGGCACAGGCCTACACAGACACGTATTTTCTTGGGTTTGGGTGGGGTTTTGTGTGCTGCAGCTTGTGGTCACTGCCTCTTGTCCTGTCGCTGGGCACCACCAAGAAGAGCGTGACTCCCTTGTCTTCATCGCTGCCCACCAGTACTCAGCAGTACCCTGATGAGCTCCCCCTGGCTGAGCCTTCTCTTCTCCAGGCTGAACAGTCCCAGCTCTCTCAGCCTCTCTGCCTATCACAGGTGCTCCAGTCCCTGCAGCAGCAGCAGCAGCAGCAGCAGCAGCAGCAGCAGCAGCATCCCTTTTCTGGACTCTCTCCAGCAGGCCCATGTGTCTCTTGGGCTGGCGACTCCATCCCTGGAGGCAGCGATCGAGGGGTGTCTCAGTAGTGCTGAGCAGAGGAGCACGATCCCCTCCCTCCAGCTGCTGGCAACACTCTGCCTAATGCAGCCCAGGAGGCTGGGGGTCCTCCTTGCTCTGCTCCTGTTGCCGAGGGAGCCCTGAGCACCCCGATGGCAGTGCTGCCATGCAGGTGCTGTGCTGCTGCAAAACGTCAGCCCAAATGCATTCAGAAATTGTGGCTGAGCAGGGAAATGAAACTGCAGGAGATTCCCTTTTCCATCCTGATCTTTCCTGGCCATGGGAGGAGCTAGGTGGGCTGACCCTCTCACGAGGGAATGCCAAGGTTTCTCTGCAAGTGCTTGATCTCTGCTCTCTTCCTTTCTACCTCACTTCTTCAAGGGGGAGGACTTCAGCCTCCATGACTTCATCTGTATTCTGGAAGCTCAGATCATCCTGTCTCTGAGAGAGAAATATATCACCTCTGTGATTTACCCTGCAAGCCTTGCACTACAGGCTCTGAAGAGCATGGGAGAGCTGGCACTCCTCTTGGGAAGACAGCTCTGAGCAGCAGTCCCAGAGCGGCAATGCCCTGGGACACCCTGTATGCTGGGGATCCCTGAGTGTGCTGGCAAGTTTGGTTTGTTCCTGGCACCTGCCCTTTGTCTGCAGGGGAGCTCCACCCCACTGGCACATCCCATCCCCTAAGAAGCAACTCTGCTTCTTCAGCATATGTTAGTGTCTGTTCTTTGTGAAGGCTAAAGGGAAAGAAACCTCATCCATAAAGGAATTTGGATCATTCTGAGGGTGTTAGGACATCCACTCTTTCTGGCAGCCAGTAGCAATGTGAATCATACCCAGTTACTTTACCTCTGAGGCAAAGCACCGGTTGATCTGTTGGTTTCTTACAAGGATCAGCAAAGCTGTAGCTGCTCCTGCCATCTCTAAAATGAGACACCAGGACAAGAGCTGGCTCTCTGCAGGACTTGCATATCATGTCAAAGGGGATGGAAGAGGACAGCATGAAGCCTGAGACCTTTTTTCCCCATCAGTGGCTACTGTGCATGGTCCTTGGAGCTGCACATCTCTTTTCTCAGGAGCTCTGTGGTGAGGTTGAGGGGAACCAGCACAGGGGATGGTCTCTAGTGATGTCAATTCCTGTTCTAAATGTCTCAAAACATTAGGAGGTACAAGAAGATTCATCTCCATCTGGCATTGGTCTGAAAGAGAAAAGTGAATTCCTAATAGGAGTCTGCGTTGAAAATAAATCACCTCTTTTGCCAGTGCTGGCACAGGGAAGGGCACAGGGCTGGCCCCTCACCAGCACTGAGTTCAGCTGATGCAGCTGAGCTCAGAAGCTGCAGGCAAAAAGTGACTTGCAGAAAGGTAACTTAATTTAATTTATTGCCAATTAATATACAATTTTAATTACTGATTTGGGTATTGAGAAAAACAGAAGACATAAAAGAATTACAGGAAAACTTAGGGAAATGCCTTTCCTCCCGCTTCCCCAAGTACAACCTCAGACCTCCATGAGTGGGATCACGGCTGCAATGAGACTTCCGCAGTGTCCTTAAACTACTGGGATGTGGGAGACAAAAAGGCCTTTGCCACAAGCAGCAGCGGGCCGCTTAGAGGCAACAGTCAGCAAATCTGTAATGGCAACAAGTAGAAAAAAGTCAGCGTGGAACTGGTGCCTGAAAATAAAGGAATGATTTTTGCATTTTTGTGTTTTAATAAATCATTGCATTGATTTCTTAATTCCTTTCTCATTTAGGTACTTTCATGTGCTGAAACGTCAGAGCCAAACATGAAGTCCCAAGATTTGTGGTTGATTCTGCCTTATAGCACCACAGGAAGTCGGAACCTATCATCTCTGTTTTGTACATCGGATTTAAGTGGCTACTTAAAGTCACAGATAAAATCTGAGAAAGGAGCTCAGTTCAGGCCTCCTGGACTCTATTTAATGGCCTCCTTCCCATTTACGGGCTTTTCTCTGGAGAAAAGATAAACCATGACAGTCCAACTTTTTCTTTAAAGTAACTTCTTTTGCTTTCAATGCACACCTTTCACTTCGCAGTGTGTCCTGCAGCAGATCAGTATAGGATGCATTACAATAGGCAACCAAAACTTTTCCCAAAACAGCACCACAGTCCACCAAGAAAACAACTATAAACTTTCTAGCCTAAAGCTAGAATCTGAGTCGTGTCTGCTCAAATTTCATGTCCAGAGTTTGCTCTGTGGCCAGCCTGCACTTCTCGCTGTATTACAAACAATTCATTTCTTGGCCAGGAACTGGGCTCTTGCCTGTTCAGTACAACGCAAATGAAGCAAATTACGCCCTCTCACATGCTTCCCTATAGCTCACACGCTTGCTCTAAGACCAGCACCACCGCCCGGCATCTGATGGTGTAAAATGAGAGGCATGAGCAGTATGTTAACATTTCCAGTGCTACTGTGGAAACATTTCTGTTTCTTGAAAAGCAATGGCGTTTTTGCAGAGCCATAGCAGGAAATTGCTTAAGCAGGTACTGCAAAGGCCTTCAGAAATATTTACTCAGCAAAGTCAATACCGGACTCCATGGATTTGGCGGAATGAGTCCTGTGAAATCAGGCTGTTGCTACATGCCATGCAAAATTTACCCAGAAAAAGCTTCTCTCCAGTGCTATGGGTTGCTCTTAAAATATACCCTGCACAAATACAGCAAAATAATGTTGGTTTCTCTGCAGCATTTGCTCCGATAATGTTTTTCCATGGGCTTTTGGTCCCCCACCTTCTTATAACCAAATAATTCATCCAAACAATGTGGTAAATTTTCCAACATCACAATATCTTGATGTATTTTTAAAATCAAATTTATTTTTTTTTAATAAGCACAGTTCTTTCTGTAACTTTAGGCATCACTTTTGCTCTTTTTATTGAGAAACAGACTAATTAAATATTTTGAAACATTCATCAAAGAACAGGAAAAAACTGCTGCTGCTGCTGCTCCAATATGTTATCTTTTTTCTTCCGGGAGGAAATTCCAGGGCATTCCTCTTTGCATTCGCACTGTTCATATGTCTAAAATAAAGCAGATACCAACTGACTTTAAAAAAAAAAAATCCATGAGCTTTCCATGTGAATTTGCCTGGTTTTTCTTAGCTTTATCTCACAAAGAAGAGCCAAGTTCTATAGACTGATTTGCTTGAGCCTTTTTGTCTGCTTTACACGAAATACTGCTGGTGGCATTGTGAGAGCAATAGCAGCTGGCTTCATGTCACTCTAGAGATTACTTCAAATCACCTTTCCAGTTTGGCCCAAAAGAGGACCTTTTGCTTTCTCGTATGGCACATTTTTAAAGAAATGTGCTGTTTAAACAGTTTAACTGCAATGACTAATTTTTACTATCACAAGTATCTCTGTGAGTCCATTTTATTTATTTATTTATTTGAAAAAGAATTGTTTGGAAAGAATAGATCTATTTCTTTATTCCTGGTAGATGACAAGGTCCTGTAGCTTGGTCTGAGCGGTGAGGCTGAGGGCACACCATCCCTTGTCTCTGAGAAGTGGCAGAACTCATCCTCTCCTTTCTGTGACCAGGGGTTTAAATACTGAGACATCCCTACAACTACCCCATTACAAATGAGCTGGGAAAAAGCCAAAGCTTTCTGTGAAGGACTGAGCTGAGAGGAAGCGAAGAGAAAGGACAAAGCCTCTGGGAGTACCTGGGAATTTTCCTCTGAGGCACATCTCAGCATGGCACATAAGGCAGCTCAAAGACCTCTTATCTTGACAGCTCACTCTCCCTGTCTTCAAAGTATGTGGTAATGGCCCAGGTGTCTAGCAGAGCAAATAAACCAACCTCAACTTTTTCCACCTACACACAAACCTTGGGACAGGGGTGCTTGAAGGAGTCAGCACTGATGAATGAAAAAAAATCATGATCCTCTTCCTGCAGATACCTCTGTTTTCTTGGCTCTGCTCTGCTTTTTTTGAGGTCCTGCCACATATAAAGAGGTGCCAGAGCAGCCCTTGGCTCAGTTCTTTCTCAAAGCATCAGAGGCAGTTGAAGAAGCAAGGTGCTCATTGCACCAAGCAAACCTGCTTGTCCTTCGCTCTGCAGCCCCGCACCGACTGGGGGCTTTCCCCTTCACTACTCTCTTTCACCACCTCTGTGCTTCGGGTCACCTCTCACTGCCCACGGTATGTGGTTGTCACCCCTGCTGCTGCGCCGAGGACAAGTCATGCCTGTGGATGCTTTCTGGGGGCTCTCCTGGACAGAGGTGCAGCAGGACACATGGTAGTAAGTACACACTGACTTGGATAAGAACATTTGTATGGCTTGGGTGTGGGCTGCCCCATCCCTCCCCTCCTCAGTGGGGCCAGATCAAGGTCATTATGGGCAAAACAGAGAGGCCAGACAGTCCAGTGTTGCGAGCAATGGGCTTAAGGTGTACTGGGATGAGCAGATGGGTAAGGGGAGCAGGGTAGGGAATGGGGACTGTCTGTGGTGTGACTAGAATGGGGGCCAGGCAGGGCCAGCAGTATCTGCCCAAGTCCCTCCCAATTTCTGCTTGCAGCCACAATGGCCCTGGTGTTCTCTCAGCCTGTGAGAGCCAAGAGGCAGGGGGACTGTGGAGGCTGCAGGGCCCAGAATAAGCCCCACTGTCAACACCCTGGCAGGAGTTTCAAGCCCCATTTTCCCTAAAAGGAAGCCAACAGGCATCTGGTCTCTGCTAGGTACATATTCCTCCTCACCAGAGGATATCTCCGTGCCAGCATGTGGGCAGCTATGCTGTGTTGCTCCTCATCCCTGCCTCTGGCTCTGTGCTCATCCTCCTTTCCTTCAGCCCAGTTCACGTCCACGCATGGATCTTCACCCTCCAGATGTTCTGGCAGACACTCTGCGACCTGGGTCTGAGCAGCCAGGAGCTGGACCCACAGGATGTCAGGTAACTCCCCAGCAATGCCTTCTTCCTGCTCTCTGACTCAGCAGGCTGGGGGCCCTCCCGGTCATTTTGTGAGGGTGGAAGGCTTCCTGGGCCACACTGGCTCACTGTTCCACAGGTGTCAGTCTACTTTCTGGCTCTGGCTGCATCCTCATGCGTGGGTGACTGTGGGCATGGCAGCACTCTGGGGACATGGGACCGCACATCCCCCATGTGTGACCTTGTGTCCATGCCTCTAACACCCCCTTCAAGGGACTCAGCAGCTCTCAGATGCCTTCTCCTTCCAGGCCAGCCGTTGCCCTCTCTGCCGTCATGCTGCTCACCTAGAAGTCTATGTCTCTGGCCCTGGACATCCATGAAGGGGTTGTGCCACGCCAGCTGGGCCAGGGGCTTTTGCAGCACATGCTGTCCCTTTGCAGCTACCTGCTCTTTTTCCCAGCTCTCCTAAGTAGGCCCCTGTGCTCCTTCAGGAGGTTTCCTGCCCGGGCTGGGACCTGTGGAGCTCCCCCATGCCCACTGAGGGCTGCTGGCCAGCGGTACCTCTGCACACTGGCCCTGCAAGGGCTGCATGTGGGGGTGATGGGAGGCAGGCTGTCGGGCAGGGCTGCGCCGGCCTGGGCTGCCTGCCCCGCGTCCGGGTGTGGGCCCTGTACCTCAGGCTGGCCTACTATTTGCACTGGGTGCTGGGTGAGGCCCCCCTTGAGGTGGTAGGCTGTGGGCCAGACCTGAGCCAGGGAGACGTTACCATCCGTGGCCTGTGGATGCTGGACAGCACCCGGTAATGTGCCGGCCCGGCTCGGCTGGACGCGGGTAGGTGATCTTTGGAATTCTCTGTGCAGTAAGAAGGAGTGGCGCCAACACTCAGGGTGTGTTAGCGTAAAGAAACTTTTACTCATAGAAACTTTAACATGTGATTATAAAACTATACACAATTTTGGGATAGTGGTTTGGCAAGAGAGAATATAATATTAAATGGGAAATGGAAAAAGGGAAAGGAAAGGAGAGAAAGGAAGAGGGATAGATTAGCCCACCCGGCTCAACTGGGTGAGGATAATCAGTCCTGCACCACTCGGTCAGATTGCCATCTGAGAGAGAGGAAGAGGAAGAGGAAGAGGAAGAGGAAGAGGAAGAGGAAGAGGAAGAGGAAGAGGAAGAGGAAGAGGAAGAGGAAGAGGAAGAGGAAGAGGAAGAGGAAGAGGAAGAGGAAGAGGAAGAGGAAGAGGAAGAGGAAGAGGAGAAAGAGAGAGAAAATGTCTCTCACTCAGTGGGAGAGAAAGATCGAAATCACCAGTCCTGCATCGGACTCTGCCAACAGGGAGGGGTCCAGGCATCTGACTCGGCCAGCAGGGGTGTTCTGGTAGAGAGAAAAGCCCCAGAGACACCTGCAAGCCTCTCTTTATTGTCTTCGATTCCTGCCCTTCTGGACACCTGTCCCTCTAGGATTGGCTGGTTATCCTAGTTGCTAGGGGTCAGGAGCCGTCTATCACCCCAGCTCCAATTTTAGGAGTGGCTGAGACATTGTTCAACCAGGGAAAGTCTCCAGAAGTGTTGTTGCCAGGTAACTAAGGGCTTGGCCCTTACACACCCAATGCCTGGCTGTCTTCACCCAAACCTGGAACAAGAGCACATCCTGCTGGCTGAACAGACTTGTCTTCCAGAGCTGTTTGGCACAGCCACCTTTGCCTTCTCCACCTGGTGGCATAGCCTCTGGCCTGGGCAGGTCTTTCATTTCCTGTGCTGGGCTGTCATGGGGGAGGCTGACTATCGCATCCATCCCTTCCTCAGAGCCTGGGCCACCTCCCAGGCTGTGGAGCTCCTCTACTGTGGGGCAACCTGGATCTTTACACAGCTAATCGTCACCTGCATCCCAGTGGCTGTGGAGACTAAGAGCTTCTCCATGTTCTGCCTGCTCTGGGCTTCCTGCAACAGCATCTTTTCCCTCTTCTGTGGCCTCGCATTGCTGCTGCTTCTTGCCAAGAAGCCAAAGCAGACCTGAGCCTGTCCTGGGCTAACTTGGGCAGTCAGTGGGGCACATCCCTGCACCCATAAGGATGCAGGGTGAGAAGCGCTATTGGCCAAGCAATCTCATATAACAGCATCTCCAGAAAACCAGGTTGGCTTTTACTCCTGGGATAGCCCCCAGCTTTGAGGGATGCTCTGAAGCAGGGAGGTAAGATCACCAGATCACTAGGCAGGAGGGTTTTTAGCAGAACTGTTTTTGTCTTGGGGCTTTGAATCTCAGCTTCACCTCATGTAGGAAGCACATAACCCCCCACCAAACTAATCTGTGCTACAAATACACCAGTTGGCAACTGTGTCCAGCTGTTAGGAATCTGTCCTCCACGGCAATAGCAGGTTATTGGCAGAGACCTGCCTTGCCACCTTTCTTGTTCACATGCACCACTGGGAGACTGGGCACAGGTATAGGAGCTGGCAGTCTGGGGGCAGCACAAGACAAGAAACACCCCTTTCGCTACCCAGCAGTATTACCAACATGCTTAATTCTGTTGTGCTTCTCCAACAATTGCTCCTCAGCACTGTCAGTGTGGCATATGGACTACAAACTGTGCTCCCAATTAGATGTCTCCTGCAATACTAACCCTCCACCAAGTGGGTGACATTTTTGGCCCCCAGGACACAGGGTCAGCTGTGTCCCCTGCCACATGGGGACGAGGGGTGATCCATCTCCTCCACCATTCTTACTGAGGATTCTGGGCATGGGGGCAAGAATGCCTGTTAGGAAAAGGAGGGCTACTCCCCATGGTGTGCTAAGGACAGCACCGGCAAAGGGGAGTAAGCCAGCACAGTACTCAATTTGGCTGTGGCATTCAACAGAGGCTTAGGTATTGTTTCCCCACAGAGATATACAGCAGAAGCCCTAATGCACTTACCTAGTTTACAAAATTGGCCTAGGACCCAAGAGCCTTAAACTGTTTAGGCTGGAGAAGAAGCATGAGCTACCATAGGGGAAGGTATCAGGAAAGCATGGAGCTAAGAGTTTCTGTTTATATCACAGCAAGAAGCCACCCACCGAATCTCAAAATAATATAGCTGAAAATGCTACAAGACTATTGCTAGCCTCTGGTCTTCTGGGCATGCTGCTGCAGGGTACCAAGGCCAACAACAGCACCAGTCTCAAATGCCCAATCTCATGGGAAAGCATTGTGATCAGGTTAACATCCCATGCCCTGCAAGTCCTGTGCCAATCCCTGTATAAGTGTTTGTCACTAAACTGAAATTCGGCATGCAAAATGGATCCAACCTTGTTTTATATGAGTTGGCTGGATGTTTGGCTACTTTTGAGTCCCCCTCAGTACCCAATCCAAGCCTTGCAAGCCACTTGCCCCACATGTAATCATCCCTTTGCCAGCACAGCTTTGATCTATGATGGCCAGGCCCTGCCTCCTTCAGTACTGTCCTGTAGAGCTCCCTCCAACTTATTCCCTATATCCATGCTTAGAAACTGAGTCAGCTCTTCATCTTATCTCTGAAAATATGCTGGGCTTCTTCAGGCAGATTCTTCAGCTGTGTCATCACTCCGCTGGCCCGTGTGAGACCACATGCAGCAAGCCAGGGCCAGTCTTCCCAGGGTGATATGTCCAGGATGGTCCATGGGACAGTTTTTCCCAAGCCAGAAGGGTCCTGCCACCTACGTTGGAGGGAAGTGGACCCAAGAGTCAGACTCAAGAAAGCCAGTGTATAAAAAAATCCCCAACAGCCACAGTTGGAGCCATCCCACATTCTTTCAGCAGGCAGGGACATGCACAGCCTCCTCCCTAAGGGTATCAGAGGAAATTCATTGCAAATGGTTGCCCATCCAAGGAACCATAGCCAAGGAGATAAAAAAAAAAGAAATCCAGGTAAGAAGCCTGGAAAAGATTCACAGAAATTACATGAAGTGTCAAAAAAAGGGGGAATTAAAATTTCCCCAAGAAATCAGCCTGGATCTGGAGGTGAATCAAGGCTGGAGGAAAGAGCTCATGAATTTCTCCCCATATTGAGCTGGGAAGCGGGTAGCTCAGCTACATTTTGTCTGAGCTAAGCTGATGCTGGGCTCTCTCCACACGCCCCAAACCTACTCCTTCTCCAATGGTTGCAGAACTGGTGTCAGGAGCAGGGCAGATCATCTCTGTCTCATGCTGAGGTGGAAGAGTCAAAGCAACCCACAACCTTTTGGAAAAATCAGTTTTTCTTAGTAACAACATGGGCTTTCTACCAAGCTGAGTGGGCTGCTCTACGTCTGGATAGAGGAGAATGGGCTGGAGGGAGGTAAGCCAGCTTTCCCCTCTTCTGTTGTGCTGCTCCTCCTGTTGGAGGAGCATGTTCACAATGCACCCAGGCCTGTGTATTTCTAATTCAAACACCAGCAGCAACAAGACCTTTCCAGACCGCAGGACAGTGACCCTGTCCTTTCAACATGTCAGCTCGTTTCTCAATAAAGGGGTTAAATAAATGCTAGACACAAGGGACAGGAGAATTACCAGGTGAAAGGAAGAAGCTGGAGGGGTGGAGAAAGCAAAGCAACCTGGCCCTGACTTCCCCCACAAGGCCTTGGAAGTGAATTGGGGATTTTCAATATCATTACCTTTACAAGGAGTAATTCCCAGTATGCAGCATCATCCTCATTAACAGATCCATCCTGGGCTCTCTCACCCTTTCACGATCAACAGCCTGCACAGCTGCCTCACTAGTGAGGAAAGCCATGCTGTATTAGTATCTAACCGAGGTAACAGGCAGCTGATATTGAACTGCCCACAGTGGAAAATACAGCTGATACACAGGAACAAGCTGTCATTTTTGGTTTTTAAAAAGTGAGAAGCAAAATGGATGCAAAACTCATGAAAGATGTGAATTTGAAAGCCCATCCTGGTTCTCCCTTGCAAAAGAGCATTACATGGATTGCTCTTGCTCCCCAGGACAAGCAGCCAACCATTCATCCCTGCTGCCCACTCTGGAGAGCGGTGGGGTTCCCAGGCAATAAGGCTTTGATGCTTCAGCAGGGGTGGGAATCAGAGGACTGTCTCCCAGGCACAGAAATCAACTCAAGCACATTGAGTTCATTAGAAACATGCACACACGCAGGCAGGAGTTTATTAGTCCACAGACTTACCATACAAAAAAAAACCAAAATCCCCCAAAACAGGGGTAGGTTCCCAGTTTCGCCTGCTTTACAAATTAACGGTGCTGAGGGTACTAAACATGTCTCGTGCACTCTGATCAGAGGGCAGGGCAGGAGCTGAACATGCATTTGCAGCTGAGATTCAAGCCTGTTTTGTTTATATAAAGGGGCTGTGTACCTTCAGCCATAAGGCAACCAGAGCCCTTGGCTGCCTCCAAGACATATCCAAGGTCAGAGCAGCTGCAGCAGTTTTAATGTGTGTGAGAGGGAGGCTGGCTCAGCAGATGCTAAGTACTGGCAGCACAGCCAGTCCTCCAGTTCAATGCTCCTCTCCGTGTCCACAGCCCTCTCTGCGAACTTCATCATGAGCAGGGCACGCTTCATGTCCACCCAGTTCTGAAGCACCCGGTGAAGGGCTTCCTCGTGGCTGAGGGGCTGCTCGGTGAGGTCTTTCCGGGGCCCCCAAAGCAGACACTGCAGCATCCGCTTGGCCTCAGTGATACGCACACGCTTGATGGGATCTGCTTCCAGGAGCAGGTGAGCCAGCTGCTGGAGCCCCCGGGAGTAGATGGACAGGCTGGGCAGAGCAGGGAGGTCCTCAGGGCTGTACTCCTCCTCCTTGAGGTGCACCTTCTCCTCAAACGGGTTGGGCTGGTGCAGCAGCTCATAGATGAGAATACCAGTCTGAAACTCGTCAAACTTCTTGTACTGAGAAGCTGACACAATCTCTGGGGCCAGCCGTGCCTGATTCTTCTTCAGTTTGGAGTCTCCAGTTCCTGGCTTCTGTTTGGCTTTCAAAAAATTGCTAATGATGAGGCGGGGTAAGTGTTTGTCATCTTTGGCTTTTACACAGCTCATGGGGTGCTTGCAAGGAACAAGCAGGAGGTTCTCCAGGCACAGGTCACGATGAATGATGCCGTGCTCTTTGAGATGCTCCAGGCCATTGCAGAGCTGGAGGAGCAAGAAGCAAACACGACGCTCATACAGCTCGGGCTTGGCTTGGTGCAACATCACCGAGTCCCTCACAAAGTCAGCAGTGGTCTGGCTCGGCACCTCCCGGGTAATGACCACCACGCAGTCACGCTCACTGGCAGTGCGGGAGGGTTGGAAGCCATCCCCAGACATGCTTTTCCCCACATCTGAGGCCAGCAGCATGCTGGAGGGGACTGAGGCCACGAAATGCCCACAGTCCTGCTGGATGTTGAAGTGGACTGGTACTGCAGGGCTGCAGTACAAAGCAGCCACCTTGGACTCCTGGCTTTTACAAATCTGTAAGAAAACACCAAAAGAAAAGTCTCATCAGTCAGTGACAGAGATGGGGCAGAGATCAGAAGTGGGTTCCTAAGCTGAGATTTGCAGATGCTAAGGAAGACATCAGTAGAAGCAGGGTGTGCACTCGTCCTTTTAGTACTTTAAACTATCTCCTGGCTTGAGGATTTTTCTTGTCCTGCAACACCCCAACCTTAGCAATCAGATGTCTGGATAGCACTCCTGGGCATACTTCCTTTGCCAGGCAATGCCCAGTATTTGCAGGAAAGGAGGAAGATAGTCCTCCCATGAGTACCTTCTGGAGAATTTATTTCATTGCTGACAGAAGTGACATAGCTTTTACACCATGGATGTTGAGATTCCCCCCTGCAACCCAGAGACAATCTGCAGAGTGAGAAACAAAGCCTGTGGCAGAAGATGTGCTGCCTCCAACTCCGGAGATGGTTAACACTTGCCTTGATGAGGCCCCACGCAATGTGACTTGGCTATGAGCTTGGCCCTACTTGGAGTGAGGCATGGATAGAGACTTCCAGTATTTTCTTCCTACCTAACCCTTCTCTGGTTCTGAGCCCTGGAGCCACTTTCATATCCTTCTCAACCACTCCACTTCCTTGTGTCAGTGACTACTGTCAAACCCCTGATCAAGGCTAAGCAGCAAGCTTAGAAGAAGCCAAAAACAGCAACAAGCTGCACTCATCAGCCCAGCAAAAAGCACCAGAGAGAAAGTGGGAGCTAACAATAGGTTTAGAAACTTGAGGGGAAAAAAGCATTCTATAATCTGGATTTTCTTAAACCCACATCTTCATTTTGTTCTGTATTTTAGCTTTATAACTGCATTAAAGACTAATCAAACTCAAACCCAGGTTTGTTATAGGAGTATCCATTATCTTATGGGGCCTTCTGGCATTTCTATTATACGCTTTTTTTTTTCTCCTTTTATTTAGCGATGTATTTATATCTCACTCATAGGAATCAGCAACAGGCTGAAACTCCGCATAAAAGGTTTCAAACCCTGGAGCGTGCCACTACCAGTCACAGCATGCATGCAAAATCAGACAAGAAATCAATTTTGCCTCAAAGTTAAAATAAATGCAAGAATAGAGAGGAGCTGGAGAAATGGGCTGCTTTTGTATTCCTCTACCAAGGGTTTGAATCTAGGGATTCACAGGCAATTCACTCAGATGAGACAATACTGTGGAGATGGGGCATTTCAAATCCCTATTGTCCTCTCTTTTCTAAACAAAAATACCCTGCCGTGGCTGCATGCTTATTTTGTGGAAAGACAAGCTTCAGAGAGCTAGACAGACTGCAGATTAACTCAGTGGGACACAGGAAGAGGCAGAATGTCTCCAAAGGTGGAGGAGGCCTTCCAGCCCTCTGTTCAACAAGCCTGCTTGTTCCTCCCCACGTAGGGAAACATGTAAGGCTTAAGAAAAAGGGAAGAACTTCTGCAAGAGAGAAGCCTCTGGAAGAATAACCTCAACCACATGAAGATAGGGAGATCTTCCTCAGCCAGCCATTCTTTGTGACTTTGGCTGCACCAGAGGCATCCTCCATGCAGCAAACTCCAAGGAGGAGCCAGGGGCTGGCTTAGTCACACATGTTTAAGTGGAGAAAGGCATGGCTTGATTCCTGTAAAGCCATTTCGTGTAACCCTGGCTCCTTCTACATTTTGTACATAGCCGTGTCTGCCTGTGCACAGCCCAAAATCTGGCTCCTGCTCCTCAGAAGGCTCCTTTGCTCAAGTCAGATCCTCTGCCCATTTTGAGCTCTCCAAGTCTAATTTTAGCTACAGGTCTGTGATCACTTTCATGTCAGAAGATCTGTACCAGAAGCCAGGAGGGGCAGCTAGGAACCAGCCAGGTGTAAAGTTTCACAATTATTCTCTACTTCAGCTATGAAAAGGAAGGTGGCACACAGGAACATTGGAGGAGATGTACACATGCACACGTGTAAATCACATAGACAGCTTCACCCTGGTGCAGAGTACAGCCCTGTTGAAGTGTTTTTGGCTTTATTGAGGCACTCTGCAGCGTACCAAGGGCACAGAGTAAGCCCACGTTACAAACAGGGAACACAAGTCTGGTCCTGTTAAGAGACTGAAATGCGCTGTTCTGCCTTGGCAAGAATTCATGCACTACAGCCATAGAGCTGAGCCTCTGAACCCCTGCTAATATAGCAGGCAAGTGCAAAGATGTGTGCGTGCCACAGGAAACCGCAGATTGAAGAGGAGCACACCAGTTCACCACGCAGTTCTCAGGTTTCAGGAGGAAAGTTGTGATGGATTTAGCTGTAACACACAAGAGAAGCTGTAGCTCTGAGTGCTGGACTAGGGGTATTGGTACAAGATCTCATTTAACTCCATTCTGGTTATTTACAGCTCCCTTGCTGGGTAGTCTGTACTTCCTTTAGAACACGAACTGGCTTTGAAGCTATTACTTAACTAAAATATCCCCTTGGGGTTCACAGCGGTGGAAACTATTCAGCAGAGATTTTCTTTTTCCTTGCTTAATGCATCTCTGACAGTGCTTTTTTGAGAATTACTTTAGGTTTGAAAATAACCTGAAGAGTAAGCAGCAATGAGATGCCCCTAGGGTTAAGTCAGAATAAAAATTAAAGGCTTTGTATTCAATTAGTAACATGGGTCAAGAACCCGAAATCCATGGGATGTCCATGGAACAGGTTGTATAAGCTTACTTATCCAGGTTTCAAAAAGCTGAACTATTGCACCTCAAGTTTCCATTTCAAACATGGATTCCACAGAGTTACAGGAAGATATTTCAGACCTGACCTTACACAGCATGTCTGGGTCAACCTCGCATTGTTTAACTGAGCTCTGCAATATCCTAATGCCTGTAGTTTTAAGATCATATAAGCACTCAAATGGTGTCTGGGTCAGATCCTCCACTTAAAAGGCAGGCAGAAGCAAAAATGCTGTATTTTGAACAGCCTTTCATCATCTTGTGTCATCAGGGGCAAATACCTCTGAGTTTACGACATAGTATTTGAACAAAGATTTTTTTTTTTTTTTTTAAAGAGAGAAACTAGTTGGGTTTCAGACCCTACTAGTCTGCAGCAATAAGCATCTGACTGGCATTTGCTACAACAAAAACTAGTTCTCCAAATTAACTTATGCAAGTGGTAGGTGAAAAGTGGCTTTTGCTTGCCAAACTTCACCTGTGAGAAAGACAAGCAGAGAAAACAGGCCGTTGTGTGCTGTCGCTGCTTCTCAAAGGCATTCCACTAAGTCTGCTTCCCACTCTTTCATTCAAATCCATACACCACAAAGGGGGGAAAAGAAGCTCAAAGGTTCAGATGCAGCTTGGCTACAGACCCCCATGCAGCCTTGAACCCTGAAGCTCTTTGCCTTGTCCTCCCAACTGGAAGATGGAGATAAGCCTGGATACCTCCTGGGTGTGGGCTTACCTTCACAGCATAGGTAGTAGAAGGGTCCTTGGAGCAGGTGGCACAGTAATATATTGCATCTCCCGAATCACAACAGGGCTTGTTGCACACCAGCTTGAAGAGTGACCAGTTGTTCTCGCTGAAGCGTAGCTCATTCTTCTGCTCCCGCATGAAGCAGTCCTCACATTTGGCAACCAGGCGGCGCAAGGACTCAGCGTAGAGGGCCCCCAGCTTGGTGTACACCCCCTCCTTGCTGTCGATGTTGCTCAGGAGGTTGTGGAGCTGGAGGCTGGAGCCCGATGACACCTGGCTGGACACACTGAGCTGCGAGGAGGAAAGGGACTGGAGGTTTCTGCTGGGGACACCAGCCCCTGTGCTCTTACCAGTGGCTGAGCCCCAGTAGCCATTTCCTTTGCAGCCTTTCTCCAGGGAGTCAGAGGAGGAGAAGGCACTGGGGTGGCCTCCAAGGCTGGCTGGGTGGATGAAGGAAGGCTCCTCTCGGAGGCAGACATTGCTCTCAGAGTGGCTGACATTCAGCCTGGGGCTGGCAGCATCGATTGCTCTGCCTGAAGAAGCCTGTCCCCCAAAAAAGCCATCTGGGGAAGACACCGTTCTGCTCACTGTCTTCTTCTGGGGCAGAGGGGGTGGGCAGCTGGGGGCAGAGAGGGGACCGTCGTCACCAGAGGCAGGAAGGAAAGAGACAGGGGGAAACGCTTGGCTCTCAGCTGGAGGGGGCGAGTGGTTCGGCTCAGACAAGCACCCTAGGAGACAGTGACACAGAAGAAGATGCCATGAGAGGCCCTTGTGGACTGGAAGCGCAAGTCCCTCTCCATGTCCCTGCCACCCTCACAGGCTCTCTCTCCCAGGACCCTGGCTGGAAACAAAGCAGCAAGCCGGGTTACATCTGAACCCAGCACACAGTCCTCATCTATTCATGACTGCAAAGCTTCACTGAAGGACTTAGGGATTTTTATCCTGTTTAACACACAGGTTTGCAAAGCAGGCTGCAACCAGCCGTCTAGAGAAACATCTCCCCCCAAAACACTCCCCTATGAACTGCATCACAGTAGTAAAAAGCTAGTAGAGGGTAAATATTTAAGCTGTGATGTCATCCACAGGGAGGTAAGAATGAAGCACTCAGTATAAGAGGACAATCTCTTAAACACAGCCTGTTTCACCTGGGAGCTGCCTCCCAGAGCTTCAGCAGCACAGGTGTGATAAGGAGAGAGTGATTCACGCTACACAGCTCCAGCCATCCGGCTGCGCCAGTGCAACACAAGAAGTATGTTGAACCTGTCTCCTTGCATCACACTGGGTAAGGGTCACTGGGCAAGGCCTGGCATTTTGTCAGTTTCCACCTTCCTGAAACATTTCGCCTCCCCTCCCCTGCCTGTGCCCCAGCTTTCTGCCAGAACTCTTTCCTCAAAGGGCAGCCTGGCCCCACCACATACCACTAAACCCCAAGCAGCTCCACATGCCATCTGCACCTGAATCAGGTTAGCATGGCTGTCTCATTTCAGGCAGCTAGTTTTTTTCCTACCCTGGACAGACTGGAGACAAGTAATACAGTTGCATGTCATGGAAGAAGGAGAAGTTAAAAAAAAAAGAAATAAAAAAGGTAAAAAGATGATTTGACATTGAAATTAAGAGCAATAATTTCAGGTTGTGGAGGCAGAATGAATGAGGAGTGGGGGGGTCTGCAGCAGAAATTAAAAGAAGAGACATAATTATTTCAGAGAATTTTCTATGCCACTTGAATGACAGGCAGGACTGTTGATAAACTTGAACTCTAACACCTTGCATGCAAGTGTAGACCTTGAAAGGTGTGTGATAGGCTTTTGCCTAAGCAAGCTCAGCAGAGAGTGGGATCTATTGCTTTCTTTGAACCCAGCTTCCAAAGCTGCAAAGCGGTGGCAAGCTATCCTTCCTCCTCCTCACAAGGCATATGTCTCTTTTGCCTCAATTCCTGGTGACAAACTACCTGACTCCTCTTGGACCCTTGCCCCAGCTGTCTGCCTTCATTGTACAACCAGTTGCTGAGCAATTGGCTGCTCTCCAGTTTCAACTTCTCTGCAGCTGCACAGTTAACTGTGGAGCCCATGGCTCAACAGAAATGTATGCCCCAAGCTTTAACGAGAACCCAGACATCTGCATCACAACCTGTCAGGCCCACTGGAAAGATTGCTTCTGTTAAAACCCTGTCAAAAGCCACAGGCAGGGACCATTCAGCATGGCATCTCTTGCCACTTCTAGTCCAAGGAGCTTTGACAGAGGATATAGCCCAAGAGCAACTCAGAGGCATCTCCACCAGGACACGCAGCTGAATCCCTGTTTCGAGAGGCAAGATTTACCTAACAGAGTCTTACAGAACAAATGATAGCACTGGAAGCTTTGGCAACCAGTCCACACATCTAGCCCACAAATGCCAGACTGCTCTTACCTTTTATTTATGTGCTGCTGGGCTCTGCGTCAAGCATAGGGTAATGCATGAAACCCTTTCACAACTTTCCTAATGGTGTTCTGCACCTTCAGCGTGGCATCCTTCTGATGTCGAGGGCTTAAAAGCTCCCCCCAGTTCATATTTTAACATCTGACAGCGTAGGCAATTAATGTGAGCTCACCTCATGCCGTGATTGACTGCATAGCTTCCTGCTTGCATCAGCAAGAAAAATTGCATTTGGGTTATTCATTTAAAAACTCATCTTTCCTGAGATGAGTTGAAACAGTTGCTTCTATTAGTAGAGGCAGAGAAATCCTCTTGTCCCATATCATTTTTGACAGCAAATTGCTTTTGGGCCCAGCAAGTTAAGATCCAACATATGTGAGTTTTTCTTCCCTTTGTACAATTTCCTGGCATGGTCTCACTCTCAGACTCCAAGTTAACAGCAGAAAAATGGAGTTTCCAGAGCTCTTGCTCTTAATTTTATTGCTGCACATTGTTGCTCTTGGAAAGACAGAAATTCCACTACATGAAGGTTGCTTTTGCAAAGGAAATACTTTCTGAGCTGCTGAACACGTTAGTGCATGTCTAAATTACGCACTGATGAAAAAAGTGACTTCATAGTAAGTATTTTTTAATCTCAGTTAAACGAGCGCAGGCAGATTTTTTCCACTTCAAGAAATAACTGGGAACACAATGAGAGGGAGGGATCACCTCTAGCACAACACTTCTTCTGGTACTCCTCATGTATATGGAGGACTTTCTACAGCAGGGCTACTTGTGACCTTGTGCAACATATGAAGCACAAGGACAATTGCTTTCAGATGGATGTTTTATCCAGACAAGGGGAGAGCTACAGAATCAATGATGTTGGCGCTTGCCAAATAAAAGAGGAAAAAGCTCATGACGTTGGCATGGCTGTCACTTTCATCTTAAATGCATCAAGAGGCAGAAGGGTAGAAGTGGAAAGATGAAGGGTTACTGGGAAAACTAGGTGATTGGACCCTCATGATTCCTGCTTTGAAGATGCTGCTCCACAGTGGGCCTCAGGATGGAAGTAACTCCTTCCTCAGGTCTGATGCTACTACCACTCTCGCACCCAATGGTCACTTACTGCCATCACTGCCGGTCTGTGTGTCCGAGTCAAGGCTGTCAGTGGAGCCAGCTGTGAAGCTGACATGGACGCTCCTGAAAGGTGGGCTGAGGCTCTCAGCAGAGCTATTGCTGACTCTCTCCAACTCAGTGTTATTTGGGTTCATTTTCAGAGCATGCCTACAGAGAGTAAAAGAGAAGAATCAGGAGACAGATGGCAAAAGATAGCCTTCACGCACTTGTGCATGGAGACTCAAGCCAAAAATCAGCCTTAGCTTGGTCCATGCCCATCCATACAGACACTGCAGCCTTTTACCATGCCACAACACCCCATTCCTGTGCACTTTTCTTCTTTCTCTGGCACCTGGGGATCATATCCCACTGATAATGAACAAGTTATAGGCTTGCAGCCCCCATGCCAGCCCCCCATGACAAACCAGCTGTGCTTGAGCAGAGAGAGAACCACTGAGCCAACAGCATTCAGACCCAGTCTGCACCTCTTTTGCCTAGCATAGGTTGGGTCCTGTCACATCCTGTCTTGCCCACCTTCACTGGGAAGTGGGGACCCACCAGTGTTTGGCTTCAGTAAAGTTCTCCAGGGAAGGGAGTGACATCACTCCTCCCATTTTACAGAAGGACAGGTTGAGGCTGCGTGACAGAACCCAATTCCTTCATGGCAGAGGCATAAGTGGAAGAAGAGTCCATCCCTAGCAGCTTGTCTCCCCACTACATCACAGTAACAACTGACACCTTCCAAAAGAAGCCGCACCTCTGCAGAGAAGTGTCTGCCAAACTCAGGACCTACCATGCAGCATTTAATGAAAGACCTACAGTTTTCTATGCAGCGTCCATCTAAAATAAATAAATAAATAAACAAACCATAAACTGGGCTTATAACCTGCCAGGTCACAGGTTAAGTAATCAGTTGTAGGCAAGCAGGACTTTTTGCTGAGATAAAGAATTTCCCCTGCATTTTATTCATTTTTTTTCCTCCTTGGACCACAACAGAAATTGTTGAAATCAGGCAGCACATCAGAGCACAAACACTCCTAGCTTTGGTACAATTCGGACTCTCTATTGGCCAGCAAATGAATGATAATTGTGCACATTTTTTAAAACTGACAATCTGCTGATAAAATTCACACATTGTTGATTAAGAATGTAAAAAGGTTAGTGGTAGACTTGTAAAAAAGAAAAAGGATTTCCACCAGCTGTCTTGCTGGAAGGTATGCGATGTTTCCTGATCAAACGGCTGAATGGCTGCTGAGAAAGACAAACAAAAGACATGCACGACCATTTTCTTGTGGCACCCTGTTCACATGTAGGGGATCCCTCCTCTTCTAAAACCCGTAAGCACAGCAGATGTAATGAACAATTTTTATTTGAAGATTGAGAAATGTTTTGTTCCCCATTCAGACAAAGCACTTACTCTCATGTCCACACCACCACATGGAGAGCAGAGTGTATGAAAAGCCCGGAAGAAACTTCTGCCAGACTTCCTCATTCGCCTGACCAGCCTCAGTCTAAAAATACTCAGGGGCTGATGGAAATAAGGCTTTAAAAACCACTTCAGGTATAACTCAGCAGAAACACTGGTCTTGCACCAGTGATGAATTTACCATGTCAAGCCTCTTGGGGATGATTTACAAAACTTCGCAATGCATCACACAAGTCACAGTTAAGAGACAGAGAGAGAGAGGTGTTTTTAGCTCCGTTACGATTAATGCGGTTGAAAGCAACCATCTGGACTTAAATCCTTTTTTTATAATTATTATAAAGATATATCTTTATCCTATAACTTTCTCAGACATTTAACTTTTCAGAATTTGGGGGGAAAAAAATGCATGGGCGCACACTCCTGCGGGTGCGCTGTCTGACCTGGCAAGAATCAAGGAAGCATTTGAGTCCGTAAGAAAAGAAGATTTTGCAAGAGAGCCCGTCTCAATTACACAGATGAGAGGTTTTCTAACACATTCCTTGCCCGCCCGCCCCCACCCCCCACCCCCCCCAAGAAAAGTTGGTGCATTTCTGTTTCCTTCCCATCACTTAAACACAAATCCACAGAGCTGCCTTACCATTCCCGCACTCAGAGAGAGATAGGACTTTGCTCGGCGGGGTCCAAGGTCCACCGCGCGCAGCCACACCTATTCCTCCAAGCAACCTGGGTGCAATGCAGCGTCTGCCAGAACCATGCTGGCTGCTGCCTTTGCCGAGCTGAACGTCGTGATGAAGTCAGATGTACAGAGAGCCCCGTTTCCTCTCTGTACTGCCGTGACTTATGTAAAATGCAGTTCCTGAACAGGCACACCGAAATAGAAATTGCCGCTTAAACGACATCCTGCTCTTGTTTCAGATGTTACAGCCGGACCAGCTAATACCGCCTGGAAATATCTCTGCTCTATAACCCCCTCTCCACATCTCCCTCTTTCCCTACAAGCTGCTTGAAGCCCAGCCTGTGGTCTGCACAGATTAAAATACCGCCCACTATCCCAAAGAATTACTGAAAACACTTGATAGGGTCAAACTCTCCCATTTCAGTAAAATTCCACCCCAAGAAGTGAACTGCTCATTGCTGTGACAGCCTGTGGGATCCTGACTTACCGCTAACCTGAACTTGCCCTGCTTTTCTAGTGTTCCTTCCACCATGCAAGGGGACAGGTGGCTTTTCTCCGTCTTGCCCATTTCACCGAAGGATATTGGAAATAAAGAGCATCAACCCATCTTAAACCTGAAGAAATCATTGGGACTGCTGCCACCACCACCCCCCACTCCCACCTTGCTAACATCTGTGGGCTCCACTCCCCTTCAGAAAGATGTAGCAGGGGTTAATTTACCTACATTCCAGAAAACCCAGCAACTTCAAGAGCAGCACCAGAGTGTGCTTCATGTGTCAGTGCATAAAGAACAGGTCACAAGAGCTAGCTCTCCCAATCTAATAACCATAAAAGACAGGATTTCCAGCTCTCCAAATTATTCTAATGGCTTTAAATACACTTCAATTACTCAACATCCACCATGCAACACAAAGGCAACACTTCCTGTTCACTATTCCCCAGTTTTCCCATCCTAAACAATTTCAAACAGCTGGCTTTCCACACAATTTGCCATGCCCCACGTTGCATCTCCATTCAGGGCATGCTTGGTCTTTCCCATGATTCATACTTGAGCAGTAGCTATGTGTTCAATTTCACATTTCTTAAGAGATCGGGATCCCACTGGATGCTGCTGCAGGACACCAGCATCACTGACTACATGCCTTGCACTTCCCAGAGCAAGACTAGAGATGGGCACCAAAACATGGCTCCCCTAACTGCAGCAGGCACACATGCCTTGGGATATCTGCCCAGGGATCCCTCAGACTCCAGGCATGCCTTTGGCTTGAATTTCTTGCCTAGGATTTGACACACATACCTGGTTTCCTTCCAAAAGTGCAAGGGGCAGGGAGTTTTTGAGAGGAGGAGAAAGCCACTCAGACAAAAGAGATGCAATGCTCCTGCTTGCTCCTTTCCAGCAGCCATCACACACCCAGCCTGCTGGCAGCGGGGGACCATGCTGGAAGACATCTCTGCCCCACACAGAGAATTGATCACAAGGAGCACTCACTCTGCAGTCCCATCACGGGGCTTACCCGGCCTTACTGTGCCGGCAGAAGGGTGTCACTCAGCACAGATGACGGAACTTGAACAGATAACAGATATGCTGAGCTTTATAAACCATGCAACGGGGGGAGGAAGCACAGGAGAGCAGAAAACACACACAAATCACCACCAACCAAACTGCATTCCAGGAGAAGTCTGGTGATAACTTCAACAGGACACCCCTTCCCAAAATAAAATACTGGAACTAAGGCACAGCAGAGAGAAAAACCAAACTGTATTACAGTATTAAATGCAACTCAAGGCTGGGCATAATTATTACACAAGAGAAAGTACCATGTATCAGATGCTTGTCTATCATGAACGTGTATAATTCTGTTCTCTTCCTCCCTCCGCTGCTGTTTCTTCCAGCATCTACCCCTGGATGCACAGGACAGTTAAAAAACAGCATTCAGGAGCTTACAACATCTCAGGCTTGAATTTGTATTTATTCTTCCGATTCCAGCTGGCAAATGTAGAGAAAACAAAACTGAGGTGAGGGAAAGAGGATTTTGAAACACTCCTAGCTCTGTCCAGAGGGCTACTCCCCTCCTCCTGTCCCAAAAAGGTTTTATGTAATGCAGGTTAAAGTTGAAACAAGGGTTTGTAGTCTGGAGACATAAAGAAAAATTTGGATGGGGTGCAGAATTAAGATGGTAGAAGTGTCAAAAATTAAATGACTGCATGCTCCGAAGAGGTGAAGAGGACAACAAATTTCATTTCAATTTCCAACTCTGTGCTTTTTAAGTGGTAAGAGAGGAAACACACAGAAAAGTGAATGACTTCATTTTAAAAGAAACAAACTCTCCTAAAAGATCAGCTGATAAATCAGATGCTTTTAAAAATGATCCACTGGCTGAAGCAGCATGAGAAATACCCGGTTAGTTTCACGCAAAAAACACAGGGGGAATCCAAAAGGTGTATTCCCTTGCTGTCCTGGTGCATGATTCTGTCTCCTGCTTGAGCCATACCCTCCCTTCTTTGCTTTATTTACTTATTTAATTATGTATTTTAATAGACTCCATCCATTTATTTATTATTTTAATAACAATAAATCTAGCTTGTCCTAGACCAAAGAGCAAGTCCCTGCTGTCATCCGCAGTCACAGAGGGTCAAAATTTGAGACCCATGTGCCTTACAATTGCATTTGTAATTGCCACAGCAGCTCCATTTAGCCAGTCTGCTTTTGTCACTAGGGTACACCCTAAGATGGAGCTCCAAAGAGAAACAGGTGCCTCAAGAATGGTACAACAAGGAGACTATATTCTGTCTCAGATGCAGCACTGCTCTGTCACAGACTGATTCCTGGCAAGGAACATACAGCACAGTCACACCAGCCAGCGCTACCTCCCCAGTGAGGAACAAATCTGGCTCTCTTCCTGGTGATCCAATTCCCAACATCTTTTTTTTTTTTCTCTCTTGTAACACTCTTGTTTTCTGTTCCCTCTAGCAACAAGCAGTGGCAGCAGCACCATAACATGCAATCTTGGCACACCTCAAGCTCATTTGTCCTGGCTGTTTTCAGTGATGCCAGCTGTCGGGATGCGCCATGCTACACACCTTTGTTACCCCAAGCACATTCAGCAAATTTCAAAAGCTAATCTGCAGCAATGCCTTTTGAAAGTGGCAGTAATTATGATGAAAACAGATCAAGAGCCAGCAGCTCAAGACGCGGAACATCATCACTGTTTCCTCTCTTTAAGAGGCATGTGAAATAAATTAACCATCAAAGTTTTGGAGGCTAGAAGGAACCGGAAGGATCATTTAGCCTGACACTCTGCCTAAGAGACATAAATTTAAGCAAAGATTCATTCCTTGTGCCAAGAAACTGCAGGCCGTGCTAGACCATTTCACACTGAAGAACCTTTAAATCATCATTGCACGTACAAGTCCTGGGGACCCTAGTTCCCCTGGTGAACCTGCCTTTCCAGCCTTTGGAAGACCATCTTCCAAAGTCACCATCTTCCCTTTCCAATCTCTTTCCTCTTGCAATTAAACACATTTTCCATTCCATTTCAGACCAAGAAAGCCTTAAATATCTATAATCTTTCAAACAAGCAGGAAAAAAGAATTGTATGAAGAAACAGTCGCAAGAGGCCCAGAGTAGCTTTATATAGGACGAAACAGGCACAAATTCATTATTTTCCTTTTTTGTGCCAACTTTTAAGACCCCCCAAAATCCCTCTTTCTGCCATCCTAAGAGACAGCTTACTGCAAAACCAGAGTTTCCTCAGTGCCTGGCAGGAATTTACCCTGTGAAATCTTTTCCCCTTTTAATTGTTATAGCCAAGACAAACAAACCAAAATCTATGGATTCACTTTTTCTTTCTTTGCTTTGAAACTAGTTTGAACACACATGCAAGTTTTCTTTAAAACACACCATTAAGCTTCATTGGGAAAGTCAAATAGGCATGCTTCATTTTCCAGCACAAAAATCACATACCTTGCTGCAGCTTGAGATCTAGAAGTAAAAAGGATGGTTACAGGCATTTTCCTGCAGCTGAAATGAACTCAAATTTTCTAAGTCCTAAGCCCCAAGACTGTGCGACAGCCGGGTCTACGCTTGCTTCATCTCCATCCACACAAAGAGCCTTTGTAGCTGTGCCACCAGAAAACATCTTGGGCTGAGGTGCTCTGTCTCTGTGAGGGGCTATGTAAGCATAACAGAAGTACCAGTGGTTCTTCCATTACAGATGAGCACACGCCCGCAGACTGCCTGGCCTAGGAGAGCATGGGTGTGCCTCAGAGTCATCTTTGAGTGCAAGGCCTCCTACCTCCTTCAGGCATTTTTTCTGCAGCTCAGGAGGACCAGAGATGTTCCTCCAGCACTAGGTCAGTCATGTCATGACCTGAAACTGCAAGCAACAACTGCCCAGGGTAACACAATGCCACTATGGTGATTTTAACCAGTTGTGCACGTAGCCATCCCTCCCACCACCATGTGCAGGTAACAACACCCTGGTTCCTGCATCAACATGCTCAGAAAAGCAATGTTTGGGACAAAAACAAGCACGCCCTCAAAGCAAACAAACAAAGCAACCAGCTGGGTTTGCATGACTTGTGAAACCTGCCATCTGATCAAATCACTCCGCAGGCAGGCTGAGCAGAGGTTTGGTAGCCAGAGGGAGGGCTATGCTCTTGAGTGCCCCAAGGCTTAGGTGGAGGCATCAAGGTGCTTAGAGACAAATACAGGTAGCACAACACAAGGCCTACAGCCACAGGGGGTAAAAGCAATGCCAGCACCTATCTCAGACACCTGGCAAGGTTTATGGCTCTGCCAGAGATCCCACGTGTACCCTGACCTCAATTTCCCTGCCCACTTTCACTCAGGCTTTCTAGCACACAGATGCTTTCAGGATGACTCAGAAGCAACTAGCAGAGTTGGCACAGCCCAATCACACCAGGAGCATGAAAATGCCCCTTCAAGGAGCAGAAAATGCTCCACAGCCCTCAGAACAGATTGTTGTTAACTCCACGAGAAGGCAACAGCAGGGCATGCTTCTGGCTTGGAGCATGGCTGGTCCAAGTCATACAGCACCTCATTGGAGCCTCCTGCCTCCAATCCCAGCCCTCAGAAAAGCAGAAAGGAGACTCTGAGCGCTGTCAGGGAAGCATTCTTGCCCTCAGTACAAAGGGCTCTGCATGGCTGCTCCTCCATGAGAGGAAAGAGGTCCTAGCACCGCAAGTAGAAGATGCTGCTGGGATACACATTGCTGCGTTTGAGTGCCACCACCCTTCTGGCCTGCCCAGTGACCTCTGCTCTGCAGGGGATGCAATCAGATTCTAGAGGAATTTCAGCAAGCAACTTGGCATTTCCTAAATGATCACTGCTCAACAGCATCATATAATCTCTACTGGGCCCCAACACCACCTCGTGTGGCAAATACAAGCCCAAGCCACAGGCTGATAGCAGACAGCAGCCATGAAAGAACGTTCACAGGGTCAAAGCTAAAGCACAACTTAGTGTCCTCTTTGATTTTAAAGGCAGTAGAGCTCATCTGTGTGTTCACTTGCTTATGGACCTTTTCTTTCCTCTGACTCCAGGAGACATGCAGCATCATGGCAGGAACCCCGGCATTAAGGAGAACTAAAGCCTCTTGTTCATCATTTCCCTTTCCTTGAGAAACTTAATTTGTTCACCTGTTGGCCAATTTAAAACAGTAATTCGCTGAGCTAGCCAACCCTGAAGACATTGAAAACTCAGTGAGAACAAAACAGAGGATGGGCCAATTCAACCAGTCTCAACCTGGAAGTCACTGATGCCTACACATAAGCTTGACCATAGACCCCAAGAGCAATGTCTCCTCTGAACACCCATCCCTTCTTCTCTCAACTTTTAAATCAAGGAGCTGGGGTCAAATCTGTTGTGCAATGCGCAGTTCCGGATAACAAAACTGATGCACACAATATAGCAAATACAGAACACCCACAGAATGTGAAAATATCCCTCCCCAGTATGCTCAGACAACATAATCCATTAGTTACATGGAAAGGAAATAAATTTTTCTTCCTCTGTTTTCTTTTTTTCCTTTCTGGTTTGTTTTTTTGGTTTTTGCGGTTTTTTGGGGGGGAGGGGCTGGGGGGAGTCTGTGTGTGTGTGATACACACAGCTGCAAATACTGAATGCACACAAAGTATCGGAAGTCTGGGTTTTTAATTGCTTAGCAGAGCTACTTCCTTCCCAAATGGACAGCTCGCTCTCATTCACATTTGTTTTCTAAGCCTGCTGTCGCCCTGCCTGCAAACCTGGCTTCCAGGAGAGTGGTGAGGGGAAGGCTGCCTGAAGCCAGGTGATTCGGCACATCACAAGTGCACATTAGGCAAGCTCTGATCACCTACTTGCAGGCAAGGAGTCCTCTCTGGGAAACTGCCGTTTCAAGAGTTAACCTTGAAAGCAAAAAGACATTAGAGCCAAACTCAAAATGAGGATTTCAGAGGCCCTTGCTATTAGCACTGAGAGAAGTTGCCCAGTTCCACCAACAAGAGGAGCACGCAACCACAGATTTTCTATCCTATTCAACATCAAGGAACTGTGCCAAGACTGAATGAAGCTGTCCTGGGAAACACCAGCCATCTGGGCACAGACCTTGTTCTCACTTGAATATTGGGATCCAAGTCCATACCTTGCAGCCCTGAAGGGCTTTTGCAAGTATGCATGGCATTCAAACCAGGACTTGCAGAGATCTGACAGCTTTTCAGAGTAAAAAGGTAAGTAGTTTTTCAGTCATGCAGTCTCCTCCTGTGTTCCTGAAAGCCCAATTGCGAACAGAAAAGGAAGGAAAAAAAGACCAGGAAGCACTTCCTAGTCAATGAATCTCTGCAGCAAACATCCTGATTGCAAATGGTTAGTACAACACCATGCACACACTCACAGGGCCGTACCTGGACTGCTTTTTCGGTGGTGGTGGTGGTGGTGCAAACTCCACACCATTACTCTTGTCTTTAGGGAACTCAAAGGAGAAAGATGATGATTTGCTGATCCCGGTCTGGCTCTCCAGCATCAGGCTGTCATCCAGAAGGCCAGCACCCGCTCTTCCATTCTCAGCTCCCACTGCCCATGGGTGGGTTACGAGCTCCTGTTCCTCCTCCTGCTCCTCCTCCTCCTCTATCTGGCACTCCCTGGTCCAAGTTGGGGTGTAGTATTTCTGCCTCCTGTCATAGGACGAGACTGCCAGGCCTCTGCTGGACTCCTCCACAAAGACTCCGTTGACGTGAGTACCTGGAGAAGGGGACACCGCAAAGGCGCCTGTATCAGTATAGCTCTTCGGCAGCAGCTGAACACCAGCTCCATCATGGCTGTTGTCATCACCAAACCTTGACACATGGGAGCTTACTGGGGGCACACAGTTCCCCTCGCTGCCCAGCTGGCTGTTTTTGGACATCTTTGGGGGAATGGCTGGACTCTCAGTAACTGAGGTCTTGGTAGGAGCTGCCAGTTGAAATCTTGGGCTGGTTTCACTTCCGGATGCTTGAAAAATCTCTCCAGGCTCCATGGCAGGTGATGAAGTCCCAAAATCGGGATGAGAAGTGGGGCTGATACACGGCCACTGAACTCCCACCGCTGAGTCAGGGCTGCTGAGGAATATAGTCTTGTGATCATCCTCAGTGTGCGCTGTCATTATAGTTATCTTCGCTGCAACCTGACTGGTGGAGTCCTGGTATTCCTTCTCACCACCCAAAGCCCAGCTGCCATCCCTCCACATCCCATCAGCTTGCTCCTTGCCAGTGCCACGGGCCAGTTTCTCCACTTTTGCCTGTCCACCAACAGCCTTCAGCTGCATCTTCTTCCTCTTGGTGCTCTCAGCATAGATGGGATCACCACGGGCTGGCTCGGCAAGGCAAGGCTGCTGCGGCTCCACCGGAGCCTGCTGAGGGGTGTTCAAACCCTCAGGCCAGGGGCCTCCAGTGACAGAGGGCTCTCCAGGGAGAGGCAAGTCCTCATCTTCCTGGGACAAAGCAAAGGCAGCTGCCTTGATGCTCTCCGTGCACCCAGGAAGAACAGGAGGCTCAGCATGGAGAACCAGATTTTTCTTCTCTGAACACAGGGCATAGGGGAGAGGATCACCCTGGTCTTTTGTGATGCAGAATGCCACATTCACAGCTCTGCGCTCCTCTTCACCGAATTTGACCGCACTGCCACTTGTCCTGGGAATCTCGGGAGCATCCTGCTGCCTCCATTCGGAGGAAGCAGGGCTCTCCTTCTTGCACCAGGCACCCTTTCCCTCTGTGCAATGTGGCCCCCACGAGATGGGGTGCTCTCTAGAGCAGTCCGTGATTGAACAGTACTCACCCCCTTCACTTTCAAAGCCAGAGGAGAGGCAACTGCTGCCGCCCCCTGAGGGGAGCACTACTCCTTCTCTGGCTTGGGAAGAAGGGTTTCTGCTGGAGTTCGGGGTGTTTCTGTCCCCTAGGGTGGGCAGATTAGGGCAGGGGCCCCGATGTGGCAGGGCAAACTTGTCTTTGACTCTGTTCTCCTGCTTGCCCACCTCACCTACAAGCACCAGGCTGTGGATGGAGACATTTCTCTCCACTCGACTTTCCAGGCTGCGCAGGCCCACCATGGAGTAGCTGGGAGAACAGCATGACAGGCAGTCGCTGGGCGGGTTGTGAAGGAAGGGCTTTCTCATGCCACCGTTGCCAAAATTGTTGAGGCAGATCCGCTGTGAATCTCCTGATTTCAGAAGGAGTTGTTTGCCAGAAACCATGCCCCAGCTGACCTGCACGGGCCAAAGAGACAAGTGCAATGTCAGGATGTGCATATGCAAAATGACAAAAGAAAAAAAAAAAGGCTCAGGCAGTTGCTGACTGCTTTGCTCTGTGCTCACCCCACCAATAATTACCACAAACCTTTTCTACTTAAACTACACCGGTCCTATTTCCTGGACCATTTGCAATCCTTGCATTAACAACAATGGCAATGCAAAATAAGGCATTCTCCTTTCTCTTTCGATGGGTTCACTGCCAGAAACATGTCCAACCTGTCGTCCGGTATATGAATCACCATGTAATTAAAGATTCAGAGAGAGAAGGAATATTTGCACCTCTCTGCTTATTTTCATTTCATTTCACACTGCTGCTCTGGACTCGCACATTTCAGAGCACAGACACAGACAATCACGGTTATCCCGGGGTAGCAGCTTGGCTATGCACAGCCATAGGAACTAGGGAGCAGGCAGGGAAATGTATCCAAAATCTCTTCATGTGAGGGAGATCTATCCTGCTTGCCAAGGGAGGAGCGGGAGAGGCAGAGGGTAACACGTGCCTGCAAAGCAATGCCTGGACCGAGGGTGGCAGAAGCCACTCCCATAGCGCAAAACTCAGCCTGGGGCCAAATCTGCACACCGAGATCAAACCCCACTGACGATGGCAGCCTGCACTCCCATGCCCTTTATCCCTAGAAGGGAAGCGAGGGAGAGCAATGGGAGGCTAAGGAGAAAGTCAGCAAGCCCTGACTCTCCTCTGGGGCAAGGGTGGAAGAGACAAGCACACGTACGCCACAGGCAGCGTGACAGCAGCCCGTGCTTCCCTCTGCGTGGCTGGGGCAGTGCTGGTATCAACTGGTAAGGGAAAGGAGTGAATCACCCACCTCGACTGCAATTCAAACCCGCTGGGCTTGTCAGTTTGCAGGCAGGCAGCAGTGCTACACCCAGAGGGCACTACTATTCTGGCACAGGTTGGGAGCCCAAGGAGCTGGGCTAGGAAGGTAGGGTACTTTCTTCCTCACCCATGAGGACCATGGATCCAGTTAGCACTGACTGCAACCAGACAGGGCTTCTTTTCGGTAAATCTTCCCAGGAAAATAACTTTAACCCGCATCCTCATTTAAAATCTGGAAGTTCCTAGACAAACAACAAATTTTTAAGCTCCTTTGCACATTCCTTGTGAGCAACAGCTCATTCAGCTTCAGCCAAAGATACTTTGAGAAGCCAATATACAGCTTAAAAACCTGAGTCAAGACCAGAAGGAAAAACAAGGGGAAGGAAATGGTTTTAACATACTCCTAGCACTCCCGAGGAGAGGTAAGTAATGGGAAGTCATGCTTTGACTGGATTAATCATTACCTGTGACAGATCTGCATTCATATTCACATCCGCCCACGCGTCAGAAACATCTGAGTTTATCATAGTTGGTTTCACAGCAATTGTTGGCTTTGAGAAGGGGGAGGGATTTACATCTTCTTCCAGCACGGGGCTCTCAGGCTTGGTCCTAACTCCATTTGGGAGCACACCACAAGCTCCCACGTCTGAGGTTGTTTGCAGCCAATGGGAACTCTTAGGGTTGAAGCAGTTTTTGCAGGAGCCAGGCTTCCAAACGTGTTCCACAAATTCACTGCACGCAGACATCTTCAAATCCTCGTGGCTCAGAACAAGAGCCCTCTGCGTCTTCTGCGCTGTCCTCTGCTGCTCATTTTGCATTTGCTCCCCAGAGCTGCTCTTAAAGATCACCTAGTTATCTGGAAAAGCAAAACACTGTCTGATTAGTTTGGTTATCCCCCAAGATGGGAATATTTTTAATAGGACAGGTGATAATTACACTTACTCTGCCTTCATCACAAAGGTTTATTGTTTACAAGGCTTTTTTCACAGCTTAGCTAAAGCCCACACAATCACACTAAAAGCCTCAACTTCTAAGCATAGCTCTGTAATAGAGAAGACATCAAGCAAGCAGCATTCCTACGTGATTTAATTCCCTGTTTAATGAGCATGTATAACCAACCTCATGCAAGGTTTAGATCAAGGGTAAAGGAAAGAGGTCTTGGAAATAACTGTTCTCAGCCCCACACGCAGAGCCACGAAGGAAAAATTCCTTCTCCAAAGCGGCATCCTCTCTCTGGATAATTAAAAGGCCTGGAGATACAAGGACCAGAATCAGCAACTGTGTAACCAAGGGTACCGGCAACCACCTTCCTTCACCCAGAAGCACCACTGTGATTGCTGCCGTGGTACACAAAGGCTTCAGTCCCACCCAGCGCAAGAGAAAGGCAATCAGCAAGGCTGGGGCTGGCACTGATTTGAGCAAGTGGCTGGCAGAAAGCTCTTATCTGGTTTGCCAGGAGCCACAAATAAGCGTCAGCTCACTGAAACGATTCATTGTTTGCAAGAGGAGAAACGTTTTGCTCTTGGATTACTTACAGACAAGGATCCCGTCCCATCTTCCTTCCCCAGGAGGAAATGCCCCAGGAACAAGACATTCCTGCATTCCTGTGTCCCCCCTCCCCACATAGCCAGGTTTGATTGCACTCAGCCAGCAGCTACCTGGAGCTAACAACTTTGGAGACACTTCAGACGAGGACTCCCACAAAGCTCAGTGGATTAGAGAAGAGCAGAAAATGCAACTAGATGAAGAAAATTGCAGCCAGCTGCTATGGGTGTCAGGGCACACAATTCCCCCCATGGCTCCACAGAGTCCTTTCCCCATTTAACTAACTTTAGATCATCTCCCAGTCAACTGACCCCGGTGCAAACTGAGGCTTCTTCCCTGAGGGTCTCTGAGTGAACAGGCACATTTAGACCCCAATTCTGACTGCACAAGAACAAAATTTACCGGTCCGATCCTTCAGTGCTTCCTCCATGCAGGCATATCGCAACCACCATAGCTACGGACACCTACCTGTGCCTCTAAACCAGCCCGTGCTTTAGTAAAGCCTTTTGCCTCTGGGCTCAGAGTTGCCTTGGACAGCCTCTCCAACAGCCACGCTATTGAATGCTGTGGGGCAAAGTGATAGGAAGGAGAGGCACTAACCCACAAGTGTCACCTGAATTCAGATGCCACCTTTAGGAAAGGAGGCTTTGATCAGCTAAAGCATTAGTACCTGCAGACTCCTGTTTCGCAAACTGATAAATTACGATGTTTCATGAAAGAGCAGGAAAAAGTGGAATATCAGTGGGATTCACAAATCAGATTAGTGCCTGTTTCTCTCTTTTTAGAGAGTTTAGACTGTTTTAGGCAGGTTTTTCCATGGACTTCATAGAGTCCTAATTAACCAAAGGACAGCAAGTCACTCTCATTCCTACTCCAACACCTTCAACGAGACTATCAGGGAAAACATCTTCCAAAACATTCCATTCTTTGTTCACTTTGAGATCTAGCAAGCAGTGTCTGGCATCACCCAAAGCTGAGCAAGCGTCCTGGTGAGAGCCAGCAAAGCAAAAAGGAAAATCAAAGGGACGAAAGCAGGGACCGGAGCCCTGGTTTACTAACCGGCGCTGCCAACTGCCTTTTAAAGACAGGGATTTCCCTTTCTGCCGCTAAAGCAGCCGTTTTATCTCGCTGCCCGGATCCCGGGGCAGGCGGCCCCGTGCCCGCACGCCGCCGGCGGGGAAGCCGGCACCGACCCACGCGGCGCCGCGCGGGGAAACCGGCCGGGCTCGGCCCCTCCGGGCAAGCTGAGAGCTCGGAGCTGAGTCCGAGGCACCCCTGGAGCCCTCCTGCGCCTGCCAGGGCACCGGCAAGGACGCGGTATAAAGGCTACCCGTTACCTAGGATAGAGATGCTAGGACGCGGCACAAGGATGCTGCGGCGCAAAAAAAATAAAGAAACACCAAACCCCCAACCCGTGCAGCTCTGGCTGCCCAGCGGCCTCTCCCTCTCCGAGGCGCCGGGCGTCCACTGGGACTGGGAAAAGTTTACCGGGCAGGGCCAGCCGGGGCTCCCGGGGCGGGAGGGCGGCCGTGCCTGTCGGCACTGATGCGCGCCCCGGGCCGGCTTCAGCCTCCCCGCCCTCCGCCCGCGTGCTCGGTGAGCACCGGCACGGCCCTACCGGCACGACCCCGCCGCTCCGAACCCTCGACAGCCCCGCCCCGGCCCAGAGTGGCAGCGGCGTCCCTCCCCACCCCGGCTTTGTCCCGGGAGACGGAGGCCTGGTGCCCGCCCCCGGCTCCGCTCCCCGCTCACCAGCCTCCCGCGGCGGCGGCGGCGGCGACGGCAGGGCTCCGCTGCGCGCTGCGCCCGGCCACGGCCGCCGCCGCCACCGGGCGAGTGGCAAGCGGGGCCCCGCGTGGGTCGGGGGCGGCAGCCGCCCCGCCCCGGCCCGCCCCTCGGCCCGCCCCCTCGGGCACGGCGTGGGCAGCGGCCCGGGCGGGGGCAGGGCGGCACCCCCGCTCCCCCCGCACAAAGCATCGCACCCGCTGCAGGGGCACAGCACCCCGCAGTGACACCCCCCCCGCAGCAGCCCACACACCAACGAGCACCGTCTCGGGGACATCCCCAGTGGCTACCAACCCCCTCGAGGGGATGCAGGCACCCACATCCTGCAGCAGCACCGCACAGACCCCACCGGGTCCTCCCCACATCCCTTGCAGGCCAGCGCACAGACACCGCACACCCCGCACATCCTGACACCAGGCTTGAGGAGGGTCCTGGGTCCAGCTGGGGAGCCGAAGGGATCACTCATCCTCACCGAGGCTGCCAGACAAGGACGCGGTGAAAGTGCAGCCCGAGGGAATGCTGTGGAAGGCAAAGTTTGCAACGACTGAAAGCAGGATTTGACCCCACTGAGAAAAAATGCAGACAGCACGTCAGGAAAATCCCAAACTCCTGTCGGCGTGGGAGGCTGGGGATCATTAAAAGGGAGCAGGATGAGGGTTTGCTGCCGGTAGTGTCGGAGCTGCTCTTTAGGCCAGGCTGGAAAAGGAGTAATCTTCCCTCACCCTAGCACTTTCTCCATGGTGCTTAGTTTTGAGCATCTAAATTCTCTGAAACTAGAGGAAAAAAAAACCCCAGGTTTCCCCCTGCCCTGGTCAGGGCCTTAGCCCAGTTCCTTAAGCCACTTTTCCTTTACGCAACAAAGCATTCCTAGTCTCATACATTTCAGGAGAAAGGAGTGGATTAAAAAGGCAAATAGGCTTGCATAATGGGGAATCCAAGCCCCAAATAGAAAAACAGAAGCTGGAGATACGCACAGCACTTACCATAGAAAAAATATCCCTCTTGGGAACGAGTCATCCCAGTAAATTCTTCTCCTTCAGGGAATTTTGGCAGTACCACAGCTTGCAAACCTTTTTGCTTGCAGATGACCCAGCTGGCTGGTCTTCCATAGTTATGGCTGCCTGCTCATGCTCTCCCTTCTTTTTCAATCAGTTATTAAAATAGTCCAGAGACCCCACAGTAAGCAGAAACTCAGTAAAATATGGGAACTCCTCCACTTAATTTGCCATATTGCCATGAAGACAGCTGCTTAACACTCTTACCACTACTTCTTTCCAGCAAACCACTCGCAATCAATTTGCTGCGTCTTTTTGCTACAGTGCCAGTGTACCCCGTCAAATGAGTAAATTCTCTCTCAGAAATGCCTTCAGGATGACAGAAATCCCTCTTCTAACACAGAGCCACAGCTTACCTGTGAGAGGGGAAACTGAGCTGGGAACATGAGTGGCCCAACTTTCTGATATTTTCCCTATTTTTAAAGGTTTGGATGAAAGAACCCAGCTCTAACCAGACCAGCTGGGGTTGTAGCTGAGGTCTGTATGGCAGGCTAATTTTGGAGGATGGTGAACTTGCCCGAATTCAAGCATCTGAATTTCATACCTGGAAGTTTAAAAAGAGCCTCCACCCTTTTCAATAAGAGCGCTATAATTTTCTAATAGCTGAGGTGCTATAATTTTCTCAGCATGTCTTCTTAGTGAAGGGTCACCTTAGGGAAGGAAAACCAGTCTTAAAACTCATCCTACGTTCGCACTGGAACAGCACTGAACCTGCTGAGTGAACTGTCCTGAGATGTTCACCTCAGGCAGAAAGACCTTTCCCATGCCAGCGGCCTTGGGATTATGGGACAATGAAAATTCATTTTTTCTGGTATAGTCATCCTCTTTATGTCCAAAGGTTTCAGTGGAAAATTAAACAACCTCAAATCATCATACAACAATTGTTCTGTAAGGTCTGAGACCAAGAAAGGTGGCTTTTTGCATGGCTGTAAACTCCACTACATTTATTCAGTTATACAGTTACACAGTTATACAGCGGCTTCTCCACGATGGTTATTCATCATCATTCGTTTTAGGTATTTTCTCAACTGCCAAGAAAACCTGCACTGAAGGAGCCCTCTCAAGTGGAAAACAGTACACAAAGCCCGCTAAGATGCAACCACATGTCCCGGCCAGCCATGGATCTTCCAACGTATTGTTTTCCAGAACGCTGACTCAGCAACAAAGCACATGGCTCAGAGCAACCCTGATGGCACAAAGGGAGACTTCAGGCCAACTGGAGCTTCAAGCGCCATCCATTGCTGGCAGAAGTGAGACCATCTCCGAGCCTTGTTTTTAACATGTCAGCTGTAAGAGAAACCCCCTGAGAACAGGACGACAAACAGGCATAAACCAGGGAGTTTCTCCGTGGGTGGACAAAAAAAAGCAAAGCTCTCTGGAGATGGGTTCAGCATTGCTCATGGCCAGCAAAGCTGCCCAGTCCCCAAGACTGCTAGTGCCAACATGCCTTTAACTTCAGGGGACATTAAAAAGACTACAGGAAAAAATGTGACACCTTTTATCGGCTATGCTCCACACTGTGTGACTGAGCAAATCTCAGCTTCCACCTGGGGTGCACAGATCTCCTCCTGGCTGTAGTCTCCAATGTGCTGGGGTGATTTCCTGGCCCTGCCAGGACTCCAGCTTCGCCCACGGTGTCACAGCTGGTAAATCTTTCAGGTGGAATTGGGGTGGCATCATCTGTGCTGCAACTGGGTTTGCCTGCTCATATGCAGGAAGAATAAATGACCCCGTGATGGAGCCAGGGGGAACCAGTGCTAGCAACTACTGCCTGTAACGGGCTGTCCTTCAGCAGGCTCTTGGGATGTTAATACCTGCTGCCACTCAACAAACCGCTTTGGTCAATGTGATTGTCCCTGGAAACTGCCTCTCTGTGCACTGTGGATCTTTCCCTTCTCCAGAGGGAGGTGGCTTCTTTTGCTGTGCCTCTTTTGTTCCCCTGCTCTCTCTTTCCTAACAGAGTGGATGTGCTGGCTGCCCCCCCGCAGTGTTTGCCCCCTGCCCCTGGGACTTAGCCTTGCTCTTCGGGAGATTGTTGCCACCCTGACACCCCATCTTGTTGTAGGAAGAGAACACACCTGAGGCTATAGGTGCCCCTTTTGTGCAAAACAACACTGAGACCCAACTCAGAAAAAACCCTCAAAATCCAGCCCTTCTTTCCTGGGAAGAGCCGATTAAAGGCATCAGCCATAAAGAATGAAACCCTAATGTGCCCTCTTAACCACCTTCCATGGGAGTTACCTCCCTGCTAACATCTGGAGGCCCAAAGTATGATCTCTGTAGGACCCATCTCCCTTATAGGACAGGAATGAAGCCCTAAATTGCTAATGCAACCCCACATGCAGGCAGCAGCCCCCCATCCCGCCCTGGCCACCGTGATAGGCTGCAAATCAGTATGCAAACCAGTGACAGGCACCACTATTCCTTTGCTTGGGGGACTCTGTGAAAGGGGGAGCTTGGTTCTCTGTACCCAAGAGCAACAGTGGCTGTTAAGAAATGGTGGGATAATAGCCCTTTTGATGGATGCTCAGCTTGTGCTTTTGGGAAGTGGTGGAGCTGAGAAGGGGGAGGGGCCAGAGAAGCATATGACAGTGCCGATAACAAGTGAGCTTTGTATGCCATGGCCAGAGGCTCCTACAGCTGCTCCAACCCCCTCCCCCTTGAGGTAGTTTGGGTGGGAGAAGAGGCTACAAAAGTTCACGCCAATGAGCATGACACGGATAAGATTTTAATTATTCCATCCCTGCCTCTCTTAAAAAAGCAAAGTTGCAGCAGAGCATCTCCTCCTGCCATTCAGGCAGGGGCTCTGGAGAGGAGAGGCTGCCCTGGGCTGGTGGTCTGGCTGCTGCGGTGCCTCCTGAACAGGGTATTCCCTCGAGCATGTCCACCCAGTTTGTTTGCTTTCTTATGCAGCTGGTGAATACTTGCAGCCCATGCTGGCCAAGACCCTCACCTGCCTCTTGCCATCACTCCAAAGGTGTTGGTGGTGCTGTCATGGAGCCTGGTGGCAACCTGGGGCATCTCCCTGGGAGAGGGCAGGGCAAGTCATCAGCTCCAAAAAGAGCCTGTCCCAGTGAGCAGTGCAAGAAAAGGAACAAGTCTGCGGGTGGGCACCATGGCAAAGGGAGGACCACCAGAGCACACAGTATCTAACCCATATTAACTCCACGTGTCCCCGGCTTTATTTCACCTGTCATCACTTGTTGACAATGTTGTTTTCTTATGATACCTATTATCTGTGAATGGGGAAATTGTGATGATGGCAGTTGGCTACAGATTGCAAAATCATACTCCCCCCCTCCTCAAAAAAAAAAAAAAAATCCAAGCAGAAAAACCCCACCCCAAAACCCAGACACACTTTGTTTCTGTAATCCCTGTCCCAACAGGACACGAGCACAGCCTTCCAGCCGGCATGTGTGGTTGCTCTTATTAAGCTTTGAACAGCTGGGGGATTTGGAGATGGGATTAGCTAATACAATCCAGGTTCAATTAGCAAAGGAAGCATGGAGATTCCAGCTCCCATCTGGACAGATGTGGGCAGAACCCCTCCAGAGGGTTAATCACAGGGCAACTTGTGCTTCATCCAGAAATAACCAAGCTGTCTGTGTCCCCCATCCCACCCACAGCTGCTGTTGGAGTGGGAATGCTTGCCATTACCAAACACTGCCTTACCTCCTGGACCCGGCTAAAACCCGCTTTCCTGCCCATGGGCTGGGAGAGGGAAGGACTAACCGCAGCAGGGAGGGAGAGCAGGCATGCACGCAGGTGCAGAAAGCTGGCAGCCAAACAAAGGGAGATCGCAGGAGCAGATACAGGCGCATGCAGGCTACAGTGCTTGTCAGCACAGCTTTCTATGAGCAAGACCAAAGGCAAGGGAAGGGGGGATGAAGAAACATTTTCTCATTGATGGGAAGATGCTAAGATGCACCAGCAATGGGACACCAGTGCTTTGTTTAAAACTGGGACCCCTGGGCAGGGCTTTTGTTATCGTGAACGCTGTTTGCTTGGGCAGCTGGGAAAAGCAGCGGGTTCACTGGTCTTGCAGGGCATCCTTCAGGACAGGCTCCCAAGCATTCCCGGCCACCTTGGGATGAAGCAGGGCCCACGTATCTAAACAGCACAACAGGCAACCTGCTTCCAAACTTCCTTCCAAACCAGTCTCCTTTGAAAAGCTGAACCAAACCCACATGGATGCCTGATGATCATCCCCAGCCTCAGCTGGTTCCTCATTTCCAAAAGCTGAACTCAAATCTCTCATCTGCATTTTGGGGGCATTTTAAAGACACATAGCCCCTCGTGCTGAGACACAGAGGCTCCGTCACCAGAGGCAGGCTTCCACTTGCAGAGCTGGTGAACCGGTTCCCAGGATGTAAGTTGCATGGGCAGGCTCTCCCATGAACAGATGGGTTTTGCATAGCTCTGCTGGAGACTGGCTGCTAAAAACACCAGCTCTCTGTGGAAGGCAGATGGACTTGGAAAGGTAGAGAGGGGCCCAAGGCATTTGCTGCTTTGGAAAAAGGTTGCTTGTGAAGCCAGGGCTGAGGACTGCCAAAAGGCAAGATGTTCATTGATTTCTTCAGTTCTCTGAAGAGAGGATTCAGGAATCAGTCCAGGGAAGGGTGATGAGGAGTGAGGCTTGGGTCAATCAAAGCAACTGCATGGGAGATGCAGTCAACCAGACTTGCTTTCCCAGCCTTCCTTGGATGGGGAACCAAACGTCTTGCAGAGAGAGCTAATGGTCCTTGACCGGTGCCAGGTGAATGCAAATAGATGTCAAGCACCTTCCAAGGTGCCAGCTTGGGAAATAAACCCACCAGCCTCTTCCCAGTCCAGTTGCTGGGACTGTTATGGAAGAAGCAGTAGCCTCCAGCGCTGTGGCAGCAAACACCACCTGGTCTCAGGTCAGAGTACCCAGGGCCTGCCACTCCTGCTGCAGACGGAAGATAGAAGGTATAGATCTGGAAAAGCCATTGCCACAGAAGGAGCAGACACACAGACACGAGAGCATGCCACTGATTTCTGCCTCTCTGCAATAAAACTGGCTTTTTTTTTCTTGTTCCTCAGTGGTGCTTGGTGTTTACAGGCATTGGGAAACATTTGCTCCTTGCACTCCTTCCAATGGAGCGTGGGAAAAGCTCTCACCCAAAGTAAAAAAACAGGGGAATTTGCTTTCAAGTCTATTCTTCTCACTCTCTTTCTCTTTAAGTGAAAAGCCCTGAGCTGGCTTTTTTTCTTTGCAAGGCAAGTTCTCTAGCCAAGGCAAACTGGTGTTTGTCTCTCATGCTGTCAGCAGAGTGACAGGCATCAATACAAGCTGAGGGGCATGGCAGGGGTAAATCAACCGGGACAGAGGGAGTGGTAGCAGGGCAGACAGGACCTGTGTGCACCTTTCCCCCTCACCTTTCAAGTAAGGGAAATGGCATGTTTCAGCTTCAGTAGAAAGAAATAAGGTCTTGGGGGGCATTTTACTCCCAGAGGGTATATAGAGCGCTGGGTTTGGTGCTTGGCTCACTGAGGCAGGCAGAGAAAAAAGGAAAATTAGCATGAAAAAAAAAAAGATAAACTTTGCTTCCCTTGCTAACTGGCTCCGGAGCAAGAAACGAGTGAGCAGAAATACAAAAGCATCCTCCCCTGTCAGGAGCTACACTAGCGTTTCTCCCACCCCTCATCCAGCTGCTGTATGCTGGACTTGTCCAGTGAAGACAAGCCCTGCACCAGCACCCACCGCTTGCAGGTGTTAAGTGCCATTTATGTGCCGAAAGCTCCTGGAGCTGGGACAGGAATGTGCATAAGCCCAGCTGCTCATTCCTTACCAACCCCTCAGCCTCCAGAGACCTGGCAGGAGGAGGCTTCCCACCTTGCCAGCCAATGTCTGCCTCCTCTCCTGGCCTCTCCACCTGGTGCATGAGGCCTCACTAGGCAAGCCTGCAGGAGGTCAAGCGGCTTCAGGTGGCCTATTTGCAACAAGACTGGGGTGCTGCAGGGAGGAAGGGAACTTTCAAGAAAAAGAAAGAGACAAAGCCATGCACTTCTTTGCCTGGGGGATCAGAAGTCAATCCTTCTGCAGAAAGTAAGGCTGAGGGACCCAACAGGAGTCTGAAGAACTCACAGAACAGTGACAAACTGGGTAGAAAACGGAGTCCTCGGGGAGCTGGCCTCTCCGCCAGGGCAGGCGGACACTACAGGAATGGTGCTCCCCATGCCCAAGGATGATGATAGGAGACGAAGGGGGCACTCCTGCCCCCTTGTCTCTCCCCATAGCCCTCCCTCCAATATTACAGAGCAACCCTGGGGACCAGCAAAAGGACAGCTGTAACCTCTGATATGACTCAAGAGATCCACTCTTCACCCAAAGGGAGAGGAATACTGTTTATACCCAGAGGTCGAAGGCGTATCTCACACTTCCAAACTCCATCCTGCATGCTCCCAGGAAAATTTTTTCCTGTGTGAAACTCCCTCCATAAAAGGTGCCTTATGTTGAGCAGCTGCAGAGGCAGCCAGATCCTGGAGGAGGTGTTTGCTTTCTCCATCTTCCCCCCAACCCACGCCCTCTTTTTAATTGTTTGCACATCAAGAAACAACTTGTCGTATTGCAGCCTCCAAAAGGGAGGCAGGCATTGAACTAGTAACCTGAAACTGCCTCTCAGGGAGACAGCCAGCACCCACCTCCCTCTGTTCCCAGTGCCTCTTCCCAGCTCATCCCCACCTGAGCAGCAGCCATGTCATCCCCTCACCCTGCTCAGCTCTTCAGCAGCTACATGCTTCACTGTTAATGAGCACAGGAAAAAAAAGCACAGAGAAAAAAGCCCAGAGCTGCCATTCAGGACCTCTCTCAGACACCAAAACATCTCTGTGCATTAATAATCCCTTTCAAAAGCTCCTTCCCCACACACATCCCCACCCCCAGCCCCCGATGCTTTTCAAGAGCGACTGTGATTCATCTGAGGTGCGAAACAGCACAGTAAAATTTTCATACAGCCTGAACATGATGTGAGAGCACTCAAGTGTCTTTTAAGCAGCCTGTCTGTCTCCAGCAACTGCTTTGAAGGCAAGATCACTTCAGCACTGTTTGAAGAGCTTCAAAGAGAATATTTGGGACTGATTTTGACATGACTCAGAGAAGGCAGGAAGCCTCCTAACACAGTTCCCTCAAAGGATGAGCACCAGCAGAGGAAAGTGCTGGCTCTTGCCGTGCCTCCCTGCTGGAAGCTGGACCAGTTGGACACTACGAGAGAGCCTGGGAGGACCAGAGCTGTGTGTACCTATAGGATACCTACTGAGTTCTGTGACCTGGTCCCCATCTCTACAGACTCCTGTGGGGAAGAGATTTCCCCAACCACTGGTTATACTGCATGCTAATAGCCCTGGGACCAACGGTCTGCCCTCAGCTGTGATTTCAAGGGCTGGAAAGCAGGGGAGAGTTCTCCATGCCCCAGGGTACGTGTGTTGATAGGAAAAGTATGAACATAAGGTAAAACACTTGGGTTAGCCCAAACAGAAGGAGGTGCTGATAGCAGCCAAGGACTCCTCTACAGCCAGTAAACAAAAGGGAAACAAAACCAGTGCCCCAGAAAGTGGAGATAGGAGATGAGTAAACAGGAGGAAACATCACGGGCAGAGGAGGGTGCGTCCCAAGAGAGGCTTTTGAAGCCTGCATGACCTCAGCCAGGAAATATCCCTCAACTTTGCTTCTTTTCCATGTCATACACTGTTCCGTGGCTCCCTGGGCCTCTCCAGACCTGTGAGCAGCACAGCACTGCCCTCATGCAGGGAAATGCTCTGGTCCTGGAGACTGTCAAACTCAGCTTGGGAACACTGAAGGACAAAGCGAGAAGCTGAGCTCTGCATCTCCAGGCATCCTGCCACAGGGCAACTGTCAGGCCTTGGTGACCTTGCATTGTCTCTGCTTCTATACGATGGGCAGAACATCAACGAAACGCACCTTGTCTCAAGCAGCAGAGATCTGTGTCATTACTGAGCAGCTCTCACAGCTCCTTCCCAGATCGTCCATTCTCATTTACCTGCCAAACTGGTCCCGGTATATATGTCAGCCCAGGGCTGCTGGAATGATGTTGGAAAGGTGCAGGCTGCAACCCTGCATATCCTGTGCCATCAAGAAGCGGGGGGTGAAGCCACTGAGAAGAGGGTGTGTAAGGTTTCCATTGGTAAAACCCCTGGGCGTGCTGCAGCACTTGGCTTTTCTCTGGAAATTACACAATGCACCAGAATAATTTGCCTCCTGGGCTACGGCAAAGAGGACTCCGAAAGGCAGGAATGACTTTCTTGCAAATTTAAAAGCAAATCACCCCCTCTCCATGCCCCTCTGTGGGCAATGCCAGCACATAGGGCTGGTAGGGAACGAGGTCCAAGACTGTGACCCAAACCAGGGTGGCCTGTCCCAAACAAGGGGGGGAAAAGGGCGAGAGCCACACCCAAGGTCTGAGCAGCGCACCTGTAGGCACACAGGCTCGCATGGCCTGGGAATTGGACGGGCAGGGAAGCTGTGGAAGTCAGGGACAACAGCCCTCATGCTTTGGAAGAAAGGACTCTTCTGGCATCAAGGCGAGGCAGCTCCCACGACTGCAGGGGGTATCTGGGAAAGTTCAGGGCAGTCAACCTCTACTGCCCTGCAGAGACAAGTCTGAGAGGACCCCAAAGTGCACAGACCTACACAGGGTTGAACAGAACACAACCACCTGATTCCTAGGTTTACATGGAGGTGGTGCAATTTTGAAAGGTCATTTGGAGTCTGGAGCTACCTATGAAGAGGGATCAATCTGGTATCAACCTTAGGGTCACATCCCACTCCAGAATAAACTTTTCCCCTTCCTAGGGCTACATTCAGAACCAGGTTTGCCTGCAGGAATGTTTCCACTTAGCAGAACTAGCATCTGTGCTGACATATCTTGAGCAACTGCACTTAGAGAAGAGCAGCTGGAGCACTTGGCCTGGCTGTCAGGGAGCAACAAGTGCAAAGAACACCCCACCCTAGGCTGCACCTAGCCTCAGAAATCCTGAAGCAGGGCTTGTCTGGGGGGAAATCAGTGGATTTCAGAGGTATTTGCAAGAGACTTAGCAGACATGGCTCCGAGGACATTTTCGAAATGAGAACTCTCCAAGTCAGCTGGGAAGTGAAAAAGGTGTATCAGCCTTTTACTGGAGTTAGCCCAGAGAGGCCACAGAGGCACCATCTCACCTGCAACAGGGCTGTTCAAACAGGGCAGTCATCAGCCACTCAGCCTCCAGCAGAGTTGTGCCACCCCTAGAAACGTATCAGCAAGATGCCCAGGCTAAGAACGAAGCTTCTTATGCCCGGTTTGTGCTCTCAGTTGCAGAAAGATCTAAGACCTATCGGCTTGCTGGAGGGCTGTAGCTCCTAAAAGGTTGCAGTCAGCAGTACCTCACAGGAGACTGGAGACAACTGAATGCAAATTAGGTCTGTGCAATTTAAGCCAACAGCAAAACTTATTTAGCCAGTGAGCACACTTAGTGTCGGCTGACACACCCACGAGCATAGGCATGTCTACCAGGAAACGTCAGAGTTTCTGTGTATTCACACCCCTTGTATTTCAAAGCCACCTTCTGAACTAGGAATGACAGGAGAGAGAGAAAGTAGCCATCAGTCCTGTGAGAGGGTGACAGATAAGATGACTGAGCAAAGGATGGTGTGACAGGATGGGATCACAAAATCAACAAAATGGGGCTTAAGTGGGGTCATAGAATCATCTGGTTGGAAGAGACCTTTAAGATCATTGAGTCCAACTATTCACCCTGCACTGCCAGGGTCCCTAAACCATGTCCATCAGCACCACATCTACATGTCTTTTAAACACCTCCAGGGATGGGGACTCCACCACACCCCTGGGCAGTCTGTTTCAATGCTTCACAAACCTCTCTGTAAAGAAGTTCTTCCTGATATCTAACCTAGATCTCCCCTGGCGCAACTTAAGGCCATTTCCTCTCATCCTGTCACTTGTCACATGGGAGAAGAGATGGATCCCCACTTCACTACAACCTCCTTTCAGGTAGTTGTAGACAGTGATAAGGTCTCCCCTCAGCCTCCTTTTCTCCAGGCTAAACAACCCCACTTCTCTCAGCCACTCCTCATAAGACTTGCTCTCCAGACCCTTCACCAGCTTTGTTGCCCTTCTCTGAACACACTCCAGCACCTCAACGTCCTTCTTGAAGTGAGGTGCCCAAAACTGAACATGGTGTTCAAGGTGGGGCCTCACCAGTGCTGAATGCAGGGGGACAATCTCTTACCTCCTCCTGCTGGCCACACTATTTCTGATACAAGCCAGGATGCCGTTGGCCTTCTTGGCCACATGGGCACACTGGGTCACCTTGAGCACTTGGTTTTAAGCAAGGAATTGCCTGCAAGCCATCATGGTAGATAAATACCCCAAACCATCTCCAGGAACTTAACATGCTGGGGAGCTTCTCTAACATGTAATGCCTGCAGTCCAGGGAATACACAGAAGGGCTGGAGATCTGTGTGCAGTTGCAGAGCTGCAATATTGTGGTGGGATGGCTCCCATGACTCGACTGTTGCACTGGAGGGATACAGGCTGTTTAGGAAGGAGAGGATGGGAAGATGAAGAGGGAAAGTTGCCCATCATGTGACAGAGCAGCTGGGGTACGTGGAGCTCTGCCTGCCGACAGATAAGGAACCAGCTGAGGGCTTATGGACTAGGACTAAAGGGAGAACAGGTAAAGGTGATACTGTTACAGTGGATGCCTGCTATAGGGCACCAGACCAGGAAGAACAAGCAGCTGAGGCCCTCTACGGAAAGGAGCAGCCTCATGTTCACAGGCCCTGGTATCCTCATGGGGGACTTCAACCACCCTGATAAATGCTGGAGACACAGCAGGACATAAGCAATCCAGGAGGTTCCCAGGATGCATTCATCATAAATTTCTCTTCCAAGGGACAGAGGAGGCAACAAGGAGAGGTACTCTGATGGACTTCATACTCATCAACAAGGAGGGGCTCATTGCAGATGTGAAGATCAAAAGCAGCCTTCGCTCCCATGTGATAGTGGATTTCAGGATCCTGAGGTGAGGAAGGAGGGTGAGAAGCAAGCTCATAACCCTGAACTTCAGGGACTTCAGCCTCTTCCAAGATTTGCTTGCAAGAGTCCCATGGGATAAGGCCCTGGAGGGAAGTAGAGGGCGGGGGGGAGGGCAGGCAAAACAGCTGGTTAATATTCAAGGTTCACCTTCTCCAAGCTCAAGAGAGCTCCATCCCAACAAATACGTAGCCAGGCAAAAATGCCAGAAGGCCTGCATGGATGAACAAGGAGCTCCTGGCCAAACTTAGACAGAGAAAGGAAGCATACAGAGGGTGAAGCAAGGAGGAGTAACCTGGGTGAAATACAGAAACATTGTCTGAGTGTCTCTGTCCAGATTCCATTTCAGTTGGGCTTTAGCCTTCCTAACTCCAGAGAGCAAGGTGGATTGAAAACTGGCCTAATGGCCAGAGGGTGGTGATCAGTGCCAGGAAGTCTAGTTGGAGGCCAGTCACTAGAGGTATACCACAGTGGTCAAGACTGGGGCCAATCCTGTTCAATATCTTCATGAATTGTGTGGATGATGGGCCAGATTGTGCCCTCAGCAGGTGTGCTAATGACACAAAATTGGGAGGAGTTGCTGACATGCCAGAGAGTTGTACTGCCATCCAGAGGGACCTGGACAGGCTGACAGCAAACGAAATGCAATGACTTCATGAAGTTCAACAAAGAGAAGTGGAAAGTCATGCATTTGGGGAGAAACAACCCCTAGCACCAGTACATGCTGTGGACCACCTGGATGAAAAGCAGCTTGGTAAAAAAGAGGACCTCTGGGTCCTGGTGGACACCAAGTTGAACATGAGCCAGCAATGCACCCTTGCAGAAAAGGCTAGCAATATCCTGGGCTGCAAACAAACACAGGAGATTCCGTCTGAACATCAGGAAAAACATTTTTATTGTGAGAGTGACTGAGCACTGGCATAGGTTGCCCAGAGAAGTTGTGCAGTTTTTATCCTTGGAGAAACTCTGTTACATGATGGGGGCCAACTGTCTGGAAGGCAATTTTGCTGTGGGGATGACTGGGCATTGGCACAATTGCCCAGAGAGGCTGTGGAATCTCCATCCTTTGAGGTATTCCAAAGCTGACTGAACATGGCCCTGGGCAACCTGGGTGGCCATGCTTGACCAGGGGAATTGGACTAGATGACTTTCAGAGGTCCCTTCCAACCTCAACCATTCTGTGATTCTGTGGAGCTCTAACCCCTCACAGGAGGGCACATCTATGCCATGGGACCAGTTGTGCTGAGCTACTTGATGTTTCTGGATGCCACTGAGGGGGAGAACAGTACCCCAAATGAGGTGACAAAGCGAACTGAAGAATGCTGTAGTCCAAGCTGGCTTGAGGATGCACCTCCAAAAAGCCACTAGGGTCCTGAGAACTATAACACCTTACAGGCTTTCTGGCACAGAGAGTGTGATGGGTAAGGATACAGTCCAAAGAGATGTACAGGAAGTTACAGCCATGCTGACCAGATCTCCCCCTTGAAACCCACACAGGACTCCTAAGGGTTTATACCACAAACCCAAGATGACCAAATCTTCCTGTTTCTTGGAACACAACCACTTCATAATACTTCTGTGTCTCTTCCAGGGCCAGCAATAATGCTCCTACCTGAGAACAGCCAAGGCCCATGGAGGCCATAATCATGTTTCCAGCAGTGGCCAAAAAGCACAGGCATCTGGAGGTCTCCTGGTCTCCAGCAAGCTTGCAGGGCTTCGTGGGCCAAAGTTGGTGTCTTTGGATTTAGCATTCCCAGACTCTTCCATGAATAACTTCAGATTCCCCTGGAGCCCCTAGAAATTGCAGAAGACCCTCTGCAACATCCTGCAGCAAGTCATTCTGCAGCTGTGCGCTGGGCTGGGGAATGAACTGTCTCTTACTGCTTATTTTGAACCTGTCACTTGCTAGTTTTATTCAACACTTTCTAGATCCTAGTTCTTGTGTTGGAAAGGCAGTGCATACTCATGACCTCTTCAGCATACATGGATTTACCAACCTTTCTCATACTGTCCCTCAGTTGTGTCCCATTTCTTCCTCCTAGGCACTGCACCAGGCTCTGGTGCTCTCCTGTACAGCATGTTCATAGCCTAAACAAAGTAGCAGCTGACAACAAACAGCATGCAGGGATGAGACAAGGCACTGCACATCAGAATAACGCTGACGAGAAGACTGGTTTACAAGCAGAGTGCAATACCATCTGTCCCAGGGTAAATATCACCTACGGTGAAGGCTCATGCAGAGCATGGTGAGAGTACCACCAGCACCTAAACAGGGCATGGACAGAGGACACCAGTCTGATCACTGCCAAGAATGCTGAAATGCCAAGGTACTGTGCCAGGCTGTAATGTGTAACAGGCACAGTCCCTTGGTGATGGTACAAACTGGTTCTTGCAGGAATGTAGAAAAAAAACATGGAGGGGTGGGAAGATATACAGTGTGTTTCTGTGCTATTGCATTTCCCAGGGGCTGTTTTTGCTAAGATAAGATTTTACCTCTCAAGAGCAGCATCAGACAAACCCAGCCTCCTTTGGTATTTTATCACTGGGCAATGATTTATGAACTAGTCTAGGAGCAACTCCAGCCAAGGTAGAAAAAAAGAGCAGGATCAGAACTGGATCCTGTTTGGCTTTGCAGCTGTAGCTGACATCAAGTTGAACATCTCCCTGAAAGGTCAGCCCTGCAAAGACAAGCCTGCTGGCGTATTATTGGGCTAGAGGCACCAGTCACCAAGTTAAGTTTTCCGTCTGGTGTAATGCCAGACAAATGCAGAACCAAAAGGGAACCTCTGTCATAAAAAAACCCCATCTTCTCTAAAAACAATCATCAGGTACAGGTACCAGTCTCTTCCTGAATGGAAGGGAAAGTCTTGGCCACTGTGTTAGGTTTACAGCTACTGACCTTGTCTTCTAGCTATGTGGGCCTGTGTCCTTCATTGAGTTGGGTCAAAATACAACAAGGAGCAGCAGCATATATTGTGGGCAGAAAATTTTCAGAGCAGCTGAAAGCTGGAATTTGTGCTGTAAGACAAGCTCCTACAGAATGAGTTAGCGGATGTTTTAGATGATTCATGGTCTTCTGATAACTGCCCAGCTCCTGAGGCATTGCTGGCATGCAAAAACAAGGTGCGTCTGGGTGAATCAGAGGGCCCAGGGAAGAGTATCTGTTGTAGTTAGCAAAGATATGCACAAGTTTATTCAGAGACCAAGGTGTAAACTGCCACTAATTTCCAAGGTGTGCAGTGAACTTCCTGGAAAAAATGGGTCTTCTTTGCTGCCAGATTTGTGGTGTGCCTTGGGAGCAAGTTCTTTGCACCAACGTTCAAAGGCAGGCACTGGTGTGAATGAAAGGCTAGAAGAGCCAGGGTGAACCATCTGCATGCAATAGCTTCTGCCCACAATCCAAAATGATGTCCAGTGAGTTCTCTGTGCCAGGCAGCAAGAGATAAGGTCTCACTGGTGCTGCCTGGATGATCCTGGGTGTCTCCAAAAGATGGGAGCACCTTTTCTTCCATCTCCTGCTGGCCTGCAGAACACACTTCCAGATTCTTTAGCCTTGGTGTCTCTGCCATGCACCTAAGCTACAATAACATATTTGCCTCTACAAATGCCAAGAGTATCTGACATCTTGAGTACCCACAGGTTACTTTGGAGAGGCCGGATGAATGGCAAGGTCTGGAGGATGAAAAGAGCAAGGAACTCAGTACCAGCTCATACCTACATCACCACTAGCTTCTCACTTTAAACCAGAGGTCAGGCATTTGACAGAGAACAAAAAAGAGCAGAAAACACGGAGGAATTTGCAATGCAGCTCGGTGGCCTTGTGTACGTCCCAGGGCAAACTTTGTAATTACACCTTATCCTAATTACTGCTGTAGCAGCAAAGAGAGCAAAACAATGGAACAGACACCAGCACCCAGGGCACACAGGGCAGTCTGGGCCATGGGAAAGGATGCAAGCATTCCCAGCCCTAGCTATTAAATCCCAAATTCTGGTGCTCAGGAGGCTCAGCAACAAGCTTGCAAGTTCAGACATTTCAGTAAGGCTATTTCAAATGCAGTGGCAGGCCTGAGGGCGGAATGCAAGGTCAGCTCTTCTGCATGCGCTCTGCGTCCATTGTACATGAGTAACGCGGGGCCACTGCACAGGGCACTAACATCTGGCCAATGAAAAAGAGAGGACTGTTGGGTCCAAGTGCAATGCAGATCTGCTCCTGATGCAGGAGAATAACCCAGCTTTAGTAGGTATTGAATATTTTCTTTGCAGACCCATGGCAACATTGTCTGGAAGAGCCCTCCACAGTCTCTGGTCCACTCTCCCTCTTGGAGCAAGACTATTGCCAGCACTGATGCAGGCTAGACTGCTTTGTCTAACCAACACTCGGAAACCTCCAAGGGTGGCAAGCCACCACCACTCTGAGGACCTGTGCCCGGGCTGCCTTTCCTCTTGGGGAAGATTTTTTTCCTAATGTCCAGGCTGAAATCCCAGCACTGCAAGAGCAATTCCTTGCAAGAAGCTTTTCGTAAAAGGGAGGGGAGAGTAAAAACAGATGAGCAGAGGAAACATCTGAGACTTAGCAAACTCAAATTTTACAGGTGGCCTTAGACTGAGTGGGCTAGCTCTGTGCTCAATGTTTGCCTGGCCAATGATTGCTTACCAATGAGAAGATAACTTATGTGCTGAAAAGCTAGTAATGGACGTGAGAAGCAACTGTAGGAAGGTGAAGAGGGAGGACCAAGGGGCAGGTGAGACCATCACTGTCATTCATTCGAGGAAAACAAATGGAAGAAACTGATGACTCTTATGCCTTTCTTGCATTTAGCTTTCACATAAAAGTTGAATCTAGAGGTGAATAACTCGCTGAAGGGATCAATTACTCTCCACAAACCACCAAGGTAACAAGATAACCAACTGAGACTTTGCAGTCTCTCTTCTAAGCACCTATAGCCAAACCCTTACCCCAGCATTTAGCCATGACGATGAACAGAAAATGGGTCGGGAAATGGGCCAGGATTGCGAAAGAAGAAGTTCACAAACTTTCAAGTAGGTGAAATGTGTATGATCTACAGCAACATTCATTATCAGAGGAAGAGCTGTCTCCAGTTCCCAAGCCACGCTCTCCAAGAACTGCTAGAGGGCTGGAGGGGAACCAAGGGAATGGCACAAAATGGTTATAGTATCCTGTTTAAAAGGCTTGAAGTCAAGATATAGATCCATAATTTAGTGCCTGAAAAATTAACTTGCACAAAGGATTAATTCAGAGACACACGGGGATGGAGAAGCAGACAACTGGGATTCCTTAAGAACTAGTTTATACCAAACTATTTAAATTTCCTCACTCAGAGATTTGGCAGATAAAGGGGAAGCAGCAGATGTGATAATTTTGATGTCCATAGAGGAATTTTTCTTATCCTGTCAGACTTCTTGTCAGAAGATGAAATACCATCTAGATGAAGGATGGAAGTTAAATTTGGGATAGCATCTTGGTCTAGTGACAAGAGCTATTCATGGCTTACGGTCAGACTAGAAGGACACCTTCAGAAAGGAACAGCAGGAAAATAGTCCTGTCTTTGATATTATTCAGTGCTTCCACATTGTGGGTTAGAAGCCATGTTACGCTGCCTTAGAAATATTGTGGATAATGTTAAAGAAAATGAGACCAGAGGAATGCCAGAAAGTAGATTCATCAGATGACCCTAAAGACCTTGCAAAGACAGGATTTTACATCAGTGAGATGAAATTCAATCAAGTCAGATGTGAAATGCTTTGAAATCGGATCAATCCAACTCAAGGAAAGAATGGTATGTGGGATGACACAGGCCACAAAACAAGCAGGGGAGCATGCTGGAAACAAGACTTCCTCCAGCGGTGGAGAAGAGAATGTGTCACACACTTTAAGGATGTTTGCAACTCTTTTTCCGTCACTGAATAAGCGTCAGGGACCAAATCAGTGCCACAGAGGGATTCATGCTTACGGGATGAAGACAGTTCACCCTAACTTTACCCTTCCCATGTGGCTGGCAGAGGCAAGGGTGATGGGGACAGGCAGCTAGCCAGGGTTAGCTGCTTTCAGTACAGTTTAATCTTAAGGAAATTCCACCAGGCTGGGAAGAATGTTGTGTACTAAGTTTCCATGTGGCCTGCAGCTTATGCCTGCTTTGAGAAGGAGCTGATTCCTGAAGGATGCTGTGGCCAGTGAGTGGCAGCCTGCCCTGGACACCCCCAGAGAAGGGCAACCCTGCAGCCAGCTGCAAACACCAGGCCATCACAGCCAGATCAATGAGAAAGTAGGCTGTACTGCATGTATCTGACACTTTGCCAAGAAGAAAAGTATTTTCCTTTCATTTGCAAGATTTCTCTGACTAACCTGGTAGAATTCTGTGCTTTTCTCCAAAGAGGGCAGGATCTTACTGTGGAGAAAAACTGGGCAGTCTGCTCACCAGCAAGTAACAAGGAAGAGAGACACAATTATCCTTCCATCCAAAATCTCCACATAGTTCACAAATATAGTGGGGGAATTTCCTATTGTCAAGACAGAGGACTCATCCCAGCCACGTTCTCATCCTATCCACTAACAGAAGAGAATTCCCATAGACTAGAGGTCCTATTGTTTCTCAGTCCCCAGAACAGGCATAGGACATAGCTGTCTCCTGCCCAGGGCTTTCTCATGAGGAAGGGTCTAAGCAGGTCTTTTCTCCAGCGACCTTGGCCATACGTCCAGTGGTTTGACCCACAGAGATGACCAAACTACTAGAAAATATGTAAAGGCACAGTCATAAGCCATTTGCGCTTTGATTTCAGGCTTTTCAGTCCAACAAGAGATCAAAGAACATGCAAATGAATCATATTTACAGTAACTAAGTGAACCCCATCATGAAGCACTGCTTTCACCTTGCCAGTTGCAACATGCTCTGCACCCACGGGCATTGGCATTGCCCTTTAGCTCCCAAGCTCTGTAGTCCAGAAACTGGACAAACATGCAATTCCCACAGCCAGGCACAGATTTAACCACTCTCTTCTCCCTGTCTGAAAAGGGCTGCACCTCCAAAACCCAGCACGAGAGCTTCATGTCCAAACCACCCTCAACCATTCCAGGATTGAGTCAGATGTAGTTGCAAAAACGCTTTTTATATAGTCTCTGAACTGAAAGCAACAACTCAAAAGGGACACTGGGCAATCTGGCAAGTCTGAGTGCAGCAGTTTGGAAGTGAGGGAGTTTGACAGATGAGTGAATTCCTGGGCAACATCTGATAAGGCTTTCAACAACTCATTCCCAGGATCTGATCTGAATAGTGTTCAGTCACAACTGGACTGCAGAACCAGAGCAGGAGCAATCTCAGTGCTCACTGGTGGATTTACTGCTCCCTGCAGGCTTTACAGGATGCTGCCCTCAGATCACACAGGTGTATGAAGCTCCCTTATGCTGAGTTTTGAGCAGGGGGAACAGTCAATACTCCTATGGACCACAGGCCCGAGTATGATAAGCCACTGCTGGGTCACAGCCCTGGAGTGGGACCTGCCAGCACAGGACTTGCAAGCCCTTGCACACTAACACATCCCCTTGTCTTCAATAATCCCTCTAAAGTGCATCCTCGGGGCTGCTGTCACTACCATGGCCATTCTGGAGGGTGGCAGGTCAATGGGCAAAGGAAAGGCTCATAATTCTGCTTGCAGAAGTTATGCTCCAAAGGCTGGATAGCTGGCGCATGGACCTGCATGCTGGGTGCCAACCACTACTGCCTGTGCTCTGGTGAGGCCACACAGACATCTGATCCGTATTCAGTTAGCAAGGAGGACCACAGACCCTGCCTTGCCTGGGGGCTCGACCTTGGCCTCCAGACAGGCACAAAGACAGTACTGTGTGCGTCCAGGGAGGAAGCTCGAGCTGGTCGGAGAGAAGCCCATTGCAACTGCAGCTGAGTGCACAATGCAGAGCATGTCCCGGCTGTACTCAAGCACTGCCTGGGCCGTGGCTTTAAAGCAAGGAGTTGTCAATGGGGAACCCTCATTTTGCCCTATTAGAAACTCCCCCATCCTAGAAGAAAAAGCAGCAAAAGGGAATGGTTGGAATCAAGTCCTTCAACACGGACACCTGCCTAATGAGACTTTCCTGTGGGATGGAGACTGAGGAGAGGCTTAGACAACCAGATAAAAATCCAGCATGGGCTGTTCAAGCCATCCTGCTTTGTTCCCAGCCTGCAGGGATTCAGGGTTTCTACAGAGAGACAAACACAGGTGGCTAGTGGACCTGTCCAAGGAGCTAGACCAGAGGAAATTACGACCCCCCAGGTGCCGTTCCCACCCAATCCCCGTCTCCTAAAGCAGAGAGGGCACAGGCTCTGCAAAGTGAATTCCCCTAAAGTGAGAGAGTGGATAGAAGATGCACAGCCAGGGTCAAGTGTTATGCCTGCTGGGCACCTGCCAGCCATAGGGCAGCCCAAGGAGGCACAGCACACACACTGCCATTTGCCATGTTCGCAGACTGCACAGCCTCATGGCTCAGTGTCCGGCCTGGGCCAAGGCCACTTTGAACCCAAGAAGTGGTCAGGTGCAATATAACTTGCATGACATGCAGGCAGTGTGGGGGTATGGGAGTGGATCTTGCCATATGTGATGCAGGCAAAACCCCAGGGTCAGTGGGATGTAAACAGGAATTACCAGCTGCAGGCTCCTGCTAAACAGCCCTGGCCCTGACTCTTTGCTGCACAGCAAACAGGATGCTGGGAGATCCTGCTGCCGCTGAAGACAAGCCCCACAGCATCGAGGGGAAGTGGGTCAGAGTAACTTCCTTGCAAATACGTGCCGCCACCCCCACCACCAGTATCAGCGTCATGAGCTCAGCAGAGTAGGAGCAGAGCAGCCTTCATTCAGGGAAGTTCTTCTCCTCCCCAGAGCCCCTTTTTGGAAGCTCAGCTGGACCCAGGAGCCTGGATCAGACTAAGGATCACAGCGGAAGCTTTGGAGACTGTTGTGTGCATGTATTCCCCAGCTGTGGCCATTTCGGGCATCAGGTAAGGCCCAGCTCTTACAACAAACTCTGCTCAGTTAGTGTGATAATGGTGTAACCCAAAAGCCACCAGTCATAGCCACCCTGAGCCTACACTGAGCCATTGTCATCTAAGAGACACTAGTACTTGTCCAGTCTGGAGTCCTGTCACCACCAGTGGCTGGAAGCAGACACCTGGGGAAGCAGGGAACAGACTGAACACAGCAATATCACCCTGAATGCTTTCCCAGCCCTCAACAACGCAGGGTATCTGAGGCTGGAAGCAGCAACCCAATGCTCATCATTCATTCCAAGGGGGAAAAAAAAAAAAAATCCATCTCAAGCTCTGACCATCCTGCCCTGGATCTTTTGCAGTTAGCTCAAGGCCTTCTGCTGCTTCTCCAACTTACCAAGTAGGGTTAAAAAAACCAAAAAAAAAAACCAAAAAAACCCCACAAAAAACAAAAAACGAAAATCAAACCAAAACGCAAGCCAACTTGACCAGGCCTGGATAAAGTTTCCATCACATTCTTAAAGAAAAGACTTTGCCAACGTAGGAAAAACTAAGTCACAGCCTTGGAGAAGTAGGAAACACTAAGTGGGGTGGCTCTCCCCGCCCAGCAGCTAGGGAAATGTGAGAAGGAAGACAGTTTCTGCCAGACCATTTTATCTCTGAGACCAGATGGCTTTAAATGCTTCCCCAGAGCTTGGAAAGGGCCAAGCTCTGCTTTGAATTGCTTTTCGTACCACCTCTAGAAAGTAAAAGGAAGAAATGAACAATCTATATCTTTGTGGCACCGGGAAGTAGCTCTATTAATCCCTTTTCCTTCCTCGAGCTTACTCAGGGCAGGTTATCCAGCACCAGGGCCACCTCACCTAATCTGCTTATCACCGCCCTTCAATCAGGAGCCTGGGCACCAGTCCAAAGGGCAGACGCATCCTTCTGGGCATTATTAATAATTTAGAAAAGCCCAAGTTGTTAAACCTGACCCCGATACTTAATTGCAACACTCCTAGCATTCAGATTCTACCTGTGGCTGCAGATCCAAGCAGTGGCCACCTCCCAAACCCAAGTCTGTGGGTACAAGGGCAAGAGACACAGAGCATCTCTGGGGAAGCAGACGAAAGGAGAAGGAAAGTGCTGTAGGGAGAGGCACCCTAGGGCAGGCACTGCAAACCCCAGGGTGGGGCTACCTGTGGCACCCCTCACATCCCAAGAAGCCAGCCTCTAGGTTTCTTGGCCTGTATAGGAAATACATGGGCAGATACAAGAAGATGCAGAGTTATTCCCATTCCAGCAGGGCTGGCAAATGCACCACCCACACATCTGGGACAGGGAGCAAAGCCGTCGCCAGCTACGCAGGGCTCAGGTCTTACTCCCACTGGCTCACAGCTACAGCTTAGTCTAGTTGATCCACAGATGACCACTGCTTTACCTACCAGCATGGCCACCAAGCCGTGTTTTGTCACCTTACCAAAAACCTCCTGAGCTCAGGAGCAGCCAAATAACAAATACAGACCTTCGTCCATGGTACCCAGGCTTACTGTGCCACCCAGCTCTCTACCAGCCCTTTTGGTCTGCCTCCCTCTGCCCCAGGAGGACTATGTCTTCTCACAGCCAACTTCCACTTTGTGCCCAAATGGAAAAGAAAATACAGTCTCCTGCAAGAGTCAGGACTAGAAGATTTCAGGCTCTTTCAGAGCCTGCTCCTGTCAGGGGTGAGAGACCCATGGCAGAAGGCAGCCTCGAGCAACACATCAGGCATTTGGTGTGTTGGTTGGACATACAGCTCCAAGCGCAGTAATGGGTGGCTTTGCATGGAGTCAATGACTGGAGCAGGATAAATGTTAAAAAAGTTAATGGGACTGAAAGAGAAACAGGAACACCTAGCTTAGTTTCTCAGCTGAGGAGTGCCATATTTTAGTAAACTACTAGGTGCGTACGACAAAGCCAGGTATTCCTGGGCTGGAGCTACGCGCAGCTGGCTGTCAGCATTGCTGCCCTGCAGATGTGGCTGAGGACATGAGCCTCTGGCTGAGTCCAGCCCACCCCTGCCTCCCAGCTGAGCTGAGATCCAGTGAGCATCAGCTCCACAATCCATCCCTGAAATGATCTGGCACCTGCAGAGCAGAAGGGCTTTGGGGGCACTCAGGGAATAGCTGTAGGATAGAGGAGTGGGAAAGGGAGCCGGGGAGCAGCTGGTCTAGCACAGACCTAACCAGCCCTCCAGGTGGCCAAGGCCACGATACCAACAGTGCAAAGATGCTTGTGGGGCACACATGCAGCCAGCCCTCCGGGTCAGCTAGGGTTGCTCCTCCCAAATTAATCCAGAGAGAATGCTGCCCTCTTTTGGGCTCAGTGTGACCGGCAGAAATTCAGGAAAATTTGGAGAGGCCCAAGATCAGTGCTTTTTGGGGCTCAAACTTCACAAAGCGGTTCTCAAATGCGGTGATTTCCCATACCTGTGTCAGTGGGCATCCCAGGAATTTTTCCCGTTGAGAGCCAGGCTGGTGTGCCTGTGGGTGGCCTCTGAGCGCAGCCTGGGAAGGGAAGAGCAGGGCCAAGCTCAGGAGCAGTCCCTGAAGGACAGGGAGATGCTTGCTGGAATGAAAAGCAAGAAGATGAAGGCCAGGGGCTGAGAAGGTCTCCTGGGCCTGGGGAGGACCCTGGGGTCCTTACCATCTGTGAAAGCTGCTAGAATTTCATCTTAATGGTTTTCATAAATTAATTCAGTTGTTAGTAACAGTCAGTTTAATTAAGTGAGCCATAACAGGGTCCTGAGCTTCCCCAGCAGAACGGAGTAGGGACCAAGGGCTGCCAAGCCCCAGAGTGACACAGAGACACCTCAGTGCTACCTGCAGTCCAGGAACCGCTCCCTCGGCACCCAGTCCCTCTACCAGCAAGGGGATGGGGTGCTTCAATGGTTCCCACAGGACCCTGCAAGCACTGGGACACGAGTGCTGGCCAGCCCTGCCCGCTCCGGGCTCCTGCCCGCTCCGAGCTCCTCCCTGCCTGCACTTCCTCCTGCCGCTGGCACCTCCCCGCAGCCCTGGGCACAGCCAGAACCGTGGCCCGGCGCCGGCTCCGCAGGCTGCCCGCTGTACCGGGGTCCCCTGGGACTGCTGCCCTACCGTGGGATACCCCTGCCTGCAGCGAGCAGCCCTGGGGCACCAGTGCCACCTCTTCTGCGCAGGTGACAGGCGGCAGCAGCAAGCCCTTGCAACCCCAGAGCCCGCACGGTCTTCTCTGCCTCTGGCAAGCAGGAGCACACCGGAGCCCGCTTCACCCACCTCTCCAGCATGCGGACACCGACGGTGATGATCGTGGGGCTGGTGCTGTGCCCCTGTGGGCTCCTGCTGACGCTCACAGGCACACTGGCACCCAACTGGAGGCAGGTGAGCCTCGTACCCAACCAGCCCATTGACCTCGTCTTAGAGCAGGGCATCTGGGACATATGCAGAGAGCGGCAGAGCAGCCATGACCGCCGCTGTGGGCAGACTGATGAGCTGGGCTACTTTGAGCAGGTGCCCGTGCGGGTGGCCCAAGGGCTGATGCCCACCTCACTGGTGCTCACCCTCCTGGGCTTGCTGGTGGCCACCCTGGGAGTTCGCTGCTGGCACGAGGAGCCACGGCACCTGCTGGCTGGTGTGGCAGGGCTTGTGCTGCTCCTCTCAGGACTGCTGAGTCTCGTGTCTGCGTCCTGGTACACCTATGAGCTGTGGACACTGCCCGCACCAGCTGGCAGCACGCTGGTTGTAGGCTACAGCTTGGTACTGAGCTACTTGGGAAGCTGCCTGGAGATCTTGGGAGGGCTGGCCCTCGCCCTCAGCTTTCACCACTGCTGCAAGGAGTGCAGAGCCCCCAAACCACCCCCCAGCCCTGTGCTGGAGGCTGGGCAGTGCTCCACCACTGGGGCTTACCAAAATCCCTGGGATGTGCTGGAGGATGAGCACAATGGACGGCACTGGAAGAGCACCCTGCCATGTGACTCTGACTTGTAGCTCCAGTGCAGGGACAGCAGTGAGCACCAGCCAGCCTGCCTGGCTCTAAGAGCAGCACCGGCTCATGCCCTTCTAACCCAATGCCCTTATCATGGGGCATCTCAGAGCAGGCTGGAAACAAGACCAAGGACCTGGCTTGAATCCCTGCAACCTCCTCAAAAGCCAGCAATGCTCCAGGTCCCACAACTGTGCCAAAGCCATGCTGGCTCCAGTCCTTCCGTGCAACTTTTAGCTCATCTTCCTGTACTGTGCAGCAGCTTGGGCAAAGGCAGCTCCGGTGTTCCCATGTGAGCAAAGTGCATGTCAGCACCTTGTAGCCTTCAGGGCTGGGAACAGGGACACCTCCCACATGTCTCTGCCCAACTCAGGGCTGTGCAAACAGCAGAATAAATGAAGAGGAACGGGTCTGTACTGTGAGATGGTTATGGGCTTTCTTCCAGGCAGGCTGGGCTGAGAGCCAGTGGGCCAGCTCCCCTGTGCTTTGCTTGAAGCAGGGAGGAAAGGTCTCTAAAAGGGGACAGGTAGATTTTATAGCACTTTCTTTAAGGCCTTTTTCCCCCGTGGTCAAAATCAGCTCTGAAAGAGGTTTCTCATTCCTTAAGCACAGCCACTTCAGGGGAAGAAAAAAAAAAAAGAAATATCACAGGGGGGAAGAAAAATAGCATATATTTCCCCTTTCATCATTAACTTTGTGCGAGGCAGTAAAACTGGTCTCACTGGTTTGCAAGGGACACTCAGGAGGTCAGAAATGCACTGTAAAATCCTTCTCTGCATGCTGCGTAACAGGGCAAGAGCCAGGCCAGCTTCCTTGCAGAGTTATTCAGCCAGATTTCTACCCCAGGTAAGCCCAAAGCACCCTGGTCAGCAAGCAAGCTAAGCCTTGCTGCAGGAGGACAGAGAATTGAGATACCCTAAGTGTGGTTAAAGGACAGTACACAATGCACCCTGCGGTGGCGGATCAGATTCAGGTGGCTCAGAGAGTGTGTTGGGGCTGGAGACTTCCTGGAAAACCTCCCAAAGTGTTTTGCTCAGGACTGTAAGTTCCCTTGAGCTTAGAGTTTTGGGAAGAGCAAACCAGCCTCCCCTCTGTGACCCATACACAAACCACAATGGCACCAGAGATGTTGCACAACGATGCTTTATGAAAATACAGTGTTGGGGTGAGATGGTCCCTTCCTCAGCGGGGCTGGCAGCTTCTGCAGAGATCACAGACAGGTGCATCAGGGATAAGTCTGAGCCAGCTTTTCTGGGCCCACCCCACCTCACCCCTTGCACTAGGGCTCCAGCCAGGAGGAGTGGGATAGCCCTTGTAACAGCCAGACTCCAGGCACCCCTGTGTCTTGCCCCTCTCCCCAAGAGGAGGGCAGAGCTCTTCTCAAGAGTGGCCACCATGCCAGTGCTGGGTCTGGGGAGGAATCTGCATATTGGGAGGCCTTTGGGGCACCCCAGGGTGACAGAGGGGTCCTTACTAGGGCCTGCTCCAGATACTGCTCACCTCTTTCCCATCATAAGCTTCATTCACAAAGGTATCACTCTTGGGTGGAAGGTCTTCCTCATCATCATCCTCTTCCTCAGGGTCACTTTCACGGTGGTACAAGGTCAGCACTCGGGTAGAGGCAGTGCTTGATGTCCTGGGGAAGAAAAAAGTACACCAAGAATGGCATGATGGTCTCCTAGAGGTGTGGCAGTTCCCAAGCTCCTGCCACAACCCCCGGTAATAGCCTGCCAAGGGGATCAGAGCTTTCTGCATAGTCCAGGAGTGCCTCAGGACACCACACTGTCCCTGGGCAGGAAGACCCTGTCCCTCTCCATCCCCAGGTATACATGCCCCAGAGCTCACCTCCTCCGCCTGTCCCGTCTCCGCATGTAGGCCAGGGCCCCCACAGCAGCAGCAGCGAGCAGCAGGAGCACGGCCACCCCCAGGGCAATAGGTCCTGCAACAGGCTGCACCTCTGCCTCCTCACAGTAGTCACCACGATAGCCCAGGGCACAGTGGCATGTCACTCGCCCAGCCTCGATGGCACAGTCCCCTCGCAGGTTACATGTCTCGCTGCTGCATGGCATGGCCCCCAGCACCTCCTCAGTGCTGGAGGGTACCAGGAAGGGCTCTCCATGCTCCCAGGAGCCAGGGGCTATGGGCAGGCTGGGGCTGAGCTGCTGAGGCTTCGGTGCAGCTGTGAGTAAGGCTGGTTTCTGTTCTTCCACATGTGAAATTCCTGATGGTGCCACCACAGGGAGCTGCGTCCCCACCTTCACGAAGGGGCCTGGAGGGATGGGCATAGATCAGAGACCCTGGTGAGATTCCCCTTCCCAAACTGTGGGGAGATTGGGCCAGTCCCCCCTGTGCCCAGTCAGGACCCCTGCACACCCCAGCTGTGGGCAGACACTCACAGTCAGACTCATCGGAACCATCAACGCAGTCGGGGTGCCCATCACAGACCTGCTCTTCAGAGATGCAGCTCTCGTGGTCAGGGCAAGCCTGGAGTGGAGACGGGCAGGGCAGTGCCAGAGTGCATGTCACCCCACGCACCAGGTGGTAGCCAGGGGAGCAGCGGCACAGCCGCCCTGCAGGGTTGGGCAGGCAGAGTTGGGCACAGCCTCCGTTGTTCTTTGAACAGCCATTGGTGCCTGCCAAAGCAGCATAGGTTAGCATGGCCACCACGAGGCACAGCTCAGCCTCCCAGATGCCCCGGGGCTGGGGCAGACCCAGACACACCTTCCTGCGAGAACTGGCTGTAAATCCTCATGGCTACCAACTCCTGCTCCACTGAGAACCACCAGCTTTCAGCCCGCTCCAGCCGGCTGTGCCAGATCTTGCTGGAACCTGGAGAGACATGGGGTCAGCAGTGCTCCACCTCCTCCTACAAGGGTGCCTGGGATGGGAGGTGGGGTCTCCCAACCTCCCCTCAGCCTGCAGAGGGTCAGCCTGCACCCCACAGGGGCTGGCAGAGACCCCTGTGTCCTGGTGCAGTAGGAGTAGCTGAACAAAGCACAGCAAATTGGACTCACTGTTGGTTGAGGTCGTGCTCCAGAGCAGAAAACCTTCTCCAATAGCGAAGAGCGAGAGGCCGTGCAACCCTTCTCGCACCACCTTGAAGTGGGATCCATCCAGTTCGATGCTGCTGATGGTGCCTCTTTCTGCAGGACACAGATGCAGGGACATCAGATGCAGGGGCACAGAGGGCTCCAGACTGCCCCTCAGGGCACGCTGGGCTGTGCCCTACAAACCGAGCACCTGCACCACTGCTACTCGCAACAGTGCCCCAGCTCAGCCCACACTCACCGCGCTCTGCCCAGTACAGCCGGGTACCAGCACCCCCGAAGGCGAGGCCGGTGGGAGCCCTGGCTCTCCAGACTGGTCTGCGGCCTGTGCCATCCATGGCTGTGCACTCCACTGTGGCGCCAGGCCCACGGCTGCCGGCTGCCGTCACAAAGCACATGGTGGAGGCACGAGGGCACAGCGCCAGCCAGGCAGCGCCCTGCAGCCCCTCATTGAGCAGCACCAGGGCCCACCGCCCCCTGGGAGCTGCCACACGGATGCTGGGCGGCTGCCCCCCGATCCAGTACAGGTTCCCACTCAGCCAGTCCAGGCCCAGGGATGTCACCGTGCCCTCCACAGCCACCGCCTGCTTCCAGGACAGCCGGCCCCAGTCCTTCAGACGCAGCAGCCTTATGGAGTCACCCCCCACCTCCGCAAAGTACAGGCTCTTGTCTTTCACTGCGTAGTCAATGGCTGTCAGGTGGCCCACCTTGGCCAAGGGCAGCGCCCGGTGCGGGGGAAGGCCTTGGGATCCAGCCATTGTTGGCAGGTCCTTCAGGTAGACCTGGAGGAAGGAGGCAGCACTAGGATGGGGACCCCGCTCCCCTGACAGCGGCAAGGACAGCAGTCCCCAGGGCTGGCTCCAGAGAATGGTACCTGTGCCACGGCTGCCGGTGACACCAGAAGGGCAAAAGCTGAATCACGGAGGGGCAGGCAGGTGGTCTCATCATCAGCCAGCATCAGCCCGACAGGGCAGCGGCACTGCCCAGCGTCCCTGCTGCTCAGCAGGCACAAGTGGGAGCAACCACGTGTCATGCATGGGTTAGAGGCCACGAGGCGCAGGGCTGGGTGCATCACCTGTGGGAAGGGCAGGCTCAGCCTCACAGCCCCACCAGCGGAGCCAAGCACCACACCATGCTCCCGAGGTGCAGTCACTGGGGCTGAAGGCAGCACGGTGAGACAAAGATGCTCCAAGAGGACCAGAGACCCTTGGCCACAGGGACTGCTACACAAGGACCACTAGGATGGGGTACAGCTCCCAGTGGCTCTGCACTCAGAGGATGGCAGGGCCATGAAGGGTGGGAGGTCCAGCAGAGCTGGCGCAGCAGGGTTCAGGGCTCCCCCAGGTAGGTACCTGGAGGCCGTGGGGCTGCCCATGTCGCTTGAGCAGTACAGTCCTGTTCTTGCCACTGGACTTGTCCACCTGCTGCACGGACCATGTTTTCCTCTCCGACCAGTAGAGCTGGCCCTCGCACACAGCTGCTGCAAAGGGGCTCTGGACCCAGGCCAGGTGCAGAACCTGGCAGAGAGGCCATGAGTACCCACCCCAGCCCCCATTAGGGCCCTGTCACCAGAGCCCCACAACACACCTTCACACCAGTGCCATCCAGACGTGCAGAATTGATGCTGCCCAGTTTCTCATCCAGCCAGAAGATCCTCCAGGTGGGGAGGTCGAGGGCCAGTGCTGTAGGCCAGCCCAGCCCCTGGGACAGCAGCACATGCCGCCGACTCCCATCCATGGTGGCCTCCATCAGCCGTGGGTGGCTCCCCACTTCTGACCAGTACAGCAGCCTGGCAGGAAGAGAGGTGCTGTCGCACAGACCTGCCACAGCATTGTCCCGGTACCAGTGCAGCCCAGAGAAACAGCACGGAGCTTCCCATCCCATCAGGGACGCACTGAGTTTCATCCAGGGAAGGGGAAGGTGCCTGGCCTCCTTCTTCCCATAGTCCCAACAGCACCTGGATGAGGCCATCCCAACTCTTCCCCAGCCCGTCACCTGCCTCCATGGGGGAAAATGAGGCAGGGCAGGGATGGCAAAGAGCGCCCCATGTCCTCTTGTCCTAGCCTTACCCTGCCAGAGGCTGGAGAACCAGAGAGTGGGGCTGCTCCAGGTCTTCATCCATCACCACAGTGTACTCTGGTATCCCTCGCCAGGCAGCCCCCAGGCGAGTGGCCAGCACCCGCCCTGCTGCCCCATCTGTCCAGTACAGGTTCCTCCCGAGCCAGTCCACTGCTATACAGTCTGATCTCACACCTGCAATACGCCCAAGAGTCAGCACCCATGGGGTGACAGCTGCATGGCCCTCTGGCACAATACTCCCAGACAAGGTAACCTCCATTCCAGGAGCTCTGTCTCTGACCAGCCCTGCTCCCACCAGCACCTCACCACACAAGGGGACACAGCCTGGCACCACCCCACTGCAACCTGAAGATTGTGCAGCCAGAGAGGCCAGCTCTGCTAGCCCCGTGATGTCACAGCCCACCTTTCACCAGTGTGCCTTTCTTGCTCGAATCAAGGTCCTGCCAGCGGATGCTCTCTGTGGCCAGGTCCATCCAGAAGACTTTCCTCTCCACCAGGTCATAGTCAAGCGAGAAGACAACACGATCCTTGTCAGTGGTCAGCAGCACCTCCTCATGCCCACTCCGCAGGCCATAGGACAACACCTCCGACTGTATGGCCACCAGCAACTTGGGCTCTGGTCCTGGGGCAACACAGAGCCACCCAGACCCTGCTCAGTGCTGGTGGCCCCATAGCTCCAGCACATGCAGGCCAGGAACACATCACTCACAGACACTAGAGCCCGCTGGGACTCGGCCCTACCAGCATGCTCCCCAGCTAGTGCAGATGGATTTTCTGGCCAGCCATGGGCAGACAAGCAACAGCTGACAGCTGAGTGGGGCCTGGGAGGCCCCGTGGCAGAGGGGACAGGGCCATTCATAGGACTTACAAGGTTCTTTGTGGGCAGTGGGCACAGGAGACAAGTACCCTCTGGCTCCTGCTGTACCCTAGAATGCCAGGGACTCTCAGTGCTTCTTGGCTGTTCCAGGGCTTACCTGTGAGTTTGCAGTCATGGAAGTTGGGCTCCAGCAGGTAGCCAGGGAAACAGCCACAGCTGTAGGACCCTGGGACATTGAGGCACATCTGGCTGCAGGCTCCCTTGCCCTGCTCCAAGCACTCATTTATATCCGTGCAGGACAGACCATCCTCAGCCAGCCGATACCCCGAGTCACACCAGCACCGCTGTGGGGAAAGGGGCCATGAGGGTCCCTCCCTGGGGATGCATGAGGCTCCCTCCCACAGCTGGAGCAGAGTAGCACGGCAGATTATGCCCATGGAGCAGGGCTGCTGGCACTCACAGGGCCCTGGGGCGAGGGGTAGCAGAGGTGAATGCAGGACCGCTGGCAGGGCACAGAGCAGTTCCCCCCCTCATCTGAGCCATCCGCACAGTCCTGCCGGCCGTCGCACACCAGGGATGCATTCAGGCAGGCCCCCAGCCCACATGGGTACTCGTGACTCTGGCAGGAAGCAGGCTGGCCTGCAGGAACATGTGGGAAAGGCTGCCCTGACTGCTGTCCGCCAGCCCCTTTTGCTCAGCTGGGGCAGATTCAGTTGCTCCCACAGGGTGCCCAGGGCTCGCTACAGCCACATCCACAGCTGCGCCTGTAGCCTGCCTTCAGGCTACCCTAATCCCAAGACCACCAGCCCTGCAGGGACAACAGCTACCCGGGACCTGGAGCCACCATAGATGCTGGGAAGAGGAAAACAGCACACAGGGCCTTTCACCTCAGCACAGACATGCCCCCACCTCCTGTCTGTGCTGGACACCCACCAACCACCCCTGGGTGAGACAGAGGGAATAAAAGCAGAGTGTTGCTCACAGCCAGCTTCGTCGCTGCCATCCGTGCAGTCACTCTCTCCATCACAGCGCCAGACATCAGGGATGCACCCATGGCCACGGGAGCAGCCCCACTGTTGGTCCCCACACAGCCCTTCCTCCCAGGGACAGCTCTGCAAGAGAAAAGAGTGAACAGGGCCACCAGCCCTCCCAGGAGTGAGCGGGGATAGGCTGTGTCCCCACCATCCTACCCACCTGCTCGTCTGTGCCATCCCCACAGTCAGCGGCACCGTCGCAGCGCCAGGCCTCTGGCACACACTCCCCACTGTGGGGACATGCCACCTCACCCGTGCGGCAGAGCAGCGGCCGGGGCACAGTGCAGCCCTCCTCATCTGAGCCGTCCCGGCAGTCACGGTCACCATCGCAGCGCAGGGCCAAGGCCACGCACTGCCCGCTCTGGCAGGGGAACTCCTCCTGGCTACACTCCTTTGGCACTGCGGGCAGGGCCAGCGGGCACTGTTCCCATACCCATCCATATCCCCATCACCATCCCACCAGTGCAGGCATGGCACTGAGCAGGGTACAGCCCCTCAGCAGGACGCTGGGGGCAGTACCTGCTCCTGGACATACAGGGAACCTGGTGCACCCACCGGTGGGGCAGGCAACCCCCAGAAGCCCCTGCCCCACCCAGCCCCAGGGTCTCACCACAGCTCTGCTCATCAGCGTGGTCCAGGCAGTCGGCATGGCCGTCACACAGCCAGCTCTCAGGGATGCAGCGGGTGGCAGTGTCGCAGCGCAGGGCGCACTCCTGCGTGGGGCTCCAGCAGCCCGTCTCATCCGAGGCATCAGGGCACTGCGGCATCCCATCACAGCGCTCCTCAGCTCTGATGCACATGGCTCCACTTGCACAGTGGAAGGCTCCTGAGAAGACAAGGGGCCTTGCTAAGCCTGCAGTAGGCAGCCAAGGTGCCCAGACCCTATACTAGTCCCACAGCTACCTAGAATGGTCCCACACTATGGCAACAGGGCCTAGTCCCTCTTAATCAGTGCACCTCCAGCAGCCTAGGTCCCGAGCAAGGTGACTGAGGCAGTCTTAGCTCAGTCACATCTAGGGCACAGTGAACACTGGGGTCAGCTCTGCCCCCTTCTGACACCACCTCCAGCCCAGTGCCAAGCTCAGAAGAAATCAGTATGTCACATCACAAGCATCAGAGCCCAGGATATACTCAAACCTTTCCAGGGCCTCATCCCACCAACCCCACCAGGAAGCAGCCAGAAGCCCTGGCACAGGATGACCCAGCTGTGCAGGGAACTGAAGAATGGCTCCTACCTGGGGTGTCACAGAGCTGGGCACACCCGTCCTCATCAGAGCCATCTGCACAGTCCTTCTCTCCATCACACATATACTCCTGGGCCACACACTCAGTGCCATCACGGCAGGGCACATGTGTGCGAGGACAGAACAGATGGGGGACTGGGGTCAGGGGGTGTGCAGGGCTGGACAGGAGTGGTGGGGTAGGTGGCACTACCCGTGCAGAGCTGGTTGGGCTCTGGGTGGTAGTAGTTGTCCGTGGGACAGTGGTCTTAGCTGGCAAGGACCGAGTGGTGGCGGTGCTGGTGGTGGTGCTGGTGGTGGCTGGCCGCACAGTGGTGGTCTTGGTTGGTGTGGCCCGGGCAGTGGTTGGCGCAGGGGTAGTCTTGGCTGATGTGGACTGGCTGATGGTGGTTGGTGTTGTGGTAGCCTTGCTGGTTGGTGCAGGAGTAGTAGTGAGGGCAGTAGTGGTCTTGCTTGGTGTAGGTCTCATGGTGGAGGTGGTAGAGGTGGGGGGACGAGCAGCAGTGATGCTTGTGGTTGTCCTCGTAGTGGTGGTCACAGGTGGAGGAAGTGGCAGGGCAGACCCCTTGCTTGGTGGCACTGGCAGAGGCATGAGAACAAGAACATGAGTTTGGATTTGGGGCTGTGCCCTCCCCACACTCTGGGCACCTCCAAAAGCACCCCACATGGCCACCAGCAGCCAGGCACCCTGCCCCAGCTCAGAGCAGCACAGGCCACCCAACCCCATCAGGTACAGCACCAGACACAGAGCCACAACCACTCTTACCAGCCTGCAGCTCTGAGCCCACGAAGGCCACCACTCCCTGCACATCTGCTGCCGGCATGGACAGCACAAGAGCCAGCGTCCTCCGGTCCCACAGCAGCAGAGCTGTCTGGTTTGCTGACACCAGGTATGGCTCAAAGGCAGCCACAAGGCCATGGGACCAGCTGGGTGCCAGGGTGACTGCTTGCCGCTTGGTCAGACTCAGCACCCGCAAGCCTGTGAGGCAGAGGGATAGTAGGACCCTGGGGTCCACAAACACCATCCATGGCCCACCCTGTGTCCCCACAACCCACAGCTTTGGCAGGGGCCTCATGGCTGAGGCCAGAGGCTCACCCATGGGACAGTCTGCCCCATGAGCACCCCACTGCCTAGGCAGGGACCTGCTACATGGAGAGGATGGCTGGTCACTCCTGCCTGTAGTGACCACCTCCACTCCCTGCTCCAGACACCACCAGGGCTCACCCAGGTCTGAGCTCCAGAGCAGGCTGAATGCTCTGCTGTCCATGGCCGCAGGAAGGTCTCCAGGCCACGTCTCATTCCAGGCATCCCACGGAGCACCCCCAGCCAGGCTCAGCTGCTGCAGGGGCTGCCCACGGGCTAGCCAGTACAGAGTGCCCCGCTGCCAGTCCAAGAAGAGGTGCTGGATGCTGCTATGAGCACGGTGCAGGATGTGCGAGGACATGTCAGATGCCTGGATCACCCCGATGTCCCTCCGGTTACATGCGAGCCAGTACAGGTCCCCCGAGCGGATGTCCACACGGGCAGAGCAGACTTGGCAAGAGTAGGCGGGTGAGCAGTTACGGGGCCATCCCGTGACCCTGCTCCTCCCACCTGGGTCCCCCCGTCCCTAAAAACCATGGCACAGCTGCCCAGTACCTCAGCCTGGCCCCAGTGTGGGCACCATGAGAGTGCTGTACTCTGCAGGAGATCCTCAGGCCTCAGGGAACACCAGGAAGGGGAGCATGCCCTCCATCACCCCATACGCTCTCACCTGGCAGCCCAGTCACAATGGCCTCTCTCCTGCCAGGGTGCCCCACGACACGCAGCAGTGTCCCACGGTCATCTGTCCCATAGAGCACCAACCTCTGCCAGTCCACATCTTGCAGGTGCAGGGGCTCCTGCCACTCCTGCACCTGTCTGCTGTGTGCTCCAGGGCCCACCTGCACCAGGGAGATGGCTTTCCCTGATGCATACACAATGGACAGCTCTGCGGGGTACAAGGGCAGTGTGTGAGGGTCGCCCCAGGGACACTGGATGGGCTGACCAGCATGAACCAAGGCAGAAACATAACAGCATTGATATGTGCTGGGAACCTCATCCCACCAAAGCCACAGCCCCTTACAGCCCCCTCTGAATTCCACAGGGATGCATCCCACCCCAGACAGCCAAGCCCGCCTCGCAGACCCTGCTCACCTGTGCACTTCCCTGAGGGCAGGAGGAAGAGGCCCTCTGGACATGCACACTGGTAGCCCCGAGGGTGCACAGGGGACAGGAGGCAAAGGTGACTGCATAGGCCCGGAGCACATGCAGCAGTGTCCCCTGGGAGCAAAGGGACATTAAGAGCTCAGGCAGTCATGACACTCCCCATCCCTCTCCTAACCTTCAAAAACCACGGGCCGTCTCGGGGCTGGATATGGGCCAGCTACCGTAGGTGGGGTAGCAGTGTCACATGAGGTAGGAGGGCTCAGCTCTACCTGAAGCCATGGGACTCAGCAGCTTTGCTATGGGTTCACATGTCCCCTCTGTCACAATCCCACAGCCCCTCAGCGCAGGACCAGGAGAATGATTGGGCAGGACTCGGTGAGCTCCAGGACCCAGCACAGCCTCCCTTAGCACCCAGCGAAGCAGTGTGGGTGCTGCCAGCCCTGCACCAGTGTGGGTGCCCAAAGGGTACTCACGGGGAGGCTGCTGCAGCGCGTGCAGCACGGTGAACGCGGAGATAGGGGCGCGGAGCAACACCACATGCTCCTGGGGAGCAGCCCGGCTGGCTGACACCAGCTCTGTGCCCTCAGTCCAGAAGAACCGGCTCTCGAACACAGCCAGGCCCAGTGGCTCCATGTGGCTCCGCAGGACAGCAGGAAAGGAGTGGCGCCCGCTGCCATCCACCTGCAGCGTCTCAATGGACTGGGGACAAGGCAAGTCATGGTGACCATACGGTACCCCCACACCCTGCCACTGTCCCATAGCCATGGAGCTCACAGTGGTGCCTTCCCCAGCCCAGTGCAGGGACGCGTACCAGACTTGGGCACTGCTTCCTGCTCCCTCCCATGCCTTGGCCCTAGCCACAGGGGAACCAGGGCCACCCTACCCACTCCCACCTCATCGCCTCCCACCACCTGGGGTGCAGAGCTCTGCTGCCTCACATCCATACCTCCTTGTACTCGCTGATCCAGTACAGCCTGCCAGCCACGTGATCCAGGCTCAGCCCCACAGGCTCCTCCATGGACACCACCGTGAGCTCCCGCCGGTCTGAGCCATCCATGCCAGCTGCAGCAATGACTGTTCGGCCCCTCTGCCCACGGTTGACCCAGTACAGGGACCTGGGAGCAGGCACTAAGCACCCACTTCACAGCATAACACCGGTGCTGCCACAGCCCCACAGCAGGCATGAGGTGGTCAGCACCAGCATCGCTCTTCCAGGAGCCCAGGGTCACTTGCTCACCCTAGCTCACTCAATCCTCACCTTGCAGCCGGATGCACTGTCAGCTGCTCTGGTGCCACATCCTTCCCCAGCACTGTCACATAGCCCCGTTCATCGGCCAGCCCCACACAGATGGCTGCAGGGTGGCTGCTAGCCCAGTAGAGCTGCCCTGTGAACCAGTCCACAGAGATGCTGTTGATCTCCCCGGCATCTGCAGAGACAGAGCAATTTAAGGCACACCATTTCTGCTCCAGGCTGGGAGGCAAAACCCAGGCTGCCCCTTCCTCTTTGGGAAAGGCAAGGCTGGAATGGTGGGCCAGCTCTCAGCACCCATCTCAGCCCCTCTTCGGTACCCAGCACCATCACTCCTTTCCACCTGCATAGAGGGCCCTCGTGCCCTTCCCCGGGAGGTGAACACGGAGCTCGCTGTCCTCTGTCAGCCAGTAGTAGGTTTCTCGAAGCAGGTCATACACCAGGGCGCGGGGTTCGGTCTCAGTGGAGAGCAGAGGTCGGTAGGCTTGGGTCCGCACATCCAGAAGGGCCAGGTCCTGCCCCACGGCCACCAGGATCTGTGTTGCATTGTCTGCCAGGGCAAGGGGTGTCACCCGGTGAGTGGGCACAAGGCTAGCTGGGGACACTGCCCAGCCCTTCAGACAGCCCAAGCTCCCTGGCTCACCCTACCTGCCACTTCGCAGGTGGTGCCATGCCACAGGGTGTAGCCCTGAAGGCAGGAGCAACTGAAAGCGCCCGGAGTGTTGCTGCACAGCTGGCTGCAGGGGCTGTACTCCAGGGAGCACTCGTCCACATCTGCGGGGATAGGTGCATCCAGGAGCCTGCTGCACGTCTGGCTAACTGCACCTAGACAGCACTGCCACTGCTCCCCAGGGAACACGGGCAGGCTCCCTAGATACTGGGACCTGGACCCCAGCCCCAAAATGCAACAACTGCCACTGGGACATGACCTAACCACAGCCTTTGTGGGGTCAGGCGTGACATGCAGCAGGTGGGGCCAAGGTAGGTGTTCCCGCATGAGCGCTGGCTTCAGGGAGACCTTGTTCTCAGTGGCTGAGGCCACATGTGCCCCAAGTGCATGTACGCTGATCTCTCCTTACCAGCACAGCTCTGCCCGTCTGCCTGCAGCACCCAGCCAGTCCCGCAGGAGCACTGAACCCCCCAGTGCGTGTCAGTGCACGACTCTGCACAGCCCCCATTGCGTACAAAGCAGCTCCGACCTGCAGGGACACAGTGGAGGGGTGACATGACGCAGAACAGCTCTGTAGCTCCTCCCCGGCCCCAGCCACAGGGACAGTGGCCAGCAGCCCCATGGGACTCACCACACGTGCTGGGCTCGTCAGTGCCATCCAGGCAGTCATCCTCATCATTGCACATCAGGGACTCCAGGATACACTTCCCCTCATCACACCGCACCATGCCACGTGGGCAGGGGGCTATGGCACACACAACTCATGTCAGGAGGGCAGACCAATACCAGATGGGCATAGGGGAAGCCACAGATCGTAGACTCATGGGGAGGCCCCGCAAGCATCAACAAATTTCTGGGATGCTTGCCACCATCCCAAGAGGAGCTGGGGCCCAAGAAAGCAAAGTACCCCTACTTCACACATGGCCTGGACAGGTCTCATCCCACTGAGGAGAATCCAGCATGCTCGCTTACCGCAGACATCTTCATCCGAGGAATCGCCACAGTCATCAATCCCATTGCACTTCCACTCAGCCATGATGCACACCCTGTTCCTGCATTGCCACTGCCCAGGCAGGCAGGGCTGCTGGGGACACCCCTCCTCATCCCAGCCATCCTCGCAGTCCTGGTGTCGATCGCACAACTCCCAGTGCGGAATGCAGTGGTGGGTGCCGGGACACTGCACCTTCTTTGCCCCACATACTGAAGGAACAGAGCAGCACTCACACCCTGCCCTTTGCCCCCCAGCCACTGCCACTCAGTCCCGCCAGCACAGACTACGTACCACAGTCCTGCTCATCAGAGCCATCCAGGCAGTCAGCAGCACCATCACAACGCCAGCTGCTAGAAACACACCGGCCGTCGTCACACTGCCAAACATGGGGGTCCCCACCACAGGCAACATCTGCAGGGACAGCGCATGATCACTGGGACCTACCACTCTGGCACAACCGCAAGGGTCCCCTCAGTCCTGGCACAGGGCAGGTGCTGGCAATGCCTGCGGGGCTCTGCCAAGGCGCTGGCCCACAACAGTCCCTGGCAGGGCTCTCTGACAGGTGGGGGGCTGCCTCACTCAGCATGGGATCCAGGATGTGTCCCTATGCCACAGACATTCCCCAGGAGCTGCAAGTCCCTGCAGAGTGTCACGCAGGAGCCACCAGCAGAGCCAGCAAGGTGCCTTTGGCCTGCCCTGCCCCACCACCCTCCCGAGCACCAGGGCCGCTCAGTGCCCACGTAGTGCAGCCCCCCGGGCCGCTCCACAAGGAAGGATGGGTGTCAGCTTCCCCCCGCTCACCGCACTGCTCATCCGTCCCGTCAGGACACTGCTGCTCGCCATCGCAGAGCCAGGGAACGGGGATGCATCCGGCAACGCAGGTGGCCTGACGTGAGGCGGCACACGTGGGGCTGGTGGGCACTGTGGGAGAGAGGGACCCCGGCCCGCGGTCAGCCAGGGTGGCCGCGTCGAGCACCCCCTGCTCACACCCCATGCAGGTCCCCGCTTGGGCGTCCCAGCAGAGCCCTGAAGAGGCGGACATTGGCCCCAGCCAGGGGCACACCAGGACCTCCTGCGGGGCTGGAGGGAGAACTGCAACCTCTCGTTCCCTCCCCAGAGAAGGCAGGGATCCCGCAAGCCCCCTCGGCAGCGGGACTGCGCTCCTAAGGGTGCAGGGACCCCCCCATGCTGTCAGCAAGCCACAGGGGGCAGAGACTTTACATGCCCTAGGGTTGGGGAGAACGGGGACACCCTCGGTGGCAGGGACCCCCGCATAGCCCACCACAGGGGGCAGGAAGCAGCCCTGAGGCAGCGGGCGTCTACTGCAGCCCCTCGGGATGGCGCAGGGACCTGCCCCCCCGCCCCGGCCCGGCCCGCCCCCCTCGGCCCCGGCTCACGGGCGCGGCGGGTCCCGGTGCCGACGGCGATGCCGGCCAGCAGCAGCAGCGGAGGCAGGAGGATGCTGAGGAAGGCGAGGAGCAGGCGGAGCTGCGGCGGGGGAAGGCGGCCCATGGCGGCGGCGGGGTAGGGGGACGGCTCCGGGGGACCCGGCCGACGGAGGGGAGCGCGATGCCGCTGCCGCCACCGCCTTTATGCCCGGGCGCGGGCAGCCATTGGGCACCGCGGGCACCGCCCGCCGCCGATGGAGACCCCGGCCCGCCCCGCCGTCGCGGGGGCTGCGCCGGGGAGCCCCCAGCCAGGGGACGCCGGCCTTGGGCGGGGCAGCTGCGGTCCCAGGCCGAGGGCGCTCGGGGCTCGTAGCCCCCCGAGAGCCGGGGCGTGCGGAGGGACCCCCTACCCCGCTGGCTGCCCCGTCTCGGGGCTGCCCTTATCGGCCGAGGGTTTTTGTGAGAGCTGGCCGTGTGAACCGGGCCCCGCGGCACCTGCGCCGGGCGTGGGAAGGCAGCGGCAGCCTTGAACGCGGGAGCAACATCCGAAAACACGGGCCCCGGCGCGCCGCGCAGCCGGCCGCCCGGCCGCCGCCAGTCCTCGACCTTGAGGGCCGTGAAGGACCCGCTGGAGCACAACAAGGGAAGCAAAACCACCGCCTGAGAGAGGAAAACAGCCCGGCAAGCGGATAAGGCACCTGCCGCCGCCTGGGAAAGGAGCCCCCTCCCACCAGGCAAAGCGGAGGTTCATCGCCCCAGCCGAGGAGATGGCCCCGAGGGATTGGAGGGCCCCCTCGCAACACACCCGGGGAGCTGCCAACATGCTGCCCCTCCACGGCTTTTGGCTTGCCATCTGGCTGCATGTGGTGGCGTGAGCGTGTATTCACGCCCAAGACCAGTCTGTGCTTCAAGCACATGCACTGCCCGTGGATGCTGTGTATTCGTCCCCTCTAGCCTCCCCATGACACCTCCCTGCAGTTAAGCTGAATCCAGGCAGCTGCTGCTGTGGGGACACACTCACTGGCACCAGTCTCTCCATGAGATAGATGTTTCAGGCACGTACAAGGAGCGTTTGCTCAGGAAGAGAAATCTCTGGAATGATCTCCTACATGCTGTGGAAGAGCCTGGGTGCCAGCCCCAGGGCCAGCACATGAAGGGCTCTGGCACAGCCAAGTCAGCTGGAAGACGAAGGCAGAGGCACCACCAGGTAGATGGAAAGACATGGGTGTTGCACTGGCACCAAGGACATGCCCCAGTCCCATGACATGGCCAGAGAGACCATTTGTCCTAGGATGTGCCCATGTTCTCATGAGTGCTGGGTACCTGCCTATGCCAACAGCATTGCAGCACAGCCCTAATACACACCCCTACCAGTGGTGCAGCCCAGGAGGCGGATTCACCCAGCTGTCCTCTCTTTCTGGAGCAGCATCCGAGTGGCCCTGGGCAATTGGTTTCACCAGGGCACTCCCCAGGGAACATGAACATGCAGGTCCCAGGGATGATAAGCAACTTGGAGGCAGGGACACCAGGCAAGGGAGTCATGGTGGTCAGGGGAGGGAGTGGAAAGGACAGATGGATGCACAACAGAGCAGTACCCAGGCACCCTCAGGCCATGCAGAAAGCCCCAGTGTCCTCTCCAGGCCAGCGCTGAGAGCTGTGGTAGGTGCCCGGGGATCTGCCCCATCTCCAGGGGCTGCTCCAGCTCTGCCACACCCTGCATATTCTTTTCTCCCCAGGTTGTCCAGCTCTGCCTCCACCCAGACATGGAGCCTGTACCACTGTGAGAGCAAACCCAAGGAAGGGGACAAAGAGACTTCCCCCAAGAGCAATACCTCTGTGATGGGAAGGGGGAGGACAACACTATGGACAGGAGCCAGCAGGGACCTTCCTGCCTCCCTGAGGCACCCAGTATGTATGGTCCTTTTCCTGCTTTCCATGTCCTTTCCTCGGGCTGGGAAGGGGCCATGGCAGCCTGTCCAGGTGGACGTGCAAGCCCCTAATAGTTCTTTAGACTGGGGACTGCATCACTCCTGGGAGACTAGTGGGCTCTCCTTGTGTTCAATTTAATTCCAGGACGGCCTTTGCCTTCCCCTGATAACAGGCTCCCCCCATGGGATAACCACAGCACTGAAGCGGTAACTCCTCACAGCAGCTGGCTGGGAAGGGTAGGTGGCAGTAGAGGGACTGTGGAAAAGGGTCTAGAAGTTAGTGGGTGCAGTAGAAGTCCCTGGTGCACCTGAGCATTAGCTTGGGGAGCTCAGGAAGCAGTGACAGAGAGGACATCTGGTGTGGCCAGCCTCTTAAAATGCAGGAGATTTTTTAAAAAGCAAGATTTTAAGTCAAATTATTTTAAATATATGTGTATAGAAAGAAGAGCATACACCGCCGGTATGCACAGACTGGCTCCCTGTACACAATCATATTCAATTGCACATACAGTGGCTTTTGCTCTAAGAGGTACTTGGAGTTTTTGCTCCAACTTCTGGAGAGATTTTATATATATATATTTTCAGGGTTTTCTTTACAGTTCTGTCAGTTGGGAAGTCTCCTTTTCTCACAGACATTTATATTCTCCCTTTTCTGCCTCCAAAAACTAAAGGGTCTTGAAACTGTCACAAAGCTCCCACCAAAATTATGAGAGGGAGCAGATCTGGACTCACTTGAACAGCAGCATGCAAAATGTTATACAGAAGTCCAGCACCATGTCCCAGTAAGTGCAAAAGAACATTTTCACCTTTAACTACTCCTAGTACAGCAAAGTATTTTTTCAAATATCCAAAGGCAGTTTCACATTAGTGTGATTGATTTTATATCGTTCACATAAAATTACACGTATCCTTTCTGCTATATCATTTATCAGATTCTCTTCTCATTATTGGTGTAAGAAGTTTTGAAATTCTCATTCCTTTCCTGTAACTTTTAAGCACTCTTTTCCTAAAGATGAGGGATGTCATGCTTGTAAAAAAACCCATAAAATTCAGTGGGACACCCTGTCTCACATCAGTTAAGCTACTGCAACCTTGTTCCAATAAAGAAAGTACAGTACTACTTCGTGCTGTGCGTCTGTGCCCAAAATTAAACTGCCTGAAATCTGTTGTCTAAAATTTATTCTAGCAGAAAAACTGGATTTCATGAAACACCCATTTCTTCCTAGGAAAACATTTTATTCAGTGCTTAAGTTGCTAAAAATGTAATTTCAGAGTATTCCAAACTATTTTAATAAAGGTAATTTTTTATTTCAGTTTCAAAAACTTTTTCCAGATAACAAAAATCCCTTTTTCGAAGACTGAACACTTTGTGCCCAAGAACTACAACTCCTACTTCAGGGTCTGGCCCACCACAACTCGAAGCATTGACTACGCTGACCACAATGCTCCCATGAGACTTGCAGAGTGGTGCCCCAGTGCTGGAAGGCTCCCTGACATACCACGTAATCCCAGTAGCTGGCCTGGGACAGCCTTGCAGAGTGGGTGACACATGCTCAGCCAGAGGGATAGGAAATGACTGGAGACATTGTCCTTCATTTGTCATTTTTCTACCTTGCTGTCTTAGCAGCACTGTCTTTCTTTTGCTTAAACCTCCCTCCAAACTATACCCTTGTGTCCAGCACCAGCCCCAAAGCAGCAGCATCTGCCTTGGTAGGTATTTTAATGAGCCACAAAATGGTCTCACAAGTGGTACCTCCAGCCTCTGAAAGCCTCCGCATAGGCAGGAGAAACACAAACGCTGAGATCTGTGGGCAAATTCTTCCACCTCTCAACGGCCAAATAGCTCTGGAAAAAGAAGTTTACAAACCTAAGGGACTGCTGGGAAGAACTAGGAAATACTAGCACCTACTGTGATGCAGCCTGGCGAGAAACATCCTTTACTATAATATTCTTGCCATTAATTAAAAGGGCTAATTTTGAAAGGCATTCAGGCCATCTGGAGGAGTAATTATATGAAAGCACTAAGGACACAATTTCTTGCTCTCGGACGTAACAACAAGAACTACACTGCTCTCATCACCCAGAAGTGGTTGGAAACTTGATGCATTTGCCCTCATGCCATTTGCTTCAGAACAGAACAGAAGAGGATGATCTTTTGAAGAAGCAAGTGAATTATCGGGATAAAGAAATTGAGCTGGTTTCCACCTCTTCCACTGATTCTGGAAAATAAACCCAGAAAGTACTGTTTAGCGCCCAAAAGGGTCTAAAAAATTTGCTTATTTTCAAAAATCTCTAGGCTTGTGACTGCATATCCACCACATCCTTGTCATCCTGCTCTTCCCCGGCCCGATGAGAGTTACCGGTGAGACCTGAGGAAGATGGAGAAGGAAATCAGGACCTCCACTTAACAGATGACACAGCCCCCTCACCACCTTGCACTAGGGCTTCACCCATCAGAATCCGCCTGTGATGCCTCTCCACGCCGCCACTGGGGAGCAGCAGAAGGCCGCAGCAAGGTGCTGCCTGGTCGTCCTGCTCTTCCCAGGCTCTGCCAGTTCTTCGCGAGACGTGGGGAGAACGAAGAAGGAAATCAAGACTTCCACTTGCAGATGCCACAGCACACGCGCAGCCTTACAGCATCCCTGTTGCACATCCCACCTTCAGGCTGCCACCAAACCCTGCTCAAAGTTTCCCTGCACCCTCGCTGAGAAGGTGGGACGAGGTGATACAGGCTGTTACGAGGCCAGTCCCAGGTACAGCACAGGGCAGGATGGGGGGGGGGGGGGGGGCAGTCTCCTAGCCCTGGCAGCTCTGACCTGGCTCTGAGGCTCTGATCCTTCCATTTTGGAAGCAGAAAGGAAACTCACCATCAGCCTACACCAACGGGATGGAAGCGTCTCCCCAGGGTTGCAGGCGTGCAGGTCTCTCTGGGGAATAACTGTGCTAGCAGGACATTAGGGGCCACTTAGTGACACACGCTCACACATGTGCATGTATACATACACATATGTAGACAGATGTGTAATAGATTCACACACACCTGTGCAGATGTTGAAGGATTGTTTCCAGTCCTTTAATACCCTTCCAGGCGGGTCCATGAGGTCAGTTTATCCCAGTCACAATATTTAAAGTAACATGAAGTGCTGCTGTCCCCCCTTGCTTCAGGTTATGGCTAAGAGTGTGGCAACATGGGCAAACCACCATGAGCAGTCGCGTGTCCCTTGCACAGATGGGTGAGGTTGCCTGAAAAGATTAAACAACCCATGGCTGGGTAAGGGGCAGAGTTCACTGCTGCTTATAATGACTGCAGACTGAATTCATCATTAAGGATGTCTTGTCAGCTCTCATGGGCAGTGGCTGACCCATCACTGTCTCCTCTGGCCTCATCTCTGCGGCCCACGATGCTTTCTGGTACAGTTCCTCCACTCTTCACAGCAGTCACACTGTCACACACACTTCTTGCTCACCTCTCCAGCCAGTCTTGCTTTCAGCCATGCTGCCAGCTCACAGCAATGTGTTTCTACCTTTTATGATCAGGACCTGGCAGGTCCAATTGGAACCAGGAAACATGGAGGCTCCTCACCCCAGAATAACCAGCTGGCCACACCTTGCTCTTACCCAAACAGAAGTAAAACTCTCCACACAAAACCAAAAAAAAACCAAAAACAACCCACCCACAAAAAAACCCCAAAACCTAGCAGAGGTCTTCCTTCCTATTCTGTTTTTCCATCCTCCACTTAATAACTCCAAATTCCTCCTTGCTCATACCCCATCTCTGGTTCTGCATTCAACACACAGAGCAAACACCCCTGGCAAAGGCGCATTGTCAGTGTGTCCCTTGGCTGCCCTTGTTACCTAACAGAGAAGTTAGATACTTCACAGGAAGAAGTGAGCTCAACATCGCTCCAGCGTCACAGATACCCGTTAGCATCACATCACTGTTTTTAGCTGCGTAGTAAGATATACCAATAAAAATAATTTTCTCTATCATCTCTTCTTTGGATGCGTGTAACTTCACGAGAAAACGTCTGATTCATCATTACTTGGAAAATTAGCCTGACTTTAACATGCCCCCAGATCAGTTCCTCTCCACCCAACTTTGACCTGATTTCTTTCTTCAGAAGGGAATTTGGCTTTCTGATTTCCAACAGCCTGCAGATTTTTTCTTCCTTCTCTATATTCTGAAGACTGCAAATGCGCTTGGCCACTGTTACTAGGCTCAGCCAAAGCAGGGACCAGTTCATACACATCACACCTTCTCATTTAACTTGCCCACGCGTGTTGCCTCCATGAGCATCACAGTGCAGGCTGATCTGGGTACACTCAGTCCTCACTGTCAGGAGCATTGTTAGTGTCCTGGACCAGGGCGTCCTTCTTGACTGATGATATTGCCCTGGAGTCACTGATGCCTTCTCTCAGCATTTACATTAAAAACACACCTACTTTAATTGCTCCAGACCTGGGGTGACAGTGCAGCAGCCCACTGCAACGTGAAACACACAGTGAAGACACTCATGCAGAAAGAAATAGAAAACCTCATGCCCTGCCAACACTTCCAGGGCCACTTTTTTAATGACTCCAAGTAGCACTGGGAGCTGCAGGGAGACAAAGGAGGCTATAAAACAGGCCAATCTGCCCTCCTCTCAGGCTACCACTGCAGATCTTACTGCCAGTGAGCAATAAAGCATTATAACCCTGGGACAGCCTGTACACCACAAATCACCCCTTTCTTGTTCCCCAAGGAGCTTTCAACAAAATTAAGGAAAAAAAACCAACAACAAAAAACAAACATAAAAAACCCCCAACAAAGCCACAAAGAAAATTATACTTAAGAAGCAGAGAGGGAACTGGAAAAATGTGCAGTTCTCCCCGAAACCTCACCCAGATTCCAGTGATCAGCATTTCTTGAGCCAGACAAGATGTCTCCATCTAATAGCCCTTGATGTTTTTTTCTTCAAGGTATCCCTTTTTTGAAATCTTGCAAACCTCAATATCCCAGAGCAAGGACTTCTTCCTCTCAGCAACGCACTGTGGGAACAAACCAGCTCTGCTTCCTTCCTTGCAACAGGATGCCCAAGAGCTTCACCTGGTGAAAGACAGTTCCTCCTTGCCCACTCACAGCTGTACCTCATCTGTCCTCTCAATGCTCAATAACCCTATCCTGTTCCTGGTGTAGAAACTATCCCAGACTATCAAAAATCCTTGGTGCTCTCACTGGGGAGAGCATAGCTGTGCAGAGCATCTGAGACATAGGGACACCCTGGCTGCAGATACCTGGCTGCAAGTGGCATTTCCATTTTGTTCCTTTCCTAGCCATTCCTAAGGTCCATCTCAGACACTGTAGGGGTTAATCCATTCCTTGGCCTTCCAGAGCTGCAGCTAGCAGTCAGTTGCCTGTGAAACAGGGCACCCTAGCTGTTGGCACATACCTGCACAGATTCCTGTTGACAGTGTGCTCTGCTGGGATGGCGTGTGGCCAACCCTCACTCTTTGGCCAGAAGGGGGTTCCTTAACCTGGCACCACTGGCTTGGGTTTGAGCACAAACCCAGTGCAAACCCCGGATGTAGGAGTACTCCTTGCATCTCTGTCTCTACTATGCCGTGAGATATCACATATTTCTAAGCTAATTCTTCTCCAAAAGCTCTTCAGAGGCAGCCAAAAGCACATTGTGCTAAGCAACCAAGTTACCTCAACCTGGCACACAGAGAGAGAGAGATGATAAGACCAGGTTAGCACTGACCATAAAAGCTTTCCCATTACCTTGCAAGATGCTGCTCTTCAGCATCAGCACTTGCACTTACTGGAGCAGATGTCATGTGCACCCCAGGGGAGAGAAGGGAAAGCGTTTGGAGACCTAAACTGTTTTGAAATAGATGTATGTGTGGTTTTGTTCATCATAGCCCTCTCATGTCGTCCTTCTTGATTGACAGTGCTGGAAACACTATTAGCTGCATGAGAAATGTGCCTTGCTCACTGCTTCTCAGACCACAAGAACATAGAAAACAGCTTTTGGTGTGGGGTTCCGGGAATGGCATGCTACCATCAGGCTGTCCACAGGTCACCTTGAGGATATTGGCCTACGAGACCCAACAGCTGTGATCATACTGACTGGACTTGGAACAAGTCTGGTCACTAACCAAGCACATGTTCTTCTTGGAGACTTTTGTCACCTTCACCTCTCCTGCTAGGTTTCCAGACCATAGGATGAAGCAGTAGGATGGAGTCAGCCCCTTGCCGTCTGGCATCACCACGCAACCCGTGCTGCCAAGGTCAATCACCAGCACCTGTTCCTCTTACCTAGCGGATACCAGGAAGGTGGGCAGTTGGAGCAAGAAGAGCATCAGCCCAGGCAACTACAGCTGCTTGCTATTGTAGAGCCCACATCAATGGGCTTTGGTATGTGCTGTATTTAGTCTTTCCTGTTAAGTGTCTCTTTGCCTTAAGTCTGGAACGAGCAGAGAAATGCCAATGCTCAAGCAAAGGGGAAGAGCGCTCCAGGAAGATTCCATGGGAGCAAGAGACACGGGCAGAATTGGTATTCCTCCCTGGCATAACACTGCCTAAATCCTACTGATTGCAAAAATCTCATGGAGAATAAGCATTCTGCCTTTATTTCATGACTCACAGCAACTTTGCTCTCTGCCAGGTAAAACTGCACCACGCACTGCATTACACTGACTGGTCTTTTAGTCCCATGCAAAACACTGCTGTTGCCGTACTGCCCAAAAGCAGGCACCTGGGGAGGTGGGGCTGTGTCCAGAGTGTCTGGGTTAATCCCACAAATACCAGTCCCCACAAAAATAGAAACAATTGCCTTCCCACAGAGGAGCTTGCCATATTAAGTTTCTACTGCTCACAGCAACCGAGATAAATTAGTATTATCTTTGTGGCTGGTAGAAGAAATGTTTTCTTTCTCGTAACGTTAAATAAATGAGGGAATTTTTTTGTGTGTTTTGGGGAGGCAAGGAGTTTGGAGTATCGCCTTACTTTTATGACATATTGTGCCCACTTAATTTTCTGCATTGATGACATGGAAAGTGTGCTTGAAGCCAAAAATGGAGCATGTTTGCCATACACAGCAAGCGTGTTGACAGAGAGAGGCTGGTTCAGCTAATCTAGCAGCCGGCGTTATCTAAAACAATCCTAAACCTCCAACGGGCTCTGCAGTTAGCACAGCATCTCCAGAGTTCAGTATCTGGAACAATGCTGCTGTGGCAAACTCACTGGGAAAGAAGCAGAGGAGAGAGCCCTGTAGCCATGGCTCTGACACTGCCTCAATTTTCATATAAGAAGTATTCAAATGGGCTTGCCAAGACTGCTTTGGAGGGTAGTCTTCCATCTCAGGGCAGGGTTTTCATTTCCAAGATATAGTCTTTCTTTCATTTTACTGCCAGATTTTTAATCAACTTCAAATGAATAAATGCAAGAGATTTGCCTACATGCTCACTACTGCACACTGTAACTTCATCTTGTCTCAGGTGGCTGTTGGTAAGATGTCCCACCAGCTCTCCCTGGAAAACCTGAGGGAAGATTTTTAAATCTCCTGTAATTTGGCCTGTCTGTTCAAGCAGGTTGCCCAGAAGCTATGGTAGTCCTGATTTTTAAGGTGTGCAAATCCTTTCTCAGAGACTGGCAGTCTCCCAGGAGGTGCCCAGATGCACAGTGAAGTGTTGACCTCCATCTTCGGTAGCACAGACACCCCTCAGGAAGCAGGTGGTCTCTGCACTTTCCCTTCAGAACTATGTGGGAGTGTCGGCACTGAGCATTTTGTTGTCCCTTTGAGGGACTGTGCCACTAAGTCCTGGACATAAAGCACTGCACTCATTTTCTTCTTTTAGGATGGCATGCTCTTTCATTCCTCCCAACTCACTCTGGTTTAACATCATTTCCTACAAGCAGGGGTTGTTTGATACCAGCCATTCAGTCTATGGGTCCCTTTCTCAAAACCTTTTAAACCCACAGGTCAACTTGAAGCCATAGATCAACATTAGACCCGAGCATAAACATCTCCAACACATCCCAGTTCCAGGATACTCAAGCCCAGCAGAGGCAGGAGACCACCTGGCAGGGCTTCCCTTCATCCCTGCAGTGCCATCAGTCAACAACGTGAAACAATAAGGCAATGTGTACTGCTGGCTCTGCTCTCCACAAGGCTACTTGCTTTTCCTCTGCCTTGAGCACCCTCAGGATTATGCCCTTGCCACCATGAAGGAAGAGCTTTGCAGGGAACAGTAGGCTTGTGACCTTCAGCACACCTCTTTCCTGCAGTGAGAGGATGATGCCAATCCCTTTGGAAAGCCCTAGGGCTGGCTGTGGAAGCGTGACTTCTGCAAGCTAGAGCTCTGGGCAGCCACGAATTGCAACATCTAGCGCGAATGCATGACCCAGCTACTTTTTTTCTAGGCAACAAAGATGCATGAGCCTTGGGACAATGGCTATTGGGCCCTTGCTTCCTAGGAGTGGAGCTGTGCTGATCCAGCCAAACATGTTCCCTGTGGCCTTGTGGTTTTGGGGAAAGTACCAAGGGGCAGATGACACCGATACAAGCAGGCAGCACTGCCTGAGTCTGAGAGGGAGATGAGGAGCGTGCATGGGATGCTGTCATACAGAAGATGGTCATGCTGGGTGTGATTGACATTGCATCCCACATGGTTGGAAGGAGAAGCTACCCTGAGCAGGCTGTGCGATACGGAGATACCGGGGTAAAGAGAGGGCAGCCCAAAATCTTCAACATGTGTGAGCCATCCATATATCTAATGTATGCCAGGATGGAAATTGCCTTATTCATGAAGAAAACACACCTATTTAAACTAGCATCCATCATCACAGCCCCCATCTCCAATTCAGGCTGTCCCAGGCCCTTTGAGGAAATGAAAAAAGCTATAGGAGATGAAAGGTAACTGGGACAAGCTCAAGGGCTGTGAATCTTCCTCCCCCATTAGCCGCACATGCATAAAACCTGCCAGGCTGTTTGGTTTTTCAGAGAAAACCCTGGGGTTACAGGGTCAGGAGCACAGTGTGTCTGAGCCTGCCAGTGCCTCCCAGCCTCAGTGAGAGCCCCAAGCCCAGGCAGCCTCCAGGGCAGAACACAGCACAGCACAAGGGCATGGTAGATAACCGTGGCTTATCTAAACAGTCCCAGAGTGGCAACAAAAGGTAAAGTAGCAAGAGTGAGACTTTGGCAGCTTTTGGCCTTGCAGGAGTATCACGAAACCAGCTGCCAGATGTTTCCTCAAGTGCCCTGCTTACCTCCAGAGGAAGAGAAGAACTAAGATGCTCAGTCTCAGTACAGACACCTGGAGTTTAGCCCCTCTGGGGGTGGCTGGTGTTATGGAGTCACTGCTGAGCCATGCCAGCCTGGCAGGGCACAAGCACTTTGTCCCAAGGGTACCTGAGAGGCAATTGAGCACATGCCAAGCCCTGGCCACATCCCAGCAGGTTGCTGGGGGAAGGCTTCTTCACAGAGGAGAGTCCAACCCTCCAAGCCAACTGGAAGGGACACAGGAGCTTGACAGTTCCTCTCTCCACCTGTAGCTCAAGGCCTGGCAGAGGGCTGTGTTAACTTTGTGCTCCAGGGCTGCACAGGCATGTGTACAGAGCTCACCATCCTGCACAGTAGTTCTCGGAATAAATCTGGGACTTCATCCCTGAAGCTGGCAGCTCTCAGGGCATGCCACCTCCATGTGATCAGCAGCCAGCACAGACCCCACAGCTGCTCTCCTGCTTCCCCATGCAATGAGGGTATGGGATGCTCCAAGCCAGGAGCGTACTACAGGGGAGCTTCGAGACCTTTCCTCAAATCCTCTGTTTCACCACCACAGCCCTTCCATCAGGTGAAGCAGAGGGAGTATTCCTGTCAGTTCAGCATTGGGCAGGGTTAAGGTGATTTAGTCTGAAATTCCTTGATGCTCCATTTCTGGCTTTTGGAGCCTACTCCCTGGTCACGCTCGGTTTCTTGCGCTTCTGTGGAGATAGAAAACCTTTCTACTGCTACGTTCAGCTCTTGTTTCACTTTGCTCTTGATCGCCACTGCAGAGTAGAGAGAGATAGAGAGAATGGAAACATAGTGGGCCAGGAGGAGAAAGGCGGAGAAGACCAGGGAACTGTCTGCAGCTCATTTCCCAATACCTCTGTGTCAGTTCGGGGAAAGAATCACTGCCAGAGGACTTTCAGCGTGTTTACATTGCATCTCCACTGGATATGAAACAGGCAGGCACTTTAATTCAACAGACTCTTCGCCAGCCTTTCAACCACCTCTGCAGAGCTTGGACTCCCACATTTCTCTTGCATTTGCAGGAAGGGAAATATGGGTTTCCACTGCCATCCTCCAGGGCTGCCTAGAGGAGAAGTCTGGGTTAGACTAAACTTTGTGCCAACAGGAACCCCGAGGAAAGGGCTGCACAGAGGCACTTGCTTAAGATGCACCTGCCTGTGCCTGAGGTGGATCAGCAGCAATCTCCCAGGGAGTCCAGACAGCCAGGGAAAGGGAAACCTCGCAGATCCTGGAGGGATGACAGGGAGGCCACAGTGCTGCTTGCTGGAAGCATCTTCTGGAAGGCATTTGCTCTCCATGTTTGTTTGAAGCCTGGGGTTAAGACTGAACTAATCAAACATTAGCCCTGTGCACCCCGAAGAGCAGCCGCCACCAATACAGGGGACTTTGCAACAACATCCACGGAGCACAGAGCTTTGTTGGCTACAACTGCTCAACGTGAGCACCAGTTCACGTTTCCAAGTCTAGGCTGAGACTGAGAGGCATTAAACAACTGAAAAATTTTGGAGAGAGCTTGAATATACTTTTTCACAAGATGAAACGGAGAGCAAGGTTAGGGCACAGTTTATTCACAGATTAAAAAATAGTCTCCAGTAGTCACATGGCCACACAGTGGCTGGCTGCCACATTGGCACTGGGCTTATCTAGCATGCTCCTCCTAGATGCCAGCCCATGTCCACCTCCTGCAGTGTCTGGCTTACCCCAGAAAGGAGTGTGCTTTACCTCAGGCTGGGCCCCATAGATCAAGATATCTTAGATGACCCAGTGAAAGAGCTCAGGAAAGCTTAGGGGCCTCTTTTGGATTACCTTTGATCACTGTTGTACCTGGTCCTTCTGTCCCCCTGTACTCAGCACTGGTGAGGCCACACCTTGAGTACTGTGTCCAGTTTTGGGCCCCTCACTACAAGAAGGACATTGAGGTGCTGGAGCATGTCCAAAGAAGGGCAACGGAGCTGGTGAAGGGTCTAGAGCACAAGTCTTATGATGAGCAGCTGAGGGAACTGGGGTTGTTTAGCCTGGAGAAAAGGAGGCTCAGGGGAGACCCCATTACTCTCTACAATTACCTGAAAGGAGGTTGTAGCAAGGTGGGGATCCATCTCTTCTCCCATGTAACAAGTGACAGGATGAGAGGAAATGGCCTTAAGTTATGCCAGGGGAGATTTAGGTTGGATTAGCATGAATTTCTTTACAGAGAGAGTTGTCAAGCATTGGAACAGGCTGCCCAGGAAGATGGTGGAGTCCCCATCCCTGGAAGTGTTGAAAAGACGTGTAGATATGGCACTCAGGGACATGGTTTAGGGACCCTGGTAGTGCAGGGTGAATGGTTGGACTCAATGATCTTAATGGTGTCTTCTAACCAGATGATTCTGTGGTCACTGAAACAGAGACTGGGTCACAACCTCTAGTAAAAGCAAAACTCATCTGGCATAGGAAAGACAAACCATGAGGAAGACTCCAGTCGCTGCTTTAGTTTTTGGAGATGAAACCTGACTTTGATCTGCCCCTGAATTTAGACCTTGCTCTGACACCAACGTCTGCACTGGCTTTGGGTCAGACACTTCAGATCACAGTCCAGTAGATTGCCTGTGGACAGGACAATGATAAACACCATCACAGAGTCCTGTGAGACATGGAAACTTATGAAAACCATCTTTTCCTCTCTCTCTCTGTGATGTTCCCTAAACCAGGCCAGCATGGTAGCAACCCATAATGAGAATGCTATGGCTGTCTGTGTCTCCAAAACCTCACCCAGGGAGGCAAAGGCTGATGCTGGGGAACTTGGAAGGGCAACAGGGAGAGCTGTGCCCCACCACGGGGCCTGGGATATCCCAGAGGGAGGCGAGGGAGGGCTGTGCAGCTTCTGAGTTCCTACCTTGGTGGCCAAGATTGGTGACCTCTTAGATGATATTCTGACAGCAATGCTTTTTCATTTGAAGCACAGGAAATGTGCGACACAATTCAAAGGGCTGCCTGGCACTCTAGGAGGCAGTAAGAAACAGAGCCAGCAAGCAGCTGGACTAGGCAAAAAAGTCCAGTGTGCGTGGCTGGGCAGGCAGGGCCACTTCTTATCACCCAGGGGTTCCATGGAGGCCAGCTCAAGCTCTGGGGACTGACCAGTAAAATGACCCCTCTTGCAGCTCTGAGTAGGGCAGGCAAAGAACAGCCTCCACAGTGCGTTTGAGAAGCGGTACATGTCACTTGCCCCATTCGAGTCTTCTCAGGAGCGAAATGTGACACTGAGTATGGGGGGCAGATGTCACCTACTTGCATACCAAGCCCCACTGCCCCAGCCCATGTGTCCATATGAGGCATTCTCCAGCTGCCCTTATCACTATTTCAGGACCACTTGAATTCCTGGCTCTTAACAGGCTTTTTCTAGACACATGAGCCCTTGAGCCCAAATGCCACTAGGCCACATCTGGGCCCTTCCCTGCCCATTCACTGAGCCAGCTGTACAGAACTTCAGGTGCCAGCGTTGACTTAAAAGGCAGCTTTTGGATGATAAATTGGTTTTTTTGCTCAGAAGACCACAGAAATCACAGACTCTTGGGCTACTACTTCTCATTGCCCTGTTTATTATCAAGTAGAGACTCATTTAATCTCACTTCACAGGGTAGGCACCTTTGAGTTTTACACCAGTGATGCTTACCAATGCCCTTGTTCTGGTCCAGACTCTCCCAGTACAGGGTGGTTGGACTTACCAATGCTGCCCAGGTTCTCCAGCCGAAGCATGTGGTGGGGAAGCATCATCTCAGGGTGGCCATCACTATCTGTCTCACAGGTGATTTCAAGCTATTTGCATACCCCAGGAGCATTTCTACATGGGAGCCCTTGGGTAAGGAGGAGGAGTTGGGCAGCCTTTCTCTTTGCTCTGCAGCTGTCCCTCTGCCCATAGAATTTTGCCTTCTGTGAAGATTTCTAGGGAGAAATTCCAAGATACCTGTGACACTGAGCAAGTTTTTTTGTGAGTCCTTAAGCTCAGATGTGGTCTGTCTCCCCCTGCGCCCTGTCTGGTAGGGAGCTATGGCAGATGCCTGAGGAAGAGAAGAGCTGGACAAGCCTGTAGTGATTCCTCTTTGGATTACTTTCCCAGCCAGTTCTATTTGCAGATCAAGGGTTTCCTGAAAAGGTGGGAGTGTCTTTGTGTGCAACAGTGGTATTTTTTCTTCTGTGAATGTGTCTGGTCCCTTTTCAAACTCATATCAGTTTTTAGCATCCACAAGGTCCTGTGACAGAAAGTTGCACATTTTACATACACTTCTTATACAAATGGAAAAAAGATGAGTGGTTTGATACTAGCAACTGATGGGATGACAGGATCTCTGATATAATCTTCATTCACCTAGAAAGTCTTAGACCAGAGTAAGCAGTGAAACAAACCAGCCAAAGTTACTTAAGGCAGCAGCACAGATGGGAGCTGAGCATGTCGTGGGTTACAGCAATAGCCAGCGTGAGCCCATCTGGTCCACAGTGGGGGAGCTAAGGCAGGCAGGGATCTTCAGAGTGCTGTGGGCAAAGGTCTGTGAGCCAGATCACTTGAGCACAGCCCTCAAATAGGCTTATTTGCTCTATGCAGAATAAGATAACTCTGTATTAGTAAGAGATGCATGTGTTTACCTTAGATTAGGATGACATGGCTTTTGCATATTTCAATCCTTCCTAGAGATTGGGACAATTTTATATTAGTAACATATTAACTAAAGGATGGGCTTTGCTCTGAGACAGTGTAGTGAGCTCATGCTCATCTACTACTTCCTCTCTGCAAAAGCTTTGAGACCTTTACTAAACCATTTTGAGAGCCTTTCTTCCTTCCTGCCTTCCTGCCTGCCTTCCTGCCTGCCTGCCTTCCCGCCTTCCTTCCTGCCTGCCTGCCTTCCCGCCTTCCTGCCTTCCTTCCTTAAGTTCTCCACATCTTATCCACCTCTCATCATTCTGTGTTTGCTCACTGTATCACATACTCTTCTTAATTTGAAGCACTGTGATTTTTTACCTGTTCCTGTGAGAGCCTTGGTCCCTGAGATGGGTCTGTGATCTCCCACAGGCTGCATCAGAGGGATCAGTAGCCATTGATGCCTTCAGGGGGCAACGGTTTAAGATGAGGAAATATAATCATACAATCATGGAGAGGGTTATGCAGAAAGGAGCTCTGGAAGTGTCTGTCCCCTGCCCATTCCTCATGTGAGGGCCACCCTCACAGTCGGGTCAGGGTGTTTGGTGCTGCATCCAGGTGAGGCTTGATGGTCCCCAAGAACAGAAATGCCACCACCTCTCTGGGCTATGTAATGTTGCCCCATTCTTCTGGAGCAGAGTGGTTTCCACTTGTCTCATCAGAGGTCCCTGTGTTGCAGAAGTGCCTGTTGGCTCTTGCCCTTTTACTGGCACCTCTGAGAAGGGTTTGGCTCTCCAGAGGCATCTGCAGCCCCATCAGCTGGCTCTCCTCTGGGCTGAAGAAGCCAGCTCCCTCCGTCTCTCCTTGTACGCCATGAACTCCACTATCACCAACTCGGTGGCTGCGGCTAGGCTGCACGTTGTCACCATTTCTCTCATGCTGGGGACCCAGACTGGGCACAGTGTTCCATGTACAGCCTCAGCAGCGCCCAGCAGTGAGGAACACGGCTGTGATGATGATTTAAGAGCCTCAAACTTTGAAATGACCCGAAAAAAGCAATTAAAGCTGGAGTACGGCGCAATGCCTTTGACATATCACAACCGCGCCATCTGATCATAAGGCGATAACACACCCATAAGGGAGAGGTGGCTGCAAAACAAAGGAAGTCTGCTCAATAAATAGGATGCATGCTTGTGCAGATAAGAAATGCTGGGGGCCAGCCACACCATGATATGCAGCAGTCAGATCCATGACAGACTGTCCACTGCAGCACCCCTACCAGATGGGGACATTGCCTGCTTTTCAATGATGGTGTCAAGCATCCTCCCTGCCCCGAGGCAGTTGCTTCCAACCCTTTTAGAGATTTATTTTAAATGTATTATTTAACTTCACAAACACCTACAGTTTGATTTGCACTTAAGTCTTAATTTGCAATTTATATTTTCTATTACAAATAGTATATTGTAGTTACGTACAAGCACATTTACTGCCATATAATAGATAAACATGTATTTTCATATTTCCAAGTGTCTAATGAAACATACGCCCACGCCCTCACTACCCAGACTACAGGGCAGCAATGAGCCAGGAGTGCTGATGGACTTGGTCCCCAGCTGATATGAGAGCTGAGGCTGAGAGCAGCCAAGCACTGACACGGAGCCAACTCAGTGATCAAAGCCCCTGGGTTAACCAGGGGGCACTGACTGCTATTTATAGCTGCCTTAGCTCACGTTTAAGTGGAGGCTTTAAAAAGATTGGAAGCAGTTTGGGTGCCAGTGTAGCTCTGTCCTGCACGTGCAGCACATGGTTCCTTGCATGAGAATGATGTAAAGCCCCAGCTGTGCCACTGCGCAGGCTGGATCAGGCCCTGGCTGTCAGGGAGCCACAAACAGCTTGGGTTAAGCTGTTAGTTGAATAGTACTCGATTATTTAATTTGATTGAGCTAACTCTGCCGACATTTTGGAGGACCCAAGCAAACCCCTTACCTGAGCAAACCCCACCACAACCATAACTCTAGTGGCTGTGGGACTGAGGGCTACAAAGGTTCTCCCAAAACTGTCAAACAGCTCAAATCCAGCTCACAGCAGCAACGAACTGAGCTGCATTAGGCCTTGTAAAGGCTCCCATGGAGGAGCCCTCAATGACCTTGAGGAAGGGGAATTCGGAAGACTGTGCCTGAAGTAATTTCAAGACTACACAATCAAAGAGAGCGGAGAAAGTTGGCAGAGTTCAAGGGGGGTCAGCCCTCTGTGTGGCAGCCAGTCTATATATACAGCCCATCTCCGGTCATGACAGCCCTATCCTGCCTCTGGGACATGCTGACAACAAGACCCAAAGCACTCTGTGAGTCTCAGATGACAAGATTACGGCAACCAGCTTCACGAAACACATTTGGACTTTTCCAGGCTGGGAGCCTGAACATCACAAGAGATTTTGTGTTCTGAAGTGACCTTTACACAAATGGAAATAATAAGTGCAGAGAGTTTGTTACTGCCTGCAATTTTTCAGCACTGCATTATGAGTTTTGATGGAGTGGTACTGCACAAAATTGGACTAATGCAGTGAGAGTCAAAGCATTTTTGAAAGATTAGAAAATACGGCCTATCAGTAGAGACCAAGTGGCATTTGTCTTTCAGAAAAAACACCTGAGTTATCATTGCTGTTCTGGAGGTGAAAAAAGATCAAAACCTAAGACAGTTCAAAATCTGTGTGACCAGGTTTCTTTTCTCTCTGCAACTAAAAAGCTCAACAGTAGATGATGTTCTGCTCTTTGAGCTTATTTGGGCATTGGGCATAACACTGAACTCTTCTATCTTTCCATGCACATCTTTGTGCAAGAGTGTGTCCATTCAAGTGCATGTGTATGCCTACGTATACGTGAGAGTCACGCTGCTGCCCACGTTGCTGTCCTCTTGCACAAGACATGAAAAGCAACATTGCATTCACTTCCTTTCTCAAAAATCAGTTATCTGAAATACAGCAGTAAGTGGGGGATGTTCCGCTGCTATGCACTACTGCGCCTCTTCTAGATTCGTCTGTGCTTTAGCAGGAGCAGATAAGTCAGCAATTCCCAGCCTACTTGTGATGACATTCAGTACCATTGCATGTATTTCAACTTACTGATTTTCCTACAGCCCCTGGCTATTGCTGCTTTTTTCCCAGCTTAACTGGTGCCACCTGGTTCAGATCACTATAGGCTGGTCTCCCATCTTACAGAGCCAAAGACCATCTCCTTTGCCACCTGCTGTGTCTGCAGCACCTTGACTTGCCTTCCAGCACTTTAACTTCTGCTCAGGAATCAGTGGCATCCAGGGAAACTTGATGGACACCAAGCAGTTTGGTTTACTTTTGGGAGGGGGTTGCATTTTCTTTACGCTGGTTTTCAGCCACTGCAGGATCCCAGTGGCTGCTAGTGAAGGCTGGCAGCACCCTCCTCTTCTGCATGCCATCCCATGCAGCAGAGAGAAGTGGGGCAGATCAGTAGAGACTAGAGGAGGAAAGATGAAGGAGACAGACAAAAATGCTCACAGGCTCTGTGGGCTTGGGACACATGCTATTCCCAGCTGTCGGCACTGGAACGCTGCTTAACGTACTGTCTGATGGCCTGGCTTCCTCCTCCCTGACCAGAGCCAGTGGCAGACTTCCTACGAATAACTAGCCTGCTTTCCAGGTCCTGTCAGAGTTATTCCTGACCCGGGTGTGTCTCTTGTCTGCAGGCACATTTTCTGCCTCACCCAATCCAAGCTTAGAAGACCTGGTGCAAGGATGCTGTGCATAACTGACCCCTGCTAGAAGCAGATGAGATTAGCTAGATCTTGCCAGATCAGGCAGGGAGAGAGCTGTCTCTGCAGGATCCTAAGCACTCAGGAGAGTCGTCAATGCCAAGCTACCTGCAGACAGTGGAGGTATTTGTATGTACCAAATCTGGGATCTCAAGTGACCTACTTAGATGCATTTAATGTGCAACTTCAGAAGCACAAGAACGCCAGAGAGGGGTAATTTTTGCTAGCAGTCAGTTTCTGCCAGAAGGAAACTTCAAGCTCCTGGATAATTAGGTAAATCCTTGAATATCACCAGGGTTTGGTTGGTTGTTTGTTTGTTTTTCTCCTGGGATTAAATTAAGTCTTCCAAATAGAAAGGCTAGATTACACTTGAAAAACATTTTCAAAGAATGCAAAGGTTGATGATGGGAGTAGCTCCAGCTGACCTCCTTCCCCAGCATCCTTCTCTCAGCTCTTGTCTTTACCACTGACATTGCCTTCAGTACTTGCTCGAGATACTATTTAAAAGTCTTGTTCCTGCTGATTATTTTATTCCCTCTATAGTGAATGCACAGAGATAGGCAAGCCTGGAAAGCAAGAGATCCCATATTTCAGTGACACTAATCTTAGGATGAGATAAAATCCTTCACGGAGGAACCAACCATTCTCTGCTGCAACAGAACCTGGATACTGACAGAGGCTCATCTGAAGGACATGAACCCCTAAAAGAAGCTTAGGATCATATTTATCATCAAGAACTACATGCACTCCTCAGTCTGGCCTTTTGTCGCTCAGCCTTCATCAGCAAACAAGAGACCTTCAGGCAAAGCATGGTCTCTCACACAAAGATAAGCCCTCTGAGTCCCCAGGCCTGCATACATGCAAGTTCCCCAGACACGTGGCCCCCAAATAAGGTTTGCAATCTTTGTAGGGCACCAAAGTTAAAATATACATTGCTTCTCTATGACTTGTGCATCTAGGGCAGATTCGAGTCCACCTTATATACGGTGTAGATAAGGCAAGCTGTCAGTGCAGCTGGACTGATTCAGCCTGCTTGAGAGGAGCTGAGCATCCCTCTGTCTCTGCAATCACACCAGTATATCAATGGAAACAGCCCCGAATCTTTCTCATACTCCTGCCACTCCAGCTCAGCTGTTGCTTTCTCTCTCCTGCAAAAGCACACGGGGCATTGGAGAATTTGAGGACCTAGTCCAGGCTGTGTCTTTATGCTCCGTTTTCCCTTCATGTAGGAGAGCACGTATTACTTACAGACAACTTTTTTTTTTTTCTCCACGCATTGTATCTGCACAACCAGATACTCCTGGGTTCAAGCAAACAGCAGGAGGGATGGAAAGCCACTTTGTTTCTCTCCATCAGCTGAAGTCTAACAAAGAAAACTTTCTGGCAGGTCAAGCGAGATATCTCCACAGTGCATGTTGACTAGTGTAAGGGGTGCTCTCCAAAAACAAACAAACAAAAAGGATGGGCACACGGTTGTTGCACTGCTTTGTACAATCTTGGGGCAGATGACCAACCTCCTTTCTTTTGCTATGATTTTTCCAGGACTTCACTGATGGGAATGAAATCTGTAGACTGCACGAAGACAAGATCTTGGAGCAGCTCTCTGAAGTGAACATCATAGATGTGGAGAAAGTAGGAGGTACCCTTCTCAGAGAGGCTCTCCCACTCTTGGGTCCCAATCTCTGGGAATGAGGTTGCTTTAACCTGGCACCCTGCACGTAGTGTCTCAGCACCACTATAACAGTTTTGACAAGCATGTGGTATGCCTGGCCAAGTACTTGCCTCTTAGTTTTGCCTGCCTGCCTGTCATTTGGTCATTCTACTGTCATTTTGTCTCCTTGCGCTGCCCTTTGGGTTCTTCCTTCACTGGAAGCCCATTCCCATTTCCGCTATGGGTAGCAGCCTTCCTTAAGGTATTTGCAGTAACTTATTTGCATTCTTGCCCTCCCCCATAACCTCCCTTTTTTGTAAGGACTTTCATGGTCTTTCTTGCTGGGCATTTTTATTATTAAGAAACCATAGTTTTATACTACCCAGCCTTTTTCTACAAGACACAGTACAAGGCCAGGCTTTGCATCTGGCCCCACACTATCTTCTCTGTGTACGTTGGGCTGGAAGGGAAGGTGCCATGGTCTTCAACAGGGCAGAGTACATGTTCTTTGGGGTGCTTGACCATGAGAGCATACGAGATCCAAAGGGAACCACGAGCCATGCCAAGGTAAACATCCGATCTCGGGCCTGTGGCCAATGTATTGAAGTAACTCCTCATTTCTGGACAGAGACAGGAGAAGTAGGGCCTCTGCCTTGGAGCGCAGCTCCTCAAAGCACAGTCAAGAGCCTTAACTGAGGGCAGGATTTCCTTTGATACTGGGGCACATTGAATGCTCTTTGCTTAATTTCCTGGGATGGCCACAGGAGTTCGAGACCTATGGAAACAAAAGAATGGAATCCCATCACCCAACAGGACTTCTCAAGTCCTTTCTTTGGTGCAGCTGTGTTTGCTGTGACCCTGCCAGAGCTGGACAGGGGCCTGGGACCACAAGGAGCTCCCAAGCAGCACACATTAGACCTCAGCAGGCAGTTGCAGCTAAGATCAAGTTGGCTGGTGAGAAAAGCCTTATTTCCTACAGATTTCTGTCATCTTCTCCCTCTCTCCCGCTTTCATTACCCCAGCTTTCTCCAGCGCTCCAAGACCAGTGACACGTGCTATATCTGGCCAAGAGGCTGTCAGTGCTAGCTCACCAGCTGGTGCAGACACTGACTGGCCAGCAGGACAGTGCAGTCAAGACCCATTCCACTTTTGCTCAGTGAAGATGTTCAGTGGCTCTCTCCTCACCAGCTGTTGATTCTCACAAAACTTAAAAGTGGTCTGTGAGCTTCCCATCCCCCTGTCAAGTGTGGGTGAAACCCACCAGTATGTCTAGAAGGGACGAGGGAGGACTGACAGTCAGACAGCTCAGCCATGGATATGTCCTCTCTGGAGGATGGCACATCATGCTGCTGACTGCCTGCAATCCTGGGGCACAGCACTGGCCTAGCTGCTTCTCCGGCCATGCCCCGGTGCTGCCCAAAATAGCCTCTTCTGTTTCAGCAAGGCTTTCCTTCCTGACCGCATGCCCTCGATGATAAAAATTAGTCCAAAATTACTTTCTCCCTTCACATTTTGATATGGGGCAACTTCTGATTAAAATTACATCAGAGTTACTATCACAGCCTTGTCACAGGGAGTTGGACTTTAAAAAGAACCCTCCTCTGCTTAGTGCAAGCATTGCAGCCTGGCTCAAAGGCAGCAGCAGTTTCTCAGCACTGATGATTTGGAAATTGTTGGCAAGCCCCAGCATTGCAACAGCATCAGCTGCACCACCACGGCAGGCATCATCCGCCTCCATGGCAAGCCCGAGGAGCACAAGGAGTGTGGCACCTTCTCTGCCACCCCATGGACTTTCATTGGCCAGGAACGGAGACCTTCCCCCAAACCATGCCAGTGGATGCTCCCAGCCAGGCTGGGGCAGCAGTCAGTTGTGGATGTGCGGGGGGGCTGGAGCCCCCAAGCCCATTGGCAGTAGTGGGGCATGGCGGCTGTGGTGGTAGGGAGAAGAAGGTAGCTGCTGATCTGGGAGAGGTCACAAGGTGTGGGATGGAGTGCCCCATGGTGGCAGCCCTGGCATGGCTCTCTGGGCAGCACTGTTACATCAGCCACTCCTCCAGTTTACAACACTCGCCCTTGGGCCTTGACCCTTCAGACTGCTGCAGTGTGGACACATTGCACAACACCACCGGCCCTGCTCCCCTTCCCCAGTGGCTGGGGCTGCCTGGCGGCCAGCTGCTGGGAGGCTGGGCTGTCATAACATCCTGCCGGTTTCTGACAGGAAAGAGAAGATGCTCCATCCACCGCTGCCTCTAGCAGGGCACTGGAGGAGATGGCAGGACCAGGAAGGGTCCCCAAGGACCTACTCAAGCCTGCTGGTAGAGGTGGCTTTTAAGGGACTGTGGCGAGTGAAGGAGAGCTGCCCTACAGGAGGGACTGGGAAGCTCTGCCTCCCCTCCCACAGCAAGCGGGGCTGCACCCCAAGGGCCTAGGTAAATCCTGCAGCCAAACCAGCAACAAACCCCAGGTGAGACTTGATGGGAGAATGGGACCCTCCTTCCAGAGTTGTCCATCATGGATAGGACTGGTTCTGCAATGCTTCCCCAGGGAGAAACACCCCAGAGACTCTTCCCCATGACAGGGAGCAAGCTATTCCTCAGCCCTCAGCAAGGCAGGAGGGGTGGAAAGCTGTGGGGAAATCACAAAGACCCCTGTGCAAGGGCCTAGCACAGAGCTAAATATAGCCACTATCTTAGCTCCCCAAAGATAACAGCCTGTGTCCACAGCCCGCCACAACGCCCTGCCCTGACTTCCAACTACCTTTGCTTTGGGAGCAAACACCAAGCACCAGTTGTGAAACACCCTGTCCCACTACGGCAAACAGGGCTTGTATCACGCGGCAGAAGCGCACCCTAAGCCACCTCACATGCATTCCTTCCCCCGTGCTGGGTGCCTGGCTGGACAAAACCCAGACAGCACAGAGGCTAACCAACATCTGCCTCGGCACCTCCATGGTGCTAAGCAGCCAGCAATGCGCAGGAGAAACCTGTGGCAAAGCAGAGTGATAAGCGTACTGGCTCCAGGTGACACTGCTTGGGTGGGTGGGGGTGGTCTGGGGGGTGTTGGACCAGACCTCCAGAGGTCCTTTTCAACCTCTGCCATTCTGTGATTCTGCATAAGTCAGGTTGGGGGTTTCCCAGTTTTTGGGCTCATCCCATTAAACTCACCACTTTCACCTGAATCACTCTGGTGTCCCAAGATCAGCAGTGCTGAGCCAGTCTGTGGTTGCCCTGCCTGGAGAAGGGGAGGCAGCAGTGGAGTGGGTGCATGGGCTGTGACCAACTTATCAGGTCTCTGTCTATTGCTACCAGGCAAATCTGAACACGGCTCTCCTCACCCCTGATGTAAAACCCATCACTAAGTAGCACATGCTGAAATCCCACCATACCCTCGGCACATAAAATACTACTCTAAGTCTGCAAGACTCCTGCAGTGGGTACATCTTTCATCTCTCTCTCCCCAATTTTAAATCTTATCACCACCTTTATCTAAAAAGAGTTTATAAAGCAAAAAATAACATGGGATTTTTCCCTCAACAAACCCCTTTTGGCTCTCAGAGTAATATGCTTACGAAATGGCAGCTTCCATCAGGAAGTCTCTGGCTTTAACAATAGCTCTGTGTGTTTCCACAAGTCAATTGAAAACAAATGTTGACACTTCAATCCTGCTCTGTAAGGGAGGCAAGAGGGAGCACCACGGCTTGCAGCAGTGCAGTTAGAAGCCAGATGTGGCACAAAAAGAGGCAAACACTGTTATCCCTGCCATTGCCATGGGGAGAAGGTAGAAGCACCATCCCCACCTCATAGCAGGCTTTACAACCTCCTCTGCTTGCCCATGGAGGCAGTGGTTGTCCCCAAAGCCGCTGCCTCGCCAGGGCGGCCAGCTCTATGCACAGTTTCCATCACTGAGGACATTGGGCTTTGCGCTGAGGCGGGCTCAGGAGCAGCCCTGGAGAGCAGGGATGGGAACTGGAGGCAGGAGAGCAGCTGGGAAGACCCTTTGGCCCCACTGGCCCCACAATGCAGTGGGGATCTATGCCAGAGCATTGACTCGCCTGGCAGATGCTTTCCGGGTGTCGGAAACACCTTCCCAGCTCTGCAGACAGGTAAAGGGACTTCTGAGGGGCGAGTCTGTGCCAGCCGGGCCCCACAGGTCTTTTTTCCTCCTGTAAGTCACCTCTATGAGCAAGCAGTTTTTTCACTCCACACCATAAATATTGTCTGGAAGGAGGATTTTGGAGTATCCTCTGGATATTCTACCCAGTGCCCACACAGCCCGGAGCCACAGCTACAGGACGTAGATGTGTGAGTAACCCTCCCCTCCCCCCGTCCCTGAGCACCCAAACCCCCTGGGCCAGCTCAGCCGAGAAGATAGATCAGTGCCTTCAGAAGGCTTCCCTGCCTCCAGAACGCAGTTCCTACCGGTTGAGCCCTAATCTGTATTTGCGGATGTTCACAAAGCCCCACTCTGCCTTTCTGGACGGGTAGGGATGGCACGGCGGCACAGCGGCCATGAGTTGCCAGCAGGACAGAGAGGGACTGGGAGCATCCAAGGCCTGACACGGAAATTCTGCCGAAAAAGCCAGCCCTGCGCAGGAAAAGGCAGAGGGGCTGACTTAGCAAGGTCCCTCCACAGAGGAGAGGGACCCTTAGGCCTGAGGGCCCTGGGGAGCGCTGCCCCCACGCCGCCCCAGCCCCTCAGGCGCAGCCGGTAACCCCCGGCCTTTCGCGTGCCGGGCGCCCGGTGGCCTATTGGCCTTCCGCCGCGTAGGGAGCGCGCTCATTGGCTGCGGCGCGGGACGGGCGGGAGGGCGGGGCGGGGCGGAGCGGACGGGCAGCCTTAAGGCGCCGGGTGCGGGACCGCCTGGGCGGCGGTGAGTCGGGGGGTGTTGACGTTGGGACCGGCCTTATGCACTGCACCAGGTATGGCCCTCTGGGGCTCGAGTCCGCTGCTGTTTAGCTTCCTCGAGTGCCTGCCCGTTGAGTGTGCGGGAGCGGTACCAGCGGTACCTGCCGCGGTGCTGCTACCGGCGGGGGAACGGGACCATCTAGGCTTGGCTTGCCGGGTGAGCTGAGAGCGGTAGCCCTGGGGCTGCGGGACGCCCCTCCGCCAGGGTCGCCCAAGGTGTCCTGCAGCTCCGGCGGGGCTGGGCGGAGGGCCCCAGCTCGGGTTTGCAGCGCTGCTTTTGCTTGCAGGAGGGACTGGCTGCAGCAGGGTTAACGTGTTGCCCGGGCATCAGGGAGTTACTCGAGAGCTGGGCTGTGCCCTCGGGGCAGCTCAGCCTTTCCTGAACCGGAGTGGAGAAGAGGGCAGAAAACTCGAGTGCTGCTTCATCCAGCAGTGTGTCATGTCTAAAACTTCCTGGCTTAGCAGCTGCTGTACTTCGAGCCCTCTGCAAGAGGGTTACCACTATACCAACAGTGCTGGAAGCAGAATGGAGGCAATTGAAGGGGTTTGATAAATGTGGGTGCAGGTAATTCCTTTCCTTCCACCTGATTCTCCTTCCTAGAAAAAAAGAGTGAGCAGTGACAGTCTTCTGGAGAGGGTAAAGCTGTGGGAAGATGTCCAGAGACAGAATTTAAGTCTGTCCTCTTTCTTTTGAGAGGAGGGGGAAATGAATCAGCCCCTGCACCTGTGTAAGGCTGCCTGCCTTGTGCTGCTTGCTTCCTAGAGCTCCCTTTCCTATGTGAGCTCTACAAGCTATTTTGCTGCTCCCACCTTCAAAGCATCTGAAGTTCAAGACACCCAACACTAGCTCTGAAAGGGAACCTTCCTCTGGCTGGGAGCTGGGTGTCAGAAGGTTCTCAAGAGCAAAGAGAGGTGTCTGAGGTGTCAAATGAATTGAAAAAAGTTTGTAAAGTCCTTACTATTGTTTTTAACTTGGAAAAAAGCTCCAAGTAATGCAAATCAGGCTGGATATTTCATGTCTCTTCATTCTGAAAATAATAACTGAGGTTTGCTAAGAACCTGAGTTCTCAGCAGTTACAGGTATTCAGCAGCATAAATTTCCCTGGGAAAAGATGCAATGCAGATGAAACTGGCCCAAGTAAAAGTATTGGAAGCTGCATTAATTTAAAGGGAGAAATGACCTATATAAAGTGTGTGTGAATAAAAACTTGGCAAAATCAACTGGAGATGAGCAGGAATATGTTAGCAGACAGGTGGATCTTCTGTCTGTTTTGTACAGCTGCCCTTGAGCTGAAAGAAGGCTGAACGAGGCAATGCAGCAGGAGTTAGCTGGTGAGTGTGTTGGGAAGCAAGCCTTGGCACATGTGCTCTGAATAAACAGATGCCCTTGCTGAATGGATGCTGTGAAAGCCTGCTCAGAGCTGCTCTGTTGGTGTTGCAGGGTGGGGAGTTAAAGCACTGAATTGGAGAGCAGAGCTCTAGCTTTTTCTTGGCACAGGGGCAGCAACCAAGTACTAGAGCTGGCTATGTGTGGCTTTGGCAGCCAGAGCTCTGCTGTGTCACGTGGCCAGTGGCTGCTGCTACCACTACGGGCTTGCCCTGCTCTGTGTGGTGGGAGCAGCTTTGGAGCCTGGTCTGCAGCCAAACAGTATTTTTATTAAGGGAATACTCTGCGTTGAAGGTCAGCTGCCACATAGTTGACTTAAGGGGGATGTGTGTGATAAATCTGTCCAGCGGTTTATCCAGAGCCAGCCAAAAGAGATTCTGGCAAAAGCATCCAGCCTAACCTCAGTGTAAGGGTCAGTGATAGGTTCAATCTTCTGGGAGCTGCCTGGCTGCAGAGGCAGCTCCAGGGCTACATCTGGCAAGCTGTGTTGGGTGGGAGCTGCCCTAGGGTGGATGTATAGAGGGGGGCAGTGCTGCATCCTTGCAGGAATGGGCTGGGTGCTGGAGGAGGAGAGGCTGGGGCGGGACACAGCCTGTGCCTTCCAGAGGAAGGACTTGGTTCCAAAGGTTTGATCAACCTTGAGTAGGTGAGTTGCATTTGGCAGAGCCCTGTGGCTACATAGGTATTTCCCAGGGGCTCAGTGCAAGTGCCGTGGAGTCTTGAGGTGCGAACTCTGTGCTAGAGGTAAAACCTGGTGGGCTATCTGAGCTGACTTCTGTTTTAAAGTGCAGCAGAGGAAAGAAAGAGGCTTTTTAGCCTCTAAAAATACCAAACACTTGAGGTTTTATGAAAGGTGAGGTCAGTTGCATACAGCAGCTTGTGACAAACTGAGTTCCCACTCTTACAAAAGCATCCTGGGGAGAGTCCCTCCTGGAGGGAGGGAAGTGCAGCAGGAATACTGTTTTACATAGCATTGAAATTTTATAATCTCTGTTTCATGAACATCAGCAGGACAACTGTGCATTTTGCTTTGGGTGAGAAATGCTCTGGAGCCTACTGTTGCAAGGCTAGTGGGGCAGTGCCTATATATGTCTTCAAACAGTCCCTGTAGCAATTGGAAGAGGTCTTGTTCAAGGGCACAACAGGCTCTGGTTCAGCCACTTCTGCTGTAACACGTCTCTCACCATGTCTGTAAATCAACCCATGCAAGTACATGCCTTTAATTAAGCTTGATGGACTTGGGTTGATGGAAGCAAGTTTCTTTGGGATGGCCGGGGGGAGTAGTGTAGCAATTGTCTGACAAAAGTCATATTAAAATGCTTTTCAAACATCAAGTGACCCTTCTTCTCATCTTCCAGAGTATTAGACTACTTTCCTCACAAACAAGCAATGGCTGTGGATGTAGCAATGCAGCTCTACCTATGCTCTTCACCCTTGAGAAGAGAGAAGTGTGCCTGCAAAATTGCTCCGAAGCCAAGCAAGCCACTGCGGCCCTGCATCCAGCTGAGTCACAGGAGTGTGCTGAACGGACCAGAAGAGGTAAAAAACTCCTTCACACACAACAAAGTAAAGAAGAGGGTGTCATTTGCAGATAGTAGAGGCTTTGCTCTGACGATGGTGAAGGTGTTCTCAGAGTTTGATGATCCACTGGATATTCCTTTCAACATCACCGAGCTGATAGACAACATTGTGGGTCTAACAACAGTGGAGAGGGACAGCTTTGTCCTGGATTTTGTTCAGCCCTCTGCAGACTACCTGGACTTCAGAAACCGCCTCCAGGCAGACTGTGTCTGCCTTGAAAACTGTATGCTAAAGGAGCGATCTGTTGTGGGAACAGTGAAGGTGAAGAACCTTGCTTTTGAAAAGACTGTGAAGATCAGGATGACGTTTGACACCTGGAAAAACTTTGTAGATTACCCATGCCAGTATGTCAAGGATACGTATGGAGGGTCAGATCGGGACACGTTTTCCTTTGACATCAGCTTGCCTGAGGCAATTCAATCCCACGAAAGAGTGGAGTTTGCCATCTCCTTTGAGTGCAATGGGAAGGTATACTGGGACAGCAACAGGGGCACAAATTACAGGATCATACGGCCAGAACTGAAGTCTGCCCAGGAAGCTGTCTGCCCTCCACAGGGCCCTGACTTCAGCAGTGCCTTTGACCAGTTTGGGAGCCCTCGGTGCTCTTATGGCCTCTTTCCTGAATGGCCCAGCTATTCAGGCTATGAGAAGCTAGGACCTTACTATTGACCCAAGGACAAAGTCCTGATTGACTAACTGTGGCTGGTGTGCCTGCAGGCCTGGGAGCTGGTCTGAATGTGAGGTCTTTGGAAAGGTGGAAGAAGTATGGCTCCATGTAGCTCTGCGTAAGCCTCTCAGCAAAATCAGATGCGCAGTTCTCTGCTGACAGTGGGCTGATAGTCAGGGAAGCATCTCTGTCATAAAGGGCTGCCTTCCCTGCCCCAACTCAGATAACTGGCTCTCTGGATGCTCAAAGGACCAGGAGCTGTTGTTCATGTGTCACTTCAGTGCTGCTATTCCTTCCTCTTCTATAAAGCTGCTAGTCTCCAGGGAAACACTACAGTGCTGATGTCTTCTGTCCAAGCTATGTAGTGGTGGCTGGTTTGTACTGCTTGCCTAGTGTTAAAAGGCTTTTTCAAAATATGTCCTAGTATTATATTTTTAGTGGGCTGTACTTCAGCTGCAGGATTCTTTTTGCAAAGCCAGCCCATGCCTGTTGGGAAATGAAGTGGTTGGCTTGTGGGGGATGCACATGTCCTAGTAGCGTGAGGTCCTTCCTACTGGAGGTGGAAAGGGTGTTTTGGAAATGAAAATGCAACTGTGATGACAGGAAATGTGGCCCTACAGCCTGCCATATTAGGAGATGTATGTGTCTGTGGGAGAGGATCTGATATGCTTAGTCACCACTTGTTTTATCAGCTGATCTTGAAAAAACTCTTGCTATACCCTTGGTGTCACCAAAAATAGAGATTAGCTATAGCTGTGTGGTGCTTGTAAGACAGCTGTGGGTTGACAGCCTTGACCACCACCTTCAAAATCTTCACATTTCTTTAATCACAAGTGATCGATGATGCTTTTTGCCCTTGATGGACATCTGAAGTCAGCTGTTGGTCATGCTGGGCCCTGAAAATGCAGTTCTTCCTCCTGTGGACTGTAAAACAGGGTTTTGTCCAGCTGGGGCCCCGCATCCTGTGCAGAGGATGTGCTCAGTTGTTACAGGAGCTAAATGCAAATGGGCCATGTAGCCCTTCTATGCCATGTCCTGTTATAAGAAGGTGGCTGTTGTGTACCTACTGTGGTGGAAGTGCCTTGACTGAGAAAGGGGTGATACGTATGATCCCAGCAGTGCTTTGGGATAAACAGGCTTTGGAAATGACGTTGCTTTTAAAAAAGATCTCCTAATGGTTTGTTACTCCAAGCCATGGGCTACTTGACAGCTAATGGTGTGGCACTGCTCACATGTAAGGATGCTGTGGCTCTACTGGATGAACATCAACATGCTGGGCTTCCTTGCTGTTGTAGCAGTAGCTGACATTTTGACCTGTAAATGCCCAAACTTTGCACCTCTGTGTCCATAAGAAGCAGCTCACCACACCTGTGCAAAGAACTAGGTGTGAGGAGCATGAGGTGTGGGGTAATCCTGACAGCACCCCTGGATGTGGAATGGATCACTGATGTAAGCCATTCCTGCCTTCAAAGAGGTGGCTTGTCTTCTGGGCCTGTGCTGAGGTAGCCAGCTCGTACAATGCTGAACAGCCTCACAAAGCTTCTTGCGTGCTAGTTGAGCAGAATAATTCAATCCCTCAGCATAAAGGGAGAGTGCCGAAAAGTTTGTAGAAATAGAGGTCAAGGGAATCTTACTTCTAGTGCGTAAGCTTCATATAATTTTTTGAGTGCCTATAATAGCCTATGAATGGGCTGGAGAGAAGCAATGGGCTGCTACTTAACTTTTTAAATCTAGCTTTTAATTCTGGGGACTACTGTGTAAAATACTTACAAGCTGTTTTACCTTAACCTAGAAGGGATTCTACGATCACTGTTGGATGCCAAAAGGGACAAGAAGAGCTTGCAGGAAGAATAGCTAGTCTTCAACTGCTGCTTTTTCAAAACCCAACATCAATGCATGTCAACACTGTGCTTGATAACTTAGTTCAAGTGGTAAATCTGCTTGCTGGCCCAGAGCTCATCAGGATTGGTTCGTCTGTTCAAGCAGCTTCCTGAGTCAGCCCTTACAATCTGCATCTGGTCTCTCTTGAAGGGACTGTAGCCTAGCTTGGCTTGAACCTGATTTTAAACTTTAAGCAAGTCTGAGTGACAATTTATTTTTTTTTTTTTAGTGTATGGTGTTAATGCTGTAAGACATTGACTGTAGAAAAGTCACGTTCTCCTGGCATGCTGTCATGCCTATGGAGAGCTGTCTGTGGGCTGAAACAAGACATGTATGTCTGGGGTGCTGCGGGTGGTGGTATCTCCTATGGGCCTGTTCATTTTCAGGCTGTGGATGGGGTGTACTTAGGGAGGAACATGGAAGATAAGCTAGAAGAGCAATGCCATAAGTAAAAGCTAAGCTGGGAACTGACTATTTGACCAACAATGGCTTAAAATTACTACTTGTGGCCTTTCCCCTTTTTCCTTTTTCCATTGCCAATGTGAACATAGAAGTGAGGGGTTGCTCTCCTTGCTCTATGCTTGGAAGTGCCTTGTGGGGTGTTTTGCATGTTTGTTTTTAAGAGGTATTTTTGTACACAACATTCAAGTGGAAAACGCACTTTATAATTGCCATGTAATGACTTTTAAAACTATGGTTCTGTTTTTATCTGATTGTTAAAATAAAGGTGAAACAAAATGTTGGCTGTGTATCTTGCCATCTTCTTATTTAAACACTCATGGGGCTGGGGAGGCAATTTCAATCTGGGACCAGCTTCCTGCAAGTGGCCATTGGCAGGGAGGAGCACATGTCCGCAAGGGACTCCTGCCTGAAACAGGAAAGAGCTGCCTGTTCCTGCTGCCTTCCTGCCACCACAAATGCTTCCAGAGCTTCTGCAGCTATGGGAAGGGGGAGAGGAGCTAGGCAGGCCTTGTCTCTGTGCTCTTAAGTTTTCCTGCTAACAGCTGTGTTTCTGAGCTGCTTTTCACTCTTTCCCTGCTTGCAGTGCCAGGAACAGCCTTTTCAGGTTTTTCTGCATTTATTTCAGGTCTGCCTCAGTCCTTCCCCCCACCTTGACTTTATCTGGGATTAATGCTCTCTCTGCCTGGGTGTGATGGATGCTAAGAGAGCTGTTGCAGTAGAAGGGTCAGACTCTTCTCTAATACCAGGATCAAGTGAAAGTTAGACCCTTCTTCACCTCAAACTAGTTGTTCTGTTGTCACTGTAATAAAAAGCACTGGCAGGAAAAGTGCCCCTTTGTAGAAAGGGACCAGCTCTGGTGTAAATGCCAGCTAGGGCTAGTTTCAGGATTTGACCTGGCTTTGACCATAAAGACCAGGTCTGGGTGATGCCCTGACAGTGTTATGTTTCAAAACAATGGACTACTGAGTTAGATGGCTTTTGCCACTTACAGATAAGGTAAGAAGGAAAGCTGGGGAGAGGGGGGGTGGAAAAAAAGCACAGACAGACTTGGTATGGGCTGGCTTGAGGGGCTATGCAGGCAGTGCTTCCCATCTTGCTACAAAGCCCTGCTGAGAGTGAGATTAGCCTTTGCTCTACACAGAAATAAAACTGAGCACTTTCTGACTGGCTATTTCTGAGTCTCTCGCTTTCATAAGATGAACTGTCTTTCCAGCGTGTTTTGCTTTCTGCAGCAGCTGGGTAAGTTAAAGCTTTTGGTTTCTCAGGTTCCTTCCCCTAGTCATTGCATCACAAAACCAAGCATGCTGACAGAGTGGGGTGCAAAGCTCTTCCAAAAAGTCATGAAGCTGCTCCCTTTGTTGAAGGAGTAAGATCTACATGCACCTGGGAAAAGATGTTTCTTGCTGGCCTGGGATGTTTTCCTGGCCTGGGATGTTTTCCTCCCCTGGGGTTCAATGGAGTTGGCGGTGGCTGTGACCCACTGCTGCTTGTGCCCAGAGCTGCTCTGCAGTAGGAGTGCCCAGGTTCTGAAAAAGGGAACAGCACAGGCTCAGGAGTGTGCTGTGGGGGAGGAAGTTATGCGTGTGAGATTTTTTTCACGTGCAGGTGGCTAAGAGGCATATCCTGCATGTAATCCACTGCCTGCAAGCGGTTATGCCATAAGGAGTAACATGAGGCAAAGGGCTTCACTTTCTTGGCAACCATTTGCCACTCCCTTTTGCCCCAAATTCTTTGTCACCTCCACAGCTAACCAACTGCTGTTAAGCACTGTTAAAAATGCTTCACAAATACATATATATTATTTTGCTTACTAGTGTTCTTCTAATCAAACACACAACACATCTCTTTTAAAAGGCCATCTGATTGTTTTTCTGGTTGCAGGGGAAAAAAATAAATATTTTTGAAAGCTATTTGTGCCTTTCCCGCAGCAGATCCCCAGGTGATTCAGGTGGCTTTGGCCAGGGCTGCTGTCACATCCAAACACTGGCCCAAGCTCATGAGTGAGACAACTGCAGTTAGCCATTTCCTGTAACAGTCTTGTGGCTGAAAACCCTGTGTGAGGACAGTTTCTGTTTGAGAGATAAGGAAGTCCAAGCTAAGCCTGCTGACATCTGGGGCAAGTATTAGAAGAGCTAAGAGAGCCCTTGAGTTTCTCACCTAATGCCCAGGCGTTACTTGCTGGAGGATATAGACATTGCAGTTACTCCATTTATAAAGGCCTTGGTGGCAGGTGTGATCGTGCACTTGCTGCTTAACAAATAAAGATTCCTTAGAGTGCTCCAGGCATCCTCCCCTAGCCTTTGCTCTGAGGTTTCCAAACCTCTGTATCCTGAGGGTTTTCAGTGCCACCTCTTGGCAGAGGTAACAAAGCTGGGATGTCATGTTGATCCTGGCTGAGGCGTTTGAAGGTTCAGGTTTCCTAAGTCAGTTCCTGGACAATGCTGTAAAGGTGAGAGGGGCAGGTGTTTCCCTGGGCCTTATCAACTCCCTTTGCCAAGCACTATCTTCCACTGGTCCAGGGATGCCCTTCTGTCCTACAGGGGAGCAGCTCTGCTGAACCACTGCCCCCATAGCAGCCTCCTCTAGAGCACACTGGATGTTTGCAAGTCCTGGATACAGTGGCAAAGGCAGGATGTGGGCTCTCTGCGCCCGAATCCTAGCAAAACAAGGTCAAAACTCTTTAAGACATTTGTTAAAAATAGACACAAGCACCTCAGGAAGAGGACAGTTAAGAGTTTGCTGCCCTCTTTCCATTCTCATGCTTGCTAAGATGGTCCTTGCTGGGAAATAAGGGCTGCCAGAGTCATCCCCAGCGTTGTCCAGCTTCCAAAGCAAGGCTGATGACAGGCTCCGAAAGTTCACTCGGAGGATGCTCACATATTGAAGAAGGTCTTTGAGTTCAGGTTTCAATACATGCTTAACAACTCATGACCCTGAGTAATCAGAAAGTGAGGCTCTGTTGCTAACTGAGCACCAGACTTCAGTGGCAGCAGATTCAGTGCTGAGACGCATGAGCCTGAACGTGGGGAGGAGATGAGGAAAAATGTATGAAATCCAAGAGAGCCTGACTGCTTTCAAACCCAACAATGAGCTGTATGAGCACCCCATATTCTTGCTTTAGATGTTGGCTGGGCTAAAGTCAGAATCAGGTGAAAAACTGCCCACAGCACAGTAAGATGCAGAGAGCAGGAAAAATGTCTCTGCCAAACCATGGAAGTGTAAATGCACTGGAACAAATGCTGCTGGAACAACTTTTTTCTTTGGTGTTAAATATAGCTCTTACAGGCACTCAAAAAGTGGAGAGTGGCCTGTGGAAGATGTGTCTGCCTTGCTACCAGAAGGCAGCAGGAGCCTAACAGGGGTGGAAGACAGAGCACATCACTTCCCAAGAGCAGTCAGAATTTCTTCTTCCATTTCCCCTCCATAAACCATCAATAAATGAGCCTCGCTAAGAGACTGGGTCTTTGGGGGCATGTCTTCTGTCCACAAGGCAAAAGATAAATGGTGCTTTCTTTTCAGCTTACCACAGGGCTTCCGGTTTCTCCATAATGTCTTCCTCATGCTTGTCAGCAGGGCATTTCCCTTTTCTCTTCACTCTTATGCGTCATGACGTTGTTTCCATCACTGCCCGCGCAATCATCAGCAAACTCAAGGGTGAACTTGGTTGCACATCTTCCGCAACCTTGTGCGTGATCTGGGAGCAGGAAGGGCACTTGTGTGCAGTGGGAGGAGGCTGTGCTAAGGACTCACCGAGATCACCCTGCACCCCTGGGAACAGCCCAGAGTTTTGCCATAAAGCCAGCAGCATGGGGCTGGGTTGCAATGCTCTCAAACTCCCCTGGTATTTCCACAGACTTGCTCCCACTGGGCAGTTTGGCTGGCTCTAAACTATTGCAATAAAACACATTTATGTCCTTGTCTCTTTTTGATGGAGCTAAGCTTCAAACCAGCTGCTCTGGCCCAGCAAGGTTCTGCCTCGCTGCAGCCAGAGAAGCTGCCCAACCTGTCTTTGTCCTCCCCCTTGGAGGGGTACAATGCCAGATGGTTAGCTGTCTTTAACAACTTGTTATTGACATTTACACTGCACTTAAAAAAACAAAAAGGGTGTCTTTGCTGAAAAAACGATTGCAGCTGGCATGTTCCTTTGGTACAGATAAGTCAGAGCAGTCACAAAGTTAAGTACTTTGCCTCCTGGAACAGGGATATGGGCAAGCCCTTCCAGCCGATGCATTAGTCACAGATCTCTCTGCTCCAATGCTTACATAGTAGTCTAAGGGGAGAGGAGAAGTATGCTCAAAAGAGCAAAAGGAGAGGGTAAAACATTCAGGAGATCTCCATAAATGCTTTTATAGCTTCCAGCTATTTCTCGTGTGGTAGTCTTCTTGAGACCATGGTGACGTCTTTATATTTAATGAATCCTAGACAGGTTCAACTGTGAAGAGGTCTCTACATACCTGCTCCAAGCAGGACCACTCTCATTGCTAGCCGAGGTCACTCAAGGCCTCATTCGTGTGGATGCTGATGACCTTGATGATGGAGATGCCACCACATCTCTGCGCCCTGTTCCAGGGCTGCTCTGCTCTCCTGGGGAAAAGATGCAGTCCTCAGCAATCAAAGGAGTTCTGAGCAATGTTGCAGTCTTGCCAAAGCACCCTGTTTCTTCCAGCTCCTGGACATATTCAGGACATATGGATGTGATGGTACACAGTAAGTGGCCACAGGACAAAAATATGGGCTGGCAAGTCCTAACCCATGTGTAGTTTGAGGCAAGGGAGCAGCTGCTATTTGCATACAGCAAGATATTTGCCATCCCCCAAGGCATCCTGCAGTAAAGGGCAGAGCCATATTTCCAATACAATTGCTGGAAAAGACTGCTTGCCAAGAGCTGAGCTAAAGATCTAAACTGACCTGCAGCCCACCTTCCAATGCTACCCATCAAGGTCAATCTGAGCAAACCAGACCTCAGTTTCCTTCCTAGCACGCAATATTCAGCAGCAGGGAACTCATGATCTCCTGCACTTGTTTTTCATCTTTATGGTCCCTGCCAGAACAAAACTGAAGCATTATCAGCAGGAGTCTAATTCCTTAGTGTTTGTGTGGTGAGATTCCAGCACTATGGAGACAGGCACTTTTATAGGAAGAAATATAACAGCCCTCTCCAGCCCCACTCAGGGATTTACAACCACTCTTCTTTCACACATTGTTCCCCTGGACACCTGGCAGTTGTTGCTGCTCCTGCATTTTCCTACTTGCTACGATTTATTGTCAACTAGACTGCCATCAGAAATGCAGAGTGTTTCTTCACCTATAAGCTCAGCTGATATGTTCTTGATGGTACCGCAAGCTAGGGTTCAGGGTAGTTATAGATGATGTGGTGACAAAGACCAAGAGTCTCACCCACCACTCCTCACTCAATAGCACACTTGGTCACTGGGGTAGGAGATGTTGGAACAGGTCTCCCTCTTGGGCTGAGGACTGTCACAGCCTAGCTTTACTTTCTCCAAGAAGCTGTCTCCAAGCAGATCAACTCACAATAGGAAGCAAACTACAAATAAATAAATCTATCAAACCTTCCTCTCCTCTGTGGTGTCTTCTGCAGGAGATGAACTTCACTTCAGAGACCAGAATAATTATCACTTGAATGCTTTATAGCCATGCAAGCAATTATAGCAGACATGCACTAACTTTTAAGTTGGTGGTCAATAAGACTTCTTAGACAACCAATGAATCTACACACAAATCTTTCAGTGCTTCTAAATGCCCTACAATAACAGCCCAGTGCTAGTGAACTGCGAGCCATAAAGCCAGCAGGGATGCCCTCACTGGGGGTTAACAGCAGGATGACTGAGCATTTCAGTAATTTTTCCTTTTTCTAGTTTTGGTGTTTCCTGCAAGGAAACATGGCTTTTGTTCAGGCAAGCTGTCTTGTGAGTGTTATTTCTGCTAATAGGTATCCCACTTTAGTCTAAAATTGAGTATTTATTAACAGTTCATAAAAATACTTTTGTCATTACTTATCTGCGTCAAACTGGATTTAGTATTTAACCACTTGCCTCAACAAATACAGGCACTGCACACGGGACTTGGTGGCCTGCTCTGAGATCTGGGAAACCCGCGGCAGTCTCAGGCTGCTTAGGAACCTCAGAACCGAAGGCTGTCTTTGGGGCTGGGCACCATGTGAGATGGCTCCAGCCGGCAAGTCAGGATCGCTTTGGAGAAGCTGGGAAGGAAAGCAGAGTTATCTCCCTCTAAAATCAGAACAATAAGGGCTAGCAAGGAAAGAAGGTCTCCAAGGGCCTTGTCTTGGCCACAGCGATGCCTGTAAGATGCAGCTGTTCCCTGGGGGAGGAGACAAGGAGCTTGCATTGGCAGTCCTCCTCTGGCGCACTGGCAAGGTGAAGAAACTCAGCTGTGCTGGGAAAAGTCCACCCTTGGCCCTAAGGTGACTGGACAGGGAAGCAGGACACTGGACACTCTAGCCACCTCTGTCCCATTCCCCTCCTCGTCCTGGAGTAATTTCTCAGGATGGGGGACAGGACCCTGGTTCCTTTGGCACTTGTTGGCCCACATGGCCAAGGGTCACAGACTCTCAGCCTGGCAGGGGACAGCTCATACCCACGTCCTCAACACTTGGCCTCAGTTCCTTTGCTGAGGCTGCCAGAGCCCATGCTTAGGCATGCCAAAGTCTCAAAGGGAAGGCACAGAAATTCATAGCAATGACCGTGCCAAGTTGAGCCAGCACAGGCTCTCCTGTTCCCTCTGTTTTAACACAGCTAAGCTCGTGCTCAGCATTAAAGAACTGCTTAGATCCCCAGACACTGCAGTTGCACAGCCACACTGTGGAAGGTGCAGCTCCTTTGAACACCCTTAAGCTACCTGTCAACTTGAGCCATCTTCCCCAAATACAGGTAGGAAGAGCAAGGGAGAAAGAAGGGCTCAGCTCAGCTTTCTAATTAACAAAATTAGAGTCTGGAAAAAGCACCCACCTGGCAGGACCCTGCAGCTCCACCCTCAGGGAATTTGCATTTCTGACAGTCACTCTACCTACTTGAGAGAAAATGCTTCCAGGATCAGCTGCAAGCAGAGAAGACTTGTGAGTAAGGCTCCACCCAGCTCTAGGTGCAGCCAAACAAAAGCAAAGGCTCTTTTCTTATGAAACACGGAGGAGGTCATAAGCTAGCCTGGAGCTGTATTTTCAGCTCTGACATTGCTTTCCAGCATTGCTGCTTGTGTTCGTGCTTGGCTGCTTCTCCCTTTCCAAATTCCAGCGGTGGATTGCCTTTGTTTCCTTAATGATGTGAAGAAGAAATAAGTTTGGATATGATCTTACAGGAAAAGAGTGGATGCAATTTATAGCACCTTGCACGAAGGGAGCACTGAGAACAACTTGGAGCCTCAAATCTATCTGAACCTGAATCAGTAGCCAGGTTTTTCGAAGGTGCCGATGACCCAGTAAGAGAAATGGGTGAGCAGTGACCAAGGGGAGTACCCAGCTGCAGTACAGACCCTGAGAAAGGAAGACTGGCAAATCTGAACCCTGAGGAGGTCTCCAGAACTACAACTTTCAGAGAGATTGTTCCTTTCTCAGAGGATCAACCGTCTGGTATGGAGCAGCTCTGCAGCCTGGCAGACCAAGCTGTAAATACAGCCGCAGGGAATCAGACCACTCAAAACGGGTGCAATTATTGAACTGTGGGGATGAATAATCATCCAAATAGCTTTCTCTGGGCAATGCAGGAAAGAAATGTCACCAACCACGTGAAAATTGAGACCATATGCTGCTAGGATGCTTTTTGACAGGAGTGTGCTTAACAAAGCTGGAGTAAATTCAAGGCAGGTTCCCAGGTCAGGCCCTGGCACAGCACTCCCTCCTCTTCTGGTCCCAGGGACTCTCCCAACTCTGGTCATTATTTTCACAGCAGCCAGTGCCTCCTTTTCTGAAAGGCTGCAAGTCCTTCAAGGCCAAGACAGTGCTTGTGCTTTGTTTGTCTGGAAAAAAAAAATGAATGCTAGAAAAAACAGATGCCAGAGAACTGCCTCTGGCCTCCCCCATCTGTACACGAAGGCAACTCCACGGCAACAGCAGCCTCTCCTTCCGCTTGGCAGGTGCTGTCTAGACCAGAGCCATAGATGCAGGATCTATTTTCTGTTGAGCATACGAAGGAGAAGCAGTTGCCTGGCACAGCCCATGCCAGAAAACACTTTGCTGTGCACTTTAACAGCTGATTCGATAACACAGAGGTGCTGGCCACCTTCCCTGTGCTTCATTCCCTGAAGAATCTCTGCTTTTTCTTTCTGTGAGGAAGCTTTTGGACATAACTTGGCACCTGAATGGGGTTCTTCCACTGTGCAATTAGTTCCTGGGAATTTGGGGTTCTTTCACATCCTGAAAGATGGCATTTTCCACCTCTTGAGAGGCCTGTCCCTCATCATCCGGCTCTCTGTGTGCCAGTAATGGAGCCACATGTGCGTGTGCCAGAGCCTCCCCGATGCTTTGGCCTGGTTACCCCATCCCGTACTGCCTTGGCCACAGCTCCAGAAGGCACGCACCAAAGGCTGGGAAACTGGGAGAAGGCAAAGTAAGCCCTCATCAAGCAAGGCAACTAGTTATTACCAAGCTGCTATTTCTATTGCAAGAAGCCCTGGAGCAGCAAAACTGCTCGCCTGATGTATGTTCATTAGCAGCACAGATAAGAGCAGCATTGATTGCAGGCTATAATTAGATCTCTGGGACCTTTCTGGACTGAATTTCTCTGGCATTGTGCTACTTTGAAAGCACTTCCAATTTCTTTTTTCATTCTATTTTTCTTTTCTGAATAGTTGGGATGGCATTTCCCTATTCAGCAGATTTGGGACAGTTTCTGTTTTCTCCATTGCAGCTCGCAGAGCTCTCCCCAACTTGGTGCCGCAAGCCCCACAGCACAGAGTTAGCAAAAGCTCCATTGTCTGACTTGTCCTGGTCCCTTGGGCTGTAGAGTTGGCCAGACTGTAGCTCTCTTCTTAGCACTGCACGGCTAACCTGCCAGGCAGCCCTCCCCGCTTTGCTTAGCTTGGCACGGTGTAGTTTTGTATCCTCCTCCGATGATGACTCTGATTTTCCTGGAATCACTTTCTTAGCGTGTTCTGCGGAGCCAGCCTAGACACTCCCAGAAGAGATGGATGCAGTAAGCCACTGCTAAGCATGTACCCCTGGCACGGGGACCTGCACGGAAATTATTACTCCTCCCCTGGAGCGCTGGAAAACAGTCTCAGCAACCACTCAGTGAAAACAGGGGAGGAGGAGTCAAGGGAAAGACCCACAGCACAAAGGCCTGCTGTTAATGTATCAACACTCCACATGGCAAATGGGACCAGGGGTCTCCCTGCTTCTGGCTTCCCCTCCAACATGCTGGTGTGTTGGAGATAACCACTAAGCAAGGTCCTGCAGTGGGCACGGGCCTTCTGGGCTGTACCACGTTCATCTTTGCCACATCCACAGACCATTCATGTATCTTCTGCTGCGCCTCCCACACAGCAGCCAGGAGGCAAGGGCAGAGGTGCCCACCCAGGATTATGGAGCCAGAGGCAAACATGCACATCAGCACTTGGCTGACCTGTGCACTGAGGAAGGGTATTGGAGGAAGCATGTTTGTACCTCTGGTTTTGAACCCAAGACCAAACTGACTGAGATTAATGCATATTTTTGAGTGGCACTGTCCTTCAGGACAGAAATTCACCCAGGACAAAGCATTTTGGTGATGAGCTACTTTATGGCTTCCTGCATTCTGCTGACATCACACTGACGTCTAACCTGCATTAGATATACTGAGTAACTGCCTCTTCCCAATACCTTCAGGCTGCAAGACAAACTCTGACCAACCCAATGCAAGTTAACCATGCTATCTTCTGCAACGTCAACGTGAATTTTATCCTGTTGTTTGTGCTTCAAAGCTATATGAATCGTTGGAAGCAATTTTATTTTTATTCTATAGCCTCACTTCACCTTTCTCTTCCCTATTCTTGAATTGCTTTTCTGCCAGTTTAAAGTTGAAGCTCTGCTCTGAAAAATGACTTTGTGAAACTGTATTTTCTTACATATTAGATTTGTTCTCTGTGTGAGATCTCAGCCAGGTCTACTGAGGTTAGTGGCCCTCATTTGGGTTTATTGCTTGTTACTCCTCTGAACCCAGGAAGAACCAGTCCAGCAAAGGGAGCAAGTGTTTTATTCTGGGTGAGTTTCTAATTACTTATATCAGCTCTGCACGTGCAAACCACAGCATCTAACCAAAAGGTCATCATAGGCAGAACATGGCCTGACTGGAGCTGAGAAACTTCATTATAACCAAGGGGTGAAAAAGAAATTACAAGCTTGAGTTTCAGAGCCCAGCACAGGTTCTGACCCAGCTCACGCTGATTAGCAGCCAAAAATTTAAGATCAGTATCTCCATCTGCAAGTAAGGCAGAAAGAAGTTCTCTAAACTAAGCAGCAGGAATCAGATCTCCCCTTTGACTTTCTTCTATACGTAGGTGACTTTTGCTTCACGAAGGCCTTTTGGTACCTAACTCCCCATCTCCCTTGTAGGTCTTACAGATTGTCTAGAGCACCGTGTAATAAACCAGGCCTGGCAAACACTGTCAAATACTTTCTAGCACAGAACTGCCCAAGCAGTAAGACAAGAATGTTTCTAACCAGCAGGGGCTAAGGACAGAGCCTCTCACTCCCCAGACGACCTTGGATTTTTGGCAAATCGATCTGGCAGGAAGAAGAGACAGCCGCAACCATTTCTGTCCCAAGGCATTTGACCAGGCAATCCATGGTTTGCACTGGAGTCAAAGTCCATTAGTTCAGCAACAAGAAGCTGGCAGTACCTGATTTTCTAATGTAACCTGATACCATTATTTAATGTCTACAGTGTGAATTATTAACAGAGTTCCACCCAATGCCTTATCATTGAGAGGCTGGAAAAATCATCTACTTTCAAGGGCAGGTTCAATTTCCTTCGTCTGACCTAGGTTCTATAACTCCACCCTATTTCAGCCATAGTTACACTTCTAAATTGACATGCATGACATGCAGCTTTCCACCCTTCCATGAAAAGATGAAGAAAGGGGTGAAGGTCACTGCTACCTGTCTACTGGAAGGAAACAAGCTGAAGAGGAGGCAAAGAGAGAGAGAGGGTGGTCCTGTTTTCTTTTGGTATAGTTTGGTACTGAAAATGCACACACTTAAAAGGAAAGTGAATGTTTAAAGGACACTATGGCAGAACAGGTTTGCAGGGTAAAGACAAATCTTCTTCTGGCCAGACAGAAATTTAGGGCATCTCTGCCTTTCTAAGGTCCCGCTCTCATGCTGCCATCCTGTGCTCCCCTGGCAATCTCCCTGATAGGAACCCCCAGTTTAATTGCTCCATTCCCCTCCTGGTCTCCACTCTCTGCCTTGGTTTTTCTCTGAAAACCCACTGCTGATAGAGAGGCGTGTCATATCATCCTCACTTGTATCAGAGGCCAAATCATGCCCCAGGTTTCTCCTGAGACGTCCACAGCTTGGTGGTACTTGAGCCTCTGGATGCTCCTGCTGCCCATGCAGGCTGAGCAGCAAGCCATGCCATGACGTGAGAAACGTGACAGCCATGCTGCTCAAGGGCCTGACTTCTTGCCCAATAATTGGCTTGAAGAAGGAGGAGAAAAAAATTGTTTGCAAGAGTATCATGGAGACACATCAAGACAGGGCTATTAATAACAGGTGAGATGTAACCTGCAGGCCTCATGTCATAGGTCCTGACGGTGAGGCCATCGTATGGTATGTGCAACTCCACGTGCCCTTCTGGAGAGGCAAATGTTACCCTCCTGCTATGGACCTGCGGCAACTCACCCTTTACACTGAATAATCCAGTACTTTGTGATGTTCTTGGGAAATACCTCAGCACCCCTAGGAGTGTTTCTCCCTTCTATGAACAGCCTTCACTTGATCCTGTGCCCACCACATCCTACCGCTGCAGAGGATGCTGCAAGGGGCAGGCATCATCATTGTCAATCCTCACTTAGCTGAGCTGCCATACCTAGACACAGACTAAAAGAGCCTTTGGACCCACTTGGGGCAATTGCTTCCCTGACCGCTCCATTGGTAGCTCAGGGTGCTGCAGGAGCACACAGAGGCTGCGTAACTGTGCAAAAGCAGGCAGCAAATCCAGCAGACAGCAAGCCAGGCTTCCCTCTGTGGCACATGGGTCTTGGCTCTGGTAGACTCAATGCATTAGGCTGGTGACCTGCCTGCCCATGCCCTGCATCTGCTCACTGTCATGGAAGTCCCTCCATCAGAACTGCAGATGCTTTTCCCCCAGAATATACTCTGTTTATTTGTAGCACCTCAAGAATTTTCCTTGCCTTTTTTTCTGGTCACCTTCCTCATTTTTTTTCCAGGGCAACTCAGGTTGTTATTTCATACCATGTTCAAAATCCGGTAAAGTTCTTGCAAGTGAGTGCCCTCACTTGCCATTGAGATGTGCAGTCTCAAAGTCCCCTTTGCACAAGCCTCGCTTTAGCACACAGACCACAGCCCTCTTTCCATGAGATCCAGTCTGCTATCCAACACCTCATAGACCTCTGGTGACATTACACCCAGCACAAACCATTCCTCTGTGGAGTCCAAGCGTCTCCTTTTCCTGCCAACACCAATCAGAGACAATGGCCTGCTCCTTCCCAGCAGTATTTTCTCTTCTGCAAACCACAAGCAGCTCCTGCTTTACAGCAGCGAAAACAGATCTTTTTATTACCCTGTGTTACTAAACAGTGAAATTATTTAACAGTATTTGCCAAAATATACTTCCCAAGTTTCAGTATGAGCAAGAAAGGGAGGAAGATGCGGCTCTAGTTTCATCTACTTGAAGTGTTTGGCATGCAGCTAAAGAGCAGAGCATGGCAAAGTTAAACAAGAGTGGGGACATATCTGCCAGCTGCCAGGTGCCTTCGAGACCAAGCACATCTGCCTAGAGAGCCTGCAGAGCCTCCTGGAGACTGCTGTCCCGGGGAGCAGCTCTTGAGGCCAGCCTCTTGCTTTTCATGGGGTATCCCCCAGAGAAAGCCCAACTGCCCAGATGGGAACCATCTTCCAGGACAGCTTCCAGTGCTACTTCCTGCCCATGTCTGTCAAGTCTCTTTGGCCAAGAGGCAGAGGCCAGCAAGGACCCCAGCCAGATGTGTGAACCAAGCCCTGGTGTTCAAGCAAGAGCAGAGACAGCCTCAGGGGTGATTCCACGCACCTGTCCACCCTGCTGAGACAAGGTGCTCTGCACAAGGCAAACACCTTGGGGCACAGCTAAATACCTCCCCCTTTATGGAGAGGAGATGGAAAGAGGCCAATGATCTGGGAGGGACTGGCAGCCCTGCAGAGGGACAGGAAGCGCAGCCTGGGAGAGGCTGGAGAAGGCTGATAGGGAAATGCAGAGAAACCCCACCCCATTCCTCCTCAGTGGCTTTGCTCTCCCCTCCTGCAGCTTCCAATACACAACCACCAGGAAAACAGCTGTTGGCTGCTGAGAGTGTGTGCCTTCGGATGGCAGGACGAGGGAGGGACCTGGAGAAGGAGCTCTAAGGACAGAAAAGCAGGTGGAGATGGCTCAGCACCACCAAATGGGAACAGCGGGAGACTGAGACTGAAGATAAAGACCGTGAGAGGCCTTTTATGTTTGTACTGTGTGCCATCACAGGTCTGAGGAAGGAGAGCAGGGTCTCCCAGGCTCACCATGGCCATCCTACTCCACCTTAGTGCTCCACAGTAGAGAAGAGTGAGGAACTAGAGAGAGGTCACTCTGCCACCATGACACTGCAGCAACCACAGATGAGGACGCCTGAAGGCGAGGTAAGATGCACATTTCTCCTCTACCCAGCAAGCAGCTCTGCCCAAGAGATTCCCCTGAGGAAAGGAGGAGAAAAATGTGTGTCACACCCTGACCAGAAGCCAGTTAGCAACTCACAGTCACGTCAGCTATCATAAAACTGCAAAATAACCCTGTGGCTTAGCTGAGACAAACTCCGTTGTTCTGAAACTAATTTAGGAAAGCATATGCAACTCCAGTCACAAGGCCCATGGGAAATACTCCAAAAGAGACATAAAATTTTCTCAAAGTTGCTTGTAGGGTAGGTTAAGAAGACCTTTCTTAGATGATACAGGGTATCAGAATGAGCTGTGATTTTGCTGGAGCCATTTAGACTTTGGAAGCAAAAAATTCTCCCCATGAGATAATGTGACGTTGCTTAGGACCAAGCTTTTCTTAAGAAAAGGCTGGGCCATGCAATGGCTTGCTTAAGAGGAAGAGATAAGATTTTTAAAAGGCCATCCATCAAATGTTTTAAAACTGCGCAATTAAATGTTTGGAGAAGCGCAAACCAAAGTATCCCCTGAGCCTTGATTCACATGTGCCTTGACCCTCCATCCTGGTTTGGGGTGAGGAAAGAGTGAAAACTCCATAGTTTCTTTGGCACAAGCAATCCCCTCCCTACAAGGGTGTTTGAATTTGCCATGGCAGAGGCCTGAAGCCTTGCAGGGAGCAGTGCCTAAGAAATGCATAGCTATGGCTTTGTCCCCACTGAAACCCAGGCACTCAACTTAGGCCTGTCGTTCACCCTTCAGAGATACTTGTAACCAAAAAGAAGGATTAGCATGGACAAAATGACTCTGCAGGTACTGTATTGGAGTCAGGGTTCCTTGACTCAGCGTTGGCAAAGCATGCCAAGCTGGACTTCAAAGTTGGACCCAGACCTTGGAGACCTTAAAATCCCAGTGGGACTCAGGCCCTGCTGTCTGGACAGGCTCTCTGCTGGGCTCTGAGCCTGCTCCTCCTTACCCAGGGCAGGGTTATTACTGCTTGCTGGCTCCAAACCTTTCTTCTGGTGAGAGTAGTCATATTTTCTCCAGCTGCAAGGTTCTGCCCCTCAGCTGTTAACCCTCCCACCAGAGACAGCTGTGAACTCACAGGATACCTGTCTTCCCCCTCAGTGTGAATCACAAATTTCTTTGGCTTCTCCCAGAAGGAGATGAAGGCAGCCCTCCTCCTTACTGCCTCCATGGCATGGTCTAACAAGAACATGTGCTAGCTATTACCTCCTCTGAGGTAACACAAATAGAGCCCATTACAGATACAGGACGCATGCGGCAGCCATCCCACCTTTCTCCTGCCTCCAGCAACGTCAGATCAGCAACACTGTTAAAGCACCGAAACCACTATCTTGCATGGAGATAACCAACACCGAATCGCTTGTTTGGACTTGATCCAAAACACGTCAGGCAGAGATCAGTGCAGAGATCTGGAGATGGGAGAAGCCTGGAAAGGCAGGGGAGGTGAGGTTTCCCAAGAGGTAAGGAAGAAATGGCGTATCTCTTGAACAAGTTTGTGAGGTTGAGATGGCAGCCTGCAAAGACGTGAAAGGATATACAGCGCTGGGCCTTGGTGCAGAGGCGCCACTGCTCTTACAGACAGCAAAAGACCCACAACGAAAAGAGGTGTCTGACTGGATGCCCTCTGAGCCAGTACGGAGGATCTCAAAGGATTTCAGGATGAAAGAAGTAGTAGCAGATCAAGGGGTCAGGAAAGGGAAATTGGCAGAAAGCATCAGTGCAGCCCCGGGCAGCCTTCAGCATGCAGAATAAAGGTCAAACAGGAGACAGGGAAGCCTGGACATACGCCCAAGACTACCGAGAAGCAGTCTGACCCAGAAAGATCAGTCCTACAAAGCTCTAAGGCCCAGCACCGCTTCTCTGGGTTTGCTCTTGCAGCGAGAAGTGTGTGACAGGCTCCCAGCCCAGTCCACGCTGATGGGCCTGAATGTGACCACAGAGGAATTCTGCAAAGGCATTCACATGACATGAAGGCCGTGGTGGACATTTTGGTGATGATTACCAGGTTTTAAGCCTGTTGGCAAGCTTTCTAGATGTGGAATTTTCCCCATCAGTCATCTGACGGACCTGCGCTGGAGCCAGAACTTCACCATCTTCCATATAGGGAATCAAATGTTGTGTCACTCCCTGCCCCCTTGCCCCTGCATTTCTAAATCCCGTTTAAAAATAGGATGTTTCTGAGTTCAGCCTTCCCTACTGAAAACCATAGGAACAGTTGCTATCCAAAACAGTGTTGTCACGAGTTGTGTACACCAAAAGACTGTAAAACTGGAGTGTAGAAAGCCAGTGACCTCAGGAGAGGTAAAAATGGCTGCAAAACTACTCCCTCTCCATTCAAATGCATTGCTTTCTCAGCCAGGGCCTGCCAAAGGAGACATATGCTTTCTAATTATTTGGCCCCCAAAGTCATTAAGTAGGCTGGTACCAAGCTAGCTGAAGTCTAACATCTTTGCTTTCCTTTTTTTGCCTTTTTTTTTAATGAACATACTGCATTTCCTTCAAAAATATCTTCGCAGAGCAAAAGCCAGCAGGACCTGTTTAATTGGGTCCCTGTATGTTTGGATTACGTGCACTTTATGAGAGAGAGAGAGAAGTATGCAAACATGGGAACAGGGCCAGCATTTGCAAAATTCCTGAGAAAAAAAACCCACAGTCACTGCTTCTGCAGAAGCGCTGCCTCCCATGAATTTATACTTACACAACCAACCAACAGAAGAGAAAAGCATGCAGCGTGGTCACTTGGGCTTAGCTCTCCTTCCCTTCTCCCTCCAGCAGCCCATGGACATCAGGTCTGGGTAGTGTCTCAGCCCGTGATGCTGTGAGATAGGAACAGGACAGTTGAATGAGCTATCTGTAGCCTTTCTGTCAGTCAGATCTGCCTTGGTCAAACATTGCTCTGAGGAAGGTCAGAACCCTAGGAGGGAGGCTTTCAGTCTGCTGCAGCAGAAAACACACATGCAACTTCTCCACTAAATCAAAAATCAAGGCTGAACATCCCAGTAGCGGGAATCCTTCTCTAAGGACTTCACACTCCATGTGACTTGGTGCAGGGCCACTAGTGGTGAGACATTACCAGCTGCTGGCTCCTGAGAGCAGAAAAGCCAGGCTGGAAGTATTGAGATCTAGGATGCTCATGTTTCTCCATTCCACTTGGCAACCAGATAGCCCATTGTGGCAATTTTTAGCCCATTCCCAGTAAGAGGGCAGGGACGAAGTTCCAGTGTCAAATCTGAGACAATGATGTGACCTAGTGCCAGACCCCACAGTGGCTGTAGGTGAACAGTGTCTAGCAACACCACATGCAAGCATACCAGTGTGGGACACAGCTGGGCTGCTGTGGTCAGGCTTCTGTCCACCCTAAAGCCCTAGGATAGCACAACATGAGGCCCCCGAGAAGTAGCTAGGTATGCAGCTGACAGTGTGTCCAAGCAGTAAGACCAACGACTCACCTCCGGCAGAGTAAGTGCTCTCCACTCTCAGCTGAGCAGTGACCTAACTGTGTTTTCCAACTCAGAGACCTTTTCTGCATTGCTCTGAGGAGAAGCAGAGTACAGATCACCTTTGAGTCAAACGTTTGGCTCTGAGCAGACCATGTTAGGCACAACTCAGAACAAGAGCAGCTCAACAGCAACTGGAAGGCCTTCTCAAGCAGAAAAAGTCTTTAAAAAGCGTTCAGAAATATCTAGAGCCCTACAGCCTTGTGTGGCAACACCAAGAAAAGAAATTCTGAAGAGAAGATTTAGTACTGGACAAACGCAGACAAGGGACTGGCCCTGAATTTCTGAACAACCTTGAAACTCAAAGCTTCCTTCTTGGATGTTATTTTCTGTTAAGCACAATCCTTAAACAGAGAGCGTTTTCAGCAGTGCAAGTAGAAACTATTTCAGCTGGCTTAAGTGATGGACAACCATTGTGAAAATGCCTACAACAGTGCAAGCACTCAGTGGGACTTACCTTCTGGAGGTTACTGCCCTCAGACGTAATCTACCACTGCTAGTTGCGCTCGCCTCTCTGCAAAAGGTTGTCTGAACTCACCCAGCCACTGTTTTGCTCTAGTTAGAGCTGGAAAAAAGGACATCTGAAAATGGAATGACCTTTCTCAAGATGAGACCCTCATCAGCCCCAGGACATTTTCTGATATGTGACCTCCTGAGCATGCAGTGTGGAAATTTATCCTCAGCTTATTCTTATAATGTAGACAAGCAAGAATACAATGCCTCTGCAAAACTAGTACATCTCTGGGGACTGCAAATACCTGAAAATTGGAATAGTGTGTAGGGTAAACACTACTTTGGTACTTTCTTATATTTTTCTTGCTAGAGATCAGAAGACTTTCTGTATTTAAATAAAGCAAGAATTCTCTGTTTTGGTAGTTCACAGACAAATCAAGAGCCTGTGGTATCAACAACTGGCAAGTTTAGAAAAGAAAACTAAGGCTGGGAAAAAAAAAAGAGCACTAGCAACTTGGGGAAAACTCTGGTGCTTTTGTAGGAGCCTCAGAAGAGGCTAAAAGTTAAAATTTGCCTGAGTGTTTCAAGCAGTGTTTATGGCTACACATACACTCCTGCTTTTTCTGGAGAACTGGCAACAGAGCCAAGTGTTTGACTTCCACTGGCCGTCACGGCCATTGGTCCTTCTCACCTCTAAGTCCTTGTTGGGTGACCTTGAAAATCTACCTAGGGTCATCTTGGACACGTAAAGAAGGACCAGACATAGATACTAAGTAAAACTGTTAAGTTCTACATCTCGCCTTGACTCTTAATCTCTGTCCTGCCCCGCTCAGAGCACATTTAGACCCTTACTCCCTGATACGACATTTCCCCAAGCGTCAAGAGCTCAGAAGTACCTTGAGTAAAAGATGGGAGCGGAACGATTTCTGCACACCCTGCCTCTCTCCTACAGTCATGGCTCAGGAGAAAGTCTCTGTCCATCACACATATACCATTTATAACAGAAACCACCCTGTCCAAGGACTGTTCCCGCCTCACCGGTGAGGAGTGTGTTTTCTGCCAACTTGCTATTTTTTGGGCCTGTTTACACAGAATAATTGCCTGGCCAGTTTGTTGACATCCTTCTTCTGGAGCTCCTCAAACTGGACAGTGTGCTTCTAATAGAACCCCACAAACACCAAGCAGAGGGAAACCAATCATCTCCCCTGCTCCTGTCACCTGGGTGACAAAAGACATGTAGCTGCAGAACATCAGGGATACTGTTTGGCTCATCTGAAAACTGGAGTGAAGCTGGAGCACCACCTAGAACTGTGCTTAGAGGTGTGGTTATTCTGAAAGAGACTGCTACATCTCAAAGCTGACAGCCTCTGCAGAAGTCAGGGCTGCAGCTGGGAGAGAGGGTGTTCTTGTGGACACGGAATCCCTGGGAACATGGTCTGCAGGAAAGGCTTAGTCACCTGCAAAGATGCATCTGGGTGTTAAGTTTATGCTAGAATTACATTTGCATCTTATCTATGCAGAAGTCCCTTTCTTTTCCATCTTGTGCAATCTTGTTCTCTGAGTCCCTTAGTACTCACTGAAGACACCTTTTTGTATTGAGCCTGCCAGTATTTGGGTCAGGATGAAGTGGAATGAAACTTATAGCTTTGCGGACAGAGGGTGTCCTACAGCCATCAGAAAAAGCAAAGAGAGGGGACATGTTACCTACAGAAATTTTGAGAGGATCCAGAGTCCGAGAAGTAGGTGCCATCTGACCTCTCAGTGGACCCTGAACAAATATCACCCACCAATGGTAAGATGGTGAAGGGGAAGAAAAAGTTCCATCAGTCTGAACTCTGGGAAGGTGTTTCAGATGACAACCTGAAGCCAGCACCTCCCCACCCTCAGCTCTGTTTTCAGTCTCCTCTACAATGACATTGGCGACTTTCTAAGTTTGGTATTGGCAAGCTGGTGAAAGAATTTGTGCCTGATTTGCCAGGTAAAAGGAGACCAGTTTGTAGTGATGCTGTCACACGAGGTCCAAGTCACCTGTGAAATAGTGCCGGCCCCAGGCCAAATGCAGAGACAAGCCCACAATAGCATTAGCTGCCAAACTCAGAAAGCCTTTGACTGCAGCGTTATTACCTAAATTTAAGGGCAGCAGGACTGGTTGAATTATTCATTGCAAGCAAACTGTCTGGCAAACCTTAGCCCTGTTACCTGCTAACAGGCGGAGGGCAAACTGCCCTTCTGTTTGCAGATGTACTGTTCATGCAAAACACATTTCAGCCTGGGAGCTGTCTGCCCGTCCTTTACTTGGGCAACTCCCTGCCCATGAGTTGTGCCGTGTCTCAGATTACAGAGCGGTATCCCTGCTTCCTGCAGTACCTGTAAGTCCTACCCACGGGCAGAAGGGAGATACAGGCCAGGAAGGAGGAGGATTCTGCCTGTGAAGTGTGTGGGTAGGTTTCGCCATCCTTTTTTGCAGATGCCTATGCATTTATTTGCTTGTATTCATTTCCCACTCTTTCTCGTTTTCCTCTGCGAGATTTTCCTCTTCCTCCAGTGCGGTTTTTTGCCTGTCTGAGAGACCAGACTGAAGATGGTGCTGAGAGTCCATCATGAGATGCACTTCTACTGCTGTCCCTCTGCAGCCAGCACTGTCCCTTTCTGCCTTCAAGTCTCACAGCCCTTTTCAATGCTCCTGGCTAAATAATCAAAACAAAGCACTCCCATGCTTGTGGGAGAGGCTAGTCCTGTGCTATCAGTGTTGCAGGCACATGCCTTTGAAGGCTTGCGCTACCCTTTCCAGAGCCAGAGCTCCATTACCAGGGACAGTGTTTAGCACAGAAAAAACTGTTTTATGGGAAGAGGAAGGATGGAGGCTGAAGGCAGCTCAGAAAGACCAGCTGCTTCAAACTTACAAGGGGAAAATAAAGTGCAAGAATACTCCTTTTTTTTTTCCCCCCCTTCCTTTTTTGGGGCATTCTTCTTTTGGCAGAGGAGGACCAGTTCTCTTGCCAATCCCTTTTGCCTACACTCAGCTCTGTCTCAGTGTCTTGCAAGGCTGCACTAGCACTCTACTTTGCTCCGCTTGTTCTCACGCAGCTGCACAGAAAGCAGCTCTCTCCTGCTCATACAAGAAGTGCCTTTTCATGTTCTACATGGTAGAAAGGAGACAAAAGCATTTTGCTCTAAGAAACTGAAAAGCTGAAATCCCTTCATCTCAGCTTAAATACTCACACCAAACTGCTACCAAATTTAAGCATCACTCTTGCCTCACTTCAGAAAGTGCTTCAGAGACTCTTCCCAACTTCGAATGAACTCATGATTTCCTAAAGGCCAAAGGCTAAGCACCCCAATCTGCAATCATAGACCCTGGCAAGTAATTAATATCCACAAAGACCAGCTCCCCCACCACTCCTGTGCAAACAGGTAGCATAGCAGAAGGTGATCCCAACCTTAACAGTTCTATAGCAGCTGTTGCTGTTCATTTTCACTGGAGTGCGGAAACAAAACAACTAAATCCAGATCTAGCTGTCGTCCTCCCACGCTTTTTGGGAAGGCTAGTGAGTGAGCCAAATAGAAACATGTCCTCATTTCCCAAAGCCATCGGAGTTTACATTCCCTCTCCTGGCTCCCTGAAATCCCCATCTCTCTAGCACAGCATCTGTGGAAGCTCATATGCTGCACAGCAGCAGTACAGCTTCTACCTTCCAGTGAAATGATATTAAGAGGTAGCAAAAAACCAATGGGACAATTCATCCTCTGGAGGTACTTGTCTCCTCCTGTTAAGCTGACTGGGACACAAGCTTGCTCCAGGGACACCGTTCCAGTACCCACACACAGGTATGAGCAATAGTGCTACTGGAGATATCTCAGGTCTTCAGTTTGGACTCCAGCTGCTGCTTCAGAAGTCAGGAGGACTGCTGCAGGTCCCATATGGTATCTGCAAGCTTTGTGCGGACAGCTCAGATACCAGAGGGCACCAGGCAGCTATGCTTAGGTAAGTAAATATTTCCCTTAGCAGGCCCTACAGATCTAGTTCTTACAGAGCTTAAGATAGAGTCAATTTTGTGCTGTTTGTGACAAGCTCTTCTGAGACAGGAAGAAATAAAGTGGAATTGGAAACAGGACTAGAGTGAAAACTATCAATCTATGGCAAGCCCAGCAAGCAGGAACCACTTCTAATCAACAGTCATCCTTCTGTCTCCTTGAGAAAACAAGCCCCTAGTTGGTCTCCATTTGCCCATTAAACTCTGCCAAAAATGCACACTTCATTGTGCTTCCTTGAGATGTTCTGTAGACTATGTCTGGAAAGACTCACAGACTCCTTTTCCATTTCAAGCCTCATCATTTGAGGTTGTAGCCTGCAGAATGGATCACCAAACCTGTTCTGTAGTGGGACACTGCAGTCCTCTGCCATCCTTTGAGTTTGACCTCACGTTAGTAGATTCTGGAAGGATGGCTCCAAGGATGGCTCCAAGCACAGCTAGGTTGCCTTCTATATTATGTGGGAACCAAACAGCCCAGAATGTCAACAGTGCCTTAGCAGCGTGCTACATGGTCCACAGACACCTTCCAGCCCAAGGATTTGACTGCATATATGCTCCTGAGACCACTCTCCACACTCACATGAAGCCAAAATAAATCCAACAATACTGATCAGTAGAGGATCGTGGCAAGGCATTCTAGGGCTACTGCTAAAATCACTGACAGCTATTGGTTCCCAGCAAGCTTGTCACAGGAAACCAAGGAGCAGAAAACAGTGTCAGGGTTTGCTTTTAAAGCAGCAAAATCAAGCCAGAAGTGAAAGAGAAGAGACAATTGGAGAAGTTGACTTTCCCCAAAGACACTGGGCCAAGAATGAACACTTTGCATTACAGCACTGCCTATGCACTGATGGGTCTCTCTTGCAGCCACACTGCAACAACTGTAGCAAAGCTCAAGGTGAGACTATAGGAAGAACGTGATGTTGTTTAAAAAAACCAAACTGATTACACACATGCATACTCATATACGTATAATCACAAGTACTATGACATGTTCCCATGTGGTCAGCCCAGAATGTAAGCATCAAGGGCCCATGCTCTTGCCAGTACTACTTGCAACTAGATGGAAGAAAGATGCCAGCTGTCTTCCCCCACCCTCCTGAACTCTCAGGTTTGTGAGCATATGCATGTTTTGCATCAGTTCTCTGTCCCTGTAGGAGTCTGACCTGCGATTAGGATCATCTTGTCCTATCTCTGTGAATAATTAGGATATACTCGCCATCTTTTGTCTCCTTATCTCAAGGACTAATTGCTCCAATCCCATTCTTTTATCATTCAACCAGCATATTTTTATGCCTTGAGATTTCAAGTTTGTCTTGTCTTGGTTTAGGCTGCCCCTTGTTCATCCCATCTAGGTATTCTAAGGAGCTGTAGCTGTGCTATAATTTTGATGACCTGCTAACACATGTGCCATCAGCACCCGTCATTCTCATACACCTCCAAGGTCTTCCTTCTGGTGCTTCTAGACACTCCCATTCCTTCTCCATTCATATCAATGTGGCTATTACAAATCTCAAGAACTCCTGGCAGCATGAACGAGCTGAAGAGCAATTGCTGATGTGCCTTCGCAGTCATCACAAACATAGTATACAGGGCTTTATGTTGTCAGTCCAAGTGACTCAGAACTCTTGGAAGTTTCAGTAGAGCCAGAGCAGGCAGACTGCAATGTCCCATTGCTCAGGAAAGCATTTGCAGAAGATACATCCTGCATGTCCACAGATGAGATGCAGAGTCAGCCGCTTTGGAGATGAGGACCTTGAGTGGAATTCCCTCAGGGAAGGACATGCCTCCAAGAAGAGCTCAGCCAAAATCATGATGGCAGTTGCACAACCTCTTCCTCTAGTAGCAACCTATATTAAGATGTTGTCTACTGAAATGAAACAGTAGAGGGTTTGGGAGAGACAGCAGCCGAGGAGACAAGGCATCTGATTTCCATTTCTAGCACTATCCCTACTCACTACATAAACCTAAAGAGCAATTCAATTCTATGCCTGAATTTCATCCTCTTCAGAACAGGTCTAGTAACTCTGTGGTAAACCACAGACAGTGTACACAACTTACTATGCTTCTCTCTCTCCTTAAATCAAGCATAGGACTCAGCCAGCTGCACATACTTTGGGAGGTTACATTCTTGACATTGAGGGACTGCTGAACTATAGTAAGATGCCATGTCAGGACCACAACAGAGGAAAAAGAAGACAAGAGGGAGAAAGGCAAAAAGAAAAGGGAAGCCCTAGCCCAGACATGCACAGCACAGCTGGTGCAGGACAGAGTGGAAAGTTTGAGCAGAAAAGCAAAAGGGGACAGAAAGCAGTCAGTTGTACTTCAAGGTACATTACACCTAGTCCTGCCAAAAAACCCACAAGTGACAGAGCAGTGCTTGTCTGCCAGGTTGAAGGGTAGTTGGTGTGGATGCGGAAACAGAGGTCATCTAGAGTACATGAACACTCTTCAGTCCATTCTACAAGTGCTCCAGAACTCAAGGATTGGGGGTGGGGAGGGTAAGAATCACTTTCAAGACATTTATATTCTAAAAGAGAGACAACCGTATGTACAAAGCGCTCTAGAGCATGAGGAATTGGCTGAGCTGCAGGATGTGCTTGAGGAGATTTTCTGCAATTTTAAAAAGCTTATGTGGATGGCAGAAAAGAAGAGGAAGAACAGATGGAAAGCTCCTCACAGCAATGGGCAGGTGGCTACAGCCACCAGCTCAGATGTTAAGCTGTAAAGCTCTTTCACATACAGTATGAACGTTATCGGACAAGCTTAACTATATACCCAGTGGCACGCAACCAAGCTCTATGTTCTTCACCTCTCAGATACAAAAGCTGTTGTTTCCACCACAGAGTATTTTGCTCAGTATCACAGCTCCCCCGAGGCAGCTGAATTCGGTCTGTGATCTGTTGGCTCAGGAAAGAAGTTCAACAACCTTATGCGTGACTACCTTGGTTCAAGACAGAACTTTCATCCAGTATGACACATCTACTGCAACCTCTACGGAAATATTACACACACAGACAGAAACAGCCAAGCACAGAGGAGTTCATTCACTCTCTGCAAATCACACCATTAAACAAACAAAAAATTCCCAGGTCTACGTCAATTGGTATATACCAGGGTGAGCAGGTCTCTTGGCTGGAGGACAGAAAGAAGGCATTTCTATTTTCTGCCTGTTAGGGAGATAAATGGTAGGCTGTTACAATGATTCTGTTTTCATAGTGAAAAAGCACTGTCTGAGGATCATTCATTTTGGAAGCCTTGATCCAGCACTTAGAAGAACATCACCATATCCCAGACTAAGCTATGGAAGAAAACTTCCTGCTGGTATGTCGAGGCATCATGTTTATAGTACAATTGACTTCCTCTATGGAGCTGCCACCACCTCAGCCTGATATCTTGCTCTGCACTAAAAGCCTCACCCCTGCTGGGATCGCTCCACAAAAACAGCTAGGAAGGCTGATCAAGGTCCTCTAGAATTCCACGGTGCCACATTTCTAAGTGTTAAACAGCTACACAACTCTAAATGCTACACGACTAACACAAGAATGTCTTGCTCCAAAAAAAATCCGTTCTTTTTGTCACATGCTCCTGTACTCAACAGCACAAAAACACTTTCTTAGCACCACTGTGGATTCTTCTAAACACTTCGAATTTCCCAGTCCTCCTGAAACCACATGTAGATCTCTTAATCTTTCCAATCCCTCAAATACAAACTTTTAGAAGATTTTTATAAGTTTAAAAACATTGTTTTCCTCTTTCAAGGCCACCATAAGTTTTCCATGCTTGAAGGCTACTGACAATCTGTCAGAAAAATCAAAGGCATTTGAACAGGCCTACTTGCTGAATCTGGTGAAGCATCACTCCTTCACATGATGCTACTTACCAACACAGCTCTAGTGTAGAAAAAATTGCCCATCACCCAAACAAATACCCATCACACATCTAACTAACTGCCATGCAGTATCAAAATGACCCTGTCCTTGCCATGATTTTTAATCTCTAATGGTGGCAGCAGCCCTGGAGATGTGCATGTGGTAGCATCCAATGAAAAGCACCATTAAACCATGAGAACTTGCCACAAGCTTTTTGCCATGACTTGTGAAGGAAGCTGAGATTCTCCATTTGCTTATACTGTCCTCCCTGCTGTTACTATCTGTTAAATGGCTGCAGCATTCAAGAACCACCACACTGCACTATACAAGCTCCTAACAAGGCAGCAGTTCCCGATCTGATAAGGTTTCTCTAAGCCCTGCTCATAACAGTTAGGCTAGTAGCACAGACAAGATTACAGCAGAGTACAGCTGCTTCCAGACATGGCTTGTTAGAAAATCAGTACAAGCAGGGTCAGGGAAGGACTATTTCATGTAAGCAAAATGAGCAAGAACAAGGCGCAAGCTAGTAAATTCGAGAGAAGCCAGTCCCAAACCCAGCAAATTTGAAGTGTTTGAGAAGGGTCTGAAAAAGAAACATGCCTGTGTGGCTCTGCAGATTAACAGGGGGAAACAAAGCACCAGCATAGCTGAAGGAAACTGCTCACAAAGATCTGTAGCACACCAGCAGACAGGCTTTGCAGGCACCACAGCAATTCCCTCTGACACCAGATACGGATGCCTGATTTCTTTTTTCAACCCACCCAGGCTTCTCAGCTCAAATAAATGCCCCTTATCTACAGGGCTGCCTGTTTACGGAAGACTGCCAAGTGTGGTGACCTGCTCCATGGATATTACTCTCAGCAGGACACGGCTTAACTTTCCAAACTAATACATCACAAGACACTGTGTTGGTAGGAAAGAACAGCCCTCTATGAGGAATGAAAAAGAGTCCTCTCAAGAGTAAAGCTGGTGTGAAGGCCCTGTCTGTGGCCAAAAACGCAGGGAAATTCCCAGTTAACTAAGTGATCCCAGCAGCAGATTAAGACTACCAGATAATCTACAGCTTGTTTTTCCCCTTGACTGGTTTTCACAGAACCAGAACACTGTTGTTTGGAAAGGAGGTGGAGAGATCTCTTGTCCAGTCTTCCACTGGAAGCAGAACTATCACTAACATGAGATCGGGGGGCTGGCTCCGTCTTCCCTCTCTTTGTGGAGGACAGAAATATGTGGCCATACTATTCCCCGGATTGTGCTTAAATACAGCCAAGGTTAGTGCAGAAGTGATCAGTTACTCCCTCTGTATGTGGCATTAGGCATCCCACAAAGCCTGTTCTCAATGTTCATCAACTGTATTAAACAGACCACACAGATAGGTATCAGCACACACCTGGCCTACCCTGCCTAGATCAGCTAATAACACGTCACTTCTTTCTTTTTAGGACCTGCGACCTGAGTCCGTATCTGCAGGAATGGAAATTAATCACAATCAAGTGAGAAAGGGAGGCACTGTGAGTCTTACACTGCTGGCTGCTACACCTGTCTCTAAATTATGTACAAAGCACATTCAATGCTGCTCGGAGCGCAGCTTATGAATTCAAACTATAAATTATTATGAAATAAAGCGGAACACAGCAAGGCGACCTCCAAATCACACTGATCGCAGTTGTAAGTAAACATAAGCGATGCCCAGGCATGGTGTTTTGCTGAGCCAGTAGCTGTCTGAGAAGGTGTGTCACGCTTCACGGCCAGCCTGCAGGACCTGCACACCACCCCAAAGCTGAACACAAGCACGATGAAGCAATTTCTGCTTATTGGGACATCTCTGACTCAGAGGTCCCTTTGGCTACGTGCGCTCTTTAAAAATCAACATTACTAAAATGAGGAACAAAAACAAAGGAGGTCAGAATCACCTGCAAGTACCTTACCAATGCAAGATCATCACTACCATTCACTTCAAACAGCAAAAAACCACAGATTAGCAATAACGTAGCCAGGAAAGCAGGCAAAAAAACCCCACTACATGTCTGCAAGCAGCATCACAAGATGTACTATTAACAAGTGCAGTCATGACCACACTGAGTTAAGATCATAGGAGCAGGACATGGGACACCCCTGAACTGAGTGGCCACAGAGGAGACAGCTGCCCAAGCCATGCAATCACATCCCTAATCAGAACATACCCAAAGGTCACCTCTGCCATAAAGAGGTGTCCAAGGCTATTGTCATTCATTTGAAAAAGCCTTTCCTCCATGTGAGGCCACTTAGTGCAAACCAGCCACGCTCCTTTAAGGAGCACATCCCTGGAGCTGCTTCAGGCTTTTCTCCCACAACACAAAGTCCTCCAATCTAAAGACGGCAAAAAGCCAGCCAGTCAGTGTTGGAGGCTGTGAATGTGCAAAGACAAAACTAGAAGAACCCAAGAGAGAAACAACTCCTCACCCTCCAAAGCTTTGTCTGCCTTCATACTTGCAGATCAGCACCCCATTTTCCATGATGAGCAGGAAGGTCTTCTAAAATGAAGTGTTAACCTGCTCCTTCCTGTGGCTGCTCAGCTAGGCCACAGCTCAATACAAGGTAGAGCAGAGGCATGGACTGACCACCACCTTGCTACTTCACTTATTGCCATTCAGGGAATCCTTCTGCTAAGCTGTCACTGTGACCCATGGGGCTGTCAAATATGAAGTCCTTGAGAGTGGGCTAGAACAATGGTCTATAATTCAGCCCATTTCAAAAGCCTCCAGTCAGTAACTGGGTCTCTTGACACCTATCCTCCACAGGTAAGACTTCCAATTTATTTTTAAAGGGCCTGTTTTTTTTTTTCCCAGATTTAAAAGAGCATACAAAGAACTCACCTAGCACAAACCTCTTTCCAGAGGAGGCAAGAGTTCACTAATAGAAGAAAAAGGGAAAGGAAGGACATAAAAAACAGCCTTGGGAATTCTAAGGTGAGAGAAATGAGTCGCCCTTTAGTGAAGCTGGGGTGAAAAAACACTGCTTCTGCAAGGTCACTGAAGCGCAGGGAAGGCCTGTAGTGAAGCACAGAGAGCTCTCCAAGGACACCAGAATCTCAGCTCAAGGGGAACTCAGGTTTTTCACTTATTTCCACTACTGGGGACAGCCCCTGCCTCATTGCAAAGTCAATTTCCAACAAAATACGGAAACAACACCTTGTTAAACTAAATTATTAAATTACTAAATTATAAAATTACCTTATTAAAAGACAAGCACAGACAGGAACAGTTTCTATGGACAACTGACCTGCTGGGACTTGCCCCTGTAGCCACACCTCACTAAGAGGTTGATGGTAGACTACAAACTGTTGTGACCTCTTCTCCCCCATGCAACTAGCAACATTTGCTTAGATGTTTGCTCATCCAGACAGAGGTTACTGCATTTTCATTTGCCTGAGAAACCTTTTTTCCTCTCTAACATAACCCCAAGAATCTGTGAATCGCTCTCACATTCATATACATACATATTAAGAAATCTACTTGAAAGTGCTCATGTTGCAATTTGTCTGCCACTCCTTTTTTGAAGCTCGCTAGTGTTTTACACAGGCTGCCTGCAGGAGTGGTAGAATTGCTCAAGTACAGCTCCTGAAATGTGAAATAAAAAACCCAACAACAAAATAAGCCTCTTACTACATCAGTACGATAACGTCTGCATGGGGTGTTTTCTGCATAAAAAGGAGATTGTTTCTTTCATTCTCAACTGTAGAAAAAATAATTCTCATTTTTCCAGCATGGGGTGACTCCTCTAATAAAAAAATACTCATTACGACAAAGATGCACTCAGCAAGCTTCTCTGGATAAACAAATGAGTTCGACCTGAAAAAACATGCTTTGGCTGAACACAAGCGTCACTACTAAAATGAAAATACTATTTTTTTTCCCCTCAAATGCCACCCTCTCCTTTGGAGTGAAAGCATCCAGGAAAATGTATCCTTTTACTGAGTGCTGTGAAGTAGTCACATTAATGAGACTTAAGCCAACTAGCCATGGCAATGGTGCTAGTACTACTAGAGAAGACTAACCACAGGCCATGCCGAGACAAAGACCCCCAAGTCTGCTGAAGTCATCTCATGCTTTATGGAGTGAATTGAGTACCTGACATGTTAATAAATACCAGCTTGTTGTAATATGTTTGTTTACATTTCAAATAAACCAAAAAACACCAAGGAAATTCACTTCATTTCAAAATCACAGAAACAAACATTCTATGAAAATAGTTAGAACTTACAGTCTGGCATTAATCCAACTTAGATAGTGTCTGGAATGATTCTACTGATTTCTGCAACTCACTGATTAAAAAAAAATGCAAACTACTAAAGCAGCAAACAGAAAACAATTATTTAACCCTTATCTCAAAATATCTTCTTGAAATTATTTAACGAAAATAAACAACTTTGTACTTAAAATTAATGATGTAAAATTACAACAGCTCTTCTTAACTTACAAAACCTGTAGTATAACCTGTTAACAAATGAAGTTTTTCATTGGACTGAGAGCCTGATTACAGAACTGTAAATAAAAGACTAGTGACAAAGTTAAGGATACTGCCAGCATCTCAAGGGGAGATCTGCTGAGCTAGACTCAATTTTGTCATAGAAAACCACACTGCAGTAATTGAGAGAAAAAAAAATAGTCTACCATGGTTCTTCAGAAAAGAGGATACTATGGTTGCTATAGTGAAAGGCAAATATATAATTAACAATTTGTACAAAATGTGGGCTGACAAATAAATGGTACTTTCAGAGTCAGTAAATGAGAGATTTGGATTTTACCCTTCTGAAAAATACATCAAGTATTGCTACACAAAGAAAGGAAACTGTAAATTTCAATAAAACTCCGCTAGTAGAACAAGTATTTACTTTCAGGAAAAAAAGTGAACATCACTGTAAAGCAGTTGTGGCTGTCCAAATCTGTGACCCTGGAAAGAAAACCGCTTCCTTCCTACACATGAAGCAACTGAGAATTGACCAATACTTCTCCTACATGAATTTAAAGTGTCACATCTCCACTAATCCGATTTAACAGTCAGAAGAGCAAAGGGAGCTGGAAGGAGTTTGATTAGCCAAGCAGTGGATGTTCTCAACAAAGCTTTATTATGAATTTGTTGTTTCCTGAATATAAGCATCAGAAAGAATGAGTTATATGTAATACAGAGATGTCAAACTAACCTTTTTTTTTTTGACTGAGAGCAACCAAAACACATCATTCTTCTTTTCAGAACAAGCCATTCTAATGCAAAGCCAATCACATTAATGTTGAATTTCCTAATAGCCCATGGAGACAAAGCAAATTACCACTGTGGCCTCTTTATACTATCTGGGGCCTAGGAATAAAGCAGAAGCTGTTCTCAGTAATGAGATGTGGCCTTTACTAATAACATTGTCTTAATCTTCCAATGTTAGATTTTGAGATAAAGGCATAGCCTCACGGCAGCAGAGGTACGGGGAAGTACCAAAAATAGTTGGGTGATTCTTTAACTATGAACTAGAAGCTTCTTGTTTTGTTTTACATAATAACCACATAGCAGAAAATTGTGATAATCTGGAATGTTTTGAACTTATTTTTACTTCATTCATGTTTAAGACCAAATGGCTGACAGTGTCAAAAAATGACAAAAAATGAAATGCAGCTATGAATGTAGCAGAAATAGAGATACAGTCCTCAAGGTGAAAATCTGAAGAACCTTCTCTCTTTAAATACAGGTTAAAATCATACTGCGTTAATGGAATTTTTATTCAATACACAGCTCTTCTATTTGATGTGGAAGTAGACAAACATCCCTTAAAGAAAACAAAACAAACCCCCAAACAACTCAGTGCTTCTCTACTGCTTTAGAATTGAGGAATACACTCTCACTTCTCCTAGACTTCATAAAATAAAAAAATTACCAGCAGGAACCCTTAGAAGTGTGCCTTATCAGGAAAAGCCAGGCCAACCACTTGCTATTTCAGTTCTTCCAGCAATGTCTTATTTGTGTGCAATGAATAATCAGGTGCTAGGCATCATTAGAGTCCAGCACAGTGAACAAATACTATCCACAGGCTGCAGTGGAACAGCAGCGCACAGGCGAAATTGATCTTTGCATGTGTTTAAACTATACGTTCTTAAAAGCTTAACACTTTGCCTGGGTTCCAAGTATCAATCTTACTGCTAGAAAAGCTGCAAATTACAAAAACAAAAAAATCATCAGTATAAAAAAAATGCTGTAACACAGGCTTCAAAGAGCAAGGAGCTTCCACGCTCCTCTTTGTATTAACAGAGATGATTAGTTAAGGTGCTTTCAGATTCTGCATTGCAGATAGGTTGGCAGAGGTGGCCATTTAATAACAGTCTTTAGCGGGTATCTGACAGCAGTTCGTAAGGTGGAACCCCTGAACTGCTAGTTTCTGTAGCGGGGCATCTGTGGAGCAGGGGCTCCCTCTAAGGGGGTTGAGGAGGAGACTGTCATAAGCTGTCCAGCATGCATTCTCTCATTCACTCGCAGTTCACAGCCATCCTGCAGCATCCTTATAGCTATCCTTGCAATGTTTTTAGAGTCATCAAGTCCACTGTGAGGTCTCCCATCATAATTCATGCCCAGCTTTTCGAGCATGATTGTCAGCTTGGTCTGGTTCCTAGGAACCTGATGGAGAAAGTGAACCACATTCAAGAATTAGGTTCTGTAACAAGTGTTTTTAATCTAACACAGTGCAGTAGAAACATATGCAGATTTTAAGTCTACTTAAGTCACACAGTACTTTCATGTTGCCTTCTGTCAGATCACTAACGATTTATCTTCAAAGCACCTTGGTGAGACAGACACTCTCATTTTTATGGAGGAGACATAGTCAATAGGAGCTTGTCTAGACTCAGGATAATTTCAAGAACCTCTCACCACTACCAGCACCAGGTCAAGATGTGCCAGCACTGGCAATGGTGGAAGCCATGGCCTAGCTAGGTCTAATAAGCTTCATAAAAAAGGAATTACCACCCAAAGTGGCATTGCAGAAGGAATCAGACTTTGGTTTTCCTTTTAAATGCTAAGCTATTTAAGAAGCACCAAGCTCCTGATTCTCACTGACATCAAGCTTCTGGATACCTTCAAACAGCACAGGAACAGATCAGTAACACTACAGCAGCCCATGTTTACATGGATGGCCAACAGCATGAACAAAGAAGCTTTACTGACTTACCCATGCAAAGTAGTACACCAGCAAGAGCCCTAAGATATTCCTGATTAACTACTAAAATACATATTTGTTCTTTGAAAAGGCCAAAATAAAACAAAAGGATAACTTTATAGGAAAACTAGTTTGCACTCTTGGTGGTGGTGATTGGGGTGGGGGAAGACAGGACAGGAGAAGTGCCAGGATATTGCACCATGCTACTGGATTTAATAGTTAGGCAGAATGATGACAATACAATTGCCAAAACCTGGCAATATGCCACTCCAGTAGTAACACCCACAAAATGGGCAGAGGAAACATACTGCAGGTTGAGGGATATTCCACAGGAAAGTTACAGTACATCCCTTGCCATTATCCCTATTACTACTACAGAATTTGTTGTTAAGTACCCACACACAGTAGCTAAACAGAAGCTCTGAACAACTATAAATGCTAAAAAAAAGTAAAGAAAAATTGATTCCTTCCACGTTACAATCTCCACTGCCTTTGATGAAAAAGCACTCACTGCTCAACAGAGAAGGAAAAAGAAGGTGTGTCTAGATTAAAGCTGATACAACTTAAAAGTCAGGACTGTTCCATGCTTTAGCGTGTTTCCACTATGAACGGCCATGCAAAGGTGGCACAATAATACAGGGAGAATTGGCAAAACCCTGTAATATTTGCCCAGCACAAAGTAAAGCTCTTCTCTTATTAAATGTAAACCTCTTTTTTTCTTAGAGGTTACATTTAGTATGAAAAAACCCTTCAAGGGAAGATCGTCAGCTAGGCTGAAATCACATTCAAACAAATGGTTTAGTGTAGGCTGACTAGGAGTTCACTAGAACCTCCAATAATCCATTTTATGGTAATCTGCCAGTGAGAGAAAGCAGCAATAACATCCAGCACTGAATTTGGTTTTACTCTTCTCTTGCCAATTTAATTCCACTGTGGATACATTCTAATCTTTCTCTGTCCCCATTATGCTGTCAGAAGTGGAGACATCAAGTGGTGCAAATTAGTTTTGCAGTGTATTACATGGACACAGGAAAAATAATCAAAAAAGCAATACAGCGTCTTTTCAGCTGAACTTCTTCAAGACACACTGGATCTAAGAGCACCAGTATGACATTTTTAGACAATCCTTCATGGAGTATCTCCTGATTCTTAAAAACAAGACTAAAATAAAGATGCAGTAGATTATATGATCTTCAATTAGTAAAGTGAGATCTGGGTATGGAGCACATTTGAAAATCAGGCTCCAGGCAATTAGTTTAAGAACTGTAATTTTATACTACACAAGTAAAGATGACAAGCACAACAAGACATTCTGGACTTTTAAACCGAAGTTTCCCGCAAGAGAAGCAACAATCTGTACAAACCTTATAGAAGTTTCCATATGACTTGCGAATATTGATCCAACTTTTGGCAAACGAAGGGTATTTGATACGGCTAATACGGCACTGGATGTTCAAAAATTTACTCATATCCCAAGATCTTAAAAAGTCAAAAGAGAAAAAACATTAGTAGTAGATAATTCAGATGCCCTGCATTCTACATACTGCTCAGCTGTAGCACCCTGATTACTTGGGTATGTATGCATCTCTCTCCCTGCGTAACGTAGGTTACTGAAACAAGACTGCAGTTCATTTTAGGAGAACCAGACTTTTATGCAAATTAGGTGAAACTATGCACTTTCAGCCTGCCTCCCTGAAGGGAATCACCCCAACAAGTTTGTAAGCTTCAAGCTAAAATAAAAACTTTTTTTCCCTTGCTCTTGCAGCTCAGTACACAACCTCACCTATATGACAGATTTCACTGCACCTCTTTTCCTTGAGGAATTTCACTGAGGGGATTCTCCTGGAGGGGAATTCCAGACACATTTTAGGACCGGTAACATAACCAGTCTTGCACCAGCTTTGCTTTAGGTTTTTTTTTTTTTTTTTAATTTACTGTTGCTTCCAAAGAAAGGAACCTAATCATAGGTAAAAAATTAGACAAATAGCAGCATTTACCAGAGTTTCTTTAAATAACTGAAGTTGGAATGACATTATTTTAAGTCCTTACTTTTAAGGTGTACACAGATCTACACCATACACATCAAGCGTTGTGTGACAGATTTTCAATGGTTTCACTCTTCACACTGGACACAACCACACTTCAATGATACAGGTTCTTCACCAGAAAAGACCTTTACCTTACAGTCATTGTCCCAATCTTTAGGAATTTTGAGAAAAACTGTCTCATGGCCAAAAAAAATTTCCCACTTAGTAAGTTGGATCAGTTAAGAAAGGTTTTGTTATGTATCCATTCATCTTCTACGATGTATTATTTTTCAAACCACTCACATTACGGACTAGAATATTTATCTGTGATTTACTTAACGCAAGCGTTAGGAAGTCATACTAAGATCCCCCGTGGTCTTTTTTCCTAAACTCCATGTTTTTTTCAGGGTTCCCCTCCTTTTGGTTCAATACAATCACCGTAACAGAGCAGTACAGGACTGCCTTTTTAATCCAGCACTGCAGAAGACTTAGTCCAGGCACACAACAGGCATAGCAACATTAAAATGCATCATTCAACTCAACATGGCTAATGTCAAGAACTCTTTGTTCTACTTAAATCCTTCATTACAAGAGGAGGAAAGCAGACGTGTTAATAGAATAGTAATATTTCATAGCTAAAAAGCAAGCATCACCTACAGAAAAATTCCTCAGCCAGTGCTATATCAGGCTCAAACAGAATCTTTCATTGTATAACAAAGCTAAGATCTCAAGAACAATGCTGCATCACAGATAAATCTAGATCTCAAGATCTGCTCACTTTGCAGTCATCAGGGGACTTGATTCTCCACACAGACCTTGTGAGAGAGCAAGTTCAGGTGGCAGCTCAAGGACTAGTCAATCCCTCAAGCACAAAGCTTGTCAGAGGTGGGACCCACCAGAGCCACAGTCCTCTACGCCAAAGCAGAAGGCTTTCTGTGCTAGCAATTTCTCCTTGTTTGATAAACAGCACAATGCATTACTGCTTCCTGACAAAACACGCAGGAGGTATTAACAGTAACATGAACACACACAGGATACAACACAACCACTACACATCTCTGAAACCTCAGATTCAGGAGAGCAGGAGATGCTTTGAACTGAAATTGCACAACATTATTTTCAGGTATTACATGCTATATGAAAACTAGATGTAAACAGAGAATTACAGCCACAAAAAAAGCATGAATTCTATTCATCATCATTTAGTTGCATACAGAGAGCTAGGAAAGGAACAGTGCCATCTAACGGATTTAAGCTTCAGTTAAAGTTGTTCAGTTCAGCTTTTCTGATTTTCCCAAGCCAAAATTTTAATAAAACAGCAAAATGGCAGTGTCATGATTCTCCTGTAACAATACTCTCACAAAGATTAAACACTGTTTTGCAGTTTTAGATTGTGCTGAAGGTAACATAAAGACATACCCATCTGTCAACATGGAATAGCTATACTTTGTTCCCAGTTCTCGCTGTCTCATCCACTCTATGACGTTCCGCAGAACTTGAGGAAATGTATCAGCTTTATCAACAATGTCCTTAAAGAACCGAAAAAACAAGAGAGGAACAGTTTTTCAGAAAAACCCAGCATGATATGTAAGAATTATATTGGTATATAGGCACTCATGAAGTTGGCTTCACAAAACAGATTACCCATTAAAATAAGCAGACAATTGGAAAGACTTTTCTAAAATGAAAAAAAGCACCGCAAAAGCACCACTAAAGAGAGAACCTCCAAATGGCATCTATAACGGTAGCAAGGTTAGCCAGCTGTTGAACTTCAGAGCTTGTTTCCCATGCTTCTGCTCAAGTCACCTGATCACAAGCCATTGCCATCATAAGACTCTAAACACTTTAGAATAAAAATCTTGAAAGAGGAACAGATGCAATTCAAAAGGTGCTTTCCTCTGCTCAGGGTTAAGTTTCTCACATGGATTACAAAGTGAATGCTTTTCCCTACGGCCCCTTACAAACACATGAATGACCAACTTACTGAAATCAATTTTGTGATAATAGGAAGAAAAACCAAAGATGAAGAGAATAAGCCTTGCAGAAAAATTACCATGAAAGATTACTGCTTGGAAAACATCAATACCCCATCTCTTTTTTTCATACGTTTTCCTGAAGAAACAAAAGTACAAATTACCTGGGTGATTCCTGTCAGACTGATGCAGAAGTTTGAAAGCTTGGGATTGATCTCTGGCTTCACATATTGCTGAAAGGTATCCTCCTGTAATAAGAGAATCAAACACTCAGCAGTAGCACGCTACATAGCAACTTCTTTGGCTTGCCCACAGCTGAAAGGCAATAGTGACTACTTGCCCTGCAGAAGGCAAAAAGGAGTGTGTACCTCCCCAGTCAATATGAGTGTCCTGACTGGCCATCACGAGATTCTCAATGGAATAGATGGATGGTTTTCCAAACAGAACACATCTGCATTTGCAGCCAGCAGGTACCAAAGAGCAAAGATGTAAGAGGGGAGAAGGACAGACTGCAATAAAGGGGAGGATTTGGGAAAAGGAGAGCATGAGTAAGGAAAAAAGAAGTAAGAGGCACGAGCAAAGGTGTTGTCTCTAAAGGCTCACCTGTAATTCAAGGTAACAGGCCTCACATCTCAGAGGCTGCATGCAAGTCATACACTTCTGGATGCCAGCCAGTCAGAGATAATCACAAGGATCTCACTCTGGGAAACCGAGCGGTACAGGAGTGAAGACTACATGCAAATTTCATGGACAAAAAGAAAGACCCAAATCCCTGCTGCTATACAAAACCTTTTGGACAGAGGGAAAAAAAAAAAAAACCCAGCACACTGTTTCCTACCACTCTAAAGGTAATAAAATAACCTCGGTAATACACACAGTTCTCTCTCTGCAGTGAGTCATACATGCTGCTATGCTCTTATGTAGCACCACAGTGATTACTGGAAACACTCCTAAGAAGGTTCTTGATAAATGAACCATTAGCCAGAGGGGTGTGAACATCCTCCATTTCACTGAGTGACTCAGCTTCAGTTAGACAGCTGGTAGTTTTTCCTACAAGAAAGCTGTACTGGAACAGAGCACTTGAGCGTGACAAATGCCTACTAAGTATCTCTTCTCGATTGCCTCACACTGGACCACAGAATTTACTAATTCTTGCTTATGATGATTCCCTGATTTGCTTATGTCCTAGAAATAGCTTTGTGGATCTTAAAGCAGGGAAAGAAACAGGGAGAGAAGAAGGAACCTGAAAGTCCCTTGTATGAGTAGAGGGAGTCAACAGCTGGAGCATGATCCATTACAGATGCTTTTAAGAACAGATAGGTTTGTTTGTATGTAAAAGATACAGAAAATAGGTCTTTATAAAAAAAAAAAAAAGAAGCCATTTTTAATTAAGTTCAACATCTACCTAAAAACTAAACTTTCTGAAGCAAAGAAGAACAGCATATGACACGCTAATTAGATCACTTACAATTTCCAGTGTATGTGTGTTTAGTAAGACAATAGGAAACTCAATTATTTCATGTATGAATTCAGGTGGGTTTCCTTCTTCACATGTTGCTTCAAAGTCAACAACACAGATGTAGTCATAGTAGCTGTCTCCATTAATGGGTTCCTTCTGCATCAGCTTCTGTTTCTTGTAATAATTTTTCAGTCTCTTTTTCAGAACATCTTTCACTCCTCTAAAGACATAAGGAAAGTGACAAAGATCACACTCTCATTTAATTAATTATTTCACCACTGTAGAACTAAAGCTATATTTAGCATTTGAAAGTTCCTCATTTATTAACCTCATTTTGAAAACCAGTGCTTATGAAGTCTGAATTCAACTTTATCATACAGTCAATGCTCCACTATCTGGGATAATGAAGAGGCTGCAACACCCCTCAACAACTAACACATCTAGATAGTATCAGTATTTGGGGACAGACTGGGAAGAACAGCGCAGAGACACTCTGCAGTCACCTCCATTTCAGCAAGACTCAGTAGCCAAAGCCTTTGCAAAGCCCAAGCCTTTGCAGATTGCTCCTAGATGACCTCTGGCCCTGGAAGCAGTACTGCTTCACCAGTATTTCTCTGTGCCCTCTTCCTGAAGTGACTGATGCCCAAGGTATTTCTGCATCAGTGGCACAGATAATGCAGAATCCAGCTAAGATGTCCACATGTTAAATTCTTCCCCATTTAAATTTAAAATTGAGCTTGAGTTACTCAAAATATTTAGAAGTACTCTGGTTGTCAGAAAAACGTCCTGGTCAAGATCCAGCTTCTCAGGTGGTTTGTGGCTAACATGTAAAATCCCAGCGGCAAGCAGTTGAAGTTTCTTACTGCATCTTTTTAATACAGACATCATAATATGCAAGTACAGGTGCGAGAACTGCCATGTACCAAAGCAGAGCTGAATAAACAAGGATAATTTACTCTTCAGAGGAAGTAATTTTTAAAATTAGACATTGCAAATGAAATCACAGAAGCCGTAAGAGCTACTTGTAGCAAGTGGTATTATCAGAAAAGCAGCGCACTGATCCACAAGGAAAAACTGGAATCAGACTACTAAACCTGCATTTGTGAACATCAGCTGCTTCTGCAAACACAGATCTAACTCTTTTTCAATTTATTCATCCAGTTTAATTCAATGACCAGTTCATTCAAAGTTAGGACAGTATGGGAGCTGATGGAGGGGGAAACTACCTTTTTTGTCATCAAACCTATAAAAGAAGTTGAAAGAGATGATCTGCTATCAAAATAACCCCAAAGGCAAGGATGGTGTGTGGCAATCTCCTCAATTCACTACGTTAGAGCTGACGCACTATTTGTCTACATGCAAGACATATTCTGACCAACTTAATTGAATATATTGACAAAATTATAGCTTAGCTAAAAGAAAAGTTTAAAGCTTTCTGCATTTACATCTGAATAAAAACAATAATAATAACCTAGGAGGAATCCACAAACACATTTACTATTTGAATTCTACTCTTTATTTTTAAATCAGAGTAACTGCTGAATATCTGCACAAATCAAACCTGTTTTACAAAAAAATTTATCAGATAATGATAAAATTTTTTTCCCCCTGAGGAGATAAATTTATTTAACAAAAGGAGGAATTAAAAAAACCCATAAAGCCAGAACATCTGCAGAGAGACAGGGTGGAGGTGGCAAGCTGCACTCCCCACCCACAGGGTTGTTTTTTCTTTTACTCAGTTCAAATTTATTTCTGTTCCTTTTTTTTTATCTGAACATCTTTTCCCCTACAATTGTCTTCTCCTCTAGAAAGTTAGACTTCTCCTTTCAGACTCCATCGCACCTTTCATACTCTTTCTGCCTCCTGAGCAGTCCCTTCCCACTTTGCTAACTCCACCACCACTGCCAGTAGAAACAGTACACTTTGTTTTTCCCAGTTGACCTTCTTCTCATCATTTCAAATTTGTCTGGCCACAAATCAGAGGGTCTTACAGGTAATTTCCAATAGAGCAGAAACCACTTTCTACATTCCTAGCTCTTTCCTTCTCAGGGAAAACAAATCCAGTTTATAATACACTCACCTATTCACATTATTCTATCTCATCTCTTAAGAATAGCAAACTCTCCATCTAAAGGCACCTGTCCTCTGCATTGATTAAATTCCCAGCCCTATCACCACAGAGCTTCTAGCCAATGTCAGATCTGTACCTGGGCACAGTAAATAAAAAACACATACGTTCTAAAACACATACATTCTGAAACACATACGCTTCTACATGCTGAAGGTCTGGAACACCACCTGAGAACCCTTGCAGTTCTTTCTCCCTTGAACAAAAACGCATTGAGAAGTACCCTACAGTTACATTTTCTTTCGTCTCTCTGTGTTAGCAGTTCAGACAGCACACACTTCTGATAACACATTAAGCAGTATCACATCCACTAACCTACAACAAGCCGCATCAAGATTGCACATAAAACAACTGACGTTTGGTGGTATGTCTGCCTTCCACTTGGTGGGGTGTTTTTAAACTTTAAAATAATCATCTTGTATGGCTCCACGGCTCTCAAAGATAAATCAAAACGTTTACAAATCAGTCTAACCTGGTTTCAAGCTTGAACTCTGCAAGTTTACTTCTGAGCTCATCTCTGGTCATTCTGTTGATATAGCCATTGGTTATAGCAATTTCTTTGTAAACTGGATCACTGAAGTCACTTGAACTGGCTGTTGAGTTTTTCCCATTAGTTTCTTGATCACTGATCCTACAGTGTTTCCTACCCTAGAAGAGAGAGAAATCCAAAGGTCATTTAAGGTTACAAGAAGCTAGAGCATTGTAATTTACACATCATTTTGGCACCAAAATGCAGCAAACCATCCCACAGTTTCACTCCTGACCAAACGGAGTGAACTACCTAGTGAAGCCTGCTCCGAAACACCATTTTCCTAAAAATCAATACAAAGGGACACTAATACACGTGTCTGAAGTCATGCCAGACAGCGGGTCTAAGAGACAAAATCTGACTGCGTGGCATAATTTAAACAGAAAACGTTAGTTCTCTGGTATGAGCTGGCAAAATCTTGATCAGCACCAAGAGATTCTTCTCCATATGTTAATTAACCAGAATCTATACTGAGACATACAGACGCATGTCCAATACGTGTATAATAAATGAAACAATAAATTAAGATAACAAACTAAAGGCATTTCGTCTCTAAACGGTTATTAGCGGTCTTTGTGGGGCGAGCCTCCCCTGGGTGCGCTGCCCCACAGCCGCCGGGGGCCTCCCTGGCCTCTGGCGCAGACGGAAAGGCCCACGGCACCGGAGGCGCCCCCGCGGTAACGCGGCACTCGCTCGGGCAGGCCGCGCTGGGCCCCACCACACCGCCCTGGGCCCAGGAACCACGGAGCGCCAGGGAAGGGTCGGGGCGAACCGAGGAGCAGGTAGGCAGCGGGGCCGCCATGGGCGCGCCGCGCGGCGATGTCTGCGCATGCGCGGGGCGCAGGGACGGCAGAGGCGGGCGGGCGGGAGGCAGCGGCGGGCCGAGGGCGCTGGCGCATGCCCGACGCTGCCAGCACCGCCCGGCGGGGCCGCCCGGCGCCTCCCGCCGCCCCAGCGCACTCACCGGCGGACAGGCGGAGGGGGCAGGCGGCGCCGGCGCCTCGCTGGGTACAGCCTGCGGGCGGTTCTCCTTCTGTTCCTCCATAGCGGCAGCTCCAGCGGCGGGGACGACGGCCCGCCGTCGGGCGGGGAGCGCGCGGGACCCGCCCCCTGGGCGGTGAGCGGCCCCGCCGCCGCCTCACGGCTCCACCTTCGCCGGGACGTCGCGCCTTGTGAAACCCCAGCTTTACCCTCTGCCATAAAAAATTGCCGTGGGCTTGTGCCACGCGTGCACGGGCTGCCTCACCCCCTGCCTGTCCCGGCGGGCTCAAAAGCAGCCCTGGGCCCCGCCAGACCGCGGCCCCGCTCCTCTGTGGCACCACCGCTGCCTTCGTGCTCCTGTCATACCCCTCCTGAGCTTTAGCCGAGTAGCCTCCTGGGTTTGGGGTCACAGCAGCTTTCTGGAAGCTCTGGCCGTGTTTTGGGAAAAACGCACAGGACAGACATATCAGATTCCACATTCCTCTCCTTGTGAGACAGACTTTGCACAGGGAATCCTAAACAAGGATCTGGGACACCCAGAGGCTGTGGGTGGCCACTGGAAAGATTCAGCTGGCCTCCCTCCCCTTCCTGCCCAGGGAAGTCACCTAGTGTGCTATTCCCTATATCCCTTAATCTGCAGTCAGCAAGTGGGGTGAGGTTGATTGCATGAGACATGTGTCTCTCATGCACCCTCTGGGTTTTCTTGGCTAGAAGAGGAAGACAAAGGGATGAAGTCTCTCTGTCCATCATGGGTCAGCTCCTTTTCCACTGGTGCTTCCCACAGCCCCAGAGTACAGTCCAGGCACCTCCTCAGAGATTTCCCTTTTGTCCCTCAGCGATGGAGGCTGATGCATTTATGGCACCTACCTGACTAATACACCCACTCTTAACACCTCCACATCTGCCAGCCCCTAAACAGACTGGCATCTTATCTGCCCTGTTGTGGCTGGGCCCACCCTCTGGCACGAAGCTGCCATGCCTTCCCCTAGACTTGCTGTACAGCATTGTTGCGTTCAGCGGAGTTGCCACAGAAGTCTGCCTGTCTTGTCTTCTCCTCCTGATGAGAGTGGTGATGCACATAAGGTCACATACAGCTGCTCGGAGCTGTGTGGAGAGGGACTCGTTCCCTACTTTTAATTCACCTTCCTGGAACTGCCATTAATGCCTATGTTGGCATGCAGAGGGCCATCTGCCTTACTGCTCTCAGCTAAGAACAACAGGGCACTTGAGCAGGGTTTGCAGGGAACCAAGCCTTATAATAAAGCAAACATCATCATACCAATGAGAACCACTGAGCTGGCCTCACAAACCCACAAACACAGTAGGGAAAAAGCTGTTCCCCAGAAATCACCTCCCTTGCTGGAGTAGGGTTCACAGACATTAATCCAAACAAGGGGCACCATCCTCAGATTCACTCAATGCCAAATCTCTTGATGATTTTGTGACTCATTTGCTAACAGCACTCCTAAACGCTCTGGCTCTTGGAATCAGAAAACCCAAATCTACAATTAGGCGGAGACCCTTCTAGAGGCAGGGCCCGAGGAGGCATTGGAAGAGGAAAAACAAATAAACAGCCAGGCCTCTCCTTGAGACTGAGATAATTTTTATTTTCAGTTGTTTTGGCGAGGATGTGTGCGCAAGTGTGGGTGTGGTGTGTGTACATCTGGGCATGCATGTGTGTGTGCGCAGAGTCCTGCCCAGTGATGTAGATTATATGAATACCTGCAATCACAGCCCATGAACTGCGCCATGAAGCGCGTGATGAGTGCTACACTGAGGCCCACTTGCTTGCCTCTTCTTGTGCTTACTGCAGTGCAGCATCTCCACCTCCCCGCACTGCCGTTCCAAGGATGCCAGCTCAAGATCCCATCCAAAGGGCATGGGAGGAGCTAAGCTCCAGGATCTGGCTCTGCAGGAGTAAGCCGGTGGGTTTTCACCTCACTTAGTGAGCTCATAAATACCATTTGCAGTTCCCTTTAACACCACCGTATCTGTTTCCTCACAGTGAGGAGCCTTTACTACTCTGACAAACTTAACTACCTCAGAGGTACAAAGGGAAGAGAACAGGGACCCCATGTAAGCTCCAGTGCTACAGCACAGCCAAGTGCATCTTGGCTTCCTGGGAAAGCAGCACCCAAATACACTATTGGGTTTTCACAGCCACCGTGGAACTGTAGCATGGAGGATGCTGCAAGGGAGATGACCCCTGCTTCCACAACCCCCAGGCTCTTCCATCTGATTTGAGAGACCACAAGGCAGGATAAATCCCAGTCTGGTCTCTATTTCTGTTTAACTTTAAAGTGGAATCCCCCAAGCTCAGAGCAGAGACAGAATGCAGAAAGAACAGCATTGCCACAAAAGGAGACTAGTCAAATGCATCCTGGCCTTGTGTCAGGTTGGAAACAATCTTATTTCTCTGACCTTCTCATCTTTAGCACAGTTAAAGGGAGACGTCCCATCACCTAGGACCCTCTGCAGCTGACAGAGGCCTCCAAGTACCCCTGCAAGCCCTAAGATGAGCTAGATGTGCAGCAGCATCCTTCAGGCTCCCTCTCACTCTACATCAACAGATTTTTGTGCTGCTTAGGGACATGCAAGTTCTCACATGTTACACAGACCCAGCAGAAGGCAAAGCTGCTATCCTGGGAGTTTCACTTGGACGGATGCAGGTTTGAATCCCAGGTTTTCCTTCAGAGTATAACACAAGGTACTCCAGGACATGTTCCAGCTGCTGAAAGCCCCACAGTGCAAAGCAACTTGCCAGCTCTGCTTCCAAACCTGTCTGCCCAGTTTCCGTAGGAAATCAACTGGTCAACAAGCAAGGGATCTGCAAACCAATAAGCAAAACCAGTGCAGTCCTCTCGAGTGAAGTAGGCATCTAGTACCACAATATCCTCCTCCTATTCCAAAGGGGTTAAATTCACTGTTGGCTCCATGGGGAGACAACTGATGCCCCAAGTCTTTTCTGCCCACTTCGTAATACACTCTCAGTAAAGGCTGCAGGGTGCTCTGCAGAGGCCTTAGTCATTTCTAACAGTTCAGTAACTCTCCGAGCAGGAACAAACTGGGAATACAATACATCCTCTGAACTCAGGTATCTCTGCTCTTAGGGCACTGCCTCTTTCCTTGTGGCTTGAGTTATGAAAAATGACACATCATTCAAAAATACAGGGCCCTCATCCCTGGGGCTCAGGGATCTTAAACGAGGTCAAAGAGGCAGGAGCTCAGCAAAGGGACACTGTGTGTAGAGGATTCCAGGATGCATCCTTAAAAGAGAGCGACAGCAAAATCAAAAGGACTACCAGCCACTTGGCTTAGTTCTCCTGCACAGATCTCCCACCCGGCAGTTGCAAAGGCGAGATGTTTTTGAACTGCATAGAAAATTAAATGGCTTTTGCATATTAAAAAAATACAGATGAAAACACCGTTACACCAGTTACTAAACAGTGGGTGGATGAGCGATCACCATTTCATATTAAATTGACCCAACTAGACTGATCTCCACACTGCCGCTCTCCCAGCATTATGGCTTCAGTGCATACAGCAGACTGAGTGCCTGCGAAGGCCAGGTAATGCCGTGCTCCCGCTGAGGTGGCATGCCTCGGCAGGAGGGCTGTGGTCCCAAGGAGCAGGCTGTAAGGTGTCTGCTCTGTCCTCTCATTCCTTCAATGCTCACGCATCCCAGACCAGATGGGTGCACTGGGAAACAGGCCTCCGGCTGGAAAAGGATTCCAGTTTGTGGTTTCTTTACAATGGAGTTTCCACGCAACGTCACAGCAACAAACTGCTAGTTTCTTCCTACGGAGAATGGAAAGAGAGAGGTGAGTAGCAGCAAGGAGAGGAGGAGAAGGCCACCCAGCACAGAAGGTGACAGTAGGGAATGCTCTAACATAAGTTCTGACTACACCAGGGCCCTTCATGTCTCATAGGCCTTGTCTCAGGATGAGGGAGCTTTCCAGCACTATTCCTGACAACATTCAACAATCTTGCCTCCTTTCCACTCCCTCCAGCCACCATAGGCAACTTCTAGGTCCCAATTCATTTACGGTGATACAGAAGCACAATCAATGCTTCTCACTGACATAAAAAAGGTTCAAATGCCCATTGCCAGAGGTGGTAGATCAACATATGAAATCTGAGCCCAAGCTCTCTCCCCAGCTGGAATGATACCTTGAAGAGACCCGCAGCTGATTGAGCTGCCAGATTTTCTTCAGCAGCTTTCCCCCCTGAAACAAGGCACAGTGGCTTGGTTTCTTCCACCTGGTCTCCAAAGTCTCCTGCACACAAGGCTGGTATCTGAAGGACCACAAGCCAGGGGAATGTCACCTGTGCAACAGCAGCAGGTCCCAGCAGGATGCACGTCACTGTCTTGCACTGGTTGGTTGCAGGCCTGGCCAGCCCACATCCTGGTAGGGACTGCCTGCTGACCAATATCACCCAGCCCAGGTCTGCCATCACAGCCTGAAGGGTTGAGAGTTGTACATTAACCAAGCATTTTAAGTCCCTCATCTCCCAGATCTCCACCAGCATCTGATTAAGGGATCCTGGCTCTGGAAATTCCCATCTCCTATTTGATTTACTCTAAATCAAACATTTGCATGGAGCAGGACTCATGGAGCCCAGTTATTAGGGCTCAGCTGTAGGGCGCAAATGGACAGTAACATCTTAGAAGTCTTCAAAACCACCTAGTCAGGAGCGAAACCAGCACTGTGGTGTTAGAGCTCAGCCTGTCCTTTCCCACATCCACCCACGGAGAATGGCTGCTCATAAAGTACAGCTGCCAGAGCCAGCCCAAGGGGATCAGGGCTGGTCTGTACAACACAGCCACACGTTGCTTCACTAGATCTCCACACTAGGAAGCCTGGGTGGCTTTGCTAGGAGTAGGACCCAGATCTAAGTTTTTACTGCTCTAGTGGCCACAATGCAGAGAGTGTTGCAATGGCAACTCCAGAGCATCCAGACATGGCAGACTGTGAGCTGCTGAGGGCTAGTGATAAGGAAGAAATGGCAGGTGCCCACTGACTGCCCTTCTTCCATCCCTGCGTGATTACAACACATCCTTACTGCTTCATGGCACAGCATATGTGAACACACAAGGCAGGAAACATTTCCCAGCCTGCTTCTCTGCCTCCCACAGCCTAAGCCTGCAGTGTGGGACACAGCCAGCTGTTTTGCAGTGGAGCAATTTTAACGGCTTCACAGCATCAAACCCCTCCCTGACAAAGCCTTGGCCAACTGCCACAAAACTCACTTGTCGAGGAACAAATCCAGGGAATCCCTCTACAGCTCATTTCAAGAGACTTTCCTCCAAGCAGGTCTGAATTAAATGGTACCAAGAACATTTTTACATTCATCATGAGATCCAAATGGGTTTTCAACACGCGATCAATGGGTCCACAGAATCCTATCCCCAGTGCTTTCCCTCTGGCCAGTAGCCCTGCCATCTGCAGCAATTGTTTTGCTTCATGCCTCGTCGTTGTCCCCAACCTCCAGGTGACTGTGCCCACTTCAGCCACGAGGCCCCCACCTGGGAGCTGCCCCCGCCCCACAGTGTTTCAGAGTCCAAAGTCCCATAGATCCCCATCAGCATGCGACTCCACAGCTGGAGAGATGGGAACACTGCAGAGCATCAGCCATGTTCTGCCTGGTGGAAAACCTTTGGCACCAGCACTGACGATTTATCTGGAAGAGGAAAGGATAAAGAAAAATGTATAACGTAGCATGAGCAGCAGGGTTCATAGTGCTTGTGATGAATAACCTAAGACACACAATTTTCTCTTAATCTTCATCTAAATAGGGAGGGTGAGGACTTCAAAAGTAACACAGGCCTTTTTGAGAACACAAGTTTCCTACCAGCAGAGTGACTGTGAAATTGGGACACAGATGTTATAGACACTGTGGAAGGCAGGCTGGGGGACAGGAGGACAAGTGCAGAGGCATAGCTAGACAGCACAGTACAAGAAAAATTGCAGTCTCAGGTTAGAAATGTGCTGTGCCAAGTACACACACACAGGAGAGCTAAATGAATAGACAGTTGTGACCTGTGGCTCAGTATCAGGGCAGCTACTTTGTTTCCTGGCCCAGGTGGGCACTTCATGCACAGCTCAACAGCCACCCACCATCAAAGCTGTTTTCCAGCAGGATGAGCTTATTTTGGGGTGGGAGCATACTGAAGAGAGAGATCAGCATGCAAAGCTACTTTCAGATACTAAAGTGAAAGTCACATGCACCACAGCAGCAGCCACCAGCAAGACACTTGGCTTGCTCCTCTAAGCTTTCTGCCAAATTCCCTTGTGCCACTCCAAGGAGGGGAGGCCACAGTTGCATTTCTGTTCTGCAAGAAAACCTATGCATCAAAAGGCCAAGGCACTGCATGTTTTTGTGAGTGTTGTTCCGCATTTGTTCCCACCACAACACAGCTCTGTTTTCCAAGCCCATCCTCGCTCTCTAGAGTGAAGGACATGTAGGCTATTGACACATGGAAGAGAAGGAGTTCTGTCCAGAGGGACATCATCAAGTTGGAGGACTGGGCCAACAACAGTGCTGTGAAATTCAACTAGGACAAGTGCATAGCCTGACACCCAGAACAGGACAGCCCCACACACCACCATAGCCCGGGCTCCAGCTGGCTTGGGGTCTGGTGGAGAACACGTTGAAGACAAGCCAGCAGTGCACCTTCGTGGCAATGAAAGCCAAACTGTAATAAGTGAGACTCAGATGGGACAGAAGAAAAAAGTTCTGCCCAGGAGAACAGTGTAATGCTAGAGTCCAGAGAAATGGTGGCACCTCCATTCTTGGCAGTCATCAACCCTTGCCTATACAAGGTCCCAAGAAAACTGACCCAGCTGTGAGGGTGGTCCTGCTTGGAGCAGGGGGTGGACAGAGACCTCCTGAGGTACTGTCCTACCTAAACCTGCCCATGATTGCATTATCTCCTGATCCGTCCTTGTCCACTATGTGTGTCTTGCATTTGTCACAACACGGCTCAGGGAACGCCTCAACCCATTTTACTGTACCTCTATCCTTTGAGTGGGCTGTCTATATCCACAAATAATTAGAACAGTCCCCAGGCTGTGGGGCTGCTACCTTCCAGAAAAAAAGCTTAGTGAGGGCATGTTTTACATAGGCTTTCTGGTGTCTGCCAACAGGGGAATGGGAGTCTGCTTTCAGGTCTCACTTGGAACAAGGGCTGATCACAGTAGGAGTAGGGGGGTAAACCAAGGCAACATTAACTCGCTCGCTGCCATTCTTGGGACAGATGATCTCCGTCAGTCCCTCTGGTCTCGGCTGACTCAGCAGTTCTCCTGTGAATAAGGGAATAGAATGAAAACATTTAAGCATCAGCAAGGCAGTTCTGCAATTTTTGATTTTAGCATGCCCTTCCCCTCATCAAATAAATGTCCATGACCAGTGCAAGTGAGCACTGTAAGAAGGTTCACTGGTCCTGCAACCCAAGCAGGTCTCATCCATGTAACCATGGTGAATGTCCTGGTGATTACAGCGTGGAGGCATGCTGCTCCGCACAAACATAACAACTGCCACCTCTGCTCTGAATCACTGCACACAGACGTGAGAGCTCCTTAGGGATTTGGAGCATCTGGATGGAGCGTAATGAGATGGAGGTTTTAGGAGTAGGTGTTTTAATTAGGCTTTGGGGGCGGATAGGATCCAGAAGTTTACATTCAGTCTCCATGAAAGGGAAGAAGCTGACCTGAAGCCTCAGCAGGAGATTGGTAGACAGAGAAAGCCACAGATACAAGCCTTATTATTCATACCTGCATACTACAGTCATCCACACCCAAAGCTATCAAAAAAGCAGCTTTCAGTTCAAGCAGAAGGATGCTACAAGGACCCTGCCAAGACCATCTTCTTTGGTACGAACCAGAAAACAGCTAGTTTGAAAGCATTGCCGCAGACATGAGATTTGCATTACTTCAGAATTTCTCTTCTGAGAAATTCTAGAAAGGACTTCAACCACGGACAAGTGTGCTTGATCTTTTCTGAACCCATGTGTTACCTCCTGTTCTGTCCGGGAGCATCCCTGCCCATTGCATCTGTCCAGCCATTGCTCTACTACTGCGACTTCTGAGCTGGAGCTACCTAGGAGCTGAAGGCATGGCTGGTCAACTGCAAGGTGCCTCTCTTAGCTGCCAGAACAGTATTTAGAAGCAGGTAAAAATACTCTAGAGAATTCCCTAATGCTCCTCGCCTTGGGCACACTTGCCACAGCTGCCATGGGACTGCTGCTGCATCCTGTCAAGGCTCTGGGCCACACTATACTCTGCTGAGCATGCAGATCCCAGGTCCCAGCTGTCAGCTCTGCCCTAATGGAGCCAATACCAGCCCTGTCAGTAGCAGCAAAGGGCTCTCACACCACATGGTATCCCTCTGCTAAATGAGTTGCATCAGCTCCTCTGTTCAAGTGCCAAGCTGGCAGCTCCCCACTGCTGGCACTGTTGCAGTATCTAGTCCAGGGCAAGACGCAGGTCAGCACAGCGAGAGGGGAAAGGCATGCACAGAGATGTGCCCAGCTCTGAGGAACATTCCCCCAACAGCTCACTCAGAGAAACTCAGGTTGCCTCCTGGCTCCACTCCACACATCAGTGGCCCCAGCAGGGCTGATTCCCCAGCCATTGACATGCCATTTCCTTGGCGTAGTCCAACCACAGCTTAGACACTCGACAGCACCAGAAGCACCTCTTAATACCAGTCTGGCAGGTGGGGTCTGCTCTCAAAGGCAACTTGGGATGGCAGCATCCATTCCCAGCAAGAGCTCAATTCTGCTGCTGAGTGTGCCCACATTGGTGCCGAACAGCCCTACCTGAGGCAGGGACACCAGGCCACAACTGGCTTGTGCCAGCCAGACCAGTGACTTCCTTTACCTCTGTGAAGGAGGCCAGCTGTAAGCAGGCTACAGTCACAGGTCCACACAAAACTCTCTGTACTCATCAATTAAGCAGCCACCATGAGCTGTCCCCACTTCCACTAAAACACTCAAGAGAGATGGTCCTTGGACTCCTCTATTTTGAAATGCACTTGCAATAAATTCCTCTGCTGTTAAACAAAGATCAGAAAGATGCCTCCCTGTGTCTAGCTGCAATTGCCAGGCACGCCAGGAAAACCAGAAAAGAAATCATGCTTCAAAAAGTACTGCCCAGCCCGTGCAGCAATGGCACAACAGTCAGCCCCATCATGCCTGAAGCCCCCCAAATGCTGCTTCCCTCCTCTCCTTCTCACACTGTTTCTCTTCTCACTTTCAAGAAAGAGCAGATCTAAAACTCCATTTTTTTTCCAAAGCAAGAACACATCACTTGGTATCGTGAAAGCAGAGGAGCAGTCTTGGCAGCTGTCATGGTTTGAACCCAGCTGGCAACTAAGCACGACGCAGCCACTCGCCCCCTGACCCCCACCTCTGAAGCAGGGAGAAAAAAAAAATGTAAAAGTAAAGCCACATGTGTTAAGATAAGGCAAGTTTACTTGAAGAGCACAAAGAGAGAGAGGAAACAATAATACAGTGAGTGATATACAAGGGACTGCTTACCGCTGCTGCTGTCACACTGAGCAGAGCCCAGCCGAGCAGAGCGCTGCTGCTGTTTTAAAAAAACCCATGCCCCTCCCAGTCAGCCCCCCCTTATACGTACTGGACATGAGGTCAGTACAGTATTGAATGTCCCATTGGCTGGTTCGATCCAGTTATCCTGGCTGTGGAAATTAACCCTATGCTAGCCGAACCCAGGACAGCACAGAACATGGACACACACAGTTCCTCTTGAGAGATACTCCACCTTTGGGACCAGTAATAATAGTTTGCCCCCATGGTCTGCAATCTGAATTCACATTTGGTTTGAGTATCTATCCTTGTCTCACCCCCATACTCAAACCTGAAGGGACAGAGCAGCTTTTAAGCCAGGCAGACACGTTTCCCAAAACCGAGGAATAGTGATGGTATTTGCAATTCAAAGTTAAATCTGCAAGGCAGCATACGCAACTACATGAGCTGTCACGCACTGAAAGCAGTATTGCATCCCATCAAGCATGTACGCCACAGGGCTCCATAGCCCGGTGATTCCCAGGCTGACTTCCAAACTGCAGTATTGCTAACAGTACTGAAAACACCGGTTCTGAAAGATGAGTCATAAAATCAGCGCACCATTATGTGATTTAAAGACAGAGCTAATATTCATTAGATCTTAAAATAAAGAGGAATGCAGTAAGACTGGTCTGTCTGCTTGAGCCTTCATTCCCATTTCCACCTCCTCACTTCAGGAATCCTTAGATGAAGATTTCTCAAGCAGAGGAGATTGCTGCAGGGTAAAATAGATGCCTGATAGATGCCTTCCCACAGCTATTCAGTCAACTCTCCTGTTCTTTATGGCTTTACCTTCCCCTCTAGGTTGCCTCTGGGACAAAGCTCACCTTGCTTTGTCTCCAGCCCCATCCACACCTTCTCTAGCCCCACTCCCATTTCCTGCTGACATACACTCTGCTCCCCAGACTCTTCTCACAGTTCCTCCATGTGATACATCACACATCAAGTGGTCAGAAAGTCACCTGTGCATCCTTCTATTCCTTCCCCTCCCAGCTAAGGGATGTCCCAGTGCCCACCAGAGCATTCTCTTCCCTTTGTCTTTGCAAATGGCTTATCTTCGCTGCATAAATCACGCTTCACATCACTGTTAATAAAAGCCAGTGCAAATCCCAATGCAATATGCAATCTTCAGAGCTGTAACAAACTAGCATTGAGACCCTGCTTGCATGCAACTCTCCAGACCCAGAATCTCTTTGAGGTTTCAGAAATTATTCAAACTGCAGAAGATTAGAAATAAGTCCTCAGAGCTGTGACAGGGTGAGAAAGAGGAGATCAAAGTATCGCAGTGATACCAAAGAAAAAGCTAAGTGCCTGGCATGTGGTCATGTTTGCTTGGTGTAACTGTTAAGTTTAAACGTAGCTGGAGCAGCCCTCGTCTGCAGCACTTGTTCTGCCCATATGTACAGACTAGCCAGTCGGTATTTTGATTGCACGTTCCTTCAAGACCATGTCAGAAATTTTACTGGAAACCTCAGTTCTGCCTGCCCCCTCTGAAAGGCTGTTCTGCAATAGCACACACACAAACCACGAAGCTTATCCTAGCCTCAACATAGCCTTGGTTTTAACGTTAACTTCTACAGAAGTCACTAAGATTTTCACCAGAACTCCAACTGCTTTGTCTTAAGGCTAAAGACTAACACAGTTGAGTTTTTGAAGAACAATCCCACCTTCTAGGAGACAAATCTGCATCATTCAAAACCTATTTGAAAAGGCTCTTTAATGCTGACCAAGGCCTGATTTTTACATGCATCTAAGTCCCAGCTCATATGACAGCAAAGAGGCACCCACCAAGCTTGGTTAAAAGCACCTGCAAACAGACAACAGATGTGTTAGAATATGCTCCTTTGCTGCCTCTCCATTTACAATGGCACAAATGGATGGAGAAGTTGCATCTGTCCCATGGCCACCCTTCTGGCATTTTGGCCCAGAAACACGTCTCCACAACTGGGTAAAATGTGCTGTACAGCAAGCTAAGGCTGAGACACAAACCGAGAACCTGTCTTGAATCTACCATGGTTAGTTTTGGTTGCAGCATAAGCTGGATTGTAAACCCCCCCAGGCAGACACGCTGAGCGAGTCATGCCGCCTGCCTGCATCATTTAAAAGAAACCTGCTACACATGGGCGGTCACAGGCAAAGGTAGGAATAAACCTTCAGCCAGGCCCAGAGCTCTACCAGAAGGGCTTGTTTCCTCTCAGCATTAGCCCGCTCCCTCGAAGCAGATATTTCTATGTCAGTAAGATGTTCTTTGCTGCCACTGTTTTATCCCAGAACAGACACAGGCTTGGCCAACTTCAAGCAGCTTGCACTGAGTTCCTGGGCCAAGACAGTGCCTGCAGCCTGTGAGGATAACTCGTGTGCCAGGCAGAGCTCAACCATGTATTGCCACTCAATGCATGAGGAAGACATTTCTACTGCTATATGTGCCCAGGAACACAGAAAAGCATTGGTGTACAATTTTTGATCAAGTAGGGAGTTAGGCACATTATTCTTTCTGTCTTTGATTCACTGTGATTTGGGGAAGGATGCCTCCCTTGGAGCCCATGCCAGCAATCAGACCCATGCGTGCTGCAGAGCACACTTCACTGGCCTTTAGGAAATACCCATGAAATGCCAGATACCCGTGACAAATCAGAGAGTTAGGAGGAAGGCTGACAGCAAGAAAAGCAAGTACATGCAGAAGTATTCGGTTACCCCATGCTGGCAGCCAGACAAGGCCATCTGTAAGCCTACTTGGCTGCCTAACAAAGAGAAGGGCTTTGCATGCAAGGAGGAAAATCCCACCCGGAGCCTTCACAACAGTTCCCACTGTGTGTTAAGTGGCACAAGGTTCCCTGTTCACGTCACAACAACCTGCAGCAAGGGCACGGGGATGAGACACTCTGCTCTGGCCTGCCATGCCAACTCCTTTCTCTCCCAGGAGAACATTTACACATTATCAGCCTGACGGCGTTTCTCATTTTCATGCTGTAATTCCTACTGTCAGGATCTGGGCTCCACTGGGACAACCAGCAAGCAGTGGATGAGCAGCACCCTGGCTCTGACTCTAGTGGTCCTTCTCTCTCTTTAGTCTGCTTGGGACCTTGAAGATACATTGCCCATGCTTCATGACAGGGGCATGAGATAGCCAAAAAGAAGCTGTACCTACATCCTGCCCTGTCTCAGCACTGACCCACTCACTCCACCCCATGCCCCAGAGCTGCTCGAACCATCCAACCACATACCCACTGTTTTTTTCAGCTCCACTGCTCATTTGCTTTCCTATCCCAAATCCCTTCATACTCTTCCTCTTTGATGAAGGCCTTTAGATACCAACCACTGCAAGTGGGGTTGGCAGGTGATAGACTTTACATCTCAGCCTCAACTGCTTCTCTGTCAAGCCTCCTTGACTAATTCTTGCTCTTGACATCTCTCAGCACAGCACCCAACAGTCATGCCTTCAGAAAAGTAGAGAATAGAACACTTAGACACTGCCTGCATACCAAAAGCACACGTCCCATGCTTGGTTTCCAACAGCAATCAGAAAGCAGGGGACACAAGAGAGCCTCAGGTCCCAGGACACCCCTGTGCTTCCCCTTTCATCCACACAAAAGCAAAGAGATCAGGGTTGAAGAAGCTAGAGCTTCTCTGTTAGTTGTTTTCTGTTTTGAGGTTCAACAGCTGGAGCACTTACACAATTAGATCAAACCTGTCACAGGGGCAGGATGAGTTGAATAGCCACATGCAGAGATTTCCCCCTCTGCTGTAAGCACAGGCAATGCTCTCACATACTGGGACTTTACAGCTAGCTCTACAGCAGATGAAAAATCTACCAGGCGTCTTGGCCCAAGGAGAGGGAAGGAGATGGTGTCTTACACCAAGCCTGTTTCTACTCCACCCCATTTAAATCTTGTCTTCACCACTCTCTGCTTGGATGAAATGAGTAAGTTGATTCCTGCAAATGTTGCTGTGCATGACACACAAGCTTATTCTCAAGCACTGTGCACAAAAAAAACACTGCTCTGCATTGGTATGAATTTTTAATATGCTCCTCACAGCACAGCCTGTGTGTCATGCACAAAAATATTCCCTGGAAATTTAGAACTCTGCACTTTCCTTGATTTATTTCTGGAGTCCTGAGCGACCTTATCTACCTCGTCTGCTTGGTGCAGAGGGTTGGATAGAGACCTCCAAGTTAGGAATTCATTTTCTTCTCTTCACTGGAGGCTATTCTGCTGGCTGCAAACACAACAAAATAGAAGCTGAAAGCAGAGAGACCACAAAAGCCAGCAGAGCAGGGTGAAATCAAAATTATGTACAGAAGTTTCATCAGCCTCACATTGCAGTCCTGGTTAAAGGAGCTTAAAATTAGCAAACAAAAACAACAACAAAAATCCCAGACTGTGGGATTTGTGCCCCAGTGGGAAAGACCACTGCGGAAAAAAGCAATAGAGAAGAAAACTCTGTTAGTAAGCACCAATCACAAGAGCAGGCTGGTGAGCAGAGCCATGCATCAGGTATAGCACATGCTCAAGAACAAATCATCCTGGGATTAAATGTAGTTTAAAAAGAAAGCGAAGGCTTGAAAACAAAAAAAGAAAGCTTGCACCAGAAATGCAGAGTGGGAAAGGTGGCCAGCTGCAAGGCAAAGGACCAACCTACAGAGATGAGTCTCCAAGATAAGAAGCTAAGAGTACAGAGAAAAGGAGTGGAGAGGAAGGAAGAGGCTTAGATTTTCCCAAAATATGCAAAAGGAGCTGATGGCAGTCTGCCATTTTTCCTTCGAAGGGTTCAAGACTAAAACCGTCAGCAGTGACACCTTCCTCAACCACAAAGTAGGACGACTCCTGTGGGTGGTCAGCTCCACTCCAGAGCACCACAACTGCCAGAGGGACAGGCTCAGCCTTGAAGCTTTCCAGCTCTTGCATTCACAGCACCAGCCAACATCTCAAGATAGCACTTTGCCTCTAGGCCTTGCAGCTCTGGCTATGGACTTGCATATGGCTCACCTTGAATATTTTCCCCAGCTGGCTGCACAGGAAAATGTTTTCCCAAGGCTCTTAATTCATGCCAGATGACAGAAACATGAAACAACCTCCACTGTGATCTCTGGAAGCAGGCAGGAGTGCTCTTCAGCTTGCAGCTGACATGTCTAGGCCAACCTTCAGGAACTAGAGCCATGGTTCCCCAGGCCAGGGAGCCCCAGACCTGCTGCAGAAGCAGTGCTCTGCTCAGCTCAACTCAAATAGCTTTTCCCACCACAGCTGAGATCACCCAGCACTTTACCGCCTACCCAGGCACTACCAGGCTAATCACCCTGGCTGGAAGCCAGGGCCAGTGCTGAAGGGTAGAGTGCTCTGCAGGGCCTGCCCAGGAGACACGGGGAGACAGATACTGCACCTTGCAATTGCTACCTCTAATTTAAGCCACTCTGGGAAGGGGAGAAGTCCCACAAACATCAGCTAGAGACTGGAAGGCTTAAGGGGGTTAAATACCCTCCTCCCTTCTCAAGTCATGACAGGGTCAGCCAGCTCTTAATCCCTCACTGTCACAGCATAAGAGGACACTGGCACACCTTCAGTGGTTGCAAAAGCTCTAGGGGACTGAGCGTACCTCTGGGTGGAAAGCATTTAAGATGCTTGACTCAGCAGCTAAAGGAGGGCAGTTATTCAAAATGGCAATTTACATCTCATCCACTGATTTCCCCAAAATGAGTTATTTGAGATAATCCCTATCAGTGTGGCAGTACGAGGTTTCCAAGTATAAAACCTGGAAAACTCTGTCCCAAAACATTAATTATCTTTCTCTCAGGCACAGAGAAGTTAATTATAGTTAGAACTGGAATTCAGTTAAAAGCAAAACAAAAAACTCCACACATTCCCCAAACCACACTGTTTGGTACTTCCTACCTCCATACTCACAAACCAGAATGGAGAGAGCAGTAGCAAATCACCAAAATAACTCCATCTAAATAACTCTGGGAGCAGTGATGAAGGTCTGAGCTCTTCTGTCTCCTCCTGACAGTATGAAATAACGAGCCCAAAGAAATAGTTGACATGTATCTAATTAAGTCAGTATGGGTAGCTGATCTACCATTAGTGTGGCTACATGACACATGCAACTTCTCTTTCCACAACTCATGAAATACTAAGCATAGAGGGCATTTATGCCAGTTAATACCGTCATCTCAGCAAGAGACTTGGCATGAGGAGAGAAGGCTGTGACTTTTGACATCTTCACCCCGCCCACAAAAATAGATGAGGTGGTTGGGTGTGGTGAACATGGTACCATTTCTCCACTCTGTCCCATCAGACTCAACCTATTTCAAATAGTATTTCAGCATTAGTAGCCTCCCTTGTTCAGCTTCATCTCTACCTGTTCTCTTGGGCGCTCCATCCTTCTTCTCCCTGTGCAACAGGGAAGGTGGGAGCAAGTCACCTCCATCCAAGAGTGACCAGAGCAGGCACTGGAGCAAGGAACTGATGAAAGGTGACAAGTAAACAGCACAGCATAAAGGCTCAGGAAAATGAGAGGGGGCACTAGGGAAAAGTTGAAATAGAAAACAAAGCATCCTCCAAATTGCTGAATATTTTGCTGCCCTTCTAATATCTAAAAAGCTCCCTGAATTGGCAGGTTGCAACACAGCACTTTCAGACAACTGCAATACAAAGCCATGAAAAATTGATTTGCTTCATTAACATTTTAGGACCCTATTAGCTGGAACGAAACTGACTGTCAAGGCATTTTAAGGGAGAGTCACGGTGTAATAAGCTCAGTACGAACTATCCTCATCCCAGAATAGAAACAGGCCTGTCACTGAGTACCCAAGCCCAGGATCTACCGTTTGGTTATTTTTAATTCCACCCCTTCAGCCGTATCTGCCATGAGCACTTTCTTATTCTGCCAAGCCAAGGCACCAGCTGGAGAGAAAGCTGCAGCCAGCCCTGATCTGTTTGCTCTCACCCAGGAACAGCAAGTCATGACTGCACACAGAGCATCCACCCAAACGCTAGACACCATCAGCTGCAGCCAGGCCAAAAGGCAACAATTCCCACCAGCCTGAGCACACCTTTCCAAACAGTAATTCCAAAGCTATTACACCCTCATCACAGAGGAGATGCTGAGCCTTCTTTCATCCAGATGATTAGCATGCCGCAGCTCCCACTAAAGGAAAAATTACAAGAGCTTTCAAAGCCATTACTATGATAAAGAGGCAGGATTCACCAAGGTCTGCAGGGAGCTACCAGTACTGATCAGCATCCTGCTGGCTCTGGCTCTCTGTGTTTGGGTCACAACACATTAATATCTGGCCACATAAAAAGTCAACCCCTGGAAGGGGGCTTACAAGACTCAGTCCTACGGACTTCGAGCCTTATGCAACTGATGAGGCAGGGCCAAGAGCCAGTCTGCCACTATGCTGAATTTAGAAGATTAGGCAAGCCTGCAAGACATTTTTCCTCACAATAGTTTGGCTATGGCATTGCAGCCAGAACAGGCTGATCATTTTTCTGCCTGCTCCAATGCAAGGACTAGGAAGCCTCAGTGCAGGTACTGAAAACTAAAGGAATTGGTCCAGCACCTGACACAGGCTGCAGAACTCTCTGCTGCAACATGCTGTATATTCAAGAAGTTCACAAGGGTTCACAAAAAGACCATACCAATAACTGGCAAAGCATCTTTAAGCATTACTATAGAGACAAATCCCTGTGCTGAAGATAGACAGAGGCTGCGAGAACCCATGAAACAAGTTTTTTTCCCAGTTGGCTTACTCCTTCCCCACAAGATGTCCTCGCATGCCACAGCTGAAGGTAGGATCCTGGTTCCTGGATCCCGGCTGTGCCAGCCAAGAAAAAGAAGAACAAACCAAAACACACATGCAAGACGTGTGTACATGGGCTGCCCAACAGTTTCCCCTGAGATTAAATGAACTCCTTCCTGGGTAAAAGTAACTTGTCTCCATGATCTACTTTCACCTTAGGGCCATTACAAGGCTTCGGTGTGTTCAGCAAAATGATTTACAGGGAGCTGTATTTTCAAACCTGCACGTTAAGTATTCTATTCCAGATCATTTAAAGTGAGATTCACATGCAATACCCCTCTGTAAAGCTATTTTTGTCACACTCAAACTCTCCCTGTTTAGCAGGACAACCACAGAGCACACTTAAGCAAAAGAAAAAATTAATTCTTTTCCCCCTTCATCATCATCAAGTAGTCTAAGGAGCAAAGTCTAAACACTGTAAGTCCCACTCAGAGTCAAATATTAAATCAAATAAATGTTTTACCTGTTAATTGAATCAACTTGAACTCATCCCTTTTTTAATTATTAACATGACTTTCTATTGAAGCCACTTTACTGTGGAATTTGATCTGTGAATTTATTCTAGGCTTATGCTTAATTGGCGCAAAATGCCTCCTTGGTGCCTCTCCTACAAAGCTACCCACTTCCTGCTAGTTAATAACTAACACCACACTACACACTGACCACAGGTATGGCTTTAGCTGAGTAGGAAGCTGCATGATCACAGAAGTTTCCTTAATTAGAAGGACATCAGATCTAACTTGCTCCCCTGCATATACTTTTTCTCTTTACACTGGTTTCATGAGTACATCCTCAGGTCACATCCTTGTGAGACAGTGTGATGTAGACTTGTGTGAAGCTATATGGCTGAAATCAGAGGAGCAGAGCACTGAGACCAGTGGCCAACTCTCCTCCTGGTCTCACAGGTAGGGTTGGTGTCTTTCTATAAAGGCATTGCTGGTGCACACGGCAGTGCCCAAGCAGCACTCCACAGAGCTCTGTCTCAGTTCTCCTACACCAACAGAGATGGAGACCTGATTTTTGTTTCAAATCTTCTGCATTTGTTTGGTTCAAAAAATTTTTGTTACTCCCAAAATTGCTGTCTTTGAAGTTTGAGTGAGCTGCTAGCTTTGCACTGCGCAATGGTCAAGAACAAGGCTCTGTCTGTCCTTTTACTATTAAAAGCCTTTACTTACCCCCTTCTCCAGAGGGAATGAGAACTAATTTTTTTTTTTTTTGGTGATTCCTCATAATTTCCAGTCATTTAACCATTCTTCTCTGAACCCTCTCAATCCCTCATATCCAACCAGGTGACAGCTAGCAGCTGTAAATAAGGCAAGAACTAGCTTTTGCTTACAACCACCTTTTCCCCAAGACAAAGTGTTTATTTGTGGACTTACCATCATAGATTGTTTCACTACCTCTGCTGAAACCAATACTACTTTTTATTCTGCCCCTGGACGCCTTCCAACGATAAGTCATGCGAGTTCACAAACAATAGCTTTGCTACTTAACTCCTGCAGAGTTCATTGCCTGGTAAATGCCATCTGGTCTGGCGTTCTCAGTGCCCAAAAATAAACTGCAGCATCCGTCTCTGCTGTTTAAAAATCGCTTCTACAGTAGTCACATTTGCTGCTGAAACAGGAAGGAGCCCTGAGGGCTAGAAAGAACTTATAAGCCTCACAGAGAGGCCACAGCATTGCCAAGAGAACACTTCACTCCTCCAGCATCTCCTTTACCTCCCTGCACCTTCCCAAGAGCTGCCTGCTCCACCATCGGACTCTGGGACAGAACTGACTCCTTCCTGGCCCCCTAATTATTTGTGCTGCAAACCTGTATTACTTCTAGGTTTTCTCCAGGCAGTTTTTACCAGGTGGATAACTCTTGAGTATATACTCACCAGTGCCATTGTAACACTGCCCTGGCCCCCTCTCCTTCAGATGTTTCACCAACCCACCAGAACTGCAAGCTGGCTGTCTCTCCTCTGGACATGCCCAGCACCAATCACCTCAGAAAGGTCTGTCCTGGGAAGAAATAACCTTAGAATTTGAGTCTTTTACTTGTACTGATCAAAGAGCAGAGCCTCAGGGAGTTCTTAAGCATATGGTCAAGATACCCCAAGAGTGAGGGCTATTGGGACTGGGAAAGCAGGAACTGGCAGGATGCTCGCTCTCCAACACCACTCAGTGCTAGAGTTCAGGCCCCAACCAGGCTTGCTCTGAGAGATGAAGCAGATGTGGCAGCTCAAGAGATGGCTTCTACCAGAAAAGTGGGCAAAACACTAGCAAACAGGAGAAGACGTCACTGAGGAGAAGACGTCACTGAGGAGAAGACGTCACTGAGGAGAAGACGTCACTGAGGAGAAGACGTCACTGAGGAGAAGACGTCACTGAGGAGAAGACGTCACTGAGATACCCTGTGTTATTTTAGACAGCGCACTTGCCGTGATATGATGGCACAGCAACAACCAAAGAAATAAAGTCAGTCACACACCAACTCAACAAAAGGCCATTACTAGAGAAGCAAAGTGCATCCTCTCCTCTGCTATGCTTCATCCAGGATCCCAGTTTGTTCTGAGGTGCAGGAGGCCCTGAAGGACCACTAGTGTTTTGGACAGAGAGTTTAAAGGGGGAGCACGAGCAAGACTGGACTAGAAAAAGCCTTTCCTTACCTTCACTAGCACTAAAAATTTGCTCTGCAAGGGAAACATTCAGAGGAAGCACATACCTACTGGCTGTTTCTATTTGCACACATAAAGATTTTGCATGCTTGGTGCTAGTAGAAACATGTCCCACAGCTCTGGACTTCACCAGACAGAGACATCTGTGTCCCTTCTTCATGATCTGGTTCCCTCCAACCTTCTGCAGCCTCCTGCATTTTTCTTAAACACACAAGCCAAGAGAACAGTCCTCCAAGCAAGGCAAAGCTTTATTAAAAATGACTTCTGATTAAAAAGGAGTTTTAAATCCTTTTGTAATGATGACCGGATTATCCACATCATACTGCATTATGCAACTGGGGATAAAGCAGGACAGAGCAAGTAGGAAAAATTCCGTCTCCAGCAGAGCCACAACTTTGCGGGCAGCTCCTAGTTCCAAACCTCACCTGCAAGGCTCAGATAGTGCACTTGGTATTTACCACAGAAGCAGAATCACACACTATACTTGCATGATGCAGCAGCGGCAGAGCAGAGGCTGGTTTGTGACATGGTTTTCATGGTTCTGTTTCAAGGGGATACTGCCGTTAAATACTTCAAGTAATGCATGTAAGAGTGACAAACCTCCCACCTGAAGCCTGGATGTGGGTCTGCCATAAACATGACAACTTGCCATGCCACATTGACAATGAACTAGAGGCTGGGCAAGAACTCCACTCAAGCTGCCCAACCTCCCTACAAGGGCCACGATGACAGAATCCACCCAGGGGCAGGAGCAGCCATGCAGTAAGCGAACAGCCATGCTGATCAGCTTCCCCTGGCCAAAGACACCCAGCCACGCTCGCAGCTGCCAGCTTTTAATGGCAAATGCATTTTTAGCACCTGCACAGTACTGTGCCAGAAATCCAAGTCACAGGTTCAGAACCAGCCTACTGCACTCCCCAACCCAGCCCATCAAGCATCTCCTCTCATCATGCCCTCTTCAGCCCAATGGTTTGGGCTTTTTTTTGGTTTTTTTTTAAATCAGATCCCTGTATGAATCACAAACTTGAGCATGGTCTTGCCTTGTTTGGCAACGTTTTCTTAACATTGTGTTTAGCTTCACTGCAGGCACTCAAAAATGTGCATGTGTCTATGTACATAATGTGCTAGGCTCTCTTTTGTCATAGAAGAAAGATGTGATTTATTTCAAAGAAGGAAGGGAACAAGTTAAAAATAACAGGCAGCTTCAAAAGCTTTGTGGTAGCCTTCTGTTACAAAAGAAGACAGAGAAAGGTACTTTTTTTTTTTTTCTGATCCCAAAGGAAAGTTCCCAAAATTTTCTTTCATCCAAAAAAGTCATTACTTTGGCTGAGTCTTTGAGGCACAAATACACTGCTTCGGAAAAGACACCCACAAGACTCAAGTCTTGATTATTTATTTCAGCATCCTACCCTAGAAAGGCTGCATGCCGACCACAGCAGCCACTTGCTGAGCTGAATTATTTGCCCACACAAACATCAATTATGATCTTGCCAAAATCCAGTAACGATCACCTCAGAGTCTGTAGGGCTCCCTCTGGGCACAGGCATGCTCCTCTGAGAAATTACAAACTCTTCACTTAACTAAAGCTGGCATTAAAATATCACCAATGCTAGATCACAGGCTTCTTCACCAGCATAAGCGAGATTCCCTGCCCAAACGCCCTGACAGTACAGGTTCAGGTACAAAGATCCGACTGAACCTGTCAGAGAGGAAAATGCACACCAGAGCTTCATTCCTTACATAGCACTCTGGCACCATCACAGAGCTGGGAAAAAGTACTTGGAGATGACCAAAGTTCCAGAGTTCACATTGCCTCTATTATCACCTGCTGAATGTTTCTGCACAACTGTCCACAAGAAGATTAAAAACAAAAAAGTAAGAAATAAATTCTTGCTCAGCAGATTTCTGGGATACTGCAGCCATCAAGCAATGGCATCTCTTCCCAGTGTCTCAGTTGTCTGCTTTCACTCCCATCTCAATGTGAAAGCAAGCATGGGATGTTCAGGAACCAAGTCAGAAGGCAGCTGAAGCAGAGCAGTCAGCCATATTAAAACATGAGCTTGAAGGTCCCCAGAGCCAGCTTGAACAAAGGAGTTGGTTTAAAAAAAACAAGAACAAAAAAATCCCAAAAAAAACCAAGAAAGCAAGCCACAAAAATGTTTGAAAACTTGAATTATATATTCCTGACACCAGGAGCTCAAGGTTCTCCAGCAGGTCATGATTCTAGCAGTGCATCTTCAAGCCTGGGATGGCTCAGTCTTGGTCCGTAACTGGGTACTGTGAAAGGAAGTCCGTGTATTGAAGAAATGTGTGCAACCGGAGGCACGAACAGTTCCCACACAAACTCCAATTGTGCATGCAGTTGTCTCCCTACTTCGGTTCCAGTGAAACCCCATCTTCCCTGCGCTGTCCTAGAATTTGGATGATGGATAGGGTGGTGTTAAAAATCCATCACACCACTACCACTCACTACCCCTCCAAGATGCTGAATGCTATCAGAGCAAACAGCTTATTGCTACCTTCTTAAACAGAGCTCTGAGACCCACAGCAGGGTGGGGAGGCCCAGAGACCCTCTGTCGAGCAGACAGGGCTTGAGAAAACTGAGCAGGACTGCCAGGGGACCCTGATGCAGCACTGGCACAAGATCAGCATGAGCCGACTGCCCTCAGAGCCCTGAAGCTGCAGCATGGCTGCCTTACTTCACAAAAACAAATGTCTTCTTTCGCACTGTAGCCATCACTTAGTGCCCAACCTAAATAGATTTAAGCTGTTCAGCAGGAAAAATAACAGCAACCACGAAATATTGTGTCAGATCACAGGAGGGGGAAGCTCTTTTTCAATAGATTTCCTAAATTTAGCTGCTTTGACAAACCAGTCATTTGGACACAAGAATTTCCCATAAGCAGTGCATGCATCATTATCTGAAATAAAAGCACCAAAATCTCTTGCAGACAAAGACAGAGCCTGTTCCAAAGGGAGATTTAGAGAAACGCACGAGGAGCTGAAAACTTATCTGGTTACACAATGCATGTAAGTAGGCCTGGTACTTGCTGTCAACTCCCTGGTTTGGAAACCTGCCACCAAGCACATTTGACCCCATCCAGGAGTTCTGCCTGTAAATTACAGCCACACACAGCAAGGGGGTAATAAGCACCATGCAGATCAGGAGAGGAACACACACAAACCCCCTCATCTCCTTCCCTTCCAAGAAGCACGGAGAGGGGTCCACCTGCTTGGTCCTCTCTGGACACAGCATGCTGGCTTCCTGAAGATACAGCCCAGATTAGGCTTTCCCAGGAAAACCAACCCATCCAAAGGACTATTTGGGGACCACTTCAAGCCAGCACCGATCATCCCAGCTCTCACTGATTGCTCCTGGTTGGGCTTTGCAGCGATATGGTGGTGCAAGATGGAGTCACAAAAAAGGGGTAACAGTGAGACAGAGGCTGTCTGGCTCCGAGTCCACACTAAGGCTATGGAGGCCAAGCCTGCAGCTGTACCCTCAACCTACAGTGATCTTTAAAAGCAGTTAGGGCCCAGGAACAGCTCCCCATCGTTGAGCAAAAGTTTGGCATCACACAACTGCTGCTCAGAGTGACACCAGTTTGTCTGGATTTACAATTCCTCGTGCCCTTGGGCAACTCCCAGGTGAGTCAGCAATTTGCAAGACGCCTTCTACGCTACAGATCTCCCAACTGAGCTGAGCAGCTCAGCTGTCTGCTTCCCATCTCTTATGATCCAATACCTATGGGTTCCATCATGATTAAATCCTGCTAAGGAAGGTCATCGCTCCTGTAAGCCACTCCTCACTTCATAGATAGAAAAGAAGATGAGGAATTACAAAAGGAACAGGACATCTAATTTTTGTAGCTGACTCAAGTCCCCTTTGCTCCCATATAGACAAGGCCCCAGCTGCTCAGCCCTCTTTGGAGGAAAAAGCAAATCAATTGGGCATACAGACAGAAACAGTTTCTGTCACACATTGCAATAAACACAGCTGCATTTCACTATCTGTTAAGGACGTACGTAACCCTGAAAAGTGCAATGGTTAGCAATTTGACAGACAGTTACGCTATTTTTCTCCATAATGTAATAGAGGAGAACATGTGTACAGACTAGTGAATTATACACAGTATAAATATAGAGGGAGGGTGCAAAGATACAAATGCAAGTATCAATATGGTCAATATGAGATGACTGCTTTTCAGAATGGATCACTATCCCCAGCCGTTACCCTATTTTTGGGTCCTTTATTCTTGATTGATATTGATTTATCTGAGGATTTTAATGAGAGGAATGAAAATGCAACTGTTCAGACACAGGCAACGGGAATACTTACAGTAAGACTGATGTCAGGCAGCCAGCCTCAGACAGAAGTCCCTGCCTCTCCATCTTCCACACCACACATTCTGTGCCTGTGCACTTCAGCTCTGCACATTGCTAAGTCCTTGCTTTTTAACATTATCTGTTCAGAGAAAAATTGCTTGCCATCCATACCTGACTGCTTCATCTAAGAAAGAGGCCACAGGAAGTGAAGAAATGTATTAAATGGTCATCAATAGAGCTCCACCACAACAGCTAGCCATGCAGCTGGGTGCTGCTGCACCACACAACACTCACAGTCTGCGCTGCAGCACAATTTTGCCATTCTGCTGCGTCCACCATAATGTTTCAGAGGTCACACGACAGAGATGCATGTCTCTTCTGCTGCAGGAAGGTCGCTCTCCACTTGTTGACCACATAGCAAGGGGTCATACTAGCTGTAAGGATGCTTATTTTGGGGTAGGTTTGGGACAAATCACCCTCTCCAGCAGTTCTCTGCTGCCAACCTTTCATAGCTGCAAAGACACCAAATGTATTGCACATGTCTCTCAAAGTCAAGTAAGACCCAGTCACTGTGTTCATCTTCAGTATTTTTCCACTGAGTTGCTTCACGTGGTAGAAACAACAGCTAGATACATGAGAAGCAAATGAGGTCAAACACATCTGTCTCACATCAAACCCTGCAGATCTCAGTGCTGTGGAAACCATGGCAAATTCATTTTTTTAGGAAGTTCAACAGCCCTACCCTGCTACAGGACAGAATCTGTCCATTATCACATGTCACTGCTTACTCTGTATTGCTGGAGACACCTGCTACACATGCAAAGAACACACTCCAATAGAAATTTACCACACAGAAGTTGGAGAGTTACCACATACAGATCACAACAGACAAGCCTTGAGTGAAGTGTGCCACAAGCTTGCATTCTGTTAAGACAAAAACCTGCAATATTAATTTTATCATCAATCACAGCATGAGGTCCACAAATCCCTGTTCTACCATTGCTGTACCTTTGTTTCCCTCCTGTAATGCCTTAACAGGGAGAGCATAAAAAACTCTATAGAAAAGTGATGGGCACCAGGTGAACGAGGAGGGATCTCTTCCAGAATGATCTGGGAGGTCTGGGTTCCCTCTCATGTAACACAAATAAAAATGCTTATCTAAACTGGACACTTGGCAAGCATCACCCTAAAACCAGGTAAAGGAGAAGATATCCCGGTATCACTTCCAAAAGAAGATCACTTAGCCAAGCTTGTGAAAACTTGCTAACAAAAGCCAAGCAGAAGTCTCCCATCATCTCATCACCACAATTCAGTGTAACCTAGATCAACAATGATACAGCTCCTTCCTGTAAGATTAAAGCATCACCTCTGAGTCAGCATGCGGCAAAACTGAGCAGGTCTGAACAGGATTTGAGTGAGATGCAGCTTTGTTTTGCTCTGAAGGTTACTTACCTCCACAGTTCAGTTTAGCCCGATCCTCACAAAGCGCTAAGTCTAATGGACTTCCCCACAGAAGTGTCTAGCTCACCGCAAAGCTGTCGTGTGGTTCATGCAGAGCTTACCAAGTTGAACTGTAAATTCAAACTTAATGTAAAGTCTGCAAGTCCAAGGCCAGCTTCACACCCATCCTTAGGAGTCCGACATAGCCACAGCTAAAACCAGTAAGGAGGTTTACTCAGTGTACCTTTGGGAGAAGCACAGAGCTCCTAAGAATGACCAATGGGGGAAAAAAAAAAACCAAAAACCAGATCTGAAATTCAGGTTTTGCTCTAAACCACAACCAACTTAAGCAGGCAAGCACTCCAGCAGGGACAGCTCAGTCCAAACACAGCCTCCATCCACTAGCCACAGGCAAGTCACCCCTAACCACAGATCCTGCGTCAGTCGTAAACCACACTGCCACTGACCATGTTGGCAACCTGATCGGCACATTCAGTACCAAGCTTTAGCCAGGAAAATAACACAAGCACAATATGAATTCAGCCTCCAGCTGCCTTCTGGGGCAGAACTATAAGCCCTCAAAGATGGTCCAGCTGAACACCCCAAATGAAACTTCTCCCAAAGCCAAGCAGGCAGTTATTTCACAGGCCCCAGTTCTTACATCTGGTTCCCAATAAAGAAACTGCTAGAGGACAAATCTCTCCCAGCTGGTCAGCTGGAACAAAGGCCGCATCCACACAGGCGATCTTCCCATTACAGGCTGTAAACTGCATCCACTCAACAGCTTCTAAAAATGCCAAGGCCTCCTCATCTTCTGTACGAGACACAGCTCCTTCACACTGTGGTCACCAGAATCCCATCAGTTCTCCTACTGTAGGCAAGGAGATCGCCATATAGCAGACCAAGGAGGCAGGCTGAGACCCCTACAACCCAGCTGCATTGCTTACTCAGACCCAGACACATTCTTCGCTAGCCAGAAGCACCAACACATTTTGTTTGCAGTAGCAGGCATTTGTTATAATTAACACCGTCTTTAAGGACTCCCTTCCCACTCCTCATTCCTACAAGTTGCTTCCTTAAATAGCATATCTTTAAATTGGCATCTTGCAAGCTCACCTGAGAAGATGTGACCTTATTTGGCACCAGCCAGCCTACTTACTCTCATAGTTGCCCACATCTGTAAAGCAAGCAAAAGTACAAGCAAGGAGAGGGAGATAAAAGGAAGTAACTGGTCATCTCAGCCCTCAGTTTTCTTCGCTCATCTCCAGAGGTTATTCCTCGTCTACTCAGAAGGAAAAAAAAGAGGTGAAAAAAAATTTTACTCTGATGAATTCCAAGAATTCAAACTGACACAGAACTTTTTATTTTCTCCCTTCTTCCCTGGGAAATTGTTTTCAAGAGCCAAACAACTAGCCTGCACTATTATTAGCTAATCACTAACAGAAGAGTATGTTAGGCTACCACAGACACCTGCTTAATACTGCAAATGCAACAAACACCACAGCATACAGAAAAATTACCTACCAGATACACTCGTATTTTGGTTTTAAATTGATACTTGTTTTTTCAGAGCTCTATCCCAACATCAAGCCACATGTTCACAGCATCATCAAAAGGCAACAACGATTCAGCAACATTGGTGATTTTCCACCATCCTCTAAGATACAAAAGGAGTAGAACCTTGTAACATAACTGCACGTGAATCATGTACATGATATATCTCAACCAAACTTACACAGGAAAACTTCTCACACTTAAGTGTTTTCAGGAAGAGGCATGACACCACCAGAAGTGCATGCACACAGCAGGAAGTAAAGCATGTTTCATGACACCAGTGTTCACAGCGTGCTGAAGCAGAGCACAAATCAGTCCTCATGTAATCAATTGAATCTGAAGAGGGGAGAAACTACATTAACATCTAGCTTTCAAATAGGTAACAAATATAAAGAGTCTTTTGGTACCACACACCTCTTTTTAGGTCATTTCCTGCAAAGACAAATTTCAGCAGCTGTAAAAATAAAAACATAAACCAAAAAAAAGTAATCATTAAAGGCCAGGAACCCTACTTTGCTTCACTAGCCAAACCAAAAGGATCCACTCTACCAAATCTAGTGTTTCCCTGGTTCAGTGATGGCAGCTCAAAGACCAAAGGTCCAGAGGCAACTCCCATGGGGAATGGGGCAGGACAAGACAAGCTGTTAATGAACAAACCAGAAGAGTTTTCTTGTTCCAAGCTGACATACTAGAAAACCTTTCCTTTAGCAGAAGTGCATAGGAATGCTTTGCCTAAGGAAGAGGATTCCTTTGAACAGTATTAAATATGCACATTGCCATCCTAATTTTAAGTGATTTTAGCAAGTTCCATATTAGGAGCCTTGAAAAAAACCCCCAAACATACACAAAGCAATGCACACAATACAAACCAACCAGACACTGCAGGCAGCATGACAGCTTCGAGAAGACAATTCAATGCCTCAGTCTCTCTTCTGGCATTCACAGTTGACTTTGTTCCTCCTGTTTCTGTGTCATCCCAAGCCAGACCAACAGGCATGAGTCCAGCTCTGCACTGGCTACTCCAGTTCTCTCCAAGGACTGGTTCTCACACCTATACTCCACCAGGCACAGTCCCACAGTGGCCGTCCACACTGCACTCACAGACTCTTCCTCCAGCAATTCCTCTGTCTCCTGCAAGATCATGAAACTTTTGTTGTCTCTTTCCTGAATGCGTTCTTTCAATTAGAGGCTGCGCTACCACAGCCACCAAGCCAGAGGAGCTCAAATGCTCACCATGCAACACACAGCATAATGTGAGGGAAATCTCTAAAAATCCTGGTGGTAAACAGACTGTATTTCTACACCATTACATACAGCAAGTCACACCACTCAATTGTCACTTCGGCAGCACAGAGATCAGCTCTTGTTAGTAAGCTAATCATCACTACAGCTTCTCCAAGTTCAGCAACTGACCTGTTCTCTTCTCCTCCTGAATCAAAGGATCTTCTTCAGCTTTCTCCTGCCATCCACGTCCAGCTCTCAAGTCTTGCTCTACTGCCTCTGATTACACCCAGTATTTTGCTAAAGGCACAGCCTTCAGGAAAGCGTGACAACAGCCCCCAAACAGCTGCAGCATCTACTTTGAAAGTCAGGGAAAAAAGACTCCACCCTCAAGTGGGGAAAAAAAAAGGCTGCCAAATGCTAGCATCAGGCTCTGTAACAAGCAGGTGTTGCTTTACTGCAGTTGTCCGTGAAAAAAAGAAAAAGAAAAAACCCCACCAGACGCTTACAATTTAATTATAAAGAACAATTAGATACCAACATCAGCCTTTCATTGAGAGGCAGCTCAGATTTTGGAGCATCTTATGAGCCCTTCTGACAAAACCAGTCCCACCTGCTCCCTCCTCAGCTTGCATGGCACTTGTCAGCATGACGCATCATGGGATCTTCCAACTCTCCATCGCCTGACTCAATCCCAGGCACCAAGGGAGTTCATGCTTGCTTTTGACTCCAGCACAGTGATGGCAAGCATGGTTCACGTTGAATCGCATTAATAATGTGGCCTAGAATTAGTCCTGCTCTGCCATGACACAGTTTCACAGGGGAACTACTCTAGGATACCTCCATCTGCACTCTGAATGTAATCCTTGATTCTGCTCCCATTGATGTGGGAGTTGTGCAGATCAGAGGGTCATGATCTCCTTTCTGTTCTGATACCTTCGGAAGGGGACAGCAAAGCTGGTGAGAAATGTGAGAGATGTGTACTTCCTCTCCACAGGAAACTTTTTACCAGGCCTCCAGCACCTCTCAAAGCTCCCCCATAACTCTGCAGCGTCCTTTTGGAGGGGTTGCTAGGCTCACACACACTATCTTTGCCCATGACTTTCTGTTTGTTGTCACATTTTTTGATCTGTGAAAACTCACATCAACTTGTCTTGCTTGTGACAGCATTTTGCCCACTTTCCGCAACACAAAAAGATCCTGGCTTTCTTATGTCTTTGTTCTTACAGGTGACTTCACAGGAAAACCACTGGTCAAACACAATCCCCCCACACACCCCAAACACCGAAAGGATCACACATCAGACATCAGGACACCTTGAGCAGACCACAGCTTGTAAGAGCCCTGGGTGGCCCAGATCCAGCCTAGCGCAGGGCAGCAGAGCAGTTCGCAAGCACATGTGAAGGCAAGCTTGGAAAACATAAGTCACATTTGTCCAGACAAAGCACATATGTCTACTATCAGACAGACGGCAAACCACCTTCACTCCTCCAATCCCGAGTCACTTAATAGCTTACAGGACGCGAACAGCCTAAAAGCCCTTCAGTCCAGGAGCTAAAAGAACATGACATACAAAAACCACAGCATTTCACAAAGCCTGTGACCACCCAATTGAGGTGTCATTGTCTTGGAGTGCTGAACTATTCTTGTTGGTCACTCCAAGCAGGGATATGCCTTTCTTAGCCTGGCAGGGATACTTTTATTTATATACTGTGCAAATGTAAAAGAAGAAGAAAAAATCAACACACCACTTATCAGCCAAGCAGATGACTGCAGCCTCAAAGCACACTGAAATTCCAGCTTAGATGCCAATTCAGTTACTATTTCACCCAGCCACAAAACTGTTTCAAACAGAAAAACTTCCTTAAAAGGACCCTATCAAGGCATTTTCGTATCAATTTTACTCACTGTTTTTTTGCAATAAACCTGCAGCAGACTGAATCCAGAATCTCAATTCTTCTTAACGATTTCTATGCACGCTAGCTTATTCTTAGAGAATTCCTGTTTCTATTATCAATAAAAGTTACAGAGCATGCATATGCAGCACTGAGAGGGAAGGAGAGGAAAAGCAAGGATTAATGCTCAACTCATGAACAACCGAGTCCTTTCTTTGAAGGGAATTCCAATGAAAATTTGGGATGACCAAAGTATGCACCATGGGTTTAATGAATGACGACACAGATTGCGCAACCAGACACACAGCCAGACTGCACTTCCATTTTTGAGCACAGATTTGGCAGAGTCTCCACAGAAATATTTCCCTTATTAAGGTCAACAGGCAGCAAAGCAGTTTTTCAGTGCAGTCCTAAAAAGACCAGAGTCCTATTTAAGAATTAGCAGTGTTGTAATTGCCAGGGATTTCCACTGGAAGAGCTTGGAAAGAAACAGACATCTCCCTCACTACACATTAGATCCATCTCTTTCCTATACTCTGTTAAAAATTATGCAGCCACAATTCACTTGCACAAGAGCCAGCTTGGCAGCATGACTTTAAACATGCACACCTCCTGATCAACAAAATCAGGAGAAAAAAAAGATCTTCAGCTTCATGATTGCCATTTAGGGGCTACTAAACAGTCTTTTATTCATAGCGCAGATAGACAGCACAGAGTATTTTAGATTAAATGCAGTCACGCAGGCCACCCCAAGCCAAATAATGGTTCACATCTTTTACACAATTCAGGTCATAGCTGGGCTAGTTTAAGCATCATCCAAGAAGACAAGCAGGTTTCTCAATTAATTGCAGCCTTTAATCACTCTTCAGCACTTCCATAGATCAGCCCTGCCTTTGAAACACATTTGTCTTCTCAACACGCTCTTCCCCCAGCTAGACTCACATAGTATTCTTGTTAAGACAGGCATCCCCTGTCCCAAGGCAGGGCCACTTGGGATGCTAAGTCCTGTGCCCCTGACAGCAAGGCTTGGCTTCTGCCCTGGAGTGCTTCAGAAACACTGCAACCCCCTTTCCACAAGTAGAATCACCCAGGTGGCGTTTGGAGGCCTGGCACACGAGCCCCTGCTCCCCCCATGCCCAGTGACGTACTGCTTACCTGCACCTGACCCTCCCAGCCACCCTGGCTCCCACGTGAGAGGAGTCCATTCCTGCCTTTAAGGAAACATATATGGCACAGCCAAATAGAAAGGAAAAGGCCCTTTGATTTCAATGCCCCCCCCCCCTTACACTTCCAGACCTGCTCTGTCACTGGTCAGCAAAGATGCCAATTGTCTGCAGACAGTCTGGCTCCTCTTCACATTTCACTTTTAAAGCATCATCTACTCATCAGGGAGAAGAAAAAAAAAAAAGCATCAGCCACAAAAAAGAAAACGTGACTGCAAACCTGAATTATTCACAAACTAAACCTTCAATAGCTACTCATCACACCTGCACCTACAGTTTGCTGTCTTGGCTGATTTTGGTGGTTTTTTTTTTTTTTCGGTTCACATGAGTTTCTTTAGGGGTTCTGTGGTTTTTTTTAGTCTTAGGGGTTTTTTTGGAAACCAGCTCACATTGCCCCAGGCACCGTGTCAGCAGCAAGACCCAGCATGTGGATATCACTCAGCAACTCACACAGTATGGGTTCATCCTGCCCAGTCCAAAGGCTCTTACATAAGCTAGCACAGTTACGGGGAGACGCAATCAACAGAGTCAGGACACAGGCTAAGGAGCAAACAGCATCTCCCTATTCTCAAGATCCAGAGGGGGAAAAAAAAAAAAAAAAAGAAAAAACCCCAACCAACCACCAAAACAAAACCCCAAAACACACCTTATTATTCATGATTGCCTATGAACTAATTTTAGCACCACTGCTTGCTTTAACTCAAATCATACTCCAGCTCCCTCACGATTTCAGGCTACCTGTAAATAAAGAATGCTCCAACAATACTTCCAAGATGGGGGGTTGTGAGGCATGTGTTAAAAAAAGAAAAAAAAAAAAAAGCACAGTGGAGGAGGGAGGACACAGGTTAGGAGGTAGTACCTGCACACATACAAAGTAAAACAGATGCTGCCGTAAAACACCACCAATAAAGACATGACTTTAGAGGTGACAATTTTAAAAAGCACCACAACTAGCCATATTCCAGAGGAGAGAGATTATGCTTTTTTCATTAGATGATGGGGCAGACAGGAATGAAAATAACTGCTCTCCAGAAAAGCTCCAAAAGGCAGAGTCTGGGAATCACTTCTAGGTGAGACGCTTAAACAAAGAAGACTGAGTATCCCTCTCTCTTCAGGGAGGAATTCTTCCTGCTAGAGACAGGGCTCCCATATAAGAAAGTGCTTTTTATACAGGTCTATGGAGTCCAACTCACCCATTGTCTACCAGCAGGAGCTTTCCTGCATTCAGGGAGGCTACAGCACAGGCCAGGTTTTGGTGGTGAAGGGTGGAAGGGGGGGAGGATGGGCCACCTGAGGTCTTTCAGGCTCTCTATCTGCATTTATAAATAGCCCCAAGGAAGGGGGAGCTGCAGGGTAAAGAGAATTAGGAAAAAAAAACCGCAGTGCCATTCAAAGGAATCAAAACAAGGACAGGTCAGAGCCTTTTCAACAAAGGTGCCGCCAATGCTTGGGGCCAAAACCCAAAAAAGCAGAGATAAAAGGCATGGACAAAGGGGGATGTAACACCCCCCTCATCTCAGAACAGGGTTATTTTAAGCCTGTCTCCTTGGAGCTACCCTAATATTTTCTCTCATGATTCAAGTCACCAGGGAAGGGAGTTAGAGCAGAGGAGAAAAAAGAAAAAGCAAAAAAAAAAAAAGGAAAAAGAGACAGAGCTAAGATTGACACCATAAAACTCCCATCTAGAAGGGGAAAAGCTCCAGAAGAAATGAAAGGCAAGCTGGGCTGTGCCTTACCTGGAAAAGGGTGGGGGTTGGGTGACCCTCTTTTAAGGCACTTTGAACAGAGGACGTGCACAGTGTAGTACAGGCCTGGCCATTCCTGGAGCAGGACATTCAGTTCTTCCACTAAGGGGGTAATAGCTTGCCAAGCTGTCCAGATATTTGGTAGGGATGCATGACTAGCGATAGACAGAGTGTCTGGCTGCAGAGCTCCCCTGGCAGGCCGGTAACTCACCACCACGGGCACCTTTCCCCGGTAGGCATAGATCTGGTATTTGCCATCTGACCGCTGAACCACATGGCTGTTAATCTGGACACTGTAGCGTGCAAACAAGCCGGGTGGAAAAATGAATGGAAAGCTATATTCAATCTGCAGCTGCTCGACCACGAAGGACTGTCCGCTCAGATTGGCACCATTGATCCACGCTTCCGCATGGGGCACCTCATTTTTCACGTAACAGGGAAACTTGTACCAAGCAGCTGCCCCATTTAGGGGCTTGCATTTGGGTTTGTTGACACAGTAACAGAGCCCCATCTTCTCCAGCAACTCCAGGATGAGCTGCAGATCCTCTCGGCTCTGGATGTGGGGCTTAAGAAGGAGACGGATAACGTGGGCAGGGAGAAGGCCATGCAGCAAGAAGCCCTCCACGTAATGATGGAGCTGAGTGGCCCTCAGTTCATCAATGTGGGTGTCACTGAGCAGTTTCTGGAGCAGGACGGAGGCATCTCGCTGGCAGAAGACATTGAGGATGTCAATGAGCCGGGGCAGGTTGTGGAACACGTACTCCCGCAAGGTGAGGTGCTCCTCAAAGTAGAGCAGCTTCCCACTCTCATGCAGGTAGGACAGGGCACTCTGGAGCCGATCCTCCGTGAGGCCTGCCTGTAAGCCCAACCGGGCAGAATCCCACCAGCTAAGCCACAGCTGCTGAGCTTGTGGCTGGAAGTGTAACTCCTCCAGCACTTGCCAGGATTTGGGCAACACCCGGTGCAGGTTTGGGAAGATATCTCGGTGCTCAGCCACTGAGAGGAGCTTGTCCCGCAGGCGACGTACTTGGCAACGGTCCCGGCAGCTGAAAGGCAGCACTGGAGAGAGGATCTGTGGGCGGTGGTTAAGAAGGTACTGAAACTGGGCTTTCTTTCGCCGCAAGTTCTTGTCCGAGACCCCATAAAAGGCAGCGTGCGGGCTGGAGCAGCGCAGGTCAAAGTCCTGTCCCAGAGCCTCATCCACCTGCTGGACTAAGCTCTGGAGCCCCTCAGCATCCCTCTTCTCCTGCTGAGCAATCTGGTGATGGATGTCCAGGCACTTCTCTTCCAACTCCCGCTCTGCACAGAGGTCAGCATGGGTTCCCACCATGCATACCACTGCATGGGGCACCTTGGAACCGAGCCAGTGCAAGAAATAGCCCACAGAGGGGTAGAAGTGCTGAGGGACATAGGCACTCAAATTTACCACTAGCACATACAGGGCTCCAGGAGAAAGGAAGAAAGACTGGATCACATCATAGCTTGGGTCTCCTGCCAGCTCGTACACAATGAACGTCAGGCCCCTCTCTGCATCCGCTGTCCAGTCCATTACCTCAATGCCCTTGCTGCCTCCCGACAGTCCCAGTCCTGATGGTGCCTGGGTAGCATTTGGTGGCAGCAATGGTGCAGGGCACTGTGTTTCCCCTTTTACTCGGTGAGAGGGCAGATGAGAAGGGATGTCCTGCCACTCAATGGGGAAATGTTCCAGCTGCTGCATCGCAGGTACCCGTGCTGAAGATGCATCCTGAGGCTCTGGGAAGGAGCGACATCCAACTGGCACTCTCCCAATGTCCTGCTGCTGCCCAGGGCACCCTCTGGCCTGGGTGCTCCCTGCCTCCAGAATGCCCACGTCCTCCTTTTGCCCATCCTCCTCCATGAGGCATCGTCTCAGCAGGGTCTTTCCTGCATTCTTTAGGCCCAAGAGGACCAGCTTGAGGCGGGGTTTGAGGGCAGGCTGGGAGTGGGCCAACTCCTGCTGGTAGGCTGCGATGTAGGGGATGCCTTTCATGCATACCTCATAGGGGGGCTGGATGAGGGGGTTGTCTTTGATCTTCCACAGGGTGACACGGGAAAGCTGTCCGAAGCCCTCGGGCAGGATGGCAATCTGGTTGCCTTGTAGAACCAGCTCCTCCAGGCTGTGGAGGAGCACGATGGAGTCAGGCAGGTAGCGGATGCGGTTGTTGTCCAGCCAGAGGGTGCGGAGCTGGCGGAGCTGACAGAGGCGAGGGGGCAACAGGGTGAGCTGGTTGCGGCTCAAGTAGAGCTCCTCCAGATTGGGCAGCGCCAAGATGGCAGCAGGAAACTCCCCCAGCAGATTGGAGGACAGGTTCAGCATCTTGAGCCGCTGCAGGCTGCCGAAGCCAGCGGGCAGGGCCTGCAGCCGGTTGCCATCCAGCATGAGGCTCTCGAGGGCACTCAGCTGGCAGAGGCCCTCTGGCAGGGCTGCCAGCCCGGTGCCACTCAGCCAGAGGATTTTGAGGCGATGGAGGGCAGCAATGCCCTCGGGCAGGGCCCCAAGGTGGCGGTTGCCAGAGCAGTCGAGCTCCTCCAGGGCAGCCAGCTCCAGCAGCGGGGTGGGGAAGGAGGACAGCAGGTTGTGGTCGACGTCGAGGGCACGGAGGTGCCGCAGGCGGCCCAGGCCCTCGGGCAGGCGGCGCAGGCGGTTGAAGCTGATGTCGAGCTCCTCGAGGCAGCCCAGCTCAGCGAGTCGGGTGGACAGGCCCGGGCCATCAGCACCCAGCTCGTTGTGGCTGAGGCTGAGCTTGCGTAGGCCCCGCAGCCCAGCCAGCACCCCGCCGTCCCCCAGGCCCCGCAGCCGGTTGTGGCTGAGGTCGAGCTCGGCCAGGCGGCCCAGGTGGCGCAGGGCGGCGGCGGGCAGGCGGCCCAGTCGGTTCCGCCGCAGACTGAGCACCCGCAGCCCGCTCAGGGCGGCGCCCACCTCCTCGGGCAGCTCCTCCAGCCCTCGTCCGCTCAGGTTCAGCGCCTCCAGCTCCCCCAGCGCTGCGGCCGGGGGCGGGCGGCGAGGCGTGGCGGCAGCGGGGGGGGGCGGCGGCGGCCCACCCGGCGGCCCCGCGTCCGGCTCGGGCTCGCCAGGGCCGCCCCGCAGCTTCCGTGCGCGCAAGGCGGCGTCGCGCCACAGCCGCACCGCCTTCGGGGGCTCCGTCTGCGCCATGGCCGGGGGAGCGGGCCCCCGCCCCGCCCGACCCTACCTGCCGCCGCCGCTGCTGCTCGCCATGGGTGCGGCCGCGCTGTGCGTGGCTGCTGCCACCGCCGCCACCGCCGCCACCGCCGCCCCCGCCGCGGCGGGCTCGGGGCTCCCCGCGGCTCCGCGCCGGCACTGCCAGCCGCACCGCGCCGCCCCCGCACGTAGCCGCCGCCGCTACCGCCCCGCCGGGGGCGGGACGCGGGCATGGCCCGCCCCGCGCCGCCCGCGGGCGCAGACTGCTCAGCCAGCGCCGCGCCGCTTCAGCGCCGGGGGGAGTGAGCCGTTGCCGGGGGGGCACCCCGCCCCTGCCTGCCTGCCTGCCTGCCTGCCTGCCTGGAAACCCCCTCCCGCCGGCTACCGGCCGCTCCTCCCGGGGAGGAAGGATCCCTGCCTCCGGCCTGAGCCTCCCAGCCTGCGGCTCCTGCCCCTTGCACCGTCGGGCGCGGCCTGAGAGAGCGGCTCCGCCGCCTCCCTGTCCCGGTGGGGCGAGCCCGCCTGGCGCTGGGAGGCGGTGGTGCAGCAGTAGCGGTAGCGGTGCCGGCGCTAGCCCGGGACCCCGGTGTGTGACAGCAGCCGCCACACTGGCGTCTCGCCGTGCCCCTGGGCTTGCTGCGAGGTTTGTGAGCCGCTTGGCTTAGAGAGCACAGCTCACCCCGTGGAGTAACAACAAAAGCTCTCGTATTGCTGATGTCCGCGTCATCTCTGCACCAGACAAAGGCTGGTGGCCCTGCAAGAAACAGAGATTAACCTTCCTTCCCATCAAATAAGTGCGTTTCCGTGTTGGAGGGTGCGAAATCCTGTGACTCTGTTAGTCAGAGCAACTCTGCCACCTTCCTGCCAGGCTTTGTTTCCGTTGTTGCATACATCTGGCCAGATCCTAAATAATTGCTTTCCTCCGGATCCTCAGCCAAGCTTTGCACCTAGAGCTCAGGGAAATACGGCTGGAAATTTCCGCCACTGCACAGTGGGGAAAGGGGGCCCCGGCGCAGACGGACAGAGGCTGTGGACACTCAGATCTCCTGAGCTGCGTGACGTTACCCTTACAAATGCCAGTGAGGCACCGTGGCCAAAGGTTCAGAGGTTTTAAAATGTCACTGTCTTTGTACAGCACCGAGTACTCCAGCATGCTTTGGGGGCCTGAGAACAGTCGCTTCCTTCCATCTTCTCATGCTCTAACAGCTACCACTAAAGCATGCTGTAAGCTATTACTTCAGAGCCACGAAGAGAAAGAAAAGCATTTGAAATGAAAAGTGTGCCATGGGGCAAACAGTTTCACAGCCTTTATTCTCTTTTTTGTTGTGAAGAGCCCTCACAAGGCCGACATCTTCACTTTCAGATGGCCCTGTGCACCCACTTGGGGAGAACTGACCCAGTGTGGAGATATAGTCACTGCCCTAAATATAGTAAATTTGCTAATTACTAAAACTACAGATCCCAACAGCTCAGGTTCAGTTGCTGTCTTCTCCATCATTAACAGACAAGCAGGGACAAAATCATCTCTGAGTCCTAACAAACCTTCGCCTGGTTTCTGCTAAATGCCTTTCTGAGCACATGGTCACCCCTGGGTAGCTAAAAAATTGCAGTGTTGGCTGGTAAAGCCAAACAAAGGATGCAAAGGACAGGGAAGAAAGCCCATGGGTCTGGGAGAATGCATGGCTGTGTGAAGGTAAGACCCAGCTCCAAGCAAGATTCAGGAGCTGTCCAAAGCCAGCAGAGCCAATCCTGGGGTCTGGGCCCATGGTTTGGCTCCAGGGCCACCACTTGGGCTCCAGGGCAACAGGTATTCAGGGATACCCATGAACCCAGAGGCTGTGCTGAGGGGGATTAAACCTGGGGATAAAGCTCTTCTCATCCTTCCTGCTTGGCTCATGTCAGATCCTGACCCTTGGAAACCGAGGTACTTCATGTCCTCTTGCTAAATTGAGCCCATCTAGAGCTAGTTTCCAGGCTTGCCCTCGCTTATTTCAGACCATCCCTGCATTGGGGCAGTACATCTTTTTTTGGAGGGGCTAACCCAGTTTCTGTGTCTTTGCTTTTCCTGAAGATTGCTGGGTAAGTAGCCCTTCTCGTGCTGAGGAGCACTCTTCTTCCCCGCTTCGAAAGCAGCACATTCAGTTCCTCCTGGGGGAAGCATAATTCTCTTCTCCCACCCTCTTGCACAATTGCTTGTGATACCAAGTCGATGATTTCATTTCCAACTCTCTACATGCAAAGCCACTCAGCCTGTCATCAAAACCACCCTTTTAAATCAAGGTGACATTTCTAGAGAGAAAAGATCTCTTCTTTAGCAGGGCATCAAATTGGCAGCTAATTTTCTTCTTCCCTGTGCCTTGTGAAGGTAAAGACAGAGAAAGCGCATCATTATTGGGGGCTAGCCACCCCATGATACCCATGAACACTGCAGATCTCTGAAGCCGAGGGAGGCTCTTAGTTGCTCTATGACCTGCAGCAAGTGTAACCCAAAAGGCTGTCACTCTGCACTATCCTCTTGCTTCCCACAGGAAAACTGGACAAACTCTTCCAGTGGGGACACTTCAAGCAGCTGCTTGACTCAGCCAGCTGAAAAATACCAGGAAGAGAAGTGCTTATCTCCATTTGCCTGCTATTAGAGGTCATGGCCTGTATTAAATACATCTTTCTGACAGCATGCAAGGACAGCCAGGGAGGAGCTGGCCTAAGCAGGGGAAGTTTTGACTGTCCAAACCCCTGTCACAAAATAAGCAAAGCAGTGAGAGCTGAACATCTCCCCAAGGTAATGAAAAGGGGAAGAAACATTGTGCAGCAGTAGTCAAACTTGGATGAGTAGGTGGTGTAGGAAGCTAAGCCAGAAAAAACATGATGAACAGCATGCTGGCACAAAGACATCCCCAGTGCTGGCTGGCTGCAGTGCTGCAGGTTGTCCAAGGAGGAAAGCTCTGGTGTTTCCCCATGAACCTTACGTTTTATCCTACTAGACCTTCACGGGTATGCAAATCTGTGATTAACTTCAAACAGCCTTGGCTTCTTCAACACATTAGCCACAGTTAAAGCTGCCAGGTGTGAGTGAAGTATTTTCCAGGGAAGAGGAAGATTTTGTTTGTCAGAAAAAGCAGCCTTTGCTGCAGGCCTAGGTGATCCCTTGTCTTCCCATCTGCTTAGGCAGAGGAGATGTGTTTCTCCAATCAGGACTGCCTCACTTTCTCTTGATTTACTCATCAGCATAGTAGAAGTCCATTAAACATGAGCACCAGCATGATGGATGCTGGCTTTGCAGCCATCTCCTATTTGTTGAAGCTTAAAAATATTCAGAAACCACCCCAAGCCCCTCTCCTCGCTGTCATCAGCTGGGGCTGAGAGGCAGATGGCTGTAAAATTGCCAGCAATGCTATAAAGCATTTTGTTAAAAAAAAGAAAAATCCCATTTCTGTGAATTCCATTATATACCAGAATTGCATTTGAAGTTATTAATTTTAAATAGTGGCCCTGGAAAGTCCTATTGATGGGATTTAATTATTCAGCTGAAGTCTGAGGTGCCTCCACTTTACTGAGCCCTGCGGCTGAATCATTAATAAGATTTCTATCTAAAGCACTTCCCTCCTGGGGCAGGTAAAAGACACTTGAGTTACCAACATTATTTTAGAACCTGACTCTGGGCTTTGCAGGGCAAGAGATGGAAATGTAATCAGCTACTTGTCACAGGACATGAACCTAAATCAGCTCATCAAGCTGCTGTGGCAAGCGGGTGTGGCTGTGGACCACTGCATGGCTCCAGCACCGAGTGAGGCTGGCATCCCCTCGGGAGAGTGCTTGCCCTCCTCATCACCAGGCACACAGCCCAGATGGCAAAAATTCCAGGTTCCCACTTCTGCAGCAATTGAAGAAACCGTGTTTCCAAGGGCTCACTGGCTGCCCAGGGAACAAGCGATGGCTTGATTGAACAAATTGAAAGGTCTTCCCCATCTTCCTTCTGGACCTTAAGTAGAAATCCTGTAAGAATGAGGAAATTTTGCCCAGAACTGCATTCCCCACACTATTTTGTCCACCATTTCTGCAGGAATGGTATGCATCTACCCCACAGCACACCAAGTCATATACAAATGGTGATGACAGCACTTGAAGGGGTCCTGGACATACTTTGGGCAGGGGAAAGATAAGGGTTGAGGTGGACAGCACTGCTGCTTGCCTCATCTCTGGAGGAGAGCAGTGCTGCTGTACATGTGGGACAGGAGGGTGGAGGCTTGAGGAAATTGGGGGCTGCAATAGAATAGGGACCCTCATGCAAAGGTGAGGGTCTGACAAAGAGGTGCCTCCCCAGGATCGCTTGGCATCACAACCTGTAAAACCCAGGCCCAGGCCCCACTTCCTCATGAGCAGGTCTCATACTGTGAGTCCTATTCCCTCCACTTGTTCACAGAAAGGTTTGGTTTGGAAGGGACTGTTAAAGATCATCCAGTCTGACACCTCTGCCTCATCTTCAAGTAGATTAGGTTACTCAAAGCCCCATCCAACATGGCCTTGAACAATTCTGATGAAGGGGCATCCACAATTTCTCTGGACAACCTGTTCTAGTATCTCACCAACCTCATTGGAAAAAAATTCTTCCTTATGACCAATCTAAACCTACCGTCTTTTGTCCCTTGTCCTGTCACTACAGACCCTGGTGAAAAGTTTCTCTCCATCTTTCTTATAAGACTCTTTTATATATCGAAAGGCCTCAATAAGGCCTCCCTGGAGCCTTCTCTTCTCCAGGCTGAACAAGCCCAACTCTTTCAGCCTGTCCTCATAGCAGAGGTGCTTCATCCCTCTGGTAATTTTTGTGGTCCTCCTCTGGACCCACTCCAACAGGTCCATGTCCTTCCTGTGCTTGAGGACTCCAGAGCTGGATGCAGGTACTCCAGGAGAGGTCTCTCCAGAGCGGAGTAGAGTGGCAGGATCATCTCCCTCGACCTGCTGGCCACGATTCTTTTGATGCAGCCCAGGACACGGTTGGCTTTCTGGGCTGCAAGTGCACATTGTCAGCTCATGTCCAGTCTTTCATCCACCAGTACCCTTAAGTCCTTTTCTACAGGGCTTTCAGGAAAGTCTGACCCAGAATGTAACCTTTCTTACTCAATCCTATAACCAACAACAATTTTTTAAGGCCACCATGAATCCCAAATCCTAAAAAAATATTACTTGTCTATTTTAAAATTTTTCAGGAGGTAGAACAAGTGTTTGCATACCAATACATTTCATAAAAGCAATGCTGTCTGTAACCTTGGTTTATGGAAAATACAGAGGAGAGCAAAGGAATATTGTTTGTTTGCCACTGATGCTACAAAAGCAACTGGCTGGTGAAATATAGACTGCAGGAAGCCTGTGGTGAGCTGAACAACTGCATACTGATGCTCTGGCTGCTTAAATGTCTTGCAAAGCTTCAGCCTGACGAAGAGGATGTTGTAATTAGCTTGCAAAGTCCTTTTGGAAATTTTGAACTGAAAGAAGGATGCGAAGCAGCAGCTATCTAGATTCAGGTGTCAGAGAGGACTTGCTGAGCCCTCTCAGTGCCTTGTCAAGGCCCATGGCTTCAAAGTCACAGCACAAACAAGAAATGAGCTGGGCACATTTAAGTGGATCTTCATTTACTGTTACACCAGTGATGGGGATTGAGTTCACGCCTGCCTCCTAGTCACTGGCAGAAAGGTACTTAGTAGCACTAGACCAGATCCTAATTTCTTCTGAATTCCTGTTTTCTGATTTTCCGTGCCCCCAGCATTAGATCTGGTCAGTGCTTCTTCAGCGTGTTGCACAGTGCTACTCAAACACTTCCCAAAGCCCTTTCCCTACCAAACCACCAAAGCAGACCTGTTTGCTGGGAGGAGGCTGGCTAGCATCAGCCGTATTCACTCCCTTTAACAGGAATTCACTCATCGCTGCCCCCATTCTCTGACCTGTGGCTGCTGCCTCACCAGCACTGGGAGCACCAGTACTGGGAATTCTCCAGGAATTGTTGCTGTTGGTATTTTCACTGTCAATGGAATCTCCTTTGCGGTCACAGATTGAAGTTAGGTGAACTGGAGATCTCTTGGTGACAATTACCAGGGCTTTCTGACTTAAACAGTTCATCTGTAACTGGTGTTTATATCCTCCCTAGATACTAGTAAGCCAGAAGCACTTTGGTCTCATCTGTCTGCTGCTTTATAAATCCAAAACAAAATCCTTATTTAAATGCTTCTGCTTACGCCCATGGAGTTCAAATCTACTTATTCCACAGAGGGCCTTACAGGGGTATTTCAGTCCCTGACATCCTTGGATTTCTCTTTTCACCCTCAGCACTGACAGCCACTGCCTGCCTTGCTGCCCTTAGCTTCCCATTCCACCCCACGGCACCCTGTTAGTTCTGATGAGACAGAGTGTTCCCCACTAGCCTCTCTCTGCCATTTGCTGTACCTGGCGTTTCAGTGACTGCGCTGCTCTGAAGAACAGGCTGTAAGCCAAAGCTGCTCTCCTCCCTGAAATGAGTGAAGAAATTCCCTTTCAGCTTCGCTAATAACTTTTAAAGAACCGCCAGACTTCATTTACGTTCTTCCATCAGCTTGCTCTCCTGCCAGTCTCACTCCATCATTTTCCAGCTTTGGGAAGGCAGCCATACCGAAACGAAACCACGCTGCTGGCTAGACTGCTTGCAGGGGAGCAAAGACGGGGAGCGCTGGCACAAGCGCTGGCTCTCCACGCCTGGTAACTCATCCACCTCTGCCGTCAACCGTTACTCCAAAGCCGGCTTGTGCTGCAGTTTCAGCCGTGGAGGCGGAGGCGGGCTGCCTTGCCGCCCACAGTGGGCTCCGCTCCGGACAGGAACGCTACCTCCCGCCCTCCCCTCCGGAGCCGGGGTCACAGCCGGGGCCCTCCCAGCCCACCCTAGAGCTCCCCTCTCGCCTCCACTCCCGGCATCAGCAGCCACAGCGGAGATTCTGTACCCAGGCAGGGCCGGCACCGCCCCGGGCTCCGCCCCGGGCTCCGCCCCGCCCCGAGCCGGACCGGGCTGCCGTGTGCGGCCCCCAGAGGGCAGGCGCGAGCCGCTCCCCTGCCGTGGGGCGTTCCCGGTGCTTCCTCGCCCCCGCCCCGCCCTGCCCCGCCCCATCGCCAGGAGGGGGTGTCACGTCCGGGCGCCGCGCATTGGGATTGGCCGGGTACGGGCGGAAGTGTGGGCGGGGGTTGCCGCTGTTGCCGCAGTGACGGGGGCCGAGAGGGGTGGCGGGGGGGCTGAGGAGGGTGAAGATGGCGGCGCCGCCGCGTCGCTCGCAGCACCATCACCACCATCACCCACCACCGCTGCCTGGGCCGGCCTCGCCGCCGGCCGCCGCTTCTCCGCCGCGCAGTCCCAGCCTGGCACCGGCCGACCTCGCCCCCGCCGCGCAGCGCCACAGCCTGGCTGGCCCCGAAGGAGAGGCTCCCCCCGACCCGGAGCGGCCTCCGGCCCCGGAGTGCTCGGAGGCTGCGGGCGCCGCCGCCCCGGGCCCGCCGCCGAGCACGGCCAGCAGCACTAGCAGTTCCTCCTCGTCCTCCTCGTCGTCTGCGTCGTCGTCGGTCGCGTCGAGCCCGGCGGCGGAGAGTCCTGAGGCGGCGGGCCCAGGCTCGGCGAGCGGGGCCTTCCGCGAGCTGCTGGAGGCCTGCCGCAATGGGGACGTGACGCGCGTGAAGCGCCTGGTGGACACGGGCAACGTGAACGCCAAGGACATGGCAGGCCGCAAGTCCACGCCGCTTCACTTCGCCGCCGGTGGGTACCGGCGCCGCGGAGGGGCCGGGGCTGGTCCGGCCTCTTGTTCCCGGCGAGGGTTGTGACAGCTATTGGGTCGGGACAGGGAGGGTACAGCTCCCGTCTTGGCTCCCGAGGAGTAGCTTCGCTAGCTCCGGGGAGTGGACCTCCAGCATCTCGGTGGGTCGGGAGAACTCAAGCCTAAGTTGAGAGGAGGTGTGAGCACACTTCCGCGGAGCCTTCTGTTGCAGATTGTGGGGAGGCGGCCGTTAAATCTCATTTTTTCTTCATAAAATGGGAGAAGATCCTTCCTTTGGGTGAAACGAGTGGGAGAGGAGATCCTGGAGACGTAAGGCATAAGGGAGACTGTATTATCTAAAAATACAGACTTTCTTCTCTTTGACATATTGGCTGCTGCAGACTTGTGCACGTGTGCTTGGGAAGTGAGAAACTGGAATTCAGGACAGAGTTGGCTTGAGGTTAAGGGTTTCACCTGTATTGCAGCTCTCGAAAGTCAGGGACCTGTGTGATGCATTTAGACTTCATAGGAGTCGAAGTTGGCATCTTGTACCTGATAACTTCTTTTGCTTATATTTGGGCATAGCTGCTGGTTGATTTCTGCATCTCTTGTGGTCAGAGTGGACGGGGGAAAGAGGTGAAGTGGGAACAACTGAACTTGGTAGAAGTTACAGATGTGTCCAGGAAAGAATATGCCTCTTAGTGCAGAGGAGAGATGGCACTGTGATCAGAAATAACTGCTTTTATGACACTAACAGTGAGATCCAACAGTTTCCATTACTGGAAATAAACATTACCTTCTAGCAAGTACAACTATTACAGGTTACTGCAGTACTTAAAGAGAACATTTTGTACAGGCTCTGGTCTTCACTAGGGGCACAGGGTGTGTAAAGTTCACAATAAAAGTAAAGTGAGGAAGATGTTTTAAGTTACCAGCCCTAACTCAGGATTTGGACAATTGCTAGGTCTGTGGTCAGGCTGAGGTCTTTCTGACACGTGCCACAGTGTTACAGGACTGGACCTTGACTAGTAAGGCGCACAGATCTTGTTTGAGCTTTAAGCGATGCACTAGTATACATAAACTAAAGTAAATAACAAGATTGTATTGAGTGAGTGGTTGGTATTTAAATGTTGGCATATAGCTCTAAAACACTGTGGTGAAGTTGATAATAAAAATGTACGTTTTATGACACAGTGTTGCCTGGAACTCTGAATAATGGAGTTCAATTTATCATTGGGATAATACTGTCTGAAATTATGTGGGTTTGTTTTCGTTTTCAAAGTACAAGTGGCATTTCATGATGCCCCTAAGGAAAGTTTTGGTCCCGAGCCATTTCCTTTTCATTCTTCTCTTATCTCTGAGCTCTACCAGTAAAACATGGCCTTATGCAAGTGAAGTTTAAAATATAGTAAATTTCTGGGGTATGGAGATGGGCTTAATTTTAGTGAACCCTGGAACATAATGCTGGCACAACTGCATGTGGGCACATGAAGTTCTTAAAGTTTTGGAAGGCTCATCTTGAATCTGCTCTGCTTGTTTTGGATTCAGACTTAAAATTAGACCTTGCTGCTTCCCCTTGAACTCTGAGATCTCATGTTGAAACTTCAGTGCTAGTATAAACTAGTGCTGCAGCTGCAGTAGTAACTTCTACTTTGATTAGAGGAAAAATGGTTAGAAGTTCCTTAAGGGGATTAGGCTTTGAAAGTTGATAGTGTCAATAAGGTGTTAACTGGAAGGTGCAATGGAAGGTCCTTCCTTATAGCATGAGGAAAACAGCAGATGAAGTTCTTGTACATAACATTCCTGTATCTATTTTTCTGGATTTAAAGGCTTTCCTTAGCTACCATAAATATTTTAAATCACTGCAGTATGTCTGGTCCAGATGGATTTGACACAAAATAGGATTAGACAGAGATCTTGGAGTCCTGTGTTTTGGAAAGCCTATAAGCATATTGGTTGGATGCAGCTGGTCTCAGGCAGTGTGTATCTGCCAGTGATTGCAGTGTATCGACTTGATCACCTTTGTGGACAGAGGAATCTGCTGTGTGTATGAACTTGTGTTATGGATGACAGCTTATGTTTCATGAGCTGTATCTAAGTGTGAATTGTGTGGCCTTCACTAGAGTAACTGGGGTTGGAGGCTGCAACATGCAAAGTTTTAAACTGCTTCTTTCAAACCTTTTGAAGCTAAACTCTGATAACAGAGAGAATTCCAATTCTGATGATGTGATTTGTGATAAAGGAATTCTTCTAATTTCTTCTTAATTTCCCTATTTTGATGGAAGCTGGATTCCCCCCCTCCCCTGGGTATTTGATTTCTCCCAACCACAGTCTGGTTTTCTCAGATGTCCTTTTTGGCAGCAATGCCAGGCAGTTAAGTTACTTTTACTGTAACAGGCAAGGACAATTTACCTAGTTCTAATTTCCTGTAAAAAGCACTAAGTTCAGGTTTCCTTAAGCTTTGTGAGATTTCTGGGTTCAACATCACCTTTATCTCCTTTCTCATGGCAGAAGGAAGATAACAGTGGTGACTTCTGAGTGCATTCAGAATCCTTAGCACATACATGAGCTGGGGATAAGGTGAGAACTGAAATCTCTGTAATCAATTATTTGAAAAGCTGAGGATAGATATCAATCTATTTCGAGAAGTTGGAGTCATCTGTCCATTATACACTTGCAGATAAACAGTGCATGACCCCATCAAGTTAAAGCAACAGTGTTATCCAGATTTTCTTTATCTGGGATACCTGAATTGTCAGTTGATCTGAATGAAGGGGAGTTGGTTCTTCAGCTCTGTGTGGAAATGTCAGCTGGTGTGCTGAATAAATCTGACCTGCTTTGGTTAGCTATTAATTAAGGCAGAAATTAATATTGAGGCCATATCAGGGTGATGGAGGCCTCTCTGGCAAGCAGGAAGAGGTTGAACAAAGGATCCTTTTCCTTTCATCCTCGAACTGGACTGTTATTCTAGCAGAGCCTCTCTTGAAATTCTGAATGTCTTTCAGGATATGTGGTGTTCAGCTTTTGCATTGCAATTGATTTGAGAAATTCCTCTATACAGCACACATGCTTGGAAAGAGAAGAACTCAGTAGTTCTCAACTGCTGTGTGGATTGCAGGATGTTTGGGTCTCTGGTATCAGTGCAGGGTTTGGATATTGTCCAGCAGCACCCAAGGATTGGAGTAAGAAGCAGATTAAAAAGACTTGGAAGTGATTGAGTGACTTTAAAATACAAAAAAGAAATTAAGTGTAAGTATTAATGTATTCATAGCTTTTGCATTCAGTTTTTCAGTGAAAACTAGCTTGCTTATAATTAAAAAAAAATAAATAAAACAACAGTGCTAGGCATGATGAAAGGTATGTTTGGCTCAAGATTTTATCCATACTGGTGGCCAAAAACGGATGTCTAGGGAAGAGTTATATACTCACCCTCTTGATATGATGCTTTTCTGAGTATTTCTTCCTGCAGTTTGTAGCTCAGCAACAATTTGAGCAAGACCCTGTTTATACATGTTAGTAGAAGCTCATCCTGTGGTAAGGCATTCACTAAACAATTGGAATGTTAACTTGTATTAAAAGTAACTTGCTTCCTCTGGTGTTTTCCACGCTCTTCACTGGAATATCCTGTGTTCTACTTAATGGTTCTCTTCAAAATGCATCAAATGATGCAAACTGTTCCGTTCCATTGTCTTCCCACTGCACTCCTGCTTTGAGCTAAAGATGTGTTACCTCTTTTATTTGAGAAAGATCTTTACTGCCATTGTTGATTTCACCAGATTATGAATGTCTTTAATGTATTATGTGCCCCTCGCTAGCTAAAAAATTTTGGTATGCCTGTGCTGTCTGTTCTTGCAAACTGGCTTGATAATCCTACATTTGGTGATGATGTTGTCACAGAGTTTACTAAATACCTTTTTAGCCAGCATAACCAAATGATTTGGTTGTACTGTGTGTATGTGAGAGTTAGATTTCCACACACACACCACACCCCCCCCCACTTTGGGGAATGCTATTGCCTTTTTTGAATGGTTGAATGATTTCAGTCTGTGTGATAGTGTGTGAAATTTTAGGTAGACTGTCCATGGGGTAGAGAGGGGCTTTACTCTCAGCCTGTGTATTTACTGTGAATCATTATGTGGTTTGTGCGGCGCGGGGAGGGGTTGTCTGTATTTGTCCATTGTGTTTGAAGCAGATTGGCAGTGATGCTTTTATGGCTCCTTTTTTGTGTGTCAAAAGTTTATAGCATATATTTAGAGCATACCAAGGTTGGCTTTCCAATACTTTTCTACCTTTGATATGCCTCGGTGGGAATAGGCGGGAAGGACTCCTGTGACCTTTTGTCTGAAATACCAGCTTTTTCTCAAACCAGCAAGAATTTGTAGGAGCTGCCTTGGTAATGGACTTGCTTTTTCCCTTCTGAAACAAGATTTAGCCTTACAAAAGGATATATATGTATTTGCTGCTGACACCTTGATTCATATGTTTTTTGACCTAGTCCTGGCTCCTAAATCATCAGTAATGGCACCTCTTTCAGAAATGACTAGGTGGATGGACCTGATAGAAGCGTGCAATTTCTTCATGTAGCCATAGTCATAAGCTTGTCCAGTTCCTCACCCATTTAATGAAAAGATTAACTTTTTTTGTCACAAAGTTAGCTGTTCAAGTTCTTAGGCAATGCATTCTTTTAGCTTTACAGTTGTTCTCTTTCTAGGTTTAACCCAAGGATAGAGAGAGTACTAATAGTAATTGCTGAACTGTGGCATAATGCCCGCTTCTGTACTGAGGAAGAGGTAGAGCACCTTTCAGAAGGTATGGAGTTGGGATTACAGGGTGAGGTGCTCTTAGTGGTATCAGCCCAAACTCAGGCTTAAAGAAACCTGACTTAAGGTGACTTGTTAAAGCATCAGTGATATTCCTTGTTTTCTCTCTACTTGGGTCTACATTAATGGCAAAAAGCTGTTTGGGGAACCTAGTTTTCCACAAGCATGCTTTTGATATCACTGGAAGTAACTGTTGGAAGTAAAATCTTTTTATGAAGGCTAATAATATATGTGCTATTCTTTGGAAAATTTCTGGAGTACACAACTTTAATTCTGAAGGCAAAAGGATCTCACTTGGGTTGGAAAATAGTCAGTGGTCAGAGTTTAAGAAGAGACTTGATCATGTCAATTTGTCAACTAGCAAGCTGTTAATCATAAAAATGCAAGCTGCTTCAGTATGTGTGAGATAAGCAACTGAGGAGGCAGAACTGCTATAACTAGCTACTGACTGCTCCTGGAGGGAGGGCTAGGAAGCAGCAAGAAGTAACTGTTAACTTATTGCACGCTTCCACTCTGTGCAGAGACACCCAAGTCAACCACTTCACCCGTGGTGCAATGTACGACAAGTTAGCTTAAATTGCCCTAGAAAGCCTTCCTTGAGATACCATTCTTACACTACTCTGACTCATTTTGTTGCAGTTTTCTGATATATCTTTGACATGGAAGATATGTCTGACCTTACTCAAATAGTTGTTTGTAAAGCTAAGTCACTGATTAGTTCTGCCTTGTGCAACTTCAAGCAGGAATAATAACAATTTCCAGCTGGCTTCATATGGATAGGATGAAGAGTGCAGATTGTGTAATCAATTAGGAAATGTCCTGCCAGCCTTACAGGCTCAGAGCCTGCAAAATGCCTGCTTTTTATATAAGAAGGTGAATTGATAAATTACTGGCCTTGACTTTGGAATTCTTCCTTTTGTGTTTTTGTGGCATTTGTAGTATGTGAACTCTGTTAGCGTCAGAAACGTATTATGTCCTAGGAAGTTTCAGCTTGCTTTCTTTGTGACTGGTAACCTGTTCTTTTGAATGGTCTTGCTATACTTTGTGCAATGTATTGTGTCTTCTTCTCATTTAAAGTCCTTTAAAGGAATTTACAGGAGGATATAAATGCAAAATTCAGTAATACTGAATCAGATGCCCTTTTTCCCGGTTTGAAGTCTCTTCAGTTTACTTAGTTAAATCACTTGGTTTAATTTGTTCTGCCTAATGAAGTGGGAGAAGTGCTGGTGGCTTTTGGAAGACCTGTCTTGGGGAAAAATCTGGTCACAGAATGTGCAGTACTAAAGCGAAGAGATGTACAATGACTTAGCTTGAACTTCTTCCACCCCTTGCTTACAGTTTAAAACCATTCTCAAAAGGTCGTGTGTCTCAGAGATGAGTGCTTCTCCACTTCAAGGGCTTGTATTCTTATGTGAGTTATGTTTAGTGCTCTAACAAGTGGGATTACGTTTAATAAGAGCATCTTGCCTGCTTTGCCTAAGATTATAGCAATACCTACGGGTGTACTTAACCTGTGATTACAGTCTTTTCTAAAATTTAACTTCTGGAAGCAGTATGTTCTTTAGGAGCAAGCAGGTGAAAGAAGGAAAAATGCCTAGAGAGAGGGTTAAGTTAAACTTTGCATGTAAGAGCAGCTTTGCAGAGGTTGGAATTGGCATTTGGAGGAGTTCATTACTGTGTTGTGATCAAGTGACAATAATTGGGCAGCAAGTGAAACAGTACAGCTGTACTTAAACGGATCAAACAGATAACTTGATGTATTGTACTCACTGGGGAAAACATTCTTACCATTCTAGTGGGAGGTCCAGATATATATTTGGTAGTTTTTTTACGAAACTTTCTGAAGATGAATCTTGAAATTGGGGAATGACTTTTGTGGCTTCTGGGAGTATTAGTAATTGTCTGTAAATTGTTACCTTGTGAAAGCTTGTGACTAACTGAATGCAGGTTTAACATGGAAGCCGTAACTGGAGCATGTAACTGAGGTATCAGCTGATGCTCCCATTGCTTTTCTTGCATCACTTCTCTCAGTCATTCAGCCCACTCAGCCTGTTGCCTTTTGTTACTTAGGTTCAATGCCACAAGAAGAAATGAGACAGGACAAGCTTGCAGGCTGGGAGCAGGATGTGAAGGGGGGAGTAGGACAGGTTGTCTTGACAGTAGTAGTCAGCATTTGGTGGTGTCCCTGTGTGCCATCTTGTCTGACGACATTTAAAAGACTTATTTAGCTTAATTTTCAAGCTGCTGACTTACTACCTTAGGCCAGAAGTGACAGAAAAGGCTTTAAGTGACAGATATAAAGTGGAAAAAGGCAAGAATACAGCATGGGCAAAGAACTAGTTAAGTGGTGTTTTCTCTGAATTGCCTACCTGTCTCTTGGTTTATATAAAGCTACCGTAGCTGTGTCCATCTCATGGCTTTAGTCTTCACTTGTTTCTGTGAGATGACTGGAGCAATGAAGAGAGCCTCTCAGTCACTCCGAATTTTTGCCTTTTCTTCTTGCCTTTTCTCATCAGTTTGACTGATGAGTGTTTCACCCTTAAATTTCAGGTGTTCTCTTGCTTTTTTATAGTGGGATTACTGATTCCTTTCTCTCCTGGACAATGTGCTTTCTTAGGTACTACGACTTGCCTGAAATTTCTAAATTGTGTAAAGAAGCTAGAATGAGGACAAAGCTTGTGTATTTTACCTACATGAAATAGTCCAAGATAATAAGGGGCTCTGCCATGCTTTGGAGACTGTCAGGTGAATGTCATCAAAACAAGCTTGCATGCTGAGCCTTTAAATCTGACCCTCCTCCACAGTTACCCTTGGTTTTGGATGTTTTCTGTAGAAACATTCTATTTGATTGTCTTCTGGGATCTTCGATGACACATCCTTTCTTGGGAACTCTTTCTTAGACTTTTTAAATTAAAATTGCACTGGAAATATACAGAAGTAGTTATTTTTAAAGTAATCTTAAATGACATCACATCAGTTTCTTCAGTTAAAACCAAATTATATGTGCTTCATCTGTCACAAATGGCTTGGCATGTGTCTTGTTTTTTACAGAAGGTGAACTTGCCACTGCAGGAGTGTCAGTAATTTCAACTGCTTTGTCAGCTTCTGTCATGTGATCATTTTAAAGACTTTTTGGCACTTTGTCAACTCAAGTTTTTACAAGTTTGACTGTGGTGGTGGTGGGGAAGCTGTTTCCATAATCAGTTAATTTTTCTCTGAAAGATGGGTAGTCTGGTGGGATAAAATCACAGTAACCTTTACTGTGCTTTTTGAAGACTGAACAGAAGAGCTAATTCACTAAAAACAGTACAGTGTTTATTGCTGGCATTTCCAAAGATACCTTTATCGATGAACCCATGTCCAGCAATACCTTGAAGTATGTGTGTAGTCCTGAAAAATCACACTGAACAATTTGAAAACGAATCGGAGTTTTCAGGCACTATCAGGTTGTTTTTCCTTGAGAAACAAGAAGTACATGTAACACAAATGCTCGTGCAGTTTCAGCACTGGTTTTAGTAGTTCAGTGTGTAAAAAGGCTAATAAAATCTGTTGGCTAATAAATCAGTTGAAAGCATCCTTCTCTAATTCTTGTCTTGCTTGATTTTCCTTTACCAATCAAATGAACAAAATAAATACGGGAACTTTGAGGGCTTGCTTCTTTGTAGTTATGCCCCAGGCCCATTAGCTTTGCTGTGGCACCAGATACCCTTTGTTTGCTGTTGTAGCCATTTAAGCTGTCATAGTCTATTTGAAGACTTACAGGTGACTATTTTATAACAGAAACAAACAAACAAATCAGTTTTCATGCTAGAACTGCAGTGATTTAGAGTAGCAGTGGCCTTGCTGACAGTTCAGTTAAGAAAAACATCTTCTGGTAGCAGTTTTGTTGTTATAAATAAGTATCACTTCTAATAATGCCAGTTATGATTTGCATATTTCCATTTCTGTAATGTAAGTTCTAACATGCAGTGATCAGTATATAATGTACCAGAAGAAAGCTTTGACTCGTCTGCAGTGATGGAAAAATTGGATTGCTAAGTGGGGTGCTAGTCTGGTGGGGGCCCCTCCCTGCAGCTGATATGGCTCAGCAGCTTGTGGAGCAGCTACTGAACTGTCGATTAGGTCCATATATTAAGGAAAACTGACTTTGGTACCTGCTGAGTGTGCTAACTTGTGATTTGTGGTAGTCCAGCCTCTGTGCTGCAAGCTGCTGAGGGCTCTGTACAGTGGGGATGGGGGAATCCTTACAGCTATACAAAAGTAACCGGGCTGTACTTGTTAACTGGAGCCCTTGAGCTATGTTACCCTGCAGGATTAACCAAGGTGTGAACTGCTACAGTCTCTACTAGATGTGAGCATCTGTGTGTATTCATGATGTCTTCCCCAGACTGTGCTTCCACCTGCTTGCTTGTGTCCCATAGAAGCATACTTCTTTAGGCAGAAATAAAGATGTTGTTAAACTGTCATCAAAGCTCTCAAACCACAGTAAGCCTTGGTAAAGGGGCTTTTTGTTTTGGCCCTGTCTGCCTTAACCATAGCATTAGTCAGCTTCTAGAAAACATAGATCCTTCAAGGAAGCATGTTGGAGGACTGTGTGCTTCACTGAGGAAACAGTGTAAATTCCTGCAGAATGGCTAGTCTGCAGCTTGACTGAAAGCTGGATGTTGAGTTATAACATTAGCTCTAACTAGATAAACTAGTGTGGATGCGAAGCTGCTAGGTCTGGCTTAGAGATCTCACTGTATCATCTGTGGGGGAAAAGCATGTTAGCTCTGTGCCGTAAACCTGCATAGCTGTAACTAGTGCGCTGCCCTGGCAAAAAGGGGGCTTAATTCATTGAAAGGGAGGTCCTGTCCTGGGACTGTAACTCTGGAGTAAAACATTCTGATTTGAGAAATCTTTATGCAGGAGTTGCTGCCTGGCACAGATGACTTTGGAGAATTGTTTCTGTTGCTGTTCCAGCATCCATTTGCTGCCACTGAGTTACATGGTCACCTGGGGGTAGAACCAGTGGCTTCCTTGTTGCTGCCCTTGAGCTTTGTATTTGCCTTCTAGAAGGAAAAAAATGTCTTTAATTACGTTTCCAATCCATGATCTGTGGAGTTAATACAGACTGTAAGCTGCCAGTTAGCACCATTGTAATGGAATTTCACTTGCTGCAGCACGTAATTCAGCTGTTTCATAAACACAGTTTGTATGTGTGGGATTCTTCATACTTAAGCTGGTTGCTATCCATGATTACCGGAAGACAAAATAACTCTTAAAGTGACAGTCTTTTAAATAAATCTCCAATGATACTGCTTTTAGCCCTGGGGTTTATAGGAAATGAGATCCAGCCTTTGAGATACAGCATATTACAAAAATGAGCACTTGCATTTTGGTTCAACCCGTCCCTCTTGAGCCTGATGTTGGAGACCATTACCTTAGCAGTCAGGAACAGAAGTGGAGTGTAAAATACTTCATTGGGGTGCAGGCAGAAAACATATTCTGTACCATTAATAAACATAATAGAAATTTTGAAAGTGCTTATTTCATCTTTACCTCAGCCTTTCCAAATTTCTGGTTTTGTGTATGTTTTTAATCTACATAACAATGCAGTAGTGCATGTATGTGATTGATTTATAAATATAGGTGTATTGGGGGTGCATGCTCACATTTTTTTACTGGCAGGGGTACACTATCAAAAAGTTTGGAGACTCCTGCTCTAAGGCATTTGGGCAATAGAACCTTTCCAGGTTCATTGTGGACAGCAAGCTAAAGGTGTCAGGGCCTGTCATGCTGATGTAGGATTTTGAAGTTTATTGGTTTAATGATGCGGGCTTTATGGTGACATTTTCCCTGGCTAGAAAAGAGGCTGTCTTCCTAGGCTGAGACTTTTCTGAGGCATTATTTCCCAACTGAGGTCTCAGTTCTACTTACCTGTAAGTTCTTAGTCTGTCAGGTTGTCAGTTGGAGGTAGTCATACTCTTTGTAAAAGAAGAGGAATGTAGTTTGGGTTGAGTTTGGGTTGTTCAGCTTGAGCTCTTAGAGTGTCCTTCAGTGTATATTAATATGAGGTCTTCTCCAAGATGAAGACCTATATCGAGATGGTATGTAAGGTGGTTGCTTTAGGTACATACAGATTATACTAAATTTTTAAAATTCGTAAGAAGCTTTTGGGGGGGGGGTGGGGCGGGAAATGGCAGGCCTATTGTAGAACTACTTCATGAGAGACTGGCAACAAGTCCAGCTAAATACAGTATAACAGTCTTCATCTCTGGCATGAGTGTAAGTGTGTCTTCCAACGTTTGTTTGAGCAGGTAAATATAGTCTTACTTTATGGTAAAATGAACCAAAAAAATAGAAGAGGGACATGAATAATATTGTTTTGATATCTGTACACTGGACTAAGAATGAACAGTTTTAAATATTATATCACGTTGTTTTACCAGCCAAATGAACAGAAATATGTTCTGTTACAGGTTTTGGAAGGAAGGATGTGGTAGAGCACTTGCTACAGACAGGAGCCAACGTTCATGCTCGTGATGACGGAGGGCTGATACCCCTTCACAATGCCTGCTCTTTTGGTCATGCTGAAGTGGTTAGTCTGTTACTGTGTCAAGGAGCAGATCCAAACGCTAGAGACAATTGGAACTACACTCCTTTGCACGAAGCTGCTATCAAGGGGAAGATAGATGTGTGTATTGGTAAGTGTCTGCCAGTTATATTGAAACTTTACCAGATACATGTTTCATGCTGTTGTAATTGTTAATGTGTTGGACTTGAGGTGAAACATATTGCTTGTTCTCAAAAGCTAATTTCTTTTAAACTAGCGGGTAGGTGTAGTGATAGTAATTTAAGTCTAACTTTCTCTTGCTGTGTAATATAAGCTTTGCTGAACTTGCATCTGAAAAACTAACCTGGGAAGGTTGGGTAAAGTCTCCTCATCTGTTAAATTACAAAATTAAAAATCTGAATATGGAAGTTTGTCTTTCTTGGTTGCTTTCAAGAAAACTAGCTTTACTATTAGGTAAAGTCTTTGCTTTTTGGGCTGTGCTGTAAGGTGTCTTAGCGGTTAAGGAGATGGTTAACCTTTCATTCTATACAGTATAGGGAAACATCTCATTAGTCCTTTGGAGCTTTCCTATACAAGTTACAGGACAGCATTGTTCACAGTAGTTGTGTATCTTCAGTGTGTGTGCTGTAGCCTGGAGCCAAAGCAACTTCAAATAAAATTGAACTTTTCAATCATTTTAAATGTGTCTAGAACATATAAAGAGCTTTTCAGTCAGAGTAAAGTCTTTTAACTTTTATGTTTTTTCTCAGTGTTACTCAGTATTACTTTTTTCTAAATGTGAACTTTTATTTCTATTTTTTACACTCAGATCAGTTCCTTAAACATATTTATCAATACTGCTTCTTCTCACATCTATTAACTTGAATAAAATGGTCTGCTCAACATTGTGTTTTTTATCAAACGTGGAAAGGAAAGCTTGATTTTTTTTTTAATTTTTTTTTTTTTTTTTTAGGAAATGCAGATAAGATTATGAACATAACATATGGAACAAATCTTATCCAGATAACAGACCCATTTTCCAAATTTCAGATAGTCTGTTTGCCTGAAGACTTACTACACAAAATTTCTGCAGAGAAAGCTGCAAGACTTACCGGACAATTTCTTGCATTAGCCTTGTTGCAATACTTCTGTCATTACTTAAACAGCAAAACTTGAGGGAAAGACAATTGGAGGAAACACCAAAATACAATTTTTTTAGTCTATTTCTTCTTTTTACAATGGATGTGATTGCCTTCATTCATTTCATCTCTGTATGTGAGGTAAAACATGGAGAATATTCTACAGAAGTTATGCAGCAGTACTGTGGGAAGAGATCCACTGATACAGTGGGTCCCAGTAACAGTCTACTGTGACAATGGTGAATAGAAAAGCAAGCTTAATTCCAGTCAGTAACTGGAGTTTTGTATGTGACTTAAAGTAATGACTTTGGTCTATTCAGTGTGGAGTCTGCCTGGCTTTGGGAATTGCAGACTGAAAATACAAATTAAATGGGAGAAGTTTGACAGTAAGAGGCTGAGAAGAAAAGTGACCTGTAAAGGAGGAGTGAATTTGTTTTCTTTGGAAAAGATTTGTCTTGCTCAGTCTTTTAAAACCTTGTTATAAAGCAGGAGAGGATGCAGCAGCACACCTTTGTGTTTGTAGGTGATAGGATGAAAGATGGTTGAAACAGAAGATTTTAGGATTTGGGAGGGCAGCATGGGTAATGTTGTTTTGAGTGGTTTGTCTGAAGACTCTGTGGTACTCTTTGGAAGAGACTGAGCAGGTCAGATCAAAGAAGATTATGCGGTACATCAATTTTGATGTACAATGCTGGCAGTAATTTGAGAGTCTTTAGATCTAATTTCCATAATCAAAGAACTGAGGATACCTTTAAAAGTATACTCTTAATTCAGCAAGAAATTGTTGGCTTGGTGAAAAGTAGTACAGAATCAAATTTATGGCTTGTTTTACACAGATCTTCATTCTATGTTCCACACACAGATTAGATCTGTGACTCTAAACATTAGATCTTAGACTACAGGAATGATCTATATATATAAAAAATTCAGCATGTGGTACTGATCAAATCCAAAAGCTCTTCTGCTGTCCACTGCAGTTGTAAGGTTCCTTGGAAGCACTAAGCAGGGCTGCAGGACTAGATGCAGTTCTCCTTACAAAGCTACTTGCAGGCAGGTTGGAGTCTAGGAATTTTTTTTTTAAATATTTTATTTTAAACAGGAAAGCATGATGCTGTTGTGCTCAGTTTAGTTATGGATATCTATATATGTTGTACTTCAGGCATATTTAATGTGTCAGCGTGAGAGTTATTACTGAAGGCAGTGTCACCAGTAACTAGATTTGATATGTACTGTAGTACCATGCTTCTTAGTTGATCCCATAAAACTCTGGGGACATGAGTATAAACAAAGAAGTCTGTTATTGTTTATTTGCAATTTATAACTAGTAGGCAAGCATGTTTTACTGTCTTTGGCAATTTCCTGTTTCTTTTCAATAGTTTTATATATAATTTTTATATTAAGGTCTTCAGCTTTCATCTCAAAGTCTTTTGAAGGAACACGTTATACACAGGGATAATGGAACAGTGATTGCTTAGGGTATGAATTCTGTCTAGGAATATTTGAATAGTTTTCTGGAATGTATTTATACCTTAAGCGTATACTGTTTCAGCAGACATGATGAAAGAAATTAGCCTGTAAAAAACCCACATTCTTAGAGCATTCCTTTTTAAACAAGCAAGGGACGCTCTTTAAAAAGCATAAATTGAATGGTCTCTGGAAATCTGGCATAACCTAGAATTTATTTCTGAATTTCAATATCTGCTTGAAAAGGAATAGACTGTAGGAATTGTCATCTAAACTCATTTTTGGCTGCCTGTTCTTGACATCTTCTTCCAAATGATATAATGGGAGAGAATTTTCCAATTTATCTTCTCTGTTTTCCTTCTTCTGTGCACCCCAGTCTGGATCTTTTCTTTTTTATCATACCTGGTATAGAAAACTGTTCTTTCATCTGCTTTACAGGTCAAAAAGGGACAAATTGGTAAGGGAACAGAGTGCTGAGATGCAGTACATTCGTGAATAATGATTTTTTTTGAGAAAAACTCAAGGCATTGAAGCAGATTGGGAAGACCAGCAAAAGCTAGGTAGTGACTGCAGTACAGCTATAGAGTGCTCTTGTGTCTAGCACTAGCCTTGCTTTTGTATCCTGGGTCTGGAAGTGTAGGAGATCTTAGAGGATAGTAAGCAGTGCTCAGTTGGTTTGCTGACCATCTCTTACAGTATATTTATTCACTGTGGATTTGTTTAGTTGATAAGTAATTGAATCCTTTTGAAAGTGTTGTTTGCTATATGTAATAAATTTTTGGACTAAATGAAGTGTTAACACCAATTTTTAGTGTTCTCCAGTATTTATGGTTTCTAGGATTACTTTATCTGTCAGGAAGATGCATTTTCAGTGTCTGTGGACTGCTTCTAGAGCTAATGAAAAGTCGTTTTGCTCCTCACTGTTGCATTTGCTCGTGGAGCTTCATGGTGAACTTCTGTGGTGATGCCATGATTTATGGATATGAACATACAGGATACTTTTAGTAATGCTAGGAAAATAATTCTAGCTACTAAAAGCTCCCTTGAACATAGTAGAAAGCTGTAAAAGTTTTTTTATATAATTTTTAGTCCATGCAGTGCTAAGGATCCATCAGAAATTAGGCCAATGTTTTTACTGGCTTCCTCTGGGCTAGTTATAAAATTTGCTGCAAAGATCCTATGGCAGGATGAATTTAGTGTCCCAGTGCTATGAAGCGATCTCTAATGGTGGTGTCAAGGTGCATTTGTCTCTCTTTTTGACCAGAGAACTTCTGTGGAAGTTGTGTGTGTGGTTGTTTTTTTCTTACATTACAGTTTTTGCACTTGAAAGATAGAGCAAGCAAACAAACTAAAACTTTAAGTTAGTGGGTTTTCCAATGTGCAGGTTCTGCCCTTAGAATAGGGATCACTGTTACTTAAATGGCTCTGTTAACTTGTCAAAACATTGCTCACCTTGCTGTGCTTCCCCTCTGTGGGGGAAAGAAGAATTCATTAGCTATTACCTTCTGCTATTACATATCTTTAAGCTGAAATATGAGGAGGAAATATGATGTGACCTCTCCCTATAGGGCGGATAAACCTTCTGTCAGGATTAAAACAATCTATGAAAGGCAGAGTAAAACTAGTGCACAGTAAATCTTAAAGGAATTGTAGGAATGGTGATTTGCCCTATCATTGAACTGCTCATTTGTTTGATCACCTTGCAAAGTTGACATGTAAAACAATTAGAGAAATAATTACAACTTATGATATTTTTATCCCTTGAGTTTTTTAGAATGCTCAGAGCATTTTGCCTTCTAAGCAGAGGAACTGTATTGCTCTAAAAGTTAGAGCTGTGTGTGATTTTTACTACCTGAAAAAATCTTTAAAAAAAAAAAATCACAGGAAGCTTTAGCATCTTCACTGAAAAATTAATACAATGACTATAGATTTAGCTGCTGGATTGACAAAAGCCTTTAAGAAGACTAGTAGCTTCTTAGTAAAGGGGATTTGGTAATTGAGATAAATTGGGACCTGGTTATGCATGTTGTGTTTTGGAGAGATGTACTGAATTCCCAAAGACTCTTTTGGAGAATTGGTGTTCTGGAAGGAAGCTGATTCAAAGAGGCATCCCAGGAGTCTGATATTCAGAGGCTTGTAAAATCATTTGAAAACTCTCTCAAGTGAGTACTTACAAATACTTGGTGTAAAGGGTTTAACTATTGCTGTTTATATGAGAAGATACTGTTAATATTCCTGCTTTGACTTTTGAACTGTAGAGTTGGAGCACTACTGCTACTGACCGCTCATAGTGTGCGGTGGGAAGACAGTGACTTGATTTTGAACTTTTTGAAGCTGCAGGAATTAGACTGTTCTTGAGTATCAGAAATGTGAGTTTTGTTCCATTGGGAGGACATGAATTAATCCCTAGAGTGGGGGAGCTATCCTGTCTGTTAGTTGCAGTTAACATTGATGTTCGGAGCAAAGGTACCTTGTGATTTGATATACTTAAGGCCAAGCAGTGCTGGTTAACAGCATCTGTCTGTTATCTCTCCAGATAGCCAGGATTTTTGTTTGCCTATTCTTCATAATATTTAGTACTCAGATACTCACTGATCAAAGCCAAATCTGTTGTTGTGGAAGCAGGCTTGTCAGGCTATTCAGATTATGAATTCTTTGGTCTGTTTCTGCTCTCTGAGTGGAACCCTGCTTCTTTGAGGAGCAAAGGGTTTTAAATCCTGTGCATATACAGTGGCTCAAAGACCTAATATGCGTAAGTCTACTCATATTGTTTCTTCATGGGGTCTTTCTCAAGTCAACCTTGTACAATAGCAACCATAGGAAAAAAATACTGTGTTTTAGGTGGAGTGGAAGAATATTTTGCTTTCTCACTGGAGTTCATGGTTTTAAATAGTTTTATGTCTTCTAACCACTTGTTTAAGCTACAGCAGCTTCTAAATGTTAATCATTACAGAAATGAGTGCTTCTTGGGCTGAATCTTAATACATTTCCTACTGTATAAGTCAGTTGTTCAGACTTCCCTTATCGAAAGGGACCTGAGTATAAGGCCACCTTCTCTGTCAGCTGGTGGGACTGGTGGAACCCATGATTGAGATCATACATTGCTAATTTGAAGGCATTGTAATACTGTGGCCATAGTAACAATGGACTGGAATTTGAGACGACAGGGCTTTTGTCAAAAGTGACTACAGAAGATGATTTGGGACACTCTACCATGGCATACACAACTGCAGTGCTCCCTGGTGGACTTTGGCAGAAGCGCAGGAGGGAAGTTGTTCAATTCCAGCACACGAAAGTATGATGCCGCTTCAGTGTGTTGCCTGCACATAGACGTCAGACTTGTTATTCAGTCTACAGGAGTTACTGCTGTGGGGAAAGGCTGCCGAAATGAGATGGGTTTGTTTGCTGTAAAGGCTCCAGGGAATCCTTTCTGCTGGCATTTTACATCTGTGCACATGTAGTTGTGATAGATGCTTATGAAGAAAATATCTGCGAGCAGTGTCAGTCACCCATGTGTGCCCACTGAAGGACTCGGAGTGCTAGGAGCCTTGAAATGAATGGATTATTGACGCAAGGTGGAAGTGCCCTACCATGATGTTTTTGTGAGAGGACCAAGCATTAATCCTGAGGTTAAATCCTCTTCAGAAACAAAATCAACTGTGAATTTGATAGCAGAGAGGATGATGCTTTGTATAAATAGTGTGAAAGTGAGCCTTACTTGAGGTAGGAAGATTTGTTTGCAGGGTTATGCCAGTAAAATGACTTCTTGTTTTCATATCTGGAACCAGTGGTGCTGAAGGCTTGTAAAACCTGTCATGTTACTGTGTTGCTTACAGTCCTTAAGGCTATTGTTTATATTGTGGTACTTGTATTCCTAAAAGTTGATCGAAATTCAGCTACATGAAAATAAGTTGAGAAGGATTGCCTTGTCTGGGGTTTCATACACTGTGTATATTTTGGAAGCTGTCTGTCTTACTGTTAGGTTTGAGCTGCATTGACAGCTAATATGTTGTAGCCTTTCTGTGGGTTTTAGACTTTTCCCTAGCTTTATTTCTTCTTTCTTAAAATTCAGGTATCAAGAAAACTAGTCTTTTTGCCTTGCTTGGCTGCTTGGCACAGGAGAATCTGTGGATGACAAGAAGAAATTAATTTATTTTATGATGCTTCTTTACAAATGTTGATTAAATCAGAATCTGACTACTTGAAGCAAAGAAGGTGGTACGATTATATGCAAAACACTACCAGAAAACTTGCTGTTGGGTGTTCCTGAGAAGTAAGGTCTTCAAAGGTACTGATGTTAACTATTAGCAAATTGAGAAAGAAGGGAAGAAGTTGTTGGATATCATCCGGAACAGGGTGATGGAACACATACTGCTTTTGCAGACACCGAAACTGCTTTCAGATGTCCAATACCAGTTCACAGTGGCCTCCTAAGTATCTTGCAGAAATACTTTATCTTACAGGAATATGCTTCTCATTACTGTAGCAATATCTGTTTTTAGCTTCTCTGAGGAACTGTGTGGTCTTAATGCAGTTTGTATGTGGTTTAAAAACAATTGCTAGATGTATGTGTAGCTGTTAAGGCATAAATGGGTGGGGCTGATTCTAGCGGAGTTGTCAGATGTTTTATTAATCTAAAGGAAAACATTGATTAAAGTATTACTATAGATTATGAAGGTCTTGCTCTTAATGTGCAAGTGACTAAATATTTGTCATATAGTGAACAAAAGAAGTTGTCTCTTTATAATGATTTGGTCTTTCCACAATGTAAAGCAAGCATACCAAATGTACTATAGGTGATTGAAGCTTATTAAACATGTTGAGCATTTGCCTGTTGTTCTATGTGGTCTTCGCTTTAGATTTTTCGTGCAGGTAGGACTCATGATGAACAGAGACTCTCGTACTCCAGTAATTCATTGTACTTGTATAAACACAGAAAAACACCATGGTTCTTGGACAAAGCTATTCCTTTCTAGAAAAGGCTGAAGGTCTGATGCAAATCTTGCTGTTCTTGCTGCTGTGTGCAGCTTCATCAGCAAAACATGAAGACTAGCAGTCCTGAGTAATTCTGTGGTTAGGCACAGTGCTCTTAACCTAGTTATGGGTTGGATATTGAACTTATATGACAAGGGAGCCAAGTGGTACTGACTGCAACAATTTACTTCTGTTTACTTGTTTGTGGGGGGTACAAGGATGGTGCAGGACACAGGTGTGACCCAGGGGATGAACCCCCTCAGACTGATCTAACTTGCACCCTTCACTAGCCTGAGACCCACAATAGCAATGATATCTTGCCTGACAGATTATGAGATTTTCAGGGTGTAGATATTTGCTTATCAAGGGCATAGTGCTAAATAGCATAAGACTTACACTGCTCTGTATCAACAGGGTGTGGTGGTGAGCAGTTCTGAAACTGAAGAACAAATGGATGTAGCTCTGTCCTTTAGGAATCAAAAGCAGTGTTACTGTTTTACACAGTGATGTGGTCGGTCTAAGATAGTGACTGAAAGTTTCCAAGACTGATGCATGTATTACTGCTAGCTGGTCAGCTGTTAGTAGAGTTCTGTATCTGCCTGAACTTAATGTATTCTTAGCTTCCTGAAACAGAATTTTTGAGGATACCCGTGTCTTCTGGCCAACCTATAGCTTTAGCATCAATTTCATGGACTGATCAGCTTGGTACTTCTAAGATTGCATATACTTGCTGTATTTCTTAAATATTTTGTAATTATGCCGTGGCCTAATGATGAATTTACAAAATTGGCACAAGGTTCAAGTTTTATGCAAAACACGCAAAAATTATTTGGCATGTTGAGACTTCTTTAATCTTAAGAGTTTCAGCTATTAATCACATAAAAATGTTACTGTGTGTGATCCATAGGGTGTGTGACTAAGATATCATCTCCAGGTTGCATACTGTTGGAAGCTGGGAGGAACTGAAGTTCAATTCTGGAAGACTGTGCTCGTGGATTGTGATTATTTTATTTGTTGGGTGGTTTTTTCCTTTTTTTTTCTTCCCCTTGTGCTCACCTTACTGAATGGTGGATTGGGAGCTGCTGCTAGGGTTTGAATCTCTTCATGCATACTTCTGGTGTCAAAAAGAGTGACTGGGTTTGATTATGTATGTACCCTTTTCTGTTTCAGAAAAATGGTAGATTTAGGACACTTTTTAGTGTCAGGGTGACAATCACCAGCTCAGGTTGCCCAGAGCAGTTGTGTAGTCTTCTTGCTTGGAGATACTGAAAAGCCATCTGGACACAGTCCTGGGCTGTAGGTGGCCCTTCTTCAGCAGGGTGTTGTTCCAGATGATCTACAGAGGTCTCCGAGACCTCAACCATTTGTAATTCAATGTGATTCTGTGAAAAAGAAGTGCATGTGCATGGCTGCAAATCCAATTTAGGGATTAAATGTTTAGATGCTTAGTGTACTGTCTTATTGCTTGTTATCTCAAAGAAAGATTTTTTTTTTTTTTATATAACATAAGTTTCTAGAGTTCTTAGATTTTGCAGATTCATTGTGGAAGCTCCAAAGCTTCGTTTACACCACGCAGATTGTGTGCTTGAGGGGAGCTTTCTGGAATTACAGAGCCATCTTTTGCTTGATGCAAATAAACCCACCAACTGAAGTGACACTATGGTTTTGAGGTTGCTCTCTAGAAGACTGCATTCTGCGTAACCTGCATATACTTCTGTTTTCTCACTCTTTAGCTGAAATGGACAACTTTAATTGAGTGTATTTCAGCCAAAAAAGGAAACAAGAATATTTACTTCATTAAGTCCAGTCAAGATCAGGGCTTTGAATTGTTGTTCATGTAGGCTGATTAATTTACCAACTCTGACCCTTTTTCTGAGGGCAGAAGGATATTGTCAGCTTGCTGTGCTGCCTACAGCCTCTGGAACTTGCTGCTTGTTCTCTCTCCCTGTGTGTATTTAATAACTGGTAGACAGAACTGGTGTACCAGGGACGATTTTGTAGTTCTTCCAACATATAGAAAAGTAATCATAGTTAAGATGCACCTACTTATGGGGAAACAGTTGCGGGCAGTCACTGAGGGAGCCTTTTAAAAATACCTTCTTGACCTGCTGGAAGAGCTCTGACTGTTGTGATGTTGTGACTTTAAGTGATGCTTGTGGTTTTGGTTGTCTGGTTCAGATCCTTTCTCCCTACCTTGCTTTGATTAGGTAAGTCCAATCTCTGGAACATCTAGTGCAAATTTAATTGCAGAATACATTGAATTATTTTGTAGTGTGTCGAGAAGTGATGTTTTGGTATGTATGTATAGATCAGGAAACAGGCTATCTCGCGAAGAGGTTGAAAGTTCGGTGAACAAAGTCTAAAAGTACTTCTGGGGCTGAGACAAAAGAGTCTTTCTGAAAAATTAGAGATTGCATGAAAATAGGATAAAGTTCTTTTAAAGCGATGCTTTATAGTAACCTTTTTGCCTAGATCCTCCTTCTCCCCTCAAAACAAACAAAAGTAAGTTGTGGAAGACCTTGTTCATACCATTTCTTTGATTTCTTATGGCTTCCTTGAAGCCTATTTCTGTGAATTGTTCACCTAAGCTGAAGGAAAGTCTAACCTCTAAGCATTGTTCCTATTTCACATTTTCTTGTCTGCTCAGTTTGGAAGATGCATCCTGTTACTGTAGGAACCAGCACAGTTTCTGCAGTGTATGGCCGCATGAGAACCTGCCTTTCAAAGAGCAGGTCTGTGTCAAAGTGAGATGGTTGAAATGGCTATCATCTGTCCCTGATGGACCAAATGGTCATTTCGGCTGTAAAGCAAGACGTGCCTCTGCTAGAAGCCATATTCCAAGCTGTCTGTGTATATAGTCTTCTAGCATATATTGATGCTCCCAGCAGTTGCTATTATTGCTTATCTAATGACAACTTAATAGAAACATACAACCAGGTGCTATGATTTTATTTAGATTGTCACATTTAGCCAAAGTACCATTTCTTTACCAGGGGAAGCTTTCTTTTACTTATACGGACACATGGTCTTCAATGGTTGTTTAAATTTTAAAACTGTGTCTCCAGGAACTGGCCTGCAGGATTACAGTTGTAGAATGGTTTGGGTTGAAAGGGGTCTTTAAAGGTCATGTCATCCAATTGTGCTGCCATGTAGCTTTTCCTTTGACTGATGCAATCACTTCATCATAGAAGGCTACCAAACGAAACTGGCATGATTTGCCTTTTGTGCAATTGGCTCACTGTCTTCTATGTGTTTTGACATGTCTTCCAGGAGGATCTGGTCCATGATCTTACTGGATATGGAAGTGAGGCTGCCTGGTTAGTAGTTTCCAGAGTCCTCCTTTTTAAAAATGTGCATGATGTTTCTTTCTTTCCAGTCATTGTGGATTTGCCTGACTACCATGACTTTTTGAATATGAGTAAGAATGGCTTGGCAACTACATCAGCCAATTTCCTCAGGATCCTGGTATACGTCTCACTGGGTCCCATGGGCTTATGTATGTTCAGGTTCCTCAGGTGGTCTTGAACCTTATCTTCACGTACAATGGGAGGGACTTCATTCTGCAGTCCCTGCCTTGAGGTTCAGGGTCTTGAGAGATGTGGGAAGAGAGATTACCATTGAAAGCTGAGGCAGAAAAATTGTGGAGTACCGCAGCCTTCTCTGTGTTGGTTGTCACTAGTTCTTATGTGTTATTTATCAAGGGGGGTATGTTTTCTTTAATATTCCTTTTGTGGCCAGCATTCCTGTAGAAGCCCTTATTATTTGCATCCTGTGCCAAATTTGGCTCCAATTGTACCTTAGCTTTCCCTATCCCATCCCTACACATCGGGCAGCATCCCTATATTCTTCCCAGGATACATGTTCCTGGTTACAGTGCCTGTGTATTTCCTTTTTACACTTGAGTTTGACCAGCAGGTCATGAGGGAGACATGTTTGTCTCCTGCCTTCTGTGCCTGATTTCTTACACATTGAATTGAAGCCTTTTGTGCTCTAAGAAAAATATCCTTAAAGATCTGCCAGCTCTGTTCAGCTTCTGTCTCTGAGGGCATTTTCCTAGGGGGTCAAAACCACCCATTAATACATTAAACAACTGGAAGTTTGCTCTCCTAACATTCAGAGTCCTGACTCTATTCTTCATTTGGCCTGTATCCCTCAAGATGGTGAATTCCACCAGGGCGTGACCCCTGCAGCTCAGTCTGCTACCAATCTTGACATCTCTAATTAGTTCGTCTGTGTTGGTAGGCAACGGGTCTGGTAATGCTTCTCCTCTGATTGTGGTGTCTGTCACCTGGATTAAGAAATTATGCTCGACACACTCCAAGAGTCTTTTGGACTGCTTACTACTTACTGTGCTGCTTTCCCAGCAGATGTCAGGGTGATTGAAGTCCTCCAGCAGGATCGGAGCCTGTGAGCATGATGTCTCCTGTAGTTGAAGTAAGACTCTTAGTCCGCAAGCTCCCCTTGGTTGGGTGACCTGTAGGTAACACCATCCATGAGGTTTCCCAATTTTTTTCCCATTGTTCTTTTTCAAAGGCAGCTCTGTGGAGTCAGTCCTTTTTTATTTTATTTTTTTTTTTTTAACATAGAGAGCAACTGCCTGCTCCTTTCTTCCTTGTCTGTCCCTTATGAACAGTTTCTGGTCACTGGTTTCAGCACACCAGTTCTGTAATCCTTCCCACCATGTTTCAGTGACAGTGATTAGATCATAGCTTTCTAGCAGCACAGTGGCTTCCTGATTCTCCTATTTGCAACTCGTGCTGTGTGCATTTTGTACAGAGGCACTCCAGCTTGGTTATTGACTGTGTCCCCTTTTAGAGGAATATGCCCTTTGAGGTATTTCACAGGTGTTTCCCTCTTCCTAATATATCAGCAGTCTCAGTCTTTTCTCTGTTGCTCAGAACTCCATCTCTTTCCCCCACCAATTGTCTACTGCTTTCTCCTGCTGTCAAAACTCCTGTTTTGGTCTATGCTGTTGGGGGTCACTGTTCTAATTCCCTTCACAATTTTCTGTTTCAGCATAGTGAAGTCTAGTGTTGTTTTTTAAGCTTTTGTTCATCTACTTCATACTACTGCGGCTGGCATTATTTGTCTCTTGGTCTGTCTGGCCCTAGCAAAGAACAAAACCAACGTGCTGGTTCATTAGGAGTAGAACCCTTGTCTGGGGTAATGGGAAACTGAGATGCTCTGAACAAGGGAAGTAGGGAAGGCAAAAAGATGGGAAGTGCTTGGAGCCAACACTGACCCACCAGGACTTTGGCTGGTAGTGTTAAGTTATACTTTTAACTAGGACAACAAAATTATCCTTTTCAACTACTGTCACTGGCACATGTACCTGTACTGTTCTTCCTTGTGTCAACCAGAGCATGTCATGTTGTTGCATGATGAACTGGATTGGGCAAACAATCACTTTTCTAATCTGCCTTGTTATCTGACCAAATGTTTGTAGCCATGCAAAGCACAGTGGTCAGCATGGGGCTGAGGGTAGTGATTCTGTCAGCCTGTTCTAAGTGAAACTGTAGCCTGCCATAGGGCTGTTTTACAGAGGGCCAGCTTTATAATTCTTTGCAGTCCTTCAATGATTTGTTCAGCGGTTGTTTTGTGGGGTAGGGGGGCATAAATGCTGTATGTTCTTCTGCTTACTGCCTTGAAGTGTTGTCCTTATCCTACTAGAGATGTTCCTTATTTCCTTGGAGCTCCCCTGGAGATTTGGACCCTCCCTTCTCCCCTTCAAGCTAAGCACTGTTCTGCACAGCCCCTTTGTCCCAGGGATGTTGAGACATGCTGGACATAATTTCTTAGGTCCTAGCCTTTGCCTCAAAAAAAGCATCTCTCTGCCTGGAAGAGTCCACACCAGTCACACAAAGCAGCCACATAATGCAGGTAACTGAGGTCTTCAGCAGTTAGCTGTTTGCAGACACCTTTGTTGCTGGTGATCCAGTGTTCTGCAACTTCTCGATACTTGTCCTACTGGCACCCATGGGGACTTCTACTGTATTTTCCCCTGAATTCCCTTAGGAATTTAATTGCTTGTCCTGCCTTTATTCTTCTCTTTTGCTTTTTCTGCATGGTCTTTCATGTTTCTCTCTCTTCTACCACACGTATTCCTATCCTTCTGTCCCTGAACTGCCACCTGGCTATCATCTCTTCTTACCAATAAACCACCTGCAGTGCTTTCAGATATGTCTGGTTACCACCTCTACCCCACCCTGATTCTGAACTAAATCTCTCAGTGTGCTTAGACCCTCTGTTCCTTAATCCTCTCCTCATTCAGCTTTGATATTCACTACAGGGGGGCAGTCAACAGTATAGGACTTGCTCCTCTCCTTTTTTCCAACTCCTCTTAGCTGAGCTAGCGGTGGTGTTTGAGGCCATGGATGTTATCAGGTCAAGCAATGATACTTAAACCTTTAGAGCTGTGTGCAGCCCTTGTAGTAATACTGCCTCTCACGTTTTTGCCTTGGAATTCTGATGGCTGATGAATATAGCCACCTTCTTAATTGTGCAGCCAAGATGGGGATTGCTCACAGAGGTGGAAGTTAATCAGTGATAAAGCCGTGGTTAATGTTATTAGCTGTATCTCATATATTCGACTTTATGAAGCTAAGAGCAGGGTGCTGCAACTTTTATATGGGGTCATTTAGTAAAAAGGCTTGGTAACTTGCTAAGATGGGATTATTAGATCTGAATCACAGAAGCATAATTTCTAGGCAAGAAATGGTTGATCTCATAACATGAGAAAAGCTTCAAAACCTCAGCAATTTACATGTGATTTAAGTCTAGAAATGATTTAGGGGAGAAGATGCATTTAGCATTGGCTGAAAAGAAAGAATAGTTTGGATTACAGTGTGTTGTCCGGATGTTTTCAGAATGTGGAAGTAAATGAGCACATTATGTTTCTTGTCAAGTATAACTTGGAAACATGTTCTGTATGAGACTAGTACTGGAGTTTGTGTGTTGCAGCCACTTAAGGTTAGTGAGAGACTGACCAGCTTTAAAGGTTTCCTTTAGAGAGATGGAAGGTAGTGCATGTGTTGTGAGTCAGAAGGAGGGCTTTTTCTTAGGCTGTTTTCTTGATACTTTGGTAGCCAATAAAGCTACAGTAATATGGTTTGGAAAGGACCTTTAGAGATCACCTCCAGAAGGCGAAGTTGAAAAGCGGAAAGAAAAGATATATATTAAAGCTAGGGTAGCTGTAAGGGACTGTGAGCACAAGGTAGTGGGACACAGAAGAACTGGTGGGAAGAGAGGAGGCAATGGTAGAGCTGTGAGGAACTATGGAAATGTAATTAAAAGTCGTAGGCAGCTTTAAGTACAGATACTTCCGGAAGGTCTGCCTGTTCTTGCATTTCTCACTGAATAGTCAAAGCTTTGGATGTGTCCTTTTTTGGCACTTAAGTGCATCCAGTTTAACTAGATTTGAACTTCTCTATCAGCATTGTGGGAGTTTAGCCCAGACAAACTATAACAGATACCCACTGATCTTTGATCATCCATAATATTGGAACAACCAAATTGATATTTATTCCCATTCTATTCTCATTGTGTTTTGGTCTTTCAATCAAAGATGATTTCTGTTGTGCACTTTTAACTGAGGTAGTATGAAAGAAGTAATGCTAAGTACTTGGGTGATGGTTTGTGTGTAGACAAACTCCTGTGGTGGTGGTTTTTTTAAAAATTCTTCTAATAAATCTTACTTCTCCCTTGTTGCTGTATAGCTACCTGGGAAGTTTTTGCCATACCTCATTGGTGAAAATGTAAAGATTGAAACTGCCAAAAGTGAAAATGTTTGTTCTTGGCGTGTTTATAATTTGACAGCCAAATGAAGTGGTGATAACTTCACAGTTCAAAATACCTGTTCCAGGAGGCTGTGGGCCAAGTGTTTAATTTTAGGATTCATCCTGCTGCTGTCAGTAATCTGAAATGATTAGTGGTTATAGTTCATGCTCTGTGCAGTACTCTAACCTTTTTTAAAAATGCTTTTTGGAGAACGTGACCTTTTTAAAATCACTTCAGATGGTATGTGAAGATCAGAAACTTGTGTATTGTAGCAGTTGCAGTGAGAGTAAAAGTATAACTCTGTACCAATCCATAGTTGCTCTATAGTTAGGCTTACAGGACTTTGATGTCCATATACAATTTGAAGATTCGATTAAAAGAAGAACTTCTTCACACCATTTGTACAATATGGTCTGTAGGAAAGGCAAGGATAGCCAGGTAGTGGTATTGCTAGATTATTAAGTGCTCTGCCTGCAGTACAGAAAAATAATACACCCCAGTGTCCTCACTGTCCAGAGGAAATAAACCAGCATATCAAAATATGCTAATTAACAAAGTTCCAGGAGTGAATTTGTGTGCACACAATTCTTACCTTTGCCTGTTGATAGCAGTTTGTTAACAGAAACTATTGTCATGTTTCCTTTTCAGGCAACTCAGAAACCATCTAAAACTGGTGTCCAGCATTTGAAATCAAAAATAGCTACAGTTAGCTAGAATGGCTTGTTCTGTTATGTTTCATTATGAAGGGAATATTTTTCTCAAACAGGAGATCCATACTGATGTTTTTATACATCCCTGGTGCATTGAAAAGGAAATTCAGAGAGACACGCCGTGTCTAGATCTCAAATAACCTGTGGTTAGAAGAGACTTTGTGTTGGGCTGAAGCGTTAAAGGTTTTGAACAAGCAGGAGAACATTTAGTTAGAAGCTACCTGTGGTTTGCTGCATATGAAAGTACAGCTGAATTACACTGGTAGGCTAAACATCAAATGCCGGGTTTCTTTTGTTAATTCATGTTGATGACAACATTGCTCACTTGGATATCTTTTTGTGAGATTATGTACTAAAAAAATATGGAGAAGATAGAATCAAATAGTCAAAGAATAAGATTGCCTTTGTGACCTAAATTTGCTTCCTTTTTTCATCTGCATTCTAATACAGTCTTTATATGATTGGTTTCTTCTCCCAAGGTGCTACTGTATTCATTTCACAGGGCAGATCTGTCTCTAGGACTGAATAAGGGAGCTATCTGCAGGACCGTACCCTTTGCTATTGGAGAGGCTGGAAGGCTTGTGACCGTGGGATGAACAATTGCAGAGACGGAAAGGTCAAGTCTCATGGTTACAGCAATTGAGTTCTGAGAGGTTTTTTTTCCGAACCTAGTCTGACCACTTTCAGGTGCATATTCCACAGGCAGTCAGGAATTCAGGATTTTTGCAGGCAACTAGCTTAAGCACCGTTAGTTTTAATATATTTCCATAGGTTTTTAAAAAAACCTAAAAACCTGACACAGAAGTTTTTTGTAACTCATGCCAAAACCCTTCATGGTTCATTAGCATGGCTAAACAGATTAGATACACTGCATAATCCTTTGTCATTTTAGCCAGGAGGGGAGCTGAGAACAGTACTGTCTTGTCATCTTCTGTGTGTGCCAGGAGAAGTAGCAGGGAAGTGCTCTTGGTTGGTTTGGACAGGACTGAAGAATTAAGAGACTTGAAAATCTGTGCTTCTGTTTAAACACTGAGCTCAGACAGTTACAGATCCGTTTGACATCTCTACACCTGTTATCTCTCCTTTTTCAAAGTCACCTTTCTTGCACCCTAACCTGTCACAGCTTGGGTTTACGTGCTAGTCCAAACCTCCAAACTCTGGTCGAATCCCAGGCATTTCACTCTGTTGGTCTTTCTTCCTGGACTTTTTATCTGAGCTGTTCTCTTCCACTGTCTTGTTCAGTTTTCTCCCCTAGCTCTTTGTCCTAGGCTTTTTGTCCTATGAATCCTTCACTGTCATCTTATCCTGTCTTTTCATCCAGTCTGTGCTGTTGCATCATTTTGCGCTGCCTGCTTTCTCTCGACAGACACCTAGTTGCTGGTTCCCCCTTTTAGGATCCCAGTCTTACCCTGATGCCTTTTGGGAGAAATGGTTTCCCTCCTCCAGAATATAGATTCATTAGCAGGGTCTGAGAGAATAGAGACAGGACATACTGAGTGTGTCTTTCCATACTTACTTTCTGTACTGCCCACTGTGTTTTAAAAATCTGCAGGAAGTCCTGTTCACTGCTTCCTGCTGGAGTGTGCTTGCTTGGCTTGTGAGGCTGGCTCAGAGTCAAACCTGTCCATGAGTAAGATCTCTAAGAGGGTGGTAGCATGTATGGCACAGATGGTATCATCAGAAACGTAGGGTCCAGATCTTAACAAGCTTCTGTGAGCATGTGCTAGCTGAATTTTTTTTTTTTTTCATTTTGGTGACTTTGTCTTGACTTGGGGGGGGGGGTGGAGGGTGTGGGTGTGGGGCGGGAGGAAACAGCTCCAAACAAAAAACCTCCTAGGAAAAGTCCAATCTGCCTTCTTGAATCTTCTTTCCAAAACACGGGACAATTACACATTCTTGGCAAAGCATGAAATAAATCCATTTACCTCATTAAAGCACTAAACTTATGCAAGGATCCAGCCTAGGGCAAGCATGTAGCACAGCGTCCTGCAAGCTGAAATACATGAAATCTTGCAATGTTAAAGGCATTTGAAGTCAGAATTGTATGAGAAAAGAGGTTTGAATAAAAACAATACTACCAGTTAAAATTTTGATTTAGAAAAATGTTTGTTTCTGAAAAGCCTTTTTCTGGTTAAAGCGATATATGCAATATAATGTTAGTAATGACTTTTGTTCTGGATTGGGTTATGTTTTTTCCTGGAGAGTCCTGACTGAAGTGGTTTTGCACCCTTAAGTTACAAAAAGCGTTTGAAGGTATTTCTTTGTCTTGACTCCTCCAGTCAATCTGTATCTTAACAGACATGGTTACATGAGCAACCATAAATGTCTGCTGGTTATTATTTGATTCCGTGGCGTTGAGTCTCTGCCCCTTGTACACTGTCCTGTTACTTTGCACACATGCGAATAAGTGTGTAACTGTTGCTCTGAATTTGTGATATGTTGTGCTTGTTCTGCACAACATTTGAGGAAATAGAGACTTGGGGCCCATACTGTCAGACCTCTAATGTTGCTGTGGGCTTTGTTTTCCAATTCTGTAGAAAATGCCTTAATCTTTGGAGGGAGTGGTCTGAATTGCATTATAATGTTGTTTCCGATCGAAAGAGTTTACAGGTGGAATAGTGTTTTCCTTTTATGAGCTCTTCTAGATGATAATTTACTCTATCAGTGCTTTCCTAGCCATGTGGCTGCATACTGCATTCTAAATATTATGTACTTTAATTTTTATGTGTGAAGCTTAGTAGGGAAAAGAAATACCAATAAAATAATAGTCTCTGAACATCCAGACTGCAGGGTACCAGGTTACACATCTTACCCTATTTGTTACGCTTCTTGAAAGCTAGTGGATGTGCTGTGGTTAAGATTCTGTGCGAGCTACTGAAGGGCTGGAGTATTGCTGGTTTACCAGAGGTGGGGTGACTTGGAATATTCTGCAGGAACAGGAACAGGAATCGTAACAAGCAGTAGTAGTGGTAGTAAAGGCAGGAGCAGGTTCCACAGCAGATTTCTCAGTATGAGTCAGTGAAGGCACAGCTTCCCAGCTAGCTGTCAGGAGGAACCCAAAACTGAGTATTGCGAGGGATTCAGGGTTCATGTTTATCATGCAAACTCATGTGATCTTACTATATCTTAACTTGTCAACTTAGCCTTACTCAGGAGACGATCCTTTGCTGCAGTGCTTAACAAAAAAAAAAGGGGGGAGGGAAACCCAGTGCAATGTGTGTTTATGCCTACATCATGCCGAGGAGACACTTCACAGTAAATGATCTGTGTGTACCTGAGGTAAGATACTGTTTCTGTTTTCCCTGCACAGTGCTGCTGCAGCACGGAGCGGATCCAAACATTCGGAACACCGATGGGAAATCTGCGCTGGATCTGGCAGACCCTTCAGCAAAAGCTGTACTCACGGGTAAGATGCGTACATCTCAGCAGCATTACCTGTAGTTCATTTTGTGTTCAGCATCGTAAGAACCCTCTGCTTTTTTGGATTTTCTGTTGTGTAAGAGCAATTTAAAACTGTCTTTTACCAGATGTCACATTGATGTAGCTGTCATTAATCTGCTGTGCTGCTATAGGTTTGCTTATTCTACTTATGTTAATACTGTAATTTTCTGTTACAACATCATTCATTATTCATTGTGTTTCTGTGGGTTTTTTGTTTTAATTGCTTCCCAATATACAGACTTAATAGGAGCCCCCAGCCCCTGCAAAAAAAAAAAAGAAAAAAATCAGGCCAATTGTTTTAAGACCTTCACTGTTGAGCAAGCAAGGACGTTTGTATAACTATAAAAGTACCTGTGATCTGAAAGACAACCTGCTTCCAATTGCAGAGATCAGTAGTTACATTATATTTTGCTGCAGATTCACATGCTGCCCTTTCCTTCCTCTTCCTCATCAGTCATTTTAGGTAGAACTCTTTCTCACCACCAATTTTTTTTCCTTTTTAGGAGCTAGTAGCTGCCAAACAATATGTTTCATGAAAATATTCTACAGATACAACTTTGTTTTAAAAACAGCTTTTTTTTTTTTTATAAATTGACTGTTGTAGCATACTGGTAGCATTAGAAGTATAATATAGTACCTTGTCAAATCTGTATCAGGAAATACGTGGTCCTCTGTGCTGATTTTAACATCTAGGAAATAATGTTTAGAACGAAGTAATCTTGGATTTTAAAACATATGCAATTAGATTTACAGAAAGAGATTCGGTAGCCAAGCTTCGTTTAAAGAAATAGCTAATTTTCTTTTACCTTTATTTCCCCTATTCTCTCTCTCTTTTTATTGACAGCTTAATTTATATGTTGTGTGCTATGCAACACCTGTATTCTTTCTTCAGATTATGTTCAGAGCACACCAGCTCTCTTCAGTTTGTCGGGAACATTTCCTCATCATCTTTTTCCAGTGTGCTGACTGCTATACATAATTATCTACAGCTCTGCAGTGATTTGAGAGTGCCTTTGGAACAGTGCGCTTTAAGTACATGTGATTTAGTTTAATTACTCAGTGTCAATTTTGAACACATTCCTACAATGTTAACACTGATGTTAGCTGTGCTAAGCAGGTTAATCTGACTTTTGGCTGTTAATGGGTACAGTCATATAGATGCTGAGGATGGAAAGGGCACCAGGGAGACAAGGTACCTCAAAGATATTAATGGATATTTGGCAATTAGTTGTGGGGACTTTGGTATATGTACAGCTTGGGGTTTCCAGGCTCCAAGCTGCTCTTCAGGCTATGCTCGAAGATCATCTTCAGAGGATAGTAGAAGACTTAGGAAGGTCTGTGATGGTGACTTCACATCTGCTCCACCAAGTTCTCTGGGCACTAGATCACCACCTGTGCTTTAGGCAATGGTGAGGGCAATGTGTCATAGCAAACAACTGGAGATGGTTTCGAAGCAGCCCTCTGAGAATGTCGAGTGCAGCAAGTTCCCTGTGTCCCTGTCCTGCCTTGTACATAAGCATCCAGTGATTGCAAGCTTCTGCAACCAATGGATGTACCAAGTTATGCATATAAACACACAATGCACAGGATCACTTCTGCTGCGATTTAGGTGGCTTATTGTTCCGAAAAGGATGTAATTTTTGTGTATCTATTCTTCGTAGCAAAACCTTAGCTTTTGGTTTTATCAGCTTTGTCCTCAAGGTGGCTCTTGGCTATGCTGGGCTTTATGCTGAGTGCCTGAGCCTCAAGTTGTGCAAACAGGATTTCAATCAGTCTGTAGCTGCTGTAGCATGCACAGTAACTGAAAAAAGCTGACACTGGATGTCATTTAAATAGAAGCTTTCTATTAAGAGCTTCATTTTTCTAGATGCTGCCCTGCTTTCTAGTTTCTTTTAGACTGCTACTTTTTCATGCATTTTCTGTATGTTGTTAGCTTCAGGTCTTTCTTCATCCCTCTGGAAGAAGGAGGTTTAAGGGATTTCTTAGGATCTATCTGACTTGGGATAATCTTTAGCTACAGCAATGCTTTGCAATTAGGTGCTTCAGAACTTAAAGGTATTACTGGATTAAGGATGAGTAGGATGTATTAACTTAATTGTCAGTATTTAATGTTTAATAGTGGGATTTTAGAAATGCTCCTATTTATAGCTTTTAAAAGTGGAGTGATCCTGAAAGCACAATCTGTAATTGTTACTGCATTTGCATCTTTAAACGTCATGTGTGTCTAGGCTGTTCTCATGGTGTTATTTTGGGTTCCTTTTTCTGTCAATGTCTATGACCATAATGGACTTCTCCACATTGCTTCTGTATTGATGGTTGGAGAGCAAGATTCCTCTTACTACTTTTTTTGACCAGCTTTGCAAATGAACTGTGATTATAGTTTCTTTGACCTCCAACTTAGCAAAAGTGAACAAGTAAAAAGGCTTGGTAATTGGTTACATCTTTTCAATTTGACAGAATTCTGTATGTGCTTTTAAAAGGGAAATTTCTGCTGCGTAAAAACTGTTTCTGGTGTTCTGTCAAATCCCCAATGATTTGTTCTTTTCTGTCTTCTACTCTAGAATAACATATAGTATCTTTTTATCCTGAATTAATGAAAGGATATATAAGGCAATAGCTTCTGGCATGACTTCTAGCCATTTTCTTGTGGCGTTCCCTTAAAATATGTATTTTATAAAGGATACATATTAGCCTTTCATTTGCATTATTTCGATGGAAATGGACTTTGAAAGTTTCTTTGTAGATTAAAGTGAATGTTATAGAAATTAAACACCCAGTTCCATCTTCTTAAAAGAAAAAAAAGCTATAGCTGGGAAATCTACTTTTTACTACTTAAACAAGAAAGCAGTCTTTCCCTCTCTGCAGGATAAGCAACATTTGTGTGAGCCAAGCACTGCATGACTGAGAGGGTGAATATATTGTTTCTTCCTTGGCATGCCTTCCTCTTCCTGAATGAAGTTGTCAGAAAAGGATTGTAATCCTCTTTTTCTCTAGGCTGAAGTGGTGGTAAACTCCAAAAACATCACATCAAAAAACCAGAGATGTTATGCACATTTGATTAATATCCTACTTAATTTTATTGGAGTTTAATTGCCCTTGGGGTGTGCGGTTTCTGAGATGGGGACTCATCTTTGTTGCCGTACACAGCACTGTGGGATTCCCATCCAGGAGAGGGCCTTTGGGAGCTTTTTCACTGCAAGTCATATTAGTCTTCATTATTCTCTTACCCTGCTTATTGCCTCTTTAAACATTAATATCCTTTTATATCTTTCCTGTACAGTATATGAAAAGCCAACTATATTGTTAATGATTTATGTGAATGATTTATTTCGATTTTTCACACTGTGATGCTTTTTTGCCACTTCTCCATATTATGTGCTATCTGGAAATGCTTTCTTTACATGAATGGTCATTCTTTGTACTTGAGCAGTTTCCAAAGCTGTTAGCAGGAGCTGGAGAATATGTTCTTGACTGCTCCATGCCACTGTTTTGCAAGGTTGTTTTCAATTGGTTTCAAGGATTACTCCCTTGGAACAGGTAATAATGAAAAGAGTTTGGGAACTGCTGCATCTCCAGATTAAAGGAAGGTTTCTTGGGTACAAAATAATATCTTGCTTGTTAATAGAATCGTTTTTCGAAGTTAAACAAGACTCTGATCTTCCTACTTAATGTGGAAATAATGTCTCTTACAAAGTGCTTATGTCCTATTGAGCATTTCTCACTTCTGGTTTTTTGGATGTGAAGGACAGTTTGATGAGTGAAAGTACAGCTGGGTAAAGGTTACCAGAGGTGTTAATGAAGATTCCTGTTTTTATCTATTTGTCATGTCAACTTTTTTAATTTAAGTGAGGAGTGTAGTCTATTTATTGACATATTTGCACAGGTTTTTTTTAAAGTGAACTGCCATCTATGCATAATTTGCCTACAAGTAAGGGAAAAATCTGGTACTTCACTACAGAAAGTTTACTGAACTTCAGTGAATGGAAAATGGATCCTAAGTACAACTCATCCGTTTTAAAATTAGTAGGAAGAGAAGATTTTAGTTTCACTTAGTTTTATTTTCACTGTGGCACCTTTACAATTTGACTGTCTCAAACCCCAGACTCTTTCTATGGCTTTGGGCAACCTGGTCTAGTGGAAGATGTCCTTGCTCATGGCAGGGGGCTGGAACTAGATGATTTTTATGGTCCCTTCCAACCAAAATCATTCTATTCTGTGATTTCCTTCTGGATTGGTGGTATTTCCTGTCAAGTACTCTTAGATTTTGAAGGCATTCTGGAGAGACACTTCATTTTGGGAGGTGCCAAGCTCCTTGTGCTTTCCTTTTACTGATCTAATCCCTGTATAGTGTGCTTTGAAATAAGATCATTTGGACAGGGTGTAGCTCCCATCTTTAACAAACAGTATAATAAACATCAGTGCAAAAGGAGAAGTGTTTGAAGGGTAAAGAGGGCAGGTGCTGCTAGGATGGTTTCGGCCATCCGTTTAACTGGGTCATTGTCCTTTTTGATGGTTACACCAGAGTGTACTGTTTAGAGAAGTGCAAGAAACCCAGCAGCTGAGAAATATTCTTGCCTTGCAGGAAACTTTCGCCTTATTTCATAGAGGCTGTTGGCATATGTCTTGAAGCAAGAGATCTGATGGACCTTTTCCAGCACACTTGTGCTTTGAATGCATGTTTTTGTGACTGTTATTTGTTTAGCATTAGGGTAGGTCTACTCTCCTCGTTTTTACCAAGGTCTTCTCAGGAGAAAACAAGCCATCTGCTCTAGTTCACTGGTATGGGTTTCATGTGGTGCTTTTACATTTAGAGTCTGTGGTACATCTACGTCCTGGAGAATTAGGAGGAATATCAGCTTTCTTTCAGGAATGCTGGGGTATTGCTCTTCCAGTCCTTGGGAAAGGTGTAGGCAAAAAGTACTTGTGTTGCAGACCTGATGTAAAGTCTATCATTTAGGTGGCCTTCATCCAGAAGTTCTAAGTATATGAATATATAAATATTATCTTCTGTTTTTAGAGAATATTATAATTGTGACTATCTTGTTACTTGCAAAAACATAATTGTAAAAAAAAAAAAAAATCTCACTTAGTGTGTGGACTATCTCCCACTTTCCTCTTTGGAGGAAGAACAAAGGTTACTTGGCAGGCAAGGAGTGAAATGCCTTTCTTTCTCAGTTCTGTTTCAGTTCACAGTTCCTTGTTTTCACATTAAGAGAAAAGAGGAAAACAGATGTCTTTGTTCTAGATGCCATGCCATACTTTGTGTGCACTTCTGCTTTGTTTCCTCTTCAAGAAGAGTGGTCCTTGTTCTTTAGACTGTTTACATTAGAAGTTTCATTTCATTGAAAATAAAGTTGCACTTTGGTGGCACTGTTGGGTATCACTGAATGTCTTTCCACTTTCTGGTACTGCATTATTATTTCAAGATGGCATATCTTGATTTGAGCTCTGTGCTCTGGTATAACATCCAGTTGCCTTCTGTAGTGATGATTTAATAGCTTTCATGGCATTTTTATATTTCAGGTTTTATTCCGGCTAAGTTTGTTGTTTTTTATTACCTCTGTGATTGCTAAAGGTTTTTGTGGTACCCTCTAAAGGAACTCTGAATTCTTAAGCTCGTGGCTTAGATTCCAGTATAATTCCAGATGATTTATATTATGCACGCAGTCTTTATTATTTTAATTTGTCAGACTTCTTTGGTCTACCATTTTATTGCCCATTCTCTCAGTTTGTCTTAGGTTCTTCTAATGTCTTCAGTTTTCTCTGGTAATTGAATAATTTAAATGTTTCCTTCAATGGGATAGATTATTTAACACAAGTTCCAGTGTGTTTTACCATAAAGGAAACAAGTTGCTCCTGCTTTTATGTGTCTGATCCTAGGAGGTGCTTTGGTTCTAATTCCATGACTACATAATTTCTTTAATTTCTTACTGAAGCACTTGTGAAAGGATTTATGTGAGCTGGTATGTGTGCTCTGCGGCCTAAACTTTCCATTTCCGTGCCTTAATGTGCTTGGGTTTCTTCCTAGTATAACTTTAGCTCTGGAAGCTCTTGTTTCATAGTGCTTAGTTTTAGGATAATGAGAGCTTCTCCTCTCTTTCCCCTTCTCTCCATTTTAGAGACGAGTGCTATCATCCTCATCTTTTGTTAAAACTTAGTTGTATGTGTTGAAGTGGCTTCTTTGGAATGCAGCTGTCTGGCTACATCAGATAACTTTTCCGTCGTATTTGTGTCCTGTATTTAGGCAAGGACTCAAAGTCTGTAGTCTGTTGCGTAGGCAGTCAAATAAGAAGGGGCACTGTGGAATTGAGGATTGGTGCTCTTATGAAAAGCATGGTTTTGATTTACACCATCCGCTTTGCCAGGTTTTTCACTCTTTCAGCTTTCCTTTTTACTGTGATAGCCATTTAGGAATATTTAGTAAGAGCTTTTTGAATGGAATCAAACTCTTGGTTTGTCAAAGGAATAAATTATTCTTTTAGAGTTTTGATGAGGCACCTAAGTGCAGTCTTTCAGTCGTCTAAATCTCAGCTCTTCTGTTTGGATACTTGGAAAGCTTTCAGAAACCTGTTGTACACAAATACTTAGCCTATACTACGTACTGAAATTTAACAATATCAAACTCCAGAAGAAGCTTTTCTTCCTAATATTTGTTGTTATTCAAATGGACAGAATAACAAATAAGATCTCAACATTATAAGTAAAGAGCCCAAAATGCATTTTCCATGCTTCCCTAAGTAATTGCAGAAATGTGTAAGAAGCATTTCTATTTCCATAGTGCATCAGAGCACTCATCTTTTTTGTTTCTTTGCCTTGAGCACTGACCAATCTTATACTTTACTTAAATTTTTAATTCTTCTCTAAATGGAGATTAGGTAATTTTGTTTAAGTTTAGGATTTTTTTTTTTTTTTTTTTGCACAGTCTGTTGTACATTTCTGGTTATTAATAGCAACTTCTGCCACTCTCAAGGCCAAATACTACTTTGATCTCTACTGCATTTTTCTGTTGTCCATGGATAACTTTTCTGGATTACTGTACCAAAACAGCCTTTTCACACTGTATACTGCATGTGATAGTAAGCCAGGGTGCAGTGATAAGAAATGAGTGGATGGATAATGTTTTGTGATGTAACATCTCATTTGTTTCATTCTGTTTGTAGGTAGGATAGCCATGCTGAAGTTGTAGCTATTTTAATGTGTGTTTTATATATTATTGTTGATTCTAATATGTAATCTAGTCTGTAAGCAAGCATGAAACTTTCTTGAAAAAAAATTTAACTAGCTGGATAATTTCTGTAAATAAAAGCTCCCATTGCTTTTCTCTCTTGTACTGTAACTTCAAGAGCAGCCTTTCATGCTGAACTGTTTTCTTCTGAAAGTGAAGCCACATTTAAATTTTGAAAGAGATGAGCCACTCATGACTGTAAAATCTGTGGAGTCTGTGAATGTGTGGACAAAATGTTTAAGAAGATTTTTTTTCCAGGCTGAACAGATGAATCTGAAAGAATGATAATGCTGGGTAAGGAAAATATACTGACTAGGAAGTGAGAGAGGCAGACAATCTTAACTTTACCTTTTCATGAACATATTAGGACACAGACTCTGCTTACGAGACTGCTTGCCGTTTCCACTGCCTCATTCAACAGGGCTGATAGCTGCATGCTGGGGAGGAATCAAGACTGCCCAGTGAAGTACAGTGGTATCTGTATGGCTCCTGCTTCACTTGCTGCAAACATTGAAAGCAAGATCGAATGATGCAGGATAGGAAAAAAAAGTTGCATAGGTGGTTAAGGCAGCTACGTATTTCCTTTGGAAACAGGATTTTCTTCTTGATTCTGACCTGTATTTCCACATAGTTCAGAGTGTCATTCTAATATGCTGAAGAACAGTGTTTTTTTTTCACTGTTCCAATTCATCTTTATAGCAACCAAGTAAAGATACGTTTCTTCATGTAAAGCATGCACGTTTGGAGGGGCTCGTGTGTTACTTCACTGACTCCCAAACAAGGAATCACTGTTATAAAAGGTAGCATCTGGTAGAAGTAATAGGCTATTTTTCCTATTCTCTCTGAACTTGGTGGTATGGGCTTATGCAGATGGTTCTCACAGTAGTCTTATCTACTCTGTCCGATGCTATCCAACTTCTGGTCCCAGTTCCAGGACCTGGGATCGTCCTTCTTCAGCTTCTTGTTTTAGTCCCCACTTCCTGCCAACACATTCACATGCCTGCGTACGTGTACCCCTTACTTGAGATTTCCACCCTTTACTCTGCCCGTAGGTTTGTAGGTTTTACTAGGCCTGTAGGTTTGGGGTTTGAGGGGTTTTTTTTTTGTGTCCTATCTCCCCAACTCCACCCTAAGCCTCATTGTCTTCTAAATTCATTATCCAGAGTCTACGATGACTTCAGCTCCTCTGTCTGGCTAGCTTTCTGACTCTAGATGCTGTTCTCCCTCCCTCCCCTGCCCTGCCCTCCCCTCCCCTTCATATTCCCAGCCAGTTTCTGCTATGACCTCTATTCTTCTTTTCTTGAACTAGCAAAATAACTCTTTTGAGAGTGTTAAATAAATGCCTGGATATCAAAAGAATTTTAATACTGTGTAGAGATTGTGTTGTTTCCATTTAATTGTTGTAGCTTTCCAACCTCCCTCTTTTATGCCAGTAACTTTTTATTTATCCTTACTTCATTTCCACAGGAGCTGTTTTCGAGTTTGAAGGAGAATACAAAGTTTGGAATTATTTTATTTTAAAGGATTTGTTTTATATACAATAACCCTGCCAGGTGCGTGTGTCTTGAAAGGTCATACTGGAATCTCAGTAAGAAGTATGGTTCTGATGCCCTACTTGCAAGCCTTTCCTCAGCTGAGGCCTTCTAGTAAGAAGGTTTGTCAAATTTGAAAGTATACATTTAAGGAAGGTTGCTATGCGAGTGTAATAGATTTAATAATATTGCAAAAAGTAAATCCATAAGGTGTTCTGATTGGTAGGGATAGTCAGCCTAGAGGAAGGCTTCTTCCAGTTCTTTCAAAGTGAAGAAGAGCTGAAATTAAGTCCTCACAAAAGCTCTTGGTTCAGTCACGTTGCTACTGAGTGCTGTGGCTGTGTTGGACACTGTCTCTACAGAGCTGCTGCACCATTTTTGTTCTGGTGAAAGCGAGCTTGTGCTTGCTGGCTGTGAAGAGCTCCTGCCTTGCTGAATAACAGGCACAGCGTGCATCGAGTTCTCTACAGTGCAGGGCACCTGCTTTTTTTTCCCTTTTATTTTACTACACATGTGCTAGATTTGGTTTAAGTTCAAGACTAAGACTTTGAAGTAGTTAATCCTCATGAAATTTAAAGAGACTTGGGTTCCCGAGTTACATTTTGTTCATGTAAATGGTCAAGTGCTTTTAGGGCAGTGTTTAGAAAAGAGAAATAAAATTTGTTTTTGCTTCAGTGGTTTCCTTCTGAGTCATTAAATGTCTGAAAGAATTTTTGTACAAATTTATTTACAAAGCTCTTCACCTATTGCTTGTGCAACTTCTATTTCTTTGAAAACCATTGTGATGATGTTTCTCGAGTCTCTCTGGCTTCATTGACCTAGGATTTAAGATTGTGATTGCGCTCATACAAAATCCATTTTTAACAGTATGTTTGAAAATTCTTTCTTAGATCAGACAATTTATACTTAAATAAACCCTCTGAGGGTTTACTTGTAGCTCGTTGAAACTTCCATGCCCCAGGTTTTGACTTTCCCTTTTGCTGATGATGCCATTCTTGTTGGAGAGTTTGAAGTACAGCATGTGTGTTTGTCTCAGATATCCCATTTCACCCTAGGATCCTCAATCATAAACTGAACAGGGATGTGCACTGGACTTTGCTGTGTTTGCTGCTTCCAGCAGTTCCTATCTGCTTTCCCATTTATGCAGTAAATAAAGCCGGTGACCTGCAGATAGGATGTTGTTTGTTATGCCATCCTCATTCATAGTCTGAATGCAGAGGGGGAGTCAGGGGTCCTGTGAGAGAGAAAGTGTGGTATGATCATAGCAGAATGAACATACATGCAAGTTGAATTTAGTGTGCAAAGGAAGTCAGCCAGATATTGGAGGGGAATGTAGTTAAATATAAATAGATCCCTGCGGCATCACCTCTTGCAGACTTTGCCCAGCATTCTCCTTCACTTCCCTCATTTGGCTAGGTGTCTTCTCACTTTTCTCCTGACCTGTCTAATCCAAGCTGCCATCTTTAGCAACCTATGGTTTAAACAGATGGATTTGGATTTTTCAGATTGGCCGTGCTAGGCATTTCTTCTATCTTTGGATGACCCAAGCGTTCTGTCACATTTCAAGTCCCTACTCTGAAGCATCTCAATGTTAAAAGTTTCTTCTCAAAGAGGTTAGAAGAGGTTCTGGTTTTTGTTCAAATACATGAAGCGTTATATATGAGTTTTGTGGACAGCATGAGCACTCTGTCCTGTAGATGTGATCCAATTCTTTCAGTATAAATTTAAAAAAATAGGTTGAGGTAGTGTTGCGTTAAAGGTAAAAGTTTATTAAAAATGACAGGTATAATAGATTCAGAACTGCTGTTGATGAATGCACTCGCTGCGATAACACTAATATATAACAGTAATGCTAGTAAAAAGAAAGCTGTCTCAGGTATTTTCACCGTATGGTAAAATCATCATTCTTACCAAGAAGGTGTCCCTGTCTTGGGGACAGGGAGGAAGAGGAGTACAGCCTGTTGACCGTCCCTGCTAGGTCTTCAGTCTTCTCCCTCCAGAGAGGTGCTTCCCCTCCTGGCTTTTTATACTTTAACTTTGTTTGCCTTTACCTCTTAGGTGACCTTTAGCATGATTTGGGTGGAGAGTTGAGTAACATAGTCATGTGTGTTTAGCATGTACTGCTCTAGGCTCATTAGCATACTGAGGGGTGTGAATTTTAATATTAATTTTGCAGTTAATTAGGCATAGGCCTTCATTCAGACACTGGGACCTTCAACATTTTGTTGCTTTCTTTGCTTAGCCCAAACAGGGACATCCTATCTCCACAGGACTCCCTCCTTCAGTCATTATTTATGCTAACTCGAGGAATCTCCACCCCTAGAGATAACAGGAATCTTGTGCTCACAATCATCTTGACCTTTTGCGCTGAATTCCCACAGGTAGACAAGAATAATTTCAGCATGAAAGATTCAAAGTTGGCAGAATTACAATGGAAACTAGTCTTTAAATCATAGTTAGTAACTAACCTTTAGTTTCCTAGCAGCTATCAGAACGGCTACCAACTCTGTCTACAATTAGTATATTGAAGAGAGTCCTATCTCTTGGATGCAGTTTGATTTGCTTTCATGTGCTTCTGAGCTTAGACCACCTACCTTGAAGTGTTTCAGAATTTCAGGGCATAGGGGACTTCTATAATTGTAAAAATATGTAATGGAAATAGAATTGACCTGACTTACTTGATGAGGTGATTTGATTCAGCAGGCTAAGATGCAGTTTACATTTCATGTGGCCATGGGTTAGTTCTTTGTGCTGTACAAAACTTTCCAAAGATGAATGAGGAGATACAAGAAGCATGTACTTAGTATCATGTTACTTATACCATCATGTCAACTGGCCTGTATTGACAGGCCAAGCACCACAGATCTGACGTGGTGCATATTCTGTGCCTTGACACAAGCCCAGTGTCCAAACACTGAGGCCATCCACCAGACACCTGTTGAAGTGGTAGTAAATTGAGAAGGTGAGGGGAGGAAGATAACCTAAAGCAAATACCTGTAACATCTTATTCATTGAACAGGTTGCAAAGAATAGTTTGAGCCTGTAAAAGACTCGGGTTTTTTTCTAGAAGTATTCCAAATGTCCCTCTACAGTTGATCATAGCACCATCCGGAGTCTGAGTGTGGAGGCTTGGTACATATATCTCTACTTAAAGAGTATATTGCATATGAGATTGCAATAGAACTGCATTGCTTCTCTTGCCTTTTACATGTGCTTTTTAATTCAGGAAAAAGTTTATATTGTTTTATACTGGGGGTGTAGTGTATGGGGAGCATATTAATTCTCATGCGTGTACATACATGCCATGTATGTTTGTATTATCAATAAAATGAGGCAGTTCTCATGAGTTAGGTAACAACAGTATCACTTTTATGTAGTTAAAGTTACTGTCAGAAGTGTTGTTTTCCATTGGTGCTTGAAGAGGCTTCTAGAATGAATGTTTCTCACTGAATGGATATTTAAGCTTCTGAATAAATAAGGTTCTACTAAATTAAGTAGCCATTTCAGTAGTGACTAACTCGTTCCAACTATCACAAATAATTTTAAGTATTGACTGCTAAGATTCAGAAGTCCCAGGATTTGGAGTCTTATGAGCTTGTGCTTGTTTCATCTTTCCCTTTTCCAGGGGAGAAAAAAAGCAGTCTGTGACTATTTGCTTTTTAAATAGATTATTAAATAGTTTAATTGTTAAAATTATTTAATTGTCAAACAAAAATAATCCTCAACTTACCTTTACTTAGAACATAGCTTAGATATGCTAAAACCCAAACTTTCTTAAGAGGTTGGAGTAAGAAAGAAAAAAAACCTACTCCCATAGTGTTTGTCTTATTTCTTAGTTTATCACTGGAGTGCAAACATCCTGCGGTGAACAGTGCTGATGCACAAACTTGAATTTCATAGAATGTGAAGTATTTTTAGATAGTTTAGGTAGCACTAAAAAAAAAAACCAAACAAAAACCCAAACAAAACTAATAATTTCTTCAAGTAGCTGGGTGTTTCAGGTTTAATTTATTGCGTGGTGCCAGCATGCGGATCTGTGACTGAAGAACATTGAAAGTTTGGTTTAAGATGAAGAAAACCAGACTAAGCTGTTTGTGAAAACTTAGAGTACTTTTGAAAATTTCAGACTCAATAGAAGATTTATTAGCTTCATTTCATGCTTTCTAACTATTTTTTGTGATCATTAAATAACAGTCAAGGCTGTTTCTGTATGAGGAGAAATCACTTGTCATGCTTCTGCTTTCACTGGGAATAATAAGTATTAGCATTTAAATTGAAATTGCTAATTTCCTCTGCATATGTCCTTGGGGCTCAATCCTGCCAGATGCTGAGCCACTCCAGGATCTGGGTTTCAATTGGGGTTTAGTCAGACATTTAAATGTTGCTTGCTGAATTAGGGCTGCAATGTTCAACATCTCTGGAGTGAAGATGGAAGCCATTCCAATGAAGGTCTGTCTCTCTGGGTGCCCTTCTCTGGGCTACTGGGGGTGACTTGAGGGCAGTGGCTGTAGTCTGTATCTTGTGAATACCGAAATAAAGCCTTGTTCCAGATCTTATAAAATAAAACAAGTTGCTTGTTTAAAGGATTTTTTTCTGCATGCAGTTGTTTTAGAAGTATAATATGTGGGTATAAAGGAATAATGCAGGTCAAAGCAGTATTTCCCATCAGACTAGGCAGGCAGACCCATTATTTTGCATTTTCTGTTTTTATTGTCTTCATGGACAAATGAACACAGGTGGATTTTTTTTTTTTTCTCTTTAAAGATGTAAGTTAAAATTTCTGAGCTATAGAGAGCATGTCTTTAATGTGATGGTTGAGTTTTCATAACTTTGTGAGTACTGTTCCTGATGGCTCTTTATGAAACTTGTGTTCAGGTATGAAAAGACAGGACTTGTCCTTCGAATTTCCTGTATCTGTGTGAGTCAGCCCTTTTTGAGTGTCCATCGAACATACTTTCTGGCTACAACATGTCTGTCTTGGTGCTCTCAGTAAAAATGGGGCCTTACGGTTCAAGCACCTTTAGTCCTGGGATTACCGTGACCTCTCTTTCCTCTTTAGCTTTCTTCCACAGCCACGTGAAGTCACTGCAGTTGCAGTCTTCCGCTTTGGGGGTGTGGTTGTTCGTGGTGGCATTGGCATGAACCTCTGATAATTAATTCAAGGGCATACAACAAGCCTTGGAAGTCTTCCTACGTTGGTTTCTCCTTACTGCATGCAGCACTGTAGAGACAGAACAATATTCTTTTTTCTAGCACTTCAATCTGTCTTTGGTCCCCTTTGGTAGAAATTACCATTGTTGCTTTTCTTGGAGTTCAATAGTTCTTTTTTGTCTTCTGATTTCATGACTAGGGTTGGGTTTTTTTAGGTGGTGGACTCTTTCTTCCTGTACTTGCTGTTTATCCAAAGCCCATCTGATGAGGATAAGTGCTGCTTTTTTGTGTGGTTTTTGTGTTGTACTGCTTTTCCAAGAGTAAGGGAGGAAAAGGATTTTACTATATATCAGGGCTATGTGGAGATGCTTTTGGGGCTTTTCAGTTTCCTCTGAAATTAGATTGAATTTGTCATTTGTACATAGCTGTTTATCAGACTGCTATGAAGGTTCAAAGTTTTATTTATAATATAGCAAAAAATACCTTTATATTAAGACTAATGCTAAACATCTATGTAATCATTTTGGAGGTGATTTTTAAAAAGCATGACCTCATTGGGAGGTAAAAATTCATCTATGCCTCTAAATACACAGCAGCTGCAGTCTTTGTCATGACTTTTTCCATACATGAAAGAGAAACTGGCTACAAAGATTCAGACTTCCATATCTTACAAGGCTGTCTGTTTCCAGTATGCTTTTAGAGATTTTTTCAAAATTACATTTTTCTTTGATTTGTACCTAATTTAGTTGCATTTGATCATATGTTTTAAAACTTATCCCTGTAGTGCAATGGGACTATTCTTAGGCTTAAAGGAACTATATGATTAAGTGCTTTACTTAGTTGGTGGCGTTGAACGGTTTCTAATTTTAACATAATAGTTAATCTATTGTTAGTCTTGGACTAAGACAAAAAATTTTGAATTGGTACCACATTATTAATGGAAAATTTTCATGTATTTGGCAATTATACTATAAATTAAGCAACATTCTTTTGGTGCTTTGGAAATGCATGGATAAATCATACTCAATTATGTAGCAGCACTTAGAGAACCAGAAATAAAAAACAGCAGACCATAAAGTATGAATGTATGTGTTCTATGCTATTGATTATTTTTCATAAAGAGTAAATATCAGAAACCTTTGTTTTCCATAATGCTTTTTTCTACTCCTGTCCCAAAAAGGTAGCTACATTTTTGTTCAGACTAGAGTAATAGTTTTCAGTGGTAATTTAGAGACTATGTAGCTGAGACATGTTACAGATATACTGATGTCATTTTACTTTTCCTTGGAACTGTTCACAGGCCCAAAACGTGGATAAAAGAGGATTTATCCTCTGCTGTGATTTGTATAGTCTAATAATTTCCTTTTTATAACAAAGCAGGCTGTGTCCTGATATTTTATTAGTCTGAAAAGTTTTAAGATTGGGCTTCCCTCTATAGATAATAAGCTTATTTCTCTGCTGCTTTGTTCCAGACTCCAGAGATCCTGTTACTTTGGGTGATAAATGTGTTTCCACAATTTTAAGAACTTATGGGCCATACATGACTCATGTCAACTTGGGAGATGACTTGTGGCAGCAGAAATTCTGTGATTAGGTCAGCTAAGTTTGATCTTTGAGGGCTGAGCACAAGCAGCAAGTTGCAGAGTTAGGGCCTAGGTTAGCAGTAAGAACACAAGCTATACCAGTGGACATGATCTGTTTTATAAAATAAAAACTAATCACTCCCCTCACATTTATCATATAAATAAAAAGAGCACAAAATACTTTCTCTTGCTTTCTGAGGGCATAGAGGAAAGCCTGTGAATTTAATTCCTTCCTCTTCCATTTTCCTTTGCTTCTGTGCATTTATAGATGTGTTGCTGGTTGAAGAGAGCTGTGGTGATGAGCAAGCTGGTTTTAACTGTTTCTTTTTAGCACTTCATTGAGAAATTGTTTTGATATCCCCAAGCTTATTCCTTTGGAAATGGCAATTTATATAGCTATGGTTGAGAGAGTTAGGACAGCTTGGGTGTGTGGGAGGGATGCCCTAGGCTTCACAGAACATAGGGCATGTTCACATGACCATGTTAAGTCTGAACAAAGTCTTTAGAAGTAGAAATAAGATGGCATTGGTATTTGATTGACCCATAAATGTAATGGTCCACCTCCACAAATCAATGGAAACTCCCCTAATTTAAACATCAGGTCAATTATCATTTATACAGTTATTTCAAGCAAGTTTCTGGAAAGTTCTCCATGTCGGTACTTACCAAAAGTTACACTCATAGTAATTAAACTTGCAAGCATTTGATCATAATAGCAAAGCCCAGATCTTGGAAGACGTAGGTGGTTGGCTGCATGCAAGCAGCAAACTGACAACAAAGTTCATGTCATCAGGTCTCTCTCCCTGTACCTCCCTCAATTTCCTTCAGTGCCTTTCTTGTTTTCACAGACTTAACTTTGTTAGAAATGTCAGGAGGACCCTGAGGCTATTCCCTACATTCCTTCTCCTTATTCTCCTTTCACATTTCTGTTTGATACACCTTGTTTCTGGGTGAGGTGCCTCTAAAAATTACGTGTCTCTTTTGCCTTCTCCAGACCATTTTACTTGCTGACACTTGGAAAAAGCAGACAGATGTGACAAGCTGGAAGACAATACGGGGCTTGCTAAGATTTATGGAGTACTTGCTGTAAATATTATGCTCATCACAACAAAGTAGTAGTGGGTTTAATTAGAATCAGTGAACAGTACTATTATCTTGAAATTTCAGAAAAATACTATTTTAGACAAAGCCAGTAGCTTTATTCTTCTGGTGAAGAACAGTGTTTTTCTATGCTTCTGAGAATAGAGAAAGGAGCCATTGAGCATAGGAACCTGGTTGTCTTCTGACCAATCCAAAGGAGTCTGTGTTGGTATTAACTGCAACAGGAATTAGTATATTAATATATTCAAAATAATGAACCAACAGTCTTTTTATGAATTAACCTTCCCCATATTAGAAAGCCCCTTGGGTCCATGGTTTGAATGTATCAGTCATCCTGCTTCTAACCAACATACAATTTTGTCTGCAGTATATTCGTAATTTTTTTTTTTTAAATCATGTTTGTGTGAAAAAAGTTTTCATGTCTTCTTTCTCACTGTAAACCAGTCTAAATTTGCAAGTGGTTATTTTTGTATTAAAACTTAAAATATTTGGGGGCAGCATAAAAATCGATACACCTCCTGGCATAAAACTGTGTGACTTTTTAAATTTTATACGTCGTTTTCCTGGACACGTTTTTAAAGTGGGGATATTGGATTTTCTGATTTACATTATCTGTCCTGGAAAATATTTTGCCCCTGCAGAAGTTAGACACGAAAGATTAAATATCTGTGACTTGAGCCCTCAAAACAATTACTCCTGAATGTGAATAATGATACTATTTTCTCAGGCCATATCTGTACTTGAAAGAAACATTCTACTCTAAAAAATGTAAATATCTCACTTCTGCAGTAATTCATAAGATTTTCTTGATAGTTTTAGCTGTAATTAAGACAAAGTCTATGCCATTATAAGTAGAATGATCTTTCAGCTCCTCAAAGATGACATAAAAGCAGAATGTAACAGTAATTTGTTAGTGTACATGAAGAACAGCTATCATTTTTGATACAGTTGACTGCTGTGAATTTTAGTCATTTCTATTGCACTTTGCTTTACAGTGCCAGCTACAAGTCAGGTAAGCACTTAATGTACTTAAATTTCACTTGGCATTGCAGCAATAGTATTTATCTAAAAAAAAATCTACCCCTCTATAATGTTAAAACTAAAATGTTATGCTAATTAAGATAACACTTTCTACTTTAAAGAAAGCATCTACTCTGCCATATTAACCAAATATATATATAAAACTGAGGATATTAAGTTTTGCATTTAATGGGTAAGGAAAATGTCATGCTGTGCGACTGTTAACCAGAAATTTTATTTCCGGATGTTCCGCCTGCCCCAGTAAGTCTCTAACATTTTCCAAAGGCTTTAGAGCTAGTACTTCAGCTAATAATTTTTGTATTTTGGCATCATAGCCAGAATAATCATTTAGAAGTTCACGAGAGTGCTTCTAAAATGTTCCTCTACTCCCTCTTTCTCCATGGGAGATCACTAGGAAGTGCATATTTTCCTATTATTGTGACTTTTCCATGTCCATTCTGTTTGTAAGGATTAGTAGGAGAGGGATCTTGAAATGACTCTACAGAGCCATTCGTAGTGGGTACATGCTGTGATGCAGAAAGCATAGAGGAAACTGCTTTTCCTCATTCAAGAAGAGAACCCAATTGTGGGAGTCAGACATCATTGTGTTTGCAGTGGAGGTGGGACCAGTTAGTGTATAGTTACTAGTGTGCCAAAAAACATCCTGACGTGAGAAGAAAGTTATCCTCTGAAGTACCTCAGGTACCATCGTGACTGCAGAAAAAGAATTCTTTTTACAGCTCAGGGTGATGCTACCACCTCTGTCTTTGTTTTGTGCCAGTGTATCTTGTGCTGCTTTCTGCAGAGCAGCATAAGAGGAGATCATTCCTCTTCTCTGTGTTAATAGTATTTTATGCATTGCGTATCCAGTCTGGTAAACTTGCTTCAAAGATATTCACAAGTGTTAAGTCTAGGAAGATTTGTATAGGGTAGGTTTTTTGTCTTCCCCTGGTGTAGATATTTAGCTTTGCTGCAGGCCAGGTGCACAAATCAATCAATTTGAATACTTGCTACAAGGCAATTGGAGTCAGTTTTTTAATCAGGCTTAGATGAGCTAACTCTTGCCCAAGGTGGCCCTTCTGTGAGCATCCTGGGCATATAAAAGACATTATTTGGCATGAGGCTGCTGTATTAGATTCATGCCAGGATGCTGCATAATCTACGAAGATACATTTTTGAAAGGCTTCTGAAAAATGTCTTCTCTGTTTGAGCCCGTCTGTCTCGTTACTGCAATGTTCTTACTATATTTTCTGATTGTTGTCCCCATAAATGCTTGTCCTGGTTTCCTGTACGTGATAGCTAAAGCAAGGAAGTGTCATCAGGCCATGCTGTTTAAATAAGAATTTGCTGTGGGTCTCTTCAGGCAAGTTTGTTTGAATAGAAGCACTGAAATGATTTGGTTCAACAATTCTGCTTCATTTCATTTCTTCCTTCTTAGTTGTCACTTGCCTTTGGGTTTAACAGAGAATTAAATTGCCTGAGAACCAAAAGTAGCTGAGCTTCATTTATTAACATTTTGTTTAAGCCTACCATCAAAGCTGATGGATTTTATGTCTTTTTTGAACTTTATAGTTTGGAGACCTGAGATCTAAAAATGGGTTTGGTGTCACAGAATCACAGAAACTCTCAAGCTGGAAGAGACCTCTGGAGATAGTCTAGTCCAATGCACCTGCTCAAAGCAAGGTCAGCTGGTGCAGATTGCCCAGGACCATGTCCAGTCAGGGTTTGAAGAGCTCTGAGGATGAAGACTCCACAGCCTTTCTGGGCAAACTGAATCTAGTGTTTTGATCATGCTTACATTAAAAAAAAAAAAAGTAGAAAATATTTAGTGACAACAAAGAACAACTAGTTTTCTCAGTGTTTGAAACCGAGTATTTCTATTGAATTGTTTCAATATATTCATGGTTGGAGCAGGAACCTCAAATTTGGTAGGTGTTTGTGTTGGGTTCAGAGGTGTACCTTTAGTTGCCCCATGAAAGTCCACCTCGGTTTGGCAAAACTGTAAGTTTCTGAAAATGTTCACTTGCAAAAGCTCCAAAGAACTTATCAGGTTACAGCTGGAAGTTAGATACTTTGTTGCTGTAGGAACTATTTGTTCCAGTTTACTTCCTTAAGGTACCAGTTACATACCAGAACATGCTACCAGGTATGGAAATGGTGGGAGGTTGAGAAAATCATGGAAGCACACACCAACAATCTTCCAGTCTAAGTAGTAATTACCAAACTTTTGGAAGCAAATGATATTGGAATGTTTCAGCTTGGCCATGAGTTGTTAAAGACCTATCCAAAATATGCAGTCGTTCAATGTAAATAGCATATATAAAGTTGAATAATCTTTAGTGAAATGCTTTGAGCAATAAAGCAGTTAATAAGGATGGTTTTTTTTAAAAGTGGCTGTTGTCTGAGGGATATTCAGTTGAAATAAAGCAAGCAGTTAACTTGAAGTTAGTTTCATGTGCTGTGTAGACTCAAACAGGGTTTTAGTTGCATTTGCTTTGAATTTCTTTCCCAGCATCAGCTAGCAGCTTCTCCCTTGAAAAAATTAAGCTGATATATTTTTGCCATTTCTTGATTTCTCCGCTTATCAAGGAAAATCACTAAATGTTGCAAATGACATTTGGTCAATCACAGCATTCAATAGCACTTCTTTTTATACCTCTGCTTTGGAAAACACATGTAAACTACTGGTGGGAAATTACATTATTAAAAATTTTTTTTTTCATGTAGCTTTGCTTTAATTAAACGCAACTCAGACCCTTATGGAGAAGAGGGCAGGAAAATTGCAGAAATATCTGAAGGCTGAAAGTCAGACATGAATGTGCTCAGAAATGTCATAATTGAAATTGCACAAGCAGCCTTGGCCCAGGTCTTTGCAGTGGTGTGTTTTGTGGTTTTTTTTGTTGTTTGTTTTTTTTTTTCCTGTCCTAGACAGTAACGGGGGCTCCTAACATGCTGATAGCTCCAGATCTTAGTTGGGGTAGGAAGAATCAGGTCTAGAGTGGAAGTCAGTTAGTGGTTGGCAAGTTGTAGGAGTCACACTTTTATTTCAGATTCAGCAGGAGGAAGAGGTAGGGTGGGAAGCATAAAATCTAAGTAACCAAGCTTTGTACATATGTTCTTGACAAAGGCTATTGCAATGCCCTTGCTCCTGCCTTTGTCCCAGGCATTTCATTTCCAAATGCTGATTTCAGCATTTGGAAGCATTACTTTCTTATCAGTCTTTGCTTTGGGAAGTATGTTGAGCCATTTCAGAATGGGCGGGGAAAGGCAGCTAAATAGTGTTAGACTTCTCACTCTCATGTGCCGAGTGGAGGTATACCATGGAAGTTTCATAGTACTACGAGGCAGCTTTGAAACAGTCCTTTGGCATACTTTGCTGTTGGCCTTCTTGGGCATGTCGGAAGAGCTGGCCTTAAGTAGACAATAGCATCCCTCCCCTCTACATACCAGTGAAGTTTAGTTTCTGCCTCCTAATAAAGTGGCTATTTCTGTATTTTCTATTTCTGTTACAAGGTGAGAGTATATAAAAGTCAGAAAGAGCTCTTCAGTGGTTTGTTGTTGCTTTGCCTGAAGATTTCAAATTGCAGATCTCCTTTTGTGTAGAGATGGTAAATTTTCTCATATTAACATGCCCGGAGTCTTTTTTCTGTAATTTTTTCCCTAATTCATGTTTCTTCACCCTTCATCTCAGTTCCATTTCCTCCTCTGTTATATCTGCTTTTTTCAAGTTATGTTTTTAGTACACAGAATTTGTACATTGTCAAATACACTTATCAACAGTCAGGTTCAGTTCCCTGCTTTGGAAGTAAAAAGCCTTAGAAGCCTTTGCTGACTCTCCTGTCAACAGCCCTGCATAGTTTTTTTTAAGTTGTTTTGGTTTTATTTGGTTGGTTTTTTTAGCCCAGTGTAACTGTAGTCTGTTCCAGTCCTGTGGAGTCAGCATGCAGTAGCGGTTGGAGTGCATTAAGCTGAAGTGCATCAAGCTGGAGTGCATCCTTTTGTGGATTTTCTGTGGTGCACTGGTACAGTAGATGCACAAAACTGCAGTGAGTCAGGATGATGAAGATTACTTTGAAGGCTCTCCAGATCTGGAATAAAATGCTTATGTATGAGTAAATACATCAGAGTTCAGAACTATGAGAGGCACTTTTGTCAGCCCCTCTTGTTACAGCCCTCTGGTTAAACTCTTCCAGGTCACTGGGCTAACCCAGACTTCTACAGTAGTTTTATGGATTGGCATTGCCTTTGGCAGAAATAGAGAGGTGTTCCTATGCATGGCCAAAGGTACTTTCTTCTTATAGGGTCGGCTTTTTTTCAGTCACATTTCTTTTCATTCTGTTAATGCCTGATTTATTGTCCCTAATTCTTTTGATCCTGCCATGCTATTTTTAATGCTGTTCTGTGTTATTGGAGCAAAGCTTTTTTAACAAGTTGAGGAATGGCATTGGTATGAATTTGCTGGCATTTGTGTATTGCATAAACACAGGTGCATGCTGCAGGTTGCAATACTACTATTGCTCTTACCCCTCCAGTCTTTGCAGGTGTTTGCTAAGCACATATGCGGGTGCAATGAATCTTGCTATTGTTTAGAGGGGTGAAGATTTTGAGGAATGTCACCAGATGCTGAATATGTTGAATTTGTGATGTTGTCATTGCCAAATGAGTGTATGCTTGCATGTATCATAGCTGTCAGATCAATATGGTTTAAAAGTCCTACTTCTCAGGTACAGTTTCGTACTATTCATGAAGGTAGATAGAAGAACTTTACCTGTAACAATGCACTTACCAGTGGCTAGTGTTCAATGAGCAGTCCAAGGTGTCTTAAGCGTTTCGAATGGATTTGGATGCCAGTGGCTAGTGTTCTATGAGCAGTCCAAGGTGTCTTAAGCGTTTCGAATGGATTTGGATGCCAAGTCACTATTTCTAGTATTTTCTTTTGTTTTTATGGATGCTGATGGTATTCAGTGAGGTTTGATCACACCAAAGAAATATTTGTACTCCTTAATTCACCTGGAAGATTCGTAGTGTTGCTCCTGATATTAAAATAATTCCTGACTACAGCCCTTCTCCCTCTTGTCCTGGACCAGCTCTGTCTCTTGTTCTGTTTTGTTTCTCTTCCCTGCCTGTCATACTTCTCTCTAGAATGGCTTCTTTCTGTATTTCTGGGTATTTACATACTTCGAGAAAGTTATGTCTGAAACAAGTTTGTGGGTTTCCGCCGCCCTGCCCCCCCGCCCCTGCTATTTTCCTCCTCTTCCGGTGGTCTCCAGAGTGTCAAAGTACACCTCTTCCTGCTTGGCAAACAAGGAGAGGTTAGAGAGGTTTGGAGTGAAACTGCCTGACAGAATTGAGTCTGCATCACGTGGAAGTTGAAAGAAGTGCTTGTCCTAGCTTGTCTGATTTGAAGAAGATCCCAGATTTTCATGATGGGTTACTCACAGTTGCTTATTGTTCCTATAGGGTGCTGAGTGCTTTAGACTGATAACTTTATTATTGTGTTGCTCCACCAGTATTCAATGCATGTGTAAACCATTTTACGAAGGAAGGTTGGCTGTGATAATGGCACCAGGTAGAGCAATTTATTATGTAGCTACAGAGATGTCTGTCTTGGGCTTTGTTGCTGCTCATTCAGCCATGCTGAAAAGGCAAAGTGACATGAGTTGAACAACAAGTATGAAGTAGTACACAGACTTAGTTTCTGCATTCTGAAAAAGGTGACAGAGTAATGCAGGAAGAGGCGTAGAGGTATAATAGGAAGGTAATACTGTCTTCCTTGAGAGCAATGATAGTCTGACCATATGTTTGCAGTGGAGCATAGCAGCACAGTGCAGGGCAGCAGGCCAGAATTCATTCCCGTGAAGTTCTAAGCTGAAAAACAAGGGACTTTTTTTTGTGGTAAAGAAACATGATAGCCCGTCTTTGTAGCTGCAGTTCCACGAAGTGCATTAGACATGAGACTATCAAGGTCAATAGAACTGCTCACATGCAAGCTTAAAGTTAAGCATTCTTCAGTGTGTTCTAACCATACTAGTTTTGGAACTCGGAATAGGGGTTTTATAATTTACAGCTTCTCAGTAGTGGGAAAATATAAATAAAACTTGAAAAATTCAGGTGAAAATGAGAAGAGCTGAATTAAGCTTGAAAGACTGAAGATAAAAGGTGTAAATACAGAGAATAAATTTTTCATTCATTTGTTTAAAGTCATCTTGTTACTACTTTAGTGACCTAAAGGATCAAGTCTGACCTTCAGGATTCTTTTACAGGGGTAGAGCAGAGTAAATGAGTCTTTGTACATCTGTGGATCAGATCTGTGAAAACCAGGGAAACAGAGGACAATTTTTAAAACTGAAGTGGAGGAGGTTGAACCTCATGAAACTTTCTGTATCAATTCTAAGACCTATATTGTTACAAGTGATCATGATATGTAATCTACTTAATTAACTGTGCTCTAGCATGCAAGTGTTAGAGTACTGAGAACAAAACATCTGCTGAGACCCCAGTTCATAAATCATTCCTCTGCTAGCTATGAACCTAGTAATTTTCAGCCTAAAGGTGTTCATGGCCATTTGATGGTTATTAGTTCCAGTGCCAGTAATGACAGCATACAGACATCTTCCAGTCCTCCATCTCTATACCAATTTAGAGGGTGGCTTAAATGCAGCTGTGAAGTAAAGACAAGTAGGTGGCCTTAAGTCAAAGTAGCAGAGCATACAAAATGCCTCACCTTGTGATCTGAGCATGAATGTTCAGCAAAATTTGTGAAAGTATATTATGTATGGTGTTTGGTGTTTGGTTTTTTGTTTTTGTTAAGTATGTGCGAATAATAGTCATAGAGTTAATGGCCGAGTGATATTGCAGCAAGTTGAGCAGTTAATGATGAAAGTAAGGAGAAAGAAGATGACTTTTCAGTGTAAATACACAAAAGATGTGAGGACTGCCAGGCAGCAATGTTGGAAGAAAAATGAATGTTATGGTAGTGACCCCTGGAGCTGAATCCCCTAACCTTGTCTGTCCGGATTCAGTTCCTCCCATGGGGACAGACAACATGGATGTTGCTCATTCTGAAGTTGCTTGAATTGATCTCCTCTTAAAAGTAGACATTGAACTAGCAATGCCACCCGTTTTGGTAAATTTATGACAATTTCGTACTAGGACTTCAATAAAAATCATGTTCTGGTTCCTTCAGTGTTCTTGGATGGTGCATAGATCGGAGCACATTCAACCCTGTTTTCTTTTTGTGATGCGGTGCAGTTTTCATTTCTACACACTTACTGCTACTTTTGTCTCCATGTTCTGTGTTGCCATCCTGATTAAAAACTGAGGCAAAGCTGGTGCAAAGAAAACCAGCACTGTCAAGTGAAGAAGGGTGTTCTGTCTTCAGATAGTGTGCAAGGCAAGAATGAGTAAGACATAAAAAACCACGTTATTTCTTCATGAGGGAGCTTGTACCTTCTATCCATAAACTTTATCTACTGTCTGTAGTGCTTCACAGATGAAGCATCTTTCAAGAACAAAATTAAGATGGTGATGTACCAGTCTAGAGTCTGTGGATGAGTCAAGGGAAGCTGAAAAACGTACTGGTGGTTGATGGCTTCGTTGTTGGATGGCAGAAGAGCAGTGTTACATTCCCGATAGAAAAATGTCATTTTTCAGGTGTTGGGGAAAGGCACTTGTGGAATTTTACTCTGCGAAGAGTACAAGCAATGATTTGAGGCTTTTTGGAGCGTGCAGGGAGGGGGACTGGTAATATAAATGTCTCCATACATAAGGACCATTTAAAACAATTTACAAACAAAAAAAAAAAGTACTCAAAAGATATCTCCAGGAGACTGTTATTCATAGATACCATTCTTTTTTGTCAAGTATCTATTCTTTGAGTAGAAGCTCTATATGGTTCAGGACTGCACTGCACAGGATATTGAGATAAGAGGACTGACACTACAGCATTTTAAAGCATATAGTTTGAAATGTTGTCGTCAGAACATATTTTGAATTAGTTGCCTCTTCTGTAGAGTGCAGATTTTTGAATGGCATGTTTCCCATCTATAGTCCTGTATTTTCCCTTGGTCACCTAAGTGAGTACTGGACTCTTTTTGAGGGCATTCCCTTGTGTTTTGAAATGAAACCTCCTGTATTTTCTGCTCATTCAGTAGCATTTTCAGCACATATCTTCATTTTATTGTTTATTTGCCATAGAGCATCATGGTCCACCTCCCTCTATGCTCTGAAAATTTGATTTTGCTTGCCTTTTAAGAATACAATGATGTTCTTGTTTGTTTGAACTTTGTTCTGTGTAATGGCAAGAATATTTTATCATAGATTCAGAATTCGGTTTAATTCTTTCAGTTTGGGCAGGGAAATAGCTCTGTCCTTACACAAGTAGCAGACTTGTGGAGTGCAGTGTTACTAGCAGCTTTCATCTGACTGACATCTTCTGACAAAATCATCTCCCCTTGCTATGCTTAGGTGTCTGACATAAGCCAAGCCAGATGCTGCAAGTGGCTGACAAGGCTGCCAGCTGTTCTAGTATGACTATAGGTAGAAGAGCTTGTCAGTATGACTGTTGTGAAGACAGCAGAAAAAAGTATGATGCATATCAGCCCTTTAGAATACCTCTCAGATCCCCACATCTACCACCATCAGCCCTATAGCAGCTGCTTTCCATGACAAATGACTGATTCTGTACAGAATGGCCCAAGTTTCTATATTCAGTCTAGTTTTGTTTGTTGGAAGGTAGCATGGGAGCGGGCAGAAGTAACAAAAAAACGAACATGGGATGGCATCAAATCCAGGGAAATTGGTGTATTCATTTCTGAAAAGCTTTTGAATAAACTTGTGCAGAGAGCTGGATTCAGTATTAATGGCCAGTTTGCTTCAGGAGCTCTGTTCCTACCAGCAGTGGAGAAGGAAGACAGAGACTTGAGAACCTCCCTGGTGAATAGCCAAGAACTGACCATATCTGAATCTTTTTTAAAATTAATTCTAGCCTTTACTAATATTTTTATAAAAGTCGTTTCTTGATGGTCCTATTACTGTTGCTACTTTACTATAGTAGTAGTAATAATAACAAACAATAACAGCTACTCTAATATACTCTGCTTAAAGGATTAAGCACCATGACTCCTGTAGCTAAATATTACTTTCTCTTGCAGTCAGTGACATGCCCAAAGTTGTAAGCAGGTTGTTGTGTGTTCTGCTCCTCCCCAAACTCCTACTGCTGACTTCAGTGGAATGGTAGGGTCCGTAGTACTCTGTCCCAGGTATGAGGCAGGGCGTAGGCTCCACTGGCATCTTGTGTTACATCCACTGTTAAACAGCCCAGTCCAGAGCAATCTGCCCTCAGTGTGTGGTCAGTCTGAATTAATCTTCTTTGAGAAGGACTCGTTTCTGTGGCCAGGCTATGCAGAAATGAATGCAAGGAATCAAAATTTCAGCTATCCTTTGCCTGCAGGGTAAATCTCACCTGTTAAAGGAAATTCTGTGCTGAAATTGAAGAGATAATCTGGTGCCAAAAGACTTCTGCCAGTTAGCAGAACCATCCAAAAGCCTGTGTGTCCATTTTGCAGTTATAAGGAAACTTAATTTTTTGTTCTTGATATGCATTCTAAAAATATGAGGCAAAGCAGACCTGAGTGAGGAGATGTTCTTTTCTCAGCAGTAGAATATTTCATATGGGCCTTTGCTCATTAGTCTCTTGTCATCCATTGCCATGGAAGTAAAGGATTTATTTTCTCAGAGAACACAAAATAACAACCTTTCCTTTGAAGGAAGGTGTGCAGATTCTCTTCACTTATTAGCAATCATAGCAAAAAAATCTTTTGTGAATAGCTTTTCCAGTTTCCAGTAGATAAAAGCAATCTTTTTTCTTATACATAAAAATAAATGAATATACTTGATGATAAAACTAGGTGGAAAAGAGCAAAGAAAGATACTAAAAAAAACCTCAGCAGCATATTCATATATTAAATCTGATACTTGTCTAAGAATGGAGAGGATAACATTTCTGTGTTTGTATTGCTGATCTTTCCTGCAAATCTACAAGATAGGTATTTTAAGTGATTCCTCTTCAAATGATGCATTATCTTCAGGCAGCTGGATAAGAATTCGCATCAGTATTCTAGAAATGGTTGGTATAATTACCCAGCAAATCTTGCCTTTCGTGGATCTTTTTTTCTCTTGAAATCGTGTTGAGCTATCCAGGGAAACTTGTTCCTGATCTCTGGCAGGGAAAAGGTACTCCATCTCAAGAATCTGCCCACTTTTGTCTGCCTGTACTATTGCAAGATGGTAGATGAGTGTGGGATTTGGGTTTTTTTTTCTCTTGGAGAGGTAGCAAGTCAGAGGGAAAATTATTTATGGCTTGCATGCATTGTAGCTCCTTACCATGTATAGCTGTACCTTCCCATGTAGGATATTCTCTTCTTGCTATGGTTATGCAGTTTCTTGGAGAAGGTGAGAAAAGGGGGAAGGAAAATAGGAGCATGACTGTTTGCTGAGACCGTGCTTCTTAGCTGCTGGTCAAGAATCCCTACCTAAAAGCTGAAAGTACCATACTTCACAGTATGGCTCAAGTTCCCAGAGGACACTGCTGATTCTTACAGAGAAATTTTCTTGTGAAGTACCATCTGTATGTCAAGATGAGGCCTTCGATATCTAAGCATAGCCTTCTATTTGGGCCCAAATGGTAAATATAAAAACTGTCCTAACAAAAAACAGAGGCAGACTGACCTGATGCTGTTTGACTCATAGATAGCTCACAGCCAGGGTCAAGACTGCTGGTGTGATAGAAAAAGGGAAAGCAGAAAGTTTTAGTACTCCCTCCTTTTGAATATTTTTCTCGCCTGTTCCTGTTCCTTGTGTCCTTCATCCAAAACTATTTTGATTGTACTAAAGAATGCTATGATAGACATATATGCTAGAACTGTTTTAACGGCACAATGTGCTCAGTGAGAGCTGTCCTTTCGCTGAGTTTGTTCTTCCTCCCTGCAGTTTTCATTGTCCAGCTCTCTGAAGACAGACCCACTTCTTTTATAACCTGTCTTTGCTCTGCTCTGCTGAGGTATGCTCAGAGGATGGCAACAAGGAGAGTCAGCATCAGGAAGCAAGATCTCTCAGTAAAAGATCTCACCATCTTCTGTATCAGTAACTGGCCTGTAACAGAAATGAATAAGCAGGAATACTAAGCTGGTGGCGGGGAAGGTACAGTATTATTTCTCCTTAGTGGTATGTGCTCTCTAGAAGGAGTGGTAATACTGAGTTAGTTCATGCTGAGCTAATGTGCCTAGAACACAGTAGAGAAAACCTGCATCAACTCTTTCATGGTTCCCCTATCATTTTAGATCAAATAAGAGGTTTAAGATACCACTTTTTTTGAAGTTAAAAATGAAGCGTACCTCGGAATAACTTTGAAATAAAGCCATTGGCAAAATAGGCTGGTTTAGGATCTGCTGGTAATCCTGTTACCTAATAAGAGGATCATTTAAGTGTATTTTCTTGGGGATATTTAAGATCATTAATGGTTGCGATGAATGAGAAATGCAGGAATACTTTATGGCCAGTTATATTTTGAATTATTTGAGGTAAGCAGTCTTTAAATCTAGTGAGAATTACTGGAAGTAACTGAGAATGGAAAGCGGTATTTTTTCTACTTCCTGCAGAACATAATTAAACTACTTTTCACTGCAGGTCTGCAGAGAAACCTGCAGGTCTATTGTGCTGAGGGTACATGCAGTTTATGTATTTCCTTTCTGGCACGCAATGAAGAGGAAACATCTGGTTTGGAAGGTGCTTTTTTAATGGATATACCTGTGACAAGAGAGTCCTGGTACTGAGTTTTCCAGTGCCATAGAAAAATAAAGTGCACCTGGTGTAGCAACAGTGTCAAGCTGGACGTGACTGGTTTCCACAAACTCATCTCGCGCAGGATATCTCTACAGGCAGCCCTGTATTGCATCAGATGAAACTTCCTGTGCATAAATGAAAAATTGAAGAATGAATGTTCTCCTTTGGAGGTAAAATATAATGACAGCAGTCTGGTGAACTAAAGCTCTTGTCTTTAATGAGTTAGTATCTCTTTCCTTCTATCAGCCTTCTTTTTTCCTGTGGTGCTATTCTGGTTCCAGTCTTTGTATCAAACCATATTGTCATGCAGGGCAATGAGTTGGTTTTTTTTTTTTAAGAAATTATATGTGTAATCCTATTACCTACAAGGAGCAGCTGAGGACTCTGGGTTTGTCTAGTTTGGAGAAAAGGAGGCTGAGGGGTGACCTCATTGCTCTCTGCAGCTTCCTGAAGAGGGGAGAAGGAGAGGGAGGTGCTGATCTCTTCCTGGAATCCAGTGATAGGATGCGTGGCAATGGCTCAAAGCTGTGTCGGGGAGGTTTAGGCTGGATGTTAGGAAGCATTTCTTTACTGAGAGGGTGGCCAAACACTGGAACAGGCTTCCTCAAGAGGTGGTCAATGTCCGAAGTCTGTCAGTGTTTATAAGAGGCATTTGGACAATGCCTTTAATAACATGCTTTGAGTTTTGGTCAGCCCTGAAGTGGTCAGGCAGTTGGACTACATGATCATTGTAGGTTCCTTGCAACTGAAAAAGTCTATTTTATTCTATCAGACACTTAACTAGCAGAGCATTTAAAACAAGGCAGTTCATATAAGGGACTGAAAATGTTTACCAAACTTGAGTCCTGTGTAGTATTTCATTATTGTCTCATTGATGGTAAATAATGTAATCTTTCACAGCTAGACCTCCTGCATATTGGCATTAGATATTATTATTGCTGTGTTTCCACTTCTTGCTATGTTATGCCAATAGGAATAAGAAAAGGTGCCTGAATGTAAATAATTTTATTATTCCCCAGCTGGTGTTTTTAATAGATTTTAGTGAGGACAACAGTTTGCAGATTTAGATTCAGAACACTTTCTGTAAATTGAATTTTCCCTTAAAACACACCCCTAGGCACATGTAGGGCACAGAGCAGCTCTGAGTACTCAGAGATGGCACAGGCAAAGCCTCATCTGAGTTAATGTGACTGATGCCAGCATTTCTATTGCAAATGTGTTCAGAAAAAGCATTAAAGATAATTTTTTAAAATGAGACAAAACAAAAGGAACCATTGCTTTTAAGTATATATTCTTTATATCATAAGATCTGTTGGAGAGGATAAGGGAGGGGAAGGATGTTCCAGGTCAAACACAGCTGCTCTTTATTCTGGAGTACTAGCATGAGTCTTTCGTATTAATCCACATATCCTGTTTCCAGTCATGCTGCTGTCTCCTCTCTTCTCCAGACTGTACTAAGCTATTCCTTATATTCCAATTGTCTTTTGACTCTTAACTGGCAAATAAAAACCCACAGAGAAGGAAAATCTGTCTGCAGCAGTGAGGCAAAATTTGAGTTACATGGCTTTAATATAAGTGGGAAAACAGTTGGGTTATTTTGTTACCTTCTTTTTGTTGTGGGGAAACACATTTTTTTCATAATATTTAAACTGAACTGTCGACAGATTAGTTCCCTGTTTGGCATGACAAAATTATTCATTATAACAAAATCTGTTACCTCTGTTTTGACATTCTTTTGGTAAGTATTTACTCGCTGTGCTTTGCTTAAATGTTGCATAAAAATAAGTTGACTCTTCCCCACACCCCCCCCACCCCACCCCCCCAATGATATCTCTGCTCTTGGTGGTAATGTTGCAGCACTGCTTTCCTTAACTTCCAAAATAAAACTAGGTGGTTTCATTGCTATGTGTTTGACAGGTTTACCCTGTGTTTCCTCCAGTTAAAAAGGAGCTTCTTCCTTCTGCTTGCTACTCCTTGGCTCAGCAGGTGCAGAAAAGGTTTTGGGTTTTTTGTCTGGGAGGTAGAGAAGTGATTTAACTGGATTTGAGTTCCTTCCAGGATATATGCTGCAGGGCACGTGTGGCAACACCCATGCATTTTTACAAGGTAGCAGCCTCTTTTTTTCAAGCTTGTAGGGGAAATTTAGATACATGGGGCAGCTTCAGATGCATGGAGGAAGGATTGTGCTTTTCAGTAAAAAAATACTTTGGCACATATATACGTTTTATGTCTCATAGTAATTTCCTAGCAAACATTTAAAAAAATTGCTTCTTTAAATCTGTAAAAATTGTTCATACAAAATCAGTCATGTTTGCTGTGACTAAGAAAGTATAGATTTTTGGTTAAAATACATGTTTCCATTTTGTATTTAGCTGTAGATTTTCAGACACAGTGTGCCCAGCTCGCTAGCATGTTTTATCTACAACGGGAAAATTGGAGAGATTGCAAAATTTAGTCTGTTCATGTTCACTCTGGAGTTCTTTTCAGAGAAAGATTAGATGGCGTAGCATAATTTTGGAGCTTGTTTTTATACAATATGGCTTTCCTGAGGGTTTTTTTTTTTTCTTGCTAGTTTTCTTCCATGTTTTGTTTCAATTATAAATAGGCATTTCTGTGATTTCTCTGCAGAGAATATTTTGGGGGATCAAATAATTTCCTTGTTTGAGGAGATTGTTTGGAAGGACAAGGAAGCAGCTGGCTTTTGAAAAGGATGCACTAGTATGAAAGCAGCTTATTTCTCCTTCTCAGTTCTGGATATACTACTTGGATATCTATCCACCTCTACTGTACTCAAGTATTTGACAAAGGGTTTCTTAGTCCTTTGTCTTCCTTTGGAGAGATTTCCTAGAAATCCTGGAGAGAAAATATATATGCAGACATATTACAGAAATGGAAAGTAGTTATTGGAAAAATGGAATAGCACAGTTTAATAGTTATTAGTATGGAGCATGGCTGGAGTACTGGGAATTACAGTGGAGGTTTGTTTTTGCTGATTGCTGGAATTAATACAAGAAATGAAGAGGGAGAGCCACCAGAATGTTGCCTTTGCATTAGGCATGAAGCAGTGGGTGATGGGGAAGGTTCAACGGCTTTGGAAAAAAACAAATTTCCCTTTCTGTGTGTATTTCACAAGAGATCTCATGAGTATTGAATCTTCATGAAAAGATGATACTCAAGCCCTTCAGTTTTTTACTCTCACTGGTGTGTTTTAATTTGCAGAAGGTTTGGATTTTCTTCACAGTCTCTTAATTCTGCAGTTCTTTTTCCTCTTCCAATCTCTGTCTGAAGACATGACAGATGAGAGTGGCGGTGTGTCTTCAAGAAAAGTACAGCATTCTGAAATAGCACAGTTGTATTGAAAATAATACATTTTCCACACTATGAATAAAAAATGGATGTGTGTTTATATAAGTAGCGTGGACTAATATGAAGAAATTGAAACCACTTGTACAGGTACACTGAAGAGAATGAGTTTTAGAAGATTTGTCAGATTTATTATTTCAGAAGAAATTGTAGGGTATGGTAGCATTGTTGAAGGTGAGATGATTATATGGATTATCACATGATGGGTGGTTTTAGAATGTTCTTGTTGCTTTGTTGGGTTGTTGTGGTTTGTTTTTTTTTTTTTTTAATTTTATTATTATGGTCTCTCAGTGCGATGTATTGTGTCCTTTGTGCATTCAGGAAGATTCCTCTACTTGATTGCTGTGATTAACTTATCTTCACCTTCCTATCTTACGATGTAAGAAATCCTCTGACAAAGGGTCATTTTCATCTTCCTGCCTGTATGGTGAAGGAAATCTGATAGCATTTCTTAGTAGGTCAGCACAACTGAAAAGATCTTCTCTGAGAAACAGAAGTGTGTTATGTGCAAAATGTAAACTTACTGGTGCTCTACTTGCACGTGCACCGAAGACTGATACACCTTCTAATCTATCTCAGTGACCAAAATCTATAACGCATGTGCGTTTTATACTTAGATATGAAGATGGCACTTAATAACCAATATATATGCTTATGTAATAACGTATGTGCTTCGAATTGATGGCTTAATAGACAAGAACACCTTCCATCACTTAAGACCCTAGCAGAGGTTTTGCCAGTCTGCATTGCACATTTCCTGATGTGCTGCTTCCTGCCAGGCCTTAGAAGAGAGACAGCTTTCTGTTTCTAGAAGAATAATGAAGAATGCTCTGGACTTGAGCTCTGTCCCTCTAACAGAATTATTCCAGGTAGGATGCTGCTAGCTTAGTGGTTTGGTAGAGTTGTTGCCAAAACCAAATCACGTTTGCTTATTTCTTTAATTCCCACCCTCCCTTTAAAATATGTCCCTAAAACCACTTCACTATTAGCTGAGCCATTTTCAATCTTTAAATTCCTATTACAAATGGCTAATTTGAATCCATGTGCACAGATACTTGACAGGATAGGCAGAATCAAGGTAGCCAGTCTTTCTTCCTTGGTAACATTTCATCTTGTCTGCAACTTGTTCTTGAAGACATTATCTCCCAAGTTGCTTTTCTGTCACTCTTGGATATAGTAGAATTTCTTTGCTGTTTTTCATCTTTGACAAGAGATTAAAATTAGGGTCTTACTGTGTTCTGGGTCGAGCCTATTAGCTTATAAAATGTTTTCTAATGGAGCAAGATTTCACCTCTGAATTCCAGTGCTGCTAGGCCTTCAGCTGCCAAGAAAGGAACAAGAGGTCCTGAAGAGATTGCCACCTGGGAAATTGATGAGTTGAGCTCAGTGGGACCGAGCTGTTACAGAGTTTGCCCAGAGAGATTGTAGAGTTTCCATTTTTGGAGATGTTCGAAAGCTGCTTGGATGCAGTCCTGGGCAGTCTTCTCTAGGTGGCCCTACTTGAGCATGGGGTTGGACAAGAGGACCTTCAGAGGTTCCTTCAGCTTCAGCCATTCTGTGATATTCATGAATCTTCTGTCCCCAGGCTGTGGCCACGGTTTCATATTCATCAGTCCCACGTCCTTTTGTCACATCTCAGAAGCAGGGTACCATTGGCTAGTTTGAGTAGTCTGGGGTTTCAAATTTGTCACTGTGGTTCCATAAGATGTGCGACTTTTTCATCCTCTTTAGTTTTTCTGGCTGACCCCATCATTTTCTGCTATTACATTGGCTAATAATGGCTTGGTTTAATCTGTGTGATATTAATTATTACGGAATTTACCTGACTGGAAAATTGACATAAGATAGTATAACATAACTGCTTTGTCCAGGTTGCCATTTTGTCTCTGGCTGGCTTCTGTATTAGCTGACGTGTAGGGTGAGAGAGAGGAGAGCAATTCACCTTATTTCTTAGTGTAGATGCATTGAAAAAGCACTGCTGGTTTATGCTGTGCATTCAGATAGGTTTTTCAGCTTGCAGTATTCAGATGAAACTTCAACATTTTTGGGGAGAGAGTGAAATAGGGTTATTTGTCCATAAAGTACACTGAAGGATTGATTATGTTGGGTTTTTTCCTGAATTTGGGTTTTTTTTTCTTTTGTCTCGAACACATGCATATATGATGGTCATGTTTCACGGACTTACCTTGTAAGTTTAAAATTTAAAGGTTGCTAGTGAATTAAAGCTAGAAGTGGATTGACTGATTATTCCTTAACTCTTTAATAATGGAATTGATTTATGCTGCACTTACATTTTCAGTGTGACCCAGTGTAACACCACATAATCGTCATAACCACACCAGTCACCAGTAATTGGTAATCACCAATAACCCCAAAAACAGGAAGATGGCACCCTGACGATGGGAAGCAGGAAGAACAGGTTGATGGTAGAGGAGGGCTCATGGAGACTAGCTGCAACGGGCTGGTTGTGCTTTTCTGGCTGCAGCTTTTATCATTAAGCTGGAAAGCACAAATGAAAGGAATACATTAGGAGCCCATACAGGTTTCAGTCGCATGCCTGTCTTTCTCCCAAATGCAATGTTCCTGCATATGTCTGTGTACGTTTGCAGCTCTGTTCTTCTCACCCAATTCTTTCAGTTTCTTTTAATCTGCCGTGGTTGGATTCAGAGTGGCTGCCAATCAGCCTGTTGTCTTTGTGCAAGGCAAGGTCTCCTGTCTTCCACTGAGATCTTAATTGAGCTTCCAGCTACTGATCTGCTTAACCACCAGTGCAAGCAGCCAATAATGTCTGATAGTTAATAAGCATTTGTTGCTAATCAGCTACTGCAAAATGCAGCTGGGGCCAGGTACAGCAGTGGCTGCATAGCATGTGGAGCTGTGGTCACTGTAGTTTGAAGCAGCTGATTAGCGATCTTGGAGATAACTGTTTTTCTCCTGGAAGGGAACAGATACCGAGCTAGTTAGCTGAGTGGTGGTAGCTGTGTTTTGAAACATTGATTATCTGTGGTTGCCAGTGGTGCCCTCCTAGTTCCAGCATAAATGGAGCAGTAGTACTGTGATCTGGAGCTGGTAGCAAGGAGAGAACTTCATGATTTAAAGATTGCTGAGTGAGCTGTTAGCAATTAATTTGATCACATGCAGTGAACACCAGACACTGAGCAGTTTCTGCTTACTAGGTTTTGTCTGACAAGGTAGGAACAGGGACACAGCTCTCTCTGCTTCCTATTTCCTACCCTTTATGTCCTTGCCTTCAGAAATTCCCAGGCCAACTGTCTCTGGGCTACCCAGCATGCAGAGGTGAGCAAGTCCAGTGCTATCCTCATGGGTTGCTGGGCTGAGAAATGGCATCCTTTCTAGGCTGTCACTCTGGCTCTTTTATATGAAGAAGGGAGGCACACCCAGCAAGTTCTCTCCTGCCTAGTGTGGCAGGATGTGTCTGGTGGTATGGCTGTGTGTTGTTTAGGCTTGCTGTGGAACACAGAAAGGACAGATTGATCTGAGATGTGGTGGAAGGGCTGGATAGCAAATGGATGCAAATTGTTTGCAGCCATGTATTTCAGTTTCTGTCTTCTGTGGCAAAATCTAACAACATGAACTTTAATATCTCTGTCAGACAAGCTTTGTGCTGTCCAAAATACTGCTGTCAAAAATCCTCTGTATTTAAACTGTGATTGGAAGGATATTTTTCTGTCAAAGCTAGCAACTGCTAGATTTGGAAGAGTAATTCAGGCTGTTACCTGTGCTTTGTTCTGCAGATGCCCTTTAACAAAACTAACCTGGCCAAAGGAGCTCTGAGTGATGTCATTAGCTTTGTTGAAGTCAAACAGTTTGACATTCTTTGAGCAGAAGAATTATGTGAGTTTGGTCTGTATTCCTGAACCTCAGCTCAGAACTTGAAATTCATCTGTGCCACAAGCACGCATGGTTTGTTTTCAAATGCTTTGCAAATGAATATTTTATTAGATAGCTGTGGCCAACTGCTGCAGGAAGGCCTTTGATACGCTTAGTAGCCAGGCAGCTTTAGTTGTGTTGGCAGAGCCCTCTGGTGGGAACACAGCCTGCGCCAGCAGCAACCGGTCCTGCGGGCAGTGCCACCCACTTCTCCCACGTGCCGTCAGCCAGCCCTCTCGGCTCAGTGGCATCCCACCAGCTGTTTGCTCGAGTGGCCAAGGGATTCCCCTTCATCCTGTTCCTAGCCAGGAGACCAGAGCCCTATGGAGCGCACTTGACCTTTTTTAGCAAACTTGATGGCGTGCTGTAAGTGCCTTTATAATGTAAGGTGTTGTTTTGCAAAATATGGTGGCTCTCTGAGAGTAATAAAGTTAGCAGACTACAAGATAATGTTTTCCTAATCCATATCACGGTGTGGGAGAGCTGTGACAAATTTCAAGATTTGTTTGTATGAATTGCAATGTTTTAAAAGGTACCACTTAGTAAAAGTAACTGATTTACTTAGGCATACAGTGGGACATTTCTAAATCAAGAGCCACAGCCTTCCTTTTCTGTTGATCAGTAGTGCTTTTGCTAATCAAGGTACTTGAAAGGGCTTTTGTGTTTTTAAAATACCAACTTAGTGAGCATGAAGGAAAAATGTTATTACACTTGTCTAACCTAATAGTATTCAAAAGTCTGGTTAGGACTGCTAGATGCACTGCCAAACCAGAATGTGCAAACAAGTCTTTTAAACTGAATAGGTCTCTGAAGTGTTGATATAATACAAGTCATAACTCCCCTGCAGGAAACCCAGCTGTTTGAGAACGTTGCACAAGTAATGCAGTAGTAATAAAGTGTCTTTTTCTCCTCACATGCTGGCAAGAGCTTTTCACTCACCGTTGATTTGAAATACTCACAAGTGTGCCCAGTATCTTTTCTTCATTAAAATATAAAGAAGAGGAGCATAGACTATTTGCATGTTGTGGACAGGAACCCCTCTTTGAAGTTGGAGAGTGGTGGCAAGACAAAGGCAGTCATATTTTTGTGTTATTTTACTTGTTTCATGATCAAGTTTTCACTAAGACAGACATATAAATTCTTTCAATAGCTAAATTAACCTTCATGTCCTATATTTGAAATGCCAATTTGTTTTTCACCTTTGTGTTGAACTCATCTGCCCCATCACTGTAGTTCAGCAACACAGAACCACTCTGTTAAGAGATGTCATGCAACAGGCAGTTGCATGGTCGAACTCCTTGCTGCAGGTTGTTGTGAATTCCCAAAGCTGAATATGTTTCAGTTAAACACTCTTGTGAAAGGAAAATTCACAAATATCATGAGATGCAGATACTGCCTGTGTCTGAGAATTCCTCGGCTGTAGCCGGTGGGGTGGGTAGTGCATGGCTGTGTGTATTCTCTTCTTCCTCCTTACCCTTGGGGCAAGGCAGGATGCTGAACTAAAGAGGCTCCTTAAGGCCCTGGCGAGGGCTGGTTTTTTTGTGGTTCTTGTCCCCGTCTGCTGATAACCAGAGGAGCCCTGATGGAGGAAGTACCAAGCTGTTTGCAATGGAGGAAGCCTCCACCCCTCCTCCTGCAGCCTAGTTAAGTTCGTTGTTGGGGGATATTGTTTCCAGAGGAGCCTTGCAGTTTACCTGCAGTTCGATCCAGCATTTCCCATGGCCTGATGGCTTTCCTTACCTGTAATGAGAGTTTCACTGGAGGCTTATTACAAATGCACATAGGAGGCAGCACAAAGGTCTTTTCTTTCTTGCAGAACAGCTTCATCTTCCTGTTTTTCTTAGCGTTGTGGTTAGAGGCTTTAATTCTCTGGCGGGTTGTATATAGTATGTTTTTCAAGCCCTGCACCTTTTGGCTCTTAGGTTACCCTCTGCTCTGTGACTTTATAAAGCTTCTAAAAAGCCATTTTTCCAATTTCTGAATTGAAATTCCCTTAAATTTTTATTGCGCAATGTCATCATGATTCAGCTCTGTAGAATACCATCTTACTTCCACAGATCATCTTAGTTTATGCTCTCTTTGAGATATTTACATGCCATTTTAATCCTGTGATGCAACAACCTTCCTGAGTTGTCTGTTATAACTCAGAATTTCAAATGTAAGTGTTGCTTTAACATTACTCATGGTTATTTCTAATCTCAGAGTCTCGTAACAAAATCTCTCAGGGAGTTCATGCTGTTTTGTCTGTGCTTTTTATTTCAAATGAATTTTTTTCTTGAAAAGTAGCTGACGATATATTTAGCATTTTTTAAATAATCACTGCTCTTTTGAAGGACTTGGTGAAGTCTAATATTACCGTTCAAATAGGCAGGTGAGAGCTCTGGAGATCTGTAATTTGTACCTTTTAAAAAGCTGCACTGCCTCGCTTTTGTCTCGGAATTTATTATGCTTCCCAAGTATAATGTGACATACTGAATAGGGCAGGGGGTGGGGACATTGTCTTCAGCTGACATGCTGTTATCAGCGGGACTGTGTTTCTGGACACAAGATTTCGCAGTCATTGGTCGTCCGAAGAAAGCCTTTCCATCTGAGGATTGGACAAGAAGATGCGTCAATTTGCTGCCCGTCTCCAAGGTACTGGTGATGCTGCCTCCACAAGCTGGCTAACGTCACAGCTCCATCACCCAGCGGGGTGTGGGCTTTTTTTCTCCTCTTCTCTGTTTTAATTCTGTATTTGCTTCCTACTGCATTTCTTAATCTGTCTTCTGCCAAATGCTAACAGCATGATATTTTGCAATCATTTAGGTGAATACAAGAAGGACGAACTCCTGGAAGCTGCTAGGTGAGTGCTGCTTAGAATATAAAGCATATTTTGGGGGTGGAAGCAGGAGAGGAAAAGGGATTTTTAAAACAGTAATGTTTTGTTACTGCCTTTCCATGAAATGATGTGAACAAACCACTTGATTAGCATAAATCTCTTCGGACTTTACAGTCTGGTACAAATGGAAAAGCCTGTTTATGTAATTGAAATCCCCCACTATGGTGGTTATAAGGTTAATATTGAGTTTTTGCTTTAAGCTGCTTAAATCCTCTGTGTCGTTTTGTGACTGTTCTTTCTAGGGAAAATTTAAATATTGGAATTTTTCTTTTCGTTTGGTTTCTACTGCTATGTTAGGATGTATTTTGAAAATAGGCTTTACTGAAACAGCATGTAAGGAAGCCTATATGCAAAAGGTGTAAAGTTCAGTCATATATTCCAAAGATGCTTTCATCTTTCCTTCTGACAGCAAAAGACCATTTTATGTAGACCATTAACCATTCTAAAAAATTTCTGGATATTTGTATGTAGTTATTTCAAATGTTATGGGCTATATGCTATAAAAATGTATTTAATTCAGCACATTTAACTCAGCAAACAGCTTTCAGAGGATTTGTAAAATTAGATAAAGGAAATGTAAGATGAGGCTAGGGAAGGAAATTAAGAGGTGTTTTTGCATGATCATTTGTAATACACTTAACTGCAAATTTATTATTCTTTCCTATGTTTACCCTTGGTTTTCAGAACGTTCAGAAGATCCTTTAGCCATCGGACATTCTCCCTGGCAAAGCACAAATTTCAATATACTACATTTTGGTATCCAGCTCCTTAGCAAATGTTTCGCAAAGAGCTCTGTCTACCCCTCCACCCTCACCCCTTTCCATAATCCTCTCCTTTCCACTTACAGGAGTGGTAATGAAGAAAAGCTGATGGCTTTATTGACTCCTTTAAATGTGAACTGCCATGCAAGTGATGGGCGTAAGGTAAGTTAATACCTGCTTTATATTTCTGTTATTCAGGGAAGGCCAATTTAGCATAGATGTATAAACCAAGAGAGCATACTGGGGGGGAAACTGGTGATCTTTCTTCACCATAAAATTAAGTGCTGTTGTACTTGACTCTGGCAGTTGTGACAGATTGGACATGGATTTTGTGTGTGTCTTTTATTTTAAATGTCAGACCCTGTTGTACATGTAAAGTGAAACCTTAAGACCTTTTATAAGAAAAACAAAATGTACTGTTGCAGATAAATAAAATAACTAGGGAGGAAAGTTGGTATTTGGATTTGAACATCATCTGGGTGAGGTGGTTGATATTCAGCTTAGCTCCTAATGCATTGTCACGTAGACTTGCACTGTACTGATATGCGTCAAACCTTCTGAATTATCTTAAATTTGACATTATTGTTTTGACTTTCTCTGGCAGGGATGTTTGAACGAGTTAAATTAGGGATTAGGCTGAAACTGGAGGAGGAAAGAACATACGGAGTGAGAAGTAGATCCTATGATTTTTGATGGTTTAGACATCAAGATGATGGTCTGTCTAGACCGTTGGATTACCAAATGTTGGTTATTTTTTTTTTTTTTACTGTGTACCAGAATGTTCTTAATCTGATTTTCTTAAAAGTGTCTCTTGTGTGACAGTACATCTCACTATTAGAGAAAAGCATGGGAGTATTTTCCTTTACAGTTTTCTTTATTTTTGGTGGAGTGTGTCAGAGCATAGTATAAACCTCTGCCCATTCTGGAGCTGCTGTGGAGCAGCCCAGTTCCACTGAAATCAATGAAGATGGGCTAGTTTATGCTGCCTTTTCATTAAAAGACTTGTTGCTGATTATAAAAAAAAAAAAAAAAAAGTAGCTCCATTGTGAAAACGTTCTTATTTTTAATATACATTTTAAAATGCTAACACCAATTATAATGCCAATGATATCTACTCTGTGAAAGAAAACCTAGCTGGTTTTTTGCTTGTTTACATTTATCACTGAGTGAAAGTTTATGAATATTCTGGGTTTTTCAAACAGTTAATTTTATGATCTGAGGACAGGCCGATGAACAAGGACTGTATTTAGTTCAACAATGTTGGAACTGATTAAATACTCTCCATATTTTAAGATTAAGTTCTTTGTTTCCATTTTCTTTTAAGACTTTACCATTCAAAAGAGATTGCATTTAGGTATTACTTGTGCGCTGTGGTGTTATAATTAAGCATGGTGGTATACAGCAGTGTGTTACTGAGTAATTGAGTCCCCACCACTATTGATTTAAGGCCAAAGGCAGAGTTGTGATTTCTGTCAATATGGAGAGAAATAAACCCTTGCAGATATGTTATCTAGAATATTTATATATATCTAGAGTATTTATAACTCTAAAGTAAAATTTAAAGCTTAAGATTCATATTAAGCTAGCAGAAAATATTTATGATTATTGCAGCCTCTGACTTAGTTTGAAAATCCATGCGCAAAGCTCAGAAAGCATATTGCAGCTAAAGGTAATCAATATGGACATTTTGATAATTTGTTTGGTTGTTGCTAAATGTACTGGTTAGAACTCCTTTTAAGATGGCTTGCCATTGATACTAATTAGCTCTTTTAAATTATGTCTACCAGATTTTTTTTTCCCACCGTATGCATACAGACTGTTTAAGGTGAATTAATTCTTTGTAGAAAGTGTGCTATATAACTGTTAAGTATTTCATTTGTAAGGCAAAGCTTTCAGGTTCTGTACTGGTGCAAGGTCACTTGGGGCTTAATCACTCTAAGCTGTGCTTCAAATTAAGTGAACTTTTCAGCCTACAGCCCAGCATTCTTGTAAGTGACAGTCTCAACTGGTGTAGCTGCCTCCAGTTGACCTGGGCTGATTTACACTAGCTTGAGAATGTGTCCATTTTTTAAGTTTTTTTTAATTCCTTGATGCTTTTTGTAGTTATTTTTTGCAGATCCCTTGAGTTTTCAAGCCTCAGAATTACCACAGAGTAAGGCCACAGACTTAATGCAGCTGTCAGGGCCAGGCAGTGTGGGCTCTGCAGAGCGGCTTGAGATTCTCAGCATCACGTTTATGTCTGTTCTGCAGAGTATCCACAAACGCTTGTGTACATGTTTCTCCAGCTTGTGCATTCCTAGGCTTTGCATGTTTCTGAGACATCCAGCACTACTCTGATAAAGGAAACATTTAGCTTTGTGGGTGAGGAAATTGAGTTCCAGTATGGAATGGGTGATTATTTTTCCTGTATAGCAGGTGGTAGTAGTGGTTTTTTCCATCCTTTGGGGTGTGACTTTCCAGAATTTGTCATGAAATACCCACTGCACTAGAACTGAAGAGCAGAATAGTCAGGATATTGCTAATCACGATGTTGCCTTATTTCACTGCTGTATGCAGTTTACATTTGGGTTTCTTTTTTTTTTTTTTGCCTGGGTATGTCTTCTGTGTCCCATGCATACTAATGTCTGGAGTTCCTGGATTTCCCAAACACCATGCCTGCTGTGAGGTTGTGTTTTGTAGAATGGATAAAAGGGGTGGGAAAACTCCGACAGTAGCTTGCTGGTTTGAAACCAGCTTGGGTTGTCAATTACAAAGACTTACTGCATTCTGTGTGCTACTTGAAGCCTTTTTGAAAAGTATTGATAGCCAGAGTCCAATTCCTACTGGACAGGAGTCTATGCTGCTAAAACAGTTACAGCTGGTGCTGGTAACCATTGCTCCCTCTGTTCATTTAGCATAGAGGTCCAAGTCTGAGTAGGAGTAAAAACTGGACTTGCTTCTTCCCCTTCAAGTCACAGTTTAGATAGATTATGAGCATTGTAGAAATGTTCACGTTACTGAAGCTCCCAGCTGTTGCCTGAAGAGGGAATTAGTCCTCTGTTGTTCCTCTTGCAATTATTTTCCACAATGAAAAATTGAGTGTGTGCAGAAGAAAGAGCAATTTTATACATTAGCTAAAACATTCCTGCATACCAAGGATCTAGGTAATTTATGGGGTTTTGTTTTGCTGACCAAGTAAAATCAACAATATCTCCGAGAAGGAACTATTTCATTGAGCTCTGTAACAGTTGATTTTTGCGTAAGTATTGGCTTCTGTGCTTGTTGAATATATATGAGGGTACAAATAATAGCTCACAAGTACTGAGCTATACAGTGTGGAGCTATACAATACAGTGTATGCAAATGAGAGTATTATGCAAGGGTAAAATTTCACAAGAACTCTTTTTTTAGAAACTGTCCTGTTTGCTTTATTAAAAACAATGCCTGAGCTGAAATATAAGTCATTTTTCATGCTAATTAAGTCTTGCTTTGATTTTCTTTTTTTTTAACAGAAGACTGAAAAAATCACAGAATTAATAGGATGCATTGTGTGTACTATAACATTTGCATGTTACATCACTTCTGTTTAGATGGCTTCAAAATATTTGCTCTGTCAAAGCAGAACTTAGACAAAATGCACAGCACTTGGGTATTGCCAATGGGTCTGAAATCTTACTTTGTCCAGCCTCTGAGGTCTGCCAAATTGTTTGGTCTTTATGTAATCTATAGATGTAACAACTTCTAGAAGACATGCTATAGTATTGAAGTTAACAGAGAGTACAGAACTTTTACACTGTTGAAAAGCCAAGCCGCCTATTTACATGTCTATCTACATAAAGGTATGCAGGTTCTGGAGACTTCTTTTACAGGCCCTGTTACTTTCCCTCGTTTTTTTTTTTTTTTTTTTTTTTTTTTTTTTCCCCTCTGGGGTTGTCTTTTGCAACACTCAATTGCAGGTGAATTTTCAAAAAATGTTTGGTAACATCATTTTAAAACAACAGATTCCTATCTGCTAGTGGAAGCTAAAGCTGTATTACTTTGTCATGGGAGCTGGATTTCTGACTTGTTACAAAAGTCACAGCTTACCTAATCCAGTAGTTGGTGGCAAGAGACAGGCTTGAAATAAAATGTATCATGGTTACAGATGGAGTTGAAGTCATCTCTTAGCCCTCTCATTTCATTTGGAAAGCTGTTGTGGACGCTTGAAAGGCATTTGAGGAAGAAATTGATGTTGCCTCCATTTTTAAAATACAGAAGTGCCTGAGCTAATAAGGAAGCATTGGTTTTAGCAATTCATATGAGAACTCTTCTCTATGAGGCAGACTCCCCACATCACTTCTTGACAGCTCTCCAAAGTGAACTGCAATCAGCTAATGTAGTAGCTATTAGCAATGGGAGGTTAGATTTTTGTTTTGAAGTTGGATTTTTGCTAGTATATAATATCTTGCTCCTGTGTTACATTACACGTGCTCAGACCATGCCGGCACTAAAATACTCAGGTGTCAGTTGAATAAAACCTTCTCTTCATGCAAAGGAACCAACTCCTCTGGTCAGGAGTTACTCAAAAACCAGTTTTGCTCCTTTTCTCAAGGTTCACCTCTTTTGAAGTAAAGCAAATATCTGAGATTTTGAGCTCTTTGGAGCACAGAAAAATTATTTTTCTGTAAAATAGAATGCCTGTTTCATATTTTGAAATTATAGCTTCCATTGATCTGTTGCAGCTGTGTTTTGTATTTACATTTTATATGAACCATATGAAAAACAGAGAATACAGTGGTGATACCAGTGAACAGCTTAGTCTCGGGTATTTGTTCAGTGTGAGGCAGGAATTACTACCAGAAGGCTGTACAGGATGAAATTCTTCCACAGCTATGTTGTTTACCTTTATGCACTTTCCCTACTTGCCTCACTCTTTAGAAACTAGAAACGTAGAAATTTCTGCAACAAGGGAACCAGGCAGCCTACAAACAATGCACCTCCATTCTTTCCTGACAAGGGACCATTCAGCACTGTGGATGAGGCAATGATCCCATAGGGGAGAAAAAAAATAGGCAATTATTTATTAAAAGGCCATTTCTAGCATGCACGCAGTCCTACTTCATTTTATTTCACTGTAGTCCTCTGGTTCCTAGTGCCCCTTTCTTTGTTTATTCCCAGTTTTCAGTCCTTAACAGCTCCCAGTACCAGTCCTTAATACTTGGAATTATGCCTCTCCAATGCCTTTGTTATGTGCCTTTCCAAACCAGATGTAAACAACCCTGGATCCGGAATACCAGTAGTAGGCCTTTGCATAAAACTTCGTGAGTCATAGGAGACTCTTGCCCCTTGGGTTTGATTGAGACTGTTTCTTCAGCCCATTTCTTCCTGCCATATAGACATTTTTTCTCATGCTCGGCATCATCCAGCTTAATCAGTGCAGGGTACAGATGCAAGAGATCCAACTCTGAAAAGGTCTGCAGTGCAGTGCTCAGTACCAGCATCCTTGGTGTTGAACAACTACTGCACCAGATCGTGCACGTGTGTGTTTTGTGGAGAGGACAGAATGCCCCTCAGCTCCTGCTGTGGAACATCTCTAATACCAAGTAAAATTCTGTTGAATGGAGTTGCAGATTCCTTCTCTTGCTTCCTCTGCTTCTTTCTCTCTGATGAGAGATCAGCATTGATAAAGGGCTAATAAATAGAATTTGAATTCTAACAAGATCAGGTGAGCTATGTCTCCTCTTACCAGGGAGTCTCCAATCTGGTGCTGGTAAGTGGATTTGCCAGCCCCTGTTCCAGATTTCTGGTTGTTCTCAACCGTTTTCATGAAAAATCCTTCAGGTCAAAAGGAAATTGAATTGGTAAGCCTTCCAATTTTTGAGTCTGTATGGAACAATCAGTCCATGTTTTCACAAGCTTTTTCTTTACAGTTATTAAACCTGCAAACCTGAGCAGAGGTTTAGATGCTGTTGTAATCATCTTGGCTCTGGGAGCTGGGGCTTGAAGAAAAATGCCATGTATTGCAAGACTTGAGGAAAAAATTGTGTGCTAGTGACACTATAAACCTTTAACAGTTGTGTGCATTTTTCTTGTGCTGCAGTAATAAAAATGAAAACTCAAACCACATAAACATATAGGTCTGTCCTATGAATTTATGGTGTACATATTATATTCAGATGAGTATGGAACATCTTTTAGAAGAAATTATTTCACATGTAATACAGAGTGTTGTTCAAATGTTGTGAAAATACATGCTTTTCTACAGACAAAAGCTACATATTTGAGCAAAAGAGTTGAATAGATACCCAATGCAAGGCATTTTTGTCATGCCCCAGAGAATGCCTGGATCTGTGTGTGTACTCCACACATATATTTTCTTTTTGTCACAAGTGATATATTTAGTGTCACAACTTATATTTTATCTGCCTGAGAATTTTATGAGCTTGTATACATTGCTTGTTTGTCTTGTTTGTAGATAATCAAGAGTTTCTAATTGCAAAATGTTTCAAAAAATAACTTGAAGAGGAGCAAAGGAATCATACATTGAAACCCGATTAAAAATTGACTCTATGTATTCTTGGTTCAGAATAAATGCTTTCTCCTTGATTAGTCTAATAAAATAAAAAAAATTTTTTAAATTTTTTTAACTGGAAAATGTCATTTTCTTTCAGAAAAGACAACAGCTCCACATGGAGTAAACCCAAAACAGTTGTTCCAGAATAACTGGTTAGACAAGCCCTTGCTGTATCTGCTGCCTTGCTGCTTGCTGGCATAAAATGTCGGTCTGGTTTTGATGAAGCACTACAAAATCGCTTTTGTGGGTGGGAAATATGCAGATTTTGGGCCCTTCATTAGTGGTCCTGCAAACATTACCCAGAAGTTCCATGATGCATGATTACAGCTTTTTGGAACTGCAGTTATTGAAATAAGCAATAATAATGCATTCTGTTATGTACATGTTCTATTATGTATATAATGTACTCTGTTAGCTAATGTTTGCTAGCGTGAGGTTTGCCCTGACATGATGGCTTCTAAATGCTGTAGGCTTTGATACTGGCATTGGAGGTGTTTCATGAAATGCATATGTATGCAAAGGTACCTCTAGGGGGGTGAGTGTGTATGTTGAGAGAGAGAGAGAGAGAGATAGATAGATATGCAAAAAAAAATTTAAAAGTATATAGGTGTATATATACCTATATATACTCACATATATATTCATACACACTTTTATAGATACCTAGCTTTGGGTACTTATATACGTGCACAGCTAGGTCATGTGGTTGCCAAGGGGAAGATACAAGCCAGCACTCCTCTGTTTCTGCAAGTTAATTTTCTGGGGATGGAGAGAGGATGGAGAGCACATCTATTTTTGTTTAAAACAAAAATGTTATTCTGAGACCTTACTGTTTTAAAAACTTGGGATTTAAGATCCTTGTTTACTGTTCAATGACTACTGCATTCTGCAAGTGCTACAATTGTTTGCGCTTCTTCTGCAGCCTCACCAGTGACCCATATTGGGCATGGTCCATGTATACAGTCATGGAAGAACTTGTCATCAGCTGCCAGCTCTCCATGGCAACTGACCTAGATATGCTATTATCCCACCTCAGATATTAAGTCATTCACAGTGCTTGAGTAAACAGTGAAAAAGGGCAGCTGTCAGTTAGACTACAAGTTGATCTCCAGAGCTCACTTCCAACCTCAGTTGTTCTGTGATGTTGGTGCCCCACAGTAATGTATTTGTATGGTCCATACTCCCAACTTTGATTTGGATGAAAGACTTCACAATCTTAGAACCTATCCCTGTGTATGCTGAAATTAGGAGGACTAATGAAGGGAAGAAGGTGGACTAAAGTCCATCTAAGCAACTCTTCCCTTAGTGATTATGCACCTAAGGGGTGAAAATAAGTACTGTAGATCAGATGCAGGTGTTTTTGTACTCTTTTCAGTTATAGCTATGTTGCTCCATAAGTTTATGCTATTATTCATCTACTGTCAAGAGTTAACAAGTAAAACGGGCAGATTTGGGCAGAGCTGCTATTTAGTATTTTATGCACATAACTAAATGCTGTGGTCTGGATTTGGCTCTACCAGCTCACAGAGCATCCAGAAGTTGAGTACTGATTACAGTTCTTCCTCAGTGATCTCGAGTGGAGTCCTTTCTTTCTTAGTGCTTTTGCTGAGGTTACACCTGAGTTGAAATGTGGCAGCTCAATCCATAGACCAACTGTATGCACTTTATTTCTGTATATGATTGACTATAGTGAATACTGTAGGTGCTATTTCTATCCTTGGTGTTACTTCCCTCGCAAAGGCCCTGCCTGTGAGCGTGAGAGGTACCAAGAAGTAAACAGTTCAGCTTTCTTGTTGCTTTTCACTTTTGAGCATGCTATTAGAGTACTTTGTGGCCTCCCTCTGTGTTAGACCTATCATTTAGTTGAACAGTCTGTTTCTCATCTCTGCATGCTATCATGCAACTGTCTCAGGACCTGACATCATCTTCCTTAAGAGCCATTGGCGATGATTTTGTTAAAAACCTGTTGAGTACTGCTGTAGACTGCATCCATTGGATTACCCTTATGTACATGCTTGTTGACTGCTTCTGAAAACTCCAAGTGTTTTAAAGATAGAACTTCCTTTAACACTGTTTGACTCTTCCTAAGCAGATCATGTTTATCCAGGTGTTCACTAATTCCGATGTTATATTGTATTTTTCCTGTAGTTCCCCAAAACATGTTTGATGATTATTTTGCGACTTTCAGGTCCTCATGTACCAACATAATCTTAAGTGAAGGTCACATACCACTAGTAATTCACACGTTTCACTTTCCAGTGCTCTCTTGGGTGAATGTAGTCCTGTCCTGGCAATTTGCTGATGTTTATTTGTTTATGGGTATCATTACCTCTTTTATGCTTAATTTAGTTTCAGACAGATCCTTTGCTGAGCTTCACCATGCACATGCTCACTCTCCAGGGTCCTGGTATGAGAATTACGTGTTTCTTCTAAGATGTATACCATGCAAAGAGTTCTGTTAGTTCCTCCACAATGACTCCTCACCTGCAAGAGCTCCATTTCTTGCCCTAGCATCACCTTGCCCCACGTGACAGTCTGGTGGATTTTGTGCTCTTGGTGGGTTGGAAGAAGGATTTATGGCTGGTTTGAATTTTTTCGACTAGTCACTGCTTAAACTGGTTTTGTCTGTCTAATCATAGTTTTACCTTTAATCTGCTGCAGTTTATGGTCCTTGTGGTTTTCTTCAGCTTGTAAATTCAGCTTTTTGAATGGTGCCTTCTTAGTTCTAGTAATGGCTTTTAGTTTGCTGTTAGTCACACCGGCTTCTTTCACTTTATCAAGCCCTTCCAAGAGAAGGTGTGCGTTAGCACGGCGTTTCTGGTATTGTCTTCATTAGTAGTCTTTATGCTGTCTGTAAGGACTTAATTCTCTTAGCTACCACTTTCAGCTTATTGTTAAACTTCCCAATTTTTTCATAGCTCTGCTTCCTGAAGGTTAGTGCAGTCATGCTGGATTATTTTAGCAAGCATTTCCCCTGTAGATAAGTCGAATGTAAGTATGTTATAGCTGCTGTTAAAGAGCAACTTCTACTGCAGGGGTTTGCAACAGGTGTCACTTGTTCCTTGGTTCCAGCTCAGTAGTTGCATTTTAGCCAACTTCTCTGTAAAACAATCACTGAGAGCATCTAAAAGTCTCACCACTTAAGCTACCAAAGGCCCTTCTGTTTTCTGCCCTTGCTGCCTCTCTGATTTCTCTCAGCATGTCTGTTATCACTCGCTAGTACAACCCCATCATTGACTTTGTAGGTTGTATGGATAATTTAGAGTGATCAGTTCAGTTCTGAATGAAAAGAACTGCGAATACTTCTGTGCAAGGAGAGGTGTATTACATCACCATCTCTAAAACTGTTGTATTGAGTTGATTGAGAGAGCAGCAGAGGAACAATAAAAGGGGAGGAAAGTGCCAAAATAGTGCATTGTAGTTGATGATGGATGTGTCATTGATGAACAAGAAAATTGAGGTTATTTGATTAGTCTTTTCTAATATAATACATTTATACTTACAAGAGACTTATTTCTTACAGATGAAATTACTTAGAATATTCATATTCTAATAGCCATAACTTTTCAATTTTGAAACATAGTAAAAGGAAGTACAAGATAAATTCTCTGCCTTTTTTTCCCTGTCTTTTGAAAGGCTCTTCTTCAAAGGAACAGCAAAGTCTGACTGGATTATAAAACATTAAATTCTAAAATTTGCAAATTATCACTGTTATGAAAAAAGAGCATTTTATATATTTAATATTATGGATTATTTTTCATGTTTTAATTTCATTCCAAAATATAAGGTATAAATATTTATTTTGCACTGAGCACTGGAGCTGAATTGAAATCAATTTGCACGTGTTGTTAACTAACAGAGTTCATTCTGACCCCACTCTCAAGAAAATGAGTGAAGTGCTGGTTTGAAAGCCATGTTAGCAGAGGAACGGTCAAATTATATATTCTGAGCAGCTTTTTTCTTCTTTCTTAAGAATATGAAAATCTTATGAACTGAAGCCTGGAAAGTTTCTAGTTGGAAGGGAAGGAGGAGAAGCAGAGTAAGTATGTAAAGAGTGGGAGAAGTGAGAGAAGTAATAAGAAATATAAAAAGAAAAAGAAATAAAAGATGGTTAGTTGACTGTAGTAGAAAAGATATTTTGATAGTAGGTGGAAAATAAGAGACTGAAACAGCAAAAAACCAGCAGAGTTTTTGTTCTCTGGTGTTCCAGTGTGCATCCTCTTCAGATGTTTTTAATGTTGTACGCAGGCCTTCCCTGGTCATCTGGCGTGGCTGTTTGGAGAGGAGCCTCTTACTAACCCTTGTTTGTGCTGCCAGAGCAACACCAAAGTATTTCATTAAAAAGAGGGAACAGCAGCCTGAGCAAATAATTAAAGAACAGAATTCTATAGTTCCTGATACTGGCTGACAGGACAGATAAAAATGTATATATTTGTGCTGAAAGAGGGGAGAAAGTTGTCTAATCCTACAGTCCTGGAGTGATAAGCATTTGCAGTTTGCAATCTGACAAGATAGATGTGTTGAGACTTGGGCTGCGGACTGTGCTGGCTGGCACTAAGATGCTTTCAAAAACTCTGCAAAAGCTTGGTTATCTGAGCCCCATTGCTCAGATCAGCAACAGTAGCATCTGTTCTTCCCCATGCACCACACTTGAATCACAGCTTCCAGTGTGAGATTTAACAAACAAAAGTTGCAGCTGTTGACATGAGAAAATCCTGCATGCCTGTGTGCTCGGTCGACCAGCCCAGATGAGTTCATTCTCTAGCTGGCGGGCATTGCCAGCTGCTCCTTGGACTACTAGAGATTTGAATACCCTCTGATGACTTCAGTAACATTGCAGGGGCATTTTCTTCTTGCCTTTGCCTCAGTGCCTCGCCTCAGACTTAGTCCATTTTTGACTTCCATTTCTGACAGATTCCAGGTGCTGAAAAGATGCATCAAAAATGGCCATCCTGGACACAGTGGTACTGTAAGTAATTCCTGTGTAGTGTTCTGCTATAGTTTTCAAGGCAGCGTACATCTCCTTTCTGTATTAAATAACACGAGCAACATTCCCTTAGGAGAATAGTGTGTCTTTACTGTCATTTCATCTTTATGTAGCTCAGCAAGCCACTACTCCCTCAGCTACCAGCATCTTATCACCAAAGAAACAGTGGATAGTCCTCTGCTTCTCTGATAATCCATCTCAAAAATCCAACTCCCGATGACATTGAGTGCTGCCACAGATCTATTCTGTGAATCAGAATGCTGCAAATGCTGCTTCATGGTAGAAGCTCCAAAACTTGTTTTTCATATTGCAGTTCCATCCCCAGCCAAATCTTCATCATTTGCATGTAGAAATCGAAGAGATTCTTGTAAGTAACAGTTTTCTGAGAATACCACAGGTTTGTGAGGGATGTGGCTCAGCATTCTGACACATCCTGTGTGGAACTGTTTTACCAAATGAGTGGTAGGTTAAGATACGTGAAAATACAGAACAGATTCTGAGACGGGGAGTTGGGGGAGGCGTGTGGCATTTTAATTCTTGTTTGGAAAGAGGTCAAGGCTCACTATGGGGGACCTGCTGTTTGTGAAATCCTAAGATCAGAGGTCAAGGTGATGTTCCCATTTAAAGTGTCTCTCCTAGCCCTTTACAATTTCCCTCTTAGTCTGCTTCTAGGTCAGTCTCTGAAAGTAATGTCAGCAACTTAGTATGGAGCTGTTAGCAACTTAGTATGGAGCTATTAGGGAACTAAGCTTCCTAAATAGTATTTGGGGAGCTGAGATCCTTCTTATGCCTTTGCCATACCTGCTTTTTCTTGTTTCTTTGCTTTTAAAGTTCATTCCAGACATGGTTGCTGACTTCTGTCTCATAGTATCTCTTTTTCTTCTGGCCTTTCTTTTAGCCCTTTTTCTGCCAGGTAACGATGTTCTTTCCGGTTTGACTTTCTTTACTTTTCTCTGAAGTAATCAATTTGAGTTATTTTCTTTTTTATATAGGTACTGTTAAGAGAACAGCTTTCAGAATTAAGTAGATGGATTAAAGATTTGTCTTCCTGGTGTCAAAGATAGTAATCTCCATAACTTTGAAAGTCAAGTGTTGTTGTCTGGAGAAACCTGTTGGGCAGGGAGACAAGATTTTTCTTCTGGGGTTTATTAAGACTTTTTACATAGTCATCTTCAAACACCTATCTTAAGCTGGCCTCTGCAGATGAAAATTTCTTTTGTTGTGTGGTCCTGCAGTGCTTGCATGTTTTCTCTCCAGTCAGGAAAGATACCTTTGCCTTTTACCCTCTTCTGCCTTTGGGCATATCTTGTTTGCCTCAAGGTATCTACCTTCTCTGTGGTGTTACTTAATATGCTAGCAGAAGGAGTGGAGGAATTCCTCAGCAGAAAAGTGAAAGCACTCATTTCCTATTCTTCCTTCTTTTAACCTCTAAGAGACAGAGACACTCTGGTTGTTTCTTTGTCTATCCCTCTGCAAGGTGATGCTTGTCATCTCTTCTGGCCTTCCCTACCCTATGTATCTATGTGATTGGAAAAGTTCTTCTCTTGTAAATCTCCTGGCCCTTATTTGTCAACACTTGGCCCAAGTCGCAGTACAATAGGGTTGCCGTATTAATGTGTAGAACTGATGCTGAGCCTTGTCATGCAGTCTTAAGGTTTAGAGGTACAGTCCGAAAATTTTATTGTCTCTCAAAGGTCAGATCTACTAGAGAAACATTTATTAGTTAGCGATTTAGACATTACAGCCCTCTGAGAAGGAACGGATTTGAATACTCACTGGAGATTAGGAGTAGAAGAGTCCTGGTCTGTCACCCAAGTAAATCTTTTCCAAATGAGGGCTTACTCTGTCAGTGCAGTAGGGTTTTTTCTGCTCTTCCTGTGCTTTTTGACTCTTCAACCATTTTATTAATTCTTTCAGTTTCACCTTTATTATATATTCTTACCTTTTCCTCCAGTTTATGAGCATCTGCCTGGTCTGGACGTGTCCAACACTAATTTGAAAATAATATTGCAGCTGTAGTTTCTGCACAGTTGAATACAGAGAAAAATATTCCTTCAATCTGTGATCCACAAAGCAAGGCTTTGTAGCTGGTGCACATTTCTAAATGCTTTTAAGAGGTATGCCATTCCTGATACCTGGCCTGCTCTGGGCTTTATACCATAACTCAGGTGGTATGCTACCAGAAGAAATTTCTGAAAGGTATTCATTTGCAAGGAAGAATTTTTTTTTTTAATGCTGACTTCTCTGTTCTCCTTCTCTCAAGTGACAGAATGTAAAGGAATGCAGGCATTTCTCTCTTACTCTTTATGTAATCCTCATTCTTGCCCAGTAATACTCTGCCCTAGCACTACTGAGTATGTAAAATTGAGCTGGTTTTGTCTTCACTGGTTTACAGCTTTTTTTTTTTTTACTCAAAGAGATAATCTGATACATTAGATCTCTAAATTAAGATACTGTGACTTGCAGATTCTGAATTGGTGAGCTGTTCAGTTCATTTTCTCTGTTGTTAGCTGTCAGAAAGCACTGTGTGAAATTTGGAACATGATGTTTTTTCTGAGTTCTACTATACTAAGTTGGTCCTGTTCAACAGTCCAATTAAGTACTACTGGCTGTGTTCTGAAGATGTAGCAATTAAATTACCGTTGGAAGCACAGTGGATTGGTTTTTTTGTGGTTTGGGTTTTTTGGTTTTGTTTTTTTACATAAGAAAAGTAGTTTAAGCTCTTCATCCCTTGCTTATTTATCTCTAGAGTTTAGACTTGTTACAGCTAGCTCATCCACAGTCAGCAGTCTGACATAAAATGTTTTCCTGGAGCAGCGTCTATAAGTCTGTCCTTAAAATGTAATTGTCCATCATGTAGTTAAATAAGTCAGTACTGCCATAAAATGACCAAGGAAGTTGCACAGTTTCGGTGGCTGAAGGTGACAAGCGATGTGGCTGAGAAACAGAAGCACAGTCCCTTTCCTGCTCATTAAGAGCATCATTCTCTCGCTGAGATTAGGGACCTTTTATTTCTGTAGTACCTAGTGTGCAAGAGCGTTGTTGCATGAATATAAAATAATTGAGTTATTTGAAATACATGTTTCTAGAAAGGAAATTTTTTTGTATATGATGATACATCCAGTCTTGGCACCACATAAACATCAGGAAGGTATTTTCCCAAGAAAGCTTACATCTGAGGCTAAAAGTGAAGGTGTAAGATGGGCACACTGGATAAAATTAGATTGCAAGTTGTTATCAGAAATGTAAAGGAAAAGGCTGAGCATTTCCACAGTGGAAAAGTTCAGGAACATCTCTTCAAGACTGTGATGTTGTTACAACTTGTTTTTTTACTCCATTAATCAGAATGGTAAGTGGTGACAGGAGGTATTCCACTCGCACCTGGGTTGTTTTCCTGATGTACACTCATGACTGATGCAGTTCTTTTTACAGAAGTCTATAAGAGAGCAGCATCAAGCAGACACAGACTATTGCAATTGGAAGGAAATATTCTATCATAAATTCTGACCTAGAGAAGAGAGAGTTGTTTGCCTGCTCAGAGGTTTTTCCTTAGCATGGCAGATTCAAATAGACGTCTTGTCAGGAGTCCGGTAGTCTTTCAAAACAAAAGTTTGTTGCAAAACTGAAGCAAAGGTCCCTTCTCCAGTTAGAAACCTCTCTGTTCTTCCCTTAATGCAGAGGTGAAACGCTGTTTTGAAGGACGCTTGTAAGACAAATTACAAAAGTGTAATATATTGTTTTTATTGGTACTGCTCCCTACAGGCAGTATGGTCTTGTTAGAATAAAGGTTTTGTCTGACAAGTTAGATGGGAGTTTGCTGCATATCTGCAATTTCCAAATATACCAAACCTGAAGATAATTATAGACAAGGTAAAAAAAGTCCCGTATATTAAAGTCTACTTGAAGCATTTTAAAATCTCCCCTTCCTTTTTTTTTATTTGTCCATTGACAGCTGGGTGTTGTAGAAGAGTTAACAGTATATGAGTGTCCTTAAGTATTTCCTGCCAAGTCGTACTTGTGTTTCTCTGTAAGAGCCGCCCTTACTGATGCGTATCCATGTAGGGATCTTTTGAACCTGAGAATACCCTTAATACGTCAAGGCCAAAGCCAGCTCTCAGAATCAGAGTGTTGCCTTTTTATTGTGTGAATGCCCTTCTCATAGAAGATGAAATTATATGGCAAAATTCTAAATCATTGTATAGTGTTGTCAATTAGGTGTATGATGAGACAATGTATATGTGATAAGCAGATTGTTGTTTGTTGATTTTAATAGACTTTGGGATGACAACTTGAGAATGAGTGAAACACATTGATTATCAGATATGATTATATAGAGATTTTGGTAGTAGAAAGCAAGAACAGGCAGTATTATTCTTAAAACAGTTCCTGCAGCTGTTATTGAGATAATGCATGATGTGAGATCCTTACATAAGATCCCTCAGTTTAAAGTTGCCCATAAAATGGGCAATTCATAATTTGAATCTAAAAATGCAGCTTTCTTGTGAGTCAGTGGCAGTGTTACCATGTAAGAGCTGCTGAAGACTCTTTAGCACGATAGGAAGGGAAACGGATGGTGCTTGGAAGCAGCACTCCCATGTTGCCCGTGGACAGTTTGATGAAACCAATTTTCTGATTTCAGTAGAAGCTGCTCAGCAGCCTGAGGCTCTGGCAATTCCTCAGGGCCGCTTTTGTTTGATACAGGTGAACAGGGGACAGCAAGTCCAAGGTGGCTGACCTGGAACAAGGATCATCAAATCAGCTGTTGGTAACAAAGCATTGTGAGAATACCTAAGGCTCAATGAAAATGGTATCAAGCTGCTGTATGTACATTTTTTAAATCCAAAAAATGTTTCTCCCATTCCCAGGCAACATATTTTCAAAAAGACTGCAGGTAAAAATATCTGCTTTAGTATAAATTGTAGGTATTTAATCACACAGTGATTGCCATCTCATGTAGAGTGGTCTTCCCTGAAATGCGCAGTACCTGCTTTGATTCGATTACAGCTGCCATAAAACTTTAAAATAACATGAGCACCATACATGAGGGTCTACTTTACTTGATAAAAGTGGAGTTGTACTCCTTTTAATTACAGTAGCAAGTGAGACAGTATAATGGGCTTGGTAACTGTGAATGTGGGTCTTGGGAGGTAAGTGCCCTCTAGGGATTCCTGTTGGTAAAGTCTCATGCCAGGTATTGCAAGACATGGGAACAGGGTTTAACTGATAGCTCAATTAAATCTCTTCTTTTAATATTAAGTGATTAGTTTGATACACCTTGCAGGTGCAAAGTACAATACTGTTTTTTGTAATAGCTAATTTTTACTTTTCAGCCTCTTGACTACCATCATTCATTTGATTTTTTTTTTTTTTTGAGGGTTAATAATCCCTTGTAATGAGCAGGTCTTGTACCATGGTACTATCTTTTAGATACTTAGTTTCTGTATTCAGCATACAAGCTCGTAATGCCGGATCAGTATTTTTAACTGTTAAGTGTAACATTGAGTACTCTTTCTTATGAGAAAGGAAAATAAGTCCTTAAAAATCACTGAGGTAGGGCCTTCTTGCTTCCTCCTTCCTGTAAGCACAGCATTTGTAAGAGCCTTTTAACCAACCTAAAGAGAAACTGGTGGTGCTGGCCTGTGGGTTCTGGTACACTAGGCAGTTTTGGTACAAGGGGGAGCCACTTCTGCCTCGCCTTGTGTGCATGTTCAGTCACGCTTGCTCCTCAGTCAAGCGGTTTCTCTGGCTCTCTAACTGCCTGTGTCTCCAGCACTGCATGGTCCTCCAGGTTATATGGTTTGTGATTGCAGAGTCAAAGAATGCAGACTGGCAGAGATCTCAGCCCTGTCTCCAGGGATGGGCACAGGGGCTCAGTTAGCCTTGCCTTGGAGAGGCAGCTGCAGCAAAGCCCACAGCTTTGCTGAAGCTGCTGTGGGTCAGAACACAAGCATACTGAACATCAAGCACCTGGCTGCAGCTAAATAGCTGATTCCTGGTGTGTTGGGGAAGATCGGGTATTCTGTGTTCGTTCATGGGACTGTGGTGTCTGCGTGACCTTGCTTGAGGAGAAGGAAGTAGCTCACCCTTTCTGAAAGGCGGGCTATAAGTTGTCTGAAGATTTGGGATGTCACTGTTTTGCTTCACTTATGTCATTTATCTTGCAACTATAAGCTTGTGGTGTTTTGGGTTTCTTCTTTAATGAAGTTATTTGGCAAATGCAGGTCTAGTAGCCCTAGAAATAGAAAATACATGGCCCTAGCTTCAGTCATAAGTTTTTCTTTAAATTTTAAGCAGTGAAGAAGACTCCAGAGTTGATGTCTCTTTATGGAGAACGTTCCTATTAATAATGCTTAATATGAGTAAAGCATCATCTTGGAAGTCTGCCATCATTGTTTTAGAAGTAGCATGCAGACAAGAATGGATGTAGTTTAATTGTAGTGAAGTTAAAGGATCCTGCAGTGGTCCAAATATTTGGCGTTTGCTCCCATTTTTTTTGGAGTTTAGACCTTTCAATAGACTCTGACTTTTCCACAGTCTAGTTCAAATTCCTTTCAGGTTTTCTGAGTTATTAATTCAGTTAATAAGACAGGGTTTAGTAAGCAAACCAAAGCAATTATCAAAATAAACAGTACTGAAGTATTCTTCTAATGTCAATGGTGGTGTAATCTTTATCCACGTTTTTGTTAGTGTTTATGATAGGCAGAAGCCAGCTATTTTATAATAGGGGCAGATGTGAAAATAATATAATACCTTCTGGATCAGTCCAAACTGTTAATTCAGTAGTAGAAACAGAATCATAGAATCTAATTATTTGAATGGCCAAACACTTAAAAGACTTGACCCATGTTGGTGATGGTGGAATTTTGTACTTTGACTCTTTAGGGATCTTCACATTAGGAACGTCAGCAGTCCTTAGTTTGAGTATAGAGGATTCCAAAGATGCATCTTACTGAAACTTGCATAACTGCTTCCCTAAATAAACTGCATTACCCAGATGTTTTTCCTAGAGATGCCCTGTGCTGTAATTTCTGACAGTACAAGCCATGTCTTCACTATGGTACGCAGGACATTTGGTAGGTGTCAAAGTAGTTACTCTTTCTGGAGCAAAGTAGCAAAGTGAGCCTATAGTAAAATATAATACAGACTACTCTAAGCTATACTTATACTAAATATGTATTAATTGCTGGAAATCTATACTATTTCTGGGTATATAGCACGTGCTGCTGTTTACCATAGGTGAAACCATTTGTCTTGATCTTTTATTTTAACCTTGATAATAGTGAAATGTATTGTCTCACCTATAATACTGTATAATGATGTTTTAATGCTGACAATAAATCTGTACTTGGCTTAATACTGTGAGATATGTAAGTCTTCCTGACGGTTCAAGCTGGTTTATTTATGGGGTTTTACTGTAATAAAATTGTGGTGAGCAACCAAACAACATAAAATAATTGCAACAAAGATCCCTTTAAAATCCACTGCTTCTCAGCCTTGGGAAGGAGCAAACAGCACCACCCATTCATGTAAGAAACCAGTTCTTTCGGACTGAGACAGTACACAAGATTTGTTTCGTAGTAAAAAAGCTTTTAAAATAAACTTCAAGGGGAATTACCGTTAACTTCAAAAGCTTTCAGTTAAATTTCTTATGAATTAGCTATGGAGAAAGGTGTTATTACTATTCTAATGCAGCAAGGTGCATTACTGCTGAAGATGTGTATTTTGCAGGAAACTGCAAACTGTGTAAGGTTAGCTCTGCATGTCTTAGCACAACTCAGTACAGAACATATATGGCTGCTTGTTTGGTGCAGAGCTGAAGACAATCATTATTTTCTGTTCTGCAGCCTGCTGCTGGTGCATTTGTTGCACCAAGTGTACATATGAGCAGTTTTGTAACCTGTGAGTATGCAGCCTGAACTGCATAAATTTGCTCATTAATTTAAAAAAAAAAAAACTATTTTTAAAATTAAATTATAGCATTTAAAATAAAAGAAAAAAAAAATAAACCAACCACACACAAAAAACCCCAATACCACAGTTGGGCTGTTATTTAAATCAACTTTAAAATTATGAGCTTGTTATTGCCTTCAGAGATACCTGGATTCTTCCCCACTTTAAGGAACACTTATTTGGTTTGACAAAAGGAAGGGCATGCATGTGCTGTGTATTTGTTAATTTAGCTAATCACAGAAGGGAAGTGTATCTTAACATGATCCATTGTGTAAGAGAAACGAAGATCACTTCAGGAAGTGCGGGACTTCAAATTGATGTGGCTCCCATTCTTCATCTTATTTTATTTTACTTTGCAGTCCACTCCTTTACACCTAGCAGCAGGCTACAACAGAGTTCGAATAGTCCAACTTCTGCTTCAGCATGGTGCAGATGTACATGCAAAGGACAAAGGGTATGTAAAACAAATGGATTTATTATCTGTTTGCAGCAGTGGTTTTGTATTAATCAAAATGAAGAATCATTTCGCTGTTCCACGTTGCATCATGATCTCAAATAGTTGGCTGAGAATGCAACCTTTGCTTCCAAAATCTGAGTGTGGTTCATCATAAATAAACTTTTGTTAGAGCCCCAGTAACACATTAGCTGTGATTGCACTTGTTTTAAGTCTTCTATTACACCTTTAATTTTTTTTTTCCAACCTTTTTTTTTTTTACCTCCGTGCGCAGACTATCCTGTGAAATCATGGACTAATAGCATTATTTTAGGGAAGGCGATGGGGAGAAGATAACGTGGGCTTAGTGACAAAATGTGCATTGAAAAATTTATCTATAGTCTCATTATCTTGTCGCATATATATGGATGTAATTTCAAGTAATAACAATAACATTCATGTGCTCGCAACTAGTGGTCCTCGGAGACCTATCTTGGTTGATGTTGTCAGCAAAAGTCAAGATGTAGTACAAGGTAAACTACCCTATTTTTGCAGTAAGGATGGTAATTATGTAAGATACCAGGAAAAAGTGCACTGCAGTCAGTAATCTGGAACTGTGTGTGTTGTCAAAGATCTCTTCCAACCAGAACAATTCTGTGATTCTCAGGCATATGTTTCTGAACTCTTAAGGAGATGATTTTCATGGTGTTCTGATAGGAGGGCTTATTCCTAACGTTGTAGAAACCGCACCTCTAAAGGCATGCATTTTGTATTCAGATTCCATAGAGGTAAGATATTAATGAGTGTATGTTCTCTCTCCATCAGCAAATTTGACGTATTTCCTGTATCTTAATATTCTGCTGAGTCCAGCCTGGTGTTAAATGGGATTTTAAATTAAGATCTTGGCTTTCTTCTTTGTTTTTGTTTTCTTTCCAAAACCAGTCCCAAGCAAACTTGAACTCTTGAAGATTGACTAATTGTAGCACTTTTGTCTGTACAGTCACACCAATGACCTTTTTTGACCAGAATTGTTGTGAAATACATGATGACAAATTATGCAAGTCAAAAAAACCACACAGTAAAGCTGCATGTAATACTTATCACGTAGATCCAGCATTGTTAGGCAAGTTTCAGGAATTTCACACCTTTCTGAAATTTCTGCATTACTTGGTAGAAAATTCCAACATAGATACTTCAATGAGGTTTGACTGATCTGCCTGGAAAGTGTGAAAGGTCATTAAGTTGAATTTGAATGGGGAGTGGGAAGGGAAGGAAAGGAAAGAAAGGAAAAATGATACTTTGTATTAAACTTAGTTAGGAATGTCTGATATCCCAGTTAGCTCCCACCTTTTTTTAGTGGCATCACTCATTTACAGTCATGGTATTTTGTTTTTCCTTGTTTCTTATTTATACATAATTTATAAGTAAATAAGCTATGAATAAGTCATCTATCATTTATGGAGCTAAATTAGGTTACATTGATTCTTATAGACCCGTTAGATTCTCTTTAGTGGAGTGATTTCAGAGAGTCCTGAGAAACTGTGCTGCGTCTTCAAAATGGTCATCACTTCTAATTACTCCTGAAGAGGACCACAGCCAAGGAAGCAGCTCTTTTTCCACTGGTCCGTTCTTTGCCTTTGTGCACAAAGTCACAATGTGCTGGAAGAGAAAAGAGGAGAGTATGCTGCAGAATTGGCCAGGTGGATTGCTGCGGTGACCCCCTGCTGATGAGACCTTGAAGGCCTCAGACCTCTTAGATGGTGATCATTTTGGAAGAGGGCAGTTGGACTGGATACTCTATCTCACACATACACCATAATTTGTAATTAAGAAAAGTAACAATGGAAAAGAAGAATTTGAAAAGTTTCTCCCAAAACAAATTTCCCCCTCCTGTGACAAGTACAATGATGCTTCTGAGAGCATCTACCTTAAAATTAAGTTTACCCTGTTGTCTAATACTTGCTGTCCTAATGTTCTTTGGGTTGATTTTGCCATTCTGGAAATCATCCCTTCTATTTTTCATAAATGGTGAAGGGTTAATTATTGTTTTCGGTGTATTATGCATCCTGATCAGCTGAGACATAACTAGCCTGTCTTGCTTGGCTTGAATTAAACTCAACTCGTCCTCTGCAGTAATTGTCCTCTTTGCATCCCCCTTTCAATGCATAACATTTTTGTTATATCTTGTGCTTATGACTAGATCCTTGTTATTTACTTTGCAAGTGTCATTTTTAGGTATGGCCTCCAGTAATATAACTGTACAAAAATTACAGGCACTGTCTTAGAAACTTTGCACGGTTAAATAGGTTGTACTGTAACAAAAAAAGGAGTAAAATCAGGCCATTCCAGTCTGGAGCAGCAATTTTAGACTGCTTTCTATGGATATTTGTATGTCTTCATAACATACCCAGGAGTTATGTTAGCATTATCTGGGAAGCTTTGCCTTTCACATAGCGTTTTAAATAAACAGGAGTTCATATTTAGGCAAAACAGAACACTGACTTCTCTTGAGCAAACTGAATGTGGACTGGGACTTCCCCCGCCTCCTCCCCTTAACAGCTTCAAGAAAGATCACTTCAAAGCCAATTAATGCTAATCTTTGTGGTAGATTAAACATCTGTGGCCTTTTAGGACAAAAAAAAAATTATTGCTGATCTTAAACATGTTGTTTGGGAAGGTTAGATTTTTCCATTAGTTTGTGAATCTTAATTTTTAAATACTTGACTATTTAAATATTTTAGGTTTAATTTGATTTCTGTTCATCTCTCAGAGAGAAAATTGTTCCTCCTTTTAAAAATGCTGCTTAAATAAATTTGTGATTTGCATTCTTCCATACAGTGGTCTCGTGCCTCTTCATAATGCATGTTCATATGGACACTATGAGGTTACCGAGCTGCTGCTTAAGGTAAGCAGAAAGATGGAAAGTAGTTACTGTAGATTTAGATGTGTTAAGTGAGATATGAACTGTTTATACCTGAGTTGAAAAGGAAGTTTTTTTCTGGAGTAACAGAATTTATGTCCTTTATATCATTTCAGAAGCCTGCAACTTCATATCTTTCTGTGATACAGTTTATGTGGGTTCCCCCCACCGATTTCTTTGTACAGATAGTGGTGTCATTTATTTGAGTTTTCTGTGGAAAAATCTGTTCTACTGGCAAACTAGCTCATACAGAAAAGTTTTTTGTATATACAGATATTTTTGTAATTATTTTTCTGTGTGTGTTCATATATGAAAGAATGCAACCAGGTTTTATAGTGAAATGAAAATCTGTAAGCTTTTAGTTGTGGGAGATGATTTCTTACTAATATAAAGCTTTCTTTGCTGTGCTAGCATGGTGCCTGTGTGAATGCTATGGACCTCTGGCAATTTACCCCCTTGCACGAGGCTGCTTCCAAGAACCGCGTGGAGGTCTGCTCCCTCCTGCTGAGTCATGGTGCAGATCCCACGTTAGTCAACTGCCACGGCAAGAGTGCAGTTGATATGGCTCCAACACCTGAGCTAAGGGAGAGACTGACCTGTAAGTGTTTTCCGACTGGGAATGGATGTTTGCAGGTGTACAGAGGTGCTTTTCCTTCAAGCCAGCTTCCTCACACTTCACAAGGAGATGCAAAGCAGCAGAGTAATGGCAGCTGTGGCTCTCACTTTGAAGTACACATACTGTACTGCTCATGATATTGCCTGGTTTGCTTAGGCTTAAAATGTCTAAGGCACTGTTGAATCAGTGACCATAGGGTTTGGGGGTTTTTTTTCCTATGTTTAAAGTCCACTTGAGTCACATAGGAGCCTCTATATCAAGGCTCTCTGTCACTCTTAGAGTAACTTCCAGAAGGTAGGTAGTTTTGGTGTGCAAACTTGGAGATGGAAATTCCAGCACCTTCTTTTGTAGTCTCAATCCTTATGCTGTTAACAAAATAGTTTCAGCTCCAGTTTGAAATTGTTTGCTTTTGCCCTCTTTTGGGGATTTGTTTTCTCATTGCTATAAACTGTAAAAGATAATTAACTGAGACAAGTATGAAAACCAAGCATTATGAAGTCACATAAAACTCCTTCTTGAGAAGTAGATTCTGAGTTCAATTATAAATAAGCTTTTGGTTTTGTCTGTCCCCTTTCCAGTATAGCAGAAGCCCTGTGACACACTAAATGTGATCCTGCAGTACTCACAATCACAGCTAGTTAGGTTGTCATCTGTTACTATACTTTGCACGTGAAGGTGGTGAGATCATGTGCAGTAGAAAGCTTTGCTCTAGGAGAAAAAAGAAGGACATCATTATCTTTTAGCTACTTCTCTGTTCTGGGCTAACTTGGGAGATGCTTCTTGCTTTGAGGCAGGTTAGTTTATCACTTGTTTAAATTAACAAGAGAAAAAAGAAATCTGTTTAAGCTTTGTTTTATTTTTGTATTTGTAGTTCTTGGAGAGCAGTGGGGAAATACTCCTGTCCATTAATAACCACTGAAATGTGTACACAAATGTGAGCGTTATGCCAAATTTGACAGTATCTTGATGGGACATCCTATATTTGCATACCCAAAATAACATGTTTAGTATACTCTTCAGTTCTTTGGTTTTATACTTTAGGAATAATATTACATTTGGTTATTATTTCAAGATTTATTTGTACTTGTGCTTTGAGTAATGCTTTGTTTATAAAGAAATTTGAATTCTATTTGAAATGAAAATTTTAAAGTTATTCTATTTATTTTTGTTTCTAAATCCACAGATATATCAGATGTTAAAACAAGGGTGGGAGAAGAAAGTCTCATTTAACAAGCTTAGCATTTCAAGCTTGTTTATGGAAGAAAACACTGATATTTTTACTGAGATTGAGCTCTTTTTCCCTGGTTCCCAGATTCAGACATCATTCTTGCTAACCTACCTTTCATTTGTACATTTTAAGAGAAACACTTTTTAGTCCTTTTCAAATTCAAAATTATTTAAAACTAAAATCAACTAATTGCTGAACTGAACAGGATGTAACACTGAAAATAACAACATTACCTCTGTACTTGCAAAGATGTAGCTGCTGTACAAACCTGTTTCATCTTTGTAGCAGACCAGCTTCAAATGCTTACCCGGTTAGCTTTCTTTAAGACCAATAGTCTTATTTTTTATATTTTTTATACATACACTTCATAATAATTCAAATATATATAATGCTATATATAATTTTCTATATTTTTAATATAAACTATATTTATTCAGGCTTTACCTTGAATTATGCATAGTTGTAAATACAATAAGGTTTTTGAAAAGCAACTGCAGTGCTTTTTTCTGAAGAGCATGTAATATTATTGTGTTCACTTGGACACATACACAGGTAATTCAGAGGTCACATGCATTTAATATCAAGTGGGTGGAGGATAAGAGGGAGAAAAACTATGAGGATTTTACTCAAGGAATCACTTACTGTTGCCTTTAGAATGTCGCTTTGGTTTCTGTAAACCATGTTTCATGTTCTGTGTCCCAGGTCAGCTGCTATCTGAAAATGTACAGAAATACTCTTAATTCCTTAACATCCTCTTCATTGAGTATAGCTACCTTTCTCCAATAACATTAATAAATGTGACATGTTGCTGAATATTAAATGCATCTTTTTCTTTTAACAGATGAATTCAAAGGACACTCCTTACTGCAAGCAGCCAGAGAGGCAGACCTAGCCAAAGTGAAAAAAACACTTGCTTTGGAGATCATTAATTTTAAGCAGCCACAGACACATGAGACTGCACTGGTGAGATTATACAGTCAATCCATTTGTTTTATGATAAATGCAGTGGTAGTGCTAGTTGGGGAGCTTTATTTCTACACTATGAAAACATGTTAATCATCTGAGATTGAGGATTTGCCGTTGAACACTTTATATATAAAAATTAAATCACCATTATTAAAAAAGCATCATACAATTTCTTATAACCTATTTTCTTCTTCATGGTAGATTACAGAAGCCCTCCAACCATTCCCCACCTGTTCATTTTTTCACTTCCCTTTTGCTTTTTTTGCCATCACCCTCCTTTTCTGTTGGTCAGTTGCTGTGTTTTTTTTCTGGGCTTAAATTCTCTTCCAGTGGTCCAGTGTTGCTTTAATTTTTTATGTTGACAGACTTGGCTTACAGATTTTCTTTGTAGGGTACATGAAATTGTGGCGAACATAGATGCTAGCATCTATGTTAGATGTACATCACAGAATCTTAGAGGGTTGGAACAATACTGACAATACCACAGTAGCTGTGGAAACAGGGGTCTTTGAGACTTTCCAGGCATTATCCTGCTCTTATTTTATTGTTTGAAGAAGGAGTGGAGTCAGTATTCCAGATGCACAAAGATGAAGTTGAGATGGACTGATGGTACTATTAAAACCATTATAGTTATGAACTTTATTCCAATAGAACATTTTCTTCACAGTGGTAGGTCTCAGCATACCTGTGCATATGTAGTGTTATAAGCATTGTGATTGTGGTCAGAACATCCTGTGTTGAGTACCAACCATCCATATGCTCTTAGGAGACTTAGCATCATAGCCTGAACTTAAAATCAAGATGGAGAAGAGATATTTAGAGCTGAACATGAAGGGAGAAGGAAATTTGAGATGAAGTTATCCTTTTCTTCTGAGCATACCTGCTGCTGATATGCTATGTAATGATCCCTTTGTAGCCCTGTGGTGTTCTTTTCTCTGCTTGCTCGTTCTGCAGAGACAGCTAGGCAAAATGAGATATGCGAGCTCCATTGAGGTCTTTGGTTCATTGTTCAACAAGTGTTTGTGATTTCTCAATTCTTGCCTCCCATACTTGAGATTTCCAAGTGGTCTCTCAATCAAGTGGCAGGCCTTAGCTTCCAGGATCAGGCAAGAATGTACACGAATCTAACTGAGCTGTTTCTGTCCTAAGCATGGTATCTTTTACCATGGGGCACTGGGGTCTGTGCACTGTTACCCCACAAAGGCCAAGGCAAGCACCTGGCTTGTGCGTCAGTGTTGCTCGGAGGTTTGGCAGTATTTCAGCATTTGTGTTGCTTTTCATGCTGGTTTATCATACTGGCAGGAAATACAGATAAGTTATTGCCTTCAAAGCCTCAAAAATGCTGCCACTCTTCAGACCAAAGCATTTTACAAAGGTTGCCTTTGCAAAACTTGACTAACAACAGTGCAGAAGCTTGAGTGGTAGTTACTTCATAGTGGAGGCTGAAACTGGGTTAACAGTACTAATGCTACTTATTAGCATTCTCTATGGAGTCTATCTCATTGTAAAGGCAATTGTTTTGCTAGTGGAAGTTTGAGAGCTCTGTTCCAAGAGACTATCTCCTTTTTGCAGGTTACTGATTTAAAACAGGCAAACATATAAACAAAAATATTCAAACTATATACAGCAGTCTCATAGTCTGCTATCTTGAGACATCTGAAGTTGAAACAAGCATTTCTGGACTGATTTTAAAGCATGGTGTTCAGTTTATCTGGAAACACGCTCGTGATTTCAGGCCTTGGGATTGCATTGGTAGGGCCACTGTTGGAAAAGTCAGGACAGATTGAGTCTAGTCACTGCAGATGATCAAAGGAAAAAGGAGGGAACAAAGTGCTCACTTCTGGACGCCAAATGCACAGGCAAACCCATAAGCATACCTCAGCCGTGTTCAGGAGAATAGTTAAAACTGGCAAAGGACTGTATGGTGTTTCCACAAGGGCACGCTTGAGCGTTGAAAAGCATTGTGTGAAAGATACCTCTTCATAGTGTGGAAAAGAAGATACTCTAAGAGAACTTTATTACCCGCTGGTTTATTACATAATTTGTAACTGAATGCACAACAGTGCACCATTAGGTTAACATGCCATTAGGTTAACAAGTTGAGCATGTGCTGAAATAGAAGAAACAAAGCAACATTCAAAAGTTAGATTAATTTGAAAACAGCAGCAGAATCTTAATGGACCCATTTGAAGTCACTCTGTAGAAAGTTAGGCTGTTTCAAGCCTTTTGCCTTCTACATCCTTTGTGTATTTTGTGCTGGTTTTGTCCTGATAACTTGTTAATGGAGTTTGGAACATACTGGTTTTTTAATAAGTGACAAATAGCTTTAAGATGAAAATGGTTTTTCTGAGTAGAATAATTTAGCACTGATTGCTAGCTTGTATTTTGTTCAGTATGTTATGTTTCGGCAGAAATATGATGGATTCTGTTTGTACCCTTTGTAGTCTGATGTTCAGCAGAATAATTAAGAGATGAAGTAATGGATCTTAAAGCTCTTTGTAATTTGTGAAGTTGAAATATAATTTATATTTGTTTTTTTTGCAGCACTGTGCTGTGGCCGCTGTGCATCCCAAGCGGAAGCAAGTAACAGAACTGTTGCTCAGGAAAGGAGCAAATGTTAATGAGAAAAACAAAGAGTAGGTTTCTGAAATTTTTGAATTTTCCAAAGGACTTTGTCATACTAGGAATGTAAAACTAATATCTTCCTTTTTCTTTTTTTTTCTAGTTTCATGACACCTTTGCATGTTGCAGCTGAAAAAGCTCATAATGATGTCATGGAAGTTCTGCATAAACATGGAGCAAAGGTAAGTATACTTAAATATATTTTATTTAAGGCAAAAGGCAAAAAGAGTTTTATTGGTTAAATACAATGTTAGTTTTCATGATTGTTGCTTTTTCTTCTGTATGCCTTGTGCTTCTCATGTTAACCTTGAAGTATGTTTATCTTAAATCAATACAGGATATTCAGAATTCCCATTTGAAAATTGGGTCTTCTTTCCAAGTAACTGAATACAGGTTTTAGGAGTCTGGCTTACTTGTTCATAATGTATCTTACTGCTCATTTCTAATAAATGTGATCATGTTGCTTCATCTTGTTGGCTTGAAAATATCCAATGTCTGTTTGCTGTCATTGAGTTTAGTAGTCTAATTCTGGGCATCCCTTAGCCCTTGCTTGCTTCTTATTCTTCTGGTCAGATTGTTTTGCTGTGCCCTTTAGCTATTGATAGGTGCTGACCAAATTAACTTGTGAGCCTGTGGTGAAGCTTGCTTAGAAACACATGGTTAGGCAAGTTATTAATTACAGGTAGAGGAAAGTATAACTTTATTTAGGATGTCTTTTAAGCATCTTTCAGAAGTATTTCAGAATTATCTTCCTCTGAGTTTTAACAGCAAACTTGACATTCATGGTAATGATATACTTAGCTACATAATTTTTTCTTAACTTTCTATGAATTGGTTAAAATAAATTTTCTCCTTACTTCTGCTTTTTTACTCTCTTTGAGTCTTCCTTTTTATTCAGGTAGCTAGAAATGAAGAAATATACATCTAATAACAATCTAGTTTGTCACTCTTGACATTCTATGAGGTGCAAGCCATCATAGTTAATACTGTCTTTTTATTTTGAAGCAACAAATTGTAATTTTTAAGCCTGTATGAGATCTCATTGACAGATTTCAGTAGCTGTTTCACTTCCATGGTACCTTAATGGCATCCTAAAATCGCTTAACAATGATACCATGACAGTTTATCACATTTGAGAATCCTGATGCAATGATAACATATTAAGATTTTCCCAAGAAGTGGGGGGAAACAGGGCCAGAGGTCTCAATCATTAAAACCATTCATTAAAATTTTCCTAGATTCTTAGTAGCATACATATGCACTACAAGTAAAGAATATCTCATGGCTTTATGGATCTGTTTTTTCCCCTGAATTCAGTATTGATGGTAGTTGGGTAGGCACTGGACTGGACATGCTGGAATTTCAAATATATTGAAACCCGAGTTCTACCTGCTTTGAAATACAAGGAGTTTCTGTGTGTGAAGGGTTTCTGAAAAACCTGTTACTATACTGTCGGTATTTAAATTAGTGCTTCTCTGAAAATCTAGCTCTGAGTAGCCAGAGTAGGAACTAGCTTAAAGACATCATCCTTACTGGAATGACCTAATTTTATTGTTTGTGTCAGTAGCACATTCTGACAATAGCTTGAAATTCTTCTAAGTCCTGAAGGAGATGTTCCTAAATCATGATCCATGAATCACTTGTAGTGATGTAGTCATGGTAGTGAGTGGCCCACAGTTATCTACCAAATCATGCTAAGTGGTGTGTTCAGTTGTTTCTTCAGTTGACAGTATGCAAATAGAGATACATAGAGGTTATTAAAACTCATTCTTCATTTATACACAAGGGCCGCTCTGAAAATAATGCCTCCTATTTTACTATGTTGGCCCACAACATCAGCGGCGGATGTTGGTGGTCTGGCAGTAGAGGTTGAACCTTCCCACCAATATCCCATTCAATTTTGTTGCCGTGTGACGACAGCAGCAGAGGGGCACTCTGACAGCCTGGCCTCTGACATGGGAGTGCATGTGAAGCAAAGGGGTGTAACTGAATTCCTCCAGGCGGAAAAGACTGCGCCCATGGACATTCATTGACACTTGCTGAACGTTGACAGAGACCAAGCAGTGGGTGTCAGCACAGCGAGCAGGTGGGTGGCACATTCCAGCAGTGGCGACAGTGACGGTGGGTCCCCTCCGCTGGTGCAGATTTTTAAGCGAGCGCGGCACGCAGGCTCTTGTTCACCGCTGGGGAAAATGCACAGCCAGTGCAGGGGGACTGTGGTGAAAAATAGTATTTTGTAGCTGAGAATTTCTCTATCAAATAGTGTTATTGTGCTCTTTGGGACTGTTGTGGTTTCCATGGAAATAAATAGGAGGCATTACTTTTGGAGCAACCTACATAGAATCATAATCATAGAATGCTTCAGGTTGGAAGGGATCTTCAAAGGCCATCTAGTCCAACACCCCTGCACTGAGCAGGGACATCTTCAACTAGATCCGGTTGCTCAGAGCCCCATCCAACCTGACCTGGAATGTTTCCAGGAATGGGGGCATTTACCGCCTCTCTGGGCAACCTGTGCCAGTGTTTCATGACCTTCAGTGTAAAAAATTTATTCCTCATATCTAGTCTAAATCTCCTCTCTTTTAGTTTAAAACTATTACCCCTTGTTCTGTGGCAACAGTCTCTGCTGAAGACTGTCTTCATCTTTCTTATAGGAACCCTTTAAGTACTGAAAGGCTGCACGTATCCTGGTATATGCTTGCTATGTTATTGTGAGGATGGCTGTTCATATTTATGATCTAGTAAAGCACTTAAGTGCATGGAAGGAGACTACTCATAGTTAAAATTAAGCGTACATTTCCATACTGCAATGGATCAGGTCCCTTTTTATTGGTGTTCCTTAGCTGTAAAACAGTACATAATGCAATCGTGGTTTTTCATCAGAGGTACGTCATTAAGGCTTATGATGCACTTTGAAGTTCCCGGATGGGATATGGTCTAGAAAATTAATTAGTTTAACTAGGCATATTTCATCACTCTAAAATATTTGTCTTGCTTGTATATTATCATTTGACCTCTTGCTCATGCTTTGACTGAGAGCATTCAGTTCATCAAACACTCTTAACATTGATAGTTCTTTGTTTCTGATTGTGGGGATGTGACAGCTTTAATCCCTGAAGCATGATACAGATTTTTATTTCTTCCATTTGTTGTGTTTCTGGAAGCTTTTTGTTCATGTTTACTCTTTTTGTGCCTTGAATTTTAGTTACTTCCTAAGAAGCTGTCAGATGACTAAGCTCTTTGATCCTGTCTAGTCATGTTTTTTACAAGAGAGGGCTCTCACGAGCTGGTGAATCTGGTCCCCCTGCAACAGCAGCCTCATAGTGAATGAATATCCATTTGTTCTTCAAACAGCACTACCCTGCAGTTTAAATACCTCTTTTCCATTTTGATGATTCTTTTGCTGAGGTATTCGCAGTGAACAAACTGTACGTTTTTCATAGCCTTTGTTTTGGTAGGCTAAAAGCCTCAAATGTTTAGTCTTCCCTCATAAGGGAATTTTGCCATTTCCTCATCATCCTTATCTTTTTCTTTACTAGGAAATGTTGGAACTCAGGCGAGGAGAATGAAATTCATTTGCCCATTGCCTTACCTGATGGCACTTCTATATCTCTAATGTAAATGCTGGACTAACGTGTACTGGGATAATGTTTGCCTTTTTAATAGTCAAGATACAGTAGTACTCAGACCCTTCCTGTAGTCTTGTAGTACACAAAGAATCTCTTTGGTTTTTCTTGCTGGTTTTTCATATTCATGCCCTTCAGCATTCTCCTGAGGCAAGATCATTAATGAAAATATTAAAAGCAAATTATCCCACAACCAATCACTGAGCAGCCCTTCCCCTTTCAATGTGTTCAGTTCCCATGTGATCCCATTTCAAATGCTTACTGAAGTGTGGATGGATAAGACCTCCTGTATTTTCTTTACTTTGCAACCATTTCTTCCATCAAAGTCAGCTTTAATCTACCTTCTGGAAACTACTACTGACTAGAGATAGAGTTACAATTTGAAAAAGTTGAGTAACTGGGTCTTCAAAGAAAGTGGAACTTTCTTCTTCTGAAATACAGTACCAAAAGGCAGACAGCTGATCCACCAAAAAAAAAAAAAATCTAGTAATAGATTTAGGAGAAGTCGTCATGTACCGTTTTGCAGATGGAAAATCATTTGTGATTGTTCTAGCAATAGAGAAGAAACTGCTGTTTTCCTGAGGAGGAGCTGGGATCTGTTGTCAGACAGCAAAAGTGAGATAACGTGAAGTATGCATGTTTGAGAAATGGGTAAAGACTGCTTTAGGGAATTTGCTTGGGATGAACAAGAGATGGTTCACGGTCTTTGAAACTGGATTTAGTTATCTTTAATCGCTGTGTAAATTTGCTGTTTGAAGTATGTCAAGAGGATAATAAAAAGCAAAGGACTGCTTGAATAACATGCTTGATCTAGATTTATGTTACAGAAATATTTCTAAGAACACTAGGATTGGCAAGAGTCAACCTATGCCCACAAATTTTTTTTTTTTGCTGTCTTGCTGGCGCTTACTTAGGACACAGACTAGATTTGTAATTTGAACTGTGAAGAAGTCCTTGTGCACATCACTTGCACATCAGTTTGGTATGTCTAAGCAATCCCCATTCCATGGTCAGTGAAGATATTTTCATTAGCTTGTTACTTGAGTTTGCGAAGTTGACTGTCATCTGTACATCTAAAGCACAGGTGAGAAACTTCGAGGTTTCTTAGAATTTTCTTCAAGAACATTGATCATAAATGTCTGTGGTTTTAAGTGCCATACCCGGTTTTTACTTGTTTGCCTGAACTGCAGTGTGAAACAGCATTTCACACCACTGCTTATTTGATGATGAGCATCCTCAAAGTACCTTATGAAAAATAAAAGCAGAGGATCTTAAAAGAATCCTCAAACATAAACTCTTTTTTATTAGACCCGTGAGCAAATCTTCAAGTGCCTCAATTGTATATTTGAAGATGGTCGAAATCCTTTGTTTAAAAAGAAAATCATTTGAAGGTGGTGAACTAATGAAAAAATGGCTTTCATCCTGTTTTGTTGTATTGCTGGATAGTTGGATACCTCTTACAACTAGCTCCTTGTCTGAATTTACAGATACATGGGAAATTCAGTATGTTCAAAAAGTTATTGGGCTTTCTAGCAGTGCAGAAGAGAAGGATTAGTCTGTTTCTGAACTGGAGTGACTATTGGAAAGACAGATCTGAAAGCATGCAAGTTCACTGGAGTCTTGAGCAAGTGTGGAAATGCTATGAATGCTATTTGTTTAACTCAGTTATTTTTCTAAAGAATATTGTTAAAACTAGTCTTCTGCAAGAGAAAATGAGCCTTTCCAAAGTCATTTTAGACAGGTCACTATTCACGATGGTAGCAGAAATGGCTTCATTCTGCGCTGCTGGAACGATCTGGCTTTATGGATCTTTGCATAATACAATTATTTCTGTGTGTTGGAGTAGCATATTGTCAGTCTTTTGTGATAATGGATTTGACAATGGTCACCATCTATTTAGACACACACAACAGATTTAAATGGTTTTGAATAACCTTGTGTAATACATTTGCTTACAACATTTAAGGTAGAGGTATGGTGGTGATGGTTAATAACATGAAGAGCTGTGTGACCGGTTATGATTGCATGGTTCAACTTTCCTCACTGCTTAGGCATCCAAACTTACTGACGTTAATCTTAAGCTTTTATGCCAAGGGACAACTGTGGAACATATGGCTGGATTATTTAGGAGCTTTCAGAGTCAAAATAGACCTTTCTTCTTTTTCCTTTTTTTCTTCTGATAGAGCCTGTAATTGCCACCAGCCTGTCTCCAGCCTTCACTCTCCTTCCTTGTTAATTGTTAGTGATGCACAAAGACATAAGACATACTGCAAGTTGCCTTCAGAATAGATGCATCAGGAGAGCAGTTAGAATGCTTGCATTGTGCAGCAAAGGATACCGTGATACTGGAATGGCTGGCAGATGTTCACGTGATTTTTAGAATGCTTATCTTCTAGAAAGATCTCACAGAAAAAATGGTAGTACTTGGAAGCTGTTGCATTTTGTGCTGCTGTAGTGTCAAGGGTAGTAGGATATGCAGAGTATTTGATACCAACAGAAAGCTGATATGCTTATGATGTCTTATCAAAAATGTTTCCTGAACAAGTCTCAGCTGTTGAGCTGCCACAAGTGCCTGGTAGCCAAGAGAATGTTGCTGTAGCTGTGTACACTGCTCCAAGACAGCAGCAGTAGAGGAAGGAAAAATCTCTTCAGTGTCTGATGATACACAACCATTTTGATTTCCCTATTGCATATATCCAGGTTAGGCAAGAGGAAATGAAAGGGATACAAGGAAAGAATAGAAAGAATTCTGGACTGGGAAATACTGTATAGGAGGGTATATTTCTGTTAAAACCACTTTTCATTTGATAACTGCATTCTGCTTTTATGGTGCAGTTTGAGCAGTGGAGTGACTGTTTTCATGCTGAAAGGGGAAGAAACCAGATCCAGAGGCAGTGTGGTGTGGAATGAAAGCTGTCAAATCTGTCATTTTTAACTCCTTGCGGAAAACTCATCTGTAAAGTAATTCAGAGCTGCAGCCTTCTAATTTAAGACCGCTTATAAAGCGGACCAGTTAAATATTTCTCTTTTTTTATCAGTACAGCTGGAACAATCTGTTGCCTTAGCACACAAATAAAGCAGTACACCTTGGATATTTTACATTTTGTCAAATAGAGTTAAAATTTTAGCTTTAAATTTGAGAGGGCATATGCTTTTAGGCGTAGCATTGGACAGGCCTGTGTCTTAGCAGGTTTGATATTTATGAGTTTAATCTCAGTTTGTATTTTGATTTATAATGCTCAGATTGATTTTCATTTGCAAATAAATCCTGTTGCCTTCAGGGAGAGTGCAGTACATCTTGGGTTGGTTTTAGGCAAGCGCTGCGTGATTGATGAGAGCAGATCTGCCTCAAAGTGAGCATATTCCCCATGAAATTGCCCTGCAAAGCCTAATTCTGCTCCTGAGGGAAAGAACAGCTCCATCTGGTGTATGCATCCCTCTGTCACAGAAGTAAGAAGGCATTTCTTCAAATGGCTGATGTTCTTCGGCCACAAGAATCGATTCTTGGCAAAGATAATTATTTGGGGGTGAAAGCAGACCTGCCTACAACATGTGAGATGATGGATCCAGTGACTCTGCCAGTGTTCTTTTCAAATTAATATTAACTTTATTCCAGGTACACAGGCAGTATTGAGTTGTGCAGTGTGAATGCCTTGCTGCTATTCTTCAACAATTTGTTCAATACAGCAATGTTTAACAGAGGAATTCAGTGTTGCAGATGATGTTCATTATGATTCTCTTTCGTGGGTGAATGGAGTGTTAGCAGCTACTTCCAGAATACACACGTCTCATTTCATTCTGACTTTACCATCGCTAAACCTGTACAGCCCTGGACATCTGCTTTTCTCTGTGCTCTTATCAGTGGTGAAAGGTATCTGGTGTCCTGAAACAGATGAGGATCATCATCGAAACAAAATGATGGATTTGGGACATTCAGCATCTAGTTAATATTTATGATAGCAGTATGTTTTTATTTAAAACAGAACTTTTAGGGAAATCTCATTAGAGTAGCACGAGCTGAGCACAGTTAGAAGAAAGCAGAACTGTTCTCCTGTGTACCTGCCTGCAAGAGAGGTTTGTGATCTGAGAACTTCTTGCTTTACCAGCCTGTAGAATTGTTCAGGGTTATAGAAGAATTTCAGATAATATCAAATCATGCTCTGTTTTATTTATGTGGTAGTTCTTTATTCTTTCCTGTGGCTTGATATTGTTGTATTGCAGATATTTTACTTTTTTTCCCCCCCATCTGGTAGTAAATATTTTCTACATAGTTACTGCCTAATGAAATTTTGTTTAGTTACAGAATATGCATTTTACCCAAAATGTTTTTTCACTAGTTTTTATGGAAAGGTAGTAGGATTTGCAGGCTGCATTTTGGATGAGAATTAACAAGCAAAACCTGTGTTCACTGCCACCATAAAGGTTTTGAGAAGGTAAAAAGGTGGTTTTGTACAGTAGCAGAGTCTATTATGCATGCAGTTCACAGACTGCAATCCGTAGGCTTGGAAACAGATAACAGTTTGTGAGTTGCTTGTGGGGAATATAGAGTAGTTCTGTATTTCATAAAGTGGTAAAAAAGCTGTTGGACATTTGCATTTAAATTTGTCATGAATCACTGCTAGGTACAAAGTATGTTCTCAAGCTTATTTTCACAAGGGTAGGTTTTTTTCTGCTTTTTAAAGCTCTCTTACTCTCTTCCTTTCTCCAATAGTGAACCCATGGAGATGCTGCTGGTTATTTTAGATACTCTGTTAGATCTCAACAGACAGATAGGTTTCCATTATATCATACTCTTTGAAAGCAGTACTTCATTTTATCTGTTTATACAGTCTTGTATTAGGTAGAATTTATATCCAGTTATAGCTGACATTTCTGTAAAAAGTAAAAAAAGTGAGAAGAAAACGGACTGTTTGTATGCAACTTTTTTTTTTTTTCTGCACTTCTTCATAGAATTCCTAATCTGACATCTTTTGTTTTGCTTTAATTCTTGGTAGTGAGTAATGTTAATTGCCCTTCTGAGGATGACATGGTAATTTCCTTAAAGCTGGAAGATCTTTGAATTTTTTGGTTAATTATTTACCTCCTTCTCCTTATGTGGAGTTTTGCTTTTCTTGCATAAGGTTGATCTTCACTGAACTTATCAAAAGCTTGATTGCTATTTTAAGTATGGTTTTGGGGATCCTGTGTTGTCTGTTAGCCATGCAAACAACCTGCATTGTTAAAAAACAGGAAAGCATCTGCAGTAAATGATCTTTACATTGGAACGTTTACCTGGTTTGTTATTTAGTTTTGTTTAGTTGCAATGCAGCAGGATTGATTATTAAATTTGTATATGGGAAAATTCTTGTTACTGCTCTTATTAAGGGCAGGGACAGGTGCAGACTTTTAATTATAACAGTGTTTTATATTGCTGCTGATTTTTCAGATGAATGTACTGGACACACTTGGTCAAACAGCATTGCACAGGGCTGCGTTAGCAGGTCACTTGCAAACCTGCCGGCTCTTGCTGAATTACGGCTCTGATCCCTCCATCATCTCTTTACAAGGCTTCACAGCAGCACAGATGGGAAATGAAGCAGTGCAACAGATTCTAAGTGGTGGGTAAAAATAAAGGCTTGTGTATTTGAACTTCAGCTTCTCCCTTTTCTTTATAGCAGCGGCTCATTTCTTTTTCAATGTAAGAGACTTGTAGTAGTTCTCTTATCTCTCCCTTCTGCCATCATGTGCACACATCTACAGTACATACTGAGCGATACTCTTCAGAAGAAAACCACAACAAAACAAAAAGCCCTGCTCAATTCAGTGATTTTGTGCAAATCAGGAAGAAGATAAATGTCTTGTGGATTTAAAGCATGCTGCTGTGCAGGAAGATTGTATAAAGGCAGATGTGGGGAGTTTGGAGTTTTTTTGGTAACAAGTTCCGAGGCAACTGGAATATTGCCGAATGTGTGAGAAACCTTTTTCCTCTCACCAGCCACCCTGTTAGGTACTTCACACTTTAGCAGTCACAGGCAGAGGGCTACTGGCAGAAAAGTAGTGATAGCAGCTAAACCATTTGAACTTTTAGTTCAAATCTCTTGCTTGTCCAGCAGAGAAAGATTTTATTTTGAAAGTACTCTGGATACTGTTTAGATAGAGGTACCACTATTTTTCATGTAAGTGCTTGAGAGTTTGCATCCTTTTACCCATGGCACTTTCGAATTTTTGCAAGTAAGGAGAAGAATAGTTGCATCAGTAGCCACTACAGAGCAAGTGGCTTACAGTGCATGTAGTCAAAGGCAGATATCCAGGTAGACGAAAAGACCCATGGTAGCTAGAAACTTCACTTCCTTTGGTGTTCTCAACAATATTGCCTCAAAACAGGCAAAATAAGAGGCGTTTTACAGCAGCACGAAGAAAGACTGTTTTAAAGTGTACCCACTCCTGAGACAACTGGTTATGTGTAGCTGGTTACACAGGTAGTGTTACCTGTTTAAAGTAGGCATGTGGCTGTGCGTATGTGTATCGAGAGAGAAGAATGTTAGCTATGAGTCAGAAGAAAGTAAACGTATCCCCTGCTGTTAAGGAGAATAGGCGTTTGATTTTAAAAAATAGTAAACTTAAGTATTCTGAAAACACTCATTTGATTTTGAATTAAATTCATTTTCACTGATTTACCTTTTCTAGAAAAACTAATTTCAGATGTCATCCCTTACTGCTTTTCATTGGAGAGGTAGCAGCCTCTCCATGAAGGTGTTCAAAACTGAAAGATTAAAAAGCTGAAAAAATGCATGTAATGTAGGGTTGTTGACACTATGTTCTTTGTATTTCAAAGCTAGTAAATGAATGCCAAAATTATGTGCAAAAAATATTACTGCTTGTTCATTCTTTTAACCCAATCGTAATGAAATAATTTTTTTAAATATTGGAGTTGTTTTGATAGAGATTGTTACCTGACTCATGGATTCACAGGTTATTTTCCATATAGTACTGGGTTTTTTTCCTCACACTTGATTGCTGAGCTACTTCTCAACTGTGAGAACCATGAAAACATCTTTCTGATGGCATAGTGGCAAGTGGACACAACTTTACTCTAGCTGCTTGTGATTTTGGTTGCAGCTGGTAGGAGTGTGGCCATGTGATGTATGGAAGCTGGACATGAGAGCTTGTTAGTTCTTTCAAATGCTCATTAGAAAATGCTGCTAGTTCTGCTTTTCTTGAAGAGTAAGATTTGGTTTGTTTCCTCAGTGCAGCCTTTTGGTACTCAAGCTCTAATCTAGTGCAATTGAAATTTCTCTTTCCTTTGGTAATTAGGTTGTGTTTCTGATTGATTTCCTCTTTTACTCTGCCCAAAGTCAGGGTCTTGGCTATTTTTGAAGGCAAGGACAGGAGTCCAGAGAAAAGATAAACAATTGCCAAGAAGCAGAGCTTTGGAACCAGTACAGGACTTAACCTCATCTATTCTCTCCCTACATCAAGATGCTGAGGTGGTGGTACTGTTGGGGAGAGCAAGGGAAGGCAAATATGATGGTGTGAGCTGAAATCTTAACCTGCTCCAGCACCAGGAGTTTGGTGCTCCAACTGCAGTCACTAACATTTCTGTAAAACCCCTGTTGCCATCCTTCTTTTGCAGCATCTGTTTGAATCATTGAATTATTTAGGTTGGAAAAGATCTCTATCAGGTCCAACTGCATGTACTGGAACTGCTCCAGAGGACAGAGATAGACTCGAGGAAAGGAGCTGGCAGCTTTGGCTTTATTAAAGGTCCCTCTTCCCTGAGCTTTCTCAGCCTGCCTTTCAACTGAGACCATTTCTTCACCTAAAAGTTGAGCTTGTAGGAACTGCTTCTCACTTCATCCTCCTCCTCTTCTTCCTGTATTGAGTATGGAGGCAAGGAGGAAGCAAAAGGCCACAAAACACTAATCAAGAAGAGAAAATAGGGATGCAACAGGAACTACTACCTTGAAGAGAATTGATAAGGATGACTAATTAAGAAAACAAATATCTCTTTCTAACCATCTTCCACTCCTGTGATATAATCACAGATTACAGTGCGAAGTCAGGAGTTGACTGGGTTCTGCAGAGACTGTGGTAGTCTATAATAAGTACATTCTCTCACAATGTCTCTACAGTTTCCTCTTGGGACATAGAACCAGTTCTCTACATTTAAAGAAGTCTTTTAAGTGGGGGGTTTTTTTTAATGGAGTTGCATGCCCATCTAGAATGAGTTTAGCCTGTTAAAACACTCTTGACTTTCTTACAGAGGATTGCAACCCCAAGTTTACCTTGCCCCATTTGTTTTGCACTGGGCAGTCATTTCTGTTGCTGATCAGGCAATGTGTTGCCAAAACTTCTATTTCAAAACTCATTGAGCTTGAGAGGAGTGGCTTCTGCAATAGAAACTGCTTTTCAGCTACTTTTTGAGCAACACTGAAGAGCACTAGGGACAGCTAATCCACTGCTCCTTTCCAGCCACTTTTTCCTCTTCCCTCAGTGCATGCTTGCTTTCTCACAGCCATGTTTCTAATGAGAGGTATGGTAAAATAGAGGTTTGAGGCCAAAACCTGTCTGCCTAGTGTTAGGGTTAGGCTGGCCACTATATGAATGACAGATGCCCTCTAACACCTCTCCCAAAGGGAAAGAGAAAGAGGGGAAATGGATTCCAGAATGTGTGGATTGGGTTTGAAGGCAGAACAGACAGAGCTTCTCAGATGCCGGCTGTTGAAGAAGAGGGCTTGGCCCTCCCAATCCCTTAGCTTAATACTGAATATGTTGTATACATGGAACGGAATACGTTGTTGGTCAGTTTAGGGTCACCTGTCCTGTCCGCTCCTCCCCACAGGTGCAACCTCATGCCTTACAGCAGCCCAAGATTTAGCAGTGACCTTGGTCTTCACAGGAGCAAGTGTAAGCAAGAGCCTTTCTGCAGAGCAGTCCCTGGTAGTGACTGTACACATCAAGCCTTATCACTGCTAGAAGCAGACACTGTCTGCAAAAATATGCCGTTAACTTCAGAAAGTGCAGTTAGACAGAAGAGACTGAGCTGGAAATTAAAATCTCTGAACAGAATTAGTTCTGTTCTAACAGGACATTGCCTTACAGTCCTCTAAAGAGGAACAAAGGTCGCTTTCTAAATGTTTCCTTTTAATCACTGTCATTCTTCTGATTCTATTTTTAACCACCCCTTGTTTATTACAAGGGACCGAGCTCATTGTTGCTATGAAGTGCAGTACACAACTGAAGCATCATAAAGCAGGCAGTCAGTATGTGGCTGGAGCATCTTAGAAATCCTATTCCTTTGTCACTGCTTCATAGTGTGAGACATAATCCCAAGTGCAGAGTGTGAAAGCTGAAATTCAGCCACTGAATTGAGCATGTTTAACCCTGGCCATGCACTGGTGCTTTGTACAGTTTGCTTAAATTAAGAAAGGTGATTTTGAACTTCAGCAAAATTTTGAATCTGTCCCAGTGAGTGTGTAGGTTTTTTAAATGCAGAAATGGTCATTTTTACCATACACAGGGTTAGCAAAGCATTGAAATTCCACTTAGCAGAATAATGTCAGCTCTGGAGTCTAAATTCGGCTGGTTTACACTGAAACTGACTCCTCCTTCAGTCATTTAGGCAATGTGAACTGGAATATCACAACATCTTGATAGGCTTGAGAGATGGGCCTGTGCAGACCTCCTGAAGTTCAACAAGGCCAAGTGCAAGTTCCCACACATGGGTCAGGGCAATCCCAAGCACAAATACAGGCTGGGCAATGAGTGGATTGAGAGCAGTCCTGAAGAAAGTGCCTTGGGGGTGTTAGTGGATGACAAACTGAGTACAAGTCAGCAATGTGCACTCAGAAGGCCAATCACATCCTGGGCTGCATCAAGAGAAATGAGACCAGCAGGTCAAGGGAGGTGATTCTCCCCCTCTACTCCACTCTCATCAGAACCCATCTGGAGCGCTGCATTCAGCTGTGGGGCCCCCAGTGTAAGAAAGACATGGACCTGTTGGAGTGGGTCCAGAGGGGGATCACAAAGATGATCAGGGGGTGGGAGCACCTCCCCTATGAGGACAGGCTGAGGGAGTTGGGCTTGTTCAGCCTGGAGAAGAGCAGGCTCCAGGGAAATTTTATTGCAGCCTTCCAGTACTTAAGGGGGGCCTGTAAGATGGGGAGAGACTTTATCAGGGAGTGCAGTGATAGGACATGAGGGGTAACGGCTTTAAACTGAAAGAGGGTATATTTAATTTAAATATTAGGAAGAAATTCTTCACAGTCAGGGTGGTGAGGCAGTTGAACAGGTTGTTCAGAGAAGCTGTGGATGACCCTCCCTGGAAGAGTTCAAGGCCAGGTTGGATGGGGCTTTGAGCAACCTAATCTAGTGGAAGGTGTCCCTACCCATGGCAGGAGGTTAGAACTAGATGATCTTTAAGGTCCCTTTCAACCCAAACCATTCTATGGTTCTATGAATTCCAGCTGCATTTCTACAATTTACAACAGACTACCCCCCTTCCCCCCAGGTTAGAAAATATGTTGAGCACAAGTTAATATAACTTAATGATCTGAACTAATCCTATAACATTTTTCCCTATTTAGAAAGTACACCTGTGCGCACATCTGATGTGGATTATCGGTTGTTAGAAGCATCCAAAGCTGGAGACTTGGAAACTGTGAAGGTGGGTTTGGAAGGCAATTGATGTTAGTTTTCCACTTTGTGTTGCTGTGGAAGGCTTGTGGAAGTCTCTGCTACAAGAGTCGTGGAAGTAGTGCCCAGTGGATGGTAAATCATAAAAAATAAAAGGCAAACCTCTCTTCTCCTCCCTCTCTTCTCCTCCCTCTCTTCTCCTCCCTCTCTTCTCCTCCCTCTCTTCTCCTCCCTCTCTTCTCCTCCCTCTCTTCTCCTCCCTCTCTTCTCCTCCCTCTCTTCTCCTCCCTCTCTTCTCCTCCCTCTCTTCTCCTCCCTCTCCTCTCCTCCCTCTCTCCTCCCTCTCCTCTCCTCCCTCTCCTCTCCTCCCTCTCCTCTCCTCCCTCTCCTCTCCTCCCTCTCCTCTCCTCCCTCTCCTCTCCTCCCTCTCCTCTCCTCCCTCTCCTCTCCTCCCTCTCCTCTCCTCCCTCTCCTCTCCTCCCTCTCCTCTCCTCCCTCTCCTCTCCTCCCTCTCCTCTCCTCCCTCTCCTCTCCTCCCTCTCCTCTCCTCCCTCTCTTCTCCTCCCTCTCCTCTCCTCCCTCTCCTCTCCTCCCTCTCCTCTCCTCCCTCTCCTCTCCTCCCTCTCCTCTCCTCTCCCTCTCCTCTCCTCTCCTCTCCTCCCTCTCCTGCCTCTCCTCCCTCTCCTCCCTCTCCTGCCTCTCCTCCCTCTCCTGCCTCTCCTGCCTCTCCTGCCCCTCCTCCCTCTCCTCTCCTCTCCTCCCTCTCCTCTCCTCTCCTCCCTCTCTTCTCCTCCCTCTCTTCTTTTTTCCTAGAAATTAGTGCATTAAGATGTGCTGAAGTGTTTCTCTTGAGTTACTGTTTTTTCATTCTCCCAGTCCTTCACGCAGTCTTCTGATGGACTCAGATACAGTGCTGTAGATGTAGCCATAATTCCTTGAAGTGGACTCTGTGATCTTCAGAATCAGTTTAGTAGAACCAAGCCTCAGGTGCATGGTTCAATCAGAAGGCAGCAATCAAAAGAGTCAACAGGCAGCAGACTTCACATTTTAAGCTACCCTTAATCTAAAGGTGAAGTGTCAGGCCATGGAATCCCAGCATCACAGGAAGGTTTGATCTTGTCTGTCATACTTGGACTGTGGGTAAAAAGCCTGCAGATAGAATGTACTGCATGCATTCTCACCTTGAACTTCAATGTGATACACAGTAACATTTAAACAGCAGCACTTTTGTGGACCAGCAGCTCCTTTGACTGTCAAGCTCAATATTTCTAGATTTGTGAAGACAATATAAGCTGGAAATGTAACATATCTGGGGAAGGTTACATGGCCTTGAACCTGGTGCTTGATGATTTAGAGGCTCAACCTTTCTAATACATTAGGAATGTCTTTATACTGCTTCCATCACTTGTCTTATTTAAGCCGTGAATTTAAAGTGGCCATTTTTTTTTAACTTTGCATAAGTGGAAAGAGATTTCCTGAAACCTAACTTCTAAGAATTTATATATAATAATTAATGGATCAAATTTTGTGTTGGGGTTGTTTGGAGGTGGTAGTTTGGGGGTTTTCTTTTGTGGTTTTTTAATTTGTTTGATTGAGTTTTGTTTGGTTTGTGGTAGTTTTTATTTGTTTGCTTTAGTTCTGTGCTAGATTTTGGTTTCCTCTTTTGTCTTTGCAGCAACTCTGCAGCCCTCAGAATGTGAACTGTAGGGATTTGGAAGGCCGTCATTCAACGCCACTGCACTTTGCTGCAGGATATAACCGTGTATCAGTGGTGGAGTATCTGTTGCACCATGGGGCAGATGTGCATGCCAAAGATAAAGGGTACATTTCATTCCATTATATGCTTCGCTGTTTTCCATTAGTGTGAGACTTCTACCCTCCTCTGTTAACTTTGCTTGGATTTCAGTAACCATCATGTTTTTCTCTTGAAAATTTTTCTCTTTCTGCTTCTGCATTGTTCCTGACATCACTGTAGGGAGATTTATAGACGCTTAGCATTCTGGCAAAGCAGTTGTCAAGTACGTATCTGACACTGTAATACATGATCTTTCTTTTTACCCTTTTACCCATTCTGGAGACTTCGTTGCTCTTAAAAGCACCCTTTAAGTTATTTCAGGTGGTCTAAAATTAGTTTTGAATTGCATGGGGTGAAATACCAGGGTTATCTCTGTTAAATTTTTCTAATTCTGTTAGCTTTTATTATTTAGTTATTTATTCAGTTAAATTATACAAACTGTTTACAGATTTTTGCATTATTTGCAAAGCAGTCATGTAGAATAACATGATGATATTTGATCTTTCATTCCAACATACTAGTCCAAGGTGGAGAATAATTAATTTCTGGTGCTAAAATATTTCCATTACTGAATTTTCAGGCTCTTCCTGAAAGAATTGTTTGAGTATCTTAAATCTATCAGGCGTGCAGTGCTTACTAATAACTGTACTTCAAAGCCATTAAATAGTATTATACCTTTTCTGAAATTTACACTTAAATATCCAAAGTCAGAACATCAGTGATTCTTGCAATTTATCTTTTGGCTGTTGTGAACAGCACTGAAGTTACTTGCCTTTGGAAGTAGTAATACTGGTGCTTGCTAAGTATTTAAAAAGCTTGTGGATGAGAACTGAAGGAGGATAATGATGTTTAATAGCAGGGAAATAAAGCTATGAAAATGGGAAATACTGAAAGATACCAATAACATCTGGTGGAAGTGAGAATTTTATCTACTGGAACTTTGTGATTGCATAATGGATCTTATTTTCTGTAGCTGTTAATACTTTCTCTTTGATTAGTGGCTTAGTACCCCTGCACAATGCTTGTTCTTATGGACACTATGAAGTGGCTGAGCTCTTAGTGAGGCACGGTGCTTCTGTCAACGTGGCAGACCTGTGGAAATTCACTCCTCTGCATGAAGCAGCAGCAAAAGGAAAATATGAAATCTGCAAGCTGCTTTTAAAAGTATGTGATCCGGAGTTCTGAAATGTCTTTAAATGTGTATATGTTTATTTTTGCTGAAGATAAATTAGTTAATGAAAAGTTAATTGTATTCAATTACTTCTTTTGGTGTCTTTGAATCTATTTTCATCTTACAATTTTCAGATGGTTTTTTGAGTAGTGTCAGTTCACTTACAAAGAATGATCAGTACAATTAATTTTTCCAGTATGTGTGTTAATACTATTGGCCAAGTAGAACAAGAGACTCAAATGGGAAAAAAGCAGCTGATTTTGGTTTTTTTGTATTTTTACACACCTTATCCTATTCATCCCTTTCTGGAACAGTTACTGCAGTTAAGTAAATTTTTTTTAACTACTTCTGCAAGCATATGTTACAGAGCAGTAACAGAAGGTGGGTCCTAAATGGTGTCTGTCATGCAACAAACTTAACTGTTACGTTAATGTATAATTTATCAAGCTCCTGGAGGAAATGCATATTAATATACTGTGGAATAAGTATTCATTATAATTAGTGGGAGAACCTGTAAAAAGCAGGAGGTAATGCCAACATGTTTCCAGTGAGAATGAGAGACTTCTTAACATAAGGTCATATCCTGCTGTAGGAGGGTAGCGGAGGATGCTAGAGTAGAATTTCTTGCCAATCCTATTTCCTGTTTTAGCCTTGCCTACTTCATGTCCCTCTGAAGCACAGCATTTAAAATAAGAGTAAGTCAGAATACGGAAAGCCTTAAAATTATGATGCTCTTTCTTGTGAACTTCTCTTTTCATTTGCTGCTGCAAAGCCCCAATATTTCCCCTCCTATATCATTAATTATGTAACTTGATTACCTAAAAAAGGATTCAGAGGGGGTAGCACGTCCATTTGAAACACGTTTGCAGTAGAAAACAGAAGATATTCAGAGATGTCTGTGGAGTAAGCACGATGATGGCCCTGGTAGTAACACTTGAATACAGATTTTTAGCTCCAGCTATGGAAGCACTCATAATATCTCTCAAGCACAGCATTACTGTATAGACACTGAAGGTCTCTGGAATCTTCTGATCATTCTACTGGGAATGTAGCCATTTTTTGTGTTCCTTCAAAGGATCCTGAATGGATGTATGACAGGAGATAGAAAAGTGCTGAAATCTTTCTTTTTGAAATCATTCTTGCACAAGAGCTAAATATGCCCTTAAGGTGACACAGTTCTGTAGAGGCTCTGGGTGTCTGTAGATAGGTGCTCACGGTGCAGTTTGCTCAGGGCTTTTCCTGCTGTGCCTCTTATGCCAGCTGGCAGTGCTGTCAGTTCTGCTGAGCCGTGAATGTTGAGCTTGACTCCTCCTGACTTGTGTTCTGTCTGCCCTGCTCTGCTTGAAGAAGGGAAAAAAATTGTGCAGGTGTTTTTGGAGAGACTTGTTTCTATGCCTCTGAAAGAGTCTCAGAAGACACTGCCTTTTCATTTAGATATTTATTCTGGAGAGTATTTGAATGGGTCCAATTTTGATTAGTTGTAAATGAAGGGATTTAAGGTCTTATCTTGGAGAAGTCATTGCAGTTTAAAAAGTTCTTTGCAAAGAATACTCTCTTGCCACATCTGTGGAACTGGTTCTGTGTAGCCAGTACTCTGTCCCCTTCTGCCTCTTGCTGTTTACCATTTACACCCTGATCATTCTGCTCTCCACATCCCCAGCTCATTCCCTGTGGCTCACCCTAATGCAGCTTTGCTGGCATCCTCAGTGAGAAATGGCAGGGTAGACTTGCTGGCGGGGGTTGGACCACTGTGTTTGATTATTCGGAAGGAGCCAGCCAGAGGACTATAGTGCCAGCAGCTGCCTGTGCCTTACCTGTCTTTGTTTTTTCCCCACTGCTGCTGAAAGTGATCAGGGAAGGAGCTGTCCTCCCACAAATTGTAGGTGGATCTGACTCACACCATATGCTGTCTGTAGATGTATGTTCCCCTCCTCATCTTGTGCTCCAGTACTGTGTTTTTATCACTGGCTGATCTGCACATTTTACCAGCATAGATATATACTCCAGCAGTCACCCAAATCCACTTTCCCACCGAAATGTTTTCTTCAATGCTTTCCAGGACCTTTAATGTGCTTAAAATCATGCAGTTATCTATTGGAAAGTGTAGAAATGAGTATTGTTCTAGTTACCTTCTGAAACTAGTGGGTTTTTTTCAGTAGCAGGGTAGCATTTAGTGAAACTCAGGGTCTAGCTTCATTAACTCAGAAGGGTGTGCTGAGGAAACACCTCTGCCAGCCGGTTTGCAGAAGGGAAGGATTGGCCAACAAGGCATCTGCAGTTGGCTTTTCTTTAGCATGTGCTGTGACAGTAGGGTATAGCTATATGCAGGATATGCTCCTGAACCTACTTCAGCTGCAAGTAGAACAGTGGCAGATCTCACAGAGGGCTGCTGGTGGAGCTGAGCTTTGCACAGCTGTGTTGCAGACAAGAATAAATCCGGGAGGCTGAGGTCTAATGCATATGTGCCTACTGATCTATACAGTTGTTACTTCATAATGGCGGGTTAGCAAAATCCACACCTCCTATCTTGTGCCACAAAGTAGTGGCACGGTTACGTGCTCTGCTCATGGTTGTGACAGTAGCATTCGTCCTCTTTGCAGCATGGAGCTGATCCAACAAAAAAGAATAGAGATGGGAACACCCCTCTAGATTTGGTGAAAGAAGGAGACACAGATATCCAGGACTTACTGCGAGGGGATGCTGCCTTGCTAGATGCTGCCAAGAAGGGGTGCCTGGCACGAGTGCAGAAGCTGTGTACTCAAGAAAATATCAATTGCAGAGACACCCAGGGGAGAAATTCAACACCGCTGCATCTTGCAGGTGGGTAACTCACCAGGTTTTGAAGGTTTGAATATTTGATAGGGCTACAGAAGTTGATCACCAAAACCAGGATTGGTATAGTAAGAGTTTCACAGAGGATTGTCCTGTACAGAGAGTTTTTAACTATGGCAGCTGTATTTCAGGAGGTAACACAGTTACTAGGAAAGAGGAGCAGTCAAAAAATTGTTTTAGCTCTTCTGTCCAGTATATTTTCTTTAGTTCAGGTCTCCTAATACCCGATTTCTTTTCCTGTGCCTTTTTTACAGCTGGTTACAACAATTTGGAAGTAGCTGAATACCTTCTTGAGCATGGTGCTGATGTTAATGCCCAGGACAAAGGAGGATTAATACCCCTGCATAATGCAGCATCCTATGGGGTAGGTGTAGGCATTCTTGCCATGAGTAGACCAGCAGGTAGCTCCTTAAAGACATACCCAAAGACAGTTATTTTGCAGCTGTCTTGCAGTGAACATAGTTCAGGTTTTGATGGCATGATGTACTTAATGGGCTAAGTTGCTGTTGTGAGTCCTGTTTGCAGTCCTACAGATCTAAAGATGACACAGATTCATGTTTGCTGTAACAGTTAAAGACTGTGGTTTGGAAAGATCGCTAACATATAGCTTTTATGCAGGCAAGCAGATGCATGGCATGGAACAGTGTTAAATTTGCTGTGACTGTGGAAACAGAAGACCTCAAGTTGTCGATGAAAGACTTGGGTAGAAGGAAGAGAATACCAGGGTACTGAGTGTAGGTGATAATAAGGAAGTGGATGTCTGTTGCAGCTGGAGCTATTGCTAAAGCTAAAGTGTTGAAGGGCTACTGAGTTTGTAATATGGGAGTCCTCCTGGACAAGCTGTCTACTGCAGTGCGGGTGCAGTGGCTGATTCAAACTCTATTGGATGAGGCAGGCCCTCCTTCCTCCATATAGGAGGAAGCATCTGTGTGCATACCAGTTGCAAACATGCCTGATAGATTGCTTATAAGCAGCTGTTAATTGTGGATGAGGTGAGAAAGAAAATCTCTTGCAAATAATTGTGCAGAGACAGTGCTTGAGAAGCTCCCAGACGTGTGCTTACCGTCAAACAGGGGTCACAAAGCTCAAGTAGTGATTTTGATGGGTCTTGTGATACGCTTTGTCTGTTACTACCTGGCCCTGGCACAAGAGCAGCAAAATCTGGGGGAGATGATCGTAATATGAATCATGATTGCTTTCACTTGAGAGCCAAATGAAATAAAAAGTACAGTGTTCACATTGTTTTAAGGATAGTGTATCAATGAAACTCATCCTGCTACTACATCAGTCTGGGATCCCAGTGTCCTAAAGAGCAAAAACCTCCAAAGGTTTAGAAATGCAACACAGAATTCTTTTATGATACTGGGTCCTAAAACGGAGCGATATTGTTCATCAGCATCTGCCATAAGGGTTAAATTCCCAGGATGTTACTTAGAGATATATGTGTTCTTTCTTTTCAAGCATGGGAAACAAAAACAAAGAGAAGGCAAAACATTCCTTACTGGCACAGGGAAAGAGATTAGTTGAAACTGATTATCACTTCTAAAAATCATAATGCCAATCTAATCTGGTTGCCTTACTTTCTCTAGGAAAAGTTAACGAGGTAGTGTTTGGTGCTTTTCCATTAGCATATTTAGTTAAAAGTTGCTGTATACCCTTCCTGTGTGGTGGCCCACAATTCCCTCTGAGCTGTCATCTGAACGAGCTGTTCAGATCGCTGTGATGGGAGGTAGAGAGGAGATGAGTACTAGTTTCATGAGTTGACAGCTGGCAGGTTTCACAGGCTCAACAGTTTCCTTACAAAGTATCTTCAGTTCTCCCACCCAGCACTTCATGCTTTGCGTCCCTCAGCAGGGTTTTATGTGACAGAAAAGTCACAGGAGCAGCAATTGCTTTAAAAGTTTGGCAGAGAGGAAAAATAAGGCCAGCAGTCTTTACAAACCAGGCTTATTCAGAGAGCAAGCCCTTTTACAAGAGCTGCTGAGAGTCACTTAATTGCCACTGAGAGGAATTTGACTGTTTCACACTTCTTACTACTCATTTTGACTACGTGCTTTTTTATTTCTTAGCTGTATTGCACAAGTAATTTTACCGTCAAAGGCAGCCAAAAGTTTTATTTGCCAGTTCTATGTTCTCTTATTTTAACTTGGGAGATTTCAGAGATGGGGTATTGATGGAAGCATAGCGTTGCGAGGTAACTACTTTCATAGCCAATGTAAAACAGTTGTCCCTTATGACACTCAATGTGTTTTATCAATTACAATTCTCTCATATGATTGGAGAAAGAACAAATCTGTGCTGCCTTGGATGGGTTCGAAGTCTTGCAAGAAAGAAAGAAAGTATGAAGACGACTTCTGTGTATGGACATTTAAGTGGTAGCTCAGCAGTACAACACATTGATCTTTAGAGCTTCTATTATTGTATCACAAATGTTGCAGCCCTGTAAATTTGTGTTGCCAGTTTAAATTTGTCTACAAATATTTGACAGTTAACTATTGGTATTTGCTGGATCAAATATTGTGTCTGCTTCTGCAGCTGACAGAACTTCATGCCATGTTCTTGGGTAGATTTGGCAGAAGCACAATTCTGTGTTTGACTTACACGTGCTGGTGGATGATCTGGTAGTGCACAGATACAGATGATGATGTAACTGCAGTGTAAAGTGCAGAGTGTACTGCTACGTAAACACAGGAGGCAGAGAAGTGAGTCAAAGGAAAGGGAAATTACAGGGGTACTAAAGCACCATTAACTCCAGCATGAAAAAGGAAAATGTGTTTTACCCGTGTCATGTTGATTAAGATGTTCTTGTGTTTTCCAGCATGTGGATATAGCAGCGCTGTTGATCAAATACAATACATGTGTAAATGCAACAGATAAATGGGCGTTCACACCGTTGCATGAAGCTGCACAAAAAGGAAGGACGCAGCTCTGTGCTCTGCTGTTAGCTCATGGAGCAGATCCAACCATGAAGAATCAAGAGGGTCAGACACCACTAGATCTTGCAACAGTAAGTTCATGTTAGTGTGCCAGCCACAGACTGCTCTGGAGGATTTGCTCTGCATATTAAATGGTTTTCTATGGCTCCATGTAGTCCTCACCTCTCACTGTGCTGAAGTGGAGGGAGATGAGCATTTCCAGGGTGCCTGTTTGTGACTTTTTACATGTACATCCATGCTTTTTCCTTGGGCTGAGGTCTTAATGTGGCTTGTGGTTTAAGGTTTGCTTCTGCTTAAGGATTCACTCCTGGGATCAATCTTCTCATTGCAAAAAATAACATATCTGAAATGTGCCCAATGGTGGTCAATCTGTGTACTGTTGGTGATTATTTGTTTGAACCAAGAAGGAAGCTTAGATGGGCCTTTAGAGGAATGGGATCATTTAGAGGATGTTACGCTCAGTGCCTGCGTATTACCTCAGTTCTTTTTTTTGTCTAACTCCAAAACACATTCTAAGATTTGCAGGTGGCTATCAAACTTCTTCTAAAATTAGAATCCAGAAACTTTGTTAGTGGTGGCAATGGCTACTAGTTAAAAAGCCTAGTAAGGTTACATGAACCATGTGTGTCCCAGGTTAACCAGTCTTGATGGAATAGATAATGCAACCAAATTGGTTGCTGTGTCCGGTTATAGAGCGATTATCTTTTAAGGCCATTGATTGATTGTCAGAGAGTTCAAGAAATATCTTCCAGAATAACCTGAGCTCTAGAAAACTTGGTTTTTGATGAGGGATACAGAAACTATTTGATTTCTCTGGGAGAAAATAAGGATGTCTTAATCATGTTCTACAAGAACATGCAAGGAAGAAATGCTGGAAGATAAGGGTTCTGCTTAATTTAGTCAACAAAGACTAAATCAAATTGTTAGCCAAGTTCATACTTTTCCTGTAGCTCCTGTTTTGGTTTTGTTTTTTATGAAGGGCAGTGGTAGTGTCTTTTTGCACTGGATCAAAGTCTCAATGAAATGGTTCACCAGAAGTTGAGTCAGACAGGGAAATTGAGGCAGCATTGCCTGGCCTAGATCATGAAGGGTTTGACATAAAGTTGCAGCATTGCTTTTCCTGGCTTTAACATCTATAAAGTCATTCTGCCAGAAAGGAAATTAGATGTACCTTCTTACCTTTAGAACAGGGGAGAACCCAATTCATCTATGGCTGAGCTGTGAATCATAATGTTCTTGCAACCATGAATTCCCATGTTACAATAGTTGGCAGTTTTCTTTTTAATGCGTGAGCAATCAATTAAAACAAAGAAAAATTCTTTCCAGAGATCAGTGACTTGTGATAATAGAACCTCAAGTTGAATGTTCTTTTGTTTTTCAGGCTGATGATATCCGAGCTTTGCTGATAGATGCGATGCCTCCAGAAGCTTTACCTACATGCTTTAAGCCTCAAGCTACTGTTGTTAGTGCCTCTCTGATCTCACCAGCATCTACGCCGTCCTGCCTCTCTGCTGCCAGCAGTATAGATAACCTCACTGGGCCACTGGCAGAACTAGCCGTAGGAGGGGCATCAAATGCTGGTGATGGAGCAGCAGGAACTGAAAGGAAAGAAGGAGAAGGTGCATTTGCTGCTGGACAAGCTTACATTACCAGAAGTACAGTAGCTTAGTATCACAACAGGCCTTGCTTCATCTGAAAAGCATTTTTTACTAGCCAGAAAATATTGTACAGCTTGAACTGTTTTCTGCGTCTTAAAGTGTCTGACACTTGCTCTGTTTCCTTGTGCTCCATCAGGAGCATTGTTGGCTCTTCATCTCTTTATTATCAGTGATTAGGTCTGACTACAAAGGCAGATGTGATTAGGTGCCCAGATGTTTGTGGTTGATTTTATACAGAAAATCCAATGAGTATTATTTTGATGAAGGAATTATGATTGTGATGGCTGGGGGAATGTTGCTGAGGCTTTTTAAGCCACTTGATTAGTATCTGGAATACATACTTTATGACAGCATCTAGGTGATTACATAGCAGAAATACACCCACCCTTCCTTTCCTTCTCTTTTCATATGAGCCTGTATATGCCACAGATTGTTTATGCTGTTTAATAGTTGATTCTGAGGAGGAAAGAGTGATGAACTTTGCGCTAAGCTTTCACACAGTGGAAGTGGATTGTTTATTATAGACATAGACGAATTGACTGTAAAAAGAATCACTTTGGAATTTTAAGAGAATCAGTGGTATTGCTTGACTTTTTTTAAGTTTTGTTTTTAACTCGGGTGCGTAGGATATAATGACTTCTTTCTTCTTTTATAGTCTCTGGTCTTGATATGAACATTACCCAGTTCCTAAAAAGCCTGGGTCTTGAACACCTACGGGACATCTTTGAGACAGAACAGGTCAGTGGCAAGCCTCATTTCTGTTTGTATGTTTAAAAGACAGACTAATGTAATAAATTTGAATGACATTTTAATTGAAGAAGGGAAACAAAAAAACCCAGCTTCACATCTACAGAAAATCAAGTATGTCCAAGAAAACGGCCAATCAGTTGCCAGATACTTTATGGTGAAGGTGAGAAACCTGTGAAAATCGTCCCTTGTTTGATTCAAATATCTGGTGTCTTTCACTTTCTTATTCCTACATGATGACTGCCAGTTTGGCTTGTATTCCATGAGTCACATTGGACTTTGTGAACTTTGAACACGATGGCTATAACAAAGTTAGGTTGGAATGTCACCTGCACTTGTCCCTCAGCAGTCTTGATATCCCAACAAGCCTTTTGCCACCTGTAGCTTGCATGTGACACTTTGGTTAGATCTAGGAAACCTCCAGTTTGACTATACACTGAATTGAAAATCTAGTTTACCAGAACATAGTCACACTAGAGAATGCAGAAACTACATTTCCCAATATGTTAGGACTGTAGCATAAACTGGGTTTGGCAGGGCTAACAAGTATCTAGTGAAATTAATACATACAGGAAAAAAAACCTGTGGATTTATCAATAATTCACAATATATGAAAAGAATACAACTAATGTAGCAGTTTCCCAAGCTTATTAAGTTACTCTTTTAGAGCAGAAGTACCTCTAATGTATTTATAGACTCTTTATGTGCCATTTGTTGAATTTAACATGTTACAGTTAAATGGATTATTTGTTTGCATGAGCAAGAGGGACACAGAGGTGGAAGTGAAAAGTACAAATGCAAGAGACTGGATTTGATGGTTACTTTTTTCCCAGGCCTCTGCTGATATTTTATGAAGATTCAGGAAACAAATGTTTGAAATGTAATGTGTTGCTTACAGAAAAAGTTTCAACTGTTTCCATGAAATGTTATTGGAGGTATCTCCCCAAAGTTAATACCATAAAATCTTTTTTCTGTTTGTGTATGAAGCATAAGCTTTTTAATTAGGAACTGCTTCTGTTAAGAAGCAAACCAACCTCAAACCACCCTGTATGCTATTCACATTTCTTTTTTCTCATTATTTTTCCCACCTTCTGTTACCATGCTGGTTTTGTTCTACTTCTGCTGCCTTAAATCCTAACCTGTTTTTAAGATCTTCCCCTGCTAATAAGATTTAATAATGGAAACTGGATTCATTATGTTCATTCATCATTTTGAAACTGTTTAGCTTCTAAGTTTCTTTCTAGTAAAAACAAGCTCATCTTCCTTGAGCTTAATATTTTAAGCTGCTTTTTCCAAGCACTGCAATTCCTTCATGTATACTTTTTCACCTTGGCTCCAGCGTCCTCCTGATGCTTTCTAATATCTGTGCTTCTGCTGTATTTTTTTAATGTTCCACTGCACATAAGTGTCTTCAGTGGCTTTTCTACAGCAATCCCAGCAGGGTTGTTTGCTGCCGAATTGGACAGATGCTCAGTGTAGCTATTAATTCCTTACTGGAGTTTCTTTCTTTTGAATTAATAATACTCAATTTGTAGTGGACAGAGTTCATACCTGCAAGTCCGGTTATGTTAACAATACAGCTTCTTTTTAATCTATTTGTATGGTTTCCCATTGTTTGCTGAGCTTCCTGTTCTAGTTTAATGTGTAAATTTGGAAGTAGATTTTATATAATTGTCTCTTCCGGGTGAAATATTTTGGTTTTTCACAGAATCACCTCAGTGGACAATTGCTTTACAGTAATAAAAATGTGTACTTGGTTTAGCCTTTATCTCCTGTTCTTTAAAAAGATGTTTATTTGACATCATGTTTTATTACCTTTTTGCTTCCACTGATAATCTCCATGCCTTTGAAATTTAAAACCTTGTAAGGTGATTGTAGATGAATTCATATATTGCAACCAAATGAATAGTTGTGTGTGTCCTCACAATGTTAATTATTTCCAGAAATTGTAGAATAGTTGAGTGTGACTTAGCGTAGCTGACCCACTGGTTTGATACACATGCAAGCGCACACAAGAATATATATACACAGTAATAGCACACACCATAATGAGGTTGATGTGAAACACACTTAACATTCCTAACATTTATTAGTAAGCTTACAGAATATTCTTTTCTGTTTGTGTAGTGAAAATAATGAATTGCACAACAATGTGAAACTGAATGCTTCAAAAATATTCACAGATTTGTCACAGCATTTCCACGCATCCTTCTACATAAATATGTTTTTGAGAACCTCCTGAGAGAACCAGCTGTTAAGTGCTGTGAGAGAAGTAAAAGTTTTGCACAGCTTCAGGCTGTAGCAGCTGGCTAGGGAAATCTAGCTTTCCATAGGGAAAGGCTTGCCAGAAGGTGGCAGCAATTAGAAGTGCAGCAAAACATTGGTATTTTATATATACACACGCACTATTGGTTGCACCATGAATATGTTCCATTTTCTGAACTGATGGGTCTTCAGCCTGGGGAATCGGGCCAGGTTTGGCAAGTGATTTTTGTGGTCTTTCACCTCTCCAGATAACACTGGATGTGTTGGCAGACATGGGGCATGAGGAGCTTAAAGAAATTGGGATCAATGCATATGGACACCGCCACAAATTAATAAAAGGTGTGGAGAGACTTCTAGGAGGGCAGCAAGGTAACTATGACACTTTTACTGGTTAGCCTTAGCGTAGCATACAACAGGCTCCCAGAAGTCACCATCTGTAAACGTGGGCATTGTCACCAGGACTTGAAAGAATTTGGATGTCAGGAAAATACACTCACTGGCACCCCTGGTGACTGGGCAGGTTGTGACAGGTAAAGATTATATTGAGGAGATATGGGACTGAGTGATCTTTTTTTAAAGCCTCTGCTGCTAGGGAAAGCACTTTTCAAGGCTATACTTCTGCCTTGTGTTTATTTTGCGTTTCCTGCAGTATTGGGTTATTTAAGAAGAATAATGATGATGGTGATGGATACAAATAGAGCTGGTATTGTTTCTTCTGTTGATTTTTATTCCTTCAATTCCTTCTTTTTGCAGGCACCAATCCTTATTTGACTTTCCACTGTGTGAGTCAGGGGACCATTCTCCTTGATCTTGCTCCTGATGATAAGGAGTATCAGTCCGTGGAAGAGGAGGTATTTGCAAGTACCTTAATGTTCCAGTGGCAACGTATTTCTCTTTTAACACCTCAGAACTAAAGCATGCAACGCATGCTGGAAGTGATTAAAATATGCTTTGGTGTATGAATTGCATAGATCTGACATGAAGCTTAGGGCTCTTCATCTGTCTTTTTATATAGAGCAATGTTGGAAATTACTTTGCCATGTCCTGCCAGGTTGGTTTTTTTTAATAAGTGGTCTGTTTGCTCACTTACTGTTATCCAAATTGTCCTTTTTTTGTTGTTGTGTTTTGGATGTCATCTCATAGCAAGGGTTTCCACAGCTTTCTAGTGATAGGTAGACCTGTGAAAATCAAAGGCTGTGGGTGAAAATCAAGGGATCAGTGCCTTGCAAGTCTGTAGGCATTCTCTGTGCTCAGGCTGTTTCTACATGTGAACCAGCTTGTTTTCTCTTGTCTCAGTGGCTTAGTTAATCTGTAACCCAGATAAACAGCTCTTGGATAATTGAGAGTTGGCTGTAATTTTGCCTCACCCACACATGTGCTCTTCTATTTAAGTAAACTACAAGCAGATACCATTTTGAAAGAAAAATCACAACGAGAAAGAGACTTTCTGAAGAGCTGTGTTTGAAGGAAACTGCATTCTTCTGTGCATTTGCTACACTAGCACAGAAGTGTTTGGAGTCTTTTTATAAAAAGTCTAGCTATTCAGGATTGCTGCCAGCTCAGCCTGGGATATTTTTGATTAGTAACTCTGTAAATTGGAGTTTGTGCAGATCTTTTGTCTAAACTTAGTGACAGAAAGGGTCACTTGTCTGCAGCAGTAAATGGGGATATTTATTTGAGCTGTTACTAAATACTGTTGCTGTAGCTATAAATACCTCTGGAAAAGACATGATGGAACTGAAATTCTCAGGGGCTGCTAATGACATAGAAAATTTACAATGCAAGCATTTTCCTATCACTAAGAGATACAAACTGTACTCATTAGAAACACATTTGTTATTACTTGAAAATTTTATTTTTGTAGACTCATTTTCAAAGATTTTTTTTATTTTACTCTAAAGCAGATTTTCTAGTTGTGTCTAAATTTGATAGCAAGTGCCACTACTCTCCTTTTTCTTATGTAGATTTTTATTACAAGATGGGGTAATTGCATCATTCAACTTGTCTACTGTGGAACAGTGTAGTGTGTTGGGTGCCTGAGAAATAAGGGTGTGCTTGGTTCAAAATTGAGGTGTCGGGGGGCTTTTTTTACATCTTTTAATTCATTTTCAATCAAGATTGTTGTTGCCAGTGATATATGGAGATATTGCATAAATAGTTTGCCTTGCTAGCAAGCTTTGCGTGCTGAACATTGTTGTGTTTATGTAGATGCAAAGTACAATTCGGGAGCATCGAGATGGTGGAAATGCTGGTGGGATCTTCAACAGATACAATGTCATCAGGGTAAGTTTCAAAACCTCTTAATTCTGTGTGGTAAAATAAGTCGGTACAATTCTGCAAGCAGGCAGAATTGGTTTAATGGATCACCCTTTTATATTTAAAGTTCTTTGTTGAAATAGTATTCAGGAGCAGGGTTAAAGCAAGTGCTAAATGCTAAAATTAGACATGGAACAAGGGAGAATTATCCACTTGTGCTCTTAAAGGAGACTGAAGAACTGATTTTGAAGACAGAAGTGGTGGAGAGCCTGACTTATGTTTTACAGCCTGATTAATTTCAGAGGTCTGTTAACTTACATATTTTACTTTGCAGCACAGATTTGTTTTCTCAGTGTAGTCTTTTCTTGCCTTTTTAAAAGAGATTTTTAGGGATGGGTAAACGATGAGTGTGACTTGTACTGAAGTTTTTACCTCCCTACACTACTTTGGATCTTGACATGTTCTTTGCCCTTGCCAACTAGAAAAATACTTTTTTACAAGCCCTGGCTTGTGTAAACACTCAGAAGATGGAGTGTTGTCTTTCTGAGGGAAGGTACACTTTCTGGTTCTTTTTTCATGGGGAGGAGGAAATAGAGGAAATCAGAACAGAGTTGGGTTCCTGAGTTCCAGCAACCCCTGCTGTATATCTGTTTGAAAAGTGAGCCTGTGCAGAGCCTTTGCAACTTGGTCCTGAAGCAAACTCTGCTTCCATATTCCTTCCAGCCAAAGGTTAAGTCCTTTACAGAAACCACCGTGGTATTCAAGCATGTGGCTGGAACAGTATCTCAGGTATCTTGAGCAGCACATATCCTAATTTCTTTCCTCAGAAGTTGTTTCTTTTCATAAAAATTCAATATAAACCAAACAACGAGCTTCAAAATATGTAGCCCAGATTGTTCAACGAGGTCAAAGCAGAGAGGGAAGGAGTTTCCAAGTTTGTAGTTCTTGGTGTTTGTCGCCGTTTGGCTGAGGCAAGCCAATCACGGGGACGAGTCCTCTCCGATCCCTAAACCCCTTTTTTCCCCTGACCAGGAGAGAAAGGGTTAAAAAGCAGAGATACGAAAAGGAAAAGAAAGATTTTGTGAGACCTCTGAACGTTTGGAAAACTGAAACAAACTTTAATAAAACTAGAACAAAATATATAATATGCAGGGAAAAACCAATGCAAAATCTGAGGGTTTATACGGGATGGAAAAGCGAGGGTTAAACGCGAGTAAGAGAGAGAGGGGGACGGTGCCGCGCAGAGTCCGAAATGGCGCCGGCCACGTGTGTGCCCTCGTGGAGTAAACAAAGGATCCGCGGCTCTTACGAACGCCGGGCTCCAACGTGCAAACCTCAAGCTATGCTGTTCCTACCAGTTCTGGTCGTGCGAATTAAAGGAAGCAAAGCAGCAAGAAGCGGCAGCACTGGCGGCAGAGAGGGAGACACAGCCCCGAGGCGCGGGTGCCAGCGGCCACAGCAGTCCATCCCAAACGGCGCGGCGGGCGGCTTCCCTGGCACACAGCTTCGCTCCACTCTGGCAGCGTGGGGGAGCCGTAGCTGCAAGCAGGCGGGCAGGGTCCGAGCCGAGGAGACACAGCCTGTAAGGTCCCCAGAGCTAAGCCGCGAGTCTGAAGAAGCCTCTTCCCGGAGCAAAGCTGAAGGTCCGCAGAGCCCCTCGCAGCGCAAAGCCGGAAGTGTCCCGAGAGCGAAAAGACCCGAAAGCCCAAAAGCCAAAAAGCCGTGAAAGAGCCTGTGGTACCCGGCTCTTAAAGGCACAGTACGCTCGCGAGAAACTTTCTCAACCAATGAGATGTACAATCGTAGCATGGAAGGGAATAGTCCAATTGGTCAGTTTAAAACAAAACCTTTCAAGCAGTTTTTTTTTCCTCAAACTGCCACAGTGTTATTACAGGCTGTGAAGGAAGATGCCTTGAAAGCCTTAAGCCTGAGAACTTAGGGTGCTATTTCACAACAGTTTTAAGCACCTGTAAGCGTTTGCTACTGACTTGTTTGAAAGACTTCAGCCTTGCATTCAGAACAGCCAGGGGGTTTCTTTACACCATTCGTGTGTCTTTATTCTTAGTTTACCTGGTGAATTTATGCAAACTCTGTGAAACTGTATTATATTTCAATTCCAATTCAAGTATGGTTGGACCTGTTGTACCACTGCAGATTCAAAAGGTTGTGAACAAGAAGTTGCGGGAGCGATTCTGTCACAGACAGAAGGAGGTCTCAGAGGAGAATCATAATCATCATAATGAACGCATGTTGTTTCATGGTAAGGAAGTGATCTCTACTTGTACATACCGATATTTAACAAAACAAAAAAGCTTATGAGGATCCACAGGCAATGTTAATGTTGCTGTGTCACCATCCTGTACAGTAATTGTATTTCTACACTAGAAATGCAGGGGGGTGGGGGTGGGGGTGTTAATCTGTGTGGTTACTGCAAGCCAAAAAGCTACACTAGATTTTTTTTTTTTTAAAGAAAAAGAGTTCTTTGCTAAGCCGTGTCTTAGTCATTTCCAGTAAAGCTGCTGGGAGGATGTTACATTGGCGTGAGAAAGACAGGGTATCTTCTAAAAGAGGGGAGCAGCACACAGTAAAAGTGTTTTACCTTGGTGCTTCAGGCAACTAATAGGAAAAAGAATCAAAACCAACCATGATTTTTAGCAAGGTGTTCTCTAGAAGCATCCGGAAGTGCCTACAAATGACAGTTGCCTGAGGGTCCTTCTGCCCTAGATCTGTCTGTGATTCTGCATAGGAAATTGGTTTGGGGTATGATTGTCCTGACAGCTTGCCCCATCTTAACGAGTACTGACTGCTGGAGGAGGTGTGCATTGACAAGATAAATTGCACTAAAATGTGAGTGGGGGGAAAGCCATTTAATGAGATCTGTGAAATGAGTAAGAAATGTGAGTCACATGTGGGATCTTGGTATATAACGATAAATCCCACACATCACTGCATCCAGCTGGGTATCGCCTCCTTCCAGCTGAGTGAGCACGCTTTCTGGTATTTAATGGTCTATTTGAGGCAGACAGGCTCCTCTTGCCATAGTTCTGTATTACTATAGAGCTTAATAAGTATGTACGATAACACATTGTTTTGTGTCATTCTGTTCTAGGGTCTCCTTTTATTAATGCTATCATTCACAAAGGATTTGATGAAAGGCATGCATACATTGGAGGAATGTTTGGAGCTGGAATTTACTTTGCCGAGAACTCCTCAAAAAGCAACCAATATGTGTATGGGATAGGGGGAGGAACAGGCTGTCCCACACACAAAGACAGGTCCTGTTACATCTGCCACAGGTATGAGTTCAGCAGAGTTACCTATATGTAATTCTGGCTGTCTTGGTTTTTATGATCTTGGCACAGGATGAATTTCAGGGTAAGAATAGCAACTTGAGCTTGGTCATGGCAGGAAGAATGCAGTGTTCCATTTGTCAGGGATGAACAATAAAGGATATAAATGCAGTGAGTCCTACATAAAGGTCAAAATCACATCTAAGCATGCAGTGAGTATAAATCAGAGTGAATTATGGCTCAGGAAAGAGGCTTGAAACATCAAGTTTGAAAATGAAGAGTCAGGGGAAAATAGCAATTAAACTCCAGGCACTCTCAGAACAAAACTGCAGTGCAAAGTGGTGGTCAGCAGTACAGTCTTGTACTGTGGATCAGATAATGTTGGAGGTAATGAACAGCACTTAATCACAGCTTTGTTTTGTACTGGAGTAGATCAATGTGCTTTTCGCACTTTGACACCTGTCCATGCCCTACTGGTACGAACTCGGATTGAGTTTCAGCTTCTTTCAGCAGTTTTATATAAAATGAGCTAGAACAGGCCTCCATGTGAGGGCTAAACAAAGTGTGTGTTTTCCCCTTCTGTACGTCAAGAAAGATTTTGTGTGTGTGACAGGTTTTGTACAGCCTTAGGACTGGTTTTTAACAGTGTTTCTCCAAAATGCTTGAGAAATTAGTTGTAACAAAATAAACACAAAAGTCTGAAATCATTCTAGAAGTATACAACTCCTAGTAACATACTTTAAAATTATGTTTTCTTTTTCCTTTTAGACAAATGCTCTTCTGTAGAGTGACCCTTGGAAAATCCTTTCTTCAGTTCAGCACAATGAAAATGGCTCATGCCCCTCCAGGGCACCATTCTGTTATTGGCAGGCCAAGTGTGAATGGACTTGCATATGCTGAATATGTTATCTATAGAGGAGAACAGGTATGTAGATTAACAAGGACTTGGTTTATGGAAGAGCAGAGCTTGGAGTTGGAGAGGGGATGTGACTGGTTTCCATACCAAGTGTGTTGTGATAACCTGGTTGATAAGATTTTTTTTTTTTTTTTCATTTAAATGTGAAAATAAACTGTGAACTGTATCAAGCCAAATGCTACTCCTTTCCACTGAGCTGCTCTGATTTACACAAAGCGGAATTGCCTAATTGCCCCTGTGCAGCACTGCTAGAGTCAGCTAAGAGTTGTAGTTTCTCCCATCACAATTTACTGGCATTACTGCACTAAAAAGAACGTGCATTTCTGGGGCTCTTGTAAATAATGTCAGTTCTGGGCTTTTCACGTGTAGATTCCCAGCAGTGACAGTGCCAGAGACTACCCTGATATGGCAGCTGAAGTAGCACAACAATCTTCAGAAGGTGATTTTTAATCTGAAGAACTCAGCTAGACCAGTACTTCAGAAAAGTGGTTTGCTTGCTATTGTGAATGGCTCCAAGATTATATTATAAGTTCAGGTTGGAAGGAACCTTGGGGAGGTCACCTAGACCAGCCTCTTGTTCATTCTGAATGCCAACCGTGTTGCTGAGGGCTTGCTTTGGCCAGGCAGGTCTTGAAGGCCTTGGAGAATGGTGTTTCACAGCCTCTCTCAGCAGCTTGTTCCTTTGTTTAATTATCCTTAGAGCGAAAAATATGTTCTTTGTATCCAATAGGAACCTCCCTTATTTTATTAATCTGTTCTTCTGCTGCACAGCTCAAAAGAATCTAGCTCTGTTTTCTCAGTAGCCTTCCATACATGATGGATTACTATGAGGTCCCACAAAACCTTCCCTTTTCTGAACTGAACAAGCCCATCTCCCTCAGCCTCTTCTTGTTTATCATGTGCTCTCTCCCCCTGACTAACTTACTGGTCCTTTGCCGAACTTGGCTCCAGCTTGTTGCCATGTTTCTTGATTGGAGGGCCAAAAAATCGTATGCAGTTGTCTAGGTGTGGTCTAGTGAGTACACAACAAGCAGCAGTTATCGCTACGCTCAGTTGACTGGGCACTGCTGTTGATGTACCTACCACAGGATGCTGGTAGCCTTTATTGCCACTAGGACACACTTATTTCTGCTTTAGTTTGCTGTCACCCAAGGGCCCCCCACAACTTTCAGCACAGCCACTTCCCATCCTGCAATGTTAGAAGGCTTTAGTTCATCCCAGGTGCATTTGGCCTTGCCAGATTTCATGAGGCTTCTGTTGGCCCAGTCTCCTCTATCTGGGTTCCTCAGAATGGGGCCCTGTCCTCCAGCAACTTCAGCTTTGTTCTGGGACTGAACCTCCTACCAGCTGTCTTGAGAAAATGCAGGACAGACACCTGGGTTATGTGCTCTGGGTGTGCCAAGTGTTTTACTGACAGCAAAGGCATTTGCAGGTCATGTGGCAAGTCAGTGAGCATTTCAGGGTCAGACTACACTGGCCATCTGAGTTTTTTCATAACTTACAAGCGTTGACTGTAGGTAAGAATTAGAGTTCTTAGGTAGAATTAGCTAACGAGGAGAGTAACTGATTCTGAATTCCTGTTGCACACACATTTTCTGGCAGTGTCTGCATGGAAGAACTATCTTTATTTCTACTAGTGTGTTAATGAAGGTATTAACTACATTGAGCAATTCCCACTTAGTGCTGGCTAGGTTTGAAATTTGCTTTTTCTTTTGTGCTCTGCAAACATAGAGCTGATTCTTGCCCTTTGCGTCCTGATCACTGTTGAGCAAAATCCAAAACGTGAACTTGCTGAGCATATCCTTGCGTAAAGCAATGTTGGTTTTTTTTCTTGACTTCCAGGCTTACCCAGAATATCTCATTACGTACCAGATTGTGAAACCAGAAGCTCCCTCACAGACAGCAACAGCAGCAGAGCAAAAGACCTAGTAGCTACAGAGCGGTGAAGAAGGATGTGACTTCAATCTTGGACTGGATGGATATGTGTTTCAGAAAATCAGTATCACATAAAATCCTTAACAACCTGGAAATAAGCTGTATGTCTTCTATAAGCATTGCTGTCTTGATGAATACGATATGAGTAACTCTTGCATACTCAATTGCTACTGTTCCTTTTGAGGAAAGTTTACAAGGGACTGCCTTTTAATAACATATCTCAGGCTCCTAGTCTCTGCGGTTACCATGTGTAAAATAATGTTGTTTTGATCTAGACTTTGGGAACATTGTGCAAATGGAAATCTTTATCAGTGCCATCTCACATGTTAAAATTTCAGACACTACTATTCTAGTTATTCTATTTGCAAATAAATTGCATTAAACCCATAATTTTCTTTTCCGCATACACCATTCATTTTATGTTTTCAAGAGATCCTAGTCAACTATTTATTTTCTTTCGTATTGTGAAGTTGAGCCGGAACCTTTTTAAAGATATTTTGCACAAAGTCAATTTGACTAAAATCATTAACAATGCAATATGAATTTAATCTGAGATGGGGCTAGGTCCAGTTCTTCAGTGAGGGGTTTTTTTGCACACCTCTGGGCAAACGATAATATGAGTGAGTGTAACTTTAGAGTGGAAAAAAATTGTGTCAGTTTGCTGCTTTGAGTTTTTCATGGGAAGCCCTAAGAAGTGTTCGCAAGCGTAAAACCAGCTATTGTGCTTGGAAGAACTTGATAAAGCAGGTCAATGCCCTCTGCTGGCATCTCTAAGAGAACGTTTGTTTCTGGGGCTCTTGCAGATAATGCCCGTTCTGGGCTTTTTACCTGTAGGTTCCCAGCAGTGACAGTGTCCCTGTCTGCCAGGCTGCCAGGCTCCTATTAAAGACATGCAGTTTGTGAAATGCTTTCCAGTTGCAGTGGCGTATGGTTTTGCTGGGAGCTTGCAGGTGAAAAGTCAGGAGATTGCGTACACGAGGGCATATCTGGTTCATGTCCCTCTGTAATATATGACCCAGTAAATGGGTTTCACACTGGTAAGAGAGAAGTTTTATAGCAGTTTCATGTCATATCTCTGTATGTGACATTACAGTTAAAGAGCTTAAGGGATTTACAAAAATAATAATTTTTTAAAATATTGATTTTACATTTTGATGAGAACAAACTTTTAAAACATCAGTTGGCAAGTGGATTTGTTTGCAGGTATACCAGAGAACAAAGCTCGGATTTATTCACTCTAATCCCCTTCCCTGCAAGTTCCCAGGCTTATTTCACTGGGTAGGAGAAAGTTGTTTTTAAGCACTGCAGAGCACAGCATCAAACAATTTCAAAAGTCCCCCTCATGAAGGATATGCATGTAACAAAAGCAGAAACCAATATCTTTTGTGGGTTTTTTTAACAGCTTCAGAGAAGGTTGAAAATCAAGACGCATTAATTTTTCTTCTTAACAACCAATACCAGGAGATGTGCTTCAGTGTTGAGTGTGTAACACCTGGAGAAAAAAAATGTTCCTTTGAACTCAACATGCTGTACACTTCCCTGTCAACCAGCGCCATTTAGTATCTGATGATCCAGTTCATGCTCTCAGGTTTTATCTCCTTTAAAGCAAGGAAACGACAGAATAGCGTGCTTTTTTGTTTATAAAAATATATGCGCTCTTCACACATGGGATTTTGTGGATGTGTTTGGATAAAACAAACTTAAACCTGAAGAGCTTTTCGATTTCAGTGTTAAGACACAAAATTTTCATTTTTAATATGAAGACATTAATGTTGAAGCAGGCAGAGGAATTTCACCCACTGTAAAATGAGTCATTTGGTGCAATCTGGCTACCTGCACATCATCTGTTTATAATCTTTCTAAAGAAAACCTGAGAAATAGCAATACTCCAACAGATCTTGAACTTTGAGTTTTATTTTTCTTGAGCTGGCAGTGGATATATGGTTCTTGCTTCATTTTGTGACCTGATTATGTAGCTTCCAAGTCCAAGCCAGGCTCTAGCCTAGTGTCCTTTGAATCAAATTTCATTGATAAAATCGGGTGCTTGTATTTTGGCTACTTGTTTAATAGCATTAGGATTGCAAAGATCACCACTAGGCTTTGAAGCTTTGTGTTCATCATTTAAGTTTGGGGTTTGTTTTTAACTTAGTTAATAATGGAGTGGGGGGATGTGCCTATCTACACTAGGGTTTCAGATAGTGTTGAGAGTGAGTGTTGCTCACCATTCCCACTTAGACATAGTTTTAAATGGTAAAACAGTTGTGCTGCTTAGGTGAGCAGAATGGTTACTGTGCATGTGAAAGTTAAAAGCTTTACATCTTTCAAAAACCAAGAACAAACCTAAAAAACAAAAACCCCTCTGAGCCCACACCAGATTCTGTTCTTGCTCGTTGTTTCCTGTGTGCTGATTGAACTAATGGCTAGTCTGGATTTCTTCTCCAGCCTTGAACTTCTAGAAGATAAAAATACTGTCCAGTATCTTTGAACTGCCAGTGTTAACATATCTGTTCTGTGCAGAGTAAAGGTGCTGTGTGAGGAAGTCATTTTGCAGTGGTTTTTGTCTCGTAGTGGTGTGATCTCATATCCGTTTGTGGCCAGACACAGAGGAATACCTAGGCCTGATGATGCATCTGTGTCATAGAAACCTGTGCAGGAGTAGCGTCTGCCTCTCCTGGTGTATGTAGTTGTAGCTCCTCCTATAGTTTAAAAAAAAGTGAGGATCTACCATCAATATGGAAGGTACCCATGAAAAAGCTGGTCTTGGTTTGGGTGGCAGAGCTGCGTTTGACAGGTTGTTACAGTACAGATGCTGCTGCTTTAGCTGAGGGAGTTAACTTGATGCCTGCTAATTCTAGAGAATGGGACCTTAAAAATAGCACGCCCCCATAACCAGGCAGCTGCTGCCTTCTGAGAAATGAAGTTTTTTGACTTCCTGAGAAGGGCTGTCCCCTGCAAAGGGATGCTCATTTGCAGCATTGTGTCACCAGGGGAGGCACTGTAGGAGCTGAGGGTGTAAGAACATGCTTGGGCTAAGCCATCTCATAGGCTTGTGAGCCTGGGCACCTGTCCCTGGCTCCAGAGCAAGCTATTCCCACTGGGACAGAACATGGCATCTGCTGGGGAAAGGGACAGTTGTTTTTCAGGCCTGTTGATTTTTCTTTTTCCATGTTCCTTTGAGGCAGCATTTTGAAATGTCTATGCAGTTTGTGACAGGACCTTAATAGGCACAACAGAAAGAAACCTCACCACATAGCAAAGAAGGGACAGTTCTGATCTCTGTTGCTGAAATTGTTTCCATGAGACAGATGAATTAGGTACCTGGTGCAGAGTGACATTGCAGTCTGAATGCTGTCAACGAAACTTCTGTTAGGATTAAAAGTGGAGAGTACCGTACCTTAATAAGGTGTATCTTATTTTCTCATCCTTATTTTTATCTGCCAATCTGTTCTGATCCCAGCTCCACAGGGACTGTTACAAACCCCTTGTACTATTTTGCAGTCACTATTGGTCTGTAGTCCAAGGACTAAGCAATGTCTTTTTCTGACCTCTGTTTTGAATGTTTGCATGTGATGTAACTGAATCCCACTGCATTATGCACCTGGAATTTACTTTGCCTGCATACTTTGCTTGTTGGTAACAGGAATACCCAAAAACTAAATTCTATGCTGAAGCAAAAAGAAGGCACCCCAAAATGTTCTGCACTGCTGGCTTTGGGTGCGCAGCAGGCACAGAAGAGGCATGTGCTACATGAGACTGAGTAGCTTCTGGAGAAGGGCGCTTCCCTGGCTCTGGAAACCAGTTGATCCTGCTGTTTGTGGTAGGTTAGAGAAGACGTCTGCTCCCCGTGAATGCACAAAATGGTGAGGGATGCTAAGATAGCAGTCCACTGTGTGGCCTACGGCAACTACATAGTGGCAAATCTTCTTAAAAAAGATTCCTGCATCCCTGTGGTGAAGTCAGAGCTGCTGCACAGCTCCTGACTACCTAGAATTTCCTCATGGGACTGCTAACAGAAGTTACCCAGAACAGATTTTTAAAAAGATGGGTAAAAGGAAGGGTCCAACTACAGAACAGGTTAGTTTGAACATCACTAATCATTCTCAGCAGCTGAAGGTCAGGAAATGTGTGAATTTATTCTTAATGGGATTTCTCCCTTTCCATGCAGCATTACTGGGGAAGATACGGGAAAGTAGACTCAATTCTACCCATGGGTAGCGAGTAGCTTGTCATCCTCCATGGACTTGAATCCATTGATGATCAGAGGTGGTGGCTTTGGCACAGTCCAGAGCACACTCTCCTGATTTTTCAGAGGCAGGACACAGAGATGGAGTGACAGTGTTCTCACCTCTGAACACACAGTAGATACGAAACCTAGAGGAGCAGGGGGCAGCCTGTTTGTGTTAAAACTTGTGAAGCAAGGTGAATGAGCCCATGAATCAGTGGGGAACACAAGAAACAGATGCATTTCCCATTACTCAACACATGCCTGTCAGGCTGTATTATCTGACTGGTTTTGATGTATCTATTTCTGTCTTACTGAACCTGTTGGTGGCAAGCTTAGTGTTGGTTCCATTAATTACTAATGTAGTTTAAGTCTCTGTATTACAAGAGAATTTTGACACTTTTGCAGAACTTGCTTCAGCTTTGGAAATTGAAGTGGGAATTTTTCTGTGCCACAGTCCTGTAAGCTTGCGTATCTTCATTCCTAATTGCCTTCTCTGCCAACCCCAGTGGCAGTGTACCTGGAGGTTGAGTTTTTAGACCTCTTTTTGTATAACTTGTTTTCATAACTAGCCCTGTATGTTTCCTCTCTTGGTTGCCAATTTTCTGGAGCTGGGATATCATTTATTTATTTCCTCCTTTACCCTCTCTCTCAAAGAAGACAATGGGCAGGTTCTCAGCCTACCTACATGGTGGACTTTAACATCTCTGTAACAGCTCAGTTTGATCTATAAATGTGCTTGGCTAAATGTCTGATCTGCAATACTTGTAATAGTTTAAAATTCAATAAATACATTTTTAACAGTTGCTCTGTGGAAACTGAGTGTTTGCACAAACCGCTATTCCATCTTGGTCTTAGGATAAAGGAGCACCAGCCACAACTGTTGAAAAGAGTTTTATTTTTTTTTTCTCCCTCCCTCAGGCAATAAATAAAAAGTTAATTTCTAAAAAAAAAAAAGGGAACAAAACCATACATATGTACATCAGCCACACAAGCATCTTGTGTGGTGGACAGGACTGGGGGGAAGGAGAGAAGCAGGAGATGAGGCTCCAGGTGGGTTGAAGATGAGACGTTTTCTAAGCTGGACCGAAAGCTCCTGCATTGCCCCTCCAGGTGCTGGCAGGGCTGAGGCTGACTGCTGTTTGCCCTGAGGCCCTGCCTGCAGCTCTGCCTGTCACCCAGGGTAGCTGGCTCAGGGTGAGCAGCAGCCACCACACACAACCTGTGTCAGTTTGTGCAAGGGGGAAGAAGGGAAGACTGCTGCATGATAAAAAGGCTGTGCTCCCTTTTCAACCCAGAGGAGCTAGGGGCAGAAGTACGGGAGAAGGGGAGGTGTTTCTTTTTTTAAAAAAAACACAAAACAATACAATAGGGATGGAAAGAGACCAAGACCAGGCACTTGAGGAAACCCAGTATGCTATTTTTTTCCCTACCCCAAAGAGCCTGGACAGTGTCAGGGTTTGTGGCTTTTACAGCTTTCGTGCTTTTGAAACATAAAATAAAGCAAAAAAAAAAAACAAAAAAACACAACACACACACCACAAGATGAGGTAAGAAATTTCTCTATGAAAAGACGTTGAGTCCAGGGTGAATGGCAGTGTCCGGCACTATTGCTTAATATCACGGGGCTCTGTGACCTCCTGCCCCCTCCATGCCTGGCACTCTCTGCCTGGCTGGCCTCAGCCCCTGAGCTAACAGCTGGGCGATGTGGTGATGGGGCTGTGCAGGTATGGGAGGCTGCTGGGTGTGGCATGGACCCCAACAGAGACTGGGAAGCTGAAAACAAACTGAGAGGTGGGGGTGGAGGTGGCCTTGCCCCGCTCCCGCAGTGTCCCCGAAGGGCTGACAGCTTCCACTGCACATGAAGTGGCCAACACCTGTGACTCAAACTGCAGCAGCTGCCCCATGAAGCTGAAGTTAGGGGAGATGATGCTTCGGCGCTGCTTGACAAACTCAAAGGCTTCTTCCAGCTTGACACGCTTCTTCATCATCAGGTAAGCCAAGCAGATAGTGGCTGAGCGGGAGATACCAGCCTGGCAGTGGACTAGGACCCGGCCACAACACTCCTTCACTGAGTCTGGAGGACAAGACGGGGATGAGATGTGAGATCAACACCCTTCCAACAAAGAAAACCCCTCACCAAACCGGCAGGTAGTGGCTGACTTCCCTTCCACCAGTGCAAAATTGGCCTGGACCCCAGTCTCCTCTGAGCCAAAGGCTTCAGGTCTTTGATGCAGGAACCTCCCCACCCCCAGTAAAACAGACACAGCACCTCTGCGCAGGCACTCACCGATGTACTCAATTGCCTCCATGAACCAGGAGCTGATGTCAGCTTTGTGGTTATCCTCCACAGGGATACACTTGTACTGGTAGTGCCCCTCGAAATGGTTGGGGCAGTCTGAGGAGACGTTCAGCAGGGCTGTGATACCCAGTGCATCAAGCATGTCCCGCCGGGCAGCATGGTAGGCACTGCCAAGGTAGAGGAAGGGAAGGATTTCCACGGGGCCACCCTGTTACAGAGAAAAAAAAAAAATATGGGGGGTGACCAGGGGACAGCAGTGGGCAGGACATATATCCACATGGCTTGGAGGCACTGAGCAGTGCAGAAACCTGGCACCTGATCCAGGGTCCTTAAAAGAGGGAGCAGAGGCTGCCTTTCTGAGCTGTTAAACCCATTTCAGCCCTCCACTCTCTTCATCTTGTCCAGGAACAGGCAGGTGTGGTTAATGGGATTTGGGCTGTCTAGTCCCCAGGGAGCTCAAACACCCTGGGATCAGACCTGAGGAGAGGGAGTAGGGCTCTGCCTCTGCAGGCCTCAGCTGAGGAAGAGCTGAGAGACTCCAGCAGGACCAGGTTGCAATGATGGAAGTAGTGGTCAAAACAGCTAAGCACTGGGCATCTTCCAAACATACCTGATCGTGAAGAGGGGTCCCACAGGAACTGCAGCCCAAATCTAGGGACTCGGCACTGGTGGGGGGTGACACATTGCTCAGGGACTTGGTTTTTGAGCAGAATTCAGGGTACTCCGAGGAGAAGCGCTCATAACCCCCTGCAAGAAGAGATGCACAAAGTGTTATCCCAGGCTACATTCACAGCACTGCAGAACAGCGTAGCTGGAGCTGATGCACCTCACTGTGCCCTTTGCCGCTAGGTGATGCCACAGAAATGGAGAGTGGTCTCCTGCCCCAGAATGAGCAACCAGGCTCCGGGCAGCAAGGCACTTCCTTGAAGCCAGAGCTCCAAGAGCTCTGCAATGTTCTTGGCTGCCCAAAGTCTCTTGGCTGTCCAGGGTTTAGTCCCTCACATGCCACCAACCAAAACCCCAGACAAAGGCCAAGGTTGGTCTCTAAGATGATGGAGAGAGGCTTTGTTGCCAGTATACACTGACTTTAATGAGAAAAGTTGCTCCCAGGCCAAAAAGTGTTCAGTTCCCCTTTCCTAGATGCATCATCCTGCCACAAGGAACAGGGATGTCTCCCACTTTCCCAGCCTGATCCTCCAGCCCAGAGATCCCAAAACAACAGGCCAGGGAGGCCCTGGCACTGGCCAGCTATAGTGACGCTGACCCCAGAGCAAAGCTGCTCTCCAGAGAGAGGTGTCCACTGCCTCTACAGGATGTGAGTGCAAGCCAAACATGGAGGCGAGCGCCCTGTGAAAGAACAGCTTGCTCCTTTGACCCACTGCCAGCGAGATAAGCAAAGGTGACCTCAGATATTCCTAATGGCAGGCAAAACAAGAGCAAACCCCATTGACTTCCCAGCACAGAGAAACTGCAGTGCTGGCTGCAGATAAACACTTCTGGTGAGATTTCCTTCTCTCATTCAAATCAAATCAACAACCCTGACATCCTTGTAGAGTCTGACCTTGAGCTTAAAACCAACAGAAATCAGGTATTTTACCATCACCACAGGAATCTAGCTAGACCAAACCCTGACTCCCAGGATCGCTCCTGAAGACTCACCCCAACTGCAGGACCTTTGCCTGCCGATTTGGGCTTCCCAGAGCACACACAGCGGGTCACATACCCAGTCTTAGCTCTGAGTCTGCCCTGAACAAGGCTGGATGTTCAGAAAACCAGTGGATACAAGTGTCTCCAGCAAAACCACCCAGGAATCCCTAGGCAGCTAGAGACCAATATGGCCAGCATCTTGGTGTCCTGTATGGTTTCCTCCCCCTTCGCAAAGAAGGGCTCTAGTACCTTAAAGCAGAAACGTGCACATGAATCACCAAATTCGCATGTCCCTCACACCTGAGCAGGACAGTTTGCAGAGGCTGCATTTCTCGGGCCAGACATCCCTTTGCAATCCTGCTGGTTCCATTTGAAGAAGCTCCCAAAACCAGGAGCCCCTATTAGACATCTTCATGAGATCTTATCCTAAAATCTCTGGATCTACCACATCCCACTCTGGTAGCCATCACACCATCCTCAGAGGGAGAAGCTACCCAGGGTGATGTGCAGAAAAGGGCTCCCTCCTTGGAGAGGCAAAACGACCCTTTCAAACAGCCAAAGGCGTTTCTCTTCAATGTATCTCATCAGATCTAATGGCTGTTCAGCCAAGCACCACATCCAGCAGCTCCATGCAGTGGTGGGCAGCTCCTGGCTGTGCATGCAGGCCGTGCCCAGCACAGGAACCACACCATGCAGGTGCCCACAGCCAAACACCACCAAGCTGGGCTGTTTCACAGGGAGCCTGGCAGCAGTTGAATCCACACAAAACAGATCTGGGTCTTCATCATGACCTGCACCCAATACATTCGCATTTGCACAGGCACCGTGCTGGGTTAGCAGGTTCTTGTGAAACCACAGCAAGCTTTGTCATTTTAGTAGCTCTGTGGTAAGGGGGGAAGAAGTCTCTAGTGCCAAGACTGAGTCTCTAGAAGCCTGTTCCTTAAAATGACTGGAAACCCCAAACAACCTCCCATGAGAACCACAGGGGCACCAGAAGCCCTCAGCTGACAAAAGCCACCCTTGAAGCTCAGCAGCATTTCCTGCCACATGTGCAGCTCCTGGCATCACGACAACGGCTCATGGCAAAGGACCCAAAAGCATGTTCTCGGGAGAGCCCTTGCTGTGCAGGCACTCCCGCAGCAGCGCATCGTATCGCATCCTCGGAACAGCTCCTGCTGGTTTTACTGTATCTAGTACAACAGAAGCACTAGCTCCTCCATCTATCAAACTCTTAATGGATTCGCTACTCTGCAAACGCATCCTCACCCCTGCTGTAAGTAAACCAAGGAATAAATTAACTCTTGGGCTGTAAACAAAAAAGAAACAAACCCCACAGCGCTCATCCAGGAACCCCAGCTGAGCATCCCCCTCTCCTAAATCATCTCACAGCAATTCTCAGGACCGGCAGCTCCAACTGCTCGCGGCATTTCATTTAACACACGCCGACGCTGAGAACGCAGCGGGGTGAAAGCCCTGATGGCTGCTGTGGTCGCAGAAGGAGCACACAGGCGTCCCGGGGGATTCTGCCCACTGCAAAGGGACTTCAGCGTGACACCAGGTATTTGGTCCAAATACCACCTCCGCACCGTGGGGCTGGGAATGAACTCAAACAAAGAGGGGGGCATCTCTGATCGCCCCACCCCCTGCCCTGCTTCCATCTGGAGTGGCTCCTGACCCTGGGTTTGCATCCTGCTCCCCGGGGTCTGGCCCGCGCTGACTGGGGCTGACCAGAGCCGCGGGGCCTGCCCCATCGCTCGCTCGGCCAGAGGTGGCTCGGACCGCGTTCCTCCCGAGTCCCCCCGAGCGGGGTGAACGTCCGCGCTGCCGACCGGCCCAGGACCGCACCTCCGGGGGCGACAGCCTCGCTGGGTGCGCACCCCAAAAGCTGCACCCGCCCACCCCCCTGCCCCGCCGGCTCTCAACTTCTAGCAGGACAGCCGGGAGATGGAAGAGCGGGATGGGGACGCAGCGAGTCCAGACCGCCACCCCCGAGGCGAGGGCCGCCCGCAGCCGGGAGCCCCGACGGGCGCGGGGCGGCGGGGGCAGTGCTGCCTGCGGACAAGTCCCACCAGCCACCCCCGGTCCCCCCTCCAGACCACGGCCCCCCGCTCTTCCCGACCTCCCACCCCAACCCCCCCCCCACACCACCCCCCCACACACACACACACACACCCCTCCCCCGCGGTACCTGCCAGGAGGCGGATGTCAGCGCGCGCCGTGTCGCGGCGGAGCGCGCGCACCACCAGCGCCACGGTGCTGTCGTCGCGCAGGGCCTCGGCGCGCGGGCTGCGCTCGTCGTACACCACGACGGCGGCGTAGAGCCCGGCGCGCAGCCGCGCCCGCACCTCGCCCTCGGCCGGCAGGATCTGCTCCAGGCTGACGGCCCCCTTGGCCCGCCGCCGTACGATCGTGTTGCAGCGGACGTTGAGGGCGCCGCGGATGTGGCCGGCGCTGTGCGCTAGGAAGGGGCGGCAGTCCAGCACCAGGCACCGGCCGGGGCCGCCGGCGCCGGCTTCGTCGCGGCACACCAGGCGCCGCAGCGCGCTGCCCTCCATCTCCCGCAGCCCCTCGGTGGCCACCATGGCGGGACGGGGGTAGGGCGGGGTGGGGTGGCGCGGCGGCGGTGGCGGGAGCCCTTCGCCGGCTCCTGTACGGCTCGCGCACCCCCACGCGCGCGGCAGAGCCTTTACTACCCGGCGGCAGCCGGCGCGCGCGCCCTCCCTCCGCCCCGCCCCGCCCATTCATCTCGCGCCGGGGCCGCATGAATGGACGGAAGGCGGCGGGCGGGCGCGAGCGACGTCACCGCCTCCATTCACAAAAAAAAAAAAAAAAAAAAAAAAAAATTCGGGCTTCTCCGGCAGCCGGCCATGTTCTCCTCGGTTTGTGAATGGGGAGAGCGGCGGGCGGCGCCGCCGCTTTGTCACCGCGGGACAGCCCTCGGGCCCTGCCCGTGCACGGTGTCACCCCCCGCCGCGACCCTCCCCGATCACGCGCGCGGTGGGGCACACGTGCGTGCAGACTGTGCGCTTGCATGTTCACGCACGGCTGGGCGCACACGCGCGCACACGCGCGCACACAGGCGCGCGCACACGTGGCCGGGCAGACACGCCGCACGCGCTCCTCTTCCTTCCTTTGTCCGCAGCTCCCGCCTGGGAAGCCGCCCCGTGGAAGTCTCCCCGATGTGGTTCCTCCCGTGGAGAAATGCTGTTTTCGGCTAAAAGCCAAAAGAGCAAATTTACAGCCCCGAAGTGACCCCAAGAGGGTCTCCCCGTAACCACCACCTGAGCACCCAGCAGCCATTTAATCCAGAAGACCCCCTTTGGGGCTGCTTTCAAACTACAGCGATGCTGCAAACCCCAACACCACCAGCTGTGCCCGGGGCGTTTCCTGCCCATAGGCGCTGGCCCGTCCCAGGTGAGTCTGCTTCAGAGACCTGAAGGCGCTCGGCTACCCTGACGTGGACCTGGATGTGGTGTAGGGCTAATGGCCCAGGGATTATCCAGGCCTATCTGCCCTGGTCACTGCTTTCCACAGAGGGCAGCCTTTGGACGGGCAGCTTGACTTCCCCTCCCCTGAATGCCCGCTAGCAGTTTATTTGGCCAGGGCAGGAGAACACCTTGCCGTGTGTGCCTAGCATGCACGCTCGAGGCCTACAGCTGGTGACGCTCATGTCCCACTGCTGCCTCTCCCTTACGTTCTGCTCTCTTGACTGCTGCCAGATTCTCCCCTCCATCTGCGTCAGCCTGATCTTTGTACCCCTGGCTTTTGTGTGCTGTGCCAACGCTTGGCCAGCCAAGCCGAATCAGATTAGCTGTAGAGAAAACATAGCTGGTGTTTGTGTAACACAGCCCATTCCATGAGTGTCTTTGAATAAGTGCCTGTTGACTAAGACAGGAGGGGTGGAAGGCTCATTTTCTTCTGTTCCAACCTGCATCAGACTCGGGGAAAGAGGAAACATTTCTACTGAAGTACAGCAGATTCTGACGGGCCAGCGACACGCCAGGGACATGCTTTCCTCCTCCAGAGAGTGCTGTCAGAGACCAAAAAACTCAAACTGAGAATCTGATTTCAAACTAATTAAAAATTATGCTCTTGTAGCAACTTAAACTCAAGTTGGACCATCAAAAATGTCTTAGGAAGATTTACTCAAGAGCTGATACCAAAATACGCCATTTTCTTTGTTCCTTTTGGGCAGGAGGTGTGGGCCACTACCATGTGATGAGCTAGCCTGATGTCTTCAGTGCCTTCTGCACTACTCACTCTAGTTTTTACACTAAAATTGTATGACCAAGGGCACAGAGCATATGCCCTTGGAAGCAGGGCCTGACATGCTAATTTTTCCCTTTCTTGTCCAGCGTATGACTGGGCCAAACTGGTCTGAGGTGGGAGAGGAAGGCACCATTGGCATGGGTGCAGGTGGGGGGATTTGGATTCCTGTCCCTGGATGTTTGCATGAGCATTGATGGAGGACATTATTTCAGGATGGAGCATGGAAGGGTGTCTGTACACGTGCACCTGATGGAGATTTTCCAAGTGTTTCCGTGTGCATGAACCCTCCTCTCCCCGCTGCCCATCCCTTCCCGCTGTCTGTGTGGAGGTGGCAGGTTCTTGGCTCTTTCCTTCTGGAAAATACACTGTACTCAGCCAGGCTGCTGGAAATGCCATTGCTCACCAACACCAGCCATTCCCACAGCTGTGCTCCTGGCTGGTCACATCTGGAGCTGATGCCGTGGTGGGGATGGTGGGTCACAGATAGCCAGCAGTGGAGAGATGGAATCCAAAAGTGAGAATGCCCAAACTGAACCAAGTCAATGCCGCCCAGCCAGGATCCACCACTGGAGGAAAAGAGGGGTGTCCCTCGCTGCAGTGAGCTCAAAAGGAAATCTACTTAACTTTGTCTGTGGAGGTGTTATGGTGGGACAACCAAGAGCCAGCAGAAACACTTGCAAGGCAGAAACCACAAGGCAGAAGAAGCAACACAATCACCTGGGGTGGAGGGGCAGGGGGAGTGGAAAGGCCTGGGGAAAGGGGAGGGATGGGGATGGGAAAAGGCCATATGGCTTCATGTCCTGACTTTGCAAACGTGGAGAAGCGTGAAAGCAAATATTCCCGTTATACAGCATCCGTATGGCACAAACTGAAATATATCCTGCTGGAAAACAAACAACCAAAAGAAAAGAGACAGAGAGCAAGAGGCATTCATTTCCTTTGCAACAGAATCAAAGAATCATCTTTTATAGAGCCCTGGCCAGAAGAGGCTATTGTTGAAGGGGGCTGGAGGGAAATTAATTGTCAAATGAGGCGCATGTTTGGATGATTAAATGTCAATATGTACCTTGAATTAAGGAAAAGGAATTTACACCTCATCTCACTGTGGCAGCAAAAACCAAATTAGAGCCAGGCTGTAAATTTGCCAATCTATAGATACCAATTTGTTTGGCTATCTAAATGCTCTTCCTGCCCAGGGAAATACTGAAGCATGAGTCCCCCTGGGTGGGCAAAGGTTGCTGTGGGCAGCTGGTAGGCTGCAGAGCTCAGCAAGCCCTCTGTGCTCCTCCAGGCATTCCTGGCTCTGCTCCTCCCAGCTCCTGGCCCCGGCGCGCACACATGGGATCCTGGTGTGCTGCGTCACTCTGCAGGTCTCAGCTACCCGGCAGATGTGCCTGCCTCTGTGCCACCTGGGCTGGAACACAGGCCAGGCATCTGTTATGCTGGAGTTTTCCCCAGAGCTTGATTCCCTCCATCCTCCTGGTCAGATGGTCAGCCAGCTGTATGGCTGCGGAAGGACAAAGCACAGAGCTGTATCCCCGTGCTACTCTCTGCACATGGCAGATGTTGCAGCGTAGGGATGCTGCCACCTTCCCCCAGCAGCTCCCAGCGGTTAGCTGAAGGGTTGAGTGATTTGCCCTGGCATGCGCAGGAAGCCTTTGGCAGAAATGAATGGCAGAATCAAGGTCTTAACAACTTGCAAGTCTGCGCTTACCCACAAAACCCAGCCTACCTGGAGTGCCGCAGGGTCTGTGCTCCCTTCTGTCCTCATGCAGCACCTTACAGTTCTCCTTTCATGGCATCTCTCTTTCTCACAGCCTTCCAGGCTAGGGAAAGCATCTTCCTGTCTACAAAAGGCAGTGCAGCAGTAAAAGAGTTAACAGATTCACGTTAATAAATTCAGGCTCTCTTTTCCTCTAGGGCATATTTGCATATTAATGGAGGGAAATTGTAACGAACCTGTCTAGGGAGGCTAAAGGGAAAATTATGCAAGGTTGGCTGAAAAGGTGGGGGAGGAGAAAATGTTGATTTCCAGCGCTTTCCGACCCCCCAGCTGCAAAAGCATGAGAGCAACCTGAGCTTCAGGGCAGCACCTTGCCGAAGGTGGGACACCCTGGGAGTGAAGGGAGTACCTGAGTTCAGGTACTTCTGATCTAAATTAGGAGATGACAAAAGCAGCCTTTGTTCCTGAAAGCAAAGCAGCTCTTCTTCAGAACGGCGATGGGGCACTCCATGTACCCCAATAGCTGCAGCTGGTTTGTGCCCATGCAAATACGATCAGGGCAGGACCCACTCAAATCAGCAGGATGCAAAGTGGGCAAAGCCATTTTCTGCTGCAGGTTTGGTTTCATCTCTGTCTCCCATCTCTGCCTTTTGCCACTGCTGCATCTCTGCCTATAAAAGTCAGTGCAGCTCCAGCCACGCTGGGAGAGAAACGTGAGGTCTGATCCAGGACGGTCAGTGAACCGGAGCAGGATTTTAAGAAGATCTATGGCTTCTGCTAGATGGTTAGCTCAGGTGGTTGTGGGGAGGGGTGTTCCGCAACAGGCCTAAATGCTGCCTGTGGATACAGGGAGGCTCCGTCCCCAAAATCCCCGTGCTGTTTCTTTTTGACCGGGCTGGTTTTGGGGGAAAGTGTGAGGGAAGACTAACTGCAGGGTTTGGAGGTTAGCTGTCCCTTGACGTTTTGTCATTTTTGATACAACTGTGGTGCTGTGCCAACTGTCAGACCCCTTAAGTACCCCGCGTCCATCTCTTTTGGTCTCTTGCCTTCTCCAAAAGCCCTGAATCTTTCCCCATTGCAGGTGTCAAGACACACATGATCTGTGATCACCTTACTACAACCACAGATTATAAAGCAGATGTATAAGAGAGGTGGATAAAACAAGCACATGGATCCCTTAATCCCAAAATTTCAAGTGCCATGGGGATTAGACTAATGTCTTTGGCTGCAGGATTAGGGGTTGCAGCAGAGCCAGAGAAGTGAATCTGTGTAAGCAAGCTGATGCCCTCCTCTCAGTTTGCTGCAAGACAAACTTGGTGAAAGGGATCAGCTTTGGAAACTAGATCGAAGCCAGTAAGGGATGCAGCATTTTCACCTTTAACATAACCTGTAACATTTTGCCTTTCAGATATACTGGATCCCACACGGCTGTGAAGCCAGAGATCACTCCCAAAAGCTCTCCAGCCCTGGTGCAGGCATGCAGATCCTAGCAGCTGCCTTCTTTGGGGACATTGCTGTTTGCAAGTTGAAAGAGAAATGCCTCACTTGAATTTCCCAGTGTTTGCTTAAGCATCCAGCCTCAGTGATAGGATTGAAGCTGAGCTTTGAATGACGTTTTTTGCCAGGAAGAAAGGGCTGGGGAAGAGATGTTTCTCCCTTGGGCTTAAGATCATAAATAAGGCAGTGTTATGTAAGTGTGACTATAACCTATTTATACATAGTGTCAGACTCATACTATCAGGCTATGAATGACAAATCTCCCACTAATTTCTGTGAATATAACCATGGTACCTATGTGGATTTTGAAACAACAGTGGAAATGCGTGTTGTTCTGTATCGGCAGTAACTGGTTCTCCTCTCCAAATTATACTGAGGGAGGGGTAGCTTGTGTCTGGCACATCTTATACAGGCACGGTGGGTGCGGTTGGCTTCAGGCAGCTCCCTTGCACCTGCTCCTGACCTCCAATGACAGGCACCAGGGGAATGGAAACCCACCGCCTTCCCTGGGACAAAACTGGACTCTTGTCCCTCAAGCAGTGGTCCAGGGAGGAGCTGGGCACCTCTGAGGCTCCTTTGACAGAACTGTGCCCTGTTATAAGGCATGGAGATGCTGAGTATTCACCCAGGTGTCATGGCACGAGAACCAAAAGTGTCAGCTGGCAAGGTCAAACAGACATAAGGAGCACCAGCTCACACACAGTGTTAACCAGGAGAGCACCTTGCTGCAGGACCCTGTGCGTGCTCAAAGTTCACAGGGTTTCAAAACCAAAAGGATAAATTCCTGAATGCAAAGCTCATTGTGGGTTAGTAAACACAAGGAGATTGCTGAGCCAGAAATGTTCAGATGCTAGAAGAGCAGCTGGAGTCTTTATGGCATGCACGTGCCCTGTTTCCTTATATCTGTCCCTGGTGCTGCTCAGTGTAAAGTTGCTGAGCAGAATGGCCTGGACCAAAGCGGCCTCACTTAGGCTAATGGAGCCTTAGCCATGTGGGTCTAGCTTGGTTGGCATGGCCTGATGCCTATCTGGGATCAAGATAATGGCAACTGTATATAAAAAAATGAAATCTCAGTTAGGGCTCTGCCTTGAGCACTGTCACAGCATGGCAATTGCACATCACTGCTTCTCCCAGGGTCCCTCTTGTGGGCCCTGTGCCATGGACCCCGGAGACCTCAGCATCAAAGCCTTGTGTGGGAGGCTGTGGCAAGAGGAGAAATTCTGAAATCCCTGTGGGGCTCCTTTGTGCCTCTGGCTAACCTTCCTTCCCTGCTTCAGAGATGAGCTCAGCTCCTGCTGCGGCCTTATCACACAAATCCATCAGGGATGCGTGGCCCTGGCTTGTCATGCCCTGCTGTCCCCTGCCAGAGATGAAGCAGCCATAGGGTCAAGTGTGGATGGCTCAGGGGGTCAGAAGCAACCGCAGCTGCTGTGATGTTTTCCTAGACACCCCCAGCAGGGCCGTGTGACTGATTCACCTCCTGTCTTGGTGCATCAGGCATTGACTCACACCCAAAGTGCGTCAGATGGCTGCATCTGTGAAGGGCTTCATGGACTTTGCCGCAAGCATCCCCACTGAATTTTGAAGCTGGTCCTTCTTTCGGAGGGAGAGGCAGATGGGAGACCTTTGCTGGCAATGATCTGGGTCTCTGCAGGAACATGAACCTGGGCTGGACAACCCTCCAAGCCTCCTGCAATTTGCTTCTCAGTGATTTCCTGTGCCAGCATGAGGTCTTTCTTGCAAAAAAAGACCTGATCTGAGAAAGGCCTGATCCTGCTGCCTACGCAGTCATGACAAAGCTCTTGGTAGCTCCAGCAGGGACATAGGGAAACAACAGAGACCTCAGGTTTTCAGGCTGCTGCCATACAGATGTTCTTACGGCTGAAAACAAATTCTGCAGCAGTTGGCATGAAGATTGATAGGCACATGCCACAGCCTGGCTGGCAAGAGTTTATGCCCTTGAAAAACGTCTCCCAGGAGCTCACTCTTCCTGCATTCTGCTTTGCCCAATGAGTTAATTAAAGGGAAAAGAAAACCCCTAGCAGAATAGAAAACGCTCAAACAGACTCCTTGACGTCCAGGCCAGCCAGAGCCCATCACTGACCTAGTGACTCTCTGAGCAGCCGCCCCCAAACCAGAGGGCTCAACCCCAGGAGTAGTGTTGACCAACAGAAGTGCTGGCTCAGCAGAAAATCAGGGGAAAAAAAAACAACCAAAAAAACCACCCAGTAGAGACAGTAAACAGTAGAACAGTAGGAACAGAAGAAACTGTAGAGCTATGTGCTAAATAGATGCATTTAGTCGATGTTCCAGCCAGTCCAACAGCACTGGGACCACTCAAAAGATGTTTTGTACTCCAGCCATAATACAGAGATATAAAAAGTCCAGCCGGATCAATGACATGGCTGCAAGTGCAGCTAACCTGCTTCAGGCACCTCAGAAACAGCCTGAACCCAGGAGTGCGAGCCAGTGCTTCCCAGGTCCCTCTTCTCGTCTTGTACAATGTGTCTAGGGGACTTGCGGAGACAGCCCTGGGACCTGTGCCCCTAATAACCCCTAGCAGATTTTTCCTCCATGAATAGGCCTGGGTGGTTTTGAACTCATGCAAATGTTCAGCATCCACAGCATCCTGCAGCGAGGAGTTCCACCGCTGCATTATGCCAAAGCCACTTCCTTGGGCTTGCTTTAAACCTGCCACCTCCTTGTTTCACTGCTCCTCTCCATTTCTGTCCTGTAAGAGACAGTCATTTCAAATCCATCTCCCTCCAGCTATGGGAGCAGAAGAAATGGCATCTTACTTGCTGCTTTATTTCGGGACCTAACAGTGTTGCCCGAGATTAATTAATAAGACCGAAGTGTAATTCTGCCCACCTAATTCAGGAAAACATTGCCCTTTTTACTGCTCGTTTGCTTTGTCACATGAAGGATGCATAGACAGGTTTCTGCTCAGCATTTGTAGACTGCTCTTCACCATCAAGGCTCACTAAATAATTTTGTCAGGACATCATTTTCCGAGAGTTATACTGTATAGCACCATCCTCTTCTCAGGGGATGGAAAAGATCTATGAAAGTATTTCTGTGAGGCAAGATCTCCCCAGGTTGCTGGTCATTCAAGCCCTATGATTCTGGACTCTCAGCTCCAGCTCAGTGAGCTCATGGAGTGTAACATGATTAGCAGAGAGGAAGTTGTTTTTGCAGAGTTTGGCATGACATGGCAGCCCGCGTGCATTTGTGCTGGTCTGTGCTGCCAGCACATGCTTGCCAGTGGCTGATGATAAAAGGAGAAGTGGTCACACAATCACTTCCGAAGTCAAAGAGGAATGAATAGATAGTCTTTAGCGAGCTTTGCTTAGGAGGCAAAAATTTATGGGTAGGACAAGTCGTGTATGCACACAAATAGGTATGTCAGGTCTGGGGGGTTTCTCCTGTTTCAGCATCACTGCCGTAAGTCCCCAGTACACAGCTTCTGTGACAAGGCCATCTGTTTTGCCATGACAGCTGGCAACTAGCAGAGGCCAACATGAATAATCTGCCTCCTTTGGAGCCAGCATACTGCCAAACTTACTAAGAAAAGCAATTTCAGCCATGCCAGTTGAAAGTCACCTGCTGCCCTGATCAGAGGCACAGGACGTGTGGACACCATGGCACTGAGCTCTCCCAACCTCACACCACATCCCTCTTGTGCTGCCTGGCAGCAAAGTCTCAGGGCAGGGGAGGTCCCCAGCAACATCTCCTTTCACCCCTGAATTTTAGCAGGAAGAAGCTATGGTAGGGCTCTTCTCCCTGGCTAGACTTTTCCTGTTTGTTTTTTTTAATTATTGAATTTTGAAAATGAAGGGTTTTCCTCTCTCTCTCTTTCAGAATCCTTGGTGTGACCATTACTCAGTGGCTGAGGGAGGGCATGGTGAGTAACAGTGCTGGGCGTGAGGAAACACTGACATAGGAAAATGCAGTGAGGAGGAGGAAGGGGCGCAGACAGTGTGGCCCCACAGGCTCTCCAAAGGGCAGAGCATTGGTGACAAAGCACACAAAAGGAGAAGCAAAAGAAAAAAAAATTGCGGAACCACCAGCCCTCCATTGGGTGTCCCCTGGGGAAGGTGTGCAAGACCAAGTCCTGGGAGCACGTTATCCAGCAATGTGCGGTCAGCCGGTAACTGGGGGCCTCACAGCTGCCTGTTCCAGCCCTTCTGTGCCCACCTCTGGGAGGCTTTTTGGGAGACGCTGCCCTTGATAGTTCCACAAACCTGAGCCCTATCTGCCTGGTGCTGATCCCACACACCTTGCTTCAAGGGGAGAGGGATTGTCTGTAATCACAAGGCTGGGGGTGGCCATCCCCTTCCCTGTACTTGCTAGGCTTCCTCATGCAGAGAAGGGACCCAGTACCCCTCCTGGGAAAGCCAGTCCCAGCCACTGCCTTTGGAACATCTTACAATTTCTCAGCATCCTTGGAGCTCTCCTGAGTAGAGGAATACCTGGCTGGTGGACCTGACCCAGATCTGAATGCTCTGTTCAGAGAAGTTAATCTGAACTATAATTTCAAATGTTGCCTTAAAAAGATGGCCAGATACTTTTTAACAGAAGTAGCCTTGAGGCTATCTCAATAGAAATAGGGACTCACAGAATTTGCAGGGGGGAGAGACAGGCCCATCTGCCAGCATCAGTGATGCCACCAGCAGACTTTATTTGAAGGAGGGAAACTGAGACAATTTACCCAGAAGCAAGGACCTCAGTGGGTTTACCACCACATTAAGGGAAACTTGGTAATCAGGATTAGCACCTGGCATCTCCGGCCAAGGTCAAATCCAGAGGTGCAATTGCAACCCATGGCAGTTTCCTGCACCCCCCTTGCACCACGCACTGGTATCAGTTCCCAAAACTCCTCCTGGGCTTAAATGTGTAATATAAGACTGAAGAGGAAGGGAAAATTTCCAGCAGAAGGGTTTTTCAGAGCTGTCCATTGCGTTTGTTAGACTTGTAAAGGCTCACTTCATCAACCAGGAAAATGTCTGTAAAAGCGGCCACTCAACTCCTTTGTAGAAAAATCCTAAGGGCCACAATAGTACCTCTCCTGCAGACCTCCTGGGCCAAGGGAAAACCTGCCTGACGTTCCTTCCCTGTCTTTGAAGAGCAAATTGGCGGGGATGTGCTTTTTCCTCCTCACAGGAGGACTGGCCTCCCTCTTTCTGTGTGCTTGGGAAAAACTGCAAAGGTCTCAGGACAAAGGTGAGCTTTCTAATTCCCATCTATCTGTTGTGATAATTTTCACTCTTCCCTCCCTGTGTTACACATCCCTGTCAGCTTTGCTACTGGACAGCTGAGGAAGCCCATCCTGAATCACTGAGATGTCCCATCTTATTCTTCCCTGTCCTGTCCATCAGGAAAGGGCAGCGGGGAAGATTACTTTTCTTATACCACACTTCTGTTTATTTCTGAACTTCTTTGGTTGAGCCTGTTGGAAAAAAATAGCTATGCCAAAGCAGTAGGGACAGTGAAGAACCTGAAAACACCAAAACCGTGAGGGCAGAGCATCCTTCTTCCCCAGGAAAGTGCAGTAAGAGCATACAGCAAGCACTGATGCGCATGTGCCTGTGGTGTCAGGGTCTCATGGTGAAAGGGACTGAGGTGAACCAGTGGTTTTAATTGTACACGTGAATTTCTGCCACAGTCTTAGCAGTTCAGTGTTGTGTATTTTGGGGCACATGCATGCGTAAGCATTGCCAGCGCCTGTCGCATGGGGAGCAAAGGATTGGTTTTGTATTAGCCCATTTCCTTTTCCCTGACACAGGAGAAATTTGTCTTGCATTAGTGTTGTTTCCTACCCACTTGGAAAGGAAAAAGTGGGTGGTGGCCACATCCCCTTCTCTGAAGGTCGCCCCTGGTGAAGGGGGCCCCAGGGCCAGAGGGGAGGGAGCAGAGGGAGTCTGCTTTGCCATGCATCCGCTGGAAGCATGTGAGACTCAGCTTTTAACCTGCTGTCCAACAGCCAAGGGTCAGCCCTGTCTGCAAAACATCTTCTTCATCCTCATCTAACTCTTTACAGCAGCACAGACGGCTCCTTGCTGCCCAGCAATGCTGGCTGCAGACCTGCCTTCCCACAGCATCCCTTCTTCCTTAGTTTGAAATCCCTGGCAGGCAAAATGTCCTCTTTGTCCCTTTTTTCTTCAGAAGCTTTGCCATCCTGCATTGTCCGTCACTCAGCAGGAAGTTTTCTGTCATTACTGCAGGTGCCGGCAGGGAGGCTGAGTAGCTGCTGTGGCCACTGGCCATGAGTCCAAGCAGGCTGGACCAGGGAAGGCTGGCCAGAGTCCTGAATGACAGACCGCTGCTTGCTTGATGTAATGAGCAAATATTGCCAACAAGCAACTGTAATCTCCTGGCTTTGTGTCTTCCCGCCTTCCACGCGCAGAGGCAATGTCAGGGTGTCAGGGCAGGTGTATCCCTCCTTGACACTCTGTGTGCTTGCAATCCATACCAGCAGAGGTGCTCTCCAGAGCTGCATCAACCTTTCTCCCTCCCCTTGGCCCTGCAACCTCTGGGCAAGAGCAGCTATTATACCTTCAGCATGGCTTCTCAAATCCCCCCAGCATGTGATGGTATAGGGTTGCATGTGCTTAAGGCCAGATGCCCACCCACCCAGACCAATTTAATGCCCATCTCACTCAAGGCCGGGTGGGGAGTGGGGGCAGATCCTTCAACTCAAACAGACATCCAGACTTGCTGGTGTATTTGAGCCCTTAGATGCTCCCTCTGAGGGCCAGTGCTCTTTGGCGTTAAGGGCTGACCCTCTGGCGTTACCATTTTGTTGGCGGAAGAGGTGTTAGGATTAGGGGCAGTGGAAAAAAAAGGGTTGGAAACACGCTCCATTTCCTAGAGGCGGCTGTTTTTCCCTCCTCCCAAATTGCCCAGTCAACCATGAGATGAGTCACTGGTCTCCCGCATTTCCACCTGACCCACTTTTGGCTTGTCGGGGCTGACTGCAGAGCTTTTGTTTCTAGGATGCACATATGCACAGCCATGGAGCTGTGATGCTTAGGGCTTCTCCTCTGTGAAATAACCTAGAAGCAGGGAAGTTTTTCAGCCCTGGGCTTCCCTTGAAGGCTCAAAATTATGACCATCCCAGGCCACCATCATCCAGGCTCCAGTGGAAAGGTCCTGCAGGCTTTGCCTGAGCTCTGTGCAGGTGCTGCAGGGAGGTTTGACCCCCCCAGCAGCTCCAAGCTGAGCCTGGGGGACCGCGGCTGCGAAGCCGTTATCCCATGGTTAGGTTTCCCCCTGGGGAAGCTGAAAGGTATAAACAGCAGATGGAACAGCTCATTCTGCTTGCCTGCTAATGGATTTCAGCAGGCTGCTCCTAATTTGCATCGCTCCTGTCTGTGGAAAGGTACAGTCGTGAGTCAGGATGCACGAGCAGCCAGAAGAAAAAGCGTCTCTCAGAGGTGCTTAGATGACTGTGCCCACCAGGTGCCTGTTGGCCTCCTCGGTGCTGTCTGGCACAGATCTCTCCTTTTGCAAAACCAGGAGCAGCCCTGTTTTGAACCACAGTTGAAATGGTTATCTGAGAAACACAGATTAGTGGCAGAAAGCTGAAATGTCATCCCAGGCACAGGAACAGCCCTGAGCGGCAGTATAAATAGACACACGCGTGCTCCACTTTGTGCATGGTGGTGTCATGATTTTTTTTCCACTGCCTAAGGGAAATTCCCAGGAGTAAAATGTCCATCCCAATTGTATTTTCCTTGTCCAACTCATTGTACTTCCTCTTTGCTCACCCATCATATCTTGAAGGATGTTGCAGAGGACTTGCCTTGCGACCAGATTATGCTGTGCTTTCACCTCCATTTGCTGGCCAGTAAGGCAGGGCTTGTTCCTCTGTCCCCAGCTATAAATTGCCTTCCTGTCTCTCTTTCTGGCTGCTGGTGCAGTATTTACATGTCCGCCTGAAAGAGCTGCTGCCTGGCCTCTGTGACCTGCAGCCAATCCCTGGCTTGCTTGCCTCTCACCATGCTTTGTTGCAGTCTCTTGCTTAGGATCCCAAATTCAGTTAAGTGTCTCAACACCTCAAGTCAATGGCTATGGTCCTCGTGGCTCAGGTTCAGGGCAGCAAAAAAGCCCAAGCCTACCCACAGGGCATGGTGGGACTCTCAGGAGAAACTCACTGAGGAGGGTCAGGGAAGGGGAAGGTTGTGCTTATTTGGCTGCTAAAGGTGTGAGGACTATTTAGGGCTGCAAAATCCCACTTTGGCTCAGTATCTGTCCCACATGGGCCAACGTCCAGGCTATCCGAGACTCAACTCCAGCTTCACTCATGCTGAATGGAGAACATTTAGTGTTAGCTTTCAAAACCTGCCCTTGCCAGCTGCCCTCAGCTGTACAAGGTCCATGTCTATGCACTGCCCATTGTGCACCCCAGAGATGCTCACAGCCCCCTATACAGTAGGGAAGCCATAAAGTGGCACCTCTTTTTGGTTCTTGTCAGTGCCTGGCAAACCCTGCGAGCAATTGAGACAGCAAACAAATAACATGGTTCCTGCCCACAGGCTGTAAAACGTGGAAGAAGGAGGCCATGCATCTCAGCAAGCAGCTTCCCAGGCATCTGACCATAGCAAGGGCTGGGGACTGGGTGCTGGTGAAACGGCCTGTTTATGTTTTCTGTGCACATGGCCCTAATTGCTGGTGTCTGTGCACTAATCCATGCTCTGCGGGCAAGCCAGGAGGCGAGGCTGGGCACACCTGCCCTGCGTGTGGGACCCAGCCCAGAGCACTGGCAGGGTCTGGCAGGATGGTGAGGTGCCCGTGCCCCACACGTGCGAGGCACTGAGCCTTTGCTTGTGCTGGGTCATGTCCACCACCTCACACACAGGGGCCATGCTGCCCAGCAGGAACCCAACCAGAGCCAGTCTGAGGGTCATGCCAGGCCCAGTCTCCTGGATTTCAGGCAGGTTTGGGGTGCAAGGAGTTTGCCTGGGCTGGAAATATGCTGATTAAGGCAGGGCTGTGACACCCTGGCTGCCATCCGAAGAGGTGGCTCCCTTGGCCAAGGTGCACTCCTCCACAAATACTTACAATATTTGGCACTTGCTAAGTCCCTGGTTCTCTGTGCCAAGATTTTGGGTGGTGCACAGCTATTCATTACACCCTGGGAAAGTGGGAGACTGCATTTGTTTGGAAACCAGGGGTTGTTTATTTGACTCTTCCCATGATCTTCTCTGACAAATGAGAAGCTGTGAACTATGATGAACTCCAGATACTTGTAGCCTCATGAAAGAAAAAGTGCCAGGTCCTTTCCTTTGCCCCTGAGAGCAGCCTGTGGCAGAGTCCAGTCACATCCAGCCTATCAAGCTCCTTTTCGCGTCAGAGCAGGGCACCCAAACTGCTGACGGGGATTCTTTCCCAGCCACAGCCTAACACTGTGCCCCATTGCTGATGTCCCCATCTGAGAAACTCCTTCCAAGAAATGCCTTCCCAGGTGACTCACAAAGATAAAACCCACTCCTCATTTCAGACCCTGAAAGTATATATTAAAATATTTGCAGGAGGGTGCAGATGTGCCTAGAGTCACTGACATGCAAACCACTACACTCAGCCAGGTCTGGGAGCATTAATGAAGTTGGCCTGGATCTATGCCAGCACAACAGAACAAAATTCAGGCTTCGATTAAAAAAAAAAAAAAAAAAAGTAAAGGAAATCCTGTATAAATGTAATAGGTGTCAAAGGAAGATGATGGTTTTTCACTGGTGAGGAATAAAAGTTTCTACTGAAAGTCAATTAAGTGAGCAAGTAGTACGCTTTTCCCCAGTCTTCAATCTGGGTATCACATCAATTCCCTAAATCTTCCTTTGGAGATGACTTTTAGCTCCGCTGTTAAATATCGCTGCTGGAATTGCAGTGAGAGGAAGTCAGTGGTATTCACTGATGTATGAACCTGCCAGGAGAGAATGGGCTTCGTCTGAAAATGTGGTCATAATTCTGATCTTTGCATTACTTCCCCACTTCCCTGCACTTCTCTGCCTCTCCTTTTGTACATTAATATTCCAGGCTGAAACCCACAGCTCAGGGTGTCCTCGATTGCAGCAGGAGTGGAGTGCCTCCACAGAGACAAGCCAAAGGGACACCCAAGAGGGACTGAGCAAACTCTGAGCTGAAGTCACCATGTCCTGGGGCTCTCATCAGTCCGTAGGGCTTAGTTGTTAAATGCCCAGTGCTTCCTTAGCACAGCCTCCAGGCCCCTGCAGCCCACCCTGCCTGTGCCAGTGACTCAGCTCACTCTGCTCACCCCATCCTTGGGGACGATGCCTGCAACACCCAGAAATTACTAAATTTTGGCAAGCAATTTAGCAGCCCCAAGTTGCTCGTAGTGCAATGAACATCCTGTGAGCACCAGAGGCAAGGGGGGGACCACAGGATGCGAAGTGCAAAGCTTATCAGAAATGCCCCCACAGGAAATACAGTGATGAATATAGAAACCTGATCAAACCGCAGCCGGAAAAGGGCTGCTGAACGCTACAAGGCGTGGTGGGCTCCTTTGTGACCTGCCAAATTGTTATCTGCTTCCTTCCAGCAAAATTAAAAGAGGGGTAACATTATCTGAGGAGGCAAGTTGAATGCACATGGGGAGAAGGTGTTCAGCCCAGCAGAGGCATGTGCGTGTGTACCTGCTTTTGCAGGAGCCTGATAAATTTCAGCCCTCTCTCATACACATGCCAGCTCCAGCCTGTGCTTCTTCATCAGGTGCTGGATCAGATCTCCAAAGCGGGAGGCTGTCAGTGCTGTCCAGCACCTACACGGCTGGCCTCAGTCCCGAAGCACTGCACCCCACTCCCACCCTTCACCTACAGCCCGTGCAGCCGCCCGGGCTCCTCCACGTGCCTGGTGCAGGATCCTCTCAGGTTTGGCAGGGATGCTTTGGAGCCAGTTCTGCCCCAGTGGGTGTCAGCTAGTAATGCTGGGAGACCTGCTGAGGCCGCCGCCTCAACAGACTCCTACAGATGCATTGCTTAAGGGTGAAGCAAGGGAGAGCGGGACTCCCTGCAGAAAAAACAGCCTCAGCAAAAAAGCACCAGGCTTGCAGGCCAGAGGGCCCCTCTGCCGTGCCCATACTTGCTGCATCTCTGCTTGACTCCCCAAGCGGGCTGTCCATCACAGCATCATCAGTCCCAGCGGTGGCCCCTGAATGAACCCATCTCATTCACCCTGGGAGCCCACGACTAGAAAGCAAAGGAGGAAGAGACGTCTTGGCAGTCTAGGCTCACAGACGTCCATGATATGTCGTTTAAAATGTTCACCCTCCCTGGGGATAGTCTGTTGGTGTTGAAATTCATTTGCATTAGCTATTTTAAGTGCTGGCCTCTTTCTCCAAAAAGCCCCGGAGCTGGAAAGCTTCTTGGGTTACCTCATGCACTGCTCCTCTCTGGCTCATGCCAGTTCCTAATACTTTCTGCCTCTCCAGTAAAACAAACAGGTTTTGCCTGTAGATCCCAACTTATCTATTGCATGCCACAACCAGGCTGCCATCCATCCTGAATGCGGTATTGTCTCTGCTTCAGCCATGGAGAACCATGTAGTGAGCTTATTCACTAGCAATTAATCAACTAGCAAGGGCAATGGATAAATGATACTCAGTACCATACATAGGCACATAATGGCACAATTAAATCTCCTCAATAGCTGTCAAATGACTTCCTAAGGTAGCTGCTAAGCTCCAACAGTTCAGAGTTTTTAATACCAGATGCTAATGGGCAATGCTCAAATGTAAGCCTGGGTTAATTAAATCATGCTGCATCAATCTAGCATGAACACAGCCTAGTTGGCATTTCCAGTTTACTGTTAATATGTGACCCCCATTAGTCCCAGAATTAATCACTACAACTAATTATTCTGCCCCTACCAGTAACACTGGTGCTCACCAGGCTCCTCTCATGGTTGGGCACAAAGCTTAACACAGGCTGCTTGGCTGGTGGCTGCTGCTTTTCTGCCTGAAAAAAGCAGACTGTGTGTGGGTGATGTAGACCCCACTGGGCTCACCCTTAGCTCAGCTAGGCCCTAGTAAGAAGGACCTAGAGCACTCTCTAGAGAAGGACACTTTTGCAGAGGGAAGGTGCTGGAGTGAGCCCATCTCAGCTGGAAGAGCAGCGGGGGAGGAGGACAACACAGGGAACACAGCAAAGGCAGATGAACTCTGCGTTCTGCCAGAGGCTTTGAAGCCACGTGTCAGTAGTCCTTTCTACACGTTTGTTTCCCCATCTGTAATAAAATAAGTAAAATAGCACTTAGTTGCCTCATAGGGTGTGTGAGCTGTACTTAATTGATATGTGCAACCGATTTAAAGGTTCTTGGAAGAGGGGAGAATTCAGAGGAGCTAAATAGCGCTCATACTCCTGCACGACGCTGTGTCCTTGTGTACTGCACCCTTCAAAGGATGAAGTGTCCCATGTCATCACTTCCCTTTAGCAGTAAACCCCATTTTGAAGTCAGACAGAGACATCCTGCCCTGTCTTGTCTTGACGCACAAGATGTCTTTATAACCTCGACACCTTGCCCATCAACCCACAAGGGTCTGTTCGCCCCAAGGAGAGAGATGTGCTTTTTGCATGCAGAAAAACACTGCATGTTAAATTGCCCTTCAGAACAATCCACCTCAAGGCACTGGAGCAGAGAGATGGAGGCGAACCAAGAGCAGGTTAGAGGGAACTTGGGTTTACAGAGTGCTGCAGCTTTCTGCTCTTCACTGCTGTCACAAGACTGTAGTCCTTGAATGTGGCTTCTAGTTTCCTTTGCACTGATGTGATGGTAATGTTATTCAAGAATCACTTAAGATATGAAATAAGCACACATTTCCAGGTGCCATAGTATTTAGCCTGTTTTCTATCACTGTCTGGGCTGCAGTCTGAAATGCATTGTGACACCCTCTTTTCCCATGTGCTCTATCTCCCTGCTCCTCTGGGTGATACAAAAGTTTAATTTTCCTTTGACTTGGACTCATCCTGGCCTTCAACAAGCACCAAGACCTCACAGCACTAGTTGTCTAAGTGACCAGAGTTGTTGGATGCAAGTATGCCTTCACAACTTCATTGAACATGCCAGTGCCAGGCTTGTGTGCAGAAGGTTAGGCACTGGTGTGCCTAGGTAAGATGTTCACAGAAATGTGTGCACAGGGAGGAAACTGAGCTTTCAGAGGTCTTCACTGCCACAGCTGTTCCTGCCCAAGGGAAAATAATTGAAGAACAATGATAGACGTTGCTGGTGCGCCGGTCGCTGGAATATTGTCTCATTGAGATGATGGCAGTGCTTCTCTGTAGGCTAGATGACATGAGGACCATAAAAGAAACCCATAACAAGATAATGGGACAAATGAATCAAGATTGCATCTGCCAGCTCCTTATGCAGCATGGAGCCACACAGCAATGCATGGTTCCTCAGAGAGGAGCTGTGAAGTGAATAAGAAAAATGAAAGAAGGTAAAAGAAAGAGGAGATGATGAAGAAAAATAAAATCAGATGATTCAACTTAGGGCCATGCAGAGGCAGAGTCAGTCCCTGCCACTGCATTTGACTTAAAGCTAAACAAGGGAAGGGACGGGGCTCCTACCAATGCTCCCTTGGATCCAGAAATGTCAACTGTTGCTAGACAATACCCATCACTGGCAAATAACCTTTAGGAAGGACATCCTCTGTTCAGATCACTTGGGACCACTCCTGTTCCCCCTGGTGAGACAGAGGAGTCCTTGGCATGTGATGATGAGACTTGTAGCTGTGTGTAGAGGTGTGTAGGCTTTGGTAAAGGATCTGCAAGATAAAGAACCCACTCAGTCCTATGAGCAGTTGGTCCAGGGGTCAATTCCTCTCTGATGTTATCCTTCCCTTCAAACCCTGGGTTGTCCTAACCATCTCTACCCTAGGATGGAAAACCCAGCATGGGCAGAGGTGTCCCCAAGGAGGTACCCTGAAATAAGTCACGGCTGAGACCTGTAGGCTGCTGCTGTTTCTCAAGGCAACAAAGCACAGATAGTTCAGCCTGTGTCCCTGGAGACCAGCAAAGGTCCATCTGCAGACATAAGGGACACTGAAGGCCCAGGCTGCAATTGCCATCTCATAAACCATAGGCACCCAGCCACTACCAGCCAGTGATTCATCCTTCCTAAGACAGTACAGATGAATCATCTAGTGAAGATACCTGCTTCTCTGCATCAGCCACAACAGGAGTTCCTCTGTCCTGCTTTGAGACATTGGCTGTTTGGTACTACCCATCTCATGAGATACCTTTAAGAACATCAAGTCTAGATTTACTAAGCATCTGAGGAGCTACTGGAATTTGACCTTCCACTCAGACCTTCACACCAGTGTAAGGGTATTGAGCCCTGGGCTGGGACAGTGGGTTTATGATGTTAAAACAGGTGAACTGGAGGCTAGCCTTAAGCATGTCACAGCTAACCACCACCATACTTCAGTCAAAGAGGCTTACAATTGTGGATAGAACCCAGGCTGGAGGTGTTACTCAAGTTACAAGGCACACTGACCTGCCAGGTAAGATTAGCCAAGAAGAAATGACTAATTCAGCATTCTTCAGATCAGTAGAAAACTTATCCAATTAACCAATACTTTGCTTTTTATCCAAGCTGTCTTTTACATTTTATTATCAATGCAATTAAACTGGCTTCTCTGGCTACAGCTGGGCTATCTCTACCACTGGCCTGTGTTGCTTTGGGTCAGACACCAATATAAATAACCAGAGCTGGCTGAAATGAGAAGTCTTGGCTTGTTTGAGGACACCACTCTGGATTGTTGGGTGATTTCAGGTAAGTCAGACCTTGACTCTTTACCTGACTTTCCCCATCTTTCCGGTAAGGGTAACTGCTCCAACTTCAGAAATGCAGAGGCTGAGGGTTGTTCTCACAACAAAGGACAACTAGGGGTTGTCCTTTGCCCTTTCCTTAGCGAGAACACTTTTCAAAACACTGTTCTTAGACTTAGATAGGCAAGTGGTCAGGATGAGGTGGGCACACCAGCCTGGCAAGGGGACAGGAAGAGGAAATCCCAAAATTTAACTTCTCCTGTTCTCCCTGGCAGCTCATCCCACCTGTGGCACTGCTTAGTCAGCATAGCATTTGCAAACCTTTTGGAAAAAACAACTGACTTATTAAAATCAGAACCTAAAACTCGTAAAACCCAAGCCCACAAGCTGCATTCAGCCTTATGCCGCTCTCTCAGACTCTGGTAAAGGGCCTTGGGTGCATCAGATTTAACAGGCAGGTCATGAGCCATGCAGGATGTGGAGAAAATGCAGAGCAACTGCTACATGCATAATGCAGCTAGTTAGAAAACGTCACAGAAGTCAAGACATTCATCTTGGAAGCCACTGTAGACACATTCAGTGATGGTCCATTCTTCCCTCTACAACTAAAAGAAATTAAAAAATGCAGGTCATCATAGCATTGAAGGTGTCCTCAGAAAGCCCCAAAAGCTCATTTGATGGATGAATCATCTTCAATGACATGGTAAAGCCTCCTGAATTGTGTAAATGGATAAAGACTTACAACAAGTCTTCTGCAAAACCATGCAACAGCTTATAAGACAATAAAAGGACAGAGAAAACAGGTGGAGAGGAATCCGGGAACATGGAGGACATCAATGCATTCAATGAAGGCTAAATGTGAAACAGAAAATAACCTGCCTTCCGCCAGGCTGATTGTTTTAACTACACCGGAAAATCACCTTTCCAAAGAGGATGGATATTTAGACTTGTTGACAAGCTTTCTTCTAAGGTAAGTCTTTTTCTTTGCCTGATCCTACTCCTAACCTGATGAGGGCAGGACAGAGTATTGCAGCAGGACAGTTTTGCACTTGGCACATTACTACCACGCAGGGCACTGCAGCTAGTGTCCAGGGGTTGCTTCTAGCTGATGGCACCAATAAGGTGTGAGGTTTAGTCTGCAAAAAGAGGATTAAGCCACAATCGTTATCCTTATCAATGATTTCAAATCACCTACCGTGTACTTTTTCAATCTGCCATCAGCAAGCCATAGATGCGAGGACTCTGACTGATGTTATGGCTATGGTTATGGAGGTTGTAAGTGCAGTGACCTACCAAGACGCTCTGTGTGGTCCCAGACACGTGGTTCAGGAGTAGGACTTCCTTCAGAAGAGATTGATATTAATAAAATGTTTCATTGCTATTCAATTTCCTTCATGGGTCAAAGATTGTCTCCTCCAGTATCTCTAAATATTCTGGTGATCCTGTCCCGAACATGCTCATTTCACAAGCCGATTGCTGTTGCAAAAGCTGATTTAGACAGTAGGACCACAAAAGGAAAAATTTGAGACTCAGAGCTATGCACACTCGTAGCACTTGGCTGAGTCACACCTCCAGTGATGTCCAGTTCCAAGGTGGCAATACTGATCAATTGTCTTAAAAATTTGTTGACTTTCTCTGCCATATAAAATTTAATCTTGGATCCAGCAGTGTCTTTCATGTGTGCTCGTGGCTAATTTCTTAAAGGAGAGTAGACAAGAGCAGAGTTACAGAGGGTCTGTGCTGCTTGGCTCACTTGTTGAGGAGCCAGGGTGGTACAGGGGCTGGGAGAAGCGAATGACACTAGGTGACAGTTTCCAAAGAAGGGACAGCTTTGCACAGTACATAGTTAAAGCATGGACACACTGAAACACAGGATGTTGTGCATGCTAAAACCTCACACAAGTTAAAGAGCCATTAAGACAAATTCATGACAGAAAAATCCATCAGGGGCTATTAATTGCAAAGACAGAGTCTCTACTTCAAGAATTCCCTCAGTCCCACACACCTGGAGGCCAGGACAGTACTCTAGGATATTATCAGAACATGCTAACCTCATGCTTTTGCTTCTTGGTAGGCGTTTTATTCCAGGCCCTTAGTAGAGAGGATGGTTTGGCTGTGTAGCGCTGGTCCCTGTCAACATGTGGTCGTGGAAATGTTGACCTGGGAATACCACAGTCCTACATAGGCCTTCCTGCCTATGAAGAAAATTTCCTCCAACTTGAAGTAGCAATGTCCTAAGACTTCAAATAAAACTGCCCAGAACAAAACCCTTTTATTTTTTTTTAACCTTGGAGTGTATCTGCAAGCCCTATTGAAAAGTCCCCAGGAGCAAGTTCTATTGTTAATGTGAGGTGGCAGAGAAGAAAGCTACACCATTTTGCCTGAACTGCCCCTCTGATTTGAAGGCACCAGCCCTTTCTCCTGTTGATTTTTTCTTCCCAGAGGCTAAAATGCACGTGAATCATTAACAAGCTCATAGAGCCCATGTGCAGTATCATGGTTTGCGTAATTAATCCTGAGCCAATGTGATTTGGCAAATTAATAAAGTTGCAGTTGCTGGGGTGGAAATTCCTGTTACCTGCAGCAGGGCTGGATTTGCTGTTCTTTTGCATCTGCACATTTGCAGGTGCCTGTGATCACAGATATCTTCTCTATATACAGGCTATATAGATAGGGGTAAACATGCACAGAAGAAGACAATAAGAAGAAATGCATCATGATCCAAAGTTTTAGTGGCTCTTTTTTCCAAGAAAGAGAGCTCATCATGGCTCCTGGCTCAGGTTTGTCATGATGAGCTTGGGTGTCCATGTGTCAATTCTAGAACCTGGGAAGACGTCTCCAACACTTTGGTCTTTTGGTCTTTCTACCCATTCAAGCAGTTTCTTTACTAAGGATCTTCTCTTAACCATCTTTATCTGAGAGATCGCTGTTGAGAGGAACAGAGGGAACTAACCCGGTTAAAGGGAAGCAACCCTGCTGACCTGGGCAGGAGAGAAGTCCATGTCCTCTCCTCCTCCTCTGTTGTCCATCTACACTCGGACACACAGAAGCAAGTAGATTAAATTCTCAGGTTTTACCTGAGTAACAAAGCTTAGTTTGCTTTCAGAATATTCAGCTGCTGGAGCAAGATGTACATGCTTCAGACACTAAGTTTTATGCAAGCCCCTCTTCAACATTTGGCCTGTGATTCCTCCAATACCATTGTCCGGGTGAGATGTGTCAGCTGGGCCTTCATTGAATTTAAGACTCTCCTGCTGTTGAATGCAAAAATTTGTCTATATCTGAGGACAAGACCTTGTTGGTCATCTCTTTCTGGAGGGTAATTTTGTTAATTCCTGCTTGGTAGCTGCTGTGGCAGAGTCTTGGTCCTGCCAGTGACATAGAGAAAAGAGTCAGTAAAGTGCTGAGAATCTGGGCTGGAAATGTTCAGTTTGATGGTACTCTTCTGTCCCCGTGTATCTCGTGCACTAGGTTAGACGTCTATTGCTTTTATCAGTCTCGTGTTTGTTCTTTCTCAAGAATCAACAGGCACTTGTCCCACCCAGCCAACCAGCATGTCTGACATTGGTCTAGCTGATACCCACCCCTCCCTGGGTGCAGAGCCCATCCGTACAACAGGAGCAATGCACAGCCATTTCTGACGGCAAGGCAGGTTTTCTGCATCAAGAGGACATTCTGTTTTCAGTGACTGAGCAAGAAAAGAGTCATATAAAAATAGTCACCCAACTTCCTTTCCCAACATGGGTTTCACAGACTCCTTGGTCACCATTTGCCGGATATGGTCTGTCCAGTCAAGCAGAGAGGTCTGAGTGTACACAACTGTATGTGGTTTGAGGTGCTCTTCCGCCTTTTTTTTCTTTTTTTTTTAGTACAATTTCGTTTCTTTTACAGTTGAAAGTGAAACCTGGGCTTGAAATGTTGAAAAAAACAGTGCAGGAGTGGAGAGCTTGCACAAAACCAGAGCAGTGAACTTTCTATCAGTGCTCACTCTGTTAAGTGATACAAAAAGATAGAAAAACTCCTGTGCAGTATGTCCTGAGCAGCCTTCTGCTCACCATCAAGGGAGGGAAAAACGTTATTTGTCCTGAACACAGATGTGGTAAAAATAGAAATAGAATCCTAGGCCATATTTAGAATTTCAATTAAATGACCTCATTTTTAAGAAGCATACCTAGATGATTCACATATTAGAAAAATCAGGCTATATACGGAGCTGTCCAAATGGGAAAATACAGCATGCCCAGATACAAGTGGAAGATATAATGCATCTTGGGTTCAGATCTTCTCACTACAGACCAGGTTTCAGTGGTGGTCTCTGCCATTCCTTGCTTCTCCTTTTCCATATAAATGTGGGCTGCAATCTACCTTGTGCTAGGACACCTCCATAGTTCCTCTCCCCAAAGTCAAGGGAAAGGAGGTGAAAGACAGCCCAGCCAAAGCTTTTTGATCTAGAAGAGAAGGGAACAGCTTGTGTTCGAGAGGTCAGCTGAGATCAGGGCAAGGACATGAAGGCAAACACTTATGGGGTAGAATAAAATAAATCTGCCCCCGGAGAGCAGGGCATTCTGGATCGGGGCCCGGAGGCGTGGTGGCATCTCCATCCTTGGGGACTATCCACCATCAGAACTAACCTGGCTGTGAGAATGCAGGGGAGAGGGAGGGCACAGAGCCCCCCAGGCCTCCCTTCCCACCTAAACCTTGCTGTTTACAAACCCGTGAGCTGCCCACATCTGCCCCAAAAGATGGGGTTGTATGTGCCAGATAATTAAATCTAAGCAGCAAAACATTGGCCTTAAATTATCATGGAAATGAGCTGTGGAAACAAAATGATTGTATTAGCAGTCTGTCTTGAGCATTAGTACGAATCTGTCATTCTGTCAGAAAGGACAAATATTTCCTGTAGAGTTAATAGGGCTCTACTGAGTTACTCTTAATAGTTGTTTATTTTATTTTCCACTGTTCATAATAAACCTCTGTGCATCTGAAAATAGCTCCCTCTCTAATGAGTACCGTATGCATTGAATGTGTGCATGGGTGTGTTTATGTGTGCTGATGACACCGCGGGTATAGATAGAGGGGTACTCAGCTTCTTTGAAAAATGTACATTCACTGAGAAATCTAAAATCTTTTTGGTTCACAAAGGTTTCGCCAAATCCAAAACTGGGTTAGCACATGAACTGGTTTACGCAGTCACTGCCAGATCTCTGCCTCTGGGGGAGACATGTGCAGAGGAAATCCTGCAAGGAATGCAAGGGACAGTTAAAAGGAAAAATCAGAAAATTAAAAAAAAAAAAAAAGAAAATTAAATTGTATGCTCTGTTTCATACCAAAATTAACTGTCAGAAGAATGTTTCCCCTGAGCATGAAGCCTTGGTGTTCTTTTTTTCTTTCAGTAAGACTCCAGACATGCTCTGTTACCCTTTTCTTGAGATTTTTGACACAAATTGCTCTCCTGGTAAGATTCAAGATACTGACATGCAAAATGAGACAGAGAAAAAAAAAGATGGATATGGTGGGCTGGTAATTTCCAGCAGTAAATCTTGGTGCTACACGGAAGTCTTAACTAAAATATGGCATGTCTTCTTAACAAAGAAGTTTGTTTTTCATTTTGCTTAAGACATTTCAGTTCATCAAGGCACCCGGACAACAGCTGGGTTGTCTTACGGACAGGTGCTCAAAACCAGGGTTCAACTCAGAAGCAGTCAAGGGGTGGCAGGAACTGAGAAACAAAAGGCAAATTTTACTCAAAAGTTTGCACAGAATTTGGTCAACATAGACCAAATTAGTGCTGGAGCCAGGATACGGGTGCATGCTCAGCAGTGTGCAACAGCCAGGGAGAACAGGTTTTAACTGAAGGGGGACAAGGGCTCCTGGCTGAGCTCCACATCTTAATTTTTGCTTGGTTGAGTACAGCTGAGAAACTCGTCATGGAAAGATTTGCACCTCATAAAATCCCGAGGAGACTACACCTGCTGTGACTGCCCCCATTCCAGGTGCAAGCAAATTAAAAGGAGTCAGCCCCAATTTACTTGAAGATCTCTCCCAAGTTCAGCACTGTCTTTGAATGCATCACCGGGTTTATCTCTAGGCCCACCCTTGAGCTAGTCTAGCCTCCTTGTAGAGGGAATATCCACCAGACAGCATTAGAAGCGCTTCTTTCTTCCCGCTGCCTTTTTCAGGTGACGGATCTCCGGAGTGGCTGTCTATGCTGGGGTGTACAGCCACTTCTTTATTTTATCCAGGGGTGTCAGTTGCAGAAGGCTCTCACCTGGCTGAGTTCTTCAAAATGAAGTCCAGGACTGGAAACCATGATGTCTGCTGAGAAATGTGGTACCAGCTGACTGCATTGTTCAACATGGCCTTCATTGTCTTTTTCTGTCAAAATAAGGTGGGGGTTTTTTGGCCAAATTTATAATTTTTACATGGGATAATTCTACCCAGCTCTGAAACACCCCCTTTTCTGTCCGAATGTCATCTAAAGCATCAATATTTCCTTCTCACTGAAAATGTTTGGGGTTTTTTTGGAATTGCATGCATGAGATTGGGGGTGGGGGGTGAAATGTGTTGCCATTTGGTGATGAAGGCAGGTCTGAAAATGCCGAGGACAGTGCTTCCTGTGTAACAAGTTTCTGTGTGTGCACTAGTTTATCTGTGAAAGAAAAGATAGAAACATGATCCTACCCATGGTGGTGCTGGACATCTTCCATCTCTGTAGCAGGCTGCAATGTGGGTCACAGGCTGCTTTACGAAAACTGCCTCTCACGCTGCCTGTGCTCTGGCTGATGCTCTTCACGCACCACCGCTGCCAGATCATGTTCCCTAGAGGAAGCAGAGAGGCACCAGGTCTGTGCAGCCAGCTCGCTCTGCCAGTGCAGCGCTCAGGACAGGTAACAGCATCCTTGTTCTGACTAGATTCAGGCAACTGAAAGCCAGAAAATTAATGTAAACATAAATGTCATTCATATCCCCTGGATCTGCAGGCAAGCACGGCTCGGTGTCACCGTGCTGCTGGCAGGGCAGTACAGAGCCAGTAATTCAGCTTCAAAACGTTGTCTAGTAAATTAGCAAAAGTGCAGGGTGCCCAGCTAATGGCTCTGGCTTTCCTTCTCAGGAAAGGGTACCTGAGAAGAAAGGGCCTTTCAAAACAAAACCAGGAGATGATGCTTAATGCAGGATAACAAGAAGGTTTCTAGGTTTCGAGTGATACAAACGGACAGCGACAAAATCACTCCTTCACCTGCAGGACCGGCTCTTCTGTGCCCAGCAAGAAGGCTAAAACCCAGTCCAGTGTGTTGTTTCACTTCCTTCTCACCAAACAGGAGAGGACAAGCTGGCATCAGAGACTGCGCTATTTCGGGTTCCCTGCACAGCCTGGGAAGGGGATGGCAGAGGAAATTCGGTGCTGGAAAAGCTGTCATCTTTTGAGGAAAGCCACTGGATGGTGAGGAGGGGTTTGGAGGAAAAAGAAGAAAAGGCTGCAACAGAAGCACCAAAACCACTGAGATGCAGCAGCTGGATAGTTTTTGGCAAACAGCCATCAAGAGCTGAATGATCAGTTTGTTTGGAAATCCTCTGAGAAGGTGCTTACCAGGCTGGTCTCCCGGCATCCAGCTGGCTGAAAGCACCCCCAAGCACTGCACCTCTTCCCGTGATGACCTGCTGCCATCTGCTAGAGAACATGGCAGAGCAGTGGCCATGCCTCAGACCCAGGAATAAGGTGTCAGGGAGGCAGAACAGAGATTAAATTTCCTCTGAACTCTTCATGCACGCTGCAGGATTTGACAGTCTCCCAGGACAGCAGGAAGGCCCAACCCTTTGAGAGCATTTCCCCAGGATTCCAGCTTTGCAAATCCATCACTTGGGGTCCACCATTCCCTGCGCCCAGCACTGCATCCTCCGCCTCACAAGGAAGCACGAATCATGCAAACAAGTGACATGGCGTGGCTCACAGATGGTATGGCACCTTGCTCTGGCCTGCCCTTCATTGCAGAAGGTTATCGGTCGCTTAAGCATTATTTCCCCTTCATAAGTCTGTTCTGACTGCTCCTGCTAACCTTCTTGTCCTTCATGTGTCTGGAAATGATTTCCAGGATTAGTTGAAGTGAGGCTGGCTGGCCTGTACTTCCCTGTATCTTCCTTTCTGACCTTCCTGAAGACAAGAGTGGCACTTGATTTCTTTCGGTCTTGAGGAACAGCTCCAAATTGCCATGATGCACTGAAGATGGGGGAAGCACTGAACAGGCAAAGGCCCTGGACATCATGTCTGACAGTTCCTCACCTCTTTACTGATATTTCCTCAGTCAAATGAAGGCAAAAAAAAAAAAAAAATTGGGGCTGCTGAGGTCTTCCACAGGTTTCTACTCTGATGCTAAGGATTTTCTTGCCCTATGTGCTGCTTTCTCTGGTAAGCAGAGACCAGTGTGACATTCCACTTTATGCTCTGCTGGACCATGTTTTGCACCACATTAGGACATGGGCTTATCTTTAATTGATCAGATGCTTAAATTTAAACACGTAGTTAAGGACATTGCTGAATCTGGAGCTAAATTTCTGAAGGAGAGATTGCTGTTGTGCAAAATCCCACTGCTTCTCCTGACCACTTCTATGGTCTCTGTTCCTGCCAACACTCCTGACTGACTCTGTACATACTTGTGGCCCCCTCTGCCAAAAGACGACCAGCACTTTAAATCTTTAAGGTAATTCTTAGTTTACCTTCAAAGGCACATACGCCCCCCCCCCCCCCCCCCCCCCAAAAGAAGAGTTTTGAGCTCACACCCAAAGCAAGAGAAACCACATGGGGACCTCTGGAAGAACAACTGTCTCTGAAGGGAGCTGAAGGAAGATCTATTTAAAAGCCTCAGGTTTTGAGAATATGAATAAACATTGGAAGCCAGCTGCTCGCGTTTCAATCTGGGCTCTCTCCATTTCTTTTAAGTGCCTCCCAGCATCTGAGACTGGAGCAAAGGCTGACCCATCTGGAGGGGATGCTGAAATAAAGACCATTTTACTTCTGCAGAGAATCACAAAGCTGTGGCCATGGGGAAAACAAACATGGGAAGTCTGGAGAACAGAAAAAAAAAAATCACAGAACTGGACCAGAAAACCCTCTTGTATTTTGTAATTTCCGTGAACCACAAGCCTGCATATTACTGATTATCTTTTTGTAATATATCCTTTCAATTGTGTTATGGGGATCTGCAGAATTCTGATTGACCTTACAATTCCCGCTCCTCCTGTCAAACCAAATCAAAGCCCAAATCCCAGTCCTTCCCCCAAAATGCCTGGATTGGACAGATATTTTGGATTTGAAGCCTGGCAGGCATTGGCGGGTCTCCTCAGCTTACAGGGCAACACGTGAGGAATGACGGGGCCCTGCCAGGGCTGGGCGAGAGGGAAGGTGTGTGGCAGAAAGACACCGTCTCCGTGACCCATGTGGGTGGATTTGGCTCCTTTCTTTGGAAATACTATTGACAGTGGCAGACACTCCCTCTGGACGCTGTGAGCCAGGCTCCCAAACCACCCTCACATGTGCAACATGGCTCTCTTGCCTTCTGCCAGCCAGAGGCTCCCACGGGGCCGTTTGCCAAGTACAGGGCGGGATGGGAAGCAAAGGTGGCATTAGAGTCTTCAGTATGTGCATTGGCTCTAGTCTATAGGGCAGCAACCTCCAACAATATAGAGAAATAAAGCTTTGGAGCTACTTTTTGGTCTGTTCCCCACTGCTGGATCATCTTGCAGGGATTTTGCACCTTTGTAGCAAAGAACTGGGAAGTCTCCAGGAAATAGCCCTCCACTAAACAAGCAGTGTCCAGATGCACAATATTCAGAGCAGCATCTGCCAGGGTGGAGGTCCCTAAGACCTCTCTGAACCCCCAGCTAGGATGTTCCTCACCTTGGTGATACTGCTAGCAACACATGTGCTGAAAAGCCCCACAAATTCCAGCCGTGGGAGACAGCAGTGATCACCTGGGACAGGTGAGCGCATCCTTGTGTATTTGCTTTCTTTCTGAAACTAGTCATTAGAAAGGGTGTCACTTGCTTTCAGCTGACAGCAAGCAAGGCGTTGTTACAGGAGTCTTCTTTGCATGTCAACTTTCTCACGGTCAGAAGTGCTTCTGGGCATGGGAAGGGTAGAGAAAGGAGTGGTGTCACCCTCTCAATGTATGTCTCATGCATTGAGGAAACACATAAGCCAGGAGGAACAGGAACTGTGCTGGGGTGATTGCATCAGGTCCTTTGCATCAGTATCTCACCATCCCAGCCATTTCAGTACGTCCTCTCTACCTTGACCTGCTTTTCTTAAAATGAGGAGGGGTTTCCTGTGGATTTCTCAAGCCCTGCTCCCTGCTTGCAGGGTACCTTGTGCTCTGACTTCAACAAGCCTGCCAGGCCCTACAGTGCTGTGGGAGCTGGTCTGCTTTTAGGTATCTCTGACCATTTCAGAGCAATGGTAACCCCTCATGGCTGAACTGGAGAGGACAACTCCAAAAGACAAGTTACTGTAGTAACTTGTTTGGTGCCTCTACAACATGCTGCTATCCCATTTAGGTTTACCCACAGACTCAATCCTCCTCTAGTAGCTCTTCTTGTTGTTCTGATGTGAATCCTGCGAAGTTGTCCCTCTGTGGAGCAAACTCTTCTTTCCAAATCCTGCTGCATTGCTCCCAGGCCCTCCTCCCACCTTCCTTCAGTACAGCACACCTTTCTGGCCAGAATCCATCCAGTATCATCATTAGAAGGTTTGTTGATCCCCAGAATAACACCTGCGCATTCTTTAGCAAGCACTGAGTTTAGTCCATGGCTGTTTTGTCCCATGGGTACTTTCATTGAGTCACACAGTGCTTGCTGACTCAGAAAGCATTCAGGTGAAAAGTGGCAGGAATGGTAGGATGCAAGGTGCATATCCTCTCTTCCAATGGGAGGTGAATGTTTAGCTCAGAGGGAGACCTCATGCCTCTACATGCATCCATATGGAAGGAAGATTTCTGACAGTTGAGGTTTCTAATTCATAGGCAAACACAAAACAGAATCTAGAGGTTGGACATGGATGCAGGATGAAAGCAAAGCCAAATGTTTTCTAAACAAGGTGGCAGAGTAACGGGGGAGTATGGAAAGCCCTCCGTCATTTAACATCTCAAGCAAGTACTTGTCAAGGAATCAGAAAGGCATGCTGTATATGAAATCTTCTCATAAGCAGCCCTGCCATATGCTTCTAATTAAATCTGCATCCTTCCTTATGCTCTGGTCAAGCATTACTGTGTCATGCTTATGGGTACCAGAGACATGGTACCTTTGCTCTGAACCACTTGCAGGAGGGACAAGTCACTTGCAAAAGACAGGGGACACTAACCTCACATCCCTCCCTCCATGCAGGCATCATAACTCTGCCAGGAGTGAAGAAAAAAAACACTTCTAACCATTCATGTGCACCGAATCCACTGGCAGACTTCTCATGGGGTATGTTCGGAACACTCCAACCTGGAACGGCCGGTCTGGTGCTGCTAATCTCCCCACAGTGCTCAATCTGGGACTCTAACACTGTGGTATCACTTGCACGTTCCTTTCTGACAGGGTTTGGGCAAGACAGGACAGCCTACACCAGAACGAAGGCTGGAGCCAAGACCAGATAAAGTGGGTGATTTATCATGCTGGAACAGCTATTCCGTATTTCCCAGCTCAGCCCTTTTGCATGGCTTGCAGATATTCACCCTGGGTGTGTGTTTGAAAGTCTCCTGTGCCTGCAGAGTTGTCTATGCAGCTTTAAGCAGGCCCTGAATCAAAAAATCAGAAGCAAAGCAGATGCAATTCCTCTAGCTAACTGTGTTGGACCCTGAGGCGTCTGGAAAAAATGTAGCAAGGTCCCCACCACTTCTGGGATCAAAGAGGGTCATGTTAGTGGCACTGAAGGGATGACAGCCAGCTGTGAGTTTTGCTGGCTGCACGTGTGTTTACCTCATTCATTCACATCTCACATGTAGGGAGCTGTGGTTTCAATTAGAAAATAATACCCATTTGCAGCTGATTGCCTGAGACATCAGCTTTAATAGCAGCTGGAGAGAGTTAGACGCCTGAATTGGTTCTGAGCTGCACTTCCTAGTTATTATGCTTCTAATTATGGCAAACCTGCTATTTGTCAACAATGTTTTATCAAAGGTGGGGAGACATGACACTCATCTCTAGGGAGGTGGCTCAGACTTTCTATTAGGTATTACACAAGATGGAGTCTGCCATATACCTGCTTGCCTTTCAAAGAAGCATCTGGGCTTTTTCTGTGGCAATGAGGATGTGTAGAGAGCCCGGGAACAGTCTAGCAACTTGGTGGCATACCTGTTTCTCTTCTGATGTAGAGAAGGCTTACACATGCTCCAGCATATTTTTTACTCCATCTGGACCACATCTGTGAGAAGATCTGTTCTAGAAGCCATGAAAGTTTTCATTCCAAGCAAGGCAGCAGACAGCTGGGAAATGGTCTAGAGCCCATGACAAAACTTTGCTAACAGGTTATATGCTTGTAAAGAGAGAGCTAACAGTACTCCTTCTTCTTGTAGCAGCAAGGGTTGGTCGGTGGATCTTGGTAGCTTAGTCTTGAGGAGCCCCATCTTTTTCTGATGGAACTTGGTTCAGAAGAGCAGCACTTGTCCATTATAAAAGACTGTGATATGCTCTGCTTAGCTTGATGCAGAACATACAGCAGGAGCTCTCAGGTTGTCTAATCCCGCCTCCTGCAGATGCAACCACTAAGAAGATATTCAGTCCTGACAGGGACACTGGGTTGCACTCCATGAGCTATAGAGCAACTCTAATGCTCTTAAGCAAGCTTAAGATTCTCTACCAAAAGATCTTACCCCAAAAGCAACAAAAATTCCTACTCTAGGAAGACAGCAAGAGAGCCGAAGATGCCAGTGACCTCAGTGCCTGCAAAGGAGAGAAGTTTGGTAAGTGAAATTCCTATGTGTGCCTAGTAAATAGATCACATCCCTGTAACAGAAGGCAAAACAACTACTGACCCAACCCTGCTTTTGCCAGCCCATTTGACTTGAAATTCCTTCCCAACTCCAGCTTTGATGGTCTGTTTAACTCTGGGCAAGACACACCAGCCAGGCACTTGGAAAGCTTGCTAGCATCCATAGATGCAGCATCATTCTCCATACTTTGCTGTGGTCAGTTTTCATTGTTCAAGGAAGGTGTGTTTCACGTCTTTCTTTCAAGCACTGGTTCTGCATGCCTTTTTCGTGTGGCAGTCCTAATTGTGGCCACTGCCTCAGGGACTGTCAAGGTCTATCTCAGGACATGAGAAGACAATTCCTTCTGGAGTGTCCTTGGTAACTTACACCTTATTGGCTTCACGATGAACCAACATCTTGCTCTTGCAGATGGATACAGACAAGCCCTTTGGTGATATTAGCCTCTTACAGGACAAAAAAGAGACCAAAGATCCCAGAGAACTGGAGCTTCAAAACAACAGTGCTTGCTCTTCCCAGAGAGCTCTTCTGTGGAGAACAGAAACAGCCCATCCTGTGAAAATCACAGGAAGCGGTTCTGGGCAGGGCAGAGGCGTAGTAAACAACTTTCACCTTCCTGTGACCCTACTGCACATCACTGTAGCCCATGTGCAATATATTAGGGATACGGAGTAATCCCACAAAGAACAGGTGGCTATAAAACTACAAAACACCAAAAGGCATGTAGTTAAAACCATCAGCTTAAGCGTTAACATGTAATGAGGTCTCATGGTATTTCCTGCATCCTCTGAAACCCTCAGGCCCCAGGATCCCGTGGCTCTGAGAAAACTTCAGCATTTTATTTAAAATATCTCCCAAAGATAGACATTTCTTTCCCCCGTTGTGGAAAAACTTGAGTTTGTTCTAAAGGCATTTATTACCTCTTTTATATCTCATGAGTTGTTAGGGGCTGGAAATATATATAAACCAGCTTGTTCATCAGATGGAAACATGAGACTGAGCATACTTGCTCCAGTTTCAAGGATGTCACCAAATTGGGGGGAGTATGTGATATGCTGGCAGGTAGGCAGGGCTGTGATTCTGGGGGACAGCATGGGCTGCCATACTATGAAGTTTAACCAAGGCAATGGCAGACTCCTGCACCTGGAATGAAGCAGCCCCTCACACCAGGACAGGCTGGGGACTGGCTGACTGGGAAGCAGCTGTGCAGAAAAGGGCCTGAGGGTCCTCGTGAACAAGAAGTTGAACATGAGTCAGCAGTGTGTCTTTATGACAACGAAGCCAACCTGCATCTCAGTTACCATCAGCAAAAGCACAGACTGCAGAATGAGAGAAACTATTATTCCTCTCTGCTTCACACTGATGAGACTGCACCTGAAGGGCTGTGTCCAGTTTTGAGTCCCTTCAGTGCAAGAGAGCTATCGATAAACTGGAGCAAGTCTGGCAGAGGCCACCAAGTTGGCCAGGGCCTGGAACACATGGCATATGAGGAGAGAAGCTGAAGGACTTGTTTGTCCTTGTCAAGCATGGAGAAGAGTCTGACTGTATCTCCTCTGTAATCCCCCATTCATAAGAGGCAGACAGCAGATAGATTCCCCTCCTACACACATATCTTTCTCTTCTCCAGGCTGAGCATACCCAGCTCCCTCAGCATCTCCTTGTGTATCATGAGCTTCTCCTCATATCCCAGCTGACTGCATCTGCCCTGCTTGTGAGATCTGCCAGCACTGCTGTTTGTGAATGTCACCACAGGGCAAAGAGCTGGGGGCTAAGGGACAAGGGAAAGAGGAACAAATGAGAACATCACTGAAGCACTGATGGCATTCCTTGGCTTTGCAGAAGCTGAGTGCTATGACTAGAAGGGGCAGAGAACTCGCACTGCTTCCCCCAACCCCATCACTGACGTGCACCCATACGAGTTGCCTTTGAGAAGAGTGTGAGGTTTTTCCACTGTACTTCAGGCACACCATGAGCTATGAGCAATCATTTGGACTGGATGGCTGTTCTGCAATCCACTGCCTACTCTGGGGGATTAGCGTATCTAATGAGTCTCCTGCCTCTTCTAATTGTTGCCCCTATACAATTACTGAAAAACCTGCCTCAACATGACCCAATATTCTCTCCCCACACTTGCTAATTGCCACAGGTCCTTACTCTTGTGCACGTGGCTATAGCTGCTGGGAAATGTTCTCTTGCTCAGATAAAAATTGTAACGCAGGCATTTAAACTGGGTGGCTTTGTTTATTTGTTCAGCCAGAAAAAAATAGCTGGAGGAAGAGCCAGCTGAGCAAACAGCATGAGATGAGGTGAGACACTAATATTTTGTTTAGCTCTATGCAATGCAGTAGGATCCAGGAGACGTGTTCCCAGGGAGGAGCCCCAAAGGGAAGCACTCCTAACTAATCTATCTGAGTTCTAAAAAATGGCCCATTTTGGGATACTGATCATGAACTGGCTCCAGAGAAAGCAACAAAATTGTAGGTGTTAAATTCCTCTGAATGAGCCTAAGAGATGGTTGAGTGAGTCTACTTGTGGCTGACAGCACTGATGTGACTGAAAGAAGCTGGAATAAGTCCTTGGGGTCCAACATAAGTACTCCAGTCATGGGTACTCCTATTAGGAAGTGTTGGCCACAGCTCATTTGCATCCTTTTCTGTCTACTGATCCCTCTGCCCAAATTCCTTATCTCTTATGACACAGCTCTGGCCACCTGCTCTCCAAGATTGAGAAGTAAGAAACTATCTGACAGTCTTCCATTTTCAGATATCCTCTTCCAGCATCATCATATTCTGCATCCCTAGCGTTGAGTTAGGGGTTTGAAATGGGGAGGGGGTTCCTTGGTTTATACATTTAATTTTACCGAAGACTGTGATGAGAAAGGACAAGGACTGTAAACTCCCCCCACTACCCAAACAGATTTGCTATTGGGGTGAGACTAGTCCGTGAACAGAGGGAAGTTCAGACATCCCTTCCTACAACATCCCCTTCTCACCACTGGTTATGCTGGCACCAAACAGCAACCTTAGATTTCAGACCTCTGAAGCCAGGTAGAATGACCCCTTCTCCTGGATCTGCATCATGGTGTTTATGTGAAACTGAAGCCATCTCTTTTGTTTCTCTCTCTCTCTCTCTCTTGTTTTTGTTTTGCTTAATTTTCATTTCATTCAGGCTTTCAAAGGAAAAACAAACTGTGGACTCAGGTGCACCACCAGCTACCAGATATATCTGTAGTGCGCTGTCCTGGAATCTTGCTTATATTCATCTGAAAATTTCCTTCTGCTTCCCTAACAATTTGGATACCAATCTGATTCATTAGTACAAGTATGTGCAGATGCACATATGTGTCAGATACAAAGAGGAAGCAAGTAGAAGTTGCCTTTAAGAGGAATAACCAAGTCCTCATTGTACATGTGTCTTATTCTGCCATCTTTCTACTTCAAAGGATTGGCACCTTTTATACAACAGGCCACGAGCTGCTCCTTGAAAGGTAGGGTAAAGAATAACCATTTATGAACTGTATGAACCATACAGAAAACTTCAGTGCATGCTGGCCACCCATGCATCTCAGCAATGACTTTTTAAATTACACCTTAAAGAGAAAGTAGAGCCACAGAGTATGACTCCTACAATGAACAGGCTTCATCTAAACACAGTAATTATGGTATTGTGCAACCACGCTGCTACTTAAGTATCTGTAATAATTATGCCCCAGGAAAGTAAGCCCAACACATGTTCACAACCTTCCCCTAACATATGGGTTGTTTACACATTCAAGTTCCCATCCCATCTTCTTGGCAGCTTAGGAAAATCATCTAGAAATATGAGGCGATGTTGCTGAAATGGCCCTCTGACAACGCCGTTTGATTCAAAGGCTTTTGGAAATCTTCCCTGAAAGGAATCGAGTGGTAGGTTCAAGGTTCAGACATGAGCTTCTGTACTCATCTATTCAAGTAACAGCCACAATTCCCTGCACGCCAGTGTCACCAGCTCCTGCTGCTGTTTTAGCCTAAGTCTTGTGCTCTCATTTCCCCAGTGACTGTCACACTTGCACTCTCAAGAGAGAAGTCCCGGCGATCTGTCTTGCAGGACCCCACCATGATTCAAGTCTGGAAAAGATGGAAAAGTTCTGCCTTATCATGAGAAGGCTCAGTCGTGGTGAAAGAGCAGCCAGGAGGATACAGAGAACGGAGATCTTGCTTGGGGCCGTGTTGTGTGCTAGCAGTACAGCCAGAGCTAGCTTAAACTGGTTGTGACTGTCAGCTGAAGTCTGCTTAGCTGGTCAGGATTTGGCTGAATCCATGTGACTCTGATAGCCTGGAAGCTGACAGCGGGTACAAACAAGACCAATTTCATTCTTGTTTTAAGCCTGTGGTTACTAAGGTCCTTCCATTATCACCTCTTTTTCCTGTTTGCGATTTTGAGGTCCAAGACCAACAACTGTAACATGGGAACACATCCAAAAACCTCACAGATAAAAGATAGCAATATACAGTGCCAAAATACAGAAGCCTCCAAATGACAATTACTCCTGAGGCCCCGATATTAATCTTTAAGCATCCTTCATTCCGTCACACATGGGCTATCTCATCTGCGTTCTTATTAATCTTTTCCTTTCGTTTTTTAAGATTTATGGAGTGGTGTAAGTGGATTTATGCACTGGTATAAGCAGGGCAGAAGGCAAACGCATGTGGCATAGACTGCACCATTCAAGTAATCGTGAAGAGGAGGAATGGGGTTTGCTGAATTCTTTCTGGCATAATTTCACCGATTTACTGCTTGTGAATTACCTACAAACCTATTTTTTCTCCAGCCCAATATCTGCTGGATGTATATCAGCCAGTGGATCCCCATCTTCATCTGAGTGCCAGTGCGTTTGTTATTTAGGCTGTATGACAGGTCACTAAAGTAACCCATCATTTCTTCCAGCTCACTGCATAATAATAAACCACAAATAAGACAAGTTCCTGCTGAAACAACCTGAGCTTGCCCACAGACCTGAGGTTCTTCAAATAAGACAGCCTCTCCCCAGGGGATACTTGTTAAGTTATGATCAAACCTTGGCAAGCTGAACACCGAGTATTTTGAATTTCCACAGCAGTAAAGCCATCAGCCTGAGCCACAAGAACATATAGAAGCAGGAGGAAACCCATCCTGGAGAAGTGGCCTCTGAACAGATGGTAGGGAGATGAACCCACTTCATGCCAAAAAATGCCCTAGTTGTTTGGAAGGCCACGGCTTTTCCTGGGCTAATATTTTTAATAGGTTTGGGCTTAACAGTGAGGTCTGGAGATCAAAGGGCAATTTATGCTTAGCTATCCCTTCAGTCTCTTGCTTAATAGGAAGGAAGGAGAATATTTATGTCAAGTCTGGATTTTCATATTCTTGTCACCGTTGTTGTTGTATATAAAAGAGGAAAGGAAGAATTGCATCCTGATTTTCTCTGTGCATTGCTGCTCTTACCACATCAAGGCAAGCCAGAGGACAGACGTTGCAATATTGCGCCGATTTGGCGAATATGGAAACAAGGTCCCTGGGATTCCTTGATGGCTGCCACCACTCTTTTTGCTTGCTGCATGTTCCGTGCCATGCACTGCCTCGAAAGCAAGATGGACTGGCTGTACAGGGACGGTGCAAAATGTCCCAGACAAATCCAGATAAACTACCAAATATGGGAATGCCTCACAGAGCCCAGCCCACATTCCAGGCCTTGTTGAGGTGCACTCCTCTTGACTCATAGTACAAAGTTGAGAAACTACATACAAAGGCCTCTGAATTCTCTCTGTAATTAATCAGCCACAGGAAAACCTCAGAGAAGAGAGACGGGAGCAATTTAACACAGCTCTCAGAATGACACAGGATGCTGACATGCTGAAGAGTTAAACCCATCCCTTCTCACCAACCTGCCCCTTAACAAGGCGTCCCAGAGGCCATCTCTCTGAAGGGGAAGGTCCCAGCTCTAGGACAGATGGTGATTTGAGGGTTAGTTTTCTGAGTCATGCATGTGGCTTCCTTCCACCTTGCCGGTTTTATTCAGCAGATGACAGAAACAAGCAGTATTACTCAATGGAAAGCTTCCCATCAACTTCCATGGCAATTGAAAGAGGCTTCACTCTGTTGCTCATCTTCCTGAGATGCCACTCCTGAGACATGGTCGGTCCCTCTGCTGCCCCAAACACCTTCTGATGTCTAAAGATCCAGATAGAGACAATAGTATGTCTAGTGCACAAGACTCCCACCTTCTTCCTCCTGCCTCCATCCCAAGGCTTTATTCATGATAATAGTTTGGGATGTGACAGGAGACCCTTTCATATACAACTCTGCATCCACAGTCATCTTTGGTCACATCATCCGATCTGTTTGGTATTTCCCCAAATACTTTCACTTCAAGGGTTGAGTATAATTTAAGTCTGCTGAAGAAGAACTTGTACTATAAGGGGAGTTCCTTCTCTCCCTTCCAGACCACCTCATTCTAGGCTTTCATTTGAAACCATCTGTGACATTTAAGAAAAAGCTGAATGAATTCATCATCACAACAGGGTGAGCAGCAAAGAGCTCATAATTTCCCAGCCATTTACTAAATACTATAGAATAAGTGAATTACACTAAATTACAATGGGGAGAAGAGAGAAAATGGTCTTGTCTTCGATTTCAATACTCCACTTAAGTGACAAATGTTACTACCTCATTACATCTTCTTGATGTGTTCAAGAAACAGGAAGAAGAGGGACACGCATATGCTTTAACCACTTATCTAATCAAACCTTCTGCTAATTTTGGCGTGGAAAGGTTGGGAAATACAAGATACATTTCTCTCCCAAATGTGTGCTGCTAAAATGGCATCTGGTGTACATTTTTCCTCCTGCCCTAGTCCATCCTACTGTCACCGCAGTGTAAGCGTCTTCTCCATGTGTGCGTAAGTTATGATTCAGCATATTGTCCTGCCATGGAGAGGAAGTCCAGTTCAGCCAGGTATCGGTCTGTGAGTTGGCTGCTCTGTGGAATCAGCCTCTAGCAGAAAAGGCATCAGAACCGTCACAAGCCCAGCAACGGCCCTGCTGTCTGGGCTGTGGACATTTCCAAGCCATGGCTCAGGTGTGGAAGTGGAGATCTGCGGCCAGCCTGCTGCAGAGCAAACAGCACCAGGCCTAAGAAGGCAGGGTCTTCACTCTGGCGGTTTCTTCTCGGTTTCCTGTGCCAAGCTCCTGCTTGCAGGCATTAACACCTCTCTTTGCCTCCCCTGTCTGACTCAAGCCACTCTGATTCTTCGGACTGTTCTCACGAAGAACAGCTGTATGGACACATAGCAGGTGTAAAATTGCCAACCTAGTCTCAGTGCTTTGCCATGGTGTAGCTCAGTTTAAGGTCCAAACTGGAAGGCACATTGGCTTGTTGAGGGCTGCTGGGACTGCTCTCCCAGAGCCTCTTGTGACAATGAGGAAGAGGCAAGTAATGGCCCTTGCCTCGCTGAAAGGGGAGAGAGAGTTTTTGGAAGGTGCCCTGTGTGGGTTTTGACATCCTGCAGTGGCACACCGAGGACCTGAACTCAGAGCTGACCTCAGCAGACACCTCTCTGCTTGGCTGGAGCCGAAGTGTTGCCACCACAAACTGGCTGATGCAAGACCCAAAACAGTCTTCTGTTCTGAATATTTGTCGCTGGCCTTCTCTCAGTTGCCAGGGAAGAAGTTCTAGTGGATGCTGCCAGTGTCTTTCCGTGGCGTCAACATTAGGAGAGGGAAGCAGTGCAGTAATTTTGAAATGGGTTGGGAGCTTAGAGAGCTTCATAAATTTTAACATAAATTTCTCCGTCCACTAAATCTGGATTGGGTGCATTTCCAGTTGACTTACATGTGACCACAGCCAACCAGGATTCAACGTTTACTTCAGCCAGAGATTAACCTAAACTTCACCTCAGATTTTCACCCAGAGCCTACCTGAGATACAGTAGACCATATCTCAGGTAAAAAACAGACCAAAGACGCTGACATCATCAGGAGCTGGCACCAGAGTAGTATCGAACAACAGCACAGGTGACATCGCTGAGACCATCCTGCTGCTCCAGCACCATGCCTGATTCTCAAGTAAGATGTCAATCCATACTGATCCCTTGACTCCAAAACATAGGGCTGCATCTTGCTCTTTTGCAGCTTATATGAAGGAGGTTGTGGGGGTTTTTTAAGGTTTATTACTGCTGGCAGAGGAGGCAAATTCTCCATGGCCAGGCAAATAACCAAAAGAATGCAAAATGTGTTACAGCAATTCCTGCTCCGTCTCATTGTTATACCTATGCAATGCCAACCAAGAAAACATCTTTTTTAACACAGTGATTCAGAAAAAAAGTATATGTGGTCGAAAAATACCCTTGCAACTGAAGCACCACAAACCTTTCCTTTTCCCACACCGAACAGTCTGATCTGCCAGGAAAGGTGCACACAGCGCAAGCTGTTGTCCTTGCTCTTGGTTCTGGAGAGAAGGAAGAACTTCAGTTAGCCTGAAGTTTTGCGTAGGATAGAAATTCCTGCAGGAAGACCAGAATCTTCAGCTCCAGCTGAAGATAAGGACTGTTTGGTCTTGACTCAAGAAGTCCACAGGACAAAGTGTCCTTCAAACTGTATTAGTGTGCTGTTCCTGTGACTAACTAATTATCTGTTCTGTTAAATATTCAGGTTTGCATTTATTTGTATTGTGCAAATTATTTACTTCACTGGATTTCTTGTGATTTTATTTGGCAGGATTGGAGAGGTGTGATGACATCCTTACTTTACTTAGTCCAACCTCTGTTAGCCAAAGAAATCCCATCATCACCTGATCTTGGGAGGAGAGAAATTCCATGTTTAGTGGAGACAAGAGGACAAATTTTCCAGGCAGCATTCTTCCTTCTGAATCACAGTTTCTTTTTCTTTTACCTCTTCAGGAACACTAACTAGAAGACAGACAACACTGTTAGCACATCTCTGAGCCCTGCCTTGACTTTTACAGCAGGATCACATTGACAGCTCAGATTTGGTCCATGTTTCTCGACAACCTCCAGATGCTCTTCTGAAGAACAGCTCAGACAGTTATTTTCCACTCATAAAAAAATCATAGCTCCCATGCTTACAAGTTATTTAATGCCATCCAGCTAGTGTAGCATTGGGAATTTAGCTGCTTCTGCAGTGCAAAGTGCTACACCTGTCTTTTATCAAATTTTCTCTCATTGATTTCAGACCTCCTCTCCAGTTCGACAGATCATGCTGAACTTCTAATCCTTGCTGTCAAAGTATCTTTTGATCTGGCCCTGCAAATTAAACAGCATGCCCCTTGGTTCTTTGTCCAAATCATTAAAATAAATTTGAAATGGCATTAGACTGTGATGCATCCCTTGAAGGCTTGGATCTGCAAAGCCTTTACCAGTGTGACAGTTTCCGGCAAACTGCTGGTGACTACTCTTTCTGGTTTTTTAATAAGGAATGCATATGGAAGGCATGTCCACACGGAGCAGCTGAGGACTCTGAGTTTGTCTAGTTTGGAGAAGAAGAGGCTGAGAGGCGACCTCATTGCTCTCTGCAGCTTCCTGTGGAGAGGAGATGGAGATGGAGGTGCTGATCTCTTCTTTTTGGGTTCCAGTGATAGGATGCGTGGCAATGGTTCAAAGCTGTGCCAGCGAGGTTTAGGCTGGATGTTAGGAACCATTTCTTTACTGAGAGGGTGGTCAAACATTGGAACAGGATTTCTCAAGACGTGGTTGATGCCTCAAGCCTGTCAGTGTTTAAGAGGCGTTTGGAGAAAGGCCTTAATAACATGCTTTACGTTTTGGTCAGGCTGTTGGATTAGATCATCACTGTAGGTCCCTTCCAGCTGAATATTCTATGCTATGCTATGCTATGCTATGCTATGCTATGCTATGCTATGCTATGCTATATTTTTAACAGGAGTCTAGCCTGTGCTATAATTCATGTCTTGATCCTGAGACTGTATCCTGGGGCAACCTCAAAACATCTTTAGTCAAGGCATATCACACTTAGGACCTGCTTGATTTCAAGACCAGCTGACCTATCATACAAGAAAATTAGGTGAACTTGATATAATCTCTTAACAAATCCACACCGTCCATAAATGCATTGGCAGCACTGAAATGTTTCCACAGAATTTTGGTTTCATGCAACATTTGCAGTTGATTGCTCTTGATAATCAGGCTGCTTTTCAGTAACTGCTGTGGTGGAAGCTCAGGTTTTGGTTTTGAATATATCCAGTTTATAGGTGCATTAAATGGTAGGACAGAGCCAGAGAAAAACAGATTATGCATTTTGGTCACCCACATGATGTACTCCTTCTTCCTCCCCATCCCAGAGGACACCGACAAGTATGTCCCTACAGCAAAGCGTGCAGCTCTCCTTTACAACATCTGTGGCCACTACAGAACAGCAATGAGCACAGTGCTTCCCATGACAACATTCTTTAACCTCATATAAAATCCACCAAAAATAAAGCCTGAAAAAAATAAGTAAACTTGGGTATTTTCTTGTGCATTTAAAGGCAAAAAGACTTTTCTTACCCATTACAAATGGAAATAATTCCTATGATTCCATCTGTCAGTGAGTGATGCTACCCTGATAACGCACAAAATCACTCCAGGAGAGAGACGTCAATCACACTGAGAAGCACTTCTCAGAAAATAAAATTTAAAAGTGTTTTCCATTTTTACAGTATTAATTAAAGCAGGGAGGGGGGAGTGGTTTCTAGTCCTGTTCTGTGAACTAGCTTGTTCCATTTTCTGCTGTATTCAGGGCGTTTGGGAAGCTGTTAGCATGCAGATAACTAAAAACAGAGTAATTCAACTTGGTTTAATCTGATGCCCAGGTCTCAAAGAGAAGCAAGAAGTTGTAATGCACGGTTCAGTTACCTGAACACTACCCTTGTCTGCTGCTGCTTAGAGCTTTCCTAGACATTGGGTTGATGTTTTTCCTGACAGATACGCACCTATTTTGAAATCTTCATGACAACTGCTCAGCTGTTTGCATGAACAAAGCCAAGGACAAATCAAGCCATTGGCCAGTGTAATAACACTCTAGACTTTCTACTGAAAATTTCATCTACCCACAAGGTTGTACTTTCATCCGCTGTATAATCTGCATCTACCACAGCTCATGGTGTTGCTGAAGATGGGAAGGTTTGTCAGTCAACCCTACCTGGAGACTAGGAGAAAAAAGTTCTTCCTGAGCACTTATGCACTGAGGTTTCCAGCAGTTCACATGTCCACCAAGTTTTGGATGTTTCTTTCACTTCCTCCCAGAGAAATTGCAAATTGCTACCATACCTTGAAAGTTTTTAAATTGTTCTTTAAGCTGAGGCAAGAGACAGATTTTCCCCAACCTCGCTTTCAGAAATGTCTGGACTTCTTTTGACTGAAAAAATATTCAGCCCAAGGCAGCACAAGCAGGTTCTTACAAGAAGCATCAGGCAATAATAGTGAGAGGCACTGCAACGAGTGCAGCCTGTAATACAGCTGTAATACAATCAACTGCAAATAGTTTGCTCTTCCAGAGTGATTGCTGGGCCATTATCTTGTCAGCTCATTGGTAAGTCAGAAAAAGCCCACATCTAGCCAGAGCAATGTATAGCACATAAACCAAAGGAATCAGCACCGGGTTGAGCTGCACCACTCGAATCAGAGAGGAGCCACAGCACACAAAATACAGACAGGAAGGGTTTGCTGTGCTGAAAGCAGTCTTGGTCATTTCTTTCCGTGGAGGTGTAGTAGTTCTTCTCTGACCGGCATCTCATTGTGAAAGGGGGAGGTCTGTTCCACCTCTGTGGCTTTCAGCTAGTCTCTAAAGCACTTGTCTGCTGTTACTTGGTGCTCTGACTCAAATCCCTTGTATGCCTGATGTAGGACATGGCCTTGAGTAGGAGCCTGCTGCTTCCCAGCAGAGTCTCATGATTCTCTCCTGAGTCTTTTCCACCATGAAACCCAGCCTCAGCCAGAAACCACCCAGGCTGGGTTCAGTTACTGGAATTTCTTATCAAACAAAAATATACATTTAGTTGTGTGTAGCTAAAATACCTCCTTCAGCCTCCACAATCTCTTCTGAACATACATGTGTCAGAAAGCTGAGCACCAGTGGACTAGCTGGCACCTTTTCAGCGTAGCCACTAATGCCTGCCTTCCTCTGCACGCTGACCACAGCTCTTACTGGGAAAAGTTTTCCTCCAAGAGGAGCTAGGAGGGATGATGAGATCTCAAGCAGAGGTCTCCGAGGAAGGGCTTTACAGCACACAAAGACATTCATGAGCAGGTTAGAGTGCATTTTATGTAGAGGCCATGTCACAGAGACAGTGACTGATTGTGCCCTGGCTACAGAGGGCTGCATGGGGAGGAAGACCCGTGCTCATGGGGGACTCTGTGTTCAGCGTGAGTCCTGTGGGGTGGGAGATGCTGAAAGGTTCTCTGGTGCTGCTCCCTAAAAGCCCTTTACCCTGATGTGAGGGTACCTATGGCAATGGGAAAACTGAGTCATCACAATGGTAGGGAGTGGAGCTGGCATTGAACATTGTAAGCCTGCTTATATGAAGTATCCAGTTCATACCTATGCCTTCCTTACCTTTGTCATGCACTTGAGGTGATCAGACGGGTTTCAGCTCTTGCCACCAGCTTTTAGGAGGTTTTTTCTTTCATATTTTCATTTTCAATTTTTCAGCAAAAAAATTTGGGGAGACATTGGTTTCTTTTTCTTAGAAAAGATATAAAGTATTATATATAAAGTATTTTTCCAGTAATTTGTTTTTACTTTTCCAAAGTAGCAGTTTAGTGAGAAGGAATTTAAAAGGCAGGCTGGCTGCATTACTTCCACACTGCTTTTGGAGTTCATGGCAACCACTGCTCTCCTCACAGGACCACAGGTCTGTAGGCACCGCAGGGGCATTCCCTCTTTACTCTGTGCACAATGTGATCTCAGGAAATAGTTGCTGAAAGTATGTCTTCAGTCTCTGCCAGCAGGTGCCCAACATCCCATCTTTTCATGGAGCTCCGTAGTTGTACTACTTTTTTATCATCTGCTCTTTCATCATTGCCGTTTCCATCAGCAATTTCCAGCCTTCTCGGGGGAGCTATTGGGGTTTGTTTGCCATTAGTCCTTCTCCTTCCCCTGAGAACACTTGGACAGTGTTTCATTTAGTGGTGTTATTTATTTAAGTTCAACATCTTTCAATAATAAATTGCTCTTGATATCCCTTGGAGGCACTTCCATCTCCTTTGGTGACCTCTTGCTCTTTCTGTGCATTACCATGCCTTAATGTTCACTTCCCCTCTTGCCATTTCATCAGGCCACATTTGATGACAGAGCAACCCCTGAGTCATGATCCTATTACTCTTCTGGAGAGTGCTTACTACAACCCAAGATTACTTTTCCCCTTAGCATCGTAGCATTACTCTTGTCTTGTTTGTAATTTTTGTGTGTGTTCTCCATTTCATTCCTCGATTTTCACTCCACATCTTACTTCTGGCACTCTCCTTTCTTTTGCCCTTGAAAAAAAGATAATAAAACTTATAACAGCTTTTTAGATAAGAGTTTCTTTCTAATTTATTGGTTTTCTTTGAGAGAATAAAAAGGATTTATATATACTGAACACAGAAAGGGACAAATATGGATAAATCCAAAGATTCATAGGTCAAATAATGGAAGAGGTGGAATATTATTTAAGGTGATCCACAAAGAAAGCAAATGAAAAGCAAAATCTGGGAGTGCTTTCACTTAACCAGCTTCTACAGACATAAAAAATAAAGCAAAGTTAAGTTCTTATAATCTGATAAAAATATAGAATCAGGCAAATGTATCTTTCATGTAAGACTGAATTTTGCGTCTCCGTCTTTTCCATGTTGGGATGATGGAATTTTTCAAATTTCCTTTAAAATATTACTTAAAAAAAGAAAAAAAGAAAGAAAAAGAAAAAAAGAAAAAAAAAAAAAAAAAAAAAAAAAAAAAAAAAAAAAAAGAAAAAAAAAAAAAAGAAAAAAAAAAAAAAAAAAAAAAAAAAAAAAAAAAAAAAAGAAAAAAAAAAAAAAAAAAAAAAGGAAAAAGAAAAAAGAAAAAAAAAAAAAAGAAAAAAAGAAAAAGAAAAAGAAAAAAAAAAAAAAAAAAAAAAAAAAAAAAAAAAAAAGAAAAAGAAAAAAAGAAAAGAAAAAAAAGAAAAAGAAAAAGAAAAAAAAAAAGAAAAAGACCAGACAGCTAAGACTTCCTCCATCACATGCTTAGAAGAAAGATTTCATGCACGAAGCTCAGACTAATACTGCAAGAGGTGACAATGCTGGAGTGCATTACTGGTTACTAGAGGAGAAAATGCAAACTATTGAGAGAATTCCAAAAGGAAGCCTATGGAGGAGCTTTACTGATTATTCACAGGAAGCACTTCTGTCTGCTCAGCTTCCATGATATCTTTGGGTGACACCAAAGAGAGATGTCTCCTCTTTCTATGCCCTATTTCTTTTTATTCTTTCTTCTTTTGTCACCAGTCCTTCTCAGAGCAGTGATGTTCTCTCCCTCGTCAGGCATTGCCAGAGTGCGGAGCCTTATCCACCGTGGTCCTCTGCTATCATTTCTTATCTCCATATAACTTTTTGGTACCAGGACATAGTTTTTGATCTGCTTGATGTTTCAGTGCTTTGAAATGAGAAGTCACAACAGACTCCTAAAAACATTTAAATGCTGGATCTAAAACCAGCATGGATGATGTTGCTTCATTTGCGGAGGGGCTGTTGTGCTCCTGTTGCCCCAGGGTCCCGATTTAATGCATCAGGGAAGTCATACCAGTGACATTGCAGGAGGCAGCTTTCCCTGATGATCCGGGGGGTCTAAATTGGTGTTTGATAGCCTGTGGCTCTTCTGTGCTTCATATACTCAAGATGTAAGTTTTGGTCTAGCCATGGTATGTGCTATGGCTTTTACTGAAGGGTGGGTGCTGTACTTGGCCTGCAGGTTATTTCTACAGTCCTGTCCTTTCTAGCAGGCAGTCTGGAAAAGAAGTGCATTGTCATTAGAGAGGTTTCTGAAACTGAAGTGGTGTCTGCTCTGCTGCCACTTACAGAGAAGCCCTGACTACAAAATCTGAAGGACACATCTTATCATCCCAGCACTGCTGTCATCCAGTCAGCAGTATACAAACATGATCTAGTCTCCTGAGATTCCTATACTCATCCTGTCTCCCAGACTGAGCCTTTCCTTCTTCCACTTTCTTTCCTTTGGAGGCCTTCTCCTGGCTTTTTTTAAGCAGCTAGTGATAGCTACGTGGCTTCAATCTCTGCAGGGCTCTGATGACCATGCTCCTTACCCCATAGCTTCCTTTGAAAGCTGACATCTCCTTAACTAGCAAGCAAAATTTAACCAGGCTGCCCAGCCAGCTGTCACATTCTGCCACACCAACAGAGCCAAAACTGTTCCCCAGCTATTGCATTTCAGTAGGGAATCACTACGGTACCCTGCTTTTTTTCTTAGGGGCTGAAGCTTTTTTTTTTTTTTTCCAGGGAGAAGGGATACATCCTCTAATGGTGTATTAGAAGCTGGTGAACTTCTGGCTCAGGTGAGTGACAGAGAGAAATTCTGACTCATTTGCAACAAGGAAGGGAGCAGTGTATACCATGTGCTCGGAATTAGGGGCAGCAGGCAAAATTATAGCTGAAAAGGCTGCCTGCTGAGAGCACAGTGTATTTAGAGGCACCTAAAATTATTTGTGTGACTCAATACTGTTTCCCTAACACTGAGAGCAGCATGTGGTAACTCCCCTTAGGATGCTCTTTTTATCCTCCTTGATTTTTTACTTGTGGATTGGAAGAGTGAAGAAAAATGAAGAAGAGGGAGACTTTCTCTGCTGTTTAATAAAAAACAAACCCCACTTCACGCTTCTGCAGCAATTCAAGGGGTTTTGCAGGTGAGCTTGGAGGTGTTGGACTTGGACCTGGATCAGTATCAAGTGGTATCTGCTGTTGTACACAAGAGCAAAGTTGTATGCTTATCCCTAAGCAGTTCTGATTGAGCTGAAGGGTCTGCTTGTCCTGGAACAAAGCCTTTTCTTTCTGTCAAAGATAATTTTATACACTCAAAGCTGTGGCACCTTGTGGGCACAACCATGAAACCTGGAATGTCTAATGCAGCAATTTGAGGAGCCAGGAGGGCCCAACATTAGCAGCACTAGGAAATGCTAAGGTCAGATGGTAAGGACTCTACTATAACTTCTTCACATTACAGAGGTCTTCGGTGATCCAGAACTACCAAATAGTATTTAATTTTCTTTCCTTTTTTGTCAGTTGCTCAAATCCTGTTCTCCCCTCCCCCATAACAGTGTGCCCCTTCAGACAACCTCATCTGATGGGAACGTATAAAAGTGATACCTGCTCTCAGTGCAGGGACTTTGGAGAATCTACTGAATGAGCCATGCCAGGATTTCATTTCCTTCCGAGGTAATAAAGCTAGGTACCTCCTGTCTTTTCTTAACCTACTTCCCATCTGGTTCCAGACATTACATTTGCCTCTGGCAAATGGGGTCAAGCAGCACTTGGCTTTCAGGAATGCTCTGAGGGTTCCCAGTGGTTGAAGATCGTGACTGAGCTACCTCTTTGACAGCTCATTTGAGCTCAGAGCATGCTGGGAAGCTTAAAGGAAAGACTGGTTAATGCCACAGTGTGTCTCTGAGGGTTCAAATGGACCTCATAGCCAGGCGGGTGAGTGGGCATAGACACTGCTTTTGTGGTGATAACATGCAGTGCCTGAGCTATCTAGTCCCTTCAATGATTCTTATTTCCCCTCTTACGTCCTTTCCTAACCAGCTTTGCTGACAAAATTAGCAGCTGCCTGCTGTATGCTTAGTGCTACCCTTCATACACACGAAAGAAAATATTAATTCATCATAAACTGAAGCAAATGGACCCACATTAAGCAGGAAGCAGCTTGTAGTTGTATTAGTGCATCAAAGTGAATGGTATGCTTTGACTCATCTAATAAAGGCCATCACGAGAAGAGCCTGCTAGGCAGAACAGAGGAAGTCCGAATCTGGACGAGAAAGCTCTAGTGACACCAGGAGCGCATCTCTACAGCTGACTGAATATCAACCACAGCATGCTCTTTCTTCAAATCTCCTTGCACATCACGTAGCTATCTGGGCTGGGGCTCCTCCTCATCCACCCAAACCACAGAAAGGCAAACTTAGCCTGCAGCAAGAGACATCTTAGCCTTCTCCCTCACACAACCACCTCCAGTGCCCAGAACTTGCACCCTGAAAACTAAAATTGCAGAAAGCAGGAAAATTCAACTGGAGAAGGAGCATGGATTAATATGCAATTCATGCAGCTGGGATACCCCACCTGTCTTCTTTTGGATCCACTGTTTGTGTCTGGGGTTGTTGTCATCTACCCAGGATGTACTGGTGGAAAGAATCTACTTTCCATTCATAGAAAGGATTCACTCTAGCCCTAAAGGAAAGGCACCAAAATGAGAGCTATCTGCCAGCAGAGAAATGGAAGCTGTCCAGGCATGCGCTGACTGCTACCCCCTCACAGCCAGAATATCTGCACAGAGTTCATCGCACCAATGAGTGAGGCCTTAGTCAGGTTCTTTTCTAGATGTCTTAAGTCATACTGCAGAGGATACAAGGAGTGACAGAAATGTTTTTCTTTTGGAGCAGTCAATACATTGGTGAAACAATTGTTTCACCTCAAAAACATTGCTCCCACCTTGCCTTCTTCCCCTAAATTGCTTTCCATAATTAGCATCCTAACAGAATTGCGTTTCAGTCCATGAAGAGACAAGCTCCAGGCACAATAGCTTTTCCTTCTTGTTCATTCAAGGTCAGCCCCAGTCCTAAGGCACCAGCTTATTTTTTCCAACAAAGTGTTATGAAACCATGGTAATGGGATCGACCTCTGCCTGCAAGCTGCTAATGACTTCCTGGGTGAGCACCCAGGGAATGGATCCACTCCGGTCTGCATGCCGCTGGGGAATTCATTGCTGGAATAGCATTACTTAACTGACTTTCAGCACTTTCAGGGAAAAAAAGGGGCTCAGCAATGGCTGGTGAAACCCACAGCTCGCCAGGGGGGCTGGCTGTTGTCAGATGTTGTTAAATCTCACAAGGCTGCACAGCCACTGCATGTCCCTAGCAGTGTGTTTTCACTAATGTGTGTTTTCATCCAACAGTTATTTGGGAGCAAAGTGCACCAAGTACCTTAGGCAAGCATTATTATTAACTCTGATTATTCACCACTGGCTTTGCTATTACTCTATGCTTAAGAGAAGACACGGTGACTCAGATCCCAGGAGGCCAGTGAAGGAATGCACAGACCATGGCACAAGCAGGCACGAGCTCATGTCCCAAGCAGGTGCAGCAAGGCAGGTATGGTCCAAAGACCTTGCATGCTGTCTGCAGTCCAGAGCTGGCTGCAGATGCCCTCCTAGGGCATATGGCATGCATGCGAGAGGAAGGTGCATCCCTCATTTCATGTGATGCAGATGAGCAAAGAAAAGGAAGAGAAGAGGTTTTCCCAAGAACAATGTCTGTCACAAATAAGGCTGAGCCAGACTTGTGTGCTAAGCTGCATTATGAATGAAGTCTAGCAATTGAACTGGCTCTTCAGAAAAATAAAGTAAGCAAAAGCATGCCGAAACCAGGCCTCTTCCAGTTGGCATTTGGACCCAGCTCCTTTCTGAGCTCTGACTTGCAGAGCCATTTGTAAGACCACGAGATGGAAGAGAAGCACTTCTTTACTTCATATTGTCCTGAACAAACTGTTCTAACAGTTAGGGTGCCCTGCTTGATGCAGAGTTTGGAGACAACCCTACAGAGGCTCTTTTCCACCTAAAACTCTTTAGGATGCCATGATATTTCCTGCTGAAAACCGTATGACGGGGAAAGCACAAGACTTTAATTTTTGCGGGCCGTCTCTCTGGCTCAGGTTTTTTTTTGCCTCTAACAGCCAGCACAGGCCTCTCAGGAAGCATACTCTCCTCTCCAAAGAAACATGCGTGTCCACCACCCCTTCCAGTACTGCTCATTAGCACCTTTTCAGTGTCCAGTTTTTTTGCAGTTACTGGATAAGCAAAAAATCAGTAATGGTTCCTCTTGTCCTGCTGCTGAACTCATAGAAGGACCAGTTTACCCTGTAATGACTCAAACTGGCTTGCAGCCATTCAGCTGCACAGAGCTCCACAGGGGACCTGCAAGAAGGTCCAGCATGAAATACTGCAAGTCAATCAATATCGGAATTCAAGTTGCCTTATTTATTAACTCAGCGGTTATGGTCCAGTTGCCCAAGAAGGCTGTGAGCCAGGTCTCCTGACTTGTCAGGGCCCTGGTTTGCGCATAAACACGTTCACACCCAATGGCTCCATTTAAGTCCAGCCCTGGGCTTCAATGCCTGTTTGAGCTGTCCTGTGGTTTGATCAGCCACAGCTGTGCCTGTTGGAGGGCCATGGACCCTATCGATCTGGGCTCTCTTCTGCAGGCTAACTTCCTGGGCATGTCTTGCCACCATGAACTTGCCTGATGCTCTTCATTCTTGTCTGAACTTGGTTGTCATCTTGGCCTGCCTTGACTGGGTACTGTGAGTTGGGGCCCTGTTTTGCAAATCCCCTGCTGGCTATATTACCATGCTTGGCTCCTGGCCTTTAGGGAGGACCTAAGGCTGGCCCTTACTGCTCCTGGACACTGACTCTGCTATTGAGGTCCTGATCACCTCGGGGAAATTGTTGCCATCCATGATTCCTTAGCTCTGGGCTTTTCAATGCAGCAATTAATGATGGATGTGGGCTGCACCCCAAGCCAAGTCCAAGACACCAGAGAAGCCAGCCAGGTGTGTGGTTGTCCTCCCTCATGTGGCTGTCTCAGTTTAGCAGTAGATTAGATTCTTGTAGAGGATTTGTCCTAGACTTAGCTGTTGTTCACGTAGTGCAGAAATGGTCTTATCACATCTTGTCCCATCAGCAGAAGGGAGTATCAGGAGCATGAGAGTCAGGCTGGGCATTGTAAGCTTGAGCACTTAGGAGCCTGTTGGGAGCTGAGAGGACTTTCATCGAGACACACAAGGTGGGCACAGGCTGAAGTGAGACTTTGATTTCACTGTCTGTCTTGGTCTGTGGCTTGTCTTTATCTGCTTGTTTCACAAGCAATTATTTCAGTTTTGTGAATGTGCACCAAATGTGTGGCTTTCTCATAAGAAAAAGGATCAGCTTTAAAAAAAAAACAAAACAAGACCAGAAACCTGTTTCTAATTCTGTTTCAGCTTTCAACTCACCAGGCAATCTCTTTCCTCTGTGAAGAGGTGATGGGTTTTTTGCTAGATGTGGTTTCAGGTGAAATCTCCCAGTGCTGACAGAATTCTGCCTGGGCTGAGAGCTCCCTTCATTTTTGCCCCACCAGTGAAATCCACATTTACAGCTGGTGGAGTCTTCAAAAACAAAAAGAAAACAGGAAAACCAAAGCCTAGGCTGCCTGTGCTCATGTGACAACTCTAAGTTTGTAACATTAGATTTTTCCTTATGACCCCTTTCCCCCTGTCTGATGGATCATCTGACACGAATGCATCCAAACTGAGCTGGTGTAGCTATTTCCAGATGGGCTTCATCTCATCCCAGGGTGGGTGTATGAGCTGAGCGGATGACTCATTCTCTGCAGGTATTAGTCTTTACAGTCTTCACAGTCCTATCGTAACCTTCAGAAATGGTGCTCTGTTGTTTGTCAGCACCTGCTTAAAAGAAGCAAGTACAAAACCAGGAATGCCTCATTGCAACAAATCTGGCCAAATCTGGAACTGAACATCTAACAGCAGAGAGATGTAGGTGTGCTACACTGCCTTTCTTCTGCCACTCAGAAAGTGGATGAACAAATGAAATTTTAATACTATGCTAAATGGGAAAAAAAAATCCCCACGGGCACAAAAGGGTTAAGTTCCAGTAGAGTCATCCAAAAGGAAGACCAGGGTAACTTTTCAAACCTGTTTTCTTTTTTTTAATCTTCTTTCCCCAAACTTTTTTCTGAGTGGCAGTCTCTTTTTGTTCATTCCCACAGAGAACAATGTTTTTGCTTGACCAAGGAAATAATAGGTGCTTACAAAAGCAAGAACTACCTTAAATTGCTTGTGCAGCAGGAGTGGTTGGTTCAATTAATTGCCTTAGCTTTGCAGAAACATCTGGCATGCTGTTTACATCCTGTGAGAAGCAGACCTCTGTTAGGAGTGGGGTAAAGAAGATGAATGAAAATCTGCAAAGACTCCCCCCCAAACTTAGCAGCGTAAGATCTTTAGCCTTTTCCTATTGAAATCGCCCTGCAAAAGGCACCTGCTCACACAGTCAGAATTTCAGAGTAACACAGCTTTCAGGTGCTTATAGGAGCTTTGATCCTAAGAATGGCAGCCAATGGGGATGATGAAAAGAGTCTAATTATCATTATTATTATTATTGCAGGTAGAGGTAGAGTATCTTACATTGGAAAGTGTTTATGGACTTCCTCGAGATGTATTCTAGCAAGGACACAAGGGCCAGAGACAACATGGTGCAAACTGAACCACAGCCTGGAGCCTTCATCCAAAACCCGTGTATGTGTGAGCTCATTGAAAAACATGACCAGCATAGCACAGAGGACTTGACGGGGTTTATTGCAAAGGCTCTGTGTGTGTGAAGGAGGCAGGATAAACTGCAGAAGCAGACAGAGAAGACAGCGAGGAGCCAGAGCCAGAGCCATGGATGACTTGATCCCTGAAAAAAAGAAATTGTTTCTTGGGTGGAGTACTGGCAAAAAGAGGTTTCAGCTGTTGCCAGGCTTCTCCTCCAGGAGACAGGATGCTGCATCCTTCTCAGAAACAACATTGCTCCTCATTAAAATGAAAGAGATGATTTCTAAACCACAATACAGCCTTGAAAAGTCAGGGCAGATTACCTGGCCTTCCATGTGCTGTGGTATGCCCTTGGTGCTCCTAAATGTAAGTAACTGGCAGGTGAAGACCTTGCTCTCCCTGACCTTCCCACCAGGGAAGGTGGCTGGCTTGTTCAGACCCACAGCACAGAAGCTGTCTCTACTTTCTTGGAATCAGCTGGGAAACACTCACCTACCCCAAGGCTCCAGGTGTTGAAGACTTGGGTCGGAATAAGAAAGTGAATACAAAACTGGTGCAGACCCAGTGGAAGCCGTTCCCAAACCTCCTGTTAGGTTGAAACTCTTCACGCTCAAGAGGGCAAGATCTGGGTGGACTAAGAAATCTTTCCTGTTTACCAAACATAGGAAACAAGTGTCAGGGAGGGAGTAGATCTAAAAAATAATCTTGTAAATCATTTATTTACCACTGGAAAGACCAATTCCTTCCATCTTTCTCCCTGCATCTGGCTTTGCTATTATCTGGAGCAGCCCACCAGCACGGAGCAAGCAGAGATGTGTAGAATGGCTGTGTTGGCATGGCTCGTGACATACATCATCTGCAGCGAACTGCTGGGGCTGTATGGAGCTTGCAGACTGCAGGAGATTTAATTAAGGGGAGATGTATGTTGCACTGGGGACGGGATTCTTGCTTGGCATGCTGTGTTTCTATTGCATGCTTTTGGCACTGAACATAAATGCTTTTCCTTCTTCCAATTCTTGTTCCAATTAAACCAATGCCTGACTGGTCCTGTGAGAGCACATGTCCCAGTGTACTCTCCTAATGTGGCGGGGAAGACATTCTGAGACCTTCAGCCCTGCTTGTGCCTTTCTTTCTTGACGGAAGCTTTTAGCCCACACTGTTTCTGGGAGCCTGCTTCAGAGCAAAGCAGCAGGAGCACAGTGAAGACTGCCAAGGTATGGAGCCCCGATGGGAAGCCAGGAACACCCTCGCCTTGCTGCGTCACAGTCGCCACCTGAATGCTACCCTTCCAGCAAGCATCTGCTTCCCCGTGTTTCAGTGTGCTGCCACACAGGAACATTCATCATGTGCAGGCAGCAATGCTGAGCTAAAATTAGAAAGAATAATTTCCGATAGACTAATAAATTAAGGGTGTCTTTTGCAGGACCTTCCCCTGTGCGAGTTAGGAGGTGTTTTGGTTTCAATTTAACCATGACACATCAGTCACCTCACTTTGTGCCTACCCTGATGCTTTCCAGCTCTGCCTTCTCTATCTTTCAGACCCTTCAGCAGCCTTCTTTCATTATTGTTAAAGACTAATTAACAACAATTTCAGCCCTCTGTCTTGAGGGGGCAGCTCATGTACACAGTTCCTGGCTCATGTAAATGGATATGCAGAGAGAAATGGTTGTTCTGGAGTGAGTACAGGGTAGCAACACACAGGGAGGACTCTGCTGACAGGGAACACTGAGGCTATGGCACACACTTCTGGAGAGCATTAGCAGAGCCCGTTCAAAGGTTTGCTTCTTTCAGGGCTGGTTTCTGTTCTTTTTATTTATATTACTTTCCAGGCTCCCTCTGAACTGAGGGGAGATCACTTAATTTTAAAATTAAGTTCTCACTTTTGAACACCCAGAGAAAGCAGAGTGGAGGCCACAATGACTGCCACTTTGAAGGTTGCATTGGCCAGATTAAGATCTCTTCTATGGGGAGCAATCTCCCATTCTCTGAGTGGGAAGAGATCTTCCACTGCCTGGAGTTTATTCTCAATGCCATTTTTAATCCAGTCTGTGCTCAGCCAGGGTATGACAGGGTATGACAGGGTATGACAGCCATCAGCCTAAGTCCAAACACTGTAAGTAACATTTCATATCACCAGGCCTTATATCACCACAATTAGATGTCTCTCAACAAACTTGGTCCTGTCATGATTCTTGTTAAGCTATGGCCATCATCTTCCTCACTTGTTGTACCTTTATCTTCTCAAGTCCCACAAAGCAAGTACCTGGAAAGCAGAGAGTTCCACCAGCTTCTGCATCCAGTAGTGCCCAAGAGGAAAACCAGAGAGCTCTATCTGTTCCTCCTAACTGTTTGGCACTGTACTGCCTCAGTGCCTTAGACTCTAGAAAGTCTGTAGCCTGCTCCCCAAAAGGCTGGATCCTAGAAGCCTATCCTCCTCTTGTCCAGGACCTTTGGTGCAGATGGACTGGAGTGTCGAGTCTCACAGCTGCCACCTCATGAGCCAAGGTGGCTAGGAGTCTTGTCACCTGATTTCAGCCATCTCCTTCAAGCTCAGTGTTGTGAAGTCTCTGGAGAGAGCCAGGAACCTCTAGGTGGGGTATCTTTCCCCCTACCTGATATCCAGGAGGGAAGAATTGAACCTATCTAGGAGATGAGGTATTTGAACTAAAAAGTGCATCTGTGTGCTCCTGCTCCAAGGTGCAGACTCCATCCTCTCTGGGAGTGACCTAATAGTAGCCAGTCCCTCTCTTTAGAGTCATTTTCTGGCAACAAAGTAGTGGGTGAACTTTTCTTGGGTTCCCTCAGGTTTTCTCCAAGCTAAGGCTAGGCTCTGGGACTATGTCAGGCACCTGCTCTTCAGACAGGGTATCAGGGGACCTGGAAAAGCTTCACCACTGGTGGCAGTCTCAACCCCATCCGAACTCTTCAGGCTCAGTGAACCCAGGCAGTGCTCTACTTTTGCCTCAATCTACTTCCCAGCAGTCTATACAAAAGTGTCACCATGTCTGGCTCAAATGGACTAAACTACTTATGGAAAACATCTTGGTATATACCCCTTGGTACAAGCTATGACCACTTTATCGCATTCTCGTCAACTCACTCTTTGTAAAGAACAAGCTAGAAATAGATGGTGGCAGTGACTCAGAAATGGAGTCATTCTGACTCAAATACTGAGATGGGCCTCCAGAGGATGGCACATGGGACTCTTCGCACGAGCACTCGCAGCTCTCCATGTCTCACCTGCCAAAACTCCCCCCCCAAAACCTGCAGCATGCTGGAAATGTTGCTGCTTCTCTCTCAGTAGAGGAGGTGATGCTGTGCTGACTTTGCAGTGTGACTCAAAGGCATCACTTCTACAATAGGTCTCAACTATGGGCTGAAGTCCCAGTAGCTTTATCCGGCCTGATAAATAACATGGGCCAAGGCTCACTGTCTGGCAAGTAGCACAGCAGAGGTCACATCCTTACAACTAACTCTCTTCTCTATCTATACATCCTGGGAGTGTTCCCTGTCCTGTTGTTTTATCTGAACCATGGACAGGCATGGCTGCAAGCTGGGACAGTCAGAGCCACACAGAGATGTGGATGGTCTCACAACTGAGCTCACAACCCAGATCTAATTAGGAAAGCCAAGACAAAGAGCCCTCAAGTTTAACTGCTTTCCAAAGCTGATCCAACTCTTGTTAGCACCATTTGCCCAGCTAACAAGCATCTCGTCCAAGACAACATCACTCCACTGCTCCACTCGCTGAAGACACAGCTGAATGGGAGGATTTTCTATGGGAAAGAGGAGATAATTTGCAAAAAGATAATCAGACACATTTACCTACAAGGAGAGAGCAAACCTTCATAACCAGAACTTAAGTGATTTCCCTTTTCTCTGCCTTCCTGTTTTTCTCATGTTCTGCGCATTTTCCCCTTTGTCTGGCAATATAGCTCAGACAAGAATATCACATAGAATTTCTGGGTTTAGAACCATACTTAGATGACTGGATAAAATAGGGAAAAGTATGGCAAAACAGAGAGAAGGTCAATCCCATCCTCTCTACATCACTGGGAGCAGTGGGATCCCTTCCCAGCCTGCTCAACAAATCAGCAGGGACTCAATCCACCAGCCTAGGGCAGGCTCACCTGCAGCAGGGAAAGCAAGTCCACAGAGGATGCAACCACATCCTCACCTCTTAGAGGAACACATTTGGCTTCCCATGCTCTCCTCGCCATCTGAAGCCTATCCCAGAAGAGTGTTAGTTCTTTTGGCTGGTTGTGAAAGATCAGCAGAGATCAGTCCAGGGGAGGCACTGAAGGAGCTGAGCAGTCCTCTGGCTCCTGGATCCTTATCTCATCTATTTAAGTGTCTTTCTTTTTGCAACTTGGGGACCATGACTGAGGAAGTATCTGCTGCAGCCATCACTTCCCTTCAGCAGAAGTCAGGAGAAAATTGCTCCTTTGAACTACTTAGAGCAGTTCTGAAACCAGTTTTGTGTCCATGACCACCTACAGTCCTTCATTCCCTTCCACTCCAGAACTGCTCCACCTGAAACATTCAATATCAAGATGCTTTTTGCATGCCCCAGAGCACAAGCACATCTGTGACCTGAGCTGAGCAAAGAAATTACCTGCTTTCGGACTCTATCTCAGGGCTTGATTTTTTACAGCAGGAGGTTTTGACTCAAAAAATTTTAGTTTTGATTAATGCAACCTCTAGCTAGAGCTAGGAAAGCCTGACCCTGAGCTGGCTTCCTTCTACCAAATATCACGTTCTGCTTCAAAGTAGGAAGGGTCTTGAATATGTCAGAGTTTTTTTAATGCATCATTTTGCCTCACCACCTTCCAGGAAACAGACAACTCACCTGAGCTGCAACTTTCCCAAAAGGTCAAGCCTGGGTCAGGCAGGCACCAAGGACATTGTTGCTTGAGTGAGTAATATTTTGCCTAGAGATCAACCCCATCTTTTCAATGAAAGCATCAAGGAAATCTCTGCGCCTTTCTGCACCTGGACTAGCACAACTCTTTCAGGGAAGGAAGCCAAACTGCTGCCCAGCTCATTAGCACTGTGCAGAACCAGGGCAAAAGGCTTTCCCAGACAGCAGTTCACATTCATGCAGGCAAAGTGCAGCCACTGTAACTGCTCTCTCAGGCTTGCTTTTCCTGGCTTTTCAGAAGCAAGCAGCATCCAATGTAGCTCAAGGGCTGGGTCTTTTGATTTAAAAAAAAAACCTGACCAGTACCACTGTTTTTTAATTTAAAAGTCATTTAGTGTCTGTTCACAATGAACGGGTCCATATTTTTAAGGTCCCACTGGGAAACAGCACTCAAAAAATACTTGAAATAGAGACACACCATTTTCTCAGGAAATCAGAGAGTTTCTCAAAGCTTATTTAATTCAGCAATTTTGGAGGCTTCTGGTAGTATTCCTGATCATACAGGTTGTAGGGGTGTGTGTGTGCAGGAGCCTGTCTCTGATCTGTTTCTGACCTCAATTACACTGGCGTTAATCCAAGAGAGTCTGTTGTTGGTGTGTTTGAGGTGTTCAAACTTATGCTGAGTTGACAAGAGTTTCCTCTGAGAACCTTATTGCCATGTAGGCAGCACAGAGAAAAGCCAAGCACATCAAATTTCTGCAGTGTGCATTTGTTGCCCCTTCTTATGACACCCCAGTTTTTGGCCTGAGCCAAGCCCTCAGCATGAACATGTAATTGAATCTGCAGTTCATTGAGGTGGACATATAACTGCTTTTGTTATTGATATCTGCAGGTTAACCATAGCTGACCCTCGACATTTTTTCCTGCGACCCAAGGAACTTCTGCGCTCTGAACTGTGTCACAAAGGTTTGTTGCCAACGGAAACTTAGCCAGTCACAAGGCTCTCAGCACTGGAGAGAGCATGTTGCTCCTTCTCTTTACTCTTCCACTGGGTGGCTTATAATTAGCACAGCCCAACCAAGCAAGCAGTGTCAGATTGCAATCACACTTTCGGAAGCTATTTATGGGCAGGAGCAAACACATTTCGTGTAAAACTGCCTTGTGGTCTGGCAGGTTATCCCCAGGAATTTCTTGGTCAGAGCTGCAATTTCAGCTGGCACTCTGCTCCAAGCAGCACGCTGTTGAGCCACCCTGCGGCAGCACAATGGGAAGGTCCTTGGTCCCTCTCCCATCCCTGGGGGAGTGCAGCTTGCATTTGCTTTGGGGTGGACAAATTGTGCCCTTTGATGAGTACTTTTTCCCTTCTGAGTGCAGGTCTGCAGCCTTCCTATCTTCCTACAATTCTCCTCACATTTTGACCAGGCAAGAGAGCAAAGAACAGAGAGGACCATCCAACTAACTGCTCTTCTTTCACTCAGTCCAATGTTAAAATCTACCTCTCCCATGCCATTTTGCATTTCAGCAGACGAACAGAAAAGTTGGGCATTTGGCACCTTAGCTAGAACGCTAGAAAGAGAGAGGGAGGTGGAAAGAAAGAAAGACCTTTTTGCTAGGTGTCCAGGAGATACAACAATAAGGGCTGTCACCCAGGACAGCATGGGAGGGAGGGCTGAAGACCATCCATAGTCACCTCTCACAATCTGGCGTAGGACTTACTTTAGGATGGTCGTTTTAACCAGAAAGCACATCTTCCTCAGTCATCCTTAGAACTGCCCATCGCTCAAGCCTGACCCAGAAGGCAAGGGAATAGACTCCAGGGCAACACACTGTCTAAGGGAGGAACTTGTCCCCTTGGCTAGTTTAGATTGCTCCCAAGGTTTAGACAGCAGCTATGCAGGATGCCTGATGGCATTTTTTGATGCCCAGGGAGATCACATTCCCTGTGTCCTGACTTCTCTCTTTACTCCCTTGCAGGTAGGAGATGCTTTAAGGAGAGGCAAGGGAAGGAAATTGAAGTGCAGAGCTCCCACAGGAAGAGGGGCCATGGCCATAACTCAGGAAAGCATCCTCCCAACCTCTCATGTCTGAGGAACATCCCTGAGACCTATTTATTTGCTCCTCACAGCATCCCTTTCTGGCTAAGGCCCCTGCAGCTTGAGCCATCACTTGGAAAAGACATCCCAGGGCAGGAGAGAGGCCATAGCACTGCGAAGCACCTGGAGAGTGTGAGGCTGCCAGCTGGCATTGCTCTTGAAAATTGTGCTGGCTGAGACCCTCTTTCGTCCCATGGACTTTTTGTCCCTCTTCCTGACATGGGACTTTATATGTCCCAAGGTTTCCCCAGGGCTCAATATCGGGGCCTATTCTCTTTTACATCTTTATTATCAATGATCTGGATGAGAGGATTGAGTACACACTCAGTAAGTTCACAGACAACACCAAGTTAGGCGGGTGTGTTGATCTACTTGAGGGTAGGGAGGCTCTACAGAGGGATCTGGACAGGCTGAATCGATGGGCTGAGGCCAGTGATATGAGGTTCAACAAGGCCAAGTGCTGGGTCCTTCAGTTGGGTCACAACAACCCTCTGCAACGCTACAGTCTTGGGGAAGAGTGGCTGGAAAGCTGCTCAGCAGAAAAGGACCTGGGTGTGTTGGTCGACAGCCGGCTGAATATGAGCCAGCAGTGTGCCCAGGTGGCCAAGAAGGCCAACAGCATCCTGGCTTGTATCAGAAATTGTGTGGCCAGCAGGAGGAGGGAAGTGATTGTACCCTTGTACTCAGGACTGGTGAGGCCGCACCTCAAATCCTGTGTCCACTTTTGGGTCTCTCACTTCAAGAAGGACATTGAGGTGCTGGAGCGTGTCTAGAGAAGGGCAGTAAAGTTGGAGAAGGGTCTAGAGAACAAGTCTTATGAGGAGCGGCTGAGGGAACTGGGGTTGTTTAGTCTGGAGAAAAGGAGGCTGAGGGGTGACCGTATTGCTTTCTACAACTACCTGAAAGGAGTTTGTAGCGAGGTGGCAGTTCGTCTCTTCTCTCAAGTAACAAGCAATAGGACAAGAGGAAATGGCCTCAAGTTGTGTCAGGGGAGGTTTAGGTTGGATATTAGGAAAAATTTCTTCACCAAAAGTGTTATCAAGCACTGGAACAGGCTGCCTAGGGAAGTGGTGGAGTCCCCATCCCTGAAAGTATTTAAAAGATGTATAGATGTGGTGTTGAGGAACATGATTTAGTGGTGACTTGGCAGCGCAGGGTGAATGGTTGGACTCGATGATGTTAAAGGTTTCTTCCAACCAAAATGATTCTATGATAGACATGCAATGTTGAACCATCATGGACCACTAGCCTGACCCAATACATGCAGAAGGATGCATGTCACTGCTCATTCCAGACACCTGTCAGAAAATTGCACCTGGAGGGACAAAAGGTGTTCCTCGCTTTGGAAAAAGTTGGTAAATCCAGTTCATTTGGTGTGAAATAACATTTCCCACTCCTTTACAAAGCAAAGGCCTAAAATGAATTATCTAAAAGAAATCAAAGGCTGAAATGTCTTATATCTGAGGTACCCATAATGCAAGCTCTAGGGTGTATTTAATGGTTTTTGAATGTATCAGAAAAGGAAAAGCCATAGGGCTGATATCATTAAAGGCAGCAAATCCATCCTGGTAAAAACAATGCATTTAATCTGGTTCTAACGTTTCTGATTAGCTTTTCTCCTTATGAACACTTTGTTTGAACCTTGCTCTTTTACTTACTGATTATTTAATGCAATTAATACTCATTTCAACATTGCCATTGAGAGCAACTTTTCATTTGCTTTTACAAACAGAAAGTTGAGGTGTGCCCCGATCAGAAGATGCACTCCAGACATGTGGAATACAGTACCACAATGTGCATTACAATGATCAATTGACAAATCACATCAGATCATCATTCCCAGGAAGGATTTATTACAGAGGTAAAAGGAACAAGTGGCTACAGCGAGAGATAGTTTGTTTTTTCTTGGTGATTTAAGCAAAAGCTTTGTTCCAACACTCATTTAAATGAAAGTGTTATAGGAAGAATACACTGTCATGCAAATTTATATAGAGAAAAGTAAAGTTATGCAGTGTAGAAGAGGGATACTCACAATGCTGGCTTCATCATTTGGTCGAGTTAGTTGCTTCCTCCAGAGGCAAAAGTTGGATTGTTAAATGTGGATGGAACTGGAGGGAATAAAATCTTATGAAGAAAAATGGCATGAAGAAAAAAAAATTAAGTATAAAAGATGCAAAGGAAAAAGAATGGATTTAAAGTTATCATAACAAATTTCTATCACGTCAAGACATTTTTCACTTTGTTGTCTCATGAGATTCTTGAAGTCCTTTTCATTTTCATTCTGATCAAGTTGTAAGAAAACACCAAAACCTGGAGAATCCAGACAGGCTAGATAACAAGTCATGACCACAAATGGGGCAGGAAATCAACGTCTTGAAAAGCCCACACCTAGCCATAACTTTGTCTGGGGAGCATCAAAAATCCATCTTTATTGGGCAGGGGAAACTAGCATGTTACTCTTGCTCCATGTCTCCTTGAGACTTTCTGTGTCTTTCTGAGTCAACCTGGCTATATTTTTGTAGTGTGTCTCATGATTTTCTAAATACTGAAATGGACATTAGCCTAGGAAGCCATTCCTGGCTTCCTGCCATCATCTTGCAGTAATGAGCTCCTGCATAGGAAGTTGCCTCAGTCCTAGGCTGGGGTCTCTCCTGGCATAAATTCTGCCTGTCCCATAGATGGCATCAATCATTCATAGCCTGGTCCTGCTCAGAGCATCTGCTTCCCATTCTATTCCTTCGTTTCCTCCTGATTAATTGATGAAATTGTTGAGTGTGGTTGCCTGGAAAATTACCATTTCCTTAAGCATTCTTGGCCCCCTTTATGGAAGAAATCAGGAAATCTACACAGGAACCCTGAAGGGGCAGCAAGGTCAAACAGGACCCACCTTTCATCAGGACAGCTGAGGCTAAGACACCAAAATAAAGCCAGACTGTTCCCAGGCTGTCACAGTGTCTAAGGACAGAGGTGAGGGAGCAAGGAGAGGAAGGAGTGTGCTTTTCCTCTCATACTCAGCATGCAAGTGACAAATAAGCCTCTCTCCAGGCACTTTTCCCTGAGGCAGTGTCTACAATGTCTCTCAAACTCCTACCCATGACATCATATGGGTAGCATGAATCTTGGTGCAAGGCAGAAGTGGGCAACCTTGCACTACCACTGACTGCCATCTTCTAGCCCGCTGTTCAGCACCTAAACTCCCTGGCTGCATGATCATGATGCTCCAGGGCAGCTTGCACACGACCAGCATCTCAACCAGGTGAAGGCTCCACCAGGAGAGATGAAGCTGATGTGAGTACAAAAGCACGGCAACTTCTCTGGGAGCCTATGGCAATGCTTCCTCAGCTAAACAAGCCCCAGGGCCAGCATAGTAATCGTTTGCAAAGAGGAGCTGGGGGCAGAGACAACAGTGATATTAAAGGCCATCTTCAGCTGCAAAGATAGGAAAGAGGCCCTGGAGAGCGTGAGCCTCAGGCCTGCAGTGTTTTTCTCCCTCTCCAGTGTCCACGCATCATGCTTACTGCGAGGCCCAGGCTGCACAAAGAGGAGCAGTGTCAGTCAAATCCTGCCTCCCAGGGCTGCCAGAGGACCAGTCCCATCCATCCTTTGCAAAGGCACCAGGCACGCCTACCCTGTGCTGAAGGATGAGTGCAGAGCTCACTGACATGATGAGATAACGGACAACAGTGGGACTTGATTTACAGGCAAGACTCATTACCAGACAGCAATCAAGACATAACATGGTGAAGACAACTGACCTGTGGCACAGTTTCCTAACTTGTGAGAAGCCTGGTGGACCAGAGTATCTTCTCTGGATGCACTCTGGCCTCACTCCTGCATGAGACAGGAACCAGCATCAATCAGAAAGACCCCAGAGTGGGGGCAAGCTGGGGGCTCTCTCTCCTTTACCACAGAAGGGAGGAACTCTGATTCCAGCCTGTTCATCTCACTGCCACTATGCAAAGCTATTAGTGACGGTGCTTTTCTGCCATCACTCTTTCTTTTTCACAAGCGTTTGCTGATCGCTGAAAGGGCTCGTGCTATGCTGCTTTCTTAAGCTGACGGTCTCTGCTTTTATTTGGCTGAAGGAGAGAGCAAACCATCTCTGGCAGCCCAGAGATGCTTATGGTCCCACCAGCTTTCACTCACAGCAGCAGAAAAATCCTTAAAAATGGGACTTGAATTATTACTTGATGTACAGCCACTGGAGGCTGATGAGAGATGACACAAAACAGCAAAAATCACTGAATTTTGGTATTAGTCAGCATAGGTGTTGCAAATGTCCATCAGCAAGTTTACTTTCTCAGGCAGGTGCACAAAGTGCTGCATGCACTGGTCCAACCGTAGGAGAGCACTGGATGGGTCCCAGCAGGCACAAACACTCGTAAGTGACATGCTTTCTGACCTGCCATGGCTGTGGTTGTGAGGCAGTTTTTATCTGGCACAAATTCAACTGTTACTGCCCTCAGTAACTTCTAGCACTCCATGCTCTAGGCTGGATCCCAGAGCAACTAAAATTGGGGAGGGGGGGAGGCGCTTATCCCCCTTTCAAGGGAAGTTAAATTAAGCAGCCTGGTCTATGCAGAGGGATTCCTGGCTTGGGAACCAGGACTCCAAATTTCTAGCTTTGCTAATCACCTTGGTAGTCTCGGTCTCTTCTTCCAGTCTCTTCTCTGGCCACACAACCTTTGGGTGGGGACTGCTTCCAACTCTGCACGCTGACCACCAACCCACTAGAACTTACTGTAGTCTAAAACCGAATAGGAAAACCCAAGTCTTCGGCTTTGTCTTTCCAGAGCTTTTGGATTAAATTCACCATTTCCCTGAGGAGAACAAGCCTTCAGAGCTGGTTACATAAATCAAAGAAGAAAGAAGCAAGTAGCCCATCACTGTACCCTCAGTGCCAGAGACTGTGTATCCTGCATCACCTCTGCTTTCCCACGTAGAGCCGAGCTTCCCCCACTATGGAAACGGGGCTTGGTAAGCAGAGTATGGCACTGACACTCCAAAAGGAAAGAAAAGGAGAAGAAAACAAGCAAAGCTGGTGCATGTGGGCTAGAGGTCCCCTAACGCCCAGAGAGGCAGTGGGTCCCCAGCCTAGGGGACAGAGGCTTGCTATGGGAATCCTGTAAACCTGCTTGGTTTTCAGGCAAAAATGTATGATCATTTTTTAATGAGGCTTTGGCAGTTGCAAATTGTTTCCTGGGCAATGGCTAATCACAGCTAGTAGGGACCCCAGAAACAACATGACAGCACCTTCTTATTTTCTGTTGCCTGTGATTAGCGTCCAGCTATTATTTTCATCCTCCTAAGTAGTATAATGGACAACTGCATTCACATTTCTACTCCCTTATTTTTCCAGAGATGTCACAATTCCTATTTTCTCTATAAACACAGAAACACAAGATTTCTTCTCACTCCCATCGCTTCAGTTCTAATGTGAAGAGGCAGAAGCCAGTAAAAAGTTTATTAGCAGACCTCTGCACAGGATCAATTTATCATAGTTATGCATAATACAGCTTTACTTCTTTTATTTTTCCTTAAATATAAAAAGATAGAAAAGGGACTTATTTTAAATTTATGAGCTGATGAGACAGTGAGTAATGGTGAATCACTGTTTAATATTTTAGACAACCATCTGCAAGGTGAGCTGTACTCCCATTTCATATTGCTAGGGCTAAGAAGTCATCTTGAGATTCATGAATGGAATCAGTCTTGCATCAAGCCCGAAAGGCTGTATTCAGCACCAAAACCAGTAATCTTCCAGCCAGGGATCTCACACACACAACCTTTGAATGCAGGAGAAAACAAGCACAACTATAAGCCAGGGTAGGGGGGTGAATAATACACTGAATAAAAAACGCTGCAGGGATGAAGCTGGCTTTTTTGTTAGCTCTCCGTGGTTCTGCAGGCTGAGTTACAGGGAAGAGCAGCTTCCTGGCTGTGCATGGAGGACAGTGCTTATCACTGTCTATGTGCTGACTTGTGACTGCCTTGTCTTCCTGTGCTTCCAACACAGTTAGTAGCACTCCAGAGGCACTAAATCCCAGGCCAGCCTGGGATTTTCCAGCCAGTTCCTCAGAGGAAGCAGACGCAGGCTTCTCTCTGCTTTTTTCTTCTTCCTGCAGCCCAGTGACGTACGCAGAATGTCTCTGTGCCTCAGTGTCACAGCTACCCCAGCGGAAAGCACAACAGTGCTTGCAAGGGAGGAGGATGCAGCAAAGGAGGTTTGTCAGCAGTCTGGCACCCGCAGATCCACACTGCCAGGGGATACACACGTCGTGCAGAGCAGTCACTCGCCTCACCTGCCGGGACGGGTGCAAACCCAGCTGTATGCCTTCCAGTCTCCACATGGTACCTTTCCCCCGGGAACAACCCAAAGACTCTGAAATCCCAGGTGGCTCAGGGAAGCCTCCCTTAGACCTGCTATTTCCAAATTTCCCCTTCCTCCTGTTCCCAGTGCTGAAATCTTCATGAGCTTCTTGATCTTAGCTGCTTTCATGAATAGCATGGTGTCTCCAGGCTGGCTGCTTCATTGTTTTTTGCCCACTGCTCATACCTAGCTCCTCTGGTGCTATTGCCAAGAGTTGTCTCTCTAGTACGTGCTACCAGAAAAGAACACACTCTAGGCCCACCCTCTCAGTCTGTCTTTCTCCAAGGGCATCTTCAAGTTCCTTTCCTTGATTAATGCATGTTAAGGCTGAATAATTTCATAACTTCCATCTCTGTAGCTGCTTTACAGCAGGGAAAAATGCAATTTCCTCTCAGTTGTCAAGTGTCACAAGAGCTTCGTGAACCATGACAATGTACCTTGCTTACTGCTGCATACTCATCCCCACCCACCAAAATTTAATGGGATATGAATAACAGTTTTGCAATAAATGTGAGTTATTAAATTACTACGGAAAGCCAGTGCTACAGAAAAAGGTCCTGCAAGTCTCTGACCCAGCAGAAATACAGCTGACCGTACAGCACGGGCAGAGCACAACTGCTCCAAAGGGAACTACATCCATTGCCCTGGGGCTGATTGCAATGGAGCGGGGAAAACCTTCACATCTTTTTATGCATCTTTTACATCTGGAGGAAGACCACACACGTCCGTTGTCTTTACACTGCTGCAAATGACAGAAAAACTTCTGGTGCATACAGTTGCTTCACGATGTTTTATTTATTTATAAATGAGCAGTTTAGTCTCCACATTGGTTTGCAGACCTTTCTTTCACAGCAAGTGCTTCCACCGTGATGGAGTAAAATCTGATGTCAGCACAAAGTCAATAATCCTTCCATCTCTCCCTAAAAATAACCTGATTCATACAGGGTAATAGAAATTTTGGGAAGCTTAGGTGAGCTGATTTAGACCAGAAATATCTCTCCTGCTCTTCTCATGCCAGTGGTTCACCACCCACCCTGTTAAACAATAAGCAAACTTTATTTGCCATAGCTACTTTTCAATGTCCACTTTTTATTGGACCTGACCCTATCAACTGAAGGAGCCTTCTGGCTCGTGGTGTCTTATCTCTGACAACACACGAAGACACCATGTTCAGGTCACCTGCTGGATTTTTCACTCATTTGGGCAGATTTGGCACTGGTTTAGTGCTAAAAATATTTCTGGTATTATCCAGGATTCTTGACTCAGAGATATTACCTGGCACTCAGAAAATGTTTTCTGAATGCTCTGTTTCCTCCGTAAAAATTCAAAAAGCTAGCTTACAGGCTTGAAGGACATATCTTGAAGGACAGTCACAGAACAAAACCAAACATTCAAAACAGTATCTTCTTTTGTCTTTTCCAGGTCTTCCAAGCGAAGCAAAATGAAGAACAAGAGAGCTTTCTACCCTCTCAGTTTTTCAGACTTAAGAAAAGATCTCCAAGCAAACACATTTCCCTGGGTTTTTTTGAGTGGGAGAAGCAAAGGAAAGAGTTGGTAGAGATAAAGAGACGATCTTCCCTATTTTCTTAAAATTTAAGGAAGGAAAATGTTACAGGTGTTTAAAAATTAATAAGAAGCTGTTATTTCGAGCCCTCCCCCAAGCCGTACATGCCTTGATGTATACAGGAACTTCTTCTCAAAGTCCTCTCTTGAACCGCCCTTGACTCTCTGTGCATTCACCCACTCTGTGGTACAGTGGGCATGGCCTGGGTGGCAGCGACCACCCAGCAAGACAAGGGCCCCCATCTTCATGCCACACCAACCCCCTTTTCTCACTGAATCCACCACAAGACAGAATTAAAAAAAAAAAAAAAAGAGAGAGGGTGAAAGCACTATTGCAATGCTCCAGTTCTGCCAGGAGAGTCCAGCGTAAGGGTGGAAGAAGGCACTCTCCTACCAGCACATATGGTTATTTTGCTTTCCTGGATTTGTCTGAATCTCTTAATATTCCCCTTTCTCCACTCACTCGTACCACACAGCACTGCGATCTGAAAGCCTCGTGAGTATTCATCAGTGCTTCAGAGCAGATGATTCACCTACCCCACTTTATAATTTTATCTCCCATCAGCTGAGAAGTCGAAGTCTGCATAAAGCACCATTGTTGTTTTCAGGAGCGGGCTTCTCACTGTGATACGAATGATACCAGGAGAAAGGTATGATTTGAATTGAAACAGAGGGTCAGCAGGTAGCATCCTAAAGCTCTGGAGCTAGCAGGTTAAAAATAACAACAATGAAATCATGTCTTCTGACAACTGGGAGGAAAATAATCATAATAAATACAATATCCCTGACTGCAGCACTGCGTGGGAAGGTGAAGGTTAGAGGGTGTGTTGTCCACTGGGGGCAGAAAATAAACTGTGCTTGTTTTACATCCTTTACAACAATTCTATCTCCATCCAAGCTCTGCCTGGCTCCCACACGGTTCCTGGGATAGCTATACTGGTCTCAGAAAGAGGAGTTCTGAGGGTGCATCTGTCCTCTGGGCCAGCAGCCACCAAGCTGCAGCAGCCACCCTTGCTTGGCACAGAAATATTGAGGAGAACAGGGACAGAGGGTTCATCTGTGTCAGATCCAGCTCAGGCTCTACCATGGGTTGTTAATCCCTGAAGGGCATCAGGTAGCCTTGCCCAGGACTACTGCTTTCTGGATATCATGCAGCTCTGTCAGGATGCCCATCTGCTACCCCAGCCAACAGTCTGTGAGACACCCCAGCACCATGTGTATCTCTTCTGATTCAGTTGGCTCAATGTGAAGCTGATGACAGTGCTAGTTACCAAGCCTGGAAAAAGAGGGACCGACAGAAACCAGTAGCTAGAGTACCTTGACCTGAGGGCACAACCAACCCTCTCAGAGTGTTCAGGTGATGAAATGCATGTTTGCTTCCCTGGTTGTTGGTGTTGTCACCCTCCATCCTGCTAACTGAATGGCGGGATAGAGTCCTGAACACAGCTGTAACATTCCCGCTCGTGGAATAGAATTATCTATCACAAAGGTTTTGTGGTGAACCATTGCAGCTGGTGCTCAGTGCCACATCCATCAGCCACAAGAACAGAACTAGATCTGTCTGTACTGGAGGATTCCTGTGCCACAGAGTCCTCTCCCAGAAGATAGAGGGACCTTAGAAAGCATGGAGAGCCATGCTGGGCTCTCCGCTGGAATGGTGTTGGTGTGAGACACTTTGACCTGGTGATGAAATGTAAAACCAAAGCTTTGGTTTTTTACATCATCACTGGATTTTGCACAAAAGTAGGCCAGATGAAAGCAAACAGCCTCTCCAGTATTGCTGGATGCCTTCCAGCGGGGCCAGATTCCCACACATTGGAGCCATAGAAAGAACACGGAAGTCATGTCTCCATGTGGACCATCTTGAAGAACATGGAGTGGGGAATGCCCTCTTCTCCTCTAAATTTCAACTCAGATTGTTTTTAGTTAAGACAGAGCTTATTCATTCTTTCAGAAGAAGCATTCACACATTGTGCTCATGCTATTGATGGTAGGTAAGTTGTAAAGCTGCATAAGACGTGCTAGAACCTCACAGGGCAAGTATGTCCCTCTTTTTCACTACAATCCTTCCTCATTTTTTAGGGCAAGAGTTGAGTCAGTGTCTTCCCCTCCATCCATCCCAACCTGCTTCATCTTGTAACATTTTGGGATTTAAGGCCTGGCCCAACTCATGGTGTCTTTGGTGGGCTGTCCTGCCCACTATTTTCATTGCATCAACCCTGAAGTTTGTGGAATCAGGCAGGGAGTGGGATCAGGGAAGTGATATTGCTGGGGGGGAGGGAAACTAAAAAAAAATAAAAGTTTTGTTTTGAATGGAATCAGCTCCCCAGACAATGGTTTTATTCAAGAAGACAGAGTGAAGCAGGAGGGCATACTCAGGGGAAAAGGAAATTTATGATATTTCAGGTGGCAAGACTTGTCAAACTATTCCCCAAGTCAGAAAGCAGCCCCTGAGCTCCACTTGTAGTTAAAGGAGAGGAAAAGGATGTGTAACAGCACCCAAGCTGGGCTCTGGCTCCCAACCACCCTCCCTGGAGGCAGCATATGATAAACATCTTAAAAGACAGAGGTGGTGCGAATATCCTCCTACACTGGCAAGAAATCTTTCACTGCTCTAAACTGTGGTTCCACACGGGCTGGATTGATCCTTCAGTTGTACTGCCACCAGCACAACTATGAAACAAATTCTCAGCAGTTCCTCTGGGCAGCTGCATCATATACCTCTTGCTGCTCCATGGCATCAAAGAGACAATAACCTGAAAAGCAGTGACTTGCATAACCACCTGGTGTTCTTAGAAAAAGGAAGTTTTGAAACAGAAATTGACTGAGAAACAAACATCCTACAAGGACATACAAGAATTGGCATGCTCCTTCTGAGCACAGCCCCAAATACATCCCTAAAGCTACTCAAATAAAACAAGCTCTGAAAGCAGTGTTGCTGGTATAACAACAGCTGTAACATAACCTTCACAATGGTCTTCTTCTGGTCTCCTGTGTCAGTCAGGATCACCTGACATAAGTCAGGTATGTCTCACGTAGACCTGGCCAAGAGAAATCTAAAATTACAGATCTCAGTGTCTCCTGGAAAATACTTACCACGGCTCTCCATATGGACAGCACAATCAGGACTCAAAGGACAACAAGAAGAAAGAAAGATGTTCTGCCCCAAGGTGTATGTAGTCTGGTAATATGCTACTGAAAAGAACCAAAATTTACTGATGTGTGAATTAATGTGTTAACTGGGTTAATAGTTAATAATTTTTCAGCTACAGATCCATCAGAAACCTCACTAAAGCCTCTGAGTGCTCAAAGAGAAATAAAAGGAGCAACTCACTTTGTTCTCACATAGTTATAGCTGAAGACATGGGAAGCTCACCAGGCTTGGACACATGACAAGGTCTCTACAGGTGGGATATATCTTCCATCACTTCAGCCACGTGTAACACGGACACTTCCTTGATTTCTTGTCCTAGGCTTCCTTGATAGTGAGAAAGAAGAGGTGGTAAGAGACAGACCAGGTGTGGGTCCATCCGGTGGAGAGTGACTGTTGCTTGTTCTCCACAAAGATAGCACACACAAGAAATCACATCTGCACTTATCTTCTAATGACACTCATCCTGCAAGGCAAACCAGAGCACAACACAGTATTTACTATATTCCTTCCACTGATCACCTTCCTCCTTAAAAGTATTGCTCCCGTTGCCTTGAAATCAGCGGCAGACTTTGTCTTACTCTTTGGTTGGTAAAGGCAGTATTTAGTGGCCAGAACATACTATGGCTAAAAGCCCCCCTACATTTCATCACCAGGTCAAAGTGTCCCACACCAACACCATTCCAGCGGAGAGCCCAGCATGGGGTCCCCGTATCTTCTGGGAGAGGACTCTGTGGCACAGGAATCCTCCAGTACAGACAGATCTGGTTCTGTTCTTGTGGCTGATGGATGTGGCACTGAGCACCAGCTGCAATGGTTCACTGAAGTAACTGTCTCCAAAGACTACTAGTTTTGGAAACACTGTCTTCTTGGAGAAACTAAAAGGCTTAATTTTTCTTGAGAAGAACCCACCAGAAGCTAAGGAGCTGCCTTGGTTTACTGTCTACCACTTCACTGCAAACCCACATGAAGCTCAGCTAACATCTATAAAAGACCAGCACGGGCAGGGAATAGGTACATGGTTTCCAAACCATGCCACAGAACCTCATGATAAATACAGAGCTGGTCTGAAAATACAACAATTGTGCAGTTACTGAGTGAGCAGGTCAAAGCAGACCCCATCTGTGCTCCATTTTCTGCAGAGAATCATACATACCTCCAAAACACTGCTACGAGGTCTTAAACCTTCTCCATCTGCTGCCTGAGATGGTTGCCATGACCATAACAAATGTGCTGCCACTTCCAGCACCCAGCAGTGATTGATGCTGTGTTAAGAGGACACCAGTGGTTCCGGTCTATTTACATTTTCAAGGAGTTTGGCTGGGTTTTGTGCTGTTATTTTCTTTTGGTATACCAGCTGTCGGAGACCAAAGGGTACAAAAATTACTGCAATGCTCAAGCAAGGAAATGCTACTGTTGAGAAAACATCCTATTTATGCCACATTTTAAAAGGAGCCCCTCTTTAAGAGTTTTAAAGAGCTGCCACTAGCAACAAATGAGGCTGCTAATTTGGACTAGCAAGCAGCGTTTGCTAAACACCATTTCAGATTTTAATTCATCACATGTAGATTTGGAATTGGAATTGTACTAGCAAAACCATCATCAGTGTGTTTTTGCAATCCCAGCTCCTTTTCTTTTCACATCAAGCCTGTCTCCCCCTCTCCCTCTGTCTTCCACAGCTGTCAGCTGTCATCAGCCAGGAAGGCAGATGAGCCAGTCCCAGTCTTGCAGACCTGATCCAATCTCCAGCGAAACAGATGTCCAGGCGCCAGGTCCTCTTTGCTCCCCAGCCCCTTGTTAGTTTGCAGAAACTGCATGTGCCACTTGTCCCCTGCAAAGGGAGGAAGAACAATTGACTTCCTGGGAAGCAGACAAGGGATAAAAAACTTTGCATGTTCTCTCACACTGAGAACTGAGGTCCAAAAGCCTGCTTCTGCCACTACAGATCAGACAAGAAACAATAGTTGTGTCCCCCCTTTCACCGGAGTTGTCATCCAGTAGCTCCTATGGGGAGCTCTCCTGTTTCCTCTCAGGCTCACAACTGCTATGAGGTTGCTCAGAGAAGGCTGCTACTGATGCTAGTTTGACTGCAGCCATGCTAAAGTGGTGGCAATTTGGGGGGAAAACCTGGAGGAATCAGATCCTCCCTTCAGCACTGATCTCTGCTTCAGGGCAGAGTGAGCCCTGCCAAGAGCTATGTGAATAAAATTCTCCTTTTTCCCGCCCAGGTGTTTTACCACCGCCACAACCATGGCTAGGGGCAAGGTCGAAATGGTGCCAGCACTAAGAGTCCCCTGTGCAAAGAGTCCTGGTACCAAAGTGAGCTCTCGGAGGAAATGTGGTCTTGTTTGGGCTGTCCTCCAACACAGCTCTCTCACTATTCTTATTGTCCCAGTAGTTTTCCCTGATCTGCACCCAAGCAAAAAACTCCTTAGCACCTGCAAGGTAGACACAGTGAGGTCCTCTGGCTAGGAACTAGGTAACTGACTCCTAATTAACTTGCAAAAAAAGGGCCATCCAATGTGCCAAGCTGCCAGCACACGGCCTTCCACAGCAGCCAGGAGTGCATCTGCATGTACAGAGGCTGCAATGGGACAAGCACAGAGCCACTTCTTCCCTGGCCATGTCTTAGGTCCATCCTGGGACAGAATTTGTACATTTAGATCGGGGCTTGTATTTACATTGCACCATGCTTCAAACTGTGTATCGGAAACCAACTGTTTAATGGGAAAGAACTGAACCAGCAATCTCTTCTGTTTCATGTTTCTGGTATTTTCCTATCTATTTATTTACTATTTTACATGGCTTGTTACTACAAAGCACAGGAAATGAACATCACATTGAAGCAACTTCCAAAAAGCAGACCCCAGCTTTTTTGGCAATTGAGCTTTTAAGAATTAAGTGTAGACTAAGAAGTGGGGGCTACCTGTGCCAGGAGACCCAACCTGAGGGCCAGGCAAGAGCTGTGCAACAGGAGAGGGGGCATGTTTCCCACCCTGCCTTTGCTGATCAGGACAGGTGTGCTGCCATTCCCAGGGAAAGGAGCTGGCTAGATCCAAGCGAAGGAGTCACGTTTTGAAAAGTGCTTTCTGAATGAGTCAGCAGAGCCATCTCCCAAGGCACTGGAGCCTGCCAGAGAGAAGAACAGATAGTTTTGTTGGTTTTTTTCCCTTCCACTGTTGAAGTCGACTATTCGCTATCTTGAAGTACATCACCAGCCTTGGGAAGCCATTTCTTGAGTAGAACACTTCTGGACTTCTCTATTTCTGAGGAGGTTTTCCAGCCTGCCTTGCTGCTGTTTTGTCAAGGTCTGGAGGAGAAAACAGAGCCGGCCAACTCATTATCCCTGCAGGCCTGGCCTACAGATGCTTTTCCCTTCCAGGATGGGAAAGCTGCAACTGCTACAGCCCTCTTCATCAGGACACACTGAAATCTCTCTTCCTTCAGAGACATTCCTTTCCAATTCTTCCTTCCCCTATCTATTTCACAGGTATCAAATACCCTTTCTTTCAGAGGTGACCTCACTAGTAGACTTCTTATTCAATACTGAGCACCTTGGATTTACCTTCAAGTCGGTTACTTCTATTTCAGTCCTATTAGAAGGATCAAAAACATGTCCTTTATCCAATGATAGCTATTGCTCTAAGAAGGATATACTCTCTCTTGCCTTGAGTTTTTCCAGTCAATGTAATTGACACAGTTAAAATTACTTTCAAGGGACAGAGTAAATGCTTCAGCTCTTCAAGTTAAGGCTCATACAAGTTAAGAACATTTTTGGAAGAAATGCTTGAGCCAAAACAGACTCTTCTCTTTGCTATTCCTTCATCTGGCTATGCAGATTTGACACTCCCAAAGGGCTGGCATCTCTCACCTCCACCATGGCTCAGGGCTAACCTCCCAAACTTGGTCACATTCTGGCCCGATTGTCATTCTCTGGACAGTTTTGAACCCATGGCTGTGCCAGGCACAAAGCCATGGGTGAAAGGCAGTTTGTGAATAGCTGGATCAGAAGGTATTATGTTTGTACAGGCCAGGAGTACATACAGCATTTTGGCTATGAGATGGTCCAAGCCTGACACTCCCCTGATTGTCACGATGACAACTGTGAAAAATAGAGCTCTGAGGACTGGAGGAAAGCCAATGTCACTCCAGTCTTCAAAAAGGGCAAGAAGGAGGACCCAGGAAACTACAGGCCAGTCAGCCTCACCTCCATCCCTGGAAAGGTGATGGAACAGCTCATTCTGGATGTCATCTCTAACCATGCAGAGGAAAAGGTGATTGGGAGCGATCAACATGGATTCACCAAGGGAAAATTATGCCTGACCAATCTGGTAGCCTTCTATGATGGTATCACTGGCTGGGTAGATGAGGGGAGAGCAGTGGATGTTGTCTTCCTTGACCTCAGCAAGGCTTTTGACACTGTTTCCCATAATATCCTCATAGGGAAGCTTAGCAAGTGTGGGTTGGATGAGTTGAGAACTGGCTGAATGATAGAGCTCAGAGGGTTGTGAACAGGGGCACAGAGTCTAGTTGGAGGCCTGCAGCTAGTGGTGCTCCCCAGGGGTCAGTACTGGGTTTGGTCTTGTCAACATATTCATCAATGACCTGGATGAAGGGACAGAGTGTATCCTCAGCAAGCTTGCTGATGATACATAACTGGGAGGAGTGGCCAACACACCAGAAGGCTGTGCTGCCATTCAGTGAGAGCTGGACAGGCCAGAGAGTTGGGCAGAGAGGAATCTAATGAAGTTCAACAAGGGCAAGTGTAAGGTCCTGCACCTGGGGAGGAATAACCCCATGCACCAGTACAGGTTAGGGGTTGACCTGCTGGAAAGCAGCTCTGGGTAGAAGGACCTGGGAGTCCTGGTGGACAACCAGTTAACCATGAGCCAGCAGTGTGCTCTTGTGGCCAAGGAGGCCAATGGTATCCTGGGGTGCATTAAGAAGAGTGTGGCCAGCAGGTCAAGGAAGGTTCTCCTTCCCCTCTACTCTGCCCTAGTGAGGCCGCATCTGGAGTACTGTGTCCAGTTCTGGGCTCTCCAGTTCAAGAGACACAGGAAACTACTGGAGAGAGTCAAGCAGAAGGTTACGAAGATGATTAGGGGACTGGAGCATCTCTCTTCCGGGGAAAGGCTGAGGGACCTGGGTCTGTTTAGCCTGGAGAAGAGAAGGCTGAGAGGGGATCTTATCAATGCTTATAAATATCTAAAGGGAGGGTGTCAAGAGGATGGGGCCAGGATCTTTTCAGTGGTGCCCAGTGACAGGACAAGGGGCCAAGGGTGCAAAATGGAACACAGGAAGTTCCATCTGAACATGAGGAAAAGTTTTACTTTGAGGGTGGCAGAGCACAGGAACAGGCTGCCCAGAGAGGCTGTGGAGTCTCCTTCTCTGGAGATACTCAAAACCCACATGGACATGATCCTGTTCAATCTATTCTAGGTGAACCCGCTTTAGCAGGGGGTTTGGACTAGATCATCTCCAGAGGTCCTCTCCAATCCCTACCATTCTGTGATTCTGTCAGTTTGTTTTACAGACCCTTGCAAAAAAAGCTTAGCCTGGCTGGTCCCAGGGAATGAGCTAGTTTTCTCTCTCAGACTGGGGACAGGGAAGGCGTCTCCTGCAATACAAACACATAGAAACAAGTAATTTGCCAGCATCAACTTGGAGCAGGCAGCAGCCAGGAGAAACAGCATATCCACAGTACATCCTCCCACGTGATAAAGTGTAAACTCTTGATGAACCCAAAGTCTAAAAATCGTTACCTCCCCCAGCCATCTAAAGCCAGAGATTTTTATGTCAATATTCCCCACCACCTTTCTTCTCCCAGCCCAAACTATGCTAATTACTGGCCTTTCTCTTTTCCCAGAAAGGCTAGCTATTTCTTCATCCCTGCAAGTCAGCCACCCTTACCCCTCTAATTGCTTGATTGATTAGAATAATTACATTGAACCCAGAGTAATTGCTCCTGACCTGCCTCTACTTGGAAGAAGCAGCTTCCATTCCAAACCTGGGAAAGGTCGAGTGTGCTGGTAAGCACGTCTGCCCCCTCCCTGACGTATCTGTCAGCCTGGTAAAAGATAGGAACTCTTCCTACAGACCACGCTCCACTGGCTTCCTGAGGCAGGATCCCAGGCTGCTTTTTGTAAGCCCTTTGCCATGAATAAATGTACGTTACTAAAAAACAGTTTGATGGTAAAATGGTTAGAACGGCAACATATGAAAATCAGTGTCTGGCTGCACAGTGTTGGCTAGGATTAGCTCCATCAGATGAAGCACAATTAATGCTAATTTGTTGCTGCTGCAGCTCGGTTTTCTACCTCTGATGTTTCTATGGGAGCAGGGGTTACCTTTGAGCTAACAGGATTGTCTAAAACCAATTGTGTTCTACTCCTGGAAACAAGATTTTTACCCAATTCTTCATACTCCAGTGACTCTTCTTGTAATTTTTTTTAAGCTGGGAAGAATTACCGTGATCACCTAATCTGATCTGCATAGCACAAGGCCAGGTAATATTGTCCAGCAATTTCTGCACTGACTTAATTCATTTATGACCTCTTTGGAAAGCCATCCGGTACCATGTTATTCCCTGCAAATTATGATTTTTTCACACAGATCAGTTACTGGGCTGTCAAACACTCTGTGCTAATCACACTCTGATTTTAGTCTATACTCAGACCACTTTGCTTTAGTGTGGAACACCAGCTGAAGCTGTGTTTTATTCACAACTCCCAGTTCCCTGGGCTCAAGGTACCTGCAGCAATCATAAGGAACAGAAACAATAGACATGATAGGAATAACCAATTCTACTAACACAGAAGGCTCCTATCTGCTTTTTTTTACAAGTTATTATGCAGTGAAAGTCGAGAGACTACGTCTTTAAAACCCTCAGCTAATGCATCCTGCTGGACAGAAGAGGGTTCAGGGTACACTGGTGTATTTCAGAGGGTTTTTGTGGGTTTTTCTTTTTTTAGTTTCTCCTTCCTGTGATAACCTTTCACCCCAGGCTTTGTGCTCTTTGTGTGTTTATCAGCAAAGCACATCCAGATGCCCTTCAAGGAGAAGTGACTCATACCTGACTCACAATCGCTCAAGCAAAGCTGCAACCTTTAGTTCATTTCCTGGGAGAAGCATCTGTTAGATTCATCTCGGAAGATTAAGCATTTCTCACTGTCATTTTACAGATGGAGGCATTTGTGACTGGCTGAGGAAGGGTCAACTGAGTCCCTACAATGGACGGAAAAAAAACTTGGGCAGTTGAAGTGACGCACTGAGGACTGTGAAGACGCTCTTTAGCAAGTGCTGTCAGCCCACCCCCCTGTAGTAACTCTCTCATTGCAGAAGGACCTCTAGTTTCACCATATGCCTTCAGAAAGAGTCACACTTTCCATGACATAGGTGCAACTGTGCGAAGCAGGCAGCTGGCACGCTCCCTGCCCACATTATCCCCATGCTGTTGCTGTCTCTCTCGCTGGCCGATTACTACCACTCAGGACATGCACTTCAGCCACAGCCCCTAATTTGCCTATCTGGCAATAAATAACAAATGCACTGGGAGGCCACTGCAGAAACCACCTTGCTTCACAGAGCTGGCAACTTTTCACCCCCAAGCGGTTTCCCAGCTGTTCTGCATAGCCAAGGACCTCTTCCTGACATGACCTTTCATTCCCAGAAGATGAAAAGGAGCAGATCCACTAGGCACATCAAATAAAGGCAGTGCTGGGAATCTGTTTTCTTTCTATCTTCCCTTGAAGAAGCCTTAGCTCCTGTTTAGGCTAGGTCTCCGTATGCAGGATTTGCTTCGCATAACTTTAGAAGACACTTGTATATCCCATGCATCCCCCTTTTTTTTTAGGAACAGAGAGAGACCTAGCGAGGTTACTGTCCCATCCTTTGGATGCACAAGTCTTGGGATCAGAGAAAGATCACCCGTTCCTTCCCATGAGGACTTTATTACACGGATGTTTACACACAGACCTCCTAATAAGCCCAATAAGCCACCGGTATTTCGCTTTCCTCCTTATGCTTCCTAATATTATGGAAATGCTAATAATTATGTGTAGCTCTTGGTATACACATTCTTCTGCTTACCACTGTCTCCCTTCTTGGCTGAATAATCACAGATAATTCACTTGTCTGGATATGACTCACAGCTACTTTATTTCACACAAAGCAATTTCTAATTGCATGTTGTATGTCTGTGTTATGAAACCCAGTGCCAACTGTTATTACAAAATTAGCGCAGAAAACTCAAGGGGAAGGAAAACCATGGTGAGAAAACAAGTAACAACCCAAAAGGGGCAGGCCAAAACTGTGTCAAGTTTCCCAACTCTAGTACAGGAAGCTTACCCATACAGAGCCAAGTATTTCCTACTTGTTCACACAGTAACTTAGAGGCGGTGAGGCAACTGGGGTCCTGCGGCCTTTACCCTCAGATGGGCTGAAAGCATTTTGGCAACACAATGCAATGGGGATTTAGCCTGTCTCTGCTTGTCCTTGTATCTGTGCTCAATAAGCTCTAAAGCAACACCAACCTAGAGTCACTTGTGGCAGCTCTGAGCTACCAGGGAGGCAGGTCCTGACCGCTGCCAGGTGTCCCTGTTCTCATGGCACTTTCACAAGTGTTTTATGCACCTCTGAAAGGGCAGGCAGTCAACCAGAACATGTCATGGCTGGAGAAAATAGAGCTGACAGTATAGACCTGGTCATTTTTCAAATTTGTGGATAGGGCCAAGTCAGGAAAATTTTGATCAGACCCTAGTTCCACTTCTTCCAGTGACCTCCTTCAGAGTATTGCCATTGCCAAACACTTCAGACAAAGTTGGGTGAAGCCTGGTAGCAGGCAGTCAAGGGATAATCCATCCCACGGGCCAAATTTTATCCCCACTTGTAATGCAATGTCTAGCCTGTTAAATAAAACAGAGCCAGAGAGAAAGATGAACTCCGGAACCCTGATTGACCAAACTACCTAACCATTCATACACTACAGGTATGATTTTGGCCCTTATCAACTGCATCTTTTCCTGGGACACGTCTCGAAGGACAGCACACACCAGTGGTCACTTCCAACAGCACAAGGTCAGTTTGGGCTCTGTGACCCTATATGTTCCTCTGACACTGTCCCAGCAGGCTGTACTCCATCACAGTCCTACATACCACATGCTCTCAATTTTATGCTGTTGTTCTTGGATACCGAAACACGTCCCTGTCATTACTTCAAATACTTTGAACTAGAAAAACATTCTTACAAAATGAATACAGGCATGCCTTTCTATCCACTGAGGATGTATTTCTTCTCTAAATAGCTACAGTGAGACATGGGCAGAATGGTAACCTCAGAGCAAATCATCAACCATTCATTTGCATCCATGGGGACTAGAAAGGATCCCATTTCTCTGTGAAGGGAGCTGCTAGATGCTGTGAGAAAGCACCCACAGACAATCAAAGACCATCAAAGACAGAAGTATTGCCAAACAAGACTACCCACGTACGCTGGGGAGGCAGATTCTTAGCAGCAAGGGGTGTTTAAAAACCTGGACAGATTACTAAAGGGCGCAGCATTCTCCATCACTATTTATACAAAGATGAGAAATCTTCAGACAAGGAAACCAGGGCTCAGCCAGAAGCTTTCAGGCACAAAGCAGAAGGCATTGGGTGGGAGTCACTGATCTATACTATGCAGGTGGCCAGCCTAGGGGAGTTAATGGTCCTTTCTGACTCCAGAGGAAATATTATGATTTAATCAAGCACAGAAAACCCACACAGGCAAAGGCTCAGCTCTGGAAGACTGCCAAGTCTCTGCAGTTGGGCTGCAAATGAAGTCCTTCACTTGCACCATTGGCAATCAGAGGAGCTGCTCCGAGGACCCCAGAATAACACAGGTGCTCAGGATAATCAGGATTTGAGCTTTAAGCAACCAATGAAAACAAATAGGATGGGTATAAGGCAGACTTTGTGTATCCAAGGAAAGCAAAACATAGGGACAAGACTGAGTGATCATTCAGGCCCACAAGGTGACAGGCATGGTGGAGAAATGGGCATCATCTTTCCTCAAGCACCTCTTCACCTAGCTCCATGATCCACCCTGGCTTCATTCATGTGAAACACGAGAATATGAATGAGAAACGCTGTGAAGTGGAAAGGAGGAGGGGGAAAGGAGGAGAGAGGATTTCATGCTACCAGGGTAACCGTCACCATGGCAACTATTTAATTAATGAGCTGCTGATGACCCCTACCAATATGGTTCTAGTGAAGTCATGCTGTAGTAATTACCAGATCTTCATTCATCCTGTCCTGGCAGGGGCTGCGCAGGCAGCCTGGAGAAGCCTGTGAGCTCTGACAGACGGGAGAGAACAGCTTGCTGAATCAATGGAAGGAGAGCGCGTGCCTGGGAGCGTGCTCCATTACTCCTCTGAGCCAGCTCCCCCAGGCACTTGAGCATGGAGACCACATGCCGTCCAATCCATCTTACAGTCCCACGCTGCCAAAGGGCAACCCAGCTGGCCTCGTGCCACCAACACAGGCAGCATTCACAAGCAGTATGCAGGCTGGCTCTCCCCCTCTCTGCTATGCCTTCAACCTCCGCAAGACAATACGGAAAATAAGCAAATGACCTGGTGATTTGCCATCTCTGGCTGGAGGATTTATCTTTTCACCCAGCAGAGAGCAACATAACAGCTCCATGGGCAGCCCCAGTGGAAAATGACCTCCTGATAAACACAGTGAGGTCTCAAGAGGTACGTATGTACCAGGAATTCTAAGGAGATGAGGGCTATTCTGTACAGAAGGAGTATAAATAAAATACCTTAGATGATATACGTAAAGGAAAAGATACTACTAGAGGTGAGCATCAGGTAAACTAATTTACCTGTTCTCATGAGATGAGAAGATGTTCTATGATACTGCAAGTGCTAAAAACACACCACTACCCTGCGGTGTTACCTACTCCACAAAGGTCCTCAAGCTTTGTGGGACATGGACATGATTTATGCCGATCACAAGGATAGGACACCTCTACAGTCATATTTGAATGAAAGACGTGGAAGTGTACAAACTCATGTGCTGCAGGACATACACCTCTTTGCACTCGCTGTTCACAAGACCACTTTCCCCACTTTAGAAAACATAAATTAGTCTGCCAAATATTTTCACATTTGCTGAGAGAAATCACGAGGATATACATCCCATTCACCGAAATCTCAGCTCACAGGATTAGCTTGACACCCTGGAATTGCCACCACAGTAAGAGTAACCATTTCTTGAGAGATTTCACTGTACACCATACTGACAATCCTGGATATCAGCAATCTGGGCCAGAAGTTTTATTTTCCTAACCTTTAAACAATAACACCTACATCTGAACTGATCATCCAGACTCCTTTTATAATCAACAGAGAGAAATAAGACCCTCTTGTTAGTAGTTTCAGATATCTATCCAAGGATAATTTCTGTTTAGAAACACTCAGATCTCCTCTCTAAGGACACAGCATCTATCAATTCAGAGAGTTTGGATGAAAACATGATGGACCTCTGTACCTGGAGGGACCTGCTCTGATACAGCATCCTCATTCCTATTTTCCACACAAGCACCAAGTTGGCCTGAGCCGATGGTTAAATATAGGAGCATGGTTAAGTATACCTGGCAGGAAACAGTTTGTGCACTCATATGAAATACCAAAGCATCATTCAGGCTGGTTGTCTCTAAGATCATATTGGCTAATCTTCAACTGCCTGGTGCTTCTGGAGCACAGCAGTAGAGAAAAAGAGGGGCAGTCTGGATCATGACTGCCTTCTGGGGTATCACATCCTGCAGGTACTCTGAAAACACACATTTACATCATCGCCTAAGATCCAGATCATGGGGGGAAAGCCATCTTCCAGCACCTCTCCTTTCCCAAAGAGCTAGGCAGAAAGCACAAATACTGGCTGGATAGATGGAGACAGTTTATTTTCCATACTACAGAGAGTTCCCTTTCAGGTCAACACAATATATTCAGAACCAAGCTAAAAGTCACTACATAAACCTGAGTCCCAGGTCTTTTGGTATGACTTGCACCAGTTGCTGAGGATTTATGACACCATCAAACTTTTTCCAAAGAGTTTGGTTTTGAAGCTTCGGTTTTCAGCAGTGTCACAAGCATGGTCTGACACTGTATTTTGGATAAGCTGGTGCTCACAGGGCAAGGGAACACGCAATATCCCTGATCTAAGCAGCACATGGCTGCCTTCCTCTGCTGGCTAGTGGGAAGCGGCGTCTTCCATTTTGGGCTGCCGATGAAACAGCAAGAAGAGTTAGCCTCATCAAGGCATCTGTGAAGTCTGCCAGGAGGAACAGAAGTACTCCTCTCTGAAAGATTATTTTTAATTTCCTTGGTCAGGCCAGCTGGGGAGAGGATCAGCAGCTGTACCATGGGTCGCACAAGAACACCACACCTGCAGTAACCCTCAGTTCTTAAGGTCACTTTTGGATGGGCATATTTGAAAATGAACAGAAGTTTGAAAGATGGATTATATACAATTTATGAGTACACGGCAATTATCTGTTCGCTAATACCCTTGTACAAAATGCTCTCTGACATGCACCACAACAAAGGGGACCCAGTGCTGACTGCCTGGACAGCAGACCCGATCCAATGGATAAGGATTACTTTTTACTGCTCCTTGGAACGGGCTTAGGCCTTCATCTTACTGACCTGACATCTGCCAACTCCCTGCTACTTTGCCTCATGTTTTTTTCCACCTTTTCACATCAGTGTGTGCCCACTTGAACCAGGAAAAGCCAACGTACTCATTTGCCCAAAGGGCAAAACTTGGCTGTTTCCCTGCACTTTGTGCCAGCCATGGAAATCAGTGCTAGTTGGCTCCCAGTCTGCGTTATTGTAGGGAATATCCCCTAGAAACACCAGTGCTCACATGGAAGTTCATGCTGTCTTTCCACTGTGAGTACCTGAGCCTCCATTACTGTAACATCTTCTGTAACTCATGGCTCCCCTGTGAGCTAGGGCTTGGATATGAGAGGAGAATCATCTTGTTACCGAAAATTGGAAGAAAGTCCTTAACACCGCCGTCGCATTAAGAAGCAGCATTCCTTTATTCGCCATGCCAGATGCACGGGGGATAATTCCACCTATCGTGCATGCCGTATGCTGCCTCAACCAAAGCTTATATCACCCTACTACATACATATTCATTATTTTTCCTGGAATAATCACACATATTCATTCTAAAAACTGATTAATATTTTTGCATAGTTATTATGCATGCGGCCTGAGCTCAGTCCTTCTTTTTCTCTTCTGTTTCATCTTCCCCCATCTGTTTTCCTAAGCAGTTCAGATCCTCTCATACTTTCCCAGGCTGTCCAGTTCTTCGTATCTCTATTGTACAGGCTAGTATTTACAAGTTAACGTAACAACCTCACCTGACTTCAGGCACACGTTTTAGAATGAGACCAAGTGCTCCTCTCTCCACAGTCGGTAGGAGGGAGTTCAGACCACTAGCACAGGCTTAGAGCATGGCACTGTAGATATCTCAATCTGGGCAGATGAATCCTAACAGACACTAACAGTTTACACTGAATAATGGATTTAGGCACGTACGGCAATGCTCAGGTGGAAATGAAGTGCCTAAATACACGCTTAGCACCCAAGATCTCTAGCTAGTATCCTTCTCGCTCCACTGACATTTAACTCACCTGCCAACACTCAGCATGACTGGCCCACTACTGCCAAACCTAAGCATCGTCTGTTCGAGACCAGATCCACACCTGGAAAACAAGGTGCTCTTCTAGATAGTGCCCTGAAAGTTGTGGGCAGAGAAGAGCACTAAAAGTGTCTCTACCAGGGTGCCTCTCTCCTGTTAATATTGCACACTAATGGTCCTTATACAAAAGTCCGGTTGCAACATTGCTGAAATCCCATAAAATCTAAATTCAGTTTCGTTTAAACTTCATTTTGAGGCTCTAAATGCAAACAACTTAGTCACTCTGATCCTAATCCAGCAAGCACCACTGAATCAGTCTTTATTTCTCTGGTTGGGGAAAAAAAAAAAAGGGGGGGAGAAACCTTTTGCCCAGTTTCCAGGTTCATTCTTTACAACGTTTAAAAGTGAAGTAATGAGCAGCCTCAGAATTTTCTCTTAGAACAAAAAAAAAATTTTTTTTTGAAAAAGAAAACTTTCTTGTCCGTGCCAGTACTGACACATCCATGGCAAAGCTCTACTTCGAAGCAAGAGCCATCAGGACCCCTCATAACCCAGCACGTACAGGGTCTGCAATGGAGGTCTGCCATTTTTTCCCCTAAAAGCCCTTCTATTTATACTCACCCTGGCAGGCTTGAAAGTACCTGCCAGATGGACAGATAACTGACATCCGGAAAAGACACTTCACCAGCTGCTGTTAGCAGGGGCTGGGAAGCATGGGGGCTGGTTAATAAGAAACCACTTACTTCCTCACGGCTGCTAGCTGCTCGCTCCCTTCCTAGGGCTTAATGGAATTTGGAGAGAGTATTTCAAGTCAGTCCATCTGTCAGCACACATATATATCAAAGGAGTCCCAGCACCTCGCGTGCACATCAAGCACAAGCTTTGTTTCCTCACAGGAATCTTTGTTGGTCCACTCTCCCTCATCTCTCTGACTTCCACAATGATTCCTACAGGGCAGGGCTATGACCATGGACGGTACTTACTGCTGATGAGCTGGTGACCTGAGACCCACATGTCTACCAACAGGCAGAGGGCTCCTTGAATAGCTGTTGGCTGCAAGTCAAAGGCAGCTGTGCCCAGCAGAGGGGTAAGAGGAGAGAACTAGCTTTCAGGCCACTTGGAAGCAGTGAGCCCTCAGACTACGGGTACTCCTGGGTGGAAGGGCCCTGGGTGTGATGCTGGACACAAAGCTGAAGGAGCTGGCAGACCACTTTACTTGAAAATAGAGCAAACCACATGTCCTGGCCTATACTAGATGAGTGGTCAGCAGAGCAAGAGGAGTTGTTAAAAGATCATGCCAGCTCTTACCCACTGCAAAAATCCCAAAATTTTAAAATGCACCCATATTTGGGAATTCTCTATCAATATTCCTGATTTTTTGCTCTTTGTCACTTCTTAGTTTTGCTAAGAATTTTGCACCAGGCAACGTACAAACTGTGTTTATTAACATCCTGAAAGAATATTTCTTACACCTTTCTGTGTTTAGTTTTTCCTCTGCAATTTTGAAAATCAAACGCACTCTTTTCCTTTCATGACAAGCAGGGAGCCTGGCATAATCGCAGGACTCCAGGAACCAACTGCAATTTGTATGAGTCTCCTGAAAAATTCACAGGCGTTTTCCCCATGTTTCTCTTAAAAACAGTTTTATTCTCCTTTTTAACTGAAAGCAATGCCTAGGCTCCTGCAACACATAACTGCAGAGCCCATGTGGGCAGGCTGAACAACCGGGCAAAAAGCTATGCACATTTTTGCAGTCTTGATCAAGAGGACCACTGGAATAAAGCCACACACTCCTTTAAACTGCATCGGCATCTGTAGTTGGCTAAATCCCCTCACTTCTCCCTCTGCCTTCATGCCCCCATTTGTAAAACAGCACTGTGACGCCGTCCTCCTTCATGAGCTCCTGAGAAGCATGATTTATAAGAGCAAGGGACTGTCATCATTCTGCTTCAAGGGAAAGAGCCCCGCCTGCACACAGAACCTGAATAAAGTGAGTTTGATTGAGGTATTAGTTTGCAGCTATTTTTGTACTCTGAAAACCTAGACACAAGAGCAAGTACTCTGTTCCGATGCATTAAGATGGTGCTTACCTGTAGTTCATTCACTGCTTTTATTTCTATCTTATTAATATATTTGCCTGCAGAAGAAGAATAAATGGGAACAAACAATTGTTTGGATATTTCTTCTTCTGGGCCATTTCAGAGCACTGCCTTGTACTAATAAGATATATAAGTGACAAACGTTACAGCTCCTCTGTGTCTGTGATCTCATTTATAACTAGAATCATCTTCAGTAACTCTCCTCAAATCAAAGGAGCTACTTATAATTTAAGGGTTGATGCTGAGATCAGCATCCACCAAATGCAATACCAGTTACGTATTCCACCGCTCCTCAACATTTTTGCAGACACTTGCAATTTCACCCAAGAGTGCCATTTTTCTTAAAGCACCAGATCTTGGAGCCTTAATTTGTCCTTGTTTTCCTTTTTTTTTTTGGTTTTTTTTTTCTTGAGTGAGAAAGACGTCTGAGACATTCCAACAGTAAGAGACAATTAACAGCATATTATTTTAGATAGTTTCACATCATCCTGGGTGATTTCACATCTCTGAAGCTGTTCTTAGGTTTGGAATTTAGCAATGCCAGTCTAGTTCTCTGAGTCGCTGTAAGCCAGTCAATCGCCACTGCTGACCCCTTGAGAACAACAGTTTTAGAAGCTGTGGTATCAGTATCAGATACATAGCAGTATCAGTAATTTAACAAGGCTGATGATCATGCTTCAAACTTATTTTTCAATACATTTGGTATAAAAAATCCCAAAGCCGCTCTTGGTCTCTCCCCAGACCCTGCCTTGAAATGAATGTATTTTAAATTCTTTCTGTTTAAGAGAGGCCAGGGCTCCATTAAAAATCATGCACTGGCAACAATTTGAAGGATTAGTTTTGGTAACCTTACTACACTGACAAAAGGGGACATGTGGGGTTAAAGCTCATTAATTTCTTGTGGCTTGTTTCTCTCAAATGATTGTGTCTTTTCAGCTGTAGCAGCATGACCTTGAAAAGACCTTGTTGAACCCACACTCTGCCAGAGTCCCACTGCCCATATTCACCTTCTTCATATCCAGGAAGATATTCTGGAGACTAGAAGCAAAGGGCTCCTCATCCACAAGATGGCAAGGGGTGTTCAGGGATGGCAAGATCTGCCCTGTATAATATGTTGCTGCCTGCTCATTGGGGGACTTGTAGTAACATGTGGGTGATCACCAGCAACTGCATTTCCAGTTCTCTTTGGTACAGCACGGCTGCCATTCAAAGTTTGTTCGTCTTTACACTCTTCCTATACTTCACAGCTGCCAGCTCCATAAAGGCACACTCTTAACATCTCAATCCTATTGCCAACAGCCAGGGCAATGACAACCTCCCACTGTAATGCCAGTCTGGGAATGATGAAGCAAGAGCAGTAGGTAGTCACTAGGAATAGGACATAACTATTAAAAATTGCCAGTTCATATAAGTACTCCATTGTCACTTATTTCAGCATGAAATTTGCTGTAAGGGCATAATAGCAAGTGCTCTGGAACAATAATCTACAGCATTGCAATTCCTGAAGACCTCTTAATGAAGAGAAACACTTAAAATTAACACTTAGCTACTAGAGGACTTGGCCGTTTCATCAGGACTTTATTACTGTTAACATATTACCTTTCCCACATAAAGTTTAATTAATGCAATGAGAAAAGAGAGAGTGGCACAAGCAGCAGCAAGCCGGGACATGTCAGAAGGGGCAGCAAGCCCCACCATTCACCCCAGACGTGTCCTAGACAGGGACAGCTGATAGAAGGCAGTGCTACAATAGAGTCAAATAGCTAAAGATAAACTTAACCTGTTTTTAAAATAGTTGAATTTTCATAGGCAATGTCCCTTACTTTGAGAGAGAACATTTCAAAACAGCCCAGTAGAAACTAGGCCACAGTGAAGATATTGCAAGATTAGATATCCGTTCTGGAAGATTCGTTCATTTTTAATAGACATATAGTGGATCATAGGATGAAGCAAAAAAAAAAATCTGGAATTCTCTGAATTCGGGATCTGGGCATTCTGGTGAATTCCAGACTTCTTCTGGAATTCAGCATAGAAGGGTGTTCAACACACGAATTTTTTGTAGCAGTTGCTAATTTATTTATGGAGGAATTCTTCGCATTAGTCAGCTTTTTTGTCAGTTTGGCAATTTTTATATGTACTATTGAGTATGTATAGACATACTAAATTTATTTGCATTCAATACACTTAATTTTATCATAGAGTTCACAGGTTTCTTTAAAAGGCTGCTCCTAATTGTGAAGCAAGCAACATTTCCTAACAGTCTTCCAGAAACATCTTCATATCCAAAGTGATTTTTTTGGTTTCTGCAACACCACTGGAAGCCATCAAGGAACTTCTCTATATATCTTCACCTCTGCTTTAACAAGAAGACCCTGACAGGTCCAGTCATAAGTATGTGCATCTTCCAGTTTGTCAGTAAATATAGGTGATTTGAAAAGACCATTGCTTAAAACTGCTGTTCAACTCAATTTGGTGATTGCTTTTTTATGAAGGGTGTGAAAAAGCCCTTTTATATTTGTGTAAATTTGGAAGAGGGAAATAAGGACCAAGATAAAACCACGTTAGCATAGAGATATTCATGGACTGCATGTTAAGATAAAGCTGCTCCGGACAGTCATGTTGCTTCCTTCCTTATGGGAGGTTTATTGGGCAGAGAGCAGTCTGCACTGAGCAACACCACCTGGTGAGGGGCTAAGACAGAACCTGGTGCCTAGATCCTACAGAGACTTCTGCCCATGATGGATCAAGTTCTCAAGTTCTCCCAAGAAAATCAATGCACTAACCCAATGAGAAGTTAGTTGTACACTTCAAATAGACCTGAGTGTCCTTTATCTTCCCCGAACAGGATTTACACAAAAAGTAATACTTTCTGATGCCAAACTCATAATTCAGTTCAATTGCTGTATTAAATTTCTGAATCCAGTGATTTATCGATTCAGTTTTAATTGTAATCTTATTTTCATCCTTGTCTTGTTCCTCTTTAATTAGTTTCATGAAACTGTAGTAAATTAGCCTAATAACATAGTTGATAAGCACATACTTGCTCACTTTTTGCTTTCAGTAAAATCCATAAAGAGCACATGGGTCTGGTCTACCCCTTTAAGTCATTATATGAGCCATCAGCATTTTGCCTAATATCCAAAGCCCAGGCTCACTAAGGCATTTAAGAACATAAAACCCATGTTAATAGAACCTGCTCTCAGTTAGTTAGTTATTTGATTATTTATTTAAATTAATCAGTGCCTTTTTAAGCCTTCCCTTGCTGCTTCCTTCTGCACAGGACTCCTGCTTGTAGGTCAGTTGTATTGGCATTTGGCTGGTTCTGTCATCATACAGACAAAACAACGTCAAGGGCTATTGCACACTCTCCACAATCACACACTACTCTGTTCTGTGGGGAAACAGTCCAAGCACTCATGCTAGAAGCAAGTCTGAACTTTATACGTGGGCTCATTATCAGAGCAAAGCTCAGTCTGACACGTCTCTAATCCCCGAACTGTAAGAGCTCATTCTTTTGTCTATGCTGGACATTCTGCACCAAATCAAAACAACTTCTGGTAAGCAAGGTCCATGACTAGCTTGTCTTCTTTCCACTTTACCACCCATCACCCAAAAGGTTGGTTCCAGTTTCCAGGTATCTTCCTTACTGCATTGTACGAGCACTACATACCAAGTCTCTGCATCCCAAAGACTGGGGACTGGCTAGGACCATTGTCTACTCACAGAATGGACTGGGTCATTCAAAGAGCACCTGAAACAGCAAAGCCCTGAAAACATCCTGTGCCTCCTATCACTTCCACCTGAAAAGCACACTTCCTACTCTGCAGGAAGGAGAGAATTCGAACGGATGTCTGTGCAGCCATGAAGCCTAACTCCAGGTGAACAGCATCAGAAAGAAATGTTCAGTTAAGAGTGGTGTCCATGAGCATCCATTATTCTTTGATTGTGTTAGCCTCTGACGTAGGTTGTTTTCTGTGTTTAGAACAAACAACTAAGTCCATTTAAAAAAAAAAAAAAAAAAGAGGGGGGAATAAAGTTCTTAAGGAGCTTCTTTATTGAAAGAGAACTGTATCAGTTCCTGTCAGAAGAGCTATGTTATCATAGCAATGTGTATCTAACCACGTAGTTTAAGTCATATTTCAAGAAGGGAGAGCGTTCATTAGCTTTTGTTCTGAATTGTAGTTTTCTAGTCCCTGGAGGAACTTTATGTCAGACAAACATGCCAGAAATAAAACCAGAGGGCAAATGTTCCCTCCTTTTTCTATTAGCGTAACTCCACTGGTATGTGCTCCCCAGGTAAATCCCAGTAAGATCTGCCTTTGCCCCGCCCCAAATGAGTCCTTAGCCTCACTCGATTCTCTGTCTGATTGCCAGGTTAAAGAACAAATATTAGCAGAATAATCCCCCAAACGAGCACTGAACAGGAAACAGAGAAGATTAACTAAGGCAGAAAGCTCTCCAAACCACAGCAGGGTTTTCTGCTCACGTAGAGCTCTGCCTGGCACCACTGGGAGCAGCCCTGTCACGTTCACACTACTCTGCAGAAAGGACCTCTGCTCAGCAGAAAGGAGTCGAAGGGGTCAAACAGTGGGAAGGTGATCCCTAATGCAGGCACAAAATGAAAGACACATTTCTAACAGTCTGGAAATCCACAGGTGGATCCACACACCCTGGGAACCATCACCTGGAGTTTTTAAACCCAAAGTGAGCCAGCACATGCCCCTTGGGAAAACACCGTATATGGAAGTCTCATGGTCCAGACCGCTGGAGTCCTCTCAGGCCTTCCAATCTCTTTCTATACAGCCCTCACAAAGCACTATGGCTGTTTTTCATCTTCTGAAAACTGCATTTCTCATCTACATCTTATTAGCTTGTGATGAGAGAACTCCTGAGGTCCCTGGGCAGTGACCACGACAAACCCTGGGAACCGCAGGCAAAGGCTCAGTTACAGTCAGGAGTTTTGCCTTACAGGTAGACAGTCAAGGACAATTTAGCCCTTTATTACCCTCAGCAAATGGTCATCTCTAGCAACAGAATGATCATGCCAAATACCATTTCCAATTTGTGAGTCTTCCCAACAAACAAATCAATTACCACTCCTGGCTGGGATCATTACACCACCTCATTCCCTTCTGCATTGTTTTCTCAGTAATATTGCTCCGTGTCTTCATTAACTAGCAGTGATTCGGAAAGAGACAGCCGTAATTCATATTCCAGAAGTCATCCTCCCATGTACCCATTCACTTACCATTTCTAATTAAGTTCATGAAAGATTAATTCCTTAATGCTTATGATTTGTAATGTTAATTAATTAGCTGCTCTTCCATTAAGCATTCCAAGATTTCCAGTATTACATCGATTCCTTAATTAGCCTGTGGTGACTGTAAAAAAAAAAAAGTGAGTAACCTGCTTCATCCCCTTTGTCCCTTAGGCAAATTATCTGCTGCTTGGTCTTCTAATCCATCTCCTTTCTCACACCACGCAGAATCCCTTTCCTCCACTGCTGCAAATGTACCTGCTTTGCTCACTCATCTTTCTAAGAGGATAACATAACAAAGGAACAGGCACAGCTTACTCATGTCACTCTGTCTCTGGGGAGAAAGTACTTTGATATGAACACCACCTTTCTTCATGCTTTCCAAGGTGTGCAGACCTGCAACTGAAAAGCTGCCTAGCATCCTGCTACACCAGGATGGCCCTTTCTAACATTCGGCTTGTGATAAGAATCCTCAGGACTGCTGAGTTCTTCCCGATGCCAGCATCAGGGAAGTATCTATGTTGCAATTCCAGTTAGCCTGCCAAGAGTTTGCTGCAACTTCAGCTTCATCACAGTTTCCAAGGCAACTTCTTTGGCTCCTGGTGCTGATAGGCTTTGGAGGATATTTTCGTGGTTTAGGCATAGGTGGCAACAAAGCGCCACTTGGGGAGAAGAATCAGGAGAAAAAGTTAAAACCCCATGGGCTGACATAAGGACAGTTTAATAGAACATCACAAAGGGAGAAGAAACGACAGTAGTAACAATAATACTAATGAAATAATATATAAAGCAAGTGATACACAACACAACAGCTCAATACCCAGAACTGGCCACCCCCTTGAACTGTGTGCCCTTTGCCTGGACAGCTCACCTGCCGCCCTTATATGTACCAGACATGACATCAGTATGGTATCAAATATTCCACTGGCTGGTTTGGTTTGGCTATCTTGGCTGTGACCCCTCCCAGCTTCTTCTGAAAATTAACTCTATGGAGCTGAACCCCGGACATTAGCCACCCCTTATTCTGTACCTTTTATGTCATGCCCAGATCCTACCTACACTTTCCAACTATTTACCACTACTTTTTCTGTCCTATATATATATGCATATGCATATGCACAAATATCATTCCCTTAATCTATGCATCATCCCTATAACATGTCCATTGAGTTAATTTAATCCATGACTTTGGGGCTCCATCTGCCTTTCAGGGCAGGACAGATGGTGTCAGATTGTTGCATGCTACGTCCAGAGCTCAAAGCTGGTGTATCTGGCATGGGCCACACTCACAGTCTCCAGGTTGAAGATGTTGATCTTGAGGAAAAGTTGCTGGGTGCCAGTTGCTGAAGCCAGTTCAAGTTCCAATCACCGCTGCCCCTCACTCAGTTTCATCAAAGTCCATTCTTCATTGATTTGTGGGATTCTTACTATAATATCATTGATATGACACACTACAGCTGCAGTAGTGATGACATGCAGTGGCAGGAAACAGAGCTGATTAACTAAGCAATTAACTATTTACCAATTAACATCATACAATTAAATTCACTGGCTGTTCTCAGCCAAAATTAAACCCCCTTGAGGTACACATCGGACTTCCCCATCCTTCCACATCACCTACCAAGTGCACCCAGGTCCTTGAGCAAAAGCAATCCTGTGGATGGATTTGTCTTTGCCTGAAGTGGGACTAACCCAGACTGCCTTCCCTAATATATTCATTAAGTGCACTATGGGGACTCTATCTGCTTCTACAGTATGTGGGAGTTTTGATTGGGCAGGGCCAGCTTGATTGGCAGATCCTCTAGTGTTAACTAACCAGGTGGCTTTTGCAAAGTGTGTACCCCCCATTGCTTTCAGCGTAGTCTTTAGCAGCCCATTGTACTGTTCACTTTTTCCAGAGGCTGGTACATGGTAGGGGATGTGATATACCCACTCAATGGCATGCTCTTTGGCCCAGGTGTCTATGAGGTTGTTTTGGAAATGATTCCCATTGTCTGACTCAATTCTTTCCGGGGTGCCATGTCGCCACAAGATTTGCTTTTCAAGGCCCAGGATAATGTTCTGGACAGTGGCATGAGGCACTGGATATGTTTCCAGCGTCTCTCTGGAATTGCCAAGTTGACACCTTACTCTTTCCAAATATTTTACTAGTTTGTCAAGATTCTGGACTTGTCCAGGGGTGAAATTCCAAAACATTGGAGGTGACCACTGTCCTAGGCACTTGCCAGTACTCTCCGCACACTCTGCCACTCATAAATCTCCAGTCCCTGAGTAGATCTCTGCATGAGATGAATAATAAACAACAATGCCACATACAAATGCCAGCTTAACCTCCTGACCAGTGGTATAATCTTATCATAAGTCGACATCACCTAATACAGCAACATGGTAGTCCTAATCCATCTCCCAGCGATGATAAATATCACCACAGAGAATACATGTTGCACCTAAGGATTTACATACCACCAGCACGTGAACAAATATCAGGTATGGTCACCATGGAAATGGGCATGCAGAACAGAGAAGGAGAAGGGACTGAGGAGACAGCTGAGGTGAACAGAGCATCAGTTCATCTTTGAGGATTGCTGCACATCCAGTTCACCCACAAAGATTACTCTGAGATGCTCAGACAAGAGGCCTTTCTTCCCCAAGCCGTCCTGGAAGTATAGCAGAGCTTGGAACTACTCTCCAACTGTCTTGGCTCCCTTCACGTGGCATATGAGATGTTGCAGCCACTGGTCACCACCTGCTCATACTCAGAGCTAGGAGCAACCAAAGAAAGTCAGCGTTGAGTAGGATCTATCCTTGATGCCTTTCCATTGCCACTTTTAGAGATGCCCCTAAGCCATGTTTCTCTGACACCACCATTCTCAAATCCCCTCTAACACACCATTCAGGGGAAATGTCAGTAACCATGCCCACTCTAAATGTGGGAGGCCTGACCCAAGGTTGAAAGCCTTTTTATGAGGTCGGGGCATTATATCTGTGGAAGTGGGTGGTCTAAGGGCCTTGCCTTCAGCTCAGCATTTCTCCACACACCTGCTCACAGAAAGAAGGCTTCCCACATGCTGGATGCACCCAAAGGTGCTGCTCCACAGGCCAGGTCACTCCTTGCCTCTCCTGCCAGCAGTATAGCCATAGTCCTCAAGGGTGACCTCAGCATTAGCCAGCAGTTTGCTTCCCGAGTCTGGTAGATAAACCTAGTAAGGAACTATTGTGAATCACAGTAAAACAGGGAGCATCTCCTCCTGGACCAATGCAACAGGGTGAGGAGCTTGCAGGGTGCCACTTACCAGGAGGAAAAGCTCCACACTAAAGTAATACCAAATACATGAGTAAGAAGCCACAACTTCTTTGTCCTTTGCACATGGAGACGCTGCCATCAGCAATTGCAGTTCATTTCCAAGCTCTGCACTGGTATTATCCTGTCATTAATTACTGCACTACACTTGGTTCCTACAACAAATTCATCTCATAGTTCCAAGCCCCCCACCTGAAGCCCAAAGCCACCAGTTCTAAGTGGATCTGCTGTGAAAGGTCCTCTCTCTGTGATATGTCAAAAAGGAAACCCACCAGCCCAGTTGCAGTTCTTCAAATAATTTAAATGCACGTTTAGGAAAAATGCTGTGAAATCAACTATCTACTCCCCACCCCTCTTCTTTGCAGGTTTTTATACTATGGTCATTATCACGGGGTTAGCCCTTGCAGGCAACAGAGTCTCTAAGTATAGGAAAACTGAGATTTGCAGGATCCCATCATAATGCCAATGTGACCACAGGGTACCAGTCCTCAGTGTGGCACACATATCAGAAGCACAACAAACACGGAGGGAACAGGTCTCCCTCATTTAGGCCAGCTGACCAGCATATATCACAGAGAGAAAACACCAGCAGTAGTCTTGCATTTGCCAAAATGCAGCCTAAGAAATAGTTCCTAACTAATTACTATTCCATACATGCATCTCTGATCAGAAACAGCAGTGAAAGCCAAAATTAAGCGGAAAAAAAACAATATTGCAAACCACACACATCCTTTCTGCTGGAGCTCAGTGAAGCGTAAACCAGTTGTGGCACACTGTAATCTCCATGCAGGCACTTTTATTACAGCAGTAAGTGTTTCTCTGACTAATTATGAGGTGTTTGGATGATTTCTAGTAAAGCCAGCTTGCACTGAAGCAAACACGCCATAGGACAGCCACATCAGCCTGATGAGATCCTTGGCGACTAGAGAAGCTGACAGGTAGAAAGTTCTCCTGTCAACATCATATGCATCTGCCAGGAAGTCTCTGTATCAGTTGGTGACGGGGACACAGGAGGATTCAAGACAGAGACCACAGCTGAGCCACGTCCCCAGATCACCTCAGATGACCTGACAGTTTAGATGCTTTCTGCCGCTCCAAGTAAACCTTGCCCCTGTGTCTGGTTCCCATCAGGAAAAGCTGAGCAATTCTTGAAGCATTTCTCTTCTCCTCTTCCTCCTGTCATTACTGCTTGGTGACTCACTCCCAAGTATGCCTACAACCTGCTAAGCCATTGCTGCTGGAAAGCCCCGCCAAACACAACACTGCAGCTCAATCAAAATAAATACCACCTGTCTCCTTCCTCCTCCTCAAGCACCGGCAAAGTTGAAGAGACCCCAGACCTCCAAAATGGGGCTCAGTGTGTGACACAGCACAGAGCAGACAGATCTTGCATGAATTAGCCGGGAAAAGAGGAAGGGACTTCACTAGGAATGGCACTTGCTACCTGCTGCCGGTCCTTGCTCACAGCTCCCAGGTGACTCTGGAATTGTCAGGCAGGGATCTGAAAGGCTGGGTGAGGTCTCACATGCCCCAAACATCCTCATGTCTTCACATCTGCACAGCTCTGTCATTTGTGCTGTCCTGACAATATATGCTGGTGCACCTAGTGCAGCAGGATGGGCTCTTTCGCACTGAATTATAGATGTCTCCAGCACGGCAGGGAAAGGAAGCAGTTGAGCATTGCTGATGCTGTAAGAATGAACACACTACATTACAGTACAGTATTATCCACCGACTGCATTTATGCCCCATCGAGCTCTTCACCCTAAAAAAAAGGTTGTAAGCAAAAGCAGGCATGCAAGCAGGCAACACAGAGCACGTACTGTGAGCAAGGCTGCCACCACATGGTACAAGGAGAAGCCTGCAGACTCCTTCAGCCAGAGCAGGAGTGGGGAAAACCATCCCCACAACTTCAACCAGCCCTGGCCTCATTAACCAGCTATGGCCAAACCCTGATGTCTCAACCTGATCAATTAATGCGGTCAGGAACTGTTGCTCTTACACCTTTTCCTCCCCTCCAAGTCATTAAAGTATCTTGCAAAGAAACCACCAGAGTCTTGCAAAACAGGGATTCCTAAGATGCAGGGAAGATTTGAATCAAGTGAACCAGTTCAAGAGTTCCCCAAAGATCGGAAAAGTCTGGGCTCAGCAGAGCCTGAAAGCTCTGATAGGCAAAAACATAGCAAGGTCTTGCAGTTCCTAAACTCACATCGCTTGCAGGCTTGGAATTAATCCAAAAGCACGATACTTCCAATAACGTCTGGGGAGCCTTGGCCTCTAATGTTGAACTACAGAGCAGTTCAGGTCACTGTGATTCTGCTCTGCAATTACAGAATCAGCTGCAAAAGACAGAAAATATTTTGTCTTCCTCCCCTTCAGCCTCCTCAAAGTATTCCCCAAAAATATGGGGGAGAGATGAGTTGAATATCTAGAGGAAAACGGAGATTTTTCCATTTCAGATGAAAATTGCCTTTATTGTTGGAAAAAAAAAAAATCATACGGATAAAAACCATTTCAAACACTATTTTAAAAAAGCTTTCTCTAGAATGCAGGCCTACCAATACACACCCTAGGTGCCAGATACTGCCCCAAATATAGAGGCAAGAAGAACAAAAGAAACCGCAGCTTTGTGACAGAGGAGTACAGGCCAGGTCAGGCCATAAAAGTGTGAGGGGGGAAAAAAGCTGAGATTTACCTTCCTCCATCATCCTCAAGCCCGGTCTGTGATTTTGGGGACTCCTGCCTTTTATAGGTCTGTCATCCAGCAGCACCACTCAGAAACGGCACCTCCAGCAAGCACCAGGCTTTGTCACCTTCTCCTCCTTTTGCTGTTCTCCTCCCTTGACTGACGGAAGGTTTCTAACAAAAATACAGACCCCAAAGCTGTGTCTGGCACTGGTGCAAGGCAGTAAGATGCACACAAATCCATCACGAAGTGCTACCTCTGGCACTGGCCTTCACAGGGAAGGCACAGCCTTCAGCACCATTGAGCCTTCATGGGACTGGTGTGCCTGGCACCTTTGCAGCAAATTCATCTCCATCTCCAAGCTATCACTTAACTTCCTTGGTGAATAAAGGTCTTTTTATCTTCTATTTTACCAGACAATCCATCAGGCAGACAGGCATTAAAACCTGACTGACCATGACTGTGATATACTGACCAACTCTGAAATTCTTATCTGCAATTCATCCTCATTCCTGGAGACCGTGAAGAACATTAGGTGGATTTTTCCAGGATAAGGATACCTTTTTTTATGGGGTCAGAGAGAGCTGCAGCATACATTGCCGTGATACACACTCAGAGCACAGCACTGCATAAACAGGACACGGAAAAATGGAGATGCTGACCCTACTACTTGTCATCCCTTCCACCTGTCCTGCCTCTACCATGGTGATAGCTACCAGCAACACTTTTCCTCTGGCACTGATCAGATACAGTGCCCTTGTCTCACAAACCCAGCCTAAGGGACAGAAGCTCTGCTGGGACAGAGATGGGGAACACGGGCTTTGCCTGGATTAGGGATTTCTCAGGTGACCACTCCATTCACAGTGCCTTTTCCTGCAGAGTGAAGACACAGAAGAGAGAGTGAGCCAAGTTCCCTTAACCCTGTATCCTTTAACAGCTTCAGCAGTTAGAAGATGCTTTTACAGCCTGTCTTCAAAGTTTCTGCTTTTTGAGAAAACTTTTGACGTAAGAAATACCACTGGGACCAGCTACCTCCCTCCAAAGTGGTTATGATCCCAGGGCAAATCACTAAGATGAAGTGCATTTCCCCTCTAGCAGGATGTGTGGCCCTGGTCTGCCATGTCTCATTTGAACTAGCACACAGACTGACAGCAGGAGTCAAAGCCAGCACCTGCAAACCTGTCCATGACAGATCAAGTAGATAGATGTTCATAGTCAAGTTGAAAATAACAGCAGAAAAAAACTTCTGGAGCAAAGAGAAAAGGGAAACTATGTTGACAACTGCCCATTAGGACACTCCTTCAGTGGCTTTATGAAGGCTCCAGGGACTACTAAAGCCCTTGTTCAAGACTGAGTATCACAGCAATCCACACACATTTCTCCTCCAGACAGAAGGCTGTTGCTGCTTTGTGCTGTGATGGTGAATGAGGGCATGAGCAGATCCTCCAGGGGCATTTGGGTAACTCTCCCTGCTCTTTCCCACAGCATATGTGGTGATCCAGTCCAGCAGCACTACCCACAGGTCAGCAACACTTCTCAGGGCCACAGAACACTGCAGCACATGCAGCCACCAGGAGATGCTCACCCTGACTCCAGGGAGCACCCCCCATGTTGCACACAGATGGGAAGGAGTCAAGGACACAAAGTGGGCAGTTGGCCAGCCAGTAAATTAATTTCAAAGGCAGGCAGATGATAGATGGAGTTCATGTGGGAAACAGGAGAGCATAAATTGCCCATCTGTGACTGACACAGCAGAGAAGAGCGCAGGATGGAGCAAAATGAATGAGCACGGAGGGATCAAGGAAGGAGACACTGAGTGCTGTGTACATAATTGAATCCCTGAGGCCTGGATCCTGTCTTTTGGGCTACGTGGGACTGGAAATGTAGGAGCACAGCTCAAGTGAATGATTCATGGGTTGTGTGTGACAGGTAGGACCTCCAGAGCAATCTCTTATGGATGTGGGGGTGGAACGGCACTGACAGGATGGTGTGGGTATGTGATGAGATGAGGAGCTTCCTCCACATCTTTCTGCAAACCTTTGAACCCAGCCTTTACAAAAGCCGCCTGGAGGAGTCTACCAAAATCAGAGGTGATGCCACAGCTCAGCGCTCAGGACCTGGCCAGGGAGGCAGCTTATCAACTGGAACCAACCACCCCTGCAAAACAAATTCAGAGTTACACCAAAAGCTTCTTAGTCTGCTCGGTGCTGCTGACTTCCTGCCTACAGGAATCATTGTCAGGGAGACTAAAATGTTAGTAAAATCAGCTCTTTCCCCTCTGCCCTGCTGCTGTGCCAGGTTCAAGTTGGTAGAAATGGCCAATTAGCAAGTGCCAAACCATTTCTAGGGCATTCCCAGTCTCACCAGCAGCAGAGGCCTTCCAGTGCCTTAGGAAAGAGGCTTTCAGCAGTGCCACCCCAGGCTGATGTGCTAAAAAGCAGCTTGGAAGCGTTTTTTTATTCTCCTGTGCAATGTTCCTTCAAGAGTGTTGCTTGCTTTTACCCCAATAATTACTCAGATGGAAAGACACGCTCCTGTACATCTGGGATGTGCCCAAGCGCTGTGCCCTGCCAGACTGCCTAAAGCAGCGCAGGTAAGCCAGCTGCACTGTCCTGCTGCTTCAGTGGATGTAAACATCCTCCACCATATGACTGGGGGCTGCAAGACAACATTAACTGCAGGCTCTGGTGACTCTAGCACCCTTCTCACCAGTCTCCACTCTCCAAGAGCGGCCAGCAGAGATGGCCAAAAGAAGAGAAAACTGGAGCAAACTGCACAGCCAGACTTCTCTTGTGTCACCTTCCTGCCTGCAGCAGCCTCCAGGAACCTGTTCAGGTGTGAATTTTCATGCTATTAAGGCCACCTATAGTTTCTTGCTCTGCAACTCTATTTCTTTTCTTCCATTTTTAAACTTCTAGCATCCACCACAACCCATGGCAAAGAGGATATTCCACACCACACTGCTGACTCCACCAGTTTAAGGTAGCAGGCAATCCAGTGTCTTAGTGCAAATCCTCCTGGCACCTGGACCTCTCCCTATATCTGTTTTAAGCAGATGAGGTGATAGATCAGCTTTCAAGATTGTGAACTAATCTTATACGTAGAACTGGTGTCTCCTAACTTTTTCCCAACTTGCCCTGTCACCTGAGCCCATGCTGCTCTTGTGCTTGAGCAAAGCTATAAACAGCCTGAATCCCTGTTTGCAGAGAGACTTCATTTCACTAGATGGTGCAAAACAGCTCTCCACTTGTCCCATCTTCATGAAATAATGTGGGGTTTTAATAGGCTCAGTGGCCTTACTGTCAGAGGCCCTGAGAGAGGCCCAAAGTAGATGTTAAACACTAATCCAAATGCTTTGCATGAATCAGAGAATAACAGAATATTGCTAAGTTTTATAACCAAGCTCCCCACCCAATTTTTTCAGGTGGTAGAAGAGTAAGGAGCACATTGAAGCCCTTTCTACTGCAATGCAGGCACTTCTGCACTCCCAGAAATTGCCTGTGATACGTTCCTGAGGACCCAACAAACAACAACCCGTTGTCCCTTCAGTTTTGGCACACCCATCCTGGCACAGATACACCAGCCGAACCCTCTTGCCCAGCAAAGATGACACCATTTCAAATAACAGGAATAAATGGCACCACCAAATAAATTTTTGATACCTGTGTAAGCTGCATATCCAGCATTTTGTTGGTATTGAAATGTTGCAAAGTGATACTAGTAAAGTTCCTAGCACAGGCATGGGTTTGGGGCTGCCTCTTCACTGGAAGTCTCCATCCTTCCAATGCCTGATGCCCGTTAATTTCTGGAGGATAGTCGATATAAGTAAATGCAGTATGAACCAGCAGATGAAAGCTCTGACTGGATTCCAGGGACAGGGACATAGAGTCATGGCGGTGATGGCTGGCAGGGACCTCTGGGGTCTCTCGCCCACCATCCTGCTCAGAACTGGACTACTGCCGACAGTAGATCAGCAAAGTTGTAACCTTGTCTAGTTGAGTCTTGGAAATCCCCGAGGACAAAGATGTCAGAGACTGTAAGCCTTCAACACATTTCACTTCCAAGGAACACCAAGAGTGGGGCAAGTTCAGTTTTTCACAAGGGGACTCAATTATTTAAAAAAGGAACATCAGATAATGTCATTTATTATTTTTTGTCTAAAAGCTTTTCTTGACATTGAATCCATTCCACATTCAACCAAATTATTTTTGCTGCAGTTTGTTGACATCCACCTTAACCACTGGCTATTTCATTTATGACCTACTCGTTACTGATTACATATGAAAACTATTCCTCTTTTGCTTAGCATGGTTTGGGGAGATAGGGAACAAGCTTTCCCATCCTGGAATAAGCTGGAGCTAACCACACCATGACCTTTTGCCAGAGGTTGCCACTTCAGTCCAATGTGACATGGGTACTTGGGGATTTCTAGCAGTAGGTCTTTGATCACCTAGCTGATTCGCACAGATTTAAGAGAGGAAACACTCCCACAGGCAGACTCGTGCAGTCATGAGTGGCTAAGGATAAACTATATAGGTGGAACCATAAATGGACCTTCCTGTCACCACCACCAGGGTGGTCACAATCAATAGCCAATCTTTGCCGCAGATAGACCTCAGAAGCACCAGGCTAGCACTCACTGGAGCAGCAGCTAGATGAAGGAGCACCAGAAGGGTTTCAACCCCAAAGGTTTTGCTCAGCAGCTTATTTTATTTTGCTTCTTCCAAGACGCAGTCAGACTACAGGCCAGCCCTGCTGGAAGCAGTGGTAAATACTCAGTCACTCCTCCCTATGCAACCACTTTCTTCTTAGGTGAGCCTGAGGCTCTGAACTATGCCCTTTGCTCTCCAGGGCAAACACAGACTCTCACACTTAACACTTTACTCCAAGAGAAGAACACAGGCATGAACTCCTGGTGTGAAGCCTGCCCTTAGTCAGTTCTGCTGCTCTTAACATCTTTCAGTCATAAAATCTCTGTGTCTTGGGTCTTTTCTAAAAGAGACTGAAGTTCGAATAAATTCTAGTTTCCAAGCACAAGGGGTTATTCCACTAAGCATGAAGCAGAAACAGACCTTCTCTGTAGGGATGTAACTTCTAATTACGTATTGCTCCCTGCAGCCTATACACTAGGTTCATTATTATCTTCCATGCGTATTAAACAGCTATCTGTTGTTAACAAGAAGATAACTTCTAGGAGATATGCAAATAATTCTGCAATTTTCTTTGCCAGTGACTCAGCGTTCATATCAGAAATGTGTTAACAGGATACAAAGACTATTAAGAAGCCCTGTGTGTAATTATCCTCTTCCTTGCCTCCAGTTCGTAATAATTTATGGAAGAAAATGGGTATTTTCTAATAGATACTCCATCTTGCCAGAAGAAAAGTTGTGTAAGTTATCTTTTCTTCTGTTTAAAATGTCATTTTTTTCATTTTCCCATCTCTAAAGACCAGACTCTAAAATTTTATTCGGATAAGGCAAAGTTAAATACTCTCAATGGAAAGAGTTTAAACAACCGAAATGAAAGGTTTTCAGCACTGAGGTGGCTGGACTAGCACCAAGTTAAAATATGAGTGTCACGTTGAGAGTTAATAAAGCATCTGCAGGTTACTTTTCCGTATTTTCTCTGCAACATCAAGGGGAACCATGAGGACAGAACACATGGCTGCAAATTACATTTGTGTTACTGTCAGAGAGAGAAAACTGAAGCAATGTTAAACCAAAATGGTACCATTCACCCCATTTATCTGGGATCAAGTGCAACAAATTGCTGAGCACATAATTAACTAATCGGAAAATACAGGTGTGGAGAAATTTGGCGAGGGAAGGGGGGGCAGCTATTCTCCTAGGTGACATGATGACAGTGCACATCCATCTTGTGCTTGCTGTGCTGGAGTTGTTTGGGAGAAAGCTTGTCTGGGTTACCAACTGCTAGGTCATTGAGCTCTTACTTGATTTGTTGTGTTTGGTTTTTTTCCTGTGCAAACACAGCTCTGTGCAAGAACTTCGCACTTAACTGTTTAGTGACAGGAACTTGAGAAATTAACAACTTAAAAGGTAACCCCTACCCTTGGTTTTGCTTTCTTCACCTTTGGCTCGCACCTTTTCCTTTGAAAAATCACACCTTCAAGGAGCAAGGATAACCACCCAGCCTAACTCTTCAGTATTTAGCTCCTTGATGCTCCTTCTCCCAAGGAAATGTCTCTAAATGTTCCTAAATGTTTTCCAAGGATGGCAAGTGCAGCAACCACTCCACCAATAACAAGGTAGCAGAAAGATGCCCTCTTCTCAAGTGGCTTAGCAGGCAAAGCTGGAGGAAAATCTTGGGCAAATCTAGGGAAGGAGAACAAGCAGAGAAATACCCCTCTACGTGCTTCACCAGCCACAAAATGTTCTGATTAGCCACCTTGCTTAAAATATGCAAGACAGAGGCTTTTGCATGAAACGTCCCTTGTGATGGGTATTCACTGAAGCAGCACAGCTTGGTTAGTTGCTGACTACTGGGTATTTTGGGGGTTGGTTCTCCAGATGAATGGCAGGGATAAGCAACCCCAAGGGGATCTACTTGTAGGACAGTCACAGGCTTGCTTGCCGAGGACAGCATTCGGACACCTGACACCCACAGTCCCCCAGCACCCCGAGGGAGGGTCCCTATCCCTTTATCACTCCCGGAGGTGCCTCTAGAGGTGCCTGCCCCCTCCTCAAGACCACAGGTGACACGCTAGCACATCCCTCCCCACCCCTCCCGGCACCTCCACCCCACGGGTGCCGCCGCTCCCCACGGTGGATCCTTACTCCCTGCCTCTCTGCTGTGTCCCGGGGCCTCCAGCTCCACGGGTCCTCAACTCCCAGGTACCTCCCGCGGCATCCAAGTATCCCCCGGCCGCTGCCAGCCCGAGCGCCCGGCGCTGCTGCCCCCACCGCCCGCGCCGCCCCTCGCCCCGCCGCGGCCGTTGCACCGCCCCTCGCCCCGCCGCGGCCGTTGCACCGCCCCTCGCCCCGCCGCGGCCGTTGCGCTGCCCCAACAGTCGCCGTTGCTCCGTTCGCTGACATGGCCGTACCGGTGGCGATGCTGGTGCTGCTGCCCGCCCTCCTCGCCGGTACTGGGGGCACGGCGCAGGGGCAGTGGTGGTCGAGGGGGGCGAGCCAGTCCCGGGGAAGCGGGAACCGGGCCGGTACCGCTCCCTGGCCTGTCTCGTCCCAGGGAAGGGGAAACCTGAACCGGTACCGAGCACCGGCCGGCTTGGGGGGACGGCCACAGAATCTAAGCCAGCAGCGGGCATCAACCATCAGGGGCGGGGGGGAGAACCGGCACAAGAGGGTCGGGGGGTGCCGGGTGGGGACATTAGCTGGTCGGAGACGGGACCGGTAACGGACACTGGCTGGTCCCGCGGTATGTCGGGGGGCATCCGGTCGGGACGAGGCGCCGTTAACGCTGGTTGCTTTCCACAGGGCTGCTCTCGTGTCCCGGCGCCGCTGCAAGCTTCCCGGTGAGTGCCTCCTGCCCCGTCATCCCCGGGAAGGACGGTCCCACCTGCCCTCCGTGCCGCCAGCCAGGCAGCCCGGTGCGGAGCGGCCCCTTTCCCAGAGCCCCGCGCCTGACACCGGGCCGGAGCGGCCGGCCCTGGGTCCGGATAGTCGATTTAGACTAGATATAAGGAAGAAATTTTTTACACTGAGGGTGGTGAAACACTGGCACGGGTTGCCCAGAGAGGCGGTAAATGCCCCCATCCCTGGAAACATTCCAGGTCAGGTTGGATGGGGCTCTGGGCAACCTGATCTAGTTGAAGATGTCCCTGCTCAGTGCAGGGGGGTTGGACTAGAGGAGTTTTAAAGATCCCTTCCAACCCAAAGCGTTCTATGATTCCCATCTCTTCCCAGCTCGATCTGTGGTTGCCCTTCATGGGAGCTCGCTGTCTGTGTGTCCCTCTGGAGTTAAAGCATCAGATTGAGCTGCATTTTGTAACACGTATATGTCCCAACAGCACAGCTCAAGCCATGTCAGGCAGTAGAAGCCAAGTCTCAAGCCATAAATTCCCATAAGAGCATGAAAGATAATGTGGCACCTGATAATGCTGTGCCAGCTCCCGCTGAGTGCTCGGACCTGCGTATGAGCGTGACAGTATTCTTCAGAAGCTCTCAGATCAGAAGCTGATCAGAGACTTGTTTCAAATGGTGTATCTTAGACTTCTTTTCTACCTTCTTCTGTCTTTCCTAGCCTGCCTGCTACAAGTATGGTGTCCCTGGATGTCCAAGGAACTACGATCCAGTTTGTGGGACCGATGGAGAGACCTACGCAAACGAGTGTGTGCTCTGCCTTTCAAACAGGTAGTCACTTAATTGACATCCTGACCTTCCTTTCCCTGTATGCAAGCAAAATATTCACCCTGACATCCCACTTAACTGATAGATTATTGGCTTTGGATCATTGACACTCTGTTAAATCGCAGTTCTAGCAGTGTCCTGACAACCATCAATCCCTTGCAACCACTTTTATTGTGATAACCTGTAAATGGCTTAGATTGGATTCAGTTAACTGGGAGCCCTGATTGCTTTTGCAATTCCTAAGGAGGAGTATGTCAGAGGGGGATTGCCGGTCACGTTCATACAGAATCATGTTACCATTAAATGCGATGCCAGATTATTCCACACTCTCCATCAGAAAACATGAAATATCCCACCCAAAATGCAGCTTTTAATACAAAATGCTTATGTTCAGGATACAACCTCCTGTACTTCTTTTCACAAAGAACTGTAAGAATGCCAAATGTTAGGAGAAAATACTATTTTGCCATTCAGAATGGTTAAAAATCAAGAAAAAGATCTCCTAATATTTGAGAGAGGGTATTTTATTCTTTAATAATTTAATAAATTTTTTAAAAACAAATTGAAAACATAGAAAATCATTACTCAACGAGCATTGTTACCCCCCATCGTGACTGACTGGAAACCTCTACAGAGCATCCTCTCAGTTTGTACTGAGAGGAACTTCTTTTGATGGTGAAAATAATTTATATTAATGAAATAACAGAACTTCTGTTTCCAGCAGAGGGAAGAAGTGATAGCAGCATAACAGCAGTGATAGGCATTTACAAAATTACAAATACATAGATCTCAAGAAAGGGAAGGCTGAAAATTGTTTCTGACTTTGCGGTGAGGGGGGTGGGGAAGGTTAATTGTGACAAGACAATCTAAAAAAACATAAAACAAGTCATTACAAAATTCAAGTGACCAAGATAGAGGGAACATAGGCAAGTGTCAAAGGAAATAAGGAAAGTGTCAAAGGTGTCAAAGGACACTTAGGAAGATATTTTAAAGAAAGTGCTGAAGTGTGTCAAAGTATTTTAAAAGGTATGCAGGTCTGCAGAATTTGGTAACATTTTCACCAGAGTGTATCAAAAACTTCCCAAGCAAATGACAAATTGCAAGGAGAACTGGTAAACCTACAGTCTGTGAAAAACAAAAAACCTACCAGGGAATCAAAGGGCACATCTGTACAATCTGTGAAAAGGAGAGAAAAGAGGCATGTTACATATTAGGAGCCTACCCATCTTTGCTGCCTAGAATGATGTTGGGGTAAGTTGCTAAGTGATTGAACTTGTAGACAGCCAGAGGTAAAATACCGAGTAAGCAAAGCTGATACAGATTCATCAGATATAATCCCATCAAAGCTGTGAGATTTAGTTTTTTGGCAAGACAAATGACCTAGCAGAGTCGGAGGAAACAGAAGCATTGCTCCATGACATTAATAAGGCATTTTACATAGCTCCACTTGACAATCAGATAAGCGGGCAATTGTTAAAGGATGAAGTCACAGCGGTTTGAAATGCTCTGGATTAAAAGCAGTAATCAGCATTTTACTGTCAAACTGGAAAGAGATATTAAGTGGGATTTTTTTTTTTTGGTGTAGTATATAATTCAGTGTTTTTGTAATGAAGTGGTTATCAGGTACAAGACAATAAAAATTGGCAAAATGGCATGAGATACAAGGATCGGTGCAGGAAAATATAAAAATTCCCAGGGATCTGGAGAAATGAACCGAAATCAGTACAATAAGAGTCAAAGAGAATTGCTAAGTATCGCACGCAGGAAGTAGCAGTCCATGTCATGGAGATATAGACGGGAAAGTGTCTCATGGTCTAAACAATGTATTTGATCCTTTCTCAGAGCTGAATGAGATCCAGCCTTACATCTCTATGATGTTTCATTTTTTAGGCGTGATCCCCAGTTCCAGATGGGTGCATTGCACATAGCACAAAGGCAAACCTGCTCTCTATTTCCACTCAGTTCTTTAAGTAATTCATGATGGGGCTTACGTCTTATTAGTACGAGATGTAATGTACATGTTTTGTGTGAAACATGGGATTTAATCCAGTTACACACACAAGATAGGTTTTTATCTTAACCATCTTTTTTTGCTGGCATCTTACATGCTCAGAAACATGCATTTTGGTCTGAAGGGGCACAGGTTGATCAGATACTATCCTGATTTTTTGTTGGCATACCCAGTGGCTTTCTAGTTCAGTCTGGAGTTGTTCTAAAGCGTTTGACTTGACAGTAACACAGCATGGATAAAAGACTTTGTCTTATTGGGATAATTTCAGCTCTGAAAAATGGTCGATAGTGATCAGCAATGGGCATTTCACTTCAAGGAGTCTAATCACACAATCCATCACACTCCTTAGGAGGGGAGAACAAAGAGATCCTTATGCCTGTCTTTACAAGCTGCATGACCAATAGTTGCCGAGATAAATAGCGCAATGTGGTGATGTAGAAACAGATATATGGCGTACCCCATAATGAATTATGAAACAAGTCATTATGAAACAATTAACTTGGGTGATTCTCAACAGCCAATTTTCAGGTCACTTCTAGCCCATGTTTAAGCCCATTAAAGGGAGTTGTACTGCCCTAATAGTCAGGGCAGTACCGTCCATAGGCTCTTTTAGCCATGCAAGACTGTGTGAACACCTGGACAGCCCCATGTGCATCAAGAGTACTGCAGGAGAGGTTGCTGTGGCTGATCCATGATAACATGAAACACTCGGAGCAAAGGTGCAGCACAAACCCTGCCCGTCCTGGTTCTGCACTGCAGCCTGCTAACTGTAAGACCAAAGCTGGTCTTTCTTAAGTGAATGCTCAAATGCATATCCCCGGTCTCTTCCACACATAGTGACCAGTAGCAGTGAAAACAGCTGATCTTAATTTAAACCCAGTCTTGCAGCACCACAGATGGCAGCAGCTTGAGCTGCCTCTGCAGGGTTTAGCATAAGGGCTGTCCTTCAGCCAGAACTTTTCCTTACACCTTTACATCTGTTTTACATCCTCTGGGCTTGATTTTTCCTTTCATATTTCTAATCTGCTCCACTAATTTCTGGTTAAAAGATCCTTGATACAACTATTAGTACAGCTTGTCCCTGCTTTTGGGTAATCGTAAGCCTCTTCAATTTCATGAGGAGTAAACCAGCGTGATTCTGTTAAGATAGGGAAGTGAATGAAGGGAAGATCTAAGACAGTTTGTATTCTATCATTTCCTTTTTGTATCTGTTCTTGCTTCGTAAACTGAGATTTGTAAGTGGAGCATCCCGAAGTACCATGTATGGGACTTCCCAAAAAAATTCTAATATTCCCAAACCAAGGAAGACTTGGCTAAAGCGTCCTTAAAGAAGATTCCAACATTCAGAGAACCACACATTCAAATTTTAGTAAGGCCTGGGATGCAGACACGCATCAAGATGCACAGTCTTCCCACCAAATTCCCACATGAAAGCGAAAAATTTTGTACTCGTTACAACTGGTTCCCACTTCAGGGACTGTGAAGTTTGACTTGCATTAGTGCTTTGTAACGGACACATTAACTCTCGTGGCGAGATTTGTCATGTGGTTTGTCATTTGTCATCACTTCTCAGATTTGCAGATGGTTTTGCCAGGTTTTTATAGGTAACAAAGCCTAAAGTGAGACTGTCTCTGGTAAGTTGCATGCTCTGTGTTTGTGGTTCATAAATCTTTGCCTCAGAGTTACTTTGTGGTAATGTTTGCTGTAAGAGATGCAATTAAATGGATTGCTGCATTTAATTGAACGCATAGGAAAACATTGGAGAGTCCGCTTTGTCAAATGTCTCTGTTAAAGTCAAGTGTAGTTCTTCTTTTCTAAAATATTGTTTTCTGCTTGCAGTGAAAATAATAAGAATGTCCAAATTTTCAAGATGGGAGAATGCTGATATGGCAGATGGCCACTTTTCAAGAGCATGCGAGGGACACAGACATTCCAAACGGAAACAGTGCCTTAAATGTGCCTTCTGTGTAGCCTGTCTTAATAAATAAGTTTGCTTGTTTAAACAAAGTCCTGTTACTGTATTAAAACCATTTAAAAGGTTAAGTAAAAGGTTATTTTACGGTATTAAAACCATTAAAAGCATTTATAAACATAGCCACAGTACACTTATAACCTGATCGTCAGTTTCTTTTCTCATGCAAGACAGATCACGCAGTAAGAGATGTCCTGACTGTATATCGCTAGGTCAGTGGTGTGGAGAAGGAACTGAATGGGTACCCAGTACCATTCCTACAGCAGCACCGGGGGGCAAGGAGGCCCCAGCATCTCTGCCACAGGCAGTGCTAGCAGCTGTGGCTGCTTATTGTTTCTGGGAGGATCTGAACCTGCAGGCACCAAGGACTTCTGGGGAACTGCCAGAAGGGTTTCCTGGGGCAGCTACCAAACTGGTGACAGCGGCCTGACATATACCGAGCTTCTTCCCTGAGCTCTGAATTTGTAGGTCCTCCCAGTGGAGGACAGAGACCTGGGCACCCCCTGCTTCTGCCCCAAGTAAGGGCCGTTTGGGACCGCAGGAGGCACAGCCAGGGGGCACATGCTCCCCCCTGGGACGCCAGCCCTCTGAGCTGTGCTCCCTGGGATGCAGCCATGGCAGCTGTGCCCCCTCATTTCTGGGCACCAGTGTCACTGTCCTGGGCTGGCACCCAAGAGCCACTTCCCATGGCAAACATCAAAGGAAAATTGAAAAATTCAAGACTTGTGTAAAAGGGTGCACTCCGAAATGGGTCTGGTGGACCTTCCCCCAGGGAAGGCGTGCGAGCACTGGGGTTCTGTCTTCCTTGCACTTGTTGTGCACATGGGCACATAGCCTTTTTTATGATTGTTCCCTTCCATTCTGCTAAATGCGTCATTTTTCTGCATGTTGCTTGAAATGAATTGTACTTGGGTTATCTTATGGTGCACTGGTGATAGTTCTATCTTTGAGTCTCTAGCTCTGGCCCCAGACAATGCCTTCATCAGGCTTTGCTGGGCAGCAGGAGCGCAGGCTCACTTCATGCCTGATGAATGCTCACAGGTCAATGACTTTGGTTTTGCAAAACAATAGTGCTTTTCTTTTATAGTTCCTTTAATGAGTCAACACTATCCTCATCTTCCAGCACATGCTTGCTTTCACTTCCTTCATGTGAAGACTAGTCATCGATGGAGGGATGTCATGCGTGGCACAACTGGAGGGATGGAAGCTTAGGATAAAAAGGTCACGTGGAGACATGGATATCTGGCTGGAAAAGAAAGATGACCAGTGCCTGCCAACAAGGTATCAGTTGTGGATGTAATATCAATCTCTCTATTCGTGGCAAATCCATTTGAGAAAGTTCCTGTGTGTTCCCAACTGTTGTTTCCACATTCACATCTGGAACTTTTCATTTTTTCTGATTGTACCAAATGCCAAAGCAGTTGTGTGTTATGCTATTAATTAACAAGTGGATGGAAATGATAAGCTGTTTCTTTCTGTATTTCTATTTTGTTAACTAATTGTGCTTACAAGGGAACTTTAATAACTCTTGTCTTGTTAGTTGAAGAAATGTTCCTTCACTGTTTGATGAGAGTGTGCATAAGATTGCAATTTTTTTGCAAAACTCAGGGAAAAATGTGTTTTGGTAAACACCATTAAATGAAACAAATCCAAATAAAAATTACCTTGTAGGCTGACAATTATAATCACAGTAGAGTGCTGCTCCCAGCATACGAATGCTTAAGATAAAACCTTAGGATTGACTTTAAATCTTCCTATTTTTCTGCCTATTTGAAAAGTGGTGAATTCAGCACTGCACGTTAACTACTCACCAAATCCGCCCCCATCTGTACTCCATTTTCTGTACACTAGAAAGTTCTGGCAACTCCCACAGGTGAATTTTCACAGTAAGATTTGTGAAGAAGTGCAGATGTATGTCACGGGTGGTACTTCTTTCTAGTATTGCCCAAGATGAGATACTTCTCATTCAGCAGAGATCTACAGAGAAGGTGGGTGGAATGGTTCCTGTACTTGGGAATGTCTAGCATGCATTAGAGTCTTCAGAGGTGAACGGCACTTCGCAGTAACTTCTATACTACTGTCTGTGAAGACTAAGAGAGAAGGATTCCTCTGCAGAAGCAGAATTTTCCTGATCATGATCTGAAATAATCTTGATGGGCATTTGATACATTTTAAAGTAAAGTGATGTTTTAATGTGTCTTGTAGTGTATTTTATTATGAAGTTGCGTTCTTGCGTTATGTAGTGCCATCTTCTTAATGTGCCTTGCAAGGATGAAACCTAAAATGTAGAAAAATAAGGCGGTCTCAGTGTCAACTGGATCCTTTCAGAGCTCAATGTAAAATACCACTTCTATCCTTTACCAAACTAAAACAAAATAAAAACCCAAAACAAATCAGTGTTTCACTCCAGTTCAGCATTTACGAACCTTTACAGATCAAAAAGTTGATATCTCAGAATTTCAGTATGGTGGACTTAAGTTTTGTTTTAAATCAAAATTTTGTGGTGCTGGAAATATTTAACCATATCATAATCCTTGCTCAAAAAAATACTTCCTCAGACTCAAAAAAAACCCCGGTAATGTACTCCAGTTGGATATTTATGAAGATTCATAGCTCAAAAAGCTGGTGAATTTCAGTATGATGGGCTTCATTTTTGTTTTAAGTTAAAATTGTACATTACATTTGGGACAATGCTGGTCTTATTCATATGAAGAGTAGGACTCTTAGGCTTCTAGACTAGGACCTAAGGCTTCCTATGAAACTCAGGGAAGTCACCCAGCAAGGAGGTTTTTGAAGCCTATCTCTGCTCCCACCCTTCCTATTTCCAGAGATGTGTTACCTGGAGGGAAAGATGACTGGGCAGGCTCACAGCTTGATGAAGTACCCAGACACTGAGGCCACAGCCACATTGCACTGGGTCTAGCAACCCTCTCAGCCTTGGTACCCAGAGCTCCTTGCAGCAGGTAGCATTAACTTTTTCACTAATCAAAGGCAGAAGTACTTTTCTCTTGAAATTATTTTTCATTTAAACTTTTAACATTGCTCTTCTTAATGTAATAAATAAACAGAATCTCCTTATTTTTGTAAACTTCTTTTAATTAGACTTTTATTTTCATGTATTTTACTGTAATTCACCCTTCAGGCAAACTGGTTTTTGGGTAGAACTGCTCTGAAAGGTTGTTGCAAGTGCTGTGGTTATGTTGCCCAACTTCTCTTTTGCTGTCTTCTGTTGCATTTCAAATTGTGCTTTATACCTCTTGGTGTTCTTCAAACCGTTTAAAGATACATTTCCAGCTGGAGCAAAGAGGTGTATTTCTCTTTAACAGCCTGGTATATAGCATGGAGCCGTGCCTTGCCTGACTGTCAGCAGTCAATAAAATCCTAGCCTGCTTGAAATGAAAAACTAACTAGTATGGGACTACTCACCAGTGTTTGATGACCACCATGTTTGATTTATTAGAAGCATTAAAATCTGTCTACAGTTAGCCTGTATAAATTATGGCTAAACTATAGCAGTTGTTCTATCACTTGATGACCCCTTCCCAGCCAAGAAGTGGGATTGGGATTGGGAAAAGGAGAGGAGACCCAGACCCACAGGTTGAAATTAAAACAAATTTAATGAAACAAATCAAACTAATACCAATTACAATATAAAGTACACAAAGTTGTACTCAGCCCAGTGAACGTGCAGTGGTCACAATAAATGGAAAAGCAGTCCTCAGAAGAAAGAAGGGAAGCAGAGTCAGAAAAAGACCAAGCAGAAAACCCTCCTCTTCTCAACAAACTTCCCTCTATACTGAGCATGATGTTTATGGTATGGGATACACCTGTAAGCCAGCTTGGGTCAGCTGCCCTGGCTGACTTGAAGCTGCTAACGGCCATGGCAGGGCTATGATTCTGTCTCAGCAAAACCAGGACTTTGATTGCTCAGAGTGGTGACTGGCATCTACTCACAGCATTTATGAACTAGCTAAAATCAGCAACAAAGAGGATGTTATTGTAATCTCTAGACATCAACAAACCTTATGCCAAGCATTCTCATTAGCTTATTACATCTGCATGATGCTAACAAGGGATTATACTAGCTGAATGGCATGACTGTAAACAAGGTATGAAAGGATCTCTTTTCTGTGAGCTGGATGGATAATATTTTAGGAACAGCACAGTCTTAACCTGACTGGGAGGAGAATGTGCAGCCATCCATCAGGGTCAAATGAAGGTCAGAGGATGTCTTAGTTGCTTTTGCTAATGAAGGGTAGATATGAATGGTTTTGCTCCTGGCTGACCTACAAGAAGATCTTTTTTAATGGATTAAATTCCCAACTCTCCCTCCTGTGGAAATATTTTTAAAAAAAATTGTCCAGGAAACATACATAAACAAGACGTTCCCTGGACTCCACGCACCGTTGCCCAGCACATGCTGTGGGTATGCTTTCTGGGATGGCTGGGGTCCAGCTCCCAGCTTAGCTGGTAGTTTAGAAGTGCTCAGCCCCTTTGCTTCAGGCGCTCTTTTGAGGGTTTGCAGATTTTCTCAACCAGAGGCGATAACTACTTTTGGTTCGAACAAGGAGGAAAGCATGTCTCCCTGAATTGGCAGAGTCTTTCAGAACTGGGGATCCTGAAGTTCTCATGGTGTGAGAGAAATGCATCAAACCCACCGTTCTTCCACTGAAACGTTTAAGGCTCAAAAAATATTGCTAGCTGTTGAAAACCCTTGTGTATTGCAGCACTTCCACCCAGAGGTGCTGGCCGTTAACAGTCACCCAGGAGGGACTTCTCTTTTCCCCTCAGGGACCAGTGCAATCTAGCCTGTACTCGTATATAGCCGCTCCCTTTGTCCCGGGGGGCTCAGAACATGAGCAAGAGTCTAAATGGGGGAGCCATGGTCTGAATCCTATGGGAAACTGGTCAGAGAGAAGGGCTTGAACCTCTGGATTTCCATCTTGCTCACTAGGCGGCAGCATTTATTTTCCTTTAAATTAGTTTTATTGTGTGTTCTCCGTGGGGGTGTAGGAAAGGCTTTTCGTTAAGAATTATCGTTTGTATGCATAAACATTCTGTTCGGAGCTGTTTCTTTTCATCTGTATTACTAGTGTCACTGGGACACAGTCCATCTCATTTACCGGGCAAAGTTAACTTGCTTTTTTCCTGATCACTGAATCCAAGTACGTTTGCTGCAAGAGACTCTACACTACACCGTTTCATAAAAACTGTACTCTGTGGGCAGAGGTCTCATAGATGGACCTGTGGCATGCACTGCCATGTGTAGGATTGCATTGGCTTCTGTCTTAGCTTTACAATTTTCTAGCTAGCCATGCGGCAGTTGCTTCGTTTTCTAAACCCTAGGCTTTCATAGAAGCAGCATAGGTTTTTGGAGAGGGCATTCTTAACAAGACAACACCAGAAAAAAAGTAATTTGCCTCTGTGACTGAGCCTTGTATTTTCATCGTGGAAAAATTAACCCTTTTTAAGTGCTTTTTTATCAACTGGTGAGAAATTGTGTAAGATTCTGGTACACTTGTATTATTTTACCTTTTAAGCAGATCTCAATTCTTCCTGACACTAGATGCAAAAGTGTTTAGAGTTGACCTAAACCTATTCCTGCTTCAGCTAGTCTGTTCCAACTTCCCCAATGATAGAGGCAAAGGGGCTGAAAAATCCTACCATGAGGCTCCCTGGAGCAGAGAATAGGACTGGGACTGAGATGTTGAGCTTGTCTAGTAATAGTCTGGTGTCGTCGTAGATTTTGTGGGGTAATGCAGCAAGCCTCAATCTGCTGCCCCGGAAGAGCCTGGGTTTCCTCAAAGCCCTTTTTCTTATCTGTCAGTCCATTTCAAGTATTTTGATACCCAGCAAGCTGCAGATGTCCGTAAATGGACACCTGAAACAAGCCCTCTCTATTCATCTTTGAAGACCGTCTGTCAAAGTGAGAAGTGGGTCCTTTAGGAAGTTTTGGGGCTACTCTGCAATAGCTATCTGCATGTATACTCTTACCTTCCGGTGAGCATTGGGAAACTCCAAGTAGCTTGTTTCTCTCTGTGAATTTCTAAAAATCATCTCTGAATTTATATGGGATTCAGAATTTTTCTGGGGATTTCTTTTTTTTCCCGAGTAGGTGTTGTTCGTGAATTTACGGTTATGCTTGCTCCACAACATTTCCGCCTTTCCTAAGCTTATGCTAGGAGACATAAATACAGCCAGAACACACAAAGCATTAGTGAAATGATGGTTGATGGGAAGTCATGTAAATGATTAAGTTTATCTAATATGAATCACAGAGTCATTTAGGTTGGAAAAGACCTTGAAGACCATCAAGTCCAACCATAAACCTAACACAGCCAAGTCCACCACTAAACCATGTCCCTCAGCACCACATCTACATGTGTTTTAAATAACTCCAGAGATTGTTACTCCACCACTTCCCTGGGCAGCCTGTTCCAATGCTTGACACCTCTTTTGGTGAAGAAATTTTTCCTAATGTCCAACCTAACCCTCCCCTGACACAACTTGAGGCCGTTTCCTCTTGTCCTATCACTTGTTTCTTGGGAGAAGAGACCAATCTCCACCTCACTACAACCTTCTTTCAGGTAATTGTAGAGAGTAATGAGGTCTCCCCTGAGTCTCCTTTTCTCCAGACTAAACAACTCCACTTCCCTCAGCTGCTCCTCAATAGGACTTGTGCTCTAGTCCCTTCACCAGAATCATTGCCGTTCTCTGGACACGCCTCAGTACCTCGACATCCTTCTTGAAGTGAGGGACCCAAAAGGGGACACAGGATTCAAGGTGTGGCCTCACCAGTGCCGAGTACAGTGGGACAATCTCTTCCCTCCTCGTGCTGGCCACATTATTTCTGATACAAGCCAGGATGCCATTGGCCTTCTTGGCCACCTGGGCACACTGCTGGCTCATATTCAGCCGGCTGTCGACCAACACCCCCAGGTCCTTTTCCCTCCTCCCCAAGCCTGTAGCATTGCAGTGACCCAAGTGCAGGACTCAGCACTTGGTCTTGTTGAACCTCATATCACTGGCCTCGATCCAGCCTGTCCAGATTCTTCTGTACAGCCTCCTGACCTTCAAGCAGATCAACACACCTGCCTAAACTGGCATCACCTGTGAACTTTCTGAGGATGCACTTGATCCCCTCATCCAGATTGTTGATAAAGATATTAAAGATGTTAAATACTGAGCCCTGGGGAACACCACTTGTGACTGGCCGCCAGCTGGATTTCACTCCGCAATTCTTCAGGCCCAGCCATCCAGACAGTTTTTTTACCCAGCAATGAGTTTGTCCATCCAAGCCAGGCACAGCCAGTTTCTCCAGGAGAATGCAGGGAGCAATATGCATTTTGTGGCAATTTTTGTTTCTGGAAGTCAGGTAGTTTTCCAACTGTAATTAAAGTTTAAAACTTGACTATACATATTTTTGTTAGTTGAGAGCTAGGTAACACACGTCAGAATCAAAGAGGAGAAGGCAATAAGCAAGTCACGTTCCTGGATCAGCCGAGGTAAAGATTTCCTAAACTCTGGGCATAAAGGTCTGTAAACTCTCGGTAGTCCTGTTATCATCTGACTGAGCCCAAAGAGAGGAAAAACCTGCATGTTTGGGGGACTTCCTCCACGCCTACACAAAGGAAGAAGGATGCCCTTTAAAGAAGTAGTCAGATGAAGAAAAGGAGATTTTGAACTCTGAAAAGAAAGCCAAGTGTTTGGACTCAGGGAGAGGGAAAGAAAAGTTTATTGTCCTCTGACAAACATTGCCCTTAGATTCTGCCACGCATCAATAAGCCAGAAAACACACATAAGGAATAATGCGCTGGAATGGGGATCTTGTATACAATAAAAATTTTAGTAAATAATAGCAAAAATTTGTTTCCCATGAGGAAACAAACACTGGAATGGGGACCCATAGAGGTTCTAGGAACAACACAGATGTTCATGATTCAGGACCCTGCTTGGAGCAGGAGGTTGGACTAGAGATCCTGAGAAGTCTTTTCCACCTCAGCTATTCTGTAATTTATAATAGCAAGAGGCTAGTGCATTGGCAACCGGCACCTGCAGTAGCCAAAGTCAGTGATATCAGAAACACCAGAACCACCTTGACACGTGTGCAGCTGTGCACGGGCCACGCCAGAGCGTGCTCACACAGTCCTCAACCACCCTGGCCATCATCTCCTCTTCATTCTCCTCAGCTGGGCATGGCTGACAGATGCTGGTGGAAAATAGATGGGGGGCAGGGGGGTTCATGATGTAGAACTATGAATATGTATATATGTGTATATATACATATTCATATATGTATACATATATGTATATGTATGTATATGTATACACAAGATGTGCATGTATATTATATATAAAGTACACACTCTTGGCTGTATATTGTGCATAAGACACTCATCTACAATCATACCACACATGTAATACGCTATATGAATAATACACCCTATATGCACAATATATATTCTATAGACATTATTATACAACTACATCTAGACCTTATGAAATTACGCAATAGAGATCACACAATATATATACATTGTGTTTATAGAGCATATATGTATAGGGTATGTGCATATACCTATATGTACATATGGATCCAGCCACATACACATACACGTGTGCAATAGGTCTCTAACTACATCTGTATTTATCTTTTCCATGGATGATGGGAAGTATTTTACTTTGCTCTTAAATAAACTTTCTGATAGAGAATTCTTCTTCATGTCTGGCATTGGAGCAGTGCCACCACTTGCCACCAAACGCTCACCCATGTCACGACAGCCATTTCCCCAGCAGCCTGAATGAGTTCCAAGTCTGGTCTTTTCAGCTCGCCCTTCTTGCTGATGTAACACAAATATATTGAATATGTATTTTTATCCCAGCATCAGCAAATGCCGTGGGTTGGAAGACATCCTTAAAGTTCATCTAGTCCAACTCCTCCTGCACTGAGCAGGGACATCTTCAACTGGATTAGGTTGCTCAGAGCCCTGTCCAACCTGACCTGGAATATTTCCAGGAATGGGGCATCTACCACCTCTCTGGGCAACCCGTGCCAGTGTTTCACCACCCTCACTGTAAAAACAAATCTGCCTTACATCTAGACTGAATTTCTTTTCTCTTTCAGTTTAAAACTATTACCCCCTTGTCCTGATACAACAGGCCCTACTAAAAAGACTGTCCCCATCTTCCTTACAGGCCCCCTTCAAGCACTGGAAGACCACAAAAAGGTCTCCCCAGAGCCTTCTCTTCTCCAAGGTCAACAACCCCAACTCTTTCAGCCTGTCCTCATAGCAGAGGTGCTCCATCCCTCTGATCATTTTTGTGGCCCTCCTCCACACCCTCTCCAACAGATCTGTTTCCTTCCTGTGCTGAGGACTCCAGAGCTGGATGCAGCACTCCAGATGGGGTCTTACCAAAGCGGAGTAGAGTGGCAGGATCACCTCCCTCCTCCTGCTGGCCACATTTCTTTTGATGCAGCCCAGGATACAGTTGGCTTTCAGGGCTGCAAGTGCACATTGTCAGCTAATGTCCAGCTTCTCATCCACCAGTACCCCCAAGTCCTTCTCTGCAGGGCTGCTCCCAATCACGTCATCCCCCAGACTGTACTGATACTGAGGATTGCCCTGACCCAGGTGCAGGACCTTGCACTTGGTCTTTTGAATCTCATGAGGTTCACACAGGCCCACTTCTCCAGCTTGTCCCTGTCCTGCTAGATGGCATCTCATCCCTCAGGCATGTCAACTGCACCACTCAGCTTGGTGTCAACTGCAAACTTGCTGAGGGTGCACTCCATCTTGCTGTCTATGTCATTGATGAAGATATTAAACAGCCCTGGTGCCAGTACAGACCCCTGAGGGACACCAGTTGCCACTGATTTTCCTCTGGACAAATCCTGCCATCCTGGCTGGTGCAAGTGTGCCCCTTCTTCACTTTTGGCAGTGCCACAATCCAACAGTTGAGGGAGGAGTGGACAAATGGAGTTGGGAGAAACCAAGCCGTGAAAACTCAAGACTACCTTTCCCTGACTTAAAGGCAGCTCAGCCTCACAAGTCAGCAAAGCATGTCTGTGTGTGAAGAGGCAGCAGAGGCTAGAATTAATATCTTGCTTAAAAAGGGTATCTGCTAAGCGAAGTGTCTTTCAAGGGAAGTGGGCTCTGGAGAGCCCTGACAGCCTGGTCCAGTGCTCCCTTGCCTTGCAGACAGGCCAGCGCTGGACAGCAGGAACCACACGGTGATGGAGACACAGCTCTCCACTAGGCTTTTTCAGGTCAGCCCCACCGTGCCCACCCCACTGAGCAGCCATAGAAGCCATAGAAACAGGAGACATAGCCCTACACCAACACCTCTCTGGAGAAGTTCTTACTAGCCGGGACTAGGCCTGAGCCAAGAAAGAGCTTTCAAAGAAGGGAGAAAAACCCATGCAGGGAATACAGACACACCGGCCAGCCAAGAGATGGGCACACAGACACCCAGAGCAACACGAAGGCAATCACACACCAGCACCAGAAGCCCTCCTGCAGTAAGCCCCCACATCCTGACCTCACTGCCAACAGGAACTGGCACCCTCAGCCTCTTGTGTTCCCCAAACCACTCCCCTCCAGCAGGACAAGAAGCAAAAACACATGCCACAAGCAAGAGTGGGACCTCCTTAAGCAGTGGCACAGGTACAGCTCCTTTAGCTCAGGTTTGTTACAGTGTCTGTTCTTGTTTGAGGTTCTCCCATGGGTTGAGCACTCTCCAGCTGCTTGCCTGTGCAGCACAGCACCCTGCTCTCACTGCTCCTCCCTGGAAAGCATCCCCATCCACCAGCCCAGTCACTGCATCCTGAGAGAAACGGCAAGGAGCATTCTCATCCAGCCTTGAGCCTTTCTGTCAAACACACTGGATGCAACTGATCCTCTGACAGCAGAGTGACCCAGACCTCAAAGCTGGAGCAAGGAGTAGCTCCCAGGAGCAAGGGCTGTCCCGCTGCAGGGAACCCACTCCCTGGAGTGGCAAGGCTGTCAGAGCAATGAGGGAGCCAGCCGTGAGCACTTCTCACTGTGTGTTGTGCTCACTCAGCTGTCCTCATGGCCAGCCAAGTACAGAAGATTGTCGGCAGCTAGTAGCCAGCTTTTGTCAGTGCCAGCTTCTCAAAAGCAGCAAAACCCAGGCTGCTAAAGGGAAAAAAAAACCATTTTTTAAGTTAATTGGACAGGGCACTGAAGCTGCTCCCCAACACCCAGCAGCTGGAGCAGAGGGCCACTCTCCATTACACCCCTTCCCCATTTGCTGTCACTCTACAAGTCATCTTGGTCATTTGCCAGTGCTATGGGGGATCCACGGGTGCCCTGGGGGCTGTGGCATGTGTGTGTCGCAGAGACAACCCATCCTGCTCACAGTCCTGGGGCCAATGGCAATGCTCCTGCAGTTGGTGCTGCCGGAGGTCACCTCTCAGCAGGCATTCACCATCGCCCTGTGCCACTCGCCCAAACTGGTCCAACAGAAACCACAGGATCCCCTGACAGATGCATGTCACCACCAGTGCGAGACAGGCACAAGGCCTAGGTGCCTCCCATGGCCAGGGGCACCCGTTCTGCCCCTCACAGCAAGCACCACCCATGGGCTGCCCCGCTTGGGACAGCAGAGGGAAAAACGTGTTCCTTGTCCCTCACGGTGAATGTTGAGGGAAAGCGGCTGGGCTCAATAGTGCAGCTACAGGCTGGCCTGCGCCCGTGCTCACCCTGCCCAGGACCCTCGCTCTCCTCCCAGCAGGCCTTCAGGACAGCACGCTGGCCACAACTGAGAGGACCATGCTGGTGGCATACTTGTGGTCTGGCAGAGCTCATCGGTGCTCCAGGGAGGGCTAAAGTCCCTTCATTGACCTGTATACAAGTATTTGAGTCAGGACTACCAAAACCAGGCAGGTTCAGCCTAGATGTTCAGACCAGAACAGTTTTCAGCAGGTGTTTTCCAGCCTCCCACCTCCCTGACTTGCTCTGTAGAAAATGCAAGGCCATCCAAATCTCTGGAAGGGCACTAGCTCCTCTTCACATCCCTCTGGCACTTCAGGAGTAGAAAGTTAATCTGCACATCTCCTCTAGCCTCTTCACTGCCTCTCACCAGCGCTGGAGCCCATGTCTTCCTGGGCTGGGCACAGAGGCAGCTCCTACGTGTGATGCCCTGCCGGATCTCTCCGCGTGCTAGGGCATGCTCTGCCTACAAGCAATGACAGCAGTGCTGAAGAGCCTCCTGGCAAGGAACTGCACGTATCGGCGCCTGGTTAAGTCACTTCAAAACAATCTGGTTAGTAAGAGGGAGAGGAGGGAGGAAGACTGTACCCCAGGCAGAGATTGCACATGGAAATACCAATGAGATGACACTGTTCTCTGAGAAGTATTGGAACAACTGGGAGGAGCAATAAAACACAGCAGTTTCCATCTACACTGCAGTATCCCATGAACAAAGAAAAGGCAGGAATCTTAGTGGAAGTCACATTCAATTCATATCTGTCTGGCCTGGATCAGTTCTGATGCTGAGGAGAGACAGGCTGAACCCTGTCCATTAAGGCAAAGGAAAATGCATGAAACAGTGTGCAGCCGAGGCAGTTACTGAGCCTGGGTGGGCAGCAGGCATCCTTTCTCCAGCAGCAAGGACAGCAAGAGCTGCCTGTGCCCACTTCCTCCTCTTCCCCTTGCCTGGGACGTGATCTGAGTGAGCACTGCATGCTGCTGGGTCTTGGGCTGCAGTTAGTGTTGCTGCACTTCCAGGAAAAAACGCATCAGAAGATCAATGATTCAGCCAGGTGCTTGTGTTTGGGGGTATCCAACAATGGCAATTGTTAGCTGCATCCTGCAGAGCAACCGAACTCTTATGCTGTTCCGGAGCAAGTGGAGTTTGCAGGTAGAAATCTCACCTAATTAGCTGTAAGAGTTGTCCTGTGATTCAGTACTGGCTGGTTAGGAAACTCTTCTGTGACTGAATGGAAGCCAAAAAATTCTGTAATCCCTTGTTTCCAGACACATTTTTTGGGTTAGTAGCCTGAAAAACCTAGCACATCAGGGAAAAAACCACTGGAAAACAAAACAGAAAAAGGCTTTTGATGTTTTCCTTTGCATTGGTGTCTTCAGGGGAGAAGGGAAGGTTCTGCTCGCTGACAACTGGGTTGCTGGGAGTGGGAGAGGGAGTCTCTGGAAAGAACACACCTTTTAACTCACATATTTAGAAAATGAGAAAAATCTTTGCTTAATGCCCAGGCAAGAGGTGTTGGTACTAAGTCTTGTTTTCGGGAAGGAAAACACAGCAAAATTCAAGAGAGACACTTGCAAAGGAGGCCGTACAAACAAGTCAGAAAAGCTGAATTATATCCCATTCTCTCCTGATGGCTTGACAAGTGGCTTCCCCCCTCTCTTCATCTTTTTTCCATCCTGTCTCCACACAGTGTTGGAGAGACAACATTTGGGCCAGGATGGCCATGAACTATGTGTCCAACGCCCTCCTCAAAGTGACTGCAGCCAACACATTGTCACAGTGCAAGCACTGGATGATATTCCAGCCTCTGCAAGAGGGGTCCAGAGGAGTGGGATGCTGAACACAGGCTGCAGCTACCAACTCATCACTCCAACGCCACAATATCATGCAAAATTGTCAAATGCACGTCACGACAACTTTATTTCGTTCCCTGTAGGGAGGAAAACTGTGATGGGCCTGGATGTTGTTTCTATTTAATCTAACTCTCCTGATGAAGGGACATCCTCTGGGGCCAGGATCTCCTCATACCAGGTAAGGCATAAACTGCATCAGTACTTTGACCCTCTCCCAAGAAGATAAATGGGCCTAAAAGATTTCAGGATCAGAAAAGCATTAGCATTTGCCAGCCAGATGTAGACAGATCCAAGACGTGACTTTCGCACTGTCACTGCAGGACTCCCAGCACCTCTGAAGCCATTTCAGTGGCATGTCTCAGCCTGAAATACATCGCTGCCAGCGTTCCCAGTGCAAGTCTGAGCTGGATTCACAGGCTATGGGAAAAGGTTTTTTCCACATTAAAGACTTTCTCTCTGCTGACAGTAATAAACAAGGGAAGAGAGGAGTCGATCCTGTTCCCGCAGGCCAGGTTACTCACATTTTGCAACGCTTGGGGCACAGGCATGGAAGAAAATAAAAGACAGCATACAAACATAAGAAGCTCTTTCTGGGCCAGAATATCTTCACATCTGTCCTGTCTCCAAGGGTGGCCAAGAGCAGGTGCCAGAGCAGAGCATAGCCATGGAGTGGCTAAGTAGCGGTACCCACCAGAGCTCCTCCAAGCATGTGGCAGTATGCAATTCAGGGCCTCTGCCTGGACCTCCTACACCAGGTTTGACGTCCAGGGCTGTGTCATGCCGCAGGTGTCTGCTTCAGCCCCCTTGAATGCAACCCAATCCCTCCAGCCATGGCTGCTGGAGCCATCCCATCAGACACGTATCCCAACCTGCTTGCCCCCACGCATCACTACCCTGTCACTTAGCACCTGTGATAAACTGGACATATCCCCTCGGCTGGGTGCCTATCCAAAGCAGGACCATGCAGGATCAAGGCTTCTCCCGAAAACCTCCTCTGGCAGCCACTGAACAGCACCACTTGGTTTGTCAAGTGGTGAAGATATCCCTATAGCAAAAGCACGCTTGATTGATCATCCTGGTAGGAAAATTAGCACAGATCTCTTCGCAGTCCCCTTACCTTGGCCCATGTTTCCCGCCGCCTCTCCTTCCCTGTTACAAAACTACTCAATCTCCAGGACGGTTTTGGCTCATTGCTGAACATATGGCAGGTTTCTTGCCTGGCTTTGTCCAGCCACTTCTCCCCAGGAGCAGGGCTCCCTGCCCCTGGCTCCAGCCAGCTCCACTCCTTTTTTGCATTCAGTGCCAGTTTTCCTTTCACTCTGGCAGATAATCTCAGCCGTTGCAACACAGACTCAGTTCCTCATGAGCCCTTTCTCCAGCCCCTCTGATTTTCCAGCATCCCCTTCCAACTGTCTGTGAGCTGAGAGAAAATCAGCTCCTCCTCACTGCACCCCACCCCACAAGATGCCTCTTTTTAAGCTGCTGTTTAATGCTTCCAGCCCACCCCACCGGGAACTGCAGGCTCCTGGGCACTTTAACCGAGGAGAATGAAGGTCTTTGACAGAAGAGGATGCCCTGCCCTCCTCCTCATCCCCAGCGAGGCTTCTGCCCTGTGCCTCTGAGGACACTTGGGCTGCAGCAGCAGGTCAGATCCCGGACCCAGTCCTGTGCCTATACCCAGCCCTGGTGGGATCACAGGGCTGACTAAAGCCACAGCACAATCGGGAACCTCACACCTGGACAAATCACCTACAGCGGACTAAAGCGAAAGGAGACGCCAGCCCTGCACAGCAGTGACCGCCGCCGCGTTCCATCAGCAAAGCCCGGAGCGGGGCTCCCCGCAGCAGGGGAGCGGCTGGCAGCCTGGCCGAGGGGCAGTGGCGGAGTCGCCGGGGCCCCCAGAGGGGCGGGCAGGCTGGGCTGCAGCGCAGGTGAACGGCTGAGCTGAAACTTTCCCCGCGCCTTGCTTTCGCCCTTCCCATTCCCCTGTCCCGGGTCCGCAGGGCGCGTCCCCCAGCCCCGAGCGCGGCGGGACGAGCCCCGACGGCTCCCGTGCCACCCGTCCGGAGAGCCCCGCAGCGCCTACAGCCATGCGTTGAGCCCTGCCAAGGAGAGTGGGTGCCAAACCTGAATTACCAGCCCAGAGAGTGGCTGTGGATCCCGGGAGCTCCTGTGATTTGTGGCAGGTTTTTCAGGTCCCCGCCTGTCACACAGGCACACGCAGATATTTAAGCAGTCACCCGAAGAGCTGCGGGGTTCTTGTTTTACACACTTCTGGTCCCTGTCAGCTCCAGGTAAGTGCAGGCTTTGACCTGGGGGTGCTGGGGTGGATTGGCGGGGGGGGGGGGCGGGGGGGGCGGTCACGGAGGAGCTGACCTGTGCTTACTGATGCTCGGGAGGTTGGAGCAGCATCCAGCAAGGCTGTGGTGGGAAACCTTCATGCCTGGGGCAGGGAGAGGGCCACAGAGGCAGACAGAGACCCCAGGCTGGAGTACCTCGGAGACCTGCATCTGCTTCAGCTGCTACTGTGCTCTTGTTTGCTTTGTTCCCATCCAATATTATCTTCTAAAAGGCTGAAGGGGTAGTTTACAGGATGCATGGCAGGTGGTTTTTCCTTATTTATGGCAGGGTCTGTTTTATTTTTAAAGCCTCTGTCCCCACCTTATCCTGTGCACCATGCTGGCTGATGTTATCAGCAGCCACTCCACAGCAGGAGGCCGAGCAAAGCTCGGGACAGGACATGGTTCTGCAGCAGAGCAAGGGAGAGCAGGAGGGCTCGTTTGCATTGAGAACTGCTATTTCAGTCCCTGCAGTAGCAGGAAATAGTGGCAAGCTAAACCCAGACGCAGATGCCTTCAGTAGCATCCCAGTGCTGACAGCGGGGAGAGCACTGGGGAAGGGGTCAAGAAGCCCAGCAGGGGCTGTGGGGACCCATCAGCTGGGCAGGAGCTACTGCTCAGAGAGTTTTCCAGGGGCTTCACATGCAGTAAATGGTTAGAAGCTGCACAGCCAGCCAGCTATTGTGTCTGCCGTTCAAAAAAGCAAAGCTGAGCTAAGAGAGATCATGTCTTTTCTGGAAAAGACGCTGCTGTCTGCCAGGACAGTAAATGCTGACTGCACCAGCAGTGCTGGGCAGGCATGCTGGGAGGCAGAGGTATGCCCTGTCCTGTCTCAGGCCAGAGCCGGGAGTCCTGCTAGTAACCCCAGGTGTCTCCAGGGAGCTGGGTGCAAACACAGGACATAGGCAGTATAACTGAGGAAGGAGGTCTCTCTCCACCCCCCTGCTGCTACCTCACATCTAGGTCAGGCCACTCAGGGCCTTGTCCAGCTGATTTTTAGAGATCACCAAGGATGGAGGTGTCTCCACCTCTCTGGTCTCTGTCCACATGTTGGACCCCACACTATGAAGATTTTTTTTTTTCTCAATATCTAATTAAGACTTTCTCTTGCTGCTACTTGTGTCCACCAGCCGTTGCCTTTTGCCTGCTCACTCCAAAATAGCCCTGGAGGTGTATTTAAATGCCCCATCAGCTACCGTAAGAGCACCAGGTGCTGCCTGTACAGCCTCCATGTACACAGCAATGCCGGCTGGAGCTGCCTGCAGCCCAGGCAACTGATGAACCCCTTGCAAGCTTCAGCTGGTGGCTGCTCTAACATTGCTCCACCTAAAACCAAGACAGTTAGTCAGAGACAAGTGGGAATTCCCCAGGGCTCTTTAGCTTGACACACAGGATGGAGCAGGGGTCGCCAGTGCTGTGGTTTCACTGTGACAGCACATCTCACATTGTCATTTCTGCCCGGTTGAGTAACTCTCTGCCACCAAACTCTCATCCCTGTGCTGCCCAGGGCAGACAGCAGTGGGCATGGGAATTCTCACACAGCTGAGCGACAATCACACCTCCCCAGACTTTCTGAAAGCCAAGTAGATGGTTTACATCCTTGGCACTGAAAAAGCCATTTTTGTCCAATGCCAGCAAAAAAATTAAGCAGAAAAAAAGCAGCGAGCAGTGGTGCTTTTCAGCAGCTACGCAAAACGGTTGCGATTCTTCGTATTTCTGCCAGGCTTAAAGAAATGTAAGCAAGAAAATTTCTGTACAGGGGAGAGGTCCTGTGCAGCCTGAAGGCCAGGCTCCAGGCCTGGGCTTAAACAGGGCTCCATTTAAGTAGCAGATAGGTGAGCAGTGGTCCAGATATGGCCAATCAGGACATTTAGGGAATCCTGGTGCCCTCAAGGCCTGTCATATACCCCCAATTTTTAGCACTCAAGAGATGCCAAGTGCTGGGTGCCACATGTTGCACCTGGCCACATGGCTCCTGAAACTTCCGAGGCCCAGTGGAGCAATGTGGGAAGTCTTGCGGAGTCCTCCAGGATCCCCAGGGATTTGACCCTTTCCTGAAAGTCACCTCACAGCCTCGAGAGGTAGGAACTTCCCTCCTTCCAGAGCAGAGGTAGAGGGGAGACAAGGAAAAACAATCAGGCATCACATCCTGTATGCTGGGGCACCCTGAGCTGCCAGCAAGTAGAAGATACTGTGTCCTATGGGGAAATGCCTCAGGAACGTGGAGATTATCAGAAACAGGAACAGCTGTGCAGATGAAACATGAAAGTTGAAGCACACGTTCCCTATGCAAATCAATGCACACACATTAATGTACATTAATGCAGCAGGTTGCAAACAGTGATTTATGAACCGCCAGGACATGTTGCTGCTGGTGGCTCAGGCTAGATGCATGATCCAGAGGTGATGAGAAGCCCTCCGGTGACCGGGATTTCTAGAAGGGCAGGTGGCTCAGTAAGGTGCTGATCAAGGAAGGGAGAAAGGTCCTGTGGCCTGAGCTTGGCCTCATCTGCACTTTGACCTCATGGATAACCTGGCAGCCACAGTGCTGGAGAGCAGCACTGCAAGTCCAGGGGATCTCCTTCTCACCCTGCATCTTTTCCAGAGGTCTCCAAATGCCCAAGATAGGTGAGCAGCATTCGTCGTGCCCCCGCCAGTTCACACACATGAAGGATTGAACTTTGTCTGCCTCCTTTCTATATGGACATCTCCAAACTGAGTTGACCCCAGGAAAGCCCAGGCAACTGCTGCCACACACTTATTGCCATGACACCCTGTGGACAAGGCCAGCACAGCTTGCAGCCCCGAGGGTTAAAGATGGTTTTTCCCCAGTCCATCCAGGGGTGGTGGATGATGCTGTCTACCAGCACACTTTATCATGCTCAGAGATATTCCGTCCTTACACAACCACTGTGTTACAATCAACATTTACCAAGTGACTCAAGCAGAGTGGGCTGTTTCACAACCACCCCTGGTCTATTTATAAGCCCCTACTCAAATGCCAAAGGATCTTGTTATTAGTCAAAGCACCTCCTGCAGACAAGGCTCAGTAGGGCCTTTGCTTTTTGAGGTAAAGCTCAAAGAAGAGGATCTCTCCAGCCTCTTGTGAATAGCAGAGCTGGCTCCTTGCAAGCTGCAAGGCAGTTTTGGAGCTGAGCCCCATTGCAGCAGTGCTGTCAGCAAGTGAGGGTGCTCAGTACACCCCAGGGTACCAAGTGGGTTAAGGTGAGTTATCTGTCAACCAGGAAAGCAGTTGGGTTTAAAGCTACGAAATAAGGGTGCGGCATGATGGAGGTGCCTGGGTTACATCCAAAAGCCAAAGGGAAGGAGAAGGTGGACTGCAAGATGGAGTCAAGGCAGGTCTGCAGTGGACGGCCCAGAGATGTTCTCAAGGCGGGCCAGGGGCTCCTGGCATCACTGGAGAGCCAATAACATCAACCGGCCCATCTGACAGAGACAGGCCAGGCAACTTGGACAGCAGGAGAGCAGATCAAGAAAGGCCACATTTTTGCATCCAGCTCCTCCCTCGCCAACACCCCACAGCTTGGTTTCGGAAACACCAAAATGTTTCAACGTCAAGGGACTTCTGCATGCTTTGTGGTGGCAATGCCTCGTGTTTCAGTTGACCAAACCGGCAGGCTCTGCTCTTTGCCACGCGGGAGCAAACATGAAGCCCTGCAGAAGAGAGGTGTGGGACTTACCCAAGATGCTTATTTGTTTTGCTTGTGCTTTTGTGCCAAGCCTTCCAGAGATTTGTGCAAAGCACAAGTGGGAGAAATGTTACTCTTGAGGAGAATGTGGGCTCCTTGCTTCTGCCATTGCCAGAAGCACCAAGCACTGATCATGGACAAAAGCAGTGAGTGCTAGGGCAAAGGACATGCACGGGGTACAGTCCTCTGAGGATTGACCCTTCACACTTATACACCAAAAAACAAACCGTTCAGCCATGCTCAGGAACAACACAACTGTTTACATGCATACATAATTACATTAAATATTAGTAAAACCAAAGCAGCTCACCTGCTCATAGCCGGCTTTGTGTGACATCTGGCCACAGTGCTAGGAAGAGGACCAGGACACTGATCAGGAGGGAAAATGGGGTGATTGCTAGGTCCAAGCTCACACTTCCAAAAGATCCTGCATCCTCTGGTTTGTGATGCCCCTGCACTAACTTGCCTGATCGCTGAAGAGAAAGAAAAAAAACTCCAACCACTAGACTGGATGCTACATACTGCCCCCTCGCCCAGAGGATAAATAATGTTTTTTAATTAATGTCTTTAAATTAACCCCCTCAACATGCCTGTTGCTGTGACATCACTCCCAAGCTACGCCCAGGCCTAAATATGGTTGTAAACAGGAATCGTCCCCATGGGAGTCTCGCTGGCTATAAATACAGCAACAGGGGTGTGCTGAGCAGAGGACAGGCTGCAGTTTCCTGCCAGCAAAAGATGGTGAGACAGCTCAGCTGGGTGCTGTCGGCACGCGGTCGCCACAGTGGGGAAACTGAGGCAGGAGTTGCTGGGGGCTGGGGCTCCTGGCTGAGCTCCCCGGCATGCCTTTGGGAAGGAAGTAGTGCCCTGCTGTGGCCAGAGACCACTTGAGGAGGCAGGAGCTGGTGGGGACAGGGATGGCAAATCTGGGGTTCAGCAAGTGTGGCCCCACTGGCCACTCCAAGCTTGAGCAATGACATCGGCCCCTCTCCGCAGTGCCTGGCCCCATAGCCCTGCCCCAGGAGGAGATGGCCACGGAGAAGCCAGTGACTCCCACTGAGGAGCAGCTGGAGATCCTGGAGTATAACTTCTGCAAGGTGAACAAGCATCCCGACCCCACGACACTGTGCCTCATCGCTGCCGAGACTGGGCTCTCCGAGGAGCAGACCCTGGTGAGTGCGTGCCCCTTGCCTTTGCCTTGGCACCAGTCCTGCTCCCCCTGCATGCTTCTGTACCCCACACACTCCCCTCACATCTCCTGCCTGTCCTGTCCCCAGCTCTCTACCATACCCTCTGCAACCTCCTGTCTCCCCACATGCTTCCTACTGCACCCCCTGCACCCCTCTGTGTCCCATAAGCTCCCTACTTGCACTCCCTGCACCACTCTGCACCCTGCATACTCCTTACCACACCCACAAGTCTCCTCTGCACCTCTGCAATCCCCAGTGCACCCTTACCCGACAGTGCACCACCCACCACACCTCCCCGTACACCATGTACTTCCTGCATCCCCAAAGCCTCTTCCTCTGTAATTGCAGCCCCTTCATCCCACAGCCATCCTGTGCCTCCTGTACAGCAGCCCCGTGACCCACTGGGATCCTTGTCCTGCCCAGGAGCCCCATCACCAGCCTGGGCTTGAAGACCGAGGGTCTCCGGCTGGCTGTGGAGCCCTCTGAATACACAAACCATGCATGCTGTCCTTTCCTTCCAACTCATTTCTGATAGTCTCAGGTGCCCAAACCACTGCTGGCTTTATGGTCTGAAGAAACTACAGTCATTTTAAAACAGATACAGAGCAGATGCAACTCCTGCTCTATGTGCTGTGGCATGTGCTCGGGATGTACACGCTTCCCCCTTCACTGCAATTAGCTACTTTAACATCCCCAAGCCCAGATGTCAGGCAAACCTGTCAGCCTCTCCAGGAGACATAGAGACCTTCAAATGTTCCTCCACAGGGACCAACTGCCACTGTCTGGGACTTCCACCAAGCCTTGTGTTCCATCTGGCTACCTGCAGGCTACCCTGGGCTTCAGAAACAAACGGCAACTTTCCAATTCCTTCAGGTTGCAGTGCAGCCATTTTTGATGCAGGTGTTTTATAAGCTGCTGGACCCATAGCAGCATTGATGGGTATAGAAAAGAAATCCAACCCACTGAAAAGTTAGTGGCATTTTGCAGAGAGCTGCCAAGCCTGGCTCCTCCTGGGCAAAGCCAAAGGGGTACAAGAGCCGAGCAGGCAATGCCAGCATTTAGCCTGTCCCAGGGCAGGATGCTGGTATAACATCCATTGTACTGATAGTCCTTGGCTGGAGCGGAAAAAAGAGACCCCTGCTCCACTGTGCTTTGGTGACAGGCAGGTATGCAGGTACCTCTGCTTGTTTGAGGCAGCAAGGAGGCAGTACCCCTGAAATATCTTTTCCTCCTTAGAAATGGCACTGCTCCATTCTTTTTTTTCCTAATGCAAATTGTAAACGGAGGCCATGTATGCCTAGGACACCTCTGGAGAGGTCTTAAAATCTTCCTGATAGCCATCTTTTTCCACAAATCCAGGGTGCTCCTAGAGATCTTGAGATGAAGGTCATGTTAGGGACAGGATCATGACTGGGATGGTGAGCTGCAAAGTGCCTGCATTGCGTCTGACACAGAGAATCATCACTTCTGACATCTGGAGTGCTTTATTGGCTAGATATAGCAGCCATTTTAATAAAAAATTTAGCAAAAATGAAACTCAAAATGGTACTGAGTCAACAGGAGACCACGGTTTAGGACAGGAAGCGCAATGTTTGGGAGGAGTCTAGGCAGGCAATCATCTGACTGGATGTGGTCCAAGGCAGCACTAGTGCCAGAGCCACTTGCAGAGAGCACCGTGGTTGTATCATTCTGGACCAAAATAGCTTCAAAAATAGCCATGAACAAATATAGCAACAACATGAGCAGCAACAAAGCGAATTACAGGCACATTCCCAAACAAAAGGCTGAGCTGTGCTTCCGGCACACGTGCGTTATATCTCTTCTTACAGAACTGTGGCTTTATCCAGCCACATTTTACCTAACATTTGAAACTGCAGGTCTGTTCAAGTTGCATCAGCAGCTCTGGGAATTGGCTTAGAGATGCTAAGTTACTACAGAATAACATAGCCATGCATATTGCTTTGAAGACTAAGATAATTTTTAACTCTTCTTTTTAATCTATCTGTTCTTAAAATTGTTGAAAGCCACTGCGTTGTCCCTCTCATCCTCTCTGAGACAGGTTAACTTTTAAGTCCTGTTATTTTTGAACCTGCAGTGATTTTCTCACTGCTCTAGACACCATTCAGCAGCTCCTTAGCCAATCTCTTATTCTATTTGCAAGAAAAACCTCCCAGCAATACAATGAGGTCTCACCCATGCTGTCAAGGTCTGAAGTGAGCAAGAGAAATGAGTGTGAACAAGGTACACACATATAGGTAACAAGACCATTTGGTCAGGAGCAGCTGACCCACTGTCTGTACTGCCTGGGAACAGTGCAGAACCTTGCTACAAGACAGCAGTACCGTGAGCTTCCCTCACCTGGTCCCACATGGTGACCAGACCTGCACCTAGAGCAAGGTTATCTGGAGGGTTTGCTCAGCTCAGTGCACTCAGTCTCTGTTCTCTTTTCTCTAGAAATGGTTCAAGCAGCGCCTGGCAGAGTGGAGGAAGTCTGAAGGGCTGCCCTCAGAAAGTGGGTCTGTCAGGGACTAGAGGATGCTGCTCCGATCCCCATGCCTGCTGTAAATGATGGTGAAGTGAAGCTCTTCAGAGTGGGTTTCCTTGGGGTTCTTCTGTTGCAATAGGTTTTGAGATACAAAGTTATACCCTGCTATTTAACGTAAGTTTTATTTAAAATGTACATAACCAGGTAAAAAATATAAATATATGTGTATACAGCTTCTGATGGCTGCATAACCTCTCCAGCGATTCCCATCCATTAACAGAGGCTGCACAGGGCAAGGAAATCTCACACCCTTGTCCCAAGCTTGAAGAAAAGCTGCCACAGAAGGTTCAAACATAGAAGGGGGATAAAAACATTCCTTTTCCTTATGATCTCCAGAGGCAATGTATGTGTGCTAGCCTTAATATACAGCTCATCCAGAGAGAAGGGCATCTGGCAAACCAGATGTGTTGTTCAGGTGATCTTGCTTAGCTCAAGATGCCCGAGTCAGCTCTGGATATTTGCAAACTGAGTGCCTACACCATAACCAGATAAAGTCAAACCCCCTTGAATGCATTTCTCACATTTCTGTTAAAGGTCACCAAAGGGAAAGAACTGGTCTTTTTTTCCTCCAATGCTTTAATAAACAAAGTTTTTTGATGAGATGATCTGTGTTATGTCCCTACTTGTGCTCCCTGCCCCAATGGCAGGAGGCTGACTCCTTTGTCTGTGAGGGCAACACTTCTCTAAGGCAGCCTCAGTGGACACTGTGGGTTTTCCCTCTTAACACAAGAATAACCCACAGTCATGGGCAGCCTCCTCTTCTAGGGCACCCACAGTTCCACCCACGGCAGCCCATATAGCCCCCCACACACACCCCAATCCCCAAGGTGGCAGAGGCTGGTGGTGCTGGGGTTCACCTGCAGGGTGTGGGGGAGCAGACCCATCTCCTTCCGGCCATTCTCAAGCCTGAGGGACACAGTTGTGCTGGGGCTCTCACACAAAGCCCAAACTCTCATCCATCCTGGTACAGGACAATGAATGGGCTAAAAAATAACCAGGACCATTGCCCAGTGACCTTACCTTGTTCAAAAAGATTCAAAAATCCTCTGCTTAGCGGATTATTGAGTCAATTAGTGAATCCTCTGGTTAATCCTCTTCTGGTTTGTGGTCACCTGCCTCTACTCCTTTGGAAGGAGAATCAGCTTAACACAGGGAAGATTAAGATACACTGGCACTGAAACTGCTACATGCTTTCATTTATGGCTTTTGTCCCTTGCTGGAGAGTATCTCTCTTGCTCAGAATCTCCATCCTATCACCAGTGGTTGGGCTGCAAGTGCAAAGCACACCAAACTCATAGGAAACAGATAGAAGCAATCTCCCTGTGCCATGTCCCACACAGGCTGTGTTGTTCCCCTGCAACCCAGCTGCCAAACTGACTCACCCTCAGACCTGACTGGAGCTCAGAGTTTGTTTGTTCTGCAGAGTCTGGCACCAATACCTGTTTTCTTCTTATTTTTTGCACTGTGCCTTCTCCCTTACATTGAGGGGAACTCTGCTTTTTTGAGTTAGATTCCAAAAATGCCAATGCAGAGCTCCACTATTTTGCCCAGAGCCAGGCCACACAACTGAATATGTGAACAGCACAGATTTAACACACCTGTGTAACTTGTATCAAAGATGCATGCAAAGCAAAAGGCTGGATCTGTTCTCCAGGCATTTGAGAAAACCGGCCCCAAATCCACACCAACTCAATGCACGTGCCACACCAGCATTTCCAAAGTCTGTACTAAAGCTTTGCACCTTATCAAATCCAGCCCTGGATCTGGAACGTTGCAGCCTTTTCTGTTTCTACTTCTGTCACAAGCACAAGACTTTGAGTGTCAATAAGAAGATCTGTAAACTTTAGCAAAAATTTTGAAACCCAAGGTCAGGAACTGTGTTGCATCAAGCTACTGTGCGCCACTGTCTTTGGTTTGCCTCACTTCCTTATGTGAAAAGAACAGCTCCTGCGGTGGCTTTGCTCAGCAGTTGTTTCATCACCTCTTTAACTATTACAGAAAAAAAATAAGAACAGTGATAAATTTCAGACATAACTCATGCTAGGGAGAGAGGCTTCCCACGTTAGGTCAAATTCTACTCATTTCCCTCAGTAACTATTTTGTACTTAAGGAATAACCATTTTATTTAACTTCCCAGATAAGCCCAGTAAAAGCGTCTGCTCATAAGAAAGTGTTCCTGCTGGGTGTTGCCTCTGCACCATTGCTCAAGTAGGTTTTCCAGCCAAGGCACAGCCTGAAGAGGGTGATGTTCCAAGGGGTGATGGGGACCTCAGCGCTTAATCGGACAAGCCAGTTCTTGAATCCGAGCAGAACAAGTTGCCTTCTTAGCAGTCTCCTTCACTGTGAATGCATCTGGGTTAAATTGAGCCAAGTCCATAGGAGGCCTGGGGAAGCGAGGACAGAGGTGGACAATTCCTACTGGAGGAAGGCCAGCTCTTAAATTTGCCTGCCAGCTAACACACTGCCACCTGAGTCCTGTCCTTCCCTGTGAAGGGAGGACAACTGCAGTCATGTCTTCGCTGCTATCACTAGGACTCTAGTGAGAGGGAGTGTCCCATCTCTCACTGAAACTGTCACAGCCACTAGATCCAGGCATTCCTTTGCTCTGTGAAACATTCTACCCAGCACTTCCTGCAGCCCAGGCCAAGACCAGCTGATCAGGCTGGGCAGTATACAATCCATGCAGCATCAGCACACCCAGCCATATAAAATCCACGCATTCAGGAAATGGAATAGCAGTGGATTAATCACACTGACCAATGGCAGCTCAACAAGGTGCCATGGCCTGCACAAAAATGGGCTGATAGCTGACCATTTCCCCATGGCAGGGAAGTAGCACCTACCTCGTGCAAGGCTGGGCCAGTTCCACAAGCCTTGGTGTGGCCACCGCGTGCTTTGCAGCCTTCGTCACTGGCCACTCAGCATCCCGCAGGGGCACATAGTCAGGATGCAATCTTTTTGCCCTAGCCAGCTCCAGGGTCCGAGGGCTTGCAATTGCCTGCTGAGCCGACTTAGAAACCTGTGGAAGAATGGGAAGGTCCTCACAGGTGCTCCTGGCATTCAAGGGTGAACAGTCTGCAACTCAGTGTACCCAGGTTCACAGCCACTGACCACACACAGATGGGACATGATCCTGTCCACAACTGTGTCTGGCACCAGATGAGCTGTGGAAGGAGAAATCACTGCCTGGGCAGTCCCACGACCTGCCCTCCAGCCTCCCCTTACTCATAGCACTTTGTCCAACCCATCCTCCAGCACTGCAGATCCCAATTAGACACTTGTACATCTCTGCCCATCCCCATAGCTGCAGGCTAGGCACAGGTCTGTTCTTCTCTGGGGATGTCTGCTGGAAGTCAGTTCATACTCTGGATGGAGGACAAGTCCTGCTCTCCAGCCAAGGAAGCAGCTACATCAGTCTCACGGACAGCAGCACATCCAGGGCCGCCATGAAGAGAGCCATAAGCAACTGAGCAACTGTGCCCTCCCCTCTGCCCAGCATCCCTGCTGTGCATGGTCCTGGGTGACACTGCCTTACCGGATGAATGGCAGACTCAAGAAAGCTGTGCTCATAGCGGCAGGTCTCCTTCCTGACCCGGGGCTCTGCCAGACGCTGTAACCGTGAGGATGCTCTGGCCAAGGCAGGAACATTTGTAACACGTGTTGGCACCTGCATGGGTTCAGAACGGAGGAGGGATGTGCAGACTCGGAGCTGGTCCACAGCAGCCCACAGGGGCACACTACCTCTCCACAGGGAGCACCCTTTCTCTGCAGACACAGTGTCATGGTTTGAACCCAGCTAGCAACTAAGGACCACGTAGCCACTTGCTCACTCCTTCCTACCACCCCCCCCCGCCCCACTCTGGGGAAGGAAGTGGAGGAGAAAAGAACGTAAAAGTAAAGCTGTGTGGGTTATCAAGGTAAGTAGAGTTTACTTGAAGAGCACAAAGAGAGGGAAAACACTAGTGATAGCTATAATAAAGCGAGTGATACACGATGCACTGCTTACTGCTGCTGCTACAGCTGAGCCACATTGCTGTCTGAAACCACGTGCCCTCTCCAGCCAGCCCTCCCTTATGTATACTGGGCATGACATCAATATGGTACTGAATGTCCCATTGGCTGGTTTGGTCCGGCTATCCTGGCTGAGGAAATTAACCCTATCCTAGCCAAGGAAATTAACCCTATCCTAGCTGAACCCAGGACGCATGGTCACAGGAAGGAGCACTCTTACTTTTGCAGCACCCATTATTTTTCTTTCACCTGAACTATAAGGTAATTTTGGTGCTATTGGGACTTGCATGTCTTAGCCAGTATTACTCTTCTTCCCAGCTGTCGCCCACTCATAGTCAGGAGAGGAATGCCTGTGATGACAGGCTGTGTAGCCAGGTAAAAATACAGAGAAATTTCTTCCAGAAATATGTTTTTCACATTCATCTTCCTGGCTGAATCAAATAATTTCCCTGCTAAGGAGAGACGCTCAGATTTCAGGGTAAAAGTGTTGGTGTAGTTAACTGCATTCCTACAGCAAAACTGATTACCACTCCAGCATGGAACTTCTTCCCCTATTTTTCAGAGGGTTACTGATGCCAAGGCCTGCTCCAGCACAGTCTCCCTTATTTCCCAGCCCAGAGACCACAGCCAGAAAACTTAGCCTTTGCCATGGAAATGAGTGTAATCTGAGATTGTCCCAAGCCCTTTCACCCCTGCCAAAGCAACGGCCTGCCTAAAAGGAGCAAGTTCAGAAATATCTATCTAAATTAGGCTTCCGGTACGACACTGTTAAAATACACGTAGTGTTTGCAGGCTCATGTCCCCCGTATACACAGATATGAGCACAACTGCTCAACCACAAACATGACTGTACTCCCTAGGAGCTAAACAGGCCATTCCCACCAGGCTTCTTCACTTTCCCAGGCTGCTTTATCAGGGGATGCAGCCCAGATGCCTCCCTTGGCTCTCTGCTATTCTAGGCTGCTCCAGCCTGGCTGTTTTCTGCCTCTCAGCAGGGAGATTTTCAAAGACAGCATCTCACTCTGAAAAGGCAGCTTCTCTCAGTATCACAAACCGTAGCAGAACCAGAGGGCTTCTCCTCTTCATAGCACACACTGGGCACATCCAGGGGCAGGGTACAGGGTGTAAAAACTCAGGACAGTTTGCTGCATCACTGTCCCCTCCAAATTTCACTCAACTACGTCCTCACCTCTCTGGCCAGCAGGAAATCTGGGTGCAGCTTCTTTGGCTGGGCAAGCTCCAGGATCCGTGGAGAGGCTTTACACCTCAGTGCAGCTGCTGACACGGGCCACTCAGGGGACTGGTGAGGTCTGGAAGCAGAGTCATGGCACCACCACCCACAGATATTTGCCCACAATGGTTAAACCAGGTGGCAGCTAGGATATTTAAGCCTCAAGTTTGCTGCAGTAGAAGGCAGCTTTGTCTTGTGGCTGTTTCCAGTGTAGAACCCACTCAATCTCATGAGAGAGAGTTCAGAGGTCCTAAACCCAGCAGAGTCCCTGCTCTGCATTTTGACCTCTATTATACCCATTTTCTGTTCCTGTATTTATTACTTTGAAGTTGCACTGCTGCTACAAGACCCAAAGGCCTACCTATAGCACCCGACAGGCTTTCTGGCCTCTCACCTTTGCTCCAGGTAAGCAGCTTGGTATTTTTTAGGTTCAGACAACTTCAGCAGCCGATCAGAAGGGAAGCCAAAATCCTCTAGTAGGGGACGCTCCCAGATGGTTGATTCCCGTCCACAGCCGTACAAGTAGAGGGGTCTTGAGGAACAGCACAGAAGTGTTAGTAAAAGGCAACTGTCAAAAAACATGATCCTGGCAGATGGTATCCTGAGTCTGGTTAAACATCCCTGCCTGCTACATGTACATAAGCTGGTACCAGTGCACACAGAAAAGCCATGAACAAATAGGCATTTACACCTGAGATTTCCTGACTTTAAAGGTAAATGCTGTTTGCATATACAGAGTCCTCTTTTAAGCACTCTCAGTGCATTGCTTTCAAAGTCTAGGCCTTTCCCTGGACCATTTCAAGAAGTCACTCCACCACACAAATCTGGCAGCACTTCTGTTGTTCAGCTCTGCCAAACTAGACAGAATTTTTTTTCAATGGCTTAATAGCACCTTATGCTCTTGCAACTCCTCTCATCTTGAGATCTCTCCAGGCTTCCTAGTGCATGTTCATCCAGCCTTCAATCAGCCACAACTGTTAGAAGGCACCTGTCATCGCCAGGGAAGAGTTAAGCAGAAAGGGCAGGAAGGGCTGCCAGATGGGCACTCTTAGTCAGAGGCAGAAGCTCTCAAGAGGATGAGAGACTCTCAACTGATGACAGAGGCAGAGGAGAGAAAACTGCAGACATGCATGTTTTGACATCCCTCCAGGTAGAGGAAAGCCAGGAGTGCAATGCTGTTTAATCTCCTTTCTCATTGCCAGGACTTCTTACAGACTAGCAACCATCATCCTGTCTCTAAAGGAGCTTCATCCCCTCCAAGAGGGCTACAGATGAGTTGCTTCAGGTAATGCAGTATCACCGAGCACCACTGAGGTTTACATCCTTTACATCATTTTTCACTCCTATTCCCAATTACGGACTAGTTTTTCACCACACAGTGACAGCAGAGGTTTAAGTCAAGGAAAGAGACCTGGGTTCCTTCCAGCCAGCAGGATGCTGCAGGATTTCTCTGTTCACAGCACTTCCTAACCTTTATCCTTTAGATTTAGGCTCCAAGAGGATGCAGGAGATCACCAATTGTGTCCAGGTGCCTGGCTGGGCTGCATCAGCCCAGGTACAGACAGGGAACACTCTAGGGACAGACAGTCCCTCTGTACGCACACGTGTGACACACATATGTTTCCATCAAGGCATGCATGAATGTACATGATGTCTTTGCTTCCAAGCTGAGGCAGAGCTGTCGGTTTGGGTTTTTTGTTACAGCAGAAGAACATGCTCCCATGTGCTTGGAGACTGAGATCAAGGCTGGTTCCTATGGCAGTTGATCTGAACCCAGAGCTCTAATCAGACCAGTAACAACCACTTGTTGCAGGAGCCTTTCCCACAGCCAGGAAGCAGATATGAGGAAATCAAAGGGCACCAAAACTTAGCACCCCCCAGTTCCTCCTCATTTTGGAAGTCAAGCACTGAGGGTAACTACGCTCCCATAGCACTTTCTTCCATGCTACAGATGGCCCCTGTTCCAAGCACCAGTACGGCCTGGTGGGTCTCAGTGTCATGGAGCTCCCTGTGGGGCAACAGTGGCAAGAGAGGAGATGGCATCTCCCCTTCCCCTGGGAGCCAGCATATCCTCCTGATTAGAGAGCATCCTCTGAGCTGCCTCCTTACCCAGGATGTGCTACAACATCACTAACCTGCACTGGTGCTTGCCAAAATCTTGCTTGGGCTTGGCCAGTGCCTCAATTCTCGGGGATAGTTGAGCTGTCGCAACACCCCGTGAAAGCGTCCAGATTGTCTCTTGGTTTCCCCACACAAGCCTAGAAAGAAGAGCAAGGCCGTGAAACTTTAGAAACACACTGAAGCGTGAAACGTGCTTGCTGGTGTTATCCTTCTCTGCCTAGGATGGGACACACACAGGCTCTATGGCTCCCCACAGCTGTAAAGCGCCACTGCCATCCCCGGAGAACTCATCTTCTCTGGCACTGAATTTCCTAACACTGTCCAGGTGGTTGTTGCCAATCAAAAAGAAAAGAGCCTTCAAGTGACGAGTCTGGTTTACAGTTACCAGTGGTTGTACAGAAAGGGTCGTTTCATTACATGCCTGAAACCCCTGGGGGAGTTTCATGATAGCATTTTTCTTGCCTCACCATTACCACCTAACTACACCACAGGTATGACAGTAAAAATAATAACGTTACGGTCAGGGTGTGCCACGGAAAGTGGGTGAGGTTTTGCAGCACGTTCGTGGCTACTCTCCTATGCCTAGGGCAAATCTGGAGTTGCTCATCCCCCACGGAGAGAGAGGCCATGGTGGGAGAGGGTATCAGGGTAGTGAGACAGGGAACAGCAGGACACTGGGTTTGTGGAGCTTTTTTTGAGAACAGTGATGCCCATTCAGACAATGGAGAAGAGACATTATCAAGAGACTGTTGTTCTGGCTTGTCAAGCCATAGCTTGACTCTGTAACGCAGACAGCAACTCTGTTGCTAAAGTTGGACTGTGTCCTCCTAGACTGTGGCCACAGTGAGGTCCAGCCTTCTTGTACCACAGCACCATCCTACCAGCAACATCTCAATGGGACAGTTCAGTTGCAGCAGCAAAGGCAAGACTCAGGTCAAGTCCAGTTTTCGGATCGTAAACAAGAAAGAGTAAACTGAAGAGAAACCCTCATGCACTGAACATCTTAATCTGGGTTTTTTTGAGCCAATTCTGCTCTTAAGAGGAAAGCAGTAGCAAGACAAAAGCAAAGGGTCTGCACCAGCTGAGGCCCCATCAGTCCCCAGCCCTCGAGCAAAGGCTGACTGGGTGCCTCCTTACCTGGGATCATTTATACAAGTTGCTTTCTTGGGTTCCGCAAGTTCTTGTATCCTGTCAAAATTGCAGAAAATTACAAATGTGCCATTAAACAGTTAAACTAACAAAGCATAAAGCAGTTACTGCTGTACTCAAAGCCATAACACTCTTGAATCCCTCTGCCTTTGCGAGGCATCCCTTGCGGCTGTGCGTTTAAGGGATCTCGCCAAGTAACTTTCCATCCATTTAATCTGGTGAACTCACCAGCCCATGGATTTTTGTGTTATGTCTTGGATTGCAGAAACACAAATTTGCAGTTCTGACCCTACTGCAAGATCTCTTTGTTATCAACACTCTCGTGGCACCATGGAGACAGCACTGTTCCCACGTGGCTTTAGGAGCAAAAGCGTAGACATGTTATTTTATTTATCATTCTGTTTCAGTCCATTTAGCACAGAGGTCTTAGACGCTATAGAGACACAGGAATACACATGGTCTGTGCCCTAGTAGCAGCACTCCTGATGTCACCGACCAAGCCCACAGCCCCACACTGGGGCTGCAGGTGCCTGTCCCCAGCCAGCTGGGGAACAATCACACGATGCAGGCAGCTGTGGAAATGTCACACCATGGAAAAAGCACAGAGGTGAAAGCCTGGGGCATCGCTTCCCTGCTTAGCATCACTCGGCAATAAGGCAGCACTGCCCTAGAGAAGAGCCAGGACACCAACAGAGATGTTTGCTAATAGAAAATAGTCTATGCTTTGGGGACAAAACTGTGGTTTCTCTGATGGGGCCGATACCTCTAGTGACACTCTGAGCCCCAGCAAATGCTTGCCAGAGAACTCAGCACCAAAAGCACCCTTGCAGTGGCAGGCTGCTCTTAGAGCATCCTTGCTGCACGCTTCCTGCAAGATGCCTGCTGATTTATCTCCCCGTCACAATACCGCAAACACGGCTCCCACGGAGATCTCACAGAGGGAATTGCCTGTGGGACTTTGGCCCCCTGCCACCAGTTCAAGACAGGACATGTTCTGGAAGGCAGCCATTATTTCAAGACCCAAAAACAGTTTAAGCTGTTCACTCCCAAGAGGCTCCACAGAGGCTTTTCCTTGCAAAGGTGGAAGGAGGATTACCATGCGGAGGTCCCCACCTCAGCCCAGCTGTGTCGCAGAGCTGGCACCCTCTCCCTGCAGGCAGGCTCATCATGTTCCCTCCACTGTTGGCACAGATGCACCACACAGTCATAGCCAAACCTGCCACAAAGTGGATGTGGCCCTAGCGCCCCACACCACTGCCTTGGATGCTACTGTGCAAAGCTTGGATGAAAACCCAGCCAAGGAACGAGTCACACTGTCCTGGTTTCACTGGGATAGAATCGTAGAATCAATTTTCTATTCAGGAAAGCTGAAATTTTGAGAAGACTGCAGCACCTGACTCAGTGAGAACAAAGTTGGTCAGACAATTTTCACTTATGGCCAGCCATGACACGTGGGTCTCTGCAGTGATCAAGGTCTTTAGCAGTTTTGAGGTAGCCAGGTGCTAAATCACGAAGGAGTGAAAGCCCGGGCAGCTGACCCATGCTGGCCAGCAGAAGTGTTCCATACCATAAACATCACACTCACTACATATTAGGGAGTTTACTGGGGATGGTCTCTGCTCCTGATGGCTGCCTTCCTTGGAGGGTCTCACCTGACATTCTGCTCCCGAGGCCTACTCTCCTGTTTGCTGTGACCATTGTGTTTTCACTGGAGCTGTGGTGCTCACAGTGCCTGACATGTAAGATTCACTGCTGGGAGTACGCAGCTCACAACCACTGCATTGGCCGAGTATAACTTCGTGTCCTTTCTACTACTGTCAGTATTAATATTAGGGGGAGTTAATTATTATTTTATTCTATTAAATGTTTCCATTTTCCCACAGGTCTCCTTTCTTTTTCCTGATTCCCCTACCTGGTGGGAGGGGGGTGTCACTGGATGACAGAACAACTGGCTAAACATAGCCACACAGGTATGTCCAAATCAGGTCCCTCAGGTCCTTCAACTCACTTGACAATCATTATGGTTGGGTTTTTTTCTCTAATTACCAAAAAAAAAAAAAAAACGTACCACCACAAAAAACCTTTCTACTCTTTTATCACAGCAAAAACTACAGACAGGCATCCCCACACAGGATGCACCTGCAGCAGCTCTGCAACTAGGAGTTAAGCCACCTCATTGACATGGGGACGGGCGTGGGAGAGCCTTCACTTTTTGGTCCCATTCATGCTTCCCAGTAAGGAAAAATGAGGCCTTGCAGCAGCCAGACACAGAAACTCCTCCCGTCCTGCTTGAGCTCACACAGACTCATTGCTTACGGGAGATCAACTCCCTTTGAGATCAGTTCCTTGTAAAGCAAAGGGTCACAGCTTCCGTTTTGAAGGGGGAGGATGGTCAGATGCTGTTTGTCATGAGAAGCAGGGGGAAGGGCAAAACTAGGCATCACTTCCTCTGTGTGTTTATCACAATGTCATCTGATATATCAACTTGCTGCTTGGCGTAAATCCCCAACCAAGCCCTCCCCAAGAGACGTGGGGCACCGCCTGGACACCCAGCCAGGAGCCCAGGGCTGGGAGAGTTTCTTACCTGTTGCGTGAGCATGCAGACAAGTGACATGACACTGCAAAGACAAGAAGAGGTGAATTTAAAAGCTTGGTTAACGCTTGCACCCTGGGCTGCCTGCTCTTCAGTGTGAAATAATCACAAGGCAGATGAAGCTTGTGCATCTCCTGAGGATCCAAATGCTTGGCAGTTATTTGTATACTGTTTTCCTCTAGTACCTTCCCAGTACAGCAGTATAGAAATGCACTTGCACATGAAGTGCTCCTCTCCAGGGCCTGCTCCTCACGGGGCATGCAGGCAGCCCCCGAGGCTGCAGGACAGAGCACCCTCAGCACCACATCACCTCATCAGCACCTCATCCCCTCACCAGAACCCTCCTCCTGGGATGAGCACCAGTGGCTGCTGCTGATCTGCAGGCTCTCCTCACGCTCAGTGTAGCTACCCCTTATTACTGCCTTCAACAGCTTCAAGGGGACAGCTCAGGTGAGAAGCAGTGGCATTACACTGGGACTTCGCAGAACAGAACAGAACAGAACAGGCGGGCACGGGGCAGACGACAGGAAAAGCAGAGCAGTGGTGACGGCCCGACAGACGGTCCGAACTGTGGCGCCAGGAGCCTGCGGGCACCCGCCCGCCCGCCAGCCGTGCTGTGCCGTGCCATGCCATGCCCGGGAGCCCTCCCGCCAGCAGAGCCACCGAGCCTCGGCCGGGTGCGGGGCAGAAGGCCGCAGGCTCCGGTAACCTCCCCGCTCCCCGCAGGTCTCCACCGCCCCGTCCCCACCCACCGGCGCGCGGCCTGCCCGCCGCCATGACGCGCGCTCCCGTCGCCACGGCAACGGCGGCGCCCGCAAGCCCCGCCGTCCCCACTGCCGTGGGAACGGCTCCCGCGGCATCGGTGTCTCCGGCGGGCCCCAGGGAGCGAGGACCTGGCTGGCAGCGGCAGCCTGAGCTCGCAGGGCAGGGCAGATCGTGCAGGGCCCCTGGAGAGGCAGGGCAGCCGGCCTCTACCGTAGGTGAGAAGGTCTGTTGGGCAGTGGCCGTCCGAGAAAGGCCTGGAGGGCCTCCTGCAGCGCCGCTTGTGCGGGTAAATGAGGCCCGGACCACTGGTAAGGGTAAAATTTTCTGCTTTATGCATCTGTTCCAAAGGACAAAACTATAAAACCCTCATACAATAAACATGGTTGCAAAACAGGTCCTTCACAGAACTGCTCCAGGATCACATTCTTGAAGCATAATTACGAGGACACTGGGAGGATGACACTTGTCAGCAGCTCATGTTCCTCACCTGCTGCTGCGCTAACAGAAAAGACTTCCAAAAAACAACAGTTTTTTCCTATCTGAGACAGCTCGCTCGAGGACAACCTGGACTAAATCAAAATAAGCCACTCAGCCTGACAGAGCAGTCTCCCACCTTCGGTGCCAGTTTAACTTAAATGCTTCCAATCACTACCTTAAATTACACCATTTTGATTTTTTCCCTGTTGACAAAGAAACAATGTCTTACTGCTTTAATTTTCTTGTTCTTACCCACTAAAGAAGCAGTAACCAACCCAATTTCCAGAGATTAATTTGCTGCTCCCTTAAAAGCTGGCTCCAATACAGCAACAATAAAAATTGTCACTGTCAAAAACACTAGTCACAGCACTTTATATTTCTGATGCCATCAAGAAGTGAGGTCTCATTTTAACAGCACAGCACTGTTAACAGGGCTCTGTAAAACCTGTGAAATAAACATGTTTCAATTCGAGCCTGAGACATCAAGCCAGGTTAAACTCACTGGATACAACTCCGTTCCACTTAAGTCAATGCTTGATTATCAGCTGGCAAGAAGCCATCTCAGCCCATCTAAGCTACATATCCCCTTAACTCTGCTGTCTGAGAGCGAATCTTTCCCCTACAAATATGCTAAAAAACAGACTACTTTTCAAATGTATTTTCAAACCACTATAAATTAGATTTTCTTACCAACTAGCCGTCATTTTCAGGGGAATTCCACACCCACAAGGAAAAGACACCTGTACATTTCAGTCACCACGCAGCAAACTGACCATACACTAACGCCTCATCTCCCTCAGCTGCAAATACCATGTTGCAGGAAAAGAGCTGTCACTGTGTTTCCAAAACCAGCTGTGCTATCAGCTCCTTGGCATCCTTCATGCTGGAGGAGATCTCGGAGCCATCCTCTGCCACGTGGGTACCAATCAAGAACATCTTCCTCTCGTCCCCAATATCAGACAGTGCCAGAGCATCGTGGATATCGGTGATGCAATATGCACCTTCGAGGTCCTGATAAGCAAAACCAAAATGAGCCTGTTAGTTGCAAGGGGTGGCACCACTGTCCCCACTTTGAGATGCTGCCTTTGTCCAGGAAGGGGAAAGGTCTCAAAGGCTCTGGGGGCACCATTCTTACATACCTTCTATAAGATCAAGTTCCTATGCCCTAAAATGCTTTGGGAGGAAAAAAATGCTTACACTTAACCTAATTTCTTCCCAAAGGAATAAAGGTACAGTTCTGTTTCTAAAATTTTAGTGTTTCTGATAATGATGTACTACTATGTGTACAAGGCAGACAAAGGTCTTGCTGGTCCATGTCTCTAGGTGCCCAGAGTTACAAGAACAGAGGAAATGTATGGCCATCATTCCCTGCATACCTTTTCAGCTACCAGTGTTTCTGACTCCAGGACCTACAGAACCAGTAGTAGCATTTGTGTTTGATGAAGCCAAAGCCTGCACTTGCGTGCAAGAGCAACACAAACCACTACTAGTAACATGCCTACATTACTAGAAATTAAGGAGGTAAAGCAAATCAAGCACACAGCCCTCAAAGAAAATTTGGCCTTAAAAACCCTGGTTTGTTTTGTCATCTGATCGTACCACAGGCACAACTCTATTCCAGGTACAGCACCAGTCATTGACACTTTCACAAAGATCTTAGCAGAAAGCACTGCCTTATGAGGAAAGCTGCTCTTCTCTCATGCTTCAGCAGCAGGCTTGGGAGCAACCAACTGGATAATCTGAAGGCAAACAACGGTGCTTCACTTTGAAGCTGCTGCCAGGTAAAGTGGTACTTCTAGACAGACATTCAGAACAGAAACCTAACTCCAGATCTCACTGTGGTCTCCCTTGCAACATTGAAACCTTGCAACTCTACAGCAGTTTCCACCATTATTTTTACCCACGGCTCTGATTACACTGTCTGTTTGGGCACAGGACCCGCATCTTGCAGATCCAAAACTCAACCTCTGATTATTTTCTTTTGCGGTCAACAGGTGTCCCAGAAAGACCGCCAGCTCCGAGCCATGTGGCCTCCTTAAAGGCATGAAGTCTCCTTTGAAAGGCTTTGTTGCTGTTTTCAGAGCTGCTGGCAGCCCAAGCTCAGATAGCAGCAGGGAACTCTTACCTGCTTGTTGGCCAGAACCACCACAGGCAGGGTGGAGTCGCTCTGGAGCAGCTGATGAAGCAGCTGTTTCGCCACAGGCAGTCGGGCATGATCGGCAGAGTCCACGACATAGATTAGCAACAGCACTTTGGGCAAGTACATCTTCCAGTATGAACGCAGAGATTCACTGCCCCCGACTGGAAGAGAAGACAGCAGCACAAGATTCACCAAGGAATCTGAGCAGCACTGCTCCCAGAGGTGCAGAGAGCAGGCCCTGGGCTGAAAATCCGAAGTATTTGGTCTACTGTATATAAGACTAGAAAAAGCTTTATTTTCCACAGTCAAGTCCCATGCAGGCACATGCGTACGCTTTGGGGGGGGGAGGGGGTAGGCGTGGTGGAAGAAACACCTTTCCATTTTAAGTTCTTATTTGGAGAGGTTTCTGGGTTCAGGTTTTTTTATGGTTGCTTTCTGCCTCGTTAGTTCTTGCTTTCAAACAAGCAGGGAGAGTAGAAAGAGGTTCAGTGTCCATAAACATCATGTGAGAGTGTCCCCATATAACTTATCTCCACATGACCATCTCATCTTAAGACAAAGCAGGCCTACAATTTCCAAAGAAGAAATTTAGCTCTGAGGTGGGCAGGGCTCTCATCAGGTTTGTATGACACTAGGGACTAGTTCAAAACTCTCCACAGAGTTATTAACTCTGCTTAATAACCAGAGGTGCTTAGAGAGAAAAATGAAGCCCCAGCAGACTCTTCAGGCAATCCTCAGGAGAAATCTTTGTGGAGGATATATTTCTACCTGAGCTATTCTCTGCTGGATACAGAGGTAAACTGTCCACCTCCAAAACCAGGCCTTATAACAATTCTGTGGTGAAACCACATGCAGCCAAGTTGCTCAAGATTGTTCTTCCCATCTGGGGACAAAAGAGTTTGGTAGTTTGCTGAGCTTAATAGTAGGAGGAACAGCTAACTGTGCTCTCAGCTCTCCAGGCCACCTCCTAGGTACACTGCAGAACCACTCACTCAAGAGTACTGAGGTGCTCAAAAGGCATGGGTGAGTCTGCCAAAAGTAGCAAGTTTTCAAAGCAATACATCTCATGTTCCCTATAATTATCTCTTGCCTTATACAGGTCTTTTCAAAACTCCCTTGCTAGTCAGCCATCTTTTACTGCCCTCAGTGACTTTGTTCCATTTCAAAGCAAATTTTCTTTCGCTTAAGTCAAAATGACTCAGTAGTTTCAAGAACGTAGAAAGGGAAGCAACGTTTCCCGCTAGGGTGTGCCTCCCTCTCCTTCCAGTGTACCTGCAGGCAGAACTGCAAGTCTGACACTGTGGAAAGGAGCCAAAGGGCTGTGACTGAACATCACACTTGGATCAGATGCCTCTGATTTTCTACTGTGACACTCTGGGGGCTCACCACCATTCCCTCTGTTAAGTGCATTAATTCATAGCATACCCCAGGGGTCAGCAACCTCACAGAGAACATTTTTTTTTTCCCCAAACCAGTAGGAACTCAGCAGAAGCCAGGAGCTCCTATTCCTTGTAGAGACAAGATATCACCCACTTATCTATATGATGGCACAAAAAAAATATAGAACAATTTCCTATCAGTCTAAGCCACCAAAATAAAAACCCTGCTGTCTGCTGATCATCTTGTGCCACGTGACCACAACATAGGCTGCTAACCCCTGGACTAGGCAATAGCACAGACTGGATAAGAAACCAGATTAGAGAGCCATGCATGGATTTACCTGGCTGAAACTGGCCTGAGACATTTCATTTCCCATGGGTCAGATCGCAGCCATCACATCTCAGTCACTACCAACCTGGACCAGAGAGGGAAGGATGACTCAGAAACAACAGGCTCTGCCGTGGGGTGTGCAGAGGTGGGACCAGGCCATCCCCAGGCAGGAGTAGAGATACTATGGGTTTCTCTGGGCTCAGATACACAAAGAACCTCCCAGTAGGAGACCCAAGTGTCTCATACCTACTAGGAGAGGGGCACAGACTACAAGCATTTCTAGAGAGATGCTTTCTCTGAGACACAGTAGAGTCCTATGGTAGTAGGACTGGGGATGAACCTCTGCCTTAGTGACCTTATCCTCACATCCCAAAGACTTACCTGGGAACAGCACAACTCCTTTAGGCCTTCTGACAAAGGCATGTTGGCATCTTGGGCTAGCTGCCAGCTGAGCCAGTCGAGCACTGGTACAGCACAGTGCAGAATCAGCAAGAAGCAAAGGGCAGCTTCTGCCTCCACAGAAGGCAGGCACCAATGAGGCTAGGGACTGACCTGACTCCAGGGCCTCTACCTTCCCCATCAGCTAGCTGCACCTAGAACACCTATGACACTCCAAAAGCATCACAGGAGATGCTCTCTGCAGGCACAGACAGCACCTAAAAATCAGTGCTATGGACAACACGGAAAGTTTAGTGAAAACCTACAGACATTCAAAGGTCATTAAAGACTAGAAAAACACCACTTTGGAGGCTTTTGAAAAAGAAGGGTACAAAGCTTTTCTCTTCCACCTCTCTTCTTGCACCTTATTATTTATTCCTCTTCTACTCTTGCCCTTTGTCAGGTATGAGCACCCGTAGCTGTACAACCTGAGCACATGAAGCTGTAAAACACACAACCCCTATGGATCTCAACGCAGGGCTTACTGGGGACACCTCTGCTTTGGGATGGTTTCATGCACTCAGGCCTGTGACCCTTCTCTCTCTGGGAATCGAACTCCCTTGAGGAGAGGGCTGAACAAACACAGACCTCCTCTAACAGCAGTGTATCATCTCCTTCAAGAAGTGGGGTGGGAAAGCAGAATCCCCAAGGAGAAAATAATCACAACTTCATGTTATCAGAGCAGGCACAAGGGAACATGGAGCTTTTAAACTAGGGACCTGATCCCTAGGGCACAGGATAGGAACTTATTTTATGATCCCTACTAAAACCGGTTCACTCACCCTCCAGGAACTCCATCTGGGACTCTTCGGTGTTGATGCAGATAGCATTGAAGCCCTCAGTGGGAGCCATGCTGCGCTTGACATGGTTAGTTGCGAGGGAGTGGAGAACGCTGGTCTTCCCTGCCCCATCTAGGCCCAGCACCAGTATCTGCTTGCTGTGTCCTCTACCCTGCAAAGCGAGAGGCAGCACGCTTAGCCAGGCGGCTGGGGCATGTGCAAAGATTAGCAAGGCTGGGGGAAAAAAAAAAGGAGAGTAACAAGTGGTCTGGAGAGAACAGCAGAAGCCACTTCACGGTGAAAAGGGAGAAGGCGCCAGCTGGGCTCCTGGCCGCAGCGCAGGTGAGGCGATGGGAAGCCAGGGACATCCACCAGCCCCGGCCTGCCCGGCCAGACCACGCGCTATTGGGGAGAAAAGCGGAGAGCACGGCCCGGCCCGGCCTGGCCGCCCCGCCGCGGCCTCTGGCCCAGCGGCCTCGGGCCCCGCTGCCCTTCCAAGGCCGCCGGCAAGCGCGAGGCGGGCGGCAGGGCCGCGGTGCCTGGGGACACCGAGGTGCGCAGGAGCGGCGCGGCGCGGCCCCACCGGGAGACCCCAGGCGGACCTTCGGCATTCCCGAACCCAACGGCCTCACCCGCTGCCCCAACCCAGCCCCGGTACCTGATCGGCGGCGGGGAGGGCGGCGGCGGCAGGGCGGACGGCGGCAGGGCGAGCGGCGGGCGGCGCGGCCCGGCTCCGCAGGCGGACCCAGGCCCAGGCCGCCACAGCCGCGCCGCCCGCCACGGCCAGCGCCGCCCCGCATAGCGCGGCGGACCTCAGGCGGGTGCCCATGACCGCCCCGACCGGCCCGCTCCGCGCCCGGACACACGCACAGCCAGACACACGCATAGAGCTCCCCCTGCAGCCCCAAATGCGCGGGTCCCTCCCTCTCAGCTGGGCTCGCAATGTCAGGTGGCTTTTTGCCGTTAAGGGCAGGCAGGCAGGCTTTCCCGCGGCTCCTGCCGCCCTCTCCCCCTCACAATGGGAATTGCTCCCAGCTTGCTTCTAGCTGGGCACCCATCTCTGGGGTCCGCAGCCCAGGCACTGTCCAGGCAGCCCGGGCACTGTCCAGGCAGCCCGGTCTGGATTCCAGCAGTACCACAAATCAGCGTTCCCATCTGGTCAGCATGTCAGCCAGGTTTGACCAGAGAATACACCTGGAGAACAGAGTATCCAGCATCTCCTCTTTCCAAATAACCCTCCAGAAACTGCATCACTGCAGGATAGCGCACTCTATCCTGTAGTCACCAGTTGCTGGCTAAGAGGAAGCACATCACCCAGGAAAGTAATTTAGAACAATCCTTTCTATTCAGCACTCACTTGGCAAGAGACCCTGCCAGCCATTCAATAGAGCTGTTCTCTTTATGCTCTGGTCTTCCTTCTTCTCACTCAGAGCACAACACACATCCAGACCTTTTCCAGATGCTCTCAGTGTGCAGTCAAGGTAATAAAGATTGGATTCTACTCAGCAGATTTTTGCTCCATGGGGACTTGGGGAGGGATTTTAAGCCACAGTAACATTCCCCTTGCTCCCTGTCTCTTCAAGCCTTTGCTTTAAATTGTTTCAGAGACAGAAGCCTTTGACTTTTGGGCTGACATCTGACAACTCTCACTGAGGTGCTATTTCTACCCATTGGAAGTCCCGGTATGGAAAAATGTTTTTGCTACATTCAGACCAAACTAGAAGTTTCAAGAGATGTTTGGGGGCTACCTGTGAGGTCATAGGAGAGTAGACACATCTTCCATCTCACCACCAGCTTCCACCTGAGAAATGCAAGCCCTCTTCAATGCACCTCCCCAACAAGCCACTTCATTTTGCCAAGGCCGCTAGAATAAGGCTGCTGGCTTGCAGAGAAGGGGACACAAAGACAGCTGCCACACACCTCGCCATGCTTTCTCCTAATAGCTTTGCTCTCCCCCTTCAGATTACCTTCTCCTGTATAATATAGCCCATATGTTGTTTTCCAAGACCCTCTGGTGCCCTGGGCTCTTTGGTGGTTAATGACTGACTGGGAAGAGACATGGAAGACAGTGCTCAGATCACACGCAGTCAGAGACATCGGCAGATAAATCTGTTAAAGGCCTTAACGTACGCAGGAGGAGCATAAAACTACATGTCAAGAAGCTCTTGATTATTCCACATTTTTTAAATGTTTGTCAACATGGAAAGATTTCTTCTTAGGGGCTGCATTCGAGTTTGATGGCAACACCCTAAGTCATAGTGGGGACAAATGTGAGGACGGTGGGGGCAACTTGGTGAGCAGACACATCATGGTGCCTATATGAGTCCATCACCCCCCAGACCACTGAGAGGCAAGACATGTCAAGAGTCTTTCACCAGCACTTGCTTTTGACCTTTATTCTGCAACCAGCATCACCTGCTGAGGGAGGGAGGTTACACATCCTGCTTTTTACCACCCTCCTTTAGCCCCTTTCTTCTTCTTCTGCTGCTGTTTCTTCTTGGTGGCTGGGGCACCAGCAGGTTTTTGGTGCCTGGGAGGGATGACATTACTTGTGGCTGATACAGCTGCAGCGCTGCCAGGACGAGGGGAGGTAGGTGGGCTGCTGGCAGTCCTACTGGCATCCCTGCAGAGAAGATGAGAGAGAGATACCACATGAGTTCACAACAACCTGCAAGATGTAGCACTACTGCAGGAAGCTGACAGCGAAGAATAGCAGTGCCCCATAAGTCAGCATTAGGTAGCATTATGTATGGGAGGGCACTCATGCGAGATCTCAAATAAGGCTCAACATAAACAGAAGGGCTGCTGGATGACAGGCACGTGTCTCAAAGGGCAGGCAATCACCTTCTAACTGATGTTCATTAGATAATGTAAGTTCCCAACAACTAAAGCAAGGCTAACTTTTGAATAGGCAGGTGGCAGCTCATGCAACACCTGAGAAGCTTTTCAGGCCCCCACACTTAGGCAGTGCAAACCCAACATCCTTTCTCACTCCTTAACCACAAAGGCATCTTTGTGCCAGCTCTCCTGGCAAACACTGTTCAAGCCAACAGGGTCACAAAAGGCCTTTCACGCATCTGTTTTGAGACAGCTCTGTAAAGAATAACTATCAGACAGCACTGACAATGCCCTGCACTGCTATTATTTTAGAAGTACTTCCTTCTCTCAGATGCTCATAAGTCACCATACTGCTGTCAGGCCTCACACACAATGCTAGACACCGATCCCAGCTCAAATAATCAGTGTCAGTGTAGAAGGAAGTATAGCATTTTCAGAAATCATAGAATGGTTTGGGTTCAAAGGGACCTACAAAGGCCATCTAGTCCAACCCCGCTGCACTGAGCAGGGACATCTTCAACTAGATCATGTTGCCCAGAGCCCCATCCAACCTGACAGGTTGAATGTTTCCATGGATGGGGCATCTACCTCCTCTCTGGGCAACCTGTTCCACGTTACACCACCTTCATTGTAAAAAGTTTCTTCCTTATATCTAGTCTAAATCTCCCCTCTCTTAGTTTAAAACTATTACCCCTTTTGTCCTGTCACAACAGGCCCTGCTAAAAAGACTGTCTCCATCTTTCTTAGAAGCCCCTTTTAAGTACTGGAAGGCTGCAATAACGTCTCCCCAGAGCCTTCTCCAGGTTGAACAACCCCAAGTCTCTCAGCCTGTCCTCACAGGAGAGGTGTTCTGTCCCTCTGATCATTTCTGTGGCCCTCCATGACAGCTAATGGTTCTCCAGTTGCCAAAAGACTTGAAAGCAAATAGCTCAAGAGAAAGTATGCAAAACTCATCTCACCATCAAAGCTAAGAAAAGCACATTAAAAGACTATGGGAATTTTATTTGCACCTTGGCACCTTCAAGCACACCTATCATATAATTTTGTTTTCGGCGACCTATAGGGATCTTCAGAAAGAGCTGGTAAAAGCTTTGAGAGGCAAAGTACAATTTCACTTGTGCTACCCACGGTTGGCATGGTGACAGAGCTACAGAAAGGCAGCACAACCCAGCCCTCCCAGCAGCCTAGGAGTGATTCCCCACACCAAACCCTGCAAAATAGGTACTTACAGTTCAGAGGAGCCAGCTGTGGTTGCACCTTGAGTCCCCTTGCCAACCTGATCCTTCTTCTTGCCCTTCTTCCGCCCACGATAGTAGGAACGCTCTCTCATTGGAAGCCACCGTTCAGGGTCGGGAGTCACCTTGGGATCATAGTTTTTAGGCAGCTTTCCTGCAGAACATCCAGTGGCAGGAAATGAGACTGGGGTCAACACACTGGAGAGGTATCACCAAGGGATATGCATGGAATGTCCATAGCCAGAAAGCACAAAGAGCCCAGCAACCCACATCATGCTACTGGGGCATTGCTCTCAATTCTGTGGAAAAATGACCCGTCCAAACAAGCTACAATGAAGATCTGGGTTCATAGGTACCCAGACCCAGCAAAGGGCTCCAGCTCCTGGGGAGCTGAAGGCTGGCTATTCGAAGACACAATCTGGTGAGCTCTCTGGAGCTGTGTCATGCCAACACCTAGGAAATGCAACTTACCCTTCTTTTTTTTCTTCTTCTTCTTCACATCCCCTTGTCTGAAAAGCAAGAAAGGAATCAGCTGCTGTGACACAGCATGGACAGAGCAGACAAGTCAACTAAAAACTAGCTCTGGAAGAAGCTAAACCATTCCCATCTCTCTCAAAACTTGCTCTGCTGCTACCTGAAACTCCTTGCAGTTAAACAACAGGCTGCCTTTCCACCAGCCTGCCTTCTACAGCAATGCCCCCACCACACCAGGTGTGGTTCTTGTGCCGCTCCAAAGAATGACAGCATCAGAGCTACAGCAGCCCACTTTACCCTTGCTCCTTCTGCTGGTTGTCTCCAGTAAGCTTCCCAGCTTTCTTCCGAACATAGGTTGCTCCATGGGAGTTCTCCAGTGCATCAACATCTACTTTCAGTGACATGGCATCCGAGGAAGGCAAGTGTTTGCTAAGACTGCAAGGGTAAAGTTCAGGGATGCAAACCAGCAAGCAAAAAGATAAACACCCAGGTTTCTCCAGAGATCAGCGGGCAACTTCAGCTTGAACAAATTCAGCCTGTTAGCAAGGCAGACACCAAATAGGCCTCCAGAGTTAGTTCCAGCTCTCTCACCAGCTTCCTACACAAGCTGAGATCAGCTGCTTAATTACCATCTACCTCATTTTTCCCTTCTTTGATACGGGGACAGAAGCAGCAACTTCCTCTGAAAGATGCTCAGGGTGGCAAAAGCAGCACATGAATCTGGTATTTTGAATCAGTGAGAGCTTAGCCGTATTTTATCAGGCACAGTCCTGCATTACTACCATAGGTTTAAAATTCCAACAGAAAAGATAGAGGACTTGCTATTTTTGGTTCCACCTAGTCTTAAGTTACCAATTCTCAGAGAAAAGGAGGCCAGACACAAAAGGGTCCTGGGATCATGCAGTAATGACACTAATTAGGAAAATCATGCAGCTCCAGATAACTTGACCTGGATATGTAGCTGTTCTGGAGATGTTCCATGCATTTCTTCAGGTGAGAGTGGGTCTGAATTCCCCACACAGCTGAAACCCAAGGGAGCAATGCCCAAACACCTCTTTCTTTGCACTGATGCTACCATCAAAAGGATACACTTTAGCTTTTTCAGGGTCCACTAGGGAGTAGGCAGAAATGAGTTGTGCCAGAGTATGCACATCTTTTGGGTTTTGCCTTTGTAGGGAAAAAAAAAAAAGGACGGACCAAGTTACCACAGTACACACTCATCGCAAAGACTGGTATCACCATGCAGTGCTTGTTGCTGCAGCATAGCTCCTATCTGATAGACATCTGCAAGTATCATGAAGCAGACCGTGAAAGACGAAAATCCCTCAGATCCCAGGAACAAAGGCACGTTAACAGCCCCCCAAAAATCCCGTCAAGCTCGTAATAAAAACTAAAACCCAGACATCCATGGTTTATGTAGCACTAGAAAAACTGATGCATCCCAGTCCCCAAAGCAACCATCACTGGAAAGAGGCCTCTGGGACAACTCAACCAGATTTTCAAGTCAATATCACCTACAGATCTAATGAATTTTCCCCCCTCCTTCCAAAATACGGCTTTGCCTTGGTGCCCCTGTGCAAAAGCAACTTGCTACCAGTCAGCCAACATTGTCAGACACTGCCTGGCACCAGACAGCTTGCAGAGGTCTCTGGGTGAAGACCTCCTGTTTGGCAACCACTGACTCACTTCCAGAGCTCCTCCAAGTCACTGATTGCTTCCTTCTTCCTTCCATGCTTTAGTTTGAAGTTGGCAGCTTCCCTTATCAGTGACAAATGGACAGGAGACTTTGGCTGAAAGACACAACAGCCATAATTAGTTCCTCAGTATCACAGCATGGAGCCTATCTCTAGCTGGCTTTAACGCCCCCAAGACCTGAGTTAACACCCTGTCATGCAGAAAACTGACCACCCTTGCACTCTAGGATGTAAGGCAGAAGTGCACAACTGCACAGGACAAGGCAGCTTGCTGCTCCACAGTGCGTTCCAATCAGGGAGATTGCTACATTTGGGCACCCATTGCCGCCACTCTCCTCATCTGACAGGAGCTCCTGCTCCCCGTTTGCAACACATCTAGAATAATGAAACGGTGATAAAATGAACACTCAAAAAACAGGAGATCACAGGTCTCCAGAACCCCAACTGGATGAGGTGCTGGGGCTATGCATCAACAGGAAAAGCTGATTTGGACTAGCTAGAACAGACTGAGACAAATCTTTGCACATTATCTCCTCTGGTCTGACTTGCCTGGAATTGCTGATACCACTGGATAGCCTGTGTGAAGACCTCGATTGCACTGTCTATGTCCTCTTCATGACTGTACATTGTCACCAACGCAGACACCTGCAAACACAGAAAAGCAGCTCATAGCAGATCTTTACACAAGCTGTCTATAGCCAGAGAGTCAGCAGTAAAATGACAGATTTCCTAAAAGCAGAGTCAATATGAGCTTTCTGTTCCGTTCCTAAAAACCAGCTGTGGTAATAAGCAGGATACTCAGGCGAGACCTTACCACCCCCATCCTTCCCAAAGAAATATCCCCCCAATCTTTATCTCCTATAGTACAAGCTTAAGATTTCAGTCACAGAAAGAACCTTTTTGTCTTGGCACTTTCTTTGCTTGCCACTGGACAGTTTCATTAGAAACCCTTTTTCTTCACTCATACTGTAACCCAAGAGCCATCAAAAATAAATCAGTGCTGAAAAGATGATACAGACATCACCTGTTTGTCTACACCCCAGTCACAACTAGGGGTGACCCAAGGCAAGGAGCTGACTGCCCCCATAAATTACTTTGATCATTCACACTTGCAATTGGAACAGACCTAAAACTGCCAGTCGCTGCTCAATGTGCTTATGCTGTACACTTGAGCATTTTCAAGGTCATCAAGCTTTTCCAAATACCAGATGTGGACATACGTGCAGACCAGAGTGATGCTGTGGGAATGGAACATATGGATGACACTTTCTCTCAAATCCCTGTTGTCCTAAAGCTGCTCCAAAACCTTCCCAACAGTACACACCAGGGAAGCAGCTGCTCCATTCACAGTATGCAAGTAAATCCAGGCAACAGACAGCCCTGAGGAATTACGACAGAGTGGGAACATAGGCAGAGAGCATTTCTGCTGACAGGCAGAGTAATTAAGTTCAGGCCACCTGATGCAAGTTATACTCCCACCTTTGTCCAAGACAAGGAAGATGGGCTCACAATCTTGCAGACACTTGGGTCAAGTGAAAACCACAGGGATGAAGCAACAAGGAGCAGGCAGCATAAAGCTGCACTACAAGGGAAAAACCTCACACAGTTCAGACTAAGTTTTGCTTACCATACCAGGCTTGTGCTGCAGTTCTTCTATGCTCCTCAGGATCATGCAAGCTTTGGTGACACTGCCTAGAAGAGAGACAGGGAGGAACATGTTTCACCCTGTGAACTTCCAGCCAAAGGTGGACAAAGGGACATAACAATCCCTTTCTGAGAACACCTCCCCTGTTTCCAGGAATAAAGGGCAGGCCTCCACAAAAAGCACCTTTCTGCCCTTGCCACATCCTGCAAGAGTTCAGGAGCAAGCTTTTGCAAGCAGGGTCTTTTTTTCCAAGAGCAACTCTACGCTGTCCAACTGTCTACAGGAACACTACCATCAGGGAGATCCACCTTCCTCCCAAGACTCTTCTGCCCCAGAACAAATTCTGCCCTATTATTCACAAAGACTGTGGGCATCTCTGCCACAGGTCTGCAGAGCCTGGACATCCAGATATTAAGCTATGACCATTACTCTGTCACAGCCATATATGTAGAACACCCAACTGAAAGCATTTCTCCTTGGCACCCCTGTCACAACAGTGACTGCAGCAAAGAGTGCCCTTAAGCCTGTTTTTCTCACCCCTTGTACCATTATCGAGTGAAGACACTTCCTAACAAAGGAGGACACTGGATACCTTGAGCAATTTTTAGCTGGGCCATCGTCAGCTTGATCTCAGCTGCATTGGCAGGGTGCTGGTCCGCGAAGTCCTAAGAGTCAGAGGAAAGAAAAATTCAACCTGCATGTGGGTACCAGGCTGCTGCTCTGGTGAATCGTCTCTCATGCTCATTCACAGTAAGCTGGCAAGAGCCAAAGGAAGCATTTCAGCACAGGCAGGCTTCAGCACACAGCAGAGGAAGGCCCCAAAGTTTGCCACTGGGCCATTGCCTCTCAGATTTCATTCCCAAGCCACTCGCTCCTTCCCTCCAAAAAGGAGGCTGTTGCAAACTGCTTGCAGAGCAGCAGAGGCCACTGCTTACCCTAGAAGCCTACTACAGCTTCCTAAGCATAAAAATCAGAGGTGCAAGGGAACTATTTCCCTTTAAAAGTAGCATTGTTCAGTTGGCTGTAAATGCTTTCCAGCAGCATTAAACCAAACCAAAAAAAGGACAATCAGATACTCCTGTAAATTTAAACCAGACAAAACAAACTAAGCGAAACAGCACAGAAGAACACAAAGCACAAGTTTAAATGCAGCTTGACCAAAGGAGTACTTTCTCTTAACCTACCTGCAGAAGCCCTACAGCCTTTGCATGCTGCTTCTCACGACACAGCTGAGCTGCCTGGATAAGCACAGGGAGCAGATGCTCAGGGCTCTGCGACTGCAGGCTTGCTGACAGCTTGCGGCACTGATCTGCCTGAGGAGCAGAAAAGAGAGAATACACTTTTCTCAACCTCTGCAAGCACCTTACACAGGGCTAACCAACCAGTTTTATCTAAGAAGAGATGCTAGTGATGGTTTCCTTGAAATGGGTACACAGAACCAAGAACGAGTCCTCTTAGTAGCACTTCAGATACATCTAAGAACACCACGCACCCTTTCTGTCTCCTAGTCATCTCCAAACTGACCTCCCTACAGCAACACTCAAGTCATCAGACCACTGGCTGGTTGTTCTTTTAGGGATGATTTTTTTCTTCTCCTCACTTACATGCCTAAATCAAATGGTCTTATCTTCTGACACAGAATGGTTGCATATCCATTTCTGCCCAAACTCCTGTGGACTAAATTTGTAGCTACCTTCTGCAGATCAGCTTCCCTTACCTGGTTCGTGTACATTGCCAGCAAAGCTTTGTTGAATTCAATTGCTTGGAGCTGTTTCTTGGAGAGTTTATGCTCAACACCTTCTGCATTGGTCAGCTTCACCTTTTTCTTTGAGTCAAAGACATTTTGGTCCTGGGGAGATCACACATCATGAGAAGATTTCACTACATTCCTTGAAGAAGAAAAAGTCTCTGGGTCTGTGATTTAACTACTGTTTAGGGAAAAAAGTCTTTCTTGGTTATCTCCCTTCTCTCCACAGAAGCAGAGAAGCAGGCTGAGTAACTGCACAGAAAGCAGCAAGGTAACTCTATACCTTGTTAATTGTGATGATGTTATTTGCAATGACAGCAAGGAGTCCTACATCTGTCGGCCTGCAGAAAAGAGAAGAAAGCACATTGTTATTAAACAGAGGTCTCTCTACAGATGGAAGACTCAGTAGTCATTTCAGGAGCCCTTACTTCAACTTGATTATTTGATTGTAGAGCTGTAGAGCATCCTCTGTACGACCCTGCAGCTGCATGATATAAGCCATCTGACCATGAATAATGGCCAGTTCAGCTTCAATATCTTCCTCTGTCACATCCTGAAGGAAAATCAAGGCAAAAAGAAAAAAAACTGCCATCTCACCTCTTTTGCCCTGGTTTCAGCATTCTGCTGGCAAATGTTTATGAGCTCCCTTGGGCAGTATTAGCAGCTAAATACCCCAGTCACTACAGGTGAAGGTTGTAGCCACAGCACAAATACAAGTGTATCCAGGTTAAACTAGGAGAAAAGCAAGCTTCACCTGCTCTTGCAAGAATCTGAAGATACCCTCAACTTGTGCGCTGGATTTGTCTCTCTCCTCAAACTAACACCAGCGACTCAAATTTCCTATGTTTCCTACCACCCACTCAGCATGTTTATCCATAGCAGGGGTGGATCACAGGGAGGTTTCAGGCAACCGGTACCCATCCTGCACACACCAGCATAGGCAGCTGCGCAAGGAGTCTACAGTGTTAGCTACCCTTCTGCAACAACCATGGTTGCTGCCCCAGCCTCAGAAGCAGGTATCAGCAGCAGCAGCCAGTCTTGCTGGCTAACACTGCACAGCAGCTCTGGCTGTCCTCTGGCTGTAGGCAGTGCACTTTATGACCACACCCTCCTCCATGCTGGTGCAAAGCAAACACTTTCCAGAAGTGAAACTTTCCATCAAGAACTTACGGAGTCTTCTGACAGTGATTGGCGGCACAGCTCTAGAAGGAAAAACAAATTGAAGAACACAGTTTAGAAGGCTTTAGGGGAAAAAAACGTATGGGGAAACGTTTTTGTCATGTATCCGTGAAACTTCTGCAGCACTACAAGGGCACATCAGACTACAAGTCTGATGATGGATGGGACTAAACATGAGGAAGAAGACTAGCACAATGCAGAGAAATATGAAATGCACAGAAGGTAGTGTGCCTCCCAGAGCTCCCTTCTGAAAGCAGAGTCACACATTCATTTTCCCTAGATCCTGATCTCTTCCACTTGGCTGCAACTGCTTACCATCTTGGGAGTTATTTTAAGTGCTGCAAGCCTGCAATATTCAGAGTATACCACCCTCTGTCCCAGCAAATCCATCGGTTTTCAGGACAGATACCAGTCACTTCTTAACCTTCTCATATACCTCACTAGAACATTATTTTGCTCTCCAAAGGGCTATCACAGCACTCAGGCTCAAACTGACCTAGTTATTTGCAAGAGTAATTAGATCAAAAAGAAACTAATTCTTTCTAACTCTCCCCCCAGCTTTTTTTTTTCTTGTTTTTAACACACAAAATCCCCCTTCGCAAAAAAAAGTCACTTACTGGCTTACACTAATTCCATACCTAATTCAAACCATGAAGTGTTTTTATTTTCTATAGTGTATGTTTTTATATATATCCACATACTAACAAAACCAGGAGTCAGAATAGATTAAATGTCTCATGCTTAACTGCTCAAACTGTGAACACAATCAGGGGGCTGTAAGGAGATGGTACATGCCGCGTGGCTCTGGAAAAGAGCTGCAGAGGAACAATTCTACAAAAACCTCAGTTCTGTCAGGAATCGTCTCGAAACTTACAACAATCCTGCTGCTAGTCCATTTTTAAATTTTCAAAACCTCTCTCCCTCTGATTAAGTGTGACTATAGAGAGCAAGTAACTACTTCCATCACACAAAGCTTCCCTCTCACATCACCACGTTTTTACCTTCTGCTTTCTGTAGTTTTTTCATTGCTTCGTTCAACTTTCCTTGCCCAATCAATGCACACGCACTGTTATAACACAGCTCATAGGTAGCTTCTCGAAGGCCCAAATTCTCCTAGCATGAAAAGCAAATGTAACACTGATCTATACAGATTCAACAATGGACACAAACTGTAGCTTTCACACACATTTAAACTATTCCTTGCAAAATAAATTCAGAAGCCATTTTAAAAGGACATACGCCTTGCAAATAACTCACAGTGCAAAGGGTCTTCCCTCACACTGCACAACAAAGTCAGAGGCAATTGACAAGGCAGCAATGGAACTCCAGCCTGAACCTGGGGACTACTTAGACTGCTGAAAGAGGGCAGGTAAGAACCACTACTCTAGAGAATGAGAAAGTGGATCCACAATGCTGAACAGAAAGCTGAGCATGCTGTGCACACCTCCAAGGACAAAGACTTCTGAAAAAATTAGAACATTACAATCTACACTGTTCATTAACAAAAGTGTTCCCCAGCATGGCTGGGTGATCCAGGCAGCTGGCTTTACCCGGAGTCGAAGGGTAAAGAGACAGAGGAAAGTCTAGTCACCACAGGAGTTCTGCCTAATGCAGGCTCACAGAGATGTTCTTCCTGCTCTGCTGTGACACCTGCTAACATGAGTCTCCCACTAGTGATCTTCAGTACTCTCACAGGCCATTAAGAGACAGGAACACATCTCTATCCTGTTAAGTATCTACAATTTCGTATCCGTCATTCCTCGGCTCTCACTCTTACACACATACAGGCACACAGTACTTACTGGCATCACCTTCTCCCATGTGCTTTGTGCTGCCACAACAGCAGAGAGGTTGGTTTTTCTCTCTTCCTCATACTCATCCTGGGAGTTGCGGATGAGATCCCTGTATGCAGCCAGACACTCATCATAGCGCTCCAACCTGTACAACTGAGAAGCGGAAGGGATTAGCCTTCAGAACAGTATTTTCCTGTGTGCACTAGTAACTACAGCCTCCTTCCTCCCTCCCCATGGACAGACAGCAGCAGAGCATCATATGTTTTAAGATTAATATTACTAACATTTGCATCTACCTTTAAGGGCAAACTCTATTGTAAGGATTGAAGTAAAGACACCAGGTACCTGCACACAAACGGCACAATTCTTACTCCTAAACCAGTTTCTATAAAAGCAGTCGTTTACACAGTTTCGTCCTCAAACAGCCTTTTCCACTTTAGATCACTTCTCTCATTTGTGAGAGATTAAACAAATGGTCTTTCCTGCAGCTAAGAGAAGACAGCCAATTCTTCACAAAACTGTTCTGATCAACCAGGGAGAAACCAGAAGAAATGTAACTTCTTTTCTGTTTCACTTCTAACACCTGAAATGTCTGGTTCCACAAACCACTCCTGGACAGCTATCTAATGCAAGCGGATGGCTCAACAACAAATAAATCTCATTAACTCTCTTCCATCCTCCAACCCCTCAGCCAGATGGCTGTTATCAGGCCAGACCCAGGAAGAGAGAGGGAGTCATGGATGTATTGCTTTGGTTCAGTGGCAAGAAGATGACGACTCTGTCTCCAGCAACAGGTGACTGAAGGCCCACAGAAGTTGGAAACTGTACCTCTCCTTACCTTCAAGATGGAGAAGGAAATTCTGTCCCCATACTTGCCCCCATTAGAGGGGGGACAAGGCATCCAGCATATGAAACTCCCACCAGCAAGAAAAGCTTGTAATTACCACTTGTCCGTAAAGCTCCTTCAGTTTGTCTGTCTGCTGACTGGCACTCTGAATGGTCTTGAGAGCATTCTCAATACGATTCAACCTGTATTCACAGTAGGCCTTCTCAAAGGCAATAATGTCACTGCAAGGACAAGACAAAGGCTGACAGCACGCACTGTAGTCTTCATTCAGCAGCATTCACCCACCTTAACACAATTCTTTAAACAGCCCTAATTAGTCACAGTCATTCCCAAAGAGCCAACCATGAGAGGTGAGCACATGATCCCAGATTACTGAATTATGTATCTGTTGAGAACTGAAAATATCTTAAACCTACTTTGTGTTCAACAGAGAAGGATTATTAAAACTTCATCTATAAAGAAGAGATTCCTTTATTTCTGGTGTTTCCAGGCACATTTCAAATTTCACATTTCAAATTCCTCCACTCTCCCCGCCCCTGTCTTCTACTGATTATGTGAATCAAATGCTTAAAGGTAAAATACCAAACCTCATTATGTGACTCCTCCCTTAGGAGAAGGTGTATCCTTATAGCTAAAGACTGTTACTGCAAGCTTTCAAGGACAATCCACTCACTCAGAGAGAGAAGTAAAATGGTACAAAACACAGTCCTCTAATAGTGTGATACTGAGCCAATGGTAATATTAACCTACTTTGAAATATCAGCACAGCAAAACTGCAGCAAGAGTTTGCTGATGTTAATATAAAATTGGCTTCAAAGCAAGCTCACACCAACAGGGAAGCATTATCGAACAAGCAGTGCCTTGAATGCTATGTTCCACCTACCCACCGAGTTACCACTTAAGCCACAGGAAAATTAGTCAGTGATTCCCTCAGTTCATCACTGATGCCACTTGTCACCAACTATTTGCCTATTTAAATTTATCTCAGTCCAGCTGAGTATTCAGAGAGTCTGGAAACAAACGAATGGCATTAAGAATTCAAGGAAAGCAGCGGGCCTCAGTGCAAGACAGAACAACTTCAAGACAGAGGAAGAACCACCACTTGCCCTGCTCTGCAAGATACAGACAGACACAAAGCCAGGGAAAAGAAATTATAGGGATAACTCTGAAGCCAGTTGAATTTAGAGAAACAACTCCTTCTCCTCACCATATATTAAAAAAACAAGCTAAAAGAACTTAAATTAAATCCCTTCCACCCCAGGAAAGAAGGAATTTGTGAATAAGATAATTATGTGTTATTGAAATATGAGCATAAACAAGGGTTATGTTTCATCACACTGATACTACAACACACTTTTCTGGGAAGCTCCTTAACAAAAGCAGTATCTAAAATAGAAAAATTTTGCTGCCATGCAGTTCTTGGTTAATAATTTTCATCCTAGTCGTTGCACAAAGACCATCTTTGTTAGGAAGAAAATTAGAGTCTGCTTAATGACACAAATGGGAATCTTGACTTGTTCCCAAACACAAGTTGTCTCCAAAGTCCTGATTTTGAGAACATGCACAAAGGTCTTGCATCACCCCAAAAGCAGTACCTTCAGGCTGGCAAAGAAAAGGACCCCAAGGAGCAGTATGATGAGAAAGCAAAGCTAACAGCTTGCTGCCACTGGCAAGGACATCTCCCTCCTCTCTCCACTCCCCATGAGATCTGTCCTCTTCCCTTGTACCAGCTACAGTGCTCAACCACATCAACAAGCAGAATCAGCTCATGAAAGTGGCTGAAAACTAGATTAGGGACAATCCCTTCAACAAGTAACAGCAAGATGTTAAGACCGTCTCAAACTCATCCAGACCACCTTCCACATCCAGAATAAATGGATATTTCACTGAGAAACCTAATCCCAATGGCTCTGAGCACCTCCTGCTCTTTATTTTGCTGCCTATTAGTTCCCCTTACTGCAGCTGCAGCGGCTTCTTAAGGACTTATGGGGTTTTTTTATTTTGTAGAGTACAACTCACCTAGTTAGCACTTTGGTGTGGGTGTTGATTACACCAAGGGCTTCCTTGAAGTTCCCATTCTGGATAAGACACACTACTTTACACTGAAGTGCAGTCACATCGTCTTTGCTGATCTGCAGTACTGGAGGAGAAACCAGCGTCAGCACAACCATTTAACTCATTGTCAGACACATTCAGGCTTTGCAAGAGCCATATGTTGTTACAGTTGCAAAAACCCATCATAGAGAGCAGTCACGTCTATTTAAAAGGGTCCTGGCATGGCTTGCTTTGGCCCAGATCATGAAACAAATCCTGTCAGCACAACCATTTAACTCATTGTCAGACACATTCAGGCTTTGCAAGAGCCATATGTTGTTACAGTTGCAAAAACCCATCATAGAGAGCAGTCACGTCTATTCAAAAGGGTCCTGGCATGGCTTGCTTTGGCCCAGATCATGAAACAAATCCTGTCAGTATAAAACAACCCAGTATAAATACTGAACTTACCCAAAGTGACCACCGTGCTAACATGCCTGGAACAGAGCTGCAACAAAGGACCTGGACAAACTTTTCATTGGCATTTCACTTCCAGGCAGAGAACACAGTGCCAAAACCTGAGTGCCATGTAAAGCGTATATAGGAAGAAGCACCTGATACAGAAGAACAGTATCGCTCTGACAAGTAGTCACTTTACATACTAATACTTTCTGGAGTGGAAGTCAGTGAGTGAAAGATAGGAGAGAAATAGGTTTTGGTATTTGATTTTCTTCACATGATCCCAACTCTTAGGTCTGCCAGGACAGGAGATGAGCCCCTACTCCCTACAGACAGCAAAGAGAGAGCTTTTAGCCATAACGTGCCTTATATTGCAATCCCATTTTGGATGCCAAACTATCCAAACAACATCTGAATGTGGCCTCTCACTCCCGATCAAGTTATCGCTCCCAAGTCCATTGGTCCATAGGCACAACAACACTCCTCCAACTCCCACGGGAAAAGCCCTCCTTCCTCCCACGATCAAAACTGAAGGAAAAGCCCAGAGGAACTCTGAAGGGTTAGCCCACGTGATGCTTCAGAAGCAACCGACGGTCCCGGTGCAGGAGCGGGGCCTAGGCACCTGCCCTGCTCCACTCCCCTCCCCATCCTCTTCTACCTCTCGCCTCTCCCCTAGGCTTCAGTGTGCTAAAACCTCCTGAAGGTGCCGGAGCGCTGCTGGGCGCCCTTTGCCCGCAGCCCCGCTCCCGGAGCCCGGCACGAAGCCCACAGACGAAGACTGCTCGTTCCTCCCCACTACAGCCCTGCCCCCGCCGCAGCGCCTCTGCACAAAACCAAGCCCGCCGGGGAGCGACGCCGGCCGGGAGAGATACGAGGCGGGGGAGGAAGGACACGGACGCCGTGAACGGCCCCGCGCCCAGCCCGCACACAGCCCTCTCCTGGCGACGTGCGGCCCCGCGGCGCGGCAGGGCCCGGCGCCGACATGGCGGCGGCACTCGCGGACGCACTCACTCTTGTTAACGGACTTGAGCGCGCGGGAGAAGTCGCCGTTCTGGCCGCAGCGGTTCACCTCGCTCCACAGCGCCGCCGCAGCCACCGCGGCCCCCGCACCGCCCGCCGCCGCCGCCGCCATTTTGGAACCGGGAGGAGAAACACGTCGGGGGGCCGGGCCGGCGACTGCCCCGGAAGCGGAAGGGCCGCGCGCGCCGGCCGCCACGTCGCGAAGGGCCGGGCGGCGCCCCGCCCTCCCCCGGCCCCCTTCTCTTCCAACGGCCCGGCCCCCCTGCACCGCCGTCAGCGGGCGGCTCCGCCGCCCGGCCCTCCTCGCACCGCCGCGGCGGTGCTTCCTCCCTGAAAGCGCCTACAGGAGGCGCGGGGGGGCCGGCGGCTGAGCTGATGCACCGCGATTTCTTCAGTAAGCTCAAACTCTTCACTCTTGCGCGCGGCGCTGCGAGTTTAGTTTGATCTCATGAAAACACGGTGCCGCTGTAGCACCTTGGTTATCGCCGAATTACTCGGGTCCGCTTCTCTCACAGTGTTTAACTGAAGAACTAATTTTTGTTGTCGTTAATATTTTAACCAACTTTTTCCCCCCCATTAAAAAAAAAAACCCCAACCACCAACCCGATGGAACCAAAGTGAGTGCGTGTGGGGAGGGGGAAAGGGGTGATTGCCCCCCCAAAGGATTTCCGACCCATTCCCTTTTTTTTTTTCTGCTAAAAGACTGCGATCAGTTATCAGTTTTCAAATTTCAGAAATATCATGAATTATTACAAATATTAAAGAAGCTGGGGGGGTTTTTTAATAAAAAATTGAAAAGATGTCAGAGGGTGAAGGTGGCCATCACTTCATACAATACCAACATAGCTGAATTCGGACTTCAGACACAAACTGAAGATAAACCGCAGATGTGAGATAGAACCAGCACAGCCAGCTCAGTGCACCCAGCACAGCACTGGACGATCGAGCCTCTCTCTTTTAGAGAGCTTAGGCCAAGCTAAATGACAGGAATACTCACTCTGAAGGACTATGGAGTGATATCATGACAGCTCTTCAATAGGAATGACAACCACATTAAAAAAGAAAAAAGCAATGAATATTTTAAACAAAATACTCTTTAATTATTAGAGTATTTTTGATTAACATACAGAACTCAAGATTGGTATTCAAAATTTGTATCGTTCCCAATTTTTTCCCTCTAGAAGGATGGTAACGCTATCTCAGTGCATATTATACGGAAGGATCATACCTCTCAAGTGTGTAGCTCATAAATCAGAGCAATACTGCAGGTACTCAGCGTACAAGCAAAGGACGGTAATGCTGTACTGCAATTAACATACAAAAAATGCACCGCCAACACATACACGGTCAGCTTTATGACCAGTGACCCAGAGTAGCATCACATGGAGAAGCAGGCTTAGCAGCACAGGAATGAGAAAGAAAACACAGTTCCTGACCACAAAAAAGGAGTCAGCAACAGATTCAGATTTGTACAAGCCCTAAGCGTTCCTCCTTCACAGGGACTGCAAATCTAGCCACTGGTTTGGAAGATTTTCCATCCGTTGGGCTGCGGGCAGGGTTGCAGAAATCTCACTGAAAAAGGTGATGAATCAAGCAATTCTACAACCCTTTTGCACCTCTGAACGTCACCATCGCAGGCAGTCTGGTTCTGGTGAAGTGCTTACTTATGGCTGAAAGACCATCTGCTATGGACTGGCTTTTGTGCTATGGTCTTGGCACCTATTTGTTCCTCTACCAGCACGGATAATTGAGGTCTTATTTTATACACAGAACAACATTAACAAAGCAGTGTGCGTAGGTCACCTCACGCCTGCTGCCCCACCTGCTGGCATCAGCTCCTTGAGCATATCGTATACGTAACTACCATTGCTATCAGACTTCAAATACTCAAGCTTTATACTTTGTTTACATCTGCGCACAAATAACTACTACTAAGACCTGCAATTCTGTGCCTTTTCATACTGCTCCACTGTTAAGCAAAACCTAAGCAATGATCAGCTTTTAATTATGCACAGTAAGTTTCCTAGACTTTTGTTTAAAGAATTGAACAAAAATGTAATTTAGAAGTATGTTTGGTCAAGTTTATCACTGCATGTGGTACAATCAAGCCTGGTTAACCGGCACTCATCAACTGTCTTGTGGTGGAATGCCTAATGGCAGAGTTCTTTAAATGAAAAATCCAGACAATGAAGAGGTATGCAGAAAATTTCTCTTAAATATTTGAAGCTACGTGTGCAATATTACAGAACACAAGCTACAGTTACAAACATAACATTAAAACTTATTAACCAATAGTGCATGAGAATTTAAAAAACAGTTGATGAAATCAGTCCAGCCAGTGACTTCCAAAAGTCATGCCTCAACTGCATTGTGTGAAGAGGGGGGAAAAAAAAAAAAAAAAAAACATTCTTAGGCAAGTTTAACACAAAGTTTTAATCTACATTTGAAAAGCTATTTTATATATATATATACTATGTATAAAATAAATTAAAAAGGGAGGAGGAAATAGCTTTGTATATGCTTCAAATTAACCCAGACCAGTAGTTCCATAAATGAACATTTCACCATCCTTGTGGTAAAAAGTTGACATAAAAGACCAAAAACATACAATACTTATAAATAGAGTTCAAAAGATATTTTTTTAAAAATGGAATTTAAACATCATTCTCCCTTCCCCTACAATACACTTCAGTTTTGTATGTCATAGCATCAATGTTAGAGTATTTGAATGTCACATTCACAAAAGAATTGATAACAAAGCAGGTAAAAGTGCTAGCGCTGTTAAAATTTAGGACTTCGCCCAAATAACTCAACCTGCTCCTCAGCCTTCTCCTGAAACGAAGGCTATCAACATTCATCTCCCAGCTTGAGGTATGGGCAGAAGAAAAATCTGCAACTGGTACTCTGTGCCCTCCCTTGCCTCTGCCAAAATACAGTAACGACCTATTGATCTGGTAATTGACAATGGTGGTGTACAATCTCTTACCTCCATGCGGCTTGTAAATAATTTAGTCACTATATAAAAAAAGTTATTTTGAAACATAGTATTAATGCTTAACTTAAAACAAACAGAACGCCCAACTTTAAATCTGCTTTGAAACCATGTTTAAATGTTCTTGTTCCAGATTTAAAGCTTCACATATACACTGGACAGAAGTATGACAACTTTAAACCAAGAGAGCACCTGAAAACATACCATAGGTAAAAATGAAATCGATCATCTCTCCACTTCATAAAAAGGTAGAAACCCTGTCAGCAACAGGAGTACACTCAGAATGAACAAGGTGACAAGGAGCATCTAGAATACTCAAGAGGCTTGCTACGCTACTTCTCTTTATTGCCCATTCTCTCATTTGTATGGATGGCCACTGCATGACAAGATGCCTGTGATAGTTCTTTTATCTTCCTTTCACCACTGCTGCCAGCTGAAGTCGTCATTGCTGCCAAAGACCAGGAAAAATCCTAGGATTGTGGCAAAGATGACTGTATTCCCCGTAAGAACAAGTGCACATGCACCCCAGTAAATCTGTGAACAAGGGGAAGTTAGTTAGGCATGTTTTCAACTGAATACTGACAAAACAAAAGGTAACGTCCTAACGTCACATTCTAGCCACAGACAGGTCCATGACGCAAGAAGGTGGTATCTCTTTCTTTGTGGTTATGCCAAGGAGGCTGGATTTACACACACTACCACCTCCAAAAAAAATTAACCAATTCACAGTTAGCCGAGCAACACTGCAAGTTTCTTCTGGCTGAGTTCAAAGTGCCAGCTAGGAGGCACAGTTTTGCTGCAACATCCAAAAAGGGTAAAGTAAGGCTAGGCAACAGCATCAAACATATCTGCAGCCCAGCTATACTTGCTAACTATAAGACTTTTTTAAACTGACATTTAAGAATGCAAGTCTTCAAAATGCCAGCAGATATTCCAGTAACCAAAAAAGTAGGTGACTGTTTTCCAAGAGTAAGTGAATTACTCAAAGGGTGCGAGGCATTCAAACCAACCATTTGAGCTGTTCTTGCCTAAAGAGATTTTATGAAAGTGCACTCCATGTTTTTTGACTCAGTAGTGCTATCTGAAATTCACAAACAAGGTTATCTTTTAAAGGACTTCAGTGAAAAGCTGTATACTGGGAAAGACATAGTGACGACTCAGCAGTTTAAAAAGTAATGCTACATGTCATTTACAGTAAGTGCAAAAATTCAATTTATTCATGCTTCTTTAGCCCAACTATTTCACGAATTGCCTTCAAAGCATTCTATACACTTTTACATTTGATTACTTGCCTGTTAAATTTTCACACTATATTGTCTCATTTCCTCTGCACTGCATATAATATTAGTTTTTCTTGCCAAAAGAACTCTTATTCTGTTTCCACTGCAACCATCTCAAGTACATATTTATGTGTTGCCTAATGCATGAGAGCTTCACCTTCAGTAAAAAAACATAAGGAACAAAATTTTCTAGAAAAAAAAATTGTAGATGGAAATATTACTAACCAGTTCTGCTCTCGCAAACACTATCGGTAGCCCAAATGCTGAGACAACAATGCCTGTTGTAAGAAATATTGCTAGCTCCTTGCAGGCATTACTTGTAGCATCTGTGTCATCTACTAATCTTCTTGCTATGCAGTACGGGATAGGAGAAAGGATGTAAAAAAACAGAACAAACAGTGGCCAGTACTGGCTGAAAAAGAAATGAGAAGAAAAGTTAAAAGTTAACTTGATTCACTTCCTGTTCTTTCTAAAATCAATGCAAGGCATTTTCCCCATCCAGCATCCACAATCAAGAAAGACAGACTTGAGCCCAGAGAGAGAGCAAATCCTTCGCTTTGGAACAAGCTGACATTAATCCAACAGACCACGTTTGTGAGTGGCTTCAGCTGACATCAATGGCAGCAGCAGAGAGCTCACTAACAGGATATTCATAAAGCCAGATTTCACTAAGCAAGTCTAAATCTAATGCCACCTGATGAGATAAGCTTAGCTCTTAAGTTTAACCTATCAGCTTTACTTAAGAATTGCAGATACCTTTGTAGATCCCTCACATTTCGCCCACAAGCTTTCGGTGAACATACATGGAAGAGTATTGCTTTTGGCCAATACTCAGCTGCCATGGGGCATGGTTGTTGAACACAACCAACAAAAACTACATCGTCATTTTTGGCAAGTTTTTCTTTTATTTCGTATCTCCTGGAAACTAAGAGATAGGAATCAATAGACCGAAAGTAGAGGTGGCTGCAATTATTCCAGATGCTAAACTACCAAGTATGGTACACAGCCAAGGGCCCACCTGATAGTCACAGATGGCTCAGGTACCACTAAGCAGCCAGAAAAAATGCAAACGCTTCCCTGACAATACATACTTATGTCTACTTCAGAGGATACTACCTACTTATCAGCCACAAAGGGACAATATTGGTCATGTGTTAGGATGGTGCATTAACAGTCTGCAGCCAGGCCTGGTAATTTAACTCTGTTGCGTTCACATTTATGTTGATATAAGTCCTAAATGGTCTTTTTGCCCACCCCAATGTTTCGAAGAAAAACAAAAACTCTCCTACACACAGAGGACTTATCAGTCCATAATCATGAAAACCAAGCTATACTGGAGTTACAGACATGCAAAAAGAAATGAAGACTAGGAAGAGAGTGCACGTTACTTGTATTGGGGAAGGGCACATCCAAGCATTAAGAACATCAATCCGACTGCTCCCCCAAAGGACAGGCTAATCAGGGCTACAACGAGAACACAAAATGTCAGCAGATGAAGGGTTCAGCACACTGCACAAAACACCGACCACAGCCTTCAAATAACGCGACCGAGGCGCTGCCATAGCGATCACCCAGGCCGGGGCCAACTTTGCCGCTTTCACCCCTCCTGAGGCAGAGTTCCCACCGCCGCCCCGGGCCCGGCGGGCGGCCGGGCAGGCAGCGCCTCGGAAAGCCCAGCTCCTCTCTCGGGGCAGCGGGTGGCACCCGGCAGAGCGGGACCCCCGGCTCCCTACACACATACACACCCACACAACCCCGCCCGAGCAGGGCCGCACGGCCCCTTTCCCATCCCTCCCCGCGAGGGCCGCCCCGCGCTCGCACGGCCTGCCAGGCCTCACAGGGCGGTCCGCCCCGGCCCAGCTCAGCGCTTCGAGGCCCACTAATGGAGGGGGAGGGGGGTACTGCTCCGCCGAGCTGCCGGGGCAAGTGCTCTGCTCCGCCCCCGCTCACCTTTGATACCGGCCATATCGCCGCCCGTCCCGCGAGCCGCAAAAGCAGAGGGGCGTGCGAGGGAAACGGAACGGGCGCGGCCCGGAGCCGCCTCCGGGAGAGGAGTGCGCAGGCGCCCAACGCGTCCCGCCCCCTCGCCAATCCCGCCTCCGAGCACGTGACGCGCGCGCGCGCGCGCGCGCTACGTAACACGCGCGTGCGGGGCTCACGGCACCAGCTCCGCCCCCTCCCCGAAGCCCTTGGGAGCTGCCGGCCACCACTCAAAGCAATGGACCCTTCCGCTGCATCCGCCCCCTCGTCGCCCATTGGGCCCTGATGGATAAAGGGGCGGGACTTCAGGGCGAACTAGCGGTGCGCATGCACTTCCTTGGGCCCCGCCCCTTCCTGTAGGGTCATCCAATGAGAGACGCCGTGCCCGGAGAAGAGGATTGACTCAGCTTAGGGCTGGCATGGCGGCTGTGACGGTGCCCGCGCTCTTCCTGGCCCTTCTCTGCGTTGCTGCGGGCCCAGTGTGGTGCTGGGACCAGCCGGGTAAGATCCATGGGGCTGGGTATGTCTCTATGAGGCCCTTTAGTAGCCTCTCCCGTCAGCATGGCAGTGGGGCCGGGACGTGGCGTTGTTGGGTTAGCGGTGGCCTGGTACGGCAGGAGAGGGCATGCTGGGGCCTGCAGTAGGATGGCATTCTGGTTTGGGCTTCCTTTAAATCGGTTGTGCCGCATTAATAATTCCCCTGTCTGGTCAGGGGGGTTTGTATGCTCTTGAGAGGAATAACCTAGAGCTCTCCGAAGGAAGTGGGGAACTCTGCTGTGTTCCCCTCTGCTTGTCTAATGCTTCTTAGAGCTTTGCCTCTCGAAGAAACACGCTATTGCATCCCCTGTACTGTCAGCCCCTTCCTGAAAGAAGGCCCTTGTGGTTAAGGGAAACATGTCTGGACAAACATTGACCTTTGCATACCTGTTTCAGGAAGAATTCTACTGAGGGAGGTACAGGCACTCACTCTCTACAGAGGTCAGTACACGACATCCCGACGGACAGCTGCAGTCCCTCAGTTACAATGTACGGGAGGCACTGCTGGATGCTCTCATGTCCCAGAGGTCATTCAGTGTTACAACAAAGGTTGGGATGGCTATGATGTACAGGTAACTGTTTGAAGCTTTTTAAATGTTTAATGAAATAATTCTCCCCCAGACCTGGTAACTTCTGAAGGAGAAAAGAGTGATGGGCTAGGGTGTCAGTTCAGTTTGCTTTTTGTTTGTCATGGTTTAACCCAGTTGACAATTAAGCTCCACAGCTGCTTGCTCACTGCCCCCACCCCCAGTGAGATGGAGGAGAGAATTGGGAAAAGTAAAACTTGTGGGTCAAGATAAAGGCAGTTTAATAGGACAGAAAAGGAATGGAAAATAACAATAATAGTAATAGAAATAGACTATATACAAAACAAGTTATGCACAATGCAATTGCTTACCACCTGCTGACCAATGCCCAAAAAATCCCCAAGCCATGGTGTCACCCAGCCAACTTTGCCCAGTTCATACACTGGGCATGACATGATATGGCATAGAATACTCATTTGAGACAACTGTCCATGCTGTATCTCCTCCCAACTTCTCGTGCGCTCCTGCCTTCTCTGGCAGGGCAGTATGAGAAGCTGAAAAGCCCTTGACTTATTATAAACACTGCTTAGCAACAACTAAAACATCGGTGTGTTATTCATGTTATTCTTAACTTAAATCCGAAATGTAGCACTGTACCGGCTTCTAGGAAGACAGTTAACTCTCTTCCAGCTGAAACCAGGACATTGTTAGAGGACCTTTGACAGCTAAAATTTAACCTAAATACCTTTGGGGGTTGGGCTTTTCAGAACTACTATAGGTACATCTTTGAAATAATCCCTGATGGCTCTAATGTAAAAACACTGCATAGCAAACCTTCATTGGTTTTAATTAAAATGTTGCTTGAATTTTTGAAATCAAACTCTTGGGAACCCCAGAGGATGGTCTTGCCTTGATATTGCTGCATTCCAATTTTTATTAGAGTAGAAAGGGCTATAAATATTTGCATTGCTTTAGCTCTACCTTTCAAAAACTAAATTTCAGACTTACGTGACTTCCTTTTGCATGTTAGTACCTCAGTACTAGTCAGTAGAGAATCATGTGCTTCTGTTTTGTAGGCTATTCCCTAGGCTGCTACCAGTAGATTAACCAAAAATCAAGGCTGGACATAATTGTTAAAACTGATACTGTATTGTAAAAGTACAGTCAAGTTTGAATTGGCAGTTGGTACTGCCATCCTGAATTATTAACTTAGAAACTAGTTCTTTTTTGCTGTTGCTGTGGGGTTTGTTTGGGGTTTTTTTTTTTTTTCTCCAAAATATGTGCCACTTGGACTTAGAGGCGATACCTAAGTTCAGATACTTCAAGGAAATGTGAGACTGAGGAATCTGCATATATGCAACTGCAGAATCTCAGTCTGACTGTCAAGTGTTGCATATGAATGCCTAATGATGTCTGTTCCAATTTCTGTATGGACACAAATGGAATCAGGTGCACTGAATTTCAGGCTTCCATATTATGCTTCTGTAGTTGCCATCCAGTTTACGTGGCAGAGGCATTTATTAAGTAACTTGCACAGGGTAGAGGTTATTTTTAGAAATATTCCTATACCTAAAGAAGGGATACTTGAAAAACCTGTTCAGTGAAGAATACCGAAATCTTCCAGAGCTGTAACACGTCTGTGTTCAGAAAGATGGGAGGGGTTTTAACTTTCAGGATTTTAAAAAACATTCTTAATTCATTTAAAATTTCTTGTCCTTTTCAGAATAAGAGCGCTCAGAAACTTCTTACCATGTGGCCTTTTAGATGATTTGTTAGCAATTGCAGCTTTATTTGAGAGAATATTTGGGGAAGCACACAAGTGTTGTCATCTCTGGAGCAGGAGGTTTTATGTTCTGTTGTGTTTATTTTTTTCAGTGGCAGTGCAAAGCAGACCTGGAAAATACCTACCGTTTTGGTCGAATCGAAGTAAGCTGTGAAGGCTATGATTATCCAGATGATCCTTACATCCTAAGAGGCTCCTGCAGTTTGCTGTTCAGGCTAGAGCTGACTGAGGAAGGTGAAAGGAAAGTGAAGAACTCTGGAAGCTTTGGCTCTAGCTATTATCAGTCAAGGAAGGATTCTTCTGATTCTGGTGCTGGAGCGATTGTTGTAATTGTTCTTCTGGTTCTTGCTTTTGGAGTATACAAGCTCTTCCTCAGTAACCAGCAGCCTCAGCAGAGTTTTGGTGACAGCGATGGATTCACTAGGCCTTTCTGGCAGAGTCAGCAGGCACCTCCTCCTCCTGGATTTAAGGCCAGCTTCACAGGTGGGGCACTAAGTCATTTATGGTACTCAAAAGAGCAAGCAGGATTGTACTGTTCTATCTGCAGTAAGTGCAGGTGGGATAGACTTAAAACCAGTACATTGGCAGTTGACTCTGCTGAACTGGCTGGAGACCCTGCAGCCAGCTTTGCATTCTGTTCTTTGTTCAAAAGTGAAAATAAGAACTTTGTTTTCTGCAGGCTGTGCAGCAAGCTGCCCTTGGAACCTTTGAAAATCCATCTCCCCATCTCCTCTGCAAACATTCTTTTCATAGTCTGTGAAATCGGAGAATTGAGACAGGAAAGAGTAATTTACATAAGTGATCTGGAAGAGAGAAGAGTCTCATGCAGGCAGAAACAAACTTATGTCAAAGAAGTGCTTTGGGACTTTACAGAAGGGTCTTTCAGCCATTGCGCTACCTGACCCCTCATTTCATTCACAAAGCAGTTGATGGAGTTGAGTATCATGTAGCAATCCTCTGTTTAACAGGTGCTTCAGAGTAGTCCCAGTGCTTGAAAGATTTGGTTTCCAGAGCAGAGAACAGTGTCTGAACTATATCATTAGAGGCGCAGTGCCTGAATCTCATGTGGTGCCTTTTGTCTGAACTTGAAAATTGTATAAGCTGTGACAAGGCTCTGCCAGGAAAAGATGCACTTCTTTTCCCAGAAAACACATGACTTTTGTCACTTAATAAATGATCTGCCTTAGATGGTCATAGTGTTTAAAGGAAATAAACATTATTCATCTGGCCAGTTCATTTAACCTTGTAAGCATATGTGAGATTCTCACAGCACTGGAACTCAAATTAGATTCAATACTCAAGTTGCATAATCTCCTTTTTTCTTGTGAGATAGAGAAGAAGTTCTATCAAATAGCAAAGATTAAGTGTACGTGGTCAAAAGCCTATATTTTTATAATATGTGTTAATGGTTTCTTCAAGGTTTGCCCAAGCCACTTGGCCAACAGAGGGTGCCAGCATAACCCCTTTGGATACCCTTGTGCAGGGCATGTGCAGCAGAAACTTTCAGATGTACTTGCAGCAGAAAATTAAAGGGATTCTGCTTCCATATTACTAGTAGCTTTGCGAATTGGTTTCCATGTAGTTATTTCAGACTTCAGACCATTTGTCTATGCTGTGTGTGCATCTGTGACTTGTGTGGGCATGCCATTTATTGCTGGTGTTATTGTGGTAGTTACTAAGATCAGGGCTCTGTCACACTGGGCACAGGCAAAGCACAGTGAAGAGTTTCTTTTTTCTGTCCTGTTCTTTGTCAAGTAATTGCACCAATGTATTTTTCATTGCAGGAGTCTGAAATCTAGCAAGGGTAGGGCCTTGAAAATGTGTTTTCTTGACAATTACTGAAAATGGAGACACCTGAAATGCTGTATAAGGCTTAATTTACGACATTTTTAATAACAAGTGTCAATGATTTCTCCTTATTTCAAACAGAGTGGGGAAAACCTCTTGAATGTGGAGCTGGCTTAAAAATATTGCATGTTATGCTACTTCATGCATTTAGTGTCTGCCTTAAGTTTTCACAGAAGAGCAAAAGCACATTTCTGCGCATGTACATTCATGTGTTCCAGGAATGTATTAGTCTTTGAATATCTGGATGGTAATGAAAAGCAATGTTGTTCACTTATTGCTGTTAATATTTAATTTGCCTCACTTTAAATCCCCTTAACATGCATAATGTGTCCTGTGAAACTTGTTTAGCTAGCCTATCTTAATTAAATTCTACTTTTTTCTGTTAGTGATTTGACATGACTCTTATTGTTTACTCTAGATATTTCAACAAAAAATGACTCAGTTTCCTGAGTCAACCTTCAGCCACAGTGCTTTTGAACAAATATGTTAGTTCATCTCCCTGATTAACATCATTTTTTACAGTAATTTAAGTACTGGTTTTTTGTTCCAAATTAGTGTAGTTTAATGGGTATATCATCCCAATGAGAGTTTCTTTCTCACAATGCATTCAAAATGAAATTCAACATCAAATCCAATGTAGACTGAAACTGATTTTTTTTTTAATTGTTTTTTCTACCTTCCATGACTTTAAACAATCCCCACCAGTTTGAAGACAAATCAGACGCTGTATAACTTTTACATTCAAAGTCTCTGGTTCTCTGAGAATATCTGGTGGGCATATTTCAGGGAGACCCTAATGTTATCTTCTTGCCTTTTACACTTTCTTACATGTTAAACTTGTGATTGAGCTTATTCTTGCATCTGTGTTTTTTCTCTAGACCAGAAAATTATTCTACCTTGGTTTTGTATTTTCTGTTTTTATTTCTAAATGGGAGGCATTTGGTTCTGAGTCAGAGCCTCATGTTATGCAGGTCACATGTGTGACTCTTCTCCCCGGCAACTTGAACAGCTCTTGGTATGCTTGCAGTTCACCAAGGTGTTTGTCAAGCTTGGTGACTCATGCGTAATAAAAACTTTGCAGTGTGATTGCAGTTAGCCTGGCTTTTGATAATGCATACCAGACTAGGATTACCAGAAACAATGTTAGATGTTAGGCTGAGCTACTGCTACTTAAAATGTGCAGCTCTTCTGAATGAGATTAGAGGCTGTGTATCCTAGTTCAGTGTTTGGTCTTATGTACTTGATTTCTCTTCCTCTGTCTGTGTCTGGCCTGCTGTGTGTCCTTGAGCAGAATATTCTTTCTTCATTTCTTTTTCTATTTATAGTCCAACTTGTCTGTTTATAAATCTGCAGGCAGGGACACTTTGCCATGTTTTGCAGATGCTATGGCTGTGAGATTGAGTGGAAGCCAATTTTTAATGTAAAACTCTTTATGTTAGTGTTCATTTCTATGGTTTTTTTCTGCTTTCTGAACTGTGAGGCCTTTCAAGTTAATCTTGATCAAGAATCTACTTAGGAATCAGGAAAAGTTTATTGTCTTATTTTCCATTATCTTTAACAAGAGATTCTTGTTGCAACAGCTGGCCTGAGGATTAGGTGCCACTAACTGATATGTTTTCCATTTTCATTTTGTTTAAGGCGGCAACAGCTTTGGGACTCATTCCAGTCATGGCACCTATTCGGGACCAGGATTTTGGACGGGATTAGGAGCAGGAGGCTTGCTTGGCTACTTGGCTGGCAGTCACAGGTAAAATGTGCATGCTATCAGGTTTTAAGTATTTAAGCTTCCAGAGGATATGCCACACATGATGTTTATGTTGTTTCTAAACTTTCAGACCTGTATCATTCAAGCTATAAAATCCTACCTCCAGAACAGTTTTGAGGAGCAATCTATAGCTCCAGCAGCAGAGACTTTTTAAACATGTTTCTGGGAAAGAAGAATTGAGAGGACTGAAGTACCTCATGCTGCTTTAGCTGATTACTCTGACCTGACATGATGGCCTGCAAATGTAAAATGAGCATTTAAAAAAAAAATCTGCAGACTGCCTTAAAACACAGATAATATAAGCATAAAACCATCTGTACATAGGTCTCTTGTGTCAGTGTAATGTCTCCTAAAGACAGTCTGGTTGGCAGCTGCTCTTTTGTGATAGTCAGCACTGTCAGATTAAACAGCCTTTAATCTACAGTCTCCCAGTAGCCCATGTGTGGAAAACAGAGGTGTTTTCCAAAGGACTTGTAGGTCGTGTAAATTTTGGAAGAGCATAACACAAACAGTATTCAAAAGCAGTTTCAGTGCTGGAGTAAACATCTGCTAGTCATATTTGCTAAATGCTTTTAAACATGTAAAATGCATAATTTCTAGATTAACAGTTTAAAGGGAGCAATTGCTGCCATTCTAGGCTTCATGAGAGAAGAATATGTGGCTCCTGCACAGAATCTTTAGAGCCCAAGCAGTTGCCTCTATTTATCAAATAACTGCGTGTGTATCAACTCTAATCCTGAAGTAATGCAGTAATGTAACAGATTAAATATAACCAAATACTTTTTTTTTATGTTGAAAGTTTGGAAGTAAGATCATGTGAACAGGAGTGTGTTAAAGCATCTTCTTTCATTGTAAAGATTTTTTGGTAATGACAGAAGCCGTATCAGGATTTCACTTCCTTAATAAACAGGCAAACTTGCAATGTAAGAGAATTTCTAAAGTGTCCAATGTACAGTCTTGATTTCATAGAGTCAAATAATATGAAACTGGGATGGTGATGCCATTAACAGTAGAAATTGTCTGTAAATTCAGTTGAGTGGAGCTTTAGAGGTTGAAAGGTCATATCTTGAGTTCAATGAACTCAAAGGTCTTTTCCAACCAAAATGATTCTATGATCTTGTTTTATTACATAGCCCTGCCAAGAATTCTTGAAAGGTATAATGTGCTAAAGGTTTTATTGACTTGATATGTATTAAGTACATGATCCTTGTGTCTACACGTTGTATTTGATTTATTATCTACATACTGGTTCGTTCCTTGATTTCCACACACACATACACACTTCAGTAGCCACCTCTTACTGTTCAAGGTTAGAGGTCTAACTGAATATTTAAGTCCAAATACATGAATCAGCTTCCTGACTTGGGTTTCTTTTCTTTTAAAACAGTCTTGGGTACAGTATTTTATTTTTTTCAGTTGTTTGAAATGATGTGCCTGGAAATGCTGATGCTAGAAAGTGCAAGATAGCTATTTGTAAATTTCAACAGCAGGAAATTCCATAACCACAGAAGCAAGTAATTCAAATCTGTGAGTCAAAGGTCATGATACGTTGGTCTTACTGATACAACCTTTTCAAAATAGTTTACAGAACAGAGGGATGTTTTCTTTTCTCTTACATGGCTGAGACATAGGTGTTGCTGAGACGCATTTAAGCTTCAAATGTCAAACCTGCTTTCTTGTCTGACAGAATGTAAGGTCAGAATTTCAAAAAAAATTCCTTGATTGCAATTGTTAGGATTGCTTACCCTGAAGAATGAGCTTTAATTTCCTTTTGGAAGTCTACAGATGTTATTGTGACAACACTGGATATCCTTGCTCTCAACATGTTAATTACATTACGTAGGGAGACTTTGAGCTTTGAAACAACTGCTGGCTTACAGTTTTCTCTCAGAGATGTAGTCTCCTTGTTTGGAATGGTAACTTCTTAGGTTTTTACCATGTCTCTAAGGAAGCCTTCCTTCTACTCTTTCTCGTCAGAGCACAGCCCCGCTCCCCATATTACAGTACGTGGACAGATCCCACAGCTGCACCTCCAATGAATGGGCAGTCAAGCAATTCTACACAAGGTAGCAGTTCAGGAACAAGAACTGCTTCTGGTAAGGCAAAAGACTTTTCACCTCTTGAAGCTTGAGAGGCTTTAATCTATGAAAAATACACAGATGTCAGTTGAGTTTCAGCAAGCATTCTTCACTTATTTTACCAATTGGTACAGATGGGCAAGTATCAATGTCCCTTATTTCTGTTTCCTATGGAAGTAGGGGAACATTTATGGGGGATGAATCAAGCCTACAGTTGGCATAGTACCACCAGTATTGGATTTGTCTTCATCTGCAGGGCACATCAGTTTAAGGCTTTCCCCTTTGGTGTGCACTACATGTGCCCTTCTCCAGCAAACATATACAAACATGATTTCGTTGTAGAAAGCGTGTTGTCTAATCTGCAAGAATAGAATATTTTTCAGGCCAGTCAGCCTGCAGTTGCTGGCTCTTCTACTTCATGTGAATATGTTTAACTCATCTCACTTGCCACCTTTAGCCTTTTTAGAACTGGAGAGCCCAGTGGAAAAGCTATGGTGGAGCTGACACTTTGGTTTTTTTTTTTCTTTTGCAGGCTTTGGAGGCACAAAACGAAGATAAAACCCTTGATGCTGTTGCATCTGAGTGCTTGAACTAAATATTACTGTGTACTAGTGATTTTTTTTTTTTAGTAGCACTAGGCTTCAGAAGCAGATAGGTGGCAAAGAATGAGGATGGTGGCAAAGAGTTCCTCTTTCCCTGTGGAAATGTGGACTCTCACTCTTGTTTAGGTTATGCCAAGTGCTGGAACATCCACTATTTCAAAACAGTGGCTTCTCTCAAGACACAAAATAAACTCATCCAAGTTAAGAAGAATAATGTTACCGTGCCTGTATATCTGTCTATATTTGAGGGATTATGGCAATGGTAGCCTTACCAGAGTTTCAAAGCAAGTACTTACTCATGTTCTGGATTTAATTTTATTTAATCCAGAATTTTTTAGTTGTTGAAATCTGAAAGGCCTAGTGTGTAATCCACCTGATATCTAAAGGGTGCTGCTCTGTGAAGCTACTTTTGTTTGTCTTTGTGAAATTCCTGTGAACTTTACTATAAGTGCAGTCAGTTAATCAGATTAGTGTTGGGGTGTTTCCTTAGTGGAGAAGAGCAGAACAAGAGAGGAAGAGACTAACATATTAGTGTCTGTATCTGTGCTGTGTGACTGTTGGAGCCAGAATTTGCAGATTTGAGGACACTCCATGTTTTGGGGTTTATCCAAGTGGCTGTGCAAACTTGGGGAATTTTGTTTATAAATTATGAAAAAATAATAAATAACCTGAAAGGAGACAACAGGGTCCTTCTTGTAATTTGAGCCTTTTTCTGGAAGACTGAGATCATTTCAATTCAGGTAGCTACAGACTCTTTGCCCACACTGAGACTCAAGACTTTTCTTTTTACAGTGGATGTTAGCAATGCTATGAAAACTTCTGATGTGAATGGTCTGTGCTGCTAAATGACCTGTCCAGGATACAGTAAACCAAAGGTGCTCATTGCAAAAGAGAAAGGGGCATTCTTAATCCAAAGCTGGTAGTAACTCTGGAACGTAGCAGGCCTTGAGACTAAACAAAGAAAGGAAATTAAGTATCTAATGGGATGTAAACTTACCCAAATGTACTTTTTAAAAATAAAGTGCTGTTGAAGAGTGGGAAGCAGAGATGCCTTGCTTTGTTCTGTGATGATATTTTGGGGCTCTGAGAACTGTCCTACAGTTCTTGTGTAACTGATTGTGCCCTGGGAGAGCCATTGCTGAAAAAAACAGAGAAATTTCTCAGGATTAGAGGCGGAGAGAAAAGGCGAAGAATAAAAAATGGTCTGCTTAACCACCAGGTCTTCTCCAGATGCCACCCTAATACAGCCTAGAAGTGTGTGTGTGCACAGCTTTTCTATGCTGGCAGCAGTCTGAGAAGCATAGCTTCCATCCTTCTGAAAATACTGTGTTGGGGAATTGATGTAAACTATTACAGCAGAAGCAAAGCACTGTTTTGCTGATACAAGCTGTGTCTCCACAAGGAAATGTAGCAGGTATGGTTAGTCTAGGAAAGTGACTTCAGTGTTACTCATCAAAAAGCAACTGTGTCCATTCATGAGTACAGAAATAATTGTCTCAAATGATAATGTTCAAGTTCAATGTCTGGCTTAACCAAGAAAACAAAACAAAATAACATTAAAATCTTTAAGTAGTCAACAGACTATGAAAAGATGAAGACCTTGTACTGTGGTTTGCTCCTCAGAACTGTTTGAGGATTGGGGACAAATGCCTTCATTAACAGCCTGCTTCATCAGCCTAGAAAGGGAAATGGCAAAGGCCTTACTGTTGGTCTATTAGAAAGTTTTACCTTTTATGAGGAAAAGTATATGATAAATCTTTACTTTTTTGACCAAATACAGAAAACTAACATTTTAAATGTGGAGGTTTTACTACTTTTTAAGTGTATTCAGGTTGAAACTTGTCACAGTTAATACTCTGCCAACTGAAGACATAACAATGAAACTAGATTTTTTGCTAACCAGGTAATTTGAAGCTGAAGCTTGCTCTCATGATGGGATTATAAAATGTTTTAGACAGTGTTTTCATTTGTATTTATAGTTTCTGCATGAAATGTGATTTGGTTTATAAACCTGATGAATTACCATAGTTTGAGTCTTTCTAGGATACTTTTGCCCTTCCCATTGATAAAGTAATGAAATAAGTGAATAAGGAGGGGTGTTTTGTCTTTAAAGCACTATCCTGAGGTCTGCAGGAATGACACTGTCTGTTTTTTCAGGCCTGGTTATGTCTCATCATCCACTTCTCAGGTGGTGTAATAGCATCGTTTACCACCAGCTGCAGGGTTGGTAAGCTGTGTTCAACAAAATGAAAGAATACTGTGAATAGAGTTATTTTGATGGGATTGTAAATAACAAAATACTGAACCATGTAAGGAAATCAAGGACTTCTTGTAAATCAAAGTTTCAAGTCTGTGTCTGCAGAAAAGCTCCATCATATTGGTGAGTTTCTGGTTTTACAATGTGATTAGCTGAACCTTCCAAAAGAAGTTACGATCACTGCTGCTGTTCCTGGTTGTAGATATAGCAGAACCCTACCTTGGGAGAGCAGCTGATGGATCTGCTTCTTATACTGAGAATGTGTCACTGCTGAACAGGCATGGCCTGCAGATAGAGGTGCCTCAGCTTCTTGGCAGTAGTAAAGCAGGGTTAAATGGAGGCCTGCAAACTCTAATATCTAAGTTTCCTTGATCAAAGAATAAGGAGGTTGGTGCAATTCCAGAATAAAAACTTGTGGAAGGCAGCTCAGAGCTGATACTTGTGAGAGACCTTGTGCTTCCTTCCTGAACATCTGATCTGGAAGGCCCTAGTCTTCCTTCTGTTCCTGGACAGGGTTTTGGCAGCAACTTCATAGTTGCAAGGCATATGTAAATACTTAAATGCTGTTGTAGGATAATTGCAGTTTTACTTGGCACCTGGAACTAGTTCTGCTCATGCTCTGACAAGGCTTACATCCTCACACAAAGCTGAAGTTCATTACAGGAATGAAACTCCTGGTTTTACAGCTGACTTCCCCTGAAACATGTGATGGAAGAAAAAATATGCACAGAGATAAGCTGCCTCTATGCCATTCTGTCTTGTGACTCAACTCCCAGGTCACATCTGGGCTAGTACTGCACACTGTCATGCTATGCAACTTGCTCTTTCCTCTGAGGGAAAGGTGTGTGTTAGACTTAACAATAAGGCAAGATGGTATGTTGTTTTTTAAAAAAAAAAAGTGATTATCACTTTATACCACCAAGTTCCAAAAGAGAAGTTTAGCCAAGCAGCATGACTTCTTGCACTAGGAGTTGTTGCACAGAGAAAGTGCTGAAATACAGGAGCAAGCAATGCCTGCCTGCGTAGCCATCTAAAAGCCAAGTATGTGTACACAGACTGTTGTCCACTTAGCACCAATTACAAGAGTTGTATTTTTTCCCTCCTTAGTAAAGCAAATTAGTATTAGTTCTTAATATTTTCAGAGTTGCTATCAACCAGTGATTCTGGTACAGAAATAGCCCAGCTGCCTCTGCACTGAAGTATATGAGCAAAACCACAAAAGTTAAAAAAAATCTTCCAGAGATGCAGTCTGTACCAACAGACCACACTGTCTCAGGTACCTATTGAGGCAACAAAAGGTCAAGTGCTGCATGGGAGAGGCTCCATATCCCTCACCATATTTTCCTGAAACCTCCCTCTGCAGCTGGCTCTCTTGCTTTCCCAGTATCTCCTCTGACTACAGTAGTTTTCACTTTCTGACATCTCTGTTTCTATTGCAGCTGTGTTTTGCCAGTGCTAATGAAAATAATCAGCAGTTTCCCTTTATGTGGCTTGTATTTCTTATCTCCCACTGTCTTGTCTTAGGGTTCCCTCTGTTCCTGCTGAGAGTCAATGTTTCTTCAGTAAGTGACAAGCACTTGCAAAGAGTACATTGAGCTGGGAAGGGCTGGAGTGGATTGAGATGAAGTCAAAGGAGCAAACTGTCAGGCTGTGAATTGACTTTTGTGGGCAGAAAAGAACCTTCTTCAGCCTTCTGTCAGGGAAGTATTTTTGTCAAGGGCACAGTATTGGCAGCTGGAGCAGATTAAGGACTGCTGAACTAGCAGCATAAAGAAAACCTGAAAACATTCTCTCTAGCCTACCTTAGGAATGATTAAGACTTGTATAAGCAGGAAGCTGGCCTAGGATGTGCTAGCTCAGCTGCTCCACAGGCATGTCATTGCAAATCCTCTAGGGAGATGTATGTTTAAAGATACCAGATGCATCTGAAAATGCTATAATGCTAGTGCCAAGCACAAGAAAGGGGACTTGGCCCTACATCCATGTTTCTTTCCCACCGCAGTGTGCCTGGGAACAAACTGAGAAGGCCAGAAATGGAAAGAGCAGCAAATGTGATAAAGAGTAGCAAGTTTACACCTGCATTAGCCAAAGCCAGGCTTTCAGGTGGAGCCTGTGCCCCGATTTGTCTCTCCTGCTTGCTCTTCTCACACAACAGCAGGAAATACTAGGCACCTCTAATAGCAGTTGTATCAAGATTATTTTACTGGGCTTGAAAGCTTTATCCTAAAGAAGACCTAAGGGCAATTATCAGTGATATGTATTGACACCTCTTCCTCTGAGGACCATCTAAGCCTTAGACCAGTCTTCAAACTACCCACTGTGATGTTTGGTGGAGACAAATCGCTGTCTGCTTAAAGACCAGGTTCACTGAGTTACTGCACAGGGAATTTTTGCTAGCTACAGGATTTGTCTTCCCTGGCACTGAGACTCTTGTGTAGCATTTGCTCTACAACTGTATTTGGATGTCATTGTACAGGATCCCCTGAGACTGGGCCTTGAGATCATAGCCCTGAGATTATGGCCCCTGCTAGCCATCTTCTACAGGTCTCCTGTGCCCTTGTAATCAGCATGTGGGAATGTATTTATTGAGGCAGCAATCCAAAATAACTTTTGCTGCTGATGAGTAATGGGCGTTATTCATCTCCCAGTCAACTCCTGCAGTCATTTTCATGTCATTCAGCAGCTGTAAATGCATCACATCTGTTTTCATAGATAGAAAGCAATTATGGTTGAGAGAAAAAGAAAAGCATAATGAATGTAGATAAAATGTTGAGGTGGAACAACTTTGCAGAGCTGACCTTCGTGCTGGGGATAATTTATCAACATTCTTTTTCTGGGAGGAGGAGGAATACTTTATTGCTGTGGATTTGAATAATACCACCAGTGCTTTCTGCACTGCTCCAGCAAGAGTGGGAGACTTAGAACTGGAACAGGTTTGGTGTTCAGCAAAGTCAGACCCGTTAGGGGCTCTTTGTAGTTTGATGCACAGTTTGGAAAGAATTGGTAGCAGTAGCAAGTGAAGTTAGATCAGCACGGAAATTCATGTGGTTGCAGCACAGACAGAAACAAACTGTTCTGTTTATGAAGCTGAGGTAAAAATCAAGCTCAAAGTAGGCTGAAACAGCTCAGAAAGTTGTTGCTGTCTTTGCTTCTGAGTCAAGGAGATCCTGTTCAGCCCAAATTGTCATCTGCTGCTGACACCTACTGTCAGCAGTGAAGTGCTTTTTTCCCTATGTAGGCAAATCCTGTGTCCTCATCCTGACTATTAGAAAACCAGCCAGGACCCCTGGGTCTCAGTGCAGTGCGATTCTCTCTTGGCAAGCTTGGCTGGTTCATTCTACATGCTCTCCTTCATAACAGGTGGAAAGGATTTACTTCCTTTTTAACAAGGAGCTGGGGATTAGCCTGCAACTGAGTGAATGCTTTAAGAGCTGAAACAGTGCAAACATAAGTGATGAGAGGTAGACCATGCTTGAATCAAGTAATACAGTTTTGCCCAAGATACTAATACATTCACTTTAGCTCAGCTAATACAGCTGCTAAAGATCAATTCGGGTTTGGGCAAACACCAACTTTTACATTGCAAAGCTGCTTTGGGCATAGCTGAGAAGCAAAACATGGTGCAGCAGCTCAGAGAGGAACACAATGTGAATAATCTCCAACAGCGTTCAACCTGAGAAGAGCAGGGGAGAACAAGGGGTCCCAGGCAGGAACTGGTGAGTGTCTCTAGCCTGAATATGCTACTAAGGCATCTGTTGCTCTCCAGTCCTTGTTTGCTCAAGCACCTGAGAGGCCTCATGGAGCAACGAGTGCTACCACGTAACCTTGGCAGACCTCCAAGCCAAGAGGCTGCGGGCGAGGGAAAATTGTATTTGATGACCTTTGGACAGCATGTCAGAAGAGGTGCAGGAAGACAGCTGAGCTACGGGAATGTTTCATGCCCTGGAATGAAGCAAGGGCAGGGAACGGTCAGCAACAGAGACCCTTGAAAAACAACATAGGATGCTCTGGTGAAGCCAGTCAACATTCTGGAGGGTGTTTTGGTGCGCCATGGCTGCAGTATGCTAAAGAAGCTGCATCCCCAAGTCTGCACATGACTTGTGAGGACACTCTATACATTCAGCTGCTGGGTTAGACCATCCTTGCTGGTCTTTTCTTTTCCTCCCACGTGTATGGCCTAACTACACATTTCCCCAATCTTGCCGTCTTAGAACTACATGCACCTCAAAATGCAAGCCCTCTGGTTTATGAAACTCTTTACTCCAGGATATTGTAAAGGCCAAAACCAAAGATGAGATGGAAAGATTAGGCAATTTCTGAGAAAGTAAACACATCAGTGACTGAGCCGTTATACGACTTCTGGCTCAAAAATCCCTAGATCTTGAATTCCAAAAGCAGAAGCTGTTAATGGCCTCTGTCAGAGTCAGGGTACTGGGCTGGACAGAGCTCTCCTCCCAGGCAGTATGACAGCTCTTACACCCTTAGGGAGGATGAGTCTCCCGGCACAGCCGGCTAGTACAGGAAGGTGATGCTAGCTGAAAAATGCTTTTCCCAGTGCAGTTTACTGAAATTCTGCAAACAGCATACCTGTAATTGCACTGGAGCTATTGCTGGTGTAGGTGGAAGGAGAGAAGAGCAGGGGGGTTTTGCATGCCTGTCCCAATATACGTTCTTGGCAGAAAAATTAAACATAGACCAAACTTAATAATAAAGTTACAATAGTTGGCACCCCTTTATTCAGCATTTCTGTTAGACTCATGATTTGAATAAGAAGTTGCCCTTACTGCATTCAGACACCTTTACCCTTTGCAGACAAGACTGCTAAAAAAGTGTTAATTTTTCAAAGTGCCAGACAAGGGCAGGTAGCATTACTACCTGTCTTCCAGGAAAGTTTGTACATGAAACATTACTGTTAAGATTTTGATGATTTAATCCACATTATTTCATCTCAGCTAGTGGCCTGATTACCCACTGAAATCAGGACAAAAGGCATAATCAACATTTTGGTCAAAAATACCATTTTTACTGAACATCCTAAATAAATGAAAAGCTATCTATTAAATACTTAATTTGCATTTCAAGAGATGGAACTGTAGTCTGTGCTGTATTACAGTGGTCACATAGATCTATAGAAGATAAATCTTAAGATCTCTTAGATCTTAACAAATAAAATCTCAGTGAACTAGCCTGCCTTTCCACTCAAGACAGGGATGTTGCAGGAGTTCCCTCTAGCCATAGCAGTCTGCTTTTATAAGCTAGGTGAGAACTGCAGGGAGAAGAAATGTCTTTTATTAGCATGAAACAGAGCTTGCATTTTGCTTTTTCTTCACTGTTTTTCTTCAATAAGCTTTTCCAGCTTATTTTTCCCCATCAACCTATCATGCTACTGAAGCCCACCGAGTTCAGATGACAACTGCATCTGTCCCAGAGGAGGTCTCCCAGTGGGTTGGCTGGCTGGCAAGGGGAGAGTTAACAGGACTGGCATGATTTTTGTATCCTGCAGTAGTGCCTCAGGGCCCCAGAATGGGAGAGGAAACTGATTGTACTGGGTACTGTGTCCCCCCCAGTAAGAAACAATCCCGGTCCTGCTGGGCCCCCAGACAAAAGGTTGGGGGCAGGGATCACCCTGCAGGGATGGGTTGGATGCGGTTTTTCCGGTTCCTTTACCTTGTGGGGATAGTTTTGTTAGTCCAAGACGAGCTGCAAAGGGTGAAAGAAAGGAGTGAAAAGGGAGTCATTCATAACTGGGGTTTGAGACTGAACTGCCCATCTAGGTCAATCAGGGAAGTGGCAGCTGTTACCGAGTTCTATCCCTTTGGGGCTTTTTTCTTTCTGGATTCGCATACAGGGGAAAAAAAAAAAGTCATTTTCTCTGCACAGAGTACCGAATTTTCCATATTTAAAAGAAATGTTAGGCCTCACTTAAATCTGGGCATTAGCCAGTATTATACTGGTGTGGCTGCATCAGTGAAACCTCTCTTGAAACTGCGCTGCAACCCCGCAACTTACCCTGGGGACAGAAAGGCAAATACACCGCCGGGAGCCTTGTCCAGCCGGCACACGGGTGTCCCGCCCTCTGTGGCTTTCCCAGTGCTGACAGCCACAGCATCACCGAGAGTTTAGTGTCTGGAAAAGCCTGAACAACTGTGGGTCAGTGTGCAGAGACTGTGCTTGGGAAAATGCTCATACACTTCACTGGTTCTTAGGGATTATTTCAGGCTGGTGGAACAATGTTTCTGTTGACTGAACAATTACTGCAGGCGAAGTGGAAAGGACACATATGTTTATCTAGGCTGCTTTCTTTTTTTTTCCCCCAGTATAGTTGTGCTGGTGCAAACAGCAAAGGTTGGAGAGTTGGGCTTGAGTGAACAGTGACTCGGTACAATGAGATGTATCCTCCTATCTTCTGGGTAGAAAAAGTGCATTGAAGCAAGCAGCAAAGATGCTTCTACTGCATCTCTACATCTAACACTAGGTCTATTTCAGTCTTGCCACATGCTTTAGGGTACCCTCCCCTCTCTACCGTCCAATCTCTGACACCTTTTGTCCCTGGTCCTGGAAAGGTACAGCTCTTCCAGATAGTCAAACTCAGGGTTAAATATGGTCTGGTTGTCAGAGGGTGAGCTTGTGCTTGCAGCAGATGGAGAAAAGGCAGTGGCTCCTGTGCTGGGGAAGATATGGCAAAGACTCGGTGAAGGTGGGAACAGAGGAAGAAAGTACTCAAAGATGAGGGAACATCTCAAATGTGTTTGGCTGAGTGACACTTCCAAGGCAGTGGGCCTTGGAAGCCTGGTGAGAAGCAGGAGCGAGTGGATCATGGTTTAAACCCAGAGGTGTTTAGGACAGTTCAGTGGAATTTCTGAACTTGAGGTGAATAAACCAGACTCTTCCCAGCAGGAGCATTATTGAGAGCAGATGTGCAGTGTGGAGTTTGACTTGCTGGGAATGAAAGGGAAAACAAGGGACCAGACTGTGGTCTGAACTGCTGAGCCCCACTGAACAACGACACGTTCTTCCTAAAGAAGGCCTTCCTCCTCCCTTCCTTTTACCCAGTAATTGCCCATTACATCCTCTCTCCTCCCCACATAATCCCTGTCAGCTGTCAATTAGCCAGTGGCAAAGATCAGGGGGCTGTTGCTTAAGAAACCAACTGCTTCACCCAGAAAACTGTTGTCAAACACCAGGTGCACCGTTTCCTACCCTGCCATCACGCAAGACAAAAAAATGTACCACTCCAAATCCAGTTACACCAGTGCAAACTCCTCTGCTCCCATACAAGAAAGGCTTTTAAAAACAGTTTTATATTTTGCAGCTCCACTTCTGTTTAGGCTGTGGCACTGTAACACCAAGTACAACATCACACTCCCCTCCAGTTAACTTGGGCAGTTTTGTCTGATTTAGAAGCCAGGAATGGCTGCAGAGGATTAGGTGCTGTGTGCCTAGCCCTGACACCCACCTGCACAGCCTCCAGCTGCAAACTTGGGAGCAGGCTTTCTGCAGCACTTCATACCTATCAGTTCTCCCTTCCATGGCCTGAAATCATTTGGAAACACAGCCACGTAAATGGGAGCTGCGTAAAGCCTGATGGTACAAAATCAACCATTCAGAGCACCTTGAAATGAATGGGACTCGACAGGACATGTTTGTGCCAGGTTGGTGCTTGGAGTCAGATGGCCATGGTGGGTTAGGTCCAGCAGCGGCAGCCTGAATGCTGGATGTAATGTTCGGTGAAATCACAGCCGCAGCAGTTGGTATCGGCTCTACATTAGGAGCCAAATGACGTTTTGAAAAGGCTACGTAAAAATAGATAGAAATATTAAGCCTGATTGCTTGGAGAGAAATGCCCTGTGAACAGAAAAATTACTTTCAGTAAGTACTTATCTGAAGAGTCTTTGCCTTATTTGAGCATGATATTTTGTAGTGTGTTAAATTATGGCTTCAATGAAGTTTGCCCCTTCAAAGTATCAACTGCCATTCAAGAAGGTTAAGCTTCTTGGATAAGCTTGAAGAAGCTGGGGAAGTGGGCCCCTGTGAACCTTATGCAGGTCTTGCACCTGCCTTGGGCCAGCGCTCAGTATCAATACAGGCTGGGGGATGATGTGATTGGGAGCAGCCCTGCAGAGAGGGACTTGGAGGTACTGGTGGATGAAAGGCTGGACATGAGCCGACAACATGCACTCGCATCCCAGAAAGGCAACCATGTCCTGGGCTGCATCAGAGGAAGTGTGGCCAGCAGGAGGAGGAAGGTGATCCTGCTGCTCCACTCCACCCTGGTGAGACCCCACCTGGAGTACTGTGTCCAGCTCTGGAGTCCTCAGCACAAGAAGGAAACAGACCTGTTGGAGAGGGTCCAGAGGAGAGACACAAAAATGATCAGAGGAATGGAGCACCTCTGCTATGAGGACAGGCTGAGAGAGTTGGGCTTGTTCAGCCTGGAGAAGAGGAGGCTCCGGGGAGACCTTATTGTGGCCTTTCAGTGCTTAAAGTGGGCTACAGGAAAGATGGGGACAGTCTTTTTAGCAGGGCCTGTTGGACAGGTCAAGGGGTAATAGTTTTAAACTAAAAGAGGGGAGATTTAGACTAGATAAAATAAAGACTTTTTTTACAATGAAGGTGGTGAAACATGGAACAGGTTGCCTAGAGAGGTGGTAGATGCCCCATCCCTGGAAACATTCAATCTATCAGGTTGGATGGAGCTCTGAGCAGCCTGATCTAGTTGAAGATGTCCCTGCTCAGTGCAGCGGGGTTGGACTAGATGACTTTTAAAGGTCCCTTCCAACCCAAAGCATTCTATGATTCCATGATTCTAAGGTAGCAAAACCATATCAAATGCAATCTATTCTGTGTGCCTTTCTGAAATAGATAAGAATGAGTTGCTAAGTCGAGATAACCATCTGTAAACTGATATTCCCACAAACTGACCCTGCATTACGTTAATTTTTAGGCAGAAGAGCTAACACAGTATTTCCACCCACCCTGCAAGGTGGGATAAGCTGGCGCTGCTGACCAAAGAGGAGATTTCTGGAGAGGTAGTTTTACATGCACACAGATACAGAAACCTTTATGTAGGAAAGAGGGAGGAGACACCACGGTAGAATGCCTATGAGTTGGAGAACATTACTGACTATTTAAAAAAAAAAAAAATTATTAGTTTCCTGTCATCACGAGACCTGCATATTCTGAAAGCTGTAGAAAGAGCTTTTTCATTAAAGCCAGAATTTCTGAAATGCAAGTGATGCTGCACAGGGCTTGAAATTTTGCCACATTCTGACCTTCAAACACGAGATGTGCTAGAAGTAGCAAATGTCACAAAATAAAACAAATTGAGACCTTCTTTAACCCAGGCAGCAACGCTTTTTCTCCACTACCACCAAAAGAGAGCTCTTTCAGAGCACAATACTGCAAAGTGTATATATTGTGTGACACTCTGAAAAGCTTTTTAAAAGTTCAGTAGAGCCTATATTGTATTTTTAAAGCAAGTGCTTGTAGGATCTATTTTCCTAGCAGCGAAGTAATTAATATTTAATTTTTTAGAACACTGGAACCACAAACACATTTTTACAACATTAACATAGACAGTTAGAGCAAACTGGCATACTTGCAGAGTACAAAAGTTGAGAAATCTGGTCAGACTGGTTTCTGAAACGCAAAAGAGAGCTCTGTTGAAGTGATAAACATTAAAATACTATTAAGATTACAGTAATAGTGGGACTTTCAGAGAAGCCTAAGCATTCTGGTTACTCAAAAAAAACCCAACCAAAAACCCTAAAAAACCCAAACAAAACCAACAGATGAGGGAAACCAGACAGTGAAGAAAAAAAAAACCCAAATGCTTCCATGGACTGAATCTAAAAGGGCACTTATGTCAAATCCTATTGTGAAATTATACACAAAGGAAAAAACTTAAGTTCCCTTAGGAACCTCGAGCCATCTAAAATGCTTTAACAGTTCTAAAGGCAGTGCCTTTATTTTTATAACAGATGGATGTTAATATTGAAGTATGCTTTCTATTACAAACCCAGTTTCACCTCCCTGCTCCCCAGCTGATCCAGGATGGAAACAATCCATCTGAGCATTAATGTCAAGTTTCTTGTTTTGGCAGAAGTTTTTATTTACTACTGCCTTTTTTTTGCTGCCATTACAGGCTTTGATGTGGATCATTTCTTTCAGGACTCACATTCACTGCAGAATTATCTACATTCAAGCTGCTCGAAAGCATTCCGACCACAAAATAATTGCTGTAGCCACTTCCGTGTGCTGCTAAGATTTCTTGGGGTGCACATGTGGGTTTTTTTGGAAAGCTCTGGAGAGCTAACAGCACTTGACTGCTGGCACAGCTAAGGAGTGGTGTAACTTGAGTTTTAACCTATGAATCTGATGGAGCAGCCACTACAGTTAAGGGGGTTTGTGAATGGCTCAGAGTTGACTTAGGGGCAACTTAGAGCTCAAAGGAGCTTTTCACGGGAAACACAGCTTTTGTATTGGGCTGGGACAAGGACAGAAATGGGCAAAGAGCTGTCTGTGAATAAGGGAACAGGGGTAGGCAGCAGTGATGTTGAAACCGCTTACAGAAGCTGGAGCCAAGTAGTCCGAACCAGACACATCCGTATCTTTTGGAAAGGCAAAGCCTTGATGTGAGTCTGTCCTCCCATGGGCTCAATTTTCTCCACCTGAAGAGCAGCTCAGGGCTGCAGCCTGTGTTCATGCCAGAGCATGGCTGTGGCCCAAGCACCCAGCTTCAAACTAGGGAAAATTATCCTGAGAGCAGTGAAGCAGAAGGAAAGGCACACAGAAGCTGCAAGAGCGTGATGCTTTGGCGAGGGACATCAGGATAAGGTTTTAGGGCAACCTCTTTCAAATAAATACATAGCATAATAGATAAAAATACATATAAATCCATAACATAACATATTACAGAGTGCCTCCTCTGGACAAAGAAAATGACAAGCAGGCATATATGGGGGTTGGAGAAAGGAGTTTGCCCTTGGGAACCAGAAATACCTAAGTAGAAGTAGGGCCAGTTGGGAAGATTTGCAAGCATGACTGGTGTTTCTGTAACTGCTAATGAATGGGTCTTTGGGGAAAAAAAAAAAAAAAAGAAAATTATACAATAAAGAAACTCTTCTATAAATGTGTATTGTAAGAGGCATTTTAAAATTTTTCAAAATAGGTGGGAAACACCAAAGCTCCTTTAAAATTACTTAGAAAGTGAAGTCTTCTTGAAAGAAAAGTTCTTAGGATATTTATATGCTTTGTTAAGTTTTACTGAGAAGCTTTCTGAAAGCTAGACATGCCACGTTACAGTTATCCTGAAAAAAACAACCTCCAGCACAAAACCCAAATCACCATGGGTCTTCCTCGGATCCTGAAAAAAAGAAGCAAAGAGCTGACTGGTGACCAAGCCGTGGCGGTGTTTCAAACTGAAGGGTAACGGAGCATGCCTGGCGCAGGTGCACTGGCTAAGGAGGGTGGTGAGGTGCACCCAGCCCAAACCTCTGCTGTGCCGGCCAGGAAGGTTTTTATTCACTATCCACAAGTGTATTCATCACACTTTGGGGCAAGTCCTAAAATCTTGCTGCCTGGCTAAATATCGATGTAAGTAGTTAGGTGGGCTTGGATTCTGACAAACACCGATACGAGCAGCTCCGGAGGAGTTACTGGGCTGTGGTCTGCTTCCCACAGTCTGGTTCTCGCAGCGTGACCCCAGCACCTGGACTATTCAATTAAATTAAGTACAGTACAGTCACTTTAGAGCCTTCAGGGGAAGGGTTTGATCAGAGCCTCTGCTGGCAGCAGTTAGAAAAAAAAACCAAATCAAAACCCAGGGAAGAAAACAATATATGAAATCCCTCAGCCATCTGGGGGAGAAGCTTCAAATGTTCTACAAGTTGAAATGCGGCCCCAGAGTATGGGCACTAACTGGGCCCAGCTGGGCTGAAAATCCCGCTGGGATACTAAGACTATGCAAGAATGGATCAGGGATGCTCGTTAGATACCCCATTTAAATAGCTGACAAAGCATCCTTATGCTCCTTCAACAATTCCCAATGTAGTTTGAAGTCTCCCATTATTTCTGTATCTAGGGAAAAGCTAATTTTCTTCACCTCGTTTCGGAGATGTTCCCCCTTTGCCAGCCGGGGAGGTGGCCCCTGTCTGCACCTGCTGCCCAGCAGTGCAGCAACCTCGCTCTGAAGTTGGCCGATGAAACCCAGGGTTTTTTGCAGCCTCCCAGTGATGTCATCTCATCAAGCACTCGGCTCCCACTGAAAAGTTTGAGATTTACAAATTGGCCCCACCTGAAGAATTTTAGGCCCAAGGTGACTTTTCAGATATTCATGTGGCAGAGCCGTGCGAGTGTCCAAGAGAAGAAAGAACCTCTAGGAAGTTTGGTTTCCCCAGTTAGGATCTGGCGTTTGCTCTCGGCCCGACCAGGACTGGCTCCTGTTCTCACGCTCCCCATTGTAGGGACTTTCCACAGTGAGTGAGTGTGCGGCCGGCCTCCACGGCAGCAGCAGGTTGGCGTTTTCCCCTAGTTTGGAAACAAAGAGGAATCACTCTAGAAGTTTGGGCTCCCACGATTGCTTGAGGCACTTTACATCTTCAGGGCCATCTGGGCACCCGTCGGTTGCCCGGGCCGCGCCGGGGTGGAGCACGGTGGAGGCGACGCCGTGGTCAACACGGTGGTGCCGATCAGCTGAGCTGTAGCTTCTCCGAACGGCACAAAGCCCAGCACGGCACCGGCAGCGCAGTCGGGCACGGACGAACTCTCCAGCCGCTCTTTCTGCCCCTAAGGACCAACCTTCTCCTCGGGTGGAGGCCACCAAGGCCACCGCCCTGGCGAGCTCCGCCCTGCCGGGCTCCCTTTCCCGGTGTGACCCCCTCGGCCCCCGCACCTCTACGGCCCCCGCTGCTCCTGCCGCTCCGCTGCCCTCGCGACCCCCCTGCTCTCGGGTCAACCCATCGGCCCCGGCCGCTCCCGCGCCCCCCAACCAGGGCCGCGGCCGGGGGCGGGGCGGGGCGCGCGGCGCCGGTGGAGGCGGGCGGGGCGGGGCGGCGCCGCCGCTGCGCGCTGTGTGTTGGAATGCGCGGCGCCTCCCGCCGCGCCGCCGCCGCCAGCAGCGCCTCCCCGCCTCGCGCGCCCCCGGCCCCGCACGCACCGCCCCGCGCCCCGCAGTCAGCCGCGCGGCTGGGCGGCCTCGCGCCGCCGGTGAGTGTTGGGGAGCCCGGAAGGACCCGGGCCCGGGGGAGGCGGGGGGAGCCGGGCCGGGCCGGGCCGGGCCGGGCGGATCGCGAGGCGCTGTCCAGGGCTGATCTGCGGCCGGCGGGCGGGCGGGGGCGGCCGGGCCCGGCGGGGCGGGCCGGGCCGCGGGGGGATCAGCACCACGGCTAAGGAGCCGCGGCCGCCGCCTGTGCCGCGCCGGCCGCGGGGGCGCTCGCCGAGCCTCGCCGCCGCCGGAAGGCGATGCCGCCGCCGGCAGGGCCGGGCCGGGCCGGGCGCAGCCCCAGGCCGCGGGCCCGGGCGGAAGCCCGGGGCGCCTCTTGCCCTCCCGCCGCTGGGCACCGGGTGGGCGCGGCCGCCGTGACCTTGTCGGTACCGAGCCGCTTCCTCCACCCTGCGCCCCCGCACCGGGGCCGCTGCCCTGCCCTCCCGCGAGGGGGAGGAGGAAGCTGAGCCCTTGCCTCGCCTCCCGTCCCCGCGGGCCGGCGGCAGGGGGAGCGGCGGGGCGGCTGTGCCCGGCCAGGCCCTCCCGGCGGCGGCGGCGGGCGGGCCGGGGGCGGCGGCGGCGGCGGGCGGCGCGGGGAGGGCTGCTTTGTGTGGGCAGGCAGAAAATGGCCGCATGCCTGGCAGGGAGAGAGAGCGGCGGCGGCGGGGGCACGGCCCGTCCCGGCTCCCCCGGCCGTCTCCCCCGGCGGATGTGCGCTGGACCGCAGTGGGGGAGGCGGCCGGCCTGGGCCGCCCCCTTTTGTTGGCGGCCTTGGGCCCGGCAGGGTCCCCTGGGCAGCCGGCACCCGGGTGGGGGCCCTCGGCAGGGCCCGGCGGCCTTAGCACCCCCCCGCGGGCGCCGGCGCCGCCCCCGGTGTCTGACATGGCGGGCCTCGCGGGAGCTGCTGGTCTCGGCGGCCCCCGTGGGAGCGGGCAGCGCTGCGACCCGGCCCGTCCGGGCACTGGGGCACTCGCCGGTCCAGAGTCCCTCCTGGGCCCTGCGGGACCAGGGACGTGGGACCCTGCTGTCAGTTCCCCCCGCCCGGTCTCCACACGGTGGGATCCTGCACCACCCGTAGGGCAGAAACAAACAGCCCTTTCGAGAGAGGAACAGGACCCCCACCCGCCCCCCGAGGCCGAGCGTGGTCTGTGGTAGGAGGGAAGCCCTCATCCCTGGTTCTGTCTTCTGCTGTCCCAGTGCCTCAGTGGAGAGGTTTAATTTTCTGGTGTCACCTGGAGGGTTGCTTGAACAGTACAAAGCAGAGGAGGCTTCTCCACAGCTTGGGTGTTTACAGGTGTTCCTTTTCTCTTCCAACAGAATTACTGCCATGGCAACTCAAGTGCTGGGACAGTCTGGTGGGAACAGCCTCTTTCCTGGCAGTGCTAATATTGGTATGGCATTGTCCAATGACATGTATGACTTACACGACCTTTCTAAAGCTGAGCTGGCAGCCCCTCAGCTTATTATGTTGGCAAATGTGGCCTTGACGGGAGAAGTCAATGGCAACTGCTGCGATTACCTGGTTGGAGAAGAAAGGCAAATGGCAGAACTGACAACAGTAGGTGACAGCAACTTCTCAGACAGCGATGGAGAGGGTATGGAAGATAGCCAGGCTGTGGAGAGTGACCACGAGGCACCTGAAAATGTGGAATTAAGCTCTCTTGAAGTTCCTAGTGTGGAAAGCCAAGGTGCAGCTGCTTGCCCCCCTCCTAAGACTCCCAGTGTGGACAAAGATGTCTCATTGGAAGCACCAGGTACTCCAGAAAGCACAGAGGACAAGTGTAAGAGCTTGAAGAGCAAACCGTTTCGTTGTAAGCCTTGCCAGTACGAGGCAGAGTCTGAAGAGGAATTTGTGCATCATATCAGGGTTCACAGTGCTAAGAAATTCTTTGTGGAAGAAAACGCAGAAAAGCAAGCCCAGGTGAAGGATTCTGATTCTTGCTCTGCAGAGGAGGTGGATTTCTCTAAGGGCCCAATCCGTTGTGATCGTTGTGGCTATAACACTAACAGATATGATCACTATCTGGCTCACTTGAAGCACCACAACAAAGCAGGGGAAAATGAGAGAGTCTACAAGTGTACCATATGCACTTATACTACCGTCAGTGAATACCACTGGAAGAAACACCTAAGAAATCATTTTCCCAGGAAAGTGTATACCTGCTCACAATGCTCCTATTTTTCAGACAGGAAGAACAATTATATTCAACATATTCGAACTCACACGGGTAAGCCTTTAATCTTTTTTTGTTTAAGCGTGGTAAGACTACTGAGAAACTGTGATGAGTGAAGAAAGTCGAGGGTTTTCTGTTTGCAAAGTTTGTTCCATCCTGATAAAGCTTTGTGCTCTCATCTTGGTGCTACCAGATTATAGCCTCATGGAAGTGTGGGTTTGATTTGAGCTCCAGCCTACAGACTTAGAGGACTGAGAAAATCTCTCAATGTCAGTGGCCATTCAAGAGGAAGTGAAGGGCATCCTATTTAGTAATTTTAAGGCAATTTCTTGAAGAGGGCATGACGAAGTGTAGCTGTGATGATTGTCAAGGTCTACAACATGGAATTGATGTACTGTGACAACAAAACACGCAGATTGACAAAAGGTGCCTAAATCACATAGGTAATTTTGAAAATGGTACCTTCAGACTGAGCTGAAACTTGACTAAGCTGTAATTACAGAAAAAAAGGAGCTGATACCCATGTGCAAAGAAGCCCTCCAGCATCTTCTATGACAGAATAAGAGTTGAGTAGTGTTCCCAGTGAATGAATTCCTCTTGATGTGCAGGGCCCTCTTTTCTTCTAAGGTCTGTATCACCGCAGTAGCCACAAGTAGACGCATAGTTCTGTTGGCCTATAGGAAGCCCTCGAGGTAGTCTTTGGCCTGATTTCCTGTCTTCTTCTCGTTCCTAATGTCAAGTAAAAGCATGAGGCCCCTTTCTACTCTGGTTTATACTAGGTGGAATCGGGAGACCTTCAGTATTGCTGCCGTCCTGTGAGTTGGCGCCACAGGTGATGTAGGTAATACCTTGTTTTGTGTTGGAGAGCCTCGCCAGCCTCTTGCATGGGGCGTCCTGAAGTGTACACAAACTTGAGACCCCTTTCTGGGAGGGGACATTGTAGCCTCCTCACCTCACCTCTTTGGGCAGTGAGGAGCAGTTTCTTTGCCTCCTGATGCCTTTTGTGGAAGCAGAAAGGTAGTTCATTCAGACCTTTCTTGCAGCTTCTCAGGAGCTGTTTATTTCCACCTTTCAAGGCTTTCTGAGGAGAGGACAGACTTGCTAACCATCTTCTAGTGTGCTGACCTGGCTCGGTTCCCCTTTATTGTAGGCTATGTTGGCTGAGCAAAACACTGGGGAATTTCTCCTTTGAAGTCATGTTTTGTCACAGCAGTGACATGAATGGTTTGGAGGCCTCTCTCAGTTGTCTGCAGCTGTCTGGAAGGGGAGGGCTGGACTTGGTGGCCTGCTGGCTGGGCTTGAGCTCAAGTGTACAGAAGTTTGTGTTCGTCAGCATGCTTTAGTACCTGCTTTGACAGGGTTGGGTCTGCTGGGATTTTTAATACATTAAGACATGTTCTTCTCTTAACAATAGCCATATGCTGTCTAAATATTTTTTTTTCTAAACAAGTAAACAAAGATTATTTTGAGGGGTGTTAGGAAAATGGTGTGGTTTATCCTCCAGTTTGTTTTCTTTGTGTGTATTGCAGGAGATAACAGGAAAAAGACCAGGTAAAAATGCCAAAATAATAGGAGAAAAAGCAAATAATTCATCCAAGGAACTCAGTGCCAAATGTGAGCCGCTGCTGTGGTGCCTGTCTGTTTTACATTTGTCTCGACTTTAAGTTCATCACTGCTCATGTTTGTACATGACATTAGGTCCCTTCTCTGATCTCTGAGAGCAGTTGTTGAGTTTTACAGGAACTAACCATGAAAGCGTGTTTGCTGAGTAAAGCGCTCTGTTATCACTGCATTTGACCAATTCAGCAGTGAACTGTATTAAAATAATAATAATAAAGCAAGTTAAAGTATGGCAGATATTGTCCTGTTCCTCTTTTCTCCTTTGGTGGTGCAATCAAGGTTTCTGGTTCTTTGGTTTGCCATGTCTTTTCATTATTTTAATTAAGCTGAAATGGGTGATCATGATTTCAGTGTTTTTTAGTCCACCCTGGTGGTCGTTCCTTTGGTAGCTCTTAACTAAAACGTTAAGATCTTTCAGCTAGTTCTCACTTGATAAAAATCTTTCAACTATGTTAGCAGACTGATGTAGGAACGTGCCTTGTTTCCAGTAACATTGATTTTGTGGGGGTGAGTGTTAAAGCTAAAGGAAGAGCGTTCGAAACATGAGTAAGCTACTGGCAGGTATATTTATACACCAGGCTAAAAGTTTGTGCTGGTATTAATGTGTAATCGATTGCCTTAAAGATAAAAACAAAACTGTAACTGACGAAAGAACCCCAAACAACCCACCCCACGAAAAAACCAGAAAAAACACCCACAGATACTTTATAGACAAAAGTATTTGCAGGCTGTTAACATAACAATACTGTAGTTAATAAAAACTGTCTGAATGATTCTAAGATATCTTGGGATTATAGTTTATTTAAAACTTAAGAATATTTGTTGGAAAGAATATTAGAGGGATACTTCTTTCATTTTCTTGAAGGGTACTTAATTTTCTTTCTATTTTATGGATTCAGAATGTTAAGAAGAAAGTTGGAATTGTTTGTTTCTTTGGTTTCCTGATTGCTAATAGGCTAATTAATTTTTGATAGATACTTTTCTTTCTCTCCTATTTTTTGTATTTCACCTGACTTTTTCTGTGTGGGAAAGTGCCTCCTTGCAGTTAATTGGATTCTGCTGTGTTTGAGTCATCCAGTTTTCTGAAACACTGACTCTGTACAGAGTGCAGTTTCACAGGATGAAAATACTCTGCTGCTGCTGCTGCTGGAGAAAGGCAGTCTCAGTTTTCTCCCCATATCTTGGGACTGGCTGTTTCAGCTCACTAAAACAGCAGTAAAAGATTCCTTTCCTCTTACCCAGGTTGGTTTTCTGCTGGTTAGTGAACTGAACAGACTTACTAAGGACACATACAAATGGCCAGAAGCAGCAAGAGGACTGCATGCTAGTACCTTGCCTGATGGGAAGTACACCTATCATCTGCATGTTTGGGGAGCATAGGAAGGCAGGCAGAGTTTATCTGCTTGTTTGTTGCTTGCATCCGTGTTGGAAAGCAGGTGTCCATGAATCCACGCTGTACTGGAAGGTACCTTGCAGCTTGTGACAGTGCTTGTGTGACAGGCTGCTGGCAAATAATGGGGGACCTTGGGCACAGTGGTGGTTTAAGGACCCTGCAGATGGTCATAAGCTTGTCAGCTGGGAAGGCTGCATCTGGAAGAGCCTGGCTGCTGGCCAGAAGGGGATGTCTGGAAATGTTCAGGTCTGGCTCTTCCTCTGCTGATGGGGCAGAAAGGACCCTTTGTGTCAGAAACAGATCTACCTAGACTCTTTTGTGCTCATTAGACATGTTAGACCAAGTTTTGACTTGATTTACTCCATCAACTATCCACACTGCTGCTCCTGGAACTGTAATAAGTGCAAGACAGGGCAGCATTGTTCTCAATTTTTTCCATTTTAATTGTTAGAAGCAATTTCTAGAAGACTTACGTCTGCAGGGCTATATAAATAAGACATCTGCTTCAGGCAGTTGCAGTGTTCAGTGCCCAGCTGTGGGCTGTCTTGTTGTTATTGTTGTCATAGGGGATCTTCCTTGCTGGCCACTGTGTTGGAAGTTTGAAAGCACTTTCGTTTCAAGCAGACAGAACTTTTAATGGCATTTCAAGAAAAAACTTTATGAAGAGGTGATCATAAACTTGTTCACTGATGTCAGTCTGCCTGTTTGTTTGCATAAAGTGTCTGCTTAAGCTTTTGCTAGGATGGGGCTTATTCTTTAAGTGTCTTGTGGAGAGGTTTTTCTGGTGGCTTGTCTGCATATAATGAGCTTGTAAAATTACAATAAAAATCCTTTGGGGAATAGCATTTTATAAAACAGCCCTTACAATGTAGTCATGCATTTAATTCTCAAGTGGCAGTAACATTTTAAATTAGTTGTGTTCATCATACTTGAAATCTAGTACATTTTGTTACTGTGCCCTATATAAAATACCTGAAAGAAAGCCTCTTCCACATTCCTGACGTTGTAGGTAACTAAATATAAAGACACGAAATTTCAGGTAATGGGAAGAAGACATTCCTGAATATTCCAGGACTTTTGGCCACATATTTTCGGACTGTAAGGAGTCACTTAAAACCAAAACCATTTCTTTGTAACAAAAGAACTACCCCTCCCTTGTACATGACTTAATCTTATTGTGTGTATTGCACCAATCTCCTGGCTTGTTTTAACTGGAAAGAGAGAGGGGTTATGGTTGTTAGGGTGAATTTACCTTTAAACTGCTGATCTAATCAAGAAATCTGAATGTTTGGTGGAGGAAGAAACGTGGGATTAGTCTGCATTACAAAGACTGCTACTAATGCTATTTTGGCAAAAGCCAGCCGTGGAACCTCACATCACCTACTGGCAAATAAAGGTCTTTGCTGATGCAGATGTGAAAACGCCTCTGAGAGTGAACAAATAGCCTGTATGTAGGACTTTTGCTGACATCCAGGTCTCCGTGATTTGGAGAGCATGTGGGTTGTGTGCTTCAACTGATGTAGCAAAATGCTGTAGTGTAATTCTGACTATGACTTGAATAAATACTACACCTGAGTAACTTACTTTTCGCTTCCCAACTTCACTCCCCTCTTCTGTTGGGGGTATCCACCCAAGACTAAAAAAGTGGTTTTACAAGTCATATTGGAGACAAGGCCACCTAGATCTCTCAGCTGTGCTAGCAGTTTGGGACAAACACCACTGGACCTGCCTAACAGATGTTAATTCTAAAACTATCTGCCTTTGTTTGGGCCTTGTCTTCACTTGAAAAGGTTTTTCAAGTCTTATTATTGTACCGATAGTTACATAAGCTAAGTGTCCCTCGTGGAGACCTAATTTATGACAGGTTAGTTTCCATTAGTTCTCCAGAAACAATATTTCTGCAGGTAGAGGGATTTGAGTCTTCAAAATACATGTTGCTGCTACACTTGAGCTTTTGCTACCAGCATGGTTTTTCTGAGCAGGGCATCATGCTTTTCCATGCTCCAAGCTAATTTCACTCTGCCAATAAAACTTTGGAAGCAGAGACCCAGTCTCTTATCTGCGCTTGTGTTGTGGCAAATGCAGGTTCACGCTGAATGGATGGTTGCTCCCCATCTTAATCCAAATTAAACATGGAGTTTTCAGGTAAGGTGTTATGTGAAGCAAGAACATACCTGGTTTCTTAGAGGGTCTGTATCTTTTGTGCATCTTCTGAGTGCTGGGAGAAAATACTGTAGGAAAGTCAGCTCTGGTGGCTTAGGGCTTCCTAAAGGTGGCTGTCCTCTCACCTTTTACCCTGAAGTTATCGTCTCACCCCAGATGGACATGAGGATGTGCCTGTCTCATATTCTGCCCCTTCACTACCCTGGTTCAGAAGCCATGACACATTGCACTGTTCCAGCTCAGGCATATGCTTCTCACTTTGTCCCTTTGCTGAGAGATAGTGGGCCTTCAAATACAACTTCAGAATTTGTGACAGCCTCGTGTATGGCTTGGTAACCAAGTTTGGGAATTGGCTCTGTATCAGTAACTAATTTACTGTTTGTTTTTGCAGGAGAGCGACCCTATCAATGTTCTATGTGTCCTTATTCCAGCTCTCAGAAGACCCATTTAACCAGGCACATGCGCACCCACTCAGGTTGGTAAGGGGCGGCAGCACCATGACTTGGGAAAAAGGGGGTGGTTCACAGAATCATAACATTGTTGAAGTTGGAAGGGACCTCTGCAAGTCATCTGGTTCAGCCCCCCTGCTCAAGCAGGACCACCTAGAGCAGGCTGCTGAGTTCTGTGTGAGATGTCATCTCACCCAGTCTGGCCAGAACTTTAATTCCTATTTTAAGAGGGAAGGTTGTCTTTACCTGCTAAGGAAATGCCAAGTGTCATTAATAAAATTGATAGCAGGGGAATATATCTTTTCCTTTCCCTTTTACTTTCCAAGGTGTATTCTGAGGTTCATAGGGCTGCTCTAGTAGTCCTAGTAATCTAGTAGCAAATACAACATTGTGATGATACAGGAGCAGGTTCTTGTCTTTTGTCTGCTGCCATAACTCAGTTAAAGTCAGTGAAGCTGGGAAAATTTTGAGCAACTGAGAGTCTCCTCTGTGGTGTCCGCAATTTCATCTCTTCCAGGGTTTCTGAGGGAATGCTTAGCTTTTGCTTGGTGTTACGGAAGGATAAAGTAGTGTCTGCTTATGGAAAGGAGACATAGAGGAGGAAAAACCAAACTCAGAGGGTGTTCACAAGTGACGTGGTCTTTTGGCACTAAAAGCCAAATTAGCAATTTTCACTGGCCTTTATTACCCATTACTGGACATAAGCTGTGGTGTTGCAAACATCTGCTCTCGCTCTCTCGTGAATCTCTTTGTGAATGAATTAATAGCATTTTTGAGAGTTGTAATAGCATAGGCATGCTAGACACAAGCACAGTTGTCCTTTGTGACCCTCATAGAGGAGTTCAGGTAGATCTCAGCCTGTGCTTTTGTTTTGCTAATATCTGAATTGACCAGATGTAGGTGAATTCCTAATCCTAGCAAACAGTAGTGAAAGTCTCCTGAAGAGTAATTGTTTCAATTTCAATAGGTGAGGCTTTTAATTGAAACCAGAAGGCAGGCAATTTTAACTGTAGTGGAGGGGGGCTTGGACCCATTAAAAAAAACTAGCTTTAAAATGACGTGCCAGTATTTTGGTTTGAGAATTTTGTAAAGTGATATGCTTCCAGAAACAAAAATAATTTTTGGCTGAACATCTGGGCTAAAGGCATATTTGCAAATGGTTTGATCAATACTGAGCCTGGAAACGATTTCATGAACATCTTACTCTCTCCTCGTCTGCGGAAGGGAGTATCAAATCCAAAGGAGATGAGGAGTGGGGTTTGCCCTTGGCCCTTGACTTAAAGGTCTGGAAGGGAGGGCATGAGCTGTGCCGACAGAAGTGGGAATGCACATGTGACTTTTGCTATCAGGGGTGGGTTATTAATAGCTCTCATAACTTCTATTGCATGTCTTGCTGCATTGCCCTGGCAGCTGAACGTTTTCTATGGCAATTTCTGGACTCCCACAGGTCACAGGCTGGCCTTTTAAGGCAAGCTGGTACTGGAGCTTTCTTCACATGTCAGTCAGTCAACAACAGTGGTCTAGAGCCCGCTTTGCAGTTGTATTCTTAGCCATCTTGATACATCTTCTTTCCCCTTGTGCAACAAACCCCCTGAATTTAGAAGAGGTGATGGACACAAACTCTTCACATACAACCTTTTAGTTACCCTGTAGCAGCTACCTCTGAACACTCTGCTGTTGGAACAGCTTATTCACGTGTACGTAAGAGAGAGGCTGTTCTTGTCCTCGCTCTGTTGTGTCCTCACTCTGTGTAACGTGGAACTGTTCCATGAAGAGTAGATGATAAAGGTCCATGCTTGTGAGAAGGATGAGCAGCGAGGCACGTCATGCTTAAACTTCTGGAAAATGTCACCAGAAAGTGGGGGGAAAAAAGCAAGGAAGGAGGGAAGATAAGCTGAAGATGATAGGGAATCAAAGTAACCCTTCTTTAAATATTAAAAATATGCTGCAGGCAGATGTGAAATGATCTAGACTATTAAAAAAGGGTCCCCATCCTTCCTGACAGGGAGACAGCACAGCCTTTTGTAGAGTTTGAGGGTGCTGCAGATCAGCCAGATGGCTAACACACAAACAAATGTCACAGTGACTTTGTCTTCACTGCAGGCTGCTCTGGCCTCCTGAGTCGTATTGCAGAGGAGCAGCATGTATGGGCAGTGTCTGGGTTGCAAGGGTGGGAGAAGTACTAGTGTACCTTGAGCAGAAGGGGCTGGAGTGGATTTTCAACATCCTTAGGAAGTGGTGTGCATTAGTTCTGCAGGTCAGTTTTGAGATGCTGGTTCAGAGCTCAGGAGCATCCCGCATTCCTCAGCTGAATTTGCACATGCACAGATGTTTTCAGAGTATTTCTGAACTTGAGTTATTATGCCAGAAGTGTTTTTCCTGTTTGCTTTGATGTGTAAATGGAAAGCCACTTCTGTTGCAGTGACATGCACTAAGCAGAACATTTCAGAACACTTCTGCAAGAGTCATTGCACAACTGTAAATGCAGATTTCAGTAGTAACATGACGGCTTTGGACTGCATCTGACTGGCTTGCCAAGAGTAACCTGCAGCCAGTACGTCATGTGTTTGAGACACCATAACTGAACTGAATTATTAGAGGTAAAGATCACCGGAGCGGTGTGCCCCTTTCAGGTGCTTTGGTTTTAGCTAGCTTCTTTTCCCTTGTGTCCTTTTCAATGCAAACATGAAGTATGCTAAATCTGTGTAAAAACTTTTGTGTGAAACTGCTATTCATCAAATGTTACATTTCCATTTTTCTACAATGCATTCAATGGACCAGTTGGGTATGGATTCCATTTGCTAATATTACTGTAGAGAGATCTCTGCCGGTATGTATGCATAGCCAGAACCTGTGACGTTGTTACTGCTTGTTTGGTTTTGGAACCCCTTCCTCCCAACCCTCATCCCTTCTCTCTTTTTTGTATTTTGTTCTTGATGTCTTGTGAATGTGTTTGTGACTTGTGGATTTCTTGTGTTGACTTCGCTTAATTTTAAAGGCGCATGGATAAATTTTTTTTTTGAGTTTCATATTTCTTTATTTGTATTAGTGAGAAGTGATTGCCCCCCCTACCCCCATGCTTAATAATCACCATCTTTCCCTTCCACCCTTCCTCTCTTAGGTGAGAAGCCATTCAAATGTGATCAGTGCAGCTATGTGGCCTCAAACCAGCATGAAGTAACTCGTCACGCAAGGCAGGTTCACAATGGGCCGAAGCCTCTGACTTGCCCACACTGTGACTACAAAACGGCTGACCGCAGCAATTTCAAAAAGCACGTTGAGCTCCATGTCAATCCGCGCCAGTTTCTCTGTCCTGTTTGTGATTATGCAGCATCTAAAAAATGTAACCTGCAGTATCACATCAAATCCAGACATCCTGATTGTTCTGACATCACTATGGATGTTTCAAAGGTGAAGCTACGGACTAAAAAGAGTGAAGCTGAGTTTTCTGAGAGCAGTAACGACAAAGCAGAGAAGGAACAAACGAAAGGGGATTCAGCTGCAAAGAAAACTGAGAAAATTGTGAAAATGGAGAAAAAAGATAATCTGGCAAAGGAAAAGAAGCCAACGAGCAATGTTTCTGCAGGCCAGGTCACAACCAGAAGTCGGAAATCAGCTTCAGAAAACAAGGATATGGATATTAAAACTGAGAAAAATACTGAGAAAACATGTAAAACAAAGAAGAACAAAAGAAAGGCAGAGGCTGAAGTAACTTCCTCAAAGGAAGAACTTGCAAATGATACCTCAGCAGTAACAAAAAAGAAAAAGAAAGTGGAAGCTAAACTGAGAGACTGCCAAGAGGCTCAAAAAAGTGACATTGTACCAGAGGAGGAGTCTAAAAAGCAAAATTCTTGCCTCAAGAAAAACAAAAAAAAGAAAGTTCCAAAAAACAAGCACGGTAAGAAAAACAGTAAACTCGATCAGGAGAAGATCGAGGAAGAGGAGATGCCAAATGAGTGTCCTATCACAGAAGAAGATGGATGTATGAAGCCTGACACTGAGGGTAGTGACCAGAAGGAGCAAGAGCCCACTGACACAGCAGCATTAAACAGTGGTGATCACACTCTCAAGAGGGAGAGCACTGATCCCAAAGGAAGCTATATACAAGACCCAGGGAAGCCTTGTCTGCCAGCTCAGGATGCAAACACAGAAACTGAGGTAGAGGACCAAGAAATGCCTGCTGCGGCAGGAGAGAGCGAAGATACTGTTGGTGAAAAAGAGGAGAGAAAGGCAGACAGAGGGGAAGGTGTTCGCTCTGAGGAATCTTCCCATGCAGTGTCTTCTGAAAAAACCTTGGATGTACCCATGGATGTGGTACCAGTTTTGGTGCCTGAGAAGTCAGAGGAAACCTTTGTGTCAGAAACTGTGAGTAACTCAGACCTGTTGGACCTGACCAAGACATGTGGGCCAGCAACAGAGCCAACAGGACATGCCATGCCGGCTCCTGCGCCTCCAGAAGGGTGTACACAAATCCCTAAAGTAGCTCTGGCCTTATCATCTCCAGATAACACAGCTGCAAATGAATCTCAGGAAATGGATGAGGATGAGGGCATCCACAGCCATGAAGGCAGCGACATAAGCGACAACATATCAGAAGGAAGTGATGACTCGGGATTAAATGGCACTCGCTCTGTACAAGAGGAAACAAGTCCAAAGACGTCACAAGGAGTTGCAGATACCACAGTGGCCAGGGAGAACTATGTGTGCATTTTTTGTGACCGCTCATTTAAAAAGGAAGGTGAATACAGCAAGCACCTCAATCGCCACTTAGTCAATGTGTATTACCTTGAGAAGGCAACAAAAGGGCAGGAGTAGAAGTAGCTGTGGTTGGGGGAAGCTTCTTTTGTAAGATCTTATACAGCGTTATGTACAGATATTGTAGATTTTCTTTTTTAGCACGGTTTGCTTTAGTGTCTGCATTGTTTTGTTTTTTGGTTTAGGGTGGGTTTTTTTTCAAGTTGAAAATATTTTTTACAACTTTTTGTGTATTGGTGAACTCATTAACTATTGGACCTCTTTATTAGAGAAGGCAGGTAGGGTGTATGAGGCTGTGTCCTGTAAAGTCATTGTAAGCTTCTAATCTATTAGCTTATGCAATTCTTTTATAAACTGAGTTTGAGGAACAAGACTGTAGCTAACAATTCACAAGTTGGATGTTCATAGAGCCATTAGCATTAGTCGCTTTTTGTTCTAGCAGCCAACTCCTTCTCTCTCTCTCCCCTCTTCCCTTCTCCCTTTTTTTTTTTTTGTTTGTTTGTTTTAGTTCTTGATGTGTCTTGATGTTCAAAGTGTTAAACTACTTGATGGTTTTTCTACCAGGAAGATAGCTTCTATTACATAAAGAGCACTTTGTAAAAGAAATCAAAGTTGGCTAGTGAAGAACTTAACTGTTTAAGATAATTATAATTGTGAACATACATTTCAGATCCCCTAAGCGTGAATGGTGAGCCAAAATATGGGAGTAGTCCTTCCAATTTTTGATTGGAAAAACTCTGTCTTGATTAATATCTTACTGACTATGATACCTAATTGGCTTTGTGGGGGAGCAAGTTTGTTATTTTTAATTTCTGCCTTTTTTTTTCTTGATTGTGCTTTAAGGGCTTAAAATATTGCACATTGTTTTTGATTTTTACCTATGCAGTTTAATCCTTTAGGAATAGCGCTTGTGCAGTACATGTACACTTTATATATGCATGTTTGGTTTTGTTTGTGTTAAGTTTTTTTTATTTGGAAACGTTCAGATTCGTTGCTTACCATGGAACAGTTTTCTGTGCTCTTTACTGGAGATTTTTATTCTTTTCCTGGGGTATTATTAGTTCTGGATGAAGTTGCTGAAATTATAAACTGCTTGGCTATGTATTTTTGACTGGCTTTAAAATTGTTTAGTTCTTGAGCAAAAGGATACCAATGCAATTTCAAAACACTATTTTATAGGAGTTGTTTTATCATGGAAATGCCACTTCTGATACTTTGAATACACATAAAATTCTAATTTATAATTCAGGATCAGCAGACAGGGAAGTACATACTCTCAGTGGAAATGGTCTGCAGATTCTGCAAGTCCAGATGATTATTATTTTTTTTTTCCTCCCCTTTTCATTTCTGTGGTGGACAGCAGTCAAACTTCTGAGCTTAAAAAAAAGTAGAACAGTAGCAGTGATATAATTATGGTTCATCAAATTCTAACACCTTACAGACCAAAAAAAAAAAAAACCCAAATAAAGATAAATGAACTGGTAAGCAACAAACCTGGCATTAAAATCTGTAGGAATTCCTGCTCTTTATTCATTCAAGTTGCATTTAATAAAATCTTCCTGCTTCCATGCAGAGACAAACATGTAAGTGATCAGATTGTCATCTCAGGTCTACATGTCATACCGGGAGTTTTTAATTCTAAACAGATTTAATTTCTGGCACACACAGACACAAGAGAGATTACGTACTTAACTGCCTGTGGCTAACCAGTGGCAAAATGTAAACAAAATCCAAACCAGCAGGGAAAACCCAAAACCTTCCAATCCCATCTGTGTGGTCTTCTGTCCGTCATTAGCCGGTTTCCAGTGGGAGCAGTTTGAGGCAGCTTCTGTGGTTGTCAACTCCAAAGAAGCAAATCTGGAGGCAGGTATTATTTGGAGAGTGGAGTTGAGGAGCTTAGACATTATTTGTCAGAGCACTTCATGACACTCTCAATGTAAGCTCTGGAATAAACCCTGTTCTTCTCGGTGTGTCCCCACGGCATCTTCCCCTCCAAACAAACGTGCTACCTTGAATGAATAGAGAGCAGAAAGGCTACATTGCTTCTGCTTTTGGGAGAGATTGGTAATAGGAGGCCAAAGATTTGAGAGGGAAAGCATCCCTCATGGCAGAAATAAATTGTATAATGTATAGTGAGTTTTTGTTTGCTTAGATAGCGTTCAATCCTTACCTTGGCTGCGACAATCATTGTCAACTGAAGATCAAGTTGCAACTATATTTATGTTAAACATTAAGATAATAAACCTAGTTGAATTGTTTTCTTAGACAACCAGTTGTAATAGTCTTAGATGTATTTTTTTTTTCTTGGTAATAGTGTTTCCTTTATATATAAATGTTGCCATCATATGTGAGCAGATGCTGGGAATTCCAGTAGTGTGTAGAGGTTTTATAGCTCCCTTCATATCCTTGCGAAGAGCCTGTGCCATCTTGTGAGCAACTTCAAGGGCTTTAGCTATGTTCAAATAAACTTGTGGACTGGTCTGATAGTTTTTCTGGTTTGTTTTTAAATGAAAATAACAGTGTTGACTGACTTTAAATCTCTTTCTCTGAGACGAAAACCAAGATGTGGTTCTCTGAGATACTCTGCTGTACATTTCTGTGAAGTGGTCAAGGTTTCAGTGCTTGATCTGACAAGAACTCTTTGAAGACAACAGTTGGCTCCTGTTCAGCAGTGTTTCTTACCACAAGATTACAAACTGAAAATAAATTATTAACAAATTAAGAAGAAGGAAAAATTGATTCTTTCTGTGTGAGACCCATCAACTATGTCCTGAAATACCTAATGTCGGTGCAGAACTGTGCTGGAATTCTCTGCTTGGTTAAGACTAAGCTTTGGAAGGATGTTATGGTGAAGCAGCAAGGATGTAATGCATTATGTGTACCTGAAATGTTAGACATTGATAATATTGAGTATTTGAGGGGAGGGTGCAGGTCAGGTAACCCGCCATATACTGTGGTCTTACATTGCTGTATCTCCCTTTAAACAATGCCTTTTTTTTTTTTTTTTTGTCTTTTCCAATATTCTTAAATTATTTTGTGTTGGTTTTGCCAGTGCTAGCGTTTTCGTGTTTCTTGGCAATAATACCTGTACGAGTGCTCAGCCTCCAATGTGTGGTTGGAAGGGTTAGCACGCTGATACCCCTACACTGCCTGCCCTCAGCTGAGCAACGTGGTGGTTTGGGCGTTTGCTCTATGAGTCTATACACTCAAAGTAACTGCCCTGAGAAATGGTCCAGAAGTGGGTGGCTAGGCGGTCATAATCCATGGTATCATAATCGCTGTTTCCGGATTTTGATGATCTAGGCTGGAACATTAGTCATTGAAAGAGAATGTTTAGCAACTGACAGGCCAGTTAAGATATGATAATGTCATTGATTTCTACAGATTTAATTGATTTCAACAGATGTAATGTAGCTGAAAGGTATTAAATCAAATTCAAGAGTTATCTTGAATGTCAGTTGTGTAGATATGTGGCGTGCATACATATTAACAGAATCCAAATAGCTGATGGAATTGTTTTATGTGTACATATATTTCCCCCCTCTAAAATTACACTAGCTAACAAACTTTTGTAAGCTGGCATGGAAACATGTTTATGATGTTTAGTTGCACCATGTTTGATGCTTTTACAGTGCAATACTTGTATTCTCTGAATTAAACCAAAGGTAATTTTTTTCATGCTCTCTCTACTGTAGTGCATGACGGTCTTTTCTACGTTTGTAATAGTTGTAAAACAAACCAGATCAAACATCCTGTTTTTACCTAAAACATGTATAAGAAGTCTTTTGTCCAAAATGTAGTATAAAGTTAAACTAAATTGCATTCTTTTAACCCTTACAAGTGTATTTTCCTAAGCATAGTTATGATTAAATAAACTTTATTAAGGAACTTGCAGCTTCTATCTTCTACTTATTAAAGGCTACTAAAGGCAGGAGCAGTGCAAACATCTTTTGACAGAGCTTTTCAAGACCTCAGGCCAGCACGTTCTGGGAGAGCCAGTACATGGATGCCGTGTGTGTGCACACGCAGTCTTGACTGCAGTCAGGGACAGTGGCTCTAGAAATAGGTTATTTTTCCATTTCAACATACTGTATTCATTTCCTCGCCCGCTTCAGTAAGGGCAGGGCATGAGGTGGGAGATGCACGCATACAGATGAGGTTTGGACGTAATGCTGGTGCTGTTTGTGGCTTGGCAGGACAGGCCCGATGGAAAGGCATATTCCCTCCCACGTGAGAAGAAATGCAACTTGATGGAAACTGTGGAATTTAAATTTGAGTTTCAGAGGTAATGCAGGTGGCAATTCCTCCTGCATTCTAAAAGGGTCTCTGGTGCTGTCTCATTTTGGAAATAACAATAGGTTTATAAAAATTATGTCTCCCATCATCCCTATGGCTATGATACTGTATAGGTACTGAAAATGTCTTGAGAGCTGTGGAGCCTGCTATAGTCTGCAAGGGTGACTTTTCATCTCTCTGCCAGCCTGGCCCTTTTAGAAATCCTGAGCTGGATTAGCCCACGATGCTAACCTGCCTTCTCAGGCTTGGTCATTCATGACTCCTCCTATCAGAACAATTACTGTCTTGTACGGGTAGTTGTATATGCAGCTGCTGCAGCTTTGAACAATTTGGGACTCTCCTATACGCATAAGAAGTGAGCTTTTGTCTTCTCTGATTAAGTGTTTTCTCCTAAGCCGTGCCTCTGCCCCCCAGAGTCATCTTAGTCTGTCAAAGGGAGTTTGGGTTTCTGAGCCTTGCCACTGGTAGTCAAGCAGCAAAGAGCAGGGTGCACTGCTACGGCAGGACAGAGCCTTGGAGGGCTGCAGGACAGCAGGGGTTGTTGTCACCTGGTAGGGGACAGGTTTTTGTTTGCTCCCCTTGAAGTCCTATAGACAGTGTGTTTGCAGTTTATGGTAAAGCTGATGTGAAGACAGGGAACAGGAGTGGTACCTGAGCCTGCCCATGCACTGCAAGGGAGATGCTCTGGGAGCGTGGCACAGATGCAGGGGTGGGTTCTTGTGTGCCTCTTTGCCTGTGCTGTGTGAGTTAATGATTTCAAACTGGATCGATAGAAGAGGCCCTGGCCTTTGTACCCCCAGCTAGTGCTGCCTTGCTGAAATGGGAGAACACCAGTGGGTTGGCAATGCGAGAAACCATTTTTCCTTAACCCTGCTGTCAGGTCATCCTTGTCTTTGACTACTTAGACCTTGGCAGAAAATCTGCTAGTTTTTCCCTGATAGAAAACCAGGATAAAACCCGCTAGGCTGAAAACATGCTTAGAAGCTGCTTTATGCTAAGTTGGTTTTTCACAGAACTGGGTAGCTGAGCACAAGTGCATGGCTCCACAGTGCCTTGCAGGCCAGCGTGAGCTCCTGCCCACACACTGAGATGCCCAAAAGGTGAGTTAGCTCAAGTGGGAGATGGCTTAGCTTCCTGCTGGCTTGTACAGGGCAGAGCAAGTGTCTTAATTCAGCTGCCTTATTCAGGCTTTGCTGTTGCCCTGAAGGAGCCAAAATGCTACGTTCCTGATTTTGGTTTGGTGGTTGATTTTTGTTTGTTTTTAAAGCTTAGCCACGCTGACACAAGTGGCTTTACCGCGTTCATGTACAGTATAACCTCTACATAGGAAAAGGTAATTCTAGAAGGGTAAAACCCTTCCCTTGGCCAGATTGTATTTTTAAGTTTGGTAAACTGAGTTCCCTGCATCTCCCTCCTTTGCTGGAAGCACCAGACTTGCAGCAAGGCAATGTCATGGCAGTGCTCTGATGCCCTCAGGCTCAGGGCAGGCAGCTGAACTTGTCCCTTGCCCATGAGGTGGTTGAAGGAGCCATTCTTGGTCTCCTTTAGCCCTGTACAGGTCAGAGCACTGTAACTGCTGTCATCTGCAGCGGAGGCCATGCTGGAGGCGAGGGAACAGATGAGGTTTGAGATTTGTTTCCATCACAAATGAAGGGGAGTTGCAGTGAAAAGTTGAGTGGGAAGATGGTGACCGGTCCTTTGGGGGGGATACTGGGGACAGTGACATTGGCAGTGCCCTGGGTGGTTACAAAGAGGCAGGACCACCTCCCGAGAGCTGGCGCAGGTGCGTGCTGCTTAAGCAGGGACTCAGGAGGTGAAACTGCCAAGGGGCGGTAATTTTTAGCACATGCTTGTGGAACCCACCTAACAACACACAGCTGCAGCACTGCAGACATGCATCCCATGCTCGCAGGACAACACACTCCTCAGCTAACACATGGGCAGCATAGCTCACGTTCCCCTGCCCTCTGATCTGGCCTAGGTGTTTGCACTCTCCTCAGCATCCCTGAGCCCTGCAATCATCGAGGAAAACCAAAAAGAAGGCTGAGCCCCTTTCCTGTTGCTGTGCCGGGGGTCCTGGTTTTAATAAAGGGCTCATGTGCTGCTGTAGTCCTTCCAAAAGGCACTAAGTCCTGAGCCTACTCAGAGTTGGCCAGAAAAACCCTGATGGTTCGAGGGCTTGTTTTTTCTTTTTCTCCTCTTTCTCGATTCGATGCTGCCTGGTGAGGCTAGTCTGGGGACCTGAGGCACAGAATAATTCAAAGATGTGGCCTCAGCCCCACCGTGGCACTGTTATGTCATCATGGAACATTACCAGCGACTCATCCTCAACAGCAAGACGGTCAAGAATTCCCCCTGGTGTTTCAGGACACTGCTAGCTGACCTGCATGGACACAACTCTCCCCTGCCACCAGAGGAACCAATGGGACGGGTCAATGCATCACCAGGGCATGGACCCACCATCCAGTCTCTGCTTCAGCACCAGTCATTTTGGGCATCCCCCAGCAGTTTAGCTACAAGATCAGTGAAGACAGTTGCTGGTGAGAGGAGTTTACGGCAATTGCAAGCTGTGAATGACAGGAAAATTGGCAGGAAGCAGATGCTCAAAACTTCTGGTCCATTAGGCTCCCAATGCACCTCTTCCCACATTACAGGCTGTTTTGGGAATGTTAAGGGTGGGCAAAATTTCAAACTTTACACAGGACTTACTCTGCTCTTGCCATGAAAAACAGTGACCATTTTCCTAGGCTGGGAGTCCCCTGCTGGGGGTAACTCTGAAAAGAGAATAGCCACTGGGCAATGAAAGGAAGCCACTATTTTTTTTTTTTTTTTTGAGTGAGCTGGTGCCACATCGAATGTGTGCCAAACCAAATCAGTTCATGGGCTCCCAGCCGTGGCAGCATGTCCCTGCTTGCAGGGCAGCAGGGAGATGCAGCCCTCCTTTGCCTGGCCCAGTTCTGCACGCCACACTGCCATGCTCTGACTCAGCTCTGCGCTTTGCCAGGAAGGTGAGGAGCAACCCCATCCAGGTACACAAACACCCCGTGGGGGCTGCGACCCCTGCCCCGCTGGCTCCAAGTCACTGCCAGCCAGCTTTAGCTGTTATACATACAATCTGTCCTTCTGAAGGATTTTTACCTGTGTTTTAACTGTCCCATCCAGAGCCACAAGCTGCTTTTTTTTGTGCAGATGTCCAGTAAACTGAGTGGTTCTGCTCAATACACTCTTCTGGAGCAGCTATAAATGGCTGCACCACACTAGTGCACACTGGGACACCCATGAAGAACAGATCTTCCCAGGGGGTCCGATCCTCTCCTTATGCCTCAGTTTTGCACAGACTCAAATAAACCACCTTTGCTTTTGCCTCCTGTGCTAAGATGAAATTGGCCATTGTCCACAGGCATGGTAAAAATTGTCTTACCTTTCAGGCTGTCTGGCATAAACAAGACACGAACCCTCCCTTTGAAAAGCATTTCCAAGCAGGTCTTCAGCTCGGGTGAAATTCAGCCCTGGGAGCTCATAAAAGACATGTCTGTGCTTTCATTGAGGCACTAATTGCTTCCACATTACAACCTCCTGCATGCTGAGGTTTAGCATCTGCCAAGAGCACCCATTTTTGCTCCCAGCTGGAGCTGTTGCTAGCTGGCTGCTGCTCTCATGGCACAGCAGGGCTTTTGCAAAAAGTGCCTTCAACACCTGCCCATCGCGAAGCCCCTGCACTGCTGCAGCTCACCGCTTGCACATCTAGGGTGGACACAAAAGGACGCTGGGCATGGTGTCCCCTCCCTGCACATCCCCATGTTGGCAGCAAGCCTGTTCTCGTAGGTACACCTCTGGCATCCCCTGAGCCCAAATGTAGCCCATCTGTCCTTGTAGAAAGGCTTTTACTTTTTTCTTTCCAAAACCCAGAGTCCTGCTACACCAGACATTTGCCTTGGCTGCAGTTTTTCATGTCCAGTCCCTGGGCTGAGGACCACCACTGTAACAGAGGCACATCTTCCAGTTGCTCTTTCCACATGTGGAGCTGTTTGCCTTTCATGTTGCGTCTTTCCAAACGTACAGCTGCAGAGGAATGTTATAGAGGATGCCTGGTTTGGATTTGCCAGGCTAGTTTGAACAGACCTCAGCCAGACCCTTTTCCTGCCTCCCAGCTTAGCTGAGAGCACCATGCCTTTTTTCCCATGCCTGCTTTCCTAGGGCTGCTCCTCACAACCCCAACAAATGAGGAGGTGCAAGCTTCTGCTTTCCACTGTTTTCTCTCCACCACCACCCCCACGCCATTAAATCAAGAATCAAGTGTGTTACTGTCACGAGACAGGTTCTCCTCAAGGCGCAAAATGTCATGTAACGTGTGTGACAGTGTAAGCGAAAACCAATGCCTGTGGTTAGCTCTGGCTGGCAGCAAGATGGGGCTGGTGCGTGGTTTCTGCAGGCTGGCTTTATTGAGCTGTCTAAACGCAACTGCAGGGCAGGATGGTGAAGAGGCCTCTTTGAGGATCGTCCCAACTAAAGTAACTTCTCCAGCCCAGGCAGCACACCCAGAAAGCAGCACACAGATATCGGTGGGAGGGCAAGCCCAAGCAATGCCCTGCTGGGCTACTCCCAGGCCCATCAGCGGGGCCATCAGCCCACCAAAGGCCCATCTGCACAAGCCTAGAGCTGCACAGAGGCACGGTTGCAGACGGGAACCCCGCTGAAGGACTCCTGAGGAATGAATGTCCTGTCCGGGCCCCATTCAGGGCAGTGTTTGCAGAGCCATCAGACGCTCTGTCCAGGAGAAACTCAACACTGTTAAGTTTTTGCTTTTGGGAGATCTCATCAGTGCTTAGAAACTCCTGAATGGAGGGTGTGAAGAGGATGGAGCCAGGCTCTTTTCAGTGGTGGCCAGTGACAGGATGGGAGGCAATGGGCACAAACTTAAACACAGGAGGTGCTGTCTGCACATCAGGAAACACTTTTTTACTGTTGAGGGCAATCAAGCACTGGCACAGGTTGCCCAGGGAGGTTGTGGAATCTTCATCCTTAGGGATAAAAAAACCCCATCCAGACGCAGCACTGGGCAGCTGGCTTTAGGTGGTCTTGCTTGGGCAGAGAGGTTGGACCAGAGGACCTCCAGAGGTCACTTCAGTCTCAAACATGCTGTGAGTCTGTTTCACAGTGCTCTCCAGGACACCTTTTGTGCTGAGGAGGATTGCTGTCTAGAGGTGTGGGACACATCACGGCACGCAAAGGAAGAACTTCTGGAGATTGCACAGGACTTGTTCAGGGGAGGAACCAAAGGTGAGAAAAGGGAATGATTTAGGTGACTTGGAGAACAAGTGTGGTAAATAGAAGAGTGAGGGGATGAAGAGGGATAGTTGTGTGTAAATAGTTGGCTAGTCAGTATGTTTGTCTGGCTGTGCCCTGCACCTCATCGGCACAATCTGTCCCGTGTCCTTATTAAATTCCTTTCTAACTTTGCTGGATGAGGGCTCTGTATTGTGTGTCCATGTGTGCCTATAGGAATGTGAGGGCAGCAAGTGGAGTCAGGCCATGGGTTGGAGGACCTGTGTCCATGGTGCAGCAACTGAAGTCTGGACGGGTGTGCTATTGCTAGTGAAGATCAAGCTGGACTATCTGAACAGGTGAAATGGCTTGGGGGGGTCTCTAAGGGCCAGATCAGAGCACCTGGATGGCTCAAGAACATAAGGCTATGGAACCAGGAGAGTCCTGTCCAGCGGTGCGTCTGTGAGTAAGACTGACTGTACCACCAAGTGGAACAGGTCTGCAGCCTCAGGCTCACATCTCCAGCTGCCAGCAACTGGGAAAATGGCATCACTGTCTAGCCCAGCAGCTGGATCCACCATGTGTGTGCACACAGGCCGTTGGTGCTACGTTTGCATTAAGTGCTGTGTGTCTGCCTGTGATCTGCGTGGCCAGACATGTATGTACATGTGCTCTGTGCCTACTGGGAATACATCTTCAGCCTCACTAGAGGATGGAGCTGTAGCAGCCTCACCTCTCTTCAGCTGTCAGACTGGGCATGATACGCTTTCCTCGTAACACTGGTCTTCCTGCTGGAGCTTTTGTGTAGTTAGCAGGATGCTTGTGCCCACATGAGAGTGCTTTGTCAGCAATTTGAAAAGTTTTATTCTACACCCTCTGTTTCAGAAACCTTTACACAAGCTACAGAAACCAAATCCAAGCAGTGAGTTGCAAAACTTTCCTTTTCAGCCACATGAGCAGACCTGCTTGCATTAATTCACCTTTCCTGTGTCCAAAAGCGGGGCACTGCACTCGCTCGTCTGCTCCAGTTGTTGAAGGACTGAAAGGACCTGATTTTTGGTCAATGTTGTTGAATTACTATCAGCCACTAAAAGGGTTGTACCCATGCTGGAGCATTCCCTGCTCCTCCACCTCCTACAACTTCAGAAACACCGTAAAGCCTCCAAGAATAAGGTGATGATTTCTCACCTGTGGGAGCATGTCTGCTAAAGAAGACCTACTCTATGGGCAGTAAAGCCAGCCCAGGGCAGGCGAGTTCCCATCCTGTATTTCAAGAGGGAACAGGTAAAGGGATTTGCTCATAGACAATGGCAGGTCCCAGGAGAAGCTGTTTCACTTCTCACAACACAGTACCACCTACTCAGCTCATTTAAAATGGCTGTTCAGCAGCTGGATCAGGTGTGGACCTGTGGAGCTCCCCCAAGGCCTGCTTTCAAAAATGTGCCATCTGCCTTTAAAAAGGAGTCCAAGCTCTCCTTAACATTAATCAACAAGGTTCTCCAGAGTCTGTTCTGTCTTCTCCCTCGCTCAGATGAAGAGAAGTGCTATCTCCTCCCCGAGGTTTTCAGGTTTTCCACCAAGGAGGGAGGTTTTTTGGTCCTATAGGCAGCAGTGCCTGCGATCCGGGCCCCTCTGACAGTACTGATATATGGCAAAAGAGGAGGCTCCCGCACAACCAGCGTGGTGCCCTGGGGCGTATAGGCTCGGAGCAGCAATTCCTCTTGTGCGTGAGCCGTCACTGCCACCCAGCCTGCATAGCCAAAAAACATACAGATAGTCAGTGAGACGAGTCATGAGGATCAGAACAAGGCTTCTGATACTGTGCTTCCCATACTGGCTAAGAACCTGAGCTCCCCAGGTGTGATTTCTTTGAGAAACCAAATGCAAAGGTAATATCCAACCCTTTCCCAATAGATGGCAGGACCTAAAGCCGCATCTTACTCTCCCCAGACACAGCTCTTTCCTGCTGAACTTAAGAGGGATGGTGGGTACCACCAAAACCACAACAAAGCTTTCTAATCCATGGCTCTTATCCTCTCACCTGAACAGCTGATAGTGTCACAGCCATTCCTGATGCAGTGCAACTTGTATGGCAGCCAGAACATAAAGCATTCCAATGTGGTCATCCTGTACAAGCATGGTTGCCAATCTCCATTCTTGGAGGTTGCTAAGCCTCAGCTGGCCAAAGTCATGGCTGCCCTGATTTTGTGTTGGTGAGAGTCCTGCTTCAAGCAGGAAATAGAGCTCCATCCCTTTAGAGGTTTATTCCCATCAATGTTTCTGGGATGCAGACCCTGAAAAGCAAACTAATGAAGAAATACTACAATACCTGCAGAGGAAAGCTTGATATCTGCAACTGCCTCAGTGGTACCAATTCCTTTCAGTGTAATGTCCTGAGGGACAAGCGGGGGGAACTCTTTCATTCGCTCTTCCCCACCCATGGGAACCTGAGATCAAAACATGGAGAAAAGATTTAACAGTCAAGAGATGCTTCAGCACTCCTACCTTAAACTGGTGAGCGAGGCACAAGTGGGAATAAAGATAGGAGACCCTTGTTAGCCAAGTAAGAGCTCGCTTGAATACCCTACAGGAGTTATTTCAGGTTTGCCAAGAACAGGATCAGGATCACATCCAGAGCAACCCAGCAGGACCCAGCTGGTGGCTCAAGCTAGCCACCTCGATGTGAATGACAGCACTTGTTCTCCATGTGCGCAGGAATGGAGCTGCCAGGACAAGGACAGCTCACCCCATCCCCCATTAATCTGCAAGTGCTACGCAGTATGCAGCAATACCAAGAAAAAAGTCAAATGACCAAAAGATGAAAGGATGTGCAGAGGATCCAGCAAGAAAACAATAAGAAAGGTACATTTTCCAACTGCTACCTGTTCTGAAACCCCAGTCTGAAGTTTTCATGGAAAACATCCCCGTTGCTGCCTGTATTTTAAAGCTCTTCAAGAAAAGCCAAGCATCAGAGAGCAGAGCACTGCATATCTTAACAGCCCGAATGCTAGAAACAGAAGCTCTGCTAAAAACGCACCACCTCAGGCGCTCTCTCCTAACACAGCTGCAGCCACGCAGCCTGTGCAAGACTGCTCCACACTGCTATCTCCACTCTCACACCACACAAGTCCCAAACTCCTGACATGCTGGTTTTCCCCATCGACTGTGCCCCAGCCAGGGTGCTTCACCAGGTGGGACAGCCTGCCTATCTACAACCAAGAACCCATGACAGCACCTTCTCTTACCTTCAGTAACTCTTGGCCAGCATGTTTGTTGTAGAGGGTGTCTGCGTTACTCAGGGTAGAAATGTGGACTGGCAACAGGTTAGAAGCCACAACAGAAAACCAGGCAGGCTTTTCTCCCTGAAACAAGAGGATAATGCTACTTGTAACAGAAGGGCAGCCCTGAATTGCTCTTTCCTGCATGCTAAAAACCTGTTTGACTGATGTCCCCTCCTTGTCTGAAGGGTCCTTGCCTCCGTCACTTCAGAGCACCAAGGGTTTATATAAACAGGGGAGCTAAGCTTCCAGAAGAGAAGCACCCCCACTACCATACCCCCTGCCATCACTCCTGCTCATCTCAGGCAAATCATCCAAGAGGTAGTTTTGCTCAAGTTTAATTCCCAAGAAACTCAGTGTGATGGACATCTCCTGTCCGGTGGTTCTTCTCCTATCACTTTATATTTCTAACATGCATCTCTCTTCAAACCGTACTTGGTTCCAAGCTGCTCTCAAGATATGCGAAGACTGAATGGGACCCAACTTCAGCAGGCCCTCTCATAACTTCTGCACACGAAGCAAACAAGGTCAGAGAGGGGAGAGACCTCTACAAACAGTTAGTAGCTTAAAATAAGCAAGCCCAAGTGCAGCAATTCCTTCAAGTTCATCAAAGATGTACTCTGAGGCAGGGGCCCCTCTGTTATGATCTGAGCACAGCTGTCTTCCTTCAAGGTCTCTGGAGGATGTAGATAGACAAGATTGATGTAGCAATTTGATGAGACAAATACTGAGGACCTGAGGAGTCGTAAACGTGCACAGCTCAGCTTGCTAGGAGCACCACGACATGGAGAACAGGCTTATAGCACAAACCCCAACTGCCAGCCCTGCTGCACTGGACATTTTTCTGAGCCTGATCTTCTCATCAGGAGCTAGCGTGATGCTTCTTTACCCTGACCTCACGTTCCACAGGCTGCCAACTCCAGATGCGTTCTCCACAGCTCCCAAGAACAAAACTCGTCCCTCGTGACAAAACCACCCCTCAGGCAGCTCTGTGGCTGCCTTATCTTACAGCATTTCTACAGATGCTGTTTAGTGCCAGCAAGATGTCACCTGTATTGCTGTCCTACTTTTATCAAGGGATGCAAATCCAGGTGATTTCTTAAGTTCCTGACAGCATCCAACCAACATACCTAGGAAGTTCTCTTCTGAGAGCTTTGCCCAAGACATTATGGATAACAGTGGGGTTTTTTTTTGCTGCTGGGTTGCTTTTCCCGCTAGCAGCGTTTTTTGAGTGAGGCATTACTCCTCTGTACTTCAGAGCTGTTTTTCAGGATGGGGCTCTGGATTCTCTCCTTAAGTATGATGGAGCCCTCCTGTCTTAATGGTACATTATTACTTAGAGAATCCTGTCCCCTTCACCTTTCTGGTTTTCTTCCAGCAGGTCCTCAGCAAAGTACCAACTCAACAATTCTATGATGACTCTTGGAAAGCTGAGGAATAGCCATATACACATGCCCTTCCCAAAATGGGGCAAACTACTGAGAAAGGCATTATCATAAGTAGTAGACCCAGATCTGAAAGAAGCCCTTCCAGAGGAAACTTCATGGAAGGTCAGCCCCACACAGTTCAATAAAGGTGTATGACACAGGATTTCTCATAAAGGGAAGAAATTGGCAGGGGACACACACAGTGCCTTTAAAGAAGTATTTTTACAGAAACTAAAATTGCTACATTTAATTGCTTCCTTAGACAAATTCTTCAGAGAGGTCTGCATCAGGAAAGAAAAATGCCCATGCTCATCTCTCTTGGCAGACAGCTTTCACAAAACACAGAAATAAGGAAACCCACCTATTTTCTCAGTTAATTCTGTCACTCTCCTTCCTCCCTCCCTTCCTGCCTTGTGCCTTTGTATGTCATGGGAAGCACATTAGCCTGAAGGCATTTGTCAACATTCAAAAACAGTTACTGTTATACAATATAAAATATTGCATGCTGGTAACAAGCATCAAACCTTTCAACTGCAACTCCCCATTCCAAGGCATTTTGACTTTATGCGGTGCTTTATTAACAGATGTATCATCTCCAAAGCGGCAAAGAAAGTGTCTGTGAAAGCTACCCAGAAAGCCTTTCATTGTCTGGTACTACAATAAGAGATGAAGCGGCTTCTCACAAAACACTTTCCTCCCTTACCTCTAAGTAGTCTACACGTCCCAAGGCTGCTAAAAACAAGACCATTCCTGGCTTGAGAATGAAAGTCCGTGGAACAATGGCATGTGTTGGCAAAACCATCTTTACTTCTTTCTCTGTCAGGAGATTTAAAACCTGCAAAATAAATTGTACTGCCACAAGTCATTCCAAATGTTTCAATGAGGACAATCAAATTAATATTGGCTTTATATTGATAGAGGAAAAAGATCCAGGAAAGCAGTATGAAGAACATCTAAAATAACAGTTCAATTCTGGTCCACACACAGTAAGTGAGAAACGGAAGGAGGTAGGGATGTCACGGATCTCCAAGGCAATGCAGGGTTCATTACAAAGTGTAACAGCTGCCAGCATCCTGTTGGATGACGGATTCAGGAATCCTGGGTCTGGTTGGAACAAGGTCACCCAAGATTTACTGCACTTTAGCATGAGTACAGCCATGTGCAAAACAGACCACCTTCGCCTATAACATTTGAGTTAACACTCTACTTAGGCAGTGATCAAAGTGCTGAACCAATACTAGCAGCAAAGCTAGTCTCGAATATCTCACTGCGAGAAAAGTGCTGGCTCACACTGTGAAACAACTCAAACTGCAGGATGACCAGCCTGCCACACAGCATGGATCCCAACCCTAAGCACAGTGGAATACGCTCTCCCCTCGGTGAGGGGTCCCTGCCTGTCTTCCTCACCTCCCTTTCCCTTTCCATCTCCTGGCTTAACTGTCTCATCTGTTTAGGTGCTAACTTGTTTCAGGAAATGATTCTCCCCGAAGTCTACTTAAAAGCCAGTGACTTAACTAGCAGCGCTGCAGCCACAGTGGTCTTGATGCTTTCTACAGAAGCACTGCTCAAACCCAGCTACGAAACAATGCGCAGGCACAGAAGTTCACGAAGCAGTGCCTTGAAGGAAACAACTAGTCTCCAGGTTGATGGTGTCTCTGTCCTAAACACAGGGAACTGACAGCAGAAATGCTTCCAGCTGTGACCACCACACATGCCACAGTCATGCAAGTACAAGTTTGTAGCAATTTGTCTATGAGGATTAACCTCAATTTGGCATTGAAAGACCAAACCAACAAGGGTTGTGCTGCAGCCAGAACGCCACACACTCCCCCTATGTTCACAAGCAGACAATCTTTAGCTTGAATGTCAGGGCGGCCTTCAATACTGACTCTAAAAGACCAAGAGGCTTTGCCCTGACAGCTGCAGGTGTTCTAAAGTGATTGGCAATGCTTAAACCAAAATCTGAGGTATCAGTAATCTTTTTTCTAGAATTTTGGCTGTGGAAGGAATCACGAGGAAGCAGCTAAACACAAACCTCCAAGGAATAAGGACAAAAATTTAATTCCATCATATGGTAACTCTTCCAAAAAAAAAAAACCAAAACACCAAAACCCCAAACCTGCTCATAACATAGACATTCTGCTTGTCCTCCAGTCAGATCAAACACGCTCCAAAAGCACAGCAAGGACAATCAAAATCAGAAACTGCAGCAAGTACTTGTGGATGCTGGAAAGCCCACTTGTTTTTCCCCACTTACTCAACTCCAGAAGAGGGGAAGAACATGTCCAATCTCCAGTTACCAAACCAGGTCTCTAAGCTGATGACTGTCTTTATACTAGCTGTCAGAGAGCAAAGTGCCACAGTGACGTGGCAAACACATCTACTAGAAAACCAGTAATTTATTCTAGTGTTCATAAAAGCAGCATTTGCACTTGAGCTGTGCAGTCTCAGTATAGTTCTTGCACTTCATTCTCTTAAGACCTTTACTATCTCCTTGCACTTTTTCATCTTCCCAAAAAGATGACCTGCAGCTCTGTATAGATATCAAAGCAATCAAACATGAAAACACAACTTTTTTGGATGTGTGCACTACATCAGAACTGGCTTCAGAGCCACTGCTCTACTGAAACACTGCAGTAGGCCTGACATATTTGGAGCTACTAAGAGAACACTGCAGACCCCACTAGCTTCAGGAGAATGCTTTCTCAAAGATTTGGTCTAGTCACACAATGCTGGTTATCCTCCTAAGCTCCAACTTTTTCAGTAGGCTGGTAATGCTAAAAAACTGCAAACTTCATTGAGTGATGCTAGTATAAACTTGCTTAGAGCACTATTGATTAGTCCACTTATGGGTTAAGAAAGTTTGATGACGCAGTCATATAGTCCCTTTGCAAGGATCACAGTACATAGAAATGCAACAGCATTAACACAATGAACCTTTCCCAAGCAAATAAAACCCACATTTCAACAGAATTGCCCAAACCAAAAGAATCCTAACACCAGGACTGCAGCAGAAATACTCTCCCACATGCACAGATAAGGCAGAACAGTCCTCCCAAACCCTGCCATCCCAAAACACAGCAACACAGAGTTACCTACACAGTTTTCCTTTATGATCCCTGGAGTGTCAAAACACCAGCGAGCATCCTTCACTTCATTGTATGTGAACTCCTCCCTTTCCTCATGCTTCTTAGGGGAATGCTTGGGATCTTCATCCATGCCGTAGGACAGCATGTCAGGGTCAAAATCAACCACAGTGCTAGACTTCTGCCGTTGAAATGTTCTTCCAACTCTTCCTGGATTAAAATGAAAGGTTTCCTGGTAGTCAATTTATTAACTTGCCTTTCCTTCATTTGGACATCTGTCCCTTCCGTTGCTTAAAAGGGATGCACATGAGTAAGATGAAGATGATAAAGACGCTATGTGATTAGAAATGTCTGTGTTCAAAAGCAGAGATGATAAGAAATCCCTTCTATAATTCTTGCTTAATGGTCCTCAAGTCCCAAAACCTTATCAAGGTCAGATCACAGACACTCCATTATTTCTGTTTTACAGTAAAGCTGGCTGCCTTCTTTTGTCACTGCCTTAGACTGTCAAACACAGAATTATTTAAAAATCAGAGCTATTTTCTGGCAACCCACTCTTTTGGATACATACTCAAATGATGTAGAACTACTGTGTACTGCAGCCAAAACATGACTATTTAAAAATGAAACTTTTTTCTTCCTTTGGGAATGAAAGATGGCCTATAATGAAATATCGTTGTAAACTGCTAAGCTATCGGAACTAGGTTAGCAAATGCTGACAGAAGCCGCACTGCACAGAGGAAAACTCTGCAGTGCTGCTACAACACCTGAAAAGTACTCAAAAGAAATGCTAACGATGGAGGAGCTGGAGATCTTGCACCCATTACTCAGGGAATAAAAACTGGTCAAAATAACTTGAATGTAAGTTTTGAAATTTTTTATTGCTACTACAGATAGCATATTTAGATGGAAATGAGTTCTTTCAGAGTGGGAAGAAACTACTTGCCAAAACCAGCTGGAGTCTACAGCAAATTATGGAGTTAACAGTCCTCTGTGTAATGCAGGATTTTAATCAGGGCAGAGGGACAATACCTTTACTCAGGCAATACTCACCCACTAAGTAACCTTGCTTTTTAAGGTGATTAAGGTACTTTTTTTCTTCACTGCTTAGCTGATCTTCTGGTTTTGTTGCCTCCTCTTTCAGCCTCTCCTGCCTTCGAAATATCCTGTCACATGTAGGATTAATAATTGGAAATTTCAACAGGTTCAGTGTTGTTCCTGGAAAAAACATAAGGTGTGTTTAGGCCTCTGACTACCTAGCACATTTAAGCTGTGAGGAACAAGACAAAAAAAAAAAAAATTGCTTCTCCAACTTTTGTGTGAAACCCAGTAACACAAAGTTGGAGGTGGAACTACAGCTGCTCCCATAGTACTAGCCTCCCCAGCTGGGATGGTGGAAACAAGACATCTGTCCATTTGTGACCTGCTCTCACCTATGGTTTGACAAAACGGGTCTCAAAGCCAAGTGGAGCTAAGACTAACTTAATACATCCCAGGCAAGTCTTACCTCCAGGGAACTTGTTTTGGCCTGACTGTTACAAGCACTCACCAATTCACCTCTCAGTCTCTCTAGGCTGGAGAACACTCCTAATTGATAGGGAGATGACAAGGCATGCAGATCAGGTACCATCCCCACTGGCAGGGAAGCATGCACATCAGCACTGATTTACCAGGCCCCTTAGTGCTATGAGATGCACAGCACCCTCTGCGCATGCCTCCCACCCTTGCTGCCCTGAGGAATGTGATGATTCAAAGCATGGCACAGCACTGGAGCTCGCTGCCCACAATGCTGCTGCTTCAGGATGGCTGGCACCTGTCTGACGACAGGTCCTCCTGCCCCAGGGGTGGTCAAGGGTAGCCTTGCAGGGGGCCTGGGGCTAGCTGGTCTCTGAATGCCCAACAACGTGCCCAATCCCTGCCACGATGGTAAGAGCGATGTCCCTGACCTGGCCAGGGGGAGACGGTGGCTCTGTCAACGATGTCAGGGGCACGGGACTTGCAGTAGTCGGAGCACAGCAGGGTGTTGAAGAGCGTCGACTTGCCAGAGTTGGTGGCGCCTAGCAGGTAGACATCGCCGGTGCACTTCCAAGACCGCTGCAGCCGGCTGACCAGCCCCTCTAGGCCGAAGCCGGTCTTGGCGCTCACCAGCCGGACGTCCACCAGCGGGGCTCTGCGCAGGCCAGCCTGGGCACAGGCAGCCACCACCCGTTCTCGCAGCCGCCTCAAGTGTCCAGGCGAGTCGGAGGGCAGCAGGTCCACCTTGTTGCCCACCACCAGCAGCCCGGTGGCGAGGACATCAGGACCCAGCAGCCCCGGCAGCTGGGGCAGCACCGGGTCGGGCAGCTCCAGCACGTCGAGGATGTAGAGGAGGAGCGGGCCGCGGCCGTGGCGCGGGGGGCGACGCAGGGCAGCGCTCACCACCATCCGGTGCTCCTCGGGCGGCAGCCGCAGCCCCAGGGCCTTGCCGTGGTGAGCCAGCAGCCAGCACCGCTGGCAGACGGCGCCCCGCAGCCCCGCCACGCCGGCCGGGCTCTCCGACAGGCTCCGATACTTCTCCGCCGGCACGAAGCCCGGCGCCACGCCATCGCGGCACTGCAGCTCGGCCCCGCATCCCGAGCAGCTCACGCCGCTCGGCGGCAACGAGGAGTCAGACCACCACGACGACACGGAGCCCCGCTCCCGCCGCTTTTTGCCCGGATTCCGCTCCCGGCAGGGGAGCGCCGCCGCCACTGCTGCTGCTGTTGCTGCCGCCGCCGCCTCGCTCGGCTCCGGCTCGTACTCAAGGAAGACAAACCGCTCCTCCTCGCCGCTGACTGCCGCTCCGCGCCGTGGCACCGGGACCGAGAGCCCGGCGCGGGCCAGGCGGCCCAGGAGCGCCGGGACCAGGCGGTGCATGGCGGCAACAGTAGCGCCTGCGGGGCGGAAGGGAGAGGGCAGGGCAAAAGGTAGAGGGCGGGGCTTAGCAGCCGCGCACGCGCATTTCCTCCCTCGCGCTGCCTCCTGGGAGGCGGCGCGCGCAGGGTGCGCAGGCGCTGCTTTGCCGTGCTACTGTCGCTGCTTGCCCGGGTGCTCGGTGACGAGCTCCGCCGTCCTCTTCGCTCCCCTCTCGGCTGCCGCCGTCCGCGGCTCTTCCCGCTGCCATCATGTACGACGCAGACGAAGGTAAGGGTGTCGCGGCTGCAGGCCGTTCCTTGCTGGGCCTTTTCCCCAGTTCAAACGGGCGAGGAGGGGCAGGGGACCTGCTGGGCCTGCGGAAGGCGGCGGCGGTGGTGGTGGCGATGGCGGTGGGGAGTGCTCGGGACGCGCTGGAGTCTCCTGCAGGCTCTCATATGGCCCTCGGGCGTCCACGGGCGCTGCTGGAGTGCCGGGGTGTCCCTCTGCTCGCCTTGTGCCGGACCCCGCCTCAACAGGCAAGGGGAGACACCGAGGTGATTGAAGCCTGGCTTAAATGTTGTGCTTCCCCGGCAGATATGCAATATGATGAAGACGATGATGAAATCACTCCCGACTTGTGGCAAGAAGCCTGTTGGATCGTTATTAGGTGACTTTTTAAAACTCACATAACACTTAAGCATATGTGTTCTTGGCTTTACAGGTGATATCTTGTTCGCTAGCAGTGTGCCATAGAAGCTGCAGGTTTGGCAGTGCTAGGTTTATCACTTTCAGAGCAGAAGGGCTTTAAGCAGGAATAGCAGGGTTGTCATTGGGGATTAAGAAGCCCAACCGACCCCTGGTGGGGTGCAGTGTTTTGAATGAAGTAAGAAATTATTTTTATTTCATATGAAGCATGTGATTTTTCCCACTGCTCTTGCAGCCGCTGCAGGTGTTAGGAACCAGTACTTGGCTATTTCACCATGGTATTGGTTTTTTAGACATGAATGTCTAGGACCTGCAGCTTCTTGTGACTGTTAAGCAGTGGCATGCTGTGTGGAACTGAGTAAAAAGTGTTTCTCTTGCTAATTGCATCACTCATAAAAGGTATATGACTGGTGTCTTTACAGTAGTAGTTGCAAACAAGAGTAGATCTGTGGGGGTGGTCCCACAGGCAGTCTGGATGGAGAGTAGAGATGAGAAACTTCAGAGGCAGAAGGAGGTCCTTCCTTTTGCAGCCCCGTGACGAGTGCTACCTTTGCTTTCAGACTGATGGGAGGTAACTGAGGCTGAGGCTACACCTAACTTCATATGAGAGAAACACTTTTTTACTGTGAGGGTGACCAAGCACCAGCACAGATTGCCCAGAGATTATGAAGTCTCTGTCCTCGGTGGTATTCAAATCTGTTGGGACATGGCCTTGGGCAGTCAGCTCTAGGTGACACTGCTTGAGCGGGATGATGGGACAAGTGACCTCCAGAGGTCCCTCCTAGCCTCAACCATTTTGTGATACAGGTCGCCCTTACTCCTTCCCATTGTGCAACAGCAGACTGTGCTAGCAAGATTCACTGTGGCAACAGCACAATAGCCAACAGTGCGTTCCCCTTCTTGGAGAAGCCTGAGGTTATTGATAGGGAGGTAGTTCTTACCAGTTTTCTCTGGAAATCTTGGCAGTCATGGGACAGAAGCTGAGGTAGTGTGCTTCCCTGGCTGGCTTCAGGAATGCAAGGTAGAGGATCTTGCTAGCAGGAGCTCACGTGGCAGACATGTTTAGGTCATCCCATTAAACGTTAGGATGTAGGGCTTTGAATCTAGGCTTTGATTTTAAAAATTAGGTTGTACTGAGTTGAAGCTGGGTGACACAAAGGGAAATCTGAAGGAGTGAAGCTGGGAATCTCTTTGTGGCTGAAACAGAGGAGATCTAAGCTAAGAACAGTTCTGAGAACTGTTACCTTGATTTAGGGGCATGTGCTCTGTTTACTGCAGCTTGGAAAATTAGTTAAAGCAAAGTAATTTACATATATTGTTAAAGTACATACTTTAAATACATGCTTTAAAGTATTGTACATACTTTAGCTGAAGCCGGTTTTACTGAGGTTTCAGTCATGATGTTTCCCTTCTAATTTAAGATAAACTGTGCATGCAGTCATGGCTTAGCCAAGCGGTGGCAGCATGTCTGTCACTTTGTAGTGTTTGTGCCTTCAAACACTGAGAGTGAATTTTTTTACGATTTTTGAGTGTCTATGTTTGAAATTCGTGCCTTGGGAATAGTGAATGTGTTTGATTCCGTACTGTATTTCATGGCTTTTAAAGGTTTTATAATAAATATATCTTAAGCTTTTTGATGTATAAAGTAGATGAATTAAGATTTCTCGTTCAATAATGCTTTTTTTTTTTTAGCTCCTATTTTGATGAAAAGGGTTTAGTCAGGCAACAGCTGGATTCTTTTGATGAGTTTATTCAGATGTCTGTGCAGAGAATTGTTGAAGATGCTCCACCAATTGATTTACAGGCTGAAGCCCAGCATGCCACAGGAGAAGTGGAAGAGCCGGTAAGTGAAGAGCCTTAGCAGAGGTGGTGTGTTTTTTGCAATGCAAAATGATTTTAGGTAGGTTTTATTCAGCCCACATCTCAGGAGACTGGAATACCTATGAGTTATGGCACTGCTCTTGCAGTCAATAGGACAGAAGTATGAACTCTTTGGAGTCTATGGCCAAGTTTCCAGATAGTCAGCTATACGGCTGAGAAACACGTGCAAGAGCTTTGTTATCCATGGAACTGAGCTTCCCTATTCTGTAGAGTTACTCTATCCTGCTGGTTAAATTGTTTGTTGGGTTGAGAAGTGACCAAGAACAATTGGCTGCTGCAGCTCATGTTGTCAGTTACTGTATGAAACTGCACTGATAGGGATGTAGTAGAGCAAGTCAGGTAGCCAAAAAGCAAATCATGTTTTGGTGGGAGTTTGACTTTCAGTAGCTTTACCATGGTAAGAAAGGTTTACAGCTGAAAAGTTCTCTGTCAGCTTTCTTTGGCCAAATTTAGGTCCAGGTTTTCAAAGGGTGCCGTTGCTCATCATCTTTAATTGTCACCATGTTCCAAAGAAGAACAAACTGTCTAAGGTCTGCACTATGTGATGGCTCTTCTGCAATGTTTATACCTTCTGTGGTGGCTGTGGTGCTTCTATCCTTGTCCCTTATGTGGTGTGATCCCTGTTCCAGAAGCGATCCATTCCCCTGCTATCAATGCTATCAGCATTGCTGCTTCCCTGTAGAGATTTTAAAAGAACTTTAGGACACTGAGCATTGAATTTGTTACACATTTTGACTGTTCCTTTGCATTTTTTTTCAGACAAGCTATCTTGTAGAGAGAATAACTGAGATTTCTTCTAGTTTCTTTATTAGACAAACAATTCATAAACCATTATCTCACTGTAATTCTCCTTAATGTTTCTTCTGTTATTCTGTGTTTATTATTGCGGAATTCTCTAGCTGTGCAGTTCTGCAGTTGCTGTATGCACTGTACGTGGTTAAGGTTCAGATTGCAAGCATGATATGTACCTGGCCTCTTTTTGGCCAAAAGCTAGTAGTTTACTTTCTCAACTCGGAGAGATTAGTTTTTTGTTCTTATTTATCAAATTAAAATTTTAGGAATAAGCCTAGATATGAGAAAAGGAAACTTGCTTTTTCTTTCAGAGTCACTTGCAGGCAAACTCTTACCTCATTTGAAGATACTGCATTACTTTAAGGAGACTGAGTGTATTGGACTAATCTGACTTTTTGTTTCTTTCTCCCTCCACTCCTCAGCCTCAAATTCTGAAGGCAATTTGGGCAATTTGTAGCATATCAGAGGGTTTAACAACCATACTCAGAGATAGCAATTATGGTAAAAGTGTTCCCCCAAGAATGCTTCCATGAGAACTTGGGAGACTTGGTACTATACATGGCTTCTGCTGCAAATCCAGGAAAAGTGTTTTATTTGGGTAAGAATTGAGGGAATTCTTTTGTCCTACAAAATGTTTTCCAATCAGGCTCTGCCACTTACTATTGTAAGAAGCTTTTGTGCCTTTTAAAAATCGGATTGTTTTCAGGCTCTTTCCAACAATTCAAGTCTTACTTTGTTTACTGATCCTATAGAATCATCCTAGGAACTGGTGTTACCCAACTTGCTGTGTTTTCAGTTATTGGTAACAGTTATCCTTTTTCAGCAGTGGTTTTGGTTAGTTATAAGTAAGAGAGAATATTTTGAATACAAAAGGCTAGTTATTAGTATGTCTTGTGGATAGAGCAGCAATCTGTTTAATCTCTAGAGGAAACAAAACCACCTAGTGCAGATGTTAAAAAGGTGGTTTATGTGGCTCTATGTAAGACAAAATGTATGGGATGGATAATTTGCACCTTTGCATTTAATAGCAAGTCCAGAGAAAGGGCTGAATACGAGGACTTTAGAAATATATTTTAGAAAGGTTAAAACCACTTGTGACATAAACTATAAGCTGACTTTTTTCCTTGGCGTTGGAGCTTGCTCTGCTAGAGCAAGTGTTGCTTTGGTGGTGAGCTACAGTGGGGTCCTTATGGCTGAGATACGGTAAAGTGCCTGCACAGAATTCAAGCTTTGTTTTAGGAACAGATATTCTCAGCTGGTTTCTAGGCAGATAGTTGGGGTGGCAGCACTGTGGTACTTTGCGTTAGCTTCTGTTCTGTGAAGCAACGTGGTGGGAAATAGCAACTTGAAGAAAATGTTCTAAGGCAACAAGCCTTTCACCTTGTATACATGTAGGTCTGGTTATTTGCTTATGTTTCTCTGTCCCCCTGGATTTTCTTCTGTGAAGGAATGCTTTGTTGTTAGAGTGGCTCATTTCTAGGTCCTTTTGCCTGCAAGGAGACCAAAAGCCAAGTTGCCTCAGAGTAGTCATGCGCCAGGACATATGAAACACTTGAATAAAGCTACTGTGGTGTAACTGCTTGCTTTCTTTTAAGTTCTGGCTCTGTCTACCAGATACCTAAATGCACTTTGTTAAGAGTATTGTTTTAAAACTTCTACCCCTTTATTTTAAATGCAAGGCTTTTGATTTAAGTGAACTTGCAGCAAGAGTCTGAGGGATGAGTGGCTCTCAGAACAAAATGAAGATCCTGAGAATTGTTCCGCTGCAGAAAGATACCTATCCTTTCGGGCCCATGGTTTCACTGTAACATGTGAAAAGATTTCTGTGGAACTAAACCAAAGCTATTTAAATTTAATGTTTTATGCAAGGGAGCAAAGCTTTACAAAAACTCACACCTTTTTTGATATGTCAGCTATCTCATTTTATGTGTTGAAGCAGATTCACCTCTTTGCATCATAAAACTAGCAGCTTTGTCTAAGTTTCATAAAAATTAATATCTGAATAGCCATATTGTAAGGCATGTTCTTTAGTTAATGTATTCACTGACTTGACAGATTTTGAGTTTGTTAGCTATGTGGGTACTTTATTCTTCTCTTACTAATGGTTTTCACCCTTCAGTTTCCTCTTATTTTTAATTAATGAGGTGGTTAGAAGTTATTGAAAGTTCTTGAGTGTTTTTTTGATCTAGTCATCTGAGGCAGGATTGCCTTGAGCTGAGGACATGCAGCAGCATTGGGTATTAAGCTCTAGGGCTGCTCTTGAACAACCAAAGTGTTTCTGTTACAGGTAAATGTCTTCTTGTTTTTCAGCCTCGGTATCTGCTGAAGTTTGAACAAATCTATCTCTCCAAACCCACACACTGGGAAAGAGATGGAGCACCCTCACCTATGATGCCAAATGAAGCCAGACTGAGAAACCTTACGTAAGAATGAACTCTGTAGTGGATAAATGCAAGGAAGGCCTGGCTCTGCATTATTAATTGATAATATTTTTCAATTTAGTAGTGCCTTGAAAATGTAATAATTACTGCTTTATTTAAATTTTGATGTCTAATTGTTAAATTTAGATGATGATTGATGCTTTGGTAATAATGCTTAATTATACCGGTGAGTGCTTGAGTAACTGCATTCATTATCCTTCTGTACAACCTTGAGTAATAACTGACAGATAACACAATGGCGTTTTTATTCTATAGGTATTCAGCCCCCTTGTATGTGGATATAACTAAAACAGTTATTAAAGAAGGGGAGGATCAGTTACAGACACAGCATCAGAAAACTTTTATAGGAAAAATTCCTATTATGTTACGTTCAACATACTGTTTGTTGAACGGCTTGACTGACCGTGATCTTTGTGAACTGAACGAATGTCCACTTGATCCTGGTGGCTACTTTATCATTAATGGATCAGAAAAGGTAAGGGATTATACCTTGCACAGCCATCTTTACAGACACTGAAAGTTCTGTTACTTGTTTCTCTCTGTTTTATCAGGAGCATAAGCACTTTTATTCCAGTGTATCACAGTTACTGTGGGGACTCATGATCTTGTAGGAAGATGGACTTTTAGTCCTCTCTTAGGACTTTCTTGAGCCACCTTTTCTTCTCTGAGGCATGTTTCCCTTCGGTTTCATAAACTGTTTCGCATTGGATGCCACTAAGTGCTCTAGATATTTTCCTTTCCATTTTTAACACTGCAGAGCAGCATGTACTCTAAAATGAGGTACTTCTTCACTCAGAGTCTCCTCCAGTTTGTTCAGAACTGTATAGATGCATTTTATTGTAAGAACAGGTTCTTCCCTACATTGCTGTGGATTCAGCTTTAGCAAATCGTATCTTCTTCATGATTGTGCCTCACCAATGAAACTGACAGCTGGGCAAACACAGCAAAAGAAATAGAATTGTACTTTTGTTCTTGGTAAGAAAACTAAATCTGTCTTTGACCATTGGAACTGGCATTTAAATTCAAATGTCTGTGTAGTGTGTTGGCCTTGGAAATACTGAAATGCTGTATCAGTGCCTAAAGCTAACAGAAATGTCTCAGCACAGCTAGCAGGTGTGGTAAGTATATCACAGAGAACAGTGTTGTCAGAGTCTCTTGTTTTGGTTACTCTAACTTAACTAGGTGTATGTTTTGCTAAATGCTGTATGTTTAAATTGTAGAGTATAATCCAGCTGAGTTTGGCAATTTGACTTCATGCTGTGCAGTGCTCTTAAGGTACCTGAAGGAATAGTGGAAACGCACTGTGCTTGTTACTTTCAGCGTGCCTTTTTGTCATTTACTAGTGTTCCTGTTTCTAACACAGGTTCTGATTGCTCAAGAGAAGATGGCTACAAACACAGTGTATGTGTTTGCAAAGAAAGATTCAAAATATGCCTACACAGGAGAGTGTAGATCTTGTCTGGAAAACTCCTCTCGACCAACAAGTACTATATGGGTTAGCATGCTGGCCAGAGGTGGGCAGGTATGTCTAAGCAGTAATGACCCCTGCCCTGGGGCTACCAATAAAGATTGTTTTAGGAGTTTTGTTATTGTATTCTCTTCATGTTATTTACTTCAGGGGTTTTGAGAAGAAATTTCTTCTGATAAGTTGTAAAGAAGGTAAAATTAATGTATTCTGTTTGTCGTAGATTATGCCTGTCTCTGGGACAAATAATTTGAGGATTGAAATGAAGCCTCCATTTGTAGCAGGTTTTAGGGCAAGGCTAGAAAATAATTTTAGAATTGCTGTAAATGAATTTTTAGAAAATCCAAACAAGCTGCATCCTTTTTGTTTTACAAAGGGCAAGAATAGGAGCAGGGACCCTGCCATTGCTGACAGTCAAGCTAGTGTTTAGATGAGTTTTGCAGACCACATATTAATTAATATTTAACATCTAATTGTGCCATCTATGAGGGTAAATAAATGCTATTCATAATTTAAAAAGCACGTGTCAGTACTCATTTACTATTGCACTGATGTTTGGAAATTCTCAAACATGTTCCAAGAGTAACTTTAACAACAGCCTTGCACCACTGTTGCTCCCAATGGCTGCAGCACTCCTCAATGATTGTACCTCTGCATCCCACAGTGTAGTTTCTTTCTGGGAGGGGAAGCAGCTACTTGAATAGTTGCAAGAACAGAGAGCCTTACACAGCAGATTAGAAAAGCTGGGCTTTAGCTGACAGAAGGAAAGCTGAAGGTGGATAGGATCAGTCTTTGCAAATACACAAAGGGAGAGAAATTATGCATAAGGGTAAATGAGTAGCATTATTTAAATTCCTTTTTTATTAGCAAAAACCTTCCAAGTTTTTGCAGACTTCTGAAGTTAGAAATTTTTTTAAAATGAAGAAATATACTGCTGGTATAAGGTTTCAGAATAGCTCTTTAGTTGGCCTGCTGAGAAGTCGTGGTTTCCTGTAGTGCTTGAATCAATACACTTCTGCTGTATTATCCGAATCCAGAGAGGTATTTTTATTTAAAGGCAGGATCGTTTAAGACTAATGTATATTTTTTCCCATTTTTTCAGGGTGCAAAGAAGAGTGCTATTGGTCAGCGCATTGTAGCAACTTTGCCATATATCAAACAAGAAGTCCCCATCATAATTGTCTTCCGTGCACTAGGCTTTGTGTCTGACAGGGACATTTTGGAGCACATCATATATGATTTTGAAGATCCAGAAATGATGGAAATGGTAATACACGTTAAATAAGTTATTTCCTGGCTTGACATTTGGTGATGTGTAGGTGTGGCTAATCATCATTCAAAGTATTGTTAATTTTCCAATTTTAATTTATCACTTTGTTATTCTTGTGGGTTGTCTATTAGAAATGCCAAAAGTTCTCTGCCTAAACCTATTCTAATGAGTATTTTGAGTGAACAGGCTGCAGTGGAAATTTCAAAGAGTTAATATGTATTTGGAGAGGTAGGGTCTTACCCTGCTGCCATTAACTTTAATTGCAAAGTCTCAATTTTTAGCTGAGACAGCAACAGGCCTAGAATGTACTTGAATGAGAACTATTTTCTGAAGTCAAGTATTTTTTTGTGTTCTTCCTGCATGCCCCATTACTGTTTTCTGCTGCTTTTGAAAGAGCTACTGAGGTAAACCCAGAAAGAACTGGATCAGTAATTAGCAGTTCCTGAAAAACATTATCAGCAAACTATTGCGTAGTTTCCTTCAACTCCAACATGTGCTGGATGCTACAGGGTTTTGCTGTATTTTGTGCATTAGGTCAAACCTTCTCTGGATGAAGCATTTGTCATTCAGGAGCAAAACGTTGCTCTAAATTTTATTGGATCAAGAGGTGCAAAGCCGGGTGTCACCAAAGAGAAGAGAATCAAGTACGCTAAAGAAGTCTTGCAGAAAGAAATGCTCCCGCATGTTGGTGTCAGTGACTTCTGTGAAACCAAAAAGGCCTATTTTCTAGGGTATGTTAGTATTTTCTGTCATACATCTGCAAATGGATCCTGAATACAGATTTTATCCACATATATGTATATGATTGGAAGAACACACTGAATAGAAGTTTGTTTTTAACCTCATTCTTCTGGATACTCAGTGATAAACTTCAGGGCACCGGTATATTTTTGAGGGTGAGAAAATGTAAATGTTGATGTAGATAAAAAAAATGAAACAAAACAAGCCTCTAACACATTCTGAATCTTAAGTTAGCTACAATGATAGTGATAAATACTCTGATATCACCTCGCACAGGCATCATAGAGAGGTTGATATCTAATGTGTAGATAACTACTGAGTAGCTGTTTGTAATTTAAACCCACTCTTTAAATTAGCACATCCTCTTGATCACTGCTTATTGGTATGCAGATGAAGCCTAGCATCGGGAGACTTAACACTTTACACCTGATTCCATGTGCTTAAACATAGCCAGTATTACAGTACAGGACTGAGGTGTAGCAGAAGATGCATTGCCATCATAATGTAAATAGTAACTTCTCTCTGCAGTTACCTGAACTTTCAGTGGATCATTCACCTCTAACGATGTACGTGCTGAAGAGGTCTCTTTTAGGAGGACAGCAGTATCCTAAAGATCTAGAATGGACAGCCTTTAGGAAACAGCTCACTGATTATCTGTGAAAGCATGTAAGCTTTGTTATGAATATCTGCTGTCAGTTTAAAACTATCTATCTTATTTGCTTAGGTATATGGTTCATAGATTGTTGCTGGCAGCACTGGGAAGAAGAGAGCTTGATGACAGAGATCATTATGGCAACAAAAGACTGGATCTTGCTGGGCCACTGTTAGCTTTCCTGTTCAGAGGGTAACTATACTATATATGTTTTCTTCAGAGATAATTAATGGTAGAGGCATTGCCAAATCTGTGCTGCCAAATCAGTCAGACTGTTCTGTTGTGTCTGATAGCTGGTCTTAGACCACACGGCCTGTATCTGATTATGACTTTTTCATGGAGTGGGTAAGTTTCCTCTAATAGTAGGTGGCTAGCATCAACTTGTTTTGAAACATATCTTGTGCATGTTCACAAACAGGTTGTTTGTTTTGGTTTGTTTTTTTCCCCTCCTCCTCCTCTAGTTACAAATTACTTGCTTCTTTACAGGAGGCCAGTGATATTTTTTCCAAGTAGTGCTGAGTAGGTGGAATTGCTAGAGTACTGTTTAATTGTGTTTCTTGGCTTCTACAGAATGTTTAAGAATTTGCTGAAGGAAGTGAGAATATATGCACAGAAGTTTATTGACAGAGGGAAAGATTTCAACTTGGAATTGGCAATTAAAACAAGAATTATTTCAGATGGCTTGAAGTATTCATTGGCAACTGGAAACTGGGGTGACCAGAAGAAAGCTCATCAAGCCAGAGCGGGTGTATCTCAGGTACAATAGCTGAATAAGACATGGTAGCATTTATCAGGTTTACAGAAGAGTGAAACTGTATCATGGACGAGTTTAACATTACTTGGCAGCCACACGTGTTGTGTGTTAAATAACCATTTCTAAAAGGAAATTTCCGTAGCTGAAACACAAGTAGATCCAAATAGTGGAGTCTGGTGTGGGGTTTGGGTTTTTTGGTGTTTGTGTTTGGTTTTAGCTATTGCGTTCACTGCTAAACAGTTGGTGTAACTCTCGTAAAGACATTTTGTGTTGAAGCGTATACTTGTGTGTCTGGTCAAGTCCTAGTCCAAGGGAATCTTCATGGAGGATGGATTTCTTTAATTACTTCCAGTGCTTCACAGGTGGTTCAAGAAACTGGGCTGTCACCATGTGATAGTTGAGCCTGTTCCTCACAAAGGTGGAAATAGGAAAGAGGTGACAGTTTTTAAATGCCAGCACGTTTTGATGTCTGTACCCGTGGTGAGGTCATAATTTGGGGAAAGCAAAGTTAGAAAAGGGGCAAAGATGGTAGCTGTCCCTGGATGGTGTGTTGTTGGTGTATGTTATGAGGGGCTTGTTTGCTTTTTAAATAAAGGCTCACATTTCAGGCTGTAAAAATAAATTTTCTTAGATTTTTGAGAAGCCTTGTGAAGACTCTGAAAAGAATGTAAATGCTGATTTGCACCAAATTAACTAAGTCATCTTAGTTTTTCAAACTAAGCTTGAAAAGATCTCTGTGGTGTACTGGCAAAACATCCTGGTGAAAATGCAGCTTAAAAAGTATTTTTACAAGTATCACTCATTCTAGTTATCTGACCAGAGTAAGCTATACTACAAAAAACCAGCTCTCTGCTTGGATAACTGTGTTTATACTGGGCCTTGATGTGGTATAAGCGTGCTCTGAAAACTTCTACCATTACCACACTGGCTAGGAGATTGAGATTTTAAGGGTCAGCTTAGTCCAAGATTAGTGGAGGTGAACTAAAAAGTGTAGCTAACCAAAATCAGAACTATTTTAGTTCTTTGCCAGTACATAACATCTAGAGGACACGGATCCTTTGCTCTAACGTATCATGATGCCTGTCAACAGCCCTCTTAACTTTCGGCTAACTGAATTCGTTACTACATGCAGGTGTTAAACCGCCTGACTTTTGCATCTACACTTTCCCATCTGAGACGCCTGAATTCTCCAATTGGTAGAGATGGTAAACTAGCAAAGCCCAGGCAGCTGCACAATACGCTGTGGGGAATGGTTTGCCCTGCTGAGACTCCAGAGGTATTTATGTCAGTACTTACTTGTGCCTAACTGCTTTTATCTGCTAGTTGTTTTATAGTCATGGTACTTGTCGTGACCACTTGCACTTTTTTCTTAAATGCTGATGTGAATATTTAGCTTTATAGCTAACTCTGTAGTTGAATGGTAGAAATTAGTAACGTGACTAGCACGTTTTGTGTCCAGTTCCTTGAGGACTTAAAGGTTAAGTTCTTGGATCTTCTTGGGGGAATCTTTTGCTTTGAAAATGCAAGTTAACTTTGTGTTTCTGCTAGGGTCATGCAGTAGGACTTGTAAAGAACTTAGCCCTGATGGCTTACATTTCTGTGGGGTCCCAGCCGTCCCCAATTTTGGAATTCTTGGAAGAGTGGAGTATGGAAAACTTGGAAGAAATATCTCCAGCAGCAATAGCTGAGTATGTGCAAATGAAAATGTTTAAATAGACTTAAGCTTTTTATCCTGCGCAATGCTTCAAGGGTTTGGGTTAGTTTGTTTGTTTAAAATTATTATTGTTTGTTTGTTTTTCCCTCTTTCTAGTGCTACCAAGATCTTTGTTAATGGCTGCTGGGTGGGAATACACAAAGATCCAGAGCAGCTCATGAATACCCTAAGGAAGCTCCGTCGTCAGATGGATATCATTGTCTCAGAGGTATGAATTTTACATACAGAGTTTGTCTGTCTTTTTAGATGAGAGAGGATAATGCCTTGATACTACTTTGCAAGCTCCAAATAGCATTATTTGCAAGTCTCTTTCTGAACATAATTCACATTGGTTGCTTTTTGGTTGGTTGGTTTGGGAATTTTTGGGGATTTGGTGCTTTTGGTTTTTTGTTTGTTTGTTTGATCTTCTGCATGGTTTGTTGTTTGGTTGAGGGGTTTTTTTTTTTGCTTTGGGTTTTGTTTGTTTCTTTTGTTAAAGAGGATCCAGTTGAAAAAACAGTTAAAAATAGTCTCTTAAAATGCTTCTGTTTGTAGGAATGTTAATGTTAGTTCTGTGTTGCTGATAGCACTTGTAAGGTCTTTGCTTTAGAGAACTTTATTATCCTTTTTTGTGTTCTGTAGTTCTGTTTCCAGGCTGATATTTTGGACTCAAGGGGTGCTGCTTTCTTGTACAGGTCTCAATGATTAGAGATATTCGTGAGCGAGAAATCCGCATCTATACTGATGCAGGCAGAATTTGTCGACCCCTTTTAATTGTGGAAAAACAGAAGTTGCTGTTGAAGAAAAGGCATATTGACCAACTGAAGGAAAGAGAGTATAACAATTACAGGTAAGAGATGTTCCTGACATTCAACTGAATGTCTAATTTTCCATCTTGGAAGCTGCAAGTTGCCTCAGATTGGAGGGAGAAGTGTTTAAAGCTTTGTGCAGCACGAAGATGCTTTCTCTGCCTGGTAGCTTAATTTTTTTTTTACCACCATTTGTTCTTGTTACTGCTGAAGAGACTCATTTTATCTGTTAGTATCTCAGACATTGGTTTTTCAGTTGGCAGGATCTCGTGGCTAGTGGTGTGGTAGAGTACATTGATACGCTGGAGGAAGAAACTGTGATGCTGGCAATGACTCCAGATGACTTGCAAGAGAAAGGTGTGGCATATTGTTCAACATACACGCACTGTGAGATTCACCCATCTATGATCCTGGGAGTATGTGCATCTATTATCCCTTTCCCTGATCACAACCAGGTCAGTGCATCACTTCTGACAGCCTGCTTTTAAATTCGATAGACAACCCACAGGTGTATGGGTTAAAAAAAAACAAAACAAGACCTAATATATGTATATACTGGTCTTCCCTTGTCTGTCTAGTCTCCCAGGAACACGTACCAGTCTGCTATGGGTAAACAGGCTATGGGAGTTTACATTACAAACTTCCATGTTCGCATGGATACGCTGGCACATGTGTTGTATTATCCTCAGAAGCCCCTTGTAACAACACGCTCCATGGAGTACTTGCGATTTAGAGAGCTACCGGCAGGTATGCTGTCAGTGTTTGTTAAACAAAAATACTACCGTTTTGTTTAAACGATGTCATGAATGTTATGTGTGGAATACCTGAATTTTTTGCAAATGCATGTAATTTAAAAATTAATTATAGGTTAAATGTTAGCTTGTAGCTGCACACCTAGACTGCAAAAAATACATTGCTAGTGTTGCAGCTGAAACTACTTTATCCATATGGTCTGCTATAAACCTAACTGGAAAAATGCATTTTCTGTATCAGTATTTGCTAGATCCTTCACAAGGGGTCACTCTTGACTCTTTTTTCTACCCAAAGTTGCATATGCTGACACTACTGGTCTCACACAGAGACTTTATCTCTGAAGGGGTAGAACAGTTTCACTGTAGAGGACACAGCTACAAGTAACACCTGTCTGGTATGTGTGCATCCTTTCAAAGTATTTGCTCTGCGTGTTACAGGTATCAACTCAATTGTAGCCATTGCATCATACACAGGCTATAACCAGGAAGACTCAGTCATCATGAACCGTTCTGCTGTTGACAGAGGCTTTTTCAGGTAAGAGTGCGTAAATTTTTTCAACTGCTTGGAAGGGGAAAAAAAAAAAATTATACTGAGTTGTCCGGAGGCTCAAGAAAAGCTCATCTTACACTGGAAGACACCAGTCTCCAAATCTTTCCAACACAAGAAGGTTTTTAATTTTGCCTTTTTTTTTTTTCTTTTTTACTGGCAGTGGAGGGAGCAGCACAATGAAATGGGCTGAACGTGTATCTTAGCAAAACACAGTGAGGAATTCTTTGTGTAACCTGACTTCCCACTCTGTCTTCCCAACTCTTCCATTCTGGCCTTTACTATGTTTACTGTTCTTGGTATGATGGTTAAATGAAGAAATATTTGGACTCTTTGCTGTTACATTTTCATATAATTCTTGCCAGTTATATGAACTTCTTAATGGCAATATTGCAGCCTTGTAACATAGTCTTTAGTAGCATGGCAGTTTCTGCCAGGGAGGACTAACATGTTCCTTTTCTTGGTAGGAACTGCTGTTAGGACAATTGGCAACTGATGTTGACTTAGTGCGTTCTAGTTTTTAGATGGCTGTGGTTACCTGTATAGCTGGTCAATGGGCTTCTAGTTTTGTTGTGGGTTTGTTTTGTTTTGTTTTGTTTTGTTTTTTTCAAAGTTGATCCCATGAAGTGTGTGCTGGTATCTTGGATCTACTGCCTTCCAATGTAGAATGAGACTATTAGGCTTTTATGCCTCCTGTGAAGCTTTTATAGAACCTCCTGTGGGCATGGGAGCAATTAAATGTGGATAATATTTATCTGAAAGGCTGTGGCTTTGGTGTGCTGGCAACTGAGGCAGTGAACAAAAACCCCTAAAGCCCCAGAAAGAAGCCTACGTAAATCAGAAGTTTTCCACTGCAGTTCAGTTGTGCACTAAACTGTGGCACTACAAGGTAGCAGTAGAAGTCTAAAAACGCTCGCAAAATGGCAGGTATAAGGAAAGAAGTAATACGAGAATGTTATGATGGAGGTGTGAATAATCTTTAGGAATAAGAACTACTTTTGAGATGTCAAGCAGATCCGAAGGTTCATCAGAAAATAGCATGTTAACTATAGGTACTTTGCCAATATCTGAGAAGTGACAAGCAAAATGCCATCTGAAACTGTTTTCTGTTTGTTTGGTGGGATGGTTTTGGGTTTTGTTTTCCCCTCCTCAGAGACAGATGAACAAGACTTCAGAGGAAAGGTGGTGTGGCATATGAACAATATTTGTTTTGGTTGTCATTAGTAGCAGTAGCCCCAGTATGTGCTAAAAGCGTGACTATAGTGAAATTGAGATGTACACATGAGGAAATACGATGCTGGTTTTACTGGAGAAGGCTTTATAATTTTGTTTCAGATCTGTGTTCTATCGCTCATACAAAGAGCAAGAGTCTAAAAAAGGGTATGACCAAGAGGAAGTTTTTGAAAAGCCTACACGTGAAACTTGCCAAGGTAAGAGCATATGAAGTCTGAGTTTTTAAATTAAATTTTTGTGGACAAGGTTGCTAATGTTGAACTGATTCAGTCTTTATTTTGGGACACATAAAATAGCAGAAATGTCTGAATTAATAGCAAAATACGTCAGTTGGCATATTTGCTTAAAGTTATCTTTAGACATTTTAGCAGTAGTCTGAAGTTGCAAGCAGAATTTCTACAGAACAACAAAGCTAGTACGTTGAAAAATTTGGGATTCTCCTTTTTTTCTTTTTTTCCCAAGGTATGAGACATGCCATCTATGACAAACTTGATGATGATGGTTTGATAGCACCTGGGGTACGTGTGTCTGGGGATGATGTCATCATTGGCAAAACAGTGACGCTGCCAGAAAATGAAGATGAACTGGAAAGCACTAACAGACGTTTCACAAAGAGAGACTGTAGCACATTTCTGCGAACTAGTGAGACTGGTATTGTAGATCAGGTCATGGTAACCCTTAACCAGGAAGGATACAAGTTCTGCAAGATCAGGGTGAGCAGTGGTGTGTGCACTTTCTACTTTTAATCATTTTTGTTCTGTATTTAAGTTACCAATTTAATGTTTTTCTATGGCTTACAGGTACGCTCTGTAAGAATCCCACAAATTGGAGATAAATTTGCTAGCAGACATGGTCAGAAGGGAACCTGTGGTATCCAGTACAGGCAAGAGGTAATGAATATTTTTTTTTTTTTACTCTTAACATTTTATCCCTGATCATCTTAGCATTGGAACTGCCTTATGTGAGTTGTGTGTGTAATATCTACTCAGGTGCAATACGTTGACTTAAACTTAGCAAAAATATGTTTAGAAGGGGACACGGCTGCTTCTTATGGGGTACTTCAGTGCCTTTGAAATGCTCTGAAAGATTTAATTTGAATCCATGCAATTCCTTTTCTTAAAGCTGATGTTCTTGGGAAGTACTGACTGGCTGTTTCCCTGCTCTAGGATATGCCCTTCACCTGTGAAGGCATCACACCTGATATAATTATCAACCCCCATGCCATCCCTTCCCGCATGACCATTGGTCACTTGATTGAGTGTCTTCAGGGAAAGGTAAGAACAATCTGTTATGAATTAAAAGTTTTTTGTTGGGTTTTGGGTTTTTTCTTCTTGTAAAGACACTACTTCCTGGTAGGTTTTAATCCACTGAAAAATAAAGATTGTTCTCCAGTTACTTGATAGCTAGAGCAGGTTTCTTGGGGAAGACCTACAGTCCTGTAAATTTTGTCCAGCAAGTCAGACTAAAGTGTGCACTCTCATCTATTGTTTTTACTTCAAACATTTCCTGTGACCTAGAAAAGGGAGTAGCAAAATTGTTGATACTGTGTATTTTTGGTTTTTTAAATCTCACTATAAATTGTGTGGCTGATAAAGCAAGTTATAGTACTATCATGGGCATGAAATTAGAAGTTCTGGCATTAAGGGTTAAAGCTGTTTGAAACAGCTTAATGTTGTCTGACCAGTCCTTCAGAAATCTGACAAGCTTTTGCAAATCTTTTCTCTATAGGTGTCCGCAAACAAGGGAGAAATTGGTGATGCTACACCTTTTAATGATGCTGTCAATGTGCAGAAGATTTCTAATCTTTTATCAGATTATGGCTATCATCTAAGAGGAAATGAGGTATAATCAAGATATCAATTCACTGTAATTTCTTTAAGATACATTTGATGGATAGTAAGGCTTATGATTCACTGATTGCATTGCCTACTTAAGGTTCTCTACAATGGCTTCACGGGTCGAAAAATCACATCGCAGATCTTCATTGGTCCTACGTATTATCAGCGGTTGAAGCACATGGTAGATGACAAAATCCATTCTCGTGCAAGAGGGCCAATCCAGATACTGAACAGACAGCCCATGGAAGGTAGATCTCGGTAAGGGTGTTTATTAGTTTCTATACAGTGTTTTCTTTTTCCTTGATGTTTCTAGCCCTAAAAATAAGCTGCCTCAACACTGCAGCTAGAACTTAATTAGCTTGCCCCAATCAGCCACCCGTTTTCATGTGTTTGGCTGAAGATGATGTATTGGGTGCAGCTGTCAAGGTTTCAGTAGCAGGAGGTGCTGCTGGGGTGGCCTCTTTGAGAAAGGACCAGCAGTTGCCCTGTGCTTGACACAGCCATGTACAGGTGGCTCCAACAGACCCATTGCTGGGCAAAGTTAAGCCCATCAGTGACGGTGGTAGTGCCTCTGTGGTAAGGTATTTAAGAAAGGGTAAAAGCTGCTGCCCAGCAGCTGTGAGAATGAGAAAATGTTAAAGGAACAGCCCTGCAGAAACCCAGGTCAGAGGAGGATGAGAGGGAGGAGGTGCTCCAGGTGCTGGAGCAGGGATTCCTCTGCAGCCCTTGGAGGAGACCATAGTAAGGCAGCTTGTCTGCCTGCAACCCATGGTGGAGCAGAGAGCCACCCTGGAGCAGGCTTCTGGCAGCTGTGGCTTGTGGGGGACCCGTGCTGCAGCGGTCTGTTCTTTAAGGATTGTACCCCATAGGAAAAGCCTATGATGGAGCAGTTTGTGAAGGACTATGCTGGAGTAGGGAGAAAGTGTGTGGAGGAAGGAGTGGTAGAGAGGAACTGTTACGCACTGACTGCAACTTCTGTTCCCTGCCCTGCCCCGGTGACCATGGGGAGGGGATGGGAGGAAGGAGTTGACTATAAAGGAGTGAAGTTCAGCCTGGGAAGAAGGTAGGGGAGAAGATGTTTTTAGTTCTGTCATTGTTCCTCACCATTCCACTCTGATTTTAATGGGCAATAATTTAAACTAATTTTCCCCATGCTGAGTCTGTTTTGCCTGTGATGGTAATGGTAAGTGATGTCCCTGGTTTTATCCTGATCTGGGAGTTTTTCCATTCTGTTTCCTCCCACTGTCCTGTTGACATGGGGGAGTGAGACAGTTGTTTGGTGGTCATTTGGCAACCAGCCAAGGTTAAATTCACCCCAGATAAGTAGAAAATTATTTGTTTACCTCACTTTGCTATATAATCGTGCTGTGGCTGTTAGCTGTCTGACATCTGCTTTAGAAATGCTTAGCAGGAGTTACCAATCACTGTGTTTGCCTTCTCCCTAACAGTTTTATTCTGAGGTGTTAGAGGAAAATGAATTAACTCCTGTCTTGTGATACTGCAGTTGATTCTGAGAAGTTACTAGGTCCACCAACAAGAACTGATATATTTTGCCAATGTACTCAAAAGTTGAGGGTTTTTTTTCTTATTTGTGTTTCCTTCTTTCAGTGATGGTGGCCTTCGTTTTGGAGAAATGGAACGAGATTGCCAGATTGCTCATGGAGCAGCCCAGTTCTTGAGAGAAAGATTGTTTGAAGCTTCAGACCCATACCAAGTCCATGTCTGTAACCTCTGTGGAATCATGGCGATTGCAAACACAAGGACTCACACCTATGAATGCCGGGGATGCCGTAACAAAACTCAGGTATGTGTGGTTTTCATCAGCCAGTGTTTCTCTTTGTGAGTAAGAGGAAATGCCACTCAGGTGAACAGGAGTACAGGGAAGTAAATATTTAAAGAAGCACCAGAACAACTGCTATTTCAGTTTCATAACTGTTTTAAGTGTTTATAGTGTTCTAGTTAATTTGAATGTTTCCTTATTAATTTTTTAGTGTTGGCTTGTCACTTGGCAGGAAATGCTGTTCAAATATTTTGCACTGCAGAGTTTTCAGAGTTTAAAAGTAAATGCTTGAGAGCTTATTTTTAGAAGTAAAACTCAGAATCACAGGAACTTAGAGCCATCACCCTTGTGACTGTGCCCATGAAGATATTTATGCTTGCAGAGCTGTGTCCCCGTAGGAGGTCTTTTGTGTTGCATTTTTTTTAACAGAAAAAAACCTCTGTAGTGTTTGCTTGGTTACAGAGCTATGTCAAGGGAGAGCGGCAGCAGAGGTTAGTTGCCTTAAACAGGCTTGTTCTTGTGCTAGTGACTGACTGCTGCTAGTCTAACAGTGGCATTGGGGTTACTGAAGAGATGTGTCCTGGAAATCTTAACTGCATTTTCTGCACATCAGGCATATTTTGCCATGCACGTGTTCCCTTGGTAAATGGCTCTTGTTTAAGATCAGATCCCTTGGCTGCAGGGTTTATCATTGAAAATGTGTTCTGGATAGCTGTTGTGTAGCCTCTACAGACAGTCTCAGCTTCTGTCTTGCTTTGTTACTGTCTGTGAGCAACTCCTGTTAAAAGCTTTCACGCATAACTTCAGATTCACTTTTGAGCCAAAAACTTGACAAGATATTTGTGTAGAGGGTGGTGGAAGTTGATGCTTCAGGAGAGCTTATCACAAGCCTTTTGAAATCTCTTTCCAGATATCTTTGGTTCGAATGCCCTATGCCTGCAAACTCCTCTTCCAAGAACTGATGTCCATGAGTATTGCACCTCGTATGATGAGTGTTTAGCCTTTAAAAGGGCTTTTATTAAAAAGTGATGAGACTGAAGTGCTCAGGTTTTGTTTAATTTTGTGTAGGTTGCATTTAAAATACAGTTTCTCATCTGCTATGTGCTGTTCAAAAAGTATGTTTCCTGTAAATAGAATTAAAATTTGTAATCAAACTTGTGAATCTCTTTATTGGTGTATCTGTGAAAGAAGTGTGCAAGCAAATTGGTTATTAAAGAATAAGGGAGTTAAGAGGGAATGATTAGTGAGCTAGAAAAAGCCAGCTTTCCAAAATACTAATTTAAAACCGTGCGTAAGCGAAAGTCCTCACATCACAGCTCTGCACCGTCATCTGTGGAAAAACAAAAACATGTTATGCTCTGAACTGTTCCAAGGGGTAATACTATGGCTTCAGCAGTAGCACAGTGAGAGTTTTTCTGATGTCTTAGCTGAGCGTGAGACCTGACAACTTGGTCCTGACCCCTTCCCTCCTTCCTTCCTCTCTTCCTTCTTTCCTTATTTCCTTCCTTCCTTCCTTCCTTCCCTACTGCAGGACTACAGCAGCAGGAAAATGGTAAGAGTTGGCATTTTTCTGTGCTGAGATCACCTGGACATGGGCCATAGGCTCCCTTACTGCGTAGTATGGAGAAGCCTGTTACGTGTGACAGTTTGTTCCATTAACATTATCAATCTTCTTTAAGTAATTGTGGACTGCAAGGATTGCCAGCTGTTGCTGAGCTACAGCATGCTTACTTGAGAGTTGAAAAGAAACAGCTGTAACATGTCGTGTGCATGTAAGAAATAAAGTGTGAGGCAATATATGCGGTAGTACAACCTTACAGTAGAGTTACTGTGAGAGGGGGAATGAACATCTTCTATTCTGGGGTACAAGTCTGCTGCTCATGGCACAGCTCAGTGAAACTAAAATTTCATTCACATCCATAAATAAGATGTTTGAAAAGGGATTAAGAGACTAGTGAAAAAACTTTAGCAAGGCTTCTATGAGTAGGTGATACTGGGATTCATTTTATGCTCTTATTTCAATGCCAGCTGCTGTTAATACTCTCCTAAGGGAAGTCTTTCAGCTGTTCAGGGATATAAGGATACAGAAAGTCAAGACTAAACTATTTGGATAAAGCCACTGCATGGATTCACTGTAAAAATTTCTTCCTTCTATCTAGTCTGAATGTCTCCTCTTTTAGTTTAAAGCTATCACCCCTTGTCCTGCTAGAACAATTGTCCCCGCCTTTCTTATCGGCCCCCCCTTAAGTACTGAAAGGCTGCAATAAGGTCTTCCTGGAGCCTTCTCCAGGCTGAACAACCCCAACTCTCTCAGCCTGTCCTCATAGCAGAGATGTTCCATCCCTCTGATCATTTTTGTGGCCCTGCTCTGGACCCATTCCAACAGGTCCATGTCCTTGTGCTGAGTGAGGACTTCGAGCTGGACACAGTACTCCAGGTGAGGTCTCACCAGAGTGTTGCAGAGCAGCAGAATCACCTCCCTTGACCTGCTGGCCGCGCTTCTTTTGATGCAGCCCAGGATACAGTTGGCTTTCTGGGCTGCAAGTGCACATTGATGGCTCAGGTCCAACTTTTCATCCACCAGTATCTCCAAGTCCTTCTCTGCAGGTCTGCTCTCAATCACATAATCACCCAGTGTGGTGATGCTGCCCTGACCCAGGTGCAGGTCCTTGACTTGGCCTTGTTGAACCTCATGAGGTTCACATGGGCCAACTTCTCCAGCTTGTTTTACCACACCCAATGAATGCTCTATGTTAACTGATACTTACAGTGTGTGTTTTGGGTTGGGTGTTTTGTTGTTTGGTTTGGTTTTTTTTTCCTCAAAAAGCATTAACCAGAGGTGGTCCTTCTGTATCAAATAACTGAGTAAACTGTTAGGGGAAAGAGCTGCTGAGTGTTCAACCAGATTACCTACCTTTGGTCAGGGCTATTTCATGTAGAGTTTCCACGACGTGGATTTTTGCAGAAGCTGTTGCCTCTCCTTTGGCATTTGATGCATGACACTCATATTCTCCAGCATCATCTTTGCTCAAAGGAGATATCTAGGGGAAGAAACACATCCCCATCCCTCAGTAAGTATCCTGTGCATATGTAGAGGTGACTCTGTTTTAAGGCATCTTATATAACTTGTTAAATTGTTTGAGGCATATGGAGATGAACAGAGTGCATGAAGTAGCAGTTAAACCTTAGGGAACCACACTACATGATTTCTTCTGCTCTCAACAGTCTGTTTCAGATTGTGGTGGCTTGCTCCAGTGAGGTTTGTGATGAGAACGTGCTCCTGTGGATCTCCCTAGCTTTCTTCTCTGCTACACCAGATCATGTGTGCTGTAATGCTCCCTCTTTTTCTTCTGTTGTTTTCCTAGTTTGGAGATGTGTCAGACCACTGCATGCTTGGTAAGGGGAGGGACACAGGAAGAAAAAGCCTTTCTCCAACATGCTGTGTCCACTCAGTTCAGCAAAATCATTGGCTCAAACCCTTGCCTCCCCTTGTTTCCACCTCTGCTTTTGTGAGTACTGTGGGAACTAACAGCCTAAGCTGTTCTCCCCTGCTGCCAGCTTCTCTGCAGCCATCGTACTTGCAATTCCCTTACTGGGATGCACAGCAGCTCCCTCTGATGTGTGGCAATCACTGATTAGCCCACAGGTACTCCTGTAGCTCAGGAGGTCTGTTGAGTGAGAGCTAATGGCTTCTGCCTTGTGCTGTTCTCAGCAGGTGAAGTGCTTAACCAAGGAAAGGGTGGTTATGCTAGGTTCATAAGGGCCCCTTAGCTGTGAGTGGGTCTTAGGGATGTCATCTCTCTGTACTGATTCCTTCCTAGACATGGTGAGGGTCTCCTTCCCACTAATGGCAGCAGGGAAGTAATGACATACAGAAAGGAGATATTTTATTTAAGTCTAGCCTTCTCTGATCACATGTGCTTCCGCTGCACGCTAGGCAGTGGTGCAAAAGACTGCAGCCAGCAGCCACTCTTAGCCTTCATGCCTAATTCACACAGGTTGTTTTCCTCTAAATGCCCTGTCTGTTGCTGTGTGTCTTCTGTACTGTTCTTTGTTCATGAGCTGCTTGCAAACTGCACTGTATTGTTTGTGCAGCTCTGTGCATACATGAAGTACTTACGAGCACCCAGCCAGTCACTTCATGTTTCTCAGGGCCCCCTCGGGTCTGGATAGCCAAGTTTTCCCGGTCTCCAGGCAGAAGCTCCATCCTCTGGACACCATACTGTCCCCGAATTATCTAAACAGAAGGGCAGAAAGGGGTAAGAATTTTGGGGCTTATGTATGCTAGTACTGTTAGGACTCTACCTGCATGCAGTCAAGATCAACAGGAGTTTTACATGAACGTGGTTTGTGCAGTAACTGTTTTTGCTGGTGCCAGCATTTCACCTTATCCTCTGTGTACTGCAGCCTCATTGCCCAATGCCTCAGCATCTGTACTGAGGCTGAGTTCCCCTTGCCTCAGCAGGAACAGATGGAGCAGCACAGCTTTCTGTGGACAATGCTGCCAGTGGGGTGTGCGAACATGCCCTGCACCGATGGTCTCACAGAACTCGTGTGCGTATTCCCAAGGGTGTGTTTAGCCCATCAAATGATGCCTATGCTGAACAAGGAGGGTTCAGCTGCCTGCAGCTGCTACTAGCCATAAGTCAATCCAGTTCAGCAGACTGGAGCAGCTGCCTTTTGGCTTGGGACCGGGGGGACAGCAGGAGCTGACTGTTGTCCTTGTTTGGAGAGGGTTCCCTGCAATTTTCATAGCAGGGCAGTAGCAGAGAACCGAATGGGCTCTCCCTGCATGACCTATCCTCTTCCCAAGGGGCAGCAACAGCCCTGTAGGTTTCTGCTGCAGCAAACCAGGCAGTCTGTCCTGGTGGGCATAGCATTGATGAGAGAGCAGCAGTGCAGTCATTCCCCAGGGCTGCCTATCTGAGCCCAGAGCACAGCGTGGGATAAGTGGTGCTCAGCCCTTGTTATCACCAACCAGTCTCTCTGCTGTGGGAAAGAGGCACGAAAAGCAGAGCAGCATAGACAGTCAGTGTAAACACAGCATCTGCTTGTAAACAAGCACAAAATGCTGCCTGGGTCAACATGCCTACCTTGTACGCTCATCTGACACTCTGCTCTGAGACCCCTAAGAATAAATTTTGCTGTCTCAGAACAGAGCAATCTTTGGGCCAATCTAGTTTTTTCCTCTGTAGTATTCTTAAGCGAGTGTTGTTTCAACTTAATTTTAACACCCCTCCCAAGTGTCCACAAACCTGTGGCATTTGAAGAAGCTACAGGGACCATGCAGTGGCTCAGCCCTATGGCTAGGATCCTCTCTGTTCAACACTGGCCCCTGCCCTAAGCCAGGTGTTAAGAGCACACTGCCAAAATCAGCAGGCTGCTGGCTACCGAGGAAAGCTGCCCCATGTGGTTCCTGTGCCTGACTTGAGCCAGACATGTCTAGCCACCTCAGAGTCACTGCTGCCAGCAGGGTGACAGCGGGTCAAGGGACATTCCCTGCATGCTCTGAATACCAGGCGCGACCAAGAGAAACACAAGTCCTGTTCTGGCTCAGGATCAACAAGAGTTTAGAAAAAGCAATGACTAAAGACTAAGCAAAGCTGGATGTGTGGGGGCGGACAGAACTGCACAGATGGGAAAACTCATCAAAAGACGTGTGTTTCTAAGGGGGGATCTGCTATGGCCTTTATGCTTATTGGGCAGTTTCAGCTACCTCAGGTTTGGTATGCTCTCAGGGCCCTTACCTTGTTCCAGATGAGGACAGGGGTTGGGATGCCCATGACTTCACAGCTCAGGTAGATCTGTGCTCCTGTCACATTCCAGATGTCCTTAGGAGGGGTCACAATGGAGGGTCCTGCAAAAAGGGAGAGCTGCTTTTAAGCACCAGGTAGCTGCAAGCCTGTCTCCTTGCTAGCCTTTCAAGTAGGGCAAATCACTTCTGATGGGTTTTGAGGATGAGGAGAAGAGAGTCCCTGCTTGGAGCAAAGCTTTCTGGACTGATCCCACATCCCTCTCCAAAAATACACATGCATCTGACCTTAAGCTGTTCAGGCTGATGGGCTTTTGCCCCAGATGGTAACTCAAGTGTTGAGCAGTTCAGGTGATCAGTCCATCTACTTGCAAGGCTGAGGTTAGAAGTAAGATAGTGTTTGTATTCTGTTATCTCAGGGGCTGAGCAGGACTTTACAAACTGCTGCCTCTGCTCAGGATGCAGCCACCAAATGCATCGTTGACATTCAGGTGGCATGGAGGAAAGGACACACTCACCCCCCCAGGAGACAGGGTAGTCCCACTCACTCTCCCATGTCATAGAAAGATCAGCCAGCTTTGCAGCATCCTTTTTTCCAGCATTATTTTAATCTGCAGCAAAGCCCATGGCAGCTGACTAGCAGAATTCAGTGTTATGCTGCTCCTGCTTTACCTCTGTGCAATATCTAGCCAAAGGAGGCTGGCTGCAGTGTGGCAGAGTTCTCCTTGGGGGGGTATATGGGAAGGGCCCAGGTGAATGCAGAGCTCCTTTTTTTCCCACAGAGCTCCCATCCCTGGTTAAACAGAGTTGCTTCCAAAGCCAGATGGAAACAGCTGTTTTGCCAATCTAGCTGGAGATGTTTACCCCTCGGGCTGGGAAATGTTGGAGACTTAACCCACACCCCAGGAAAGGAAGAATGGCCTTTTCTGATCAATCCCTCTTCAGTGGGGATGTTTTGCAAAATGCAGCTATTAATTCCCCAAAACAGGAAGTATAGACCAAAGGAGCACATAGTGTTTATTTCCACTTATTGATAGCCTGAAGAACACAGCATTTTTCCCCCTTCTGCTCTGAAGATGCAGGCAGTAACAGGAAACTGAAGCTCCCATTATGCTCCTCCAGGACAAGGCATTTCCTGTGCAAACAAGTACTCCAGAGCCAGCCTGACTGAAGCCCCTGGGTATGCTGGCTCACAGTCCATGGCTTGTTCCCAGGCCCATAAAAGAGGAGCAGATTTGGGTCTTGATGCTCCTTCTGAGGTCCTGAATATGCACTGACCTCAGCCTTGCATGTGCACTCTGCCCTGCAGCCCTCTTAAGGCACAGGGGAGCAGGTTTCAGGTGCGTCCCACTGCAACAACATCTTCCAGCAGAAAGCTGGTGTCTTTTTTGCTTCTCGGGATCTGGAGGCAGATCCACAATGGTATGGCCGGCCAGAGGGCATCAGCCATCCCTGTCTTAGCCAAAGGGATGCTGATGTGGCTTATCACTCCTAAGCAGCTGGTGTGATGCCAGAGAAGTGTTTGTTCTTCTCTTCCAAGAATTCCATGTCCAGGAACGACTGTACACGGCCTGCTGCTGGGAAGTTGCTAAGAGACATGGGGTGGCTGCAATCCAAATTCTCTGTTACAGAGGTAGCCCAGAGCTGGTTTTAACAGGAGGTAGCTGCTAGAAGAAAGGAATTTTTATGTGTAGCCTCAGGCGATGGTTAACATCACACCTAATGCTCAGTACCGGCTGGTATCCTGGCAGACATCACAACCCAGGTGCTCCTCATCTGCACCTAACTGAGTCTTTCAGCTGAGAAAAGGATTTAAGCAGTGTTTCATTACATTGCTTACCCTGTTGTTTGTGCTGCTGCATGAATTGATTCCTGTGCACTGGCCAGGAGAGGGGTGTGCTAGAGTCACAGCAGCCTTTTCCTCATGGAAGGGTGCTGGAGTTATCCTTGTGGCCCAGGGCAGATCCTCACCTCCAGACTGTGCCCAGCTCTGCACTCACAGCAGCACCCCGCTGGAGGTTGTCCCCCCAAAAGTGCAACTAACGTAGTACAGCAGAACGATCTGTGCTGCCCCGGCTTGAAGCAATGCTTGGCCCCTGCAGCAGCAAGAGGGCTGTGGTCAGCTTAAGGTATTGCCATCGCTGTGACAGGGCCACCTCAGGTCATGCACTCTGCTCCCCTTCCCCAGGGCAGCCATTTCCTTTCTGTTCTTTTACTGGCATCTCTTGAGCAATAGGGACAATACCGCACTTGGCAGCTCCGGTGGGACCTGGATGTCCCCAGGCAGCTTAACTCACTCGGTGCTCTGCAAGGACCTCCTGCCAATGTGCACCCAGCACAGCCTGCTGCTGCCTTCTGCTCCAGCCATGCAAAACCCTCCACATGCAAGGTGCCCTTCCTAGGGCAGAGCTTCACCAAGAGGCAAGGCTACTTCTGCTCCTGTATGATACCATTCTCTTTATCACGAGTCACTGGAGTTCTCTATGAGACAGGAGAAACACAGCTGCCCCCAAATGACCACCATATCCCACCGCAGAAGAGAGATCCTGATCCTTATGGTAAAAGCCAGGTGGATTTTGAGGCACTGTTATAATCTTCCAGGGTCTGGCTCAATTATTCCCTGGCTGGGAACTGGCAGCATTCAGCATAGCACGAAATCCACTGCCTGATGTGTCTCAGTATCAGCTGCCAGAGTTTTCCCGTGTCAAGGGCTCAGACACCCTCTGCCCAAGGATGTTTGCTCGCCCTGCCAGAACCAGGTCACACTGGGATTCTCCTGCAGCAACTGCTGGCAGGGGGAAAGAGAGAGGGAATGTTTACCCACCTCCTGGGTGAGGAGAAATTCTTTGTCTTCCCTGGAAAGGGGAATTGCCCGCACAGCTTCGCAGCAAAGCTCTGGCTGGCTTGGCACAGCAGCCACAGCACAGTGAGAGCCTGGCCGTCACGAGGCAGCCCTGAGCTTGAGCTTGGGGTGTACATCCTGATCTAACCAGGAGGAATGCAAAACGAACTGAGAGCATTCATAGGGCTCTGCCTCTATTCAGCACAGCCCCGAGGCCAGGAGGGAATACACATCCTGAGAGATGCAACAGTGTCATGGGAAGAGTCACTGCGGTCTCTCTCGAGATATTTGACTTAAATCCAGGCAGCCAGAACTCTAGAGCTGGGCTTCTTCCTCCACTAAAAATAAATGAGAAAGGCCAAGAAGTCAGCAGATTTAAAGTCAAATCACGACAGGCCACAGCAGTAGCTAGACTCCCACCACAGTGAGCTGACACCCAGGTGCATAGCAGCCATCCTGCTTACTGCCTGTTTTGGTCCCACTCACGCTCTCCCATAGTCCCCCAGAGCAGCCAGAGATGGACAGGGGACATGGCAATCTGCCACAACAGGAGAGGCGGGGGATGCTTGAGCCCTGCAGGGACTTCAGAGCATGTGAGGACATTCCCTCCGGTGAGCCACCCTTCTTGCTTCAGGGGTCCTTGTGAAAGCAGCAAGGCCACCACATGTTCCACAGGACTGGAAACAAGCCCACCTCGTATGGAGCAGATGACTTATTCCTGCCAGCAAGAAGCCACCTGGCTCTCGTCCTACAACCTGCATCTTCGAGGCCTTGTTGCTCTTCTTGCAGTACTGACCACAAAGGAAAATGTTTCTCCATTCACTTCCTTCAGGCTGAGGACTTACCGGTTGCACCTGCTAATGAAAATGGTCACCACCACCAATGGGGCTGAGTGGTCTCTGCTCCCCACCCAGGGATGGAGACAGGGGCACTGTGGATGTACGGGATGCTCCCTGCTGGTACTTGCCTGGACTGTGCAGGAACTTCTTGGCCAAGAGGACAGTGCATTCTGTTGATGGAGATCAGCTGCTCTCCACAAGCCCTTCAGGCATTTCCTCCCTGCTCTGCCCATTGTTCACAAGCTCTCCCTGGCCCGGGTAGGGGCTTATCTACAGAACCAGTGAGCTCATTCACCCCGGGGGAGAGGAGCCTGAAAGCACAGGGACTCTTTTTTCTGCAGATCGTGGGGAGCTGACAGCCTGCGTTATGTCAAAAGCAGCATCCAGGGAAGAGTTCCCATTGCTGTCACGTAGTTGTTTTTCTGCCGTAGCAGCACGCGGCAGAGCCTGTGACTTCAGGATGAGGCTACCTTTTGGCATCTGTTCCCGACACCCCTCCCACGCTGGGCACCTCTTCTCTGCTCAGCCACAGCAGGCAGAGAGCTGGTATCTCTCAGCCCACCTGCCTGCCCCTCACTGGTACCTGGATGGTCTATCACAGCTCAAGGTCAGATGGTCCTCACTGATCTTCCTTTGGTGTACGTACACATACAACAGAGCAGTAACTTTTTTGCTAAAATCAGGTGGGCGATACATATGTCACTAAAGGCAAAAAGAAGGTTGACATTAAGCACTGTGGGGTGTGCCCTGGTGCTCAGGTGTGTGTGGGAAGTCAGTCATGAACATACAAAGCTGTGTACCACACGCTGAAGCTCATGTGGGTGCCACCTAGGTTCCCAGCCAGCCTCCTGAGCCGGCCAGCATGAAACACAGACTGGGAACACTCCCCACGAAACAGGAAATCAAAGAAAAAGCTGGACAAACCCTCACAAACTCTTGCAAGTCTGAAAACAGACCCACTCCAGTGTCCTAAGTTGCTGGGAAAGTATTTTCCCTTCAAAATTTCTTTATATGGAAAAGGGAAAACCTTCTGTAAGCAGCATCTACTCATTCTAGCTGGCATGGCCTCAGCTGCTCCCTCCCAGGTCAGTGCTCTGCAAGAGACATGGCTGAGGCTGCTCTGAAGCTCAACTGCAAGCTTATAACCACACCTGCCCCTGCGAACAGCCAAATGGGGAAAGGGCAAGTCCTCTGATCAGGAATGACACTGCCCGTGCTAGTGGACTGCCACAAGCCAACCTCTTTCCTGCCTTTTCCTCCTGTCCTGTCTTTTTTTCCCACCTCCCCTTCCTTTTGATGGTCTCTGAAGAATGCTGTCCCCCGGGGGTCAAACAGGCAGTAGCTTTCTGCAAACACTTGCTGCTTCCCAGACATATCTGGATGCGTGTTTGGGTTTTTTTGTCCCGGACCTCTTGGTCAAGCACTATCAAGAAACTTCTCCCAGCCACCACCTCCCCAGTTCTCTTCACGTGACCTTGGCTCAATTTCACTAAGAAAACTGTCTTATGGCACAAGGATGACCATGAGCTAAAGCCTGGAAAGAATGTGAAAAGCTTGCGGTGGCAGACACGGGAACAAGGCATGGCAGCGTTTATGCATGGAAAAGCAAGTAGAGCTTTCAAAAGCCCGACCTGATTAGACTTGTTATGTGGTAATCTCCTGTTTAGTATGAACCTCAATCAACCTCAGCCCAGCAAAGGATTAAACACGTTTTGTTAAACACAGCATGCCTTTCCAGCGACAGAAAAAACAAACATGGGGAGGAATTTGCTGATCTGTCATCATTCCTTCCTAGTGATTTTGGATACATGATGATGATTGGAAATGAAGACACAGGTGAAATATGGGATCCTCTTGGACAGTGGGGGTGTTTGGACAGTCCCCAGCGTACTGGTGCTCTCCAAGACTCTGAGCTGCCGAGTAATACATTAAACAGTTTCCCTAATAAGATTTTAGCACAGTAACTGTAAAAACTCAAGCTCCAATGAACCAAAACCTTTTCAAATAACTAAATGCCTTTTAAGGAGGAATTTATGGCCTATCCTACAACAGTGGAAAATCTCAGAGTTACAGATTAATTTTAAAAATACCAGCACAAAACTTCAGCCCTAGAAACTCTGTCTCAAAATGCCAATGCACTGTGTGCTGGGAAAGCAAGCACCACACTGAAAAATATCACATGCCCACACCACGCTCCATCCGAAAGGACCCCGTGGTACGAAGCAAGAGGCGTAATGCCACCATGCACCTGCGTGTCTCTGCTCTGCCACAGACTCTGGACGTGCCATAAAAATGCTGGCAAGATCCAGCTGCAAATACTTTCCTCTGCAGTGGGAGAAAGAGGGTAGCAGGCCACTGCTGTAAGATCCCCCACTCCCAGCTGATGCAGAAATCCAAATCAGCTTCCCAGGAGAATTAAGGAATCCGGTTCATTTCCAACCACAGATGACTCAGCAAAAACTTATCTAAATCTCTCTTTCACCAGCAAAGAAGAAAGCACTCATAAAATGTGGATATTCTTTTAAGTCCCTTAAAATCCAGGAAAGAACGAGAAGAAAGAACTAAAGCAATCTAAGCCACTTGTTAAGTAAAAAGCACAAATCCAGAAGTGTTTCTTGCAAAATGTTATCGGATATGAACTATGCTCTCTGGTGCCTAAAAGAGCTGGGAGCCTTTGAATTGAAAGCAGCCATATCAGGAGAAGATGAGCCAGCATCAGTGCTGACAGCAGTCTGCCATCTCCCAGGAAGATTTTCCCCAAACCCTCTGTTTCTGCTCTACTCTGGCAGTGGATTAAAAAAAAAAAAAACTAAAATATTTCTGGCAAAGCCTCAACAGCTGATTTTGCATGGAATGAGCCAACAGATGTGATTTATGTTTCTTGTTTTAAAATTGACCTGTGGGAACTCAGCACCTCTTTGTTTGCAGCACAGATGGAGCTTTATGGAACACTAAGGCACCAGCAAAGCAAGACCAGTGCTGGGGTAAAGGAATTTGGGGGGAGTGTACTTGCCCCTGGGGCTGTCAGTCTCCACTACAGCCTGGCAGCCATGATCCTGTGTCTGTCAGATCATTTTTTAAGCCCTGTGGACAGCCAAGAAACCTTGCACCCACCTTCTCCTAAGCACCAGAGCTGGCAGGTGGCACCTTAACAAAAAACCTCTTCTAGGAGAGATGCTGTCTGGGCTTCTGCCAAGCCAAAAAGACACCCCTCTGAGGGGACAGCTCAGCTCCAGTGACTGGGATCTCTTTGCTGGTGAAAGACAGATTTAGACAAGTTTAATGCTGGTTACAGTCAGCTCTAAAAGAATCTCTCTACTGATCCTGCTGTTGATAAGCTCTGCAGCCTGTGGGATGGATTCTGAAAGGTGCTGAGCTCTCATCACCATAGGGCAAACCCCTGCATATTCCACTGGAAAAAGACTTTCATGGAGCCACAGAGATTCAAGCTGCGATCAGGTCAACAGAAGTAAGTCTGCTTAGTGAGCCAGCAAGTCTACCCTTCACCCAGAGAGGCCCCGAGTTTCTACCTCCAGGAGGCCTTTGTAGGTAGGTAGCACCAGTTGCCTGGAGGGTGAAACACTGTCCTCTGATGTCTGCCAAGAGCTGCTTTGTGGTACACTGCATCTGGGCAAGAACAGGCACTTGGATTCCACCAAGAGAGAATGGAGCATAAAATACAAAGTCTTGACCGACAACAGCAAAACAACCTGGAGACACCAACCATGCTGAAACAAGGATCAGGGAATTCAAACCACAAGGTCTTTGGGCTGCAATGAGCATTATTTCCAACAGTCACAACACATCCCTTGAAGCAGATATTTGCTGGTAGCTAATGATAAGAGAGACTCGTGGGTATTTGTCCCTTCTTGCACTTGTTAGGCAACAAGTCCATGTCTGGTATTTTTCAGCGCAAAAATCCTGCTAACTTTTTTGATGGGGGTTGGTGCTTTGAGGCTGTTTTTCTGCCTGGCTTGAGCTGAGTCACGCAACCCTAATTCTTTATGCCAGCTGGCTTTGCATGACAGTGGGTACCATGGTCCTCCTGGCCCAGGTCCTAGCTGGCCATAAACAGCCTCAGACCATGCACTGCAAAATGAATTTCAGCCTAAATTACTGAAGCCGCCAACTCCGTAAGAGGCTCTTCTGAACATTTGTGCCCAGCTGGGTGACTGCAGCGGCAGAGGGCAGTTCCCTGGCTGTCACAGCAGCCTCCCCTCCTGCCGGCGGGATCACCAGAGGTGGCACCCCTGACCACCTGTACCTACCCCATCAGTAGGCTTCTGGTCTGTGCCCGGGCCTGCCCTGCCTGCAAGAGCTGGCAGCAGGCCTGAGCGTAGCTATTCATATTCCCAGGCAGAGAGCAAAGGGCCAATCCATTTAAAGGCAATGCTGGAAAGCAGCTGGAAAACGTCACAGCATCCATCTCTGGCATGTCCTTGGCACTGGGATTAGCTACAAAGAGACTGCCAGGGTGCAAGGGTAGAGACGGGATGTGGGTAGTGGCTCCCTGGCAGGGAGTGGGGCAGACCCAGTGCCAGCTGTGAGTGCAAGTGTGAGGGCACAGCACGAGCCCAGCCGGGGGGGAAGCACCACGGCATCACCGCCTGCTCCCCCAGAGCAAACGCAGGCAGCTTTGCTGTGCCCTGCTGACACAGCACCGGTAGCAGCCAGGCAAACTCAAGGAGTTGGGAATCAAGTAGGATGCCTTTTTCCAGCTGTTCCCAATGGTCCTACCTACTCCAGGAAGGACTGGCTGGATCCCTGCACTTGCCAAGCACAAGTATAGCAAGGGTTATTTCCATCCTCTCAAACTCTTCTCGACTGTGTCTTCCTTTGCCCTCTAAAAGGAAGTTTTGGCTGCAATGGAAATACCTTTTCCTGCATGGCTTCACTATTTTTGTACAAAGAACACAGGCATCAGATCCGAGAGGTCTGGGAAACAAGCAGCAGAAAAAGAATCCTGAGGACAAGGTCAAGGCGAATCATGTAGGGCCAAGAACCAGCTCCTTCCTTTCACAATTTAACAACAAAGAAACATTCAAGTTTTTCCTGGTTGGTGGGCAGTATCTTCTAGCAAGCAAAACCTGCTAAGCATCGCACAGAAAACCCTGCTCAACTCGACATGCATTTGGTCAGTTCTGTCAAATATAATTCTCATGAACTTTTGTCCCCTTGGAAATATATCTATGGTGGAAAAAGATGTATGTCTCAAGGAGTCTTTTGCATGTTAAGCCTTACGTAGCTGGGTGCTTTGCTTCCAAGTGGTTTTACTCATGCCCATGTGGTGTTGCCTGTGACAAATCAGTAGGACTGCTCCTCCCAGCAGGTATACCTCCTTCAGACCTTTTGAATACCTGGTACGTATGGGACAGCAAGGGAGACAAGGCAAGAGAGGGGGTATGAAATGCAACTGCAGTTAACCAAGGAATAAAAGCCCAAGTCTTTTAATTGCTTGTGGCCGATCCCTGTCTCAAGCATGTATTTCAAGGCAGAAGAAGAGGAGGTGGCTATGGTAAGCCTCATTCCCAGCTTGCCTGGAAGGTGAGGTTTGAGCAAACTGTGGCAGGAATCAAGAAAGGGATAAATAGACAGTGTTTGCCCCATTTGCATCTGTCTGTGCACTGTCTCCTGCTCTGCCACCGCCAGCATGCTGTAGTGCTAGGGTGGGTGAGAAGGAGCATATACCAGCAAGTCACTCCCAGACGCATTTCCTTCTTCCGCTGGATGCCCCATCTCCAGCTGCTGGCCTTCCTGCCAATGACAGCAAAGGCCAATGGCAGCCACAGCTCTGCATTTCCTCCTCCCAAGGACCAGCTTGCAAACAGGATGTGCAAAACAAGCCGTCCCTCTCCAGCTCCACTTTGGGAAAAAAAAAAAAAAGAGCAATCAAACACAGTTAGGACCCACTGTTGGATCTCTTCCCAGACTTAAAAGGCTTCCTGGTCTTGGACCCAAAAGATGCAATCCTGATAGTCCAACGAGTGCACACAGACACCTCAGATCCCACCTGCCACGAGGAAGAAGCCCAAGTGCCCTGTCTACCAAGGACTTACGTTGGTACAAAAGCTGTCACACAATTGACTGATGCAGGCAAGGTCCTGCCTGCTTGTAGACCCCCTGTGCAGGATCCCACCCTAGACAGTGCCTCAAGGAGATCACGTCTATATGGCAAAAAGCAGAACTTCCACTCTTTGACTCCCACAGTAACTAGGTTCTTTTAGAAACCCAGAAAAGTGCTGTCTCCTATATGGAAAGGTACTGAAAGAGGCTCTACCCTGCAGGGCTGATGGGATGGATATCCTTTCCTGTCAGTGTTTCAAAATCCATGTGGAGATTACAACTCCCCTCCCCACCCAACAGTCTTAACTGAGAAGAGGCCTGAGGGCTACAGAAATACTTCCAGATGTCTACCACGTGTGTGGGCTGAGTCCCTGCCTCAGCTGCAAGCCACAGAGTGATGCGTATCAGCAGAAGAAGGTCCACAGCACATGGAAGGTTCAGAAAGCTGGGAGAAGTCTCAGAAGACTCAGTCATGACTGAGCAGCCCATGTCCCTTCTGCTCCCTTCCCCGAGATGCTGGGTGAGAGCTGCCCCAGCAGCAGGAGCCAAAAAGAGTGACAAAGGAGCGTGGATCGGCACCCCATGCACCAGTCAAGTTCTTAAACAACAGGTAACAGCCTACCAAGGTGTCTTGCTGCACATCTGCACACTCAGAAGGATCTTCTCCAAGGAAGTGATGCAGTTTGTGCATGTAGCAGCCGTCCCGCACTGCGACTCTCTTTGGAGAAGCTGCTGCTGTGGTGACCAGAGGATGGAGAAAGTCTCATGGGAGCTGTTTGAGGCTGGCAGGTCCGTGGTCTCCCAGCACCCTGCCTAACAGCTCATGTTTGTATTGGCCTCATCAAACTCTGTCTCTGTAGTGTGGGTCAAAGCCCCACCAGACTAAGCCAGCATCCAGTCTGGGGCAGACATAGGGAAGGGCAGCAGCCAAGGGTTGGGGCAGTAGCTTACAATGTAAGTATCAATATCTGCTTTGTCACAAACTCCCAGGTGACTTTGAGCAAGACAAGTGAAAACTGCAGTCCTGTTCTTAAGTCCACACCTGAAGCATGACCGCAGGCATATTTCAAATGCATCTGCTCACTTGGTCTGGGCTGGTAGGGCCAAGAAGCAGCACACATTTTTAGGACTGCTGTGACCATCTCCAGGGTCCACTGGGCAGGAAAGGCTCCTTCAAAATGCTAGATGGAGGTCTGGACAGAGGCCGTCCTTATCTTATCCCACATAAGCCTGAGGAATGAAGCTCCTTCCCTCCAGAGTTAACAGTGTACCACAATGTTTCTGGCTAATATATAAGCCTGATGCTTTGCACGCGGTTTGTGACAAGCCATGCAGGGCATTTGATGGGCAACATCAAAGTGCGTAACCCAATCCTTAACCAGCCTTCCATTATTTCCTTGGGAGTTTCAGAAACATTTTTTGCAAGACATATTTGGCATCAGTTATGGGAAGAAAGAGAAGGAGGAGGTGGAGGTTGTGACCCTACGCATACTGTGTTTATGAAAACACTCCTCCACCAAAACGGCACTGGCCCTGCAACATTGTCCTTGAGATGTTCAGTAAACAGCTTGCGTGCTATGTCTCACCCCTCCCTCCCAGCAAAACCCACTCACAGAAACCAGGACTTCTAGTAGAGGCTCTGCAGCAGAACACTTTATCCCCTGAGCACCATCCCTAAGCAAAAGCTTGGGAAGAACTGAGCTCCGGGTTGTAAATGCTGCAAGTGCAGACTACTGTGTGGAGCTCAGAGGAAAGTCAATGCTTGTTTTTGTTTTGTACCAAAGCAAGCCAGTGAACGTTGGTGCTGAACTTCTGTGGCTTTCACATCTATTTAATCATTTCCTTTTCTCAATGTTCGCAATTATCCTCTGCCGAACCCTTCCCTGGATAGCTCAACCCTTTTGTCCCATGTCACAGCATCCCAAACGACAACCTGCAGGAAAAATACGAAAAGCAGGGCAATGTAGTTCCAGCACAGCTGGAACCCAAGAGCGAGTGGCTAAGTTTCTCTGCACTTCTGGGGCTGGTCTAAAGCCTTACTCCAAGTTTAGGCAGCATCATGCGTCTGGGACTCTCCAGTCCATTTAAGGTGGTTTTGAAATCATCCTGACTTCACAAATGCGCACCCCGATGGGATAAAACAGTACGAGGAGCATCTGGGACCAGCTTTCTCACCGCGAAGTCAGCCAGCACAGCCGCACAGACATTCTCCCGAGCACCGCCCGCCCCGCCCCGCTCCCTTCCCCGTTCTTTCCCGGGCGCTCTGTCCCCGGGCGCCCCTCCCGCCCGCACCCCGCACCTTGCTCGCAGGCTCCCTTGCTGCGCTGGCTGATGGCGGCCTCGCCGCGGCTCTGGGCGCGCAGGCTGGCGGCGCGGAGCTGGCAGCCGCTGCTGTAGGTGAGCCCGTCGCTGCCGCACACCGGGTAGCGGCTCTTGCAGAGGCAAACGCCGGGCGGGCCGGCGGCGGAGGGGGGTCCCGGGGCCGGGCCGCCCTTGGCCTTGCGGCGCTGGCGGCTCTTCACGCACTCGAGGCCTGGGGCGCAGCGTCCCCCCGCAGCGCCGCCGCCGCCGCACGCCTCTCCCTCGCCGCGGCCGCACTGCCAGCAGCAGCCGCAGGCGTCCCGCACCCGGCCCAGCGGGCAGCCCCGCGGCGGCAGCGCCGGGCACCGCGCCGTCTCGCAGGGCCCGCAGCCCCCCGCCGCCGGCGCGGGCACCGCCAGCGCCGCCAGCAGCAGCAGCTGCAGCAGCAGCGCGGAGGGCGGCATGGCAGCACGGCGCCGCCCGCCCCCGGCAGGCACTTAAGCCGCGGCGGGGGAAACCCCTCCCCGGCGCCGCCGGCCCGGCCCCGGTCACGGCCACGGCCATGGCCCACACCACAGCAGCGGGGCGCCGCCGCCCGCCTCCCTCCCGCGGCCGCCCGCCCCTCTGCACCGCCGCCCTCGGCCCCTTCGTGTGCTGTCGCGGCTGCCCCTCGGCTGTGGCATCCCGTTGGTCCCCTCCTTGCCACCCGCCCGTGCTCAGCTCACGTCCATCAGCTGCGAGGGGCTGCGGAGGCCCCGGCGAGCCCGGGAGTCGAGTGAGTTTCCTGCGGGAGAGGGGACCAGAGAGAAAAGGAGAGCTGTCGGGTTTCTTTCATACATACTTGGGACAAAGCTGTTGCCTGCTGCTTTCTTTGACCTTGGCTTGTGGATGGCTGCTGAGGAGGGGCTGGTGCCACCGGCAGAAGCTGGGGATGTTCCCTGGGCAACGCTGCTTGAGTCTGTCAGGAGAGAGCCCTGAAAACGCAGCGCTCCAAAGCATCGTGGTACTGATAAACCCCGAGGGCTGAGGGGTGGCATGGAGTGCGCTTTTCTGCCCTTGACTCAGACCTGGCTGTGTTGCGGGGGCTTCACCTCATGTGGGACAGTCCGGGCTGAGGCGATGCTCAGCCCTGGTCCTGCTGGGGCCTGCACGGTGGGTGCTGCTTTGGCACTCTGCGGTGGAGAAGGACAGAGGTAGTCAGTGTCCCTCACTGTGAAACAGGGGGATGCAGCATTGCCCAGTATAGGTTGCCAGTGGCTGAGCTCTGCTGGGTGGTCCCCAAGTCACCATGTCCCTTCCCAAGCAGGGCAGCTGGGGGCTGTGAGTCAGACAGACCACCTGAGCAGGGCTGCAAGTTCCCCATGCTCTCACATCTGCTCTGGAGGGATTGACCATTCAGCTGCTGACACTGTGGGAATGGGCTCCCACCACATGCTTCCTCAGCTCTCTGGGGCCCACCATGGGACATTCCTCCTGGGACATCACAGCCTCTGCATACATTTTTATTTCTCCATTCCCCTCACCCTGGAAGAGCTCTGTGCTGTTCTCCTGGGAGAAGGGCTGCCCTCACACGCAAGCACTAGGCCAGACTCAAGGTGTTTGGCACAAAAGGGTTTTGCTTGGATGTTTTGTTTGTTTGTTTGGGTTTTTTTGTATGGGTAAGTCTCTGTAAAAGTGATGAAAAGGGGTGAAATGGACAAAGTACGAATGAAGACATCTGTCAAACCCAGTTCTAGTTATTAAAGCCATTTTGCACAATTCTCTCCTCTGTCTCCTGCCAGTTGCCAGGCATCTCCCTCACGAGCCCCCAGTTTCCTTTTGGTCAGACTATCACAAGCCCTGATACCTCTTGGGCAGAAAACCGCAGGGTGTTTAAGGAACCTGCAGTAGTAGGTCACCAGAGCAAGCCTTTCTGACATGAAGTCCCTGTCAGCAGGAGAAAGAATGTAGCTCTGAAAGGAAGAAGGACACCAACGCTTTTCCTTCCCTCCCCTCGAATCTCTTCATTTCTGTGCCAAACAGGAGGCACAGAATGCCCTTGCCTCTGCTTGGAGCACAGTTTTAACTCCCACGGAGGAGGCGGTAGATCATACTTTGGTGCAGAAGGACCTCTAGTGCCCTGTCGTAGCTCCTGCTTTGGCCTCACAGCTCTAGCTCGGTATTTCTTGGTCTCAAGACCTTCCTATATACTGTGGAAGGAGATAAGGTCCCCACAGTGTGTGTGGTGAAGTGGCTGGGAAAGACAGTCTGGGTTGCTCCTCCCTGGGAAGAAGGCAATTACTGTGTGCCTCAGGTCCACCTTGATTTGCTTCTGAGGCTCCTGCACACCTTTATTTTCACCCCAGGGCCTCTATATGCCTTTTTGAGCACCACAGGCAGCTCCATTCAAATATATTGCATTAAACGCTTCTGGTGTCTCAGTAACGAATGTTCCACTGCATTTCAGTGAATGCCAGTATAAATTTGTATATTCATGTTGTGCTCCTTGGGAGTTCTGTGCTCCACCAAAATCTGTGCTTAGGATATAGCAGCATAAAATTTTCTTAAGCAGATTGAGTTTAACTCATCAGTGGAAGCTATCAGGAATACAACAAAAACACTCTTGCATGTTTTTGATCCATTTCATCATTCACATGGGTATTCTGTAGTTCATCATCAACATGTCCCTGCATGCATCGCTCCAGTGAGAAAGTGTGGGAGGTGGGGCAGGCTGGGTGGCCTTTCTTGGGGGGGAAGCTGTCAGGGTCTTTGAAGGCAGGGGAGAGCCCATGTCAGAATGAAAGCAGACAGCTTTTAGATGTTGATCTATTTCTAAACCAGGCATTTCGCATGCTGCTTGACTTCACCCAGCCAAGCAGCTCCTCTGAATTTGCGCAGGCTCTTACTCAGGATACAGGGAGCAGCAAGCAGAGTCGGTCTCTGAGCTCACAGCAAGCTATAAAGGATGGACACAGGCAGGTCACTCTCCGAGGTCAGTAATGAAGTCAAACGGGTGCTTTCTCCACATGGAAAACCCCGGCATCCTTCTGCCCGCTCTGCGGTTTCCCCTCTCCCCGCACGCCGAGCAGCAGAGTGCCGGCAGTTCCCCAGAGCCCAGCCGCTCACACATCCTCAGCGCGGGGGTCACAGTTTGCCAGCTCCGGCCTCTCAGACGCCGCGGATCCGCTCCTCCTCCCGCTGCCGCGGCACTCGCCGAGTTTCGGTTTCCGTTTCCCCGCCGGGGAGGGGCGTTCCCGGCGCTGTCCCGGCGTTGCCGAGCTGTCGGGCAGTCGGCGAGCGGGCAATGCTGGCGGAACAGCGGCAGCGGCGGCGGCGGAGCCGAGGGAGCGGACCCAGGGAGCAGCCGTGGGGCACGGGAGGTACCGACCGGCAGGAGCGTCGTGGCGGAGCGGTCGGGGCGGGCAGCGGGGCCGTCCAGAGCCCTACGGGGGTGGGAGCCTCCTGCCCGAGGGCGGACCCGCGTCGCGCTCGGTGGTGAGACCCTGCGGGACAGGTCCGTGCGTGGGCGAGGAGGGGTCGGTGTAGGTGGAAACGCTACAGCGGCACTTCGCTGCTGTGCTGCCTTTCGGGGAGAGCGAGGCAGCGCATGGGGTGCTTAAACATAGCCCAGTGCGCAGCCAGCGGGGGAGGCTGGAAGGAGGGAACAGACGTGAATTTTCCAGGAGTGAATCCAGACAGGAATTAATCCAGGAGTCAGCACAGGCTGGGATCTTCTGAACTGGAAAGCAGCTCTTTGGAAAGGGACTTGGGGGTCCTGGTGGACAGCAAGCTCAGTATGTGCGAACTGTGCTGCTGTGGCAAAGAAAGCCAACAGGGTGATGGGTTACATCAACAAGGGCATCACCAGCAGGGACAAAGAAGTCATTATCCCACTCTGCTCAGCGCTTGTCAGGCCGCACCTGCAATACTGTGTTCAGTTTTGGTCCCCGCTATACAAAAAAGGTGTGGACAGGCTGGAGAGGGTCCAGAGAAGGGTCACAAAGATGATCAGAGGACTGGGAAGCTGCCATATGAGGAAAGGCTGAGAGATAATGGGGTTTGTTCAACCTTGAGAAAAGAAGACTTAGGGAAGACCTTATCATCATATTCCAGTATTTAAAGGGTGGCTACAAAGAAGGTTGAGACTCCCTTTTTACAAGGAGTCACATGGAAAAGTCAAGGGGTGATGGGTGCAAGTTGCTCCTGGGGAGATACCGATTAGACACAAGAGGACAATTTTTCACAACAAAGACAATCAGCCACTGGAATAATCTCCGCAGGGAAGTGGTGGAGTCCCCAACATGGGATACTTTTTAAGATTTGGCTGGACAGGGTGCTGGGCTGTCTTACCTAGAGTGTGCTTTTCTGAAGAAGGGTTGGACCAGATGATCCTTGAGGTCCCTTCCAGCCTGGTATTCTATGATTCTGTAACTGATTTCCTCTCTGGTTATATGTCATGATTAAGCTGGGGAGGTGTGAGAACAGTGGACAGTGACTCTCCAGAGGTCTTAGGTAAATCAGGGAAGGCTTTGCTGATGAATACCTTTCATGCTTGATCATCCTGGCTCTCAGACACTAGTACTGCGCTAGGGCTGCATGCAGGTAACTGAGTAGATCTGGTGTCTCAGGGTTAGAAAAGCACCTGCAGCCCCTCAGCTGCAGACAAGAAGGGAATTCCTTCTGCTGGAAATAGGCAATATGTGACTATTCTGTCATTGCTTCTCCAGTGTCTTGTAAAACATCTGACTTCAAGGCATCCCATTCCCAAGGCTGTGACAAATCTGGAGTGGTCAGATACCTCAGGAAGTGCTTTATCTTCCCAGGACACTCTCCAGAGCAGTGCAAAAGTAACAGAGTGTGCTTCTGCTGATGTTTTGCTGATTGTCTTTGGAGCTGGTGGCACAGCAGCCTAAGAGATGGAGAAATGTGTTTTAGTGATAGCCAGGAGAGTCACCTGGCATGAAACCAAGCAGTGGGTAGGACTCTGAAACCCCAACAGGCCTGAGAAAATATGTCATACACACTTGTCTCACTTTTTGCTGAGGAGCAGAAGCTCTTGGTGAAAGCAGTAGCACAAAGAGGTCTTGGGGAGGGGGACAAGATGGTTAAGATGCCCACTGCCTTAGTGTGACCATCGTGCTTGTCTGTATTTTTCTGAAGAGCACATGCAGTCGCAGATGAATGAGAAGGTGCAATGCTCAAACCACAATGCAACACATAAGCTCATTCTCTCTGCTGATGGGAAGCTTTCTGAACACTGGACTACAGCTTCAGCTGACTGCTCTAAGACAAGGTAAGAAACTTGCACGGGGTGGAGGTATGGATGGTAACAGTCAGAAAATGTGGCCCACTTTTCCTAAAGGTAACATCCAAGAGACTGAAGCGTGTTCCTGATGTAGGGAGGCACCTGGAACTCATACATTCGTAGTACCCAAAACTTTATCTTCTTTTGTAAACCAGCAAGAAGTGCACTGATTTTGAGGACAATACAAAGATCTGAGCTGCTTGGGATGCACAAAACAGGTTTCTCTCAAAATTAGTAAGGATCGGTAGTATGTACCAGAATAATACAATGACTTGCAAACCACATGTGGCTTGGGAAAACCGTGGGTCAAAGACCCAAGCACTCCCGAACTTTGCCACCTTCTGATTAAGGTGTGAGGGTAATCATTATCTGAAAATGGCACAGCAGTTTGCTGTGGGGTTTTCTGTTAGTTTGCCCAGGATTAAGCCTGATTCTCTTCCAGCTTCCTCTGGTGCAAACCACAATCAAATCAGTAGACTAGTATAAGAGCGGGGTGAACCAACTTACAGGTAACCTATTTTTCCCATTAAACGTGCTAGGACTTGGTGAGCCTCTAGAGGATCGTCTTCCTTCCCTTTGCTTCATAGCACAGCATCCATCTGTTTTGATTTGTTTTTCTTTGTTGTTTTTTTTTTTCTTATTTTTGTAGGCTTGTGAAAGAACTAGGAAACCAAGATATTGTTCAAATAGCATGTGGGGACCAGCACGCCATGGCGCTATCCAGAGGTAGCCTCTTTCAAGCATACTCTTCCTCCAAACGGAAGTCACATTATGGCAGGCTTGCTCTCAGAAGGGCATGTTCAAACTCCTCCTGGTAGTTGGTGGCACCATTAGAGAGTAATGAGCAATGGGTTGGGGACACAAAGAGCGCTGGCTATCAGCACTGCCCTTTCCTCCTAGCATCCAGAGACCTGCAGCTCTTTCTCTCCAGTTTCTGAGCACTACCCCTCCACAAAGGTGTGTTGTGGAGACCAGACGTGGCTGCCCCACTCTGCAGTAACCAGACTTGCTCACTCTTAAGTTGGAGCACCTCTCTGGTTAGTTACTTCTTGCAAGTATGGCTTTAGAGGTGAAAATACCCTGCCTGTATTCTTGCTGTGCTGAGCCTCATAGGCAGCAGTGGGACTGCCTCAAAGATGTCAGAGGCAAAGAGAGAGATTTGGCTACTGGTCTCCCCTGGGAGCTAGGTCCCTGAAAACACTGATTTTTGCTCCTACTCCCAAAGTGCAAAGACTCAAGGGAAGCAGTGGGGCTGAGCTGTTTCGTTTTGTTCTGTGTGTGAAGGAGGTGAGCTCTTTACCTGGGGCCAGAATGCCCATGGACAGCTTGGAGTGGGGAGCCAAACTACACTCATTGACCAACCACAGCTGCTGAAAGCACTGAAGGGCATCTCACTTGCTCAAATCGCTGCTGGAGGAGCTCACAGCGCTGCCGTGTCACTCTCTGGAGCTGTGTACTCCTGGGGAAAGAACGACTGTGGACAGCTGGGACTTGGAGACTCAGAAGGTAAGGAAGGGCAGCAGTTTGAGAGTAAAGCAGTAGGAAGGTGTTTTCCTGGTCAGTGAGCTTACTGCAGACACAGGAGTTGCTCTGGACTGTCAAGACCCTTTGGAGCAAGCAGTGGACAGTAAAGCCTTTTGAAGAAAGTATATCTGGAGAAGTTACTTGTTTCTGAGCTACTGTATCCTAACCAGGAAAGGCATGCAGGGGCAAGGGATTTAGGGGTTGTGTTTCTACAGACAACTTCCAAATCAGTTTGTGTGGCCAAATGGATATTGTGAGCTCTTCAAACCATATGTCTCAGAGGTCTCTTTCCACTCCCATTCTCTCTCCAGGCAGTCTTGCATGAAAGAAATTTATTTTATACCTCATTGTCTTCTTTAACTCTCTGTAAACACAAGGTCAGAGAAGAATTAAAATCATGCATTTTCTTCAAACTTGGAGGGCTAGAGAAGAGTTGCCTTAGCCAGAGAGTACCTGAAGTCAGCAGGATCTGAATGAGTCCGCATCCTTGAGAGTCAGATACTTTGAAGCCAAGTACCTTTTGACAGGCAGATGTGAAAGTGCTGCATTTTGTTTCATATCAAATGCAAATAAAAAGAAAATACTATGAAAAAGACAGAACATTATGAGAAAGAACGTGTTACAGTGGAAGGTAGAAAACAACTCAAACCCGAGCTGTAAATACAGGAATTGCTGTAAGAGAGTACTGAAAAGCACTAACCCTGGTATTTTCTAAATCATTCTTTATGTGAGACCCCCCCAGTACTCTTTTGTTTTAGCAGTGCTATCTTCTTTCCAGACAGGGACTGCCCATCATATGTTGGAGCATTAGAGCATTGGAAGACCGTGTTTATCTCATGTGGGGCAGATCATACTGCAGTTCTCTCCAAGGTGAGTCTGAAGTGGAAAGGCAGCATCTGAGACCTCACCCTAGGAGAAAAGATACACTGCTAAAAGTCAGCATGGAGAAATTGAGATGGCAAAGCCTGCTTCTATCTGAGACTGAAGATAATCCCCAAGGGATTATCCCAAGCTATTGGGAAAATTGGCCTTTTCTCAGATTCCTGTCACCTGCATGCAGACTTCTGCAGGGAGATGGTGAGTGGGAATCCTGGGGCAAAGAGGTGCAGATCAACTCTCAGTACTTTTTGAAATATATTTTCTTTTTTATAGCATATTGAGGACTTCAGAAAATGTGAACGGTAGCTAATTCACTGGGGTTTACTCATACAAGTAAAATTCTTAAGCAACAGGGAGTTATTCTCAGGAGTTAAATTGCTTTTCTCAGGAGTAAAATGATTAAGACATTACAGTGTAGGCTTAGGCTTGATGCAAAGTGAACTCTGCTTGTGTTTGAATCAGGGATGTTTTGAATCAAGTCCCATATAACATGTTGTATCTTGCTGTCTGTATTCTCAGTGGTGACCATTTGAATGCTGTTGGTAATAGAGTGATCCTGTTGTTTCCTACTTCATCTTCAAGGAGGGGTTGGTGTGTACCTTTGGAGCAGGAGGAGCTGGCCAGCTCGGACACAACTCCACCCGGAATGAACTCAGGCCTCGTGTGGTGGCCGAGCTGTGGGGAGCACGAGTTTCGCAGGTTGCCTGTGGCAGGTAGGGAAATACCAATAACATGCCTTCTAAGGTCAAGGTCTTAGGGGAATCACTGAAGAACAGCAGGGAGGGGAGTCACCAGTACGTTCAAAACCCTATATCCCAGTGGGTGAGCACTGCCAGAATATCCTCCACTCTTCATGTGTAAGCCACCTTCCTGCCACAGCCCCTGTGAAAGCAGAAACCTCAGCCCATGCCAAGCTGAGGGAGAGGGCTGCAAAAAAATACCAGAAGCCCTGAGTTTTTGGTCTTCTGAGAAATTAAGGGTGTACTGGGTTACAAAGGGCAAAACTCTGTCGAAAGCCTGTGTCAGGAGAGTTACTGACTTCCTGTCCACTTTGACAAATTGTTGGGTCCTCAGAAGGAACCAAAGAGTGGTGGTAATTATGCGATTTCATTCTGCCTTTCTGGAACTGAGCCAGAAAAATTCTCCTGCTGACTTTTCTGGGCTTTGTATCATGCTCAGCAGCATAGAAGTTGTGCTTGAAAAAACGGAAGGACTTGAAGCTAGCAAAGCATAACACTTTATTTTTGTATGTGGAACCAGGGTAAATCACAAACATTAGAGGGTAGTATAGAAAATTTGAGCCTGTATTTTTCTTTATTGTTGAATATTTATGCAAGCAAGGGTCCTAAGACTTTAGTCCGTAGCTGGACTGTCAGGACTTTTAAAAACAAGCCTCAGCTATGCACTTTTAAAATGTATCTGTAAATTTTATTCTGACTAGCCCAGTGGTATTAGCTTATCTTGACCATTTTTCTTTTTCTGAACAGACAGCACACCTTGGTCTATGTCCCCTCCTTGGACAAAGTCTATTCATTTGGTTCTGATGAAGAAGTACAGCTGGGAGATGAGAGAGACCCTAATCAGTTGATACCACTTCCCATCAATTCACCAGAGGATACTGGAAAATCCTGTCAGAGTAATGACCACTGCAGATGTGTACAATCTCTATTAGTTTCTTTCAGAGAGATGGTTGCTTTCTTGATTTTATGTTTACACTGAGGCTAACATTATGTCTTATGCTTGCTTGGTCATCCCAATAAATTCTAGCAATGGATAATTCCATTTGCTGCTTGATTTATCATCATGGATAATGGCCATGTAGTATCAATTTTTAGACAGACAGCTGCTATTTGAGGAATTTTTTTTACTGTTCCACATCTGTGCACTGAACTCGCTGAAGATAATGACTGTCTCTTCAAATGTAACTTTGAAAATATTTTTATTCTTTCACAGAAGAAAACACGTCACAAAAGGTGATCGAAATCATTGCAGGAGGAAACCAAAGTATTGTCCTTTCCAAGATGAATAAGGTATGTGCATATTTGACCATGGCTTCTAATTTTACCATTGTTCTCAATTGTTTCTGCTGGAAACATTTGGATTTTCCATCCTGCTTTTAGCACTCCAAGTTCATATATGTGTCTTGCAGTTCTTTCCATGCTTACCCAGAAACTAACTTGTATTGCAACTATATATCTGTCCTGTGGATCATGCTCGATGACCATTAATTTGTTCATACTTAGGCTGAAATCTTCTTGTAATGATTGGCTTGAAAAAAAGAATGCTATCTGCTAGACCTGCAATCTCATCAATATTTTCATGTATTTCACACAGAATTCCTATTTGAATGGAATCGCCACTCTGAACGATAAAGATGTGGACACATGGATTTCTAATTCAAGTTCACAAGATTGGGAAAGTATAAAAAAGTCAGTCAGAAGTGGGCTGTTTTTTTTTTTTTTCCCCCTGATACATGTTTAAAAGTTATTATTCTTTGGAGACTACTGTAGGAACTGATATTCAAGAATTTAGCTGAGACAGTATCTTGTACCAGCACTTCTTCCTTAGGTTTTGCACAGGAAGAAGAGATGTTGATAAGCAAGAGCCCTTTGACAACCCTTTTGCAGGACATACTGCCTGCCTTCAGAAGCCTGTCCTCCTCTTCCTGCGCAGAATGGTTGTTAAGTTGATGAAGAGCCAACAAGTTAAATCAGTGAAAGTTTTGGTCTGCAGACTGGGGCCTCGTGCAAAAATTGTAATCCGGACTACCCAAACTGGAATGTTTTTTGTGTGCCAGCATTTAGAAGTTAGTGATCCCTTCTTTAAGGGATCTGTTTTTCAAAAGCAGTGAGTGTGTACGCTGTGAGAAGCCTTACACTTATGGCTGAGAATTATGATTACATAGTCTTTTTTCAGATCTTTTGCGGGAGGTTATTTTCTTTGGGCAAGTCTGACTCCAGCTGCTGATTTTGAGCATTTAAAAATCTTGGCTAATTTGAATCTAAATATTTCCCTGACCATTTTTAGTATGGTTTGGATGATATGGAAAGTGGTTGTTGAGAAGGTGAGAGAGAGAGGGTCCTTTCAGATCTCAGTAAGAAGGGCTTGACATCAAATAGCTTGATAAAATAGCTGCTTTAATAAGAATAGAACCAGGAATACAGGCAGTGAGTAACTCTAATGTCCCTTCAGATGCTGGGAATCTAGCTTCTTCTGCCGCAGCAAATGGATACCCTGATGGAGTTTCCCTCGGCGTGCTACAAAGATCCCATCCATGGAGGGGTTCCTCCTCCCTCCCACGCCATAGGGCCTTTTATTTTGCATTAAAATCAAAACCAGATAACTTTCCAACTTGTCAGGAAAAGATACATCCATCGTAACACCCGCTAGCACACAGCACAGGCCGGCATGGGGTGCTTGAGCCGGTTCCCTTACAACGCCCAGGAGAGCAGAGGTGGCTTGTGGATGATTACTAACTCCTCAAATACTATGTCTTCTGCTACGCTCTCAATACGGTTGTGCCAAGAAAGGTTTTATGTTGTTAGGTGCAGACACACTTGTACATGCAAATTTTGTTCTTTCAGAATTAAAAACCTGAAGTTGCTACTCATGTTGAAAGGATTGACTTTGGTTTTTTTTTTACTATCAGGAATATCAGACTGATCTTTTCATCTGAGGCTTGCATCAATGGAAGCTTCCTGGAGAAAAGGTAGTGTGCGCTGACTTAGACATAAAAGAATATATTGGCTGCACATAAACTGACCACAAAGTGTTATTTTAGCCCACGTATGTAGAGAAGATTAGTTGTATCCGAATTTGCAAGAAGCAAGTCTGTATTTTTCAAAGCTCAAGCTAAAATTACGTTTTTCATCCACCCACTCCTATTGAAATTCTTTCTAGAAGCCCACATTCTAGCAGATTATCCCATAGTGACGTTTGACAGATGATGATAATCCCTTTAGGCAATGTTACAGCTCCCAAAGGATTTATAGTAGCTCCTCCCAGCACTGAAACAAAGTCATTTTACAATGAAATACAGGAAGCCTTCCATTAATGGCGCACAGCTACATAAGACAGGAAGGACAAAATATTAATTAGGTCACACCACAGTGAGACTATTTCCTTAGAATAGATGAAATTATACCCACTGGAGTCAGGGCTGAACTTTCCAAGTATTTTCTGATGTTAGGATGCTTCACTATTCAGTCAGTAACAAAAAACAGCTTCTCACATCATGTGGTGTTCTTTCTTCTTCCTTTGTGATAGAGACAAACATTTCAAAACTTCCAAAGAAGTCTTGGGTGTAGACGTGTTGGAAGTGCAACGTTTTTATGAGAAGATCAGCAAAAACCCAAAGGTCTTCCAGGAGGTAAGGATTTGATATAAGGATTCTTACTATGCAGATACTGAGGAGCTCTGGATTTGTGCATGAAACTTGGGAATTAAGTGCCAACCTAATTCATAGGTGATTTTGGCAAAACATAATTGTATTTTAACCCTTGTCTCTTTTTTTTTTTTTTTGACTCTTAAAGGTGCAAAATGAGATTGAGAAGTTACTGCCATCATTGTCTTCCTCTCCCATCTCACCTGAAAATTTCAGAGTCTACTTGATCTTGCCTTTCCTTCTGCAGGGACAGGATGACAGCTCTTACCGTTCTCTCAGGCTTCTGGCACAAGCCATCATAAAGCTCCAGCCAAAGGACCTGCAAATCCTTGGTAGGGTTTTGTGATGATAGAACTGAATGCTTTAAATGCCTGGCCATTTTCAGCTGCAGAGCAAGAGTTAGTATTGGTGATGTAATTTGTTCCAGAGTTCAGCCTAGAAGAAATGCTTTTGGTAGGAGTAGAAACATGGGGACTACACAGCAAGATACAAGAAAAAAATCATCTCAGTCTGAGGTTTAATTTTTGTAGTGCAATATTAAGCATTTTAGGGGAGTTTAATTAATTTGACAAAAAGAGAAAATGTGACTTCACCCATAAATTGCAGTTATTTGCATGTTACCTGTTTTCTTTACAGAATGCCTGTGGTCAAATCTAGAAACATCCTTTTTCAAGAAGCTGGTCATTCTATATCAGAGGGTTTCCCAGAAAAACCTGTCTCAATTTAACATGCAAGTCAGAGATGGGCAAAGAAACCCCTCCAAACTGCACCCACATGAAATAGTGACTCTGGAAATACTGCAGATTCTTTACCAGGTGAGAAAAAGTTTGGATCCCAGTTAGATGGGCCGTATCCGCACAAATTACAGTATTTTAATCCTTTTTACTTGTTGAATTCTCTGGGTTTCCTTCTTAAAAGGGAACATGGGGCCTTGTCATTTAACTTCTTCAGGAATCTCTTTGGCTCTACAACAGCTTTGAAGGAGTCCTGCTCTTGAGTTGTGCCTGGCTGACCCTCTGTAGAAATGACGAGCTGAAGCATGTTATAGCCCCTGTTAACAGGCAGGGGGAAGGATGCTTTCAGTGGTGAGGCATGCATGCCTTGATGCATAGAGAGCTATGGATGTGGTGTCCACAACAGAGTGTGCCCATTCCCCTTTCTGCTGGTGAGATCACTCACCTCAGTAACTGTTCACAGCATTTAAAACCCACCCCACCTGCATGGCACATTGTGGCTGCCACAGTAACGCTGCATGATGCTTTAAGAGCCTGTTACCTGGGACAACAGAATTACAGCGTCTTTAGCTGCAAGGAAAGAAAGAGAGCAATAACTGTATTCCTCTTGACAACCATCCTTTCTCCTGCTGAGATGTTCAAAGTTTAGGAAAGTCAAGACTTCAACCATGCCCTTAGTATGAATCAGAGAGAGTTGTTAAATTTTGTTCAGAATTTAATATTCCTTTGGCTGAAAATGCAGATTTGGGCCTCAAAGTTTATTTATGAGTCTGTATTTATCCAGATAAATAAACTCAAAAGTGCAGCAGGCCTAATCCTCTGTAAGCAGTTACATCATTTGGATCTTTACATGTTCACTGTCCCCCCCAAAATCATATCTTTGCTAGGCAACAAGTATGAACATGAATAAGAAACTTCAGATTGTCCTGCAATGTGAAAGACACTCAAAGCGAAACATACCTTTCCTGGGGAAATCCTGTTAAGGGATCTTCATTGTAAATGGCTTTCTTGCTCATTTATACGTGGCCTTCTGAGACTTCTCACTGTTGGGTGCTGTGCTACTCATAGCACTTCTATCCTTCCACTTCCGTGCAGGGTCTCAGCTCTTTCTGCAGAGAGCCGCGTTACTCCTTAGTCCTGTCCTGCCACACAGACGCATAGCTTACAAGATCTCCTGACACCCCTTTTTGTATTGCATGTATCAATGCAGGTGAACTCCAGAACTGGTTTGGGAGTACAAGAAAACGACTTCTATGTGTCTCAAGTGAAAGAGATTATCGAAAGGTGTTGGTTCTGTCATGCAGCAGAAGTAAGTATAAAATCTTATCAGCAGTGCAAAACTTTTTTTTCCTTGTTTTATATGAGTTTATATATATTAAAGTCAGCTCTAGACTCTAGCCTAGTACCTCTCAAAGACAATGCACTTTCCATAGTCCTCCAGCTGTTCTAGATTATGCAAGCCATTTACCATCCCAGTATGTGAGGAGCTACAATATTGGCTTTCCTGAGACGACCCCTGTTTCTGAGAGTCGAAGCTGTCCTTCGGCATCTTAAGCAGCTCTGTTTGCTTTGAACTGGTGATCAGTGTGAAAGGAATGGTTGCTACACTTCTCGTTAATCTGGATTCTATTATGTTTAATTAACAGAAATATTGTGAGATCTCTTTTAAACTTTTATGTAGAAACCCTATTAAGCATTTCAATTTACTTACATCGAAAAACAAAGCCGTGGTAACAAAAAATCATCTGTGAAACAGTTCATGTCTTGATGATAGAAAGGAGTGAAAATTAGCTACCAAATGCAATCGGTGCCACAGGAAGCAGCATGAAATGGAAATGTGGGTTGTAGGGGCTTCCTTAGGCAAAAAATGCAGTTTTCTGGCAACGTGACTGGAATTTGCAGGGCAACTGCCTAATTCTTTCATAAGCAGATTCTTTAATTTGCTACTGTACCAATTTTGAACCAATTAACCAGAGCAGAGGAGGAGGTTTAAGAAACAGTGTAGAATCAAAAGCCAAACAGGACATTACCTGAAGTTCCTGCCTTATCACACTGGAAGTCTAACACTTTGAATTAGATTATTATGTATACCAATATCTACTTTTGGTATTACAGACAATAAACCCAACAGTTTTTAACAACAATGTACCATAACCTGGGTATCCAGGACATTTTTACTATGTGTTTTGGTTTAGCTGAATTATGGAAGATGCTATTAAAGTCACTCTGTTTTATTCTTGGGGCACTGTAACACAAGTGTCTGCCTGCATAGACAGTTCAGATGCCTCTATGTCAGGGTTTCCCACTCACAGGAGTGTTTAGAAACTGCTTTTAGAAAGTGTGCCCCTGTCGGTGTAGTGTTCATGTACACAAGGTCATGTTTCAGAGATAGAGGAGTTTGCCAACAGACTGGCAGTTCAGTCTGCACATGGACCCCTGAACTCTGATTTTGCAAGAGAAAATTAACACGTCTTTTTTTTTTTTTTTTGTCTCGTCATTTCAGGCAGCCCTATGGAAGCTGACCAAATATCCATGCATCTTTGACGTACTAAACAAGATCATGGTTCATTACACAGAACGCAACGCTCTGTTCAGCCTCCTCAGTAGAGTAAGTGCAGACAATTTTTTTACATTTTAGAAGGGATAAACACACTGTTAACAGATTGTTACTTAAATCTTCAGATACATTTAATACCAATAGGCCATGAACAGTGGGTTTTTCCGGTCAGAAGACAGCACCTTCTGCAAGACATATGGACCCATTTAAATAATGCACCAACCCAGCAATTCAAGACGACCTTAAAGGTAAGATACCAAATTGTATTATTTGTTAGCTCTGAATATATTGCTGCAGTGTTCTTTGGTTTTCAGTGTTACTGAAGTCTTGGTAGAAGGGTTTCAGTATTCTCTGAGCATACAGCAAAACAACTACCTGTCAATTTATTACAAAACTTGTTCCATGGGAGATGTAGAGTAAATCTGGAGCACAGTATCTTACATTCTTATTCAAGGTAGCCATCAAGCTTTGTTGGCATAAATTAAATGCAAGTGGCAGTGCTATTTACTGTGAAGTTGCTTTGGGGTAACATAATAGGATTGCTCAGGAAACTGGTAAATGGCAAAATCCATTACTATTGCCGCGACTTTAAAGTGGCTAGGCTAGTTCGCTGTATCTGAAAAAGCTGGTGGCTCAGGAGCCAGCCTTCAGAGGCCAGCAAGCGACATAGCCACAAAAGCCATTCCTCTCATGGAGCTGCTGCCTGAAGGGAAAGGAAGGTTAATGCCAGCAAAAGAGATGAAAACCTGATTATAATGCTGCTGTCTCTATGTGGCTTTAGTCTGTGGTTTCCACACAAAGCCAAAGGTTTTGGCAGCTATATTTCATTCAGGTATCGCAATGCTAGCCCTGCCTTGCAAAAGTCATTAGATGGCTGACATGGGAACATGGCACCTGCCCAGAGCAGAGCTCAGCTCAGGAACCATGTGCCGTTATCAGTCACTAACACAAGGGCCATCAGAGCCTGGCACCACACCTGTGCAGCAGGAACTACCAACCTCAGTGCCCTATTACCCAGTTCTGGCTCTTTCCCAGCAAGCCTTCTTGCCAGCCAGAGCTGTCAAAGCTTTTCCTTCCTATACACTTAGGAGGAGATTCACAATGACTCCTAGAGCTACTTTTCTTTCCCCCCTCCTTACTACATCAGCTGAAAGAGGCATTTATTTATGGAGGCAATAAGGCTTGTGCTCTGTACTGTCCTCTAGATCTAGAGACTCTCTTCACTGATTGTACAAGGAGCTGTGACAAACAGCTGCACTTAGCTATCATCTGGCCTTCGAATACAGCTCTTGCAGGCACTGCCTTTCATACCGAGCATTATTTGTCCAGCAGCAGCCTGATCAATTTGAACTGCATTATTCATATCCCACCAAGAGCCATTGAGGTCTGCACTATTTATAACTTGGTGCTGCATTTCTAAATTTTTCAGCAGGTAAAGGACATTAATATGTCTGTGTGGCAGATATAAACCACCCTGTAGCAAAACATAAAAGAGAAACCTTTGCAACAGATTATGATAGCATTAACCTGTTCCCTTCATAGCTCTGCTTTACTAAGACATTTTGTCAGAACTTTGCACGTGACGCCCTCGTAGTGGGCTGTCACTCCATTCTCTAGTGTTGCTGTAAATGAAAACAGGAAAGGCTGAATTATTTAGCCCAAGTATCTTCTGTTCCCTCTTAACTGAGGAGGAAATAGTGCTAAGGGGGAAAGATACTCCACAGACTTAAACAGCATTTGTAGCTTCTGACTTGGCTACCAAATCCTGGGCTCAGCTGGAGTTATTTTTGCTCTAACCTGTCAGGAGATGCCTCTTCAACTAAGGTGACCCAGCCTGGCTGTCAAACTTGGGTACTCAGACACATTTAACAAATAGTACAGGGACATGCACCTCCTAAGCAGACACTGGAATATGTTGGAGACCACTCTAACAAAACACAAAAATGCACAAGTACATCTTTTCTACAGTGCTGTTATTTCATCCTCTTTTTCTCATTTTTTTCTGGACATACAGAGACAGGGGTCGTCCAAGTAAATTTCTTCATTTAACTCAAGTTTTGATATTAAACATCAACCTTATTTATTTTATGTTCTTCTGACAGTGAGACAATTACATTTCAACACACACATAAGTTCAAAACAAAAAGGCTGTAATTCGAAGAGTGATTCATATCGATGCTCATGGTCATTGCTTAAGATCAGTTATTTCAGTCAGGGTACAGTTCTTCCTCATAAAAACAATCACCACATAGAAGATTTTCACTAGCGCTACTACAACTGCACAACTCTTGACGGGATACAGTAGAAGGAATTACTGCTTCTTGTTATTCCTCCTCTTTACCTCTTAGCAGTAATTAAGAAATAGGCTTCTGTAAAGAACTTCATACAGTTCCAGATACTACCAGGAAAATGACAACAGTCACTAGTGCCAGAAGGGAACTCTCAAATCAACTGCAATACCTGATGAGATTAAATAAACTGCGTAGCTTTAGAGAAGCCCAGGGGTTAGCAAATGCATCACACTAGTTGTGCCTAAAAAGCTTAATTCCCATCCAGGTCCATAAGTGGAAGAATACATAAACAGGTATTGTAACAGGAAGGAGGAGACTGTAGAAACATAAGCTGTTTGTGCTGGTGCAGCCCTGTGGGAAGGTTTCATCTACGCTGGCTGAGTAAAACAAGCCTGCCAGGGACAGGAGGGGAACAAGTACAGTCAGTGTGGGCAGGGAGAGGAGCATGCCCCCTCTGGCCATCAGTCCCAGCTCACCGCTGTGGCTGGTGGGTCCTCAGGGCTGCTTCGAGCCCTCAGCTGGTGCTTTCTTCTGAGTCGTCCTGGCAGCCTCTGGGATCATGTTCGGGATGCCGTCGATGATGGGGTAGGCAATGCCCAGCTCCTCGTTAATGAGCTCGTTGGTAGCTTCTTCGTACCTGGCCAGGCAAGTCAGGGGGGAAAAAAAAAAAACCAAACCAAAACGAGGCGTGAATAATCGGGATTTGCCCTTTGGCAGCCCCTCTGATCGACTCGGGGCAGTAGCAGGCCAAGGGCGGGCAGCGAGAGCTGCTCTCCCGCCGTGGAGGGTCTGGCGCGACGCTCCGCCAGCCCCCACCCCTCACCTCAGCGGCCGCTTGGAGAGCGGGCACACCAGGAAGCGCAAGAGCGACGGCTCCAGCGGCTGCGGCCGCGCTGAGCGTGAGCCTGAGCCCGAGCCCGAGCCCGAGCCCGAGCCCTGTCCCTGTTTCTGACCCTGTCCCCCGCCACCGCCGCTGGCCGCCCGCCTCAGCAGCGCCGCCGCCCCACCGCGCCCGCCGCCGCGCAGCATGGCCGCTGCCCCCGGCCCGCCACCCAGCGTCACTTCCGGTCCGTTCGCCAACTCGCCCTGGGCTGCGGTCCGCTCTGCGCACAGTGGTTCCGCTCCCGGCCGTGTCCCCCGCGGGGGCTGCTGCCGGTCTCCCGGGCGCTATGGGTGTCTCGGGGCTTGCAGGTGGTGTTCGAGGGCGAGGCAGGACTGGACGAAGGCGGACCGTCCCGGGAGCTCTTCAGCGCCGCCGCCAGGACCCTCTGCCATCCCAGCACCGGGGCCTTCCGCTGCGTCGGCTACGGCCTGGCGTGGTTCCCCAGCCAGGTAAGGGGTCGGCCCGCCACGAAAGCCCCGCGGGCCCGGGGAGATGGGGAGCCTGCTCCCGGGAAAGTCACGGCTTTTTAAATGTGCTTGTTTTTAACCAGGCCTCGAGCTGTGAGGACACCTTCTTCCGGATCGGGACACTGTGCGGAATGGCTCTGTATAATGGGTGCGAGGCGCCCTTCCCCTTCCCCAGGGCTCTCTACAAGAAGCTGCTGGGCCTGGCGCCTACCCTGGAGGACCTCGAGGAGCTGTGGCCAGCTGTAGGCCGGTACGAGCCAGTCACAGCCCGAGCTTTTGCTGGGAAGCCACGGGCGAGGCGGGTCTCCTAGCTGATGATGTGCACGGAGATCACCAAAGCCGTATTTGGGGTACCCGTGGCAGCTACATTTGCCATTGTGGAGCTGCCAAAAGCCACAGATTTCCAAGGTGGTCCTTATCGAGGGCATGGATGTTGCTCTCGAATAGAGGCAGGAATCGCCAAAATAAAAAGCCCCCCGTGGCTTAGGAGGGGTCACATTTCTGCTCCACATGATCTTAAGTCCACACGGTGAACATGTAGTTCAAAACACTATCAGCTGTAGTTCAAGCTTGGAAGAACTAAACACTCAATTACTAATTTTTTTTTTTCTCTGATTTACTAATTATCAGTGAATAATTATCAGTGTCCACCATGCTATTATGCACAAGCACAGTATTAACCATATGCTGTAGTTGTGCCAAATCTGAGAACCCACGTGCAGTGTTTCCATGCACTGAGAAGGGAGATTTGAGGCTGATAGAGCAGGCAGAGGTGCTGTTTCTAGGCCCCTGAAGCTCAGCTTTCCATGCAAGTGCTATAAGCAGCTGAGAAAATGAGAACCCCTTCCCACGAGCCTGTGACTCTGTTGAGGTGCAAAAGAGTCCTCAGTGGACTGAAACATCAGGTTGCCTGCAATACTTTCAGAGGTGCTGCACCCCAAAACAGTTCTCCCAGATCATCACGTTGGTCCACACTTAATTCCTCAGTAGATGATATCTGAAAGAACAAGGCTGTGGTCCAAGCCCACTTGCCACTGAACTTTGTGTAAAGTTATCCCCACAGGGTGTGGTGATGGAGTCACCTTGAATCCTTCGTGGTAAAGGCATGTGCCCTCAGCTCATGGTAGCAGCAGGATTTAAGTGTGTTGGTCAGTTTAGGACCATACATGAAGGTTCTGTGTGAGTACAGGTGTTCTGTATGTATATGCATTAAATACTGCTTGTCAAAGGATGTTTTTCAGTGGAATTTGAAAGTGCATTGAATCCACATGTTTCTTCTCTCTTTTTTTCCCCTTTGTTTTTTGAAAGGAATCTTCAGGAAATTTTGAATGAAGAGTGTGATGATAGCCTTGAGAGCCTGGACATGAACTTCACGGTAAGATATTACTGTGCCATTCAGATGTGCTATGCATGTACTCAGGCAAGGACATGTCCCACTGTAAATGACATGACTTGTCTTTAAACTCAAACTAGTAAGAGTGCTATGTCAGGCCCTGCAGAAAGAAAGAATGATAGATGTAGCACGTATATCTGCCATATATAATATAGCACCCAATGTTTTCATTTATTTGTGTAGACAATGGAAGAAGGAGATTCCTTGGCTACTGTTGAACTTAAAAAAAATGGTGCCAACATTCCTGTCACTAGGGATAACAGGTCGGTTTTCTTTTTCTTATCCTGTGATCTTGTTATGAGTGTATGAAATACACCGTGCCTATACCCATCCCTGTATACTCTTAGAAAAATGGAACACCAGCATTGTGCTGTTGATCTTGGTCCAATAGGTCATATACTTTCGCTTCTTGCTGTACATGCTGCATATGTGCCAGACACTGAGAGTTTGTGCAAGCGGTGGGTGAGAAGGGGATCCTTGATCCTGGTATCTGCATATACAGAGATGCCTGGTCCTATCATGGAAATTCCTAACAAATGTATAAAATACTCCTGAACAATATTTTCAGGGAAATACAGACAACTTGTCTGGGAAATCCAGCTACAGTTACACGTCTGCAGGGGTTTTTTTATGAGCAAAATATTTCTTGCTTAGTTTCATATATGGAATGTATCTTGTATATAACAGAGAAAGAGCAATCTGTCAACAAGCTATTGTGTCAATATTAACTTCAGCACAGGGGACAAAGAGAAAGTTTGTGGCCTGAATTATGCAGGTGATCTGAGGACCCACAGGGATGCATGAAAGAGCTGTTTAGGAAGCTTGAAGTATAGTGTTTCATTGAGTTGATTGTCCAAGTTCAATATCACTAAACAAATCCCCATCTCAAATACAAAGAGAGCAAAACCGTACTGATTAACAGCTGTGCAAATATTTGTTTTGATTTCAGGGTAATTCTTGGGCATTTAGTGGGAGTTTTGCTGAATTTACACCATTTAGGTCTGCTATGTTCCACTTTAATAGTGAAGTGTCTGATAGGATTTCTTTGGACCGTTCACATGAAGTACAGGGAGTATTATCGAAATGAATCCATGTTGGCCAGCATTTTCTTTTATTTGTGATGATCCTCCTAGCTTATTTGATGAATAAATAATTGCCAGTGATGACTGCTCTCAGTAAAGACTGAGTCTGTGCAGTAGAGCAGGTCATATGGAATAAAGGAATAAGGAATAAAGTTCTCTGTAATTCTCCTTTTTAAAAAGCACCTATTGCGTTGCTTGTTTCATTCCGATTATCTTTGCAGGAAAGAATTTGTTGACTTGTATCTGAATTATACGTTCAATGAATCGATACGAAAACCATTTGAGGACTTTATGCAAGGGTTTTTAAGAGGCTGCCCAACTAGAAAGTGGAAGATGTTTCTCCCTGTAGAGCTCCAGATTGTTCTCCAGGGACACACAGAACTTGACTGGCATCTGCTGGAAGAGGTACTGGATACAAGCACAGTGTACTTCTGCTGTATCTGCTGAGCATAAACTCCTGACTGTTCTTTCGTTGAGTACATAGGTCACAAACAGAAAAACAGAAGCTCAAGGCACTTCCTCTTTTTTTGATTTGTGTCATTGTTTTGAGTCTGTTTCTAGTCTACATCAGGTACAAGAATAAAGGGGACTAAAAATTAAATCGTAGCTCAAGGATTGTCATATGAATCTATGAAAAACAAATGAACAAGGAGATTCTAAAGGTTAAGAGGATTTTAATATCTATGAACAGGATTATAAAATTTATCGGATAAACTGTTGTTGCTTTAAATAAAAATGGAAATAGTGAGGATTAACTTTTATTTTTATCTCTTTGACAGCATGTGGTGTACCACCAGTATAAAAAGTTAGATCGAACCATCAGGAATTTTTGGAATGTATTTCACAAACTCCCAGAAGAAAAAAAGAAAATGTTTCTTGGTAATATATCAGGCTTTTTAAAGTTTTCGTAGCCCTTTTCTCTCCCCCACAACACACATTTTAGATGCTTGCACATGAAAATACTATAGTTACAAACAGCTTTTTGACATGTTCCCCCTGCCGCCTGCCACATTTTCTACTGACAGCCACAAAGGAGTGACACAAAGAATTGCACAGACACAAGGCTTGAGGCTTGCCTGAGTGCATCTGACCCCCTTGAACCTTGCAATTACTTTACTCCTTATGTTTGTGGTTATTGGTTGTTGGTCAGGGGCCTAAACTTGTGCAGACAATGTTTTTCTAAGCAGTTCAGCTTTCTCCAAGGATCGCAGAAGCCAGCTCATCCTTTTTAAATCTAGAAGGACAAACCTAGCCTGGCCTTTCTCATCCGCAAATTCTATATAAGGAAAAGAGGGGTTAGAGGTTATTATGAATCTGCAAGAGACTTTATTATGTTTAGGTACAAATCCAGCAAAGCAAAATAATTAGCTTCTGGAGATAGCCATATTTTTACACTAATTTTCACTCATGATTCTCATCCTGTGATAACATGTTGGATTTTTTACTTTGCTAACTTGTTCTTGTTTTTCTTTTTCCCCTTCCTTCAGCTTTTTTGACGGGATCTGATCGAATCCCTGGCTTAGGACTGGAATATTTTACATTTCATATTGGAGATCCTCAAATACAAAATCCAGATGAGGCCCATCCTTATGCTGATACCTGCACCCAGGTTTTGTGGCTCCCCAGATACAGCAATAAGAGAATACTCAAGAAAAAGTTGCTCTCTGCCATAGAGCATAATGAAAGTTTTGGCTTGCACTAACCCTCAGTCAGGACCACTTGAAAGGAAAAATTAGCAAACAAGTCTTTGTTTCACTTGTCATATTTTTCTCTTAATAACTCTAATTCACTGGTTTCTGCCCTGCCTTATTTTTACTGCACTTTATAAATACTGGAGTGTGTGTATTCACTGAGAGTTTATTTTGATTATAAAAATGAGCTTAGATCAGACACCTGATTGTGAGATTATAAAGTTAGGAAAGAAGAATCCTATTTATCACTCTTCAAAGAAGCAAGCTGATAGCCAAGTCTGTTTACATTTATATGCATCCTGTCTGCACTGAGCTGGTCTTGTGTAGTTGGTGATCTTTCAGCAGCAGGGATTCTGTGATTTGTGCATTACCAAACATAACGTACAGCCAGCATGTGCTTAGCAGTCGTTGTTGCAAGAGGAAGCTAGAGTAAAGTTTTCATCTGTATTAGTTATGGATTCTCTTGGGGAGCAACTAACGCTAAGGAGACATATTCCTGCAAACTGTGAATTGAAGGAGTGGCGTGGACACCTGGATATGATTTTGACTTATCTGAGAGGAGTTCTTAGGATGAGGATTTGATCATTCCTAGACTTTGGCAAAAGCTCTGTTTGTAAAGCATTAATGGACTTTTTATTATTTAGTGTGATAACACTGATATTTGTCATGTTTCTTTGTATCTTCTAAGGAGATGTTTGGCAATTAAGTCAAAATTTTAGGCTTGCAGAGCAGTTCTGCCTATGGAACCCTGTGGACATGAGGCTTGCAGGGCTGCTGAAAGCTCATTGTCAAAACAGTGCATAGCACTGGGAGGATATTGACGATGTCAGGCAGGATGTAAAGGCAGGATGTGTATTCTTCTGTATATTTTCCTTTGTGTAAAAAAATATATATATAGAGAGAGAAACAACAATCATGATTTTTCAGCATCTTCTCCTCTTTCCTTTGCTGTGTTAAATGTGTCAGTGGACATGCATATGTAAAGAAGACTTTTACTGTGTTGAATTAAATGACGATTGATTAAATTTCCACACCTGTAGTTGTGTTCTTCCTTCGTTATGCAGCTGCCTGTGTGTGACAGTCTATCTGTTTTCCGTCCTCGTTGATGCGGGGAAGCCATTCTCAAGAGGAGTCAGAGGCTGCTGTAAGTGTATTTCAGGTAGATTCATTGCATAGGCTGAACAAGTGAAGGTCTTTCACACTTGGTGCAGAATATGCCTTAGATGAATGTAAAAATTGAAAGCAAGAAGAAGACAGCAATTTTTACTTCCTGTTCTGTCTTGACTGTGTTGGGTATCACACGCACCCCTCTTGGAGCCTCTTGGACCAGGAAGGCTGCCCCTTTGGAATGCCAGTAAATGATATAAACCTTCTTTGAAAGTGGTTGTTAGGCTAGTGCTTTTTTTTTCTTTAGGAAAGTAATTGTTTCCTAGTAAGCATATAGGCATTATTTATAAATTTCCAGCTCAGTAATAAGGACATTGTTACATATTAAGACAGAAAGCTTCCTTTTAAGTTACAGTATAGTAATTAGTAAAGAAAAACTTCATACAGTCACCTCAAGTGCCACCGTGGTATAGGACAGCAGGTGGCATGGCAGTGGCGTCGGGAAGGGGGGAACTAGCACCTTGGAGGATGCCAGCTGCCAGCCAAGGGGAGTGAGAGGACACATGGCCCCTGTCCTCCACACCTTCTTGGGGCAGTCAGAACACCACAGGGATGCTCGTGTCCTCTGGGAAAGGTACCATCCTGCTGCAGGTGTGTTTTCGTGGAAAGAGGGAACTGGAAGAAGCCCAGGCGGTTGTTTCCATTGAGTGGGAGTGTCCCCATCCCATGCCTGGCTGATGTTGCCACATCATCATAGCTTTCTGTCAGGGCAGCTTAGCCTGCTGCTCTTCACCAGCTTTCTCCTGGCTGCTTGTTTCCTTTTTTTAATGTTTTTCTAAGCCTCTGTGAGGGCTTGGAAATCCAGAGTGATCTTCTGTGTTATGCAAGAGCACAAAAGATGTGTTCTGTTTGGATTTTAAAATAACCCATTTAAGATTAAATGATAATAGGTTTATTTAGAGCCCGGAGGAATTTCCTTCTCATCATGTATGATGCAGCATCACATGGGAGATTAAAGCCCAGAGTAACTTCCAAGGCTATTTTTAATTTGTCCTCAAATAAGCCCTGCTTTTATTACCCAAAAAAAAAAAAAGACCTTCAGACGGAGTGCTCCTCTGTCATTTTCTGAAATGAATTTGAGCACCAAGCTATGTTTACATTCTCTCAGCCAGTGCTCATTATAAAATATGCGGGGGAATACACCATGAGTGATCCTTGCACTCAGCTATGAATTTAAAAGGCTTTACACAGGCAGCAAAAGTATATTGAATCTGCAGCAGGAGGTTTTTTCAGACCGCTCTGAACATCACCTACAGAGAAGCACAAGAGTCTGGCAAAGCAGTTGATGTAACTAGGGTGGATCTGGGGTGACCAGGACACCCCGACAGCTTGTAAACCCTGAGAAACAAAGGGGGTAGCCAGGTGAAGTCTTTTAGCGGGGAGCTTTGTGCCGGATTTGCTGCAGAGAGGACACCATGCAGAAATACTGCTTCTGTGGGAGGTAGTGGGACCTCGCCTTGGTTGGCTAGTCCCCAGCTGAGCCCCTCTGAAAAGGTCTTTCCTAACATGGGAAGGGCCAAAAAAACCCCACCAAACAAACAGAAGAGTTCATTGCTTCCAGGCAACACAGAGACATCAATGGCCACTTAAAAGGGCTGCTCTGAAAGTAACGCCTCCCATTTTATTATGTTGGCCCAGAGGTGGATATTGGTGGTCTGGCAGTAGAGGTGGAAACTCCCCGCCAATATCCCATTCAATTTTGTTGCCATGTGACGACGCCAGCAGAGGGGCACTCAGCCTGGCCTCTGACATGGGAGTGCATGTGAAGCAAAGGGGTGTAACTGAATTCCTCCAGGCGGAAAAGACTGCGCCCATGGACATTCATTGACACTTGCTGAACGTTGACAGAGACCAAGCAGTGGGTGTCAGCACAGCGAGCAGGTGGGTGGCACGTTCCAGCAGTGGTGACAGTGACGGTGGGTCCCCTCCGCTGGTGCAGATTTTTAAACAAGCGCGGCACGCAGGCTCTTGTTCACCGCTGGGGAAAATGCACAGCCAGTGGTGGGGACTGTGTTGAAAAATAGTGTTTTGTAGCGGAGAATTTGCTCTATCAAATAGTGTTACTGTGCTCTTTGGAGCTGTTGTAGTTTCCATAGAAGTACAACGTAAATTTGAGGCATTACTTTCGGAGCGACCTACATAGAAGGACTCTTCCTACCCACAACAGCCTTCTGGTCCCGATGCCTGGGGCATAGGCTCATTGCCCATGCAGCAGTTTCCCTGCGGTGACATGCTCTGTGGCCAGCTTTCCTCCCCTTCTCAGCCTGCCATGTTGGTGAAAAGCCTGACAACAGGCAGCGCTGACTAGGCATAAAGCAGCACCACCTCCACACAGCCCCAATAAAGGGTCTGTGACACTGCCCACCTGAGCAGAAGGCTACCAACAGCGCCTAGTGAAGGACTCTGGGGAGAAAACACCTACTGGAAGAGGGTTCCTTTATGGACATAAGTCTAATGAATAATCACTTGAATTACCACAGCATTCAGGAGACCTCACCACATGCTTGCCCATGCAGTTCTTGATACTGGACTGCTATTCAGCTGCTTGGGAGAGGAGAAAATCAGGATGAGCTGCAGATTTTGTCATCTCTGCATGTCTTCAGACCCGGTCTCTGGATGACCTAACCCATCACGGAAAAGGTGAGCTACGTGTTCTGCTGGTGAAGGTCCGGCCTCGCCATGGGCTCGCCTAGGACAGCCCTCAGCCAGCAGAGCCTGATCGGGCCTGACCACTCGCCCCTGAGGAAGACCCATGGTGCGATGACACCTGGGCTCTCACCAAGAAACCCGCAGCCTCCAGAGGGAGCTGTGCACAGCAGAGTGCACAAACACTCTATAAGATAGAGGGGATTCAAACAGAATGGTCGTGGTTTGGTGTCTTTATTTAAAATTCTATCCATTTCTGAAGAAGCAGCGTTGAAAGTTTTCCACGAAGCTGAAATGTAGCCAGTTAGAAATTGGTTTAAGGAAGAAATTCCTGGCTCCCTCAGACAAACTGCAGGCTTTGCTCCCTCATCAACATTTTTTCTTTTTTTGTTGTGTACCTTCCGCTCCTTGATTACTCAGTCAGAAACAAACAGAGGAAACCGAGTGTAAACACTGTCTACTTTGCAAAGGCCTGCAGATTATGAAATAAATAAAACAAAACGAAAAACAAAGGAAATATTTTTTCCTCTATGCTCTTAGTTTTTCTAGAAGCTGCTTGTAACACTGGTTAAGAAAATCCTGTTACATCACAGGTGTAATTTTACACTAGAGACTAGCTTTTTTTATGCTAAACATGCATGATCCGTGCACACACAGGTGATTTTTTATCCAATACGTGACACATTGCATTCTAAACACTGCAAACTACCACAGATGTGGAGTAATCGAAATGAATACTGTGGGCACTGGACTTGCCTTAGGGGACCTCTTCCCCTGCCCCAAGCCTTTGCAAACATCTCTGTGGTTTGCTCAAATATTGACTGTCATTTTGGTGATCTGATTGGGATCCAGCATGTGCATTGCCCTTGTGGCATGCAGTCTTTTACTAATGGGTGGCATTAAAATCAGAAAATGAGTACTCGGGAGCTATATAATTGCTTGCTCATCGGTCTCTTCCCCCCTGCTCTTTCTCCCAACAGAGATTTATACCTTGACCACAAATATTTTCCTAATATTGAAAGTTTGTATAAATGTATGAGTTCCTAAACAAACAAGCCTGCCAGGTGCCTAGAGGCCATGTAAAATGCAAGATGAAAAAAAGGAAGAGGAAAGGAAGAGACTGTTGTTATTAGTAAGTGATATTTCATGCTTAACAAAAACAAGAGAGTAATTTTAAACAGTGGCAAGCTGCCTTTCCCTTGAGACCTTAATTTAGAATAGCTTGAATTCCAGAATATTTGCATATGCTTAACTTTGTCCATTGATTTCTACTTAGTGTAGCTCCTGACCTGCTCAGCCTGTAAGGCTTGCTGCATCTCTGCAGCCACAACCTTCGGCCGCGGTTCGCGGCAGGAGCTGGTTATCATCCATCCTACTCGGTCTCTGGCAGCAGTCTCAGCTCCTGCGGCATTTCACCATCGGCGGGAACGCCGCCACACCACTCTGACACGAGCAAGGAGCTCTGACCCCAAGCACTGCCCACGCTTCAGGGAAAAGAGATTCCCTGAACCGACCTTCCCGGGAGACGAGCAGAAATAGCCACACAACGCCCCCAAACAGGTCGTATTCCCTGCCGCAAGCAGCAGGCTACAGCCACTGCCAGACGCCGGCGAGCCCCGGAGGGCCGGCTGGCTCCCTCCCTCCTCACCGCTGCTTCCGCCAGGCTGGCGGCACCGGCAGCCGGGCCGGGCCGGGCCCGGCCTGAGCCAGCCACAGCAGCCGCCTACGCAGGCGACGCCAGCCTGCAGCAGCCCGTCACGCTGCCTCGGGCCGGGCCCGACCCGCCGCTGGCCGGTGCCGTGGGCTGTTCGGACCGTGCGTGCCCCATGCGGGGGCCTTCCCGCACACGCCCCACGGGCCCGGGGAAAGTGCCGAGATGGCTCGGGGCGAGAAGCCAAGGACAACGGCAGCGACAGCTCAGCCACAAGCGATAACGACCCTCCAACCGGCACAGCACACTCCCCGCCCCACGAGGGGCGGGGTGAGGCACAGCGCCCGCCGCCAATTTGTTCTTGGGGGCGGATCCCGCGCTTTCTATTGGCCGTCCTGCGCCGTCACTCCTGGCAGCGGTGGCGGTGTCAGGGGGCTGGACTTCCTCGTCGCTGTGGCGGCCTCAGCGGGTCCGGCGGCAGGTGAGTGGCGGGGAGTGGGGCTGGGGCGCGGGGTCGAGAATAGCTGCTTGCCCGGGGCGCCCTGCTCGGTGCGGTCAGGGCCGCACTGGGGTGGGCCTGAGCCTGGGCCCGTTGAGCCGAAGTCGGGTTGGGTCGGGCCTGGCCTGGGAGGGCGAGTACCGGGGCAGGGAAAGCCCAGCTCCCCGGTGGGACCACCGGTAGGGCTGCTGCCGGTCCCCTTATCGAAACGGTGCGGCGGCGGGAGTTGGGTGGGAAAGGCGGCAACGCGAGGGTATGAGAAGCAACACGGTGGCATGGCGGAGTCCTGCGGTCCCCCTCGCCGCCCGCCGGGCCGGTGCGCGGAGTCGGTTCGGTAGCGGGGCTGTGTCTGAATCACCCGGCGCGGCTGGCTGCGGGGAGGGCAGGGGGTTGCGGCCGAGGGGTCCCGGTGCTGGAGGGAGCAGCGGATGTCTGAGACCGCTGCTGTCGGTCCCTGGCACCGCGGGGTCGTGTGCCCGCCGGACCCGCAGAGGTCGCGGGAAACGCGGCTCTTGGGGGTGGGAAGCAGCAGCAGTAAGCGCAGAAGTCAAGAAGCCTGTGTGTGGGTTAAAGTCGGGGAGCTGTTCTTACTGGGATTGCAAATTGGAGGTGATGTGGGTCTTGTTTGATTTTATTTCTCTGTTTTTAAGTGTTTTCTACGGGGACACCTTACTGAGGGCGTGTGGTTATAAAACGGAAATGTCCTTCTTCTGCTTCAACTCATTCACTGCTACACCTTGTGTTCTCTTTCTCTATAGCCTGGTCTACATTGAACATTGAGTTGCAGTAAAATGAAGGCAAAAGAAGAAAGTGGGCTTGGAGAGGCTTAGCGGCAGAAAGAAACAGTAAATTCCATCATTATTGGGCAGTGCTGATAGAAGGAGTGCATTTGCTAGCTGAACTCTCAGAAACAACAGCCAAGGAAAAAACTTGTTTATTCATGCCCTTCCAGTTGGCAGATCTTTTTGTCTGGAGAGCATTCAGCCTTGAGTGTTGCTGTTGCAAACACAATATTTACTTAACTTTCCCAGAAAGGGTGCAGTTTTGGTCGCAGTTTTGGCTTTAGAATATGTTTGTACAATCATGTGAAGAGGCTGTGTATGTCATGATAGTTATTAAAAAGGAGAAAAAAAAAAAAAAGACAAACCACATCCTATCGTGATCTTACATGTAGCATTAATATTTTACCAAACCACCAGGCTTGTTTTATCATCAAAGGATATACACTTAGAATGTCACCTGAGCCTGATAATAGCACAGGGTGGATCTTCTACCCGCCGTAGATTTCCTCAAAATATTCCCCACAGTGTGAGATTTTCCAGTCTCTCACTGTGCCTCTGAACATCCCCTATTTTGATGGTGAATTATTCCTGGAATGTCAGGGTTTGAGGATGTTTGGTTATACCTTCCCTGGCCCCCCCTCCCCCCTTTCCTTTTTTCCTGTTTCATATGGAGAATCTCTGCACATGACCCGGCTTTGCAGCATTGCATCTGTTCTTATCTCTAAAACATGAATACCAAGCTGGCTGTGTTGTGATCTGTGAAGAACAGGAATAGTGTGATGTGGTTGAGTACTGCAGCTCTTTTGCATTTTGCAATCCAGTTTTTAAAAGGGACTGGGAACTTTAATGCCCTAACTGGTGCATTTAAAGAAAAACACCTTCTCTAAGCATCTATCCTCTGAATATAAAAATTCAACTTTTTTAAGGTGAATCGAGCTGGGCAGCAGGAATAATTAGTCACTTCTAAAATTTCAGATAAGTGAATATAAACCTTATCTATATTTTCTATATGTGTGTATATATGCAGACACATCTGTGTTAGTGCCTGCCCGCAGTAGAAACTTTTTATATAATTGTTTTAGTATAAGGAGGATATGCATCTTGTAGAGGTAGTTTGCAGTGTAACATAGATTTTTATGTCCACCACTAATGTCAAAAGAAGAGTAACTGCCTTAACCAGATTGAAAACGGAGCATGGAATGTTATTTGAAGCCTTGTTGTGTTTCAGGACACAGGTCCTACTTGAAAATATGATGCATTAAGACTTGGAGCAGCTTTTCTGGGTGGAGAAAAAAACCCAAACATTGTGGTTTTAAAAATGTGTTATGTCTTCAAAATAAGTAAATTAAAACTGTGGCTCACCAGGCCATTGGGAAATATTTAGCTGTGCACACATGGAAAGCTGCTGTGTTGGTTTTCCCTGTTGAGTGAAAAGTGCTGCTTGGTCCCTGTGGAATAGGGCTACACAGGAATTTATCAGCAAACTGTTTGGAGGGTGGGGGGAGAGATTCGAGGGAAATGCTTTAGAGAAAACTAACTAAAAATCTAGCTAAGACCAGATTTTCTAAAGAGTCTGGCACACCTTATTGTCTGCTATGGGAGCTGTTAAAATTCAGGGTGCTTCAGAAAATCTGGCCACTAGCATGATTGAGGGCTGAACTCCTCTGAAATATCACCCTAGTATGCATCTGAAATACTGGGAGTTTGAACTCTTCCTGGTTTAAGTAGTGTTTTACCCAGAGGTAAAACCGTCTCTTACCAATCACATTGCATCTCCCTGCTCATTGCATCAACTTTTTGTGTGGAATATGAACACAGGGAAAGTACTTAAAGTGTTTTTAGCATTTTAAGTGAAATTAGCATTAGGAAAGATTATTGTAGTCTATGGGGAGCAGATTGTTCAGGAACCCTTTTAGAAAGATATCCCAATTAATGTTTAGCTCATGTCGTACAATGTCATTGTAGTTCAAGTTATATAGTAGTGAAATATTTTCAGCTCAGAGGCAACATCCACTTATACTAGCAGGGAATGTGATCTTTCAATCTTCAGGTTTGCTGCTGTTGTGCTGCTCTTATCTTTATGACAAGGTAATTCCCCAGGCTGAGAGAAATGGCAGTCCCAGATTTCTGCTGTTTCAGATGTCAGTTTTGAAATTATTCCTGCCTTAGTGTTGCCACCTTCAGGGTGTTGCTTATGCTTTGAGACAGAACATGAAGTTCACTATAAATATAGCAGTTGTGTAATTTAAAGCATATGCACGCACTTGAGTTTTACTGCATCCCACGGCACTCCTATTCTTAGTGTAGTCATCGTGGAGGGTATTTTCCATCGGGTTTTGTGCTGAGGGCAACCAAGTACAGAGTGTACACAATGAGTGATTTAATTCGACAGAGCCTCATAACCTGCTGCTTTTTCCTCTGGGTGCTTTGTAGCTGGCCAGTGATAAGCACACGTGTGGATGTGAATGAATTCAATTAAGCTATAAAGGAGCAAGGGCTGTTAGAGATAAATGGGATTCATAGTGTGCTTTAAAGCACCTAGTAAGAGATCCTAGTTGTGGTAGGCAATTGCATCACAGATAAAGTACAACTGGAAAATCCAGTCCTTTCCCTCCCCCATCCAGCTCAGCCCTGCGTCACTGGAAGGCACCACAGCTGACAGGCAAGGATAGCAGGGTAAGAGATGAGCACCCGTTGCTTAGGGCTTAGATTAGGAAAGGCTTTATTGCTAATACCCAGATCCTAAATTAGCACCAGGCTTTGGAAACAAACTGAATGTATGCGTCTCCAATCTGCTTAAGAGTGGGAGAAGGAATATTGTTTCCTTGAGGTGCTTCAAGGGTTGGGTTACCTTTTGCTGTCTGATCCTGTGCTAAGATAGTAAATGCTGCTTCTGTAAATTGCCTCAGTTGAAAAATTGTCATGGTGAGTCATAAGACTTGATGTCTTGGATCTTTCATTTTCTTCTCTTCTTTCTTAATCCCTCTACAGAAAAGGCTTTAATCAGTTTCTAGCTCAAGCAGAGGAGTTCTCAATGTCTTATTAGTATAGCATGTTTAACAAATAGAACCTATTGAGATTAGGAGTGACAAAGGAGTGTTACTAAAATCTTTCACGGGCTGCTTCTGGAATGAGAACTGTTTCCCTCTCCCCAACTTTTATGCATTAGCATCCTGTTGTCATTGTCAAGTTCAGTTTGAGTAATTCCTTGGGCCTTTTATATTGCTGTGTTTTTTCCCTTCCCATGTTACCTCACACTCTGAAATCCCTGACTTTCACTGAGTGCAGCACAAAAGATAACACGTGACTGCTGACAAGTTGCATCAATGCTATTGGTCCATTGCTGTTGGGGTCAAGCTGTCAGTGTGCCTGCTCTATGTGAACTGCTGCTGCTTGGAAAATTTGTGTGTATGTATGTGTATATATTTGGATTACAAGCATGTGTTCAGTTGAGCAAAGTACTTAATCCGAATTTATCAGAAATAATACAGTTCTGCCTGGGCCAGTACACCACAAATACCTATGTTGGTCTGTTCAGGACTGTTTGACCACTTCTGAGGTAATTGGGACCACTGCTTAAAGAAATCTTTAAAAATTATGATGCTATAACTCTGAAAGTTCAAGTTTTAGACTAACACTAAAAAGCATTACAGTTGATTTGTGGAATTGGTTTATTTCTGGTTTTTCAACCAGAGTGATTTTGCAGAAATAAGATCACGTCCGCTGGGTTTCAGAACACTTCTGCCTTACAGATGGAGCTGGCAAGGGTATGAGGTGCTGACTCAGTACCTGAGCTGAGCTATCTTGATTCCTCTTGTTTGTCTGTGTAATGGTGGAAATCCCTTTTTACTGGCAGTCTATAAGCCTGACAGTCATGCAGGAAATGCCTTTTTTGGTTGTTTCCACCTCCTGCTCTGAGCAGTTATCTCTGTAGGATCACTTGTTGAGTACTTGCATCATTCACACTCCCTTCCCTGTTTCTCTTGCCCAGGAAGGATACATGACTTGCTGAAAAGAGAGAAAATGCTATGCTGGGGATACTCGTCTTTCGGACAACCTGGGATAGGTAGCAACCTCCAGGTCATCATTCCTGAACCACAGGTATATGGATTCATTCATGACAGAAATGTTAAGGAGGTGGCTTGTGGAGGAAACCACTCTGTGTTCCTCCTGGAAGATGGAGAAGTGTATACCTGTGGATTGAACACCAAAGGCCAACTGGGGCATGACTGTGAAGGAAGCAAGCCAGGTAAGTCTGCTTTTTATATGTGTCTCCAACTTTTGAGGCTAGTGGGCTGAGAAGATTATGGAAGCTGCTTTGTGTTGATTGCTTTGGAGCTGGAACAGCTAATAGATCTGAATATGATGTGTAATAACGCAGTAATGATGCTGAGTAATATATGCTGGCTCTGGAAAGATAAACCTGAGCAGCATGTGTGAGGAGATAGGTCTGCTCAGTTTGTCTGGGAAATGGATCAAAACAGAGATGTGTGCAGATGGTCCCAGGGCAGATTTTATTATTTGGCATTATGTTGCCTTTTTATAAAAGGGAAGAGAGAGCAATGAGTCACAAGTGTCTTCTTCTTTGTCTTTCCAATTGCACAGCATCCTTATGCCTATTCTTGTTCAGTTATTGTTGGGAATTCTGTCATTTACATTAAAAAAAAAAAATCTGGATTGAGTGTAGTTGTGAAGAACAAGCTTGGTTTTGGCCAAGAGGATTTCTAAATTTTGTTTTCTTCTCTTGGAAATGTCTTGACAACTTGTGCCTTCGTGTTTTCTTAATCTCGAGGAAGATCATTGTAGCCTTGTGTTCTCCAGACTCAGAATGCTTTTTCTTCATTGGTTCCAATGGGCAGAACCTATGTGTGCAGAACCACAGGCAGCTAATGCCTCTTCTTCCCAGGCTGAAGGAGTGGTTTAGTTGTGAATTGTTATTCTGAGAAACTCTGAAGCCTTTCTTATGGACTTTCTTTTGAATGTCGGCCTTCCAATTCACCTTCCATTAACTTCTTGGTTTTGGCATGTTGTAAAGATACAGGTATTTGTTTCCATAATAAAAATCCTTCTGTGGGTAACTAGAGCAATAAGACATCTTTCCTCAAGCTGCAGGCTACCCTCTCTGTAGAACCTGGGGCTTCTGTAGCATACCCTATTTTTGCACAATAGAGATATGAGATATGTACAAACAGCCGCAGTTCCCCACGTGGTATGTGCAAGTGTGACCTGACTGATTCCACTGGTCCTTTCTCTTGCCAGTGTCTCTTGTCTCTTTCTTTCAAAATGAAATGGTAGATGTTGGGTGCTGTATGTGGTGCTGTGTTGTAGGAGTCGATCTATGAGAGAGAGAAAATCTGTGATTCTATGACTTGACCTTGAGTCTGGCCTCTCTTACTTTTCCTACAAGTTGCTTCTAGATAATTATTAAAAGAGGTCGGGATTATCAGGAGTGCTTAAGTCCTCTCTGTGCATAACCACCGTTCATCCTCTGAGGACTTGTAAATTTAGACTCTGGAATAAATGAGATGCTTAGTAAAAGGAAGCTGAGCCTAGTGAATGTTCCACCTGACCTGATGAGGATACTTCATCCTGCAAATACCTAGCTATAGCTGCATGACTCTAGTGCAGAGGCCTCAGAAATTCAGTACTGTTCTCAGTCCTGTAAAGATGTGTAGTCTGAGAATAAAGCAAGCATGAGATGATAATGAAAATGGAGGATTCACAGTGAACAGATCAGCACTGGAAATGGATCTCATGAATCCTGAATGCTGAGGTGTAGACCTCTAGCAACTACGTAAATCCTGCCTTCAGCTGGGGCTGTAGAAGAGGGGCAGTCTGAGATTTGGAAACAGAGATAAAGTTCTTGGGGTTTGATCCCAATGCCCTTCTTCTACTCCTTAAATGAAGGGACTACCACTAAAACATCAACTCCCAGGTATCCTGCAGGTTTCATTTATTCTAAAAAAAGTTGTACAGTGCTGTTCTCTGAGGAGCCTGTGACGATCCTTGAGAAACCATGTTTCTCTACTGACACAGCACTATTGGCTTTGCCTGCAGTGAGATTTCTGTTGGCTGGGACAGGTGGGAGGGATGTGCTGTAAAGCAAGGAACAGCTTCCCTTTTTAGTCATGGGGAACAGTCACAGCAGTCTTTACTATAACAGTAATAAACGGGGGAGAGTCCCATCCCACACACTTCTTCGTGTGGGTCTCCTTTGGCTTGTGGCAGTGAGAACTGCATCTTTTAATTCTCCTTTGCAAATAGTAACAAGAAGAATCAAGTCCTCCTCTTTCGCTCTCACCTCTCTGCATGAGAAAGAGACAACCTTACATCTTCTGTATAGAAAGGCATGTCAAAATCATCTTTCTTATTCTCCATTAGTTGTGGACCTATGAATGAAGCCATATCTGACATGAAGTGAAGATGTTTGTGCGGGGCATAGGGTCCTGAGCTGATGAAGATGATGGAGAGAAGGCTGTCAGGAGGTGTCTGAGGTAGAGAACTGGAGAAGAGCCTGGAACTGTGAGTCTTGCAGCTACATCTGTCTAGCCTCTGCTGGACAGGGCAGTGTGGGCTGAGGCCTCGTTGTTTTTCTGCCTTATGGCTTGATTCCGCCCAGCCTGTGAGAGCAGCTAGAAGTGGCTGACCTGCCCAGCTCTGTAAGTGAACCGCATCTCCTGCTGCAGGAGACTGTAACACAGTACTGATTTCCCCCTCTCAGCAGCCCCTGGAGAGCCCCTCTGGACTTCAGGTATGCTTACCATGGCCTGCAGAGTGGCTTGGTTTGAGGGTAACATCAAGACATGAGAATATGCAGGGTGTCTTGAACCTTTTTGAAAGCTGGATGACTTCAGAGGAGTTGAGTGATCTCCTTCCTGCTGCCCAGGTCTGTACTTATAAGAGGAAACTCCCTTTTATCTCTCACACTTTTTGTGTGGTATATGAGGCTTATGCTGCCAGCACTCTAAAATCTTCAATTAGTGTTTTCAGAATATATGATAATGTTGTTTAATCAGAGACTGTTATTTCCCAGGCTGATGTGCTTGTGAATAAAATTCTGGGACTTTGCAATGCGCTGGACATGGATCTAACTCTGATCTCCTTGCAAAGCTTGCAGGTTTTACTTACGACTTCCAGTGGGAGAAGAGGGTTTTTTGTTGGCAGTGAGTGCTTTTGAAGACTTTGCCTCCCTTTCTTCCCTTATGTATTCTAAATAATTATTTTTTTCTCTTGTTCTGCTGCCCGTTTACACATAGTAGGAGGACTGAATTTTGCTCCTCGTTCATGGTGCTCACAGAAATGTCAAACAGTGGCACAGAATTGTTTCAGCAATTCCTCTTAGAGGAGTCCTTTAGAGGGTACCTTTTGAAATGAAAGAAATTTGTGACAATAAACAAAAGTTTTTAATTAACATCAGCTGAGCTTCTGGATGTAATGCAGAGACAGGATAGCAGCTGGCGAAGTGATTCTTGTGCCTCTTCGCTATTACTAGGGGAGTATGTGCCACTGAAAGAGTATGAGTGAATAGCGGATTATTTCCTGGAAGTGCCCTTTCCTTGGATTTTACATTGTGGTGGTAAAATTAACGTTTAAGATGTTTAAGAAGTTGATCTTAACTAAACTAACGTTCCTTTCTGCTAAAAGCTGACAGCCATTTCCAACTCCCCACTTCTGATGTAGGGTCATACTGGGTGTGCTGCTCTAAGAGCCATCTCCCCACATTGTCATGCTATTTACTGTTTCACTGCTTCAAGTTCCTTGCATTGTGGTGATTACCAAGGTACTTACGAGGTACTCAGAGATGGATACCTGGCTAATATTGAAAGGATTGTTTTTGTCAGTGCTTCCCCCACCCCGAAACAGACTGTAGTTTGTCTCTGCAATCACTTGGCAGGGATGCAGAAGGGTAGGCTCTGTCCCAGTGTTCTCTCGCTGTGACCATAGTTAATAAAACTTCTGTCTGACATGTCCTAATTTTCACTTGTGTTGTCATGCGCTTGGAGTCCCCAGAGTCTCTAACAATGCCTTAGGAGAAGCAACTTGGCAATCTTAGTTATGAAGTATTGAGCCTATTGTTCTGCAAAATCAGTCTTAAGTTTGCATTAATTTCCTGAGCATCATTGGATATTAACATACATTATGTCTCTAATGGGAAGCGATAATACAGTACTGCAATAGTTTTAGGAAACAAGAAATTTATTCTCTGTAACTATATCTAAATTTCCACTTCTTCAGCCCTGTAATTTCACTTGGATTGATTTTCTTCAGGTCTGACTTGATGTCTTGACTCCTTGTGATGCTTTTTAGATAAGTGAGTCTTACCTGAATGTGCATGCTGGGCAACAAAAGGCAGGCCGGGTGCCTAAGGTAAAGGCTTTTTGGGGATTTGGGCTGAATTACAGAGAAGTGTGAAATAGCTAGCTGGTTGTTAGCCGTTTGTTAAGCTTTAAACACAGGCTTGAGTCTGAGATGTGGAACTTGTTTCCTGGTCTAGAGATTTGTTCTTTGCAAGTCATTTGGATTTCATTTGACTTTGGCTAGTGAGAATACCTGGGCTTTGGTAATTAGTGTCTCAAGAGTTACAGGAAAATGCCTGGTACCAAATTTGCCTTGAACTTTTTGCCTGGTAACATACAGCAGACAAACCCATGTTTGTTTGGTTTTTTTAACCAGATTTCCTGTCTGGATGCAAATGTGCTGGATAGCATTGCTTTTGTGTGTAATGTGGAATCTATCTCCTCATAGCTGCAGGGTTAGAAATACCATAATTATGTTCAATCTCTTTCAAAAAGCAGAAAAACACCCACCAAAACAAAAAACCACTACACGATCCCCTCCCCTGGATTTTTCTTAACTCAGTGGCCTTTCTTTTCAAACATAAATCCACTTGTCCTGAACTTCAGCACAGGGTTACAGTGACCACTGTGACATGCCTGTTAATCAGGAACCCTGTAACAGCTGAGAATTCAGATGTGTGACCTGCATGGAAGGACAGTCTGTATGGATCTTCCTCCTTCAGCCTCTTCCTTGGTGGGTGAGAAGTCAGCATGGAGACTCCTGTCTGCTCAGGAGGAGAGGTGGCAGGGCTTTTGTTTGTTGGAGGCAGCCATGGAAGTGAACAGATGAGGAGGTATGGCTGCTGCCTTGGATAGGTAGGGTTGAGAGCTGCTCACATGTCAGATGACAGTGGCAGGAGACTGCTTAGTTCCTCTTGCCTTCCTCCTCTTTGTGTGAGGAGTCAAATAAGGAAAAAAAGAGCTTAAATGTGAGTAACTCCAGGAGGTTCCACTAAGCAAGCTTTTCACAGAGGATCCGAGATAGTTTTGTCCGCGTTTGGGCATGGAGCTGAGGCTCAGCATGCAGCTATTGCAGTGCTTCCCAAGTACTGTGGTCTGGGAGAGTCCTGCTTCACATTCATCACACCTTCTCTGCACCCCCAAAGCAGAGCTGCATGCTATAAAAGATGTAGCAGAGCTGTGGCAGCCCTGCCTGTAGACACTGGCTGTGCTAAAGCCTGGGAGGATGCGCCTGGGATCTATGGGGAGGGATGGAGCCATCTGAGGGACAGAGAGGCCCTTGCAGAGTCAGGCCTTCAGTGCTGGCCTACAGCAGCAGGCTTTAAACGGGAGAAATAAATTGTCCTAGTAATTCCTTTATTATGTTTTGGCACCTATTGTACAAAGAGTCAGATTATTAAACTGGCCAACCATTGCAGAGTCAGGTATGTTCATTTGTACTCATCTGTCTACCTCCTTCGATCGCTCATGGGATCTGACCAAGCTACTGAGGTTGTTATGCCTTCGCTAGTGATTGCAGCACCATCCAGCAATGTGGACTTGCATTATGGTGTGTCCGTCTCAGCTGAATTGGTGCAATTTGGGCTTCAGGATGATTTTACGTTTCAAAATTAGAAGGCTGGATTTGAAAATTACTTCATTTAGAAACTATGTGTATGGTTGAATTGAGAAATAAAAAAAAATCAGCAGAAATGCTTTCTGTTAGATATCTTAGATATGCATGCGTTGTGTTGAATTGGTTGGCTGAGGGCTCTGAATATGCCAGATATTTATAGTGGGCTGTTTTAAAATTTGCGTGGTCTGTATCATGAGAACTGACTTCTACCAATACTCTGAGACTGCAGAATTAGGACATCCTAAACTGAGGAGAGAGAGATAAGGCTCTTTAGGAGAGCCTAAACCAGTAGAAGTCTGGTTTCTTGTCAATAAAGTAATTTTGTAAGCCGAACCTGAAATGGCTGTAATGTGTTCTCAGGTGTAACTCTGAAGTGCTGTCTCTAAAAACATGTTATAATGGCCACCAGATTTCTCTTGTGATTTGTCTTTGAGGGGTGAAAATAAGAGTGAGCCCAGGGACGCAAGATACTGTTGGTTTTGTGTTTGGTTTTTTGGTTTTTTTTTTTTTAGAATTGGTACAGCCTATTTTATCGAGGGCATGAGGGACCATTTTAACATCTCTGTCTCAAAAGGCAGAGCTGCAGTAGGAATGATCAGCTTTTTGCCCTTTAATTGGAGATTTGCAGGGCAGTTTAGCAGCCTAAACTTGCATTTATCTTGGTCATATATATTATTCCTGTATTGTGTACTATTCAAAGGCTTTCTGAACGTGCAACAGAAGTAAGGACTGTCAATATGCCTGACTTGAAAGGAGCGGGAAACCCTGGCGTTGGCATGGCATGTGACAGTAATGACTATCCCCTCTCCTGCAACCACGCAAAAGCTGAAAGGTGGGCTTAGGGTGAAATGGGAGTGCAGCTGTGTGTGGTGAGGTAAAAGGGAGAGGACAGAAATGAAGCTGGAGGTGATAGAAGCAAGTTTTCTGAATGCCCCAACCTTTTTGTACTTGGAATAGTTGTCCATGTCAGACCAAAGTGATGACTTTGTTAAACTGAATGTGTAAGTAGGGGCTGAGAGTCCCATCTTCTAGGAGAGATTTTAGTAGTTTCTTGGCTGTCAATGCTGAAGTTCATTGTTCTTGTCTTCAAGGTGTGTTATGTGACACAACCACAGATGATGATATGCAGTCATTGGGCAGCGTTTGTACAGGTGGGGGTCTATGGGTAGACATCTGAAGTAAGAAATCTCTCCCCACTAACTCCAAAAATTCTATTCTCACTCCCAATAAAGAGCCCAGGTGCTTTTCTTCAGTAAGGATGGTTTTTCCCTTGACTTGATATCCTATGTTTTCTTTGCACAAAATCATACAGGCATGTTTTTTTGAGGTAACAAAGCCTGAGTTTGGTAAAGGTGAAGGTGAAGCATTCTGTATGATTTGATCTTGAAGGCTCACAAGAGTGTGTAGGGTCTTCAGGATGAATGTCCTCTTTTCTGATGAAAAAGGGATTGGCTTGTTTTTCAGTGTATTCAGTATTGGCTTGTTTTCAGTATTCTGTGGAGAGACCTGAGTTTGTTTCTGGCTCATGGTCTACACTTGTTCCTTGCTATGTTGTCTATAGACATCAAATCTTCCAGAAGATGCTTGATTATGTTTGTAATTTTAAGTGTGACTCAGTCAATGTTAAACAGCCTGATACTCCTCCTTAAACTGTATTGGAAAGAAGAATTTATCTCAGATCTTTGTGAAACTTCTCAGAAATCAAATGTTTTTGACACCTAAGGCTGCTAGCAGAAAACAGCTGTTCATACATCAGAGCTGTGAAGAAATGCTCACTCTTAACACCGGACCTGCCTTCTAAGTAGCTGCCTGCCAATATAAACTCACCCAAAAGAAATGTGCAGATGCTTATATCTCCTTTTGTCAGAATGCCCTTCAAATCTTACAGTAGAGAAAATTAATAAACTTCTGTAAATGGTTAATAAGACTGCATTAAGTACCTCCCTTTCCCAGTCACCATGCTTCTTTGCAGTAATGTATTTTCAAGCAGTATTTGTGAAGCTGATGGAGATGTGATTGAAAACAAGGGCAAGGGTGCTGTACAGAGTCTGCACTGTGCACCTGTGGCTCTTCAGGAACTTTTCAGGCTCTGTCCTACTCCCATGCAAATCACTGCAGGATTGAAATAAACAGGAGCAGAGTGAGGAGCACACAAAGTGCTTTTGGAAATCATGTGCTACTTCATCAAAGCCTGGGGCCGCCACAGGTGAGACTCTGTCAAGTGCAGCTACCTAGAAAGCGTAGCCTGCCTTCCAATAGAAAATATAAAACGTCCGTGTGAAGGCTAAATGCTTCCTGTTTTGCAAAACTGCTCCAATAACATGAAAAGATGGCAAAATAGCACCTGTCCAGAGGCAAAAAGGGGAGTGAAGCCCTGGTGGCTTGCTTGCAGTGTATGTGGCATACAGCAGTGCTCTGTGTTGCAGGGACTTGGAGCTGCTTACTCTGAGCCCTCTCCTCAGACTTGATCACCTATGTGAAAAGACACTCATACAGCAGTGACCTGCAGGATTGAGCACAGCAGATGGAGCGGTGCTTCGAGAGGCTGTTTCCTAGACAAAAGGCATGATGTGGGGAAGTAAAAGGCTTTCTATGGCTATGTCTGAGGAAGGGGTTTGCTTTCTCAGAGTGTGTCTGCTTTCACAGCTGTGAGGGGGGGTAGCTGGCAAAACCTATGTGAAGTGACACCATGGGGTGTCACAGTGGCCTCTCACTTCTTGCTCCTATGTTCTTGCCTTGACGTGACCACAGGCAGCTTAAAAGCAGCTTATGAAGCCTTAAAAGCAGCTTCATAAAGTGAAGGCAGTGCTAATTTACCAAACCAGCCTCTCTCAGATTTAAGCCTGTAAGTAGCCATGCTAAATAAACTAATGAGCAGTACTCTTCATGTTGTGCAGGGAAGCAGTCATCAAATGAGTGTCATTAGTGTCTGTGGATGAAAGGGAACTGCAGAATCGTTGTGTCTTTACTTGGAGCTTCTCAGCCTTGACCTATGGATAGTGTTCCCACCTCTGTGACCAAAAGTGTTCCAGGGAATGTCACCTGCTTTGGTCTGTCCTTTACTGTCGTCCTCCCGCCCATTTTTCTTGTTTAGTCCACCTTATGTTTACCCTTACTCCTTTGTAATCAAATTCTCAGAGCCGTGTCAGCTTCAGTGCTGCTGTTTCTCTAATCAGGCTGCTCTTGGTACTCTCCGCTTTCTGCTGCAAGCGTAACAGCAGTTCACAAAGTTCATGAAAGGAAGACCTCAAGATTTGTGAGTTGGACTTGTAAAACCCAGCCTCCTCAATGGATATAATAAACTTGAATTGTCAAAAGTTGGACAAGGTTACATGCTGATGTAAACATTTTCTTCAGCCATACTTCAAAGCTTTTGCCCTGTTCTGAGAGAAGTTTGAGAATAAGGTAGGCTGCCATACGTGGCTGAGAACAGCAGTCAGGAAGTGAGGATCGCTGTTGTACAGTGGGGATGTGGTCTCCCATGGTGTTTGCGCTTGTAGTCTTGTGTCTTGCAGGTTCAGAGCACAATGTTTCCCACACCCTTGCGTGGCGTAGTCTCCATGACAGACACAAGCAGCATGTAATCTTTTCTCGGAGAGGGTTGTCAAGGGAGGAGGAAGGTAGCAGCAGTGAAATTGTGAGGCTGGTGTTGTGCAGGGTGGCTTTGTGTGCCTATGTGTTGTGTGTCATACACCTGGCCATGCCAGAGACTGTCAGCAGTCATGAAGCTCTGTTTCTGAAACTGCCCTTCAGCCCTTGTCTTCTTCCTGTGAGCCGCCTTCTGGTGCTGCTGCTGACAAGCTACAGCCTGCAGAGGTGGTGTGAGTGAAGACTCGGGAGCTGTTTTAGCTGGCTGTGTTAGGTTATGTTTTCAAAAGCACCTGATATCTTTGGAAAGTCTGTATTTTGCTTATCTTCCTTCCAGTCCCAGAGTCCACATGTTGTCTGTGGCAGCTGTGAACATGAGACACCTAGGTGGTCAGAATTGAAAGTGTGCAGAGGGCAATCAGAGGCTCCTTCCTTGGGGCTTTAAAGGAGAGAGGAAGAGGCAAAAAGGCCCTGACAAACAGTGTTATTTTCCTCTCCCCAGTTACCAGTTTTCAAGTGGGAGAATTACACTTCCAGTGGGAAAGATGTTTCCTGGAAAAGCTGGTGAGTGTAATTGTGCTGCTAAGACTGGTAAAAGCATTGAATAGCTAAGATGTTGTTGAAGTTATGCTGACAAAATAAGGAGAAACCTTCATAAGGGGATGGAGAAATCCTGGGTATATTTCTTAGTGTATTTTCATTGCACTTTGGATTGCAAGCATTTCAGTTGCTTCACTTTGTTTTTCTCTTTTCCTCTTTCTGGTTTCATTACAACACTCAGATGTGTTTTAATGCTCATCTGGCTTCATTAGGACTGAAATCATAAAGCTCATCACAGCCTGGAAATAAAGCCAGGATGTCTATGCAAAAACGTGTCCAGGATGTGCTGGTGGAGGCTAGGGAGTTGACAGCTGGTTTTCTACTTAATGTATAAAAATCTTGTCAGAGAGTTTGGTGATCCACTGTTGCTTACTTGGTCTTTGCACAGGGCTTTAATGAAATGCCGATGACTGCCAAGTTTGGGCCGTAGTGTGTTTTGGTGTTGTTTTTCTTTGTAGTACCTGTTGAAGGCAGTAGCAGGTTTTCCATGGGGTTTTTGCCTGTTTGATCAGGCTTCTGTAGGTGCTAATGGTGTTAGTGTCACCTTGTTAGATGGTTTAATGTGTTGATATAATTCATCTCCAAAAGGAGAGAGCTCAACTCCTGTAAGAATTAAGGCTTTTCAGTACTCAGAGAATAGAAGGACCATACAGATGAAGTTTAGGTTGCTATTCGTGTCTGATTAAATATTCAGCTGCCTTGTGCATGAAAATGTTGTATCTCACACTTCTGATTTTTACATCTTGGTTGCACAATGCTCAAGCATGCTCACTGTGGGTGTGGACTCTATTAACAAGCATGGCAACGCAAAGAAATTGGCTCATCTGTTCTCAGACTTGGCAGCTGCTGGCATTTAACCAAGAGGAGTTTCTTGCCAGTGGTTGTTTCTCCCTTCCCTGTGTTTCTACCACCATCTCTTTCTTATCTGGGCAAGCTAGAAGATGCCTACCTTGGAAAGTCTGTGAGCACTTTCCTAGCAGACAGCAACAACCAAGCAGAGCAAATGCTGAAAGTTGCTCATTGTCAAGCTGGAGAGGCAATGAAGAGTTTTAGCCATTTATCCAGGCAGACTGAAATAACTCTTCCAAGCCACAGCTTTTTCTCACCAGTGAAGAAATTTTGCCACTGAAGGTGTAACCTCAGGGCTGATGGTTTCTCTATGTCATTTTCAGACAGGAGAACCCATCTGGTGCTGTTCATGTACATCCCAGTACACATACAGCTGAAGGATTCTGCCATTTCCTCTAGTGAAAGCCTGTCTTGTTAACAGCTGGAAGCTATGCATAGAAAGGGTGTACCAACTCTCCGATAAACTTACTAGGAGTAGGAAAGCTAATAAATCATTCATTGCCTATGCATTCTAATCAATGCAGTATAGCGGAGTGCTTTGTCTGCGGTTGCAGACGCTGAAAATCTTGCCTAGCTTTCCAGCACTGTGGGGACAAAGTGTTGTCCCTGCTTTATAAATAATGAAGCTATGGACTGAAGGTGGGTTTTTCAGGGCTTTTCATTCTTGGCTCAGCTTTACAGGCATTTCCAAACCTTCAAGCTAAATGCACTGACTGTCAGGAAGCGAAGTTACAGAAACATATAGCACCTGTCCTCATCTTCTGATGGAATGTCTCTGTGAACCAGAGATGGGCAAGAAAACACATGAGCAGTCCTGGGAACCAGGCCTGTCACCATTCAGAGAAGGGCTGTCCTGAAGGGTGTTTTTGCCCAGACCTCATTCTCTGGTTCAATGTGTATTTTATAAAGAGATCTAAAAAGGTTAAGACTAAAAGAAGTCAAACCTCGGTATGTCTGTTTATGTTGAGATCTATATGTGAGTTAAAGTGGGTAGAAGAGAGAAATGATAATTGTAACTCTGCCAGATATGAAGAACTGATAAATGATTTCTAAGTATTGGTGCTGTTTTGAGACAGCTGGTGGCTTTGGAAAGAAAAGACTGGGTCAGTGTGTACTTCTTGGAAACTGTTGTTTTGTTTCTTTTTTGAAAGTTTTATGACCTGTTGAAACACTGTATTGTGTAACTCCTTCAGCCCTTCCTGTTGTTTTCAGGGAAGTTTGTTCTGCTTAGCTTTGTATATAATTGTGCCTATTAAGCTCTGTTTGACTGGTTTTATTCATCAGTTACTGAAGACACAATACTAAGAATAAACTTCAGCCATTACACCCTTCATCCCAGTGCAGTGATGTGTCTTTTCTTAAGGAATGAATAATGGTGGTGTGATGCTCTGGAAATTAAAACAGATTTATACCAACCACTAAAACATCTCATATTTTGATATGAGGAAGGTGTGGGAGGTCAACAAATAAGTAATTGTCAGATTTTTTTGATAACACTACCCTTTTTAACAGGGAGATGGTACGTTTGGTGGCTTGGCAAGCCTGACAGTGAACTGGGGCCCTTGTTGGACTGCCTGAGCAGTCTGTGCCCTCAGGGGAAGGCTGGCTTTTTTTCCCTCTCTGGGAAGAGATGAATGTGACCATGTAAAACTCAAACTGTTTTTTGTTTACATTTCTTCATGACTTTGCAGGCAAGCTGTGATTAACATGGTCTGAAGAATGTACTATGGTGAGATGGGTTGTATACATATATTTCTATAGGCAGAGTTCTTCAGCTCCAAGACAGACATGCATTTTCTGTTTGTGGTCATCCAGCGAGTCCAGGTGAGGCTGTACTCTGCTTCTTGGGTGAGCAGTGCAGTCACTGAAGGCTTTCAGTGCCACAGGGCAGCCTTTCGAAACAAGTTGGTATTTATGAGTCCCCTGGGATGGCACATAGAGCAAGGTCAGGTTTGTGTTGCCAAATTAAACTTGAGTCTGTGGAGACTGAAACAACCACTCCGAATTCTTAAACTTGTTGGAAGCCCTCTTGTGTCCCAGTGTGTGAATCCCTCACTATGTAGTCCTTGCCATGGTCTTCTGATACCTCAGGGCACTTTTTTTCTGTGGCAGTACTGCTGTGGTCAGTCCTGCCTGCTCCAGCTCCTGACACAGATTTTTTTGTCACTGGAGTCTTCTGTCACCTCCTCAAGGTGCCTGACAGCTCACAGTAGTCCCTCCACAGCAAATGAGACATGCATGCTTATTGTGGCAAATACTGCTTTCCTGTGGAAGGAATTAGCTCAATCATGCCTGCAGGTAGCAAAGCACAGTCTCTGTAATGGATGCCCTAGCCTCCCTATTGTGCACGTTTGTTGTTTTGTCAGACTTGTCATCTCCTGGTGCACGTCAGTGTACAGGGACTGGCTTTGGAAGAAGGACAGGCTGGTGAGTTTGTGACCAGTTTTCAGAGCTCAGGTGCTCTGGATAATGGCCAGTCTCAGTGCACACCAGCCAGCAAGCTTATAACAAAGTGATGGGTTCGGGTATCAAAGGGATATCCTGTGGAGATGAGGATGACTTCATACCTCTCTTATTTTGATGGTGGGATCCTCTCCAGCAGGAGCTTTAGTTTTGGACCTTCAGGTCCTAGTACAGAAAGATGTTTGGGTGAACTTAGGTGGTGTGTCAGGCACATTGCAGCGGGTATTTTTTTGGGGTCTTGTTGGCTGACTGAGAGGAAGAGACCATAGCCACTTGTGCTGTTGATACCTTCTCTGTTGTTTGTAATTGACCTTGACCAGCCTGTAGAGTTGCTGTTTTAGAGCTCAAAGGCTGCTAAGCAATGCTACAGTTGGATATTTATGGGCCCAAGTGTGAAAACTGAGTGTGTAAATTGAGTTACCACCCTCAAAACATGTCTGTGTCTTTGCATAGGACAGTGGAACTGGGTGAAATTATTCCTGCTGGAAAGAGCTGCAGGGCGAAGGGTGTTGTTAGATAGCAGTGCTGAAAGATGGTCAGACGATAGGCAGGCCCAATCCTTAAGCTCTCCTAGGTGTTTGTGTGCTTATTATTTGTAAACTGCACCTCCATTGCCATTAATTCCTTAGAATGAAAGGAAGTACATGTTCAGATTACATTTTACTTTGTTAGAACACATATTTAAATAATTGTCACCTTTCTCTTTTATAACATCTGTTAGGGATTATTCTTCTGGTTTTCTGTCTCCCAGACTTAGAAGGCAAGCCCTCCTGGAGGCGTCTTCCTTTTAAATTCATTTAAGACATTTAGTTTGATTTATATCCAGCTTTTGGTCCTAAATATGTCAGTGATTTCTGGATGCCCTTGATATGGGGTATCATTTTCATAGAATGACATGTAACTACCCTTTCCTCAAGTTGTAGACAAGTGGGACTTGAATGAAACTGATCACTACCTTGTAGCTTACGGGGTGAAATCTTCATTCATCTATCTATCTGAAACATTTGTGTTATTTAGGGAAGAAAAAAGAAAACCGACTTTGCTTCTGTCTGGCTTGTGTGGAATTTTTCCATCAGATGTCTGGCATTTCCAGTGTTTTATTGTAAAACAAGACTTTTTCATGTCCATTTGTGAAAACTCTGCATGGTGAATAAGATTTAGTTGTTGATTTTGCAGGAGTAGTTGTCAAACCTACTTCAGTTGCTTAACATGATGTAATGATGAAAAGTCAATTGCAGGTCATCTTCTAAAGGACTGAGTGATTATCTTTTCCTCTGTAAGGCCTTCTTGCTTTGCTTCCTTTTTATGGGACTTTTTAATGAGTGTGTGACAGTGGTAGTAATAGGTTTAAGTTCAAGTAGGGGATGTTGTAACACACATGCTTTCGCACATCAAGCAATAAAGCAAGGGGTGGATGGGTTGATTGACTGTGTGAATGACTCATCCCCACTGGACATGAGAGCTGTGGAAGGTCAAATATGTTTTACAGGGTCTGCCAACTCCTGGGTCCTGGCTGATCTCCACATCAAAACTGAGAGAGAAAACCTCAGATCTGGAAAGTTTGGTTGTTCCTAAATAACCTATAGGTTTCCCTGTATCTGTGAGGCTGTCTGTGTAGACTGTCATTGTGCTTGGGGGTGTGTACCTGCCTTTCTCCTATGACTTGCAGGCCAGGCTTTCAGAAGAGCTCAGCAGCTACATGTTTTGAGTAAAACCTGGTGCTTTCCTCTTGTAGGAAGTGTTTTAAAACTAAATTTGGGATCAGCCATCTGAACGGCTTTGCAAACAGATCTGCACAGACCTGCTGTCTGCATGTCACTCTGGGATGAATCCTGTGACCGGAGAGGTTTTCTGTTTTCTTTAGAGCAAATCGGAGCCCTGGCTGGGCAGCACATTGTGCATGTGGCCTGCGGAGAGTCTCACAGCGTGGCGCTCAGTGACCAGGGTCAACTCTTCTCCTGGGGTGCCGGCAGTGACGGACAGTTGGGCCTCACCACTATAGAAGATGCAGTGACAGTACCAAGGTAAATTTTTAACAGGTTCAGGTTTATTTAAAAGCAGCTTCTTGAAGGTGATGCATCAAGGGTTGCTTGCCTTCCCACATGGAGTTAGTGGGAGTGTTGTTTTCCCTTAGAGGGTCAGTAATCAGGCAGTTCTCATGTAGATATATATGTAAAGGTTATTCCTTCTCCCTTTCTGTACTGTGCTGGTGGTCTCTGAGCCCCATTGGGACTCAGACAAGTCCTCAGGAGGTTTGGGCAGGACAGGCCTTCTGCCTGTGGGTGCTTGGGGCATGGAAAAGAAAATCGGCATGCTCAGCTTCCTCAATGAAGAATGCCACTGTGTTTTGTACAGAGCAAGGAGGTGCACGAGGGAGGACCCAAAAATAGAAATGCCATGTGTGATACCTGTCTCTAATCCAGTCCCTTGGAAGTCCTCTGAGATAGGACATATGTTTCAAGAACAGGGAAGAAACCCATATGGCTGCATGAACTGGCACTTTAGGTCTGAAACTTTTTTGCAGTGTTGCCCATTAGCAGCAAAGCTACTAAACCAACTTACTGCAATTCTAAGAAGTGAATGTTGGTCAGACATTTTAGGGTAATGCTCAGTTTTCTTCATTTATTTATTAAACATATCTTACCTGTGTCAGAGCACGAAAAGGGTTAAGTGTGAGGACACGTAGATTATGCCAGTGGCAGACACCAAGACTCCTCCATCCACAGTAGTTCATAGAGGATAGATCTCAGCTTATCACCATAAGAAAGATAACTGGTTCCTTTGTACTTCATGGTGTTGGATCATGCTACATTAATAACAGATGTAGTCTGTCTCTTATTTGGTTTGCCATTGCAGATCCAGTGCAGAAGCTTGGATCATATATCTAGGGTGGCTGTCATTGAAACAGTATTTGAAGGAAGAGTTCTGGTCACAACACGTTAATATTAGAGTTGGAGGGCTCTGTGGAAAGATAGTCTTTAACTTGCAGGTGGCTCTGATATGGAAGACAGGCTCACATGTCAATGTGGTAGTGCCATTTTAAAAATAACATTTTTATGAAATAACTTGAACCTTTGACATGTTATTCTCTGTGCAAAGCACTGAAGAGGTTTTGGTGCTATAACTCATAGGAACTGCTACACCCTGACAGCATGAAAAATGCTAATGCCTGAAAAAGAATAGTGAGACAGACACCAAGAACCAGCTATTTTCACCATTTCCAGATGGCTGCATTGAGCATTATAGCAGCAAGTGTACTTGAAGTTATTAGTCAAGTGTCTCAAGACCTTTAGTCACCACATAATTGCATCTGTTGTGTATGGATCTGTATCACCATGAAGACTCTGTTCCTCAGCCTCAGAACCATAGGGTATGTGTATGTACAGAATGAATATCTGAATGGAAATCATAATTTCATCCTAAGGTGATACTGTATTTGTGGACACTTATTCTAAAACAGTATTGTCTTCTTTAGGTTGATAAAGAAATTGAACCAACAGACGATACTGCAGGTTTCCTGTGGAAATTGGCATTGCCTGGCTTTGGCAGCAGGTGCTGTAACATTCATTTTTTATTACTGAAGTGCGTGCTGTTACTTTGCAGTGTCCAAGATTGTGTATTTCTGCATAATAAACCAAGGACATCCCTGTGCCAGCTGCTTTCAGGCCAAATGGGAAGCTATAAAATGGATCAGTTACCATGAATATTGAAGAAGAGCTTTGCCAATACAGTCAAGAAAGAAAACGTTATGCACAGACCACACACTGTCTCACTGGTGATTGGTGGCAGAAGCACTTAATGGTTTTCCATTTTGATGTAGAAAAATGTGTAATTAGTGTCTTTGTATTGCAGTTGTCCTCGGCTATTACTCTGCGTGCAACACGTGGACTATTCTCTGTTATGCTAGGTTACAGCAGTCTGATGTTGTATTTTACACTTTGTTGCATGTCTGTTTATTTTCCCAGTGGCTTCAGACTATGATTTTATTTTAGCAAAGAATGTCTGTCTTGATTTCCCACTCCCCCCTGCCCCCATCATGAGGCTTGGGTGGGAATGAAGCCTCCAACACTGGTGGTTGTTCATTTTGAGAAACTTGCTTTTCTGTTGACTAGCTCTTACCCACTATTCTCTTTCTTTCCTTATTTCAGATGGCCAGTTCTTCACATGGGGGCAAAACAGCTATGGTCAGCTGGGCTTGGGCAAAGAATGTCCCTCCCAAGCCAGTCCACAACGTGTCAAGTCTCTTGATGGGATCCCTTTGGCTCAGGTTGCCGCAGGCGGAGCCCACAGTTTTGCCCTCTCTCTCTCAGGAGCTGTGTTTGGGTGGGGGAAGAACAGCTCAGGACAGCTGGGACTAAGTGATGAACGAGGTATTAAAATTATGCTCCTAGGTGAAAGAAGGATGGACTTTTTTGGCCTAGTGTTACTTCTTGCATTGACAGTAAACTTACTGAGCAGATATGTACCTTTCAGCAGCTCGGCCCTCTTGGGAGGAGAGGGCAGAGGAACAGTCTCTGATGAACTCTACAGGCTTTTCCTACTTAGTAGGAACAGAAACACTTCTTTTCCCCTTGTGGATGTTATTGGAAGGAAGGTAAAAAAGAAAGATCTTTCACATGTGTCAACATACAGGTGTTGAAGGAAGTGCTCATATTGTTTCTTCCTATTCTCAGAAATGCTTTGTCCGTATCTAGTTTGAAGTTGGTGTGGAGCAAAACAAGGAATTAATTCACTGCTTCCTATTGGCAGGCAGGTGTTCAGTTATCTCCAGGAAAGCAGTGCTCCATCGTGTGTAGTGGTTACTTGGGAAGACAAGTGCCATAACCTCAAAAATGTCCCCTCCTTCCTTTTTCCCCCAGCTTTATAAGTTGATCATGTCATATGGTGTGGAATATCCCTTGGGTCAGTTGGGATCGGCTGTCCCAGCTGTATCCCTGCCCAACTTCTTATGCACCCCCAGCCTACTCACTGGTGGGGTGGTGTGAGCTGCAGAAAAGGCCTTGGCTCTGTGTGAGCACTGCTCAGCAGTGACTAAAACATCCCTGTGTTACAAACATGGTTTTCGACACAAATTCAAAACATAGCCCCATACTAGCTACTGTGAAGGAAATGAACTCTATCCCTGCAAAAACCAGCACACTGAGTCTTGTTTATGACATGGGGCTAATCTTAAATGAACATATAAGGGGCATCTGCTTGTGGGGCTGTGTTGGCCAGGGATCATACTCTGCTTACCCCTCAGTACGTGGTGCTGTAGTAAATACGTGGTATTTATGGTAAGCGAATCATGGTAAGACAGCACGAATTATACTTTGTGAATGTGAACAGCAAAGTCTACAAACATCATGAGAATTCTGTAGCACTATTATTTAAACAATTATGCTGCAGAGGTAAGAAAAGTAATTTCTGTCAAAGATCAGAGCGTTACCATACAGGACAAAGTAAATGAAAAATCTGCTCTTATTTCTTAAATTCATGAAAATGTGATCATTTTCCTTTCACTACCCAGAAAAAAGCACCTGGTAAATCCTTGGGTGAGAGTCTTAAAAAAAAAAAAAAAAAAAAAAAAAAAAAAAAAGATGACTTGTATAGGTAGGAACCTGAATTTTTTGTTGGTGTGAAGTAAGCAGCTGCTCCCCTCTATATTGAACTGTTTTGGAGGGCCCACTGCTCCTTGAAATGCTTAGCTTTTATTCTTACATCAGTGAAACATGTCAACTTAGTGTATTCATTCTCAGGAGACCCACTTTTAATGATTAGAATGTCAGAGTGAAGGAGAAAAGCATCATTTAATGGTTGGCTGTGATCAGTCTGTGCAAGCAGGAGAATCTTCTTAAAGGATAGCAGCAGAAGGAAAGCTAGGCATTTAAATACACCTTGGGATTCACCTTGTCATGTGTGTTTTGCTAGTGTCTCTCACGTGTCAGGATTATTCTGTGCGGAAACAGTCTAAGCGAGGTTTTGGAAAAAAATACCTGTGGTTGTCAGTGATGAGTCTCGAATGGAGCATGAGGCTGAAGGTGGGTGTAGGTGGGCTGCACTCATCTACCTCTCAAACTGCAAGTGCATGTTGACTTTTACAAGATTCTCAGTATTTGCATTTGTGCTCTGAACAATTTTCCACAGATTTAGATTCGTGTTTATGAAACAGCTCCTTTATTTTCTTTGTCTTCTATGCAGACCGAGAATCCCCCTGTCATGTGAAGCTGTTGCGGTCTCAGAAGGTTGTTTACATCAGCTGTGGAGAGGAACACACAGCAGTTCTGACAAAGGTAAAGACACTCACTTGGGAACTCTGGGTGCTGTCTCACCTGCCTGATGGTTTCACATTAGTTTCCTGGGAAATGGTAGAAAAGAACAGATTGACATACTATTTTCCATATGACTCCAGTAAAAACAACTAAATGGAAAATCTAGTCTTGTTCTAATTTATTCTGAGATTCATTGTCAACGTGATCCTTTGCTGTTTTCAAAGATGAATGTGTTAGTAATCCATGACAATGAATAGTAAAACTCAGGTGAATTGCTCCAAGAATGTAGCTTTGAGCAAAAAAATTAACAAGCATATATCCAAAGGGTGAAAATAGTGTTTTGTTGGAAGATATTTATATTGTCCATCAGAATAAAATGCAAGTCAAAATGAATGGGTGTTTAAATGAACAGCCACTAACAGCTTTTACAAGAGCTTTCCAGTTCCAAACCTACTGTTTTCAAGTGGTGTATTGTTTAGTGGACAGAGGACAGGGCTAGGATTTGGAAGATTACTGCTCAATTCTTGACTTTGCCACTTCCTAGGTGTTGCTTCCTTTTTTCATGCCTCAGTGTCTTCCACTGTAAAAGTAATTAAACAGCTGGCTTTGGGATTCTTGTGGGAAAAATGCTGTTATAAAAGATCAGTTCTGTAGAAGCTCTTTTCAAAATAAGATTACAATCTTTTTGATCGGCAGCTGATGGAGATGGCGTAAAGTATTGTGGAAGTGGGTGCTACTCAGCCAAGTTTAAATCTGCTGGGATTTCAGACTCATCTGGTGATGGTGCGGGGAAGCTTGTCTAATGCAGACATCCCTAAATAGAATTCTGTTAGTCTCTGAGGGTGGCAAGGTAGCTTATTAGCAGAACCCAAGTTTCTTTTCTGAATCCTTTGGAAATTGCCAGCAATCTTTGCCTAAGCTTGGGCTCATACTGAAACAGGAATCAGAGAGATACTGCTGGGTCATGGGTCCCTAAATGGAGAATATGCTGTTTGATTTGCTAACAGAGTGGAGGGGTGTTCACGTTCGGTGCAGGTTCCTGTGGGCAACTGGGACATGACTCTATGAATGATGAAGTGAACCCCCGAAGAGTTCTTGAGCTAATGGGCAGTGAAGTATCCCAGATCGCTTGTGGCAGGTGAGTCCTGTGTGCAGTCAGAAGTTTTATTTGGTGGAAGTCAATGCTGACACTGAGCCTTGTAAATAGGGGGGAATAAACTTGCTTCTGCATCCTACATGTCAAAACTAATTTAAATTTTACTTCCCATGAAAATTTTAAGGCCCTCTAAATGAGGTTGTTTTTTAATTGGGGTTGTTCCCTGTGCTGTAACCTGGTATCTTAATTCAGCAAGACTTTAGAGCAGCAGCATCTTTGGTCTTAAGTTTCCAGCCTTTGTCATGAAAAGGAGGTTAGTAACATTGTTGCTGTGTTGTTGCCTTCTGTATATACAGGCTTAGTAAATGACTAAGCTAATTCCATACCAGCCATATGCCGGCAGAAGCTGCTCTGTCACTTCCACCTAAAGAGCTCTGTGCCATGAACTGGTGCCATCAGGTGGCAAAATCTGAGCGTTGGTACTAGTGTAAAGATGCTGCTTTGCACCAGCTTCTGGCCTAGGGGAACTGAGAATAAGTTTTAGTCTGTATTGTTTTCTTTTAATTGTTAAATAAGACCCAAACTTTTTACCTGTCTCTGTTACAGACATCATACTTTAGCCTTCGTGCCTTCTTCAGGAATGATCTATGCATTTGGTTGTGGAACAAGAGGCCAGCTGGGAACAGGCCATACTTATAACGTTAAGTGTCCATCTCCTGTCAAGGGTCACTGGGCAGCTCACAATGGGCAACTCTCAGGGAAACCTGGTATGTACATACTGTGTGCGATTTGGAGTTGCAAATGGACATAAATATTTAATTGCACCCATGGCTGTCTAAAGACATCTTGACATTGTTCTGCAAAAGTTCTTGAAATAACGAAAGAAACCCATCCTCCTGTCCCAAATGTTCTATGGAAATTACTGGGTGACCTCTTGCTCTCTCTGTTAACGTGCACCCTCTTCCTTTCTCTTTTCAATGCAGAGCTCAGTATGTGGTGATCTTGAGCTTTCATGAAATTGCAATGGTACTGATTTCCAAGGGCTTTGTTTTCTCTTTAAAACTCCCATTGCAGTTTAAAAATTACAATTTTTTCTTCCTGCCAGGCATTCCTCACAGTGCTACAGTGCTTGAGTTCTAATTGGTTTCAGCCTGGCCTTCAAGGGACCCAGGTGCTCCTTGTAGTATAAAACCTGAGACACTGGTGGTGCAAATGTGGAGGGAAAAGGAGCAGTAGTAACCTGGATTCATCATGCTCTAATGCAACTGTGTCTCTTTCTTCAACAGATGCTTGTAAATATCACATTGTTAAACATATCTTCTCTGGAGGAGACCAAACATTTGTGCTTTGTTCCAAATATGAGGTAAACCAAATGAAGTATTTTCTCAAGTCTGCTCCCCTGTCCCAGCTTTCACCATGCATCTTTTGTTTTTGGTAATATCACCTGAAAATGAAGTGTTGCTTTGGAGTCCATTCTGCCTTACAAACTGTACCGACAACGACAGTTGTTAGAAATTACAACTCTTTAGGAGTGCCTGAAAGTTACTTGCTATTGGGAAGACACTGATTTCGCTTTGAACAGCAGGGAAGGAAATCCAATCTCCTTTGTGGATTAGAAGTGAGGGGCTGCTTTCCTCCTGAGACTCTGGGGTCTGAGATTAGAGGGTAGGGCTGTGGACCACATAAACTTGGGTTTTGTCAGGATATGCTGGATGGAGGGCTGAATGCTGAACTGTTTTTTCTGCTTCTGTTTTCTTATTTCTTTCAAGAAATGTTTGGCATACACTTTTGAGTTATAGAAGAAGGTCTAGAGTAGATGTACTGAGCCTGTAGTATGTGGTAATACTTAAGAGGGCTTTGGAAGGAAATGATATTTTAGTTTTTTCTTTTCCTCTTTTTAAAATGTATTTGATCTTGTTTTCTATACCTTTCCATGCCTTTTCTTTTGGACTTGTTAGTAATGCCACAGCTTCCTAACCAAACCTATTCAGAGACCACAATAAAGAAGCTATCACTTATATATAGAAAGCAGATTATGAATAAGAAGGAATTGTTTTACAAGCCTTGTCTTTGCTGAAATCTATATCTTCTCACAGAATTCCTTGCCTGCTGATGATTTCCGGACCATAAATGAAACACGTTACACCTGTTTAATAAATGATGAAACTATAGATGTCTGGAGGCAAAAGCTTTTAGAAAAGAACAGTTCTAATTCTGTCAAGTAGGTATTGTGGCGCTGGACAAGCCTTTTGCAGAAAGTTTTACTTAAATAATTTTGTTGGCTTCTGTGCCATGCTTTCACTTGAAATTTAATAGCCTTTTCAAGTGTGGTTCTTAGTTGTTTCCAAGGGGAGGAAAATTACCAGTCACAAGGTTTCCAGGTTAGAGCTTCTGAGCTTCTGGCTGCCTCAGAATGTTGCAAATGGTGGGTGGGAAATGGATTTTAAACTTGTCCTTATTGTGTGCTTAGAGTTCATGAAAAGCAGCAAGAACTTGTGAATGGACTGATTTAAATTCCTCCCCCTGTGTGCCTGCCACGAGGAGGGCAGATAGGCAGAAAGGAGGCACTGCTAACATCCCTCCTTTCAAAGCGGGACGTTATGTGATCCTGAATGAACTGCTTATCCTCTATGCCTCTGAAGGGGGGATCCTGACAACATTTCTTGTAGGAGGAAGGGAAGAGAGAGCTGAAGAGATTTGCTGGGACTGTTCATAACCTCTATATCTGTTTTCTTTTGTCTTTCTGCTGCAAACAGTAGTGTTGTTCAGATACTGTCCTCAGCTGCCTGCTGGAATGGAAGCTTCTTGGAGAAAAAGTAAGTGGCAAACTTACAGATGTATGGCTTTCCCTTGAGGCAGACTGGAATCCCTTCACTTCACTCACTGCTGCAGTGGGGTTTGATTTTTCTGATCAGACAGGAGATGGGCAGAGAGTGTCCACTAAAGAGGTGGGTGGTTAGAGCTGGGTAAGGAAGGCAAATGGTCTAATGAATTGAACGGTGAGTGTACTGTAGGTGGCACAGTACTTTTCCTTATGAAATAGATACCAACAACTTTGAGAGGGATAGGAATATGACATTAAGGGAAATGAGTGATGCTAGGTGTCTGAATAGTCTCTTATGCAGCTGAGCTAGCTGGTGGGGACTGGTGTGTGTGGAGGTGTGCTTCAACACAGGCTGCTCTTGAAAAATACATCTGGGACAGCATGGAAGCACTTTCCTTGCAGGTGACATCAGTTGTGGAAAGTTTTGTGCTCCTATTTACAAAAGCAGGAATTTCAAATGGATGTGACCAACAATAGGTGGTGACAAGGATGTAATATGCATAGCTGAGTCAAAGACTGTGGCTTGGGAAGGATTGTGTTGGCTGTGTCTGTAAATGCTGGAGAGATAACAGCATGAGATGAGGAAGAGGAGAAATTTTTATGGTAGTGTGAGTAAATGACCTGTAACTAGGTGAAGAAAAACTGAGTTACTCTGAGTAATCTTTGAGTAATATTTTCCAAGAACAACTTGAAAAAGAAAACAATTTACTCATTCTTGTGTTTTTTCTGCTTGTTGAATGGTTTCTTTAGTGTTATGACAGGGCAGTGTGTTACTGCATCAGGAGAGTTGTGTTATGTTGGTTTAAAACACTCCTTGGGCTATCCAAGTTGTTGAGTCACTGTAAATAGTCCCATGTCTCCTTTGAATGTGTAGATGAGTGGCGTTTGACTTCATCAGCCCAACGCAGTTCTCCTTCCACTTTAGTGATGTTCTGGCTAGTGCATGCAGGACTTAACTTTTATAGAAAAACTTTGACTAATTGAATGATAGAATTTGGTGCCACAGTACACTGAAGTGAGGCTGTACCTACCTGTGTACCTTTATATGTGACACCTTATGTCATGGTGGACTTGATAGAAATACCCTAGTATATCCAGTGTCCTATTGCCATATAGGCCTCTTTGCAGTACAGCATTGTGGTACACAAGATTAGATGGAAAAGCAGCTTTTTCATGGCCGTGTGACTGGGCGCACTCCAAGACTGTTGCTGCACATCACAGCCTGAAGCGCTTTGTATCACACGGTGACTCTGAGGAGCTATTTCCAGCCTGGTGCCTGTGCTGTTACGGAAATAGCCATTCTACTACAGCAGACTGTGCTTAGCTTCTTGTGTTATAGTCACACCAGCAAACTGACAAATGCATGCCATCTTTAACAGCTACCTTTTCCTTTGGAGTGTCTAATACGGCACAGTCTCAGATGAGTAGGGACGGACTTTGGAAATCCTTTAGGTCAGTGGAATTGTAGTGATGATCTTTTTTACAAGCGACTGCAAGGTTTTATGTGCAGCTCTACTACAGACAGTGGTGATGACTGCCTCTGCCACAGATGCTGAGCTAGGTAACTTACCTGCTGGACTGGACGTTCAGCGTTGCTAGGCCTGGCTCTTAGAACATTGTCCTCCGCAGGCTTGCCTTCATTATCCCTCTTAACACAGGTAGCCTGAGTAAATTATAACCTTTGAAGCACAGCAGAAAGGTCAGCACATCTTTGTTACAACTAAAGACTGTGTGAAGACTGTTCTCACCTGTGCTGTATTATGATTGTGGTAATTGTTTGGTTTTAGAAAATTCAAAAAATGCCAAAAAGCTACTCTGAATATGTTCCCCCATTTTTCTTTCAAAAACCCTCATCTGATGTGCCCTTCTACAGCAGTCAATGTCTCCTTATGCATCACCCTTCCCTTTCTTGCTGGATGTGATTGAGCAGGCTTTGCTGCAGAAGTAGTGTATATGAAGACAGCACAGAGAATCCTGATGCACATGATACGTATTTTATAGGTTTTAAAGCAGTCTGGTCTGTCTAGGCAGGCTCTGGTCAGTGAAGGAGTCCTGGGAAAATCAAAGACTTTGATAAAGTGCTTCTCTGCAAGAATCCCTACCCTAACCAAGGCCCAGAGGAGTTCAGAAGGGAGAGTTGTCCATCTTGTCTTTAGCAAGAATATTCCAAAATCTGCTTTGCTTCTAGTCTAATTAATTCCCTAGAGGTAATTTCTCCGTTGCTTGCTCTCAGACCATGCCAAAACACAGGGAATGGTGTTTCTTCCTTAAACTTATGCCTGTCTGTCTGGGATTTTTTAAAGAATTGATGAGCATTTTAAAACCAGTCCGAAGATCCCAGGGATTGATCTGAACTCCACCAGAGTGCTGTTTGAGAAGCTGATGAACTCTCAGCACTCCGTTCTCCTAGACCAGGTATCGCGATTTTGGGTATTCAGAGGGGAAATGAAGGCTTTTTCCCTCTGTAACATGCAAGTAACGGAAGCTTTTTTTTTTGGGAAGGATTGTATTGCAAATCTGCAGACCAGATCCTTCATGGTATCCATGGATACTTCTCCATTGACCTGGGCTGATTTTTACCTTCTCAGAATGAGCCTCCAAGACTTGTTTTTAAAAGTTTTATTTCATGGCATTAAATAATTGAAATAGCTGCAGAAATTAATTTTATATATGTTATACTTGTTAATAATTACCATGTGCTCACTTATTGCCTGTCAGGAGTTGAGTACTTTATGGTTGTATAATTTATTCTAACTCAAAGGATTTCTTTCATGAAGGCAGAGCTGTGGGATAGAATTGTGTATGTTCCCCATGCCATTTTTAGCTCTAATTTCTATAGCTTTTCTTATTCTGGGTTTGACTTTTAAAATAGGGGTGTGGCCTTAACTTAAGGGATTAACTAACCTTTAGCCAGCCCTGGTAAAACATATCCAAATCTTCATGCATTTTGGAAAAATCTGATAGAGTATTTTTAAGAGGTCATCAGCAAAAGCTGTTACATCTACCTGTTCTGAGTGTGCTCCATCAGTTCTTACACATCACCTGTATTGTAGGTGCTTTATCACCTGGGGTAAGTTGTTGTCTTTTGTCTTATTTTCCTCTAGATATTGAAGAGCTTTGAAAGTTTTTTGATTCCTCAGCTGTCCAGCTCACCACCAGATGTTGAGGCAATGAGGATCTATCTGATTCTCCCCGAATTCCCACCCTTCCAAGACTCCAAGTATTATATTACGTTAACGCTTCCTCTAGCAATGGCTATTCTGCGCCTAGATACCAACCCGAGCAAAGTTCTTGGTAAGAGGCTGGCATTTATGATGCATGTTGCTCTCAGTAGCCAGCTGGGACACAAAGTATTGCCCTTAGGGTTTTTCAGTCATGTTTTTGTTTTGGTTCAGTTTTTCTATTTTGTTACAACAGCTGCCATGATAATTGGGTATTATTTGTGCTATAGTGGTGTTACGAAGCAGTTGCTGCTAAAAAGCAGCTAGAAACCAGAAGGACTTGAGGAATCTTTCCCCCAAAACCAATGTTCCCATGTAAAAAGAATTATAAACATAAAATTTTAATTTTAAACATGAACTATGAGGAAACGAAGGATGTCATGCAGCTAAGATATGGGAAGTTAGTTACAATAATATAAAACATAAATTTTATGGTTGTGTGGATAGTAAATGAGAAAATTCTTAACCTGGATTTTCTTAATTTAGAAGTAAAATATTTCAAAGAACACTCACTAGGGAGGTTAATCTAATTTACCTTACCTAGTTTACCTACATTCAAAGACTCAGTTCCAAATAAATTTGCACATCTCTGTGTGAACATAGATTTTGTATATCATGAGGATTAAATTATATTATTTTCTTAAATTTAATCAGACATTGTCCACATTACAATAAAATTCTTGTTTACCTTATCAAGAAATATTCTAAATATACTATAAAGATACTTTGTCCTGTGCAGAAAGACCTATTGGCTGGTCTATGTCCAAGCTGAACACCCCAGCTCTTCTCTCTCTTCTGAATCTTCTCATTTCTGCTAATATTATTTCCTATGAGCTCACTTTAAGCAGAACATCTGCTGCTGAATGATTGTTACTTATGTTTGCTAAGCTATTACTTATCTTATTCTATTTCTTAAGGTTGTCTTATACTAAATCTCATTATCATGCAAAATGCTCCATAATGCACTCAGACCTCTAGGACCATTGCTCTACTGAAATTTATTTTCAGGTTTAGTGGCTTGGGTTTTTTTTATCATTCAAAGACTCTCTGGAAATAAGATTCCTCTTCTACTCAGAGTAGTCCACTGTGATTTTTAGCAGGATTCTCCTACTCTTGTCTGCCAGAATCTATTGTTGTGTTGACACTTGAGGATAAACTGGTGTTTGTTTCTAACAGTTGACATGATGGTTTCCCAGGCTTCAGCTTCTACTTTGCAGTGGATTGGAACTAGCAAAGAAGCTAATAGTCAGGGTCCCTTCAAAGGGGAGAGGTAAGGGTTACCTGTCCTTGGCAAGAAAGCTGTTCTAAATAGAGGGGGAGTTCAGACATGAAGTGCAGACATGCCAGGAGACACTCAGACACCTGCTAGAAAAGTGTGGTACTACAGAGAATTGCCCAGGCCACTGCTTTCTTATCACTTGAGACAACAGTTTGTCTGCAAGATCACAGTATCTTGAATTGAAGGTTGAAAAACCTTGAGTTCAGGCTGTCACACTGATCAGGGATTGGGGCTGGATAATGAGTGGGGTGGTTGTATGAGAGTGGAAAGGGAAGAGCTTTTCAGCTTCTGGTATCTACTTGACTCTTGGCTCACTTTCCTAGAACAGAAATAGGGAAGGTTTTTTTTTAAGCCATCCTTAGGTGTGTTCCCCTATTTTCAGCTGTAACCCCTTATTTAGGGGTTACTCTGGCCTTTAATTCAGGACTTGTATTGATGCTTCTCTGCTTTCCAGATAACTGGTGGTCTCAAGTGTGCCCAAGATACTTCCTCAGGCTGGTGGACCTCTATAAGGGTGCAGTGGTTTATCTTCTAAGTGGAAGAAAGACATTGTTGATCCCAGTCCTGTTCAGTAGCTACATTACAGCTGCTCTCAGACTTCTGGAGAAACTCCACAAGGTAAGAGGAAAGCCTGGGTGTGTGCCTCAAGGTCATTCAGTCATGTCTGCCATTTGCAAATCGTCAGGGGCAGATTGGTCATGGCTCTGGCTTGTGAGCTGCGTCGTTCGTCCACCAAGACACCACATGGGGAAGATGTTCGTGGTTTTCCTGAATTCAGGGTACTTTGAATAGTCCTGTACTTGTGTAGTCCTGTCTCAAACACTATGAAAAAATTACCCTAAAGAATGCTGCTGAGCTACCTGTCTGTGTGCAGTGTGGCATCACAAATACCTGTCCCTTGATGCTTTCTGCTCCCACTGTGGTAGTCTGGGTGAGGAGAGGGAACTAGAATAAATCAGGAGGAGGTTTATCTTGATTATACTTGGTTTGTACTGAAATACAAGGGGCCGTGTGTGGTTTTTTTTTTTTGAAAGATTTTCTGGGTCCTATTTTTACAAGCTGCTGTAATAGGTTTTATGAAAGCAGTCCTCTGTGTTCTAAGAAAAATGCTGAATATATCCTTGTTTTAAAAACCATCTGTTTTCTTCACTAGGTAAATCAGAAGGTTAAACACATAGAATATGATAAGTTTTATATCCCTGAGATTTCCAGCTTGGTGGACATTCAGGAGGATTATCTCATGTGGTTCTTACATCAGGCTGGAATGGTAAGAGTTTTTATGTATAGTCATGAAATAACTGGTCATGTCTGTCTCTCTGGTTGTAGATCTGTATTTTTAATATCCTTAATGAGTGTAATGTATTCAGTATAGAAGCAGCTATATGTTAAGTTTCTCAGATTTGGGTACTTGGTGGCTTGACAAAGTTGACTTTAAGGCTGTCAGAATTGCTGGAGCTAACAATACTTAATACTTGCAACAATCTCTGTGGTTATTCATGTGAATTTCATTCAGTCCTTGCACAAGGAGATTAAATCAAGCACTGGATCCTTTTAATGTAACTGAGACCTCAGGAGCCAAATCCTGTATTCTAAAATTATAATTTTTACCCTTTACTTCTGCTGTTTAGGCAGGTATTGTGAATAATATAGCCAGTGATCTTAAAATGTTGCTCTGTAAGAGGAGGCAGTGTGGCGTTCTGGCTAGGGGACTGAACCAAGCCTCAAGAGATGTGGGTTCTATTCCTGGCTCTTCCAGTAACCTGCTGGGTGATCTTGGGTAAGACCCTTCACCTCTCTTATGCCTCACTTTCCCATCTGTAAGAAAGGAGATAACTAAACTGAGGGCTAGAATATGCTGTGTAGGAACCCAGTGAGATTATATAATTATTGTGAGGAAAGGAATCCCAACACCAAAAACCATCTGCCAAGGGATGCTGCAAGAGTAAAACCTGACTGTAGAAAGAATTCTTGTGTGTGTGTGTTCATGAGCTTTTTAAGTGTTGTGTGTGCTGTGTCCCCCGTTCCCTGCTTTTCATCATTTAAATAGTCCTGCTCTGTGCTTACTTTTATTGAGCAGAACAATAAAAAACTGACTCAAACTTCTGTAACAGTGATAGTTAAAAGTAAAAAAATATATCAATATGGCTAATGAGAGGAGTAATTTGCATTACAGGAGTGCTCTTATGTTGTCACGTGGCATTATAGTCTCTTCTGTTGTTTCATATGGTCTCTTCCTTGGGGGTAGCTTTCTTGTATTTCTTAAGATAAAGTTTCACCTATGACAGGCTGACACATTGCCAGTTAGTCCTTTTAGTAATGTTTGATGTTAAAGTTTTGCGTTAGACTTGTGCATTTTCTTGAGAAGGAGGTTCCCATGCTTTTCTTTAAGAGTCAAAAATGGAGTTGTTGGTCCCAGAAGAGAGGCATTTTCTTTGGATCACCTTTGACTTAGTCCAAAAAAAAATGTAAAACACAAAATCAAGAGTAAAAGACTTTCATATTTCTCTCTTTCCTTCACAGAAAGTAAGACCACCTATCATGCAGGTAAGAAAATTGTTTTTCATAACTCTTTTTTTAAAGAAGTGCTACGGAAGCTGTAGATAAGAACCAATCTGCTTGTCTTTCTTGCAGGATGCTGTGACACTCTGTTCTTATCCTTTCATCTTCGATGCTCAGGCTAAGACCAAGATGTTACAGACAGATGCAGAATTACAGATGCAGGTAATCCTTCTCTCCCAATTTTCCTGCCCCATTTCTTTTTCTCTGCCTCCTGGATTGGTGCCTGCAAAGAAAGGCATTCACTGGGAGTTAGTGTGTGCAGCACTTTGTTTCCATGATACAGGAGAGCAGAACAGCTGGAGAACCTCTTTGCCCTGGATACTGCAGAGGCAGTGCTTGGTGTCTTTCACTTCAAAATGTTTGGTAACATCAGGACTGCCAGGTGTGCATGTGGTGGAAATTTAAACTGTATAGGGAGGGAGTACTTATGCTTTTATGATAGTCCAAGAATAAGTAGTAAGGTGAGGTCTATTAGAGGAACTGTAAGGCTGGAAAAGACGACAAGCTTTCAGGTAAGTTGGCACTTGAAAATCAGTTTTCTGCATGCTGCAGGAGGAGTAGTTGTAAGAAGTGAGAGTTGAAGACAAACTCCTGACACTGTTCACTGTTGCAAGCAGCAGATGTTGTCAGCAGTTCACCCACCCATTTGCAGTGAGGGGTGCAGACGCAAGGTTCTCCAGGACCATGCTCACAGCAGATGTTCAGCTCCAGCACTCTTAGCCTGTAGGTGGCAGCCAAGCCAGCTTTACAACCAGGCTGTGACAAGAACAGCTGGTCTCTGTGCCAATGTAAACCTCCCAGTGCCAGGCATTGCTTATGCAGGTGGCTCAGCTGTTTTTCAGTGACACAACTGTTTTCTTTTTGGGAAAAGTCCCCAAGCCTGTGTGGCACCGCCTGTGTTTTAGAACATGTCAGTGCTTCCATGCGGTCACTGTGTGGGAAGCTGAAGAGAGAGGAGTAAAGTGTTGGGCACTGATCTTTCATCCAGTGCAGCTGGGGTCTGGGACTAGTCCTGGGGTCTGTGAAACGAGTTTGCTGAGGTGTGGCCATGGTGCTGGTTCCATATAATATCTGTCTCTTTGCTTTTCTATGGCCACTTGAATACATAACCCTCAGCAAGGCAGAGGAGGCTGGCTTGGCCTACACTCAGAAGCTGGAGTCACCTTCTCCTGCTTTTGTCACACCCTTGCATATATTTTCAGCTGCCTGGCTTGTGAGCAGTGCACTGCTGTGAGGAGAGTATCTACCTGATCTTGGCAGGACAGCAAGCTGGCAAAGGTTTTGCTGCCCTGAGAGATGGGGTCTTTATGAAGACAACCACTTAAGAGGCCAAATAAACCAGTACTACTGTGAGAGCTGAAATGGAGGAAGCCTGGTTTTCAGTGGATTTCTGTCTCAGGTTGAACTGACTTTTAAACTGTATTTACAGATGAGAATTTGACATTTACTGTGGACAATGCATGAGAATGAATATATTATGTGTGGTCAAAGCTTTGACTGGTCTTTGCCTTACCTGAGTCCAGAAAATCCATGTAGATGAGAGCTTTGAATTGTACGCGATGGGTTCCCTGGCGCATTGCCAGGTGCGGTTGCCAACTGGCTTCTCACTTGGTATGCTAGCAATACTGCTTTCTCTTGTGGACTCTGACTTACTCAGTAAGAGCCTGAATAAAGCCTCTTTTCTCCAGCCACATGCCTAATGTAAAAAAAGTTCAGGAATTTGATCTCTCTGCTCAAATTTGGTGAATTGATCAGTGGATTCAAAAGGTGTTGGTGTGTGAGATTGCGCGGACAGGCATACAGGCTACACACACTTGTACGCAGTGAGCACGTAATCCTTGTACCCTGGGAAAACCAAACTAAAGGTGTAAGGAAGATAGGAACACCAGGCGTATAGTTAACTGTTTTCCTTCCGTAGGAATAAAGGAGCTGAGCAGTGGCTGTTTTTCATCTCTCTTATTTACAGGTTGCAATAAATGGTGCAAATTTGCAGAATGTCTTCATGCTTCTTACCCTGGAGCCTCTGCTGGCCAGAAGCCCTTTCCTGGTGCTTCATGTTCGCAGGAGTAACTTAGTTGGTGATGCTTTAAGGGAGTTGAGCATCCATTCAGACATTGATTTGAAAAAGCCTCTTAAAGTAAGTTTTCTCCATATCTTTAGCGCCCTCTCATCCAGCCAACATTTCTGCAGCCTTTCAGCTGTTCACATTACCACTTCACCAGTGTACAGCGGCTTCTCTATAGGTGTAGCACACAGGGACGCTTGATATAATCAATGTGAGGGTTGAGTGTTTTGACAGCAGACAGTTTACAAGAAGGCAGACAAGGGGTTTATTCTCTTCCTGGTGCATCTACTGTATAAGGGGCAGGGGAGGGAACGTTTCTATGATATTATGCAGTCTCAGTTTTGCTTTCTGCAGGAACAAGCCTCTTAAAATAGGACATGTTTTATTTGAGAGGTTGACAGCAGCTGCTGTCTTGTTGCTGCTTTGATTGTTGGGAGGTCAGGTAATTATTTATGATTTGCATAAGGAGTTAAACATTTTTAAAATATCTGATTTGCCACCCCCCCTTCCCTTTCCCTCCCTGCAGGTGGAGCACTGAAACAGGCTCATGGGTGGGTTTGGGCACGTTAGACAAATAGCTTTGTGTGGCCTCTAATTAGAAAGATGTCTGATTAACTCAGTCTCAGCTCTGCATCCTTGTTACTGACATGCTTTTTCTACAGGTCATCTTTGATGGTGAGGAAGCTGTTGATGCTGGAGGAGTGACAAAGGAATTCTTCCTCTTGTTGTTAAAAGAACTCCTCAACCCCATCTATGGCATGTTCACTTACTACCCTGAGTCAAACCTGCTGTGGTTTTCAGACACGGTAAGCTCTTGCCCTCTGTATGCACAGGTTGTAGTAATATGCTTCATTTGAATGACAGAAAAGTTAGTGACAAACTATGGGAAAGAAATGATCTTCCTCTCATTTTCCAGCCATGATACAATGTGAGCTGTATCTTCAGTCAGTGTAAATTAGTATAGGTCCATTGACTTGAGCAGAACGGTGATGATTGTGCCTGTTAAGGATTTGGCTCATTCTCTTTATTCTTATCCCATGATAAAATGTGTATTAAGTATCAGATGACAGTTAACAGAATTCTTACTATAATTAATAATTGTGTGCTGTTTTACGGAAACGGGTTTAGGTTGTAATGGCGTTAGAATTCTGTGCTTCCCTTGCTGTTCACATAATTGCAACCAATCCATTTAGTTATGCATCACTTATCACCTTCAGGGTCTAAGCTTGTTAATGCTTTATGTGAGGAAGCTCTTAAACAGCAAGAAACACGATTTGTAGTGAAAGTTGGTTGGTTTTGGAAGAGTATGAAGTGCAAGTTCCGTAGCTGTCAGATAGCATTATGCTGGAGGTGGTGGTTTATGTCCTTATTTCTTGACCTTCCTAGGTAGCAAGATGAGAAATGATGTTGTCAGCCTTCCCTTAAGGTGTAATTTCCCTGGTGGGGTTCTTTTTAATTTATTAATTACATCTTACAAGGAAGGAAATTACCTTTTGTAACTTGTAAACAGCATTACAGAGTAGTTACTCCTCATGTTAATGCTATAAAAACAAGTCTTTTGACGCTAAGAATAGTGACAGTGTAAGCACTGAAAATGAGTCATGTATTTACAACATCTAATAAATACAGGCAGACAGTCTGTGACTGACATACCAGTGCAAGAGTAAATATGTGAGGGAATGAAGGCCAGTATACCAACACCTGTGTTGATATATTTGCCCAGGTGGCACTGTGGTTGTGCATAATCTTTTAACAGAAGATAGGACGGGTAGTAGGGAGAGAATTGTTAATGTGTTTTCTTGCAGAACGTGAATAGCAAACATTGAGGCTTTGTTAATGTTTAAATGCAGAAATATGTAATAAAGAAATAAAAGGTAAACAAGGTGGAAAGCAGCTGTTGCTGTTTATAAGCCATGAGTAGCTGTGGAAAAGTAATAGGGCTTGGTTTCTGAATCTTCACTTCTGTGCTGCACTTCAGCAAGGAATTCACAAACAAACTGGGACCTGATGGAACCTCTCCGATTCTACTTCCCCTCTCCTCATGCCCCTAGTCGGAAAAGCAGAGGCTGGCTTCTTAGTGCATGGGTGAGAGAGTACTGTTCATTGCACCAGTGACAGTGTCTCATCAGGATTTTTCTGTGTGGTTTTGCAGTGTTTTGTAGAACACAACTGGTTTCACTTGATTGGCATCATATGTGGTCTTGCAATATACAACTTCACAGTGGTAGACCTTCACTTTCCCTTGGCTCTGTACAAAAAACTCTTGAACGTGAAGCCTTGTCTAGAGGATTTGAAGGAGTTATCTCCTACAGAAGGAAGGTAGGAAAAACAAAATTTGCAGCCTTTCTGGGAAAGTACTCCATCAAACTGAGAAGAAGAAATGCTGAACTGGGTAAAAGCTGTTCAGTAAAACACCTCCTGATCACCCTTTCAAACAACTGATTAATTTGTGGGGGCTGTGATCCTAGCAACGTATATAAGCTAGTGGTGAATTTCCTGTAAGACTTCTCTCCCACAGGCTATTTGATCTATCTGCTTAGGCTCTATCTTCTGTATCCACCTTCCAGATTCCCAGACAATAGATACAAACACTGCCAAAAGATACCTACCATGCTCCATTGAAAACGGGGGTGGCAGCCTGTCCCTCCACTGTGTGATTGCATGCGTGATCCCATATCCTAGCCTCAGCCTTTCCCCTCAAGCCAGACTTGGGTTAGCAAGCAGATCCACTGCATGTCTCATCATATAGCCCAGGATGGGACCTGTGAGTAGGATCTGAACTGTCCCATGCCTGAACCAGTGTAACTCTGACCTGCTCCTATGCCAGAAAGAAGTCGAATGAAGTGAAGCAATGACTTTTTCTAAATGGCATATTGAATCTTTGCTGCCTAATATTGGTTCCTTCTGACACTGTGAGGTTAAGATCCCACTGTCTGACTGCTGTCTTTTTTTGTTCCCCTGAGTTGCCATCTGATTTATCCGCACACACAGCTGTATTTAACAACGAGGTAAAATGCCAGGAAGACATCAGCAGGATTTTGAGGAATAGCAGAATATTTTCTGCATGATGGTGATACTGATATAACCCACCGCCCTCTCTTCCTCCACTCCCTCAGACCTTTGTGTACTGATGGCATAGATCTAGCAGTCCTTAAGAACTAGAAATGTAATTCTGTTTTGAGGCCAGGATCATTAAAGTGGATCCTTGTACTAGGTAGGCATGGACTATATTGGTAACTTGTGTGGAGTGGCATTTATTGTGCTTCTAACAAAGAAATCTTTCTTACCCCTTCAGGTGACTCAGAGATTTTCTGTCCAGCCCTATTACCCAAATGTATGAAGCTGTTTACCTCTGCTGAATTTCTTTTCTCCTTTAGATGTATGGCTTTTTGAATCTCTGATATTTTTTTTTTTTCATTCGTTTCCCTGCCTGTTATGTAGGAGTCTTCAGCAACTTTTAGATTATCCCGGAGAAGATGTAGAAGAGACATTCTGCTTGAATTTTACAGTAAGACTCACTTAACATATCAACTCTGTGATTGTTGTGGTACAGTTGAAGCCCATCTACTTATTCATGTGTATTAGTGGTTTATTTCAAACTACGCCTGTAGTACATACCCTACGTTAACGTTAAATGTTAAAATGTGAAAATTCTTTGCTGTCAATCCCCTTGTTCTTTTGCATGCAGTCATGAAAACTGAGCTAGTAAGTAGATTAAGCAGAGTGGTTTTCACAATAGCCTTATTGTCACTGAGGCATGTGACTTAAATGCTGGTGGCCAACTTCTCACACAAGACAGCGAGAAGTAGATTCCTAAATCCTTTGTGAAAATGAAAGCTAGGTTTTGTCGTCACTAGGTCAATTCTTGAAATGCTAACGCAATTTAGAATTTTACTTGCTGCAATAATATTAATACTTTTTAACTTAATTTATAGTGAGTGTACTTGATCAGGCTTTCTGAGAAGCAAAATGCTGGAGGCTATTGCTAGAAGACATGCTGAGGTAGCCAGCATTCTTGTTCTACTATGGCAACAGAAGAATTTTTTCTAGCTAGTAACCTCGGTGCAATAGTTTCTATTACACAGTGGAGATTCCCTGAAATTAAGAGTTTGATCTTGATGTACATTGGAATATTAGGCAAATGTGCAAACATTTAGAACATCAAACAGAGATATAGCATCATTATTCTCCAAGGTTCATTTTCCTCTGACTTAGGAGGGTAAGGACTTTAATCCTTCAATGCCTTTGCTTTAAAACTCTGATGCTCTAACAGGTTGTGAGTGATGGGTTTATCTTGAGCTTGATCTGGGTTCTTGATTCTGTCCAAGGCCTGCCTGGGATAAAAGCAAGATACCAGGAAACTCTGCCTTACCCTGTGAAGAAAATCCTTGCTGAGCCAGGAGAGCGTCCGTTTCCTTGTTTCATAACTGAGCGCACATAATATCTCTTAGATCAAACTTATCTCTGGAGTGAATCAGACCTGGGTCTGGCTGTCCCATGCAGGTCAGAGTTGCAGTTCAGGAGGAGGTAATGAAGCCATAATGATGATAATGTGAAAAAGAATATGTTTGAAGTTACACAAGTGATTTGTCTCCAAAATCTCTTTCCATATGAAAGGGCATTCTTACACTCTCTTGCGCTGTATACTGCATAATATACAAAGACATATTTATTCATGTCAGTGTTTTAGCAGGTATGATATCCCAGACCTTGAAATTAATAACTCATCTTGCATGTCAAAATCTGAGCCCGTTTTATGTATTGACAGCTTGAAAATTGACCCTTTCGCATTTTTTCCACATGATCTATTTTGTATGTACAGAATGTATGTTTGTACTGGTGCCATCCTAGGCCAGGCAGAAGCAGGAAGCTGTCTTGTCATCATGCCACCTTGCAGTGAGAGCAGATGAATTAACCTACTGAGCTTCTATTGTGAAAAAAGGGAGTCCTTTTTATTGCCAGAGCATGTGGCAAATACGGGTTTTGTTAGTTATCTCTTGGGATTTTTTTTCCACAGAAAATTTACCTAAAATAATAACTTTTTTCCTTTGAGTTTGCTTAAACTTAATAGCATTCCTGCAGCAAATGTAAGTGATGGGAGGTGGTGAAGCATGCAGGGCATCTGGAGCAGAGCAAAAAGTGTTCTGCATATACCCTTTTCTCTGACCCGCCCTTCACGTGCCAGTCATCAACTATGGCAGAGAACTCTGTATCTTTCTGTGGGCATATGGCCTGAAAAGCACCTCTGGTAAAATTAGTTGTCCGGTTTTGTGTAGATCTGCAGGGAGAGCTATGGTGTGACAGTGCAGAAGAACCTGATTGAAGATGGCGATAAAATTCTGGTGCAGAAGGACAATAGGTAAGTGGGGCGTATGGGAATGGACTCGTGGTGATCAGGTGCAACGCCACAGAAAATTTGGCTGACGTGAAATGTGGGAGAGAATTAGAAGTCACTGCAGACAAATTCTAAGTCCAGTTGTTCAAAAGCTACTGGATGCCAGTGGCACTTGAATAAAAAGCAAGTTTTCATCATCTTTCCACCAATGTTTGGAAAATGTCCTGCACTTTTTCAGATGGACACCTTCCCTATAAAAGGCCTTTTTATGGACCCTTGGCAATTTTCTTATGGTAAATAGAGATTGCAACATGGTTTTGGCCCTGGGGGGTTTAGAGAGGAACTGTATGTGACCAACAAAACTTAACCTGGCAAACTTGTTTATACTACTAATTCTGGAGACAGAAGCACTTTCTCTTGAGTACACCTGATAGAGGACCACTGTCCCTGATTAGAGCCATGAGGCCCTACTGTACATAGATTCCTTTCTGTTTGACTGAACACCTGAGAATTGTTACTAGCACAGCTACCATTCCCCCCCAGCTTTTTTTTTTCCAGCTGCTGAACTATTTTCTCCTCATAATCCCATAATTGGATTTCTACAAATGGCTTTATTACTCAAAGCAGTGTTCAAATTCTTTCTCTGCTGGCAAAACAGTGTGATCTAGTGACTAGTCAGCAGTGTGGTTAGGGGCTTGTGCTCGGATGGCTGAAGACCTTGCTGGCAAGCCTGGAGATGAAGTCATTTCCTATTAATCTGATTATTTAAAAGGGTTTTGATTGTGTCTAAAGCCATTGCTGTAACAAAAGCTTTGCCTGTACTACCTTCTTATGTACTTTACTACTGTCCAAAAGGGTGCAATTTTACAGCTAAATAGCTGCCTCCATGCAAAACGCACATGGAGATGGAGCAGTGTTAAGTCTGTCTCCCTGCAAAGAGAAGATGGGCTTCAGGTAAACAGAGGAGAGTTTAATCTACGCTTGTGACAGTGAAGTAAAGGTGAAAATGGCAGTGATAGTACCCTTTGGGTTTTTAGGCTGGGCATGTACACTCAAAAGAAAAACAGCTATTTTTCCACTGTGTGCTGTACTGGCCTGGGGGAGGAACGAAGATTTTTAGCTGAGCAAATGTTTGGGAAGAACACCCAGGTTAGCTTCTGCAGCTGTTTAAGTCAAGATAAGCAAGAAGAGAAGAAAACCGTTAAGGAGAAAAGCTAGTGTGTAGCTGCACTAGCTTAACACATTCCAAAATGCAATCGCTTCGTCTTGTCCAGAGTTTTGAACTCAAGCTAACCTCTAAATCCAAGTCTAGACTTGACTGTCAATTCATCCACCTTACAGAGCTTAATGACTTCCTCTACCCCTACAGTTAGAGGCCAGGGACCAATTTGCTGCCCGCCTGGCCTGAGTCATTTGCTGCGTGCCTGTTGTTGGGCACTGCCTTTCCTGCTTAAGGGAAGTTCAAGGGGAACAGAAGAATGCACAGGATTGCTGTGACTGACAAATGCTGAGTAGGAAATGCCTGCATTTTCCCTTTCTCCTCTGGAGTTCATGTTGGGTGTCGCAACATAAAATGTTCTTGAGAAAAGGGCTCATGACTCTAACAGCCAGGGAAGTATTAAGCAGCAGTTCAGTGCTTAATAGGCTTGGATTTCCTTAATGCTCAGGTGACTATCAGGAAAATGACAATAAAACAAATGCCCTAGAAAGTAACTCCCCCTTCACTACATCATTTCTTATTCCAAGTTTTCATATTTCTCAGTCTGCTTACTTGGTTTTTTTTATTTTCTCGCCTATCCCTCACTGCTTTTATTAACACAGGCATTGAGAATCCCTCCACCAAAAGGTCAAAATATTTCTTTCAGCTGTGACCTCTGCAGCTACAGATTGAGACACTGGATTCTGTGGCATTCCTTGATCTGCTTATCCTCTGAGTTACAGGTGTGAGCTGCTCTCCAGTGTCAGGCCAAAATGACACCTCCACCCTCCGAGAATAGTTTCATGACCCAGTTTGCCACACTGGCTGGTGTGGGGAAAAAAAAAGTTGGAGGAAATATTTTAATTGCACAAATAAAATTCTAGTGTTGCACTTGTATCACGGTGCTTTGAGAATGGGAGAGTGGAATAAAGATGCTTAACCCCCTAACAAATCCAGAGACAGGGTTTGACCAAGGCCTGCCACAAGTTCCTTAACAATGACTACAGAATGTTGGTTTTATTTTTTATTTTAATGCTGTTCTTGTGACCCCTTGAAGCAAAAGAGGGTTGTTGTTCTGAGAGGAGTCATTCTCTTTGCACATACTCCAAATGCACAAGTCCTGTATTTATTTAACTAGAGTGAAGGCTGGAGAGGAGGTTTCCGTGCTTTCTAAGACTATTTCCTTGCTCTGTAGTGAGGGGCGTTGAGTGATTTCTTTTGGTGGCTTTCTCTTTGGGGCCAGGAGGGAGGGAGTTGACCATGCAGATCAAAGACTTCTCAGAGCAGGATTTCTTCAGTCTGCCTCTAGGCTACAGCTCTGGCTTTGAAAGTGCTGAACCACTGGCCTCACTCATTGGGGACTGAGTCAGCAGGAGCTGCCTCTGAAAATTCACCTAACCAGGGCTCTGTGAGGCTCTTGTTTAGGAAGTGGCAGTCTTCTAGGTGCCATCTGTTCCCTAGCAGAGCACTTGCTTACTGCAACCTGACAATCCAAGGTCACTGCAGGTGGGCACAGAGCACTGTGCGGAGTAACTCCAGACACCTGCAGACTGAGAAGAGCTGCAGGTTATTTCCTGGGCTTCCTAAACATAGGGTTGCAGGAGCTGGACCAGAAGGTGGACATGTTCCTCTGGTGACTGAATTCTGATTATTTGCTTAGCTCAACCTCTGTTCAGGCCATGGGTTCCACAGGGAAAAGAATTCTCTCTTTCTGACAATCCCCAGTGCTTGGTGTCACTCTGGCTCCCTCCTGGCCCTGTGGGCAACTGGATGCAAGGCCACTGGGTGGGTTTACTGGTAGCATGGAGCCTGGGCTGCTGGAGGGTGTCCCACGCTGCCACTGGTGGGGAATAAGCAGACACATTTGCAATTTGCAACCTAATACTTTGTCGCTGTTGCAGTGACTCAGCTCAGTGAGAGGAGGGCAGTGGGTTGAACCTGTTGGGGACTCATGACTGCAAGACATGTTACAGGCAGAAACAGGAAAACTTAGTGCTGCTGCTCACGCTTGTTATTCAAAGTGCTTTCCTTTGCCTGCTGTCTCTTGATGCACTAGGGAAGAATTTGTGGAAGCCTACGTAAATTACATCTTCAACCTCTCCATCCACGAGTGGTACACGGCCTTTTCCACTGGCTTTCTGAAAGTGTGTGGTGGGAAAGTCCTGGAACTCTTCCAGCCCACAGAGCTCAGGGCTATGATAGTTGGAAACAGTAACTACAACTGGGAGGAACTGGAGGAGGTAAAGCTTCCCTCTTGTATTTTTCTTTCTTACAAGCACCAGATTTGCCAGTTGCATGGGGTGGGCACTAGCCTGGGACATGAGATGTAATAAGCCACAGATGTCTGTGTTTTTTTAATGCTTCTTGTACACCTTGCCATCATTCACCTGAAAAGTTTCTCACTAATCTGTCCTGCTACTGATAAAGCTCAGAAGGAAATTCAGGGAGAGAAAGGAGGGGTGGACTTCCATCTGCTCTTTTTAGGAATGAAACCTAAGACTGAAGGGAAGAGACAAAGTCTGGGTTTTCACTTACAGTAAAACTCACTCCAACGTACAAGGGGAAAAAAGGGGTTGGATCCTCTCCAAATATGTAGATCAGCAAGTCACTTGCTCTGTCTCAGCCTCAGCAATGAAAGTGGCTTTGCAGTGCAGAACATGGGATCCTGTTCTGGAGCCCAGCCCTTGAACAGGTACTCCAGGATTCCTGATGACACATGTAATTAGCCGAATAGGTGGAATCCTGATGCCTGCCTTCCACATATTGCTAGGAGAACCCTCTGCTGGGTCTTTGAGCTGTGCTATTGCCCATGACCCATCCTGTGCTCCATTTTGTAACTGTCAGACCTGATGTCAGATGCCAGAAGAGATGAGGTCTGGGTTCTCCTTCGTCTTTGCTTGCTAGGGCTAAATGAAATGATGTGACTGTCTGGTTTTTAACAGAGCACTGTCTATAAGGGAGACTACACGGCAACACACCCAACTGTGAGGATGTTTTGGGAAACCTTTCATGCATTTCCCTTGGAAAAGAAGAAGAAATTTCTCTGTAAGTATGTCTTGGTGGTGCAGTGTGTCTCCTGAAATTGAAGACTTGGGTGGGAGCGTCTGCAGAGCTCCAGGGTTATGGCATGTTGCATTAAGTGCTGGAAGATGATCCAGTGTGAGTGGCTGTCTACTGAGTTATCTGCTAGTCAGATAATCTTTCCTCCTCGCTTGGTTTTGTTCTTCTGTGTTCATTTTTACCCTCAAAATCACTAGGTGATATCTGCAGTGCAAGATCCAATTTAGTGTCTCAGAAGGGAGCACAGTATCCATCTGTTCGCATTGCCAGGTGGTGCATTCATAGCAGTCCCCAGTGCCCGTACTTAATCTGGTTCCTTCTTCTGCAAGCTGAGCTTTCAGGCACTGCAGCACTCTTTCAGGGCAATGGGACAGTTGCAGGGTGACAGCTGAGAAGCTAGTGCATAACGTGGCAGGAAAATGAGACCATGTGTTGGTGTGACTGGATAGCAGATACCTTCCCTCTTGATGGTGGTCTCCTTGTGCTAGTATGGTGGATGGTGTGCTGAGGAGAGGAAATCTCCTGCAGAAGTGGCCTTGGGAAGCGTGTGTTGGTATGTGTTGCTTCAAGCCACCCACAGATCTGAGCTGCTGTGTGGTGGTCACTTTATTTGGGGGCAAAAGAGGAGACAAGAAGAAACGCATGGTTTTTAAGTGTGGCTGGTTCTGAATTTATTGCTACAGCCAGCAACTTTTGCTCCCTTGGGAATCCTGGTGGACACCAAGTTGACCATGAGCCAGCAATGTGCCCCTGCTGCAAAGAGGGCTAACAAGTACTCTGGGCTGCATTGGGGACAGTGGTGCCAGCCTGTCCAAGCAGGTGACCTTTCCCCTCTGCTTGTCACTGGTGAGGTCATGTCTGAGGGGAAGTTCTAGGGACAAGTTCTAGGACAAGTTCTAGGCTCCCCAGCACAAGAGAAATGTGGACATACTGGAGAGAGTCTAGCAAAGGGCTGCTAAGATGACTGGGGTACTGGAGCATCTCTCCTATGAGGAAAGGCTGAGAGAGCTGGGACTGTTCAACCTGGAGAAGAGAAGGCTCACAGGGGACTTGATCAGTACAAGTACTTGAAGGGAGGGTGCAAAGAGGACAGAGCCAGGCTTTTCTCTGTGATGCCCAGTGTGATGGGACCAGAGGTAATTGTCACAAACTGAAACACAGTGGATTTCTTCTGAACATCAGGAAACACTTTTTCACTGTAAGGGTGATCAAGTACTGTCACAGGCTGCCCAGGGAGGTTTTGGAGTCTCCATCTGTGGAAATATTCAAAAGCCATCTGGAGGTGGTCTTGTGCAGCTGGCTCTAGGTGATCCTCCTTGGGCATGGGGTTTAGACAAGATGACTGTCCAAGGTCCCTTCAACCTCAGCTACTCTGTGATTCTGTGACTGCTGGAAGATAAAGGCCAGTGTTCTTGTAAGTTGTTTTTTCCCCAAGGAAACAAGCAGTCAGTGATTTGTCCTGCATGTTTGAGTTAAAGTGGCTCAGCCAAAACTGAGGGTCCAGGGACTCCCAGTTCAGAGCAGAGACTTTTGTGGGTAGCTCCCCTGCTCCCCAAACTGCCACGGCAGAGGCTGTGCACAAGGGTCATGCTCAGCAGGAGCATGAATGTGCTGCGGAGCAGGTAGGAGGAACCCACCCTGGTCCCAGCATTGAGGTGCTGTGCCTGGGAGGGGTGGCAGCAGGGAGGGTGGCTGGGCCCCCCTCTGCCTCTCCCCAAGGGTGTGCCCCAGCCATGGGTGTGAGGCAGCCCTGGCTTTTTATCCTATCTGGGTGTAAGAGGGAGCTTCTAAGGGAGGGGGATACTGTGGGCCACTTCATTTACTCATCTGCTTCCCCAGCAGTGGCCTTGCTTCTTGCCTCTGCTCTTTAGTACCTCCTCTTAAGATGCCAACCATACCCTGCATGGAGTTCAGTCAAAGTTTTGGCTCCTCCATGCAGGGTCCTGCCATGTGGGTGGGGATGAAGTTTGCCTTCAGGTGCAGCCCTGGGTGCAAGTCACCTGCCCCAACTGTCCAACCTTCCCTCTTGATTCTCCTAGTGTTTCTGACGGGCAGTGACCGCATTCCCATCTACGGCATGTCCAGCCTGCGCATTGTCATCCAGTCCACCGCCAGTGGAGAGCAGTACCTGCCTGTGGCCCATACCTGCTACAATCTCCTGGACCTGCCCAAGTACAGCAGCAAGGAGATCCTCAGTGCCCGGCTGGTGCAAGCCATTGATCACTACGAGGGCTTTAGCTTAGCTTGACCAGCATGGGAGAGGCACAGACACTTGGGTATGGAGGAAGAAAATGATGGGCTTGACCTTATTTTTATAAGGGAATGGATCAGAACATTTTGGGGGAAAATATAATTAATAATAGATTGAGATAATACCATCTCAGCCTGATGCTGCCAGCATTTTGTGGGGCTTCAGCAGGGAGAAGTTACTGCTTTGAATTTTCTCACCTATTGAACTGATTTGTTCAGTGGGATTTCTGTTTCTCCTCCAACTTGATATCACTGTTCTCCCAGCAATTCCTTGTAGTTAGCTTTTATTGCCCCTACACACACTCTCTCTCTCTCTCTCTCTCTCTCTCTCTCTCTCTCTCTCTCTCTCTCTCTCTCTCTCTCTCTCCTCTCTCTCTCTCCTCTCTCTCTCTCTCTCCTCTCTCTCTCTCATCTCTCTCTCTCTCTCTCTCCTCTCTTCTCTCTCTCTCTCTCTCTCTCTCTCTCTCTCTCTCTCTCTCTCTCTCTCTCTCTCTCTCTCTCTCTCTCTCTCTCTCTCTCTCTCTCTCTCTCTCTCTCACACACACACACACACTTACTTAACTCTCCTTTTAATCCATATTTTGATGTTCCTTGCATTTAGGCTGTGGTGGAAATTGAGGATGAAATAGCAATCTCCCTTTTGAAAAGCTGTGATTTTGCCCCCCACACCTTTCCTTTTTTTCTTCCCTTTTTAAATGCAAGCTGGTTCTTGCTTGCTTTGATGGAAATTTCCCCTTTTCCCTTTGGTCCTTGGTGGATGTTACTGGGCTGGGACATCATTTGTGACCCCTAGGGCAGTATATTAGTGATGCTCTGTCTTTTTTCACCAGGATGTCTTACAGAGAGTATGATGGTTTTGGGGGGGCTTGGCTTGTTTTTCCTCACTTGTCTCAAATTTTGTTTCCAAGCAATGTCATCTTAAAGAAGCTCAGACTCCTGTGGAGCAGGGTTTGTGTTCAGGCTTGTGATTGATAGGACAAACCCTACCTGTAATAACAGGTTTTTCAAATTGCTCTTCTCCTGTATCTCTAACTTGGCAAGTCTGCAAGTTAAGTTAGATGGTGGGCTTTGCTGAGCCCTGTTTGTTTTCCCATCCCAGCAGACCTGTTACTCCAGTGAAAGGTGATGTGCCACCTTTTCCCAGGGGAGTCTTGCGTGTGTGCATGGGTGAGTGTGCTGGTGTCTGTGGCTCTCCAGTCTCATCAGGTCAGAGAAAAGAAAGAAGCATGAGGTCTGTGTTTGAGTGATGACCCTCTGGTTGGAGATTGGGTTTATTTTTGCAGTTAGGGTTACTTTATTTTGCTGTTTGAGGGGAGCCCTTTCACTTGACAGCTGTTTTGCTGGGGGGTCCTAACCAACATCTGTATGAATTAGAGTGGAGATGTACTCTAGGATTTGAAAAAGCAAAATTGTTACCTAAAGCTGTCCTGTGAGATTGGAGAGCCTTTATCCTCTTCCCCTGTCTCACCCCCTATTAAACAAAGTTTGAATGATCCCCCCCCATTTTTCAGGTCTGGATGTAAATCTCATTTTAAGCCTAGGGTGGTTTTGACATTGACTTTTTAGGACATAGTATTTATGCACCATGTTCAATATACAGTATTGAACTTTGCACCTTGTAACAAAAGGTTTTAGGCTTCTGGTTTGTTTTTTTTTTTTAAGACAAGCTGTGGGCTACACTGAGAGCCCTCCAGCCTCTTTCTAATGCAGCATTGAAGACAAATATACAGTTATATCAAATGTTTATTTTCGATGTGTGTGTACATAGTACAGTATTATGCAATAAATTTGATGTTTAATTCTGACTGAGTGGCTGCCTTTGTCAGGAAGCAAAGGAGGGCCTGCTCCATGCACTGGCTCTGCCTCTCCTGCTGGTCTCACTGTACCTCTGAGCTCCTTGCTTCTGCCTTGGCCTTGCTGCTGGTGAGCACCCCAGCCTGTCCCCTTGTTGCTTGGTTTGATCAACTGCAGCCCTTCTTGCTCAGCTGGGACAGCCCTGCTGACCAGCCACCACTTCAACCCTGGCACGGGGCCAGCAGCTGGCATGGCACCATGAACAGGGTGAGCTTCACCTCTGGGCACTGTGAGGAGAGTCAATTTGCAAACACCACCGAAGAGGACTTGGGAAGCACTTCAGGCTGGAGGCTGGCTGGCAGCACTTATCCTCTGAAACTTGCACATATCAGGAATAACAACCAGTGTCTTAGCAGAATGATTAAAAGATGCTTTAATTTCACTGCTTTTAATACAAACATCCATTATCCGATTGTTTACTCAGGAGTAAACAGAATAAAACCAGATGCAACTTGTAAGAATGACAAGTTTTGCCTCTATCATCATCTTGCAAACTTATTGTGTGCACAACCTGTTCACTGTTGTCATTTAAATAAACTGCAGTGATTTATTATACCACAATGTGGTAACACACGGACATGTGTGTCTGAAATGGCCCCAGTGGATGGAAAGCCCAACAGACCATGCTGCTATCCTACAGCAGACAGTTTGTTCTAGTGACATAGAACAGGTTGTCTTATACTAAACAGCTTATTTATATCACATAAAGTACAGTACTTCACACCTTTTAAAAACAGAGTCTTGTATTTAATGTTCTCCAGTCAATGGTCATTGCTGTTGGCATAGACAAATCATCAGTCAAAACACACAGATGTTGCTTGGATTGACTGAGAGGAGTGTGGTGGGGCAAACATAGTGTCTGGCTGTTTGTAGTTAGGGGGAAGTCAAGTTGGCTGTGGGAGAGACAAAGACAACATTTTAGTGCTCAGGTCTTGGAGCGCTCCTGCTGTACAGGCTTGGGAGAGGGGAGGCACAGCATCTGCAAACTCAGGACAGGAAGCTGAGCATTTGTATGTCTTTCCACAACTGGAATTTTAAAACTTCTCTGCAACAGTCTTTCCTAGCACTTCCCTTCACAACTAGGTGGGTGATGAGTTGGTTTAAGATTTTTTTTTTTTTTTTTGCCACAGGGAAAAAGAAAGACTTGAAAAGAGCAGTTTAAAAAGAGAGAGGGCTAGGCATGGTTTTTTTCCTTTTAATGTACAATCTCAGTTAACAGGTTTTGTTACTCTTAGCTTTCAAAGTTCAAAAAATATAAACTCTCTAAAGTGCATAATTGTACTTACATTTCATATAAACTATCTGAAATTCTAGCAATATACCATGTAAACAGCGGTAACTAAGCATCAGAAAATGCTACAATCTCATCAGTTTAAAAATAAAATGGACTGTTCCCTACATCTCATTATTTATCAAGATTTGTCAGGGGCAAAACCCAGCAAAACAGGTCATTTATCAGTACACAGTGCAAACAGGCTTTTAAAAATAAGCAGAGAAAACATACTCCTGGGAAGCCTTGGCCCACTGGAAAAATGTATGACTACGAAGAAAGGGCAGAAACTGCTTCTCTTGTCCCTATAAAGATGTCCAGGCCCAGAATCAGCAAAGCGCCCAACGTCAGTCCATCGTAATTGAGCAAAATAATCCCAAAGGCAGACGGGCTTGAGGCACATGCTCACCACACACGCTTTTGCTCTGCTGAACTAGGCCTGAACAACACAAAACTGAGCCAGTGCTAAGGACTTTTTTCATAGCCCAACATTGTCTCTCATCCCACACTTCTACTAGTAGAGGGACACCGCAGCCCCTTCCGCCCAGCTGTTATATCTAAACCAGGGAGAGCTGACTATGGACTCTGAGAGGAAGAGCCTCTAAGAGCAGGCTGAAGGGCAAAGGCACAGATCTGCTTCCCCGGGCTGCCCTGTGGTCAGACAGGGCTTTACCCTGGTCAGGCTTTCCTCCCAAACATCTTCAAAAGCAGTTTTTGAGCCCATTATTTGTGAGCCCAGTTAACATACTCAAAGGATCAGTTTTGTGAGGCAGAGCCTCATGTTTCTCAGGTGATGCAAGCTCAACATCTCTGAAAAGCCAAGGCCCAGGTCAGCACACAAATCCTCCAGAGTCTTTGGAAATACGAAATTCAGGCTTCACTGATTTTTACATAGAATGGGCACTTCTGCAATCAGGAAAAACCCCACAGCCTGTAAGTCACTAACTAATGTTCATCACTGCCTTACCCACCCTGACTAACAGGCATGTGCAAACCCACTGAACCCTTCTGAACTGATCCTGGGATCCTGACAAGACCCAAATACCTGCAGCATCAGTTTCGGCAAGAATTAACATCGCACATATGGCAAGTGGAAGGGGGCAAGTCTAAGCACCACAACCCAAACACATCTATTTGTGAGCCCGTACTCATATCAAGAAAGAGAAGTTGTTCTGGGGGGTCCTCTTCTTGCGTGAGGCCTGGCTACAACATCTGGCACTGCGTTTGATCTCAGCTGTTTGGCTTCTGCACATTCACTCCCCAGGGGATCAACGCAAAAGGAAGCATTACAGAAATGCTCTCTCTAGGACATCAGGGTCGAGCCCTGGCTTGGGGCAGAGTGAGTTGGTGTACACAGGCCTCTAGAGTGGGAGAGCGAGCCCAGGTGGCCTGGGACTGCAGAACTGCTAGGGTGCATCCCTGAACTCACTGCCTTTCACTCCTTCAAGGCAGCATCTGTTTGATATGAGCACCTGAATCAGGCATTCCAGGACCTTCTTTTCTGAAAGTCATAAATTAAATTGAAAACCACTGAATTGTCAAAACCTGCACCTGAAACACAGCCCCTTGCCTTCTACAGGCAGAGCAGACTTTCAGTTCTCCGCCCGTCCTCTGTACTGGTGTGGCACCAACACAAACCAGGAAGAAAAGACCATCCTCTGTCACCACCATAACAGTGTCAGTGCTGCAGCCCACACAGGTTGATTGAGGGTGTACATAAAAAGAACAAAATTTAGCCTAGTGATTATTTATGACACCCACCTGGACTGTTCAGCTTGGACTCTCAGGTCTGTATCAGATGATAAAGTACCCATACTAATGGGGTGGGCCTTCCAGATATCTTCCAGATACCTGACACCAGATATTTACCTGATTGATTGGCTACCAAAATCCCAAGGGACTCTGACTTAAAGCTTTTAAAACCTCTTTGCCTCCCAGTTGCCTAAACATGGTCATAATGTTACAGTATCACCTTCCAGGCAGAACAAGCCAGCAAGAACCACGCTGCACAGCTCATGTGCTTTGCTATCCCAAACAGATGTGCAAGTACGTTCTTCTACTTCAGTTGAATTGGCCATCAAAAAAGTGGAAAGAAAACCCAGGTCAAGCCTAGGCAAAACTGTAACTCACACCAGCTCTGTGGGATGACCAAGAGATTCTTACAGCATTTATCCAGAGCAACAGAAGATGCTGGACGCCAAACAGTGAGGACAAAAGTCTGAGCAAATCTTTTACTGCAAGCTGGAAGAGAACAGTCTTGGCGCTCTCTGACCTGTGCCTTCACATGAGATCAGCCAGGGCACTTGTCTGTTAAACTAAAGTAGAAGCTATGTGATGATTTACTCACTATCCATCCTACTTTGCCTCTTGCTATGATATCCTGGGAAAAAAGAATAGCTTAGCTGGCTCTGATACTCTAAATAATTCAGGGTCTGTAAGCAAATCAAAACAGAAGGATCCCTTCAGTGAAGTCACTGAGCGCAGTGTCATGTCTCCTACACTGGCAAACTTCATTTTGGGCATCCAAACTCCATCAGGTCTGGAGAAAGAGTGGGCAACAGCAAGTGTAGAGAGTGATGGAAAGCCACCTTTCCTCCCCTCTCGCCTCTGGGAATGGCCCCTCAGTTCTCAGGGAGCTACTCAGCTCTCCCCAGCCAGGCTCCTGCTGCATCCATTCCATGCATTTGTCCATTCGGTGCTCTCTCCTCTTTGTTTATTGGCAAAAAACAATCTCCTTCTTTACATGATCTTGGAGCTAATATCTCTCTTACTGATCAGGACCTCCAGCAGCCTCAGCTTGGCCTTTATCTGCTTGTATTCATTGTATTCTTCAGCCATAGGAGTGCGGTCTTCTTTCTGCACGTTCCTAGTGGGAGTGAAAGCAGATCGTGAGGATTTCTCTAACAACAGGAGGTCTTTCCTTAGCAGCTTTCCTCCACCCCCCAACAAGACCTACAAAGAAGCTCCTCTCCTCCACTCTCCATCAGGGAACAAACCAAAAACTTTTATCCTCTGAGAGGAGGAAAAAAAGAAAAAAAGAGCGGCAAACAAAGTGCTCCAACAAAGTGTCGGACACTTGCATAGCCAGGCGGAACACAGTCCCACGGTTCCAAATACAAAACCTTATGTAAAGCATACCCTACCTCTCTGAAATTGCCAATCTCTAAACAGCAGCTGAAAAACATTTCAGGAGCCTTCTGAATGCCAGCCTGCTACCATGGCAAAATAAAATACAGCTTCTCCTGGCTTGGCATCACATCACTTACATGAACAGGCACACTTGTGAAAAGGAAGATAACATCTGATCAGCTTTCTCTGAGCTTACATGAAGCTTTTAAGTTTTCAGTGATTTTATGAGAACCTCTAAGGATGATGGCTGGTGGCAAGAAACTAACAAGATAATTTAAGAGTATAAATATATTAAAACATTCTATCAGCTCATGAATGAGGGACATTTTCTGAAAATGATAACCCAGCTACACTAAAGCAGAAGTTCCTGTTAAACTAGTTTCTGAATACCCCAGAGACAAGCACGAATAGGACAGAAATCTAAACATACATCCTTAGGAAAAAATCCAATAATTCTATCACTGAGAAACTCTTCCATCTTTCCTCTCAGCTGTGCTAGAGGCAGCTGTTTTTTCACCATCTGTACTTTTGTTTCCCACTGCTTGTCCTAAGACAAAGTTTTCAAAGAGGCAGTGGTCCCTGAAGTTCTTTGGAGGGGCTGGGAGTGGGAAGTAATTAATTATAATGGGCAACTGTATCAAATGTGGGTAAAACACTGATGATCATGAAGAAATATGTAATACTGAATTCAGGTAACTTTCCATATTTAGAGATCTTTGTAGATGCCAAGCAGATTAAAAGTAGCTGAAGGACAGAGAGACAGCTAGGAAATAAATACCTTCCATTTTGTCGGAAAAAATTATCTTCGAAGTCTCTCAATTTTTTTCTGATTTGCTTTTTCTCTTCCCTGACTTCTTGGAGCTGCTCTAAGAGTTCAGGGCTGTTGAGTTTAAATATAAACACAATTATAACAGGAAACATACAGTAAATCTACAAATGTATGGTTGTACATATGCCAAGCAATGGAGCTGCTGCTGCAAGCAGCTCTGGCAACCTGACGTTACTTGCAACAGAAAGCTCTCTGAATTTAGCTCAGCAAAACTATCACACACTTCAGCTGAAGCCTCTAAGGAGGTCACGTGTGCATTTCCCAATACATCACTAATTTCTCTGAAACTTACCTGCTGAAGATGGGTCTGGTTTTGGTGACTTTTACAGGATCAAGATTCAATGGTCACAACTTAAGGCTACAACCTATGTCTGATCAGACATAGGTGCTTGAAATGAGCAAAGCTAGTTCAACGTGACCTCTCCAAAACCTGAAGAACCTTGTGAGTACAAGGTTCTTTTCATGATAAAGGCTTGCCACTGGTGAAGTGGAGCTACTACTTAGTGCTAGAATCCAAAGATGCAGAAGTTAAATATCAATATCAGGATAAAGTAGTTTCTTCCCAAACCCTTTCACAGGAGAGTCTGTTGCATAAAAATAAAGCACAAAAACTTCTGACTCAGATCATAAACAGGAAAAAAAAAAAAATCTAGACACTTTCCTGACAAATAAGATGCTATCTTAGCAAGAAATAACTTTTTGAAGTTGCCTGTGAATTCAACATACATGGATGCTTCGTGGAGATTTGAAAGCCCCATATCCTGATTGCTCCTAGAGGGTATCTTATCATCTACCGGAGAAACAAAGCCGTCAGCATCATCTTCTAGCTGATCCAAGAAGCTACGCACGTTGAAATCTGTTTTCATGGTAATTGTGAAATCTGGCTTCACATTGCTGTCCTCCTCAGAGCCCTCCTCTTCCTCCTGCGGAGAGGGACAAAGCAGCCCGGTAACAGAATAGTTTACGGCTTCCCTTCTGAGAAACAGGTACCTCCTTTCTCCACATGCACTGGGGAACAGGTATGGAAAGTGGATAGGCAGAGCAAGCACTTCAATTATTAAGCAATACAGGACACCAGGAGACCACCAGTAAGACACCCTATACCCAAAGCATGTCAGAGGAACTGTGACCACCAACTCAGCTTGGTTAAGGAGACCCAGGGCAACAAAACTGAGTGAAAAAAAAAACCTTAGGGTCCTAGCAACCTGTTGCTTTGTTTAATTGATGTATTCTGATGTAAAAACACTTGCAGTCATTATGCATACTGTCTAAAGCATACCAGCCATCCCCTAAGTTTCCCTACATACAGATTGCCAGGTTAAAACGCAAAATATTCTCTCAATAGATGTAGCTCAACAGCTCTCTCTAATGGCTGAATTCAAGACCTCAAATGCTTGTACAGTGGTGTGAACGAGTTCAGACCAGTCTTTCAGTGGCCCCAAATGTGGGATATGGCTGGCTGCAAAAGAACAAGTTGCTAACTTGTTCCCAGCATCCGCTCTGTACCATTTAGCTGGAATACACTAAAAATTGGAGTGGAAACACTCTGCCAAGTGCGATTTCTCCGAAGTACACTGATTAATTGGTTGTGTTCAAAGTTTTCACAAAATTTATAGGCACAAGATTTGAAAGTCTGTGCTGCACTTGGTACTTGCTAATTCACAACATTCTCAAATGTACGGCTTGTTCTGTGACACTGTCCAGATATCATTTGGATTATCAGGGAACAAGGGCCAGTTTTCTTTTACTTACAGAGATATTTCTGGAATGCAGTTTTCAAACTTAATATAAGAAATGAGGCACGAGCATTAGAGGAAGGTAATAAATGCCAGCATGGACAGTAAGTTTCTTAAATATGTACGTATGTGTATATATATTTACCTTACAACCATGTAACTCTAGCCAGGAAGGATCTAAGCACATGCATATCTTTAAAAGCTTTTGAGGGCTAATATCACTGAAGTCTTCGAGTATATGCAAAAATATACTGTTGCACTGGGATCAAAGAAGCCATTTTCTCTACTTTTTTTCATGTGATTCCTTGTGAATAGTTCAATTATTCCTAGGAGATTGCTCCCACATTTCAAGCAAAAAGGGAGAAATTAACACTAGGACCTGGCATAGTCCCATTAAATCCTCAAAGACAATTATTTATAAATGCACACATTTACATAAAATCAGAATTTGCCCAGAATTTTCTTTTTATGTTAAAGCTCTAGGCCATGAAAATGCAATGCAAAGCCACAGGCTGAGAATTACAACCAAGATGGAAGCTTGAGGATGAAAAGAAGATTAGTTGGGGACAAGTTTCGAGTAATAACAATAATAAAAGATACAGAGAATTTGAATACACGTCAGGAAAATCTGCAGGGAACTTGTGAAAGTTAAAGCAATATTTAGCATATGATTAGGTAAGACCATTCCTCCAGACATAAATTACATAGTTTAAACAGAAGGCATAAACCAGCAGTCAGGTACTGTCCTTAAACCCTGTGAACAACTTCAGGACTGGGGAGGGGAGACCATCACTCACTGCCATTTACCAGTCCCTAAAGCACGCTGTCCTGCCCTGCTGGGTAAGGACAACTAGGACTGAAGCAGGAGGATGCTGATCCTGCTGTGGCATGGACCAAGATTTGCTAAGTCAATCTATGCAGTAAAAATGATATGCTTTATTTTAGAGGAATCTCTCCGGCACCAAAGGAGGACCCATGCCCTTTCTGGGGAGAGCAAGTTGTTTCTGGATTTCCCTTCTAGAGAGAAAGGAAAGGGACAATTTTCATAAGCAGTGTGAGAAACTGCTCCTGAGGACAGATGCAAGGTGCCCTCCCCACAGATGCCCATGAGCCCGTGTCACTTGCCTCACTCCAGGGAACCAAGCTCAAGCCAGCAAGCATTACTGTGGCCCAGAGCTCAGGAATGAGCCTCCTGCCAATGGAAGCCCATGAGAGGCAAAGAAAGCGTAGAAATTTCACTGGTTTAGACTCACTGCCAAAACACTACATCTGGCCATCACAAGTCCTCTTAAAGCATTTTGCTGTTTAAAACAGAGCAAATTAAAAGGATTCTTAGTGAGAACACGAATGGAAATGGCCATCTAAGGCCTTTGCTTTAAGTGAGTCTCACATGGGTGTCTTATTTTAAACCTGCACTGGAATTTACACTTGAACCAGAATGATCTTTGTTGACTGGATCCATTTGGCTTGCACCTGCTTGGATCTCTAGGCAGTCATGAGGCATTTAAATCTTCCACAATCACAAATAAAAAAAAAAAAATCTCCAGAGTATCCCACTCCCAGCAAGCAAGCCTCCCAGCAATTTTTTCCAACACAGACAATATTCAAGACATTGTACCCAAATGTTTGGTAAGGCTTCACCTCAAATCACCTTCCATGCTTTTATCCAACTCTCTGAAATGTTTAAAAATCCCCCCCCAAAATCAAAACACATGGCAGTATCAGGGGCCCATCAAGATAGGCAGTGCTCTGCCCACAATGGACCGATGCAGGGGGTAAGTTTTGGGGGCTTTTGGCAATTTCCTCTCTTCAGTTACAAGTGTAGTTCAGTGCAAAGCTGTCACGTGCAGCCTCACAGGGCCCCATTCAAGTGTTAGTAGGCATGTAAGTATTAATGGGCTTAAGGCCCTGATCACCCTGACACCCTTATCTTAGGTATTCCCTGCAGGACTCTGCTGAGCTGGTGTGATGCTGCCCTGGTGCAGCACCAGCCATGCTGGTCATCAGAGAGTACCATAATTGATACCTCTAAGTTTTGATTCTGGATGCAAGCACAGGTGAAAAGTAGAGGACACACTAAAAGAAAAAAACAAACCCAACCAAAACCAGACCACTATTGCAGATTTGATCCAGCAGTTATCTAGAGAATACTGAGAGCTCAGTGATTATTAACCAGCCTCCAAATAGCAGCTTAACATCTTCAGTCTGCAATCTGGTTTTAATGAACATGTGCCTTGAGTAGTCCATTAATATACATTCTACTGTAATTGCCTAACAATCACATCACCCTGGATGCCTAGGTCTGCAGTATTTACACCATAAACCAAACTCGGGCTGCATAACAGATGAATGACCCAAGTGTGCTGAAGCACTTTTTTCCCCTATTACACTGCAAGGGTAACAAAAGCAAGACCAGACCCAGCTCCACGCTGTGCGCCCTGGTCAACCATTGGATTTCCCTTCTTCTCGGGTGAAGAAGGTCCACTATAATAGCAGTCTTCACCACGAAGAATCACTACCCCACAGGAGCATGAGAAAGAAACACAACAATCCTGCCATCCAAATCTGACCAAGAGTTAACTAGCAGAACCTTGTTCTTACTTTCATCCACCTGTGACTTGGTTAGCAATACCCTTCACAAATATTCTTCACAGGGTGGTGACAAAGGGCCCCGGATAAAATAAGCACGTGAATGGAAGTAGGCATGGATCCCGTAAGTGCCCCAGTTGATTCCACGTGCAAGTGTTAGTTTTGTGAGAGCTCATTCCTGCCACGGTGCTGTGTGCAAGCCACAGAGCTTTGAAGTGAGAAAAACCACCGCAAAACAAGTTAGTGTCATTAAAAAGAAAGGAGGAAAGCAAGAAAAAAGCAATGTACAAAGGTAATTGTGTTTATTTTTTTTTTTAACAAAATAAAATATATTATGTGCAGGTGGAGGGAGAAGGAGAAGGATGGGAAAGAACACAAAGCCAAGGAAATACTGTTGTCTTATCTACAACAAGGAAAGAATTTGATCAGAACTGGCGAGGCTTAAAGCAGCTACTGATTTTTCAGGAGGACACTGCAAAAAAAATCAACACTGATAAAAAAATATGAATCAATCAATCATTCTCTTTCATTGGTATAAGGGGAAAATTGATGCAAACTGAGCAATTAGTTAGCAGCTGGAGGTCTTCACCTTTATCTCCTTGAAGAAGGAAGCTGTTTCACCCTCGATAATTGGCTGCAGCAAAGGGCTTCTCCGCTTGCTGGAGGGGGAACCCTGTGACAGGTGTTAACAAGCATGTTACATTATGAACCCCTTTTTCTTCCACCACCTGCTCGCAGCTCATTCTCATCCACACATTCACTCTCAGTTCATCACTGGACCATCAGGAGAAAACTATTTCCTAAAGAAGAAAAACACGCCTGGCAAAGCCCCTGAACCTTGGGCTGGTTTCTCTCAGGTTCTTGCTTAGCAAGGGACATCACTGCCAAACACTTTTAAGAAAAAATCTTGATGGTGGAATACTAGCTGGGCAGGAACGAAGTAAAGACTGCAATAAAATAATCCCCAGCCTGAGGCCCATAACCACCTTCCCACACACCATTTAGTTGGCTCCCCAGAGCTACAGTGTAAGCCCAGCTAGACTCTCCAGGCTTGCTTTCCAGGAGCCTGATTTCCCACTGAAGTGCCTAATGATGTAGAGATGGATTTTCAGATGTACCCTGCCTCTGCAAGAGCCTCTCGCTGTTCTCACTCAAGGGCTGGGGAAAACCGGTCTAGTCTCTATTCTGCTAGCCACTGTGAAATTGTAGTTTTGTGTCGAAACAGGACCTGAGCTCTCTTTTGAGAGCTTTGCGTTAAACTGCCCATGCATAGCTACACATTTCTTCCTTCTTGATTGCGAGCACCGTTTTCACAGCACACATTTTGGGGAGTACTTTGCAAATTCAAGGAGTAACAGCTTTTTTGTCTGGTTTTAAATGCAGAACCCCCACCCCCCACTTCTCAGTGTGACTGCACCAAGTAAAGCTGTGCCAGTCCATTCACTTCACTGGTGGTCTACACAAGTTGTCTAAAATTAGAGAGAGCATTTGCTCCCTAGAGGGGGGCACTGGACTCCTTGCTAGTGGCGGTGGGTGCCTCTTTGCCAAAGCACCACCTCAAATGAGGGAATATCCACCACTTGCAGGATTTCTTTAATACAAATGACGTGTTAGGAGACTGTTGGCCCTTTCTCTCAGCCAAGGAAACTGCTATCTCCTGTGGGACCCACAAAAGTCTATGTTCTTGACATAAAATCCTGTGTAACCAAGCAGCATGGAAGACCTATAGCTTAGAGTGAATTGCTAAGGAAAGGGAAGTGAGGCTGTAGCCAAACACAAGATTATGAAATAACTGCAGCAGCCCAATGGAAAGAGGAGAAACACAAGGTGAGATGTGCCCTGTGGCTCGTGGATGGGCACTAGAGGCCCTTGACGAGCTTTGCCCTACTTCAGTACATGGTGTGTCATTGATTCATTCATTTGCTTGGTCTCTGAGTGACAAGGGAGGTTGAGACTTGTCCTTAGTGATTGTGTGGTATGCAAAAGTATGGTGATTCCTTGTTTCTTTGGCTCAAAACCAAAGAAAGAGCCCCCAAAAGAATGCTCTACTCACAATGATAGGGATGGTGTTGGCCCTGGAGAGGATCTGCTTGACCAAGCGATACCTGTCATACAGTGGCTTCATCACCTGTCGTTCATTTTTGGTAACCTGAAAAAGAAGCAAGATCCATGAAGCCTTCAGCAGGTACTATACTTTCTAAGGCATGTGCCTGTGATTGCTGTTAGTCAGAGGGGGCTTGAGGGAATTTCATGAGCACAACAGGTTAGCAGCATTAACCCTGAAAACGGTAATGCAAGTGTTCATGTGTACATCATTGCATCTCCTGTCCCAGGTGCCAGAAGAAACAGCACCTAAGCTGTGGGGTGTCTTGTCATGTGGCTGTATAAGACAGGTGGTTTAAATGGCCAGCTTAGGTGTCATATGTCCAAGCACAAAATGACCCATAGAGGCAGCAGTCTGTGCTTGTCATCATACCCATCATTATAAGGCACAACATGAGGTTTCCCACATTTATTCTCGTGGCTGGCATCTCAGAGGCAGTGTTTATGACCGATGAAAAGAAAAAGGAACTGCAATGACTGAATACTGCAACATAAGGACACTTTCCTAGGGTAGGTTAAACTACAGATTTCACAAAAGCTGACCTTCTGGCTTGTTATTCCTCCTAATTTCCTAAGCCAGCACTTCATCTTTTTAACCCTCTAAACCTTGCCCTCTGCCCCTTCTCCCAGCAACCTTGCTGAGGAGAAGTTACCACAGAGCTGAGAAGGGATGAAGGTGCCAGGGCTTTGTGGCATAGAGAAGACAGAATAGTGCTGTGATGCCCACCCCATCCTTTCTTACACATTGCTCTGTCCCTAACTCCATTCCTCCTAGCTGTATGTTGTGCTCCCTCCTCAGTTTGAGTGAGTTACAAACTCCCAAGTGTTCATTTCTGTTTTTCTTTCAGATCCAAGCTAAGCTGAAAATCTCAGTGGTACAGACAGTGCAGGAGAAGGGAAGACCTAACAGACAGTAGCTACTGTGGGAAAGCAAAAGTCTGTCCAACTAAGTACTAGTTGTGAAGAAGTTGGGTTTTATTTCTGCAATGTTTTGGGGAGGTTAGAAAACAAACAAACAAAACACTCAGCAGAAACAGCCTGGTCATCATCTTTCCTTGTATTCAGCACTGTCTGACCCACATCCTACCACTGTCCTTCCATTAGATCTTTTGTCTGACTTTAGATTATAAAGCTCTTATGAGGGGAAGCTTTAACTGATTCTGATGTCATGCCTACGTTCCCCAAGGCTTTTTACTGCTGCTAATCACCAGAGCATCTGAACGGGTGCCATATAAACATCAACGTCAACAGTGTAATACCTAGTGAGCTTTGTACAGTCTTCCTTTCTACAACAGAAATAGGAGGAAGAGGAATACAGCTCCTGACAGGGAGGAAATTTTAATATGAACCGTCCTTTATTTTGTCTGCACTTGACTTTGACTGGAGTAAGCTTTCTCAAGCTTTACATCCTCCCTCTAAAGCAGGAGAGGGTGTTGGTCTGCAAGGGACAGAAGAGCTGTAAGTATTGCCAGGAGTGGGACTGGTGGAGATGAACTCAATCTAGAGATAGCATCTTCCTCCCAATTACCAAGTGTGTTTCCTATGTTGGAGGCAGATTAATAGGGAGGAAGATCAAGGAAGACCTTTTTATTCCTTTCTGGGTTCAATGCAAACAATGTCCCCAAGGGGCATACAGATGAGCAGTCCGAGCTCTAGGGCCTGCATGTCCCACACCTCCGAAGCACAGTTAGGCTCCAATACCCGACAGCCTGAGGCTGGCTGTTTGTTGAGTAAGCAGCTTGTGTGGATTAGAGCAATGTGAGCATCAAAGAATTCACTCAGCCCTCTCTGTATTGAGTTTCACGTTGATGTGTCTGCACTCAGTTGCACTGGCTAGCAAGTTGCCTTGAACTTTGGACGTTTCTCTGCAACTATGAAGCATACAGCCAGAGAACTGGTTAGCCTATATATATATTATTCCTAGCTTTAATAGGTTAGCAGTTAGTACAACAGGAGGCACAGCACTGCTGTTGGCTTAGACAGTCTCTGTTACTTAGAAAAAGAAAAAAAAAGAGTATGCTGAGGCTGAGAACTAAACCTTCAATTAATGACATTACAAAGTTGATAAGTAGCACTGTTCTGTACAGAAAAATAAACACAAGCCTTGGAATGGGCAAAAAAATCCTTAGGTATGTTGAATGGAAAAAATAAATGACATGCTTCAGTGTCTGAATATCAGTATGGAGGAAGTACAGAGAGAATTAAGTCCTACCCCTAACCATTCTACCATTCTGTGAAGTTAAGTGTACGGCACCTGAGTCAGCCCTGCAGGCTCAGCTGGGGCAGACACCAGCACACTTAACAGAAAGCAGATTCTGGAAGAAAACATTTAGCACATGGGCAAACTGTCTCACTAGGTAAACATAATACCAGCAAAACCTGAGCGTATTTTGGGAGAACATCAAAATGCAAAACCACTGTTGGAATAATGGAGCTTTTGACACAACTCTGGGGCACACTCCACATGTCAAAAGAGCAGCAGCTGAGGAAAGAGACCATTGCTTGCATTGTTAGAACAGCTCAATAATTTCTGCAGAGAGACACGTTTTGGCTTAATTCAAACAGTTCAGTCCCACCTTTGCAGGTTCATCTATCACTGGTGCAGAAAGACCCAGTTGCACAATGAATCTAAATCCATTGTTTTTCTTCTTTTTTATTTAAACATCTTTAAGAAAAAAAAATACTTGGCTGAACTGTCCCCATTCTCCTCAAGCTTTCAGTACTTTTCCACTGCTGCAGTGCCAGGAGCTGGGAACAGCAAAGGCTGATGAGCTGCAGTCTTCCCTGCCATGCAGCTCAGCATTGCTAGGTACAGACTGTTTTAAAAAGCAACCAAATTAAAAAGTAGTTGTATAAATAAAGCATCAGAAAAGGGATAAAAATAAAAAAGTTATGCTGACAAGCTAGGCTCTGGGCTTGTTCTCTTTTTAAACAGATTTAAGTGAGTTCACTTCAATAAGATGCCACCTGTTGACTTATATCATTGTAAAAGCTATAAAAGCAAACTCAGACTCATGGAGAAGACAGGGAAGTGGATTCCCTTGTGCTGGCCTTTTGTTATTTTACACAAGAATAAGACTGCATGTCCTCTGATACAACAATGCTGTTTTCAGGTGCTGGTATATGTGACTGTACAATATTAGCACTTTGTTAAGACATTTAAATAACTTAGTGAAATGTTTTTAAAACAGTGGGCAAAGGAGGAAATAATTCAGGAGCAAAAGGAAGGAAGAGATCAGGAATCTGATGCAGCAGCAGAATAACAGATTTGTCAGCTGCACTAATCAAGTACTCCTTACAAGCAGTAATTTGCTGCTCTCAAGCCACTGCTCAAGGGATTAGCACCACTCTGAAATTAAGTTACTTTCCTTATACAGCTGGTAGAAAAGAATATAACGACATCAGTGAAAGAGGATGAGGCATTCATACAAAGCCAACTTGGTTGCCTGGAAGCCACCATGTTTCTGCCACGGCAGGGATCAACAAGACACTATAGTCTTCACAAATAATTTTCCTTTATTCATACGAAACGTGCAAGAAACCTCACGCCCTTTGCTTCCACTGGCATATGGGAAAAAACCCATCCATTTCTCAGGGGAAGAATCTCCTCTCAACTTATGCTGCGGTACTCAGGAGACAAACTGCTTCACAAATCCTTTGGCACAAGAGGATCGAGCAAATAGCAAGGTGCAGGTGCCTCCCTGTGAACAGCAAGGTGCCAGGAGAACCACACTGTAGCTCCTCTAAGGAGGAGCCACATATGCATACCTGTTGTCCCAGTCAGCCATTAATACTAGCAAATTGCAACATTCCTGGTTGGATGGAGGACCACACAAAACTATTCCCATGCAAACTGTATCCCTGGAAAAGCTGGGGTGAGTTCACTGGGCCACAAAGTGTATGTGGATCCTGATGATGCCAAAATAACGTGCACGCAGCTTCATTTGGTCTGCAGGCTTGGACCTACAGACATCTGCAAAGCCCAGCACTGTGTGCAGACATCCGCTTGCCGAGAACAGACTCCTCACAAGCAGTTGTAGAGGAGGATCAGGGAGGTGGTTTAGAGGAAGCTCTAGCGACTGTGACATCAAAGGAGCATTAGGGGGATCATTTACCACAGACAAAGGCATATAAAGATGTACTTTGAAAAAAGTGCTGCTGTACATACCGGTCTGCCATGAATGCTTTCGTAATACAGCAAAGCTTTTTGAAGAGACACTTTTTCAGCTGCTATCTGATCTCTTGTCATGTCCTATGAAAAGTGGCACAGAGGGAGAGAAGGAAGAAAAAAAGTAAGATTCCTGGACTCAAACAATACTGACCTGTGACCTAACCAAGGTCATATGATTTTGTCTTTAACGTTTTCAGGACTCATCTTTGCCTTCCTGTCCTCTTTTCCTAGCTACAGGCCAAAGAGACTGTTAAATGTGAGGAGCACCCTATGCACAATGCGGGCAGATTAAAACCATATACGTTTTGCATATGAAGGTATTTTATGTACATAAGGGGGATTTATAGATCATCAGTGTGCTTTGAAAAACCAATGGTATGCAACTTTTAACCATGCTGGTTCTTTTTCAGTTAAGATCTGAAGTGTATATTCTACCACAAAACACATGTTCCTTCTTTTTTTCCAAATCTGAGACAAGCTTCAGTACCTCTTGTGAAGCTGCCATCTTCGCTTCGACTGTCACAAACACACTTTACCAAGAACTGAAGTGCAGTCAGATCGTTACCTTCTGCCAGTTCTGCTATGGAGTGAAAAGCTCTGGCAGACAGGCTGAGGGGACCAAACCAAAAAAAGGGCAGAAAGTTGGAGAAGACTTCTGTAGCTAAGTTTGCCAGAGTTCCCCCACTGAACTTGCCTTGGAGCCTTCCCTTCCTTTCACAGTGCCAAATACTATCACAGGCCTTCTTTAAATGGCCAGACTGGATTCTTGCTACCATCAGAAAGCAGCCAAACACACACTGTGTGTGTGGTTGTCTTCTGCAGATCCAGTGAAAAAAGATAAAGCTGTCTGCCCCTCTCTTACAAAGCACTGCATAACTTACATGTCAGCAGACTCAAGGACATCACTTACAAGGCTACCCAAACCTCAGGAACAAGCAACATCAGACACGAGGACCTCCCGGCTGATAACCCTCAGAGATTACAGCAGCTAACAGAGCTCAACGTGAAACTCTGAAGAGCAGTGATAAAATGCTCTGGAGAGAACAGCATTCAGCTTTGGAGTGAACTAGAAGAAAACAGATGACCCAGTCTCCAGAACCTCTCAAGACACAGAATTTGGCCAAAGCCTTTGGACATAACAACAGAAACAGCCAAATACACGGCAGGAAATATTGCAGTAATTCAGAAACATTACTCAGAATATACAAGGATCAGATAAAGAACACACACATTCAATAGAAACCAAGTTCTAGAAAAAAAAAAATCAGATACTAAAGGCAGAGGGAAAGAAACTAAAGTAAGTGAGCCAGGAGTAAAGGTTGTAGACTTTGTGACAAAATGTGGAAGACTACAAGGCTTTCACAAGTGACTGCAGCCACGAGTTACCTATTCATACGTAAAAGACTAAATCTGATCTGTCTACGTTGTACCTTAATATCTTCAGGTCGGTTTGTCTCTGTTCGTTTTTCTTGAAGCTTCTTCTGGATAGAATCAAGGGTCGCTTCCACGGAAGGCTTGGAAGATTTATCTGACAGGTCTTGCTTCTTGTCATCATCCTTTTCAAGCTGAGAGCCGAAGCTCTTGGGGAGAGTGTTGCTCCGCTGACGCACAACAGGGCCAAGGTCTTCCTCCGATATCTTCAGTTTTGACTCTAAACAGGAACATTTGGGGGAAGATGAATAATTTTTCCTTTTAAAAATGTGACAGTGACAGGATTACTGCCTAACATCAAATTTAAATGAGAAAGTCCAGCTGGCACCCGAAGGTGCACCAGTGGTGGCTGCTCACCTTTAAGTTGCTTTCGGAATTTGGCCAAATCATTTGTCCATTTAAGCACTTCAGGGTTGGCTGCTTTGTCGCTGTGGGAAGGCTGGGAGGAAAGAACAATCATGCTGAATCTGTGTTAACCAACAAGAGAGACTCACTGAAACAAGTGTGCATCACAAAACAAGGTACAAAAGAATTTGGATCCAGCAGAGGGCATGGGCACTGGTTTCTGACTGGCACCTGCATACCTCTCATCAGCTCATTTCAGATCTTGTTTTAGTTGCTCCTGCCTGTCACAGCACTGTCTTTTAGGGACATCATGAGATTAATTTTCTTTTTGGAAAACACAAAACTTTTGATAGCAAACATTAAGCTGTAGGAGTGGTTCAGAGGGACAATGGAATCCTTGTGCCTATTGTTTCCTAACAAGAGGGCACCTCCAAAATAACGGAAGCCTAGCATAAACAGTCTGAGAATTGTTAGGATGCATGTATCAACACCAAAGGCTGCCTTACATTCAAAGACACCAAATGCTAGGCTACAGGAAGCTCTGAGCATTTCTTCCAGCCTTCTCAACTGCAGGCAAGATCCTTTCAGTACAATCGCTCGTGGTTTAGATCACCAACAAAGATGCACACATGCAAAGCTTTAGTTCCTTAAAAAGCTTTCTGTGCATCGGAAGGACATGTCAGGAATAATTACAGTACACTGCTACTGCTCAGCAGCACTTGACTGTGGTTCCTTGCTCAGGAGTAAAGGCAGCTGCTCCCTCTCCTCCGCAACGTACTGGTGTCCTGGGATTACCATCATGCAAATGAGATGCACAGTTGTGCCTCCCATAAGCTGAACTTGAATAAATAAACAAACATCAGTTTAACACAGCTATTTCTGCACATTGAGTGTGTGCTTTTGGCACAGTGCCTCAAGCAGCGATTAAAATCTTCTGAGTTTATTAGGCTCTCTCTTGTACTGCATGGATACTACATAATGCCTGGAAAGGTAATTTGCTTTGATAGAGATGCATGTTTTCTTTTTTTGGGCAGCTTTTTTTTTTTCCCCTTATACAAGCTTTGAAGCCGTCAGTGTGTCTGACAGACTTCCCTGATGTCCGTTCCCTTTGTTGCTAATGCATTTGTCTCCATACAAACACTTCACTCCTAAAGACTCACTCTGTACTTCCTCTCCTCTTCGAATTTGTCCTCAAATCTCCTGATCTTTTTCTTCAGTCCCTGAATCCTCCGGGTGAGTTGTGCAGGGGTTAAGTCCTCTCTGTCATCTTCATAAGATCCCAAAGATGAACTCCGCCTCCTACCAAGAGCAGAGATTGCAGGAAGAGCTTATCCAAACAGTCACAGTACAGCTTCATGCAGAGAAGGCCACTTAAACTTTGTGTAAATAAAGGCAAATCCCACAGAAGTGTGAAAGCTATGTTGCTACTCTGTAATAACAGATAGCAAAAGATGCTGTAACAGCCTCTTTCAGCAACAGCAACTCCCTAGATCTTAATTCACAAACCCAGAAATGATTAGTTACCAAGAGCTTTTCTAAAAATACCAGTTTCCTGTCAGTAGGAACAGAAACCAAATATAGCATAGCTATCCGGCATATGTGATCCAAAGAGATGTGGCTTGATGAAACTATGCAAACCCTTTACAGCTGGGTGCAAAAGTCAGCACAGGTAAATCACAACCCACCTCATGAAGGGATGAGAATTGGGAGGGGAAGGAGGCACTTCTGGATCATCCAGGTACTGTTGGCTCTGTCCATAGGCATAGAAGCGAGGGGACAGCATAGGATCACTGTCCTCATCCAGAAGCTGGCGAATTAAGCGACCGGCCTGAGGGGAAAGGCGAGCCTCATCTGAGTCTAAGCCGTCTCGCTGCCATGAGGAAAGAGCAGGGATGGGTTCTGGGAACAGTAAGACAAAGGCTGGTTTTATTTTTTTTGTTTTATACGTACGACAGGCTCCAGGCAACTTTTCTACTGAACTCTGACCCGTTCGTCCTGGGCCGCCATTCCTTGTCATCAGGCATTCTCCGGGTGATTACTCGCATCTGCCCAGCGTGCAAAGCAATGCAAAGCCTTGCCTGGCCACAGTGGGTACTCTACACAGACATAAATAATCTCCTAGGTACAACAGCAAACTGTACCCAAAAGTTGGCCAGTAATTACCATGGATTGTCACGAGCCAGCACCTTTGAGGAAAAAGTTATGCTGGACAAGAGACAATTATTGGCACGTGACAGTATAATGGAGGCAACTGGATTACAGGAGGCTTTTTTTTTTTCAGTTTCAGGATGAACAAGTGTAAATGAATAGCATATTAATTGCCCTTCTGTAACCTGCAACACTCCAATATAACCCTGCCACTGGAAATTCAAAGACTAGGAGCAAGCACAGGTTCTTCTAGTTTGTGAGGAAAAGGTGTCCCACACCACATACTACACCTGTTCCACAGGGTGCCTAGCCTGTAAATTAACAATGATGGTAACATGGTCTGAGTTTCCCCCTTTTCTCTTTCACATGCAATCCTGCTGCTTAACAGCATGGCAGAAAAGTAAGGAAATCTGCAGTCCCCTGGACGATCTAACCAGCTGGAAGTAAACACAATGTTCTACAGGGAGATGGTGGAGAGGGAGAGAGAAAGGGAAACCCAGCTTAGCACTGCCGAGTAGCACAGTGGAGCACACAGAAAGCAATCACTTCAATCTTGTGATCACTCCCTCCGGATGCCATAAGGAGTCTAACGTTTTGTGTTCAGATAGTTTACTAAGCTGATTTGCATGCTCCTACTTAGCACCACCGGATTAGACAGTTTAAGAGCCAGGCTTTGAACTTACAAATCTAACAAACAGTTCCAGAGTCAAGTAACAAAACAAAAACCTTATAGAAAGCTCCCAGACTAGTCACAGAACTATGGACTCATTATTTCCTGTGTCTCGTGTGTCTACTCTTCTGACACAAAGAGAAGGGGCCTTTGAAGTTATCAATTTTTGAACAAAAAGCAGTACTTCCTTTTGCTGAACAAGGCTAACATTTTCATAGCTCAGAATGAATTGCATGAGGATTCCCTTACAGACCCTCTATGCTGTTTAATATTCCCCCCCAAGTACAATTCAGACAGTGCAAGATCATCCACAATTCAGTAATGACAGGCTCAGTGGTATCTTGCCTGTACACAATGTCAAACGATGGTCTCCTCCTGCTCCCTTCTTCCTTAGCACATGAATATAAATGGCACACCTCTGCTTAGAGGCTGGTGCTGCATGCAAACTGATGCATGGCTCTGAAAGGGATGGCTGGAGCTTTTTGCATAAGAGCCTCTCACAGGTGGTACGATAACTGAAACACATACAAGAATGCCTTGCAGAGGCTACTTCAATGAAGTGTGCAAGTCCTAAGTATATGTCAGCTGGTTTGCCATGGATTGGAAAGCTTATGGAGCCTGCACTGCTCTCAAGTTAATTTCTGGAACAAGAGTTATTTCTAAGCTGCATTCAACCTTGACAGTTCCTAATACCTGAAATATTTTGCTCAAGGAATCTGATAAGAAAGAAGGTGAAACGAAGGGCAAACCCCTCAGCTAAACTGTGACACTTTGGTGTTGCACACTTCCCTGAATCTCTCATGATTTCAGAAAGGTCCTCACAAGATATCTTGTAGCAAAAGAAAGGATAATAACACAAAAGGAACAAATGTGATATGTTTGACTAGCAGGAATGAGGTTAAGCAATGCACACGATTCTTCCAGACATCTCTCAGTTTTTGGAATACACTCTCATGCCCAAACAGAATTTGCTCTAGGAAATTGTTAAATCACACCTCCATGGAATTTACACAGATGGAATAAACTTAGAAGAAATCAGCAGCATATTTAGCAGTAACCAAATTAAGCTCCTACTACGCCAGCTAAGAAAGCCATTATTAATCATGCATGATGCATGTGACTTTGTCCCAAGGTGGATTTATATTCCAGATAGCATGTGACATTCAGGGAATTGCAATGGCTCTAAGAGCCTCTGATCACACTCCAAAAGACAGCAAAGCATTTTATGCAAGCTAGTCGAGATGGAGGTATGTGTACTTTCTATTTTGTTGTTTTCAAAATACTGCCCAAAAATAGAAACTCACATTCCAAAGGAGAAAGTTTTAAAAAGGAAAAGGAAAGAAGTCCTAAAAGGAAAAATCAAATTTGAGACCCGACAGAAGAAATGGCCATTACAGAAAACCAGCTGCGTTTAATGCTTGCTCCTGGAAGGCCTGACTCTATGGGTAACCTATTTCCCTTGCTGACTGTAAGTATTTAGAAGAAAAAAAATCTCATCTGGATACAAAATGGCTAACTGCCCAGAACACTGCAATTAATTAAGGAACATATTTAGGTATGTAGAATTATGGATTTTATCTACATCAGATCATGAAGTGGACCAGAGCTGTAGTCCAACTGCCTTCTCTCTCATACTGGCCAGGTGCCAGGCGCTTCAAGCTAGAAGCACTGGAATTGCTGGATTACACAAATATACAGGAACCCGCTAAGGGTAAGCTGCTGCTTTTTCTAACAGTGCACAATCAGTCAACTCTTGTTTAACAGAATACGTAATATATTTTGTTATTCACTTATCCAAGACAGCTGTCAAATTGTTGAACCTTTTCTGAAGGCTGCTAAATTTCTGGACTTAATGGTTCAGGCTTGAAGTATATGCTATCAGGATTCATGCTGCCACTCTTTCCCTTTCTGCTAATTGAAGAATAAAATCTCAACAAAGAATGTAAATGTTTCACCTTTTCTTTGCCATTGACTTGACAGAGCAGTTATTCATCTTCTGTCTTGAACAGATCACAGAATCATCTGGTTGGAAGAGACCTTTAAGATCATCGAGTCCAACAGTACACCCTGCACTGTCAGGGTCCCTAAGCCATGTCCCTCAGTGCCACATCTACATGTCTTTTAAACACCCCCAGGGATGGGGACTCTACCACCTCCCTGAGCAGCCTGCTCCAATGCTTCACAAACATTTCAGTGAAGAAATTTTTCCTAATATCCAACCTGAATCTCCCCTCGCGCAACTTAAGGCCGTTTCCTCTTGTCCTGTCACTTGTCACATGGGAGAAGAGAGTGACCTCCACCTTGCTACAACCTCCTTTCACGTAGCTGTAGAGAGCGATAAGGTCTCTCCTCAGCCTCCTCTTCTCCAGGCTAAACAATCCCAGTTACTTCAAGCCGCTCCTCATAAGGTAAGTTCTCTAGACCCTTCACCAGCTTCCTTGTCCTTCTCTGGACAGGCTCCAGCACCTCAATATCATTCTTGAAGTGAGGGGCCCAAAACTGGACACAGTGTTCAAGGTGGGGCCTCACCAGTGCCAAGTATAGGCAAACAGTCACTTCCCTCCTCCTGCTGGCCACACTTATTTCTGATACAAGCCAGGATGCTGTTGGCCGCCTTGGCTGCCTGGGCACACTGCTGGCTCATATTCAGTGAGTTGTCAACTAGCATCCCCAGGTCCTTTTCTGATGGGCAGCTTTCCAGCCACTCTTCCCCAAGCCGGTAACGTTGCAGGGGTTTGTTCTGGCCCAAGTGCAGGACCTGGCACTTGGCCTTCTTGAATCTCATACCATTGGCCTTGGCCCATCGATCCAGCCTGTCCAGATCCCTCTGTAGAGCCTTCCTACCTTCAAGCAGATGGACACACTCGCCCACCTTGGTGTCATCTGTGAAGTTATTGAGTGTGCACTCGATCCTCTCATCCAGATAATTGATAAAGATGTTAAAGAGGACAGGCCACAAAACTGAACCTTGGGGGACACCATTTGTGACCGGCCACCAACTGGACTTAACTCGATCTACTACCACTCACTGGGCCCAGCCACTTTTTTATCCACCGAAGTGTACACCCATCCAAGCCATAGGCAGCCAGTTTCTGCAGGAGAATGCTGTGGGAAACAGTGTCAAAGGCCTTACTATAGTCCAGGTAAACAACATCCACAGCTCTTCCCTCATCCACTAAGCGAGTCACCTTGTCATAGAAGGAGATCAAATTGGTCAAACGCTCTCTAGCTCAGAGAAAACTCCGGTTTTCTACTCATCTCCACTTTCTTTTCATATACTGTTTTCTTCCCCATTTCCCATAATGACAACCTTTAATGAAAAAAAAAAACAATCTGGGAATATTTAACCACCATGGCTGTACCAGTACAGAGAAAGGATGAAAAAAACCTTCTATTTCTTGGTCAGCCTCTCAATGCATTTCTTTTCTACCTTGGTGTAGAAGAAGTGGAACATGCTGGTATTGAGCATGCAGTCCTTCAGAAGTGCTGCACTCCCTCTCAAAATCCCACAATCAGCTAATTTTTCAACAAAGCTGTCAGCCATCTGCCAGGTGTTGCTCTGCAGACCTCTGTAGGCACACATGCCTATGGCAATACAACCCCTCTGCCAACCTGCCACACAGAGGGCTGGGGATATTAATAAACCTGTATCATGCAAGAAGGAAGAAAAATGAAGTGTATCAAATTGATGTATTACTGGTGAGCTCCAAGCCATCTTGCTGACAAAACCTGATTTTTTTTAATCATTACATTGTATATTTACCACAGTTACTGAGGGCTGCAGGGCCAACAAAGGGATGCCACCTGAGATGCAGCCGATAAAATGCTGTGGGCATCTCCTGTTTCCCTCTGTGCAGCCACACAGCTGATACATGCTCCTAACACTGATTTTATGCACACCCGTCTCACAAACAAAGGAGGCTAAATCTTAGCTGCTGTAAACCAAAGTAGGTCCGAAGGGATTAAAAATCCTGAACTAATTACAACACCTGAGGTCCTAGTATTAAATCCCACTTGAAAGACCCTAGAAAGACCTGTCACAATGAAGTCAATAAAGCAATTTAAAACCCCAAAATATTCACTAGCTCAGTAACAACCTATTTTACTCACAAATAAGTGTTTGAAAACATCCTTGTCTGAATACATCAGAAGGTATTCTTCCTAGGTAGATCAAAAAGAATGGCCCAAATAAAATGCTACCACGCTTTTTCAGTTAGTGAGGTGACATCTCTCAGTTAGTAAGCCAACTTTGTATTTTTTTATAACATCATAATAAACAATAAAAAAAATTTTTAAAATATTGATACTGCAAAATAAAATCAGTAAACAATGCGATCAATCTTTTCTACACATAGTAATAAAAATGCAGTGTGTTTCATCACCTTTTGATTCTTATGCTAAAGGGTGTTACACACAAATACACGGATGTATCTAAGTCCACAATGTTGAAAAAAAGAAATCTAAATTCAGCTTCCTTGTTGCTGTACTCTTTGGATTTTTTTGCATTACTTTTTTTTTTTCCATGAGCATGTATTAATTAAATCAGCCTTGAAACTATTTGTAGATCAGCTTCACCCTCAGAGTCTCAGTGCTGCAATACTTGAGTTCTCAACATGGAGAACTCAATTTGTGTTTCAAACTTCTGCTTTTATTCCTTCTTTTTAAGCTTCAAAGTTTGCAGGAAATTGTCCACTGACTGTTTCATAAGTGCTTGTTACTGCAAAGTCTGCTTGAAATCTCATCTACAGAACTTTTTAAAGCGTCAGTAATAGGGCGACGCAGGCAGCAATGACACACATCGTATTGATTTACTGAACTGCCTGTTCAGCTCCGAGCTGCTGACAGGGCTAGCCGCTGTTACGGAGAGCAACATAGTTCCAGATTTTTCCTGAGGGCAGGATAGCAAGTTCTGGGCTTGAATTAGAAACATTTGGTAAGAAAACTGCACAATAGCTCTGGACTGTGAGGGAACACTCTGTTCTCCTCACTCCTGGTATTCAATTCAAATGTAATCCACAGCAATTAAAAACCTTTGCTATGGAAGCAGCTCTGAAAATGCTTGCTCGCAAGTCATCTCAGCTGGCACCAACTGACCAGCTTAGCAGGCAAGCCCAGCAGTCGGACATCCCAGTTCACCCAGACAGCTTGCTTCATTCCCTTGCTTCATTCCTGGAGAACAGAACTATTTGATTTCATAGAATCATGGAATGTTTTGGGTTGAAAGGGACCTTCAGAGGTCATCTAGTCCAAACCCCCTGCAGTGAGCAGGGACATCTTCAACTAGACCAGGTTTGCATCTGCCAAATGCACACTAGTAAAATACTTACCTTGGACCATGGAAAACACACCTAGGCTAAGTGTTCAGCACTTGAATTTGGCTGGGGCACTGCTCACGCCCTGTGTACTACATCAACAGCCTTGACGATTACCACACATATGCACCTATACACAGAAGGCAAAGCAGATGCAAAAGGAAAATACATGGCAGTGTGAGCCTATGCACTGGAGGAAGCAGGAAGCAAATTTCTCTGTCCTCTCTTTGCTTAGCTTTGGGTAAAGGGAACACAGCCTGGAGAAGTACAGCTGTTGTGTACAGATTTGACTATGTGAGGAACCTCAAAAAAACCCCCAAACAAACAAACAAAAAAACCCTGGTAAAAGTTACTTCTAGCAAGTAAAAAACATAAAAGGCAGGGGGCCCCACCAGCTCACCTGGCAGCAGTTATCACAGTTCTGTGCCCCTGAATAAGGGTATTTAAGGCACCTCTGGTATTAACATGACAGAGAGCCTGCCTGAGTGACTAATAAAAGCTAGTCAATTGACAGAGTTGTCATCTAATTTTGTGCCCATTTTTCAAGGCTCTTTCCTAACGTTTGACTGGAGGCAGTGACAGCTACAGCTGAAAGACAACATCTAACCTGTAATTGTTCTCACAAGCCACTTTTGAAAGGCCCAGCAGTTTCCCTGGTCACTAGATGCTCTGCATCTCCTGCAGTATGATACAGAGGACGCTGTCTCCAAAAGTCAGCTCAATTATGTCCTGGAGGAATGGGTACTGTTCTGAAAGATGGCCCTACCAAATTTGCTAGAGCAAAGCAACAAATAACTTAAGTGTTACCGCACTAAGAAGCATAGTCCTTTCCCTTTTCATTGGGGGTGCAACTAGAGCTGTGGCATGGATCCTGAAGAGATGTGTGAAGGTTTGAGTGACAGAGGCTGGCTGGTGGGACAAAGGACAATGCCTTGGCTGCTAGAACTGTGGAAGGGTGGTACAACCCTCCCTTGCAAAGCCAGTCTTAACAACAGACTCTGCCATTAACTGCAGAAGCAGTCTGAGAGTTGACGTTAACATCTTCCCCTTTCTGGCCACTGCAAGATTGATTTCACATCCAGAGCTAGCAAAGACTCAGTATCTCCTTGCTGAGACACAGAAGGCACCACGTTGCTGTTCTTTCATCTGTTCCAACAAAATGGTGATTCTGGAAGGCACATATTTTCAAAGGTGACATCTCTCTCACTCCCGACAGCTGATTCTTTTGCAACTGCCACCTCCTCCTCTTGAGACAAACAGATGAACAGAATGGAGGAAGGAGGAACCAAAGAGAAGCACTATTCAAGCACAGTCACACCTGCTCATAATCCTGTTTCATATTTGCAGAGCAAGAAAGCTAGAATCCAAACATAACAGCATGCCTATGAAGAGAGTTGTACCGAAGGTGCAACTTATTTCATACAATGGGAAAGCCTCTGGCAGACAGAAAGGAGCTGAGTTCTCTCCTTCATACATTCCTATGAATCTCATTAGTAACCCAGGAAGAAAAAAAGAATTGTTATTTCCAAACATTCGCATGATAGGTGAAGCCACACATCACCTCTGAGAACACAGACATGCTCACCCTGGCTTTAGACCCTGCGGGGCAGTGCTAATAAGCATCTCAGCAAATACATAAGGCTGCCAAGGCCTCCTGGGAGCCCTTCCATAGCGCTTTGATCAGCCATGCTGTATGCATGATGATGCCACTCAGGGAATCCCCGCCTAGCAAGCAAGTGGAGAAATTCTCTCCCATTCATGGTGACTAGCTGCTTTGCTGAATCAAAGGCAGCCACAGCTGCAGGTTTTCTTGACTCATGCCCGAAGTATCGTTAACTACTCTCCTCCTAGAGTGAAAGGCAAAATACAGTAGCTCACATATACTGTGGAAGTAGGAGCAGAGAACTTAACTTCTCAGCGTTCCTCAGAGACTTTTTTTTAGAGCAACAAATTAGTTACACATTTTCCCTCTCTTGCTTTATTAAAATACCATACTTTATTTTCCTGTTTCTTCCCTGTCAAAGTCCCTCTTTCACTTCTAAAGCACAACTGAACAGACAAATTCTTGCTTGTTTGCAGAGACATACTCAGTAGTTGGAAAAGGGTTTGAACCCAGAGATGCTGGACACCTTCACTTCATCTTAATTTCAAATTAAATTGAGGTTCATGGCACCCACAGAGTTCCCCCACATTTGCCCATTTTAAGTGAGTCAGTGCAAACAGCCAACCAAGCATGCACTTTGGAGGTGAGAGCTAAGAAAAAGTATTAAAATAATTTAAACACATGCAATTTAACACTGCCATTTGAGCTGGTGATCAGCATTTTTTCACAGGATACATTAAAAAAAAAAGTTGTTTGTAAGAGCCATCAAAAGATAGAGTAGCAAATAGACTGCCTTTTTTCCAGCTGTGCTTTTCAGATCCAAATCATTATTTCCAAATAGTGATTGAAGAAAAGGGGGAAAGAAAGAAGTTCCTTTTAGGCTGTGAAATTCCCAGTTTCTTTGAAGCGTAGAGTAGTCTGGCTTAATATTCAAGCGACCAGTCACCAATAAATAAGTTACCCTGAAACACTCAGAGTCTCAACAGTACTAAACAGCACATGAAAGCAACTTCAAGAATAAAACAATTAATTTTCTGCCTCTAAGTGACAATCAGAATTAGCACCCATCTGGTATTTCACTTCCAGTTTCAGTTCCATATTCAGGACAAAATTGCTTTCCTGTTGTTTTTGGCAAGGCAATGCAATCACAGACCCAGCTCACTCAGGTTTCCCTCTCTCTCATTTCACTTGTACGACCAGCCATCACGTAATCCTACCTTCCCAGTTGTTTTCATCACACAGCGCTGTCAAATCCAGCCGAGGCACTTCTGACACAAAGCTGTTTTCCTGATCATCAGCATCATGATTTCTTTGCAACTTGTTTTCAGGCATGCTTGGATGCTCTTGAATCTTCATACTTGAAGTCAGCTATATTCCCATACACCCACAGAAATCAGAGAGAAAGAAAAAAAAAAGTTTCAGGAAAAAACCCTGCAGTCACAGCAGCAGTAAGTTCATGCCTTTAGCTAAAAAGATCTAAACAGACCCTGACATTTCCAGTTCCAAATCCGAGTCCCCTGCTCAGTGACCCCTAAGTACTAATTGCTCACTCACACCGGTAAAAACATCTGTCCATCTGCCTTCCTTCAATTTTTCCTTCTTTAGAAAGCTACTGCAAATTCCTGAGACTGTCTGCCCCGACAACTGCATGCAGCTGAAAAAGCCTCCAGTAATCGATTGGGATGAAAAGGGAGGGAGGAAGGCAGGGAGAAAGGAATAGAGAGGGAGCGGCTGCATACACTTCCTACAGAAGCGCAACTCCTTGAAGCAACAGCAAAAACGCTGGCTGCTGTTGTAAAGCTGTAGCAATATGGTGTCTTCTAAAAAAGCAGGCACCGGAGCTCCTGAGGTAGTAGCCGCATAGAGCAAGCAGTCTGGCTAGGTACTCGAATGCTCTCATGCAGGCTGTGCTGGCTCAGATCAATTAGTGCCAGCTAAGCTGTGCTGGCTGCACATTCCCCGATTTCCTGTGGTTGTTTTCTAGCTGGGCGTGGGGAGAGCAGCACTATTTATGGAGGAGCTCTGGGTATTAAAGCAGTGTTGCGCAAATCCAAACGGCAGTGGGGTTTGGCATCTCAGCTGGAAGCAGTGTGGACTCTGGGAAAAAGCCCAAAAATTAGCACAAGCATCCAATGACTTAAGGAAAAAAAAAAAGAAAGAATGCTGTCAAGTAAATGATTCATCATTTAGCACTACCTGGAAGCAACTGCTGTTTGCCTCACCACTATTCACCCCTGCACATACCACACGTCGTGCGCATTTATGCAGAAATCACTGCCATTCCCACAATCCTGACACATAGTGCGTGTGTCTGTAATAGCACTTGATGACATGGGCAGTGTTGTTTCTCTAAAATAAACGTGCTGTAGTGCCTCACAGAGGGCAGTAGGGAAAAGGAAGCGTAAAGTACGTACATAAACATACAGAGCGATATGTATAAACCCTCCAACAAACGCAGAGCTATCTGAACAGAGAGCACTACATTTACTACATAAACTATTCGATCTTGGTAAGAACAGCTTAGGCATAATTCTCTCAAATATAACCCAGAAGGTAGTCAACATGCAGATTTTCCTCCTGTAGGTATTTTGATAATCTAGTTAGCAATCTGCATATGCTGATGTGAGAAGAAAATGGGCCTAAAGAAAATAACCGGTACATCTGAACATACTTTACTTGTGAATCCAGAAGCATGGCCAAACTGTACTAAATCAATATCCCTAGTACATGCCACTAAAGCACATTTAGTTTTTTGAATCTGCATAAAGCTAATGGTGTGTTAGGTCTTTTTTCCCGCCTTTGAGCAGAGAAAACCAAATAAGCTTCATGTAGAGAGGGGAAAAAAACCTGTCCAGTAGACAAATCATATGAATAACTGTTTTTATCTGGATCCCTGCAACTGGACAGGGCGCTGGATAATTTCATCTAGGCTCCTGTTCCCACAAAGGCTGGACCAGGTGATCTTTCAAGGTCCCTTCCAATCTGGGCTGTTCTATAGTTCTAAAAACCTGGGTGATGAACATCCTGGTATTTGTAGAGTGTTCTGCACTGTATTTGTATAAGGTTTGCATTTCCTTTTAATTTCAATAAATCGCCTTTTTGAAACATAACAAAAGGAAACACTATACGAGAGTTTGCCAAGCACTAATAACTCGTACAGCTTGACACTAAATCTCATTACAAATGTGTTTATTGTGAGAGCTGTACATGGAAAAATGCTAATTCACCACTCAATATCTTTTAAGCTGCTTCCAAGTTGGGAAGACTTAAATATTTCTTTAAGGTCCAGTAACAGATTTCTTGCCAAGATCTAAATAGTCAGTGTACATTACAAACAGAAAGATTGGTCAGTGGACAGAAATAGGCAGTCTGCTACATTTACTAAAGAACAAACTGTACCAGCTGATAAGCTGCGTTTAAATTGCCAGCACAGTAAGGCTGAGGGAAATAAAGCAGTAAGTTCCAAAATAAGTGCTATTTTTAATAACATCAAGAAGTGTGAAGAACTTATCTAGATTTTAACAATTCCGAAGGAAGCAACCTGAAAATACCATCTCGTCATCACCACTGATACTAATTACAGAATTAAATGTCTTTCTATGAGGACTGTACAATCTCCTGACTTACGAAGACTCTTAAAAGATATCTGCAGCAGCTATAAGAGCACTTTCCAGATGGGTAAACATTTCCATTACAGATATATTAGAAAGATAAATGTCTTCTTCCTTCTAAAGTCACTTCAGTTGTTGGAAATAATTAAAAAGCTGTTTAAAAACAGGCCTGTACTGTGCCTGCAGCCAGTGACTCTCCTTTTCTTGCTCACTGATGTAGATTCTGACACGATGAATAAATCATTAGGCGTTCTGAAGGTACAACGGGGACAAACCCAGGAGCCTCAGAAAGCAGATGTTTAACCTTCTCTGCATTAATGCTCCAAACCCATATAGTAGTAGATAATCAGTATTTCCACCACTTATTCTCCTATTTGATTTCCTGATGCCACCCATTGCCAGCCCCCAGCAAAAAAATCAAGTGAGGGAGAACTACTGTGCTTTACATAAGGATGTGCCACAATTTCTTATAAACCAAAGGGGCAGCAAGTTGATGACCTCAGTACCAGCTGGCAGTCACAGTGCACTGCAGACATTACATAAATGACCAGCAAAAAAAAAAAAAAAAAAAGAAAAAATCTTCAAACTAGGCACTTAACTTCTGCTTTTTAGAAGCTGCTTCTGCAGCCATGCTTTGCAGGTGCCAGTAACTACAGATCTAAGTAACTTGGCAACGTCAGCTGCTTACATTCTCCCTGCTTAAAGGAGATTCCACATAAAGACTAGCTCATGCAGCTAGAAATAAATCGCAACAGAAAGATCTTTAAATTCTGATCAGGAAGTTGTATTCTGTTTGATTACATGTGGATTCAAATCAATTTAATTTAAAAGGCTTGCTTCCCCTACATCTGATCATCCAGTACAACCACAAGCAGGAAGCATCCTTAAGCACCTCTTGGTAATACGATCTGATGCAAGAACACAGCCATCCTGCTGCCTTACTCCTGAGTCATGCCAATCCCCTTCTGCACTTGTTGCCATTCTGGTGTGAACCTTAAACACCCTTCTCTTATCAAAATCTGTGTATTAGAAACCTGTGTTTTCCAAATCATGATCTACATCCTGGAGCTTAGCTACTTCCAAGGGCAGATTATGAGGGTTACAAAAGCACTGAAAATGCATTTGGGACATGTGTTTCAAGGTATTTTTACTGCCCACAGAAGCCCGAGTCTGCACAAGTGGTAGCTATGGCAAATTCAAAATACCTTTTCTAACATCTTAAGACTGGAGGCAGGGTGAGAAAGAGAAAAGAGTAACCAAGTCCCTGTCCCTTCCTCATCCTGATTGAGCTGTTTGTAACGAAAGGTGTGGCTTTAAGCTGCCCTAAACAAAAGGCTTATAAGGGACAAGGAATGTAAAACTACCCTGCAGGAATGTAACATTTTCTTGACCTTGTAATTCCTATATAATCAACATCTGGGTTAAGGCTATGCCTTCCCCTGCAGTTAAAATTCTAACTATTAAAACTCTTCCTAAGGATAAATTTATTTTAAAATTATAATTTAATATTCAACTATACCTCTCCCAGACAAATTTGAAAGCCTAACAGGAGTACTGTGTGGCATGGCAGCGACAGAACCTTCTCCAAATGCCAGCCTGTATATGAGGAACAAGGTGTTGCAAAATCCATGCTCCAGAAAACGCAACAGCTTACAAGCAAGTGCAGGATCACTGGGGATTACTGACTGTCTGAGAGCAAAGTAAAAGATCCATGTAAGGCCAGTCAGAGCAGTGCTTAAAGGCAGCACTGACACCCCTTGCAGAGGCTACATGTTTCAGTGACCCATGAACTTCTCCAGCTACAACACAGCTGGCGGGAGCCCAGCTATTAGCAAATAATCTCTTTTACCTTTCCTGATAGATGGAAATAATAACTACCAGAAATGAAATCTTTCAAATGCAATAAATGCACAGGGGCTTTTATTAAAAAAAAAAAAACAAACCCATAAGAGGAAGCTAGTGCAAAAATACCATCAGCCCTCAGTTAATTTCAGATGGCCAGAGACACCAGACACTGTTCACAGCTGTTTTAATGTGCTCCTCTAAAGTGGGTAGACAACTGAGGGAGAGGTGCCTCAGATAACTTTCCCTAGTATTTTAAACGCTTGTCTGTCTCGAGGTGTTCCAAGCAAATCCAAATGAACCAGTGACTGCAAAGGTGTTCACCTAACCCAAAACCCAGTATTTACTTTGCTGAACAGTTAGATGAAAACCACCATAAAGCAAATGCAGGAGGTGGGTGTTGAGCAGAAATGGAAGTTGAGGGAAAAACTGTTGCCATCAATGTCACATCTCCCCTCCCAACATCCACCCCAACCACCGGCCCTTAGAGAGAAGCAGGAGATGATCCAGTTTTGTAAGGCAACAGATCACAGTCTGGATCACAGACACCTATGTTCAAAGGCAACAAGCCACACTGGGAAGTCATAAATAAAAGACCAAATGATTTTAGAGAAATTAAGAGAGACAAACTCATTTTACTACCCCTGGAGATAACCAGTCACACACCCTATTTGCAATGATTAATAAGGGAACTTGGCGTCACTTTGGTTTAAGTGCTGACTTCAGTGACGCTTCCCTTTTTGGCAAAGAGGGATTGAAGAGACTGAAGCAGATGCTTTCAGACTCCTCACTGATTGAGAGGCTCCCTAAATTGTGTAAATAAAAAGCAGAGGGAAGGGAAAGAAAAAGCAAATGCTAACTCCATTTCTCTGGGAGAAACAAAATTTCATAGAATTATACGCCTAACTACTTGTTTCTGCTCAACAAAAAGCCCATTTAGAGACCACAAACCTGAAACACAAAAACCAAAAAATACCAACCTGAGAGTGTCTGAAAAAAACCTCATCGTTTTCACTTTCTTTGCTACAAAGAAAAACAAAAACAAACGAACATATTACAGATACAAAACCAGACTTGTAACAAAGCCAAGCAGGACTTCTGCGCACACAGGTTTTTAGGTTCTTGCTGCCGCTGCACACTTACCAATTCATTCAGCAAATAAAGGGACACTCTGTGCTGCAGCACTTGAGGCTGCTAAACTATGTATTTTTGCTTCCTCTGTGGAGCTATTTGTGAAAAATATAATGCCATTTAATTCCAGTGCCCTTAGTCCAAACCAATACAAATCTCTCAACAAACATTACTGTGGAAGGAAATTGTCAGTGAGCAGAGTGAGGTTCTACAGCTCTCGCAGAAGAGTGAAGCCCAAAGAAAAGGGCTAGATTCCCAACAAAGAGACCAGGTGAGACAGGCCCTGCAGCCTCCTGTGTGGAGCATGCTGGTTCAGGTGCTCCACAGCTGACTTCTTTACAAGTCTGCACCGTCAGCACCTTCAGTGCTATTCCTAACAGGTTGGGAGAAGTGTCTTGGTGGCATACGCTACTGGGCAGCGCACAATCAACACATGCAGTGCCTCCATACAGTTCTACTTTGAAGACAGCATGGTGGGTAATACTGTTCTGTAGCATAACTAAAGGTCACCCTCAGTCTGTGGCAGAAGATCTCTTAGGCTGCACTACAACCTCAGGGAAAATAAAACATACATATATTCAAAAAAAAGCAAAAATCACCTTTCTTCGGACAAAATTTCCATGTCATCAGGTCCTGTTCTGTCTATAGACCTCGATGAGCTGAAGCTTTCCGTACTCTGTAATACAGTAAATGTTAAAGCAGTAAGATACATAAGAGAAACAGTTTCAAGCTGCAGGCCATTAAACAGGGCAGATATAGAAATATCCAAGAGGACTTCTAGAAACAACACAACAATCAGACTACTGCCTGCTACACATTTGTAACAAAACCAAAGCCACACTTTATTGCCCATAACCTGCATAAAACCCAACTGCTCAGTGCTTTGTCTCTTTCATCAGATGACCTCAAAATGTCTAACAGAATAACGCTGCATGGTACCCTGTCCGTTCCCATTTTACAGACTGACAGACAGGCTGAGATTGAGCGCAATTCTGTGGCGTGTACAAGTCCTGTAAGAGCAGGTACCAAAATCCACAGCATCTTTCCAGCAGGACACCTTATGCTCACCTTAGAAAATACTCCCCTTCTCAGCCAAACCATTCCCTAGTTTCTTCTTAAATGGGCAGAAGAATGCAAATAGACTGCCATACGCACTGAGGTAATGTTAAGTTGTGCTAATGTGAATGTAGGGCAAGAAATGCAACTGGTTATGACGACTTGTTCTGAAAGTCATCTTGGCCACCATTAGGAACATTAACTCTGTTGTCCTCTAAGACCTTGAGAAAGCAGTGTAAAGACAAGCCATGTTGTCACTTTCGGCACATGTCTGTTAAGTTTTCTACTCTGTTTTTTTTTTAGCAATTCCCTCATAAATAGGAGGGAGTCAGTCAGTAGAATGAAGTGTGGTTCCTGTCCTGGACCCAGGAACTGTGTGCACAGTCTTCTTGGGGCAGTCACAGCCCCCTCTCACCTGCTTACAGCTCCAGGCCCATAAGGTGACACAGCTCAGTCATTCCAGCCTTGCTTAATGTGATTCTTCAAGTCCTACTGGTACCTGGGTACCATGTCTCTGAAATGCAGTTACAGGCTTTTAATGCTTTGTGATTGGTTTGCTTGGGAGCGTAAGTGGAACTGACAGTTTTTCCACTGCTGACTTACGCTTTTGAGTCAGATGCAATTAGACAGCTAAGAGGAAAGCTTCCATACACTGTCCTACATACTCTTTCAGGCTTTGAAAAGCAGGAAGGTTCAGAAAATACTGGCTAAGAAGATGCAACATCACAAACGTGTTTACATGACAAAGGCCTATTAGGAAATGCTAAGGTGCAGATTATGTCCTTTGATACTCCAGGTAGGTAATCTAATTTGGGTTATTATTTGAAGTGTAAAGATGTAGCCAAAAGAAAGCTAAACGACCACACATCCTTCTGGCAGTCTCTGAAATGCCAGTATGAAATAAACACACTCATGAGAACTTAAAAAGCAGCCTTTGCTCTTCAAAAAAAGTAGCACTGTGCTCTCTGCAAGCTGTTTCATAATGATACTCCCAGCTGACAATCCCACTGCAACACTTCCTCTAGCAAAGCAAGCAAGAACTACAGTGATGGTCATCTTGGTCAAAGTACTTTTTGTGCAAGGGTAGTCCATTTTATGTTCCTTTCAGCTTTTGCCCCTTGAGAGATCAAAAAAATGAGGGTCAGGGCAAAGTCCAGTGGACACAGGTAAGTTTGAGGACATTTCTTCTGGGCATGTTTTAAGAATTCATGAACCTTTTTCAGGTCTGCAGCAAAAATGGACACTTCCGTCAGTCTTTCCTTTCCCAAACCCTGAGTCAAACTCTCATTTACATTTAATCTACTTTAGACTCCACAAGTACAAAGGCGCAGAAAAGAGTGCAAGCACTTGACTTTTGCCTATCTTAAAGTCCATTGCTACAAGCAAAGATGTAAAGTGAGAGTGGGTCTATCTCACTGTGCTCTTTCGTGAAGTATGACAAGTAGGTTACTGATATTAAGCGCTAAATCTAAGCACAGCCTACAATTTTTGGCATCTTGCCTTCTTTTTATCACAAAAAAGACAAATCTGCCACTCTCTAGAATCTTTGCACAGGGTAAGAGCATCAGATCATTTCAATTTGGTGACCGAAACAAAATGAGTCCCAAAACAATGTCACATTAAGAAGGAACTCACTCACAGCAGGCTCTAAAACTAAAATGCCCTATAGCTCAGAAGGACAGCTTTTTCACACAGTTTTCGCTGTTACAAGTAATCACGTAACGCATGCCTGGTGCCAGGCACCAGGATGCATAGCATTTCTGCCACCGTAAGCAGACCCTCCGTTGAAGGACAGTACAGTTTCCCAGCTGCTGACACTATAATCAGGTTTGGTTTGGCTGAGAGGGAAGGAGGGGGCATCAGTTTTATTCTACAGCTTGTAAGAGTTGGCAGACCGTCTTCTACTGTGAAGGTCACACAAGAATATGCTGGGCAAATTCTACAGTATTCCAGATTTTTAGGATGTTGTATCAGCGTCATTTACCTCCTCAGTAAAAGGTAGCTAGAGGGATCATCTTTTGGGCCAACACACTCCAAAGTGTTCTGCAATTTGCAAACACCACAGTAACATAAAGGCTTTCAGGAAAAGGCATCTCATTATCAAGAAGTCGCTTGCGATCTACAGTTTCAGAACTTAGCAGAAATATAAACTTGACCTAAACACGTCTACCAACATCTGAGGTTCCAACCTCCTTGTTACACTTTTGAAAGACCGGGAAAAAGACTTATTTCCTTTTTCTCCTTCCAAAATATTTCGCTGCATTCAGAAGAAAAAAGCCACATGTCATGGAAAGAGAAAATGACTGTAGATGGAGTAAGGATCACAGCAGAAATACAGCTTCTCAGTCGCCTCGTCACAAAGGTTACAAGTTTGGGATCCAGTGCTCCCCATAGTCCAAAACAGCCACTTATGCTTATACCGTAGTCAAAAATGGCTACCCAAGGGAACCAGATGTGCACTGAAAGAGAAAAGACCTTTTCCTACCCTAGTATTAGGCTTTGACTAGTATGGTGTGCCAGCTTACCAGAGAACTGTCCTGGTTGTCATTAAGCTCTGAAAGCTTGGTGCTGGATTTCTGCCGTTTTGATTTATTCCTTTCACTAAGATATCCAGAGCCGTTGTCTTGTAATTTTTCTACTTCTTGAGCAGCTAGAATACAGTCTTCAAGACTGCTGAATCCAGAGGGAATGTTTTCTTTGTTGACGACTTCCCTAAAAAGAAAAGGGACATTGCAACAAGAGGCTGTTTAAAACACTCTCCCGCTACATTTATGGTAGCAACAGAGAAATACATCATGCTGACTGGTGCAGTTCCGGCAACATCATCTACGCCCCATGAAACCAGTATCTCTGGTTCTTCCTACTGCAGCAAACACCACACACCATGCAATGCTGAATCCCATTGAGGAGTGAAAGCCAGGTGTGTACACCTCAGGTGAAAAAGCTGTGAGCATCAACATTTGGGACTTGATTCACTTCCCACTAAAGCCAATGCAGAGAATCCCACTGACTTCACATGGAAACTGCATTAGCTCCTGGCTGTCTGTTATTTTTATAGAGAATATGCAGCACATTTTCCTTTGAGACACGTGCTTTTAATTTAGGAAAGTGATTCACAGCTGCAGTCCAAGAATCTCCTTTGGTGCATGACACCGCAAAATTGTCCTTCTTACTCATATTCTCAAACACAAGAGCAGGACCATGGTGCTTTAGCCAAATGCTTGATTCCTATTTGGGAATTACTCAAAACAGAAAAGGGGGCACACCTCTGCAATGTCAACAAAACTTCTAGGATGGAAGACTGTTCTGCTATGTTGGGAAGTGAATGGGACAGCTAACTTTAAGTCATCACATGATGCCCTAGCTAGGACTCTCTGGGCTAGCAGGGTTTGTGCATGTTTTCCAGAAGTGTGGTGTGTGGCTTATTCTGCTGTGCACAATTGAGTCTGCTGGGCTCTTCAGCATGCAGTTCTCCCTTCACAACCTGTTTAGTAGTTTCCCCTCTACTTTGTGCAATAATGAAAACGTACATACGTAACATAACACATCACTACATTATGGAAACGAGGATAAACCACATCTCATTCTTCACCATCCTACTCTGCCAGAGCCTAAAGGCAGGCTGCTTACACTTGACAATGAAATGGGAATGTTTGCTAACTGGTGTATGAGCAGCTGCCTTAAACAGTGCTGCGCAACTTCAAAGCCTGCTTTCACAAACAGTGAGAGGATTTATCTAGACTTGCACTGGTGTGACAAGAAACCAGTTACTCTGTAGTATCTGGACAGTACCATCATGACGAAGTATTCAGATCAAAAACAAAACCAGGAAGTTTCAGTGATTTTCTAAATCGCGAATCTCTAGGTTTTGTTGGTGGAAGAGAGATACAAAGAGGTATTATAAAACTATAATTAAACTTCCAAGATAACACATCTGTCTTTGCGGAATTTTTTACAAATGCCTGAGCAGACCAATTACAAATATATAGCCTATAGATCATGTAGTATTGCAGACTACATGATCTGTGAGTTCTCGTACGTGTTTTTGTGATAAACACTCCTCCTATCTAAAATCCCATCTTGTGACATTACAAATCTTCTTGTGATCCATCACAAGGCAAGGAGATGAAGTCATCGACAATCAAAACAACAACAACGGAAAGAGGTTTTGAAAGGAATTCCCAATTTTGATAATTTACCGGAAGCAATCTGATTTAAGGGAACCAGGGAAAACAACTTGAACCCTAGCCAGCATTCAAAACTTCTGATGTGCTTTAAATCCTTGGCTCAAGCTTTACGGACCGAACCTGAACAACTCTGACAACCACGTCTAAAGGCAGCTCTGTAACGCAATCTTGAAAAAAAGCCCTACAGTACTATATGCTTCCAAGCACGTACACTAGCCAGTCTCTGACCCACTTACCTGAGAAGCCTGTCAGCAGGGCTACTAAACAAGAAAATCTACTTCAGAGCTGCTGCCAGGTATTTGGTGACTTGCAAATGCTGATTTCCCAGTCCCATCTTCACAGCATATTTTCATTCATTATGGAAATGGCTTTTTATTCTGTAATTATGGATTTTTTACAACAGTAGCCTTGACATATTTTGGGAAATAGCATGGCTGCAATATTAACACAAGATACTGATTCTTATGCATCTGTATAAAAGTGGCTTCATCTAGGAAGGTGCAGATTCAACAGGATTTGGGGAATTTAGCACCCAGGAAAAAAACAAGAGACTAGATGTTTATTTCAGAATTTAACTTGAAATCCTAGCAATCCAATACTACAGTCAAGTATACACATTCTTTACAATAGCTAGTGCTGTGTTAAAACTAGACATTTGTGTAAACGCTGATCAGATCATGGCCTTGCAAAGTCTGTATTTACAGTTCCTCAAAGCTAGCTATGCCTTGGACAAGTGTTTATTAAGGCTGTGGTGGTAATACGTTTGTATCACACAATACATGCCACAAGTAGAGAAGTATGAAAGGAAAAATAGGTATTATTTTTACTCTTTGACGGACATTTAATGACATTCACCACTAAATCATGTTAAAACTTTGTGTAACAGGGCGGATAAAAAGTCTTAAATTCTGATTAATCTAAAGGAAGATTTTTCTACTTTCAGACAAACTCCCAAGTCTCCTCAATAAACACAAACATAAGCTGTGCCTCCACATACAAAGGAAAAACTTGATCTCATTTTTTAAGACATTCTGAATTCAGAAGAGCATCTAAACCCAATGTTTTTATCTAAAGAAAGTTACAGGCAATTGGGCAAACTGCTTGGGAATTTCCACTAAAGCAACAAATACTGTAATTAAACAATTCCAAATACTGTAATTAAAAACTCTGCTACATAAAAAAATTAGATTCTTATCATGCTTTGCTTCACTCCATGACCTCTAATGAACTCTACATTTCCCAGCTCTAACTGATGCAGTGGACCTCTGCACAGACACCGCAGTCTGCTCTGCACTTTCAACTCAGGGCAAGGGCCAGTGCATTTCATAACAGAACTAAGCATTGCCTTGATAAGAGGACATGACTAGGGTACACTTAATCAAATATACTTTCCAAAACAAAGAAATCAGGCTCGTACATGTCTCTGTTTCTCCGGGCTTCCTCCTGCTCTTTGTGATGTCGCCTCCTCTGCCTGGCAGACACATTAGAAGAGGCTGAAGATGTTCCCGATTCAGAGTCCTCTGAACTCTGGCCGCCTGAGCCATGAACATCAAAGAGATGCTGCTCCACGGCTGAGCGGATTGTCTTCTCTAAATACCTGTCAAGCCGAAAAATAAGGTCAATTGAGCTCAAAAACTTTGTGGAGCTCCCTCTCTGCAACAATAAATAAAGCAAGGGTATCCAAGGGTTGTGTTTTATTATGACACTAAGGCAGTACAAAAAGTCCTCAGGCTGTGACATCTGCAAAGAGCTCACCCAAAATCTTGAGATACCCTGATGTTCAGGTCCCTCAGAAGAGCTGAGCCTTCCCAATTCATCTTGCTCTTTTTTATTTCTAGGGATGTTTGAACCTTGAACATAACAGCCAATTTTACTTACTGCAACTATAGATGTTGGTGCCTAACTTTCACCCTCAACTTTAATGGTCCTTGCCTTGACAAAATGGTATTTGATACCCAGCCATGCTGACACTGGTCAAGTCTCTTGTGCAATCCGAGCTCAGTAAGGCAATGGATCATCTGCAAAAAGATGATTCACTGCCGTCTCACAGAGGGACAAGAACACGCAAACAGTTTCTCACTACAAACTGCTCATATGCTTAACTAGGTGACCAAACATCGATTTGGTTCTGAGGTCATGCCGTTTTCACACCGCCCTTCTGCTATGAATGCACCCACAGTCACCCTTGACTTACTCTGGTGTGAGATCACCATCACGCTCGCTGGTAGTAAGAGGGCTTCCACACAGCACACACCAAGAGAGCCTCTGCAGTTGCATCAAAGATGTCAGACTACTTGAACTTTCAACACAACCAAATCTCCTTTATTTGGTACTGACAGCTTCTGTAACATTTCCTTCCTTAATCAGAGGAAGTTTTTATGGACAAAATCTAATTTGTTTTGGTTTTGCAAAACGACGATTTGCAAATACATTTTTGTATATCCCTGTTTCTTGCAATGTTTTTAAGTAGTCTGCTGAAGAATGAGGTTTTCAAATACACCTGTCCGAAGTCCATAAATAGCTTCTAGTGCTTTTTCCATAATTAAAAAAGTTATTTGCAGGATTTGCTGGTTAATTTTCAACTGAGTAGCTATGAGTAAGGGAACCTGTACCTGGGCTGACTTTTCCAGAGAACTTACAAAAGTTGTTGCTAAGTTGCTCTAGTTTTAAGCCTGCTGAGACTGCAGTTCCTGAAAAAGACAGCAGATCTTAGCAACTGCAAAAACCCACACGGTTTAACTAGACAGGTATGCCTGTGTTTCACGTATTGACAAGAATCAGATCTACAAACCCATCAGCCATTGTGAATTTCCAGCTCCGGCAAGGGAGCCAACTCATTAGCTCAGCTAGTTATGGTAGTGGGGTCAAGCCTCATCCTCTGCTGGGATGCAACAGGGCACAAACAAGAGCAACAAAGAAGACGACAGCGCAAATGGGTTCTCTAAATATGCCAGGTTCTGTCTAACTAAAACATCACAGGCATGGTGCGAGGAAAGAACCAAGGGCCTGAGAATTCTTTGGAAGGAAGAGATTTATTATCATTGCAGATGCTTTGGTTTGGGAAATCTTGTCTTTTTTTGTTTAAGAACAACCCTTAAAGAGAAATCAAAGAACAACCAGCAATTCTTTAAAAAGCTCCAACATACAAAAAATGTAGAAACAAAACTGTAAGAGACACTTACTCTCCTGTAGCAGGAATGTTACTACCCACTTGTGATACATGAGCACTGTGTGAAAGACAAAAAGAGGAGAAAGTTAGATCTAATTACCACAGTAAAGTCTTAAAAACCTTTGTTCTTTGCAGCGCTAAGATTTCAAGGTCTGAGCTGACTCAACAATTGCATATGCATGCTACAATCCTTAAGGAATTTTCACTTCCACAGTGACATGGTGCATTTTGACAATGCCAGTATCCTCAAGAAATAATTTCCCTGTCATTCCCTTGCAGTTGGACAAGGTCTAACGAAAACTATTTCAACCTCAGCATGTCGCAGATTTTTCTTTTCCTGTTGGTTTTCTTCTGAGCTTTCTGTTGTTGCAGGTTGCTTTAGCCTCACCATAAAAGTCCTTGCCTTTTGAGGCCAACTTGAAAATGTATACACTGTGAAAGGGGACATTACTTAAGAATCTTTAAACATTAATGGAGGACAGGCTTTGTACAGTTTTCCTGCTGCTCTCTCTGATATTCCTGTTCTTTGCTTCACATTTTAAAAAGTAAAATGTATGCTCTCTTCTTTCCCTTCTCTCTCAGTTCTGAGGCTCCGGAAGAGCTGACATGACTGTAGGTGTCATCACTTGCTGTTTAAAGCCCTTCTGAACAAGCTGACATGCCACCTCGCACAGCTGTCACTCCTTTCCTCCCTCTGCCAAGATGAGTTTCATCCTGCCCCCTCTTCCCCCACGCTGACTCGGCTCTGCAGATAAGGTGACACGTTTTGCCTATTCATCCCTCCTCTGATCTTTGTTAAGTCAAATAAGTTACAGACCTAGGGGTTTCATTTCAATTTATCCCCATACCAGCAGAGGAATTAGCACTAGTGCTGGCTGATCTATCCCAATAAAATGGCACTGTGTGGGCCAGGGTACAGGCCAGGCCGGATGCAAGATGGACTTCCTGCCAAAACAGCCATTCGTTGTTTTCAGTCTTTACCAGTTTCTCCCAAACCTTTCAATGCAGAAGAACCATCAACAGCTGACTTCCTTTCACCAACAAAAGGTTTCCTCTCTGTGTCCCTCCGATATTTCACACTTCACCGTACAGATCTAGAGCTAGCTAAGAAGCTGCAGTACTCTCAGATGATAACCACCCTGTGGCTTTCCTGGGTTTGAGTGTCACTTGTGGCATAAGGCAGGTGACAGAGGACGAGAAGGGTAAATAAAGGGCCACTACAGCCAGGTTCAACAAAACCAACAGAACAGCCTAACTCCTGTAGTGAAGTACAAACTCCATAAACACCCAGCTGCAAATCAGACACACTTCAGCTTCCTTTGGTTGAAACCAGCGTGTTCACCTCGGTGTGGGTAAAGCCGTGTGCCCTAACCACATGCGCATCCCTTCCAGTCCTGGCTTCACTCTGCTCACCTCCAGCCCAGGCATGGGTCCCTAGAGCAGTGGCACAGCATGAAAGCAGTCACTCATTTTCGAGTATATCCCAAATTACCTACACAGCACCCCAGCAGCTGTGCTATTCAGATGATTTCATGAACAGAAGACATACAAACAAGTATCACTGTATTTATTATTATGGACATGCAATCTGCATATAGGGAAAAAAAAAATATTTGCAAGACCCCTCTCTTCCCACAAGTTAACATCTTGACTATTAACTCCTGGATGGCTCTGCAATTTGAAGTGTACCTTTCAAGCACCCTACTTGCTTTTCTATTCACTTACATAAACTATTTGGCCTCTTCCCAGCCTGAAACTATTTTTTAAGACCTAGCCTCCCATGGGAGATGGATTAGCAAGGAAGATGCTAGGTGGTAGGCTAAACCACACTATAACATACAATTCATGTGCTGGCTACCGCTCCTACATGTGTGGGAGTAAGTTAATATTGTATTGACTTTCTATAGTATTTACATGCAATCCATACTGAGCGGGGGTGTCTGTCATATCACACCTTTCTTCTCTGTCATCTCAGGGAAGTGGTGGTGGAGGGGGAGAGAAGATTGTTTAGATTCTAGGGATTTTTAGAACATCCCTAGGATGTAGGTATATCTACCCACCAGACAAGACAGAAGGCCTTAGGAAACAGCTCTCTACTTCCAGCAGGATTAATAACGTGCAAAAATGCAAACTCCTGTTTCACATAAACTTAACGAAAGGCTAGATACTGTACATGAGTAAAACTTCACTGTTAACACCGTCTGCAGTGTTCAAGACCAACACTCACTACCTGCAAACCACTTGCATCATTACTGAAAACACACCAGCTTCCTTACACGAAAAGTAGTAAAAAGAAAAAAAAGATAAAAGATGCAAAAATATCTAAGTAAAATTTAGACAAAAATTTTCACAATACATTCTGTAGTTGTCTGATTCTCAGTTAACTGTGTATTTTACTCACATCAATTCAGTCTAAAGTCCATTAACCTTGCTAATTCATAATGATGCACATCTGCATAACAATTACTTCATGGGATCTAGAAAATCCCTACTCAGACAACATAGATTCTGTCCAAGAGCCACTAATACAGTGATTTTCACACTACCAACAAATAACAAGGAAATATGTATACAGCCAGCTGAGTGGAGGACTACAAAATGAAGGTCTGTCATATGATTTTATTTTATTTCCCTTCTAAATACTACTTCCTTGTATATAGAATATAACTTTATTTTTAGCCCTGTGACATTTTAATGCTCTTTTATTAGCCCCCTCTCAGAGAGACAGAGATTTTAAATCAGGGGTTTTCCAGATACACTATATTTGTTTTAATTCCACAACAGGTACTTCATTCCCTTGCTTTTTCATTTTGAAGCTTAATTTAAATGCATTGCTAAATCACTTGATTTACCCCGCGCTAACCTTTTTCACATCGAGGAAGTTCACATTCAAAACAAACGGTGGAGGGGAGAGAGTTACATGGTGGCTTTAGGATTCAAGCCTGCCCAGGGACAGAGCAGGAGGTGCTCGAGAGCATTAGCAAACTCAGGGAAAGGCACAGACAGTCCTGTAAGGATTTCACAGTCCAGAAGAGCAATAAGACAGGTGGGGTGTATCCTGCACAGTTTTCCAAGCGTCTTGGGTGGCAAAAGTCACTCCGCCGTTGGAGTGATGCTTCATGGCGCAGGCAAGGCGAGCCATGCCCTGTCCAGAAGAGCCCTCTTGGCATGCCCACCTGTGCAAGCAACTGCATCGGAAAGGCTGCTTTGCTCAGTAAATCATCTGGGTAACATGAACTCATGTTCTGCTTCAGTTAATTATTTTCTCCTCACGTCTGCTTCATTTCACTGATACATACAGTCAATTATCTCCACAGCTAGATTATCTTTATTGAATTACGCAGCTGCTGCACAGCATGCTGAGCAATGGCAACTTTCAATAGAAATTAAAGCTTCTCCTCAGGTGACAGAAAGCAGCCAGGAAGTTCCCCAGTGCTGGGGACCCTTTACTTTCAGAGAGCCAGCCACAAAACCCACATCAAGGCATACAGCACTATAAACTTTTGAACTGGCTTTTTAAGACCCTCACACTTTTCCTTTTGTGAGGTCTGACCTCTAGCACTTCCCAGTGTTGTTTAACTTGTTTACTGAAGTTTTTTGCTCCCTTTCAGAGATGGCACATCAGCTCTGGATAATGTCTTGATCCACATGTGAGGTAAACTCTTACTGCATGGCCTCTTCTCCTATTCTGTTTCAACCTCAAGCATGGGAAGGTGGTATTTTCCATCACCTTTGAACAAATTAAATCTCCTCTGCCCCCCCGAGTACTCTCTAGGTTTAAAAGATATGCACCAGAATGAGAATTATCTCATGTACCCTGTTTGGTCTACATTGGGCACCTGGTCACAGCAGGCAAATAACTGAGTTGGCTATCAAATCCCCTCTCTTGTTTTTTTCATTCAAAGCACTACCGAGAAAAATGTATTAGCATCGAGGTATTAAAAGATCAAAGTAAAAACATCAACCAAAGCAAACTGACTTATTGGCATAGTATTTTCCCAGATTGAGCTTTCATTTATGAATTCAATTAATTAATTCCTGACTATACTTAATGGCCTAAATCATAAGCTACACGTGGGATCTGGAACTAAGGCCACTCTTTGCTGAGATTTATTTACAATCCATCTCCTTTATTCAGAAAGCAAAGCTATGTTTTTCCCTCTGGTGGTGTTTTTTTTTTTTTTGAAAGCCAAGCATAAGAGTAAGAAAGTCTCAACAGATGGAAGAACTTTTTACCATTTTGCCATTCCAGCAAAGTAGAGGATGTTCAAATGGCTTTGGTATTTCAGATAGGAAATTTCTAGCCCATGACCTAGGAAATTCCTTTTTCATATGTATTATTATAGGCTAAACACTGTTTATTGTCCGCAGTTGTTGCATGCTGTGACATGCAATACTGTAAACTTACATGGGATCTCTATCAAGACTACTTCATTTGACACATATTCCCCAAAGAGAAGGATTGTGACTGCACATAACATGTGAAAACAGTGAGTTTAAAAATCAAGCGATGTGCTCTTAGTTACTGGGATGTCCAATCACACAGAGGACACAGTTTGAATATTATTTTCTCAGCACCTTCAGCACCTTCACACTTTCACAAGCTCAGATCCAATTATTCGTCCTTAAAATGTGGTACATTACATGTGACACTACCTTTTCACTATGTAAAAACGAACGCCACTAGAAAGAACAGTGTTCTTCAGGATTCCTGCTGTTTTTCACTTGCACTGGGATCACCCTGTATGATGGGCACACACTGACACCTACTGCTTGGTGCAGACACAAGCCTTAAAGGGACTCATACACACCATCTTATTTACCTCAATGAATTTGGATGGCTGTGTCTGTGCAGGTTCCTCTACGGAGAAGGGAAATACTACTTGGTGGGCTTCAGACTCACACAGTAGCTGGACTCTGCAAGCCAGAGCACCCAGCTGCCCGGTGCTTGTTTTCAGCCAGTGCTGATGTGATGGACATCAATGTCCATCACAGAGTGTAACCATGACTAATAAAAGGGTTTGGCACTCTTATGGGCCTCAGAAGGTCTTAAGGCATGCCCCACTGAGGAGGAAGTGTCCAGTGCAAAGGCAGACAAGCAAATTTCTGAGTAGGCATGAAATCTAGAACAAGATTTTTCAGTTTCTACAGAAAATTGACCTGAGAACAGAGTAAAACATCTTATCCAATACACTACAGGCTAAGAATACTTGACTTGCATTATATAAAGATATGTCTCAGATAACAACAGTCAGAAGGAGAAAGTCAGCTGTACTGAGTATCGCCAAGAGGATATCAGTACTTCAACAAAAAGAAGTAGTAAACCAGGTGAAACTGTCCAACACCTTGCCCTGCTCTCGTGGGTATCTAATGCAATTTTTGGCATTGCTTATGATGTCAGCTCTCATCCCAATTTCAGTTTAATGCTCTGCATGTTAACAAGGAAGCTCCATAGTACAAAGGTTTTGCTTTTTTCCCTGGTTTATCTCAGAATGTTCTCATCAGGAAACTCCTGTGAAACCATCTACATGACTACTGTCAAAGCACGTCTGTAGATTCCCTGTCTTCTAAAAACTCATTGCACTTATTGAGCAGAAGTGTGCTTAGAGGGAATTGCCATTGCCAGATGCTGGTTCATTACCCGAACCTGCACACTATTTCTCAGTACTGATTACTCAGTACAGCTGGCATTCACAGTCTTATTACAGAATTATAAGAGGAGTAGTGCTATGCATTTTTTAACAATATTAACTCCCTTTACCACAAGGTTTTGTTTCAAAAGGTTTTGGAACATAAAAGCCCTTCAGGCAGTACTCTCTGGAACAATCAATCATCCAGCAAAGTTTTCCTCTTTTTTTAACAGGCAGAAATCTTCTAGCCTGGTCTTGAGCATAGCTGAGTCAACAAATTGTCTTACCAAGGAGTACAGAGAAGGTGAGGACAACCTTGGTCAGCAGCAGGTGAACGGATTCAAACCCCAGATCTCTCAAACTGCTTAAGCCCACCTCAGCCTTGCAATGCCCAACAAAAGAGGGCTCCGGATACAGAATTTCTGATTTTATGCCTAAATTTATACATAGCCTGTTTATACACATTTTCTCTTCTATCAGAATTGTTAACATAAGCAATCTCTCCCCTCTGTACTTTTCTCCATCTTATAACAGGGTCTACCCACATCTTTAATCATCTTCACAAACCTAATGCCATCTGAATAAGAGTTACTGAAATCGTATGAGGCCTCATCTGACTCTTGTATAACGTCATCCATACTTCCTCTAAGTACACGGAAAATACTTCACTTTATATATCCACTGTCACATGAATACTTCAATTAGAATATTTTCATCCTGTGCCTCCCTTCAATACCTTCACGAATAAGTATGCCCATGTCCTTTTCTTTTCTGGCATTTCCAAGTGTGAGGATCTCCTCTTTCACATCATGCATTTTCATCAGTCCTGAGATGTAATGACTTTATTACCTATATTACTAGTTTTCATCCTATATCTTACATGTTTGTTTTTATTTATATGTATCTCAATCTTCCTATATCTTACCTCACTGTCATATATTTTCTCCTAGGACACCCCCATCCCATTCACTTGTCCTAAATTTTTACTATAAGCCCCATTCATGAGCATGATTCCATTTCAGTATGTCACTGGCTATTAAAGAAAAAAAAAATTCTATGACACTTAAGGATCTCCACTAGCAATCTCCTACCAGCAATACCTGCAGGTTTCACCCTCTCCCTGCCCATCTTTAAGTTCTAGTACTAATGCCCGTTTTCTCCATACAGATATCATGATATAAAGCATTTTGCTGACATCAGATAGATTAGGTATACTCTTTTTCTTCCTCTCTCTGGAAAGTTTTACAGGAAATAATTTGGTTGTACCAGTATCACCTCTCTTGACAAACCCATGTCACATTTTGCCTCATTTATCACTTACTCTCATACAGTTAATGACTGCTTATTCCCTTACAGAGCAGCAGTAGTGATTAATTCTGTACTTGGTCGTGACTTCCCCAATGTCTAAGGAAAAAAGCCCAAACAAATTCACAACCCTAATTCAGTGCCATTTTAAGAAATAAGAAATATTTTTTAAAAAAGTATTATAGAAATATATATTTATATATATTTTATATATATATATACATATAAAATTTAAGAAATAAGAATTAAGAAATTGGTGGCCTTCTGACACTTCTTACTTGAAGTTAACCCCTCAAGTTTTTGCCTTATTGTTTCCAGGAAACATCTCCATTGCTAGCTGTCATGGTACAGCACTAAAGAATCATGTCTCTGTTTTGAGCCTACCAAAACTGGTTTATGGAGCGACACAATGCTCCTTCAGTCTGCCAAAAGACAAGTGTTATGCAGTGTTTGGAAGCTAAAGAGCTCTTGTTCCCATTTAATTAATTTGTTGCATAATTATCTTTATGGAACTACTATATAAATGCAGCAGTGACTGCTCTGTACATAAACATTCATGATTCACTTGAAGGATTACTTGAATGGTACTTTAGACTCTGTAGAGTGCTGCTGGTAGCAGTACAAATAGAGGTGACCATCAGACAGCTAAAGCAGACAGTCTCCCCTTCCTTTTTCATGGTGTAAAATGCAATTCCTACATCTGTCATGCTCAGCTCTGGGGCAACAATTAGAACATTCAAAGCTGCAAAGAAAAAACTGGCCACCCACTCAAGTTCTCAGTTGTTGAAGCCCCAGGAAAGGCCCAGCCAGCACCAGTTCTCTTGCCAAATTAACTGCACTTGGCAACTGACCTCAGGAACACACATTTCTGATGTGTGATAAATAGCAGCAAGACTTACAAGCTGTTAGCTTTATTTACAATAATTGTGTCCAGCAATATTATAAAAGACACAAACGTGGCATACAGCCTTTTGTCGCAAAGGTGTGCTGCTCCCTCTGCTTCTATTAGCCATTTCTTCACTTTCCAGCTGTTTATCCCCGCCTGTTCCCTTCTTATTTGCAAAATACCTTCCCACAAAAAGCCATCCCTTCATTTCAATGGACACACTCATTCTTTGTTCCCCATCCTAACATGCCCAATTCTATATGTAAAATTGCCAAACCTGCTCCCTCCCTCTCATAAATGTTCTGCTTTGACACCAGTTTTCCTCAGGTCCACTCCTTGCTCCCCATCTCCTCGGCAATCCTGACAACGTCAGTTGACGAGAATCTCCTTCCTGGATCATTTTTCCAGGAAAAGGCTTGAAGGGACAGTTTTAAGACAGATGGAAATGTAATGAAAGCGTACAACCATTTGAAGGTCACATTTAGCCAGAAAGAAAGCAGGCGAATATTTTCAGTAAGACAGGATGAGGATTCAAACTGGGGAAAACTTGTGACATAGGAATGTACGCAGTTACAAAATAACCTCCCAAAGGAAAAGACCCTCCTTGGACAGTCTGGAGCTTTTGAAGCACAGACTGGGCAATATCTGCACAAATACACTGTAGGGAATGATGGTGCATCAACAGAAAAGCAGGCAAGACCATGCAACCAGGCTAGTCCACGAACAGTTCACTGACCCACATTTCTGCACAGTTTTAAGGGAAGTCTTCATATTAAGAGTATGCATGAAATGCACACTTTCTGTATTTTATGTCAGAAAAATTATCTAAGAAAAAAACGAAGCTACAAAGATAAATAGGAATATATGCAAGAGAATTAACAAATTTAAGAGATCACTCTTAAGAATTCCAAATATCACAGCTCTCACAGAAAGCACCACAGGGATTTCTTTTTATTTGTTTAAACTCTGCAGAGATCAAAGAACCCAATTATAATATCTGGCCCTTCCTCCTCTGCCGCCTTTCACTGTTAATTGCCCTGGCTTCTGTTCTTCCACTAAGTATAAATGAAAGCACTGGAATTGAGCCTGCTACTGAAGCAGGCAGAGCAAACTTTCACTGATGTCAACAGAATTAGGCCACTTTTACAGCAGTGACTTTGCCCTCCAGTTAGCAAAACAAGAAAAGCCATTTGTTCAAGTGCAGTGAGAGCAACATTCCCTCCAGGCAGGCACGCTGGGGACCCAGGCACTCTTGTGTTTTTCTGGGCTGCAGCAGGGCAGCGATTGCTGTATGGGCTGCTGACTCACCATCTGGTTCCTGGTTTCTTTCTGAGCAGCACATGCTGCCAGTTCCTCAAAGCTTGTGGCAAAAATCTCTCCTGTGCCCACAGATTATAAGCTACTCGTGACAGGCATCTAAGCTACATAATGAACTGAAGAAAAGAGGAAACCAATGTCCATCTTCTAATTAGGAATTTACAAGACTGGCATTAAACCCTGAGCCTTGTCTCTAAATAAAAAAAAAATTGCAACAAGGTTTGTATGTCCGAAGACTCATTCATCCCACTAGCTGAGCAATAATTATGAACTTAAAATTAATCTTCACTTTGATTACAGTTTGTTCAGCATTTCTGGCATCACTCCCCACATTTAATTCCAGTAATGAGTCAATCCCACACAGAAAAAGAAATTAAAACAATTGAGTAAATACCTCACATAAAAGGGTGACATAGGCCGCTCCTCTTCTTGGGAGCTAAAAACAAAACATATTTTTAAAAGTTAATATGCATCTCTGTCTTGTATTTGCAGTTCAAGATACTCACTTTTCAAAAGCAGAGGTAATAAAATTGAAACAGTACACTTGTCACAGAGGTAACACTTATGTCTACTTTGTCCTCTGGTTGTACTCTTGCAAGAAAGCTTTAAGTTACATTTCTTAAATCCTGAGAATCCAACTCATTTCTTAGTGTCCACAAACACAGTATAACAGATCTGCTAGACAGCCAGGCGTCACTCAGGCTCTGCAGCAGTGCAAGGACTATTCCCATAGCAACAATAAAGCATTTTGCCAGCAAAACAACCCCTTTTGCTGTCTGCTGTTCCAGAATTAAACAACCTGCCTATTAAAGCAAAATTTGAGAAAAAACACAAATGACATCTTGAGAGACCAAAGAAACATCCATGGTTGTATTGCATGAGGTTACGAATTCCCCAGTTTTCTCACTCCTGTGGAAAGCCAATTTGACTATGCTGAAATCTCCCTAGGCTTGAGATCTGGGGCTGCCATCGGCTGGCATGCAGCTCCCACGGCAAAGCAGTGCTTCAGTGGTCAGCTGACCCTGTCCCAAACATAACTACCTGGTGTGTGGCCAACCAGTTCCCTGATCCAGCCCAAGAGGCCTGTGCCGCCCCAAGGGTAAGAATGAGCTGCTGGGGCGCTGAAGCTTAAAGGTGTGGTAGACTGATTGTTTAAGCCAATTTAAGACCATGCTGCTATAAGAGGGGGTTCAAACAAATCTTGCCTAGTCATTCCAACCAGATAAATGGTTGGCCTTGCAAGGCATTTAAGCCTTGTAACTCTCTAGAGCAGGACACCCGCCTTCCTCCAAGCATGCAGGAAATGCCACTGAGATCGGTTTGTCCTCAAAGGACATTTAATAGGGTCTGATGAAGAGCACATCAAATTTGGCAGAAAAGTAGAAAAGATGGGAAGCTGCATAAATTACTTTAAACAAAAGCAGAAAGGATAACACCCCACAGGCGCTGGAAACCAAGCATTTCCCTGCTGCTTTCCCGCTGTTCCACCACCTTGGGACTACGCCAGCACTCAGCAGTATGCCACATGTACTCAGCCACAGGTCCAGGGACACTGCCACGCTGTGAAGGCATCCACCCTGTGAAGGCTTTTGAGCTTGTTCAGAGGATGAGAGAATATGGGAGAACACTCTAGGTGAGGCGAGCTTGGCTTCAAACCCAGGTCTCTTGGGGGCTTTGATTGTCCTGACACCTGACCAACTTCAGCGGGGATCTGAAGTAGATCAAGCTTAAACGCAACTTCCAAAAAGCCAGATTGAGTCCATTAATCTCTTGAAGGTTTTTATTTATTGGTTTATAAAAGCTTTTCTAATCCCAGAATAAAGAGGAAAGGAACGGCTTTGTGGGTTTCGGAGCTAAGAGATCAAATACTCAGAGGTACCTTTTGCAGCTTCCACTGGAGTCTGCAGGAAGCTCCCTCAGCAAAGATGAGCTGAAACTGGCCTGCAGCCAGGTAAGCACCCTGCTCTCACACTATATATAGCCAGAGGCAGACTTCACCCTGGCTCATTTCAAATCCAGGCAGTGTCATAACAGATCCACAAATACGAATGTCAAATTCATCTGGGGGGCAAGAGCATGAGGGAGAAGGCAAGATGCATGGGAGTCAGAAAGGCCAGACAGACAGATGAGCAAGCCAGCATACCGGGGGGGGGGGGGGGGGGGGGCGGAAATCACAGGGGTTTAATTCTGCATCACCTTGACACCCCCCTTCCCTGCCTCCAGTATGCAGAGATTCATAGACAATTACAGACGTCTACAGGAAAGACCTTCCATTAGGTTGTGCGGGAAGCCCAAAACACTGATTCAAGGGTAACACCAAACACCACAGACCAGAAAGGAGGGAAGCTGCTTCCAAAATCAGCAGTTTGCCAAAACTCACATCACCTCAGTAATGCAACACTGACTGGGCAGTTTTCAGCAGCTCCCCAAGAAGACTGGGAGCACAGCTGCTACTGGAAACTGCTGCCACTTCCACAAGCCAGTCAGTCTTCAGCAGCTTGAGCAACTTGGAGCAGGCCGCTGCTGTGGGAGCACTGAATGCCACTGCCGCCTTCCTCTTAGACCCAGCCAGCACACAGAGCAGTGCAGAGCGAGCTGACAGTGCCTACCTGCGGGTGCCTGGGTGTGAACTGAGGCAAGCACCACCCAAGAGGGCTTTGCGAGAAACTGCTATGGTTTTGAGATTGCCTTCAAAAAGTGGATGGAAACATGGCAGTGCCCATCGTTGCCCTTCCCACAAGACAATTTGCTACAAAGGTAAGAACCTCTGCCAGGTACAGGCTTCCTCCCCGATGGCATGCACAGTCTCTCAGTTTGCATGCATAAGTTATCTCTTTATTTAGCACTTATGGATTATATTTTTTTCACAGGGTAAAGAAGCTACTTTAAACTCACAAAACTGCTGGTAAAGTTTTTTGCTATGTTCAGTTCATTACATTAATGGCTGTACCTGTAATCTCTTAACGCAAACAAGACCCCGAGGTGGACACGAAACATGAAAAACGTTTTCTCATGTAGAGAAAAGTTCACAATGCCATCAAGATTTCTGTGCATCAATGCAACTTCAAATGACACCACCAAATGCTGCGTTTTGTACAAGTGGCAGTTGTCAAATACACAAACATGCTTTCTTTTCCATCATAAAAATCCTTCCTCATCTCCAGGCTTGTAATTAACATCCAAGTCACAGAAGCACAATGATACTGAAAAAGCCCAAATAAATTTCTTACTCATACTCCCACTAGCTGCTTTGACAGATCACATGGAAAAGTAGTATTCAGCAAGGACTCTGAAACCTCCTGCATTTCCTTCCTTTTCTTCTACAGTAAGTACAACCGCTGCTCCACAACTTCAAGCAAGTTTTATATCTGAACTAAAATCCAGTATACACTCACACAAAACAACTGAAGAGAAACGAACTTTTTAAGAACATTAGCTGGGAATGGGGGAGAATGAAGAGAAGTCAGAAGCCAAATACCAGTTTCGTTTAGATCATCATGTTTCAAAATTTCACAAGGTTGATAATAATTGTAGCTGTGCATAACCTCTCTTATCCAACAGTGCTTTATAGTTTTACACTGATCAGTAGCTGTATCTGGGATGAAGAGCTCCAAGCTAACTAGTATGAAATCTAGACTTTTGAAAAAACCATAAAAAAATCTAACTTTAAAAAGATCTCCTGCATCTGAGTGAAGCACATTATCCATTTCCATCCTAAATCATTAAAAGCAACATATCCCAAACATCTTTCCATAACTTCATGCATCTTAGTCAACTCACGTGTGTAAGCTGGAAGACATGAGCTGTATAAATTACAAAGAGATTTAAACCGTCTATACCACATAATTCACAATCCCTCAAATCAGACTACCAAACCCTACAGCAATAACTTAGTGCACAAGGATTCTGCTTTGATTAAAATATTTTACGAAATAACGAATTATTCGTGTTTTAAGGTAATAAACTGATATGCTTATACTTACAAGCAGACATTACTTTAAGGAAAGAAATGAAAACTGTGTATAAGAGGTTTTAAACCTATGTACACCTAATCATCATCACCATCATCATCATCATGGCTTGGCTTCGCGGACGAAGATTTGGGAAGGGCTTTGCCCACGCTTATTGCAAGCGCGTTGATGGCTGAAAAGGCCAATGCGGGATAGGCAAGACCGGTTGCAAAGAGCACACCGGAGGGTCTCCTTGGGTGGTATAGTCGAGGCACGGTTCTTTCTGCGCTGTCTTTTCTCCTCCAGCTTGATTCTACGCGTGCTCTCAAAGGAGACAGCAGCGTTATGTATGGTGTGTCTCCAAATCTCCCGATTGGAGGCCAGGGTGGACCACTGGTGGTGGTCAATATGGCCTAGGCTGAGGTGTTGTTTCAGGGAGTCCTTATATCTCCTCTTTGGAGCTCTTCTCTTGCGGCAGCCGGTGGCAAGTTCACCATAGAACACGATCTTTGGGAGGCGGTGATCCGCCATCCTGGAGACGTGCCCTGCCCAACGCAGCTGCGTTTTCAGCAACATGGCCTCAATACTGGTGACGTCTGCCTGTTCAAGGACAGCAACGTTAGTCACGTAGTCAGTCCAGTGGATGTTTAGGATTGTGCGGAGGCAGCGCTGATGGAAGCGTTCGAGGAGTCGCAGATGGTGGCGGTAGATGACCCATGATTCAGACCCGTACAGAAGAGTAGACAGTACCACGGCTCTGTAGACACTGATCTTTGTACTTTTCTTCAGGTGTTTATTGCACCAGACTCTTTTATGGAGTTTTCCGAAAGCTCTGTTTGCCTTTGCTATTCTGTTGTCTATCTCTTTGTCGATCGTGGCATCTGAGGAGATGATGCTACCCAGATAGCTGAACTGCTGGACTGGCTGAAGCTCTGACTCGCCAATGGTGATGTGGGGATGATGGTAATCATCTTGTGGTGCTGGTTGGTAGAGAACTACTGTCTTCTTCAAGCTGACTTCCAGCCCAAAAAGCTCAGCCGCCTCTGCAAAGCAGGATGTTAAGCGCTGCAGAGCTGCTTCTGTGGGGGCAACAAGGGCGGCATCGTCAGCAAAAAGCAGCTCGCGGACAAGGTGATTCAGGGTCTTGGTGTGGGCCTTCAGTCGCCTTAGGTTGAAAAGGCTCCCATCGGTACGATATCGGATATAAATGCCGTCTTGTTCGTCGAGGTCTGCCGTGGCCCTTTGGAGCATCATGCTGAAGAAAACTGTGAATAAAGTTGGTGCGAGAACGCAACCTTGTTTCACACCATTGGCTATTGGGAAGGGCTCAGAGAGTGCATCGCCATATCTGACTTGGCCGCGCTGCCCCTCATGTAACAGGATAATCATTTTGAGGAACTTGGGGGAACATCCTAATCGTTCCAAGATCTGCCACAGACCTTTTCTGCTCACAGTGTCAAAGGCTTTGGTGAGATCAACGAAAGTTACATAGAGACCCTTGTTCTGTTCCCTACACTTCTCTTGCAGTTGTCTAAGAACAAATACCATGTCTGTGGTACTTCTGTTGGCTCTGAAACCACACTGACTTTCAGGTAGAAGTTCTTCTGCGATAGCGGGTACCAATCTGTTCAATAATATTCTTGCGAGAATTTTTCCAGCAATGGAGAGCAGAGTTATGCCTCGGTAGTTTGAGCAGTCTGACTTTACTCCTTTTTTCTTGTACAGGGTGATGATGATTGCATCACGGAGATCTGGTGGTAGTTCGCTTTGTTCCCAACAGCGCACAACTAGCTCGTGAAATTTAGCATGGAGCGTTTGGCCTCCATGTTTCCAGATTTCAGGCGGGATTCCGTCGACCCCAGCTGCCTTGCCGGTTTTCATCTGTTGTATGGCCTTAAGGGTCTCTCCCATAGTAGGGGCTATATCCAATTCATTTTTCACCGTTTGTTTTGGGATGAGCTGGATTCCTGAGTCTTGGACTACACGGTTGGCACTGAAGAGAGTTTGAAAGTGTTCAGACCATCGATTCAGGATGGAGGTTTTATCTGTGAGAAGCGTTTGGCCATCTGCGCTGAGTAGGGGGCTTTGAACTTGGTGTGTGGGTCCGTACGCTGCTTTCAGAGCCTCATAGAATCCTCTGTGGTCACCCAAATCTGCGCATAGTTGAGTCTTTTTTGCTAGGTTGAGCCACCACTTGTTCTGGATGTCTCGAAGTTTCTGTTGGAGTTTACTGCATGCAAGACGAAAGGCTGCTTTTCTTACATGGCAAGATGGTTGAGCGAGGTGTGCTTGGTGAGCAGATCTCTTCTTTGCCAGCAATTCCTGGATCTCTGAATTGTTTTCATCAAACCAGTCTTTGTTCTTCTTTGTGGAGAACCCTAAAAATTCTTCAGAGGACTGCAGGATGCTATTTTTAATATGTTGCCAAAGCGCTTCAGGAGAAGAGTCTAAGGGACAGTCTTCAAGCCTAGTTTGAAGGTTTGCCTGGAAGCTGTCTCTCAGTGCAGCTGTTTGAAGATTGTTAACTTGGAGCCTCCTCCTCAGAATGCCGCCCCTCTTAGGTTTGGGCTTAAAATGGAGGTTAAGTTTGCAGCGCACAAGGCGGTGGTCTGTTTGACATTCTGCACTAGGCATCACTCGGGTGTGACAGACATCGCGAACGTTTCTCTGGCGCACTAAGATATAGTCAATGAGGTGCCAGTGTTTAGATCGAGGATGCATCCGGGTTGTCTTCAGGCTGTCTTTCTGCTGGAAGATAGTGTTGGTGATGGTAAGCTGCTGCTCAGCACAAAACTCTAGCAAGAGGCGACCGTTGTCATTGCAGTTTCCAACTCCATGCTTGCCTAGTACTCCTTTCCAGGCTTCAGAGTTCTTACCTACTCGGGCGTTGAAGTCACCAAGGATTATGATCTTATCATCTGCAGGAACCTTTTGAGTAAGGCGGCGCAGATCGGTGTAGAATTTGTCTTTTTCTGTAGGGTCAGCTTGGAGAGTTGGGGCATATACGCTGAAGAGAACAACATGTTGCTTGTTGTGTAGCGGGAGGCGTAAGGAGATAATGCGATCGGAGTGACCTGTTGGCAAATTTTCAAGTTTAGAGGCGATGGAGTTTTTAATCATGAAGCCAACTCCGGAATGATGACTTTCGGTTTTGGGTTTGCCTGACCAATACAGTGTGTAGCCGGCACCATGTTCTTGAAGGCTGCCTTCCTCATGAAGGCGAACTTCACTGAGAGCAGCAATGTCGATGTTGAGTCGTGACAGTTCGTGAGCAATTATAGCAGAACGGCGTTCAGGACGCCCACTGTCTGCTGTATCGAGCATGGTTCTGATGTTCCAACATGCGAGTGTCAATCTGGACACACCTTTGGAGGCAGGTGTATGCCTTTGTCTCTTTGTCTTTGGTTGACCGCAGAAGAAGATGTCCGTTGGCCGCGGCTAGCCAACCGGATTGGAAGGGAGATGAGCTTTGGTTAGGCCACCTTTTCTAGGCCCCTCTCCATGTGGAGCAAGCAGTGCTCTCCTTGAAAAAGGCTGCTTGGTCATTCGGGATGCTGCCGAACGAGACTGTCATCTCCCGGGTCAGTCTCAAGCGACCAATGTCCTGAACCGCCTGCATGCAGGGTTGGGTCTGCGGCTTCCAGTGACATCTTTCCACCTGCCGTTTCGTCCCTTGCCTGTCGCTACAGGGCTTTGCAAACGTGAGTACACCCTTCAAGCCTGCGCGGTGGATTTTTTAGGTGAGGCGCAGCGTGCGCGAGGCTGGCCCCACCCTTTACACCTGAGGTTCATCTGCCAGGGCCTAGCGAGCTTGGACGGTGACAGCGAAGTCCTCAGGTCGTAGGTTTGGTTAGAGTATCCTTCTCTTAGATGGATGGCCTTACAGGGCTAAACGAGCTCTATCTGCCCAGGTTTGGAGTTAGAGTTGTCCTTCTCCTAGGATGGTTGCCCGAAGGCTAGTGAGCCCATCCTGCCCGTGGACACACTTTGTCTGACCCTTCAGTTGAGACCTGTCAGGCTTGGGAGACCCTACCGGAGGCATATGCCACCACCAGCATAGCTCTCAACTTCGCAAGGGCACGCAAGCTCTTTCCCCACGGCAAGGGGGTGCCCATGAAAGAGACACCTAATCACAGTTTCAATAATAGAAAGAGACAGGTAAGCAAGCAAAAATGTAGACGATATGAATCATAAATGATCACCAGTTGACATTGCACAAAAAACAAGCTAGAAAATAGTTTAAAACCTTCCATGCAAGACTCTTTGACACTATTACTCACACTATGCTGATTAAAAAACAACTGCTTACTTGTTTGTAAAACACTTTGTACTGAAGGGTTTATTAGTATGCTAGGAAGCCCTTCCTACCATGCATCCTTTCAAAAGAAAATGCTAGAAGTCATTAAGATATATTCAACGTTTAACTGTACTGGGGCTGCATAATTCCTCTTTGGTTGAAGGGATATACAAGCCTTCTGGCATAGTGACCTGGCAAACTAAGCCAGCCAGCCATCCACAGTATGGTGGTGACAATTCGTTCTGATGTCTCTTAGTCTAAATTTCTGTCTTGCTCAGCTACTAATGTATCTATCAGGCAGCAGGTTTAGTACTAAACTGGGGGTTTTTAAATACTCTCAAAGTTTTGTCCAGCTTTACACATGCTTTATTGCCAAAAGGCACTGAAGGGATGAAATAATCTAAAAACAATTCAGTTATTTATTCAGCTATCACTGACTACTTGGCCAAGCAGGTGAATGCAAAACAGAGCATCCTCTTTCTTCTCAGACACATACTCCTCTCATATTGGCTCCCCTAGGCCAAGGGAATAAACAGAAATTAATTGCTTTTTCATTTAATACTTGGGAGAGCCATTTCTCACACTCCTAAAGGACAACGAATCACCTCCTTCTTGCTAAAAACCAAAACAAATACCAGCCAAACTGACAAAAACTTGTTCTCTTCATTTTATTGATAAAGAAGTAATATTGTTATGTTTGTGACCTCCACTGAGCTAACAAAAAGTTTGTCAGACTAGAAGGAATGCCAGTGTTGCCCACCAGTTTGATCAGCACATCTCAGGATTTTCAGGCAAATGCATTTTCAGCATTTATAGAATGCATCCTTTCTCTCTCTAAGGAAGGAAATAGGAAAGCCCGGGTGAAGTCTAACTGTTAAACCATTAATTTCCACTACAGAACCACAGTTACCTTTTTTTGCCTCCCCGTTTCGCAACAGGAAAGTTAAAGGCAACTGTTCACCCATGGAACTCTCAAATACACAATGATGGTGTTCCCTTTTTTTTTTTTTATTTCTGATGTCTCATCTTGCCCTTCAGAAAGAATAAAGGGAGCTGCTGAATCTCTTCCATAGCTGAAGTTGTAAAACACCCATTTAGACAGAGTTTCCCATTTTTTCATGTGTATGAAACACCCCATCCCAGCCCCCTCGCTGGCCTGAGCTCTCACTCCAGGTCACAGGTGACTCAGGGCCCTTCCTCCTTGTTACATTTGCACTTAATTATCATCAGCTCTTCCACCCTGGCTTGCTGGCATTGGAACCTCCCTTCGTTGGAACCTCCCTTGTAAAGCTACTGCTGCTTTTTTACTCCACATCTCTTTTCAAAAGTTAAACGGGACATTTAGTCATTTAAACAAAAAAAATATTTATTTATTCTTCTTACAATCATGAAAACGTACTTTGACTCAAGTGTCAACATTTTGCATCAGAGATGAAGGGCCTAGACACTGGCGGGGTCATGATGCTCAGCCAAGGTCATGTTTTCCTAATGCCTTGCCATAGGCTCTATTTGTTCTGACCTCAAAAGTTAGATAAAAAAATGGCTTGTTTCATATTCCACCACAGATATTCTGGACTTCAAAAGAAATTAATTATTTTTTAGTGAGAATACTTTTTTTTCCAGGCAACAAGATAGCTGCTTCTAATTTTAATGCAATCAAACAAAAAGGCATTGAATATTCTGTGGGGTCAAATTACTAGTAATATCAAAAGTGAATGCAGATTTTAGGAGAAGTCTGGGTGACTTGTTAAGACTTCAAAGTTATCTCCCTCTTGTTTTCTTCTCACCATTTAGAACTGCTGTGCCACCTTGGATTAACAGACATGCCACTTCTGCAACTGCAGAGGACTTTAACAATATTATTTACTTATTCTAACATTCAGCAACACTAAAAACAGCTTCAAGGAAGCCTCAATTCTGAGGCCACAGTACTGCTTTTTGCTTTTTTTCCCTCAAGTAATTTCCCCATAAAATTTATTTCAAGCTTGCGACAAATGCAAGATTGAAAGTGCTCATGAAAATTTACTGCACACATATTTTCTCAAGTGTGATTTATTCATAGTTTGTGTGAATAAAAGGTAATGTTTTTGCAAATGAGAACTAGCAAGAATATAACCTTCTTCCTTCAAATAAAGCCTTCAAAATAAATTACCTTCAAATAAATATTGAGGTACGTTATGCAAAGAAGAAAGAATAATATCATCCTGATGCAAGAGTAACCATAAATTTAATCTTACATGATAACACTGTGGTGATACAATGGTCATCATTAAAAGTCAGCACTTACCATCAGTTGTTGAGCAATGCCACCTTTGCTCTATACTCTTAATCGGGGAGGGAGAGGAGGAATGCACTATATAGTAACTGCCTAAGAAATAAATGCTTAACAGTTATTTCTCTGTGAGTTATTTCTATGCAAACATTTGCAATTTCCCTGAAGAGTAATTTTTATAGTCAAAACCATAACATGTCACTTCAGATATTTATCTCCAGCCTTCTAAATAGTTAAGACTTACACCTAACCATGCTTACCACTGAAAGCAAGTAAAGCTCATGCTTCAGTACCAGCTACTCATCAAATCAGCCACATGTCAAAATACTAGGCAACAACCCAGCTTCTTTATTCGTAACTCACACACTCTGAAAAACATCTCCAATAACTTGAGCAGGGGTGGATTGGTATTGGTTTAAATATTAATGTCCAAAGGATCCTGACATCTTCCCCAAAGCCATTTCTTCAGCGGTGTTTTTCCTAAAGATCTCTCAAATAAGTCTTAAGCCTGAGAGATCATAGCGTGCAGCAATATAGCTGCGGGGCTGTAGAAGGGGACCTCTTTGGGGAAGGGCTCCCTATCAGCCTTTCAAAAGCATGAGCTTCTGTCTTTTGTTTTATCTGGCATTCAAAATACCAATAGTGCTATTTCATAGAGGCAAGCTGAGGTGAATACAACAAATCACTCTCTCACACATCTGAGGAGCTCATACTGTTTCTTGTTTTATTTTCCACAGCCAAGATTAAGGCATGAGCACCCAAGCCTAGAGTAGAAGTCTTCTAATTCTAGGAAACACTAACATACAGCACACCTATACACATGGTGAATATACTGCACTATCCACAGGCATAACTGTGCACGCTGTGTTTGAGGAGGCTCTGAGATTGAGGCACATTGCCTGAATGGGAAAAAAAAAAAAATACACTGAAGCCTTTTTGCACACCTCTTCCCACTTCAAAGCAACATCAGAGAAGTAGAGGCTATCCCATGGTAAGCTGGAATGAGCAGAACATCTTGCTGATTAAATGCCACTGTGAGCAAGAGGGTGATTTTCCATTTATATTAACATATCTGAATCTACTGGAACCCTTGACAGCATAATTTTGTATAATTATTTTCTACTCACTATCCTCCTGGATTGCAAATATGTTTATCTTTTAGAAAATGACGTCAATGTCAAACAGCTTGCTTTTGTTGTTTTACTTCTCAAACTAGTTGGGGCTCATTATGAAAGACAGGGCAGCGTCTTTTCTTCTACTTGTGGTTTGGCAATATTTCTCTCACCAGGATAAAACTAGAAAATGGGTCAGAAAGAGGCGGAATGAATGTACCAGCCAAAGTCTCACCTTGTCTCAGAATTTCACAGTGTGAAGTTGCATAATGCATGCATACCTGTTGCATTATAATGGTGAAGAACTGTTACTAGGTAACCAGCAATTTCGATTTCAGGATTGTTTGTTAAAAGCTTGCACACTTCAAATAAAGGTATCTAAAAGCCAGGCTTTTTAGGTAAATATTCATAATTTCTTGCTTAATCAGGTGGACACCCCAGAGCAAATGCTGCAGAAAATTTCCATATCAATTTTGTGTTTTAGTCAGAGTCCCCACCCCCACCCCGGTACACAGGAAGAGCTTCCACAGGCTCCTACACCCATTATATCATAGCTTTGACAAGACAGGGTACCCAGTCATGGGTTAAATGTGAGTCTGGAAGGCCAAAAATTCACATAGCATTTTGTAATAAGCTATGGCTACAACTTGAGGAAGATGAGAACCACAGGTTTGAATTTCTCTTCATTCTTCCACCAGAAAAAAAAAAAACAAAACCCAAACCCCAACCCAAAAAACCAACAAACCAAGTTCTCTCTACCTCCAGAGAACATAATTCACTTCACATACGTATTCCAGAACATACTTCTCTAGGGCTTGTCAAGCATTCCCAGTACCTTGGATAGAAACTGATAACAAAGTCCAAAGTATCAGACTTATTTACCATACAATTTTACAGACACAAATGCTCGCTAAACTGTTAAAGAGAACACAGCAACCATTCCAAAAAAAGAAGAAAGTATGGTGGAACACAAATGGTGTTCTCAGGCTAAAATATTGGGTATTTGTGAAAGATGCAAAGCAAACAAACCAGTAACGTAAATCAAACCACCCTGATGATGACTGCAAGACAGCCCATGCAGACAGCTGCTGCTGTGCAGGTAAGAAACCAATCAGTCACACTCCCTACTTCTATCAGACGCATTTTCTAAAAACATGTGTGATGGCTTCACTCTTACTCTGCCTTGATTTGTTTCAGCAAAGTGCAGAGAGGCCACTGATCACAAACAAGGTCCGAGTGCGTACCTGCCTTTTGACACAGGTTTCAGCTTTGCACAGCTTTTGTTATATCTGCAATAGACTGAGCTAGAATACATGAATTAAAACATACATCACAGCATTAGTAATGCTCTAACTAGGAATCTAGGTTATCAAAGAAAGCTAATGCTATTCAGAAAACAGCCTATTAGCAATAGAAGAGACAATTACTGGTGGATAGGTTGTTGGAGAATCAGAAATGCAACCTGTGTGACATTCACAGGTGCCTTTTACAGTGCCTGGGCAATATAGTACCTATTGCACTGGAGGCAATACAGTCGGCCTTCTACCTCTTCCCATGCAACGAAACATAACCCTGATGTCCCCAGTGTCAATCTCTCACAGCAAGACACCATATCCCATCATGTGCCATTCCACAGACATCTATATATAGAATAAAATGACACTGTATAGAACATATGGCTCTATGCAAGCACATAAAACGATTTTTTGGAAGACAGACTCACAGTTTGCAGATACTTTGGTAGATAGAATACTTTGCCGCTCTAGTGACAAATGCTATTTAAATATCACAGCTTCTTAAACAGAGCCTTCCTCCCTCTCCCAAGTTTTAAACACTAGCCAAACAGAGATGCATTTATGGCACTTCAGCACAGAAGGCTTCCCATGGCAGATGCAGGATGGCCAGCTTGTGGCCCAAAGACAGCACAGAACAGTGCACCTGCAGGAGACAGCTATAAGGGAGATTACCCACCCTGGAAGGGGACTAAGCATGACTATTGCTGGCAGCTCATTTCCTTTCTTGAGAGGGGAAGACAGATGCTCTCAGCTTGGGAAGTGCCCTGAGCTGCAGCACCCAGAGGCTGCCACTAAGTCTGTTTCAGACCCAGCAACTGGAATCGTGCACTGAGTTGTCCATACCCTCAGCTGGAACAGCACCATCAGTCTGTCTACCTAACAGGAACCATAAGCATACTGCTACCCACATTGGTACTAGCCACTACCAGGCATCATCTTTCCTGAAGCTGACAAAAAATGCTCAAAGTCAACAGGACCCTCTTCCACAGCAAAACTCTGCCCTAAGGGAGAAGACAACACTCCAAGGAGAAGAACAGGAAAATAAAGGTGCAACCTGGAGAATTCTGCTGTAAAGGGATCTGGCAGTCTGTGCTTGTCTGCCTCTAGGTCCAAAGAAAATTTGGTGCTAAAAGTATAGTATACATATCCTAGAAATAGATCAAAGAGATGGAAAAGAAGCCAGAATTTTGTGGATTGTTTTTTTAGCTACAAAGCTTCACCAATTTTCTACCATGCTCAAGGCTTAATAGGAGTTTGAAGAAAAATCTTCATTTCTAAACTGCAGAGTGCATTTCTAACTGATCAAGAGTTAATCTTTGCAACAACAAAAAACAAAGAGTCTGATTAGAGCTACCCTGTGAAACCTATCTTCCCCTGGGGTGTACAGTCAAGAGCACAGCAACAAACACTTGCTCTGACTGCTGCTCAGGAACGATGCACTATGACTGCTTCTTTAAGACATTCAAACCAGATTTCTGTCTCTCTGCAATCATCAACACAAAACTCTGCAACTGCATTACTGCGAAAGAAGCCTCCTCCCGAACTATCAGCAGAGGACTCTGCGTTTTATCAAGACAATAACAGTTCGAGAAGCAATTTCAGTTACTGTTCTATCATGTCCGACTAAGCAGCAACTCTGCAGCTTCTGCTGAAACAGCACTATCACAGTGCTGAAATGGCACGTTAAATTACTTATTTACTGATTTGTAAATTACATAAAGATTGATATTCAGCCTGTTTGAGCAAGGCTGGAAGAGACATAGACTGCTTAATTTTGAGAACTGAAAGAGCAATAAAAAATTTAAAAATTAATGACTCAGTAAAAGGACAGTGTACACCCCCCCTGCCCCAGTGGATTTGTGCCCTGCCATTTCAAAAATCTGACTGCAGTTATCCCTGCCATACTGTGTCAGGAGCACATGCCAGCACAGGTACACGCTCACAGCTGGTGCTGAAGGGAGGTGTGTCTCGACAACCTGGAAACAAAACGGCCCTTTTCCTCTGAAAACTAAACCTCTCGCCCATGCTGCTGCCAAAGGCAGACAGACCATGCTGGGTGTGTAGTAGACAGCCGTACGAGAGGCGTGCGTAGAGGCAAGCCGGGCCGGGCTCTGCTGGGCTCCCTTACCGCATTACAGCCTCTGCTGCAGTGAAGCAGCGGGAGGGAGAGGTTTGCTCGGGCGCAAGGAGCCGTCAGAACCCCATCGCCCGCCGGGAGGGAGTGGACCCGGAGCACCTACATCCCTACAAACCTCTGAGCCGCTCCCGCCCCGCGGCAGGCTCCTCGCAAGGAGGGGGCTGCGTGGACATCGAGCCCTCCGCCTCCGCACGAGGAAGCCAGAGATCTCCCGCGCTTCCGGAGCCCCGTTAATAAATTGACTTGTTGCAGTGCCCCGGCGCCCGGGCAGCCATCCCGGCAGGGCGAGTCTCGGCTCCCCCCTTGCCCAGGGCCGAGCAGCCCGGCACCAAGGCCCGCGCCACGCCTGCCCGCGCAGTGGTTTTGGCCGGGGGCTGCCCCGGCCGGACACGTACCTCTGCAGGGGCATGACTTCGCAAGCCATGCTGGCCATGGGGCCGCTGTCCGCTCGCCCAGCCGGCCAGCCGCCCGCCTCACCTCACCGCGCCGCGCCCGCAGCGCCGTCAGCGCCTCGCCGCGGCGAGGCCCGGCCCCGGGGCGGGGCGAAGGGGCCGCCGGCCCCGGGTTGGCGGCTGACGGTGACCCGCCCCGCCGCAGAGGGCCGCGGCCCGCCCCACCGGCCTCGGCAGACACAGGTTAACCACAAGAGTTTTATGATGTCCTGTCGGTCCTGGACTTCTAAGAAACGCCACAAGCTGAGGATAACTCCTCCTGGATACCTTTTAACAGAAACACCCCACTAGGTCTTCTGTATCCCTTTCAGTAACTATAACCCGCCCGCTCGCCCCTTCCTAAATGTCACCCAGGGTGCGATGCAGTCACCCACAACCTCCCTCCCCGCGGCCGCGGCGGCGCGGGGTCCTCTGCGGGGCGGGTGGGGCGCCCACGAGTAAGGCACTCACCATGCACCCAGCCCACCCCAAGTTCTAGACAGCATCGCGGGTCTACTCCCGCTCTGCAAGCTGCACCGAGCCACGCTGCTGCATACAGGAGCCTTCACCATATAGAGGTGACTTAGGGGCTGTAACAACCGAGCCTTTGAACTCACCACCCCTTTGCATTGCAGTAGATGCTACTGCGGTTCAGAGGGTATGTGCCGTAGTTGGCCAACCAGTTAGGACACACAGCAAAGCGGAGCAGATGAGAACTTCTCCTTTAACACTTGAAATGAAGAGGTAATTGTTGCAAAAAACGAACTTATTTTTACTGATGTTCCCAGTAAACATCACCCTCAAGCACTCCTGCTTCTACATCTGCGGCTGCTGACCAAATACTGCTCTGAAACAACGAATCACACCAATTTTTTTGGTGGAAATTCAGGGCTGGAAAGAGTGGTAGCAAAAGAATCCTACACAGTGGGTGTGCCACTTTACAGGACACTGCAGCCTTGGAAAATGAACAGTACAAAATCCCAAAGAAGGTCTTGCACTGAAAATTTTGATGGCTCCTGAAGGAGCGTACCCAAAGTTTTATTTTTCACTTTTGTACCTCCTCTGCCCAGAACACCTAAGGAATTGCCTTCAACTTCCCCTAACACTGAACAGAAACACTTCTGCTGCTGCCGTACCTGTGCATGCCTTATGTGACGGGGAAGAGGACAATCTCAAACTGATAAAGGGGAAGCAGCAGAGATGCATAGGTTAGCAGGAGGATATCAGACATTTCACAGGGATGCCTAACAGATCCTGACCCTTCTCAGCAAGAGACAGGGGTGTCTTCTGTTATAAAACAAAATCAGTGGGCAGCTGCAGCCTCAAAAAGTGGTGGCATGGAGTAGAGATGCAGAAGTCAACAGAGAAGTGGTTCCGCTTCAGTACGCTGAACTGTTTAATATTTGCTCCTGTCAGCAGGCTGACTGGAAGAAGTGCATTAGTAATGCTTCTGCCCGTTGCCTCAGCACAAGCCTGTGCTGCTGCACCACAGTCACGCCAGGCACAGCACAGGGCCCCTTTTTAGGAAAGTCAGCAATGCTGATAAAGCACTCTGCCATTACAGATCTGGGCTGCTCTTATCTGTGGTAATTAAATGAGTATCCTGATGACTTCCTGTTAAATTAAATGCACCGTATGTGCTCTTAAGCAACTAAAACCATGAGAGAAAGATTTTACTCTGATACAAAAAACTGCTTCCGTATAAAACAAAAGCACCTTGTACTGTTTCACAATAAATCAGACTACGTCTTCCAGGCCAGTCTTTTTTATACACACACAGTTATTCATACTTTATTATACTTCTATAAACTGTTACCATCAGGATGACAATAAGAAAACTAATTTTCCACATTTAACTAAGGACCCATCTACAGGGGGAAGGAATCAGGGTTCTCCAGAGCAGCTTGATGAATAAATAGAAGTGGAATAACTCAAATAACTGCTGTACTCTGAATTTATACTCTAGCTATTTTGTCTTAACTCCCATGGGACTTGCCCATATAAATGAGCTTAGAAGTACTAAGATCCTTGACAAAGAATTCACTAACAAAAAGAGATGATACTGTAATAACCAGAAGGATTCATTTATGAATTAGCATCAGTGAAGAGGCTTAGCTCATGGCACCATGCTGAAATCAACAAGACGCCTTTGTGAGAACATTAAAGTTGCCCAGAGCTTCCTGTGTCTTCAGCACAGAATGACAGAATCGTTCTCGATGTAAGGTCATCCAGTCCAACCGTTCACCCAGCACTGCTAGGTCATCACTAAATCATGTCCCTCAGCACCAGATCTACACGTCTTTTAAACACCCCCAGGGATGGGGACTCCACCACCTCCCTGGGCAGCCTGCTCCCATGCTTCACAAACATTTCTGAAAAGAATTTTTTCCTAATATCCAACCTGAATCTCCCCTCGCGCAACTTAAGGCCGTTTCCTCTTGTCCTATTGCTTGTTACTTGGGAGAAGCGACCAACCTTAACCTCGCTACAACCTCCTTTCAGGTAGTTGTAGACTGATAAGGTCTCTCCTCAGCCTCCTTCTCTCCAGGCTAAACAACCCCAGTTCCCTCAGCTGCTCCTCATAAGGCTTGTGCTCTAATCCCTTCACCAGCTTCCTTGCCCTTCTTTGGACAGGCTCCAGCACCTCAATATCATTCTTGAAGTGAGGGGCCCAAAACTGGACACAGTGTTCAAGGTGGGGCCTCACCAGTGCCAAGTATAGGCAAACAGTCACTTCCCTCCTCCTGCTGGCCACACTTATTTCTGATACAAGCCAGGATGCTGTTGGCCGCCTTGGCTGCCTGGGCACACTGCTGGCTCATATTCAGTGAGTTGTCAACTAGCATCCCCAGGTCCTTTTCTGATGGGCAGCTTTCCAGCCACTCTTCCCCAAGCCGGTAACGTTGCAGGGGTTTGTTCTGGCCCAAGTGCAGGACCTGGCACTTGGCCTTCTTGAATCTCATACCATTGGCCTCGGCCCATCGATCCAGCCTGTCCAGATCCCTTCCTACCTTCAAGCAGATGGACACACTCACCTAACTTGGTGTCACCTGCAAACTGCAGATCTATCTTCTTTTTGTTTTCTTTTTTTGGAGTCTCTGCAATGGGGTATCAGTTTTCCTCCCTCCTTCCTTGACTGCCTCTTTAACATCGCCAAAAACATCACGCAGAAGAAGTGGTACCCTAGCTCACATTTCCCTGCACACCCGCTGGCATACAACTTCAACACCCATTAAAAGAAAGGAGACCAAAGACGAAAAAATGCAGTTGTTTGACTTCTGCTAGCACTGCTGGTTTCCCAAGGTTTTAATTATTTCTGGAGCAGCTGCAGATATCACAACCTTGCGATTGCAATTGTTAAAATATTTTCATTTTCACACAGAGAAATTAAAAAAGAGTGTAATTTTAAGAAGTACTTCGGAGCACAGTGGACACCTGTTGGTAAGAGCAGTAGTACCTGCTACTCAAACAGCACGAAATCACGCTGCAGTGCATGGTGCACAACAGCTTACTTCAGTTTGCATCGTCTCAATGGGGCCCTTTGAATCTCTCACTCTGCTAAATGAACACACAACTCCTTAATTCTTCACCTCCCCCGTTCATGAGTATGGACCACAAGCAATGTATTTGTGGCACAAAGTACGCAGACAAAAGCTGCCAGAAAACTGCAGTCTTATCCCCTAACAATTCCACTTCCTTCTCACAGATGTTTACGTTAAAGCCTACTTGCTACTTGACAGATGCAGGAATTCCTATTCTCCTTGCTATACCCTGCCCTCTTATACCTTTTTTTCCTGTGCATAATTCAAGATGGGTTATCACGTATAAAACCTGGCATTATACAACATTTTGTTTTGGATTTTTTGTACTTGAATTTGTTCATCCATGTTAAACATGGAAAACAAAACCTCTTCTGCAAGTTTCATGCAATTCTTGCATTCCTATTGCTCAGAAAGGCCAAACTCATCTGTTGGCAGCAACAATGCAGTGCAGTGGCTATTTAAGGTACCACCAAACACACATACAGAGGATAGGGAAAAAACTCCTCTCTCAGGACAAGCACAGGATCCTCACACTGACTGTATGCTCCTTCATGTATTGTGAATACTTCAGGAAAACAGACAGTAAATAACAATAAAAATGATCAAGACCCTAAAATACCAACACATACCGCCACACTTCAGCACCTACACCAAGGCAACACCTGGATTCAAACTATTTGATTTGCAAGTTCCTTACTGAGATTCAACAAAGGAAAAAAGACACTGGCTAGAACTAAATATGAATAATAACTTTTCTCCACCACCATCAATGTTTAAAGAATAAATGTGTGTTTGGAAAGGAAGTCTCCCGTCAATCATCATTACAGAAGTTCTGTCTTTCCTTTTCATACTTAGCTGTGCACCAAGTAATTTTCTCAGCATATAAAGCAACAAGAGAAGAAGATCTGTGAACAGAACCAGAGGATATAAGTGATTTAGACAACGGATTTTCTAAGTATGTGGCTGTGTCTGCCTCCTGAAAAGCAGTTATCCCTTGCCTCACTGCACTGTCATACCCAAATAAGATAGTATTAAAAAAAAAAAAAAAGAAATCTTGTCTGGTCTGATAAAATCTGAGGGGTTCTAAGATGCTGGAGTTGTGCTCAATACCATCAAAGTATTTCTACAGTGTTTACAAAGTTAGACAATAATTTCCCCCGGCAGAAACATGAAATGCAAAGCAATCATCAGACTGAAAATGAAAGAATGTACTTTTCAAAATACCACCAATACAAAACTTAAAATGCCATTACTTATGTACATATGTATTGATAATTTAGAGTATCTGTGTGCATATAAACATCTGCTATTATAAATGATAAATACCCTGGAAAATTCCCACAGGCCAGAATATTGGTGCGCACACATGAAATAACCAAGTCACATGCAAATAGAAACAATATTTGGAAACTGTAGGCCTTCATGTCCAAACAAAGCAGACAGATGACTAAACAGGCCCTGTCCAAAAGAGCACAAACGGGAAGAAGAACAACTATTATGTCAAGAACATAACTTAGTAAAAGGGGAATCCTCAGAAAGGGGGTAAGTACTAACAATGACTTTCCAAGGCTGGTACTCAGTCCTGTAGCACTTAATGCTTTATCAATGAAAGGAAGTGTAAAATAATACCGAAGGTTCTTTTTATATGCAAGGCAGCATTAGCAGTTTCAGTACAGCCATATGGGAACTATATACAGGATGACAGGTCATACTGGGGGATACGTCACGCCAGATCAGTGCTTCTATACAAGCCCTGACTGACAGTGTGGGTAAAGAAATTAACATTGTTCTTGGAGGCATCAACACAGATATTGCATGGAAAAGGTGTGTTATGTCTGTTTTTCCTACCGAGATGGTTGTTACAGAAGACTCTGATCAGTTCAGGAACTCCTATTCTCAAGCAAGTTGTGCAAAACTGAAGAGTGCTCAGGGACAATCCATGAAGGGAACATAAGAACTAAACTCCACAGACTTAGTACTTTTCAAAAAAACCAGCCTATGCACGCAGCAAACATTAATTTTTGATCTAGTACTCAGAAGCTGAACAAGATCAATGGCTTCCCAGTCAAAGACAGAAAAATTATTACTAGAAATGAGACATTTTTAGTGTGGCTTAGCAGTGATTCAGTAGTGCTGAGTTAATGGTTGGACTTGATGATCTTGAAGGACTTTTTCAACCAAAACGATTCTGTGAGGATAACTAACTACTGACACAACTCAACAAAGATGATGGTGAATTTTAAACATTCTTACAACTTACAGTTGCCTCTGTTTAGGAACACCAAACCTTAGATAAACTACCGATATGTAATTTGCAGGATTCTCTTACTCATTTTCTTAACTAATATTCCTCTTGTCCAAAAGAGAAGCAGGTTGCTCTCACTTAACTTCATTTTACCTCTTTTGTTTTATGCACTGGCATAGAAATGCAAGTATTGTTGTCACATCTGTGGGGAATATACCAATTTTTTGCACTGTAGCTCTTCTGTTTCTTCCTGCAACTTGGAGGCCAAATTACCTTTTAAACAAAGCTAGTTAAAAATCTGTTAAGGAGGAAACATATTCCAGAATTGTTCCTTAAACTTGCTGGGACAGAAGATGAGTAAACACTAAGCTGAAAGCTTCTCAGAGCTTCAGATTCTGGAGACTTCCTGATCTGAGCCAACAGATAAGCACGCAAGCACATTTCCCATTGAAACGGACACCCCAAGCTCCCAGGAGGCTTGTATTCGCTATTCTGGCTGCTCTTCATTAAGCAGCAGTGTCCTTTGCAAGCACTGCCCCACCCGCTTGTCAGCTGCTTTAACTTGTTCCAACGGACTCTTGCCCCATGGGATAGCCCAGAAATCACTTCTTGGCCTCCCTCCTGGAGAAGGGGGGAGGACTGGAAGTAGGTTCATAAAGAGTTTTCTGGGAAAGCATCAAGTAATGAATGGTTGTGCCAGCTAATCTGCTGTGGGAACAGGGTAAAGCATGCTGTGCAACAGGTCACTAGGTTCTTCATTTGTACCAGTTAGTTCAAGTGCCAGAGCATGGCAGAGCAAGCAAGCAGCAGCCCAGTTACGTACAAGCTATTTTCAAAGCAGGCTTTTTCCAAAGCTCTGCTAATATAATGAAATTCCTAAATATTAATGTCCAATGCAATTTCCCCCACTCCTCTAAACCATTATTTTTAAAAAATAGTCTACACAAAGACCCTTTAAAAATGCAGCTGTTTCAGACCAATGAAAATGTTTGCTATAGAAAACACTGAATAAAAAGCATTCGTCAGCAAGAAGGTTCCAAGAATTTTTAAATGAGCCCTTGGTACTCCCTGTGTTATTTATATTCCCTACCAAAAATGTCACTGGTTTCACACTTTCTCACCTGCCAAAAACATCCTTCCAATCCGCTACAAAATGACTATCCTTTGAACTCCATGCCTCTGCACCCACCATGCTCCCTGCTTTCTAAAGCATCTTAAAGTGAAATGCTTGTACTTCATCCTCAGCCTCATGAAAGTAATAATCATACCAGAAGGAGCTGAGCAAAGTGGAGGAGCAGGCCACACCATTCATGTTTGGTGCACGTGGCTTTTTACTCCACTGAAAGATAAACTGCCATGTGTTGGCAAGGGAGGCAATCTGGCGGTTAGTCTCCAGAAAATAGCACCTCTTCTTCAGCTAATGATGTGACTGAAGGGAGTCCTCCCTTTGCACAAGTGACCCAGTGGCCAGCCTGGCTCCCGGGAGAGGTGGTGGGAAAAGATGTCTTGGCAGGAGCGACAGACTCTGCCTGGCAGGCACTAAGAGAAGAGTGAGACTAACTCCATCTCTCTGCCTAGAGCTGGAAGACGCAACTGTCATGGAAGCAAGGGAGATCCTGGCAAAAAGACAACTGACCAGATCTCTTAAGACTTGATTTGGCAGGAGCTCTCTCAGGCCAGTCCCAGGGCTTTTTCCTGCACTCAGCTCAGCATAAATCAAGAAACACAAATTATTGTTTATGAGCAGCCAGATGCAATGATGCTGGGCTCAATCAGTGCAGCTCACTGCTGTGCCCCTCATTTGCAACATCAGCTTTGTGTCTAACCACTCTGTACATGTTCAGGCTGCGCAACCATGCTCCTACCCTGCTGCAGGCCAGTCTGTGCAATGTTAGGGGAGGCACAAGCGGATACTGAAGGGATCCAAAAGCTCAGCATAAGCCTACGTTTAATTATCAGGAACATTCAGAACAAGAGAAACGTCTGTAAGCTTGCAACTTCCCAACCCACCTTCACGTCGTGGGAAAAATCCAAGTTTTTCTACCCAAGGGGCATATACCCAGCAAAAGCTAATGAGAATTTAGAGAAAAACTCATTTTCTGTGGTGCTCAGTAGCCCTCTCAGAATGGTGGTCACTTGCTTTTTTTTTGAAATTTGACACTTTCTGGAGTTTCGGAGTGGGTTTTTTTTTTGAAGGAAACAGCTATAAATTTTATAAAACACGGTGCACTGTTAGCAGTGCTCCCAAGAGAGTAATCATTTCATGGTGGTTAGGTGGTTCCTAACCATAATACAGGACAATAAAAATGTTATTTTATTAGATATTCCTCCCTCCCTACATGACTCAAACTTTCTGAATGCAGAGAGCTTTGAGACCGTGAAAGGGCCTGAGGAATTGGTGGTGGAACCTCTTATTTCGGAGAGCCCTGACAAAGCCTTAATGACCGGAAGTCATTAACATCCAAGTAGCCTTTAGCAATTTCTTTGCAATTACCTAGGGCCTCTCTTTGCAGTCATCCCTAGCGCAAAAACACTTCTTGCAACAGGTTCAGAATGAAAAGAAAAGCTTTGGTACAGAAATGGAACTATCTTCACACTTTCTAACCGCAAATGTCTCACGCCAGGAGGAAGGTACTGATCCAATGTGAGAAAGTGCAATTTGTAGATTAGTAGTCAGCTTGGGATCACATTCCTCACAACAGATAAAATGAGAAGAAATCTCTCATGGCCACTGACCATGAAAGAGGATTTTACAACACTGAAACAGCTCAGAGACAGATGCATGCAAAGTGACAAGACCAGTGAGTGTCAACCATGCCCTGCCACCCCCAGCCTTTTCTTATTAGACAGCCAGCTGACCACTTTGATTAAAAATATACATGTGTGTCATGGGCAGTCACAGCTGAACTCTGTCAGCCTACACTGCAACGTGCTGAACACAACGTCCATTCAGCTGAACCAGGAAACTGCAGCAGCAAACAAGCCTGGCTGAGAACTCAGTGACCTGTGCTCACTGATCTTCCTGTGGACTGCCTGCAGGACACAGGCCCAGGTCTCTTCTGGGAAGTCATTCAGGAAGGAGTACCTCATAGCTTCAGGTGGTAGAAAACTGCTTGCTCTGCAAAGCTACTGGAAAGAAGGCATGCTCTGCACTTAACCTCCTCGGCTGAACAGTGCACCAGGCACTTCAGGAGACAAGCTAAGGAAGCTACAGGAGAGGGAACTACTCACCGCAGTAAAAATAAGTCCAGTCACAGCGCAGAGGCTCTGCCTCTTCCCTAGTTTCTAGTAAGACAGATTAGTGATGGGTGCCTTGGTTTTTGTAAATGCAAATATTAAAAGCACAAAGATTTCCAAGGCTGACTTAAATTCCTTATTATCCACTGTGTGTTCTCCCATAAAAGGTCAGCGATCTTTTTGTTTGAAAATGACTTAAAAATTGTCACAGATGTTTGCACCTTATTTCCTACAGCAAAAACTATCATCTGACCCAGTTGATATCAGAAAGTCACCAGCCTTATGAAATGAAGGGATTTTCTCTTCACAGCAAAAGCAGTTTAAAAAGAAAAAAAACCAAGACAACAAAATAAAGAATCCTTCTATCTGAGAGGGCAATGCTTGAGATACAGAAAGGGAGTCAGGTTTTTTCAGCTTGTTACTCAATTGCTGTGACCTTACTGTAGTCCCTTTCTGGTTTCTAAGGCTGCTAGATGCCGTCCCAGGAAACAGGAAAAGCTAATATACTTGGCTTACGGACTGAAAGAAGAACTTTTGTTTCCATATGCATGTTATGGCATTAAAGTGCTGCTTTCTACATCTAACAGTTGTCAGATCTTTATTTCGTTTATTATCCTTGTTGCTTCCAAAGTGAATGTCCACTTCTGTGGCACAGGTTAGGGCATCAGATTTGAAATGTTCTCCATCCCACCAGCAGGTAAATCTTGCATAGGGAGGCAAAGATAAGATAGCTAGAGGTAAATAGGAAGGTTAGACTAGTGTAATGGACAAAGCCTAATCTGAAGGAGTAGCCTGTGCAGGGTGGAAGAGAGAGAGCAAATCCTTGGAAAAGTAAACTGAAATCCACCCAGGTGACTTGCACAGAAAAAAATCTACATAATTACATGTTTCTGTGACTGTCATTATGTCTTGGCTATAGACACAGCAGAAGAACCCAGGAAGAGCTGAGACCACACCCTGACTCGCCATTCACAGTCACCTACCTTGGAGAGACACATAAATCACTTGACTCTATGGCTGGGTTTTTACAAGACTGAATGCTTTTATTAACAACTCGTTATGTAAGGCAGTTCCTACTGCCAGCATCTCACAATGCAAGAAAGAAGGGAATTGATTGCATAGGAGGGTGGAGACAAATGTACTTTCAAAGTTAAATGAGTCACCTTGGAAAAACTAACTCAACACAACCTAAAGACAGAAAGTGACAAACAGCATTAATACCTTACACAAATTCCCCTCTCTGAGGGCTCAGAGCAGGGCCTACCAGAGGCTGCTGCAAAACCACTCAGAGGGCAACTGCCCTCACCACCTCCCCATCGAAATCATTCCAGACCTTTGCTCCTTTCCTGAGCAGCTTTCTCGAAGAATCCACAGCTGTCAGAGCGCAGCCCCTCCTGGCTGCAATCCCTTATGTAAACCTCGCAGCAAGGCTCTTGAGTGATAAGGCAAATTATTACTTTGGATAGGGACTGAATGTACTGGCATGACAGACTTCAAAAACAAAAAAACCCCAAACCTAAACAAAAATAGTCAGCTAAGCAAACACCAGCCCCCCTGTTTGATTTGTTCTGGCAACAACAGGCACCCAAGTTCTTATCACATGCCAGAGAATAATGGTAAGTTTTGGCTTGCCTTGGTTTTAAACCACAGCTGTAAAAGGAAAGCCAACAAACAGGGAAAGTGTTTATAACAAGCACAAGTTTCTCAGTGTACAAATACATGTCTTTTCATATCTCAACAATTAACAGTGAGAACATGCAGTATCATTACAAAGAGGGTGCAGCAGGGTACATTAACCCACCCCTTATTTCAGGGAGGCTATTACAGCATGTGATCCTTCTATTTGCAGGACATAGGCCAGATATAAGGATCTTTGTGAACAAAAAGTTGATATAAACAAAACCTCTCTTTGAGAACAGATACACCTTAGAAAGCCAGCACAGCTGATAAAAGCTGTGACTACAGCCACAAACAGGAATTTATGACGTTTGGCACACACAGACATGGCTAGAAAGTACTAGAGAAGGCGGCTTGCTTACTGAACTCTGTCATGGTTGCTCTAAGCTTTGGCTCTCAGAAACTGCGCAATATTTTTCACAAAGTTTGGCTGTCACACAAACACCCATTCCCCAGCACTTAACCACTACTAGCAAGGAAGGGTACCCGATCGCACTCCACTGATCAGTATTTCCACCCAGGGAACAGGCACAGAGCCTCACAACACTGAAACACCATGGTGCCCTCCCACTGAGGGACCCTCCTTCAAACCAGTACCAGGACTGCAAAGAGCTGCAGCTCCAGCAAATGCTAGAACAGCCATATACAATAGCAAAGCCTACTTCAGCACCCCTTCCTGGGTAAAATATCCAGGATGGTGTCAACAAAAGGCTGCAGGCAGCATGTACCTCTGAGCCAGCATCAGGACAGACATTTCTGCTCACCAGCAAGAATTCTCTGCCTCACATTTTGGCTGCAGGAAGTGTATTCCATGCTGCTTGAAGGCTATCCCTTTTCTTCACTTGTACATGAATTGTGGCATGGAAGGCTAAGAGCATTGCTTGCAGGAGGCCCTCCTACCTTTATATCCACTTAAATCTTAATATATCCTATCCCTCAAGTAAAATGTATTTGAATCAGTTATTTGAAGCACTTAAGTTTTAGCACCTCTAGGCACATCCAAAATCACTCCAGTTCCTACTGCAGTTATGTATATCGCTTCTGAACCAGAGCAGATTTTTTCCTTCTAGATAGTAGGAAGAAAGAGGGACCCAAACAGAGACTGAGCTTCACAGAGCTGCAAGCTCCCCCTAGTCCCTGCTCACTGAGAGTCTGGTAAGGCCTCAGGGAGCCCTGTTCTCTTCTGCCCACACCTTAGCCCAAAAGCTGCTGTCTTCCCCAGCTCCTGAGGTCTATAGTGTGGGTCCTGTGGCTCTCAACCAGGTAAAGTATATTTGTGGTTCCCAGGGTCTGGAAGTTTGGCTGCCCTGCTCTGAAGCTTTGCACAGGAACTCTTGCAGAAATGAGGCAAGTCGCACAGAAATATGTTAACAGGCTGCATATTGCCTGCAGACTTTCATCCTTCTTTCAGAGGACTAGTTCCTTCTCTCCTACCGCTTCCTTCCCTTCTCTCTTTCTCCACTGTTTTGGGATTTACTCAAAAACTGCACTACAGGTATGTTTTTCTGCATAATTAGCAGTTTGCCCTTAGCACACAGCTGTAATAATGATGCAATTTTCAAGAGAACACAGACATTACATGCTAGTGGGGATTATGGGTACATATAGTTAATCCACCTATTTTGGTCAGAAAAAAGAACGTATTTTGGTCAGAAAAAAAGAACGTATCACCTTCACAATACCATTTTCTTAAGGTAACAATTGTGAACAGAAGGTGATACAAATTCCATGATCTGCAGTATGTTTTGACTGCAACTGGTAAGTCACATATTTCATACGACAGCAGAAAGTTCAAAAAATTCCTGTGGTGAGGAATATCATATCTGTAAGGAGGCATAACATGTCTTTTAATATTTAAAAAACTGGTAAGCCATTCTAGGAGACATAGTCACAACTGTAGCTGCTACTTAATACATGGATCTTCATTTTAAGGTCAACTGTATGAAAGCACATACTGAGAGGTACTTTGAATAGTATCAAAAATTACTAATCAACCAGCGGTCTGTAATTTTCTTCCTCAGATGAAACTCTTTGAAAATTTATTACAGATTACAGTCCTTGCTGGGGGTGGGACTTATGGGCTTAGTATGTGGGGTTATTTCTTCGCTGTTACACTTGTGAGCCTGCTAAAGGTGGAGTTCCTCATCTACCATTCTGTGGAGCCCTTCATCCTCTTCTAATCCACCTATATCATGGTATTTGAGCATGGAAAGGGAACAAACCACAGGCGTTTTCATGAAACAGCAAATTATTATCATTGCCAAGAACAACCTTTATTCTTTTCTAACAAAGATCATATGATAGCCGAGCAGATACAGTCATTTCACTAAAACGTATCTGATAATTACACATAATTAATAATAACGTTTATTTAAGAACTGTTAGTACCTTTTGGCAGAACACCCTCCCCCTCAACAAGAATAGGAGTATGTTTGCAAAGCACTTCACAGTCTAGGTCAGATGCCACAGTCCTGCTAAAAAAAGTTGAAAAATTCCTAATGTAGCCTTGCACTGAGATTATACCAGGTAGCACCTCACTGTGAGCTTACATTACACAGGAGAGACACAAGGCTGCCAAAACCATGTTTAAAATCACTCCTGATATATCAGAGCACTACATTAACACCAGGGAATCAGGGTTTCTGACTGTTGCACAGACAGCTGTCCCTCAAGCATGTTAGGTCTCCTAGAGACCTCTTTCACCTCTTTCTCTTAGGGGTGGTCCAGGGCCTCCCCTCCATCCCATCCTACCCAACAACCTGCCATTCTGGCAGCAAGCACTACCTACTCCTCCTTCAGCAGCAACATATCACTGACAGAAAAGTAGTGGAAGCTAACAGGAGTGCAGACACTCAACTCAATTAAGTAAATAGGTACAGAAGTGTGATACAGGACAGAAAACTAGGGCATTCTTGAACAAAATGGGATTACAAGAGAATTAATATCTACAGCTTATTAATTTTCCAGATAAAATTAGAGATGCAGACATCTTTCACCTCAAGGCCTGAGCATGGAGATTAGACTCATTACAAACTCTTCTCATTTGGTACTTAATGTCCTGTGCCAGTATTGGCCCAACTGTCCCATACCTCAACAGTACTCTTCTAAGAAATTACACGTTGACAGGAAAGTATGAATTCCTGTAGCAAATAATTATGACTTTTAGGGAATGTTCTCCTAAAAGAATCACAATTTTTGGGGCACCTCGTGCACCACTTCAGTCACATGTACCTTCCCAGACACAAGATTCAGCAATCCTTTGTTTCCATTCTTGAGCAATTGATTTCCCTTCTGACCCAGCCCCACATGCTTGGCCCTGTCTAGTTGGTAGAACTGTATTGCCTTCTCATTTTTGCCAGCTGACCTGCTCCTGTAATCATTTCCTAACTCATCTCAGTCAAAAGGACCTGATTGATGAAGACATGTAAACGAACCTGACGTTTTCTATCTGCAGGAGTTTTGGGGCAGACTCGGGGACAGTAAACCACACAGCTGATACAGCTGGAAGTTAAAGAGCATGTGTGCCTGCAAGGGCTAGAAACCAGATTTGACATCTGTGCTTCACCACCATCATAATGATTCAAAATCTGATGTTGGTGCATAATTTGCTAACTCATCTCATAAGCTGAGTGCTGTCTGTCTGTGCTAGTGCTGAGAATAGGTCTCCCGCTTACACAGTGAAGTCACTCAGTTACATGTCTGGCAGCCCTGCCTCTGCTTTGTGTTCTGCACTGGTATGCAGAGACGCTGCGGTATCATGTTTCATGACGTGTAAAGAGTACTATTTCTCACATTAGGCCAACTCCGTATTTCAGAAGCATATAGCAATTTCCCATAGTAACCTGAATCCTCATGTGCTGCACTAGACACAAGAAGAAAGGAAATAACAGACTGAATTCAACATCCTGAGAACAACAAAAAGATACTGGTTCAGTCTGATGTTCAGGGAAGGACGTTACAAGAAACCAAGTTGCCCATTACCTGTTTACCTCATTAACAAAGTGTCAGCAATGAAATCTCAAGATACTCGTTTAGATACTCCTAATAGATGCTCTAGACAGATAGACTCTTATAGATAATTCAGATATATACTTTTATGCTCTACAGATACTCTTTTATTCTGTCTTGTCTGAACAGCTCTAGCACCATCATCATTCCTGCCAGAAAGATAAAACCCCTCAAAAGCCGATTCCTTCTCGGATTGAGTATGGGAGTCAAGTTAGGCATCTGTTAAGACTTAAACTGGGCAGATCAAATACGCTCAATTACTCAGAGGAGACACCTTACATTTCAGTTGCATCTTGTGCTCGGTGTAATTTCTAGTGCCTGATCTTAGATCAGTCTTGTCCATCTGCACTCCTTCACCAAGCAGGATTCCTTCATATGCTTGAAAATTTACATTGGAAAGGCAAACTAAAGTGCACAGCTGGCTATGTAAGGAACCTGTTGGAACGTGTGGCTTCAACAGGCATATGCACATTAATCTGCCTTACACCCCAGCATACTGCCTTTATAAGCACCAATGGAAAAAAAGTGTTCCAAACGCTCAGAGCTGGAGGTACAGCTGCAGAACAAAGAAAGAAACAAACACAAAGACAAAACATGAATACTAACCTGGAGAAAAATGCATCACTGTTAACAAAGGAGATTTCATCTGTTAAATCCATCTCCTTCCAACATGAACCTCCGTCTGTTATCTGGAGGCTGACCTGAGGTATTCCATCTGACAGGCCTGGTTGTGGCACTAGGCACATCTGGCTGGATCCTTCCATAGTGGACTTTGTCATCTACAGAAGCGAAGAGAGAAAAACAAAATATGAAAGAAAGAAAGGGCAGAGCAGCCTTTCCAGATAACCTGTATCAGAAAGACATTCTGTACCAGTGTACAAACAGTAAAGAATATGACGAGGTGCAAAATAATAATACAAAATTCATGTAAACCAAACGTTCTGCTTGATAAAGACTATTTAAAGAAAAATAAAGGTGTGTGTGTTGAAAGAACAAAGGTAAATGAAAATTAAAAAAGGAAGGTAAGTAAAATAAATAGAAAGTTATTCTCTGTATCACAGAAGACAGACTAAAAAAATACCCATTGAATTTGCTTCTGGACACAGCTTGAGAAACGGATGGTAAAAGCAATTATACACCTCTTCTCAACACCCCTCCCATCGATTTTAATAGCAACTGATGTCAACATGTGCCCTGGAAGGAAATTTCTCAGGCTGTAAATGTTCTGGATTGGCATACTTTGCCGAGGCAGCCAGGACAGAGTTGGAAGCTGGGCTCCCTAAATCTAAGACAAAGTTTCCAAGCACCACTGAGCCCGTTTACAGAAAGGCCAGGGCTCTTGCTCTGACCCTTCGGCAGAAACATACAGAGCATGAAAAGAGACAGCCCTGTGTCAGATGGGTGTCCAGTATCAGCATCAGATAAGAGATGCTTAGGGGAGAAGAGGAGCAAATTGGGAGGTCTGCCCATCATGCACTGCCCCAGCTTTTGGCAGTCTCTGGTTTAGGGCTTTTTTTGACTTGGAGGTTGCACCTGGCTCACTGTGTTTAACAGCAAACAATGAACCTAACCTTTGTGATTACGTTCAGTTTTCTCTTGTGTGCACTTCTATCTTTAGCCTTTGCAAGATACTATGGCTGGGAGTTTCACAACATTGTTACACATTGATTAAAATAGAAAAAAAAGTACTTCTATTTTAGATATGGTGACAGATAATCTTTCCCTTGTTTCTGAACTACGAGAATTTGCAAATTCCCACTCTCCGCATAACATTCTTGACTTTATACTACTTCAGTTAGTAGTCTCTTATCAGACAGAAAAATCCCAGTTGATATAGTCTGTCATTTTAAAGTAGTCATTCTGATGCATTTGATCCTTTTTGCTGGTTTTTTTCTACACCTTTTCACCTTCTACTCACTTTTTAAAAATGTAACCATAACTGCAGGCAGTGTTGTATATATAGGCAGATTAAGCAAAGGCTTCTTATCAAAATCCAACTTTTTATTTGCTTTCACGATTGCTTACTGAGCTGACAGCTTTATGACATTTCTGCAGTATGAAGATCTCTTTTCTGAAAACAATAGCTGAGTTGGAGCTTATCAGTAGATATAATTACATAATTCGAGGGTTTTTGTTGACATTACTTAGTATATAGTGACAGAAATTCAACTAATCCCTTTTTTTACTCAATACAAAGTAAATTAGGAACCTTCTGTAAGTCTCTTTAGCCAGCTTTTAGTTTTTCCTACACTGAATAATTTTCATTCAGTCTGTTTCTGGGTCATTATTAGAGTGGCTGAATAGCACAGATTCCAACAAAGATCCTTCAGGAACTTCACAGGAAATCTCTCCACTGATAAACCAACAATATATTTTAATTTTTTTCTAATTATTAATCCATATAAAGTCTTCCCTTCTAGAACATGACATCTTTGCTTCCTTAAAAAGCTCTGACAATCCTATCAAAACCTTTTGAAAATTCAAGTGCACTACATTGACTACATCTATCCACACGCTCACTGGCTCCTCTGACAATTTTTTCTGTAGAGGAGTAAAGCTGATGCCTCTTAATAACTCTGTTTTTTTATTAATTCTGCTTCCTGCTATAGTTTCTACAAATCTGCTGGACAGTAGGTCAGACCTTCTGGATCACTCCTGAACCCCAGTTTATACTAAGATTTTTTTGTAAAATTTTTGTTTTCTAATGTTTTGTGTGTTCTGAAAAGTTTAATGGGACAGAGAGCTGCTTCTTACTGAGGTCTGAAGAGAATAAACTGAAAAATAATATGTATATCAGAGGCAAAGGGAAACCAGAGAGATACATTGAGAGAGCTTCCCAGTTTCAGCATCTGGACCACGCACTCTTGGTGAGATCCTACCTAAGCTGACATCAATGAGCATTTTGGCCAGAGTCAAGATCTCACCTTTGGACCACTGCTCGCTTCCAGCAATACTGTGTTAGCCCATCGCTTGCAGTGGTCACTGCCCATGGACACCATGAGAACTGGGCACATGGCACGTGGACACCAGGCTGTGGCTCTCAGCTGCTACAAAACGGCAGCAGTGCTGTGATTTAAAAGGGGAAGACCACGTCTGCGGGGAGGAGGGGAGGCAGGGAGTGACACATCAGCAGCATTACAGGAGGGAATCACAACAGGAGGCAGCAGGGCCTGGCATCTGGAAGCACCATTCAGCTGGAATGGCTGTTAATCCTTCCTTCCCCACTGAGAACTTGCAGTGACTCATTTAGGTTTTTTGCAGCTGGAGGTGACCGTCTCTCATGCCTGCACAGGGACATCTCTCACCATGGCTTTTTGGTGCTACTTCACTGCTACCTGCTAGACCTGATTGTGCACACTGGAGAAGCTCCACATCAGAGTTACAAGAAATGGTGACTATACATATGCACGAACTTCTGAACTAAAACAGTTGCTATACTGTCCTATTAGCACTTTACAGAAGCACATGTGGGTATAAGCAAAACAGGCAACTTCTATGAGGCACCACATAACAGCAGCAGTGATGGAAGCCTGGAAAACAGCAGGAAGCCAGCCTTTCCACCCCTACCATACCATGCACATCCTGATTTTAAGAATGCAATTAACAAAGCTAAATAATTTTGCTACCAGGTACTGCATTTTTAGAATCTGCCTTACCCAACAAGCAGCGCTAGGAAACAGGCAACATCTGCTGAACCAGCATGTATCAGATTCCCTCTGTGCAAATTGTTCATGAACTTCATACTGATTTACAGAAGCTCCTTATACTGGAGAATTCCATTAAAAAGCCTATTTATTATTCTGGTGCTTTAAGAGGAAAAAAGTTTTGGTAGAGTCTTCAATTCTTCTTGTTTTCTGGCAGTGAAAGATCACTTTGATGTAGGCACTTCCAACAAAAGACAAGCCAATCACACACAAGCTCTGTAGGAAAATCATGTTTGAAAGATCTGATTCAAGATTAGGAATGCCACTTTTAGGGCACTTCAAGATCATTAAGACGCAGAAGGAACCAGTGTTCTCCATCCTCTGTTCCAGATGATCTATAAGCTAGTATTTTGACAGTTTTGGAAAACAATAATCATAGCATTGTAGCTATTTCTTTAGCAATATAGTCTAGAAGGAATGGCAACTTACATCTGAATTAAACTTGTATTTACTTTCATTCAACTACTTTCAGTTGCATCAGTATGAAAATATATATATAGAAAAGAGTATTCCTTGAACTCATATGTATTAAAAGTTAATAAACTTCTTCATTGAAGCAATGTGTCTTTAATCCTTACTAACAATAGGAAGGAACAATGTTCACTATCTCATTCTATAGTTTTTAGTGACCCTGTGAAAAAGCCACCTGCACAACTACTGTAACAGCAGCACTTCGCTTGGGTGTCACTGAAATTAAGACATGTTGTGTCTTAATTAATAAATTAATAAGAAAAAGACTTCTCTAATTTGAATTCCTCACAAGGCAGAATAAAGAACTACAGACAGAGGCATCTTAAATACTTTTTGGTGATGGAGCTCTAAAGACAAAATTTTTAGCAGATTTCTTTGTTCATGCAGATACATAAGTTTCATGCAATGAAGTTTGAGAGAATACCTTACAAAGTGAGGACAATACCTTTCAAAACAGCAACGCTATAGGTTATTCATTAACAAGACTGGGAAGACAACCATATTTAGTTGTTAGAAAAGAGAAGAAAAAAAAAGACAAAGCTTTATGAAGGATATTCTGATTTTCTCCAGTGCACCCCTTTTTGTGATCAGCCTAGTGTGCAACCTTACCCTCCAGGGGACATGGAGGATAGCCACTGAAATCCCCAGGAGGGCTATTATAAAGGCACACAAGAAATCTGTTAAGAAGTTCAAGCATTAGCTGACAAGGAAACAGATAAAAGCCCCTATAGAAACTTGTTCCATGTTGTAACACATTTCTACAGGCTGTATCTTGTTACATTCTGTACCAAGTACTGCAGGAGGTTTGTTACCTGTGCAGAACACTCATTTGCATTGTGCCTCCAGAGCAGGCAATCCACTGAATGACAAAGAAAGATTCAAGTGAGGTTTATAAAGGTTGTGAGTAGAAGAATCCCTCCATTCCCCAGGTAAGGATTACCCATAAGTATAAGGCAGCTGTTTTCAGCTCATAATGTTCTTAAAAATACTAACAAACAGAAAAGAAAGGCACCGCCTAGTCATTAAAATACCATCTTGCACAGCAGCTGTTTTGCTTCCATCAAGAAGTCTTCTGAGAACAGAATTGTGCTTTGTGTTTTAGCCCACAGTCTTTCACATTTGGTCTATGCCACTTTGAAGTTGTTTTTCTTTTCCTTTGGATTTAACAACAATCATCAAGCTAACGTTAACCTGACTTCACTGCTTATCTGTTTGATCACTGTTATGAAGTCTAGTTGGAGGCAAGTAACTAGCCTTAATGATTTGGATGATGGGTCACAGTGTACCATCATCAAGTTTGTGAATGACACAAAACTGGGAGGAGTGACTGACATGCCAGAGGGTTGTACTGTCATCCAGAGGGACCTCAACAGGCTGGAGAAATGAGCTGACAAGAGCCTCATGCAGTTCAACAGGGGAAATGCAAACTCCCACACCTTGGCAAGGGACAACCAGCACATGCTGGAAAGCAACTTGACAGAGAGGACCTGGGAGTTCTGGTGGGCAACAAGTTGACCATGAGCCAGCAGTGTGCCCTTGCTGCAAAGAAGGCCAATGGTGTCCCATGCTGCATTAGGAAGGGTGTTGCCAGCAGCTCAAGTGAGGTGATCCTTCCCCTATACTCTTGTACTGGTCTCCCCAGTACAAGAGAGACATGGACTTACTGGAGAGAGTCCAGCAAAGGGCTGCTCAGATAACTGGGGGACTGGAGCATCTCTCCTATGAGGAAAGGCTGAGAGAGCTGGGACTGTTCAGTCTGGAGAAGACAAGGCTTAGGAGGGATCTTACTAAAGTGTACAAATACCTCAAGGGAGGGTGTAAAGAACATGGAGCCAGGCTATTTTCAGTGATGCCCAGTGGCAGGACAGGAGGCAATGGGCAGAAACTGAAACATCAGAAGGTTCCCTTTGAACATCAGGAAACACTTTTTCACTGTAAGGGTGATTGAGCACTGGCATAGGCCACCCAGGAAGGTTTTGGAGTCTCCATCCATGGAAAGAAATATTCAAAAGCCAGCTGGACGTGTGCCAGTGGTCCTGTGCAACTGGCTCTAGGTGATTCTGCTTGAGCAGGGGGGTTGGACAAGATGACCCTCTGAGGTTTCTTCAACTTCTGTGATTTTGTAATGTACCCTTTGACATTATCATCTATCCAGCAAATGAACTGAACATATGAATTGCTGCATACTGAGATGCGTAATGTGGTGTGGCATGTGTCAAAGGAGCATTTAATCCCAGGCAAAATCTAACCAATATTGTCTGCCAAAGAAATCTATAAATCTTTGTAAATACATAAAAAAGCTTCACTTTGGAAGATGACACCAATAAATGCAAGGACAATCTCAAAGAATATTCTGGTTGAAAAGCAAATAATTTTATATTTGTCTCCTAAAAGAATTTTATCTGGTGAAGCTTAACCTCAAACTGCATTTGACAAAGGTCAGATTCAGCCTGAACTAGGTATGTTGTGGGCTGTTATGTTATAGTTACAGGCTGTGGCCACTAAAAGCATGGACTATGCCTAAGTCTGCTGCTCTGTAATTTAAAATACATCTTCATTCTCAGCTAAATACAAGTAAAATAGTATCAGGTCCTATAGACAAAATAAAGGATAATCAAAAAGCCAAAGAGTAGACAACTACAAGAAATTATTAACACCATATATCTTGCATTTGGCTTTCAAGTTTTGCTTTCTTAGAAACTTCAGATGTAAGGAACTGCGTCTGGAGTTTTAATAGAGACTAGGCAGTTTTATGACCAGTACAAACATACATCATGATGGGTGTTGCAAAAAGTGGAAGAAAACCTTTCCCCTAGAGGCACTGACCAGTCAAGATGGCATCATCCCACACATACTATGGCCAAATTATTCATAACTGACTGGGTGCATCACAGAGATCTTTCATCTCCCTGTGAGATGGCAGAAGTTTCTGGGTTCAAAGATCAAAGACAAACGTGCCATACATTCTAAAGATCTGACGTTGTATGGTGACCCTAATCTTTCTCTTTTTTTTTGTTTTTTTTAAAGAACAAGGACTGCTCCACATCAAGATGAGTCTGGAGAGCTCTGTGCCTATGTATCAACATGGAGTAAAGATACAGATTCACAGCACAGGTCATATTGCTTTTCTGAGTACCTCACTCATCTTCTCAAGGCTAAATGCAGAACTTTTGGAAGAAGCTAGTTGTCACTTTGTATTTAAATGTCATAACTGAAAGGATGATAAAGATGTTTCCATAAGGTTATCAAAAAACAGCCCCAGGTATTGAAAACGTGAGAGAAACCTCATTCAAAAAATTCCTTAATAAACAAATGGTGCTCTTAGAGTTGTCCACCAAAACAAACAGGTCCATAGTACCTTTTGAGGGGCTTCATACTTTGTCAGCCTAGGGCTCTTTCAGCTTACAAGTTGTGTATATCAATACAAATATTCCATAGAATAGAAAAAGGCAAGTTTCATGGCAAAAACCTAGGCACAGCTGAGCAATGCAGGGAAATTCAGAATGCTGTTTTCTTTCCCACTCTAGTCTCAATTTGGCTAGCTATCAGCACAAACCTTACACATTAATACATCCACTCATCAGCACTACCTCTGCTTCATGAACGACTGAGGAAGGGAGACCATTAGCCAGATGTACCTCTTGCCTGACAGTTAAGCAACATGATTCAGCCAGTTTTATCCTGTCAAATAACCAGGGAATAAGCCACCTGCTGAAGTTGCCCAGGCTTGGTATTTGGCCACTGATACCTTTTGAAACAAATTATTGTTAAAATACTATGTTCACTCCATTTAAAACACCAACTATTTCAATGGGATTTCTAATCGCACATACACAGAGCTGCAAGCTCGCTGTCAAGATGACTTAATGATAATGACAGTGAATTATATCAGGCCTTTCTTGGAGATGCAGACTTTTGCTGGAGGGTTTAGGTCATCCTAAGTTGTCCCACAGAATCATGTAGAAATTCCTGCTGAAACAGCAAAGTCCTTCAAGTCACTCATTGAATGGACCAAGTATTTATGCTGCACTTGCATTTTTCTCCAAAACTTCGCAGTGCAGCCAGCTCTCACAAAACACCAGCTTCACTACCATTTTATTGCAGGGACTTCTGGGATGAATCTGAATGGGATGAATCTCCTGCAGCTGTGAGGACCATGTATCTTCCAGGCCCAAAGGGCTTTCAAAGCCAGGGATAATTCTGCAGAGAGATTTTTCAGTTACATTCCTCTCCTTATGTTCCTTACATTCCTTATGTTATTCACTCACTTGCTACTCTTACGCTCCAATAGGAGCACTGATTCGTTATGTTACTGGCCATGACACAGAATTTCTGTGTCTGAGGAAACAAGTGCCAAAGTCGCAGTTTGAATGCTATGTCTACTACACCAGCAGGGACAAAGATGCCATCTAAACATATCTGAACTACACTAGCATTTTTTTTGCATAATAGTAGATCTTAAGGTAAGGGAAGAGCTATGGATGTCATCTATCTGGACTTCTGTAAAGCCTTTGACATGGTCACTCACAATACCCTTCTCTCTGAATTGGAGAGACATGGATTTGATGGGTGGACTGTTCAGGGGATAACGAATTTGTTGGATGGTTGCATCCAGAGGATAGTGGTCAATGGCTCAATGTTCAGATGGAGATCGGTGACAACTGGTGTCCCTCAGGGGTCTGTACTGGCACCAGTGCTGTTTAATATCTTCATCAATGACATAGACAGCAAGATGGAGTGCACCCTCAGCAAGTTTGCAGCTGACACCAAGCTGAGTGGTGTGATTGACACACCTGAGGGGTGGGATGTCATCCACAGGGACCTGGACAAGCTGGAGAAGTGGGCCCCTGTGAACCTCATGAGGTTCAACAAAGCCAAGTGCAAGGTCCTGCACCTGGGTCAGGGCAATTCCTAGTACCAATACAAGCTAGGGGATGATGTGATTGGGAGCAGTCCTGCAGACGACTTGAGGGTACTGGTGGATGAAAGGCTGGGCATGAGCCGACAAAGTGCGTTTGCAGCCCAGAAAGGTAACTGTATCCTGGGCTGCATCAGAAGTGTGGCCAGCAGGTCGAGGGAGATGATCCTGCTGCTCTACTCTGCTCTGGTGAGACCTCACCTGGAGTACTGCGTTCAGCTCTGGAGGCCTCAGCACATGAAGGGCATGAACCTGTTGGAGTGGGTCCAGAGGAGGGCCACAAAAAATGGTCAGAGGGATGGAACACCTCTGCTATGAGGACAGGCTGAGAGAGTCAGGGTTGTTCAGCCTGGAGAAGAGAAGGCTCCAGGGAGACCTTATTGTGGTCTTTCAGTACTTAAAGGGGGCTTATAAGAAAGAAGGGGACAGACTTTTTAGTAGGGCCTGGTGCAGCAGGACAAGGGGTGATGGTTTTAAAATAAAAGAGGGGAAATTTAGACTAGATATAAGGAAGAAATTTTTCCCATGAGGGTGGTGAAACACTGTCATGGGTTGCATAGAGAGGTGGTAGATGCTCCATCCCTGGAAACATTCAACCTGTCAGGCTCTGGGCAACCTGATCTAGTTGAAAATGTCCCTGCTCACTGCAGGGGGATTGAACTAGATGAGCTTTAAAGCCCCCTTCCAACCCAAAACATTCTATGATTCTAAGTCCTTAAGCCTAGACTGAACTTAAAGCAAGAGAATAGTCATCTTAGTAAGACTGCTCTAAGTGATAAAGATGGGCTTGTGCTCAAACACTTGCTGAAGGACAGATTCAGTTCAGAAAGTAAGAAAATGAAAAAAAAATTAAAACCAGCTCTATTAGTCACTTCACCTACCACCTACAATATTGTTTTTAAAACCACATTGGCATATTAGAACTGACAAGTTCTTCTCAAAGAAAAAATGCCTCATCGTCTGAAATTATTGACACTGGGAGACAAAGATCAATAGCTCTGTAATTCTTACCAGGTTTAGCAGAGAATCAGCACAGATAACATAAGCAGTAACACATACTTGCAGAATTCAGTTACCAGCTCTCTTCCGCACTTAGAACCAAGCCCCAAACCTTTCCTTGATTAACTGCCACACTGAAATCATAAAGTCATGATGAATGCAGTCATCCTTACTTACAATCTGTGCAGCTGTCACTGCCAAACTTGGATTTCTCTTACTCTACTGTATTTTTAGGCATTAGATCACTAAAACACCTCCTCTGTACTCCGCCCTACTCAGATATCAAAGTTATAAATTTGATGCAATCCTGAAGTGTGTGAAGTTTTAAAGTTCAACCAAGTTCTGATGGCTTTATGAAAATCCCTGTATCTTAATGAGGACAAGGTCCTTTGGATTCAAAGAGCCAAGTATTATCTTCCTTCAAACCACTTCACCGCAGCCTCCATATTTGACAGAAGCCACTGCCAACAGCAGACCTGCTTAAATGCTTAAAAGTAAACACACACTTAAAAACTTTGATAAACACTGAAAGATTCCAGAGGTAGAGAGCTAGCAAATGCTCTCAGAAAGCCCATGAAATTCAAGCACAACTATGCAGATATAGCACTTCTAGCTCCAGAGTTAGTTCACTTGTCACTGGCTGTGAATCCCACAATTTTGACTTCGTAAACTTTCACAAAATTAAAGTCATGTCTCTGTAATAGGCTGGTCAAAGTCCAGCAACTTTGAATTGTACAGGAATTACTTGTGTCAGACTTAAGACCATTTTCTTGTTTGTAACTGCTGTACCAAATTTTATTAGTCTTCAGTGAAGTTCTAAAAACAGCAAGTTAATTACTAATGGTGTTGCAAATATTCAGTTAAACTCACTGTCTCTAACTGCACCATATTCACAGAGCTAACCTAAATGAAGAGCTGTAGACACTCTTAAAGTTAATAGACAGGATTCTGAATACAGACTGAGATTCACTGGGATGGTAACAGTTTTCCTCAGTTATTTCTCTACCAAAACAAATTTCTTGAAACTTTAGAAATACTGCTGATAGAAAAGGCTGAAGAAAAAAGAAATCTGTATAGTATGGCTGATTCTGGTCTAAGGCCACATGAAACCACTCTAGGAGACTGCACCTGCGGTTTATCAGAGCTGTTTGAATTATGATGTTGCAATAGCTGTATCTGAACTTGCTACTCGCTGTTCTTTGTACCAGCAAGATGAAAAGCAGATGTATAGAGGAATCAGTTTCAGTTACTCTCCTCTTTAAACAAGTCTACAGAAATGGGGCATCCCAGAATCTGCATACTTTGGCTACATAAGTCAAACCTCTGCACTAAATTTAAGACATCAATGAACATGACTGTTGTGGTACCTACCCTACGGATCACATACTGTTACCCTGGCCTCCAGCTGCATTAGCTGGAAAATGTTTGGTTAAATTTATCTTCTTTCCAGATGCACTTCCCAAACACTAAGTCTAACCAGCCTACTCAGTGACTAGAAATAACCAGCCTTTCAGTCCACAGAAAGGTGTAAGAAGGGAGAAGCCCTATGCGTATGTTCACTGTGTCATCATTTCCCAGAGTTTACTCATGCTACATGTGTTTCTATACCTATTTAGGCAGTCACTATCTAGGTTTGAACTGTCCATATATGACTAATAAGGCTTGACTTAATGACAAGTAGAAGCTCCCTTGAAGACTTCAATACTGGCCCCATTTTTTCCCCATTAGTTCTATTCCCTAAGACGCATAACTTACTGAATCATTTTGCCACCAGTGGAAAAGGCCTTTTACTGTAAATACAGTGCTGCATGATACATAGGAAAAATAAATATAACACAATATACTTTGATAGCAAAGTGGCCATTTATTATGACCTGGGACAAAACTCGCGTTACTGATATTTAAGGAAAACAAAATTTACTTGTCTTCTCTGTGCAACTGTCAATTCCAAATATCGAAATTAAGGTCTTTACTAAAAATAACTGACACTCAAGTAACTGCTCAAATAAGGTCTGGATGAACCGTGAAAAAGTAACGTTGGAGACACTTTTGCTAGGGCCAACTCAGCAAACAAATTCCAAATTCCCCCTGAAGGCTAAACATAAAAATTGTACACTCAAGAAAGATGTAATTTGAGCCAAAAGCTACCCTGTCTTAAAAACATTCAAATTCAAGAAATCAGTGCAGTAGTAAGATGATCTTCAAAGCTATGATTCTCCACAGGACACAACAGGAGGTTGTTGGAGTGAATGAGCAACACCTTAAGGCCTCTTTTCTGCAGAAGGCCAGGTGTGTTTGCCTAAGGGAATCTCTTCAGCCTCCTACTCTGTGCAGCTCTAGAGGTAGGTTTCTCAAAATGCTGCAAGAGTGCAGCATGCATGGGACAAAGGCCAAAAAAGGACAAGATGAATGGGCCTCAAGCCATAAGATACAAAAAGCTCCTAGCAATTGCTGACTGCTGCGTGGCATCTGTTTGCAGAAGGAAGCCTAGCATGGGCAATGTTCTGAATCAGGGTGGAGAGCACTTTATCCAAGTGGAGAGGAAAGAGTGGGATTGATGTAGACCTTTGCAAGTCAGGGGTCTGCAGGTGTGGCAGAGAATAGTGACCTACAGCCAGTTCATGATCTGGATGAGGGGACTGAGTGCACACTCAGTAAGTTCACAGATGACACCAAGCTGGGTGGGTGAGTGTGTCCATCTACTTAAAGGTAGGAAGGCTCTATAGAGGGATCTGGACAGGCTGGATTGATGGGCTGAGGCCAATGGTATGAGGTTCAACAAGGACAAGTGCCAGGTCCTGCACTTGGGTCACAACAAACCCCTGCAATGTTACAGGCTTGGGGAAGAGTGGCTGGAAAGCTGCCCATCAGAAAAGGACCTGGGAATGCTGGTTGACAGCAGGCTGAATATGAGCCAGCAGTGTGCCCAGGCAGCCAAGAAGGCCAACAGCATCCTGGCTTGTATCAGAAATAATGTGGCCAGCAGGAGAAGGGAAGTGATTGTCCCCCTGTACTCAGCACTGGTGAGGCCCCGCCTTGAACACTGTGTCCAGTTTTGGGCCCCTCACTTCAAGAATGACATTGAGATGCTGGAGTGTGTTCAGAGAAGGACAACAAAGCTGGTGAAGGGTCTAGAGAACAAGTCTTATGCGGAGTGACTGAGGGAACTGGGGTTTTTTAGCCTGAAGAAGAGGAGGCTCAGGGGAGACCTTATCGCTCTCTACAACTACCTGAAAGGAGGTTGTAGAGAGGTGGGGGTTGGACTCTTCTCCCATGTGACAAGTGACAGGACAAGAGGAAACGGCCTTAAGTTGCGCCAGGGGAGATTTAGGTTGGATATCAGGAAAAATTTCTTTACAGAAAAGTGTTGTGAAGCATTGGAGCAGGCTGCCCAGGGAGGTGGTGGAGTCCCCATCCCTGGGGGTGTTTAAAAGACATGTAAATGTGGCACTGAAGGACATGATTTAGTGGTGACCTGGCAGTGCAGTGTGAACGGTTCGACTTGATGATCTTAAAGGTCTCTTCCAACCAGATGATTCTGTGAATCATTGCAGGTTGCAAATTGAAATGAAATATTCAAGTTTCTGATTTGGCAACTATACTCATCAATGAGGAATCTCAGTGAAAGGTATATTGAGGACTCTCTGATGGACTAAAAAAAAAAAAATCTCAAAAGCTCAAAAGCGTGCATGCATTCACATCAGAGAGATATACTGCCTAGTTGTGAAGTAACATGCAAGAAAAGATACATAATAACAAAAATACCTCCTCCTTCTTGAGGTAATACCGAATTCCTCATGTGTGAAATAAACCTCTCTTGCACTCCTTTGTAGAGATTTGCATTGGCTAACTGTTTGGCACATACTGTCTTCATGTCATAGATGGTCTTAATGCACTGAGAAAGACTCTAGCCTTTGGTATTTAATTTTTTTTTTTTTCAGTTTCCCCTTTCAAATTTATGTAATTACTTCAGCATATGAACTACTGGTGACCTAAACCTGCCCCATGTATAAGCCTGGTTCCACACACTCTTGCAAAGTCATTCACAAACTCATTTTTGAACTCCAAGGACCTCAAACTCTCCCTTCTCAAGTCCTGTGTCTGCACTCCCAGGCAATGCACTAACACATCAGGCTGGCTGCGTTTTCTCTTATGCGCTGGGATTGAGTCTATACATGTGTGAACATCACCATCAAGTATAAAGCAGGAATAAACCAGTCTCATAGGTAAAACCAGCCAGTGGACTGTAAACAGTATTTACCTTCTTCTCCCTTTGCATTTCTGTTTTACATATGGAGACTGGAAAGGTACACATGCTATTGCTTGGCCACAGCAAGTAACTGAGTATTTCTTAAGGCCTTTGCTCCATACTAGTGGCTATCCTTCAGCTTCACTATTTGTGAGCAGTAACAAGCACAGTAGAGATGCTGATGAGGTATCAGGCATCCTGCCATCCCAAATTACCAAGTAAAGCTTTGGTAATGAGTCTCAAGGTTGCTTTCATAAGCAGACACCTTGCACCAATCAAAAATTCTGTCACAGGCTCTGACAAAGGCAACTACGAGCATCAAGAATCAGCTTAATCCTCTTTTGTGCATGCTTAGGTGGGGACAGCACTGCAGGTCAAGCAATTACTGCTGAACAGTTGGTCTGTACCAACTCCTTGTATGGATGTATCCAGCCCATAGTCAAAGTACCTCTAAGCAGCAGCAAAGATTGTGGCCTCTTGAGAAACATAAAAATGAAGCTTCAGTCACTATCCTGAGTGTAGCGCCACAGCACCCCCACAGACAGCAAGGATAACATACGTATTTGTATCCAAATCTTAAGAGTTCTCACCTGACTATACAGAGACACTGCTCCCCTAGAGATAACTTCTGCCTTTCATTCACTTGGTTTCTTTGGACTCTCCCAGCTTGAGCAGACTACATATGAAGACATATTAAGTAAGAAGCACAACTATGGCCAGATGATCACAATCAGAGGAGAGAATGAACTTAGAAGGCTGACTATGGTGATGATTTCTGGGTTTAGTTTCCCATGAGGCAGACTTTCTGCTCATGTCTGTATCCAGCTGCCTATTCAGAACAATAGTGAAAGCAATAAAAAATAGGGTAGGTTATGTAGAGTTACACCGGGCATAATTTGGTATTTCAATATATTCTTAAAATAAATATGCCACTTCCAGTGAAGGAATCTTAAAGCAAATGCTCTGTAAATATCAGCTATGCTGTCAAAAGGCAAATATTAATGAGACCATCAAAAGCCAGGGAACAGAGGTAAGTCAGTATAGCATCCATCACATTCCTCCATTCTTCCTGTGGGCTAACTGTTCGAGGTGTAAACAAGTAAGTGTTTGCCAGAGGATTTCTCCATTAGAAAAGTGTGAAGCTGTGCCAAAATTCAGAGCTGCTCTACTGAAGTCCATGTAAGTAGATTGGAAAGTCTCAAAGAAGCTGCCGAGAAACCTGTCTTTCTCCATGTATGGTACTTCTCCTGTTCACAGCATGACAACAAATTACACAGTAATGAAAGTATTTGCTGCCTAAAAAACACTGTTGGCACTGGCCTGAACTGTACTATATTCCATGAAGTGCAGACAGATCCTTCAAGGAAAATGAATTAGTTTTACCTCTGTATTTCTCCTGCCGTGCAATACCATATGGCAAACTCATTAACAAAGGAACCTGAAGAACTGAAACGATGACCACAAAGGTTCATTCCAGCTACCCGCCCTTCAATGACTTTTCCTTCTCAGCAATAAAGAATGCTGTTTATTAACAATGTGAAAAAAGCAGACTCAGGTCTTAGGGATTTTGAAGACAGAGGGAGCAGCACTTTCAAGCACACCAATAAACTGGCACAACACATGCCCGAGCTCAACTAGTATGTTTTTTTATGGCCCTCTGAATCAACAGTGGGTAATACAGATAAGCTAAGACTCCACTAGAAATTCCACTAGACCATGTAATGATCCAGCAAAAAAGAACTTCCTGTTCTTGGAGTATTCACCTCTGATCTAGAAAACGAGTCAGAAAATACTTTCTGTACTATAACAGGACCTTCAAGGTGATCTCATAGATCTTTTCCACCTCCCATTTTCACGGCATTGTATCTTCATTATAAGTATACCTCTAATTACAAGTACACCTCTAATTTTAAGTACAAGTCATTGTAGACAAATTACTCAAGTGAGTCATGTAGGTGTGTTACATCAGATTCTTCTGTCACTTGCTAGCAAAAGTTAGAAATTACCGTTCCTGCAGTTAGCGTAGGACCAGGCTTGCCACTGACTGAATACTATGAAGATGAACACGCAAAAGTCAGTGATTGCAGGAATCACGCAGTACAACAATTGCTTTCATTATGTTGGAGATGAAAAATGACAACTCAAGTGTGTGAACTGAAAGCAGAAAACCCTTTGATAGCACACTATTAACTGCTCTGTCATGCATTCTGTAAAAGCACATGTAGATTGATATGTTTCAGTACAAAAATGCATTCAGTTTACACAAAATACTGCTTCCAAAGGAACTGGAGATCCAAATAGTGAAAACATAGCAAATAGCTCTAGCTAAGAACCTCCACAAGTCTGCTCAATACAGGCTGTGGCAAGAGATCTTTTTTGCACTGGGCAGAGGGCACACAAGTATATTTTTGTGGTTCTCTAAAAAAAGATCACATTTACAGTTTATTCCAACACTTGCAAACCTGTCCCCTCCCTACTGTCCTCCAATCCATGCTGTTTTTTACAAGGCAATCAGCTCAAGATTACATCGCTCCTCCTACAAACTGGCTGTTTTCCCTAAGTTTACAGCATATCTTTATGATAATTAAGACAAGGGGAAGAACTTGCCACCATTGAAACAAAAGATGGAAGTTGAAAAACAAAAGCTACTAGAAGGTACCAGGAGGGCCTAAGAGTCATATTTTCAGGCTGTCTAGGTTTGTAGGCTACTTGGAAAACTTAGAACAAACAAAGCAAAACCAGAACCTCAAACAGTTCAAGCTGAGAATCTGCTGTTGTCGAAGTTTTATTCTTACACATTAGCTCCTGAAGGATTGGCAGTTTGTTTGATGTTACCCTTTAAAATCCAGAAAGCAAAAAGAACATGTCCTCATTTCCAGTAATTTGTCACCGTTTAGTAACTAGGCATATTTTGGAATATATTTTGGTTTCTGAACATCCTGTGAACTTGCAGCTCAAAAAATTTAAGTCATTTAAGGTATTTTTGACTGTAGTTATACTGATTCCTAACTCTACTAGCAAAGATCAAATAACTGTACATCTTCAGAAAGCTGACCCTGGTGCTCAGAACACTCTCTGATATTGGGATTCAAACGATAAACATAAGTCGTAATTTTCCTATGTGAGTATTTCAAGTCAGGCACTTGCATTCCACATGGACTACTAAAAATGTAAAAATTCAGTCAAGTTACATTTGCAAAGACTTAAAGAGCAGATGTCTGTCTGTGTTTCTGATAAGAAAGATGATGCAATTACACCAACCTTTGTACTTGCATAAAAAAATTATTTTTATTATGTAATTACCTATATGCATTTCTGTGCATCTCTGAATTACTGAAGCTTGAGAATTCTTTGAGATTTAATTTATTTATTTTCAGTGTTGCTAGTGAAATCTGTGAAACTGTGGCATGAAATCTGTTTTGCTTTAAAGCCTGATTTCCTTTAAAACCGATGACATGGCTACTATACAGCTGGGATGAATCAACTTGGAGCCATAAATGACTAGCATGCATTTCATGCAGAAGTACTACCTGAGCATCACTTTTCTAAACAATTACAGAACTCGAGAGAAGATTGTGAGGAATAAGGCTTATTAGCAGTTGCATACTTTCCATTCTCAAATGCAGAAAAAAAGTCTTCAGGACAGCACACTGGATACAATCCAAGCTCAGCCTTTGTTTTGCTGAACTGTGAGTGCTCAACTATCAGCAAAACCTAACTGTTTACATCTGAAAAATTACCAAAGTCCTGCTTACTATCAGTAGCTGCCAGCAATCACATCTCCATCCCCCACTCTCTAAAACACAATCCCACCTGGAAAAACTGCCACCTCCCACTCACCAACTCTGAACGATGCAGCAGTGTCTCCAAAACTTGCCCAATCTAGAGTACCTGCTCATCATGGCATCAAGAACCACCATCAAACCCCACTATTGATACTAAAGGAAGTTTTCTACTATCAAGAGTACTTGGATAAAAGTAAATGGTCAGAATCTGTACAGGACATTGTCAAAACTCAGGTTTTGAACTAAGTTTTTTTAATGATTTCTAAGCAAGAATTGAGAAGATCTACTAATTTAATTTCCTAACTTTGACAGGCAATATTTATTGGCAAATGGTCTAGTCAGAAGTATGTCAGCCTAAAGCAAAGCTTCTACTCATCTGCTACATCTGCCAATGTAGCAAATTTAAGAGACTTTCAGATCGCCCTAACCTTATACTACAATGGTAACTTCCACTGTCCCATTCTAAATCAGAGACTGTTATTTTCCATGGGATGTATTACCATTGCACTAAAACTTCTACATACTTTATATTGTTCAAACAGCTCAACAAGTCTGTAAGCTCCCTCAGGCATGCCTGAGACCATCTTTTAGCTCTGGGTTAACACAGCAGTGCTTCATGACCCTCAAATAAGATTCTTAGGTAAGACTCTGCTATAAATGCTGATAATTATCAAAAACCACTACAGACCACAGCTGACTTGTCCATACCCCCCCAAAACAGAAAAGAACTCACTTCATTCAAATTCCAGCCCAGCGTTCTCACACCTAGATCAGATGAATTATACTGGCCCAAGGAACAGGTCCTCTTCCTTAGAAAGGCTACTGTGTTGCTGAAGAAATTTTTTTTCTCTTTGCAAGTCATACAAAATGCAGACTTTACAATGCGTGAGACTCCACCTCAATAAAAGCTTTAAACCAATTAACTATGGACACCTCAATGATTAGGAAAGATTAGAACATCCCTAGAATACTCTTTGACCTATTTATTCTTCAAGAGAATAATCCTTTCACGTCAAGACATGCTGACGCTAATAAAGACAGGTGGTTGAGTACTCCAGATCCTAGCTTCCTCCCACATGAATGAAGAAACACAATAGGTCAAGGGCATCCTTAAAGGAGAGACTAAATCACGGGCAGGGTATAAGATACATAGCAATGCCTCTTACTCAGATACTCTTCCTGCAGTTATTTATGTTTCTCTTTGGACAGACAGATCGACCAGGATTATTGCAGGAAGGGTGAGAGTGTTCAATTACATATTTATTTTCAATTACATACTTGAATTAATTTTAGGGAGATGACTAACATCAGCAGAAAAGACTGATAAAGACCCTAGCACAAAAAGACCTCATCTCCCACATCCTGAATACTTAGCAATACTAGCTCTAGATGAGAACCTTGGCAAATTTCAATGGAATGAGAAAGTACTTGTTACAGTAGTTGAGCTTTAGTTATTCATTATACCTTTTATTCAAACAGAATAAACAGTACTGGTTCCTTTATCCATTGCCATTCCTAAGTAAGAGGGATTCATATAGCATACTTGCATCTTGTACTGTTATCTGGCTGGGATGTAAAGTTCGAACTGAACACAGTACTACCGTCGCTGTTGTCCTTTTCAACAAACTGTTGAATGGGCATAAAAATTTTTAAGTTTCAGCCTCAGTCAACTGTAGTCTCAGAGATTCTGAACTGCACAGTGAATTTACAGTCTTTTGTGTTTGCAGCACACTGCCACACTGTAATACAAGAGTTTAAATGTATCTGACTATAATTGCCCCAGAAAGCAATTAGGAAAAAAAGAGTTAGTAAAAACAATGGTTATACACTGTACTCTATTTTAATGATAAGGATAAACTTATTTGTCCATAACTTGCTATTCCAAGACATCTTTGTAACAATCTCATTAATACTGCTGTACTCAACCTCTCTTTCCTGCTTGGTTCAGTAATTAATCTCTTTTTGGCCTCACAAACTGCATAATCAGAGGAAACTGGCTTGTGGGATTTTCAGTTCAAGCTTTAAATGCTGCTAGAAACCACCAGATCTATTTTGTTAGCTGTTAATATCTAGAAGAAGACCTTAATTAAAACAAACTCAAACTTATCAATGTGAAGCTTTTTCTTAACTAAAGCACAGATAAACTTTTTTACATAAAAAAGGGGTCAGGTTCCCTTTTGATATAAAGACGATGCAGCTCTCAACTTCAACAAAATGTCACCCAATTTATTGCATCAAATTATTTGGCCTTGTGCCCCAAAAGAGAAGAGCTATTACACATGACTGTTTGCTCACTGACTCTATGCAGGGGCTTTGACAGAAAAAACAGTTGTCAGTACAGTGATTAGGCTGCAAATGACAGTACTAACTTTTCATTAGGAAAAAAAAAATCATGGTAGCTTGTAGGGAGGATCTGACAGAGATTGTGCAAAGTCATGGGTGGTGACTTTTTGGTTTATTTTTTAAAAAATAAACCAAACAACGAAGAAAAAAAGAAAAAAAAAAACAGGTGACCTTCTAATGACAGTAGTAAAAGCCATGTTTATGAAAAACAAAAGGAGTCAGTTCTTTACATGAGAGGAAGCAATTTGTGGCACTCTTTGCCAGAATACATGTTGGAAGCAAAAAGCTGACTTGTGCAAGAGGTACAGAAGACAATTACTTTGGACATCACTAAATACATAAACTACATCAAGACCAGGAAAGTCCCTGAGAACAGTCACAAATTGGTAGAGTAATTGAAGGGAACACCTTGCTGCCCTATTCTTACTCCTCCCTAGACATCTGCTTATGGCTAGTGTGGGAGGCAGGACACTAGGCTAGGTGAATCTCACATTTGAGCCAGTACAGCTACTCTTATGTGGGATGAGCAACCATTAAGAGGATTATTTAGTGAATTCAATGCTGTGAATGATTGCAGAAATGATGCATTAGCTGATTACACTGGGATAGCCTGCAACAGCTGACTTTACTGGGTCAACAGCTGTACACCACAGAGGAGGGAATGTTCTGTTTCTCTCAGCAGCACCACATGTAACAGTGCAATAAGACCTTTGCTTCAGGTAGGTGTCAGCAGGGTGATTTTTCCCTAGGCTACAACAAAAGTGTGCAACAGTGTTGTCCGTGTAGCAGTGCAGAAGAAACAGTGAAGTTCAGAGTTCCTGGCTCTCCCTTCATTTGATGTTGGAGCAGCAAATATTACCCAAACCACTGCTGTCCCCTGCACAAAGTTCCCTGGAGCACAGTAGTGCAGACATGACATGCAGCTGCATTGTCAAAGGTGCCAATGAGGAAGCAAAAGGGCCACAGTAATTACAGAGCTGCTCTTTCTACTACTCACAAGATGAAGAAAATATGGAGTCTTTTCCCCTATGTGATCATGCAAAATAGTTCATGGCTGATTAGGGCTCCATAAGACATGCAAAGAATCAAGTAATCTATATGCTTAAGACTAAAATTGTGTAGCCAATGGCATGGGGATTTTCAAAGGCATTTTCTAATTCATGTTGTCACAGGTATTTTCATTAATGTTATCTGGATGGAATAACTAATTTTATTCAGATATCAGTTCACAGAGTCATCATTCAGTGGCACAGATACCTTTAGGAAAAATATAGACTATGATTTAACATGAACAGTAATTAAAAAAAAAAAAAATCTCTTCACAATGTATTGGGTATCCTTTCCATTTTGTACTCCAAAAGTGATGATAAACATCATTGTTAGAATGCGGAACAACTTTAGCAAAGCTGTTAAACATTCTCTTAACTAAACAAACCACATAGCAAAGATTGAAACAGCTAGTATTTATATATAGGATTTTTGCCTTGTTTGTTATTGGCATATAGGAGGAGGAGTAAAGCTGACTCAGTATCTATCTGCTGTTCTACCTTGCTATTTACACTACATTTTAATAAACAGAATTCAGCAGAGCTGTTTCAGACAGAAGTAATAAAAAGCAAAATCCCACAGTTTGCAAAAACCACATCATTGCTTTTCAATATGAAACTAATACCCTATTCAGTTCCCCTTTCATTTCCTTTTGTTCTTCCAAGGCTATTTATATATATGACCTTTTACCTGAGACCATAACTCTTAATAAATAGCTAAAGGTTACTCTGTTTCGCTTCAGTACAACCTTAGCCTACTGCACTTATTGCCACGAAACACGTACAAAGGTCATGAATTGTGATATGAAAGCAAGAGAGAAGAGGAAATCCATTATTTGTAGAGAGGACTGCAATATAGAAAAGGAAATGACAACCATAGTAATAATCCTGTGGTACACCTCAATGCTGGCAACTACATCTGTGGAATATCATGGTATTTTCTAGCAGGAAGAGAAAAATGCGTTTCCAGCCTTCCAGGAGGACGGTTTACTAAATGCTGCAAAAAGTTAAACTGGTAATGCTGGAATCAATGTAACTCCAGAACTTGTAAACAGTTACAAAGACCTCACTGACTGAAAACATTCACCCTCCTTGCCCATCCTCACAATCTGTAAGTGCCCATCATATATTAGCTGGCAGGGTTAAGGTGTCATGCAATAGGTTAATGACCACAACTCAGCTTCGCGTGGCTGAGGTACAAATAAGGACCATGCACCAAAACTTAAGATTAAAAAACCAAATCAAACATATACAAAATGACACGATGACATCGCTCTCTTGCTGGGTGTACCTCATGTGCATGTGTGTTCAATAACAACAGAGCTAAGATCAGTTTCAGCAGAACATTTTATTCTCCCTTGAAATTTTGAAAACTGGAGTCTGATTTATCTATTTATTGTAATGTTATTCATAAACAGAAGAAGTTTGATCTAAAGAAAACTAGCTTCCCATAGCTATGGGAGAAACCCAGGCTCTCCAGAACTGCATCACACATGACAGTTGCTTAAAGTCAGTCTTGAAAAAGCTGAATTGCATTTCTGATCTAAAAATCAAAATACTCTCAAGAAAAAACAAGTTTTTCACACATTGAATTCAGCAACATTACTTTTAAAAAGAGTACCTGATGTTGCAGTAAATTAGGGAGTCCTAAGCGTTTCTGTATTGTTATAGTTACTAGTGTAATATTTCCAGCAACTTCTTTCTTAACAGTGAAACAGAGATGTTCAGTGCTGGCAATTAAGGTCAAATGCTGCTGGGATCTGCTGGATAGATCAGATTTTCAAGAGCACGCATATTCAGACACACACAGAGCGTCTGGGTCCTTGTGTCCCCTTGCATGCCCATACTCCTGTCGCTCTTAGACTGCCCTGAGCCCTGATTATTACACATAAGTTCTGAGGCACCAGAAAGCCTGCAAAGCAGTGGACTTTACAGGTGCACCAGGGTATACTAACCAGCTTCTCCTGGACAAATGGTGATCTTTGTAGTACTCAAAGGAGAGCTTTCAAAAAAAGCATAGGACTTACACTGAAGTCAATGAGCAAATGCTACTAGTCATAATGGGAAAAAGCATTAATTCAGTGCTGAGCCCTTCTCAAGCTCCCACCTTGAAAGTACTACAGATTAAACTAATGGCAGAAGTCAGCAAAAATTAAACCCCCACAGACTGAAAAATATCTTAGATTTCTTCACTTTGGATCAGTTCTGACCACCTGCAATATGACCTTGCTACAAAGACAGCACTGACTACCGATTTTATACAGAGGGAACAACGCTGATCATTTTGTGTAACCTAATTGATTAATTCATGAGAAATGGAATAATCATTGGGGAATCTCAACAGGGAGAACTGAGAGATTTTTCTTAGTAGAAAAATTCTCATCCTCCTCCTAACCTCCTTTTTCCCCCATGGATACAGCAAGGATGCTCAGAACAGCTGGCTAGACCAGAGGCTCACATGCTTATTTTACTGTACCTTGCTTCTTAGTGCTGACTTCGATGCTTCCCTTTCAGAAGATGATGTACTGACTGAGATGAACTGCTCCCCAGTGCTAAATCACAATGTCAACACCCCCACTCCCCCCCTCAAAAAACCAAACCCAAATAAAACAATGACAGACAAAGAATGAAAAACATTTTAAGTAAAACATGCAAATACAGACCAGGACACACATACACATATGGATCTTATTTTCTCTACATTTTGTTTATTTGGTATTATCATAGGGCAATGATAATATCACTGAGCATTTGTTTAAAAAAAAAAAATTATGAGAGAGTAAAAGCAAAGTTCCTAAGCATTTCAACTGCAAAATTTGCCAGCGGGGTTCAAAAAATTTACAGTGTACTAGAAATATGGACAGCAGGATAGAAGGAGAGAGACATTTGTTATATGACCTATTCCCTTTAAATGTGCTAAATCCTAACAAATTTATTCTCATAATGTGTTAAAATGAAAACATTGGTAAAATTCTAGCTAAAGAAGTTATCAGCACAATAATTTATTACTTTATAGAGTTTAGCATTAACATATTTGTGTAAATACTCAGGATTGCATTTAGTAACATCACAAGTGACAGATTTATAATTTTGTGAATGCTTTAATGAACTTCAAGAACAGAAACATTCTGTTTTAATAGTATATATACGAAGTTGTCAAAAACAGCAGAGCTAGAAGCACTGGAAAGCTATTTCAAAATTACACAAGGAATTGATTGGAAATCATCTGATTTTTCACTTGCCTTTCTAAATCAGCCTAAACATAACCATCCTCCTCACTCTGGATTGAATCTGCTGTAGGTGAAGGAGGTCTATAAACTTTCCCCTACAAATTTCAAATCGCTCATTTCCTGTCCGCTTGCATCTTAAAATGTCATTCCGGCTGAATCACTACATTCCCTTTCTATAAACATGCCCATCTGCTCACTGGTGGACAATCGCAAAGTGAATTCTAGCTGAGGAAATACTAAACAAAACCAGAGACAGCCTTTGACAGGTGCTCCTTCTCGTCATGCACTTTCCACCCACCTTCACATCTCCCATTCAAACCCCCTCCTACTCTTGGGACTCCCTGGCACAGGCAGGAGAAAACCAGCACGACTTGCCCAAATAAGGGGATAGTGAACAGAACAGAAACATTTGTTGAGACCTTCAGAAAGGGTTTTCAAAGGAGATCAGTTCCCACTGTCTCCTGATGGGAAAGAATTAATCCTGAAGAAATTAAGAATTAAGTACTGAAAGCGGACCATTAACATGATGCTAAAATGGCCCCATGAAAGAATAAAGGAAACTATCTAGACCCTGCAGGCTTAGCCAGAGCAGTGTAACGCGCATTAGAAACGGATGTCTTTTTTCCTGACATATATGAGGGATTGCTCTCATGTGTCCACTAAATGTATAACCATGGGGCCAGACCACTCAGGTGGCAGGGAAGGGTGACTTATCTAGGGGGAGGCCACTCAGCCACCGAGTTGGTGTGTGTCATGGTTTAAACCCAGATGGCAACCAAGCACCACACAGCTGCTCTCTCACTCCTACCTGCCCCAGGGCAGGGGGCAGAACAAAAGGTAATGCAGAGTGGGTTAAGATAAAGAAACTTTACTTGAAAGAACAAAAAGAGAGAGGAAACAATAAAGCAGTGAGTGATATACAACCCACTGCTTACCACCGCAGAGCCAAGCTGCTGTTAGAAACTGCCCGCGCTTGCCACTAGCCCCCTGCCTTATATATATACTGGGCATGGGGTCAGTATGGTATCGAATATCCCATTGGCTGGTGCAGTCCAGCTATCCTGACTCTATCCTAGCTGAACCCAGGACTGTGAGTTTTCACCAGTTTCTCCTGGATCTTGTCAAAGGATCAGATCCTTATGTTATGGTATCTAAGTGAAAACAGCTGAGGAAGGAAAAGAAACATGTATTAGTGAAGATCTTGCTTTACTCCATCTTGCTTTACTCAACTGGGGAAATAATCTGAAACATCGTGACTTTCAGTGGAGATGAAGCATTATAACTGACTGCAAAGGGAGCAAATTCAAGCCAAGAGAACTTCTTGACCATTTTATCTTTCCTACCGCTCCTTGGGGATGAAAAGTTCAAATTCTACCAAGGGCTGAATGATCTGGTTTGAGTACTCCATCGGAAGAAGCAAACATTCCACTTCAGAATAGTGCCACCAAAGTCAGCTAGAGCACTCTCCTTGACATAAAAAAAATGCACTTAGGGGTTTGCCTGGCTGGGTCGAGCACCACACACTTTGCACACACCAAGCACCAAGAGATGCAGCTACACGCAGTGGATTATTTGCCTCTTTAGAAATCTAACCGCAGGCTTGCAGAACACAGTGCATACTCTTTTGCTGCCATTTAAAGTACAAAGAACTATTTTGCCAAATAATCCTCCCAAATGAAGTGGCAGCTTTTGTTAGAAGACTGAAAACAAACAGAATAAAAATACAAGAAGTAAATTGCATCTAAAATAAAAGTTTTTTGAAACTACTAGTTTTTGCAAAAGCCAGCAAGAGACCAATTTCTGTAGCAATTCAGGGAGTGAAATCTGCCTGTTCAGAGGTCATCAGAATACACCTACATTGCATTCACAGTGTTGGAATTGCACATTTATAATTTTACTTGACTTTGTAGCTTTGATTTTTAATTTAAATGTTATAGTTTTATTTTTATAAATGGACTTGCTTTCTCTTCTGCATCAGGTGAACAGGGCTATGTATTCTTCCCCTGCTGGGTGGTAGAAAGGGAAAAGCATTTTGCATTCCTATCCCAAATATGTAAACAAGCCAGGAACAACATTACATCCTCATCATGCTGGTGCTTGTGTTCCAGTGCAAACATTTATGTGCTCTGAGATGACTGGTTCTTAAAAGTGGAAGTGCTCTGTCAAGAAGGCCTTAGAGGGGAAAAGGTGAAAAAACAGAAAAAAAAAATCTTGTAACCATGCATAGTTAGGTAATAGTTGTATGTTTTATCTGAAGGCAATACTGAGCTAAAGAACCTTGCCACCAAAGATGACGTTTCACCTGAAACCAGGGGAAGGGGTAACTCCAGAAATCTCCCAAGAGTGAGTCTCATAATAGTTTGCCTGCCCAGATTTCCATTGCCATTTGAACTAGATAAAAATCCCCTTCACTACCTTACTTTGATCATTAGCGAAGCCTAATCACTGCTATTCAAAGGTCCCATTTCATTACAGTCGTAACAATACACCACTGGCTAGCTATACAACATAGGACTATATGCAGCTGCAGATCCTCAAGATCTTTGGAAATGAAAGGTCCTTGTTCAAAATTATTATTTTTGTGGTTACTATAGGTTTTGTAAACCTATTTATTCAAGATGATGATAAAATTGGGAATACTGCAACTCAAGACTGACTATCTTTCATTACATGAGTTATCACTCAGTTTAGTGCCACACACAAAAAAAAAAAAAAAAAATCTCTATCAGGACCATACCTATACACACTACGAATTGTGTTCCACAGCAAAACACAAACATTATAATACTCTGAGACTTAAAATGTGATAAATGGACAGCAGTGCAGATACACTGTCAGAGAATTAATTGTTCACATGTAACACTGTCCAATAAAAACCAGCTATTTACGATCCTAAAAATCTGAACACAGAGCAGATAGCTAAGCAGCGCACTCAACCCACTTCTCCAGATCAACAGACTAAGAATTGTCCAGACCTTCACTGGATTAGGAAATTAAAATGAAGCTTGGATAAAAGTCTTAAGGATTGTAATAACAGCTGGCTGCAAATAAGACCTGTAAACGTCAAACCCCAACTTATTTTGGAATTAAAAAAAAAAAAAAACCCAAACCACCCAAACCCTGTAATTCTTTTATGGGAAGGAATTCTCAAATACATATATATATATATATATATATATATTTCTGAAGAAAGTATGTGTTACACTTCCACCTGCTGGCCACCTGCCTGGAAGATCCTATGCATCTCATTCTACTAGGTGGAGTGAGAAACTAACCAAGTCCTTCCAGGACCTGACAGTTCAATTTCCCACTGAAATAGAAACGACTCTAAGATAAAACTTCTATTTTGTGAAAATTGCACTTTTTTTAACATAGAGGTTTCCAAAGGAAAACTCCATACTATTTCTAACTATAATACTACCATGTCTGAGCAATGAGTAAGTGGAGGCTTTACAGTCCTGGGAACAAAGCAGGGACTAGAATGCAGTTGCAGATTTTCAGCTCCCTTACCCTCTGAATCATGATCCACTGACAAGCTAAGAAATCCCTTCACCTGGCATATCTTGTCTTTCCCGATGACTGAACAAGCCTGAAAGAAGAACTATAACTGGGTGGTGTTCTTGTGCCTCCTCAGTGCACATACACAGCAAGAACAGTAGTTCGACTACCAATAGCCCTACAGAATCATGTCTCTCTTTCCCATCTCTGAAACTTATTAACTTTTTGCTTCCTTAAAACAGATTTTCTTCAAGCTGTCACAACCTGTAGCCAACTGAAATGCTTTTACTCCTTCTGGAAATCTGTAGCATTGTGGACTTCCTCTAGCTATGACCAACATGGTAGACAAGATGCAACTTGCTTCACTCGACCTGTTTTTCCTTTCCAGTACAGTGCTCAAAGAGAAGCTTGACGCTTTCATTACTTTATCTGAATGAGCCACATATTCTTGCTTTCATTTTAAAGAAACAATACGTCCTGCTTTTAAAAATCCACTGATGTTATGACCAAAGTGTGGAAAATCTTAAAATATCTAGACCATGAAGTCGAGTCATGCAAGTTCAGGAAGATGGTAAACACGACTGAACACATACTAGGATTGGATGACACGAGCCACTACTGCCCTGTTCTGAGTATTTGATCAAAAATAATGATTTAGGGTTGATATTGACTTCAAAAAAGATGATTATGAGCGGATAATGTGAAGCAACAGGAACCTAAGCCATCTCAAGAATGGCCCAAGACTGCAGGGAGAAATTATATTCTTGCGATACCTTTAGACGCTACCTAAAGATAGGTCCCTGTTTTTCCAGTTGGGATTTCAGCACCAAAGTATGTGGAATTTGGGTGAAAAATGTGAACGTGGAAAATTAAGAAAGGAGAAAGAGGGAAGGCAATCAAGGAAAAGGTAGCAGAGTAGTGACTCAGGGTGAAACGCTGGCAAAACAGTGAGTGATTGGGGGGAAGATATGACAGAAATACCCCAGAATGGAGCAAGGGTATCTAAATCTCCCTTCCTCACCCTCTTGCTGCTTGCAGCGTAAAAGCTAAAAAAGCCATTTACATAAATGCAGCTGAGTTTGGTAAAGGAAACATCCTCTTTTTCTTCTCCTTCCTTGTTATCTGCTCCCCCATTCCACCATGGTTCATGTTGGAATGTAATACCCTTAAAATCAACAGGGCCTCAGTTTATGAGAGCATTGTCCTGAGCATCCAACATTTTTCACTCCTTCCAACAGGATTACTTGGCACATCTCTCTTCAGTTACCTGTATATATGAATTCGTCAATGGTTTTTCAAGAAGCAGTAACTTTACTTACAAATGGTTTGTTATTTTCTGGACGCTGTAACCCAGGTCATGCCAAATAATTCTCTGAGGCATTTGTTCTTTTATGACACAGACCAGCCAGCTCCTACTGTATGTAACAGTTCACGCATTAGCAAACTGGCAATCACTTTTCTCTACTGAATCTCATTTATTAGCACTTGGTTTTCTCTTCAAGTGCACCATCTCTAATTTATTATAAAAATGGGCCAGGACAGGGGATATCCACCAGGATACAAGAAAAGTAACATTAGGGAACAGTATAAATCATTCTTTCAAAGCGACCTGACAAATTTCCACAAGCACTTCTTAGGTGGCTTTGCTACACGAAGCTAGATGCCTGTATTTCTTGTGTTTGAGTATTTGTCCTGGTAAAGCTATAAATCTAGCTTAAACCAAACTAGATGGACAAGGAACAAAGTCAAATCGTTGCAGCTGACTGTCAGCAGAATTTGGAAGCTATCAATGAGATCTAAAGCTCTTGTGTTTAGGCACGGCTCATTCCTCTCAGGCAGTCATCTGTCTCCTGAGTAAAAGAGATAGGCAACATTTTTCATCTCATTGCAGTAACTATATCTTTCAGGCTATTTTGATGGAGTAATTCTGGTTGACACCATGTACTTTGATAGCTCGGATGTCTGAAGTGCTGTGTGAAACCTCCCGGGTCTCCATCTTCGTGCATTCCAAATCACTACTAAGTCCTTAGAAATGAAAGACTATCTTGGCTTTTGCAACTGGCTAAGACCTGAAGAAGATGGAGACATGTCAGAAACCTTTCTTCTGGGCTCTTTAAAGTACAGGGTCATTTTACAATTATGTTCTTCTTAATATGTACTTGCTACTGAAATGACCATCTGCTTCTAAACATCACTCATATCTGCCAGGTAGATCATTTCCATTACCCACTACTTCATTCTGTTACTTCAGTAATGTATATCAGGCAGGACACTGCAAGTCATCAGTCATTCTATCCCCTTCCACAGAAGCATTTTACATGAATGTTAGTAACAGCTAAAAGACTAAACAGCTAAAGATTTCCTCACCGATTCATCACATCAGAAAACAACCAACCCTTCTCAAGGCAGCTAGGTCTGACTTGTACAGACTGCCCCACAGTTCAGATTCAATAGACCCTCCTGTGATACACTGCAAAGGCGGAGATGTTTTCAGCCAATTTCACCTGACTGGCAGAACTTGGGCTCACACCAAACTTCTTGTTCTGTCCATTCCAGCCAATGAAGGCTATGGTAATTTTACCAGTGGGTGGTCACAAAATCCTACCAAGGGAAGGCACATAGTTCAACCCTCCCAAACTCAAGAGCTCACACCTTGGAAAGGAGTAATTATCTGTACAGCTAACACACAAAAGGAAATGAGGCGATTGCGAACCATCCTCAGGACCATTTCCTGCACAGACTTGAGGTTGTTTCCTGTAAGTAGAGATGGCACTAGCCAGAACAAGGCACTTCTGGCTGCCCTACTTACTTTTGTCTACTTTTTCCAAACCTTGGCATCTTTTGATGTTACACATATACCCTCTTCCCACCAAGGATATAATACTTTAATTACATTACTTTCCTCTAACAGCTCTAATGTACTTTCTTCAAACAGTAACTATTATTTAATGCTTCTCTTCAAGTGCACTCAAAATGGCTGTTCTGAGCCAGAACATGTGATTTTTAAATTCACGTATGTGTTTGAGTCAAGCAGACTTCATAGTGGCAAAAGCTGGAGACATATTGTATGAAAGTTCATCATCACTGATGTACACCATAAACGATCACCATGTCAGAAAGCTTGAATACTTCCTGAAATTATTCTGCCTCCTCATTCAAAAACATTTACCTTCTGGTAAATACATTTCCCATATAAATAACAGTGAATAGCTAACAAAGAATAAAGATGTTTCAGAATCAACTTCCAGACTAGTAATGGAAATTAGCCTACCAGCAGAATCAATTTGTAAACTGCATACCAATCATTCACACAGAACTATTACAACAGCGCCTGCCTCCCACTTACCTAAAAGATTTCTGAATTGAAGCCTGCAATAAGCCTGCATTATTGATTTGCTATAAGAAAATGAAATATTAGAGATACTCACTTTTACCAAAATAATTCTTGCTAGCTCTTCACATACAGGCTTTTCTTCATCCTTCTTCAAACCTTCCAATTCAAACAAGGTATTGTAATTTTCCAGCATTTTTGTCATTATCTTGTTGCAGATCTCCTGTTCTTTTATACCTTCAAATCCAGAGGGCACACTAAAATTGGACAGAACACAAAGCAGAGTGTTAGAGATACTCAACATACAAAAGTTTCCACATAGCCTCTGTAACATTTCAGTTGTGACACAGGCTGGATAGCAGAAGCAGGAGAGAATTGTGCCCAAGGGGTAACAACTATCACAGTTTGTTTGCAGTCTTTCTTACCCATATTAAATACCATATCTATTGGTCAATCTATCTGCTCCGCAGAATCTAAGTGGAGATCTGTTTGAGACAACCATGAAATGACATACAACCAACTTTTCAAAAAGTTGGATTCCTGACTGCAACAGAGATAGCATGAGACATTTAAATGCTCTGAACTGTTAATGGTAAGAGTCAGACTCCTCCAAAAAGTGGCTTGTGATAAACTCAGAAGTATACAAAAAAGATGAGTCAAAAAATTAAGAAAATCCACATGCTTAGCATAACACTAGAAGTAAAAGTTAAGCAAGATCTTCGCAGCTTCAGGTGATCCCATGCTGTACACCATATTTCTCAACGTATTTTTTGAGTTTCCATTTCTTTTGAAAGTAGGCCCATAACTTTCACGGCTTTTTAAAACATGGACATGAAGGCCACCTTCTGCCAAACAGCCTAAAAAATTCATATAAAAAGAGGTTCCTAACCTCCAGTTTCTAGGAGAATAACCTAATGCTTGGCTGCAGAAGAAGCAACTTCTTGCTCTTTTGAAAGGGGCCCTTGTGCAGCCACAGACCTTAAAGATACACAGACAAAAAGGCAAGATGCTGATTTGAAAGAAGCGTTGTATTCCAGTCTCCACTCTTTTGCCTTCCTTACACGTTTCACACAACTCTATCACGTGGTAAAAAACGTGTATTACTCAAAACACCGCACACAATTCACTGAAGCATCTAATAGCATCCGCTCAAATTTCTGTGCATTTTATTGGACTTCGGTGCCCAAAACTGACTTAAATTCTGTTTTAATGCAAAACAAAGATCCCTGAAGACTCTTCTTCAGCATTTGAAATATTTTTCCAATATCTAGTGTTTCCTATTGTACAGTATTTTCAGTAGATGCACTCTCCTCTCAATAATCAACAAAGTGGCTGCATGGATTGGAATTTACTAAGAACCTTATAAAATGGCAGAGACTGCAGATCAGGAGATACAGAAACCACAGGAAAGATTTAACGGGAAGAAGCACGGCAGCAAAAACTAGAACCAACAAAAGTTTCAAGCACTTTTTGGCTTAGGACAACTAGCAGGTGCACGAGAGCAAAAAACAATGCAAACACCCAAAAGTTAAACAAATGCCATCTGAGGTTATTTTACAGGGATGTAATTTGAAAGTAAACCATTGTTTACTATAGATAGCAAATTAAAATTTACAAATAACTATCTACTGTAAAGCTGTAACCATAGTTTATTTGGGCCAGATATGCATTTCAACAAGAAGGCATCTGAAAGCAGATGCTCCCAGAAATCTGCCATCGAAAAGTGGGGTTGCATGCATGTATTTCACACTCTGCAGCACATCTACATGTCAACAAGAAGAGGATCCCACTGCAGCAGAATGCATCGTTGTAAGCTCCAGAAGAGAATCTCCACTGCTGTCATTTAAACATTCAATATATACTAGAGTCGTGGGACCTGAAGTTTGAAGAAACTGGATTATTCTACACCGTAGAACACGGAATCCTAGAATACCATGTTGGAAGGGATCTCAAGGATCATCTGGTCCAACCCTTCTTCAGAAAAGCACACTCTAGGTAAGACAGCCCAGCACCCTGTCCAGCCAAATCTTAAAAAGTGTCCCATGTTGGGGACTGCACCACTTCCCTGCGGAGATTATTCCAGTGGCTGATTGTCTTTGTTGTGAAAAATTGTCCTCTTGTGTCTAATCGGTATCTCCCCAGGAGCAACTTGCACCTATCACCCCTTGACTTTTCCATGTGACTCCTTGTAAAAAGGGAATCTCCACCTTCTTCATAGCCACCCTTTAAATACTGGAACATGATGATAAGGTCTTCCCTAAGTCTTCTTTTCTCAAGACTGAACAAACCCCATTATTTCTCAGCCTTTCCTCTTATGGCAGCTTCCCAGTCCTCTGATCATTGTGACCCTTCTCTGCACCCTCTCCAGGCTGTCCACATCTTTTTTGTATAGCGGGGACCAAAACTGAACACAGTATTGCAGGTGCGGCCTGACAAGCGCTGAGCAGAGTGGCATAATGACTTCTTTGCCTCTGCTGGTGATGCCCTTGTTGATGTAATCCAGCATCCTGTTGGCTTTCTTTGCCACAGCAGCACAGTAGCACAGTTCGCTCATATTGAACTTGTTGTCCACCAGGACTCCCAGGTCCCTTTCCACAGAGCTGCTTTCCCAGCCTGTGCTGCACTCCTGGATTATGTTTTCCCAGCTGCAACTTGTCCTTGTTGAACTTCATCAGGTTCCTGATATCCCCCTCTTCCAGTTCATCCAGGTGTTACTGCAGGGTGGCTCTCCGTTCCGAAGTGTCCACTTCCCCACTCAGTTTGGTGTCATCAGCAAACTTCACCAGGGTACACTTGATCCCATCATCCAAACCTACTTATGAAGATATTAAATAGTGTAAAATTGCCAACTGTAAAATGGGTCAGTCTCAGCTAATTGATTTCATTAGTGTGGAGCCTGGCCTCAGATTAAACAAAGGAAAAATGGGAGTCTTATTAATGGATGTGCATGTATACTTGGGCCAGTTCACTTTAAAGAATGTCACATTTTCACTAGAAGACAGTAAATGGCCCGAATAAAAGAACGCGTATGTACGTAACAGGCCCATGCAACCATCTTGATTTCAGAAACCCCTCTTTCCATGCTAAACAATATGTTCCAGAGTTGCAGAGCTTGTTTGATAATTTGGGGAAATCCTGAATGTTACCTTCCCGATGTGCTTCTCCAAAACAGGGTACCACTTAAACAAGCTTGTCACCCCTATGAATCTCACTCCTAGGAAATGAACTGAAAATGTACTAGAGCAAGTTCAAGTCAAAATAAAGACTCCAGATAGATAGCTTCAATGAGTTTTAGTGCAGAACATTCACTTAAACCACATCTGCTGGGAACTACTGCCAACACCTCCCTACTGGGAAGAGCTACCACCAAAAAACTCTTCCTGGTTGAAAAACAGTCCAGACTATAAAGTTATTACAAAGCACACAAACATTATTTAATTTCTGCACAATCCCATGGCTTTCTTGCCCTCCCTTCTCCACATTACTTCATCAGTTTAACTTTATTAAAACTAATCTGTGAAAAGTCCAACATCTTATTCTGAACAATTCTGAACATGTATGGTGAGATGCATATCCAGAGCACAAGGCTAAAACTCATGGCTTTAGTCTTTTTTGTCACCTCTCTGTGAATGTAACCAAACAGAGCAGCATATTTTACAAAGTTTCTAATTTAATTCAGTTGCTGGGACTAGGCCTCCATCATGGTAAGGACTATTACACTCTTTGAGCTATCCATGGTGACCTTTTCCTTGCAATATATCTTCAGGTCAGTGTATGTAAGAAGTTAAGATTACAGGCACGCACCCCACTGCATATTCATACAAGTTAAAACCCATCTGTTGCCACACTGCACGATCAACCAGTCTGACTAGACTTTTCTTAAAATGTGTGTAAAAAAAAGAATATCTCACTTTAATTTTTCTTAGCCTGAGAAGACATGGTATCTTCACATTTCATTTCAACTCCCTAGAAAAAGTCACTCCTCTGAGAAAGTATGCTCTCACATTACCACTTTCATGATCCACACCCCATCCCCTGGAAAATTTTCATATTCTTTTGTGAAGACCTTGCTAAAACATTACAGTAAAACTGTGTTCATAGTAATGGTTCCTTTATGTCTAATTTGCATGTTGATTGGGCATTATAACTGCATTGCTTTTAGTGTTAGACACACATCTTACTCCAGTTACAAAATCCTCAATAGTGGGACTTGATTCCCTTATAGCCACATACATACAAACTACTTCAGCAGCTCCACCAGAAATAGCAGCAGAACATCAGCTTCACTACCAGAAATCCATTTTCTAGAAGGGAAGTATAAGTCTGTAATTTCTGTGGTCATTTCTAAAAGAAAAAAAAATATTGATGGGTTCAGGTCTATCTTAGAGAGTTGAGCTGGAAAAAAATCCCACTGAGTTCTCGCAGTAGATTGCAAAGTTATGAACAGATATATAGCACAGGCAGTGACAAAAGTAAATTCTCTAGTGTCCCCTTCTTAGATTCCTTGGATAGCCTTTCCTTCCCAGAGAGATGGTCAGAGTGATCTATGCACAAAGCACAGTGGCTCCAAACGAGCGGCCAGCATTAACAGTATCTGACTCAGTCAAGGGCCAAGGCCAAAGGTGCATTAGTACCACAAGTTTTACAGAATATTAAAGCTTGAAATTATTGGTGAAGCCGCTTAAAAGCGGAAAAAGCAGTAGTTCTCAAAGTTAAAACATTACTTGCGATCAAGTTTCATATTTCAAGTGTCATATTTCAAAATACGACACCCAGCAGTATTTCACAGTTCTGCACAATGTCTTACCAGGATGTCTGGCCTCTGGCCCACCCACCTCAGCTCCATGCCACTCATGTCCTTGCAGCCCCATGCTCACTGGTCCTTTGGGTTCTTCCAGACTACTTTAAGCCAAGAGTGTGTCTCCTCCTTCCATGGGCATGCTCAAGAAAGCTAGTCTCAAAGGGGTTAAACCACATCAAAGCCCTGTGTCACAACTCTTACTCAGAACTAAAGTGACCTGACGTCAGATTAACACACATTGCATGCGTTAGTTACATGAACTTACCTCAGGGTCCCTATAAACAAGCCATAACAGGATAAATGCAGAGTGGGCTTATGAGACAGCGAATCTCCAGACTCAGTATACTGAGAGCGCTGTGGTAACACATCCAAACATGACTGTAGCCGGCGCAAGACAGGCATTACTACAAGGCTCTCACACCACCCATCACACTGAACAAATTTGCTTCAAGTGGAAACAAGGGCCAGGAGGACTTGGGACGTAGTCATCTGTCTGTACAAAGCTGGACTGAGATCACTGAAGTGATTTCCCCAGGCAACAACTGCTGACAGCTCTCTGCCACAACTGAGAACCAGTGATTTCCAAATGAACCAGTGCATCTTCATTACAAATTCCCGATGGTGTTTGACCTCACCCTGTCCGAGATGAAGAATGCACATTACCATTTCCTTAAGTGGCTTTGCAGAAGTAGCTTGTGTGGAAGGACAGCACCATAATCCCAATTTACAAACCACTGAGGGCTGTATACTTTGTCTTCTCCAACTGCTACTTTTGCTGTTTGTCATCATCATGGCTTGGCTTCGCGGACGAAGATTTGGGAAGGGCTTTGCCCACGCTTATTGCAAGCGCGTTGATGGCTGAAAAGGCCAATGCGGGATAGGCAAGACCGGTTGCAAAGAGCACACCGGAGGGTCTCCTTGGGTGGTATAGTCGAGGCACGGTTCTTTCTGCGCTGTCTTTTCTCCTCGAGACTGATTCTACGCGTGCTCTCAAAGGAGACAGCAGCGTTATGTATGGTGTGTCTCCAAACCTCCCGACTGGAGGCCAGGGTGGACCACTGATGGTGGCCAATATGGCCTAGGCTGAGGTGCTGTTTCAGGGAGTCCTTATATCTCCTCTTTGGAGCTCTTCTCTTGCGGCAGCCGGTGGCAAGTTCACCATAGAACACGATCTTAGGGAGGCGGTGATCCGCCATCCTGGAGACGTGCCCTGCCCAACGCAGCTGCGTTTTCAGCAACATGGCCTCAATACTGGTGACGTCTGCCTGTTCAAGGACAGCAACATTAGTCACGTAGTCAGTCCAGCGGATGTTTACGATTGTGCGGAGGCAGCGCTGATGGAAGCGTTTGAGGAGTCGCAGATGGTGGCGGTAGATGGCCCATGATTCAGACCCGTACAGAAGAGTAGACAGTACCACGGCTCTGTAGACACTGATCTTTGTACTTTTCTTCAGGTGTTTATTGCACCAGACTCTTTTATGGAGTTTTCCGAAAGCTCTGTTTGCCTTTGCTATTCTGTTGTCTATCTCTTTGTCGATCGTGGCATCTGAGGAGATGATGCTACCCAGATAGCTGAACTGCTGGACTGGCTGAAGCTCTGACTCGCCAATGGTGATGTGGGGATGATGGTAATCATGCCCGTGAAAGAGTGCTGTTTGTACAGCACCACTAAGTCACCTCACAATTCTTCTAGGGGATCCTACAAGAAATGACGGGACTCAGGGAACACTACATGACTTTTTGTTCCTCCAGCCCTCGCAAAACTTTTTCATTAGTACCTCTGTCAAGGGTTAGAGCTGGGCCGGCTCCAGACGAATGACAGACACTCTCTACTATCCCTTTCCCCGCTCCCTGCCATAAGCCCTTCAACAAGCAAGACTGAAGATTTTGAGAGCACAGCTGCAGTAATCTTAAGAGGTTACAACTTCAGGCAGCCTGCTCTGTCCCTCTAGACGGACATTACTGTGTCTATAACAGATGTGATCTCATGGCCACAACTTGGCCCTGTACTACAGTTGACAAAAGTGATTTGTCTTAACACACTGGACCACAAATTGGTGCAGCTGAAAACAGGCACATATTCGTGTCTATGGATTCTGCTACAAGATCAGAAGCTAACAGGTAGCTAAAGATACAGCATCACTAACTTGAGGCAGGTGTTCATCTCTGTGTGTGACTCATCTACATGCTCTGCATCCTTTACAGACTTACGTCTCACCCATTTGTACCAAATGCAATGACATATATCACTACTGAGATTTTACAGAAGTGTCTTAGCTTCTGAGGCACTGGAGAATCCCACAAGATATCCAACTCCCTACCTTTTAAAATCTGTTCCAGATCATTTTCCGTAACATCAGATTTAGAAGCCTAAATTAATTTGGTAATTCCACCTGTCTACATTACTTGTAGTAGATACATAATGCAAAAATGCAGGCAATGCAGGTAATGTAAAGCAGTTAGACTGATGCTGCCACAAGGACTTTACTGACTGGCTTCAATTATATGCAAAATCTTCTGCTCTAGCAGAAGCTTCATTTTTCATCAGGAAATTGCAGTGGTAGTAGGAATCTTCACCAGCATTCACTGGCAAGTGCTCCAGCCACATCACTTAAGTTGCAGAAAGCAAAGCCTGGGACGGGGATAATGAAGAACTGCCCACTGTAGAAGATCAGGGTCAAGACCATCTAAGGAACCTGAAAGTGCACAAGTATGTGGGACCTGATAAGATGCATCCGCAGGCCCTGAGGAGACTGGCAGATGAAGTGGCTAAGCCACTACCCATCATATTTGAGAAAGTTGTGGCAGTCCAGTGAAGTCCCCGCTGACTGGAAAAGGGGAAACATAACCCCACATTTAAAAACAGAAAAAAGGAAGATCTGGGGAGCTACAGGCCAGCCAGTCTCACCTCTGTGCCTGGCAAGGTCATGGAGTGGATCTTCCTGGAAACTACGCTAGGGCACATTGAAAATAAGGAGGTGATTGGTGACAAACAACATGGCTTCACTAAGAGCAAATTGTGCCTGATAAATTTGGTGGCCTTCTACAACGGGGTTACAGCATTTGTGGACAAGGGAAGAGTAACTGACGTACATCTACCTGGACTTGTGCAAAGCATCTGACACTGTTCCACATGACATCCTTGTCTCCGAATTGGAAAGACATGAATTGATGGATGGATGACTCCGTGGATATGGAATTGGATGGATGGTCACACTCAAAGAGTTATGGTCAATGGCTTGATGTGTCAGTGGAGACCAGTGACGAGTGACATACCTCAGGGGTCAGTATTGGAACTCGCTCTCCATCTTTGTTAGAGACAATTACAGTGGGATGCAGTGCACCCACAGCAAGTCTGCTGACAATACCAAGCTGTGTGACGTGGTTGAGAAGGATGACGTGGGAGAGAAGGGATGCCAACCACAGAGGGACCTTGACAGGCTTGAAAGGTAGGCTGGTGTGAACCTCATGGTTCAACAAGGCCAAGTGCAAGGTCCCACACACGGGGCAGGGCAATCCCAAGCACAAATACAGGCTAGGTTACGAGTGGATTGAGAACAGCCCTGCAGAGAAGGACTTGGTGGTGCTGGTGGATGAAAAGCCAGACATGAGCCGGCAACGTGCACTTGCAGCCCAGAAGGTCAATCACATCCTGGGCTGCATCAAGAGAATAGTGACCAGCAGGTCGAGGGAAGCCATTCTTCCCTTCTACTCTGCACTCGTCACACTCCACTTGGAGTACTATGTTCAGCTCTAGGGCCCCCAGTCTAAGAAAGACATGGACCTGCTCAGGCAGGACCAAAGGAGGGCCATGAAGATGATCAGGGGGCTGGAGCACCTCCCCTATGGGGACAGGCTGACAGAGTTGGGGTTGTTCAGCCTGGAGAAAAGGCAGCTCTGGAGAGACCTTAGAGCAGCCATCCAGTACTTAAGGGGGGCCTATAAGAAAGATGGGGAGGGACTTTATCTCAGAGTGTAGAGACAGGACAAGGGGTAATGGTTTCAAACTGAAAAAGGGTAGATTTAGATTAGATATAAGGACAAAATTCTTTATTCTGAGGGTGGACAGATACTGGAATAGGTTGCCTACAGAAGTTGTGTCTGCCCCCTCCCTGGAAGTGTTCAAGGCCAGGTTGAATGAGGTTTTGAGCAACCTGGTCTAGTGGAAAGTGTCCCCACCCATGGCAGGGAGGTTGGAACTACATGACATTTAAGGTCCCTGCCGACCCAAACCACCTACACAAAGTGAGACAAAGGGCAGTCCATGCCTAACACCCACTCACAAATTGCATCACTCTCCTCTCCAAACATTTCTAATCAGAGGCTCTTCAAAAATGCTCCTTGTGATTGTATTTGAGCTGTATTGCTGAGCTCAAACACCATTTTGTTTTGCGCATATAAGAAAAGAGTTCTTCACTAAAAGGATGGCCAAGCACTGGAACAAGGTCCCCAGGGAAGTGGTCATGGCCCCAAGGCTGTCACTGTTCAAGAAGCATTTGGACAATTTTCTTAGATACATGGTTTAACTGTTAGGTTGCCCTGTGTGGAGACAGGAGTTGGACTCAATGAACCTCGCGGGTCCCTTCCCACTCAGGATATTCTATGATTCTCTGAATGTAGTTTTTCCTGTGAAATTGCTCCTCCACTTAAATTCTGGGTGTATGCTTCATTGCCAATCCTCAATCAAGATCAAAAGGAAGAACATTTTCAACCCAGAGCACTAACTTATTTTCATGGAGTTTTTCAACCAAAAAAACCCCGAAACAAAACAAAGCCAAAAAAACCACAACCCAAAACCAAAACAAACAAGAGCATTTCCTATTGAAATAATCACTATTTCATTTAAGAGATTAAATAGGCAATACTGTAACACCTGACACTGGCCAGATCATTAAAGAGAAACTTTCTCAACTGAAACTTCAAGGGGTGGGTATTCACTAGGAGCATGGAAGACTTAGGATGGAATTTGGCCAGAACACCCATCTGCTTCTGAGGAAAGCAATGCAAATTTAGCAATCTGCAGTTTATTTTACATATAGGCCATTTAATGGACAAAACTGAGTACACAACAGAAAAGAAATAGAAGAACACATAAAAATATATCACAGAAAGGCTTGGCAATACAGTCGCTTATGCACTTCCCAAAGAGGAGGCAAGCACTCATGAGTATTTAATATGGTTACAGATGAGAACATCTATGGCCTTCCTATATTATGCTTGATGCTTTAAACTTGCATCATAGGATGTAACATACTGAATTCTTACGAAAAACAACTCCTTTACCCTGCTGGCAAATACAGTATTTAAAATCTATACAAACTCTGTAAGAAAGGTTACATTGCATGCTCCAATTTGCAATACTGAATGTTAGAACTGCAATTTTCAGTACGCACTTTGACCCCAATCCTGGACAGGCATTTGTTTTTAAGACTGTTGCAGGATTGGGGCTGCACTGCCTGAAAACAAAGTCAATTCACAGAGTGTTTCAAAGGCCAGTACTACTCACTGAGGAGTTCTAAGTCAGCCCCTCTGCTTTCCCTTTAGCTTCATCTACCCAGTTTGTGTAGGCTCCAAGGCTGCTAGAAACCAAGGTAAGACATTAATGCAGAACTCCAGATCAGATTTCAACTCTAACAAATCCAGCAACACATTGGAAGTTTTTCTGAATCTCCAAAATACCTACAGCTACCCTACAGACATTCTACCTTTTCTCCATACCTAATGCTTTCTCGTACAATCCCTTCAGCTAACTTCTGTTATGTAGTCATTATAAAAAAATAACTGCATCTAACTGTAGCAGCTTAATTGGATACTCGCATCTGCCAGCCACTTTTGGGTGGCTTAATCTCTGTTGGAATGAAGCACAGTCAGGTTAGTGAGGGCTTGAATGATGGAGGCCACACACACAGATCATGCTTTGAGAGAGAGCTGCACAAAAGGGTGCAAATGGATTCTCTGCTTACTCTGTAACTGGTAGATCTCACATCTCTTACCATCCAACCAAAGGACAGGATGAATGCAGCAGCCCCTCTGATATCCAGCTCCAAGAAAACAGAGAGGAGGACAGAAAACCCAGCTGGTCCTCTCCTTCCTCTTCAGCACAAGCTAAGAAAGCTGAGCAGAGACACACATCAAGCTGTAACTAAGGCTACGGCTTTACAGGAGATGAAATTCAGGCCAATGGACAATAACTTCCTCCAAGAGGAACCACGCTGCAAGTGTTAATAGTCTACACAGATTAGCCCAGTGACAGAAAAGACAACTATTTACGTTCCTACACCTTCACGCTTATTGTTCCGCAAGGGCTGTATTTCTCCATATTCTTGACCTTTGGCTTCCACCACAATAAATCTGAACAATCCAAGCTGGAAGAAAACAGTACACTAAATCTTAAACCATCATATTTTCCTTTCTTTGAGCTGTTTGACCTTGACCTTTCAATTTTCCTATATCCTACATCACACTTCATTACAAGGAGTGAAGATAGCCATTTTCTCCCCTCTTCTATTCATCAGGAATACAGAAAATATAAGATAACCTTTCATTAGAAAAGCACCAGTGCAGCTTGTCAAACAGCAATTAAGGAAACAGGGAAGTAGTAGATAAGATAAAAGAAGTAAGGGTTGAAAGTCTAGGAGATAAATTACAGTGAATATGACATAGAAAAATAGAATGAGATGCAGAGAATTAAAATGAAGTCCAAATGTCTGGGAAGTGGCCCAACAGTGAGATTTATTCAACTGTTAAACAGCTTCAGTTACAGAGTAGGAGATAATATAATTAAATAAGCTAAAATGTCATTAAAAATACCTTGTAGAAAGTAATCCTTCACTATCAGCAGATGGGTTTTATCTTCTCTGACACAGTGCATTAACTACACAGACTCCAACATTGATTTTAGACGAGTGTGAATTTCTGACAGAAAAATCTCAGATCTTCCTGCTTCAGCAGTTTAATTGCTGAAAAGCTGGATGCTAAGCCTTCTTTCCTTGTCCCAGAGAAACACCCCATACACTGCTCTGAACAAACAACAAAGTGAGAACAGTGTTTGCTTCAACCACCTACTGGCATTTAATTTCTGCAGCTAGTCTCTCTAGGGCCTGCCTGAGCCAGTAGTAAGACAGCCCTTCCCAAGCAGGCTTCAAGCACCCTTACTCCAGAGCTCCGAATTGCGTTGTGAGGATCTCTCTCTGGTTGCTTGGCCAGCTGGCTGGCTAAGTCCAATGCCTAAAGTTCAATGCTGCAAGTTCTTTCCTCCTCCTGTCAAATCTTTGTTGATACAGATGGGTCACAGTTCCAGCAATTTAGACTGCATCCATTAACGCAGGAGAAAAGGGTATTGAAATTGTTGCTGGCAATGTTTGTGTCTGGACCATAATTCAGCACTACCATGAAAAGGTCAAGATCTGATGAAACACATAGCTAAATTAGCAGATGGTGAAACTTAAATTAAAATCTACATCCATAATTCTGACATATTTGGGTCTTCTAAAAAAGGCATTAGCCATTTGTTAAGTGTCAAGCCTTGCTTTCACTGCCTCTTTTGCTACACGAGCATTTCAATGTGTGCCACAACTGTGGGGCTGGCTGCATTCATAAATATCCTCAAGAGACTTTGTGTTTTCACCTTCAGTGAACTCCGCCTTTCTCAGTCTGCAATGGAATGATGTGATTCTGTCCCTCTTATACACAGGCCCTGTACCTCAAAAAAATTGTTGTCTTTTCTATGCCATCTTAGGAGTAGAGATCGGTTGAGACAATGACTACGCAACTTTTAAGAAGTATGCTTTAGTTTAATCTTTGGAATTGCAATTGCAATTCCAAACTGCAGCTCTGCACTCTACACCAAAAAGAACGCAGAGCTGATTTTTAAACCTTCCTGAACGAAGTGATGAGTAAACTAAAAATTATTCTAATCACCACTTGGGAGTTTGAGTCAGAGATTTAGCCATTGGACTCAGACTCTTCTAATTTATTTTGTTTGTTCTTAACTCTACTAACACATTTAGTCAGAAATTCCCAAACTGCCCATACAAATGCAATCTTTAAAACCTGTTTTCCTTGTCAGAAATCTGCAGTATTGTGCTTCCACCAGCTCTCATATTCACGCATACCTGCACATACTAGTGTATTCAGAGTTTTCTTTCTTTTGGAGAGGAAGACAATTCTTTTCAAAATATGCTTTATCTTTTTGTACTAACAGAGCAAATACTTTAATCCCGACATATTCACCTTCTCATCCACAAGCAACATCTTAAGATGAGGCAGCAGTGTAGTCACAAGGACAAGGTTTGGTTTAAACATCTCATTTCCACGTTTTCTCTCCCTAATCAAATGGAAAAATATATGCTCCTTTAAAAAAGGGAACAGGCAGCATCTAGCCTAGGTATGTTGAACTGGCTCAGTACACTACAAAGAACCTAATTTCTGTTTTCTCTCTTTAAAGAAGTCTGCTTTTTTCCACTGGCAACGGAGGAAGCCTAGACAAGATAGTTTCAGTAGACAATCCAAGTCTCATTAGGCAACTACGTATTATTTCAGAGCGAAATTTTACAATGGCCAATACAAATCTGACATTTGCTACAAGGAACTCACTTGTCTCTTTTCACTGGTATCACACATCTTTCAAGACTGATGACTGAAATAAACTCCCTACGTATCTCCCATTTCTTAGATCTTGGATGCCAGCCAGTAGATGTACTGCAGACAAAACCGGGATGAAGATGCTAACAGTGCCCTGCATCACAGCAGTGACTTAACAGAAACATTGTCACTCAGGTGTGTTCTAACACCTTGAAACAACTGTTCTCCCAAGTGCTGCAAGCTCCACTAGCATGTAACATGTTGTCTTCACCACAAACACTAAGGAACTGGGCCCAATGAAAGAAACTAGTAAAACTACTGAATCCAGTAAGAGGTCTCAAAAGACCACTGGAACCCCATGACCTCCAGAGCAGTTTCTGAATATACTAGAAGGATAAAGATCCTGAAATCACTGGCATCTTGAGGACAGCCACCAGATCACAAGGCCAAATCTGCAGAGAGCAGACGGTATCCATCTATTGAATTTATACAGCACCTGCGTGCTGCATAGGAGTCCTTTTCCCCCGGGTACTTTTACTCAAAGCCTTCTGCAGAGAAACATCCATATTATCTGATGGCAAAGGAAGAAAGCTGTATGAGCACAAGTCTCCTTGCACTTATATAGTCTGAAGGCACTTCACTGTTGTACTCCTGCTCTGCTGTTGATGCAGCAATAGAAAACTGACCATTTAGCAAAATAGCAAGAGTGCAACTCAACTCCCACTCAGCTCAAACAATAGCTTTAGCACTAAAATGTATCACAAAGCACCAGTCATGGCATCTGTTTGACCACCCTGACAAAGAGTTCTGAGCTACTTTTCTGGCCATCTGCTCCAATACGCTCTCCATCAATGTAAGGGGAAAAGTGAAAACCCCAACTTACTGAAAGCAGTTTGGTCCAAATACAGTGGCAAGATTGCAAAGGTTCATCCTGTTCTCTACATGATGTTCAGCAACCTTTATCAGGAACCGGCACAGATACTTCAGCAGGCAGTAATGAGCATCGGGCAGTTCTTTAAGGAGTTCTTTCAAGTTTTTTTCCTTCTGCATGTCATTTCTAGTGTCTAGGAAAAACAAGAGAAGAAAAAACATACGTATATGGTTTTCTACATTGCTGCCAATTTACTTAACGCGGGTGAGCAAGCAGTGGGATCTAAAATTAAGTCTTCTGTCCAGAGACCAGAATCCTCCAAACTCCTTAATGTTCCTGAGGGAACTTGCACCTTTCTCCTGAGGCTCACCTTGGCCACTCCTGGCAATGTTTCATGCTCATCTTTATGTTTTAACTGTTTTCCTGAGCAGAATCAGCAGTGGTCATAGCTAACGGCAATAAAACATGTTTATTTGCACCCTGTACATAGCTATATCTGCTTTAACTCCAGCTCCACCAGATCGCCTGCTTCCATGCTGCTCTGGATGGTATCGCTGCTTCCCAAACACCATCTTATACCCTATTTTAGCTTCCCCTCCTACGAAACCTTTCAAAAAGAAAGCAAGAACAGTAAAACAAGGAGTCTCCCAAAATGCAGATATTGTTAAAATAACTGTACCACAAAAATTTCTATGGGTACATTCTAAGAAAAGCTCAATTTTCTACCTTCTGTCAGGGTGACAACTCTGTACTGTCTTAGGCAAGTAGTCCTGCTTATGGAGAAAAAGGCTTTCAGGTCAGTATTATACTCCATAACGAGCCAAAACTTGACCTAATGTTAAGAGAGTGCCTTATTACACTGTATAATCTTAGAGAATTTAAACATGAATAAAATTTTCCCATACTGAGTAATATCAAAGCAGTAAAGGTAAGGTAAATTTTCTTTCATGCACGTTTTTGTTGCTTTTTTTCTATTTAAAGCAAAAATTGCACGAACTTCACAGATGCTGTGTTTATACAGACCCAGGCAGTGAACACAAGCTTAGCCTCACGCACAGCTTCTACTTAGCTGTGTTCTGCTTCTGGAATTGAACTCAAATCCTGCAAAATTCTTTGCTCCCCACCTCCACCCCAAAAAACACTTTCCAAAAAGTAATTTGTACCCACCAAAATCTAGGATTTACATGTTAATAAAAGCAAAGCTTTGAAAAGTTTGTATTTCCTTTCCTTTATGCCAAAACAGGATGCTTTAACACTGGGAAATATTAATTTCGACTCTCCACCAAAATGAAATTTCACTGAAATCCTCATGTATGCAAAGTTCTTGGGTGTCTGTGCAACAGCATTTTCAGACAGAAGACTTCAGGCCCTAAAGGTTTTCCTCGCCAATCTGACTGTAAGCAGTGTCCATTAACATGAGGGCAGCCGTGCGTTTCTAGTACTTTCTTTCTCTCTTTGTCAGCCTTATAGGTTGATGGTGTTAATGCTGGTGTAATGGTGTAAATGCTAAAAGCAATTTGGGTAATTGTTTTTTCATTAGAGATGTACTGCAAAGTTTAAAAACAGTCCTAGGGGTTGGAGGGATGATTTATTCCACAAACCCGAAGTGAGCTCACATTAAACACTAACCTTCCGTGTTCTCTGTAACAGATTGTCTTGTCCCAAAGTAGCGGTTGGCTTACCATGGGAGTACAAACATTCCCCCCACGCTTACAGTAACAAGGTATTTTTTTTCAGAGGGCATTATGATTCTTATCAAGGAGATTTAGCCAACATCCAATCAAAACGAAACCTTGCTCAGTCTTCAAGACTCATTTTTAGTCAAAGAAGATATAATAAAACAGGCTGTATCTGAAATAGTTCAGCAACTAGTTGCTGCCTCTGCTATACACCCTGCTACCAGCACACAGGGGAGAAGACTGACAGGAAAACATCACACACCTTGTGTTGCAGGAACAAAGAACATTTTGCATTTCCCCAACATTTTTGGGAGGAAAAAATTAGTTTTGAACACAGTGTAAGGTATGTATAAAAGCTTCAGAATTTTCATCCTCATTTTCACTTTTCATTTCCCAGAAAGGCTGGATTGCACAGTATTCCAGGGGTAGAATGCTTTAAAAAGTGATTAGCTGTATAAATTTCCAGTCTGAAAGTGACTCCTGAGAAGCCAACCATTAAGCTGAAATATGACTTCTATTTTTGCAGCTAATAAATAGGATTTATCCTGCAGTACTTTGGGAAACATAAGTTTTGTATATATGCACTTGCCACTTGATACAGTTGAACCTTTCATTTGCTTCCAAGCTTAGGTTTTCTGCCTTACATGACACGTGTAATACAGTACATAGCGAAAGAAGCCTTTTTGAGAATTCATTTTTATGTATTTGTTTTGGTACAGACTTAATATGAATTCTTTCATGACAGCAAGCCGAAGTTTAAAATGCCAGTCAAATTACAGGACCAAACATTTCAACCAACTGATTAATTATCTCCTTTTTTTCCCACAGCTAAGACATTATCTCATTCAGAAAAGTCAAATATCAAATATGCATGAAGCAGATGAGCAAAAAAAAAAAAAAAACCTTATTTTGCTTATTTATAACAAGTACTTCTTCCAATATTTTTTTTAGAGCTATACAGAATAAAAAGTCATGACTTCACTACTATGAGTCAGCTTGGTAACAGTAAGAAATGCTTTTTTTATTTCTGTAGCAAAACTTCAGGATGTTTCTGAAAGCTGTATTAAATGGAATAACAACAAGGAATTTAATTGGATTTGTATTTGCACTGATCAAAGTGGACTGGACAGTTTCTGACTTGATTACTAATTATCTTTTCATGAAGCTTAAAGAAAAACAAAACACAACTAATTTCCACATAGCCAGAATATTAAAATTCACTTCTCAAGATACTTCTTTTTAGATAAAAACCAAATAGCACATAGTGTTTTCTACTATAAATGGCTTGCAGTTACAATAAGGAAAGCCAAAGCCACCTCTCAGAAAAAATGCACCTTTTCTACCACCATCATCCCACCACCTAATTAGGGAATGCCCTTGAGAACTAATTGACTCTCTGGGCCTCCCACTGGGGCTTTAGACTGACAGGTACTTTTCCACTTACTGTGGGATTTTCCATCCCTTCCAAACTAGAAAGATGCTAATAACCACCACAGAACATTCTGAACACAGGTTTGCACCCTGACAACAAACAAAGCTATTGGCCTCATGGCATCAGTTGTATTTGGTGGGTAGGATGTCCCTGTTCATTAACCATGACATATTATGTGGTGCAGATCAACATCAGAGATGCTTATCGCTGGGCACAGCCAAACGTTTGTTCATTTCTGTACTTTCAAGAACACAGACAGATATCAGATCATAAGATCTTGAGAAATTGCCCTAATTGAAGGACACACAGACACTGAACAACATGAGGCAGCAAACCCCATTTACCCCATGAAATTCCTTGTCCTTGTGAAATAGGAGAAAGAAAATATGGTTTTCCTTTCTCTCCTACTTCTCCAGTGAAAAACCAAGGGAAGAAGCTCAAGCCTTTCTCCCAATATAACCCAAAAATCAAAACTAATTTGCTCATACTCCTGCTGATGACACTTATTTCATGCACTTCGGCTTTATTTTTAAAAATTACTATTACAATTTGTGGCGAATTTAGAGTGTGACATGCATATACAATATTCTATGCACGTCGTACTTTTTTCAGGACAAATGTACCTCTGCTATCCATGACCATATTACTTCAAATAAACGTTTCAACTTACTGGAGAGCAAAAACAGTCTTGAGTCACGACAACCAATTGCTTGGAGCATTCCTCCTCCTTTTGTCCACCTGCTAGACAATTTTTCAATTTGCCTCCAAGTCAGTCCCTAAGGTTTACTCAGCTGGTACTGACCATCAAAGAGACGTTAGAGCACCAGAGCTGTTTATGCTACCAAGCAGACAAGCATGAAGTGTACCAAAGCCCTAAGCTTACATATATGCCTAATTTTGTGAAGTACAAGCTGTCCTGTGGAAGTCAAGACTACCAAGTGCAGTCTTTCTTACTCAGTCAGATTAAAGAGGGTGGCATGAAGCTAAGCATATGCTTCAGTCTCTGCAGCATCCTGAGACAAGACAAATAAGCTTGTCAATAATGGAAACAGCAGAATACCAGATTTTCAAAGGCAATTCAGGAACCCATATTCAAGTCATATTTTCAGATACGCCCAACTACCAACACACTCGTGATCTTCAAGCACAGCATATGAAGCTCTTTTGAAAACTTTGCCCAGTGCAGCAGAGAGAAGGAGAAAGGAACAAGGGAAGAATGAAGGTGAAGGGGAAGGTGGTCTCAAGGCAGAGTCAAAGGCATTCTCTATTTTGGGAGCCTGCAGAAGCCATGTGAAGCAGACAGCACCCCAGCAGAGGTGTGCAAGAAAAGCCTAGCTAGATGAGCAGCCAGGAAAGGCTTGAAACCAGGGATGAGATGGTGGCTGCTGGGCTGAGGAAGGGAACAAAACCAGCAGCCTCAGGTCACATCTAGGCTCAACAGCCAAAGGACGAAGGACACAGCATGTCACAGGTGGAGAGCCAAGGAAATCAGCAAGAGCAGTGCGGCACCTCAGAACTGAGCTAGGGACTCACTACTGAGGCCAAGTCACCCAACTGAAAAGGACAGGCCGTCTCTCTAAAAATGTTAATTAACTAGAAACAGGAGCCTCAACAGTGTAGGAGGCACAAAAACATTTGCAAGGGTGTTTTCAGTCTTATTTAATTTCAGTATACACCCACAGATCACAAGAAGACGGACATATTTTCCAATGGTTCATCCTATTTCTGAGCATATTGAGTTTCTTTGACATGCTACAGACCTGGTATAATCCCCAATCCATCCCTCTTCATGCTCGTCCTTCCCCCTACAGAGCATGCTGCCTGAGCATCACTAAAGGTATGGATGACTACAGACAGGTGTGTGTACTTGCTCTGCTCATGTCTCACATGGTCTGATCCTAGACAACTCCAGCCTGGAAGTGATGAAACAGTTATCAGCACATTGCCACACCCTAGCTAATTATCCCTGCTGTGAGGCGAAGAAGAGAGTCTAAGGCTCAGCGTCAGGCTACCATGTCTGCACAGCTTTCAGCTGCCTTGCACACTACCAGCTTGGAGAGCAGACAGAACAGCTTGCATCTGTCTGTAGCTATCAATGTGCCCTGGGAAGTTAATCTTCGGCACACAGGCAGCAGGTTGTACACAGCGGTACCAATGCACCCACCGGGCTGCTGGAGGAATCAAAGCATTTCCTTCCACCAGTACAATTTATGGGAAGTGGGACTTCAGTCTCTCTCTGCCAAGAAGCAATCTGCTTCAGACACGATCCTGCCTCAGAGGAAAAATAAAACATGCCTTATTGCCATCAGTAGCAGAAATGCTGAAAGTCCTTATCACATGAAGGTTGCCATCACAACCCAACTTGAGAGCCCTCACTCTGCATCATTTTGGCACATTGCAGAGATGTATTTATGCTTCATTCTGACATACCGGGAGCAGAGCACTCTCACTTCTTTTGCAGCTCTGCTGTGTCATCATTTGCATAAGAAATCCAGTTCCAAGAGTTTTTACTGCATAACAAACATCTTCTGCATGTGGAAAACAGAAACTCTTTCTCTAGTTCGGCACTAGTTCTGATAAGCAAAAGGACAATAAAAGCCAAATAAAGGGGTTAAAATGATACCACAAGAGCCTAGAGAACCACAACCATCTAGTGAATCTGATTTGCTGCACTGCTGCAGTTACCGTGATTAAAGGGTCAGCTCTCATCTATTCGTTTTCACACTCATTTCTTCATTTTCAGTCACTGTTCAGGTTGAAGTTTGACCACTAAAATCCCCCAACGCAACCTATATTTTTGGTTTTCCTTGTTCATGTAACTCAAACAGCTGCTGGCTACTAAGCGTTCCCTAACCTGACCTGAAGTTGCTGCTCCTTCCCTTCCAACAGGGGTAGGGCTAGCAGGCTGTTCACCAGACAAAACCTTGCCAGCCATGGCAGGTTGTGAGCAGGAGGAGATATGAGAGACAAATCGCATCTAGCTGCTGCCCACTGAAAAATATAAATTCTCTAGGAGGGAGCAATGTCAAGAAGCCAGAGTGATCAAATAGCATTCAACTTAATTAGACTGAGTACAAAAGGAAAACAGGAGCCCACATTTCACTGTAGCCCTGCTGGAGGTGGGAACCCAACAACAACGAAAAAGAAAAAAAGGTGAATAAGGGAAAAACTAAAAAGGAAAAATACAACAGTAACCTGTCTTGCTGAAAGCAAGTGACCCGTGAAAGGGGATAAGAGCTATGCATACAGTTCCTACTGTGTACAGATGTCTTAATAGCCAGTGATCATGATATAAAAGATAAGGAATGAAGAGCCAGAAGGAATAAAGAAGCTCAAGCAGGGATTGCTGTACCGGAGCTGCTGATTTCTTCCAGCTGAAGTTTCTGAAAGAAACTTTCACCACTCTGTAAGCACGGCCCATTTTGCATGGGCAGACACAGCTCTGCTCTGCAGTGAAGCCTCAGTCATAAAAGAGATTGTGATGGACATTTTTTACGCCAGGACATCCTACAAGAAGCAGCCTTCATATTTGTCAGGCACTCTGAGGAGACTGGCCAATACAAAGATCACTACCAGCATGTCCCTGGTCTGCACATGCTACACACATCTCCAATCAACATCATTTACAGAGGGAGGCCCTTCTCAGCCACTGCCCTTCTCCAGGGTCAGAGAGAGAATGTCAGGACACAGCAAATGGCCTTTAGGATATGCTGTGTGATGTTTTCTGGAACTGCATAGTCTTGGCATTACGCTGAATATTTATATAAAGAGCAATGCATCAGGATTTGGGGGCAGCATGCAGAGCTCAGTTTCACACAACATTGCACAGGCTGCAGACAGCATGCCAAACCAGCTGCGTGGACTTCCTGAACTATCAATGCATCAGGTTCTCTCTTTTTCATAAAGGGGCAGGTTATTTACTCTGGTTTGGTAACAAAGACTATACGCAGAATTAAAAAGTATTACAGCCACAGGTAAAATTTGTCATTTTCAGTCCAGCAATTTTTAACTAGAGGAATCACTCCTTAACAATATTTATAGGAAGTAAAGTAATTGTGTGTTATTATCAGACCAAGATCTCAGCTGGCTTAAAAAAATTCTGATACCAATGCCTGAAAATATTCCAAAGGAACTCTAACACAATCCCCAGAAAATATTTCTCATGCACTTCAATAGGAAGGAATACAGAGGTTGTAACAGACCTTGTAAGTGCATTCACTGTAGACATGCCGCGAAGGGGCTTCAGATTCAGCTATTTTTTAATATACATATGTATATATAATTTTTATATATATTTTTCTGTTGGCTCAGAAACAGCTTGACCTACTTTCTTCATAAGGTTACAAAAAAAATACCCAGGCACCTCCTCTCTTGATACCGTTTTGCAACAAATACTCTTGTACATAATCTGATAAGTGAACAGATAACTCCTCCAATCCTGCATAGCTGGTTGATCATTTAACTGTAAACAACGGCCCATCTATCATTTAAGCTAAGTTGAACCCAATGAAAGTCATCAGTGCTTTTCATAGCTACTCATTTATGCTGTATTTTACAGGACATGAAAAATCGTCAGTTTTCTTCAAACTTCACAAAAGCCTTCCCCTTGTCGTAACAGCCAATCTGGCATTTTTCAAATAAGTTTTATTTTTTCCTAATCAAAATTATAATGGGACTATAACAGGAGCTTTTTGTGCAATACAGGCAAACTTAGCTACGAAGACATATTACAGTTGGACTGACTTTTGCAGAACTGGGTTCCTAAGTTACACCAGTAACTTCTTGTTGAAACAAGAAAGCTTCGTGGGTAAATACGCTAAGAAAGCATATCTATCTCATTTCCATAGAAAGCACAGGGGGGATTTAGCATTTCCTGCGGGAAGCGGAAACAAATTAAACTTTCCACAAACAGCACTGTTCACAAAATACATCAGCAGTTCCTGGTGCAAGATACCAATAGGACCTTTGTGGAGAGAGGGATGTAGAACTGCAAAGGTGCGACTTAAAAAAAATTTCCACTTAAAAGGTGATTTATGGAAAGGAACATAATTAAATACAGCTAATGAGTCAGGCCTGGTGAAATCTAAAAGACACAGAAGAAAGCACAACTATGACTAGAAAAAAGGGACTTTCTAAAACAATGGCACCTTCTTACACAACACTTCCTGACCCCTATCCTTGGGCCCCAGATAACTTCACTAAACGAGGAAGGCATTTTACACAGCCCCCATAACCATATCATTACAGCTGAAATGCCTGCACTCAAGGGCAGGCACAGAGCTCTTCTCCAGTGCACCCTCAACAGTTTGTACAGCCCCAAACAGTAAAGAAAGAAAGAAAAGACATGGTGGTGTTCTCCCTCCTCCAGGCAATGGCTAAACTTCATCTCCACTGCAGGCAAGAAAAGGAGAAGGGAGACCTTAGGACAAGAGAGAGAGAGAGAACTTTGCACCACCTTGCACTAGAGAGCACATTCCTCCCCTGTATCGTGTCACATTTGCCTGCTCTTCAGTAAAGAGCACTTTTCTAGTATCATTTACACACTCACTTTGCAGCTTCTTAGGAAGACAGCAAAAAGATGTTATTGACCGCTGCAGCAAGAGTAAAGAAGTGCTACTGACCCACACAGTCAAGGAACAGAGCCAACCACCATTTATTCCACATAACACAGACTGATACAGATGAATTAGATTGAGAAATCATTTGACAGTTGTGCAAGTTTCAACTTTACAAAGCAGAAATTATGTTCTTTCTTACGGTTGATCCACCACTTGAAGGGGGAAAAAAAAAAACCCCATAAGAAAGAAAAAAGAAATCTTTCAGGTTGCGTGCTATGGTGGGGAATAAAAGGTAAAGTCTGCTGTTACTTGCAAACTGGTTAATTTTTTGATGGGAAATCACTTTATTTAGTGAGAAATAGACACTTAGCATATGCTTTGGACCCAATGGATATTCAATTTCATTAGGAGATGAAGTTGTTATAACTTTTCAGAGTCAATTAGAATGAAATTGCCAGAAATTACCCTAGCAAAACAGGGGCAAATCTGAGCCCTAAAGAGACTCCAGCTATTGTCTACCAGCTTGCTCAAAGAAACCAGTTGATCATTTCAGTTTATATTCAGCAGATATAACTGAATTAGAAAATCATAAATAGCCTAGACTTTCCCAAACATTATAAGAAACAATTTTCTGTCTCTTATAACACAATTGCACATCTATGAGCACTCTGGGAGCAGGTGAGGGCTAAAGCCAAAGGAAATGCAGAACAAAGTAGGTAACCTAAGAAACAAAGAGTATTGGTTTTGCTCACTGCATAAACAATTATCCAGAAAGAAAGCGCATGGGGATTTTACCTCTTGCTTACCTTGGTAAAGCTGAATGAACCTGGGATGTAAGGCAGAGGTGATAATCCCATCTGGCAACTCTCTCAAAAATAATTTCAACAGACTGGCTGCTGAGTACACATCACCATCTTTAACAAGTTCCACCTCTTCCCCACGCTCATATTGCAGACGCAACTGTTCTACCATTTTCATGCTGCCGTTTACCCTGAAGAGGCCTTCCTGCGTCATACCTGTAATTATATATGGCATATGAGATTGATCTGAACCAAGGCATCCCGGTGATATGATGAATAAAACACCTGTAGTAATACAAAGGAAGGTAATTAATACACCACAGTTTAAAAAACCCCCCAAAACTATTCCCCATCCACCCCCCGACCCTGGCCCAAAACTCCCTCTAGTCAAACAATTGGATTATGATAATTAAAAATACTAGTGACCAGATCTTGAGGCCTGGGATACTTTTTGAGAACCCATGAAACTCAATGGCATTGCTGTAGCTTCATATCATGCAGAAATCCATTGAGACAGCCACATTTTGCATTGGCATACCTCAACATGGAAAAGGATCCAGATTCTACAAAACTGTTCTGTTGTCTTACTTTTGCAAGAGGCCTGTTACCTTAAGCTGAACTCTGCCAAATTCACACACGACTACTTCCAGCTTCACATTTTAGGATAGTTGCTTCTAACTTGTGACCATCATGAAACAAAGACATCTGAAGACAGGCCAATTGCAGCAGTAACTCTATAATGAGCACTGCAACTTTGTGATAGCAGAAAATCTCAGTGAGCAAAGGTGTATTTTGGACAGCAAGAAGCCCAAAGTATTTCACAATGAAAAAGATAAGGTATTGATCACTTCAGGCCAGACACCCCACAGCCAGTGAAAGAGATGCAGAAAGAAGGAGGTTTCCATGGAGGAAGCCAGATAAATCCTACTGTATTAAACATCACTTTCCTAGGTATATGCTGAAATTGAAAACCTTCAGTAAAGTGCCTAAAACTGAACTCAATAACTTAATTTAGAACACTTTCACCACAAAAATTCTGCCTTTTCTAATACTGCATCTATAGACCTGCTTATTATTCTTCAAAGGCATAACACTGAAAGGATCAAAATATATATGGTTTTCATCAGTTCAGAGTAGATGTCACGGAACAGCAGTCTGACAGAACACTTCCAGTCCAAGAAATCAATATTGATGCAGCAGAGTTTGTAGACAGAAATAATCTCTTTTATCGGACCAGAAGACAAACTGATCTAGTAAGGGAAAAAAAAAAAGACAAGCATTCAAGCATTTTACTTGACTAATATAAGATAATGCTTACAGATCTTGTATTCCTGTATTCACAGCAAAACGCATTCTGATGTGGCGTGCTGTACTGCCACCTTGGGGGAAGCACAAAACACCACATCTCAATCACAACTGTCATTTCTGCAGCACTAAGCGAGCAAAGGACACAGTCCCCACACAGATAAAACTTCCTTTAATTCTCCTCAGTCATTTGTGGAAATAGAGGCTAGAACATACTGGTAACAATAACCAGATACTACTAAATTCAGCACAGGAAAACTTGGCTTTACCTATGAATTTGAAAATAGGCATCTTAATGTAAACTTAGTTCAAGGATGTAGCTGCTAAACAGCCAGCTCAGCTTTTTCAAATGGGTAGTCAGTTCTTCAGGAGCTAGAAGAGAGACTCTGAATTGGTCTGGCTTTAAAAAACCCTACAATGTCTATTACAATATCTTTGCAGAATAGGAGTTTTAACATAATACATAACAAACAGTAACCATGATTCACAAAACACTCTGCCTCCAAATAGTTTGAATCCATACCTGGGCCTCTCTTAGAAATGTCTTCACAGTTAACTTTACCATTAATTCCCAGAAAAAAATCTTAGGCAAGCACAGGACACCCATTTCAAGAACTTGCCATGTAAGAGAGTATCTTTGAGATCTTGCTTGCAGTTTTGAAAAAGAGAATGGATTCTATCTTTATCGGGGCTAGATAATCACCTTGGCATTCAGAAGCCTAGCTAATCTTGTTGCAGAGTAGAGGACTTGGCTTGTTTAGCTCACATTTGGGATAGTCACGTGGCAGTCAGATCTTTTTTACGGAACACAGAGCACAGCACACAACTTGCAGTCAAGAGTCTTTGTCCATTTCTGGTTTTGATTAAACCCTAAAAGATGCAAAAACTTTTTCCACCCTTGCTCTTTCAGTTTCAGTATTGTAGCACAGCACTTTAAGGCAAGCTGAAGTAGTAGATCAAGCAAGATGCTGCTGTGTAAAGGTAGGATCATGTTTTAAATTTGCCCTGTACCTTAATCCAAGCTAACTTTCAAGCCATGTTTGCATCTATCAGCTTCTGAGGGTCTATCGAGGTAGAGACATGGAATATCAGGCTCTGCAATTGGATTATCATTACTGAGCAGCTAAAAGAAAAACCTTAGGGTAAAACCAGATCCAATTTCTTACAAGATGAAATTACCTCCACAAAATCTTTTCCATTGCTGAACAACTGCCACAGAATACATCTGTGCACCAGTGGTGCTCTAGATTTCTGCAGAGATGTATTTCAACAACAGGAACTAAAGTCCCATTAAATTAATGAAAAGAGAAGCTAAGAACAGGACACCTACTTCCCCGAGGGGATTAATAATAACTAGAATCTATCTGAAAACTTGTAAGAACACGTATTCCTATCTAGTAATGTTCTCGGGGCGGGGCTGGGGGGTGGGGAGGGTGTGTGCATGAATATATAGATATTTACATCTTCTTACTGTCAGAAAGTGTTAAAGACAAATGTTTTCCTGCTAGAAAATGACACAAACCTTCACAAATTAAATACATTCCATTTATAAGCTGAACAGCTTGTTTATGAGAGTGTGCTGCTTTCTAACAACTGTAGCTGACCTTTATAAACATCCTATTAAAAAGTACGTTTACCATCAAGACAGAAAACAAAAAGAGAAGCAAACCACATATGGTAAAATTCTTTGTCTGTGCTTAGTGCCACAACCTTATTTAGCCCCTGTACCACAAAAGAGATGGTTCTCTCCCTGTGAAAAGTCCTACATAAAGAGTACTACTAAGTAAAAGTGACTCCATAAAGCTCACCATGCTGGGTCAGGTACTCGACTATATTCCACACAACTATTGGGATGCCATTCTTGCTCAGTCCCTGCTGCTGGAGCTCGAGAAGACTCACACCAAACACCTTTGGACAGGTTGTGTCCCTCTGCTTGTTCAGTGGAAATGCAGCTATCTTCTTCATGTCCTCCTTCAATCTCACAGCTGATTTGCTTTGCTTAAAGGAGCAGAGGAAAAAAAGTGCATTAGTCACATTTGCTGCAGAAGGCTGCATAGTCACAAGATAAGCATGTCCATCAAAACTGCCTTCTACACTCCAGAATAAGGTTTTTGTTCTTACTTCCTTTTAATCTACAGGAAAACCTCTGTAGAGTAGGAAATAAACGGAGGAAAACACTAGAGAGCAACAGGAAAAGAGTGTAAGTGGTCTGTAGTTAAGGGAGAAAGACACACTTTTGCATGCAAGCTTGTTACTAGAGTAACAAGTACTTGGGGATCGCACCAGATCGCTGTTGTAACTCATGCAGTTCACGTGAATTACAAACGCAACTGGAAAAACAAGAACACAAAAAAAATCCCAGTATACCACCATTAGCTTAGATTGTCTCCAGAATGCCTTTCAAGTGTCTGGGAGAGCACTCTGAGGAAGGTTCACTGCACCCTTCTTCCAGATGCTGCTGCCTAGGGATTTATTTTGGCCACTGTCCAGTGAGATGGATCCTTATGAAAGATTTTATGTTATACTTAGTATCTGCTAAGTCTGAAATTTAATTACTGAGGTTTTAAGGTTAGAAAGGGACTATGTCATCTCATCACACATAATAATGGGTGGGAAAAACACTCCACAATAAACCCTTAATTGGATACATCCCATAGGTCCTCTGGAGGCACAACATTCTCACAAGTTTTGAGTTGACAAAGAAAACATGAGAACTTAGCAAATAAACCCCAAGCAAATAACATGTAGTAAAGGGATTAACTTAGAGGATCAATACTAGGCAGAAATCTATACCAGTATACAGTGCTGCACATTTGGAAAGCAAGCTTGAGGCAGAGCAGCAGCATGACCTACCACCTTTGTGATTTCTATACACACCTAAGCATTATTTCACTAATACGGACATGCACAATAAAACTCAGTGAATCTCACTCAAAAAAAAAAAAAAGTAAGTTTTTCTACTGATGAATTTCCTCATTTCTCTTACATGATACTGCAGGAACTGGGGGCCACTGTTACCATGGAGCTCAATCTGTTTAAGAAGTCTGCTGCTAGCTTGATGCTTAAAAACTGACTTGGAATTCCAACTGTGTTTTATTAACAAACAGGTAGTAGAAACCTCACACATAGAGAATATTGCACAGTTCACACAAAGAAGTGTTCAGACTCTTGCCAAGGTCTTGATGCTTGCCTGCGTTAAGACAGATTTTAGTAAGCCATACATCTTTTATTTTAAACAAACCCTTGAAATCTCATTTGTGAGACAGTATTTTTACTGCAGTCTGTAAACAACATGAACATCTGCACCAGTGCTCCTGTTAAGTATGATTGTCCTACTTTTACATACAAAATGATCTGGTAGTTCACTCACTTGGCTGTGTTTTTCCCCTTAAATGCAGTTATTTGGAGCATATGTGTGTTCTATAGTCCCAGGTCCTATGCAACACTTATCTGATCTTTACAAAAGGTGTTGCTTGCATAAATGTCATAAATATGTTTTATTATTTGAGTAACAGGATTGCAAAATATAAATAAAACCAGCATTATTGTGACCACCTTCTAAACGTTTACAACAGACAGTACACATATCAGTGTTTGAACTAGAATTTGACTGACTTATTAAAATATCACATCTCTTGTAAAAAGAGATGTTCTCACTCAGGATTAAATTAACAATATATGATTTTCACTCCAGGCAGACACATGCCAAGGCAAAAATTATGTAGCCTGGGTTAAATTCAGAAGACAGCAAAAATCCTTTGAGCAGTTTCTGAGCAGCTGTTGTGCTCAGAGAGCTTTTCCAATTAAGGCCTCCAATTAGCCTCACAGTCTTGCTCAGTTACAGGTTTCCAGCCTGTTTCCATTTCAGCATTCAAAAACCTGAGTCACAGAGTAGGATTTACTTGGGGAAACCCACAATTTAAATTTGCAAGAGAACCAAGAGATATTTTGCACATCCACGGGATTGGTAGAAAAAATTTTGGAGCTTGTTTCAGGACCTGGAAAGGACGTGCTAACTAGAACAAAAAAATTACCCACAGTTATCCAAAATACATATCTAACCAAGATCAAATGAAATCACCCCCTCAAAACAGCTTTGAAACAGAGAGTTCAATGATGTATGATCTCACAGATGGAAGATCTGATTTTACACAAAATTTGTCCAAATATTAATGCAAATGTAACTGATCACCAAGACTGGAAAAAACTTAAATCATCTCTGCACGCTGCCGCCGCCAAGTGCCGCCCAGACAACACGACTGGAGTTGAGAAAAGCTATTTATATGCCACAGGGACACACTTTTTCCGTTTATCCTACAACCTTAACACAGGGAACGAACGACGCAGCGCAGCTGCTCAATGGCTTAATATATGCAAAAATAAAAAAAGAATCGAAGCCTGTAACCGTCTGTATTAATCTTCGCCTCTCCCAAAGGAGCGGTAGCTGCCGAGCGGTGAGATAAAGATCGCTCCGGGCCAGAAGGCACAGGGCCCAGGCCGGCCTCTCTCCCCCCACGCCCTACAAGGGACCCCGGCGGAGGGCGGGCGGGACGGGGCAGCCAGCCGCCGCCTGCTCCCCACGGCCCGGCCGCGCTCCGCAGCCGCTCCCCCAGCAGCGCCGCCCCGTCCTCGGCCTCCCGTCCCGGCCGCCCAACCCCTACTCACGCGTATGGCCAGCGCCCCGGCCCCCATGCCGGCCAGCGGCTAGGCCGACTCCTGCGGCCCGCCCTGGGCACCCGCCTTCGCTGGGCCCGGCGGCCCCCTCAAGGCGGGAGGCCCGGCCCCAAGGTGCCGCCCGCCCTGCTGTCCCGCCCCCGCGGCGGGAGCAGGGCCTGCCCCCTGCCCCTGCCGTGGGAGCCGCCGGGAGGGCTCGGCCAGGAGAGCTGTGCCTCACGAAGGCTCCCCAAATTATGGCGGGTGAGGGGCAGGCCCCGCGGCTGCACCAGGCGACCCCTTCCAGCATCACCGCGACCCCAGGCCAGGCAGGCGGCAGCTGCCGCTTTTGGGCCAAGCGGGAAGAGGAGACATCCCGCCTGTGTGCGAGTCTGGGTTCCATCAGAACCAAGCCACCGCTGAAAGTGTCACCACAAAACCCGCTTTCAGCCAAGTAACTTTAATAGGGCTGTGGTGAAAACCCCGAGTGTCTCTTGGCCTCACATGCTTAAAGGTTAACACAGAGCCAGCCAGGATGGCGTGGAGTCAAGGCAGCGTGGAAAAACAAGTCCCTGTGCCAAGGAAGCCTCTGACAGCATAGCCAGTCGTGCCAGGGCCCAGCAGAGCACAACACAGTGCAATATGTGGCCTGAATTTAGAAAGTGTAAAGTGCTGTAAACATAACCCCACTATGATTTTCCATTTAGGGATATTGTTGGTGAAATAAGAGAAAGGTTAAATGGAGAAGGGGAGGGAGAGGACACCCAACACAGCTAGCAACTGCCATCAGTCACATCATGGCAGCAGCGGAAGAAGAATTCATCCCCCCAGCAACCCAGTGCCAGTCACCACAGGCTGGAAGCAGTGTTTGACCTAGAAACTTAAAGTACATTTCAAGAGCTGTGGAGTTGAGGTGTTTCAAGTGTTTGACCCTTTTTTTGTGGAAGAAAAGCACATACACACATGCTTATTTCTGTATCTGCTCAGATGCAAGCATTGCTCAGCAGGGCCTTAGCATCCGGGGAGGAGTGAATGTCTTTGGAAAGTGCCTGTCAGAAAAACCTGCCTCTGGTACAGGGACTAAAGAAAGTCTGTCCGTCGAGAAGGGAGGAAGAACATTTTATTGAGCTCTCCATCAGAGAGAAAATGCTACCAGCAGATTTTTCATCACTGTTTATTGTTTATTAAGAACTGCAATCAGAATCTCCTTCATACTCAGTTTCTGTTTTCCTCCCTAACCCAAAATGACTACTTTCCCAGTTTGCGAGTTTACAACAGAAATAAGACTATGGAATTAGCATTTCCGCTCCAGTTCTCTATGGGATTCTCAAAGTGAGCTGATGTAACATCCTCCTTCTCCTCTATCCCCCTCTTTACTGTAAGTCTCTAACGTGCTTTTCACATAAATCACACGCGGCTCTTTTCTCCTTAGTCCTAATTGCAACTTCACAGTGAAATCCACTGGCATGCTTCAAACCATAATCTGGAGAGTGAACGATTAGAAACTGCAACTCCCTGGAGACTTTGGGGTGAAGAGTTCAGACATGAACCCATAGTGAAGAGCAGCTACGGCATTAAGGCTTTTGTTAATGTATCTTGAGAAGCAGCAGCACATTCTTGTTCTATAAAAAGCAAGACCCGAAGTCAAGCACTAGTGGTAGCAGCCCTGGAGTCAGAGCTTGGATTGGAGTACAGTATTTTTCCACCACAGTTGTTTATCAGAACCAGGAAAGTCACACTTCTGTTAAGTCACTGGAGCGCTTGGGGCTGTGATGTGCTGGTAACTTTTCTTTCGGTTAATAAAGACACTTCTGTACTTGCTTAAAGTATTCAGAGACCTGAAGGCAGAAGACTAGAAACCAAACTGAAACTTCCTCAATGCCTTTGTCCCCTCCAAACTTTTCCTTCTCAGCACCCCACAGGGCCAGCTTCCCTTGTGCAGGGCTGAGTAAGATTTACGTGAACTTTTCCTTAACCCCAGTGTAGAAGTGAGTGGGTTCCTTCCTGCACCTTCCACCCTTCCCACAGAGACATGTTTCTGTGTGTCCTGATCTGCGTCCCCTCCCTTCGCTGAACCATTGCCCTTCAGGATAACTGTTCAAAAGAAAGGTGTGATGAATGGGCAACACAAACCATGCTTCTGGCACCACGGCAGTCACGCAAGACGTTCTGTGTTATTTGACTGTAGGTTGGACCCTACTCAAGAAACCTCCATGTTTTCCTGTAAGCAATTCAAAAAAACTCTTAGAAAACAAAAAATCAGAAGCAGGTGTGCCTATCACAGAGAAATAAAAAACTCCCCAAACCCAACAACAAAAAAGCACTCCTCTGTGTAAGATCCCCATTATGCTATTTCATGTTCTCTGGCTAAGGTGTAGCTTCAAACCACTGTCTCATCCCTTTTCTATTTCTGAGGAATTTTATACTGCGGAGGCAGTACAGCTGCAGGATGAATATTTCTGCAACTTGTCATAAATATGTCTAGAGCCATCAGAGCTCAAATCAGAGCAAACATGTTGTGAAAGACTGATGGAAGAGTCTACGAGACCCACAAGTTGAGTATCACTGGCTTTTATGACACACCATGCCTACCTACCGTTGGTCACACGGTTGTGTCCTATCGTTCTCATCTACACTGTTATCATCTGTGTGCAAGAAGCGCTCCATGGCTTTTTAATATGCCTGTCTTTTAAGGGGGACCAACAGAATATGTTCTCTGGCTAAGATACACACCTCCATCATCTGCTCTCTAATTCCACCTAACAGCTAAAAGTGAATGTAAAAACACTGCAAAGGACAGGCTAATAAAATCATGCAATTAATCAAAAAAGGAAAAAAATTTTTTTTTTCCTTCCACTTGTTTACAAATAAGGCATTTAACCTCAGATGTTGAAACAACATTCCCAGAGGGGAAGAACAGCTGGGGTAGTGTTAGAAGTTCAAAGGAACTTCCTCACGACACCTCTGTGAATAATCCCATTATCTCTGCTGTGCAACATGTTGCTTTAACCTGACTTATTCATCATTTGCACTGTGACATCAGAATTCAGCACTCATTTCACAACAGCCTGCAGGCCGCTGTGAAATAAATGTCTACTGCCATCCTTGAACATTACTCTGTTCTCTTCTGGCTAGCCCAAGTAGCCAGCTGCAGGACACTTGCTGTGACCTTCCAGGGCACTCGTGAGAGGGCCAGTCCAACTAATCATGGGGTGTACTCCAGTGACCAGCATGGTGTAAGACCTGGCAGCTGCAGGCAAGAGAAGGAGACAAATCGAGAAATCAGGAAGCATGCAAGAACAGCTGGAAATTGCCAGACCAAAGCATCTGGCTGACAGGTTTCTCTACCATTGTGTAACTAACTGGAACTTCTAATCCAAAAAGCAATAACAAGACAACTTTTCTTAAAAAAAAAAAAGGGCAATTAAAAAGCATGTGATTCACTTTGATCAACACATCTATGTGAAGTATTACTGAACTGATTTGACTCAGTAAAATACAACTGTAAGGATGAGGAACCAAGGAAAAACAGAGCTATCAAATAGCTGAGTACAAAAGTGATGTATACTTAAGCCATGGGGTTACCAGCCTACTGAATCAATGAGATGGAGATAGTCATACTAATTACAAAATTATTTAAAATAATACTAGGCATCTTCAAACTTACCTAATTACAAAGTTAAACACGTCTGTGCAAAACTGTTTTCCGTTTGAGGTTTTGGTGATCTAAGTAATTGAGCTATGCAGAGAAACAGTACCATTGCAGGACGGGGTGCTAATTTAGGTTTTGATCTAGGGAGAGCTGGGTTTTTAAAACAGCAATAGCATACCAGAAGCAGGAGTGTTGCTGCTGCCATTCCATCTTTCAGCTTGTAGCACAACACAGAAATGTCACTCCCCTCCCCAAACCAAAACTATATCACAGCAATTAACTTTTGCCCAGACAAATCACTTTGCCTGCATGAAATCCTACTAAAAATCACAGTGGCTGTTAAATGTATGTGGGAGACTAAAAGCCCAAAGCGTGTTACACAATTTCTGCCTAGATGCAGTGCAAGCTGCCTGACAGCCAAACAGCTCCTGAGGGTTTTTCTCCTCAGATACACAGCCTACGCCTGCATTACACAAAGGAAGCTGCACAGAGGCTGGCCATGGTGCCAGCACTTGCGCTCAGCCTGCCAGCAGTCAGGACTAGCAGAAGGGCCCTGCATCCCGCTCCCCCAGGTGCCAGCACTGGTGGTCATAAAATAAATAAACAAATAAACAAACTAACTTCTCCAAGCAGCTGGGCAAAATGCCGCCTTCTCCACTGCTGGCTCAAATTTAATCAGCTTTCAGCCTATCTTTGCTTGTTAACCATAGCGCCTGCCCTTCAGTAACACTAAGACCGAAATACTCTGGGTTTCGGCGTCAAGAGAAGGATGACTTTCCACAGGATGTTGTTCTTGTAAACAGATTAAATGCCTTAAATATCTGAGACTAATGTAGATGGTTTTTTTGTTTGTTGGCTTTTGTGAACAAACACATGGCTACCTTGCACTTCTGCATGCAAACCAGAAAGCGAAGGGGAATAGAAACTAGCTTGTTTTCACTTCATTGTGTTGTCCAAATGAAGAAACATCGAAAGCCACTGGGCAGCACATGGAGGGCAGAAAATTAAACCCAGCATTTTTGAGAGCTCTTTCACTGAAAGATAGGGCAGAGCTTTGTTGTGTGGCTGTTTTCCAGCGTAAACTCTACAGAAATGGCAGGAAAAATTTTGAATGTCTTCACAGCAGCTCTGCCATTCATGGCAGGGGAGGATGTAAGGAGAGGGAGGAACCTGATATGAAAGTTATAAAGTAAAGAAACAAATTCTTATTCTTGAAACACAATTTACAGTTTAATCAAGCCTGAATAGTGTTGTTCTGCTGCTCAACGTTATTTTGTAATCTATGACATCCCACTTTATTTATACAAAATTTCCTTTAGAAAAAGTCAGTATTTGCTAGAGGCACTTATTACTACATGTGACTTCTCTGAACACAGAATAATCTGAATCATGAGTACTTCTCATATAAACAGTACTGTAAAAGAAAGCACAGGAATAATCAGTGGTGACAAATAGGAAAAGGATTTATAATTTTTTTTTTTTTGTTATAGGTAAACAATGAAGAATGTCCAGTACCTCATTTTGATACAGTGTTTTTTAAGGGGGGCGGGCGGAGATTTTTTAAGATTTATGTCTTCTGGTACTTGAAGTTTCATTTTCTTCCTCTCCTTTGCTTTCATTCTTCCCCAGATAAATAAACACAAATTTAATCAAAGTATGCAGTGTTTGATCTCCATAGAAGTCCCACGTCCTGGAGCAGACTGTGAGAGTGATTAGATTCAAAGCAATATTAGTGGTCCCAAATGGATGATGAAAGAATGTATCACCTCATAGCATGGATGATGCAAGATGGCATGTTGGGTGCTCAAGTCCCTTTCACCCCCCTGAATGTGCGCAAGGCCTAAGAAGATGCTGGCTAAATGAATGGCTGAGTATGCTAAACACTTGCCCTTAGCTCAGAAGAAATGGGAGGCTTCATTACAGCAACAGAAAAAAGAATACATATATACGTGACATAGTATTTTCTACCAAAACTTTTCAGAGGCTGCCCATTGCTATGTTATGAAATATAACCTGTTACTCATTTCAGCCAAGCTGCCAACCTCTGCCACTCTCAGCTAAAGATCAGAACTGCAGGGTAAGGGCCTGCTACAGACACATTTTAGCCTGGATTTCTTCCCTTGGCCTCTTGGGACAGAACATTTATGGGTGTTTGATGACTCTTGAAGCTGAACACAGAAAATAAAGCAGCTTATATAAGTTTACAATTGATTTAGCTGACTAAATCAATAGTCGGCTATTAGTTGACTAATCATTAGCTCACTAATCTCTGCTTAGTGACATAAATTCACACAGGTGTTTTTAGAGAGGTTTGCCTCTTACTATTGCTGCAATGATTTAAAATTCGACATAGAGTTGCAAGGAGCTCAAAGAGTTTATGGCCAACTACATCATGGAGATGTTTTAATTTCAACAAAGATAAGAAACGGAATTGTTTCAGACCCAAGCAGCCCGCCATAACAGCAGAGCAGACCACCAGCTGTTATTCACGAATTAACGTATCTTGCCCGAATGCATGCTCCAAATAACAACAGAACGAGGTGCCTCAGTGGGCAAGGATCATGGAGAGTCACTCCTGCTGGGGGAAGAAGCCTTTTCAAACCTGGCTTAAACCCGTCCTTACATCCCCATCTCGTGGCGAAAGAGAATTGTTGCAAGGCGGCAAAAGAAAATTGCGCTTTGTGGCCGAAGTTAGTAACCGCGGTTTCACACCCAACGAACCAGCAAGGATGCATGAGGCATGTCCTCTTGGCTCGGGAACTACTGTCTTTCAGTTGATATGGAAATGGTCTCCATTCCAGCACCGTGCCAACCAGTTTAGGAAATTTGCTTGCCATATCTTAGGAACATCCTCTTCTCAATCCCATCTTAGAGAGGGACACCTGAGCTTAAGTCCAGAAGTTTCATAGACTGCTGGTAAATTTTGGATCAGGGCTACAAGTAAAACAGTAGGTAAGAAGCATGGGCTGCCGTGAAGATTAGAACAGGGAATAGGTCCATTTTTCCAGAAGGCACTTTATTGAGAGATTAGTCCTGTGTTTGCGTAGCAGAGCCATCTTGTCTGGGACTTGCATGCTCAGGCTGTACAGACAACCTTGTTATGAAGTTTGTACACATGCTATTTCTCTCTTAAGCCAGTTTCTGATTACTAGAGGTTATAGTGAGAACTGACACTGATAATTACATGATGTTACATTTTTACAGTGCACAGTACATCAGAAGTATCATTATTTTTGAGGTAGACTACTTGACCATTCCCTTTGTTTTATTTTTTTGTGTCCTTAGCTTCTAAGGAAGTTTTTGTCCTTGGTGATAAACTTTTATCAAAATTCTTTCCCTTTAATTTTTTGCAGGTCTGATTTGTCAGACAGATCTTAAAATGTACCTATCAGTTTGGGAAGAAGATCTTGAGAGACTACAAAACTGACTGAGAAAAAGAAATCAGGGGAGCATTGCCAGGGGAGCTGTTGGCACACTGCTACCGTGGCAGTCTCAATGCACTCATTGGTAGTGGATCTCACTTTGAGCATACGCATTTCAATACCCACTGCGCGGATTGTTTCACCTCTGAGAGACAGGCATGTTTCACAGTGGTTAGTACTTATGCTGGGTGATACATGTGGTCACGCTGACTCGGAGCAGGGAAGCACAAGAGTGTTGTGTCCCACATGTTAGAGAGCTGTGTGTTTCGCTCAACAGCAGCTGCTGGGACATTTTATAAAGAACTCAGAAGCAAAGGAAACAGTTGAAATGAAGGCACAGGAAGGTGCCAAAAAAATGTAACAAGCCTACAGCAGAATACTACTACTTCATTGGAAACCCTGTGAGAACAGTGACGAGCTTTACAAACAGATAAGCTATGTTTATCCCCGCCTTTTTCTCCTCAGGTTGTGAGTCAAACTCAGCAATTAAACTGCTGAAGATCAACAGCTTTACAAGAAGAGGGAATGGCATTGCTGCCCTATCACACAGGATGCTACATGGTCCTAAAAATTATGCTTGGTGAAATCTGCACATGCTTTTAAAACCAGGCAGATTCAGGCAGCAGCTGACACGACTGCAGCATGCTTAAAGATTTGTAGAATCCCCATGGGACAAGATGAGTGTGGGAGCCTATGCTGCTGTTAAGACACATTTCTGGGGATATAAATGGGATGTCTATCCTATTCCTATTCCAAAGCCCTCAAAATTTTCAGCCTGTATTTCCTAACCTAAAAAACCAGCATAATCCAGCCTCTGTGGCTGGCTACACCTCCATGCCTAGTGCCAGCCAGGAGCCCTGGTTTAGAGGGATTGAGACCCCACTAGAATCCAGCTGTGAATTGGGCAATGTTGTGTGAGCTCAGCTAACACATGGTAATGAGGCAGCCTTAGCCAGAAGTGAAGAATTAGACTTAAGTTAACTGAAAAGAGAATCTGAGCTCTTGAATCTGGGCCGGACTTTGTGAAAACATTGCAACAGCCCAATGTTTGGTCTGCTGCTGTTTCAAGAGTGCCAGTCACTCCAGGCAACTGTCAGAAAGCAGGGAAGAGTTTCCAGGATTTCCTGGGAAGAAGAACGGTGGAAGGGAAGAAAATATGGAAGGGCAATATTTGGTTTTTGCTACCATATTTTGGTAAGGGAAATATCTCTAATATTTCATATTAAAAATATTCATCTTTCAGCAACCAGCTACATGCAGCAGACCAGGTTAATTTTTTTTTTTCATGGAAATTTCATTTATTATGTACGTGAGCTTAAGCTCACAGACCTTTCCCGGGTAGAGCTAGCAGCTATGTCCTCGCTGCTGCCTGCCCAGGAGATGGCTGGTAGCAAAAGCAACACAAGGCAGTGTAGCTGGCTACTTGCAGAAGTCAGGAATTTGAGCTCTACAGTAACTTTCTGGTTTTTGTTTCCTCTCTGCACTATAGATGTAAAAGCCCAGGCTCTCTCTGCAAAGAAGCTACTCCCCAGTGTCACTGGAGATTTTCCTGAGTTTGCTGACACAACTAATGCTCAAAACCTGAAAAAATCTACCAAAATTATTCAGTTTGTTTGCAGAGGGTTTTGCAATGAGGGAAACAGAGCCACAAAATCCAGACTTTTGCCCTGATTGTTGCAAGTGAACTTGGTGACCTCAAAGATGAGGCACCGGCTGGCAAATTACCACGAGAGTAATTCATGCCCTTTCATGTGTAACTGGGAGGAAAAGGTACTTGCATATGTCTGCCAACTCAAAATATTGTGAATTCTTACCCAGAATGGACCATGGCTATGAGCTTCTCTTAGTCAGAAAACTTCGATCTTACTGCCTTTGAACATTGCAAAATGTATGTTATGAGCAGATATTGCCTCAGAAGAGGTTGTGAATCATAGAGCCAAGTGGAAGAGGTAACAGAAATCACCCACTCCTTACTGCAGGTTGAAACATCAATAGGAAAGAAATGTGTGGGCTGGGCCTAAATGAAACTTCAACACATTTGGGTTTTTTTGCTGTTGTCTTAAAAATACAACTCTGCATAAATAACAAAAAAGTCTCCAAGTACCAGACTGCAGAGAGCCAGATCTGGTACTGCTGAATGTTCCTGCCTGTTAATTTGTGTGAGAATCCCACAAGCCAGGATTCGGGAGCTGGCGATGAAAACCACCCAAGAGGAAATTTGCACTTAGGCTTTGTGGTGCAAACATATAACAGATGCATTAAATTGGACCTTGCTTTAGGAATCTCTGGTCCGTCAGGATTATGTCATTGCCCACAAGGAGAGCAAAATTCAACCTTCTTGGTAAAGCTCTGAGGCCTTATTGTGGCTACTCGGCTGCTCTGTAGCGGAGAAGGAAGATCTTGTCTTGGCTGCCCTTGCCCTAAGAGTTGTTTTTAGTTATATTTTTAATTCAGCAGGCGTTTACCAAGTGTGTAAAATAAGCACTTTGAGAATGAATGGCATTTGACAAACTAATTTACTTTAAAAGTCATCATCCCAACTGAAGCCTGCTTAAATGTCCTTCAAAAGGCAACTGTCACAAAACCATTGATTACCTGTTCTGGTTGGAAATTGTGCATCCCGGACCCAAGCAAAACTCAGAGTCAAACCATAGGCAAGTTTTGCGAATCTGATTTTGTCCAGGTTTTACAGTCTTCTTTACTGGGCTTGTTCATTGCCCCGAAAGCTAGTACCAAGGAGAGATCTGGAACTCAGCAGAGTTGGTCAGGGAAAGAGAGTTTTCTTCAGAATATGTAAAATGTTAGCACACACCATTTTGGCTGAAAAATCAATCATTTCAACTCTGAAGTTCCCCCACAACATTTCATTGACATTCTGGCCAGATGTCTCCTGCTCCTATCCTTTGCTTTAGCTAGAAGTCCAAGACCTGCTTTGGCTGGAGTATAATAATGAACCCTGGTGATGTGATGTGTTTCCAGCTGAATCAAAGAAACACCAGTTCTGCCATTTGAGACATGGGCAGAAGCTCATCTGCAGTACTGTGTTCAGTCCTGTTTCATGAAAGATTAATTTAAAAAAGCAGGATGAAATAGAGAGGAGAAAATTCAGTTTGATGTTGCAAATGAAGACTGAAAACAAATATGATTGCTTACTGCCACATCATCGTCATCATCATGGCTTGGCTTCGCGGACGCAGATTTGGGAAGGGCTTTGCTCACGCTTATTGCAAGCGCGTTGATGGCTGAAAAGGCCAATGCGGGATAGGCAAGACCGGTTGCAAAGAGCACGCCGGAGGGTCTCCTTGGGTGGTATAGTCGAGGCACGGTTCTTTCTGCGCTGTCTTTTCTCCTCGAGACTGATTCTACGCGTGCTCTCAAAGGAGACAGCAGCGTTATGTATGGTGTGTCTCCAAATCTCCCGATTGGAGGCCAGGGTGGACCACTGATGGTGGTCAATATGGCCTAGGCTGAGGTGTTGTTTCAGGGAGTCCTCATATCTCCTCTTTGGAGCTCTTCTCTTGCGGCAGCCGGTGGCAAGTTCACCATAGAACACGATCTTAGGGAGGCGGTGATCCGCCATCCTGGAGACGTGCCCTGCCCAACACAGCTGCGTTTTCAGCAACATGGCCTCAATACTGGTGACGTCTGCCTGTTCAAGGACAGCAACATTAGTCACGTAGTCAGTCCAGTGGATGTTTAGGATTGTGTGGAGGCAGCGCTGATGGAAGCGTTCGAGGAGTCGCAGATGGTGGCGGTAGATGACCCATGATTCAGACCCGTACAGAAAAGTAGGCAGTACCACGGCTCTGTAGACACTGATCTTTGTACTTTTCTTCAGGTGTTTATTGCACCAGACTCTTTTATGGAGTTTTCCGAAAGCTCTGTTTGCCTTTGCTATTCTGTTGTCTATCTCTTTGTCGATCGTGGCATTTGAGGAGATGATGCTACCCAGATAGCTGAACTGCTGGACTGGCTGAAGCTCTGACTCGCCAATGGTGATGTGGGGATGATGGTAATCATCTTGTGGTGCTGGTTGGTAGAGAACTACTGTCTTCTTCAAGCTGACTTCCAGCCCAAAAAGCACAGCCGCCTCTGCAAAGCAGGATGTTAAGCGCTGCAGAGCTGCTCCTGTGTGGGCAACAAGGGCGGCATCGTCAGCAAAAAGCAGCTCGCGGACAAGGTGATTCAGGGTCTTGGTGTGGGCCTTCAGTCGCCTTAGGTTGAAAAGGCTCCCATCGGTACGATATCGGATATAAATGCCGTCTTGTTTGTCGAGGTCTGCCGTGGCCCTTTGGAGCATCATGCTGAAGAAAACTGTGAATAAAGTTGGTGCGAGAACGCAACCTTGTTTCACACCATTGGCTATTGGGGTATAAGGGCTCAGAGAGTGCATCGCCATATCTGACTTGGCCGCGCTACCCCTCATGTAACAGGATAATAATTTTGAGGAACTTGGGGGGACATCCTAATCGTTCCAAGATCTGCCACAGACCTTTTCTGCTCACAGTGTCAAAGGCTTTGGTGAGATCAACGAAAGTTACATAGAGACCCTTGTTCTGTTCCCTACACTTCTCTTGCAGTTGTCTGAGAACGAATACCATGTCTGTGGTACTTCTGTTGGCTCTGAAACCACACTGACTTTCAGGTAGAAGTTCTTCTGTGATAGCGGGTACCAATCTGTTCAATAGTATTCTTGCGAGGATTTTTCCAGCGATGGAGAGCAGAGTTATGCCTCGGTAGTTTGAGCAGTCTGACTTTACTCCTTTTTTCTTGTACAGGGTGATGATGATTGCATCACGGAGATCTGGTGGTAGTTTGCCTTGTTCCCAACAGCGCACAACTAGCTCGTGAAATTTAGCATGGAGCGTTTGGCCTCCATGTTTCCAGATTTCAGGCGGGATTCCGTCGACCCCAGCTGCCTTGCTGGTTTTCATCTGCTGTATGGCCTTAAGGGTCTCTCCCATAGTAGGGGCTATATCCAATTCATTTTTCACCGTTTGTTTTGGGATGAGCTGGATTCCTGAGTCTTGGACTACACGGTTGGCACTGAAGAGAGTTTGAAAGTGTTCAGACCATCGATTCAGGATGGAGGTTTTATCTGTGAGAAGCGTTTGGCCATCTGCACTGAGTAGGGGGCTTTGAACTTGGTGTGTGGGTCCGTACACTGCTTTCAGAGCCTCATAGAATCCTCTGTGGTCACCCAAATCTGCGCATAGTTGAGTCTTTTTTGCTAGGTTGAGCCACTACTTGTTCTGGATGTCTCGAAGTTTCTGTTGGAGTTTACTGCCTGCAAGACGAAAGGCTGCTTTTCTTACATGGCAAGATGGCTGAGCGAGGTGTGCTTGGTGAGCAGATCTCTTCTTTGCCAGCAATTCCTGGATCTCTGGATTGTTTTCATCAAACCAGTCTTTGTTTTTCTTTGTGGAGAACCCTAAGAATTCTTCGGAGGACTGCAGGATGCTATTTTTAATATGTTGCCAAAGCGCTTCAGGAGAAGAGTCTATGGGACAGTCTTCAAGCCTGGTTTGAAGGTTTGCCTGGAAGCTGTCTTTCACTGCAGCTGTTTGAAGATTGTTAACTTGGAGCCTCCTCCTCAGAATGCCGCCCCTCTTAGGTTTGGGCTTAAAATGGAGGTTAAGTTTGCGGCGCACAAGGCGGTGGTCTGTTTGACATTCTGCACTAGGCATCACTCGGGTGTGACAGACATCGTGAACGTTTCTCTGGCGCACTAAGATATAGTCAATGAGGTGCCAGTGTTTAGATCGAGGATGCATCCAGGTTGTCTTCAGGCTGTCTTTCTGCTGGAAGATAGTGTTGGTGATGGTAAGCTGCTGCTCAGCACAAAACTCTAGCAAGAGGCGACCGTTGTCATTGCAGTTTCCAACTCCATGCTTGCCTAGTACTCCTTTCGAGGCTTCAGAGTTCTTACCTACTCGGGCGTTGAAGTCACCAAGGATTATGATCTTATCATCCGCAGGAACCTTTTGAGTAAGGCGGCGCAGATCGGTGTAGAATTTGTCTTTTTCTGTAGGGTCAGCTTGGAGAGTTGGGGCATATATGCTGAAGAGAACAACATGTTGCTTGTTGTGTAGCGGGAGGCGTAAGGAGATAATGCGATCGGAATGACCTGTTGGCAAATTTTCAAGTTTAGAGGCGATGGAGTTTTTAATCATGAAGCCAACTCCAGAGTGATGACTTTCGGTTTTGGGTTTGCCTGACCAATGCAGTGTGTAGCCGGCACCATGTTCTTTAAGGCTGCCTTCCTCATGAAGGCGAACTTCACTGAGAGCAGCAATGTCGATGTTGAGTCGTGACAGTTCGTGAGCAATTATAGCAGAACGGCGTTCAGGACGCCCACTGTCTGCTGTATCGAGCATGGTTCTGATGTTCCAACATGCGAGTGTCAATGTGGACACACCTTTGGAGGCAGGTGTATGCCTTTGTCTCTTTGTCTTTGGTTGACCGCAACAGAAGATGCCTGTTGGCCGCGGCTAGCCAACCGGATTGGAAGGGGAGATGAGCTTTGGTTAGGCCACCTTTTCTAGGCCCCTCTCCATGTGGAGCAAGCAGTGCTCTCCTTGAAAAAGGCTGCTTGGTCATTCGGGATGCTGCTGAACGAGACTGTCATCTCCCGAGTCAGTCTCAAGCGACCAATGTCCTGAACCGCCTGCATGCAGGGTTGGGTCTGCGGCTTCCAGTGACATCTTTCCACCTGCCGTTTCGTCCCTTGCCTGTCGCTACAGGGCTTTGCAAAAGTGAGTACACCCTTCAAGCCTGCGCGGTGGATTTTTTAGGTGAGGCGCAGCGTGCGCGAGACTGGCCCCACCCTTTACACCTGAGGTTCATCTGCCAGGGCCTAGCGAGCTTGGATGGTGACAGCGAAGTCCTCAGGTCGTAGGTTTGGTTAGAGTATCCTTCTCTTAGATGGATGGCCTTACAGGGCTAAGCGAGCTCCATCTGCCCGGGTTTGGAGTTAGAGTTGTCCTTCTCCTAGGATGGTTGCCCGAAGGCTAGTGAGCCCATCCTGCCCGTGGACACACTTTGTCTGACCCTTCAGTTGAGACCTGTCAGGCTTGGGAGACCCTACCGGAGGCATATGCCACCACCAGCATAGCTCTCAACTTCGCAAGGGCACGCAAGCTCTTTCCCCAAGGCAAGGGGGTGCCCATGAAAGAGACTGCCACAACATAGTGGAGGTAAACACTAGAGAGAGGTATAATGTATGGAACAACACTAGGAAGAAGTCACACTGGCATATATGGCTAGTGAATAATTTTGCTGTGGAAATAATAAAAAAAAATAAAACCCAGTGAAGTTCTGAAATAGCTTTTTGGATGGAGGAGTAAAGGCAGGAAACCTAACTAGTCTGAAGGTAGATTCTGCAATGGGGGTGCTGTTGCAGCAGGAAGCAGCCCTTGGGACCCAGCAGATCTTTTCTTGTCCCAGGTCAGAGGGCAGGCTTGATAGGGAAGGACACATGATATGACAACCCCAGGTCACAGTGTTTTACAGGAACGGAGTTCCAAATGGAATTTTTTTTTTTTTTTAGTTTGGGACTTTCCCCTTTTCAGCAAGAGAGGACTTATCCATGGGAAGCAGACACAATCCATAAACATGCTCATTTATTCAAGGAGCTGTTTTCCACTGAAAAGTAGTTCATCTGGAAATTTTCAAGAAGCCTGAGCACCAACATCTGCTTGGACAGTAAATCCCTTGGGCAATGGCCTTGTCTTCTTGTTTCTTCAGTGCCAAAGACCCTTGGTGAGACAAACAAACAAAGGATCACTGGGCAAGGGAAGCAGAGAATCTGTCTGGCTTCTGCCAGCTCACTTTTCTCTGGGCTGTCTGTGGGGGCAGAGGGCAGTGAGCAGCACTGACATGTTTGGACAACAGCCAGGATGGAGTAGGGAGTTCTGCAACGATGTTCATACAATGAACCTGATCATAGAAAACTCAGACACAACTTTGCAATGCCCAAGCTCCTAATGGAATAAAGATGAATGAAAGGGTAAAATACTAAATAATAATAAATTATTGTTTTCAATAAATCAGCCAAAGGTTGTATCAGACAAAAAAAATAGGTATTTCAGGAACCCAGGCTACAACAAAAGGCATGTAATTATTTGAAAAATATGTCTACTCCAAGAGGAGAAAAATGGGATTGAAGAGCCTGTTTTTCAATTATTCCATTACAAAATTTTTCTGTTTAAGAAGAAATGAAGTTTTACCCACTGCAGCAGAACCCTTCTCTCCTACTTGCCTGCTCCCTCATCCTGTGAGTCACACAGAGCTCTGTGTATCTTACGCATCTGGAATAACAAATTTTCTTACTGAAGAAGACGCATCCTCTGACAGGTCTTCCACATTTTTGCCACCTACAAATGGATTGGGAAATGTAGTTCTATAAGCTTGAGCTGGCACAGAATTCAGCTCAGCTCCTTCTCGCAGGTTCTTAAAAGCTTAATTATCAGCAAGATGTGCAAGGGGTGCTCAGCCACAGATTTCAGACTCATTTCATGATCTCATACTGCCCACAGCTCAGGAGCTGTTCCAAGTACGATCCGTAATTTTGGGTTGCGACCTGGCTTCTTTGCAATGTCAGCTAGTCAAAAAAAGCATGGTTGTGTGCATATACACACGCACAGCGTGTGCTTCCTGCTGCTGGAAGAGAGTATTCCCCCTGCTGGGAGTTTTTGTGGGAAGCAGTGGAGGCAGCAGCTCTCCTCCAGCGAGTCCCCACTTGTCAGAGCCTGGCTGAACAAAAAAAGGACATGTGCAGATCTAACGCAGACACGATTGATTGCTCTGATTTACCCTTGGTTTTTTTGTTGTGTCCCCCTGCACCGCAGCCGCCTTTTCCTGCTGTAGCTGCCAATTGGTTTTAGTGTCTGTGCTGGCTCAGAGAGGCTGTAAGGTCATTTTAACTGTATCTCTCCCACCCAGTGCCTAATGATTTGGAGTCACAGCACTCTTGTGTATAAAAGGGAACTTAAAGCAGTGGGGGTTGCTGCCACTTGCTGTGCCTGTCCTCAGTGGGCACAGAAAATTCTCCACGCACAGATAAGTCTATTCATGTTTCACAGTCCACAGGGGTATTGAGGGTCATATAGGAACCAGACAAGGTCAATGGAAGCAGCATAGCTTAGTGTAGATGAAACAATTGTCACCTTAGGGCATCACAATTATAAAGCCCGCTTTCAGTGAATAGTTGTATTCACCGTGGCAGTAAAGGAGGACAATCCCCATTTCACAGTGAAGGTATAGATGGATCCTGCAGCATCCTTCTAGCAAGGCCTCCACACACTTCATTTGCAACTCAGTGGGAAAACGGTGGGGAAAGACTATACTCTGTGAATCCAAAGCAATGGCCACCATGGCTGTGGCCCCCCAAAAGGTAACTACTGGTACCCATCATCCACTCAACACACCACAAAACCACCGTGAATCAGAAACAAGAACACAAATGTCTTTCTGATATTTTGACTCAGCACAAATTAGCAAGGGGTACCCACTGCTGGTGGAATTAGACCAGTTTTCAAAGTTGGTGATGGAATTGCAGAGTAGTGTAGACTCTCCAAAGAATTTTGCTCTCAGAATTATGAATTCAAGTACCCTGTAGATGCATACAACACAACAACTCTAGCACTGCAAATGCTAAACTGATGCTAAAAAGCCAACACAGCATACAGAGGTATATGATAACAGTACAGGGATGCAGCATTGATAAGCACTGCTCAAGGATCTCACTGCGCACTCAGCTCCTTGGGATCTGTCTTGATGAGTCCCTTTACAACAAGGTCAGGATTCAGGAAAAACCAGAAACAAGGTCATTTTCATGGGTCTCTGTGGCTCATTGCCTTCACTGAGTACTTGCTAATAATTGTTTTCCCTCTGGATTACAGAACATAGCACATGATGGTGCATATCCTCATCAATCCAACATAACAGGTTTGTTCAACCCACTCTCTATTCTCTCCCTACCCAAGCAACTTCTTTTCCCACTATTCAAATCAGGGGTGGGGGAAAAAAAAATCCCTCCTCACTATCAGCACAGGGGGTCTCAGAGAAAACTTACAGGCCATTGCCAATGGGCTGAAGACATTTTCCCCTGCCCAGGAGTACAAAGAATGGGCCTGGAGCTTGCTTTGTGGCAGCCAGGCTGATCTTTGCTGTTAGTTGCTTTTTAGAGAGGTTGGCAATGGACAGAAGCATGCACCCATAAGGGCACCGAAAACAAACCCTCCTCTGAGGAGAGGGGCATCAGGGCTCTGCCTGCCAGCCCAGGGCCACAGGGAAGAAACCCCTCTTTTCAAGCCACTCTGAGCCATGGGCAGATGAGTTAATGGCATAAAGGCTAACAGGTCCCAGAAGAATTCCAATTAGATGCCTTTGTGATTAATAGCCTGGCAAGACAGCAGCAGGAGGGCTGGAGAAAGGCACTGAGCTGAAAAATGCACTGTATATGCTGATGGGGAAGAAAGGGAGGTGCACCATGGGGAGCCAGGAAAGCTGAGGTCTCGCTAAGCCCAGGAACTACTCAATGGTATAAACATTTCCTGTTGCCTGCAGTGAATGTCCAAGTGCTTCAGCAGTGATTAGCAATGCTGAAATACTCCACAAGCACTTGTCTAGGTTTTAGCAACATTGAATCATGGGTTAGCCAACTGACTAGTGCAAGTAGAATCCCTGACCTTCCCAAGGACTAAGGTGCTGTTCACAGCATCACTGCTGCCCCATGAGACTACTACTACAATTAAGCCGATAGAAGTATCCCCATAGAATCATCTCAGATTTTAAGTCAGCTTCACAATTAATGTTTAGACATGATCTGAGTATCTTGTAAGCACTTGAATTTTTTTTCTCCTGTTTGATGTTAGCTATGACACTATCTAACCTCAAATCGAGACAGACTGATGTCTTCTTCAACTGTTTGTTTGGGGTTTTTTGCTTGGATTTGTTTTTTCTTTTTTGCTTTTCTGTTGAGCAGATCTTTAAATTGCTGTCACTTACTGGCTTTATGGCATAAATTTATACAACACTCACAAATCCTGCAGCAAAAGAACACTAATCTGCATAGCCAAACACTCAGAACTGAGGAGGAACTACAATGAGGGCTGTCTGTACAGCTTTAACTTGACTCCAAAGGCAGATGCATCATTATACAGCCCTTAATGACATGATCACACAATATTTTTTCCAGAGAACCCCACAGTAGTTTACCACAGGAGGAGTCTTTTCATTTTTATCGCTGTCTGACCCTGAGCCTTACAGCAGGCTATCAGCCTAGCTTATTTGCAGCAGAAGATTCAGTCAAAGGAGCGTGAAGGGACAGTCTCTCTGTTTGTCCCATCCTGGCCCTTGTCCCTAACCACCATTGCTGCTGAATCCACTTGGTGGTTTCTGCCAGAGTCTGGAAGTGATTAGGAGCCCTAGAGACATTAAGTTTTTACAGTTGGCTGAGAAAGGGGAAAGAGGTGTTTTTCATGCCCTCCTGTGGTGTTGGTAGGTATGTGAGCTCTCCCCTTTGCAAACTCCACAGGCTCTCCCTGAAAATCCACACTCATATCCCAGATGTTCTTGGCTCTGCAGTGCTGGAAATGACTGCTTTTTTCCTGGTACTTCTCATTCCCATGTTGATACTGGCCACTTCTGATTATTCTGTTTCCTTGACTATGACTTTTTTTTTTCCTATTAGTTCCCTAGGGCAGAGCAGTGGCTCTGTGAATGCTGGAAAGCAACTGGCAGCAGCATGAGAAATTGAATTCCTCTTAAAAAAATTAGATTTCTAAGTGAGATATCCTGTCCTGAAACAGCACATAAAAGGCCAAAGGAACAAGGAAAGTTTCTTCCTTTTGACAAAAGTGTAAATCTGGAGTGAATAATAAGGTGGATGCTTTCCATAATCAAATCCTAGGGCTGGGACTGGGGCTGGAGCAGGAGCAGCCAGGAACCTCCATAACACTCACTTTGGGATAAAGCTCGCTCTTCATGGACTAGATAAGGGACTATGGCTCTGCAGAGCCAAGAGGTCCGAAGTTTTATGGTATCCTGGGACAGGAAAAGAAATTAGTGTTTGCATCAAATGCACTGTTGATCTGACCTGTGTAAATGATGGGGACCACCTCATCCCCTGATGCTCAGGCAGCGTTCAGACTGTGCACTGTGTTATGTTTTTTTATGTAAACTTGTACGTTGTATGGTTATAAGACCCACAATAGCTTGTATCAGCTCATGATTTTCGTTTGGGTCAGCCATATCTATGTCTCTTCACCCATACTCACTTGCTTGGCTTAGTCTCTGAATGAGGATTTGGAAGTATCCACAGCTTATATCTTGGGGAGGGGAGAAAGGAAATCATGTTGTGATGACCTTGCAGAAAGGCAGACACAGTGGGTTGGCAGTGAGGAGAAGGTGATGCTGGCCCCTGACTGGGCTTAAAGACTGGCAAGGGCAAGTGGAGAAGACCAGGAAAAATGCTGGAAGAAATAATATCCCTAGTGTTTCTTAGCAATTCATTATGGGATGTTTTGGTGACACGCATCTGAAAAGAGGGCCCCGATAGCTTGAAAACAGATCTGCAAAGCACTGACAGAGGTTTGCCATACCAGCTTCCAGCAGATTGCTTACGTTGTGAACACAGGTGGGTGCAGTGCTCTCCAGCACCACTGCTGCCAAGAGGTGAGGAGAACAACCTCCTTAGATGCCCTCTTCTCATTTCACTATTACAATGCAGAACTTGTGTCCTGCTATCCTGAAGACAGTAGATGGTGCTATTGAGAGCACTGTTAATGCATATGTTAGTCAAGTAAAAGTATACCTAGATGAACAATATTAAATGCCTGTGTTTTCCTTTTATTTCTCAGCTTAAGAAACCTCAGGGCACTTGCAAATATTGAAAACCTGCATTTTTGTGTCAGGTCATGTTCAGCCTCAGTGCAGCCACTCTTCTGTGTCCCCCCAAAGGCTTGCTCCAGAGAAAAAACAGAAGATGACAGCAAACTAATGTTAAGTAGCAAAGAGCCTTGTTACACCAGGACTCACTGAGACTTCAAAGTAGTTTGAAGAAGGATGCAAACAACCAGGTCGGAAACTGGCAGTGCTAATTTAAGTCAAATTAATATCTCAGTTTTACAAAAGAGCCCTTAACAACTTGAGATCAGGCTGTCATCTTCCCAATCTTCTGGGAAGAGCTGTTCTCAAAAGCCAGCGCTGATTACCCTGTTGGCACATGGTAGCTGCTCTGCTGCTTTTCAGAACAGGGACTTGTGATCTTGGTCCCATTACAATAATTGACTGTTGTTACTCTCCAAGTAGCAGATTAGGCAAAAGCCGTGGATCCCAGTGGGATAGAAACCATGCAAAGATGCAGCTCTTTCTGGAAGGAATTTAAAAAGGCAACCACTCCACCCCGAGAAGCGAAATGACAAAGTTGAAAACACTCATTTCTGACTCCCAGGTCAGTCATGCTTACAGGACTAAGCTAAATTCCTTTTCTACCCTGTACAAAGTTCTCATTACATCTGCATCCTAGCAGGGATGCCAATGAAGGAATGGGCCGAAGTACACAGGCAGAGAAGTGTCCCCACGTACGCTAGACTGGCACACTCAGCAAGACACTCAGAAAGACACTCAGCAAGACACTCAGTGTGCTTTTTATTACTGGGCTTAGAGGAAAAAATCCAAAGTCCCATAAACCCAAGACTTGAATTTCTGTAGCTCAAAGTGTCAGTGTGCATAGAAAAGACAACTTATCTAAGGAAAAGAGGTGCTCAGAGCTGAGATGAGTTTAAGTTTTTCCACATACCTTGTCTTCTGTGTTTTAAGATTAGTGTTTCAGGCTTTGTACAGCTCTTTTCCACATGCATACAAAACAGACACATCCAGCCTTGCAGAATGCGTACGAAGCATAAGAACGACAGTCTGGTCCGTCTCTTAGTCCTTCTTAAAATCACCACTCTTATCTGTTCTTTTATTTTCTACCAGTTTCCTTTGCTAGCAGCAATTCTTTAAATTGATCTTTGAATGTATACAATTTTGTACTCTGTAGATGTCTCAGAGAAGATTTAAATAGCAGCAGATTTTGTTTCAAGCATTTCACACTGATGGAAATGAAAGGCCTGTTTCCCAAAGCTTTTAAATACATGCTTAACTTCGGGCACATGAATAATGCTATTGACAGCAAAAGGATAATTCATGTGCTTTGCTGTACTGCTGCCCAACAGCTGTACAGACAATACAAGTTGCTTGAGTGATATTAATGGGGTTACTCTACATGTTTTCTTAAAAATAAGCCTATAGGAGGGATATCACTTGGGAACACCTTTTAGCAATGGGTAGCGGACCTGGTGACAAAGGGTGCAGAAAAGGATGAGGTACACAAAGTCATCTTTATCTCAGTCTTTACCAGTAAGACTGTCCTTAAGCAACCTGAGGCCTGTAAGACCAATGGGAAACTCTGGAGCAAGGAATGATTATCCTTGGTGGAAGAGAATCAGGTTAGGGAATGTTCAAACAAATTGGACATACATTAAGCCTGTGGGCTGTGATGAGATGCACCCACAAGTGCTGAGGGAGCTAGCAGGTAGTATTGTGGGGCCACTCTTGCTAATCTTTAAAAGGTTGTGGCCCTTGGAAGAGGTTTCTGAGGATAGAAGGAAAGGAAATGTTACTTCTGTTTCCAAGAAGGGCAAGAAAGAGGATCTGGGCAAGTACAAGCTGGTCTCCCTTGCTTTGATCACTAGGAAGGTTATGGAGGAAGTAAACTTGGAAACTGTTTCTAAGCACATGAGGGACAAGATGAGGGAGTAGTCAATATGGATTTATGAAGGGACAAGCATGCTTGACCATGTTGTTAATGAGATGACTGGCTTGGTAGATGAGGGGAGAACAGCAGATGTTATTTATTTGTTGAGTAAACTTTAGTAGGCTTTCAATTCTGTTTCCCATAACATCCCCATCGACAAGCTGATGAAGTATGGATTAGATAAATGGACAGTCAATTGAAAACTGTCTAAACTGCCAGACTCAGAGTTGTGATCATAAAGTCCAGTTGTGGCATGAAGCCCAGCTGGAGGCTGGGGTACACTAGCTGTGTACCCCAGGAGAGAATATAGAGGTCATTACTGTTATACATCTTCATTAATGATCTCGATGATGGGGCAGAATCTCCAATCAGCAAGTTTGTGACTGACACAAAACTGGGAGGAGCGGCAGATATGCCAGAGGGTCATGCTGCCATCCAGAGGGACCTCGACAGGCTGGAAAAGTGGGCTGACAGGAGCCTCAAGCAAAGGGAGTACAAACCCCTGCACCTGGGGAGAAATAACCCCGTGCACCAGTACATACTGGGGACCAAGTGGTTGTAAAGCAGCTTTACAGAAAAGGACCTGGGTGTTCTTGTGGACACCAAGTTGACCATAAGCCAGCAGTGTGCCCATGCAACAAGGAAGACCACCAGCTTCTTTGGGGCATTAAGAGGAGCATTGCCAGTAGGTCAAAGGAAGTGATCCTCCCTCCAGCACTAGTGAGACACAAATGGAGAGCTGGGTCCAATCCTGGGCTTCCCTTCCAAGGAAGATAGGGATTTCCTGGAGTGAGTCCAGAGAATGGGTCACATGATGACTAAGGGACTGGACTATCTGTCATACAAAGGAGAGACAAAGCTGGGACTGTACAGCCTCAAAGAGAGACAGCTGAGAGAGGATCTTATCAACGTATAAAAGTATCTGGTATGGGGAGGGGGAAGGGATAGAGAAGATGGAGCCCAACTCTTCTCAGTGCTATCCAGCGATAGGACACAAGGTAATGGGCACAAATGGAAGTACAGGAAATCCAATTTAAACATAAAATTAAACATACTTTTTTTTTTCTTCCTGTGAGGGTGGTCAAACACTGCCAGAGGTTGTCCAAAAAAGTTGAGGGATACTCAAAATCTGAGTGGATGTGGCCCTAAGCAACCTGCTCTAGCTGACTTTGCTCTGAGCTTGAGGGCTGGACTAGACAATCTCCAGTCATATCCCAGCCCCAACCAGTATGAGTGTGTGTACTGCATCTAGAGGCATGAAAAAATTCTGAGTATGAACAGGAAGCTCTTTAACAAAATTGAGAAAAGTATTTGATTGTGATTGCCTGAGCAATTTGTAAAAGTGAGAGGCAGTTTTGAGTGAAAGAAGTATCTGTCGCATTTCATCAGCTTCTAATATTTCTGAAGTTCATTCTTAATCACATAGAAAGAGAAACAACACTGTCATTCCTATTTTGTATTATTTGTTGGCTTTGGTGGGGTAAAAGACAGATCCCAAAGATAAATCTTTGGATCGTAAACTGACTTTGAACATTTGCCTTCTGATAAATCATTGTTTTTACCAGAAATGCTTAATACGGTTTGTTCTCAACAGTTATTCCAGCAGCAGCCACCACAGATCCCATGCTAAATTCAGATTTACATTAAGCTTTTTCATATTACTTTTCCTGGTGGGTAAAACATAACTTTCGCAGTATAGCAGTGTAGTTACCTTATTCAGCTCAACCGTGAAGTAACGGTCATTGCAATATACTCAAGCTGAAGGCACTAACAGTCAGTTATCCCACAATTCGTGGTTTTTGCAGAGCTAACCTTTTAGTCTTTACTATGTCTTCTCCTACAGCTGCTAGTGCTGCTGTGCTTACCTTACAATCTAAATGGACAGTATTTATTTTCACTTCCGATACAGACACGAAATTCAGGTTTAAAATGTTACAGCCTAGCACAACAGAGTGGCACCCAGTTTCCTTTCTCTTTTTACCTTCCAGTTGCAAGGTTACAGGAACGCTTTGAAAGCATACCTGCTCTTGTGCAAAAGTCCTTTGCATTGCCAACTGCACTAAGGGTTGCTCTGTAGCTTCCTTTTGTCACAAAAGCAGCAAATGCATTTTAACCTTGCAGGAAATGCCAGTGAAACTCCTGGAATACTTACAGTTCCTTTAATGTAGGCTGAGTCATATTAGCATCAAGATGCTGAGAAGCTTGAAATGCTTTTAGAAATACTGCCTCTCTTGGTGAATCAAAGACTGAGTTCACCAGGTCTGGCTAATTGTCAACTTCCTGCACGCCTAGGAAATTCTCTGGCCTCCCTCACCATCCAGGGGAAGTGTTAAACTGATGAAGCTGCCCAGAATTGCAGGACAGAAAGCAAGGAAGGTTGTTATGGAAAAGAATTGAGTATTTGACAGATTTTAATGGCTACTCTAAAACTCATCTCAGCCATATGCCTGTCATACCCATGCAGTTCAGTCCCTAATTCTAACATCTCCATGGTTTGGTGGTGGGCTTGGTAGCGTTAGGTTTATGGTTGGACTCAATGATCCTAAAGATCTTTTCCAACCTAAATGATTCTATGATTTATAGTATACTAAGTGCACGCATGATACTATCATGAGAGCTGAAGTTTGTTGCAAATTTTCCTGACAGCAGAGGCATCGAACTAGTATCCAGGCAAACCCTCCATTGACTTGAATCAACATTTGCTTCTCAAGAATCAAAACTAGGATCTTTTGCAAGTAAAGTGAAAAATAAGAAGTGTTGCCAACAGGTGTACAGAAAGGTCACAAGGTAACCGTATGAACGGTCTTAAGATTGAGCTGTGTTTTCCCATTGGTACCTATCACAGGGATGGTCCACCACCAAGTTGCTCACGGTTTTGCTATGCTACAACCAGAGAAACCAGATGCTGCAAACAGCAACTCTCATACTCTGTGTAGGTGACCATCCTACAATAAGCACAAGGAGATTTTATTCAGTCAGTATGAATGCTCCCTCTGCTGGCACCAGTACCAGCACCATTGGGTTCTTTGGAACCTCAAGCATTGTTGAGATGCAAGTCAGTAAACTTGGTTTTCTCACGCCCTGGAGTTTACAGGCCAAAATTTGAGGCCTAGTTTTAAGCCATTCTTCATTTTAGAAGATATTTGTAGTTGTGAACCCGGCCGAGCACTGCTCTCATTTTCCACTTAGCGCAAAAGAGAGGTGAAAGTTAGGGTCAATTTCTGACAAATTTTTTTTTTTCCCCCCTTCTGCATTCCCAGTGCTAGAAACAAAGCAGAGCAAAAGGAAGGGCAAGGCTGAGACCCACTCAAATCATGATGCTTGCAATTAGCACACAAACAGGCTCGTTAACCAAATGCATTGTAGCTGGACTTCGCTGACTACGCAGAGCAGGAGCTGAATCACAGCTGAGCACAGCTATATAGAGCTTGGGTTTGATGTAAGCAGACATTTGTGGAGTCAGTCCAGCAAGATAAAATCTGGTTTCTAACTCTGCATGTCATGAGTTAGCAGTCTGAATGAAGTAACCTGCCAGGCACTAAGTGAATATAGTACCACTGAAGCTCATGATAAGAAATCAGCAAAATTCTGCTCAGTACAAAAATAACCCCAGTGCTTCCCCCCCGCCCCTCCTTGGTAATTTGTTTTAGAAAGTTTTTACTTGACTTTCAACTGGTTGTTTCTGTAGAAAGAAGAGTGGGGCCAAAGCCTGCCACACTGAATGAAGGAGGATTTAGAGAAACGTTACAGAGTACGCACGCTGCCCCTTCACAGAAGGCAAACCATTATTTGACAGTATTCGAAGTGTTTGAAGTGGCTTTTGTAATTACTTACAATATTTTATCACCTCCTGATTACAAGTTTCTGGATCACTTAGCTATGGGCAAAAATCCTAGCGGCATAAAGATTAGAAGACAGAGATAAATAGTTTATATGCATTGTCATGAAGATGTGATAAATTTCTGATAATATTTTCAATGTTTCCAGTAGACTGTAGTGACACAAAATAACTTGATGGAAAACAATGTAGGAATAGGTAAGATTCTTACTTTATATTCCCACTGGACACGCTTTCTACCAAACCATGAACTTGATCTCTACACAGCTATTGTATCTCTTCTTATCAGTGCTGATTTATGACAATTTTTGCCTGCAAAAATTCTTCAGAATCAGCCTTTCTTGAGGCTTTGACAAGTCTGCTTTGTCATCTGCCATTACATTTTACAAGGCTTTGTTCTCACTTATTTTTTCCAGCAGGATGGCCAGGAGAGCCCTGACTCCAATGGGGTAGGCGATCTGGGGGCATGCCTGCTCCCAATATCCAGTGCAAATGGCTCTACAAACCTGGACAGTTACCTGTGTGAAATGGAGAAAACTCATTTCAACTCAGCATATGGTCCAAACAGTAAATCAGAGTAGGTTGTGGAACAGGCACAAACAAGCCAAGGGCCAAAATGCCAGGTTTGGATGACACTGACCTCCCACAGCTGCTGCCAGGTATTGGCGTTATTTGAAAAAACAGGCCATACATGGGGAGCAAGCAAAGTCTCTATAACCTTGGAGAGCTTTTGCATAAATCATTTCAAAATTTTAAATGCCAAGTGTTTCAAAATCAGAAACAAAGGTGTTTACACTCCCAGCCCACTCCAGCCAGCGTCTCTGTGACAGGGTAAGTAGGAAGAGGCTCAGTATAAAAGCACTTAGAATATGCATGAAAAAAGTGGCAGTATTTATTGATGTGAAAAAGTTGCCTCAATATGCTGCTGGAATAGCAGAGCTCTTCTTTCCAGGGGTGGTGGCAAAACTGAAGCACCACAAAGGTACACTTGTAGAAAATTTTAGCAGTTCGTGATATCTAGTTTCTGAAACTCATTTGCCCCTGGCTAGAAAGAAGAGTTTTTAAACACTTACTAGCTGTTCATAATTTTCCTGGACTCACTGGTTTGGTAGCATTTGCATTCTGTAGCCAAATTATGCTGCTTCTAGTAAGAGACCAAGGAACTTCTGCCTATTCTGTTTATGGACGAGATGCTATTGCTAACATATTTGGTCGAGTTCAAATAGCAGTAACAAGACTTCCAAGTCCTGTGTACCTTAGCTTTAGAGTTAAGTATGTCTTAAAATCCTTCTTGGACCAGAGTTGGAAACTGATGGGAAAATTTAGACAAACTGTGTCGAAAGAAAAACAACCTAAACTCTCAGGAAGAGTCAGATTTGGTGATCATGAGATGAGGTCTGAGCTCTATTTGTAATGAAAACATATCTGGTTCACATCATAAGAGATTTTAAATTTTGCTCTGGGTTCCTCTATCAGAATAAAATATTTTGTCTAGTTTCAAAGACACTGCAGATACAACAGTGGACAGGCAGTGCTGGATAGATGGCTCCTGTGGTATCTATTACAGGGCATCTGTCACATATTTCCCTAGGCTGTTTCTCACTGCTGTTGTTTTAAAGATGACAGACATGTTTTCATTCAGAACGGTTGTCTATTTATATCCCCTAGACACAGCTTCTTTCACTGCTCTGTAGAAGCTTTATCCAAACAGGAAGGAGGCCTGTGTACTCTGAAGTGTGCTCTCCCCATTGAAACACTGTACCCAGGCACATCTGCCTGGGAAGGCATGGGGGGCAAACCTGATTAGGGCTAATCCCTAAATATTGGTCCCCGTTAGCTTAGCCATGCAGTTTTTTAGTGAGGGACACACATTCAACTTTGTCAGAAACAATGCATAAAAAGTAGCACCTATATACCTAATGGTTTGTAAGAATGTTTTAAGGAATTAACACTAAGAGGGAAAATTCACAGGGGACCTGCCAGATGCTGTCCTGGGCACTGAAGTGAAGAAGTAGTATGGAGCGAACAGCAGATAGGCTTCATGAGCCAGCAGTGACCCAGTGTCCCAGCAGCAAGAGGGGATGTGTACATGACGCATCTAAAGAGGAGTGCATTGCAACATGCCCAGCCACCAGAATAACCCCTGCGTTATTGGTCAGGATGCTGGATGTGGAGCTGTCTGAGGGGTTCTCAGGGACCACAGTAATGGCTTTTTGCTCTGGACCCCAAACGTTGTTGTAAACTTGTGCCAAAGGCTTCCTGCAGGCTAGCCCACTGCTGGAGGAACATGTTACCCAGATGTCACTGACCACAGACTCATCCTGCAGACACAGCAGGACAGACACATAAAGACTGTCCCTGTAGGAAGCCACTTACAAGATACTCTGTTTTTCAGCTGGGCTTTAAGTTCGTACAAACTTGTTTCTGATGTTTTTTTTTCTGCTGGAAATTTAGAGGGAAAGACAGCACGCTCCCCAAGGAACAAAAAAAGGACTTCCAGTATCAGTGGAAATCTTTCCAGGGACTTCAAAAAGGCTGGGATTTTGCAGTGATCTTAGGTATAAATATAAACAGTGAGCAAAAATTTTAGGTCATCCTTCTTCTACCTATTTCTGGTTTTTCCAGGCCCCATCCACCAGAAAGAACAGTATTACACATTAATCTAAGTGCAGTAGTTTGAGCCCTCAGTTTCAACGTAAGTGAAATTCTGCCTGGTGAAAACAATGGCCTTGCTGTTACTTTATTACTACTTTAATAGTACAGTTTCATGGCAGGACACTTGTTCTTTATAATGATTCAGCAAATGAGAATCTGACTAGGTGTTAAAGCACTGGGATAACTTCATTAATTCCCTGCAGGGAATGGTGCAGAGGAAACCTTCATAGCTTATGCTTTAAGCCCAACAGTAATAACACTAAACAGATAGTCTCAGCTTGTCCATTTAAATAGAATAGTTAAAAAAAAAAAAAGTAAATCACAATGACCTGTTAAGACTCACTAATTTCCTGCTGTTCTCATAATTTTCCCCTGAATCTGGATACGTCTGAGGAGTTAAAAGATATGCTATTGATGCCTTAAACCAACATATGTTCACTCATGTAATTATTTCTACATGTTTCCTTGAGTAGCATAAGGAGCAGTTAGCCAGTAGATTTAAGAGGTATGGAAGATACTGCTTAGAGCTAAGGCAGCAATGCACTTCGTTCTCATAGAGGCAAACTGCAGAAAAGGACAGTGATGATCAAGTAATAGTTGCTGCAGAGTGGCTATATAATTCAGCCACAAAACACTCTCCCACATGCCATCATGGACCACAGCCACTTCCTCTGCAACAAGATGAATACCCCCAGTAAAAGACAGAAAGCTTTAGAAATCAGTGCATTATAGACAGAAAGTAGGAGATACTGAAAGAATCTCCAAAGAAACACTTGCCCTTGGAATAAGGGTGACTTTGCCTGACGTTTAGTTCTTTACTACCTCTTGCTTCTACACGCACAAATCCTCTGACTGCTTGAACATGAATCCTTGAGCTCTCTTCTGCTTAGGGATGCCATTAGAGCCTGCTATTCTCTGACACTCATGTTGGGTGTAAAAAGTATCCAAAAGACAAAGTTGGAGCTTTAACATCTCCTGATAGTGCCGCAATCACAGAGACAAAAGCCACACTGGTGTAAACTGAATATTTTCCCCACTCCTCCATCTGTTTCAAGTGACTATACAGGCTATGCCAGCTCCACCTCCACAACTGGGCTGTTTCTTATCAGCCCAGCTGCTGCAAGCTGTTATTAGCTATTACACTACTGATCATCATTATCTCTCAGGCAAATCTTCAGACAGAAGCTTGAATTTGCAGATGCTCTCTGCTTCCTAAACCAACTTTGCTTGAACAGACCCATAAAACCTGGGATACCAAATGTCCATTTTTGTTGATTTTCACTACAGCAGCATGCGTAAAACCCCTGATGACACCTGGTGAAGAAAAGAAGCTGCCCTTTAAGCACTGCCAGAGGTGCAGTGTGCTCACCCACAGCTGCGCACTGCCAGCTGAAAAATTAACCTCATACACATCCGTGGGAATGGAATTAAAAAAAAAACCAATCACATTTGATGGTGATCAACACCCGAAACCTTCTGTTTAGTGTTGTTAGCAACCCAGCATAGAGTAGCTATGAGATGTCTCCTGTTGCTTCCTGGCAGAGACCACAGCATTGGACTGGGTTTACACAAAGAAGTGCACATTAAGCAGGCACAAAGCTGCAGTTAGGCTGCAGGTAGGGCTGCAGCCTTTCCCACAGCAGAGGGGGAGCAACAGGCCTGTGTGGCACGGCCATGAGAGTGCAGCAATGTTTTCGGGCCCTGCATGCAGTGAGGAAGGAAACCCTCAGGAGGCTTCAGGGATCAGAGGAGCTCAGGAGCCAGGCTCTGGCTCTTCCAGCTGCAGCTGTGAAGATCACATCCAGATGTGGAAACAGCTACAGCAAACAAGCAACCCCTCCAATCACTACGAAAAGTGAATAATTAACTCAAGGGCACTTTGGTGGGTGGACCAAATGCCTCTGTGGGTAGCTCTAACAGCCCTGCCAGCTTCTCACAAATACCCAGTGAATCCACGATCATCTAAGAGCAAGAAGGTCATTCAGGAGGGAGAGCCCTTTGCACCAGGCACTGTATAGCTTGGGGTGGCTTTCTACCCCTCTGGGTCTGCAGTCCTTGAGGACTGGAACAACACAGAACAGCAAACCCAAATGACTCTGGGCTGGGAGGTGAAAAAATAGTCAATAAACTGGGCTCTATTGATTCTGAACACTGAATTTCTGGGAAGGGCTCAGTTACATTTTGAGGCTTAACTTCACAGTGTAATACATCTGTCCTCTCACAAAATGTGCAAAGCTCAGTCTCACTATCTGCAGGACAGCAGCTGTGCAAGTTAGATTCAGGTCTTAGGTGCACTAGTGTATGGAGTTATTCAGAATCAAAGTCAATTCTCCAGCTGCTATAAAGTGATTGATGGCTTTGTTGCAGTCAATAGTACCATGTTCATTAACTCCACATGATAATCTGGCCCTTGGGGTTTGACTCGGACACAAATTTTTAATAAACTCAACACCAACACAAGAGGCTGCAGATGCATTTGTGGACAGCCCATCAATTAGAACAGGAAGAAAGAGGCAATTTTTCCATGTATGTTTAACAGCTATGGGGTTTTTTTTGTTTTCAAATCTCACAGTCATACCCAATGTGTCTCTTTAGAGCAAGCTACATAAACCAGAGTGCCTGTCTTTATATATAAAAACAACGCAGTGCAGCTGAGGTGTACGATGTGTATTATTATTCTTGATATGCTGCAGTCTCATTACATTCCAGGGCAGTCATCTGAGTTGATTGCAATGCCCAGAGTGCTGGTGATTGCAGTCCAGGGGCTGGCTGGACTAAAAGCCTAATAGGATGTTGGGGAATAGGTAAATGCAGATTCCCTCTGGCTTTAAGGAAATGAAAGCTCTTCAATTTGTTTCCTGGTAAGGAGCTTCCTGCTGAGCAATGCTGCTGTGCTCTGGTGCCAGAGATCCTCCTGGAGTTCCCACAGTTCAGGAATTTCTTTAATCTGATCAAATCTTAGGGTTGAGGAGCAGAAGGAGTGATAAGACTTTCAGAGAGGAGTCTTAGGAAAAGGTAAAGTAGAGGTGGGATTAAGCTGAAAGGAAATCTATTCTCTAAAACCCCTGCATGTGACCCTAGGAAGAGGACAGCATCAATGTAACATCCCACCTGGCCTGGGCAAAGAGGAGCTGGAGCAATGTGAAGGTCCCAGGCAGAGCTGGCTGCTGGCCAGCAGCCAGGCTGTTTCCACCTTGCACAAGGACAGTTTGGCCCAAAGCCCCACATGAAGGTGATGGGAGGTTGGCTCCAGTGGGCTTCCTGCAACCTTGCCTTCCCCCAAGAAAAGTCTTGGCTTTTCCTAGTGATTGAGGTAAGGCTGTAAGTACACTGTGAGGACAGTGGAGATGGCATTGAAGAGTAACCAAAGCTTGAACCGCTTGAGGGCAGCTTGGGCAGTACAGAATAAACAGTGCAGATGCTGTGCCTTATACACCCTTCTGCAGAGCACAGGTTTTAAGGTGTCCCTGCATAACAACATCAGAAATGGCAAGGTGCCATAGGCAGCATGAGATGCGTCATAGGTCTGTTAGTGACGCTACTGCAGATTTGGCTGGAAGGTGCCAATGCTCGGGCAGATCAACAGACAAGCATTGATTTACAAATTCTTCCAGGAAGCAGCATTATTTAATGCATTTAATTAGCAGAAGTTCCCTGCTCATTTTGGCTGCTTAGCAAAGTGATGCAAAGGCTGTCTGCCTCCACTTGCTGGAGACCCAGCCTGGAGGTCTTTGCTCCCATTTGAGCCATGTAGGAGGCTGTGAGTCCTGTGAGCTCAGGTTCTGGAAAGAATGGCTTAGTTTCTTCAAGGTTATGTCCTTTGAGACATGGAAAACCCCAGGGAAGGGCTGGTCTTTTGCAGGTTTCATCATTACAAGGGACCCTCCTAGTCACCTGAACAAATTGTCTAATTTATGCCAGAAAAACATGTTAACTAATTTCTGCACCCAGATGACTAAGCTGCAGCTTACTGGTCTTGCCTGAAATGCTCCCAAGTGATTTAGTCAGACAGCGTTCCTAGACTCTGGCACTGAAGCTATTCAATACCTGGCAGCCAGCATCACCTCACTACGGCCTCCATACGTCACACCCTGTCTAGGCCATGAATGGATCAACAGCTGAGTGGCTTCAAAAAAACCCAACCAAAACCATACCTGAGCACTTTGCATGTTCAAGGCAATAGGGTTAAAATGCTTGGACTCAGTAAAGAAGCTGTAAAATGTCCTGCACTGTGACAGCAGAACGTTCTGGCATTTTTCCTAGAGAAAAATGTTCTCTTAGACTGCAGGTAACAGAGTGTGCAAGCATTTGTTCAAGTGACATGGAAGGAAAAGCCTTCTCTAAATATGGCAGATAATTAGAAGATAAGGAGACTCCCTTTCAAACATTAAGGCCAAGGCTTTGAAGACCAGTGTGCTAGGGTGCCTAGATCACCAGCTGAAACCTACCTACACAATTCCCTATTGCCTGATGGCTTTAGGATAGCCTACAATAAGAGTAGCGTCTAAACACGCAGGAATCAAAATTACCTCCGTAATTACAAGGTTGGCCATTTTGATGGCAATTTATACAAAGTGACGCAGTCCTGAGACTAACCACTCCCTTACTGGTTTAATAGGCAAAGAGAGCACTACTGGGGAGGTGTTACTTGCTAGAGTGAGACATGCGAGATCTAAATCCTGGGCCAACACATTTGCCCCCTTTACTGCAAATCTGTTGCTCTTTAGGCCCAAAGGCTGTATACAAGCACTATATCACCATGAACTATGAAATCATGCTCAGTAGAAGCTCCCTTTGGTTTCTTGGTTTCCTTAAGACAGAGTGATCCATTTGCAAAATTCTTTAGGAAGGTCATCTCGTGAGGAGGGGAAGCTCAGACATTGAGTATACCAGCCGTGAGCCACGGCAGCAGGCATCCAGAAGGGTGAAGGCATTTCATTTGCTAAAAAACACATTTATCAGGGTGTGATTTTTCGCTGCTTGTAACACACAAGCTTTTCTCTATGTGATGCTTCTGATTCCCTTGGGCTTGAAATACAGTTTATTCTGTAGTTCACTGAAACACTTTATCAAAGAGGATACAGACTTGGTCACCATGCATCATGTAGCCGTATAGGCATAACAGGAGGTTACTCTCTCCAGAGCGGACAATTAACTTTGCAGTGCAAGAGTCCTGCCAGGATCAGCTGTTTCCTCTTGGTTTCTATCAAGGTTTGACAGCTCATTAAAAGTTTGGAGGGAAAAAGATTTTATTTGCTTCACTTAGAAGCAAAGCAAAGAACCTTACCCTTTTTCTCAAACAAAGAAGAAAAAATGACCTTTACCTTCCCAGCTTTTCTATGCTGTGCCTTAGATAACAGCAGGTGAGGACCAAATTCTGCACATCATTATTGCCAACAGTCTTTCTGTGCTTTAAAATTGATTCTTCAGTCAGATACTAATTTTCACTGCAAGAAATGATTTAGAGCTACCTACAGCTTTAAGTCATACAGCTGCATTGATTACGCTGAAGACACAATTTCAAGGTAATCTTTGCAGCTTGGAGAGCTAAACCTCAGAATTTCTTTTCCCCTCAAACAGAAACAGAGACTCTGCAAGGATAGATCCACTTCAGGCCCTGCAAGCCAAAGGCACAGGATGAGAAAGAATTACATACCCATGTGTCACCGTGGCTGGTGCTGCTCTCAAGAACTGTTACGGTGTTTGTGTGTAGTGTGCCAGCGTGACATTAAAATCAACATGTGCTGTATATACCAGCAGGCAATGCTTGGCCCCTGGTAAACAAGGCAGGAAGAACTAGGATGAGTTCCTAGTTCTATGAGATAGAAGACTCAATAATTTAGCTCCATTTAAAAGAGATCTCATTTAAGATAGGTGGCAATCCCATATAACTTGTCAAGAACATCCACAATACCATAGCACATTTTCATTCTTCTGTTGGCATCTAAAGGCTAAAAAAAAAAAAGACTGCTGACAATACCTTTTTTTACATGTAAAAGCTTTTGTGTCACATTTCTCCAGTACACTGGGAGGTTACCCAATCAATCTACATCTGCCTTTTCTATCTATTAAAACCCAGTCAAGACATTTTTCTCCCACCAAAACCAATGTAAACTTAAGGTAAAACAATCTACCAGGAACTTAATATTTCTTTCTGCAGCTACGTGTCTCTTGCCAAGAAAAAGAGAGAGAAACAATAAAATCTCTGTGGGAAATCCTGGTCTTACAAGGTTTTGCATGCCTCTCTGGTAAGTCCAGACAGTTGTGTCACTTTACACTCCTTGAGCTTCCCTGGCTGGTGGGAGCACAGGAACACCTGCTGCAGCCTTAGCTCTTTTATCCTTCTTTTCTTTGGATCTAACTCTACTTGTTCTTACTCTTGGTTTGCAAAACAAGAGCTGTAAGTCCAGTCCAGCATCTCAAGCCCCTTCATTTCTGTGCAGAGAATCAAAGCCTCTTCCAGAAGCTGCCCCTTTCCTTGCTATGCATTAAAAACACTATGCACACCACATAGCACAGTGCCCCACCTCTGGGTCCCTCCTTTCAACCCATGCTCTCCATCTCCACTCACCAGATTCAAGTTTCACAACCATTTGAACCAACCTTGAATAAAGTCATCACACAGGCAGAAACTCAGTATCACACCTTACCTGTGGCTCCCCTGATTCCCTCAACTGTCCTGCAGGATGAACAGCCTTCTCAAGCCATCACCAGAGGTTTTTTCCCCATCTCCCCTGAGAGCTACTCTTGCCCACTCTTATATTTAAGTCTCCACTGCAACTTACTAACTACATCTTTATCTTAGGCTCTTGCCACTCATCTCCCCCAATCACTGGGCTTAAGCAATGAAGAGCACTTGTGCCCCTGCCTGCCTCCTGAGCTTAACGCACAACACCAACACACCTGGTGTTTGGCAAAGGTGGGGAGAGATAGGAGCTTCCTTTCTCTCTGACAAGGTCCAACCTGCCAAGGCACTGGTTAGAAATCAGTCTTGCAGGAAAGCTGCTCGGAGATTTTTCATCCAAACAGGTATTTTTCTTGTAATGAGCTGTTGCTCATCTTCATCCACATTGCAGCACTTTGGAAGACATGTCAATCACTTGATTTTTGAAAGCCCAGCTGAACTGTTTCAACAGTGCTGAAATGCTTTTGCAAAATGTGATTCATTCACCTGGGAAGATGTGGAGCATCCCAGGAAATGGAGCATTAAAACCAGTCCATTCTTTCCCTTACAGACCTTTCTCTTCACTATCAAAGCAAGGCTCTGCACTGTGGTGTTCTTCCCAATAATTCATGTTTGTGGCACGTGCTACATTCTCAGAGACACTGAAACTGAACCTCTTTTTCCTGCTAGCATCTGGAAATGTAGTTGGTTTTTTCATTTGTTTGTTTTGATTAGTCATATGACCTTTTAAGAAAGTAAGCCACAGCACTGAAAGATCCAAATAATTTATTCAATCAAAACTAGTCAAACGAGCAAAAGAAGTACGAGAGCTTTGCTAGAGTTGGTATTGGATGCCTTGTAATGGTAGAAAAGTTTGTGATCAGAGCAGACTACCAGGAAGGAGCGATGTGTACATTGCGTCACTACATGTGCTTGGACGAATAAAAGAGAGAAGTGTGCCCCAAGAGAGGGTGGCTTCAATGTATTTTTTTCTTTTTTAACCTGCACTGGAGATGGGAAGGACCAGCTGTGCTGAAGCTGGACACAACCTCCACATGTATAGCTATAAAAAAAGCTGTAAACTATACCATGTAGGTCTCTATTTTTCAGGGGCAGGTTCTACAAAAGCTCCAGCTTGTTTCAGCAGAGATCAGGACCATTTAGCGACTCCCCTCTATTTTGTAGGTTCTCTCCACAGTGTCATCAATTAGTTTGCAGTAGCTATCCCAGTCTGTATGAGAGCCAGGCTAGACAGAAAGTGCACAAAAGAAATGGGATAGATTTTCTCCCTGCAAGCACAGGAGTGAATATTACGAGACGGTTACCACAGCTCTGTGCCTGTGCCATCTCAGGGAAGCATCCAGTGGAGAAAATATGACTGCTTTCCACTCCACCTGTGCTGCTATGTGCTGCAGGGAACCTGTCTGTGGTTTCGCAAGGGAAGATGGAGATGTGAAAGATGAGTGGCAGATGGGGAAGAGGCTGCTCATCCACATTCACCCCAGGGAGCAGAAGCAGCCACGCACAGGCTGTGTTGTTTGCACTCAGTTTGATGATCTCAGGATATGCCCCCAAAGCATAGGAACTATTGTTAAGAAATGCAAGACAGTTGCTGGTATCACTCATGGCAACATCCAAAAAGTGACAAGTGGATGAGAGTGAGCGACCAACTGCTTCACTCTTCCAAACAGTCCTTCAACATCAACTGAGCCAAGCTGGAAAGGTGAGTGAGTTTGGGAGGAGAGAGAGCACTGCTTAAGATGGGTGGATGAAGGAGTATAGCCTGCTGTAGCATAAGCTGTGTGTCAGGGTGAATACCAGGAAAACTTTGCCAGCAGAGAAACATAGAAGCATGCAGAGCCATGTCAGTAAAGGCAAGGAGATAAACCTGTAATAAAGAATATTTCACAACATTAACCAAAATTGGAGCATATTCTGATTTGCATTTGCCTCATGTAATTTGTAGGACTCCTCTGACTGCAGTTTCTTACCTAAACTGCTGTATAGCTTTCAGCATTTTAGCCAGCATTTCTCCTTGAAATAGCTGGTATATATAAAGATATGGTCACACTGGGTGCAGGGAGAAATTTAGGTATGACCCAAGCAAGCGTCAGCCCTATTTGTTCTCCATTCCTTGTCTGCTGAAGCCAGGAAAAAACAGAGAAGCCTGTCCATCAGCCTCTGCCTACAGAGCAGGTGCTCAAAGTATCGCAAACCCAATGGGAGCCCAGGCATTTCAGAAGGGTGAGTAACCACGGAGCCAGCATCTCCACAAGGGCTTTTCCCTTAGCTTGACTTACTCAACCTAAGCAATTTGTCTCATTAATTAATAGCTCAGTAACCGTCCTTAAAAACTGAGCAGACACAAATGTGAGGGAAGAAACATGAGGCACTCCCAAATCATAGGAGAAACGGCTTCGTAGATGGCCTCACCTCTGCCAGTTCCTGGGCGGCCCTCGTCTCTCCTCCTTCCCAAGCCCAAGGCGACAGAGCCCTGCAGTCCCTGGTTCAGCATGGATGCGGAGGCTTTGCAGAATCCAGCAGCCATTCCTATGTACCAGCCATTTTCTAACAGGTGCTGAGAAAAAGGCGGGTGCTAAGCAGTTGTGCTCTAGCTGCTGGGGTATTTTTCACCAGCCCATGAGAAACAGGTCCTTAACTGCTTAGCTCGCTTATGTTTTTCTGATGTTATATAAGTGGATTTAGAGAAAAAGAACTGCCATGAGCATGTTCTTAATTAGGAAAAGAAATAAATAGAATTATGGAATTAAGGCAGAACCTCAGCATGAATGACCCAAATCCCTTCCTTGTGCCGCAGTCCACAGCAGGCTATGAGAAAACATTTTTTGTAACCAAGTAAATTTATCACTAAGATGGCACAGCAAAGGCAAATTCCTCTGCAGGCTGGCACCCGCTCTCCAAAGCTGCTGATCCCACTTCATTTGACTCTTGTAAGTGCAAATGACAATGCTTCAGGAAGCAGGGTGCTCTGCAATGCAAGCAGCCGTACCCTCACTCCTACAAACACTGCTGAAATATGAGTAGCAAAGGGGCATACGTTACAATTTCCTAATTTGTGCTGACGGATGGTTAAAGAAGTGAAGCAGATACCCTGGGATGCTGATTGGAAAGCTCGTGTCCTCAATCAGCTGCTGCAAGAACAAGAAGCCAGACTTATTCTTTTTATATGAAGGCACTATCTGCCTGCAATTGCTATGTTATATGATCTAAAATCTGCATCAAATGGAAGTGTGCACTGGTGATTATTGCCTTCATAGGAATCTAGCTGCTTTTCTGCACTGGTCCTTTTTCTGGTGGGTCAGTCCCCTGGGGGGAAGTGATCTCTAAGCTTTTTCCCTACTGCAGCAAGACTAAAAGGATGAAGTAGGAAAGGGAAAGGGAGTCCTCAGTTTTCCTGCCTACAGAGAGCTTGCCAATCGCGGCACACAGCTGAATGAACCCATCTACTGTGGGGAAACACCCCACTCCTGGCAGTCTGGGTTCGGGACTAATCTTATCAGCCACTGGCACACAGAAACCTGAACCATACGACAAGAAATGCAGCAAAGCTCATTAATAAAATACCCCGCACAACCGCCCAAACCACTGGGCAGTTAGGTGAAGTAGCCTGAACCCTAGCAGCCAACCACAAGACATAAGAAATACAGAAACAGAGCAAAGGAAACAACTATTTTTGGGAAGTGGGCTCCAGCGTGGGGTGAGCAGCCAGAACATCCCTAGTAGCAGAGGCACCATTCCACCACATTACCTGAGGGTCTGTTCTGCTCCCCTCCCCTCGCCAAGTGAAAGAGTATGCCAAGGTGGGGCCCTCATGCCCTCTAGTAGTAGACAGGCACATGCAAATACCGTACCTGTAACATCGTGGGATCAAAATACTTCACTGCCATCATCTGTTAACCTTATGCTCTTTTGTACTATGAGATAAAACTTTATTTGTACTATGAGATAAAACTTCCAATTTCAGTTCAATTACTCTGATGCTGATGCTCTCAGCTTTGTGCGTGGTGTGCATGCTGGTGGGTGGTGGTGACAATTGGCCACAGGAGTGACACCACAGGGTTAAAATGCTGCCCTTTCCACCTCAGCTCCTGGCTTGATGAGCTGGATGAATAATGTGTTGCTGTGTGGCAACTAGCTGCTGAAAGGCTGAATGAATTCATGCGGAAGGGTAGTGGCTGCAGCAGAAAAGCCTGTGCTCGTGAACAGCAGTGAAAAGGCAATGGCACTTACACAGAAGGAAGCAGGCAGGTCTCTTCTGTGGCAGGGACAATGCGTGGTGCCTTCCACCACACCGAGCTTTGCAAAGTGCCAGGTCTCAGGCTTGAATTCAGATTCGTAGCTGCTCCATCTGACAGACATTCACAGATTTAGCCAGAACAGCCACACTTTAAAAGTCCTTTCTTTTCCCATGTCAGCCTACAAACAGAGACCCAGAATAATTAAGACAGTGTTCATTTTATTGTACTCCACATGGAAACCAGGAGATGTAAACCAGCATAACATTGAATTCCTAAGGGACTCAATTGGGTGGGTAACATCGCTTCAGTATCACTGTAAGACTTCTTCACATGCAAACTTCTGTTGGTATATCTCGAATGAATGCCATGGTACACCTGGAAGCCTAATACTAGCTTTACTTTGTAGAGTACATAATGTTCAGTCAGTGTAACTATAAAAATAATAAAGCCACAATAATATTAGTTGTCGTTAGAAGCCCCCAAGCTGATTTTCTTCTGTTGCAGACTGATTCACAGCCATAATTTTTGTGGTGGTTGCAATAGCCAGGAATTCAAAGTTCACCTACCCTCTCTCCCTTTAACCATGGTGCCCTCATTCAGAGCAGCCACTTCCATAAGCTGAGTGTGAAAGACTTACTCTGTATTGCTAACCTTTTGCATTCATTTTTAAAAGGTGTAAAGGATAGACACAGAACAAGAGCTAATAAGCTAATAAAATTTGCGCTTTCATACAAACTTTGCACATACTGAGCTAAGTAATGAAACACTGGTATGGGAGACTCCATCAAGTTTCCAAACTGAAAACCAGTGGCTGTCAACTTGAATTTTCCATCAGCTTCAACACTGATTTTCATTTGGATTTCCACTTTAATGCTTCAACATAGTCATGAAATTCAAGATAAAAGTGTTATCTTTAGAGCACATATTCACCTTTTCTGAATCCCTTGAATATACTTCTCCAAACAATGCATTTTACAAATACAAGACAGTAGCAGTAGTAAACTGGAGTGGTTTGCCTAGTGGTTTTGTTGAGTTGTATTTGGGTATCTATCTACACATACTAGCTAAATACACAACCTTTGGAAATGTTTTTTTCCTAAAACCATGGGACACCAACTGTATGAAAAATGCATGAGCTCAGAATGAACAAATGGGCAAAACTTAGGCAAAACATTGGCTTTACAGACACAGGTTGTGAAACACCTACAGCAACTTGGTTTCACTTGTTTTTTGGTCCCCCCTCCCCATGTTTCTCAGCAATTCCTTCTTGTATATTCAAAAGAAAGTTTTCTACCTCTGAAATGGAGAAGAGATATAATCCTCCTTGTTCCTCTAGCTCTTTCCCCATTCTTTATTCCAAACCAAGTCAGCACAAACAAGGCAGGACTTCAGCACTTGTGTCTAGGACAATGCAAAGCTGGCAGACACCAATCAAGTGCACACAGACAGTGGTGGATGTCACAGCCTCACACAAAATCCAGGACTATACTGAAAATTGTCTGCAATTAAGACTCAGATTTTGTACTGGCAACACTGAAACATGCTTATTCTCATCTAGTGGTAAGCTCCTGAAGTGAAACTAGAAACTCTCCCATTCTCATTCACTGCTTTTATTAATAGTTCTGGCCATGTCAACCTTCCCGGAAGATGCAACCAACATGGCAGTTTCCCAAAATTTCTCATCTTGCAACAAACTGAATGTAAGAGTTATTTCAACTGGCTTGGCTGCAACACAGGTATTTTTCTTTTTTTTTTTCATACATATTTACTCTTGGGAATGACAAAGTACTTTCTGTTTTGAACCCTGTTTTTATTAGCCCCAATACATTTCCTTGGTCGTTAACCATTCAACAAATACAATGTGATTCTGAGTCACTGGGCAGAGAAAAACAAGTGGGGTGGTGGCACACGGATCATCTCCCTCTACCTTCTGCCACAGTGCTACTCCAAGCACACTGTCATTTTCTGTGCTGACGTGACACCAAGAACAGTCTTTCTTGGCTGCTACAAGAGCACTCAAATACATATTTGCTAATTGCTACCCAAAACATGGTTTTGTTTTGCTGCTGGTGAAAGATGCATCCATCATCCCTATGAGGACTCACATCGTCTAGATGACACAGGAGAAAGCATAAATTTACCAGTGTTAAACTAGCAGGTTGCCTACAGTCTGCCCTAGCAAGTGAAAACCTAGAAGTTTCCATAAGATGCGCTGGTGATTATTGACTCATTTGTGTGTGTTAGTTTTTGGCACGTTATTGCTTGGCTTCAAAGGCATGCCTGCAGGACTTCTGTCCCCACCAGGCAACGTCATCAACATCTTGCAGTTTGTCTTTGCACTGGTATTTTCCCAGAACGCAAAAGCACAGTGCTCTGCTGACTGCTATGGTTTTTCTGGTTATGCCCATGCAGTTGTTCAGATGCATCCACTTAGTAACCTCCCCATCAGTGTTTTGTGGTATGTATGTATTGGTGAAAATTTCCTGGAAGAAAGGTCATTTGGGGTGGGGAGGGAGGTGTGGATGGACTGGCTGGCAAAGACTCACAGTTGGAAGCATCTGCATGGAACCAGAAGAGATCTCCCATCCCTCACAAAGAAGAGTTAATTACAGTGCTGGCCCAGCACCCCGCTCATTCATTACCAAACCCAGTTTGGTCTCAATAAAGCAACTCATACCCATACGCTAGAAATACTTTAGAGAGGTTAAGCTAAAGGATAAGTTCATGGAAATCGGTGAATGCGCGATAGACGTTTATTCTCCTCTGGAAAAAAAAAAGACAATCCATTTATATATTCAGACTGAGAATATTTGTAAAGGAACAGTTCAGAGTAAGCTGGCTCACAATGCTACAGCGAGGGGGATAGTGGAGAGGGGGACAGTGGAGAGTGGGATGCGAGCTGAGCCAAGGGACACTGTTTTGCAGGAAGACAGGCTGGGCAGCAGCTAGCGAGGGAGGGGGCAGAAGGGAGGCTAGAGGAGCAGTGCAAAGCCTTGGACCTGGACAGGACACAGCAAACACTGCAGACAACTCAGGGAACCTCTTCACGGCTGACACAGACGCAACATGGGAAGAGACACTGAACCAACCAGACCTAATGATACTGCCACTATTAATCCCCCACAAAATTTCATGTGAAACTCACATCTCAGACACTGCTAGGAAGGAGATGGAAACAGTAGTACTAATTGAAAAAAGGTAGGAGACTTTCCTCCTGGTAAGCAAAGGTGGGAAGAGACTCTAATGTGGTATTTCAGAATTAGCAATTCAGCATGAAGTGGGGGAGGACTTCATATAACGTACAGTAACGGTACAAGGATGGGCCATAACGCCCCGAAATACATACCAAAACTATGAGTAGTAGAAACTCAGTACTACATCTAGGGGCAACACCTTTCACTGAACTGGGTTAAAATATTGTATCTGACAGTATTTCACCTCTCTGCCAGGAAAAACCTGCCCCCAAACAGCTGCTTTGAAGGCTTAGCAGTTGATATACGCAAAAAGTTTGGCCTCCTAAATAAAAAGGGACCACCTCAGGTCTGCTTCACAGAAAAAAGGAAAGAAAAAAATACTCATTTATGCTGTGTAAACCTGTAAGATTTACAGAGTAAGTTGTAAGATGAAGATCTACAGAGTAAGTCCAGTGTGTGGTAGAGACAGAAATAAAATTATCATCATGATTCATGAAAAACCTTTAATGCCGTGAAAATACCCCCTGTTTAGTACTCTGCAGGATTACAACATCCAAATCCTCAGTGCTTTGCAGGACTGAAAACTAGATTTTCTACAAACTACAGGAGTGCCCCAGCCTCCCATCATGAACTCTAGTGGACAGAATAAAAAGCTAGTGGGGAAACACATTTCCCAGGTTGAAAAATACTATTAAGGTGAGAAATGTGACCAACATACATTTAAGACATTATTGTATACCACACTTATGGAGAAACAGTCACTAAGCTACCTTTTATTAGCAGTTTCTACAACTTCTCTAACATTAGAAATACAGCAAAGATTGTCTCAAGATTTCAGTACTTCTGTAAAGTAAATGTTTCAACTTAACAATATTGTGGTTTATAATATAGAGAGCATTAGGTGAAAGAAAATACACAGGCTAAATAAATGGTGTTCGGTTTATGAAAGGCAGCAAGAAAAGCACCAAAATACTGCAAAAAAAAGTAGAGTTGGCTAAGGACTTAGAAGGCAAAAATCAGGTGTAACACACTAGACATGTAGGCTCCTGGACCCAGACACACAAGATAGCCTGCTCCTATGGGAAAAGGTTACTGTGCATCTCTGGAGGCAGAAAAAAGATCCACATCACTTTAAAGACTGATTTAGAGGAGAGATGCTCAGTGCCACAGCAGGCTGGGAGCAGGGGCTGCCCACCCTGTCTGAGGAGCCAGAATGGCTTGCTGCTTTGGAAAGAGTTGACTGGAGTGCAGCAGCATGAGCGAGGGCACCATCCTGCCAGATGCAGGTACATCCACTGACATGCTGTCATGCCTTGCCCGCCCTGTGTGCATCACCTGCTTATACCTTAAGCATGTCTGATGCAGGGGAGAGAAAGCCCGCAGAACATACCCCTCTCTCTCCTCCCTTCTAGACATCAAAATCCCATTGACTTAACTTCCCCCAAAGAGATAATCCTTCAGCCTTGCTCCTCACTCTTTGCCTCATTCTCCATTTCAGTGGGAGGGGAAGACCTAGCTCTCTGGGGCTCACGTGAGAACAGTGCCCCACAGTATCAAGAGAAATGAGACTGCTCTATGACCAATGTTCACAGCCTTTTCATGGACTTGCCTCAGTGTGGGTAACTTACACACCAGGGAAGTTGTCTTAGTTTAGCTCTTCCCAGGTGTTGAACCTTAGTTTCACCTCACCCAGCTTTACCCAACCCACTGCTTTGTGTAAGACCTCGTCGTGATGCACAGGGATAACTTCCCATAATAATTCTGACAATCTCTCTGCTTCTTGCTTTATCAGAAGGTGCTGATCTCCCTGCAGCAAGGTGGCAATTTAAATTTGTGCTTTTGCTAAGTGCCTAGCTTTTCATCTGACAGTAGTTGGGATGGGGGCATAACGTGGAAATACACCAGCTGTGGCAATAAGAATGGTGTGATGGAGCGCATGGCTACTCAGAAAACAAGGGGAATAATTTTCCACTGTTGCTGCATCACAACCCCAGTAACACAACTGAACAGCAGGACTTGAGGGGAGGGATTCTGTTTACCACCACGGACATCTACACACCCCTGCCAACCACGTCAGTCTAACACAGAAGAGGGAGCAGGTCGGACGCAGCAATTAGGACGCCTAAAATTCTGCAACATGGACTGGAACACGTTGTGCTGCCTCCCTTTCAGTTTTTTGTTTGAGGACGTATCCGAGGAAATGGATTTCCGGGTCTGACTGTTCTGGGCCCGGATCAGTTTCTCATGTTCCCGTATTTGTCTCTGTAAGTGGTTCTGGATGGCAATTCCCAGGGATTCTGGATCGAGGGAAGCACCGTAAACCTCCCACGTCATGCCCTGCTCATCCCAAACAACATCCCTGACATGTTTGGACTGCTTCACTTGCACTTTTGCCTCCATGGCTGGGGTGGGCTGCTTTTTGTTTCCCCCCAGGTTTGGCAAGGCCTGGGCTGAAGCAGGAAGAGCTGCTGTGTGAAGCTCGCGTCTGAATTCCTTGGCCTGGAGGCCTTGCTGCTGGGGAACTGCTGATGCCTCCAAGGGAGGGGTGAGACGTGCAGAACTCACACTTAACTCAGACGCCAGTCCTGCCTGCAGGCTCTGGGCGCTGGCTGTCTGAGCCTGGCCAGTGTCTCCCTGGCTTCTGCTCTCCTCTTCACCTGCATCCTCCGAGCACACCTTTATGCGGACAGTGACAGGGTGGCTGCTAACATTCATCCCTCCTTTAGGATCAAGCACCACTGAGTTTTCTTCCTTTGTTTTTACCACAGATTGATCAGGAATAGCCTCCCCTTGACTTGCACCCTTACTCTGCACAGGCTTTTGCTCAGAGATGCCCAGGACCTCCTTCTGCTTGACTTCACTGTCTGTGCTACAGAGTAAAGGTAACCGTCTGCTTTCTGCATCATAGACAAGACCTTGTGCATTGTTCTCGGTTTCTGAAAAAGCGGCAGCAGGAGCGGTGCTTGGTTCACCAGTGCCAGACCCAGGCTGTGCTGGAGCTTGATTACTGGAGTCAGTTGCAAGCTGCTCAACAGGGATGGGCTTTGGTGGGACTGGAGCATCCACCAGCAGTGAAGCAGAATCCTTGCAGGCTGCACTGATCGTTTCAGCACTACACACAGATGTTCCTTGGGAGGTAACGGCTTCAGGGGAGAAAGGGAGAACAGGTTTTGCATTATCTGCTGACGCTGGAGACACCATGTCAGAGGGGATGACAGGCAGTTTGACAGGCTGGATTTGGGCTGAAGCAGTCATAGCTGTAACAACAGTTGATTTTGACATGACACCGGGAGAACATGGGGACTTTTGTTGTGAGGATAAACTGTAAGTAAGTGCAGACTGACTCAGCCCCATAGCTCCTTGGTAAATTATGTGCAGTTCTTCCTTCTCCTCTGGAGGAGGATTCCCTTTTAAGAAGGCAGCAAGGATGCTGGGACTGGTGGAGGCTGATTTGCTCTCCACAGTAGCCACGGCCTGAACCTCAGCATCTCGCCACGTCCTGCTTACCACTTCCTGAGATAAAGAGCTGCTTTCTGGCTGAACTGTCATTGTACCCATTTCTCTGAATTTGGAGAGCTGGATGGGGCCTGGACTCCCCAGCTTGGCATCCGTGTTATGCATGGGATGTGGACTCTCGTGGCTAGGCTGGGCTGGTGCCTCGCTGCTCTGCACCGCTTCAGTTTTATCTGTGGGATGCAACTGTGTGGTGACTGCATCTCCACGTTTTGCCTCCAGACTGCTCTGTGGGTCTCTCCCCAGGTCAGCTTCGCTATGCCTTACTGGTATGGCTGACTGACATGCAGCAGAACCATTTTTTTCTGCTCCCCTGTCTTTTTCTCCTCTTTGCAGAAGGTTTGCCTGAGAAGTGCAACGGGATTCATTACTCCTGATAGAGTCACCCAGGGAAGAATAATTTAACAACTCAAGTGCTGGCTGTTCAGTCCCCTGAGGTTTCAAGTCAGAGTCATCCATTTGTGTCAGGGAGCTTGTTTTCGCCTGGCTGCCTTGCACAAACTGCAGGGAGCTCTGGGGGGCTGGCATCATCTCTGGCCCCTGCCCTGCCACGGGGGTTCCTGTTGTGGTGGGGGCTGGCGCTGCTGGTCCCCAGCTGCCTGCTGGCCAGGAGCAACTGGCAGGCTCTACGGCTGCAGGATGTCCCTCTGCAGCTTCCTGCTGGTTAGCATCGTCCTCATGGCACTGCCCACACCTCTGTGTGCTGGCAGCCCCTGTGCATTTCAGGTCAAATAAGCAAACTCCAGCAGAGCTGGACGGCGTGCATGAGAAGCCATTGCTGGCCCTTTCTCCACTTGGTAGTTGGGGCTGGTGCTTAGCAGATTGCAGGTCTCCCAGGTGGTCCTCCTCCACAGAAGCTGCGACCAGGGAAAGCTTGGCAGATCTCAAAGGATCCGGTACAGTCCCCATGGACTGTCTCCAAGATGTGGTTTGCCCTCAGCTTCTCAGTTTTCTTGCTGGGTGGCGGGTACAGCAGGGCAGACTGTCGGCAACAGGTTTCCTGTAAAGCTAATCTGTTAAAGAAAGAAACATAGAGTTAGCAGCAGTCAGATTTAAGAAGACAGAGTACCCAGAACAGATTGACTTTACAGCTTGGAGAGAAATACTTGCAGACAAGGGGGAAAGTGAAGCATCTGATTCTGCCTAAAAGTCAAGTAAGAGACATGGATTTCAATGATCTCCCAATTCCAAGGTCCAGATGGAAAAGACAATACTAGGGACAAAGCAACAACAGCTGCCCTGCTGTCAATACATTAATGAAGATTTAATGACATGCCAAGAGGGAGGCAAAAAAAAAAGAACTATGAAGTGAAAGCAAGGATGAATGGGAAGGGAAGCAGACTTTGTGTGGAAGTTTGAGGTCACAAAATAAACTCACTGTGATAAAATCCTCTAGCAAGCCACCTGTGGAAGGAAAGGTGCTACTTGGCCTGATGTACCTATGTGAAGAACAGATGTGATTCCCACCCACTGACCTGAAGTGGATCCCACATCTTCACTGAGCACCAGTTCCCCCTTCTTCTGACAAAGAGCCCTTCTCTAACTCCACTGCCAACAAGAATGTGCTCACAGGGGGCAACAGGTCAATTCAGACTAATGTGGATGAACCTAAATTTCACTGGTAAAAGGAATATAGAGGGATGACAACCTGCTGGGTGGTGCAGATAAACACCAAGAGAAGCTACCGCACCATACAGCACCAGGGCTGTGCACATAACTAACGCTTTCACATTTAGATCTGTTAAAATAATTACAAGGGAGCCAGCTCAATTAATAAAAGGGGGCACAGATGATCTAGAAATCAGTTGACAAGCAGGTGGTATGAAACTGGAATGGGGATATTGCAGCGCTGCAGAACAGGTGGGGCCCGTGGCATACCCAGTGAAAAACTGAGGAGGGATTTTAAGCAGGTGGAGCAGAGTTATCCAGGTTGAAACCTGGCCAGGACTGCGGAGAAACCATCACTTCAAACAGGAGGCGATCTCCAAATGTGCTTGTTGGCTGGGCTTTCAAAACTCGATACAGGTCAAGGGCTGCATCCCTCTCAGTGTCAGCAGAGTGGTGATGGCCAACGATAAAATCCGAACTACTACTACTACTACTACTACTTTTAAATTGCAGGCTACCTATGCTTGTTAAAATGGTTTTTCCCAGCTTATGCTGCCAGCAAAGCATGCTCATGGGACTTGGGAGACAGCCTGAACATTTAGTTTTATGTTAGCCAGAAGAATGACACCGGGAAAACTACTGCACCCCTGTGAGCCCATGTCTCTGCAGGCACACAATGGGGTCTCCTTTGCTTTACTTGGGAGATGCTGCTGGAAGGAGTAGTGCAATTGCTCAGCTGTTCCAGACCCTCTCTACCCACTAGGAAAATTAGCAAAAGCCTTTTCCAGAAAACATCTCTACTCTCCTTCTCTCTCTCAGCCGAAATGGCAGTGGTAACTTCCTTAGTTTCTGCAAAATTAATCCTAAATTTCAGCATCGTACTCAGAAAGAGCAACAGCAGAAAAATGCTCAGTGAAACAGAAATTTAAAAAAGGTCTGTTTTTCTAATAAAAGAAAAATGCTGAGACTTAAAGCTTAATGAATAAGTAATATGTCTTCCAGATATTAATAATTTATTATTTTTATACTGTTTTTTGGGGTTCTGTTCAACCACAGTCTGTGGGGTTAAACCAGCACTGGGGAACCGTGATCCTGCCCCTGAAGGGTCCCGAGTTTCTTAGCTGCAGTCTGTGATAGCAGCCCTGCATCATTCCAAAATGGCTTTCCAGCAAGGCTAACGATTGTTAAGCTTTTTGAGAAGTACTGATTTTACGTAAACCAGAATTAAAATTGGTGGAAGTTTGTGTCCACCTACAAGATTTCTTCATTTTGTGCTCTCTTTAAAGCCAGCCAACATAGTCTCAAAGGAAAGAAGAGCCATTCCAAGTTCATGCTGTTGTATTATGAACGTCTAATGACCATGAGGAGAGAAGCAGATGGCTTTGGGCATCTGTTTGTCTAAATTCTGTTACTCTCTTCTTTCCTTTTCCAAATATCGATGCAAACCAAACCAGTATATACAGTTGAGCAGGTCATTTTTTTTTTTTTAGATCAACCACTAACCAAATAATGGAACAAAACCAACCCCCATTTTTAGGATGAGACATACTACTTGGCAAATTGTTTCAGAAGAAATAAAGAGAGCAAAGCAAATCTGTTTGGCTCTTCACTATTTGAAACCTGGGAAAGGCAATCTGCACGCTGCAGCACTGTCTTTAACTCATACCCACTCAATGGGGAAACGACTTCTAATTTTTCAATTAAGTGAATTAGTTCTGATATGAAGCCCCACATGAATTCTTCCCATCTGTTTAGTGGCTCTTCACCAGCATCATTAGAAACACACATTTAAACAACTGCCACATGTGCTAATTAAAAGCAATTCTGCGACAGAGGAAGTTCTGCCCCCAAAATCCCACATGGACCTACTCTCTGATGTGGGACAACAGAGCATATTCCAGACATTTTTGCTTGACCCTTGACCATGGGTTGGGGGGCTGGGTCATTCTACTGCACGGGATGACTCTGAAAATGAGTTGATGAAAATAAGGTGTTTATGAAGACTTTGTTGTCAAAGTCATGGGAGCTATTTTCTTGTTAGACTCTTCACTATGCCATCCTAATGACAGGAGCCAAAGGCACTGTAGTAGTTTAAATAAATGCGGTAATTTTTGACCATGCTCTCTAAGAATTAATAAAAATCAGAATGAAATATAAGTCTTAAGCAAGAGAAAAGCAAGCAAACACAGCTAATTACATAATTAGAAAGGCATTTTAGTTATTGGACTCTTATTTATGATTATTGAATCATTTTTATTATTGGGGTGCTATTGCATAGGAATGAAGAACATGGCTGTGACTTGTGGGCAACACTATTCAGCTGCCAAGGCAGTGAGGATTCAAACCAACAAGCAGCGCTGACTGCAAGCAAATACCTAGAAGAAACACAAAACTCAGCAGCAAGCCAAAAAACATGTCAAAACAAATCCAGACAGCTGATGAATTTTTCAAGTGTTGTATGCCTGACCTGGAGCAATCATCCAAAATTTCTTTTATCAGGAGGTGAAATCCCTATTTCCACAAAGGTCAAAATCAATTTTTAGTAATAAGAACAGATTTTCTACACCAACACACCTCTCCTTCACCTTATTCTTTCAGACCAAATTAGTCTGCCCAACTGTGTCATTCTCACCTCAACACAGAATTTTTCTAGACCTTTTGCAACAAGAAGTTTCTAACTTTGACAAAGGCTATGTTTGGCTTATATGGTCTGGGAGAGTCCCTGCACGGTCAGCACACCTTCATGGTCTCTTGCCACTAAGTAAGTCTTCCCCATGTGCTTTAAAAAACCCAAATCCCCGAACCTCAAGAATTTTGTGGGCAACTCAATACTGATGACATAAAGAAACTCTTTTTTATTTCAGTAACACTCATCCCCCAATAAAACACCACCACAGATTTCCCTCCTGCTGCGTATGAGAATGTCAACAAAACCAGAAAGTCTGCATGATTAATAAAACAAAATAATAAATTTCCAGAAAATTCCTGCATAAGCTTCGGCCTCCCATTCCCTCTTGCAAAAATCTGAAAATCTGCAAAAGCACGGATAAGACTTCCAGTATCTCCACCCTCAGACAAAACATAAAAAAACCGACTAAAAAGCAGCTCTGAAAGCAACCAAGAACACTCTCTCCAATTCTAAATTCTCATCAGCTTTCCATTTCTTGAGCTCTCTCTTCACCCTTGTAGAGACCCTCGTCTCTGCAAATGGAAGAACTGAACGTTTGCTCTTAACAGTTCTAATCTCATCATACCATCTCTCAGATCATCGTGAAAATCATCATATAACCACATGGGTTAAGGACACAGATAAATACCTGCTGATGCAGGAATTCAGCCTTCTCATTTCTTGATCTGAGGAAAAGCAAATGGCACGCTCTAACTTGTATTAGACCACTGAATATACAGAACACGAAGCACATTTAAGTTTTAAACATACACATGCACTTCCATCCTAAGTGTGCACCCAGTGGTTTTTTTTCCAGCTTATTAAGTTGTTGTTCTCTGTAAACGTTGTGACTTCCTCTTTTTAGTGTCAAAGGGTGTTTGTAATTCTGTTTGTTTGTGAAAGATTTGCTTCATGGGTTATTTTCTCCTAATTATCTGTGAGACTGAAGACTGGCACTACAAATGAAGGACAGTGCAAACCAAGGACATACTCATTAAAATACAAAAGAGGTTGCCCAAAGAGGTAAGATACAAGCTTCCATCTTTCAGCATGCTTTGGGATGCTGACGGGAGACAGACTTAACGCTACAATTGTGGGGAAGCAAGAGGCAACAGGGGATGCCCATAGATATCTTGCATACATGGGGGCTCCCACAAGGGATGGGGATGGCATTTCAAGGAGAAGGTGTAGCAAGTCCTACTTCTCCTTCTGCGCTTGGGGACAATAAGTTATTGTGGGCCACACCTGCAAACATCGCAGGAACCTGTGCCAGAGATGGACAGGGAGCTGGATGGCAGAAGCAACAAGTTGAACACCATGGGGCTGCAGCACCCTCTGTGTAGACGTTATGCAAAGGAGATGACTGTATGCAGTGGTTTGCTTTTGATTTGGCCCCTGCTGATTCAGTTAGCAGAACTGCTGTAACACTTTAGCAGATACTGCAAATACCTATTTATTCCCTCACTATCTAGTGAACTGATATGACTTTACTCAGTCTAGATGGACAACAGCCTGTTGCTAGACTGCTTTCAGTGCAATTAGGTGTTTTCTGCCCTTTTTCACTATCTCACTTTTTCCTGTTGTTTCTTGATACCTTACTGCTGCCTTTACAACTCACCTTGACTCTACTCATCAGCTGAGCCCATCACCATCGTATCTGAGCACCTCTGTTGCAGCTTCTGGGCTCAGGGCTAGCTGTTCTGGGCCCGCTCAACAGTATGACCCTATGAAGGTCATACTAGTTCACACCCAAAGCCTTGCTCGGCTCTATCACAACTGCCCTGAGGACAGGAACAGGGCAAGACAGGATAGATGGTATGTGTAATATTTGTGCATCCAAACATTTTCTTTAAATCTATGCTTTCTGTGCTCCCTAGGGTCTTGCTGAATTCCTGGGAGTCCAGAAAGTGCAGCATCCAGCAGGCTGCAGAAGAGGCTCGCTGACAGTGGATCTCTCTTAAGTACTCTCAGGTGCCTGGCAGTGAGCACAAGGGATCATCTATCTATAATATTGGTACTTCAGCATTTATCCCAGTTTAGAAGCAAGCACCACTCTATCCCTAGCATGACCTCAGGATTGCCAGAAAAATCAGTACTAGCCTAAGCAGCTTTAGACTTGTATGAAAAGAATACACCCAGGCAGGGCTGAACCAGATTTGGGGTACACATCTGCTCCTATTTCAGGCCAAAGGGTGTGAACCAGTCCAACTCCTATGGCTGCCTGAGTGCAGGATGGCGCTGACAAGCTCATCTGAGAGTCCGGGCTTGTAAGCTTGAGAAAAACCTTCCTGCAACACTTCAAAATGGTCCAGAGACATGTGCGCACCTCAGCAGTCACCCAGGGACAGATGTGCGGGAATATCTGCAACTGTCTTTTAATAGGCAGGCCCATAATCACAGATGAATAAAAACTTAGTGACCAAGCCTGAATCTGCCCTATTGTCCTGCTGGCCGCAGAATAATTAGTTATCCTTCAATTAGAAAGATGTCCATCTAAAAGGAAGTATGACCGCAGCTCTGCTCTGAGACTGGGTTGTTCTAGCCTGTGTCCCATCTGTTCCCTGGGGGCAGTGCCCATCTCACCGTGGTCTGGAGACAAGAAGCAACCACCACATCCAGCTCTGGTGCCTGTTCATGAAGCCCTGATGACAGCCCACACACTGTTAGCAGCACCACGATGTAAATCATCTGCGTACACGGGAACTTCAATCCTGGCTGAATTTTGCTTTTAATCTCTATCCTTTTCTGTACCCAGACGCGTACAGCTACTGTGATCACACCAGTGACTTTAACTCCAGAGATTCCCCAGCCCCAAAGCTGGGCTGGCTTTGCTGAAGAGGTCACTGATCTATGGTCATGGCCAAAGGTAACAGGCTGATGTGTGCTGTGGAAGTGCTACAAGAGCAGCTTGTTTTCATGGGAATAAGGACCAAGTGGTTATGGGATTTACAGGCACACCCCAGTTTTGAAAAACCCTTTCAGGTTTCCAGAAGGAAAATGGGCTTCTTTTGTGCTCCAACACTTCAAAACAATGAAAAACAATATTTGAAAGTGGTAGAAAATATAGTCTAGAGAAGATTGCTAGAAAATAACATTTGGTAAGGAGATTTTAAATCCCGATTTAAATTAAGAATTGTGGCATCATTTGTTGTCCTTGAAGTTTTGAGCCTTGAAAGCTCACCTCCTTCTCACACACTAAAAGCCTTTTCTGGGGGAAGCTGAGATCCTCACATAGTTGCATCCTCTAGAATCTCTCAAAGAGCCCCATGCACAGTCAGAGGCAGGTGGCGTGGGAGGGCTCAGTGGTAGCCTGAACATGCACCACCTCCACACCCTTCTCGCCACGCCATCCCCTCCTCTGCCCTGTATCCCCATCCTGCCCCTCTACTTTCCTACTCAGCTCATGCTCAGCTGTGCTCCCAAGTGTCCTCCCTGCCAGCAGAGAGGGCTCTTGGGCAGCAGCATGGGGCTGCAGTGACAGGTTCTCTCTTTGCATGCCTCCTCCTAGGGTTACAGCACCTGATAAAAAGGCTTTCTTTGATGAGGTGTCTAAGTATGTGCAAGTCCCTGCTGAACACCGGGCTTGCTGCAGAACAGCACCAAGAGCCCGTTAGTCTTTCTCCTCCAAAGTGAAAGGAAAGGATAAATGGCTTTATGAAAACAGCCAAATCAAACAACTACACCGACCAGCAGCCAGCTGTAACAGTTACAGAAGCTACAGCGACATTCCTAGCTCATGTCCTGGGCCACCCTAGAGGCAATGTGACATGTGGTTAAAACCCATAGGAATATATATTTTGGTTACTTTTTTTTTTTTTAATTGCATGTTATTATGTTTAGCCTCATTATTTATCAGCACTTTTTTTTTTTTAATTTCAGTATCTGACACGAAGTCACTTAAGGAAACGCAGCCTGACTTCAAGAGTAAACCACTTTCAGGAGGAACATCTGCATACGCACTCCTGACACTTGCACATGAGAGGAAACCAGCAACCTGCTGCCCACATCAGGCAGGTGACTCCATTTCACATGGCTCATTGCCACATTATTTTTCTTCAGCTTATTGTTGAGTAAAAACAAGGTAGTGTTTGAGGGATGTGAACAGGAGGGTTGTATGGACCTTTCAAACAGCACTTTCATGTTTGATGTTGAAAGCAACAGAATTGCCCATCAACCAAGTGGGAATTTCATTCCTTATCTATCCTGCTGTCTTTTGTCTGATAAAACCACGGTGAAATCTAACCCCTCATTAATGCATTTCATACAAGCGAGTGCATTTGAACATTGACGGCTGACAGAAAAAAACCCTGTTTTGGAGAGAGCGGTTTAAAAATAGCCAACAATAAATACCTTTTACACAGCAATGCCAACATTACTTCATTATAAAGCAGAGTGATCGTCTTTTGGGGTGAAAGCGTAACACCCGCTTAGTGCCCATGGTATTCTTTTTCTCTGCTAGGACTCCCAGTCAACTAGCAGCAACCAGAACTGTGAGGTTTATGCGGACATCCATCTTTTGGGAGAAGGACCAAGACCAAAATCACATTTTGTGTAGTCAGAAAAGCATAACTACCGCTGAGTAGGTGTGTCTTGGAAAGGGTGGCTCTGTCAGATAAAGGATGTTACCTACTTCTAACACTCTAAGATCTTCAAAAGCAAATTTCCTGAATTTCATTATGACCTTCTCCTTAAGAACATTGCCTTAGTGCACTGAATGCAAACACTCATCACACAGCCAAAGCAGCCCCAGTAGTGGTGGTAGTGCCCTACATAACTAAGCCTGATTTCCTGCTGAGTAACCATATTATTGGTGCCCAGAGAAGTGTATGGTGGCAGCACTTTTTTTTTAACCAACCTTGCAAGTAAGGAAATTTGGCCTTGGAAGAGTTCATAGCAGAAGGAATGTCTTTTGCATAAGGTAAAACCCAATGATAACGTTTAACTCTAATGCACCATCTGAAAAATTAAGTTCTCCTGATACCATCATTTTAATGAAGATGTTGGGCTCAGTATTAGAGATGGGAATAGATCTATCTATAACGGGCATCTGGCAAAGGACATATCCATTGTTGTTTACAGGCGTTATTCTAACAGAAAAGAACTACGCCAAATGGCATGTAATTAGAGAAGAAGGATGCAGAGCCTAACCAGTCATTACTGTAACAGAAATTTGCTGTAGCGTGTGATTAACCTAAGAAAGGCATGATGATGATCTCATTATGTCTGCTCTTGCCTCCTGGCTATCAGAAACACAACTAATGTGAATAAAGAGGCTGGCAGCTGAAACAGCTATCACCATGGCTTTTTTTTCTTTAAAAAAAAAAAACCCAAACCAGTTAAAAATATCTTGCCGTCTTCCTGCCGCCATCCCAGCAGTTGCTTCCTGTTTCTTCACATTTTCACTTTGCTCTGCTGCTGTCTGTCATTGACAATAAGAGCAGTAAAAAGAACAAAATAATCTCCTTAGTAAACTGCCTCCTTCTAAACAACTTCTGAAAAAAAAAAAACAAACCACCACGGAAGGAAGCACCATGAGCTAGGCTACTTTTTGTCCAATGTATTGAGGCTCTGCAGGAAACCAAATGGCTGTAGGTTGGAAGCCTTTGGTGTTCAGAGATAAAATTGGAGCAATTCAGTGGTATCTTTACAACACTGGTAAATGCTCTTTTGAGGGCAATGACTCAAACGTGTACATCCAGCTAAGGACTCTAACCTGCTCACCTCAGTCACATAAGCTTACAATATGACTTCAGTGGGACCATTACATGAAAAGCTGTCATCTCAGCCTCAGACTCTTCTTTTTCTTTACTTGAGGCTATATGTTTTATTTTGTTGAACGTTGACCCCAGTAGAACTGGACCAAACCAGAGACCAGCTTCTCATTCAGTATTATTTTTTTAACTGATGAGGTGCTGCATGTGGGACATGGGGAAAGCAGGATGTGCTAACCAAGCAGGGATGGGGTGACACATCCTAAATGGCATCTTGCAAAGCCAGGAAAAACAACACTTGTCACCCACTGCAGATGACCCAACAGCCTAACCACGTACACAGCACTGCAGCTGTGTGAGGGCTTCCAGCCACTTGGCCTAGATGAAGGCAAATACTAGATAGGAACATGTTGGTAAAATACTACACCTATAAACCATTCCATGTGTTCTTCAGTCTCCACCCAGAGCTCACAGAAGGAGTTGAAAGACATTTGAGAAACCTCCCAGATGACAACGACTGTCATTGTGGCAGATCTGATTAGGTAAAATTGAGAGAAACTTATTGTTCTGGCTCTCGCCTTGAGAAAAAGGAGGTACTGGCACCTTACTTCATTAACTTTGAGTCCTGAAATCCACTATATAGCCAGAGAGCTCTTTAGGACAAAGAGAGGCTCTTAAGTCTTCTCCATCCCCAATGTGGATGTGCTTGAACAAAGAGACTGCAGTGCTTTCCCTGGGTGAAAAGCCAACTCTCACTCAACCAAGTCACTCTCTCAACACCTCTGCCTTCCTGCAGCAAATAAAAACACCAACAGCTGTGCTACATGAGAGCTTGTTTTAGGAACAGCCCATTATTTGCAGTCTATCCCACAGGTGTCTGACAGTAATAGCTTTTCAGAATTGCCCTTGCAAGTAGCCCAGGGGTGTAAAAATCTCTTGTGCTAACAATTGTGGGAACCATCTTCCCTTCTATTAAGAACTGTCTCTTAACAATGGCTTATTCGAAACATGTATTTTTATCTCTAGATTCAGTGTGCTTCTATCCTTCCAGCCCCACCATGGGGGACTAAAGTACCCCACTGCCTGCAGCTATTTATACTATGTTTTAAACATAGATTTTCACGGGCTTAAGAGTAATTACACTCTCTGCTTCTGAATTCTTAAACATCACAATGCCTCATAATACAAATCTTTATTCAGCATCTGAGACTTGGGAAGCCCCATCTGTGTCAGAACCAAACTAGAAGCAGAAATACTTCTTCAAGACAGCAAATATTTAAGAGATAGTAATGCAAAATCTGGAAATTAGTTCAATAAAGCATGCTGGAAACAGAGACCCAGAATGTCTTATTTTGTAAACCCTTTCAAAGCTAATAATAATATTGGGATCAATTACTGGAGCCAAAGCTTTGCCTGTTGACATAGCACAGCTGCATCCATAACTTGGACCTCTGCCTTATCCATACCAGCCGTGTGGTCTGTACCCTGGACCTCCACAAGGCAATGATGGGCTTACACCAGCTAATGTGACATCCCCATTCCTGTCAAGGGCTGGGATCTTTCAGAGCTAGAGTTCCAGGTTTACACTGAACCTAATGCTGGGCATACCTCTTCTCCTTGTTTCTTCTGCATTTAAGTCAGGCATATGTACATCTCCATTTATCAGGTGACTGAAGCAATGCACATTGTGAAGGAGGCACTGGCAAAAGACGTTAACTTTCACTTGAATCACTGTCCCTCAGGATGACTGCCAAATTGCTTAACGAGTATAATTATCATTAATTAAAATGGCAGCTGAAACAAGATATATCACATCTGGGTTTAACAAAATCTCAGGTTTACTGAAGCTGGCTGCCTCGACCACCTGGCCAAGCCCAAACCAGACAGCCCCATGGGCAGTGTGACTGGCACTCACCGTGGCAGCTATCCTTCCAGCTCACTTTCACCTATAGCGAAGCTACAAGCTTTTCAAGCTACAAGCAGCTGCTTCACAGTACAAAAGCAAGATGTGCCCCCAAGAATAATAAAAAAAAAAAAAAAAAAAGAAAAAAAAAGAGATGTGGCAGTCACACACAATTACTGAGTTCATCGCCTAATGCCCAGCTCCTCACATCAGCCTTTGTTCCTTTTTACTCCTCTTTGGAGCAGTTTTAGCTGCTCTTGTTCAAGCTGCCAGCATATTTAACCTGCAAATCTTAGAAGTGAGCTGAGGTCAGGCTGTACCTTGCTAAAGCTCAGCTGTGAGTGAGTGGGGCTGCATGATTGCTTCATCCTTGTTTCTAAGTCAGCTGGAGTGGGAGCTGGCAGGGCATGAAAAAGGATCATTCACAGCTTAAGGCTTAATTACGGGATGCACACTGAACAGAGATGCTTCATGCACAGAGGCATACTTGAAGGAGCGAGAAAACACGTGGCAACCTTAGAGACAGTAAGAAAATCCAGACAAGATGGTTTATTTCCGCACAGGACCTTCTTGAAGATAAGCACTAGATACTTCAGCCATTCATCTGACAGCTGTGGATGCCTAGTAAGCTTCCTACCACCGTTTATTTTTATTGACATCCTATTTATGGATACAATTTTTATTACCACAAACTGCATACATATGTGATTGCAGACAGACATACATATACACATAAAATGAGATATACGCTAACATAAAGATAGTCATCAACTTAATCTGGGTGATTAAAGTTAGGTGCTGAAATCAAAGAAGCCCGATTCTCAAAAGTGTTGAATAATCAGAAATACCAGTAAAGCCAGTGGGAGCCAAAGTTGCTCAGTTTTTTTTGAAAATACGATTTCTTTTGTTCCTGTTCTTATCCAAGAAATGCCAGAAGGCCCTAACATATTCTGCCATTTCACTGGATGCTACATGTGAACACAGAGATACCAAACATTCATAGCTTAAGCAGGCAAGATACAGAGCAGAGGTAGGAAGTGGTACTTTTTTCTGCCTCTTTAGAAGCTAACACAGCTGAAGATCACAGAGAAACCTATGCAACAATCAGTGTCTAATGCCAGTGATTTAACTACAGAACACACCTGTCTCCTACATCTTGTCATCTACTACTAAGAACTCTCTACAATCACAAGTGTAGGAATCTAGCTTTAGGGATCTACCTCTAAAACATGACTGAAAAATATTCAAAGGGGTGTCTCCCATTGCTGTATTACTACCATACAGCAAGTCCTGAATATAAAGAGGCAAAGCAGACTGGTACCTCTGTTAAAGCGCAAGCTAGGAAACCAAACAAGTGTGCAGAATATGCTTCTGCTAGCATTTGTGAATAAAAAAATCCCCAAAACACGTCCAAAGGAGCACCTTAAAGCTGAACAAGCAGAGGATGTCACTGACCTAGGAAGGCCATTCACCCAAGAGAAGTACTCGCAACCACTGCAGATCTGTCAGCATTCATACAAGGAGGTACGCGCTTTTGGAAAAGTCTCTGTTAATGCTCTTGCTCTTCAGAAGGCCCGGCCAGGACATGGGGTCAGATGGGGTATGAATATTTGACAACAGGAAGGAGGACATTCAGTGTGAACAGGGCAGCAGGCCATGAGATACTGAGTTAGTGATCCTACTTGATTTTCTTTTTCTTTTTTCTTCTTACAGGTGAGCTGCTTCTTTTGCAGAGAGCAAGGCTGGCAATTTGTTCTGAAGGACCCTTCCTAAAAATCTGTAGCCTGTGTGCTTGAGCAAGGGGACTCAGAGCAGACCAAGAATGAATGAAAGAGGTTTGTGAAAGAGGCAGATTGGGTCAGAAGATCAAGGAAGTCCGGGCATTCCTTGTAAAACCATATTATCAAAAAATCAGGTCCCACTTGGCTGTTACTAAGGTGAGGAGCCTGCACCTTCCCCTCCATCCCTGCTCAGCTGCTGGTCAGCACAGTCCAGGTAATTACTACACCAGGAAAACTGTTGGGTTTGTTCTACTCCAAGTCAACAGGAGAAAAGCATTTTTGCAAATGCAGACTGCCACGGAGGTGGTTTGAGAGAGACAGATGTTTGGTTAGCACTGATGATAGGCTAGAAAATCCCCCATTGCCACTTCAAAACTCACCCTTTTCCTTTCCCAGGAGGACAGAAAACATATTCTTTTCCCCTAGTATGTGTGGACTTTGCCCTTTATTTTAAGGGAAAAGCTGCAACCCCTGGAAATTTGTTAGCCCCTGGTCTTCTTTCTGGGCAGCAACTAGATCAAGCTGCTCAACTGTTAAATTTCAAGGCTAGCGTGCCTCATTCCTAAGCTTCTCCCAAAAACTGGGGAATGAGGCTAAATGCTGATCCTGGGGTCACCATCCTTGTCCCACATGAACTCAGTGACTTTATTCCATTTATGAGGCTGACCTATCCCTACAACTGCTCAGTGAATTCTGGCCGAGTAAGAAGGCAGAAGGAAGAAAGAGCTGCTCTTTCAGAAATCAGAGGACACGCAGGAGAAATTCAGTTGGATGGTCCATGTGATACAGAAATTTGTTGGCCCTCTGCCCCCTGGAACTAGGCTTGAATGCTTTTCCAGCACTGATTCCCCATCTGTCTCTTCCTCCGTGCTCCTTGCCACACCATTTCACAGGTTCAAAAAGGTCAAGGCCAGGAAACTGTTCATAAGAAATGGGCATTTTAAATTCATGTTTTGCACCATGGTATAGCATCATTTTGAAAGACAGTTTTAACACCACTTAAATATTTGTGATTGTGACCACGTTCAAACCTCTTGCTACCTCATGTTGCACGCTCAACTTGAATGTCGTAAGCACTGCTCTGTCCTTGTAAGCCTCTGATGGGTATTTTTCCCCATTTCCTGATATCTTTTGTAATCAGTTAGGTCTCTTTCCTTCAGTGGGTGACTAACAGCAAACACTATTCAAAAAGCTGCTGTCCGGCTAAACATGAAGTATTTTTCTGTGCATAGAGACATAAGAAGCAAAAAAAAGAAAGCAAAAACTTAACTAAAAAATGCATATATGCAGAAGGGGAAAGCCCATTTTCCCAAAGACTGTCCTCTTTTCAGTCACAAACAGGAAACCCTCTCTCAAGAAAGGCAGAAATAGTAATTAAGTGTATGCCTAATTAACCATTTTAACCATCAGCATTGGAGAATTTGAAATCAAGACTAGGTGACTACAGGAGACTTATCCCAGTTAAATTCTGGTCATGGAGCTCAGCTCAGGAGCCCATGGATGAAATTCCACATGTAACTCACAAAGTCAGTCTGTCTTCAAGAGGAGGAAGGAGAGGTGGAAGAATACTGCATTAATTCGAGGGGTAAGATATTTTCACGCGCATTTCTTCTTCAAAATGCTCTCCAAAACTAAGGTAACAGGTCCACTCCAAAACACATTTAACTGTAAGTCCACTGTGCAAAAGCTTAGCAAGAGCTACCATATGGTCTGCTAGAAAACAGGTACTTTTATACTCCTGTTTCCATTCAAGATATGACAAATTGAATCATCAACCACTCAGAAAAAAGGTTCAAAGAAGCATCAGGAAGACTGCATAGAAGTGACCAGAAAACTGCTTTCTGCAACCAGATTCAGAACTGAGAAGGTCATGACAAGCCCTGTTCAGTGTCTTTGCATATTTTCTACCACTCTGGTCTTTCTTACATTCAATGATAGGAAGCTATTGCGACTGACCATTGCATAGAAAGCTTAGGGCTTGAAACTTTCTGCACAGCATACTCCATCCATGCAAAGCACATAGGATATGTGCTCCACATTTGCAGAAGCCCTGGTACAATCAAACTTTTAACTCTTGGGAGTCCATTATCATCATTATCCCCTGTTTAGGTTGGCAACATTGCTCTATACAAGCCAGGAGTAATTCAGGACCATCACTGAAGACTGTGGAGGACAAGGATTTCAAAGGGCATGCTACTGGCTGGCTGAAGTATCATGGCTAAATATTCTATCCATTCATCTCTACCTCATCGACCCTGAACTCATTCTGAATCATCTGCCTAAGACAGGATGACTGAAAAGATGATGTTGTTTGGCTTCATGGCAGAATGGCAACTGTGGTGTTTGGAATAATTTCATATCAATTTAATATCTCTGGTTAGATACCTCTGATAAAAGGCCAAATTTGTAATTCATACAAACTACAACAGTTCCATTAATGGGGTTTGCATTAAAGGAATTACAGCCTTTAACTGCAGGGTCAAATTTCACCCATCTAAGGTTTTTTTCTGAGCAGCATATTAGCTGCTGATTCTGATGTGATTTTACAAGAACAGGTGTGGCTTTGACTGACAACTAGTTGAACACATGTGGTGGTTAAAGACTAATTTGATTGCTGAAGTTAGATTATATTACTGAAAAAGAGGACAGGTTTCCACAGATAAAATATGAGACAAATGGAGGCTGTGTAGGTGGGATTCATTAGTCACTAGAAGGCAGGCTCTGCTACTGGAGAAGTAACAATACATGGGTTGCCTTGGAGGATCTGTACAGATGGAACTGATGAGCAACAGCAAATAACACTTGTTACACAGCTCACTACTTGGGATCATTAGAAGTGTAATGTAACTCAAGCTTGCTTTCTTGATAGGTACTTAACAAAACCATTTTTAGCTTTGTTTTCCTTTTACTTTATTTTCTTCTGCTAAGGCTTTTTGAGGAGTGGCTCAGATAGATATTGTGTGGGCTCTCTCCCTGTCATCTGCTTGTTTGGGTTGGCTGCTGATAGGAACTTCTGCTCACAATCCTGCAGGCATGTTGATTTGCCTAGAGCAGACACATACAATAGCCTGCATGAAGGAACCTAGCTGAAAAAAAACTGCGTGCTATCTTATTAATACATTCAGTCCACTCATCTTCTTGTTAGGGAGCAAGCGTGAGTGTGCTTATTGTCCATCTCTTTGGCAAGCCTTCTGCTGTCTTCCTGCCTCCTCCAGCATGGAAAACTGTAATTTTAAAATAGGTCATTTCATTATGAAAAAACATTTTCCAAGCAATATTCCTCTGAGACCTCTCATATTAAAGGCATCTTTTGAACTGGCTAAATACTGTTCTGCTATTTCCAAATACCTACTGCACATGTTTCTATGATAATGGCCAAGCATGGTCCAGCCAGAGGAAATTCTCAAAATAGACCATTTAATACAAGAGTATTTGTGAGGGACAGGTCTCAGGCATTATGATAGGATATTATCTGTTACTATTGTGCTGTGGATGGTGCAAAGTCACCCCATGACTTGGGGTTTGAATTGTTCCCTTAAGTTGAGGTATACACTGAATCCAGCCAGGAGGTAAAGACCTCTCTCCTCACCAAAGGGAAGACCACCTCTCTGTTAGTTTCTATGCCTGCTATACACAGAAGGAAACTTCTTGTCCCTTCCATTCCTTAGGCATCAAGCTAATCCAGACTTAAACATCCAACAAAGGCTGGATTAATTCTTAAGTGCCAAAAGCACAAGCACCTAAATTAATGAAGTTAATCCTTCTGTAATATCCATTTGTTAAAACGTTCCCCTGCATCTCCTGATGGAGCTTGCTTGACTTCTCAGGAAGTGAATGAACAGCTTTCACTCCTCAAGTCACAGTTTGCAGTGCATCCTAATGCATTTCTAGCATCATTAGTTACCACATGGTCAAAAACACAGGCTAAATTTATCCCCGTGTTCTCAGGTATAAGATAAACAGCACAAATTCTGCACAGTTCTGACCTGAAGCCACCACATGCAGGTATGGGTCTTCCAAGTCTATTCAGCTGTTGGCTGAGGTAGGTGAAAGCATATTTACTATTAGCAGTGCTCATGCTTATAGCATAAACAGGTTTATTTGAAGGACCGGACAGCAGGCAGGGCCCCAAAAGCCTGGTCACATTATTCTGCCATACCACAGACTGGGGTGACCCTTTAAAATATCACTTACCCTTTCTGTGAAAAGGCCTTTGGTGCTGCAACTAAGAATTGTCAAATGTTACCACAGCTGCATTTGTAATTGGGATACCTGTCCCTACAGGCTGGAAACTGGTACATTATTTTTTACAGTACTGAAACAGGAGATCTTGTAATGCTATTACTTGCTTGAGCAGAAATCTGGGTTCTCAAACTTATGCAGACCTTTGCAGCCTGTTTACTGGCTTTTAACAGATACTCTAATTATTAACCTCAAGGGGAGGATTAACATATTCTTTTAATAAACACGGAGATGCCATGGTGCGCTGCAGTGTTATAAAAAGTTCAGCACTTGTTGTGAAATGCCAACCTTTCAGGGTGGAATAATTCTGTCATCTTGTTTCCATACAGCTCTTCTCAGAGTATCATCTTTCTGACAAATATTTTATCACATTACTTCTACCCCTCCCTACACCCCCCAACATGCTTATTATATTTTATCATTTCCTTAATGACTCATCTCTAAAGCCAAGTCTTTCAACTGTGTGAAGTTTTTCATGAAACTAATGCTTCGGAGGAAGGAGAGTGACATTGATGATAGCGACTCTTTACTTTGTTAAATACTAAGGGATGATTGTTCTTCAGCATTTTCTAGCCGAAGGGCTAGGTAACTCCAACAGTCAGACTGAGCTGGGAGGATTTATAGGACTTCTACACCTCTCTGCTTTCTGAAGTTGGGACCTGGTGATATCTGATTCATTCCCCAGTGCCCAAAGAGCATCCTAAAAGCTGCCCTGAATTGTAGCTCCAGCAGTCTAAGAAAATGCAGACTTGCTAAAATGCAACAGCGCCCTGTCCACATCACCTGCTTTGCTGGAAGATTTCGTAGTCAATTGCACTGACTTTCCAGATTTACTCTGCTGTTTCCTGCTGTTGGAAGTAGTCCTTGGTCAGAGTCTTGGGAACTGTGGAAAGGGAGGGATTGTTCCCTGAGCAGTTGGCAGATGTGCTACATTTTGGACTAGGATCCCACTGGCAATACACCAGAGGTAAAGCACCAGTTCTTGGGCTTCAAAATGTTGTTTCTTCACTAAGGCAAAATGACTGCCCAAGGGTAGAAAATCCCTTTCAGTTAGTCTGGCTTTAGGTTAAGGAACTCTGCTCACCCCTATGCTGAAAAACACCACATTTCCCTGTGTCCCATGAAGACATGTTCCAGGCCTACCCTCTACCAACAGGAACACTCATGTCTTCCCAACACCATGTGAAATCAGATTAGCAACCAGTCTACTGTTGTTTTTCTTTTCTCTTCCACCCAGGAAAAGGAAGAATCCATCCATCTGAATCTTATGCCCAACCACATAATTATTTTTATCTGTTTTGCACGAGAATGTTAATGAACTGAATGCACTTATGCAAATTTAAGGTTACATCAGATCCTTTGTTATCTTGTGTTGGAAATTCCTGCTGTTTCCATGATAACACCTTGACTGATTTCCTCACTTTTCTAGATATTTTTCCATGGAACAGCAGGTCTGGTCTTCTATGTAAAAAGGAGGCCTGGAGACACTGAAAAATTTCTGAATTAAAACCTCATTGACTTCATTGTCATCATTTGAGAGAAGCCATTGCTTTTTATAGTATCCTTGTAAGATTAGTCATAACATAGTAGTCATGTCCGCTATTTGAATTTGCTGTCTTTTTGCATGAAAGGCAGTAAAAATAATTCCACAAAACCTTGTTTCATTTTGCCTTTTTTTATTTACTTCCCTTTTAGAAACTGAGCTTTGTTTGTTGGCACATTAGCATCACTGAGGAAGAGATTTTCACCACTAGAATGCAATCTGGGATCCCAGTCACAGTAACCACCACTCCTTCAAGTTTCTCCAAAAGAAAGAAAACCACATATGCATATAGAAAGCCATCCTGTTCTTTGGGACAAAACACCAACTGGTGATAATTACATGATGACTGTGAAGAGCTGACAATACTAATTAACATTACTGAGCTACAGCAGAATCTCAAGATACAGGTGTCACAGAGACAACTCAAGCAAACATTGATTACTTTTCAAGATTTTTAGAAACACCTGGTCCATTTAGCAGAAAAAAGGTCAGAAAAAAGGGCAAATAATAAGATCTGCCTTTCCAAAGCTGAATGTTTGGTCACTGCTTTCCACCTACAATTGGTATATTAGTTTTTTTCAGGCAGTTGAACAAATACATAGTCATTGCTAACTGAACTTCCAAGGTAGCTTTGTTAGCCCTTGCCAAACTTTGCTAGACTATCAGCCCTTCAGTAAACACTGCTCTTCCCACACATTTGTGTGTGTGCATTAATGAATATGCACACAAATGAGAGCATGTACGTTACTATTACTACTTAACTACAATCCATCCATAGACAATACGAATGATTTTAAATTTAGCAATGCTGCTGCTTCCTGGATCAGAAGTTCAACAGACCACAGTGCAGATTCTCATCTAGCAATGTGCTTCATATATATTTTATCATAGTTGAGTTTGTTTCTTTAGTAGTGACTGCGAGGGTTGCCCAAGAGGGAGACAAGAAATATCTCACTTCAGAATACACTCTTCTTAAGATCCTATTCTAAAAAATTTCTCCACTCCCTCAGTAGAATGTTTTCATCTCCAAACCTAGACAACAGTGATACTATTTATCTTGGAAAATAAATTGTTATCATTTGCCAAGTGATACAAGCTTTGAGATGGTGATAGTCAGCTCAGAGATGGTCTCCACCATGTTAGATACAGATACTAATAGTGAATAGAGATGCTAATAGTACAGATACTAAGAGTTTAACAAAGCACTGCATTGTCTGTGTTCCCCTCAATTAACTCCTTGTCATTCTAAGACAACTACTTCCAGCAGGAAAAAAGCAGACAAGGAAGCAAGCAGATGCAGTGACTGCAGACCGCATTGAACAGTAGATGTAATGGGTGTTGCTAACAATTACAACTACAGATACAATAGATACAGACTCTTGTTCCAGGATCATTAAAAAACAATAACAGAATCTCCCTGGATGTCTGATTGAGGTCAGCTGTGGTAATAGCTTCCACACCTGCCACTAAGTTTTGTAAGAAAGGATCACTGATCTGGCAGGAGGGGGAAGAATAATTCAATTTGTACTCTGTGGACACACCTATAGCACCCTGATAGAAGCTTTTACAGCAATTCATTGTAATATATGTGATTGTTGGTATATTCCCTCCACTTAATTATTTTCCCCAAGTACATGTGTCCACTGTTGACAGAGGACAAACTGGGGCAAAATGATACTACAGTGCTTCCTAGTCATCACTCCTTTGGTCTCCATCTTTCCCTTTGCCTCTCTCCCCTACACCCTGCATGGAGCTGCAAGTGTTGGCATTGCAGTTTTCCCCCTATTTACTCAGTAGCATGCTGACACCTCTGCCCTTTCAGATCTGCTGCCAATTTACAAACACAAAAGAGTCCACTCTTAGCCATGGACTCCAAGCAGTGAATCACTCAACTTTAATAAGTAACTGATGATTTGTGGTTAAATTTTTAATCAGTACACATCTTTGTTTCTATAGAACTGTTACTGAGTTCAAAGCCCACGTCTATAACAAAACAGATGTATGTAGCTCTTTTCTATTTTTACTATATACAAAAGTAAACTGTGCTCAGATATGCTCTCAAAAGCTTTTCCTCCTGGAAGTAGGAAATTTCATTCAGATCATACTCAGAACTGGTTTCCCCCAGTAAATATTATCAATCTTCATCTTGTTTTGACTCTCAGGAAGGTGATTGTTTACCTAAATGATCCCATGTATAAGACCAAATAAGGAATCAGTTTAGACATCCTGTCACATAGTACCAAGGCTTAAAATTAGGGCACCCAATTTGCATCCAAGGTTAATACAGAAACAATCCTGGGTGACTTATGATACATTTCTAATCCTCCATAATAATATCAAAGTAATGCCAGTAACAATACAATTAATTTTAAAGAATTTTGCACAAATAGAACCAATTCATAACCCTGTAGGGCAGGTATGAAAGCTTTAAAGTTGTTACATGCCCTTAGATAACATCAGCTCTTAATCCTGGACTACTCTTAAAACTCAAAGGCAACAGACTCAGTCTATATCCCACCTCTGCCTTTAACGTGAGAGTTACAAATTAAGACATGGTGCACTGCTAGAAGCACAGTCATACAAGTCACAACATTTTGCTCTGTATCTGTGTCTATGAGCAGCTTGCTTTTACTCCTAGATCAGCAACGATTTCACAACCAAATCAGAGGCAGGATGTTGTTCTTAATATAATCAGGTTTTCCTTAGCTTTGGCTACCTCTGATGGAGGGGGTTTATGTTCTTAAAAATAAAGGTGGCAGTAATAGTTCTGGGACCCAAATCTGAAAAATTTTACTACTGCCAAGATATTTCGGTTATGAAAGCTGCATAACTAAGCTAGCACTTGCTGGACAGTCTTCAGCTGACACTAAGCTTGAGACTCAAAAATACTATCTTCTGTCCTGGCCTTGTAGAATTAATTAACAGCCACTGTTCTTAATGCTAGGCTGACCCTTGATGGGCATTATCACTCAAGAACGTGTAAGTTTTAGGAGCAGTCACCCTATGGAAACATACACATGCTCTTCTGATTGCAAATGGAGTTTAAGAGAAGATGTGACCTTGAGAAGGGAAAACATATGTTATAAAACCAAGAAAAGCTAGCCCAGTCTGGGGGAGAAAAGCTGAGTTTGAATGGATGGGGAAAGATACCTCCCAGGTAATAAAATTTCAAACTTTCATATTGGGTGGACATACAATGACATAAACAACCAATAAACAATTCCTAAGATGCTGATCTCCACCCATAGAAAATTCACCACAATTCTAGAGCTCATAGGGTTACTCTATTCAATCAGATGTGATAGCTGAGCTCAGTAATGACGTTCAGACCTTTTAAGGGTCCACCACTGCTTATACTTAGTGCAAAATATTGCACAGACATATTTTCAGGGACTTGAAAAGCAAAACCAAAATCCCTGTGAAATTTCAAGAGAGCTCATTGTCCTGACACTTAAGTCATTACACAAACAGAGTGTACTTTTTCTTAACACTTTGAAGACAATTAGGTAATTCTAAAAGCTGAAACCTGCTCTATTCATTCATGCAAACTAACCTTACTCATACAGATCATCACCTCGCTTACTTTGTGGGATGGTCTTTATGTACAGGTAAGGTCTTTAGGTTTTGGACCATTCTTACATCATCCTCCCTCTGTGCATTAAGCCCTTAGACAGGGTAAGTCAAGGCAGTTACACCACCACCACCATCCCCCCCCCAAAAAAACCCCAAAACAAAACCAATTTTAAAAGCCCACTTCAAAGAACTTTATTACTTTGTATCACCTCCCACAGCAGGTGCCTTCAGACTACCCAGTCTCATCCTTTCAGCCCCCTTTGAGCTGCCACATGCTGCTGAAAAACTTGACAATACTCAGTACAAAAACACTCCACCTCTAGCCCATAGTCTGACACTGCGCTTTCTAAAGAGAGCTATACATCTAGGCTTAAGCACTCTCTAAAGTACATAAAACTCACAAAATTTCAATTAAAGATTTGCCACATAATGATTACGTATGTATCAGCCTAGACATCATACCTAGCAGTGGGTTTTACAGTTCTGTAAGACAGGAAAGCAAATCTCTCACCAACACTTGCAAGAACAGCTGAACAAAAGCAGTTATGAAACCAATTCACTGTAGTGGGCACTTTCAGCCTGCAGTTTGTATATTACTCAGTATAACTTCTTCCCCAGTAAACTTCAAATAACTTTAAGGTCACTTGGAACAAACGCTACCAAGAAGAAAGACGGTTTTAGCACAGAGATCCCAGGAAAAGACTCAGCTAACTTCTAGAGGGAGGAACACCAGAGCTCTACCATCATTTTGAGCTGCAGACTCCCTGAAAATGAAGTGACAGGAAGAAAGAAAAATCCATTAAATACAGTTATGCATGTAGGAAGATTTAATTTAAATGACCCTTACAGGACAGGCAACCAGCTTGTGAGAAAACCCTGGCTCACAAAGAAACGCAGAGATCATTGCACGTAACTAACGAACCCGAGTTCCCACTGTGTAATCGTGGGAAAGAAAAGTTTGTACCACTGGGTGAATAGACAGGGGAATACTGAGCACGAGGTTATTATCTCTGCACGTGATGTTAACAAGAGCCTTCCTGGAATCCATTCTGCACCACCGATGGAGGACAACCATGGGGGCTCAGAGAAGAGTGGCCTGGCCCAGCGGTTCCTCCTGGAGAGTATCTGCATTCCAGGGAGAGACCAAAGGAGCCCGGTCTATTTATCTCATTAGAGACAATGTTAAGTGGCTATTTAATTACTGCCCTTAAATACTTGAGCAGAGAGAGACGATCTGAAATGAGATAGCTATTTAACCTGACAAAAACATTACAAAAGCCAGTAGCTAGAGGATGAAGTCAGAAAAGTTTGAAGTGGAAAAAAATTTAACAATGAGATTAACAACTGGAGCCAATTATCCAGAAATCTAGGCAATTCCCCACCACTGGAAGTCACTAAATCAAGACTGTTTGAAAAGGCTGGTGAGCCAGACCTCAGATTCACTGGGAAATACTCTGTGCCTTCTATTACGGAAGAGGTTAGACTATGAGATCGTAACAGTTCCTTATGACTCTAACAAATCCACCACAGCATCGTTATCTTCTACCGAGAGAAAAAGGATGATGAAGGAAAATGTATTCATAGTGAAGCCAAGGCCTATATGGGGCCCAAAAAGCAGGTCCACCTGCGAACAACACAAGTCACAGACTGGGAGCTGGCAAGATCACCCACAGTTGTGTCACTGACTTCGTTCAGCAGGAGAAAGAAAAGGGATTTTGTGAGGGATTTGTGATCAGCCCTAACGCCCGAGCCAGGCTGCTCGCCGCGCCTCTGGCGAGCTGGCAGCACGACGCTCACACGGGTGACCATCATCACCGGGCGAGCTGTTACGTGACTGCAACATTCCAGGTCTCAACCCGAGCGGACCATCCTGCCGCTCCCAGCACAGCACCCCCGGCAGCACGGTTTCGGGAACCCCGGGTTTCGGAGACACCCATCCCGAGGTACACCGGTACACCCGCGCGGCCGGTGCCGCCCGGTTTCGCCCCGAGGAGGCCGCCGGAGCGGGCGCGGGGGTGGCCTGGAGAACGTCCTTTCGCCGTGAACCCCGCGCCGAGGCGGCAGAAGGCCGGCGCTGCCCGCCGCGGCGGCGGCCGCCGGGGTACCTTCCGCGCTGCGACACCGCGGCCACGGGCCGCCGGCACGTTGCCGTGACGACCACGCCGCGCATCCCCTCGGCCCAGCCCGCCACAGCCCCGCGGCGCGGTGGTGGGGAGCGCTGATTAACATTTTGTTTTTTCCCAAGTTTTCCGCGCTCCCAGACACGCGGGAGCCAAAGCCGTTTTCTAGCGCCGGTAAAAAACAGCAGAGGATTACAGGGGTCCCCTCGGGGCTGGCCTGGCTGCCTCCCACCGCCGGGCGGCCGCAGCCCCAGCCGGCCGCGGGGGAGGGCACGGCTCCTCGGGGCGCGCTCCCCGGGCACGGCTCGGTCCGCCCAGCACCCCCGCGCCGCGCAAGGCCGGCAGGGCGAGGCAGCCTCCGACCTCGCCACCCCGCCTCGCCCCAGGCACCTGTCCACGCACCGACCCCGCTCCTCTCCGGCGCGGAAAAAGCTTGCTGGGTGTGTGTGTGAGGGTATGGAGGTGCTCTCGATCCCCCCCTCCGCTCCCTCCGCCCCTTACCTCCGCGGCGGCGCCCAGGGAGCCGCGGGCACGCCGCCGCCGCGGGCAGGGATGACCTTGCGGAGAAATTCATCATCCGGACAGGAAAACAAGCCCTTCCTCGGGGTGTGCAGCGGCTGCAGGAGGGCGGGCGGAGGGAGGGAGGAGGGCTCCACTGGGGTGGCCCTCCCCGCCGCGGGGGGCAGGGGGGAGGCGATTCCTGCCGACTACGAAGAGGCAGTGGCAGCGGGAGGCTCGGGCAGACCGACCCCCGCCAGCCTCCCCTGCTGCCCAGGGAGCCGTGCCGAGCGGGCGCCGGCACCTCCGGGCCGGGCCGCTCACAGCTGCAGCTGGGGGCCGGCGTGGGGAGGCGGGATGCGCCTTGGCTGCGGCGCCGGGCCGGGGCCGGGCTCCCCCCTGCGGCCGCGGGGAGGGCGGGGTAGCTGCCGGAGGGGGGCGAGCGGGCCCCGGCCAGCGGGGTGGTCACCTCGCCGCCGCCGCCGCCGCCACCACCACCCCGTGGGTGCCTAGCCCCTGCACCCCACCTCAAGCCCTCCCACATGCGGAGGGCGCCGGCACGTACCTGTTTCCACTGAGGCAGTTCCAGCTCACGCCAGCCCCACCTCAGGCCTCGCCGGGCTTTTATAGCCCGGGAGCTGGAGGCTCCTGCCCTTCATCAGGCCCATGGGGCTGAGCAGGGGGCCCCCGGACCCTTCAGCAGCCCCCCGGGAGGGCTCAGCAGTCGTGCCAGATCCCCGACGGTGCGCCGGGGCTTGCTCTGCATTGCCTTCACCAGCCGGTTCTTTCCAGCTCCTAAAACAGAACTACACGCTAAGCTTCTTCACAGCGGCACAGCTAGAACTGCACGTCCCAATTCCACTGATTTCGTCCACTTCTGCTAGTCCTGCATGTGTCAGCTGAGGAAGCGTGCCCACAGATAGCTAGCTAGGCACCCAGGAGCCGTGTGCTTGCGGAGTTGTACAAATCTGCATGGGGAATTGCAGTGTATGCAAATACGGATCAGCTCTTGTCACGCTTTCAGTTTGGATTGTTGGTTTTGAGAGGCAAATTTGACTTCCTGTATGAAGCACGGCTCTGTTTGCCAAAAAACCCCCCCAAAACCAAAAAAACCCGAGCAAAAAAATTAACAGCAAAAGTCATTTTGGGTTAGGGCTCTTTATTGTCTGGAAATCTTTGATCTAATTGCAGTTTGTTTCCACCAGCGTGGAATTTTATCTCTCTCTGCTGCAGTCACAGGAAATGGTTCTGCAGTGCCCGGAGATTCAAGTCGAAGTACAGGCTTTCAACCAGGAAGATTGTAACTCTTCTACTTTGCTTTAGGGATAAATAGGGGCAGAATTTCCAAAACTATAGGACAAGCTGTGAGGAGAACTCTGTTGCAATATGGAAAACACTGAGGGAAATTAGAACAGTCGACTAGAGGACCTAAAAATTTAATTTTTATCTCTAATCTCCATAAATATCAATGAATCATATTCCCTTGATCCATATGTATGGACCCATATTTTATTCAGTGCTCTGCAAAACACCCTCAGGCTCAGTTATTGATCTTAAACCTCTTTGACTCACAGGCTAAGTGGTCATGAAAAATGTCTTACCTTTCCTGCCGTGGCATGTGTAATTTCTTCCCCAGCAGTGGCCACTAAGATGAGCACGTGTTCGTGTAAGAGCCATTCCTGCACGTGGCTTCCTGGCAGTTATTTAGCCATGGAGAATTGAAGAGAGATTTTCCGTATTGACCAGCAATAACCACTTTTCCACATGTGCCAAAACCAAATCGGCAGTACTCTTAAGAGCCTGAACATCCCAAATGTGTGGGAACCTCACTGGGGCGTATGGGTGTGTGTGGGGGGCGTGGAGGTGTGTGGCAGGTAGAACATAAAACTTTATCAGGAAAAGGAAAAGATTTACAGCAGATCTTCTTTACTTCATTCTCTTCACATTCTTGCTACTTCTTGTGGTGCTCTGGAGAGCTATACGGAGCCTGGTCGTCACCCCGCTCCTGTCTGAGTGGGGAGCACAAGGTCAGTTTGGCAAACATAGTATTCAACTCCTCTTCATTATTCTGCTAAATCATCTATTTTTACAGAAACATTGCCAAACTTCCTAGAATTAACCCTGCTGCCATTAACATTACTACAGTGAAACTTCCCCTTTTTTGTTAAAGAAGAAAGGCTGGATGATGCAATTTCCTTTTGTCAGCAATTGTACTTCAATGAAGAGGTAGTCGCAGGCACTTATAGACCTTGCTGCTGAGAGGACTTTCCAGGGCCTCAGGGGCTGCTCAGCAAGGAACAGTTACAATTAGTATAGATTCCTTATCTGCATTCTTAAGAGAGACTCTTTCTGTTAAAAATACCCTCCCTTAGCCTGGGATACTAAAACCACAGTCTTGGCACTCCGTTAACCAGTTAATTAATTCTGCAAGTTAGGCAAGCTTCTTGTGTCCTTTAATGTCACTTTAATACCCCGCTGCCATCTTTTCCTTTCTGCAACTTTCTCCCCATGTCCAAGTCACTGAAATATATTAATGCTATTCCCTGTGACAGCAACCTTCCCTGCCCAGAAAATAACCTGCCACAGAAAGGTGAGAATCAGGCTTGTCTCCAGGCAGCCCTTACTTGGCTCTGAAACCATTTGCAAAGCAAGGAATTTCAGCTGGTTTAGTATTTATACCTATATACTTTCCTCTTTTTTGGAAACCAACTTTTAGATTAATTGGAGTAGAAACATGGTAGGATCTTCAAAGGCGGATAAGAGAGGCATTTGACCATCCAGCCTTGAAAGTCACAGCAGTGAGTCACATACATTTAGCTGGAAAGGCTGGGAAGCTTTTCTATGGGCTCTTGAGCCCTTCCTATTTTAGGGTTGGGAAGCACCTTCAGAGCATGTGGAAGACTCAGTCTCAGCACCTGTGGGAAAGGAGCAACTGTAATTCTGACACGAAAAAGAAGGGGGTTGGGAGCTTTGTTTTCTCCAAGCCCCTCCATGCCCATGCTCTTCACAACTAGTGACCAAATGTTTTCCTGCCGTGTTCAGATAAAAAACATTTCTTTCTGTCTATACAGCATTACTGAGAATCCCCATCCTGCTCTCAGCAGTCATGGCTGAGCGCTGGGTTTACTTATGATCGTCTGATGGACAGGGAAATTCAAGAGGGACGAAGAAAGTAATAGGACTGAAATACAGCTCAAGTAATAATCTCCATGCCCAACAGGACATGGATGCTTTGGTTTCCAAATGCAGTGATGACCTGGGAAAGCTGAGAAGAGGCATCAAAGAGACTCAGGTCATTGCAGAAATTGGTTAGAGTGCTGAAGTGCACAAACGCACTCAGGTCACGGCCACCTTATTCATGAACTCTTCTCATGTTTTTTTCCCCTACATCCTCCCCTCTTCCCTGAACCACAGCCTACCATAGAATGGTTTCATTTGGTACCTCATGTAATATTGGTATTAAAGACCTCTAAACCATTTTCTGAACCCTGTTATGGGCTCTGAACTCCCCTAGCTGCTGTCCTGATAGTCTAAAGAAGTCGTATCTCCACACATCAATGTGTCACAGTATCAGTGCAAACTGGATATTTAGATTATTCCCGTTTATTTATCTGAATTTTTAACTCATTTGCTTGATCACCTGTGGGTTGTGGGCAATTTACTGCTGTTTTCCCCAAAAAACAGCTGCTTCAATCTCCAGCTATATACATTTGTTTTATGTTGACTTCTTGTAGGTCTTAATGCAGAAAAGCATTCATCTTGAGGGCAGCACGTAGGTGGTTGCTTATCTTTAAGCACCATGCTTAGCACTTACTAATGCCAACAGAACATGCTTAAAATGAAGTGTGTGCATAGGTCTCAATAGTATTGAGAACAATAAAGAATTAAACCTTTTTAACTTGCTAGTATTGACCAGGGTGAAAGCATAAATTTAACTGTAGAGGGATTATCCTTTGATGTGTATTAGGCCAGAGCACAGGGCAAGAGGAGCCTGGATTTTCTAGGAGCTGCCGGAATACAATTAACCGTTAGAAATGACGACCACACTTCTGCAGTGCCTTTGAAGACTCTTGTAGAATCTTTTAAACTCTCATCTTCAAACTATATCACCACCTGGCTAAAAGAAAGGTCTTTACTGTAGTTGAAAAAAATAGAGCTGATGACTTTTTAAAATGAGTAGTGGTGTAACATGTTGAGAAGATGTGTAGTTTGCCTAAACTAGTGCAGTTTCATTTACTTCAGTAGCGATATGCAAATTTACCTTGGTGTGGATCAGACGTGTTGTTTATTGCACTGCTTTTACTGTATTCCTCAATGTATTTTCAGTTTTGATAACATTGATACCAAATTTAAATTCTGTAGAAGTCTTTTTTTTTTTTTTTTTTTTTTGTTAACGCAGCATCTTGCATGTCTTTAGGAAAAGGAGTTATGAATACTTCAAAAAGTAAATAAAACCAAAACTTTTCCCAGGCAAAACTCCAGCTGAAGATTTAGCTGAAAAGAACAAACTTGTGAATACAATCATTTAACACGTATAGTTTTGTGAAGACACTTACACCTTTTCTTCCCATTAATGCGAAAAAAACAGGAGAATGACTGGATGAACATGTTTATTTTGGACTGGGAGCTGCGCCAAAAAAGGTATGAGTCCTCTGTTATGATAGCTGTAGGTGTTACAGCAGCTGTACCATTAGAGGCAAAGGTATCGAGGAAGAAAACCATACTCAAGGTGACGTGATGCATGTGTTTTGTGATCATGCACTTTCCACATAACCAACAGAGCAGAGCAAATATTCATTCCACGTGTCACACAGCATCTCCCTCTCCCCTTACCTCTCACAGACCTAATGGGCTGTATTGGGCATCTCACAAATGGATGAGTTGTTCAGCCACAGTGATAACACTCCTGGGTCATTAAACTGGGACTGATAACACAGTTTATGGCTAGAAAGTATAGGTTCTGTTGGTCGTATTTCCTTTAAGAATGTTTCCCTTAAACATTATGGTCTTTATGAAAATAATAATTCAAAAAGGGGATATAAAGAAAACTGCATGGAACAAATAGTATGCTCTTGTGCGTGAACTTGCTGTTTGGGGTGTTCTTCTGTTTTACGGTGGTTCTAAACCATTATGAATCCCTGTTCTAGTTGCTGCACCTCAGACAGCTCTGTCAAATTTCAGTTAAAAATATGTAAGGATGTGAATTTCTACAGCGTTGTGAAAATGTCTTTGGCACTCACCATGCAACTATTTTGCTTCTGACTGTGCCATGAAGGTCCTCATGGGGAACTTCAACCACCGCAAGATATACAGGAGGGTCAACATAACATGGCATAGGCAATCACGGCGGTTCTTGGAGTGCATCAATTTCTTCACCCAAGTGACAGAAAAGCCAATGAGAAGAGTTGCTCACTGGACCTCATACTCACCAACAAGAGGAGGCTTTACTGGGGAAGTGAAGGTCAAAGGCAGCATTGGCTGCAGTGACAATGAGATGGTGGAGTTTGGGATTCTGAAGGGAGGGAGGAGGGTAACAATCAAGCTCACAACCCTAAACTTCAGTAGAGCAGAGTTTGGCATCATCAAAGATCTAGTTGGTAGAGTCCCATGGGATAAAGCTGTGGAGGGAAGAGGGGGCCCAAGAAAGCTGGTTAATATTCAAGGATCACCTCCTCCAAGCTGAAGAGTGGTCCCCCCACTGAGGGGGAAGTCAGGCAAAATGCCAGTTGGCCCACATGAGTGAACAAGGATCTCCTGGCCAAACTCAGATGCAAAAAGGAAGCATACAGAGAGAGGAAGCAAGGACAGCTATCCTGAGAGGAATACAGATATATTGTCAGAGCATCTAGGGGTGAAGTTAAGAAAGCTAAAGCCCAGGTGGAATTGAACTTGGCTAGGAATGTCGAAGACAACAAGAAGGGCTTCTGTGGGCACATTGCTAAATGAGATGGGGAACCTGGTTGCACAGGACAAGGAAAAGGCTGTAAGAATGCCTTCAATATTTACTAGAAAGACCATCTTTCAGAAATCCCAGGTCCCAGAGATCAGGGAAAGTCTAGAGCAAGGAAGATGGAGTTGGTGGATGAGGATCAGGTTAGAGAATTCTTGAGGAGACTGGACATACACAAGTCCATGGGCCCTGATGGGATGCACACACAACTGTTAGGGAAGCTGGCTGATATCATTGCAAGGCCACTCTCAATTATCTTCAAATGATAATGGCGGCTGGGAGAAGTAAGTCAAGACTGCGGGAACACAGACATCACTCATACCTTCAAGAAGGGCAGGAAGAAGGTCCGAGACCAGTCAGCCTCACCTCAGTCCTTGGAAGGTGATGGAGCAGCTAATCCTGGAAACTGTTTGCAGGCACATGAAGAATCAGAAAGTTATATCAGGAGTAGCCAACGTGTCTTCACCAAGGGGAAGTCATGCTTGACCAACTTGATGATAAACTTCTGTGGTTGAGATGACAGGCTTGGTAGACAAGGAAAGAGCAGTGATTACTGTCTACCTAGACTTCAGAAAGTCTTTCGACACTGACTTCCCTAACGTCCTCGTAGAGAAGCTGATAGTATGGGCTGGGTGAACAGACACTGAGGCCGAATGGCCATGTCCAGAGGGTGGTGATCAGTGGCAGGAAGTCTAGTTGTAGGCCAGTCGCTAGTGGTATACCCGAGGGGTGAAGACTGGGTTAATACTGTTAAACATCCTCATTCATGATCTGGATGATGGGGCAGAGTGCACCCTCAGCAGTTTTGCTGATGATACAGATCAGGTACGAGTGACTGATACACCAGTGGGTTGTGCTGCCATCCAGAGGGACCTTGTCAGGCTGGAGAAATGGGCTGACAGGAACCTGAAACATTTCAGCAAGGGTAAGTGCAAAGTGCTGTGCCTGGGGAGGAATAATTCCAGGCACCGGTACATGCTGGGGCCAACCTACTGGAAGGCAGCTTTGCTGTGAGGGTGACCAAGTACTGACACAGTTGCCCAGAGAGGCTGTTGAGTCTCCATCCTTGGAGGTATTCAAAAGCTTTCCAGGCGTGGTCCTGGGCAGCCTGCTCTAGGTGGCTCTGCTTGAGCAGGGGAGTTGGACCAGACAACCTCCAGAGCTCTCTTCAACCTTTAGTAGTCTGTGATTGCTTGGGTATGATGGGAACCTATGGTCAATGTGTTACGATACTTATGTTTTCATCCTTAACGTCTATACAGTACATTAGGTATGATGTATTTCTCATTCTGCTATCCCCATTTAACACGTACTCTAAATATTCATTACTGTGATTCTACATATGAAACAGGCCACACAAGAAAAATAACCTTCTTCCTTCTCAACAAATTAAAACAAACCATTTGATGAGTCAGTAATTTATACTCTTCACCTCCTTTTATGTCAACAAAACTGGGATCTGAAACAACACATAATCATGATTATTATAGACATAATGAGCTGATATATTACGTACTCACGACATGGTATTCTGGTGCATATTCAACTGTAATGATGTCAAATAATATGACTGGGAAACCTCTCTGCTCAGACAACCGCTGCTTACTGTGAACAATAAATTAAGCTAATGCAGTTTCAGACACATGGGGTCTCTGGATTGAGAGCCCTGTCTCTACTTACATTATATTCACTATATCTATCAAAAGCCTTTGGCAGTTTCAGAATTTCAGGAAAAAAGAAAATCAGCCAGGGGTTCTTTTAAGGCGTGGTTGTGTGTGCTGAAGGTAAATGTAAATTAAATACTCTCCCAATACAGTTCTGCAATGCGGGACCACTCTACAGCTTGTACATTTGCGCTGAATTTAAGAAACCATTTGTTCTAATGGCAAGGCTAGCTCTGCCTACTTCCTTGGCTATGTAAAGTGTTATTCCAGAGGGGAACATCCTTTGGCAGGACTACTGCAGCTGCTTTCATACTTTCACATTTACTCGCACAAGACGGGAGGTTCTCCTCATGCTACGAAAAGAATCATTCCCTGGACCACTGCCAAGGCTGTTTATGGCTCATAGTTTCCTTCCCAACAACACGGATTTTTATGCTGATTCATACAACAGGCAAGACGAAAAGCAGATGTAATATGTGCTGCAATGTGAGTAGATAAATGATGGACAGGTGTAAGCACGGAGAATAAGCCCCATGAACAGTAGAGAGTGGAGATGAAAAGAACTGAAGAGGAACAGAGGCTCTTGTTTAAATATAAGGAATATAATAAACCCAAGAATAACTATATATACCACAGGTCAGTCTAGAACCAGATGCCCAAGAAGAAAAAAAAAAACCTAGAATTGAATCACCTGTCAATATGATCTCTAAACACATCAGTACCGCATTGGAACAGAAAGCTTTGCATTCATTCCAGGAAGCTGATAAAATAAAAAACTAGGTGTTCCTGTTTCCTGCATGTATTCACTGGTTTTCACCAGAATCTTGCTGGTTATCATCTTTAAATTTGTCTGTGCACCCATTATTCCTGAATTCTATATAAAAAAATCTGATTTATTTTCTCTTGGCCATTCTTTCTGCGGTTGTAGCTATCATCATCATTATCTATCTATCCATCCATCCATCTATCTATCTATCTGTCTGTCATCTACCTGTTATGTTGTTTTATCTAAAATAAAGAAGTCAAATATTTCAAGTTTTTTGGCCCTTTCATGCATCTATTACATCTCTTCCCCAGCCATGGGTCTAATAACGTTACTCGTATCAGAAACAGGTAATAACTGCTCTATATATCTGAATAAATATAAATGGCATCTTTGGCTAAAAAAGCTTACTTGTAGCTCAGTTGTGCTCTGTGTAGCCGTTTCTAGAAGCTGAGCTTGAGCTTGTTTTGCCTTTTTTTGCTCCTTTTCTTATCGCAGAAATAACTATTTCCACTTGATCAAATCAACTGATTTAGCAGTTCCTCAGTTTAAAGTAGGTCAGGCCCTGTCTTCTGTTTCTCAGGATTATTTTCTGATTAAGCTTTCACACATGCTGTAAACAGCTCAGTCTATTCACATGGGACACCCTCACCTACAGACTCAGCCAGCCCCATTCAGGGAGCTGCCCGAAAGGCCACGCTACACCTTTCCTGTGGGCATCTCCACAACAGGGTTCACCACAGAGCTCACACTGTCTTAGTTTCACTCCAATGGACAAGGTTTGCCTGGGAGTTTCTCCCTTCCTCTTTGTAACTCTTTTCCGTAGGTTCCTTTTCCAGCGTTCCTTGGTTACGGCCCCTTTTAAAGTCCTTCCTTGCTACAGGGACCATCCAAACTTTGTCACCAAGGGCATAATTCATTCAATCCAGGACTGAACCCATCATTTTGGGATATGTACAGGACCCATTCTATATGATTTCAGCATTTTTACGACTTATGAATCTATAGAAAGCATTTTGATATGGTCTTTCTGCTGTATAGACCATCACTGTTTCTCATGCAAGTACTACCAATAAAAACGTCCATTTTGGCTGTTGGTGAGTTGCATTGGGGGTAGCAACATGGTTATCACGAGGTGCTTTGTCTACATGTTCTTTAAAGATATTTTTTCCTCTAGAGTCTGAGACATCCCTCCAGAACATGAGCTAGTCACGGTTCAGTGATCCTTGGGTAGATTTGGAGGATACCTGTCTCACAGCTGCAGAGCAAGAAGGCATTTTCCTGTTGCGCCTAAAGAAATGTATCAGTACCACAAGCTGTCTTGAGTTCAACACAACTGACACTGAAGTTTCTAGGTGATTTCTTACTGATTTCAGTGGATAAGGGAAAAATAATGGAATAAGTCGCAGGTGGTAGATGAACAAATGTTTTACAGTCCTTTTAAAGTCAACATCCCTTAAAATAATTTCAGAAAAGCTAGATCTTGTCTTTGAGCTAAAAAATCTTCAGACTCCTGTTAACCAGGGAAAAGGGGCAGGGAGAAATAACTGAAACTAATTCTAATAATTTTATATAATTTTGCCCACTGCTAACATATATGAATGGTGTTCAGCATGGGAGAAAAAAAGTAATTTTTGCATCTACATCTGATGGGAATTTAATGTCACATTAATTAATGACAGAAGCTTTGATTAATTAGCAGCATTCTGAATACAGAAACTGATGATCTGTGAGTTTGGCTCAGCTCAGCTCTAGAAGACTGTTAATTTAAAAACCACTAAGACTCGTTATTTCTTCTTTTCAGTATATTCCTCCAGAATTCACTGTGAAGAAAATATACTCAACAGGTATACATTACCCATAGTCACAACCACACATCCTTGGCTTTGACCACATGTGCTAGACTGCACATCGCCACACAGAGCTAAGGAGCTCCCATGCTCAGTGTCTCTTTGGGACTTGCGATCTTTGTTATCTAAGAATGTGTTGGATAAGTAGCATTAGGAATGAGTCAGTGAAGGAATGAATGAATGTGCATTTGGGCCAATTTGCAAAACTAAACTGCAGTCCAGCAGTGTGCCTTCCCACCCTTGCTAGTACTGGGACTACCTGTGTACTAGGTGAAATGTTAGCTGTGACATTTGATGTGTGATGTGGAATTTTTCCTTTCTGTGAAAATTCAGTTTAAATACTGCTTTGACAAGATTGGAAAGAAAACAAACAAAAAAAAAAAGAGAAAGCAAGCCACTTCTCTCCAATATTCAAGACATGTCTAAACATTCAAGATAAATCAAACTGAGATGCTCAGAGTAGCATCCCCCTTTTATCCCATGTCAGGGCTAACTTACAAAACATCCCATTTCCATAGGCCAAGCAAGTAACCCCTCCTCTTCCAATTCTGTCCCAATTCTGTCCCAATTCTGTCATTTTCCTGCCTTGAGCCCAGTCACCTCCTCTGTCAAAGGACAGAGAACTGAATATGAGGTATCTTCTGCTAAGGAAGATGTTCTAACCTCTTCTTTTGAAGGCAGTATTGAAGCTTTTCTCAATAGATGTTAATCTTCTTATGCAAGTGAACTTTACACTGTAGCTTACCAGGTAAAGCTGTTGTAAGAATCATAAAATTTCTCTCCTTCAGACAGCAGAGGTAAGACAATTTTCTTGCTGAAGGTCAGTTGAGCATTTCAGGCGTATTTCAGGTAATAGCACAAGAAGATAAAGCACTTCACTGTTGGCTCTGTGAAGTAAAGTCAGGCACTATACCTGACCAAATGACTTTTTTTTTTTTTTTTTTGGTCCATGATGCAACAGTGAGACAACAAATATTAATTCCTATGATGTACCTGACAAAAACCAAACCAAAACAAACCCCACTATGTGTGAATTTTGTTATATTGATCACAGAAAGCATTGTAGAGATTAGTCAAGAATGATTCTTGCAATTGTGCTTCGGTACTAACAGTGGTGAAAACTCCCCCAAGTTCCAGAAAGGTACGATATTTTAGAGTATGTACTGTCTAGAATACACAAGCCTGGATCTGCCTTTCACTTACTCCTTTACTATTGCTATTTGCCATTCTTCTTAGTTGAATATTTAGTACTACTATGTATATATAGCTAAGAGTGTTAAGATCAATGCTGCCTATATGGCCAAGGCATTAAATAGCACTTGCCAACATCAAGAACACTGAACCACCAGCACATGCAAAACTGCTCCTCCCAAGACCCCCAAAACCAAAACTGTATCATAGAAACAAATAACCTACACGGCTGAGAGGCTGAATATTTTAGAACAAATTTGTTAAAGATGCACTCATGGCCCTCACTGCAATCTGAAAATTTGTCATGAGAACATTCCCAATTGGCATAGAAAGGTGAATGTTTTGGAGCTGGAGGACTCTGAAATGTCTTATTGTGCATTTGGGTATGAACCTCTTCTAGGCTAACAAATGACTCAGGCTGTCTCAAATGGCTTGGGAATTTTTTTTTTTTTAATAGAAATATGAGAAAGACAGAAATGGTTCAGTGGTTGCGGCTCTAGATTCTGACATTATTTTATATCCATTTGAGCATGACCACAGACCTTTGTGATGTTAGTCAAACCCTTAGGGTCTTGGTTCTCTTTACGGGACAGTTGCAAAAAGAGATCCATAAGTACAGGGCAGGTGCTCAAGAATGACAGAATTGGGAGCAACTGGGAGCAAAGGAGATAGCTCTCTGTAGAACAGGGCTGCTGGGGTTTCAGAGCAGTTTTTTTCTTCTTTGCCAAGCTTACAATGGAGTAGGACATACCTGAGAACTATGATCACCAGAGCTGACAGAGGACTCAGTCTAGATTTGCTTTTTCAGAGCTAGTATTGTGTGAAATAGCAAGAGGCAGAAGAATCAGTGGTAGCCATATAATCAGTCAACAGTTTACAAAAGCTGCAGGTTTGATATTTGGAAATAGAAACTACCTGAAACCTGCTTTGTATACAAAATGGTACCTTTTTAATGGATAGGAGAGTTTGACAGATTATCTTGGGCTTTGGGCTTTGACATTGCTGCCCATGAGGCACATGTGGGAGAAGCCAGCCAGCTGAGGCTAAGGACCTCACGCATCTCCATCCACCAGAGCAGCTTGGTTTTCCCCATTCTCCCTGTCGAAGGTGGACCAATCTCCCTACCTGTGATGCTTCTTTACCCAGCTATCTCTAAACATGGTCCTAAGGTGTTAATTCTGCTCTCTCCCAGGAAACTGAAACATTAAAAGCAAAATACTATGAGAGTGGCTGGTTTAGGATTTATATTGAGAAAATCTTTTTTCAGATTCCCATGACAGCAGTTCTTATACCCTGGGACTTTGCAAAGGGAAATCACCCATTTGCTCAGATGGTAAAATCTTTCCTTCTGTGCTCTGAAGAAGCAGCTGCTGATATTAGGGGATACTTACTGACATTGTGCTCCCTTGTCAAATAGCACAGAACTGTTTCCCAGCTGGCAAAACCCTCTGGGCAGCCCAGTGGCTTTCCTCCGATCCAGTTGCTAATTCCTCCCAGTCTCCTACCTCTAGAACGTCCACAAAATCCTCTCTTTACTCTGACCCTGCTATTAAACACACACACACACACACATCTCACCCTTATGAGTCTCCACCGGATCACATTTCCTCACGCTCCCATTGGGAATGACCTCAGCCCTCATGTGATGGCACCTTTTGCCCTCCCATCTTTCCCCTATTTATGCTGAATGCTTATGAGTCAGCTGCTGCTTTTTCTCTGCTGTGATGGCATGCTGATGAGATGACTCCAAAATTTGAGGCCTCAGACTAGTCCTGCCTTCCTGCTCATCAGATTCAGCTGGCATGAGATCCTGGTTGTGGTCACTGAATAGGATGTGAAAGTAGCAAGAGAATAAGGCAAATAAGTATTGTCTTTCCTCCACTGCTTCCATATCGTGGATGAAAAACTGTAAAGCTCTCAGCCATTATGGCCAGTGCTGTCTGTGGTTGTATACACAAACAAACAGAGATATGCATAACCTTCTAGGCTAACGTTTTGCATGCCTGACTCCTAATGCTGTGTGACTGGTTGCTTCAAAGGAGCTGGACCTCCCCACAAAGGAGCTGGACCTCCCCATTTTTTTTTTAAATGCTCAGTTCCCCAGATATAACCACGTTGGATTTAAATGAGAGAATTGTACCCATTTTTCCTGCCAGACTGCTCTGAGCCAGCATCTTGATCAAAGTGAGACCAGCTGGTAATTCTGTAAGAAGCAATCATTGCCGGTAAACTAAACCAGTGAATATCTGGCAATTTATAATGGATAAGAATCTGCCTTTCACAATAGAGAAAGCCTTAAAGCTGATCTAAATGGTCTGCAATCCTCAGCAGTCATAAAACTGTCATAACGGGCTGAGGCTGAAAGTTCTGGGTTAAGTGGGCATCCTGGGGAACCCCAGGGTGGCACAGCCAGATACAGTGCCCTCCTGGTTGCTGCAAAAGCCCTGAGAGGTGAAGCAGGAGGCTGCGACTCCAAGGAGTTATAAAACTGCCCCTCCGTTTGCTGGGTATTGAGAGCTGCAAGGAGCAGGGGAGTAAGGTAGTGACATAAACCAGGCTGGATCTGAGTTTTCAAAAACAACTGTAAATTTTAACTCTCTCTTAATGTTACATTTTTATAATACTCAAAGAAAGCATGTTTCTTACATCCAGCAAAACAGTGTGTTTTTATGTCACTGTGATAGCAAACATTTGAAATTTATAGTGGTCTTTTTATATCAGCTCTTTGCCTAAGTATAAATCACTTTTACTTATTACAGGGGAAAAATACATAAATATGACTTGACATTCTTATCACCTACTCAGCTCCCAGCCAAAAGATTTACTGCATTGCTCTCTGGGAAACATTTTTGTAGTTAAGGGACTCATATGGAAAAACTCAGCTGTGAGGTAACCTTATGCATAAGAGTGATGTAAGTCAAACTATAGTTATCTCTGCAAATCTATAGTATATTAACTGCCAGATTGCAAAGGAGGGACAATACTCTGCTATTGTTCACTTGACTTTGACATAGCTACCATACAACTCATATTCTCCACAGAAAATCATGAGATGGCTTGTGGCCATTTAAATTTACTAGTGAATGGCTTACTATTCAAAACAAAATCTTTTAAGGTGGTAAGTTCTGTGCTGAGGTAGAATCTTCAGTGTAATTGAAAAATTACAGCTGTAGTCATTGCAGATTTGCTCTAATTCCTTTTAACCTGCATGTATATGAAGAAGTACCCTGCTCCCAGAAGTCACCAATACCCTCTTTCAGGGGTCACCACAGATATTTTTCCTGCTGGGATGCCCCCAGTTTTGCAAGAGTGTGCGGTTCCTTCACATTATTCCTGCTCTTCTTTGGAAAGGGTCACATTGTTCATTGGAAAAGCCACCTGTGAACTCTGTTCAGCACAGGAAATTCGGCTGTGATTAGTCTTTAAGTGACTTGTGCGAGTGGACACAAAGGCAGCAGCCTGTGACTGTGGTGTACAGCCAGTTTGACAACACAGTAGGTCATAAAGCCTCATCCTTTGCAGATCCTCGGGAAGAAACTCTGCCCTGTGCAACTTCCTTTGAGCTCAGCACAGCATCAACCTTGAACACAGAGAAAGATAAACAGTAACTTTAGTAATTATTGAAGACAGACAATATTGGCAAGTCTTCTTTTTAAGTAAGTCTTAAACAGGATTCATTTCCACTAAGATGATATTGATACTAATGGCAGTAGGGTTATCTCCCTGTACACAGTAACAGTTACATACATAATATACAGACAAAGAATTCACGTTGTCAAGAGGAAGAAGTGTTAACAATCTATGGATCTTAGCTGAAGAGTAGTATGAACTAGTCACACATGGAGAAAACTTACTTCTGAATGTGTTCATCTGACTCAACCTGTCTTTTTTGCTTTTTTGACTGAGCTGAATTCTTTGCCCTGGAATAAGTGGCAGGCTGCTGGGAGATTTTCAAAATGAGCACTAGAAATCTTCATTGAGAGATTAAAAGCTACTTCTTCCTGTGACCCGTCCTTCCTGACAGGAATTGCCATCCCTAGGTCTGAGGGAGCAATGTAGGCGATGCTGAAAGGCATCTTTATTGTGATTTTAATACAAATCTTTGAAGCCTTAGAGGTTCAAGGAGACATTTCTCTGTGTTGACTTCATTCTGCACACAGTAACCTGCTGCACAGGAGTGCAATAGGCAGATGGGAAGGTTGGAAAAAACAGAGGAGAAGTTAATTCCTGCTTTACCTGCACCAGGAAAAATTACAAGGCCATTTATGAATTCTTTGCAAGCATCTGTTGGAACTCCACATTGGATCATGCTAAGAGCCCTTGTGCAAGTGTTAATGTGGCTCTTTTCTGTTAGTGATCATACATCTGTTGCATGAGCTTCTTAATTCATTCCTGTCAGACTAAGACACACATTTTCTATGCTAATTTTAAGGTAAAAAGAGTGACTGTCTTGCTAATCTTTGAACTTGTTCCCTGTCTTGAGTGTTGGAGTTTTTCTCACTCTTTCCTTGTTTCCCTTTCTCCTCCTGCACTGATTCTTTGCATTTACTTCTAGTTATGCCAATTACCTGTGTGTGAAGCAGACACTGAATTTCTCATCATTGCAGAATACTTCTGAGGAAGTCTTGGGTTGTTCAGATTTCTGTCAATGGTCACAGTGCAATCTATGCCTTCTGCAGAAGATCTTCTCCCCAGGATGCCACGCCGGGTTTTGAACACTAAGTCCATCCCTGTTCCTTTCTTTCTCAGCCCACATTTACTTTTCTATACCCCAATGTCTTCTCATCAGATGATTTTAAGAAGTCTTTTGACCCATGAGCAAGCATCACTGTCACAACAAGATGATGCTGACAAGAACTTCCTATTGTGCCTGTTTTCTCAGGCCTTCAGAAGCATCTCAACTAGCACATAAGCAGAGCATGTCCTGTACTTTGCCGTAGCCACTGGTGACTCTTCAGCATCACTGCCCATGAGCTTGCACACACCTACAACTAGCTAAATAATTTAATGGCTGCTGAGGGATATATTGGAAAAATTCAATTAGTCTTCTAAGAAGTGTGTATTAATGAAGTGTGTCTATTTATGAAACTGTTTTAATAGGCAGCAGGAGAATTGTTGAGAATTCTGCCAAGGGCAACAGGTGCAATTTATACTGCTAACAGAGGATATCACTCACAAGTAGAAGAATAAATTGGATATCACCAATGCACTGAATGGTTCTCTTGAAATAGAGGTGGGGATTAGAATAAAAAATAATATCCCAATAGCTTTAAAAAATCTGTCAAAGAGTTTGAGGCTTTTTATTAAAAACTGTAATCAAAGCTGGATCCTGTTGTGTTCTCACTCTAGCTTAATGGTTGGCAATGCTTCTCTGATCTCAGTGACATTGGTAAGAAGGGACTCAGGTTTAGCTGAGCGCAGTTTCTTTTTTGTCTCATTTACTTCAGAGAGAAGTGGGCCGAAGAGAAAAACCCATTTATTTACCAAGACTGATGAGAAGAGGCTAGAGAAATGAAAGCAATATTCCCCCCGTGTTCATTTGTATTGCACGACTGCACAGATTAACCATAGCGTCTCCAGAGGCAGTCCCCTCTGCATCGCTGATACGAGCCGTGGCAGGGGCAGGGCACGGCACAGGGGAACTTGCATTGTTTGTGTTTGCCTGTTTGCCCCATGCTCCTGTATGCGTTCCATTAAGGGGCATCACAGTGGTGGTCAGGACTCCTGTTGGACAACAAGGCTCTCAAAGTACATACCCTTTCCCCTTGGGTACCCCCTGGCTGGGTTTCCTCAGCAAAGCCAGCCTCTCTGAGAAAGATGTGGTTTCTGCCTCAGTTTGTGAGGCTTCTCCCTCAGTATGTGCACAGCCCCCACAAACAGCATCTTGCTCTCCAAAACCAGGTGCCCGGCTGCCTTCCTCCTGCTTGGTCATACCTCTCACAGGCTACAGGTGTGTTCTGGGTGGTCCTGCCGCTTCTGCCTCTCCAGTCCTGGGTGCACCTCTGCACATTGTGCATGGGTGTGAAAATGGTCTCTCTGTTACAGGGTACTGGGGTGGGCCTGTCAGAGCTCTGAGTGCCCCAGCCACCAGGTTTTGCAGCCATTCTAACTCCTAGATATCAGTTTTGAGGACAGGCTTCTGGTCATTTCTGGTGTATAACCTTTGGACTTTGTTTTCTACTGGCTGAAGGTAGGGTCAGGAGCAGGTCCAGGGGCTAGACATTTCAGTGCCTTGAGTCACACTGCATTTCTCTTTTCAAAGAAAATGGCACAGGTGACCTAAACTCAGTCAAAGTGACTGTGAAGGATTTGGTACCTTTAACCCTACAGACTGAGATGTCTCTGACGCTAGGATGGCCCTATAAGATGAATGAGTCTGTATAAAATTAGTCTAGGTATACTGCCCTTTGAAACACATTGGCCAAAGTTGAAGCTCAAGTTTTTTTAAAGTTTTGTCACTGCTTGGCACAGGCTAGCCTTGTGTAAGGGAACAGTATTCAAGGTAAAAGAAAATGCAAGAAGATGCAACCCATGCTAGGGAGACATAAGACAAAGTCAACCTCTTTTCTGAAATGTGCTGTGAGTTTTGTAATATTCCTGAAGGAGCAGAACCGAGTCCCTAATAAAACTACTCAGCACCCCAAGCTCTGAAAAAAACCTCAACCATTAGAAATGTCTCACAACAACATTAGAGCCTATACAGTTTTCAAATGTTTAAACTTCTGGAAAATACAACGTATTCCTAGGGAGGCATTCTCTACACAGTAAATTATTTCGTTTGAGAAAATGTCATACCGGAATGTGGGAAAGTAAGTTGAAACCATTTACATGGGCAGTTCTGTCAGATAGTCTCTAGCATGTGCTGAGCCTTGATGCGCCAGCTTTGACTTACTGACTCTTCAGAAGCTAAAGAAAACTGTGAAGTGAGTGGAGGCAAAGGAGTTAATTTCAAGTCTCTCATACAAAAGGGACATAGTGTGTTTGTAGAGTAATCAACATTTGCTTTTCCGTGTAAGTCAGCAGCGTGTGGATTTTTTTGTGGTGCTGCATGTGCTGTTTACTGACTTGTTTTAATTGTGTTTCCACAGAGGATAGCAATATGCTTGCTTTCTGTAGCCACTGAGCTCGGACTCAGCTCAGAAGCTCCAGAACTTTTCCCTGCTCATATGAGGCAGGAGCAAGGACAGCCATTTTGAACATATAAAATAAAGGTGCAGAGGGAATTCAACAGGGAAAAAAGGCAGTTATTTAAGCTGTTTTTCTCCCTTTATGGGGATTTTCTGATCCTCACACAACCCAGAGGGCTCGTACAATACAGGGCATGCAGCTGGACTATGTTTTCTGGAGAACTAATGTTGATGTGGCAAAGTTCAAGCTTCTAGGGGGTTCAGGGGGCATGCTGATGTAACCTGCTAGACCAGAACATCGTGCCTTCATGTATTTCATGTATTTGTCACGGGCAGCTAGTACTCTCCCAAGCAATTCCTGGGCGTGGCTGGCTGTCAGGTAGGATGCTCCAGGTCCATGCCCAATAGTATTTCAGGTGCAATTATCCTGTTGTGGAGGAGATGAGACTTTACAAAATTGCTCTCTGACATTTGGCTTCATCCTTCAGCAGAGAGACTACAGATACAGTCTTTGCTTTGGGACTGCCAGAAGGATATGCAGGAGTGTAATTTCAGGGCAGTTTGCACTGGCCGCGGTCCTGCCTGCCTCCTCGCCCACAGCCGCACCCTCCTGCCTCTTCCCTGACCAGAAAAACACGCCCTCGCCTCCACCGTGAGCTGGACCAGAGGGCTAATCCAGGCAAAAACTGTCACTCTCCGAAGTATTAATTTTAGCTATACCTGTCTCCAAAACATCTCACCACAAAGTGTGTAGGGACCCCCCACCCCCTCAAGTGAAGGGTGGGAAGAGGAGTGAAACCTCCAGAGAATAGGCTTGGCCTAAGGTTTTGTGGAACTCTACCTAAGTCATAAGGTTCCAGTGTGTTTCTACTGCTTCTCTTTTTCACTGCTGATATGAAAACCAATTGTTTCTCAGTTCTGCTTCAGAAACAAGAAGTGGGCCCTTCAGTTTCTATAAATAAAAACATGCCTTCCTTACAGTCAGACATCGTGCTCCAGGGTTTAATTCAAAAGGAAAGCTGGCTTTTTCAAGGGTTCAAAGATTATAGCAATATTTTCATGGAACTTACCATGGATCTTATTGAAGCAGGGAACTTATAAAAAACAGTGGTCCTAGAAGAACAGATTCTCCTGGAAAGGCTGAGTGGTCCCATACGAGAGAATAACTTGTGATGGAGACTGTAAACTCATTTGGCACACATTGTTCCTTATTCCGTATTTGCATATTTGCACAAGGTTTTACCGATGAAACCTCATTCTTGGTTGCCACATAGGTAATGACACGACATGTCATGGAGCAGCTGAACAGGCAAAGTGGGAAGGTTTCCTGCAGAAACCAGGCAGATGGCTCCAGGCAGATGCCTATTTTTCTTTGGACTGTCACTGAAAGGAAAGTGTCACCAAAAGCTTTTCCAGCTGAGAACTTCAAGTGGGTCTAGCATCCCTGCAGAACAACTTGATAGGTTAAACATACCATTCATATTTTACCCACAAAAGTGAAAGCTTTGATATTCTTCCTTTGAGAGGAAATCCAGGTGATGCTTGGTAGGCAGCCCTCTAGAAGGTAACCTGAGAAGCCCTAAAATCTCCAGTTCTACAAGCAGTACATCCATAAAGCATGCCCATTATTCACTGCTGTGCTACTCCAGCTGAATTCCAAAGCAGCTCTGTAACTGGTGCAAAATCTGACTAATGAAGTGCTAAATCAAGCCCAGCAAGTGGAAGGATTCAATTCTTTTTTAGTTCAAAGCTTTTACAATTAGGGATAATTACGATCCAACATTTACACTGCTTCTGTTTCAGTTTTCCTGCAGATGAGATTTGGGTTTTGCACGCATAATACTGTTCAGTTTCAGTAAATATTTCAGTAATAGTATAAGTGCTCTATTATCATGTAGTAATAATCTGTTTTACATTTATTTACTAGTAGCTCTGAACTGTTCAGAAATGTCCAAAAAAGGAAAAAAAAAAAAAAAAAGGCCCTGTCTGGAAATGCATGAATGGGTTTGCAAAAGCACTGTTTGCTTTTTCCCTGTAAGCTTCTACTGCTGCAGGGAAATATGATTTATGAAGCCTCGAGTCCATGTCTGCTTCAGATCCTGGCCTGTTGCTTAATTTAGCAACAGAACATCGGCTGTGGAGTGGCTGCCCTGGAGCAGCACAGTGGTTGGGCTGACTCTCCCTTTCCCTTGTGTAAGGTCACTTTCTCCATGAGCTTGAACGTGTGATGTGTTGCATACAAATGGACAGGAAAAGGCAAAAGCCTGTTGTGAAAACCGTCTGGCTTTTTGGTACTCATCGTCAGTATTCAGCCTGTTGCAACTGAAACGATACTCCCTTACTCCTCCAGTCTCATACCTTAAATCTCCCTTTAATCTTGCTCTGTTTTTGCAAATCTTTCCCTTTCAACACTCTGTGCTTCTTGTCTGCATTATTATTTTTTACAGCACCTTTATCCAAGAGGCTTTATCTTGCAGACGTTTTGGAGTAGGGACAGACCATCTGAGCTCCGTGCTGTACAGTTCCATAGACCAAAGGGAAGGTGATAACCACAGCCAGTGTCAGGATCATATAATTAAGCACATGTAGTGAAATGCGAGGGACACTTAAGTCTTACAACTTCACATACTGAGGGGCTGGAAAACAGAGTTGTATTAGGTAAAAAACAAGTAACAGAAGGCCTAAAGTGTTCAACACCTAAACTTCAGCTTTATTTTTTCCCAGGGCATCTCTCTGTGCTTACAGAACATCAAGTAAATTTCCTTCCTAATTTTACCTCCTAGCCCCTTAAATGAATATTCTTTCTACCCCACCAGTTTAGGTCTGGAGTAGCTGCAGTCACGTCTAGGAATCTAATGGGGAATATGGTCTATTGTAAAAATTTGCATTTATCAGATGACAGAGAACAGAGATGAAACAATTTTTATTTTTTTCTTCCAGCAAGTGCAGAGCTTACATCTCTTTAAAAGTTGCTGACCACTTTGGTTGGATTAACATTTTTGTTGTTGACTTCAAGAGATGGCCTGTTTGACTCTGCACCTCTCTGGATGTACAGGGACAAAAGCTGTGTGGAGCTCTATAAGCGAAGCAGATGCATTCTGTGGCAATAGGGCAGCCCTTCTGTGAACCGTCAGTCTTATTCAAGCAAAGAAAAAGTCTCAAGAACCCTTTATAATGAAATATTTCACAGAATCTGAACATAGACATTTCTGTCAGTGCCCTTATTAAGAAATCGCAAAGAAGAAAACACAATTGCTGTTTAGACAGGAGTAAAATCAAATCACCTAACCTTTATTTAGCATTGTTTTCTGCCATGACTTTTTCCATAGTTGACCTTTTCTACTCCAAGAGACATCTTTATAAAGAATACGCAGGGATGGGGGGAAAGAAATGAAATTATCTCACTGAAGTGATAATTAAGCAAGACAAGGGCCATGAAAATAATGTCTTTTCATGCAGCTTGCAAAGATCTGTGCATACTCAGTCGCCTTGGGCGATGGGACAAACTACGTGATACTCTACCCCTCCTACAGCCTTCCCGTCCCTGACATCAGCACGGCACTGTCATTAAAACTGTTGTAAAAAATAGAGGAGGCTGATGGGCTGGCTGAGAGAAGCTGTGACAGCTGCTTCGTGTGTGTCACTGTGTTTTATCACTCCATTACAGAATAATCATAATGATTAGCCTTGCCTTGCTCTCAGAGTGGAAAGGAGTATTTTTGATGAAAGGAAATAAAAACCTAGTTCAGGCATCATGGCAAGATTTCAAGAATCAATAGCATTCATCAGCAAAACCCTGAGTAGTTATTCTAATCCACGTTACAATAATGCCCAGCTGGCAAATGTGTAAGACAACGCCTGACCTGAAGGGCTCACAGGTTAGAAGAAGCGAGGGACATGGTGTGGAGGAGGAGGCTATTTTGGGGTATGTTAACGCACAGTCCTAACTGAAATACATACATACATACATCTGTACATTTTGTATACAGATGTAGGGCAAGACAGTTTCTAATGCTGCCTGTCAGTTCTCGCTTGCAGGACGTGGCACTACTGTTTACACGTGCCTCCTCCACCGGGGAGGTGGCATGTCGTGCAGGTTCTCTGAGCCATGTGGCAGAGACCAAGCTCTTCCTGTTACCTGTACTTGAAACCAGAGTGTCCCAGGTTAGCTCTTCTGATTCAGTCTGTGGTGTTCATGATGTCTAAACTGCCAGCCTAACCAACTTCCCCATCAATTAGCTCCTGGGTTGACCAGAAATACTGGTGGAGTGTACCCAACCATTTCTGTGCAGTAATACCCTTCCTGCTTTAGTGGTCGCCTTCAAATTCCTCCTGCGGTCTTTTCCATCTGCTGGAATGCTTACAGATAAATGTAACTTCAACATACTTGCAAACACTCCTAACATAGCACCAAGGTGTATATAATATGCTCACTTGACCTCTCCAATAAGGCAACTGAATAAAAGACACTAAATATCTCATGCGCAGCGTAAACTGTCACGCAGCACCCATTGTGCTGCTTGGCACTGCCCTTCCTTGCTTTAAGAGGCACACTGTTCAGAGGTAAGGTCTCTTCTCTCAAGAATTTTGCATCAGCCAACAGTGAGCATCTGCCTTCTTTTATGAGCATTTCTCTGATAACTTACACAGCATTTTCCAGGTTGTGCTAAGGTGTAAACCCAAATGCAGGACAAAGTGATCTGGGTAAGGAAGCCAGACAACTGCTAACTACTCCACCAAAGAAAAACCACTGTCTAAAGCTTTTTTTTTTACCGCTTCAGCCCTGAAGTGACCTTCCCAAGCATATTTAGGGAACTATTCATTCATTCATTCATTCATTCATTCATGGCTTGGCTTCGCAGACGAAGATTTGGGAAGGGCTTTGCCCACGCTTATTGCAAGCGCGTTGATGGCTGAAAAGGCCAATGCGGGATAGGCAAGACCGGTTGCAAAGAGCACACCGGAGGGTCTCCTTGGGTGGTATAGCCGTTTCGTCCCTTGCCTGTCGCTACAGGGCTTTGCAAACGTGAGTACACCCTTCAAGCCTGCGCGGTGGATTTTTTAGGTGAGGCGCAGCGTGCGCGAGACTGGCCCCACCCTTTACACCTGAGGTTCATCTGCCAGGGCCTAGCGAGCTTGGACGGTGACAGCGAAGTCCTCAGGTCGTAGGTTTGGTTAGAGTATCCTTCTCTTAGATGGATGGCCTTACAGGGCTAAACGAGCTCCATCTGCCCGGGTTTGGAGTTAGAGTTGTCCTTCTCCTAGGATGGTTGCCCGAAGGCTAGTGAGCCCATCCTGCCCGTGGACACACTTTGTCTGACCCTTCAGTTGAGACCTGTCTGGCTTGGGAGACCCTACCGGAGGCATATGCCACCACCAGCATAGCTCTCAACTTCGCAAGGGCACGCAAGCTCTTTCCCCACGGCAAGGGGGTGCCCGTGAAAGAGAGGGAACTATACCCCTAGTTCTTTAACATACCAGATCCCATCTCTGCCACAGCGCTCTGCTGCAGGTGGCTGGAGATGACGTGTTGGGGTTAGACATGGGTCTGTCAAAAGGGCAGGATCAAACATACATCAACCCCTAGCAGGTAGTCTACATAAGCCAAAAACTATTGCTTTGCTATTTCTTTTCTACTAGTTATTTCCCTAGTATAAATGTTAGCAGTCTTTGTGACAGATCTAAACGCCTTTTTTTTCCAATAATACACCAATGCAATCTTTATTTTCTTATGAGTGGCCCGGGGGGGTTGTTAGCTCATGGAGCGCACGGAGTGGGCAGTGCACGGGGAAGAAAACTGCAGGAAAAGACAACTATTTGTTTTTTCCTGGGCTTAAAGCAATAGAAAATGAGTCAAAGGTTCTGGATCTGTTGCAGCTTTCCTGTCTGATGCTAAGGGTAGAAGACAAGAGACAGACACAGGGACCTAAATAAAGATTGCACAGATAATCTCCATTCCTGTATTTTTTGACACTTCAAGATTTTGATTCTTGTGCTTATTAATATCGTGTTTTAAGTTTTCAAGCAAATGTGAAGTGTTCCAGAGTTATACCAGGCCCACATATACAGGGAGGTATTCTGACAGTTCCTAGCATCCCTCTCTTCACTCCTGCCCTTACAAAGGAAGTAAAGATCTGAGTGCTAACACACCAACACTAAATGAGCTGAAAGTATATGCTGGTACATGAACACATATTTGGTGGCTTATCTTGGGCCAGGGTCTGCCATCTTTATTTAATTCAGAGCACACCTTGCTCAGGACATAGTCCAAAGGTAATTAGGTTTTCCTCCGACTTGAGCATAGGGGGAAACAGCCTCATGTCTTTAATGGAGTATTCATCTCCATTAAGATGAAAACAGAGGTTCTCAGCAAACCAAGCACTTTAAGCCATATCATGGGACCATGGTTGCTGACAATTGTTCAAATCAGATTCTCAGCTTTCCTCAGAGGGTACCAGCGTAGGTTGACAATTCCATGGCAATTAGCTCTAAGCAAGCTTTATTTTTTCCTGCTTTTAGAATTTTGTTTCTTATTTCAGTGAGAAGTTCCTTGAACATGAATTATTTTTCTTGTCTCATGAAATGTCAAGATTTCAGGAATCCTCTCTGTTGCACATGCAACAAAACTATGGGCTTTTACAGAGTACTTTTTGGAACAAAATGAAGTCAGAAAAATAGCGTACAGAAACACAGACAACTTCCCTTTAATCAAGTAAGTCCCAAATCTGAGACTGCTCTATGATGCAATAGTCCCAGCTCTTCCTCTACCAGATTAAAAAGAGACTTGAGGCTTGTTCACCTCCTTTGCCATTTGGCAGTCCGTCTGTACTGCTCCTCAGCTGAAGCTCTGTCATGCTATGTCAGCTAACTCTTCACTGACCGCGGAGATCATGAGCAAGATGGACCCTGCGTCCTGTGATCATATCACTTGTTGAACTTCTTGCACTTATCTTGCCTGATTCAAATCAGGTGGCAGTGATGACTGAACCATCTGGGGATTTTTGATCTTGGGACAACAGGCATTGTCCTAGTACCTGCTGGTGGAGTTTTTTTCCTTTTATATAGTAGGTCATTGCTCCAGAAGAACTTTAATCTTTGTCTCCCAGACTTCTACACATGTTCCAGGGTTGATATGTCATATAATCCCCATATACAGGCCATAGGCAGAGAAGTCTACAGGACTGGCTCTTCTGGAGAGTTCATTTCCTAGCAAAGCTGACCCTTTCCTTTCCAGCCAAGAAGAATCATGGTAGGTTAAGCCACAAAGCAGGTAACTTGTGAGAAACTGACAGGAGGAGAAGATTACAGCTTCAGAAAATACTAGCAACTAAAGATCCTGGGAAGCCCTGCCTGTGATCCACATGATCAGCATAGGACCTGCTTGCACGCTCCTGGTACCCGTGGAAGAAAAGCAATCATTCCTCTGTGAGCGTGCAATGAAGTCAAATACAGTTTGGGAGTAATCCAAAGACATCCTGCTAATTGCTTAGTGCTACGTCTGCAAGCTGTGTAGAGGAAGGAAACAGCAATTCTGTTTTTTGTGCAAACACCACACTTCTTTGTCTTGTTTAGTTCTTAAATGTTACTCAAAATTTGTTGCCTTCTTCATATTTCACTTGTATAAGCTGAACTGTCATTTTGCAATCATTAGCATAAACTGGCACGTTCTCCTAACTGGCACATGTTCCTAACAAGACAAAATGTATGTGATCCTCATGATTCGCCATTTGGCTTACAAGTTAACAGCATGAAGTGCAAAAATATGGTACTTTATGAATTCTGGATTGTAACAGTCTTCATAAAGCATCAGCAAAATATAACACAATATGCTGACCTTTAATTACTTAAAAAAATATAATTTGTGGTAGAAGGGCAGAACACTTCGTAACACGGTAACTTTTTAATACCCGCAGATAAATTCCTCTGGGGACGCTTTGAGAAACACCGTTTTTAACAGACAGATGCTCCCACTGACCGTCAAGGCAGATGGTTCTGTCACGCGAAGATGTGGTGGAGGAGCCACAGCAGGCAGCAGAGGGACAGCCTGGGTATCTGGCCAGAGTCTCCTTGGTTCAAGAGTGATGTAAGTACCACCAATGTTTTATCCAGGATCAAGGCTGCCCCTCATTGCCTTCTCGGTTAAAAGAATGTAGCTCTTGTTTAAGTCCCAGCTGCTGCTTGAAGACTCAGTGAACTATTTAATGTTTAGATACACAGGCACCAGGCATGACCCATCTGGTTCTTGTCTATGATGTTCCTCTCCATCAGCAGGTCTTTTGCTATCCTTTCCAGGCTGATTATCTCAGGGTGCCTTTACCTGCCAAAGCTCATCCCCTTACTCCACCCCGTGCTGCATACCTGCAGCCATTCCAAGTCTTCGCTGCCACCATCAAGTGTCCCCCTTCAGCCCTTTGCTTGGTTACTCCTGCCTAGGCATTAAAGGGCTTCAAGGTCACTTTAGCTTTTGACCAATGCAGACAATGTGTTTGTCATTTACTTCATCTTCCCGTGCAATGGCAGCTGCACACTATACCTATCTGGAGAGCTGGAGAGAAACCTGAAGCAAAACTGTAAAAGCTGCCTCAGGGATTCCCAGTGTCTATTAAAGTGGAAGGGACAAGGCATCCCTCTCTCCTAGACATTTTAAAAACCTACTTTAAGTGCCTGATCTGCCATGATTTCATGCACTTATGCTGTTAAGAACAGCATTAGAATAGAAAATTGAAATGAGTTTCTGACCTGAGAATATTTTTACAGTTTCCAATGCAAACCTTATGGCATTCGGAGTTGTAACGCATGGAATATGCTGCAATTTCGCTTTCCCCTGTACTTACGGGATTTCTTACTCCTTAAATCTTCATAACAATTTTAATGGAAACCACAAATTCTCTGTGCTTTTGAGCAGAGCTTTAGTCATTCATGAAAATGAGAATCTTTTGATGCTTCATAGGATTAGTCAAAATTTTAAAATATTGCACTTTAATACTGTTTGTTTTCAAAATTGTGAATTTTGGTGTCAAAAAGACCTTTGCAAAAGTTCTTTTTCCTAAAAACAGTTCAGCTGGCTACAAAGATGATTAGTATTTCAGTGCTCAAACAAAGATGAGGAAAGATGGTAATATGCCTTCTTTGACTACCTCTACGACTTCCCGTAGGAAATCTTTAGCAAAGAGCACATGAACATTGCTTCAGAAAACAAAATGTATCTAAATGCTTTACTTCTGTAGATAGCATCATATCACTGTTGGAGTTTGCCTACCTGTTTTCAGAACGGGACTCTTTTTGGCAATTTGACTTTTACTTAATTACCTTGCAAGAGAACCTTGAGAAAAAAGCCTAAATTGTTATTTTTTTTTATTTTCACTCAAACCGATTCCTAATCCGTGGTTGCATGATCCTTGATAGCCGTACAAATAGACACCAGCTGAAGGAACTTAAACTGGATCAAGAGTTTACATGTGGTTGTGAAATTTAAAGCATGATTTAAGACTGATAGTTCCTTCAAAATTAGGCTTAATTCATTCCAGCCAAACTAGTTTAAAACAAAATAGTCTCATAGCCAGACACAACAGTTTAACCAAATGAGTAAAATTATGCCTTAACCAGGATGTTGGTCCATGATAGGTTTTTCTAGGTAGCACACTTGGGTAGAGAGGACCTCAGAAAAACTGGTTATGCAAGTCGTGAGGCACCTGGATCTTTGTTCTGCCCCTTCCCAGCCTTTCTTTGCTTGTCCATCCCCCTGTCCTCTCCTAGATAACCCTATGCCAGTTGCTACCCAGTTTACAGGTGGGCCACACAAGAAGTTGAGCCAATATAACCAAGGGGGCCTGAACTGTAGGGCATCCCCAGGCCAAAGGGGCACTCTGTAGGCCAGCTTCTCTGTGTTGCAAATCAACGCAAGGCAGGCTCAGGCACTGTCAGAGTGAAGTCTTGGCAGCAAGCAGAGCCTACATGACCAGCCGGGTGGGGAGGCGTGGGCACCCATCTCTCTGTCCACCTGTGCAAGCTGTCTTCAGCCCCCACCAGCCATTTGCTCACCTTTGGTGCCGCTGAGGCAGAGCCAGACATGCAGACTTTGGCCAGATGTTATTGCAACAGGCAGTTTTTCAGGGGCATTGGGAAAAGGAATGAAATGGGTGATTTTGCATGTTGTTTCTATTGTGTTTCACCTCCTTTAGCCCAAGCAATGTGAAGATATTTTGTGATGTCCTTCATCACTGCAGGCAAATGAAATAGAAACAACAATGATGTGTCTGATTGCAATTTTAAAAGGAAACTGTGGAATATTTCCAGTCATATTAGATTTAATCTCACTGGCCTTCCCCCCCCCCCCCCCCCCAAAAGCTAGGAGACAGTGTCCCTTTTTCATACTTTAACATGAAAATAGATCACTGCAGAAATATGTAACACTTGCAGTAGCTCCATAACCCTGGCACTGATAAGCAATATAGTAAAACATGAAGATCAGTATAAGTCAATAGATGCTACATATACAAATCGCACGTGCAGGAGGGGCTCCAGCCTTTACATGCCATGAACTAACACCCAGCTGCCAGCCTTCCTCCTGTCTCTAGGCATAATGAGGGATACAAACTAGTTTTGTAACAGTCTTGTCAGGTATAAGACTTCAACTTGTCTCTACATCCGCTGCCTGTTATTATCCTGGCTTTGCGCCAGGGCCTGTTCAAACAGAAAAAAACCCCTTTCAGTCCTAAAGGTTCACAGGGAAGAAGGTCTTGGTTTGATCTGATTTTCCTTTTAACATTAATCGCATGTTCAGTTTTGACGGGCATGGGGCCAAAAAGCAAAATAACAGCTTCCACCGTGAGAATGACTAGGGCCAAGCAGCAGAATTTAAGACCATCTTGTTCTTATTGCTTCTAGCAGTGAAAATCCCTGACTCTAGCTCAGTCCTTCTCTCATCATCTTCGATATATGTTGCAGAATAACCCTGCACATCTCAAAGGGCAGCATGAAACAAGGGAGTAGATACCCAGAGTGCTTGGGACTATCTACACAAACACAGCAGTTTGTAAATACTGCAGTTTGCCTTCACTGCTGTTCTGCTATCTGTCTTCCCCTTAGCACTCAACATGCACCAACCTCAGGCTCCGATCAAGAAAGGGCAGTGAAGACTTGATACACTTATCTTTTATTTGAAAGTGTTTGTTCTTACCCTTTGCGTGTTCCAGCAAATATAACTGCTCCATTCAAAAAGAGACCAAGTCATTTTAAAGAGCACATTTTCATCTGTTTAGCCCTCAGCAGAAAAGGGATTTGGCTTCCCGTTGGAGGCTGCACGTGGTGTGATACAAACTGATACCAGTAATCAGTTCTTCACACTTCAGAAAGAGTCAGGCTATGTCCGTAGCTTGATGTGACCCCAGTTAGAGAGAGGAACCCAGATACAAGATAGCCCAGGAAAGCAGACCATGAGGAAAGGGTGGTGGGCTGGAGAAGGGAATAAAAAGTGTCAGTAGAATAATATGGCTATAGTTTCTCCTCATCAAAACTGACCTGAGTCTCCCAGTGTCTGTTGTGTTTGCTCTCAGAGACTTGATGAGAACTTTTCAGCATGCCCAGAGAGATCCCTTTGTTCACAGATCAGCTCACTATGATGCCCAGGTTGGTCTGAAGGACCTATGCCTCCACCTGTGTCTTGAAAACAGGACACAGCTGGACCATTTGCAAAGGGCCTGAGTTCATCTTAGCATGCCACAACTACAACCTCTAATGTAAGCAGAAACAAGCTCATTCAGAGTTGCATTTTTCCTTCTCAGCATGTTTTGGGTATACTTATTACAGGATAAGCTCTTTTCCCTGCCACAAGCCTTATAATAATTTAATCAGCAGTCATCTACTGTGTAATTTCCTTCCTTCCACCAAAACTATCATCCTTAGGTCCTAAGTCATTAGAAAAGCAATTAACCAGAAACTTCATTTAGCTAACTAAAATGGGATGTTTTTATTTGTTTATATTTGTTACTGCAACAGCAGTAACAATTTCACTTGTTTGTTTTTGCAACGACTTAAGGGAAAACAAACAAGTTCTTTCAAACGTGTAATAAATACCTAGAGAAAAATAACGATAATTACACATTAAATGCCAAATAAGTATCCTGTATTTCATGTTCTTAAGGTGTTTCTGCTTTTAAGGACTGTTTTAAAAATAAATGTGCATAAGTGGTTCCTAGAAAATTCTGTACTTGGTGGTATTTTTTTCTTCTGTGCATGAGTGGCCTAGGGACAGCCATTGAGTTTCTGACTGTAAATGCACATGTAAACCTACCTTACGGTCTGAATGTTTGCTGTTTGCTCCACCTGCTCCGTGTTTGCAAGGTTTTCAATCCCCTCTATCAAGTGACACTGTTTAGATTCTCGGCGTATCTGGCAAAAACCATGAAAGGTGAAGAAAAAGACGGGGGTTTCAAGGTAGCTGAATATCCTTTCTCCTGGATAGAGACAAACCACTGCCTGCCCGAAAGGTTTATAGAGTTTTTGAACAACACATTTAGAGAATAGAATGAAAACAGAACGGAGGTATTGATCCCATGAGATATCTTTTATCTATGGGAGAGTGGGCAGGGGTAGGTTTGGGGGACTACTTCTATATTTTTTTGGGGGGGGAGATCCAGGTCATGGTTTTTGCCTGTCCACTCTACCAGGAAGAAGTACATCTCTTTTTCATGCCAAGAGTAAGCTTGCTCATCCAGCATCCTGAGCCTCCCAGGCTGCTTGCAGGGACTGAAGGCATTCCCTGTGGGAATAGGTGTCTTAGCATAGTTACATTTCGCAGGCTGAGAAATCTTGGTAGAAGAGGGTGCTGGAATGTGGAAAAATCAATTCTGAACTGGTGAGGCTCAGCACTAAATAATGCATTTACATGCTGGAGATGATGGAAAAGTAATGGCAAGCTTCAAAGGGAAATCATGAATCGCATGGTCTTTCCGGGAGGGAATGAACATTTCTTTTCCTGGCTGTTCTTGTATGACATCCGTCTCTTGTCAGATGATCTGTAACGATATGGATATATGGAAGCAGTGCCAAGGGTAGCAGAAGGGGTCTAACATGCAGGGCATGGATCCTGGTCTGAACCTGCCCCAGGTTCTCTGAGGTTTTTATTAATGCTCATCCCAAAGTGTTTCATCACTTTCAGCTTAGTACCGCTAATGGTATTGCCACAGCACTGTACATCTTCAGCTGAACACATCTCCGCTTCTCCTAGCATACCAGTTTGAATTATTGAGATCTCAGACACTTTGGAGTATTTGACTTGGGGCAGAGAGCCTGTTTATTTGAAATGCTGCTGAATCTATGCTGAATCCACATTAGGGTTGTGCAACCAATAAAAAAACCCTATGCAAATTGCTCTAAATGCCGGTTTACTTGGAAGCACAAATTAAATCTGGATACATGCGTTATCAGATTGATAGGCTCTGCTGCAGGAAAGAATAAATTTCATTTTATGGTGGTATTTGCTTATGAATCCACTGGGAGACTCTTTCTTTGTAGCACAGTGTCTGCCAGCAGCCTTGTGAAGTGAAGTTTTGACATTCTCAGTGTTCTTCATCTTTCTGGACAAGTACAGAGACTGGCCAGGACTTGAGAGATGGAGTTTCTGTTTCTATCTCTGCAGCAGGCAGAACTAGGCACAACACTCAGGTGTGGCAGCCACATGACCTGCAGAAGCGGGCAAATTCTGCTTTTCTTCCACTCCTCTTTGTCTGATGTGACTTCGAATGTTTGGAGTTAGAAGCAACCTCCAAAGGTTGTTGCATTGTTGCAGTAGAGTGGGGACAGACATAGCCAGGTTGTCCTGAACGAGCAATGTCAAGCAGCTCAGCTGAGACAGTGCCAAGTCACACACCCTGATTGGCACTGTGTAGCCAGAAGCTCAGTGAGCTTCTAGAGCTAACTAGTTGCCAGTAAGGGTCTCATCTAGCTCGTTTTTCAGTGTACAAACACCTTTCCTGTGTTTCTGCAGCCCAGTTTCACAAAGGGCTGATGTTTTACAGTGGCTTTGTGGTGTGGGGAGCAAGTTACTCCAGAATGTCATGGTCCACTTTAATTTATTTGAGGTCAGATTAAAACAGTGTGGACAAGCTACCATTTGTCTCATCAACACGAGCAAGAGAGGGAGCCGTTTAAAAGCTTTGAAGGATGAAGAAAAAGAGCATGTAAGCTGTTACCCCCTTTGGCAGCTGCCATAATGGTAGGCAAAAAACGACTGTCCTCAGCAAGCCCCTTTCCCATCACTCAGAACCATGCCCCAATCCAAATGCACCCCATAATAATAATAAAAAAACCCCAAACAAACTCAAGCACCCATAGTTTCGTTCCAGTCACCTAATTCTGGCACTCTTTTTATCTCAGAAACATATAAGAAGAACCAGTAATATTCCTTCACCAACCCCTTTCTTCCGCAACAGCCAGCATTAAAGCAAGGAAGGCAAAGGAAAGAGAAGAAGTAAAAGTTTCCTGCAGGAAGCCAGCCCACCATCTGAAGTGGTGTTCCCCGCTTCCCTCTCCGGAGCTTGTTTCTTCAGACAGCATACCGTATGGCTTAGCAACTCTGCAAATGGTGAGACAAGTGTGCTGTGGAAAAAAAAAAATATTTCCTTATAACCATGGCAGGCTGTCACTTCTCTGCCTCCCCCACTGTTAGGAGCTGCTAGACTCTCTCAGCCATCTGGTGCAGGATTCGAGATTTCCTGCTGATAACCCCGGCCAATCCTGGCATTGCTGTGCTCTTGGTGTATGAAGCTGAGACAGGTTTTGAAGTGTTTGTACAAAGCTGGAAAAGCAGTGGAAAGGCTGGAGGAATATGGGTGGGAAGGTGCGAGGTGGAAACAAGACATGCTGGTGTTGCGGGAGGCCTTGGCAAACACTTACCACTTGTAGGGGATAAAGGAAAGGGCTTTGCTTTTAGACTTTAGCTGTCATGGGCTGCAGCCATGGGAGAGTAAGGTGGTAGATGTCGTGCTCCTCTAATTCCCTGCTGGGGAGTGGAAATGCACACAGATTTCCAGAGAAACACAAGGACTTGAAGCCCTTTGGATGAGGAAGGGTCTGAGAGGCCATCTGCCTCAGTTTCCTCTGCCAGCTCCTCACTGTTGGATGATGTACAGGTGAGACAGTTGGGAAGCTGAAGAAATTCTTATGTGGTTGCATTTAGACTAGCGTGCCAGTGACTGGCATCAGAACCATGCTGTGCCTATGTAGTTTGCATGGGGAAGAGAAGAAGTCATTGCTGCTCTTGTGGCTCTCCCTGATGCAATCTGCTTGACCCCAAGTTAAAACTGGTTTGCTAATGCAAAGAGCTGTGAGGCAGTCTACTTTGTTTATGCACTTTTCTTCATCCTGCTGGCATTCAGGAAGCTATCCCACCGAAGAAATTATTAATTTGGCTGTGTTAGTCGATCTAATTCTTCCCACAGACTCAGTGCTAATGGTGCTAGCAAAAGCCCAGAACACCCCTTTCCTTGACAGATAAGTGACAGCCACCGCCATCCTAGATCAAGCTCTGTGATCCCAAACTGCGTACTCATCGCTGTGCGAGGCTGTGCATGTGCCCCCTTGTAGTCACTGGGATGAGTTCTGAGATGGTATTAGAAAGCCCTGCAGATTCCCAGAAAGCCATGCAGAGTATTTTCAGTATTATTCCAAACAAAGATGTGCCACAATTTCAACCGGTGTTTTACCTGGGTAAGGGGCCCACGAGCACGCAGCTCCTGGTCGGGTTGAGGTGGGTGTATTAGGCTATCATTAGCCAATATGAATACCTCAAATCAATATTGCCTTGAGTGAGACATGGACTGGGCTTTCTTCTGAGCATTATTACTCAGCAGATACCGTTCTCATGCAAAGTGACTTGACTGTTCCCTAGTAGGAATGATAGGATGCCAAACAGTTATTTATTCAGTTAGTTATCAATATCTGAATTTTGGAAAGGTGTCAGCTCCAGCTAAAGGAAAACAATATCTTAGAGCTCATAGAAAAACTTGAAGTTAGACAGTTTTAAACAATTCCCTCAAATAGTTCTTGTAATAGTTGCAGTGAATGTAGTGGATGTAACAGCACTGCCACAGGACTCCAGAGAGAAATATCCAAGCTTTCCACAGGCCATCATGCAATTGCTTGAACATAATCAGCTGCAGGTATCCTTTTCTATTTGTCAGTGAAATGTTGATGAAATTATTTACTGTTTTCCCACAGTTCCACCTGTTTTCCTTTGTGTGTCCTTACAGGCTCTCTCCATATGTAAGGAATTTTATTCCTGTACCTCCACACGGAGACGAGAGCTTATCGGCACAAGCTGGCACGGCCCCATTGACTTCTGTTATCTGCAGTGACTCAGGTTGCAGTAGCTGAGGATGCATCCCGCACTACATGCATCTTTGCACCACCCAGCTGCATGCACTTGGAAGTCAACTGAAGAGTGCCATTAATTTGAATGCTATTTCAGTCAGACCCTAAAAAACCTGCTACCTTGGTCCTCTTCAGGGTGACATTGTATGGATTCAACGTGAATTCACTTCCTGAATAAGGAACAAATAATATCTGCCCCATTAAAGCTGCAGTCCCAGTAGCTCTGGGAGGAGTACAGAGAAACATTTACAGCACAGAGGTATTAGGGCTGCATGATGTGACATAAAATGCAGTACAAAGTCTCCTCAGGCATGAATCAGATTTACAACTTGAACAACCCAAGTCTTTCTCTGCACCAGCCCCTTCACACAAGAAGCAGCAAAAGGTTGCTTTTAAAGGTATTCTTGGAAAACCTGAGAGGCAGTCAGTAGATAAAAATGTGTGGTTTTCCTTTCTTTCTTGCTGTTCCATCTATTTCCATATTCCTTTTAGAACTCAGTTAACTGTTGCTAGAAAAATAACGCTGACAATAGTATGCTGTCCTTTATTACCTTCAACCTCATCTTGCACCTGGTGGTTAAGGCCAGAGGATCCAAAAACAGGTGTGGAATTGATCAAAGCACAAACTTCACTTCTGAACAGATTCAGGTCCAGACAGCAGAGCTGGTTCTGGCCCAGGTATCCACCACAGAAGTGGTGCATTAATAGGTCAGCCAGTAGTTACACACTGAAAATGCAAAATCTCTGCATAACATCCCAACTTGGAAGAATAAAGAACCTGTCTCTTCCAAAACAGCATCTGCTTCTTAGAGCTTGGCATGAAACAGAACACAAAAGAGTTTTGAACTAGAAAAAGAGTAGGGAGAATCATTTCGGTGGAGAGGAAAATAAGACATCCTTTCTATGACATGAAAATTAATTTTATTACTTCCTGTAGTTAATGTACAGAGAGCAGCTACCCTATCATAGCAAGTCAGAGAAATACAGAGAAACTTTTCTTCGTATGCGAGATCTGCAGATCGCTATACTCAGTTGTTTTGTTAGGCTACATTTCCTGCCAATGGTCTTCCATCTCAGTAGTCATTTGCCAGTTTGACCAGCAAATTAAAAAAATCTGCTATACACTTAGCACGTTTGGAAGTCACCTGCTTAGCCAAAGATATTTGCACTACAAAACACACTGTTGTGACTATTCTAGCGTTGTGCCTGTAATGCTGTAACAAGCACTTGCTAAAGAATAATTCAAGATTGTAGAAAAGCTTTCAGATCTTGCAGAATCTCATGCTTGGATATGAACTTACAAAAAATGATTTTTTTATTGACTTTAGAAGGGACAGTGTCCCTTTTGTTGACATTTTGTATTTCTTAAAATTAAAAACCCCGTCTGACAATGCTGGGATGATAACACTTGGAATCCTGGGTAGGTGGTAAATGGAGAACACTCATTTGTCCCAGTGAGTCTCAGTCTCAGAGTCTACCATTCCTAAGCGCCTTCCAGTACAGAGGTCAGACTCTGACCCAGAAACCCTTATTCATGCCCAGTTTGGATTAGCTAGTATTTTTTCCTCCAGAACCTAACAATATGTCTAGATATAGGTGCGTTTGCTTTCTCTATTGTTTCTGGAACTAGGTTTTATTTATTTTGAGGCCAGAAAGAAGATCACGAAGCATCTGAACTTCAAAGAAAAATCTGACATTTCCTTTAAAGAACTTCCATTTACTAACAATCTATGGAGGTGGTGCTTTTACAGACTTAATTTTAGGTCAACACATTCTCACTCCTATTCTCACTCTTCATCTTCCTATGCATATAAAAGCTCATGGCTTGACAGGCAGCTCAGTACCTATAAATGGCTGTTTGTTATTTATGGTCATTATTAAGTGTCCATGTTTTCAGATCTATTACATATGCAGTGATGTAAAGCTTCTATTTTAAAAATAATATTTATTTATCATACCAGAAGTGGCCAATGTCTGGAAAGGTTATGTCGGTAAAGTAAACATGAAGCACTACTGAACAAAGTATAACCTAAATGGTCTGTTTGCGTTCAGTATTGATTTTTTAATCTCATTTTCCCATTTTGTTACAAACAGTAAAGGGAAAAACCAATACAGAATCCATAGGAAAAAAATCCAGAGCTCTGGAGTGTATGAGAAACAAGGTCCTCCTTGTTTGTATCCTTCTGTTTTGTTATTGATGACAGTTTATTCCCTGTCAATAATGTTAAGAGCAGCAGGACTTGCTTTGGCTTCTTTTTTTCCTGTTTGTAGCCTAGCTAGTTTATTAGGGGTGAAAAAAAGGTGGAAAGGAGGACAGGAAGGAAAGAAGGCCTTTATGGTGTGTAGGTTGCACATTGTATAATAAATATTTAACACCCTGGTACCCCATAAAGTCTGCGTTCCCAGGCAGCTCTGTTCTCTTGGGATACAGCCAACAGATAAGGGAACACACTCCACTTTCAAGTCCCTTCTTATTACAGCTCTGAAGGTAGGGTAAATGAGAACTGGAAAAGCCAAGCAAAGGGTAAAGAGGAAGGTAGCAAGAGGTTAGCTGATCTAGACAGACACGGGAAGTCAGACTTAATTTCTGAGTCCTCTGTGGACTTAGTGCAAGCTGTCTGAGAAAGTTTCCTATTTTCTCAGAAGACGCATGAAAAGAGAGCTACAAGCCATGCTGACCGCACCAGGCAGCTAGAAGATTAAAATGCTTGTGCGATTAAGGTCAGCAGAAACCACTGTGTGCATCTAGTATAACCTCCTTCATAACACTGGCCGGAGAAGTTTATCCAGTGATTTTCACATCAGGCCCAACAACTTTTGTGTTATCCATGATAAGAGCTCTAGAATCCCATCTGATCTGGTTTAAACTCCCATTTGACAGAGAATCTGTCAACTCTCTTGTACAATTCCTCTCTTGCAAAAATATCCTCATTTAATAAATGTCCATCTGCTCCTTCCCTTTTTGATAAAATGTGTATGGTTAGCTACCTGATTACTAGGTCTCATTATCTGTGATTCTTTGAATCCACTCCAGGTTTCTAAAGCTTTTCCAGATGATCCAAGAGGGAGCCTAGTCTGTGTGCACAGCTTTACAAACGTCTCAGTCTTCCACTTTCCACTGGTTTTATCCCTAATCTTCTTGTGTTAGGGCAGCTGCTGTCACAGTAGTCTAAAAAAAAGACAAGTCTTAAGTTGTATTATTGAGGTTAAAATCAATGGAAAGATACTTTTTATATGATTTCTGTAATGGTGAAAGGAAGATAAAATCAGCAGCTTGCAATAGGAAGCTTAGGAAGGTGAAGGTCAGATAAAATCCTGAAATGAAGATTTGCCAAAATCTCTATACAAAGCAAACTTACCTGATTTCATGCATCTCAGTTGACACAACCATCTTAGCCTCATTTTCCCAATGAGAGTCCCACAGCCAGACCCACAAACATTTTTATAAAGTGTGAAAGCAGCACAAAGTAAAGAAGAACAAGGCAAATCAGAACTGACTACTATTGATTTTGTGATAAAGGCTCCACGGAGACCAGCTGTTAATTACCTTTCCAGAGGAGAGACTTGTTTATCTTGGAGCCAGGGTTGGGGTTTTTTTCCCCTTTCCTCTCAGGTACAATAGACTGCACTGCTAGGATTAGCATAAGATTTAAAATATAAATGTGCATTGGGACAGAGTTATGATTATTCATCCATTTTATTATGGTACTGCCAAAGACCAGGCAAGAATGAGGCAATGCACAAAATAGACGCTCCCTGTCCCAGCTGCTTTGCTGGTGAGCAACCTTTCCAGCAGACTTCAGCATCACTTTCTTTCCGTTCTAGTCAAAGTTAGGCCAAAGCAGCACACATTTGCCCATCTGTTTTCCTTTCCACTGCAGCATTTACACACATTAATGACCTAACCCTGCCAGGTACAGAGCTCTCTTGATGCCCACTGCCTTCAGTGTGGGGGCAGAGGCGGGGACACAGTGCTGTGTCACTGTGCTTAGCTCCTTTCTGAGCCTCGGCTGTATGATCTGAGCTGTGCATGGTGGAAGACTAGCAAGTAGGAGCAAATGAGGCTTGAAAACCATCTGTTCTCTCACCAGAGCCTGACATGGGCTGATTCAGTCCATGACACGGCTGCTGCAGTGTATACTGGCCTGCCCAAGTGATGTGAGCTGTTACTCATGGCAATAACAGGTGCAGAGCTTCCTGGCAGAAGTGTTGTTTTTAAATCCCCGAGTCCCTTTAATAACTCAGAGGAGTGACAGGCTGAGCTCTCCAAAGCTATAGACCGACTTGGTGCATGCAACCTGGGCAATTATGGATGCAAAACAAAGCGTGCAAGTGAAGTCGCCCTGTTCCTCGCTTCTCAGAATTACTGAGGATAGTGCACAGAAAGCGCGGGCATACACAACAGGAGGATGACACCGTTAAACTTTGCTAACACACATGATTTTCCCCGAAAACCTCTCTGCTGTTGCTAAGGCTGATGCAGTTTTGCTGGAAGCCCTGGTGCAGAGACCTTCCAGCTTTTTTAGCCACTTTGAGAATCGAGATTGAAGAGCGGGGACTTTGGTGGCTGCAGAGCACAAAGGCGATGAGCACTTACATGACTCATTTTGTACAAAATCTCCCTATACAAGATTTAAAACAGGCAGTGAATGGAATGACAGCCCATAGCTGCTTTCTGATTACCAATACTCACACCATGATTATCTGTGGGGTAAGGAAAAAAGCTATAGCAGATGCAACTCTTACAACCAGACAGCAGTAGACCATACAGGAAAATGCATGACTCCGCTTTAACTTACAAGCTGTAAGCACAAATGGAAGTATGGTTTTGACCCAAAGGGAGGACCATATGCAATAAAACTCAGGAGTCTCAAACACTGCAACTGCTCCAAGTGGAGAGACTCTTCGGTTAGTTGCTCTCCTCCTGCTTAGCATGCGTTTCTTGATTTTTTTTCTGCTTGTATAGCAGTACATCTAGTGCAAATTAAGTGAACAGAGTAAACTAGAAACAATCAGCATGATGATCTCGGTTCACACTTCAGCTCACACGTAAACAGTCTCTCTGCCTTAACAAGCTGCCACTCACAAGGCAGCCAGCACAATCATGAATTAGCAATCTCTGCTTGGTTTTGATTCCAGGTCTATAGTGCTTTGAGAAATATTACATCTAAACCCACTCTGCTTTAAGACCCACCCCCTGTGTGCTTCAAGCACAGTGTTCTAGAAACTCTCTATAACATTTTGCATGTTAAAGAACAGCAGTGGCCTCGGTGAAGAACAGTTTGCTCATTTGTATTTATACAAGCTCTCAGCCTAGCGAAGCGGCCAAGGTGACTTTGGGGGAGAAAACGCTGCTCGAGTACAGCTGGTGCAATCTGGGCCTGCGACTTCCTGTGCATGTCAGAAGTCATTTGCATACTCATTATCTTTTGATGAGTGCTGCATGGTCAAGGGAAATGTACTTTCCCCTTTGGTGTATATCTCAATTTGCTCAGCCTTCCATAAATCTCCTGTGCTCTGTATCAGTGTGGGCATGATTTAGTCCATTTACTGTATGGATTAGGTTCTTCTTCCAGATTACTGTGGTTTTAACTGTAAACAAAGTATTTAGGGAGGCAGAGAGCCTGGTGGGGAGTTTGCTGGCTCAAATATATAATTGCTAACTGTTTAATTAGGACAAGTCCCCAGGACTTTTCTAGGAGATAGGAGGAGTTGCTTGCTCACTGCGGTGGAGCGGCAGATGTGCCAACCAGGGTTAGAAATAAATCTAAGAAATTCTGGCATCAGAATCTGTCCTCAGCTGAAGTTCAAACCCCACAGCTCTTCTGTCCTCACGAGCAGGGTGTGTGTTGTAGGAAGGTGAGAGTCGAATCAATTTGTGATCCACTCCTAAAAATGAGGCAGAAGCTTCAGAAGAAAGAGATGAGACTCGTCAGATGAGCAAACCATTGCAAATGAATTTGGCTCTGGAGAGGTCATGTTAGCGCAAGCTAGATGCGCTTGGTGCGACTGCTTTCCTGTAGTAACTCAAGGAGCAGCCTGGCTTGCAGCTCTGCAGAAACCATCCTGTGGCTCTCTGTTAGGGCTACTGTTACAGGACAGCAATGCCACTTAGTGGCTTCATGAAAGCTGTTTTCTCATGAAAAAAATGCCCGTGTTAGAGAGCAAGGGTCTCGACCGAATAGCAGCTCACTGCTGAATCCTGAGCATATGGTTACTCATTTAAAAAGACAAAAATCCCCGCGTGCTGCAGGATAAGAAGACTCAGACAGCGCTCAAATTTTCCTTCTGCATCTTTTCCAGCTCTTAGGTAATGTGTAACCTCCAGTGGGACGTGCCCCGCTCCTGCGTGAGTGCCCGGAGCGGGCGGCACAAAGCCCCTGTGCCCCGGGAGGCTACGGGGTGAGGCCAGGCTTTGGACACAAAACCCCACCTGGCCTTAAGAGCTCCAGCCTCAGGGTGGAATTGGAACAGTTAACCACAATTTCGCAGGAAGAGCTGCTCAGACAACCAGCGGGGGCTGGCCGGCTGGCTCTCGCCGTCCGCTGAGCGCGTTCATCCCCCGATTCGACAGGGTGCTGTGCCATCTAGAGGAATTCCATGGGCATTTCCCTGCCCCGCCTCTCCAAAGAGCTCCTGGCACTGCTGGTGCTGGGGGGCAAAGCCCCGCAAGGTCCCTGCCAAGGGGCCCAAGCAGCGAGCACCGCTGCGGGGCCAAAAGCGCTTCTGGCAGCCCCTGCGGCTGGGGGCTCTGCCCCAGCGCAGCGCCAGGGCGGCACCGGCTGCGTTTGCGTGGCGTGTACCAAACGCCTTGAAACGGCGCTGCGTTAGCGGTTTGAGGGTGCCAGTCGTGGTTTTCAGATTTACAGGAACAAGGGCACATCTCTGCCGAAATACCAGGCTGCTGCTGACTGAGACACCCGTCACGACACGAAACAAGCATTTAATCTCTTTTTCGCTTTGTCACATGCAGCATCACAAAGGGATGCCCTGGAATTTCCACCTACCAGTGGCTATGGACAGGGAGGGGCTTTGTGGCTTTTGCTGTGAGGTAACTACAGAGCAAACGAATGCCATTGAACATGAAACAGAAGCCGTGGCCTACAAACAGAGGCACTGGTGATGTGGTGGGTGAATGTTGCTATTGAGTGAAAAGGGTTATTTAATTTTAAAAATGTTAAGTTGCTGAAAAATCTTGCCTTCTTTCCTTTCCAACACCTCAGGCTTCATCTATCCTCTGAACTGGCCAGCTCAGCTGGACATTCTCAGCTCTCTCCTGCCTGGTCTGCCTGTCCTGGCCAATGTCTGTCTCCTCTGACTGACAGCCATCCCAAGGTGATGGCCTGCCTGTGGCTTTCCTTTGCATTGCCAGTGTAACCCTCTGCTCTCAGCCCTCCACAACTCCTTGAAGAGTCCTGATGCCTACGCGATTCTGACCAGCAGAGAGATGAACCATGAATACAAAAAATGAAGTCCGTCGTATTTTCCCTAGGTAAAATGCAGGAATTCCCCAGGTTCTCACCACTTTGAAATCATCAGATGACACTTCTAAGCCTACTTCCTTTTTGACTTGTCTCCAGTTCCGATGCCCTCTGCTCCTGATTTTTTCCCCACCAACCTGCAGGGCACTGCTGTGTGGCTCCCAGAAAAAGGGTCAGTCTCTTCTGGCAGGAGGTGACTGTTACCAGGTGACTATCAGAGCGCAATGTTTGTTATCAGAGCCGTCACCTCGCACTGTTTGGAGTCTAGGTACAAAAAAAAAAAAAAAAAAAAAAAAGAGTGCAAATGAAGTGTTATTGCTACAAGAAGTAATCCATTAACAACAGTTCATTCCGTGCTTTTAAATTAGCGTGTGTTCAGGAGGCCATGCGGTAAGCTTTACTCTGCTTTCTGAGAAGTCATCATAGGATCTGAGCTGCAAGCTCTTGCTGATGGTCAGCTAAGGACCAATGGTGCAGATAAAATAAGCAAGAATTTAAAGCTTCATCTACTGAAATGGTCTGTACTGGAAATTTAAGTGGGCTTTACTGGAAGTTTTAAACCTTTTCAACTCCTGATATTGAAAATATTTATTCTGTTCTCAGAGGCTGAAATGCTGAAAATGGAAACACCAAGGTAAACATAGAAAAACTGTCCTCACACTTGGCTTTTCAACTGGTTTAGTTGGTGACCTTCAGACATGGTGTCTCCAAAATTTAAATATCAAGGGGAAAATTATTAAGCAGGTTTAGTTTTCACAAGAAAAAACTAACAATAGCAGCTTGAAGGAATTGTCTGGTCTCCTGTGGTGCAATAATTTAGAAACTGCAGCTCTGTCTTATCTATGGGAGGAGCCAATAAGCAGAGTCCTTTCTTTCCTGAGCATGAAATCCTGAAACTCCAATGGAGTCGTGCTGATCCACACCAGCTGAGGATCACCCATGGGATTTTTATTTAACAAATGGCAAACATTCCTGTTATAGAAACAAATACATGGCTGAATCTAAATTGAATAGTTCAGGTCAATTTTGTCAACACTCACCTCTACTTATTAAAAAAAAAAAAATTCTGGAGTGAAAGATGTTGGCAAAACTCTTCAGATGCTATAACTTGTTTTATATTTATGGGAGAAAGAAACAGCTTTGCCTTTGATCCATTGTTGGTTATCCGCAATTTTTAGTCTACATGTCATTGCATCAATGAGAGAGCTGCACAGACTGCTCTTTTCTGATGCTTCACTATTTGGTTAGCAAGTTCACAGCAGATCTAGAGATCTCTTCCATGTCACAGTTTCAAAGGGAAAGATGATCTTTCAGATCCAGAATGAATTTACTTCCTGGTAATCCAGTAGGTGAGGTCAGCGTCTCACAGGCTTGCACTCAAGGGGGCAGAGAGCCCTACTGTGCCCATGAGCATCTGTTTCTGACTGTCATTACCTTGCTGAGTAACCCTTAGAGAAGTCACTTCCCTTCTGTCTTTTTATCTATGTCCTGAGCGTGTAGGGACATAGAGCATGCAAATGGAAATAAGCTTTCACTGCCTTTTCTTTTCTTCTGGGACTTCCACAATGTACTCTGAATGTTTTTTTGATTTTTTTTTTTTTTTTCAATGAACACCACAAAGTGTGGTCCTCTTAACCTGCCCAGTTCCTCATCTCAACCTCCTCAGGAGAAGAGAAATAATTATTGCAGGGAATAAGTGATGACCTTAGAAACACTGCTTAAGCACCAAAGCTCTTCACATTTTGCTCTAAACCCATAGTATGAGAGACCTGCAGAACAAAGCAGACCATGTTTAAAGGTATAAAGGATTAGATTAGGCAAGTACTCCAATCATTATAATTTCAGAACAAAAGGGCAGATAGTCTATACACACGTTCAGCTGAATTCGACCCTGAAAAAGATGAAACAGCTCCTCTGACTGTGGCTATTTCTGCTTTCCCCAAGCCAAACACAGTTGTGCTTATTCACTAGAGTAGACTAGTAAAACAGGTTCTGTCAGTGCCTGGTAAGAAACAGCACCAGTGACTTAAAGTCAAATTAGTAGACAAGGATAACATATTTATACATATTGATATATGATATATTTATCAAAATTAGCCTGTGTTCTGTGAAAGAATATGTAGAATAGAGGGACTGTGTGTAGGGAAACAAGAAGTTAAAATGTGCATAAATAACTGGGTAAATGTGGCTAAGTAACTGTTTCCCTTCCAGAGAAGAGAACAGAAGGGACAAAAAACCAAGTCTCAAGCCCTGGAATATAGAAGTTGAGCATAAATACTGGCAATTAGCAGATCAAACACATCAGATCGAACCTGTGCTATTTTAGTTGTCCAGTTGCTAACTTGCTGGCTGTCTACAGGCATGTAAGCAGAACCATACGCAAATAACAGGAGCAAGGCTTGCAGAGGGAAGAGAGCTTACACCACAGGTATGGAGTTTGCTTGCAGACGCTCAGCTCCAACTCATCTGATATAGACTCCCCAAAAAGCACATTGCTTTTGCTTCATCCGGTATTGCAGTCACACACATTTATATCACAGGAATGTAGGAAAGTAGATTAGTCACCTAGGCTAAGAACAAGCAGTGCAGCACTTGTCCAGGTGCTAAGGTAGCAACATGGGAGCCAGGGTGCCTGCGTGGCTAACGTGTCCTTAAGGCTGGTGAGCTACAGATACTGCAGTGGGGGGTGGAAGGAAAAGGGGTGGGATTTACAGATATGTAGATAGGAAGATGTTGGTGAAACCAATTAAGACAGCTGGTTATCAGCAGGTAGCAGTATAACCTTTCTCTTTATTTTTTCTCCCGTCCACCGTGCTCTGAAGCTCAGAGCTAAGCTTGCAAGTCCATTTCTGCCATGACATATAAGAATGAGAGCTGGCTGAGCTACAGCTCAGCTCCGTGTGCAGCAGCCCACTAGTTCCCAGTGGCAGCTCCCCTCATCCCAAGCCAGAGGAGACTCCAAGGAAATCGCTCCTCTTTTTAGCTGGTGGTTTTCCAGAAAGGAAGTTTCATAAAAAGCAATTACCCGTGGAATTTCTTCCTTTAGCTGAGGGCTTGGCAGACAAGTTAATAACTGAGGCAAGATTAGGCTGAAGATACTGTGCTAAATGGCCCGCTGTTTCATTTGTGAGATTGTGTTGTACAATTCTCCACCAACCATTGTATTCACTGCTTACCTGCAAGTACTTTTTTGAGAGCACTTTGCGCAAATGTATACTTCTATAAGGTGTCACAGGGCTTGGTTTAATAGTGATTTGTAAGAATTCTCCTGGTTTTACTCCAGTAAAATGTAGTAGTTCTTGTCTAAACTCTGATCCGTGTTGGTTAGGACTTTCAAAGCTGTACTGTAAGAAGGGTGATACCTCTGCCTCCTGCAGATGGATCTGTCTGATGATTCATCCTATACGTTTGCTGTGTGACTCCAAGAATGAACTCTTTTACATCCCTTAACCTTTCTACATTCACCAGTCAAGCCTAGAAATCCTTCCCACCTTGTGGGAACAACTTCCATGTGCTATCCCCCACAAGGACCATTGTCACATGTGTTGTCTTTGCCTATTCTTTTTTAGATTATTATTATCATTACTTTCTTTATGTTATTATTATTATTATTCTTACTTAAGGTTGGCACCTAGAAGTCCAGATGGAGATAAGGGCTTCAACATGCTGAGTGCTGTACAAACATGCAAGACATCATTGACCTTGAGGGCTTTCAGGCTAAACGGGCAGTGGAGATAAAAGGTGGGGCAAGCAGCAGTGAAGAAGGCATTATTCAATGCAATGAAAAGGATTTCCAGTAAAGCCAGGCATAGTGACCAAGCTTCCCAAATCTCCATCCATGTCCCTATACCTTGGTCAAACTTCCTTTGGCTCGTATGAACAGGACTTTCTGAAGAGGTGGATTAAAAGCTTCAAGTAGCAGCACAGGCAGTGTGAAAGAAAACATCCCTTCAGTCAGTGGTGATCAGAGGAGAAAAAAGGTGTAGTGCAAGAAGTCTTAAAGCAATTTAAATAAACTAATTGGTTTAAGAAATCACTGGTGTGCCTGGAAATACCTATGCCCACACACAAACCTGCAACTTTCCCAAGGCCTCGGTGCAGTTGCAAAGATAAGGGCAGAACTTTTGCTTTCCTCAAATTGCAGAGTGCTTCACCTGAGACACATCCACGTGCCGTGTATTGCCCTTCCATCAGAAATGGGAACATGGAAGTAGTGACAGGTGAAGGTCTGCAAATATATGCTTATTTCTTTAGTGTATTATAGCTGTGTAAGGTTTGAGCTTAGGTTTCCTCAATTCCAGTCCTTTTCTTTTAAACTTTGTCTCATTCTTCCACTTCCAAGAGGAATACTAGCACTACTGGTTAAAAAAAAAAAAAATAAAAAAAAAAATAAAAAATCCTCATTTCCATTCCAATATAAATTTCCATATATTTCTATTTCTGTACACAAAAAGATCATTATGACATATATGTAAGTAGGGAAATTAGAAGACAGGCTCTGAGTCTTTAGGAGTGCATTTTAACAAGCATGAAATGTAGCCATGAGCCCCTTCTGGAAGCTAGATACAATGCCCCACTCTCTCGAACGCGCGAGGAGTTTGGCTGCTATTGGATACACCTGAATCCTTTGAGAGTTGTATGTCTGTTAATGTTCACACTGGTGGTTAAACCTGGAGAAAGAACTGGTGAATATAACCTAATATTAGTGAAAGCGTAGCATGCACCATTGTTTTGGCAGCAGTTACATTTATCTCATGAGATCACCCACAGCAGCTCAAGCTGTTTCAACACGAATGGCACAGTTGCAGCTGGGGGACAATATATAAACATATTCCGAATGATACCTGTCTGTGGAGAGAAATATTTTGTTACAAACCTAGCAATAAAACCTCTCCTTCCAGGGGCAAACCCAGTCTTGGTTTTTTTTTCACAAGAGCTGCCAGCACCTGCATGTTAGAGGTCAGGACTGAAGTTGGTTAAGAAAAAAACAAACCAAAACAGAAAGAAGATAGAATTGCTATTTTTTAAAATTTAAAAACTTTCGGAAAGATAACTAGAGATATAAAAATAATGGTGTGAAAAAATTCCCGATAATTTATGCCTGGGATGTAGACAGTGAAGTCAGTCCCCGAATTTAAATTCCCCAAGACACAGAATGGACTGTGCTGTGGGTTTCCAATAGTCAACTACCTTTCAAACACCACCTTGTTTGAAGACACAGAAATCATATATAATCATTATAATTAAAGATCTAAAGAGCGAAATCCAAGGAAGGCTTTGGAAGTTACCACTGCTTCAAAGGAGATGCAATTTCACCCTACTACAGGGAGCGGAGAAATACTGGCTTGCTTAGTAACCCTGAGGAATTGGAACTTGCTCTCCATCAAAGCTATAGATGAGCTTGTGGTGGACCCGCGCTCTTTGGAAAGTGCCTTCCAAGGCTGACAATATGTTGTGCTGCTTCACAGCCTGCCCTCAAAGCTAATCAGCATGTATCCTAACACGAAACAGCTGAACTAGCTCTTGCTAGTGGCACTTTCCTCCTAACACTGCAGGTGTCACTGTAAAATAGAAAACCTGCACGTAACAGATTCTGTTCTGGTGACTTTGCAAGAGGATGTACACAACGAGGGTTTATGTGAAAATATGTGTTCTCTGTTGATAGATTAGAAGCTATCCTCTATTCTAGTCCTGCTGCTTGAACTGTATTTGATGGTCATGGTTCTCATAGGAAGAACAAAATGCTGATGTTGTAAAGGCAGGTTTTCCCCTCTCCTGTGATGTTGCCATTTGTGAGAGAAAGGCACAGCATTTCTGGTCTGTGAAACCAAAGGGTCACTCTGTCCAAGCGTAGTGTCATGGTGAGAATTCCGTGATGTAAAAAAGCAATTTGTTTCTGTCTCCATGGGGACATGAGTTGTATCTTCCAGGGATGCCTGAGCAATTCTGTGCAGAAGGAGGTTCAAGGGCTTTAATTAGGGTGGGTATACCCAGTCCACCAAGCTATTAGGACAATACAATACTGTAAATCACAACAGGCTCCTGTCTAGTAAATGTGAGAGGTATCTTAACCTCACTGTACCACACATTCGTATGACGGAGAGATTGTCTCAAAGGTGCATTGTGAGGATATATGTATTAAAGAATATGAATAATTTTGATATTTTAGTTGTGAGGGTCAGCTCAGACGCCAAGTGAGATTCACCTCTCACTCAGGAATACCAGTTTTTGGTTGTTGTCTCACTATGTTCTTGCTGTATGAAGGTTGCTGTGTGACAAAACCCCCCCAGCCTGCTGCATTCCCCCCATTGCAAGAAAAATATCTAATTTATCTGCAAGCTACCTTATGTATCCAGTAGTATTACTGCTGCCCAGAGCCCCAAATCTGCCATACAGGATTGAATTATAAGCCACGGAAGCTGTCCATTCCAGGTGTGGGTTGATACTAGCCACAAATCTGAACTCAAGCATTTCCCTTCTCATGTAGTATAATCAACTCTCTTACATTTGCCTTCTCTTTTCCAGATGGCTCTTACATTTTGTTTCTACTCTCAAAGCAAAGCACAAGCAAGGCTGCTAGTGAAAATTTATAGCAGGCTGATTCCTAGCTCACTTAGCCATTTTGGAAAATATTCTTGGCTTACTGATATACCCATTCCAGAGGCTAAATACCCTAAAAAAATCCACTTCAGGATCTTGTAGTCTGTCCTCCAAAGCCTAGCTTCTTTCAGTCAACAAGGGTGTTTATAAAAGAAAAAAACCCAAAACCTTGTGTTTTTTTGTTTTTGGTTTTTTTTTCCCATTAATTGCAAGTATTTATGCCTTTGAAACACTCCTAGGGAAATATTGTAGTAAAATTAATTTTGGTACATAAATGACTTAAATGACTCTTATAACCTTAAATTCTAACTCCAGCTCCTATACCTGCTGCTGGCAGCAGGTGCCACAGGGAGATAGGATTAGGAGAACTTATGTTTTAGCCATTAAATTGCCTTTATTCCATCTGTTCTTTTTCCTTTAACATGAACATGTTCTTTGCAGTCTTATGGGTAACAAAAATTATAGGTGGTATTAAAGCACTGGGTCTATCTTTTGCCCTTGGGTGTCCTTGTGCTGCTCTTACTAATGTCTGTGGGGACACTGTGCCTGTACCCTGGGCAGAAACTTAGTCTTCAGGAGAGCTAATGAGCTGGAATTGAGCCCAGAGCTAAAGTTATGTGTCTGCACCAGCTGTAGCCCCACTTAGCTGCCTTGGGGGAAAACACAGACAGACCTCTCCTAGCTATGTGCTACCTTACCCTTTCTCTTGCTGCTAATAGTTGGCATGGAAGCAAAGAAAATCTGGTCTGAAAGAGCCAGTCCACCTCTAGCCTCAGGTTGGGCACAGCTGTACCTGTGTCACTGTGTCTTGCATTTGTCTTGCAATGTAAAACTGGCCCCATGCTCCAGTTACACCCAACGCTATTCTGCTGTGTGCTGGTGATAGCTCCCGCCTAGATAGGAATAATCACTTCTTTTTGTTGAATAGCATCATGGTTTTCCAGGCCATTACTCCGAGTTGTCAAGATAATTTTGACCACCTAATGAGATTCTCTAAACCCTATTTGCAAATATTTCCAGATTGTTTTTGCTTGAAAATGCGATACGTATTGTCTCTGTAACAGAAAATACAGACAAGAACCAGACCTAAGACAGACCCTGGCAGAATCCTGGTCAATGCGGCCTTTCACCTCACCATGACATCACCTCACCACTGATGAACACAGTGGTAAGTATTCCCCTATGCAGAGTTTCCCAAAGAGTTTTTATGTTTTATGTTTCTTTCCTTGGCCAGCTACTGATAACGTCACAAGGCAGAGTCGAAAGCCTTACTGTCTGTGACATCTCTCCATGGAAATTCAGTTAGAGCAGCAAATAAAGCAAAAACTCCGCAAGAGCCACAGACATTTCGTTCCGACTTCTATGTGTCCCGTGTGAAAATTTCACATCTTCTCTACACCCAAACTAAATGTAGCTGGATTCAGTGTACGTTTCTCCTCTGCACTGTTATAAGGAAGGAGACTGGTGGACTTTCCATCCCAGCAATTCTCTAGTGGGATAACCCACTAAAATTGCACGGTATTAGATGGTGACACTTGCAGCATCTTTACATACTGAGAATTTCCTCCCCTTTCCATCTTTTTCTAAGTTCAGGTGAGTTCTAGGAATCCATTCAAGCAATTCTGATTAAGCATTCAAAGACAGGGAAAGTAAACTGGCCTAATTTTCAAAGTTGCTGAGTGTCCCCGGCTTCCTGTAGACAATGTAAGCAGGTAATGGGCATCTGACTACAAGAAAGGAAATGTCAAAATGTTGGCCCATGAATGGAGTTCTGTGCTTGAGGCAGGGAAAACAGCTAGCACAGACCACAAAGCTTTGCCCTGTGATTAAATCACTGCTTCACTGCTTCACTGCACCCAGATCTCTGGAAAGAGATCTAAGTGCTACAGTTGAGGCTACCTTAGCTGCAGAGTAATGGGCTAAAGGGAAGGATGGGCTGTAGTCAGGATTCAGGCACCTGTGAGCTCCTCAACATCACTGCTTCTCTCTCAGACATATAAAACTTATCAGGTAATTTCCAAGCTGTCTCTTTTGTTCTCAGTGTGTGCCTGTCATTTCTGTGTACAGCGATTCTTATCTGAGAGCCAAGTCAGAGTCTCAAGAGGGAAAACCCCGAAACATTAATTATTCCTCTTCCACGCACACTTTGAATTGTGAGCTGCTGAGCCAGGTATGACCTTTGAGCAAGCAGAAAATGGTACTAGGGATCTCTGCTGGGTCCTGAGACAAAGCACAGGAGCTCAGCTTTTGCTAGTTTCCAGGTCAGATGAAACTAAACAGGTGTAAAAACAGACGTAATGTGGAGGGCTTGGTACAGGATATAAGTACCTAAGCTGTGGCAAGTGTTTTCACGTACCAGTAGATGGTGATCTACCAAATCACATCTAGGAGATGGTGCCAGACTCCAAGGGGAGCTGCTCGGTAGGCAGCCCAGCCCACAGCGGAGTGGTAGATCCCAGCATACAGGAATTTTCCTGAGGTTTTCTTTTGGTAGGGAAACACAAGGAGAGCGGAGGGACCTGCCAGGAGCCAGCAGCTCACATGGCAGAGGCTGATGGGGCCTGGGCATTGCCAGGGCAATGGTGACCATGCCCACACCTATAAAAGAAACCCCTGAGTGCTGGTTCACGTGAGAAGGCACGCAGAAGGATGCTGAAAGCTCTGCCGGCTCAAGAGGTGAGTTTAGCTGATGGTCATCACCTTCCCATAAGGAGCTCAGCTGTGGTCTCTACCCATCAGGAAGCCGTGTTCTCTGCGCTCACCAGAACTGATGTGGCAACCCAAATGGAGCTTCCATGAAAATATGCATCTGTCCAGGTCTCCAGCTGCAGGGAGTGCCAGAGCCTTGCACTGGTAACAGGCAGCAGCTGTGAGAACAGCTGGGTGCAGTGTCACCCGCTGGACGATCTGCTCAGGCAGGTGGCAGAGCTGCGAGGTGAAGTAGAAAGGTTAAGGAATGTCAGGGAGGCTAAGCAAGAGATAGACCGTGGAGCCAAGCTCGGCACTCCCTGAGACAGAAACGGGAGCACACACCAGAAAACACACAAGTTCAAGGGGACCCTGTATCCTCCCCCCACCAGGCCGAAGGCAAGTCCACGCTTGGGGTGGCAGGAGAATTGTCTCCTTGCACACCTTCACCTTCCCGGGTGCCTCTGTACAGCAGGTATGACTTTCTGGATGTGAAAGGCCAGTCAATGGATGGTGTGAATGGCAGTTCATCTACACCAGAGGTGTTGCCAAGGTCAGAAAGGCCTGCACTTCATATCAGGACCACCCCCCAAGGAAGAAGTGACGGGTTTCTGTTGAAGGCAACTCCTCTCTGAGGCGAACAGTGTCCAATATCCTGGGCAGACCCTTCTCATAGGAAAGTCTGCTGCCTCCCTGAGGCCTGGGTTAAGGACATCACTAGGAAACTTCCCTGCCTGGTATGGCCCCTGGACTATTACCTGTTACTGATCTTCCATATGGGTGGCAATGAAGCTCCAACCTGTAGTCCAAGGGTGATCAAAAGAGACTTCAAGGCCTTGGGATGGTTGGTAAGGGGATTGAGAACAAGTTATTTTTTCTCTCTCCTTCCAATTGCGGGCAGTGACAATGGAAGGAACAGACAGATCGAGTCTATTAACACACGGCTGCGTGACTGGTGTCACCGCCACAGCTTTGTTTTTTTCAACAATGAGATGGCCTACACAGCACCAGGCTTGCTGGTGTCAGATGGGCTTCACCTTTCTCAAAGGGGTAAGAAACTCTTTGCTCAGGAGCTTTCAGGGCTCATTGACAGGGCTTTAAACTAGACATGAAGGGGGAGGGGGATAGTATCAGGCTTGCCTGTGACAAGCTGTGGGATGACACACCATGGTTAGAGGGACTGGATGTTAGCGAGGGCCCTCAGCCTGTTGCTCTGAGGCGTGCTGGGGACACTGCAGCACAGCTGAAGTCTTACGGAGATGAGCTGGGGGCTCCTGAGGTAGTAGGAGCCAACAGGGAAACATCAGTGAAATATCTCAAAGGAATTAAGGGGTGTTCCTCCAAGGTGACACAGCAGACAGCCCAGCTGAAGTGCCTCTACACCAATGCATCCAGCATGGGCAACAAGCAGGAGGAGCTGGAAGCTACCGTGCTGCTGGAAAGCTACAACCTGGTTGCCATTACTGAAATTTGGTGGGATGAATCCCATGACTGGAGTGCAGCTATTGATGGCTTCTGGCTGTTCAGAAGGGATAGGCAAGGCAGAAAGGGCAGAGGCGTTGCCCTCTATGTCAAGAAATGGAGAGACTGTGAAGAGCTGTCCCTGAAGAATAGCCACGAGCAGGTCCAAAGCTAATGGGTAAGAATTAGAGACCGAGGCAATGAAGGGAACCTTGTGGTTGGTGTCTACTACAGGCTACCGGATCAAGGCTTTGCCCTATTGGTGAAGCGTTCTTACGCCAGCTACAGAAGGCTTTGTGCTCACAGGCTCTTGTCCTGCTGGGGGACTTCAAGCACCCCAACATCTGCTGGAAAAGTATCACGGCGAGCTGTAGGCAATCCAGGAAACTCCTGGAGTGCATTGAGGATAACTTCTTCAGCCAGGTAGTAGACCGCCCCACCAGAAGGGATGTGATACTGGACTAGATAATCACCAATGCAAGTAAGCTCATTGGTGATGTTGAGACTGGTGATCACGCACTGGTGGACTTCACAGTCCTGGGGATATGGGTCAGGCAAGGACTATAGTCAGCACCCTGAATTTCAGGCAAGCAAAATTCCAGATCTTCCAGGAGTTGGTCAATAGGACCCCCTGGGAAATGGCCTTCAGGATCAAGGGATCAGAACAGAGCTGGCAGATCTTTAAGGATGTTTTCCAGAGAGCGCAAGAGCAGACGATCCCTATGTGCAAGAAATCAGACAAGGAAGGGAAGAGACCAGCATGGCTGAGTCAAGACCTGCTGGTCCAACTAAAGGGCAGGAAGGAACTGCACAGGCAGTGGAAGCAGGGACAGGTATGCTGAGAAGTGTACAGGGACACTGCCCGGTTGTGTAGGGATAGGGTTAGGAAGGCCAAAGAACGGCTGGAATTGAACTTGGCAAAGGATGCAAATAATAATAAGGGCGTCTACAGGTATGTCAACCAGAAAAGGAAGGTCAAAGAAAGCAAACCCCCTCTGATGAACATGACTGGCAAGCTGGTAACAACAGGTGAGGAGAAGGCTAGGGTAGTCAACAACTTTTTTGCCTCAGTCTTCACCGACAAACTCTCTTCTCATACCTCCCAAGCTGATGGACCAACCTTATCCTGGGCTGCATCAAAATAAGTGTGGCCAGCAGGTAGAGGGAGGTGATCCTGACGCTCTACTCCACTCTGGTGAGACCTCACCTGAAGTACTGTGTTCAGCTCTGGAGTCCTCAGCAATGAAGAACATGAACCTGTTGGAGAGAGTCCAAAGGAGAGACACTAAAGTGATCAGAGGGATGGAACCCCTCTGCTATGAGAACAGACTGAGAGAGTTGGGGTTGTTCTGCCTGAAGAAGAGAAGGCTCCAGGGAGACCTTATTGTGGCCTTCCAGTACTTAATGGGGGCCTATAAGAAAGATGTTGACAGTCTTTTTTAGTAGGGTCTGTTGCGACAGGACAAGGGGTAGTGGTTTTAAACTAAAAGAGGGAGATTTAGACTAGATATAAGAAATAATTTTTTTCCAATGAGGGTGGTAAAACACTGCAACAAGTTGCCCAGAATGGTGGTAGATGCCCCCATCCCTGGAAACATTCAAGGTCAGGTTGGATGGGGCTCTGGGCAACCTGATCTAGTTGAAGATGTCCCTGCTCAGTGCAGGGGGGTTGGACTAGATGACTTTGAAAGGTCCCTTCCAACCCAGAGCATTCTATGATCTTATCACTAACTGTCAGCACACACACAGGTTATCTCCAAGGGCATCTTGTTCACCTGGTGCTCTGGTAACAAGGTGAACCCAGGTCACTGTGCACTATCTTTAGCCCAGCCTCTCACAGCCCTGGCAGTGCAGGGAAGAGGCAGGGGTTTTCTCTACCAACACAAAGACTCACTCCTTAGCACTATGCGCCTGGAAACCTTATCCACTTGACAGCACCACTGGTTGCTGTGGCCTTGATCGAAACCCAGCTGATCATTTTGGCTTTTCATCTCTTGTTGCCCTCAGTTTCCCAACCTGTGAGGTAGAGGTAACAACACTTACAGACTTTTCAGATGTAGCGTTAAGGTCTCCAAGCAATAGTGTTTCCTTCCTCTCTCACTCAGCAAGGCAGAAGCTGGTCAGCCTTCCCAGCAGGGAGCACTGAAGCTGCTCTACAGTGCTGGCCCATCAGGTTTACACGCCAGTTTTGCCGTTTCTGTTGAAACAATAGGTGTAGTGAGAACGAAAGGTTTCAGGATCCTTGCCAAAGAAGGTTTTAAGTTGCAGCCTGTCAGGTGCTCCCAAGGTATTTTCACTGCAGTGCTTGAGGCTCTACCAGCTCTGTGGCCAAACCATCCCTCCACAACTCCAGTGCGCCTCTCCCCACAAACGTGCAGTTGAGACTGAGTGGAACAGCAGCTCTGTTCTGTCCCTAACAGAAGGCTTTATTAATACCTCTGACCATCAATAATATTTTTATTGATTTTGTGGTTGACCTTCATGGAAAGCTGGTCCATCAGGCCTAAGTGAAAATGGAGAACTCTATTTAGCACTTCCAAAAGGCTGACCTAGAGCAGTAGGTGTTTTGATATGGAAAGGCATGAGCTATAATGGACATATGATAGGACAGGTTTCTCATATTTTTCCACATTTCTTTTACTGTAACTGCAGTAAGGTCTCCTTACCTAACTTAGCCATTCGCAGACCAAGCTGAGCTAATGCTGCTGACTGAGGAATTAGGATCTAAGAGAATTCCCCCTTGCCCTTCCTCATGCATTTTGTTTCCTCTCAGATAGCAGTGCTTCTGCATATCATCTGGTAGTTTCCTACCGCAGACCAGGAATGCTATGTGGTCAGAACACTGGCCACAGCGTTTAGATATTTAAGTCAAGATTTTGAAGAACTGGGTGTGGGGGTTTTTTGCCTATTTACAGAATAGTGTAAGCAGTGGAAAAACAAGAAAAGGAATTTTTAAAAAATTCATAACCTTTTTTTCTTTTTCACTCTCAATCAGCTTGAGGTGCAAGTCAGGGCAAGCTGGCTGATCAATGCAGAAAGAGAGGATAAAGCTGTACCACAGTACTCTTCTCCTTGATATGTGTAAATGCACACTTTCCTGAAGTCAGTTAGGGGTTGGAGCCTCTGAGAAATGGTGCTGTAAGAAGAGCATCGTTAACATCTGCTGCTTTCCTGCTGTCTAAAGATACTTGCAGCATCTCAATTGGGTTTTCCCCCCTGTTCATCCTTACTTTATCTCTAAGGTAAACACTCAGAAGAGAGGTACTTCTTTTCCAGTTCCTAGTAAGGGGCACCGTCTTGGTAACCACTCTCAGAGGAAAGAGAAGAGGTGATGATGAACTGTTGATGACGAATTAAAAAACTAGAATAGCAGTGGGAAAGAATGGACTGGAAAGACCAGGCTTTGCTCTCTGGTGCTTACATGTTTTGCTGATAGTGCCTCTGAGTGCTCAGCCCATAGAGCTGCTGCAAGCACCTTGAAAAAATTAATCATGGAGTATGCCTCTGAATTGGCTCAAAGGCACTCTTGTAACAGGTTTTTTGAATGGTTGTAGTTAAGCTTGAAGTTTAGGTTTACAAAACTGTTCCTGTGAGGCATTTTGGAGTTTTCTTAATCATATGACATCTGGACCACACTGGATAAATGTAGAGCTTAGTAAATAAATGCTTGATGGAAGACATTTTAAAAAGCTTTTGGAGTGTCTTTTAAGAATGATGCAAGAATCTCCAGGAAATCTGATCTTTTAAAATGACATTAACTACTGTTTTAATTGTGCAAGTATATTAGAGACATATATTAGTATTAGTATATTAGTATTTGGGTATCAGAACATATTAGGCCATATCAAATAAAATATCCTGGAGTGAGCAAGATCCTAGCTGTTTAGTAAAGTGATGTCAGCATCCTTTTAAATATCTTTATTTAGGAAATCCCCAAAGCCTGGTTGCCAGAATATCAACATCTCCATGCTTTCCATTTCTCAGTTTGGGCAGTGATTATTCACAGGTATTCAGCCCAATATCAGCTTCTGCGACTTGAGCTCTGACTGTGCTCTGGTAAAATCTGGACCACTGGAGTTACCAAGAAACTGGGTTAGGGGAGTAATTTCACTCGTCAGCTGTGTGTGAGGGTAACAACAAGGTGCGCACAAGATCTGGAAAGAACATGCCTGTGAACCTGCAGGAAAGGAGACAATGTGCAGCCAAAGAGTATTGTGCCAATATTTGAATAATACGTCTGTGTGGGACAAAAGTTCTCACGTCTCTGGGTTTTGCTGTGACTAGGAACATGGAAAACTATTGTTGCTGTTTTTCCATGCATCAAAGGAAATAGTTGCTCTAGGCAGATTTTAACCTTTAACTTGTCCTGCCTAGTATTTTATGTTAAGAGATAGCTTCTGAGAGAATGAAGAAGAACATACTGATTTTATTATAATTCCTGTGCAGGGATCCCTTCCACTGCTAGTGTGGATAAATCATGCCACTCCAAATACTGTAGACATTTAATATGATCCTCTGTTCCCTTTACTCCTGCACTGCTGGACAAAAGGATACATTATTATGATTTTTTTTATTTATGATGATATGTCATTCCTAGATACTACAGTAGAATTTTTTTATTACTTCAATGAATATTTATATTACCTTAAGTAGCATATTCTTAGAAGCCTGTGAAATGGCAATGGTTTTTGGAGATTGCTTTTTAGTGCAGTGCTATTATGAGTATATTATTATTATTACTTATGTTGGCACCTAGAAGCCCCGATGGATGTATATTAAAGTAATTTATTAGACTGTCTTTTTTTCACTGACAGCATTAGGAGTCAGTCATAATTTTTATCTGTTAGCATGCTGAAGAAATGAATGTAAAACAGAATGTTAAATATGAGTATATATACTCCTTTCAGGTTACAAACTTAAAAATTAATTATTTTCACCACATATTTGGTGCTTCAAGTGTCCTGAATGATAGTCTTGGTTCCTAAGCAGGGTTTTGGAGCAAGCAAACAAATTCCAGGGGTTTAAGATCTCACCCGTGGTTCTAAAAAGAGTTAGTGAAAAATCCATGAAAGGACTATATTAAATCCAGAAATTGTTGATGACAGCCATTCTTACATGCCATATTAGCATTATTTATTGATTGCATCAGGTGGGTTTGAAAGTAGGAGAAAGAGAAAAGTAGAAAGAGAATAGATGGAACTTTAAGAGCTCTGATGGCTTAAACCTTTCCATGAAGGAGAATGGAAAGCTCATGCTCCTCTTCCCGACAGTCTCAATGGGTCCTCACCCGTTTTGACAACCTGTACTTATTAAAAATAGCTGCTCCGATTTTATTTGAGATAGCCAAGAGTTCAGTACTGCACTCCGCCATGAACATCTGCAATGCTGTAGGAAGAGGTGCAAAGCTCAAGAAAGTTTTTCTTCATTAGCTCTCAGAAAAAAGCCTCTTGTTACCTGGGGAAACATCTAGGTCTGCTGCTTAAGCACAGATCAACCCTCTGCATCTTAGTGGTTATCTGACTGAAATCCGATTCCCCTGACTGCTCTTGAGTGAAACCTGAATTTTCCATGTTCTTTCACTGGACTGGGGACTTTGTTATCCTCTGTACAACAAAATGCTGTTAACTCCACCCCTGATCCTGCAAAACACTTAAATGCATGCTTAAACTTATCTGCACACGTGCTTTGAGCAGAGCAGCCAGTGCTCAGCAGTCTTCAGGTTCATTACCTGGAGGGAAAGGGTTTTGAAATATTCCATGAAAACCGCAGAAAACAAAATTCTTTCAAGTGGACGAGGACAGAGGAAAATATTTTCTTTTGTTTTCTTGGGCAGGAAGGAAACGGAGTGGAAAGATAGTAAAATTTAAACATGCTGGACTCAAAAGGTACATCACGGCTGTCAGCCTGTTTACTGTGTTAGCAGTGATTACGCACAGCCCGCTGAAAGAAGAGCGGCTGGTGCAGAGAACCGGGGCAGATTTAACTCAGCCATTTTCCTCATGTTTCATTAACACAATACTGAATTCACGCTGGACTGCGAAAGAACAACAAAAACGCCAAGGGTCAAATATGAACTGAAGAGGAAGTGTGTTGCCATGACACGGATTGTAATGACTCTGTGGGGTGCGCATCAGATCCATATCTCAGTTTCTGTACAGCCTGTCTTGGTGCTCAGCAGGCAATGAATCACCACCATTCCTGGTGGCCAGCTGACACTGGAAGAGGAAGGTGACTGCTTGGTCTTGAGTTCTGTGGACATGTTCCATGGAAATCAAGACACGCTCTAGTTGATTCTTTACTCTGAAATCACAACACAGTTCAAAAAAATTGATTAATTTATACTAACCTGGCTAGATTCTCTGCATCTCTAGGGGACGCAGGAGTCCTGCAAGACCTAATGCAGAATTAGTATTTCTATTTCTTACCAGCGCAGCAAACTTAGGACCCACGTTCAGGTAAAAACGTACCCTGCACTATGATCTTCTCTTTCCCTCTATATTCAGATTCAGCCCATAGCTTTTTGAAAAGCAGAAAACTGTAAGAATAGTAGAAAAGGAGAATTCACACAATTTCTTTTTCCATATCGAGGCAAAGAAAGTGGTATCCTTCACAACAGGATTGAATAGCTATTTCAGAAGTGCTCAGAAATATGAATCTTTTCTCAGAATCTGTATAAGAAAATACACAGACAAACCTGATATACAGATTTATCTGATATACAGGAAAATATGCAAGGATAAATATTACAGAAGAAAAAGATGAAATAGAGTATAGATAAATACTGCTAGGACATTATGTAGGAACGTACTATCTTACTGCCATAGAAAATTTAGTTGAATTAGAAGGACATTTTTTTTCCATCTACTGTGTGTAGGAATGCATAGTTTTGCCCAGGTTCAGTATGGGATGTAATTGCTCTCCTATTCATATACACAGGCAGGTACCAACAGAACGTCATATTAATCTCTGTCTCTCTTTTCTCCCAGGGTAGAATTATTGATTACGCGCTTTTCCTCTGTTTTTTTTTTTTTCTTTTTAAACGGTTGCCTTACTCATTTCGTTAGAAAAGTACATGTATTTACTTTACTTGTTTGGTAACGTTTTAAAAACACCTAATTAAAGAAATGTTTTTCACACCCTCCTAATGTCGGTAGAGGTGAGGAACCAATTTGAAGACCTTAGTATTACACACAGAGCGGCAGACAGCATTTAGTATTAAGGGCTGGAGCTTCCCTACATCAATTATAATAATGTTTCTATTATTCAAATATTAATAAGAAACCATTTATATTACATTAATATTTAATGAAGGACCATATCTACAAACGCATTTAGAAACTTTAGTACTGCCTAAAGGCCCAGCGTGAATTTGAGAAGTTAACTCTTCACTCTCCTGCTTGTTCGCCACATGCCTCCTGGAGGTATGTAAAGTTTCTGCAGATCAGGGTTTTCATCAGTGAAAAACCAATGAAATGAAGACTCTGAAGTGCAGAGCAGTGAGGTGCTCTGAATCCACAACGAGATGTTTCATTTCCATCTCTTTACTCTTAGCGTACAAACTGGCATGTAGTCTGACGAAGTAAGTTTTATATTGTCGGTCTGGTGATCTTCCTGCAACACCTTGCTCTTTCAGCCACAGCCTGTCCAGGCTGCCAGAAGCTCAACTTCATCTCCTTCCCCTTCTTAAGGCATTTGCACTCTGCATATTTCCCTGTTGCACGCTATCACAGAATTCTCTGAACGTCCATCAGTGTTGCATTTTGTATATGGTAATTACACAGATAGACTTGCCATGTTCATTACTTATTCAGGCATTAGGCAGGACATAGGAATTACATGGTGACAGCAAGTTACAGTGCCAGGAATAAATCATGTTTCTTAGTAACTCTGCATCAGCAAGGAATCCAAATGCAGAGTATGTCCTTCCTGTCCCACTCCACTGGGAGTGCAGCAGCCAGTCGGCTACAAAGTCATTCTTGCTCTCCCCAGCCAATTAAGAAGAAAACAAATCCGTGCTATTCAGCATCTTCAGAAGCTGCTGAAAATCGTAAAGGTTCAGCACCTGAAGGACTATATTAGAAACAACTATTTGCGTTTTCAGTAACTGCCTTTTGAAAGTCTTGAGTTTTCATCTTGTACTGAATTGGCACAGCTTCACTTGGTTTTCTCAGTATTAAATATTGCTGTTATCAAAAAAGTTTTGTTAAAAGTACTGGTTCGCACAGCTGCATGCAAAAAGCAACAAGAAAGAGAAATGATTACTTCTTGAAGGGAATGCTGCCTGTGAACTCGAGAATTTGATGATTTTGGCTATAATTAATCTAGTGCAGAGATAAAAGGGATAAATTATAGTGCTTTTTCATGCTGTCTTTCCATTGAATGAAAGACAATGGCTATTGACCTTTTGCCAGCAGCTAAAATAAATTAGTATGTTCAGCCCACTGTTTATATGTAGGAGACCCCAGAAGTGCCCTATAAAATGTGCTCACTAGCAAGCCCACCCATTTGAAGACTGTTGCTGACTTCTGCCTTTAAACACTAAGCTTATCCAAAGCCCCTACAGTAACAGGACTCTTTCACCAGCTTGAGTAAAGTTTGGAGTTGGCTCCAATTATTACTCCAGTAAAATAATATCATTTCTGGTGTTTGGAGTCTCAGCTTTGGGGCCTGTTCCTGTGAGTAGGTGAAAGAATTAGGGTGTGAGCTGTCATTTGGACGGTGCAATTCCTACAGGGCACCTGGAGGAAATCTAAACTGTGGGAGCCAGAGACACTCACCAGACATAGATGCAAGCTGCAGGTAGGAACGTCACCCATGCAAGAGGTGTACCCCTGCCTCCTCTTTCAATAGAAAGGGCAGCCTGAAGGAGAGACTTGGGGTATGGAGGGCGGCTCATGGCCCTGTTAGATTAGTCCTTGATTAAGACATAAGAGAACCTGGGACCTGATAACGTAGTTATAGGGACCTATTTCACTCCTGGTTTGTTTTCCCCTCTTCATTTCTATGCCAGACATGGCCATGACTTTAATACATGTGTGGCTTTATATTCTTTAAGCTTTTTCTACTAGTTTACTAAGAATCTCACTTTGACTTATGGAGGGGTTTTGATTTCTTTATTTACCTATGCTTTCCTTGACAGGAGGAGGGGCCTGAATATTGCCATCATACTGCAAAACTAAGGACAGGAACTAGTTTGCCCTGTGGACAGTCCATGTAAAGACTGGGTATCATGTAAAGGAATAGTATAACTGGTTTTCTACACTAACAAAGAGCAGAGCTCTGTTAGGTCAGCAGCTGATAAGCATTTAAGCTGTAAGTTAGACTCAAGCTTTTAAGGAAAAAAAAACTCTCTTCCTGCCTCACTACAAAGAAAATATCAGGGGATATGGATAAAATTTTGCAAAAGATGATAGTGATTTTTGGTAGTGTTGAAAATTAGCAGTTTGTACCAAATTATTTATCTATTTCTACATTAACTGAAACAACGAATGAACTTTTGGCAAGATCTATGGGGACAAGGCAGGTAGAGTTCATAGAAAGTTTCTCACAGCATCTTCCCTTCCTTTGATCTCTAAGGAACAAATCGCTACAAGGTTGGTGAGTCCTGACAGAAAAGTTCGTGTCAGAACCTATGCAAAATTTATTGTGCAGAGCTCTGGGGGCCCTTTAAGATACAGAAAAATTCAGGGCAAAATATGGGAATGGAAATGTGATAGCTTAGGTTTACAGTTAGTGCTTTCTTTTCAGATTCTTACAGTTTTGCTAAAAATACAACCATAGGTCATATTGTACAATTCCTGAGTCACTGTAGCATTGCACTGGGGATGTGTGTATACATAAGATATATGCATATATATTGTATATATAAAAAAAAATCTCCCTATATGCTGTCTATATATGTACATCTAAAATGAGAATATGTATAAAGAATATATATTCCACAAGAAGGAAGAAAAATAAATAGGGAAAGAAATCTAATCATTGTAGGCAAACGTTCACTTTCAATTGTTAAAGATTGATTAAATGCTCATAAGGTAATCTAGACACATACTGATGTCACTGAACAATAACCTCTCTGAAGTACTTGGAAAATGAACAAAAATTCTGCACTACAACTCAAATAAGAGGCATCTCAAATACTCATCTAAACTAAGACCCAATTGTCTCAAAACAGGTTGTTCTCAGTCAGCAGGTTCGTTACAGGTTTATATGTGACGACTACAGTATTACTCTCACTTTTACAAGCCATGTGGACTTCTTGTTTCTAAAACCAAATGAGATGCAATCCTTTCCATTTTGTCTGCCAGAATTATCAGCTAAATCATGGCATATTACTTTTCCAAGTTGTATCTGTGGAATCTCATTGAAAGCTATGCATCATCTGAGCAACAACCTGCAGGCAGGCTGTAGTTAATATCTCTGTGCGGTCAGCAGTAAAATAAATTTGGCAGGCAGTGAAAGAAATTCCAACCAGTTCTGAAGAGCTGACAGAGAAAATATGACCCATTTCATAACCACTTAAAAGGATTTTCCCCAAAATACCTCTCTCTGTAGATCATTGGGAAAAGCTATGGCAAGCTGCAGTCCTGACTCGCAGAGAGAAGTGTGAGACCAGGTGCTGTAATGACCGGTATTATCGCTCAGAAGGGTGAATTACTATTTGATGCTCTCACTCCAGACATCTCAAAACATTTTTTAAAAAGGTGGAGAGTAATTCACTGTCATTCTCTAGCAGTTTGCTAATGGACCCAAGAATAGCTTAAATTCATTTATCTGAATTAATAATCACATTACAGTAGAGAAGGGAACATAATTTATAATATACTTTTTTTTTTTTTCCAGATTGCTAACTCCACATTTGTTGGTAATGATGGGGAGATAATAATGCCAGAACAGAACAAATAGGAATTCAAAGAACTAAGCACCAGTATTTACAGACATCAGCAAGAAAAGACAGATTGGTATAAAATAGCAAAGTATTCTGTCCATTGTCACAAGCCATTTTAAGACAGATTTTCATTCCTAATTCTCATTGAGTTACATCTATAGACCAAAAGGTATTTCTTTTTATAAAGCAAAAGTATGCGCGGCTGGTTGCCATCTCTGGATTTTGTTTTCTATTGCTCCATTTCATAGCCAGTGGTGGTGGCAATCCACATTCAGCAGCCTCCTCCAGAGGCTTTATTTACTGCCATTTGTCTGTTTCCCCCTTCCTCTTTGCTCCCCAGTAAACTATGTGAGCTAAATCCTGCTCAGAGTCCTAGCTCTGTAACTTCACTGTGGCCCACTGGAGAGACAATTTAAAATTCGTACGCAGTTGTGGCAATCATCTACCCCATTCTGCTTGTCCAAGGTTGGTTATGAAAAACGCTGCAAACCCCTAAATGAACAAGTAATAAGGACCAAGTCCTCATTATACTCTAGAAGTTTTCATGGACTTCTTTCCCTGCAGGTCAAAATCCTACATGACTTCATTACCTTTTCTTTTTCCCACTGCTGATCTGGTGCTGTGAGTGTTGTGGGCACACCAAGAGGCTACTTTGAAGACAGGAGGCTCAGCTGAAGAGCAGTTTGACAACATGTAAGTTTTTTCACTGAGACTGGACACTGTACTGCCCCAACCACATGGCATTTTAATCATTAGTTGCCTGACTATGCCACCAACTTTTGAGGTCATATTGGGCCTTGTTCAAACATTAGAGCAGCTTTTCCACTGCTGAATTTACATCTCTGCCCAATTTCATTATCGGAAACCTCTATAAAGGGCTTCAATATGAGACACAGTTGTCAACTTACCACAGTCCAGTCACTGCAGTCACAGCACAAGGTAAGAAACTGGGACTTGCAGTACTTCATTTTTCCATCAGGTCATTCTCTGCCTCAGTAGCAAACTTCCATGAATTGCAGCTGTATCTTGCTGGTGTCCTCACGATGCCTTTTTTAACTTGGGTGTTAAACCTGAAGATAAAAACCATCCCAAAGTCCATCAGCTTTGCCACATCTAGTACCGAACTGGGATTAATTGCTAAATCTCAGTAGCATGTGCACTCTTGCCAACTTACTGGCATCACGTTGTACTAATATTTCGTGCATGGTAAGGATCTTCTGAGGTTTGTGTGCATGTAATTTCTTTCCGGCTTTCTGACTCAGTCACAGCACAAGGCAGTTTAATTATAAACCACACTGATATTACTTGGACATATAATTTAGCCTTTAAAGCCTCCAGCACTGAGGTGTGACATATGAGCTCACAGCTTCTGTCAGTGAATAAAATCAGTCCTGGGTTACACAAGTTCCTCTCCCCAATGGCAGCACATCAACCACAGCCTAGAATTACCTGGAAAGCCTGGACGCTTGTGGCAGCTTGCCACACACAGAGACGTGGGCAAATGGCACTGAAATGAAGCAGAAGTCAGGGTTGCAATATTGCTTGGGGTGCATTTATCTTAAATTGTCTGTTGGCTTCCTGAAAAAAGCCTTTTTTCTCCCTGGATTCCTCAAACACAAAGAAATGCCCTATGTAGGGACCTAGGAGAGTGAAAACCAGTAAGCTAGGACTTCATTAGGAGACATCTCTGTCTCAGGAGTGTGTCCTCAAGACACAACCTCAAGAAAGTCTTAAAGGGCTGTAGAAAGCTCTTTCTGTGTAGAGTGTCTGCTTGTTTGGACTACTACCAACCCAAAGCTTCTGCGCTGGCAATACTCTGTGGTGGATGTGACAGGTCACACTGTCAGTTAACAGCAATCGATTAACATTGCACGTAGTTCATAACAGCAGCATGTGCAAGATTATAGATGCATATTTTTCAAATGTAAGTTTTCATGGGAAAGACAGAAGAAGGTCTTAGTCTGACTTGCACCCATCACTGAGGCAAATTTTCGGGAAATTGCTGTTACAGTTCCCAGTCTATGCAATTTTCCGTAATTATTATAAAAATGTGACTCAGTATTAGGTACACATTCTACCTCACCACTGAAGCATGTGCATAGCTATAAACTGTGTGCCTGTTTTTTTCTACTGGATACCATGATCTAAGAACTTTAAAAGAAGTCCCAAAGAAATATATCCACTGGCCTGATTAAAAAACCCAAACAACTATTTGAAAACAGCCTCGGCTGTAGTCACTGATGACTTGTAGCATTTCAGCCATTTTGGCTTTGAGTTTCTTAGGGGTCTCAGTCCAGCTGGTGCCATTTTAATACAGGCATCCATTATAGCTGATTCACTCCCGTTGGGTATCGCTGGCCTTCTAGCAAGCTTGGAACCTGGTGAATCAGGTCAGGAAAACTGAACACCATTGAAATCAGAAACTATGTTTTAAGCTGTTTATAACAGCATTGTTAAAGGGTGACAAAATTGCCATTAAAATCTTCCTCTTTTCTTTCTCAAAGCAGTTATAAGGTATAATAAAGGGAATCCAGGTAAGCGCCCGCAGTTTGCTTCTCTGCCTCAACTGCTGAGCATCACCGAGCCATTTCAAAGCTCTAACATGCTGTTGCCATTTGAATGAACACTCTCACTAGCAGCCGATATCACAGAAATGACAGAGATTTCTCTACTGAAATCTCTGCAGTAAAAGTGACATAAGAGCCATCAAACTGTCTGTCAGGATCACTCTTTTCTGGATACGTTTCTCATTATTAAAGGAATCTCAGAAGAAACAATCTCCCTGTTTCCTGTCCAATAGACCATGACATTTCCGAAATTCCTTGAGAGAACAAAGCCATGGCATCCTTCCTCATAGTAGCTACCCCTGGGCCATGTTTATCCACACTGCTGGGAGAAGCTTCTACAGTAATGGAGACTCATGCTTGAGTTTGCTTATGTCAGAAAATTCCTGTTACGTTGAATGGGTCCATAAACACCATCCAAAGCATTTCTGTCCATTCACAACTTCATGTTGTACCAGACACCTCAGAAATACTGACCTGGCAAGAACGAGTGATGTCTCACAGCCAGGGCGTGAGACTTTCCTCAGCCCTATTTTTGAACAGCTCCATCACGTGGATACACTTGTAGACAGATCAAATGGTCTTTACACAGGAATTAAATTTCAATATGCATTCCCATCCTAAGCATTAAGAATTGTCCTAAAGAAATTAAAAGTCACTTTAAATACAGAGCTCTGTTGTCAGTCATGTAGCTATCTCAAAAGTTAGAAAATAATCTAAAATTGTCACAAGTAGTTGAAAAGAATCAGATATATTATCAGGTCATGGGATACAATGTTAACGGTAACTCTGATAATCCCTGTCATATTCAGTGTTTTAAAGAGATTAGATGCTCTTGGCTGTTCCCCCTGTTACTTCAGAAATAATGCATATTTATTTATTTTCTCACCTGGTAACAGGATTTTCCGTACACCACACTGCTACATATTATCTTTTGGTGACACAAATTTCCCCTCATGGAGCAGATTTCCAGCATAATATCAAATATAAAACTGCCTAGTAACAGCTCAGGAAAACCTCTCCTGGCTGGCAAAAGAACATTGCAGGAGCTCATCCATGTGATCCTCCTTATTTCTGTAACTGAGGAAATTCATCAAGACAGGCACATCCAAAAGAAGATCTATAGTTTCTCTTCCAGTCACGTATCTGTGAAGCAGCGTTCACAGAATAACAGAATCAGAGAATGGTTTGGGTTGGAAGGGATTTTCAAAGGTCATCTAGTCCAACGCCCCTGCACTGAGTAGGGACATCTTCAACTAGGTCAGGTTGCTCAGAGTCCCATCCAACCTGACAGGTTGAATGTTCCCAGGGATGAGGCAGCTACCACCTTTCTGGGAAACCTGTTCCAGTGTTTTACCACCCTCACTGGAATAATGTTCTTCCTTATATCTAGTCTGAATTTCCCCTATTTTAGTTTAAATCCCAAACCCCTCGTCCTATTACTACAGACCCTACTAAAAAGCATGTCCTCATCTTTTTTTATAAGCCTGACCAGCAGTTCTTGACTCAGCCATGCTGGTGTCTCACCTTCCTGTTGACTTGGGGATCGACAGCTCTCACACTTCTGGCAAAAATCCTTAAAGATCTGCCAGCTCTGTTCTGATCCCTTGATCCTGAAGGCCATTTCCCAGGGGGTCCTATTGACCAACTCCTTGAAGAGCTGGAAGTTTGCTTGCCTAAAATTCAGGGTGCTTACTAATAGTCCTTGCCTGACCCATATCCCTCAGGACTGTGAACTCCACCAGTGCGTGATCACCAGAGCCAAGGCTGCCTCCAGTCTCAACATCACCGATGAGCTCACTTGCATTGGTGATTATCTAGTCCAGTATCGCATCCCTTCTGGTGGGGCGGTCTACTACCCGGCTGAAGAAGTTATCCTCAATGCACTCCAGGAGTTTCCTGGATTGCCTACAGCTCGCCGTGATACTTTTCCAGCAGATGTTGGGGTGCTTGAAGTCCCCCAGCAGGACAAGAGCCTGTGAGCACAAAGCCTTCTGTAGCTGGCGTAAGAACGCTTCACCAATAGGGCGAAGCCTTGATCTGGCAGCCTGTAGTAGACACCAACCACAAGGTTCCCTTCACTGCCTCGGTCTCTAATTCTTACCCATTAGCTTTGGACCTGCTCGTGGCTATTCTTCAGGGACAGCTCTTCACAGTCTCTCCATTTCTTGACATAGAGGGCAACGCCTCTGCCCTTCCTGCCTTGCCTATCCCTTCTGAACAGCCAGAAGCCATCAATAGCTGCACTCCAGTCATGGGATTCATCCCACCAAGTTTCAGTAATGGCAACCAGGTTGTAGCTTTCCAGCAGCACGGTAGCTTCCAGCTCCTCCTGCTTGTTGCCCATGATGAGCACTGATTGAACTAGTATCTCGCCTAGGTGACTGACATGTCGTAGACGCAAAGCTCACCCAGACCCATTCTGCACAGATTTATGGTTATTATCTGACATTCAAAGCACAGACAGCAGAACAGACTGTGGATCTGATACCACACAGACTATTTCCTTTCCTCTGCTTTCTGCTCTGGATGAACACTTTGAATTGGTTTCTTCTAAAGCAAAATGTTTCCATGTGTCTCCTCCACCAATACATGACAAGGCGAAACACTTCGCTTGGCTGCTTTTCTCTAGTTCTAGAAACAATTCAGTATTTTATTAATCTGAAGAATGTCTTTATGCTGCTCAAAAATGACCTACCAAATAATTATTCCACCTTCTCTAAAGGTATTCAGTCACTCACAAGCCTACATTTTCTTTACACTAGAAGCTCTACATTTCCTGAAGTTAAAATACATGAATACTTTAAAAAATTCAATATTGTCTTTTGTAGTCAAAATTATGATAACCTTTGATTATCCACTGAATTACCACTGTCACACACAATCACTTACAGGCGCTTGGAAAGCCCAGGGAGGACTGCAATCTGCTGAGGGGAGGTCATTGTTCAGCGTAGAGCAGCAAACAAAACAAGCCAGACAAGCAGCCTGGCAAACAAGACAACCGTAAATATTGCAGAAAGCAGTGTGATGACATTAGTGTAAGTCGAGGCAAAGTGCTTCCCACTGGAGTGGCACCATCTGACACCAATATCGAACCAAGCTTGAAAGGAGCCCTGCAAGTCATCACAGATCTAGAGAAGCTCTGCCGTGAAGAGCTTAAGAATCAGCCTGGGAGTATCTTGTTGAAGGTAAGGGAAATGGAAGAAGAGACCTAGTGATTGCACATAAAAATACAGTTGCCACAAGACTTCTATTGCCCCATTCCACAACCCCAAAACGAGAGGCCAGCCAATGAAGGTGATAAGGGCGGTGAGTTAAAACTGATAAAATGGAACACTTTACTGTGCTAGACATGGCTGCAGACCAGATCTCTCCCCCACACCGAGACCTTCCAGAAAAGGCCAAGAACATACACAAGTTTCAACAATATCCGTGTTCATACTGGGCAAGGGATAAGAGCATTTGGTTTCTGCCTGCAGTACATCTCTGGCTAGTAGAGAAGAGGGTGAGAGAAAATATGCCATATTTGTTTGCTGCGATGATTTCTAGTGGTTTTTTGGGTTTGTTTTTTTTTTTTTTTTGAAATCCCAAGGTTTTCCAGACAGTATGGATGGTCTGACCTAGGAGGGTAATTCGTCTGACTTCAGTGCTTTTTTCAGAGCAAATTGTCTTACGGCTTTTCTAATAGGCACCTTCTCAGCACATGAAATCCATGCAGAAACACTCATGACACCTCTCTGCAAGCACTGGCTCCAGCTGTATTCTTGTACTCTCACGTCATCTCTCCGTGCTTTATTCAGAGTGTCTCTAGGGATAAGGTTTTTGCAGAAAGAAAGGAGGGGCACATGTGTCCATATTGCACAGCAAGTACAGCAAAATAGGAATATTTAGAGGGCTGGAGCTGAACCTTTCAAACAATCCTGGAGGGAGGACTCAGGTCATGCTTTCATTAGAACCCCAGGACAAAAAAATCCATGGACATGCTTAGCTCATACAAAATACCAGTTCAGGCAGGGCTGGCTGAACAGTGATCAGGGAACTTAATTTCCCCTGAAAAATGTGCCTTCCTTGAAACGGAACTTAGTGAAATCGTATTAATTTAGCAAAACATTGTGTCAGAGGAAAAGAAACATGTGACAAGGAAGAGGCTTCTGACAGTACTGTAACATGCCGTTTTTCATCACAGCCCACTTTCCATAAGAGTTTAGTTCTATGGTTTTCACTTTTCCCAATTGTACAGTGGAACACAGACTGTTTAAATTGACTCTGTTTCAGAGTTATATTTCTGTTTCGTGTGAAACTTAGTTTGGAAATCTAAAAAACCCACAGCCAATCAGACTTTTCATTCTGTGCCTTAATTCTGCTCGGATGAGTTATGTGATGCTTTTCTAAGCTACCTGCTTTCCTTACATTGATTTGTGAAAATAACAATTTATAGAAATTGTCCTTGTCATAGTTGATAGAAATCATTGTGAATAAGGTGCTGAAAGGCCTTTGAAAAGTCTGACTCCAGTGTGGAGATACGTGTAGATAAGATCAATGAACACAAGTGGAGTAGTGAGAAAAACATAATTAGCTGGTTCTGATGTTTATCAGAGTGGAAGGAGCCATGAATAAAAAGCAGGCATTTAATCAGCGTGGAGAGACGTGCTCATAGCTGTACGCCTGTCGCAAGCAGAGTTTCTCCAGTTCCTTTGTGAAGCGGTTTGTCTGGAGATGCACTGTGCAGCACAGCGGAAAGCCATGGCGAAAGGAGGCACGTACTGAGCACACCTCGGCTCCCCTGCATGCCGTGCAAACGCACAGCACTTCCATGGTGGGACTGTCATACAGCAATAAATCAAAACAGAGGTATATCCCTGCCTGTGCTCCCCTCCTCTGTGGAATGTGCTTGGAAAGAGGAGAGCTGCAGTTCGGTCATGAACTTTTGTCCTCTTGACTCTCTGGTGGCATCCTTTGGGAGTTAGCATGAAGCTGAATGACGGATAAGTTGATTTCCCCAGCTGGCACCCCAGTGTGCCACACAGAGTTGGGGTCATGATTTTCAGGGATTTTTTCAAATACTTGTAGGAAGAGGGGAAAAAAGATTAAAGTTTTCTTCCACGCTGAAAGCATCCATCCATCTTGTCAGCAGGGGCGGCCCATAAGACAAAGGGGAATGGCAGATTCAGGATCTTCAAAGGACCCTGAATTACCTGGGAGAGTAAGGTTAATTTTCAGCAGAGAAGACTGGACTGCAGACTATATCGACTGCAAGGACGGTCCCAGTTAATTACCTGACACAGCATGTAGAAGCAAAGTTTGATAGCTTTTTTCAGTGTGACAGTGACTGAGCACTGGCACAGGGTGTCCAGGCAGTTGTGGAGTCTCCATCATTGGAGATACTCGACAGCTGTCTGGACATGGTCCTAGGCAGCCTGCTCTGTGTGGCCTTGCTTGACCAGGGGCGTTGCACCAGATGACCTTCCAGCCTCAGACACTCTGTGATTTGTTGTTCAGCCAGTTTATTACTGTTATTACTGTGTTCACTTGCTGTTTCTCAGTAAATAACACAGCAGAAGCTCCTTCTTCCAACCTCTGTGCTGTCCACTCCCACCCCAAGCTGCTCCTAAGGCTTGGAGAATCCCTGGGTCAATAAAGTAGTTGTGAAACCGTGACCTCAGGGGCAGCTTGTAGCTGATACCATCTAACAGTCTCCTCACTCATGGGGAAAGGAGATAGTATTTTCACTGTGTATTTGTGCAAAACCAAGAGCATAAATTTATACTAGGTAGAACTACTAAAGAAGCCTGATTGCAGCATCTCAAATACATTTCATATAAAGAAGCTGAGGAAAAATAGGTTATTATTTTGAAACTATGCATTCTTTTCTACCATTGCAGACTAAATACTCATAACTGCATCCCTCTGCCAAGTATACTATAAACACCTGTATTAGCATTGCAACACGCACCCTGGTTACATCAAAAAGCACATTTGTATGCTTACCAATTTAAAAAGGCTTTCAGAGTGTGGTGCGATCTTGTCCTGCAGCTCCAGGTGAGACAAACAGGGTGTTCCACACGTGGTAGCCAGCTTTGATTGCTCATTCCCATCACTATCACGGCTGTAAGTAAAAATAGCCTGAGGTGGCTCACACAGAACCTATGAAATCGTTATTCACCTTTTAGTATAAGGCATCTGTTTTAACTACAAGATAATTACAAGCACTCAAGTAGTTTTACGTCCTTTAGTTCCACTTCTAGCTAGATACCATTTTAGCAACAGCTGTAAGGCTCGTTATCTTCATGGTCAAGCTCAACTGGATAGATGGAAAAAAGGCTGAGCACTTGACATGCACTTTAATGTCACACAACCACTACGCCCAGGAGCACAAGTCATCCTGGTGGTGCCAAATGTAGTATACATTGACATACAACACCTGGTCAGTTTAAGTGCTGCTAAGAAATATGTCATCTTAGTACAGGACCAGAGCGTGCACCAAGTGTCACTCTGGCAGTGTTTCACGAGCAAGATTCCCCCGAGATGTGCGAAAACGCTGAGCAGTTCAGGCCATCTCACAGTGGTGGCTGGAGGTGGACCTTGAGGTTGAACAGCAGCCCATTCCTGCACATCCCTTCTCTTTCCCCCTATCCATTGACTGCAAACTGCCATTTAACTTCTCGAACTCTCCATCCTGTCAGATGTAGGAGGATAGCAGAAATATGAACACATTGCACTCTCCCAGATTTCTGTGGTATTAGGTGCTGTAGAGTGGGATGGCTAAAGATGTCACTGTTCAGACAATGCACTTTCAAAAGGCTCCATCAAATACTTACACTTTTTTTTCTTCCTAGATACAGCTTGTTTCTTTGAAGCCAGCATGGTTCAGTTCAGCCCCACTAAAATTACAGTGGCTTCACTGACGTTGCAACCTCTTACAACCAGGATAAAATTGTTCCTCTATTCCACATTTCCTTTTTTTCTGACCAGCCATTGTCCTGGCTTTTAACTCGTGTACCAAAGCAGCAATTGCTGCATAAAGTGCTGTCGTTATCCATTTGCAAGAGGTGACCTTCCTTTTCCCTTGGCACGAGTCCCCAGATGGAAGTGTAATCTTTCACAGCTGAGTGACTTCCAATACACAGGCAAAAGCAGAGCGAAAACCTTTGCATTGCTATTAAAGCTGCTCTCTCTGAACAATTACTTGTCTTAATAGGGATTAATATAAGAACTAATCCAGTATTGAAAGAAAGCAAAACCACTGCAAAGCCCTTCTTGCAGCTGTGATTTCCTTCTGCAAGTAGAGCTGTGGAGTTACTAACCACGTCAGGCACTCTTCATCAAGGAGGGTGTCAACAGAGAGTGGAGGAGCAAACTATATTAATGGGAAGAAAACCTGTTTGTTTGTTTGTTTGATTGTTCATTTTTAGTTTGTTGTGGGTTTTTTGTTTTGTTTTTAAATTATGAAGACCACAAATAGAAGCTGACATACAGAAAACATGCTTTAAGGATTTTGGTGGGTTGTTAGCAAGAGAAAGTTTATATAAGACTTCAAATAAAGGAATAATAACTAGTGTGTGCCGAACACTAGAACAAATCAGAATAAGCTAGGTATTAACTTCTATTTGGTGAATTTTAATGCACAGACAGTTCATTAGGAGCCGCAACAATACCTAACCAACTACTCAGAGATGCACGAGCAAAATCAGTTAGATTAAATGCAACCTTTTGAACCACTAATAAGATTACATTTCAGTGAGCTAATCAACACAATATTGTGATTACATGGAGTTAAAATAGATTATTAGAATAGAAATAAGGCCAGCCATTTAGATGGAATTAATAGTCTGTCTTTTCTCATTTGTACATTTCTTAAAATTCAAGCTTAGTGGTAATAGTTTAAAAAAAAATTTTTTTTTTTTTAAATTCTGTCTATTTATTTGCCATTCACTAAGATATAGCTTTGTCCAGCCAAGCAGAGGGATTAGGAGAAATTTCAGGCTTTGTCACAATGCATGAAAAAGTGGCAACATCTGGAGAGAACCACGTCTCATTTTGCTAAGGGGCAGCAGTCACACAAAGGTGCTAATAACCAAGCAGCTCAGTCAGAGCCCTCTTTAAATGCTGAGTTTTGGACCCTGCAGTCCATCCAGCTCGATGTTCTGGCAACAGTGCTGGCCTGCTCTGTTTCAGAGTCTCCTCTGTCTCGACTGCTTTGAGACAGAGGCTCCCTGCCTTCCTCAGCTTCTCCATAGGCCTCAAAAAGCAGCTCTAAGATTTTTTAGTGTTTTGCAGTGTAGGACAGCATTTGCTTTGGACTCAGTCAGCAAGTCCTACTGAGCTGCGTGGTTTCCTGAGGAGCATGCCCATGGCCAGTCACGGCATTGCTACTGTAGATGCTGAACTATTTATTTCTATAGGCCAGAGTAGCCTCTGCTGCAATTTTCCTTGAACACAGATGCAAACTGTGCTGAAATTAATTCCATTCACTCTACATGACTGTCCTATTCCTTCTTTTCTTTTTCTCTTCACAGGACTTTGTTCTAATTTCCTTTGCATGGTCAATATCTGCCTGAGCAGCAGCAATTTTTACTTTATCATTATTCTACGATCTCCTAATATCCTTTTTAATATCCCCCCATTGCAAGCTTTATTATACTTTTTCCTAAAATAAATAGCAATTAGAATATCATTACTAAATGTTTATATATAAAGAGAATAAGTGGACAAATGTAATTGAAATAAAATGTAATTGCTATTTCCAAGCAGATCAGTGTGAAACGCTTGCTGGCATCAGCCTGGTTTTCTCCACATTGCCAATTTCCTTCCAGCCAAGAGTTCAGGTTAGGAATCCTCTTCCTGTCTACAGATGGTCAAAGCTTTTGTAACGGTTCCTCAAAGCAGAATGGCTGGTATGGCTTTCTTTGCTTTGCTTGACATACATTTAAATGCATGTCAAACAAAGGGAGCTGCCAAATTTCCTGGAAAATTACAGAAACTCAGTGTATAAGGTGAGCAAACTACACACTTTTCCACAGTGCTGGGTCTGAGCTTCCAGAATAGTCTTCCAATAGGAGCATGAAGGTAACCCACCAGAGCTGTATTCAAACACGCCTTACTACCATTATAGAAAAAATGGTTTGGCATGGACAGTTGTAACATCAGGTGACCAGAGGTCCTGCCCAGATCTGTAAGCTGGCATTATCAGTTAGCCAACCTCTCTTTTTGTGCTGACTCTACATGGAAATACATGCATCAAACAGGAAAGACAAATAAAAGCCTCCGCACTTGCATTTCTCTGTGTAACCTCAGACTGACCCCATCTACCACCACAGCACTCGTGACACGCAAAGTGGGGCTGGTGGTATCCTTTCAATGTAGCTACACTTTGTTTTCCCTACGTCTCCTTTCCAGAAACTAAAAAAGTACATGAATTAAAACACAGACTAAAACGCATCAGCCAGTAACAGATAGGTTTTGCCATAAAGTCAAAATGCTGTTGTCATTACCTTACAAATTCCTGTCTCTTTTTGTGAGGCTCGCAACACCTGTGAGTCAGTTGCTGACAGAAGATAATTAGCTCCCAAGTAACACTTAGACCTATCACATTCAATTTTACATAATTTCACATTTATAGTTTTCTCAGCTTAGCTTGCTCTGATCCTTTCTGTAATGAATGAACAGCTTTGTCTAACTCTTTGCTACTATCAAGGGAAGCGTCTTTGAGGTGCGATGCTGGATACTGATGCTCTTCTGCAGCCTGCGTCTTAGACACATCCTGTTGCACTGCTCTGGATACAAGGGTGACTCTTGCTAGGGCTCTATTTCTCCAGATAGATACACAGACAAAACACACCTTTTCTAACATATTTTCAATGAACTTCAGATTAAGGCAAGAGCAGCCCAAAACTGTGAAGATCTCTGAACACACAGTAGGGGCTTGACTGAACATATGTGAGGCAACTGGTGTTGTACTTAATGCTGTCTAACCCAGCAGAAAATATGATGAGGTATGAGTTCAGAGCTATGCACATGTCACATCTGGGGGATGTTTCTTTTTTGTTTTGCATCCACAAGCCCAGCAATTCTCTGGCTTCTTAGATGTCACACATATATGTGAAGTAGAAACCCCTTGAAAAGTCCCTGTATATGAAAATACACCCTCCCCCGAGATGGTCAGATGGAAGAATGAGCCCCCTTCTCTCTTCACTACCAACCATTTCATCCAGCAGCAGTTGAATACATATTTAGTTTTTTGTTAAAGTTACATTACCTTTTATATTGTGTAGAGCTCCTCAGTAGGTCATTTTGAAGATGACTGAAGGTCACATATTTTGGTTCATGCTTGAAGAGTGTACGAAGCAAGCTCTGAAACATAAATTTAGTTTGAACAATTGCTTTTTACTGAGAACATATGTTTGGGGAGAAGCCCTGAGGCTAAATCCCACCTTACCTTTAGATTTGTGTGCTTTTATATATTCAGACAGACAAACCGTAAATTCTCTGGGTAAGGGAAAAGTCATCACTATTGGACTAGAACATTAAACATCAATCTTGGTTAGTCAGTACCTAAGGATACAGCTCAAGGTTAGTCTTAACAGTGTACACATAATTCTGCCCATTGTCTCATCTTCTTCACGTGTACTCTGTTTTCCATCGGTCATGATGACCATCAACTTCCACGTGAGTTACCACAGTTCAGCTGGTGCGTGATGGTAAGTTGTGTAACTCCATCACTCCTGACCGTATTTTGCCCTTGATAACGGTAGCTAACGAGTATTGATCTCATAAGTCCTGTCCCTATTCACTGGCTCAAATTAAACAGTCTTTTGCTTTCACACTGTTTGTCAAAACATTTCTGACATGCTTCACACACAAAGGATTTTACTGCCTTTCTTAACGTAAGTACACCTTTGCTGCAAAGTTAGAACGACCTTGATTTTTTCCTGCTAAGATTACACTCCTTGCAGGTAATGCTTTCCTTTGAACGGTTTGTTCTGACTTCTTAAGTGATTTTACAAAGTCCTCTTTATCGCATCATCCCAGAATAATCCATTATAAATGTCTACAGCCTGTCTCTGGCCTTGCCAGTGCTTGTACTACAGTGCCTTGCTCAGCTGCTGCTGCTGTTATTGCTGCTTATGCTGCTGATGCAGTTTGCTGAATTTCAGGCAGCTGTTTTGCATCCTCCACACCCCTGGCAATTTCTCCAGTGATCTGCTGTGTCTTGCTGACCACCAAATTAGACTGGCTCCAGTTAAGGTCAGTCATCTTCTGCTTGGTTCATTGCCGATACTGAAATTATTACAAAACAGCAGAGATTAACTTCAGCAGTAACCTTTGATTCTGGTCACAAAGCCATAAAGTAAAACCTTGCTAGCTGTGTGGTTTTCCTTTCATATCGATGATCTCCCAGGGCAGACAGATGAGGTGACTGATACCCATTAAAGGGGACACTCGTTAAAGAGCTGTCTGCAGACATGGACTTCTACGGTCTAAGCAAGATAAATTACCTGCTAGTATAAAGGAAGCTATAAATTTTTATTCCACCAGAATGTTTCAGATGATAAAAATGTTTCTAATGGATAGACATTAACACTTTCACGTTTACATTACCTCCGCATTAACAACAAAGTCAATACCACAGCTGTCTTGTAAATATTTCACAAAACCCTTCACATCACAGCAGCCCGATGGCTATGTCTCGGTTTCTTCTCAGGCAACAAGAAAACATTGTTGTAATCCTGTCCTAACATATTCCAGTAACTTCTGTGAGTCAAGATTTCATGGCCAGCTGCCAGAAGCAAATGATGGTGTTTCTCACTCCCATTTCAGTTGCACTGGCTCACAAAGCTGAGCCTCACAAGGATCCTGTTTCTCTGTGTGCTGTTCAGCTGACAAATACAACCAATAGCGTCAGGGATGGTGTGTCACCCAGTTTGTTTTCCCCCGAACTTTACTTGAGGTTACCTCCCAAAGTAAGCATCCAGATGGGGGAAACTTTCCAAATTTTAACTTCTCTAGCAGCACTAACAGTCAGAGTTGTGTTTTCCAAAGGATGGGCTGTGCAGTGACTTAAGCAAATTCAGATGACTAGCCTTTGGCTGTACTTCAAAGGACACATTCAGCCTACCAAAGCAACCGCCGCCATTCAAAGAGGCATTCCTGCCCTTCACCCCAGTAGTTTATTTCCACACTCCTTCCTTGTGCTACCGCAAGCTTTTCTGTGAATATACTAGGGTACTGAGCAGGCTGAAAAATAAACCTCTTTATTGGTCTTGGCCAGGTTATTTTTCAGCTCCTCAAGTTCTTGCCTGTCACCTAACTGCACAAATACTTGCGCTAGCCCAAAGGTGAGGCAGGCTTGAGGCCAGAGAAACTACAGCCTTCCTACCAGTGGTAACGTGCGCAGAATTTTTAAGGCCAGGTGATCCATTAGCTGTCCTCTGTCAGCAACGCTGTTTCTCCAAGTGAGGGTTGCAGCCTCAGTTCCAAGCCCTGCGCTACACACCATGGCATAGTCACGCAATAATGTACATTCAGTCTTTGCAAAAGAAAACTGCCACAAGTAAATGATTTGACAGCAGCAAAATAGTGAGAATCGTGGGTCTATAAATAGCTTCTCCCTTTAGGATGAGATTTTTTAAATGCATGTAGCCCTAATTGCTTTTTATTCAGTTCTGATGTTTTTGCTCTTGAAACTTTGCCTAGAAGGAGCTGTTGTTAGGAGACAACAGAAAAAAGAAAGAGAAAAGGGACTTTCTAGTCTCCTGAACAGCTATTTTGTTCTGGCTTTGATATGTCTTTTCCATTCCTTGTTGTTCCAGCAGTAAGAGAGCAAGACCCAATTACTGTTAAAGTAAAGCTGTGAAATGAAAAAAGCTGAGAAGGCAATGCAGAGCACAGCAAGACATCTAGGAGAGCGTTTCCAGCTCTGCCGGAGGAACATGAGTCCCCTGCCATTTGACTGTTAGGCTCATGATGAACAGCCTCGAGACTGGGCAATTGAGCAGCCAAACCACCTGAAAATGACAGGTGGTGGCTGCTGTTAAGAGCCGAAAGGGAAATCACTGCATCTTCTCCTGGAGGAGGTAAAACGTACATGTGTATGGGTGCTTCAGTCACAGCTTGAGTGTCAGTAAAACCAAGAAACAGAAAGGACATTCATTAGAGGGGAACCCCTGCAGCTGGTTTCAGACAGGATGACCAACTCCTACATGTTTTAGGGACCTGATTTGTATGCTGCCTTAATACAAACACAAGATGGTACTGGATAGTACAAAATACCTAATGACTATAACTGCAGGTAGTTGTAATCTTACAAGCTTAAGCTGAATTAAGAGGAGGCAATATTGTTTTGCTGAGTCTAATGCTCAACCATTTAAATGAATTAACTTGCTGAATAAACTACATGCAGGAGTTTTTGCTTCTTTTTTGAGGCAACTGACAGAGAGCAAGGCAAGCTATGATGTGCTGGTGCCCTTCACTTGGCTCCCTAGAGCCTCCCTGAGCCTGTGATCATCCATTCACTTAGCACATTCACTTCTCATCATGGACACGGTTCATCCCATTCACCTTTAAGCATCAAGGTATCTTAGAAAAGCCACTTTCCTCAGCTTCTTCAGTAGGGAGAAAAAAAAAGTCTCCAATTAGTTATAAAAACCAGGATTGTAAACAGAAATACAGGACAGTGTATCTGCAAATACTTAAAGCTTGATTTTTCAGCAGAGGCTATTTTGCAGTTAGTCTTCCTTGCAACGTAATACTCAGATTACTGATCAGTCACACCATGTGCATTTTTGTCCAGTATATATTGAATGTTTTCCAGTAGGGCCTTTAAGATTTGCAAGTTATGAAATGAAATATAATTTTGCTTTTTGTTACTTTTATAGAGACTACTGAGTTCACTAACTCACATTAAAATAATGCAGGACTTGCAAAATTAAGCAGTACCTGTAGGAATTATAGTCCTACATAGATTTTCTCAACAGCCATGGCTACTCACTACTCCATCTATGATTATTTTTATTTTTTTGTAACCAGATTTTAATTCTCCTATACGACTTGTTTGTGCCTCTAGGTGCTGAACAGATGTGTCTCTCTTTCAAGCCAAAAAATATAATATTGTTAATAGATGATTGTTTCATCTTAGTTCATTCAAGTCTAGATTGAATCTCTTCCAAGAGTGTTTTTTTTTTTTTCCTGTATTGTTTCCTCACACTACAGCTGTCTTCTGTTGTAGCCCTGTGCTTATATAGCTAGTCCAAAGGTGGGGTTTCTTTTGTTCTGATTTCCCAAAGGGTGTATGAAACACTCACCATTATTCTAGGCTTGGTCAGCAGTGAGCACACTGAGCGTTGTACTGATAGGTGTTTACAGGAACTGTAGACAGGTTGAAAGAGATGATTTGCTAATGTGACTTCTAGGAAATTCTTCCAGCTAAACATTACTAGTCATGTTTAACTTTACCATATATGAAGTTTTCTGGGGCTCAGATCAACATTTTTAAAATTATGATTTACTAAGCTATGTTTTTAAAACATGGCACTGTTTGGTGTATCATGCTGACTTTCTAATTAGTGTAACTAATGCGCTAAAACTGAAGTGCAATTAACATGGGGAATTTTCATACTACTCTTTATCTAGAGAAGACCATTAGTAAATATAAAACCACATTTTACACCTACAGTTGTAGTAACTCTTCAACTGAAAGAGTTTTCCCTTCAGTCTCAAAGATATCAAGATGCCTTTAGCAGAAGTAATCAGATCACTCAGTTACTGTATTTGAGGTCTGACTCACTTTTCCATGTATGCACAATCTCAGGAGTGTTCACTGGTTCTAGTGGCTCATATTGACATCCCAAAACTTGACTCATTTCTTTATTTCACCATGCTGAAGTACTGGGCTGGTAGGTTTTTTCCTTATTTCAGAAGAAATTAAAAGTATTCTGAGTCTTCTTGGTAGTCTGCATGAGTCTCTTGTTGAAGACTGAGCATCTTGCAGTTTCACAATTCACTTGGGCTCTGTCTCTCTCTGTTGGGGTAGTTTGCCATCATCTGATGCATGAACAGAATTATAAATTTTTGATGATTTGTTTATGTATGCCAGCTCACCAGCTCCACTTTCCCCTGCCTTTTAGGGGGAAAACGATTTGGTGGCACAGAAGGAATGTGGAGAAGACCGTCTTCACAGCTGAACAAAGGAGGAAAAAGATCCTAAAATCAGGAGGACAGGACAGCAAACACCGCACCAGTTTTGAGCCCAAGATCATCACCTTCTCGGGCAAAACTGGTGCTCTAAATCCTTCTGGGGAAGGTATCAGGATTTCAGCGGCATTTCCCAATGCCTCTCGCCACGCCGGCTGCAGCCATGGCAGAAGGGGGGACGTGCGAGCAGGGCGGCGTGGATGGGTCGTGCTGGAGTCTGCGGAGGGCTGGCTGTGAGCAGTGGCGGCGGTGGCGGGGATGGCTCCTCCTGGTAGGGACGGAAGTGGCAAACGTCGGGTTGAAGGGCTGTTGCCCCTGGGCGAGTCACCAGATGGCGATGTAATGTCAGCAAAACCACGTACTGCCGGCAGCTTCCCACCCGGGGGCGGGCCGGGGTGGTGTCCCCGGCCGGGTCCCGCACCCCGAGCATCACCCTCCTCCGAGGGCATTTCTTGGCTAAAGGCTTGATACGATGTCGGGTGTTTCCTTCGTTAGCTCCCCCTGTCCCCACAAGCTGCACTCAGTGGCTAAATCTGTACTTACCGCTGTGACATCTTGCGGATCCTGTGCAGAAAGGTACAAGGCTTATTCCTGACACTTGCCCCTCGCTTTATTTCCTCCTCTGTTTTCTAAAACAAAGATAGACAAAATTATTACTAATACGGCAATTTTTCCTGCACGCAGCCTGTGTCAATATTCGCATTGACTAATGTAGTCTGTCGGGCCAGCTGAGATGTGACAGCAAGAACATCTGTCTCTTAAGTCTTCCTTTGAAGCAAAGCTACTGTTACATTGCGTCATCTTGAAGTGACTTGCAACAGTCAAAAATCTCCAGTGCTCTCAGAGGAGCTGCTTAGGTTGTGTCTTGGACCACGTTTCCTCCACCATAAGGATACTTTCAGCGTGCAAGTTTATAAAAGGATTAGTCACCTCAAATCACATTACCTAAGCTTGGAAGGTCCCTCTGCAAGAGCTATCAGCCCATTTGAGAAAAAAGATGTTAGAATTTTAAAAGGTTAATACAGGTTCCACCTGTATATTCAGTGGCTGCAATTAATTTTCTGGAGTCTGGCACTGAGACTACGTAGCTGTGTTATTACTAGTGTTCATCATTTCTACCTACTTACATCTCAACAACTGTTTGCAATTCAGCTTGAACACTCAGGGCTGTTTCTCAAGAGGGAGGTGAGAACAAATTTTCATAATATTTAAAAGGAAATATGCTCTAAGCTCAGTTTTGCTGGATATAGCCCTGCTTTACCATCGAACTGCAAGGCAAAAGTCACAAAAGCTGTACAATATCTAAAGCTACACTGAAAGGGCTTAATACTGAGCACAGCTCCTTGCAAAAATTTTCCCTACGATTAGTGAACAACTGTTTGAAAGAGCAGATGCAACATTTCCTGACCTCTCCTGGCCTCTCAAGCCTTGAATACTTTCTAATGACATAGAAGGAAATAAAGGAAAAGGGTGAACTACTCAAACAAAGCAAGTCAGAGAGAATTGTAGGGCCCCTACAGACATCATAACAAGAAAAATGTAGGTAGGTTTATTTTGGCAGGAAGAAACAGTGACTAATCTTGCACAAAGGAAGCCTCTACAGAGTGGGAGTTTGTGGTGCAGGTGAAGGACAAAGTAAGAGGATGTCATCAGGAGAAAGAACATTATCGTCAGAGAATTCATATTTTCAATGTGTGGCTGGGATTCCCTCATGATGCCTCAAACCACATCAATAGTACTCATCAAATCCAGAAGCTGCCATGATGGGAATTCAGGCAAACCTGTACCTACCTTGAAATCTTAGAGAGTAAAAGAATAAGCAGAAAGCATTAGATTAGATGCTGAGAATTTACATTTGACTGAAGAGGAGGAGAAGGGAAAAAAGCTCATTATCTGCCAAATCTACAAACAGGGCTGCGTTCCTGATTACAGCTCTACTGAAAAGTAAGCACAAGCTGTTCTCTAGGTCAACATCAAAGTAAGTAGTAAGAATCCAGGAGTATTCCCAAACTCCTCCTGAAGTCTATCCATGACAGCACCTGGGAAACCAGCAGGGAAATTCAGCTCCTGGATGCTGAAAATGCCATCATGGATCTAGTAGGAAATCACAGACCACAGCAACCTTCTACCTCCTCGTGTCCCTCCGTGTAGGTCTTTAAACGAATTTGTTTCTGACTTAGAAGCAGATTTTTGTTGGCCTAATGCACTATGATGTTATATGCTATGCAGAGAAGGATAAAAATTGTCAAGTTTACCTTAAACAAATGAGTTTCATATTCCTAAACAAAAGCAGGAGTCACCCCCAGAAGTCCAAACTCCTTGGTTGATTTTTCTTTTTTTCCCCCCCCCCCCCCCCCCCGTAACTTCCAACTGAACAAGCTATCATTCTTTTAACAGCAACTGGACTTAAAGCCAAGACCCAGCTATATATTGGCCTGGTGATATAGTGCCATCAAAGCAGCTGGCGTGGTGCATGAGCAGCTGAAGGTAATTTATCTCTGGATCACCTGTGTAGACCATTAGTAAGATGTTTCCAGGGCTTGGAAATCCCAGAAGGTGAAGAGAGCTTACTCTGTGAGCTCCATCTCCATCTGCATCTGCTGAACACATATTTCACAACCCACTCTCAGTGCAATCTGAGAACCCACCTCAGACTTTCAGCATTCTCTTGTCTGAAATGTAACAGAAATGTCCAGGGCAGGCCTGAATGGAAAAAAAACCACAAAAACTAGAAGTGTTAGATAATTGTTGGGAATTAGCTGAACAAAAATACTGCCTTTTTTTTTTTTTTTTTTTAAATAAAGCTTAGCTGAGCTTTTAAGAACTATCTGGAGGGCTCTCAGCTCAAAGAAGCAGCTTGGGAAGATAAAGAATAGGTAAAAGTGTCCCAGGAGAGAGAAAAAAGTATTCAGTCTTTTCAGAGCAACTGAAAACCACTGACTAGCTTAACAGCTGCATACGATGAACAGCAGACAAGGACACATCACTGAAATGACAGACTGTATATAAGGAACAGACTAGGGAGGAACCCCCATCCTCTGCGGATTATTGGTAGGTTTCCTGGGGATGGCTATGGCTGATAGCTTAGATTTTGTTCTATATGCTGGGTGCTGAGCAGGGCATCCTGTGCCCGCACATGTACAGTGGTCAGAAGCATAGCCAAGCTCATCCGGGGAAGTGTACAGTAGTAAGTGCCTGCACCTAAGTCAGGACTAGATATTCAAGTCCCTGCTTAGACTTTAACTTCAGGCTCATCAGATTTTCTACTGGAAGAGTATTGCTTCATCTGTGCCTGGAACCAAAATGAAAACTACTAGAAGATGAAAGTAACAAACGTGTCCTGAACCTGCGCTATGAAATAACATGACTATATGAAATAAATTGTTCCCCATTAAATCAATCTGAAGCAGGCTTGCTAGCTGGCTTACCAACTTTCTAGTCTGAGCAAGAAAAATATATATATTCAAGCATGAGCTGAAGAACAACAGAGTATCTGACAGCTTTACAGCGTGGAGTCAGTAAAATTCTTACCCTTAAGGTAAGATTTTGCCTTGACATTTCTGAAACTACATGAATGCCCCCCCCCCCAATTATTCAGAACTCAGTCCTGTGGCATTTGCAGCACTTTTCTTGGCATCAGCAGAGACCAGTACTGTTATATCTCTGAGTCTTACTGTGTAGTGTAAACTCAACTTGGCCCTGTAGCCAAATTTTTAACACCAAAAAAAAGGTAAGTTCAGAGACACATAAGTGTATCCTGAGGCTTACAGACATATTCCTCGGCTGCGAAAAAAACTAGAGAGAAGCTGAAACTGCAGTTCTGCTCATATATTTATATTTTTCAATGGAAAATTTGAATGAGGATAATCCCTCCCTGCTGGGCAATTTCTAAGAAAGAATCCGTGTAAGTGTGTGGTTGTTACACTCCATGTCGTACGCATCTAAATTAAAGTAGGAAAGCCTGTAAGTCGTAATTTGAACTAACTACTAGTCTAATCAGTCTATCATGCTTATTCTAAGTCAGTAATTAGTTGCTGGAAGGACTTCTCTAAGTTGGAAAAGATCCAGTCCCTTTACACATCTAAGAATGTCACCAGGAAGAGAGGAATTGGATGTACAATGCTATTATAAACAAATGTTCAGATCAGTCTCGATGCTTTTTTATGACCATCTGCAATACAAAAAGGTGAAAAATTTGCAGTGGGAACACAAGAACCGTAAGCAGTTAACAGGTACCTTGGGAATGTTTTCATCAGACACGTGCAACATAGGCACTGCAAAGTAAAATCGAAATTAAATAATTCTTCAGAATTACCATTCAAATCAAAGTCAACCCTGCTAAGCATAAGTTGGAATTATACAGAGATGAGGAGTAAACACTACTGTGCCGTGTTTAGAGGTAACTGGTTTGTTTTATAAATGTCTGGAAATAAAAAGCTATGCCTGATATATCTAGGACTGCATAAATGTGCCCTGTTTGTGGCATGCATAATCTGTTCTGATCTAAGTAATTTAAAATGCTGTGCACCGAAAGCCTACAATAAGTAATGCAGAAATGAAACAGAGTCTGACATTTCACTCTTGTCCAGTTACTTTGAGATTTTGATTTCCTGAATTCTCTTCTGGGCTCCTGGATACTGAATTAATCCATTGAAGGTGCAGAACCTGACCACACACTGCTTCAGCCTCTAGAGTAATATCCTGAAATCCCTAAACCAGAGCTGGACATGAGGCTCTCGGAAATGCCAGTGTTCCCATGAGAAAGCTGGGATGGAGTTGCTGGTACTTTTGGGCTGCTCTGCAGCGACATGTACAGCAGGGATGCCCAGGAGACAGACAGTCTGGGGGCTCCCTCACTGCTCTGCAGACCTCATTGCTGGCAACAAGAATATTGCTGTCCCCTGGAGCAGCTGCCAAGTGAGAGAAATATTTTGGTTCAAACACATTGCCTTCAGGAGCTTCTGAAATAAAATTGTCTTTGATTTCTGGTTTACAGATATCTGCTCGAAATAGAAAAAAATCAAATTAAAAGAATCAAATAATGTCTCATAAAGAATGGACCCTGGCTGTGCAGCCATCGCTGTGTGGTACTGTTCTCTAGAACAAAAACTGATTTGAGGATGTTTCCATTGCTTTTCTGCTGGTGTATAAAGCAATACCATGGCTGCTGGGTATAGCTGTATTGAAGCTTGCTGTAGGTCCACAAATCAGCATGAGGTAACTGCAGCCTTAACACCTGTCCAAGAAACCACCGAGCACAATTTTTCCACCATCAATCAATGCAACAGTGTGTGAAGCGGGAGTAGAAAGCACTCCAGCTCTGATCCATCACTGGTCTCACTTAAATAACATATTCATTTAAAAACCATCACCTGCAGCAATCTCTAGCAGAAAAAAGAATGAGGGAGAGCAATGAATTTACATCAATGGCTGCTCAGTTTCCCTTATGAAGAGGCCAGTTTGGGAAACTTCTACAGGGATCACCAACAGGCATGCTGCTTTCCTTGACTTTTTCTGAACCATGCCATATCCCTAAAGATTTTCAGCTTCCTGCTCAGTAGCACCTCAATGAAATGAATGCCACAGGAGCAAAGGTGACAGGGGAATTGTGTTCCTTCCCTGAGCAGCATGCTGTGAACCTGCTGCTGTGACAGCCCAACTGGTGGGCATCCTCTCTATCCAGATGATGTCTAAGAGAGCTAAATATGATTTTACTGTTTAAAGTGCAGCTTCTGAGAATGAGGTCAAGCAGGCATCTAGAATAGAGTTCCTTCCTCTCCCACCCTGCCTGGCATCTACCGATCTCCCCTTGTTCTCTGGGCAACACAGCGTGCTAGCCTTTGTCCTCTGAACAGCAGCTGTGTAGTGGAAATACTTCACCAAAGACTGGCAAAGTAGTCTCTGTTTCAGAGAGGAAACAGAGAAGCAATGCGATTTTCGTTGCCTTCCTCTCCAGCAGCTCTGCAAAACACCTCTCACCAGCAGGCAGAAACTGTCTGGTTGAAAGACCATAGCACCAATGCCTCGAAAGAGCTGGTGTGATGAGTGGAGGGTACGAGCCCACTCCTGGGAGTATGTCTAGTCTTTTTGGAGGTATTTAAGATATAAGGTATCAGTAGGGCTCTTAACTGAAGGCAAGCTTTGGTCAGTTCAGTGTGCTGAACCACAACGGATGAGGAAAGTCTCTGGAGGTCCTGGGAAGCTGGATTCCAGTCACTTGAACAATTTCCTAGGATGGTGTCAGTCAGTGCAGTCAGCTGAGGCAATGCAATTATGCACTGAGCCTAAGCAGAGGCCAAGACTGAGCTGCCTGTGAAATCACAAAATTAAAACCAAAACGTGACATATGCAGAATGACAGCTCTCCTTCTGCATCCAGCTGGGTACTACTGTCCCATCTCGGTTTTAATTGAAAAAATGAAACAGTAAGAAAGAACTCTGAAAATCCAGACCTCAAAGTTTAGTCTGACTTAATGTGTGGTGAGAGTGGGACTAGGAACAGGTCCTACCCATGAAATGGCTGAAACTGCCCCAATACTCACCATGGCACTCAACCTCTCCTGGCCGTGCAACCTAAGAAAGGATAGCACGCTTTTCCTCTAGCCAACAAGGTAAGAGGTTTCCACTGCTTATATACAACAGCCTTTCTGATGGGCACCCTGACTGCCTAACTTAAGTGACTGACGAAAGTCTGCTCTCTAGAGAATGTTCTGACAGTACGGTGCCCCCAAATGAATGCAATTCCAAGTACCTAGAGAAGGTGTGTGTTGCAACGGCCACATGTGAACACCATCAGTATTGCTCAGCGATACTTGGCACAGGGAGCACTGCTGGAATGTAGCACCCTTGTGACCAGCGGGTGCCTGGACCCCTAAGCAAGAGTTTGGTTCCACTGTGAACATCTCCCCAATGCCTTTGGTGAGGATTTCCTCTGTATTTCCTCGGCAATTTGGAGACATTATTTTGAGTACCGATACAACAAAATACTAAATGAAATATTAATCTCTAACTGTTTTAGAAAATTAGTTCCATAGGAATCTTTTAGCATGATTTACTAGATCTATTAAAACTCTAGTAAACAATTGTTAAATTATAGGAAATTAGAGGTAAGGAGAGAATTTGCAAATGTATTTTCGCTCAGCTTTGCTTCGCTGTTGGTGCACATGTCTGTGGACCATGATTCATGAATATTGTTTTGGAGTCAGATTAACTTTTAAGCCCAGAAGTACACTTATGTTAAGTGAAAAACTTTGTGATGCATTTACTGCAGATTTTCCAAGAAAAATTAATCCTGGCAGTTCCAGATACCCTGTCTGTCAGATAGTCTGCAAAATGTTTTTCTCATAAGCCTTAGCACAGCTTAGAGGTCTTTGGGCTTGTTTCCTTCATTACGAAAGGCAGAGAGGAAAACTGGTAATATCACTCTCAAATGAAAATGTTTCCTAGAAATGGTTAATATAATTTAAAGAAAATTAATCAAAGGAGGCATTGCTTTTGTATGTTAATCCCCAAGCAGCAGCTAAATAGGCTGGATTTTACAGAAGAACAGAAGCATTCTGCCTATGTTTCAACTTGTGTGCTAAAGCTTCTTTACTTACCAACATTGTAGGATAAAGAAGAGGTTTTAGGGTGAGATCTTTTTCTTCAGAGACTAAAAAAAAAAAAAGTGGTTAAAGGGTCTATTAATAGTTTAATTCACTGTCTGGCTCCAATATAATTATAATAGTCTTTACTAAGGTGTTTGCAATTTGTAATGTTTTGATGCAACTTAATTGGCTTAAATTCACTAGATAATGTGTGTACATTATGCAGAAGATGAACCCTTCTTATATTTAAGTGCTACATACTATTACAAACAAATTTGTAGTATTTTGGAAGATTCATTCTAAAAGTTATTCTCCAGAAAAGTTTGTTTCAGGCTTGTCCTAGAGTTCAGAGCCCAGGCTCACTGCAGAAGAAAGAATAAAACAGAGTGGTTTCTGTCTGAGAAAGTCCTTCCTTCAGGATTTTTAATGCTGATGAGGAATGAAACTGGAGGAATGAAACTTGCCTTGCATCATCTGAGAAGAAATACCCTTTTCAAATGAATGGTTGAATATATCCAATGTGAACGCAACTGGAAAAACGAAACACTGGTGAACAAAGCTTTGAACAATTGGAGACATCCACTGAAGTTTTTCATTTTTACCTCAGGTACTTAGGTTGTATCTGTCAACAGATGGAAAATCGTGGTCTTTATGGCAATGTGTATCTTGCACAGGCATTTGGAAACACCTCCATCCAATGGAGATCCTGAAGGGGGAAAATATGGTAAAAATGGCATCATTACAAACTCAGCTTCAGTGAGGCCAGAATTCCTCTACAGTTTTCTCTCTGTGACTTGCCAATCAACACCACTTCTGTCAAATTCATGTATTAGGTCATATTTATATCTACAGTACTAGTGCCAGATGCATTTTAGCTCACATTACCTTCAGCAAGTCAATTTTCTAATCTAACTTTTGAGCTTAGTGGACCTCTTCCTTTCACACTCAGCAATGAAATGATCATATTCTCTCAGGCCCAACAAAAGCATGCTTTTGCCTTCCTGAAGCTGCTCAGCAGGTGGATGGAAAAGTCTACCTTGGCAGTAAGCATGTTTAATAGAAGAGTCTCCACACACCATCCAGAGTTCAGACTTGATGTTTCAGCACTGAAACCAGGAGGAATTTTGTTGTGAAAGTGGAGCCCTGAGCTCAAGGAATAATTCAGGGTGAATCTGACGAATTCGGCTTCTGCGTAGGTTTGCGTGCAGGGCAAAAGCATATTGCTCATTTCACGAATAGGTTTTAATTGAGAACTATGCACTAAATACTATCTGCAGTGATTGTTTGTAAGCGGTTCAGTTTGAGCGTTCACATTCCTCACTGGAGGTGTTTTGACCAAATAAAGAGATCACCTGGCATATTTTCGTGCTCTTGTTACACTTTAGAATCACATTTCTACTGTCCATTTTGGTGCACATGCTGTTTCAGAACTGATTTTCATTACACTGATATTCAACAAAAACTCATGTGACTGTGTCTTTGGGGAAAATATTCTAGCTGCCAAATGAATTCACTACAAAGTGCACATCGTGGGAGGGCTTTGAGACCACCTAAGAGTTGTGCCCAAATGGAGACTCTCTAAGCATGCAAGCAGCTTTGGTGCTCTGTGGAGATCCTCTGTTCTGGGCTGGAAGACATTCCTAAAGACGATGAGTAAAATGTGAGCAGATTTTAATCCAGTCCATCCTGAAATAGAAAGCAAAGGTAAGAATAAAGTTGAACAGTACGTGCCAAACTGTCTTGCTGTAGAATATGTTCTGTGGCCTCTGCTATCAAAATGAAATATACGGTATGTTTTGCTGTTAAAGGGAGTTTATTATTTAGCAGCCCATGAACACATTCTGCTTTGCACTTAAAAACTTGCTGTCTTTTATGATTAGTAAAAAGAGCTTGTCTTTCCAGTAAAAAAATACTGCTAATCGGTGAGCTCAAATAGAAAGGATTGTAAACTGAAATGACATACAGGATTCAGGGAAGGGGAAAGGAGAGAAAGGAGGGAGAGAAAGGAGAGAAAAGAGAAAGAAGCAATTTCAGTAGAAACCTTCTGATCAGTTCAAACTGACACTGGCCTTTTATTAGCTTTTTCTTCCAGCAAGTGTATTGTATCATGCCTTTGTCTGAGAAGAACCCACCACTACCAGGACCATTCTGCAGGACACTGGTGTTGCTGGGCTGCAGCAGAGTACCCCCTTGGACCTGCTCCTTGTTGCAATGGCTGAAGTGAAAAATGACCAGGGTATTGATAAAAGGTCTCACCAAACACATAATTTGTAAGGAAAATTAAGGAACCTTAGTATGATACTGTTCTTGTGAACCAGGGCAAATACTGCAGATAGAGAAAATAATGATTTTGAGAATGAAAGCCCTCGGTTGGGAAAAAAGATAAGAAATCCAGCTTTAAGGAGAATGAATTACACTATAAATTGCAGCAGGATTGTCACTATCAAAAATTAGGCAAGTGTCTTTAATTAAAAATGCTGCTTTTTCATGTAAGAACTCAAGTCTGGGCTGTGTCAACATGCTGCCTGCCTAATCGGAGTATAAAAAGAGCTGGTAGCAGTGAGATAAAGTATCAGCCAAGGCCATGTTTTTTTTTAACTGTCTCCCTACCTCAGGGGTGTTTTCATTCCTAGGCATTAAGCAGCCTCACGCTCCTTCTCAGGTTTGTAGTAAATTGGATTACTCATTTAAGAACTCTAAAACAACAGCGAGATGAATCTAGATGACAGATGGAGTGTCAGTAAAGACATTCCCCTTGCATACTTAGATATGTTGGACCCAAGAAGTTTTGGAGTGCTATTTGCCCAAAAAACTCGTGACATTTTCCCAGTTATTGCAAATGGAGCCTTTGCAGAATGGAAATGGAGGGGAGGGCTTGAAGACTCAGTATGGCTCTCATACGCAGTAGGTACACTGAATGTTTTCCTGATCTGCAGTGGAAGTAAATTTCTACGTCGTGCATCTGAGACTCTTACTAACCTTTAAAGCCCTTTTGAGGGAAACAGAACCTCACGCGAATGTCTTTGTCAAATGTTGGAATTGACTCTGATGGGCTTTGGCTCAGAGTCAGGGGATCTTCACTGTACAGAGTACATCCAAACATACAAGATGTCCAAACAAAACCTCCCGAGATCCAGAACCCAAATGCACACCTCCAGTGTATTTTGACATATTTTCCCATCATGTGTGGATTGTCCAAGAAACCTGAAGAGCATAAAAATCAGTCAAACTCTATTCACTTAGAGCTTTTTGATTTCTCTAATTGGTAAATTTACATGCCAAAGATGCTGCGAACAGCTTCCAAGTTAGAGTTACTGTTAGGAAATAAGGAGAACTATTTAGATTGTTTGCAAATTACAGCATCCCTTTTCTGTAAACTTCAGAGTATGCTTTTAGCACTAAGATCTAGTTTCTCTTCTGCATGTACCAGCTTGTTAGGAATAAAAAACTAAAATGAAAAAACATAATAATACAAACATGAGCGACTCAATTCTCAAATGCAATTACAGCAACTCAAAGCTGAAGAGCTGGAGCAAAACAAATTAAATGGTTTAAGTACTAATACCTTTTCACCGTTTATACACAAAAAGAAGAGTTGAGGGAAAGAAGTTTGGAAACCCTGTTCAGTCTTCAGCAAACCACAGTCTGATTACTTGTATTTTTTGGTATATTACCCAATCCCAAGTGAGTAGCAGTCCAATGACAGTAGAGATCAGAGGCTTGCAGTGGCAACAGAAACAATAGGCAGTGCAAAGCTATGAAGACATTCATGTTACAGGTTCTTAAATAAGAAGTTTAAAAAGTAATCTTTTTGGTGACCAAAAGACAGAGAAAACTGCTAAAATACATATTTTTTCATCTGCAATTTTGCAAAAATATCCTTTATTTAAAGTGAACAGAACACTCTCTTTTCCCTGCAAATTAAGATCAGCTATTGCTAACACTACTATGTCTCTGGTTTTTTTCCTGCCAATATTTTCTTCCTGACAACTTCTGACAAAGAATTACTGAAGAAAGGAACATGGACATACAGAAAAGCGCCAGAACCAGGTGTTTAGCTGAAGATGAGTTTGATTTTCTTTCTGTTCCTAAACAGAATGGAGTGAACTTTCTCAAGTAGATGTAGTGTTGAGAAACCAACCAACTAACCAAACAAATATTTATTGTTTGATTATCAATCAACAGTGGTCATTTGTACCTATTTTTCAGGAGAAGTGAGAAATCATGTGCTGTCTGTAACATGTGTGTAGTGTAACAAGTTGTATCTGTGGATACCACAGCCCAGGACAGAAATTTAAAAAAATATTCTATACATTAGTCATGGCATGCAAAGTTAGTGCATTTTCTCATCCCAAAATTCAGAAAGAAATAGGAAGATGACCCAGAGAAATTGTCAACAGCAGTCCCAAGTAAAATCACGGGGAAATTAATACAATATTCAACTGACAGACAGTGAAGGATGTAATTAACACCATCAACACAGTTTTTTTTAAACAAGAGGGTTTTTTTTTAAACCATCCTTGAGGATCTAAGGCTTGGTTAATGGAGAAAACTGCATGAGTGTAGTGTAGTATACACAGACCTTGCTCAATTGCTCAGTTTAGCTTTGCAGCATGTTCTGATAAAAACCGGCTCATGTAAATGGACTTGACTTGCAGGCTGACAGATTTCAAGAACATAATTTTAATAAAGCACCATAATTGAAATCACATTGATTCTAGTGATTTTTTGCATGGAAGTCTATTAGATCTTATACAACTCAATTGTTTTCACCAGTGATCCAGAAGTACTTTCAAAAACTTCAATGATCAAATTTTTTGGATGACAAGGATGTGTGGAATGAAAATACTGAGACAGACAAGCAGTCATAGAGAACAACACAGACAATCTGAGGGGCTGGGCCTGGCCATGAAATTTTCATTTTAATAGGTTTCAGTGCAAAGCACTGTATCTAAACAGAGAGACTGCAGAACAAGCTTAGAAGATGACAGGCTCCATCCTGGAGCAGCAACTGAAGGAAGGCTCTGCCACAGTGTCCAGAAATTCCACCCTGAGGTCCCAGTATCTTACTACAACAGGAAACCATGTCCTGCAGCAGGAAGAGGAGCATATGACAGTGGCATTGAGCTAAGTGTTACTAATTCCTTTGCAAAGATTTGAAAAAGATGCAGAAACGAGTTTCCGCAAAGGCCTGAGAGACAAAGAATACACCTGGTGTTTGAAAGGCTTAAAGAGGACAATCGGTTTAGTGAGTATCAAAACGAAGACTGAAAGGCGATGTCATCACAATGTACAAGTACTTCCCTGGGGTGAAACAAGATGGTCCTGTATTGCTATTTAACCTAGCAAGCAAAAGCCTAGCTTGGATCACTTGCCTCCAGCTGAAGCCAGAGAAATTAAAACTGTGGGTAAAATACAACTTTTCATCATTAGAGTGGTTAATCACTGAAGCACATTGTGAATGAAAGCAACCGAACCTCCATTCCTGGATGTCTGTGTCAACACTGGTGGCCTTCAGGAGCACACACAAATGCAGCAGAGCATTACGCTCAAACAGTGGCTAACTTGGTGGCATAGCCTGAGCCATAGCCAGGGAGTAAAAGAACAGGTCTTGTCACTGTCCAGATTCTGAGAAGAGTCTCAAGCTCAGCTCCAGGTGTAGGGACCATCCTTACGCGTGCTGGTGACGGACTAGGGCACAGCTTTGATTTTCCGCTCTGACCTGGACCTTGCCCACAGTTCTCTGCCAGCAGCACTCATTCAGAAAGAGCTTTGGAGAGAAGAGTCACGGTCCCACACAGAGTAGGGCTGTGCATGTTCTCCCTGCCTGCCAGGTCTTTCTCTCCCTGGCACCTAAAAGGAGGAGAAAATAGATGGCTATTCACATCGTGAATTCAGCTGGGCATGGCTCCTCCTGGGACCATCCCTCCTGCTCTGGTGGCTCAGGTCCAAGAGGACCTCAGAGATGCCATCTGACTTCAGGGACCTGAACACCTTATTATGGCTCCAGTGCTTCATAAACACAGAACAAAAGGCAGTTTCCCTTACCCCTGGAAATTAATTAGCACAGATGCAATAGATGCAAATTTATTGGCAAGTGGAAATAAGCCTACCCGTGTTTCTGTAGTATTGACAGGGATCTGCTATAGACACCAGTTAAAACAGCTAGCAAATTAAATATGTCAGAAGCATAAGGATAAACGGTGTACAGGAAAAGGCATGGGCATGACAGTGTAAACCCTATTGAATTTCTCAAGGTGAGCAAGAAAAGAGAACCTGCATGGACACAAAGGTCTCTGAACCAAAGCCATGTGGTTTGAGCCAGCTGAGGCTGTGTGATTCATGGTGTTAATGATCCTGGCTTCTGTGAAGTTCTGGCATCTTGTGCGAGAGTTTCAACAGCCAGCTGGACAAGGATCAACTCTGACAGCAACAGCGGCACGGGCTACAGATGGAAATGATAAATGCTGAGAGGAGGTTCGAGGAATAAATGCATTTATATTAACCTGCACTGCACTATTTCAGATTTCTACCCCTCCAGCCCCTTGGCTAATACCTTTTAGACAAGGTTTCCCCGAGTTCCTCTCCAGGGGAAGGTGCAAGGACTAGATCTGATCCTGAATAAACCATGTCTTAGCAAAGTCTCTGGGGTCAGCTTTCAGCCACAGCAGCTCCAATTCTGGACCTGACAGTAAGTCAGAGCAATCCAGGAGCAATTAGGACCACTAAGGGACCACTGACCAGCACAGATTTGGCATCTGTATGGAACAGCTTCCCATCCCACTCTTGTTCATTCTTCCAACACACCTTCTCCTTGGAGTCCTACACTAACAGGGGTATGATGATCCTTCAAAGGCCCACCTTGTTGATTATAAAGGACAAACAGAGGGATTAGGCATGAAGGCATTTTGCTTTTTCAGGAATTCTGCCTGAGGAGCAGAAGGCAGTGATGGCCTCTTTCCTCTACCACAGACAGACTGCACTGTTAAGATTTTTCTGCAGTACAGAAAGAGATTGGGAAAGCTGCTGTCTCTGAAACACCTGGCAGAGTTTTGCTTACACAAATTCAATTTTTGGTCAGCAGTTCTTTGCTAATGCAACAATTCTCGCTGTCGTGCCATGCATCATACTATTGGGAATTTGTACCCTCTATGTATGAGCTGGAGAACAGGAAAAGATACTCCTGCCACCTTATTCTACAAGCCACCAAAAGAGGCCAGCAAAGTCTTTACCCTGGAAAGTAAGAATATTTGTAAATTAATGTTTAATATCTCTATTCCTTTGTTTCACAAAGGCCCAAGTTGTTATCTACTTCAGGCACAGAGAAGACATTCGGCTGACAGTAGAAGAAAGCTGTTGTAATGTATTGTAATAAGGATGCCACACAATGGCTCCCAAACACCCAGCTCTAGCCTTCATGCATGTTTAGTGAAGCTAGCAGGGGCAACACTGTGGCAGGTTTGCCTGGAATAATGCTTGAAGATGCCTTATGCCATCTCCCCCCGTCTGTGACAGCCACTCAGGGTAAGCACAATGCTGTCCACACTCATTCCTGGGCCAAGACACAGGATGTGCAAAGACGCTATGTCATCCTAGAGACCGCTGAACTCTGAGCTCCTTGCTTTGAGATCTCTGCATAAGAACATTCCTGCTCCTTACACGTGATTATATAGAGCCCCAAATGTGACAGATTAAGAACAGTGGTCAGTGATACAGACACCAGTCACTTACATGTCATAATTCCTGGATTTCTAAGCAGATGACAGATCTGATGATATTAGCACTGACGTGTAACTTTTTCCCCTTTGTTGGAATTAACCAGGTTCACTAACATCACTCCAAGGCCAAATCCAGGCTTATGCCACAACTGAAACATCAAGTGGATATGAGGCCTCTCCATGAAAGTCCTATCAACACACTTTTCACAATCTGAAGTACAAGAAACTTCAACCAGGCATCAACTATCCATTGAGTATCCAAGAGTGCCAGTGACTGCAGTAGGCAGACAGCATCCATGCTTATCGGCAGGTAGGTGACACACTCTTCCAAGGGAGGCATCACCAAGCTCTGTTACACCTCCCTTTCCCCAGAGACACGCTGGGCATCCAGCATCACTGGAGAGAGACAAAACCCTGAGTTCCTGAAGAAAAGCTCCAGAGCTACATTTACAAGTGACATTTAATATATTACATGAAATCCACTGAGCTTCAGTAAATGAAATCAGATGATCACAGACTTACTGAACATTTCCTACACTGTGCACTCAGGCTGGTACAACGCATTCCTTCCTTTTTCCAGTGTTATCATATAACAGCATTTAGTAATGCAGGTTTGCCTTCAGGCACTGGGAGAAGTAAGCATCCGACACTACCCAGTTCCTGGGAATAGCGTAGCACCTGACCCTCTGAAATCAGCAAAAGCAGTAAGTAAATACCGGTTTCACTTTTCAGTACAATAGCCTGAAGGTATTAGAAATCATTTAGGGCATGAAACGTGCATTTATGCATGTACAGCACCTAGCACAAGGTAATTTTGAATCCTGACTAGGCTGAAACCCATAGGCACTGCCACCCTACAATTAATAATGTTACTCACACTAAGAATTAAAACACAAGCTGATCACATCCTGCTATGGAAACGGTTCTGCGCTGCTCAGACATGCAGAGGCCACCTCTCCACCTCAGCATAGCGACGCCAGGACCAGGCCAGAAGATGCAAAAAAAGTCCTTTGTCACCCCATTCTAATCCCAGTCAACTAGAGACTGGCTTAAGGCCGAAAGCCTGAGGTTTATTACCCTTCACAACGCCTGCTGTCACATTTACAATTACAGCTGGGGTTTTGCTGACTGCTTTTACAGCATGCATCACAGTGCAACTGCCTTCCCATCTCCCCAGGGTCTCAGGAGAGGTAGGACCACGCTGCATCTCAAAGCAGGTAATCCAGCAGAAAACATCCGCCCACAGTAGTGAGGGGCAGGGCAAGAAACCTTCAAACAAGGGCTTTCACGATGCAGCACAGGCAGGCAGTGCAATTAACAGCCCCCAAATTAGACACGCTCTTTTGATTGTCCCATGGCCAGTTCCTGTCTTCCTTCTTGAGCACCTGCCTGGGTGGGGAGATTCCTTCCTGCGTACCCACCTGCTGAGCATAGCTGTCCTCAAGCCACACACGAACGCCTTCCCGAACAGCAGCCAATAACCAGCAATGGCATAAAGGAAATTAGCCTGAAAGTAATTACAAAAATAAATATGATTTCTTGAAAAATGGAAGGAAGCAAGCCTTGCTTGGCCAGGCGTCAGGAAATATAGGTACATTAGTAACTGCACTCATCTTTACCTCCACTAATAACATTTCTAATAGCACCACTATGAAAAGGATGAGAGGAAGAAAAATGAAGCAAAAAAACCAGACGGTGGGTAAATACAGTTATTAATCTAAAAGCTTTAAAAAGCACAAGCTTGCTGTCTTGAGAGAAACAACGTCCCTTCCATTTCTGGTTTCAAAATGAAAGTTGTAATATATTAAATCAAGATAAACAATTTAAGGACCAAAAGATGAAAAAAGTGCCGTCCTTAACTGAAAATTTATGTACCAGGCAAGGCAGGGACACATCTGGAAGGGTAAGATGATCTATGGACTTGCTTTCATCACCACATTACCATCTGGTAACTTCAAATCAGAGGGTGTAGCAACGCACCTGAGTCTGCCTACACATTACTGTTATACCTGGGGGAGAGGTGGCAGCCTCTCGCAGGTCACGAATCTTTCCAACCTCTGTGACTGACTCCAGCTTACTGAGACACTACCTGACCCAAAGCCAGAGGAAGCCAAGGGGAATCCTATGCCTGATTTCAACGGATTTTGGAGCAAACCCTGAAATATTTCACATCAAAGCAGTCTTAATCTAGAAATTTGGTGGGTTTGGTGTGTTTTTTTTTTTTCTTTTTTTTTTTTTGGTGAAAGGATCCAGGCTAACTAAAACAATCACATGTATTATTCTCAGGAGAAAATCTCAAAGGACATCCTTTGAGACACATATGTTATTTGTCAGGCAGTCTGAGAATATCTTCAAATCACAGTGATTTTTTCGTGTATTTAACACAAATGACACCGTAGCAGCTGAGCACTTTCAGACCTCAGATACACTCAAGAAAAAGATGGCAGAATAAGTTTAAAAGGAAAGCACTAAAGTCACCGCAGGATTTTGCCCTTGGAAAACTGAAACAGTAAGGTGCGTGTGAGAAGAATTGTCTTGCCATTATGTTTTCAAGGATTTCCTTAGAAGAAAATCTTGTTGTTTCAAGCAGGTGAAGTAAAGCATGACTCATTTTCACAGCACATAGTTTCCGATATCTGGGCTAGGAAGCCCTTAAATCTTTATTCTGTCTGATACTCTCGCTTCACCGACAGTGTTGGAGAGAGTGGAGCAGGTGAATCGTGGGGCAGGAGATGTCTGGAGCCCAGTGCTCCGGATGGCAGGCAGCCTGCCTTTCTTTTTGTGCCAAGATTTTTCCTTAGAGCTACTTTTCTCAAGGTACTGTCAGAGTAGGATAAATACTATACGGAGCTGTAAGGCAGGAGAATGTGAAGGATTCGTAGGGACAATCTTTCCGAATGAGATGGAGATCAGGCAGAAAATAAGATACACATTTAATTGAAGCCTGAATTATGCAGTAATACAAAGAGGATGCAATGCCAAATATATTCTTGTTCTCGCGTATTTGATTTTGAAATCTTTATATATATTTTGGCATATAGTCCTGTATGTTTTATTAATGGGATTTCTAAATGTTTCTTGTTTCCATACCATTTTGCAGCCCCTCAGGAACTGTTAGCCATTACTTCTTCAGCAATTCCTGTGCTTTTAATGGGCTTTCTTTATAGCTCCAACCTTTTGACTAACTGCAGAGTCTTTAGCCACTTGAGTTGACTGGATTACTGAAAGTAGTCATAGATCATCTGCCTCTGTGGATCAGAGAAGGAGCAAATTAAACAATTTGTAGAGAAACTTAACAGGAGGGCAATGGAAAGGCCCAGGAGATGATGGTGCTTGTTCAGGAAGGCAATGAGCTGAAGGGGACAGAAATGCTTTTTGCTTTCCTTTCCCCACAAAACAGTCCATGTTCTGAGAGAAGGCTTGCTTTCATCTGCTGACAGAAAGCTGCATTGATCATTCCTCATGGGATCTCCTTCCCTGCAGTCCTTTTGCTGCGCTTGTACCAATGAGATCTTTGCTAGTTTGTGTTTGTGCTATTCTGTTCTCACAGCTACTGGAAATTTCCTTGTGTGCACCGGGAGTTATTCCCCAACAGAAGTGATTAATTTTTCATACACAAAACATTCTGGTGGTTTTGAAGGCATTTATTTTTTGTGCTCCCATATTCTGATACTTATTTTCCCTCAAAATGAAGGCTAAGACTACTATTCTGTCATTTTTCTGTCCCAATATGTCATTTTCACCAAAGTCACCACTATGACATCTAAATCCTAGGCAGTACACTGCCTTTTTACATACAGCATCTATTGTTTCTTGAAGACTCAGTTCTGAGGTGGATTCTAATTTCAGCATGAGGAAGCAGTGAAGATAGTACTCCACCTTTAAACACACACATCTGGGGACAGGCATCCCCACCCAAAGCAGCAGATTAAAAGCTCCACTCTTCTTTCTGGATTGCCTTGGTCAGCACCAGTTGATCCTAAACACATGCAGACCAAAGGCGCAGGCTGGTCACACAGAGATTTAAAGGGTAGAGAGCAGGAAAATACATGCATAAACAGCATCTATATACCAGCTCCCAGTCCTGCCCTGGGTGGAAGCCTGGTGCACACAACGAAGAGCTGTGATGGCCCTCAAGTGAGCGGCTTGATTTTAAAACAGATGCCTAATGAATTACATACATCTCCATTCACATCCTAGTAATGGTTTGTACTTTTATTTCCCCATGGACAGTACACAGAAATACATTAATATTAATTTAAACCCTAGAGGCTATGGAAATTTTTCAGTAGAATAAAGCCTTACATAGCATAAGAAACACAGACTTTACAAACAGAAAACATTTCCACTATACATAGGGAAAAAATGGGTTCTTAAAAGCAACATGTCATTTTCCATTTAAAAAACCACCATCAATAAAATAATTTCTTTGCCCTGCTGGCAAGCCCCCTTAGAGGCAGACTCCATCATTTCAAGTTGGACTTGGAGTTGTGGCTAAAATGCTAAAAGATTGAAGAGTTACCTGGAGTAAACTAAAGACAGTTGCAGTACGAAGCCTGGTGGGTATCTAAATGCTGTAGGCTCCCTAGAAAAACCCCACGCTATATTAGAAGAGTGGCAGGCAAGTCTGCTTCTCATTTTATTGCTCTGAATTGTCTAAGTATTTAAGGGTCATTCTCTAGGAATATTTTTTACCCAGGACATAACAAACAAGTATCCCTTTGTGGCAATTATTGAGCACACAGCAAAATACCATTCTTGTTAATGAGAATATACTCAATGATAAGTTAACGAGCTGCGACCATGAGTACTTTAAAACCAGTCTAAATTAATATACATGTATTTGCAGACTGCAATATGCAGCTTTTCTCAGCATGAGAATTGCAGTGTTTTGCAACATGTGTATTGCAGTGACTGCTGCATTTTCTTTAAAGTGTAACTCCCAAGGCCATATATATTTCCCATAGCTGCACATAGTAGTAGATGTGCAGCCTGTGGATACTTGACATTCTATATTTAATGTATGTATATATAAAAAACACTTTAGAGTTCTGTTCAATAGATGTGGAAGTGTAGACGGTGTATGTGGACAGGGAAGGCTGTAATTTAAACCCTTCTTAATCTATCAAATCAGTGTATAAGGGCCTTGATATAACACAAAGAGATGCTTAACAACCATAATAGACTTGTTTCCCTAAAAAAACTCAGGCACTTGCAAAATAACTGAAGCTGAGCATCATGAACAAACTGCTAGATAAATGATTGAATCTTGATAAAAAGAAAAAAAAAAAGCCAAAAGCTAAATGCATGCTTCTAAAAGAAAGAAAAAGAACAATGCTACTATTCCACGCATTTCAATTGACTAAATTCTCTCTCATGAAAAACAACAGTGGAGAAAAACAGATCCAGAAAGAAGAAATACGAGCAACCAAGACCAAACGCTACATCAGCAAAAAAGAGACGAGTAGGAACATCCTGGTGATGCTTTGAACAGCAGGCTCTACTCCACACAGGCTTTGTCTGGAAAGCTGATTTACTATTTATACTTGTTAGGGAGTGTTCCAGTAATTGGGCTAATTACATTCTTCTTAGTTTCTAATATTTCCAGGATGCCACATAGGTTGGAACTATAGTACAGGGACCGTTAGCTTGTGAAAGGGCTGTACACCTGAGCCGAAAGGATAGAAGACGTTCGCTTCCATCTTTTCTAAAAATTCCAACCAAGGCACTGTTCGGAACTGGGTGTATTGTATTGACAAACCAATAGCCAGAACCGAGTTCTCTTAATGACCGAAACCCAGTTTGGACCTGAAACATCAAATGTTCTATCAGCAAATTTTCAGTTGTGCTAGCATTAAAAGTAAAATTTTTATTGCAACTCTCCAGCACTCTGCACCCATTCCAGACAGAAACTCATTAGTTGAAATTGGAAATAGTGATAAAAATGTATAAAGGGGGAGGAGAACAACAGTTTACCCATAAACAGAATCTGTCTTCAGAAGGGAGACATAAAAAGTTGGGGAAGTAATAATGAATTTTATGGAGGCAATGAGAAAACAAAGATAATTAAAAACAAACCCAAACCTCTTTACCATCATGATGCCCAGGCGATAGCTTTCCTACAGGAAAATAAAAGCACTATCATCTGAATATCCATATATGGGGGAAGAAAGTTGTATTTCTCTTGGCACCAGAAATAAGTGACTAGTATTTTTCTTTTTTTAATTCAGATAAGCAAAAGAGATTTGACCTCAGCGTCTGTAACGCTGGAAACATTCTGGTACCATCGATCTCCAGTTACTAAAGAAATAACTGTGGTGCCAATGCCCTGTACGGTACTTCAGCAGTTTCTTTCCCAGCCAGACCGAAAAGTACAACGACTTCCAAATATTTTGGGTCCTGGGAAAAGGATTGGTTGCAGTTTTGTGGAAACTTTATATTGACTGGGTCTTTTCTGTTACTTTTGCAGAATAAGTGATGCCTTTTATAACACCAAGATTAGGTATAAGCATCTGGTCAACTGAGAGGTGAACAACTTTACACCCAGGGTAGGTAAAGGGATGACAAAACCTGCTTGGCTGCAGTGAGCAGACCACTGAGCACCACAAATGACCTCCTCACCGCATGGTTTGAGCCCCTCAGCTCTTGGCAGGACATCTGGCAGAGGCAGGGTCACCTCCACTGCCCCAGCAGCTTCTCTCTGACTGTGCTGCCCAGTCTCTGAGTAAGTTGGTATGCTGATTTTTCTAGAGTGAAACATCTGACTCGTCTATCTGTTCAGATGTGCCAGTGGCTGTATCAATTAATTTCTGTTTTATTAATCCTTTCCTCTAAGTGCTTTTCAGTGGAAACATTGCCTGTCCCATGCAGCAGTTTACTGCTCACACTGCACTTCTCCAGCTCTTCCACCACCCGAGCTCCAGCACTCATTACCCACCTCAAAACTTCCCCTCCAGTGATAGAACTGTATGTAGTGCAGAGATCGAGTTGCCTATTTTGAAAGCAAAACTGCAAATATCTACCAATAGTTACACCTTTCTTCTTGCCCATTAGGAATATTTTCCAATCTCCAGGTTTCATGTGTTTTTAGCTGCAGTTAAAAACAGGAATTCCTTTTCAGGAATAATACCGCATCATAGCCAAAGTGCCAGCAGGCTGAAGCCATCCCCTGGCCTTGGGGGCAGTGACAGAACCGTACCTGCCTCTCCATCCCTCCAGAAACCCTGTCAGCTGGAGAGACGTGGGCAACCTCACCCCAACACCCAGCTACCTCCCACTGAAAAACAGAAAGGCAGCTGAAAGCACAGGCTGCAGATGTAGCTGCTGCTGTAGGGATGCAAAACATCCTGTTTCAAGGCTAATCTAAAATGCTCACTGTGCTGCACATGGAAATCTGCCAGTGCCTTAAAAGCAGGTGGCTTCCTGAGGGGTGACTGAGCACCGAAGGGAGATTTCAGAGGACATATAACCAGGCATGTCAGGGTGTACTTAAAGATCGCTGCCTTTTCTTTTATTCTGTTATTGTTAATAATGCACTTAAGATTTAAAGGCTGTGCACAAGGTCTCCCGTGGGAAGCAAAGCCTTTGCAGATAAAACAGTTTAAGCCAACAGTTTCTTTCCCTGCAAGCCCCGTCTGAACCACCAGCTGTGTCTGCCAGAGTGAGCGTTGCCTTAAATAACTCCCTCTTGAGACGGTAAGGTGAGGCTGGCAACAAGACACATCTTCTTGGAACGAGTTTTTCAAAAAACCCACAACCCAACCCAACAGTCCATTAACAGCTCTGCGGAAGTGGTAAGTCTCACACATCCCTTTCTAATTAGCAGGCTGAGCACTTCTGGAAGGTGGAGCTTTAAAACTAAGCGTTTCAGCTCTGCCCCCACCTTGCCTCTGGCCCACCTCTGCCGCTGCTGCTTCACCTCTCCATCTTCTTTGAGCACAGCAGATGTCTGCAGCTGCCTTCTCTCCTTTCTTCCAGCTGTAAATGCCCTTCAGTCAAGTTTCTGCCTGAAGAGCTCTGAGCCTCTGTTGTACCCTTGGCCTTTTCTGTTGTGCTCATTTCTGTAACCGTTTGTGTCACTGAAAGGAAATGCCCCAAACCTACTTTCTGCAGGATCTTTTCCAGGCTTCACCTTTGTCCCTTTCCTTGCTCTCTCCATGACATAACTAAGGAGCAAGTCCCTGGAGGTCCCACCTGCCCCCAGCACTGGCACTGCACTCTTCCCTCACTTGGGGAAAAAATATACTGCATTTGTTGTCTGAGAAATATGACTTACTATGATTCTGGCACACAGCTGAGAAGTGCTTAATCCTTTTTATTATTTTTAATGAAAGTCTGCAAGACATCAATTGAAAGTTTAAGTTTTTGGATGCTAACTAGAGCAGGCTGGCTGACATTTTTCAAAATGTTCACATTTTGTTCACATTTTTACCAAATCGTTGGCAAAGGGGATTAAAAATGAAAAAAAAAAACCCCAACAAAACCAACCCAACAACAAACACCGCAAAAATGATCTTTTGGGATAATTCAGACTCTTAAAAAGCACTTTTTATGAATTCAGCTATGCAGCTCAAGTTAAGATACATACTCAAAACAACTTAAGATTGATGCAGAATACAACAGAAGCTATTTCTCTCTGTTAAGGATACCTATAAAAACAGTTTGTCTATTTGAGTCACCTTGGCCTTTACAGTAAGATTTTCTGGTGGCATCAGGGGAGACAAGAAGTCTACCTCTCCCAGGCAAAGCCAGCAGATGAAGTTTAAACAGAACTCATTGTTCCTCTCTTGGAAGGATTTCATCAAGTTTCTCAATACTGTGTATACATCTATATGCAGAGAATTGAATATATACCATTTTCTTGTGCTTTAAGGAACAACCCATTTCTGAGGAAGAGTCAGAAATTAAAGTATTATGCAATCCTTTTCACTGTCAATATTCAAACATTATTTCATACTGTTTTCTTAGCAACTCCTGCTGAGGTTCAGAAACAGTTTGCATATACGGATTACTAATTAAGTTCAGTCTCATTGTTCAGCCTCCCCCCAGCCCTCAATGTAAAATACAGTTGTATTTTGAATTTAGAAGGCTGACATCGTGTATGATACCTATCATTCATCTATGGAGAAGGCAGCACCTAGCTGCAGTTTCTACAAGAAGATTCCTGCTTTTTGCCCCTTTGCACAGCTCTGTCTCAAGACAAAAAGACTGTTCTGTGGGCAGGGAGATAAACAGTCCCAAACCACACAGCCTTCATTCTTACAGGAAGTACCAGCAGGTTTCAATAGCCTACTCTTTAGAAGGACTGCTCACCATCAGAAGGTAAAGGATGCTTGACCTAGTATTTATAGTATGCAGCTGGGAGTAAAGGTGCACCTTAAAGTCATGCCTTAATCTAAGTTTTCATATCTTGGCACCAAGTAAATGCCATAAAGTCCAAGGAAACTGGTGATGACACAGATCTCTTTTTGGAAAAACTTGGCTACTATAAATATCTTCTCACAGACCAGGTAGTTATCAGTCTTCAGGCTATATTTTACAGTCCCAAAATACCTGCTGTTAACATTGATCCTCTACTGACAATATCGAAGCATCACAAGACAGAAGAAAAGCCCCGCTATCTTCACACATTTACCAATTTTCAGGTTTACGGTCTTTTTTTCAAAAGCTTTTATAGATAAGACAAAGTTCCAAGTGAGGAAATGTTTGTCTGTGCAGCCTTTAGGAGCAGCACATCTGGAACAGAGAGGGAGAAAGAACTTGCAGAAAAGCAAACCTCTAATAGATCGGTCGCACGTCAGAGTCCGTCAGCAATGTGACTCATTCTGTTCTCATTTCTACTGTAACAAATTAAGGCTTTTCTAGGCTTGAATTTTCTCACTTGCTGTTTCGCTACAGCACTGCATGAAATAACCCAGCGCTGAACGCCGCACCACAGGAGTGCCACACACAGCTAATCATTAGCAATACAATTTTGGCAAAGGATGGAGAAGGGTGGTGCACTGTACAAATAAGGAAATATTAAACAAAGAAGCAAGAAGCAGCAGCAGGTGGATTAGAAACAAACGGCACGGCACAGTTGCAGTATGCTGTTTTACACTGAGTCATCAGCTTGAGTCCAGCCTGGTTTTCTTAATGTTATTGCCATCAAGCAGCCACTCTTTCTCTGCTTAAATATGGTAGTGACCATGGTCCTTCTGAGATGGAAGGTCCCGATTTTCAAGTACACAGAGCATGCCCACCAACAACTAAGGGCAGAAAAAGAAGTGGAACATCACTGTCTCTGTTTTCCCCTTCTTCACAACAGACCTTTCTCTTTTGCATTCCTGTTCTCCTTGCTCAGCGTCACTGCCATCCTCTCTGCATATCTCCTTTGTCCCAGCGATCAGGCCTAGAAGTCACAGCTGGATGTTGCGAAGTATCAGTGAATGCCGGAGTTTCTCCGAACACCTGAAACAGCCTTGAGCTCCAGGGCAGGTAAGAAGTAAGGAGTGCAGGAATGGGAATGAAAAAAGAAAGGAGGCTTCTGGTGTGAAAAGGACAGGCTGGAAGGCTTGGCTTGCTGGGCATTTCTACAGTAGCTGACGTTGGAGGTGAAAGAACTGGCTTTTTTTTTTTTTCCCCACCTGAGGACTTGCCACTGGGTTTTTTCTTTGCTGAAAGAAGAAATTAAAAACTCAGATTCAAAACAAAAAACACCTCGCACCTCAAACCCCACATCCTGTGTCTCCTTCAAAATGACTGCTGAGGTAGTCCAATGACCGAGTGACGTGGAAGATGCTCGCTGAAAGTCAACAGCTGATGCAAGAAATATGACTTCACTAATACAAAATGAGATGTATTTAGTACAGAGTTAAATAAGTGGTTTTAAAGCTGCTTAAGAAGAACTTGCCTCTTTTCTTCCATTCCAGCAGATGTTGTTTTCCATCTGAGTTACAGACTACAAGTGACAAAAGGATCATAACTTCTAATCAATAGTAATTTAAAAATCAAGCGCAGTCTCTGTGGTGTGACTGCCTCTAAGTACTGGGCAGGCTGCAAAGCCAGGAACCTCCTCCCAAATAAAAGGGCAAACCAAGAAAATCTTACTAGACATCTCCATCACACTGGCTTGCATCTGACATCTCCAGAGCTGAAAATTTATGAGGTCGCATTTGTAAAAGTATCCACAAATCTGCTATTTAAATACACAGGTGAAATGTTTTAGGTGGTAGCACAGTAAACCTGACTTCCTGGAAACATACTCGGAGAAAAGGTTGTACTATCTGTAACCCTGATATTTGTATTTCGGTGTGTCCGTCAGCAAATGACCTAAAGCCTTGATCTGACTTCATCAAGCTCTTCAGCTGTGCAAGACACCTCAGGCTGCATACGCACATGTGGCAAAGAAAGGAGAAAACAGGGAGCAGGAGAAGCAGCAGTGAGAAAGGGATGCTGTGATTCAGATGTACTGCCTTGTCTGCTCTGAATGCCTGGCTTGGAACTAATTTTATACCATTTTGTGACTAGATCAACTGAAATATAAACAGTACGCTATCATTGGGTGAATCATTTATTCAAAAAAGCTCATATCTAATCAGATTGTCTGCTCCTCAGCAGCTTGTCTGATGGCCTAAATGGCAAATAGTGTTTAAGAAAAGAAAAAAACAGGCATATTGGTGCTACAAACCAGATTAGAGATTTTGGGGTTTTTTTTTAAGTCCTTTTTAAGATGAACCTATTAAAAAACAGTATGTGAAAACGTATGAATATCATTCTTGGTAGGGTTTTTAAAGAGTACTCAGACATGGCCCTGAAAGCTAATGCTGGTTTTCAAGATACCCCACAACAACGTTAGTCTCAGAAATTACGGAGGTCATTAATCTAAAATAATAGCAATGATAAATCTACAGATCAGAATGTGCTGGGGGTGTGTGTGGGAGCACAGACCTAAGATATTTCTACCCAGAGAGTAACACAGACAGTTTTAAGACAGTTTCTTATTGCAAGGTAGAAATACTGGCAAGATCTTTCTAGAGTATGTGGTGCTAGAAATAATATGAAAAATCTTACAAATTTTCATCCAAATTTAAATCCATCACAGGACAGAGTGAAGTTTACTAAAATCTCATTTAGCAGGAAAATCCCGTCAGTTGCAAAGTGGTTTTGGAAATACAAGTGTAGATTTTTTTTCTATTTTGAAACCTTCCAGCTTTATAAATTTAAACTGTGTTGTCAAATGCAGTATTTCCCTAGCTTTCATTTTACAGGGTTTACCTGTTGTTTATTCAGGACCAGTAGAGTCACACTGATTTTCAATACTTCACTTACAGAGAACTAATAGTGACAGCCTGGTATTGGTGCTGAGTTTTCTGCACTATTCTCAAGCCACTATAGAGACAAACTTCTAATTAACTATCAAAAGCAACAGGAAAGTCTTTAAAGCCAGTCTGATTGCCTGGGTAGTTTATAATTAAACACAGCTGACGGTTAGTGCTCATACCCTGGGTGTAGAAAGGCTTGGGCTAACATGGGACCCATCCCCACACAAGGCACCCACACCACTGGGGCCCTCTGCCTTGATCCCTGCTTGGTGTCTGCAGCACAGGGATGAGACTATGTTTTCCAAGAGCACGACTTCAGCCGAGATACCTGCCAGAGCGCTCTTGTTCCTGTGTTCAAGAGGTAAGGCACGATCATACCACTTAGAAGCAGAAATGCTTGGCCCTGACCTTGCGGTGACATCCTAACAAAGCGAGGACCATGCTGAGTGCTGGCTTATCCTGCTACTTGATGCTCAGTTGCCAACAGAACTCTACAGTTCACCCACTCTTTCCTCAGAAAATGCAATAAAACGTTGCATCGGAGGGTCAGTACTCAATCCCCGGCAGGTCAGTCTACAATCTAGGTCTTTTCCCCAATTGATTCTGAAAAACAATCTCCCTCACCCTCAAGCGTATTTAATTTGTGGCAAATGGGGGACTGATGGCATTTAAAATGGAAGTATTTCACAGCCTTTCCCTGCAATGTTGTTGTTTATTTGCATGGCACTGGGGAGATGACAGATGTTCTAAAAAGTCACCAAAACCTCATCTCCCTTTCATCTTTGTGTATAGCAGCTAATTCATTTATGCTCTTTGTCAGGTTTGCTTCTTGAGCCTGGTATTTTAGAGCTCCTGGCCCCATCATGTCTCGAGCCTGAGGATGCTCTCCTAATGCAGACAATAAATAATAACAACTGAAGCACCTGGGATTTCATGGATATGTATCTACTGTGAAAGTGAGATCTGAAACAGGCTGCAGACCTGTCCAGAGAATTTCCAACCCCATCAGAAAACTCAGAAATGACACCAGCGAGCTGGCTGATAAACTGTACATGACAGTCACAAATACTGATTTTTCTTACAAACAACACCATTGAAAACAGCACTGGAAGTACAGCACCATGTGAACCTGGGTGAATGCCAATAGGACAGTGACAGGTCCCTCTGTGCTTCAGCGAGCTTTTCACAAGCCTTGCACACCCACAAAAACTGTAGCAAGTTAGTTTTGGAGAAGGTAAATCTGATATGCATCAGCAAAGAGAGAGGCAGAAATCTGAAGCCCAGATGCTCTCGGTGGCAGGAGGAGGAAGTTATTTCTTTAAGGATTTTTAAATAACAAAGTATTATGCAAAGTGGGATTCAAAAGCAACAGCAAAGTGACCTCAGTCTCCTTTCTGGAGAAGGAAATCAGATTGATAAGCGTGAAAATAAACTGCTTTGATTGCAACAGCAGATTAATTAAATCTGAACTCTGAGGTCTGCCTGACTTTTAACTGTCGCTATAGTTAAAAATGGATTTTGCTTCTCCAGTGCCTGTTCACACCTGGTTCTCACCTGGACCAGTTATTCCAAGGTTCCCCCTAGGGTCTTCAAACCCAAACTCACTACACTGTGACATGTAACTGGAATCACTGATACAGAGAGATCATTATGGAGAAACCATCACAATGCTGGTTTCCATTCTCTAGCTCTGTTGCTCTATTTCCCTTCAGTAACTAGTAATGTACCCATAAAAATGAACAGTCATAACCATTTAGTTTGGAAATAACATAAATGGAAGAGGGGAAAAAAGTGCAGATTTTTATTTGTTTTAAATTTTTTTTTACACGTCAGCACATCTCCACTTGTCCTGACCCTGCACTTTCTGTCTCTAAAGAGAAAGCACTGAGAATCAGGGATGTGCAAGGTTATGACCTGATAGTCAACACATCTTTGGCTTTGTAACTAAATGCTGTAAAGTCAGCAGAAAGATAAGGACAAAAGTTAAAAGAGAAAAGAGACTATTCTTTGTCAAGAGTGTTTTGGGAACAGTGTCTGAAGCCTTCCTGTTTGTGAGTGAAATTCTTTTCAGATCCCAGAGGTAAAAAAATGTCTAGGAAGGATTCCTAACACTTGGGTACAACAGTACCAGAGCTCAAACTAGAGCCTTGTTGCCCCAGTCAGCAAGCTCACAGCTGATCAGAACTAGTCACAGCTGTCTTCTAGCCCAGGTATCACTGCAGTAGAGATCCAGGCCTTGGGATCAGCACGTGGCTGGGGCATGACCCCAGGCCAGGGCAGATGGACACACGTTAATCTTCAGGAACCTCAGCTGCAAAGTGGTGTGCAAATTAAGGATCTCCATGAAAACATTCATGTTGCCATTTATTTAAGGAGAAAACTAGATAATTTTTCGCATTTTACATCTAACTGAACCCATTCTTTGTTTTCAGTTTAAACTAGGAAGTTGAAGGAAACGACCTGCTGTTGGGACTTTTCCACAAGCAGAACCATAAATGGGTTATTAAAGAAACCTTGTAGTAATGTTTCCTTTTTCCTTCTATAAACAGTTTAGACACTGGGACACTTCAGCAGTAATACCTGCATGACACAAGAGAGCCTGCAGTCTCATTCTTTTACACTTTCTGGCTCAGTTGTCTTGATCTTGTGGTGTGTTTCTTAAAGTCAAGATAGCCACTCAGCCATAGTAAAAGACATGAAAATGTATGACAGGAGAAGGCAGAGGAAAAAAAACCGGCAAACTGTGGCAACTAGCTACAAATTAATTTCCAGTTCTTTATCTTCTGCCATATTATGCCCATATCAGTCAAGGTCATCGGATTAGCTTCAGAATTAGCAGTAATAACACCTCGCACATCTGTAAGCACTTTACAAGTACTGCTATCTCTGCTTTACAGCTGGGGTCATAAATTCAGCTGGGGTGACTTTCCTACCACAACACCATCAGCAATTAGCAGAATTTGAATTAAAATCTGCCTCTATATCTTACATTACCAAAGGATGCCCTTCCTGTGCTGCGGTATTGTAGGATCTGCACCTGCCCATTGATTTAATTTTCTAAAGGCAACCCTTCATGTCCATCGCAGACACAAGAGCAGAAGGCGCAGCCCTACATTGGACGCACTGCTTCTGCAGGTACTGAAGCAACAGCAAAACAATACTTCCCACTTACCTCTAGAAAGCATCTGCTTTTTGCAAAAGTGCAGCCACACACTATTCTCCCTGCCCAGTTTCTGCGATGGGATAAAGTAACTCTCACTTTTAAGTCAGCCTCCTCCCTGCAGCCAGGTGGAGGCACAGCTGGTTCAGACACTCAGCGGTGGGAGCTGGGCAGGCACAGGTACCTCTTTTTAAACAATGACTAAATTCTTTGCTGTTGAGCAAATTCAAACATTATTTTCCCATGGCTGCACCTGTGTTTTGTGTAATGAGAAGGCTGGCAGGAACTCAGGCAACGGTTTATGAAGAGTTGAAGTTGCCCTCAGGGGCTGAGAGCTGAACTCTGCTTCAATGCCACCTGTACTGGTCTTCTGCGGATTTTAAAAGGGTCTCCAGAGGCAACGTACTTGACTCATGAGCCTCCAGTTTAACAGTATTATCTTCACACTTCACTTAAATTTCGGTAATATCTGGGGTCCCATTGTACTAGGAAGCGAGCCCTCATGGAATAGACAACGACCTTTTCTCCAGCAAACCTGTAATGTAGGACAAGTGATTAAAGAGAGAAAACAGATGCGTGATTTATCAACATGTTAAATGCTGTTTCGCTGTGAAGTGCACTCCTCTCACTGCCAATTCTCTTCTTTCAAATCTACCCAACCTTGTGAGGCAGCGTGCGCGTTTGCTTTCACTTCCTCTAGACCGACTTGCATTAGCCAGCTCACGTCCTCCTAGAGCTGCCTCAGCATCAAGCTGCTCTGCTAACACTCATCTGTTCAGGTGTACATTCAAGCTTGGGATAATTCCCTTTATTTAAGCGGCATAGCTTATCTCTTCATGAGAGAGAGACGGGCTACCCTGATTTAACGTGATTGTTTACACGGTGCTCTACAGTGAACAGCTGACAAGAAGAGCTTGTTCATGGTCACATAGAAGCCAAGGTCCCACTGGCAGTCAGGGATTCGGAAAAACCAGGCGACTCCTAGGAGCAGAAGGCCGACTCCACAAAACAAAGGTTTGCCAAGAAATCCATTGCGTAACGAGGCAGTGCCAGGGTTTCTGGGTAGGGTGCTTTTATCATCACGCTCAGTCAAGTGGAACTGGCACCGTGACAGGCGCTTCAGCCCCTGAAAGAGCACTAAACACAACACGGGTGAGAATAAATGCAATTCTCAATTGATATAGCTGTATCACCAAGAACATCTAGTCCAGAAGTGAGGTAGCAAAAGTGCGTATTTATTAATACAATGTATTTCACCCTAAGGGACCAACCAATGCCGGTAACCCTGTGCTGTAGCTAAGATAAGCCACATCTGGATTTGTAGTTACGTGGTTACACCCACAAAACTCCGCTATGTAGACTTGGTCTGTTAGCTGTGAGGGTAGAATTTGGAAGCTTTCAAATATGTTATGTAATATGTTATATGAAATGATTTAAACACACATTCCTTGAAACTGGGATAAACACCCCCACCCCCAATGAAGAGCATTACAATAGTAGCACCTTTAATGGTAACGCCCATATACACTTAGCCCTGTGGGGGCACATACATTAAAGAATACATACGTATGTGTACTTATCTGATGTGATCCAGGACTGTGTCCTCATATAGATGTGTAAAATCATGTTTCAGCCATTTTACAAAATGTATGAAATTTGAAAAAATAGAGTAATTCCCTTCTTTTCTTCAAGCATTTTCCAACAGCAGGTCTCTATCAGGTGCAGTCAACAGTAAACCCAGATTATAAACACAGAGGCACTGAACAACTCCCAGTGGCAGGAAAAACTCATCTGTCCATGAAATGCATTAACACAGGAGATCTGTCCATTTAATGCAGAGCAATCGCCTTTTGTACAGACTGTAACAGATGGGGATTATCATATTTGAACTTGTTGAGCTTTCATAAAACGGAGAATGAAAAAGAAATTTGAAGGCTTTGAATTAACTTTCATTTATGTCACACCTAAGAACATCCAATTATTTAAATGAAATATATCACTTTCTTGCTGCAAACCGGGGCCAGGAGGGAACTAGATTTTGGAGTGAAGGGGTTGAATGAATAGGAGGAGTTTTGTTTCAAGCGTTTTGTGGGAGCTGCCATCACCTTTCTTTGCCAATGAAACTTGTCACTTAGTGGACTGAGAGAACAGATTTCATTTATTTTTGTCCTTATTATGTAGCCTCTGTAAATCATTCTCCTTTATATTTTCACTAGTAACATGTTTTTCCACTTTTACTCAACATGACTGTTTTGTCTTCTTGCTAAGGCTGCTCCTTGTTTTTCTGGTTTGGGGAAATGGGCACTGTAACCAATTCAGCAGGATGCTATCTTACCAAATGCATTAGATGACCATCTTCGTAATTTTTACAATGCTTCATGGAATTTTACAACTGAAATTTATATGAATAAAACTCCCCATCAAACAACAAAGGATAACAGTCCTATGGGCATTCTGCAATTCCATTTTCTGTGCAGGAGACTGATAAAGCCAGCTTTCATACTTTGTTTTATATTTCTTAATATAGAAGACTCCTTGGTCAATTGCTTTTATTTTCTTGTTACAGAAGACTTCAGGTGGCAGAAAGATAGAAAACAGAATTCAACAGAAAAAGCCAGGTCTTCTCAAACAGCACGGGAATGCTGCCTCATGGAGAGCAAAGCAGCCCTGCTCCAAATATTCCCGTGCTGTTTGAGGTGTCTGTCCCTGGAAACACTGTAAAATCACAGGCTATTTTCTATCATTAGCCTCTGACACCAGAAGCGCTGCCTGAGGGAGGGAGGCAGGATGAATGCCAGTCAATTCTCAGCAAGGCTCTCGTGCCTATTTTGCTTCTCCAGCCTCCTCCTCCTCCTCTGCTTTCCTTAAACAGCCACTGTGCCTCTGCCTCAGCACTTTCGGGTAGTGCCTCTGCTTTGCTGTCTCTTTGGATAGCGATAGGGGCACCCTGAGGAGAAGATTAGCTGTAGTCCTTCCTCTTTTCAGAGGGAGGGTCAAAAAGTAAACCCCAGCTCTCCAGGCATGCTTGCAGCCTCATCACAATGCACTAGACACGATGGCTGGAGTTAAGATTTTGCAATAAAATGGATACTTGGCAATGGGGCAGGGTAAGATCTAACCCTCTGAAAATTTAGCACATCAGCGGAGAGAAAGCAGCAAATGGGACAGTGGTGAGTAGAGAGAAAAAGAAGTTGAGCTATCCCAGCAGTTGTCTTTTCACAACAGCATTCTCCTTGTTAAATCTCAAGTTAATCAGCAGAAATGCCTGGGCGCTCCGGCCTTTTGTACAGAGATCTACGCTGCAGCTGAAAAAATCCCACTTGCAAATCTCAGATGTCAACCTTTTCCACATAAGTATGCCCTACAGATGTATCAGATGCCGACTGACCTATTCAGAGATGCAAATATTAATGGGAAATGCTGAAAACTCACTTTTATGCCTCCACTGGAGGAAGCATTTTCAAAGCATTTCTTTCAATATGGAAGAAATCTCATCTGACCTAGTTTCCTACCCTGTTTGTCACCTCCTGGCTGTCTCATCTGAGGTTCCACCTGCTGTTTCTCCATCTGCCAGCCTTTTTTAGATCAGAGGAACCTTCTGAGTTACACATTAAATGTCAAGCAGGCTTGAGAAAATTTGTTTATGCCTGCATTTAAACAGATGATATTTTTTCATTAAAAAAGTGACATGGAGACACTAAAGGCTACGATCTCATTTGCTCTTGGCTACCGTTAACTCAAGAGCAAGACTGCTTATGTGAACACTGATGGTCTTAGTTCAGACCTGTATATATCCAAGCAGAATGATAACATCCTGCGAAGACCATTATTAGTGTCTTTTCCAGTAACACTGAAACCCTCAAGCTGTGGGCCAAAATCAATCACACAATTTACTCGAAGTCACTGGAAGCTTTGTGTGGACTGAAATCAAACCCCAAAACAGTATCAGGGAACCATCTATGTTCTCCCACTTACCTCCTACGCTATTTCAGAGCAAAACACAAAGATTTAGTGTGCATTAATACGTCGTTAAGTATCAATTACCTGAAGGAGTAATTGCTTCCAAGGTTGTAATACCTAAGGGCAACTACTCCATTCAAATCCACCATCTGAGGTATGCTGTACCATGCAGTATTTACAATATGGTATTTTGCCTCCTTATAAGATCACAGTGGTGCTGAAAAAGCCTGGTGAGGTCTTAGCTGTGGGATTTTATGGTAATCTTTGTTTTTCTGCTACTTTTGCCACTCTAACCTATTCTGCAGAGAGACCTTGATCATCTGATCTCTGCCACCTCTGAATTCTATGCAGACTTGAGGCAGGAGAAACCATCCACACCCACAGAAGTCAACAAAAAGACTCCCTTTATTTTCAGTGAGTTAGAGATCTGAGCCCTGGAGCATCACCTTCACTGTCCACCATCCATCTGACAAAAAAGTACAGTACAGCCAGTGTTTTATGAAACTCTAGAAGCAAGGGTTTCAGCAGTTATTTTCTCCCTAAAAAGCATACAGAAAAGAATAGGAAACTCAATATATCATTACAGTCTGTCACACGTAATTTGTATGAGAAGATCAAATGTGTACTGGGACTATGAGTGTCCTGAAACGCCCACGTGAAGCCAGTAGTAATCTTTCCATAGAGTTCAGTGAACTTTGGATCAAATCTTAAGAGGTAATTAAGGAGTTCTGTTTGGGTATATTAAGATTTATGAATATGTGTAGGCAGCCATTCTGTACCTGTCTTCCATTGTGCTCTTGGAATATTTCCAGCAATTAAATGGGTGGCCCTGAATCCTGGAGTCTCCCAGCTCTTTTGTGCTGCAGCTGGTTGACCTGCTGTCCATGTCAGATGCTTCCGTATGAGAATCACCGAGCCTGGACTGCCCACGTTACGAAAGCCAGGATGAGTAGAATCTGTGCTTCCTGAAGAGATGCAGGCATGTTACTTTTCCTCGAGTTTAGGATATTGTAATTTACCTTAACCTGTCTACACCATCTCTAGGGAATGATGGAAAGTCTCGGTGGGGGGAGGAAGGCATTTCTTGCCTTATCCCTTGGACAAATAAGTGACTTGAAAGTCATTATATGAAAGGCATGCAACAGAATTATTAACAGTATGATTTACAGGAATAAATACATTATTACAAAGTGTCTAATTAGGAACCATTATAAGATCAATTAAAGCTGTCAAAATAGAACAAAAAAGCAACACGCGTTTTTTCCCTGGAGGACTGGGATATGGTGACACTCATTATTAACTCGTAATTTGAGGACAGAAGATTGCTTTCGGTTTGAGTTAAGTTGAAATCTAGGCTCTTAAGGAAAAGAGGGCTCTGAGGTATGTTCCTTTCTGGCAGGCACTGCTCAGGCAAATGTTATCACAACAGTAGAAGCATTTTTAACACCCAGGGCAAACACTTAAAAAAATCTGAATACAGCAGTATTTATTTAGTTCTGCTTTAGCATCCAACACAATTCTGACATTTGCAATCTGCGTGTCAGTATTCATCTCACCGCAGGAAATGTGACAGAATGGCATTTAGTTTACCTGGAAAGGATGGTCAGACAGCCCTTAAGGAATCTAATTAAAATGCAGCTTGTTACCAGAGCAGTGCATCACACTGTGCTGCCATAGTAACCAGGGGTCCCATGGCCATCGGAGGGCACGTTTGCAAGAGGCACAAGAACTAAACTGATCACCTATGGTACGTTTTAAATGACCTGAAAACTCTGAATGGTTTGCTGATGTTAACCTACGAAAGAAAATAATTAACACCTACATGCTCAGACAATGGGCCAGTCTCAGGCATCAATTTATTCTTTTTACTGTTCTTTATGACATACTGCTCCCCACAGCTTATTTAAGAAGTGCACAACTTATTTGCAACATGTGAGCAACCGAACAGTTTAATTTGATTCCCTAATAGAGCAATCAAGCTCTTCCGCAGCGGGCTGTGGAAGAGAAGATGAACAACTGAAACACGTATTTGACTTAGGCTGCTATTTCCAGGGCTGTTCCCTGAATTATCAGGCATCTGACTACTCTCAGTTGTTGCTGTTGGTGGATGAGTCCCTGCTATCACGTTGGGAAAAAATCACACTACAGCACTGGGCTTTTCTTCCCAAATCCTTCTACTAGAACAGAAGAATCCTTAAACAACATTAATGATTATAAAAGCAGTATCTTACATTGTGTCCTCTCCTGATATTAATTTTTCATGGACAACAATCAATAGATTTGCCACTGGACATTAAAATGAATTTTAACAGTAGAGATGTCCAGGTCAAGAGATCCTTTTGACACATGACCTGTGAAGGACACTGCAAATCGTTTGTGGGTTGTTGCAGGTTATCATGAAAGATTTCTGCAAAAAAGTGCAGGACTTTAGACTCCGTTAAGCAATTTAACTATTGATGAAAATATCCACAAGTTGTTTGAAATGATCAAGGGGATTTTTGATTGCTTTGAAAAAAGAGCTCGATAGCAATTATTCTGAAATAAATTCCTTAGAAATATGGGGTTGGGACTGGAGGATGACATGGGAAACTGAAGCACTGCTTTTCCAAGCATTATGAAACCAGTATGTTCATGCGATTTTGGCTCACAGTACTGCCCCAACAGCTCCCACTGTATACAGCTGGGATGGGTACGTACCTGGAAAGATCTATTCCACATTGCATGTGTTAATACCAGGAAGGTTGCAGAAAGCTAGGAAGGAGCTCAGTTCAAGAGCAAGCTGGAGTTCAGCCTCCAGGGTTTTGGTTCTCTTTTGGAACATACCAGTGACATGCGTTACGCGGTTGTGCCTAGGTTTCCCCACTTACAAAAGCAGACAATGATATTTACCTGTTTTATGATCCATGCTGCAGAACACTGGAAAGACTGGCTGCAAAGGAAGTTCAAAACCCTACTCAAGACTGGAGAACCTTAAACAAAAAACCACTCTATCATTCAGGTTAGAGGCAACATTTGATCCAAAATAACAGATAATAAAACATGAGAGATGTAAAAACATGCCACATTTAAATCTTTTTACTATATGAAAAAGTATCCAGGCCACATCCTAATTAAAATTACCATGTCTGAAACAGACAGTAGACTGAAATTTTGCTAAATGGGACTTGTAAGACAAATTGATTGCAACTAATCCATCACTCTTTTGTATAGCCCAGCACTTGAACAAACTTGAAGGAGCAATTCTTCAAAGCGCCTCACCATTTCCTGATAACCTGCTGCAGCCCATTATTAATGGCTTCATTCACTCTCAGGTTGTCCTTACAAAATAAAGTTTATTAGCACTACAAATGAATCTGTTTTGTCAACAATTTACTCCAGTTGAGGTACCAGCCCTGATACTCTCATTCTTCACCCTATTTTTTGTATAGACCAGGCTTCTGTTTGCTGGTTTTCTCCCTCCAGTTCCTTCGCAGGAATGAATTCACATTCACAGCCCGAATGCTTTAACAGGGGCTTTTGGAGAGGAAAGGTGGTGGTATAAATCATCACTAATTTAGAAGTTCATTTTTAATGGGTTACATTTTATTTGCTTCAGTTGAACACCATTATTTACAGGCACAAGTTAATAAAACACATCACAAAACAATAAAATTTCAACAGCTAATATTTATAGGTGCATAGTTCATGCTCAGTTACTTTTTTATATGTATAATACATACACATATATATAAAGCTCTCACAATAAGTCATCTCTGCACAGAAAGAATAGTCATAGGAAACAAATAAAAATTGTATCATAAACAATATCAAATTACTGACAGCCTATCAACAAAACATGTACAGAGTTAGAAATAAGCAGTAGACACTTAGGTGTTTTTATTTAGTATTTTCTTTTTTAACTTTTCAGCTTGAAGCCACAATATCCACAGCACAACAATGACCCTGCCAACCAGCTTTCATTTCAGCAGGAGGGAAATGCTGAAACAAGGTGGATGCAGTCACAGATACTCCAATCATTGCTGATGGAAGACTTCAAAATACACCGTAAAAACTGTAAAAAAATTTTACGACTGGGCACATTGGAACTCAGCACTTGTACAGGATGGGATGTCTTTAGTAGTTAGTAGATTTCAGGAGATATAAAGGAGGAAAGGACTCTCATGCTTCAGGTTCATAGTCTTGATACTCTTCCTAGTGAGGAGAGCAGAAATCAGCACTACTAGTATTTTAGATAAACACATCCTACTTTCTCTGCTTGTTCTAGTCCTAGCGGATTCAATGCCAAAAATATTATGGACTTTCATATGATCAGGATCTTGCCATTTATTATTACTTTGTCACATCTTCCAGATACTTTACCTCACAAACTGTGGTGTTTAGAGGAGAATGAGGCTTTTACAGTAGTTAACATGTCATTCAGCTGATGTTTTCGGGAACTCACAAGGCCACCCATGGCAATTCACTCGCAGAGAGAGGAGGACTACCTCTGGGCTGAACAGGACACCAGGTGTTGCAGATACTCATGTAAGTCAGTAAATCATTCAACTGTGTGTTTAACTACCGGTACATGAGCATTTCCCACAATTTCAGTGATATTCAAGGTGTTTGCTATCAAGTGTGCCTTTAACTCTTTTACTGGATCATGGCCTAAATGTTTTATACCTCTCATTTTCAGCCTAATTTTCTGTGCTACTGTAAAACTGCCACTCCAACTACCAATGCACCATACCAGACATTGTAGTAATATTTTAGATAGCAGGTTCATGAAAACCACAAAATAATTTACTCCCAGAATTGCATTACATTAAGAGTATAATAATGAACTATCGTGTTATAAAAAGCATGATGCTTCGATAAATGGCCAAGCTGTTAAAACTATCTATGAAGATGCATTTTTTGCAATAATCCCTATCAAACCTAAGAAAAAAGATACAAGTTTACTGTGGATTACCCAGAAACCCAGGCACAAGTGTTTTGAAACACACACAATATTTTCCCATTAAACTTCCTTACTATCAAGAAAGCAATGGATTTTCTGATTCCCAGCACGCTACCTCTAGGAGATCTGGGCCAAAGAGACCGTGTTTCCACTCTGCCCTTGCATCAGCCTGTGCCAGGCTCATGTAACTCGAGCATGCAGCCCTCTCCTGTGCCTTTCTCCTACGTGCATTCACAGCAAATACCACAACAGATTACCTGTGGAGGCATTTCGTAAGCCTCATTCTCAGGATCCACAGGAACATCTCTATTATTCACCATTCCCTCCTGCAGGAAACCTTCTTCATTCTACATTCAAAACAGAAAAGTGACAGACTGTAACTGCTTGCCTTGTCATTTACGCCAAAAGGTGTCTTTGCTCCCCATCAGTGGCTGACTTCTTGGCCTGTCCTTTGTTTGTGGGATGTTGCCAGGGGTTTTGAAGAACCAGAGGACATCAGCTCCAGAAAGATCTCCGTGTTCCACAGAGGTATCCATGGGAATGATTACTGACTTCTTTCTGAATAGCTGAAGTATTGATATTCCATGTCTCTCTTCCCATGGACAGGCCGAGAAGTCAATCTGAACAAAAGAACTGTATCACCACCAACTCGCTGAATTTATTTGGAAAATATTTTAATCCCACAGAAAAAGCTTTGGTCAAGTCATGAAGAAACCCAAATCAAGTTTTTTCTCCTTAAGAAACTGATCTGGAAAACATAGTCCCACACAAATTGTTTAAGTAGTTTATCACATTAATTTCTGTTGAACTACTTGGAGAAACACAGTCACAGGTATGCAGAAGTAGTTGTAAAAGCAGGCCAAAAGAATTGGGTAGTATCAAGACACACAAATGAAACATTAATTCAATTATATATTTTTTAATGTTATAGACACAACAATCCCCTCATAGATCATTGTATATTTTACAGTTTTAGCCTTTTCACGATACATTTCAAAGTGGCAAAAAAGAGAGAACTATTATAACTCAGACTATTGCATGGTTTTCTCCTGCAGTTTTAGAACCAAATTTTATTGGGAAAAGCTTTTTTCCTTAATAGGTCACACCTCTAAATGCTTTCTGGTATCAACCAGCACGTTACTCTTTGCAGTGTTGGTATATGATATATTGCATGACCTGACATCCAGAGCTTCTTATACCTTTTTCTGGGTATCTGTTATTGACCATTTGTCCTGTTTTCATTTCAACCTGTGGGTCTCCCCTTCTTTGCCCCATCCACCTTCTCAGCTGAGGAGGGGTCATCAAGTGATAGGACTGCTATAGTTTAGCCCCAGATACAGGCTAAACACAGATACCATTACAGAAACACTTCTGTTTTATTCAGAAATTTTCATAAGAGCCTCTTGGGATTAATTGGATTGCAATGGTGTAAGGAAAGCTTGCTGAGTAAGGTGACTTAAGTATTGTCCTAGAACTACAGATGCTATTCACCATCTGAAACAAACACAAATCATAGAGGAAAAAAACCATTTCAATGGGGCCAATTCCCGTAGCAGTTGTTACTATGTAAGTCCACAGAGAAGAAATGTGAATTTTGCCAGAACAAACACTGCCAGAGTTCATCCTGAATGTAAGAAAATTAATATGAAAACAGGCAGAGTAGCTCAGCGGAACTATTGTGACCATGCTGATTTATACCAGTTGCCAATCTAGACAGAAAGGCACTAGAAGACAATTACAGACACTCAGGAAGAAATTAACTTAAAAAAACCCCCTGCAGACTGGTAGCAGAGTAAGTCACAAACAGACTAATGAGGTAATTCTTCAAAATCTGCAATTTATAGGACAGTGATGCTAAATTAAATTTAGTATATAGATAAAATAAGAATAAGCTAAACCTGAAACGCACTTCTCTAACACAAAATAGAAAATAATATGGAAAATGGGTGGCACTAAACCCTCTTTACCTTCACATAGTATTTTTCATGCTTCTGCTGTGCACCGTTTGCCTCTGTGGCTTAGCCAGCTGACCTCAGTCATAGTATTCTGTTCCTCCGTTGGTGCATCTCTTCATGCACTACTTGTGACTTTATCTGCCAGATACAAATCCTGTTCTTCCTTGGTTTGGTCACCTTTTCTGGCACTGATGCATGTGCATGTATACATGTTTTTCACACTCATCATCAAAGTCATGTGCATACTTCAGACTTTAAAAGGTCCAATATGAAGATATCTGGTCCCATTGCTTCTCAGTGGGGCCAGATAAGCTTTTTCCTTTAGAGGTTAACAGTATAGTCCGTGCAGAGGTTCCCTCTCTGCATGTACCTGCTATCAGTTACACCCTGCATTGCTCTATGCCATAGATAACATGGACAGATTCCAAAAGACAAGGGACCCAGTACGTAAGATTGCTAATACCTTTATTTAGACCTGCATCTTCCAGACGAACTAATAATTTTGGGTATTCAACATGACAGGTAAACTTCAAGCATGAAATTATCAGAAAAACTGGGCCAAATTACAGTTCTGCCCCAGCTTATCAAAACACTTGAGCTCCTGAGATTATTTGATGTGCAATATTTAATCACCCTAGCTTGTAAACAAATTTTAAGAGTATTTATGCCTATTTACTTTTATGAGAGTTAGCATCAACCTCTATCAGCTTTGTCTGAAATAGCAAAATAGTGTGTGTGATGCAAATTTTAAAGCTGTTACTGTGCACTTGATCTCACATATCAGCAAAAAGGACCTACAGCTCCAGGCTACTGCTCTCCTGTTCAATCCAAAATATAATTCAATTTCTGCTTGCCCCTATCATTAAGGAACAGCTTCGGCTAACAATCAGCACATCATATAAAACTGTGCCCAAAATCAGTCTTGAGGTTGCACGAAGAAGAAAGCATGCAGCTCATGTTATCTGTAGCAGGAAAACAGATGGCAAGCAAAACTGCCAGGACCATTAGACATAACGAAGAAAAAGATCTGCCAGCCAAATTTCAAAGAGCTTCAAAGCTTGTACGCTGTTTGTTTATTTAGGAATTGCTATCGTGGGTCTGGACTTTCCATCAGGATTAGAGACACAATTCCTAAAAAAAGCTGAATTTCTGAATTTATCATCTTTCCAAGTTCCTTCAGTAAGTTAAAGATGAAGATTCCTCTACAGCATCAACTAAAACAGCAGCACTAGCAAAATACAAGATCAATCACAACACCAATATTTTGCGAATGAAGCAAATCACAAGCCACACCAAACCCATCCCTTTTTGCCTGGGAAAGGCTTATCACTTTTGTCCAGCTGCAAACAGTAACACAAACACCATCCTTCCTGTTGATGTCACTGCAGTTCAGATAAGAATGACTACTCAAGGTCTCATTTGATACATGTAAATGTACATCATAGGTGATCACATAATTTTTAATGGTGGCTCTTTCTGCTTCTGATGCACCCTCCCTCCAAAATTAGGATACCCCAAAAGTGAGCAATCACCCCCAATAACGCAAAGCCATCTAAGGTACCTCTTATATCATTATTTACCTCCTTTAAAACAAAGAAATGCAATTTTATGTTCTCACGATCAATAATTCCAGAACCTAATTCAGATATGGAAGAGGAAAAACATCAAATAGACCAATTCTTGTCTTAGTATGAAAGACACATTTTTCTCTTGAAGCTGCCACCTCTGTTCTTACACCATATAGAAGGGCATTTCCAGAGAGAAAGCTTGTTTTTAGAAGATCTGAAAAGCTAAACAAAAGCTTGTCAGAGATGAAGCCAGTTTTTAAGTTGGGAGAATGAGCTTGTTTGCAGGGAAAGCACTTTAAAAAAGGAAAATTACAACTCATGCAGTAAATGAGATGTTAGAAGAAGGGTGAAGTGAGGATGTCTGCATGTCCCCTGAGGATTCCCTTAAGAAAAAGCAAACGCTCAACTATATCTTGGTCTGAAGCATGGTCACTCTGGATAAGAATTGTATTTCTACATCTCCAGAGAGTCTTATGCTCTCAGACCCCATGTTATGGAAATCAAGCTTTTGCAGCTTGCCAGAGCAGAGCACACGTTGCTGCTGTTCCCAGGTACCAAGAGCGATGTCAGTTTGTCCTAATGGCACTTCTGCCTGCCTTGACAAAGCTTCGTGACTCTGAGACTTGCACAGACCCAAGACCTACATGCTGTCAGGCTACCTTGCAAGCCCACCTACACTTTCCCTGGGAATGAATGGCTATGGTATACGCCCTCCATCCCAAAGCAGGCTGTGATCTCCTTTGTCGAGCAACTTATGTCATTTTATAAACAAAGGGAAGACCCATCATAGTAAAGTGGTGTATTTGCATGACCTTAGGCGCTAGTTCTGACTCAAGGGATAGGTACAAAACAACTGGTATACAAGAGTGACAAAACCAAGATGTGAAGTAGAATTTATCTGCTGCAATGGCTCCAAAATATTGACTTGTCCTCCTTTACTATGGGAATGAATCCTGGTAAGCTGTGTGTGTCAGTGTGAAATGACCCACTTTTGCAATAAATTAGCAATCAAACTAATTTAAAAGTCTTCCTGAAGACATGGCCCTGTTTAAATTATAGTGTATTTGCCAAAACTTCAGGCCTATTTCTTTTACTAGGAAGACGTCGCCAAATGCATTTCTCTTATTTCAGTGTTTTTGGTGACAATCACAGCCCATTTCTTCCCTTCACCCTCTTTCCCACCTCACACCACTCTTGGTGGAAGCAAATGTTTAAGATCCCCTACACGTGGAAAATAGACCAAATGGTACCACGCTTATGTCAGTACCATGTGGCGAAATGGTCACCGTCAGGAGTAGGCATTCAGTCCTCTTGGTGCTGTGTCTTTCGATCCAAATTATTGCCATTATCTCAAGTTACAGACAAAAGCAACTTCAAAAGGAAGCGTTGTGATTGCAATTTAGGAACTGGTCTAAGCATTATAATTTACTATCTCTCTGGCTAGTGACATGTATTTTCTTTCCATTATGAATGCTGAGGGAGTCTTTACAGTCATGGATATTCTAATGATTACTGAAGATTAATTCCTTCTGGTGTAATTCCATGTTCTGAGACAAAGAAACCAGGCTACCGAAGTGTCAGCTCTTAAAATGTTTATACTGGCAAGAGGAGATCACCCTGGAACTCACTGCCGCTAATCACAGAGGACAGAAGGCACCAGAGAGTGTCTAGCCCAACCTCCCAGCTCAGAGCAGGGTCACCTACAGCAGGTTGGCTCAGGGCTGTACCTGGTTGAGTTTTGACCATCCGACAGATGAAAACTCCACAATCTTGCTGGATAACTTGGTCCAGCGTTTGACTACTCGCACAGTTAAAAAGATTTTTCTTACGTTTGAATGGAGTTCCCTGCGTTTTAGTCGGTGCCCACTGCCTCCTGCCATTTCACTGGGCATTGCTAAAGAGTCTGGTCCAACCTGCTTTACCACCACCTCCATCAGTTATTTATACAAATTGATAAGCTGCCTCCATAAACTTCCACATTTATGTTGTCTCACACTTGCTGATTTTCTGTCTGTTCTTGAGACCTCTATGAAATTTCCCAAGGAGATACTGCTGGAGGATTTTTTTCTCTAGTAGAAAGCTCTACTGTCCACAATCAATTACATACATAAAAATAAGGTGAGGCTTGCTTCGAACACCTAACAAATTAATGTAACATGAGAAGTCAGTTAATTTCAATGAAATAGATTATTATAAACTCAACGTGCACTGGTCAGACCACATCACTTGCCAGTTTGTTATTAAGTGTTTTGTAATTATTAACTAGCTGAGAACCAAAATAAGAGGCACTATAGAAAAGCAGTGAACTAGAATAGGAAGAAAACTGTTTTGCAAGATAATTTTGGTACACCTCTTTTGTAAAGAACTTTAAAGTCCCTTTTGGAAAGTCCTTTGGGACTCCTAACAAAATGTTCCATGCAAAGCATTTTTAACTTAGTCCAGTGTGATGTAGGTACACACCAGCAGGTACCTGGAGGAGCTTGAAATAAAAATAAGAATGTAAAAAATAAAATTAAAAAACCACATCCAATAGCATTATTACCTTGCAAAATCACCATGTAATGATAAAGTAAGGGTAGTATTGCCTTACACAGTACTCCTGATATCTGTGCACACCAAGGACAGAACTAGCAGTGAGGTGGAATGTGGTGCTTGGTGAACAAGGCCAAACACTGCTTTACTGACTCAACAATAGAAAGGACAGTCCCATCAAGGAACTTGACATTCCCTGAGCTTGTCACCTGGTCTGAGTAGCTCAACTGGAGAAGAAGCCATGCCTGCTTCCTTGCCTGACTATCCAATTGTTACAGTCATGTACGGCGAGCCCAGACATTTAATCTACCCCTAGCGAATTACTGAATTTGCTGTTGTTACAGTCTGGATAATTGTACTACTAATCTGTCTTTATTACCACACCATTATTTAGAGATAAATTGTTTATCCCTAAAGCTGTTGGTCTCGTGCCTGTTACTGCATTCCAAACCTGTAACTCAGCAAGGCTGCCTTAAGCCCTTACAACTGGTAACTGAATATCCCTCCAGCCTGACTAAACCCATTTCGTTTTGGTATTATGCTCCCCATAAGAACTTAATTCAGGAATTGTCAGTCATTATATGGTGGAGTGTAAAGAAGAATTTGGGGATTCCTTTTGTATACCCTCAGTGCCGCTATTACGCACACTATCCAAATTCATGTCTTGGTACAAGATGAATAGCAATTTGCTGTGCCAATGGACTTAAAATTCCCCTTTGAAAAGAAAATAATTTGTCTTCCTCCTTCTCCACCAAATATCAGGATACTTAGGGGCTGGATATTGAACCTCAGTGAACAAATAAAATTTGGTAATTTACTTTTTACAGGTATTTTGACCATAAAGCCCAACTTACCCAATGGGAGAAAAACCGTTGAGCAAAACAACAGGCAAAGCAAAGGTGTGCTAAAGTGGCCACAATTTATTTACTATTCTTAAGATATTAAAGATGTGGAGCTGACTGGTTATCACTGAGTTGTGAGGTCAGCTTGGGATGCTCTAAAACTCCAGCTCACTCACTGCAACAGTCAGTACCTCCAAGCCTCAGTTGTGACTCATAAAGCATTAGCAGCAGTCTAGTGGTTTTGTTCCAGAGACGCAGAGAGGAGACATATCTGTGCACTAGCTAGAAAGAAGTAAACTGTTTTAATTATCCCTAAGCTAAACTCCTAAGTGAAGGAAATGATGAGAAAGCATTATGTGTGAAGGAAACTTCCTATTCCAGTGCACAACCCATTCAGAGCACCAGTAATGAAGTGGGACTACCGCCCTCCTTCTCCTAAAATGGAGAGTGGCAGTGAAGAAGAGATGTTTAATTAAGCAAATAAATGGCAGCGCGATAGCACAGTTCCAATGAAAGGATAACGTAGTGCCTGCAAGTGCTACAGGCTGCATGTTTCGATGCCTTTGATTCATGTTTTTATGCCTTTCAGTTGGCAATGACAAAGGTTAAAAGGATAAAGACTGAGGCTGTGGAGAGAGGAACGAATGTGAAGACTGTGTGTCTGTGGTTACAGGTCCATCTTGGTATAAATGCTGGAAATACTTGCTGTTTACAACAATTCATGAACTGTTATTAATTCCTAGAAAAAACACATTTCAATACAACATAGATTATGTATATGTTTGTTTCCTCCCTCTAAAATTCCCATTTTAGTATTACTTGTAAAGATGAGACTCAATTCAGTTCAGAGTAAAACAGGAACACTTCTGTGAGCAATCAACTTTCCTCAAACTCAAGATTCATGTTTTGCATTAACCACGCTGGTAGAGTACCTAATTAGAGCCGCTGGTATGTTGTTATTTGCTGACAAATAGATGTGGACTACATGGAGAAACACCTCCCGCCCTCCACTGCCCAGGTCAGACCAGCAGGTCATACGAGTTCTGGTGTGATGGACACATGCATCAATTACAGGTGACTTAAAATAACAGGTTGCCTAGGGGCTGAGTCAGCGTGCCAACAGTGATGCGTGTAACTGCATCCAGAGCACACAGTCCTTTCAGCTACATCCTCTTCAGCTTCCCAAATCTATGGTGACACTGAGACCTCCACAAGTAGGAAAAGAAAAAGCTAGAGCTTACCATTTAGAAAGATTGAAGTAATTTCTAACTGCAAAATAGTAGAACTGATACACGCCACCTAACCGTCACATCAGGGGGATGTGGGCACAGCTGTGCCTCTCCTGACATTCTCCGGAACAAGGCAGGCAAGCATCGGCCAATAAAAATATTTAAGGGTAATTGATCTGCTCAAACAATATCCACTGTCAACAGGGTGCTTTACGTTCTCAAAACTGAAGTCCCAGAGAGCAGTTTCACAGAAATCTTGAATCCTGTAATAGCACTATTTTCAATAAGGATTGGAAGAAGGACCAAGGACTTCACTTAACTGTACACTTCATCTTATGCATTTAGAAGGAATAATAAACAGCCTGCACTTATTTTTGTTATCCTTACTACATAATTCAAAGATAACTTGACAAAAGTAAGTGACTGAAATAAACGAGATGCAGCTCAACAGGAAAAGGTGTTAATATGCTGCACTTAGGCACTCACCTAATCAGAGGAAGGGCAAATGGTGCACAAAGTCAAAGAATAACCTAAGCCAGCAACATCATGTTACTGTAAAGAAGCCAAGCCATTCTCTCATTTATTAACCAGGCCTATGAGGCAATCTACTTGGTCTAATCCAGCCCTAGGGTGCGTTCTCCTGAATACAGAATTCAGTCTACACAATGGACTTTGCTGGGGATGTTGGGAGATCCCAAAGGAGAACAGCAGGAATCATCACATCCTAGAACAGACAGAAAAGATGAACGAGCCTGCCAGGAAAGCATAAGTGAACTAGGTTTATATAATCCTAAAAGAATAGCCTTAATTATAAGTCTCAAAGAACAGCCTGGCCCTATATCCATCAGGAGCTCCACGGGATTAGCTAAACCCATCTGTCCCCTTGCAGCAATGGAGGATTCTCCAGACTGTACAAACCCATCACCAAGAGCAATCTCCAAGGATGATACTTGAGCTTTGTCTTCATTACATAAAACTAGAACATAATGATACATGATCTTGACTGATCACATTAACTAAAACATAAGCTTTGCAGTCAGCATAGCAATGAGCAACCTTGTTCAGATTTGGCTCCATTAAGTTGGTAAAGACAATTTTAAACAGCACGGTCCCCGTCAAAGCTGCAAAGTTATTTTACCACACTTTACTTAAAACTGTTTGAATATCATAATCACATTCCAATATTATATAACTTTTTAGTGCAGATAAACTCCAGAAGAAGTTATTGTGTAGACCCCATGAGCATATATTCTCTCTCCTAAGAGACAAAATCAAAGGAGGAAAATAAGTTCCCTCTAAAAGGACTCTCCACTCACACAAACAGTTCATTCAAAGCTTGTCTAAAAAAAGAGATCTCTAAACCAAGGTAATTTCTCCTAGTCTTAGAAAAAGTTCCCTATAAAGAACTGAAGGACCAGCCACCCTCTAGCATCATAAACAACATGAGTTCCCACTCCGTTACACACAGCCCCAGAGACAGCACACATTTCAGTTCTGTACCCTACCTCCCGTGAGTGTATTCACGAAGCAAGGAAGTATCTTCACTCATTTCCAAGGAAGTTTTTAAAGAAATAGAAAGAAATTTCTATGGGTAGTGGGAAGGGGATAGGGTTTTCTCCCTTTCGCTTTTCTCTAGAGTGGATAAGCTAATGCAATCAGCATTGACTCATTTGCTTCTACTCTCCAGCACGTCAGACTGTGGGCTGACAGAAGAGCTATTGGCAGCATGGTCACCTTCAAAGGCTGTAACTGATTGACAGGGTGAGGTGGTTACCTTCAGTTATTACCAGTGAGTGTCCCTCTAAAGTGTTCCTTCAATTCCAACCTACTACAGCACTTTACCGAGCTGAGCAATTCTAAAATACGTTTCTTTTAAGGAATTAACCAGCACTTGCTCTGAAAAACATGTGCCACAATTATTTGAACTATTAAAAGTTTCAGGAGTATTTCCTGCAATTGTGAGCTATTCAGCAGCAGATCAAACACTACAAATGACTACAGAGTCAGTCTGCATTTAAAATTAACACTCCTGAAGTATTGCTCTTTATCTAGAAGCAAGCATCCAACTATTGAGAGCTTTCACTTGCATTGGGGAAGATTACTTCCAGTGGCATGAAACACAGACCTCACAAACATGTTTTCAGCTTAGTCTTCTCCTGTAGAAGTAGTAGTAATTCTTTTTAACTAAGTAGAAAGAATTATTTAATAAAATTTACTTAGGAAGGTGCAGAAGGTGAGAAGACTCTTAAAGGACTAGTATCTAAATATACAATACCTGAGCATATGTGTTTTTCTTTCCTTCCTGGCTTTCTGAAGGAAAGCAACAGACGGAAGTCTGCTATCCTCTACACTGCATGAGAATGGAGTTCAAAGCAAAACAGCCTTTCCTAGGCCAAATTCTGCTCTTACCTATGTCAGTATAAGCCTGGTGTAACTCCTTGATAAGCCATTTTTGTACTCATACCTGTACTGAGAAGAGCAGCCTCCATATGATCCTCTTTTCAGACATCTGCTGGACAGCAAAAGGGAAACATCAAAAAAATCTTCTCTACCTCTTCAATATATAGAAAATCATAAGAGTGCAAATTTACTTGGCCTTCAGGAGTCACCTGAGTTACACCTCTGCTTTAAAAAGTTTCAGCTTTCCCTAATTAATTCCCAACAGAGATCTAGTAAAAAACACCTTAAAAGACTCCATTGACCAAAATTCCACAGCATCCCCCCCAGGGAATCTATTCCTGCACTTTATTACTGTTACCATTAACACCCTTCCTAGTGTCTAACCTCAGTCTCCCTCACTACCATTTAGCATCAGTATTCCTAGTCCTATTCCCAGTGGACACAATCCCCTTTCTCTGTAGCAACGGTTGGATACTGGAAAAACTGTTATCCTGACTCATTTCAGTCTTCTCTGGACTAACCTAGCTCGTTCTGTCTACAAAATACAGTTAGAAAAACCCTGTTGAGCATCCACTACCCTGTATCTCTGGTGCTCATTTATGAGAACTGCACACAAGGTAGGTCTTTAGCTGGAGTCCGTATGAGGCTCTTTGGTGCTGGGAGCAGAGCCAAGTAGGGCAGAGACACTGCTCATCAGGTTGATTGAGGAAAAGGGGGGAAGCTCCAGTGGTGACTGATGTCAGAAAAATACCTGAACCAGTGTGGGCTGATGATCAACTCAGCCATAGGTGGAGCTTCAAAGCAGAATTGTTACTGCACCAGTTCTACCAGAAAAAGCTTTCAATTAATAAACTCCGTCAAACAGTTTGAAATGCAGGGCAGCTTTTAAAGGATCAAAGAAGCACAGAATGTCAGTTGTCAGAATTGTTAGAATGACACTTCCCCTCTGGTCCTTTTTTATTACTAATCACAGTAGCACCCCAAACTTCACCTGCTAAGCAGGGGCCTGCCATTTGCACCCGGGAATGCACTGGAGTCACAGCAAAACAATCACCACCGAATCAGAGAATGCTTTGGGTTGGAAGGAACCTTCAAAGGTCATCTAGTCCAACTCCCCTGCACTGAGCAGGGACATCTTCAACTACATCAGGTTGCCCAGAGCCCCACCCAACCTGACAGGTTGAATGTTTTCAGGGATGGGGCATCTACCACCTCTGGGCAAGCTGTGACAGTGTTTCACTACCCTCATTGGAAAAAATTTCTTCCTTATGTCTAGTCTAAATCTCCCCTCTTTCAGTTTAAACCCATCACCCCTTGTCCTGTCGCAATAGGCCCCACTAAAAAAGACTGTCCCCATCTTTCTCATAGGCCCCTTTTAAGCACTGGAAGGCTGCAATAAGGTCTCCCTGGAGCCTTCTCTTCTCCAGGCTGAACAACCCTGACTCTCTCAGCCTGTCCTCTGTCCTGGAGCAGAGGTGCTCCATCCCTCTGATCATATTTGTGGCCCTCCTCTGGACACCCTCCAACAGGTCCACGTCCTTCTTGTGCTGAGGACTCCAGAGCTGGACACAGTACTTCAGGTGAGGTCTCACCAGAGTGGAGCAGAGCAGCAGGATCCCCTCCCTTGAGCTGCTGGCCATGATTCTTTTGATGCAGCCCACGACACAGTTGGCTTCCTGGGCTGCGAACGCACTTTGTCAGCTCATGCCCAGCCTTTCATCCACCAGTATCCCCAAGTCCTTCTCTGCAGGGCTGCTCTCACCCACATCATCCCCCCAGTCTGTATTGATACTGAGGGTTGCCCCAACCCAGGTGCAGCACCTTGCACTTGGCTTTGCTGAACCTCATAAGGTTCACACAGCCCCACTTCTCCAGCTTGTCAGGTCCCTCTGGATGGCATCCCATCCCTCTGGCGTGTCCTCCATGTGCCTTAGCATAGCTTCTAGGATGATCTGTTCCATGATCTTCCCAGCCACAGAGGTGAGGCTGACAGGTTGGTAGTTTCCAGTGTCCTCCTTTCTACCCTTTTTAAAAATGGCTGCAATGTTTCCCCTTGTCCAGACACCAGGGACTTCACCTGACTACCAGGACTTTTCAAATATCATGGAGAGTGACTTGACAATTACATCAGCCAATTCCCTCAGGACTCTGGGATGCATCTCCTCATGTCCCATAGACTTCTGCATGTTCAGGTTCCTCAGGTGGTCACAAACCCAATCTTTTCTTACAGTGGCACAGACTTTGACCCCCTGGCCCCTGTCTTGTGGACCATCAACTCAGGAGGCGTGAGAAGAGAGGCTGTCAGTGAAGACTGAGGCCAAAAGTTGTTGACTACCTCAGCCTTCTCCTCACCTGTTGTTACCAGCTTGCCAGTCATGTTCATCAGAGGGGGTTTGCTTTCTTTGATCTTCCTTTTCTGGTTGACGTACCTGCAGAAGCCCTTCATATTATTCTTTGCATCCTTTGCCAAGTTCAGCTCCAGCCATGCCTTGGCCTTCCTGACCCCATCCCTACATAATCGGGCAGCGTCCCTGTACTCTCCCCAGGATACCTGTCCCTGCTTCCACTGCCTGTGCAGTTCCTTCCTGCCCTTTAGTTGGACCAGCAGGTCTTGACTCAGCCATGCTGGTCTCTTCCCTTCCTTGCCTGACATGTCACAAATCAATTACAGTCATTACAGTTCTTTATCCTTCAACCCACATTCGCAGTTCCTGCAATGAACATTGATGTGCTGCCCAGAGGAATACATCTTCTTCAACACTGAGGTTCTCACTATGATGGAGCTCTCTTGTATTTTCAGTACTGAGGACGATGCAAAAAGACTGACAAGAAAAGTCCATAATTCAAAAAAAGATGTGCATTTATGATAGGACTTACTGTAGTTTGAAAACAACACAAAAACCTATCTGCTACCAGCCATAAAGATGTATTCCCTACACATGCTGCTTGGTGAACACTTGGGTGAGAATGAGAGCCAGATCTTGAGAATCACCCATGCAGATCTTAACACAAACAACTCACTTGCAAGATTGTCACAGCCAGATGCCCAAGAGTTTGCAAATGCTCAAGCAGCATCAGTTAGGCACCCAACTGGTGAATTTATGTTCAGATACTATTTTAGAAATGAGCCATACTAGAAAACACTTATGTTTGAATACAAAGCTAAAAGTAAATGTAGTTTGCCATGAACGAACTAAATGGAATTCAGCAGTATGCTATATCATTATCTTTTAATGATTTCCAAATAATTTTGTTTCAGTTCTCTGATGGTATTTCTGCATTCCCATCATAGGGGTATTTCAATGGCTGCCATTAAAGTATGATAATTTTTAGCAAAAAGCCAGTTGACGTGTTTACTAGTTCATAATAAGCATTGTTCAACAAGCAGATTCAATGAGAAACCACACTACTGAAAATAGCAGTGATTTCTGTTATACAAGTGTATCATTTCTCTAAGAGCAGGCAACAAACCAGCTGGTTCTTATTTTCTGGTTTAGTTGCCCATCTTATTTAGTTGCCAAAAATTATCCAAGAAAGGCAGTGGCATTGGAAATTGCAACAGCAACTGCTCTAACATTACTAATCTCTTTCCTATACTTTCAACATTCTAAACATATATAGGTAAAGTGTGGATGCTTCCCGAGCTACATCTGCCTAAACAGGAGGCACTTCTGCCAGGATGTGCCTTGGACCATCTACCATCCTCAAAAAGTCGTTTACAGAATAATAGGCTGGTACCACAAACATTCAGAAGCATTTTTCTGAATGGAATCTTGCAGAAAAGGAATTGAACACATTCTTGGTAACAACACAGCAAATGTATACCATAGGTAAGCAACCTGATAAGAGAAGCTTAAAATAACATTACTAAAGAAAGCTTAAAAGCTGATCTACTTTAACTTGGATTATTTTTACACATTTAAATTCATATAAGCCCCGATTCAGCGAAAGATTTTCAAGCACACACTTAAGCAAGTAGGTAGTTCTGTGGAAGATGAAGCTTTTACACAGGTTTAGTACTAAAACACCACTGTAGTGAATCAAGAACTAACTTCAGAAATCCAGTGTTTCAAGTGCCAAAGAACAAACTACTTTAATATGAAAAGGTATGACATCTCTGAAATCTGATTTTTATCAGCAAGATAGACAGACTCAGCATTTATCCAGCTGTAATTTCCCAAATTAAATCAGTGACAAAAGAGCTCTTCTACTGTACCCTCAGTGCAGTAGGAGCATTGATTCACATATAAAGGGGCAGCATTCCAGCAAAGCGAGTTTTTAATACATTTTCCAATAATCCCATGGAAACCAAGATGTATGTAAGTCTTTGGAGATACCATTTGGAGACAATATTCCCCCAATGGCTATTCACTGCAAAAGCAGAACCCCTTCGGCACTGAAGTTTTTTGTTTTGTTTTGTTTTTATATACTGCTGCTGATCACCCTGTGCGAAAAGAAACCACTTCAGTGCTTTGTGTTGTGTGGGTGATGCTCCCATTTCCCAGCTGAATTAGGCCCAACGTTTATAGCAGGGGTGAAGTATTCTAAATTGGCTTGTATCAGTACAATGACTCAGTGATCAGTGCACAAGTGGGAGGACTGCAAGCATTTGACATTGCTTCTCATATTCTTGTTGTCACAAATGCAAATGTTAGATAATTTAAACTCATTTTTATCTTGCTGTTTCAAAATCCTAAAAGGGATCTTTCATCATTTAGCAGCCTGTTAAATACTGAGCAGTCAGGAAGAAAGATTTTATTCTCCTTCCATGATTGTTTAACTGGTTTCCATCTAATACTAATTCTTTTCATGTGAACACAATGTATCACCATTTGCCCACTTCTCCGGCAAAGAAAAAAAAAAATTCCTCCAATTAAAAATTGATCTGTCACCTCAACTTTAATGAAAAGAAGACAGAATTAATATAAACAGACAGAAGATGTGGTTGTGAACCCCACAAGCTACACAATCTGTATGTACAGAATACATGCACATCTTGAGGGCTTCTATGAAATAAATTTTAATTACTGTGTCCCCTTTTAAAGCTAAGTGCCTCGGAAACAGTGGCTGGAGACACGTTCAACTCATTGAACACAGAATTAACACCACCCTCTTCAAAGGAGTAGGATGCGGGTCCTGCGGGCACTGATACCCTTCAAGCACTCGAACACGTTAATGCCACTGAAGCGCATGTGATTGCTTTCATCGTAATATTACTCATGCACTGAGGATATGTGCCTCTTTAACCGATGAGCTGAAACTGAACACCTGGGATGTAACCCGCCTTGTCACTCAGGCTCACCTCTGTCAGCAGCCTAAGGAGAGATAGCTCCTTCACCCTCCCACGCAAACCCTCTCCTGCGTTCCGTAGCACGTCTGTTATATTACTGACTCATCTACACCGTGAAGCACCAGTTCAGACTTTTCATTAATCATCTTAAGCATGCAGGCTTCTCCAGTTTCCTCAGAGACCCCACTCTACGGATAATTCAGGTTTCAGCATTACAAACTCAGGGAAGGGCTTTGCGGGTCAGGCCTTGCTCTTCTGCAACGACTTTTTAATTTCATAGAAAATAGCTTACGGTTGGAATCCGTTTTTTTTTCAGCCCAATGTCTGGCACCTCCGGGATATTTACTACATGCCAAAATATTGCCTTCAAAATCTGATTGTTAAATTGCATGGGTGGCCACGCGGTCACTGCTGATGCATTCCCAGTGATGTGCTTGGACAGAGAATTAGTCCGGTACCACAGCCGAGCCTACCTTTCCTGTAGAAAAAGGCCTGACTAGCTTGTTCGACAGTAATGAAAAACCTACGGTAAATATAAATACACTGTACTGCAAATTGATCTATTCTTCAAGGGAAGAAAAATATCTCCCTCAAAATATTCTGCAAAAGGCGCTTATGTTTTATGAGAATGAGAGAACCACTGAGAAGAGCTGCAGGTTTTAGGGAGGAGCGCTGACTTTTGATGGGACCACTGCCACTTTCTCCCATATCCCGGCCACCACGAGATTCAATTCACAGCTCCTCCTTTACATTCCCTTCAATTTCAATTAACCGTTTCTTAATTGTTTCTATAACAAATTTGATTCCATTTCAGAAACGATCTTTTTTTAATTAACACTAACTACAAAGTAACTTGGCCTCATACTCTAGATTAAAACTGGTTTTGCACAAATAAAACACCAGGGAAAAGTACACTGTTAGCAAAAACTAACAACGTGTAACTGACGCAAATTTATTTCCACCCATTGGTTAGCCCATCAATTTGTCCTCTGATAAAACTTCAAAACTGCTGTCAATCATGCAGACAACCCAAGAGGCTGCATCACAGACTAACAGAATAATTCTCCCTTCTAGCTTCTTACACTGATAAATGTCCCAATGATACAGAGATTAGAGCTCAGACACAGTAGCACAAGAAACTTGATTGATACGCAAGTGACGCATCAAGGCTGTACCGCTCATTGAAATACCGCCTTCTTAAAATACGTGTTTTCTAGGTATCCAGAACCACATATTTGGCAGGTGTATATCAGTGGCACTGACTTCAGACCCCATCATCGATCACTTACCTACCATGATAGATTGCTTCTCTATCAAGACTGTAATTTACCCCAAACCATTGCAACTCTAAAAGCAAAATTCATTAAGACTATAAACCTTCTTGGAGAGGCTTTTACACAGTTCTAACCAAACACTCAGATGTAATATTTAATTAGTTGGAATATAAAATATGGATACACTTTCAGAGGAAGACTGGTCAATCACACAGTCATAGTGTCATTTGAATTCTCCTGTTCAACTGCACTGTACGAAGGCAGATAATTCTATCAGGGACTCGGTTTTGAATGATCTCACTTGTTCTTCTGAAAGACAGAAGCTGCTCCACAGCAGCTGATGGAGGTTTGGCTGTACGCAAAGCAAAATTAAATTTATTAGCTATTTTATACAGTGTACATACCAATGGAAAATTCACAACCCCCCAGGAACACTATTAACATAAACCCCAAAGTTTACATTGATGAATACACAGAGGTCCATGAAAAAAAAGGTTAATATTTTCTTAATATTGTAAAACTGATGAACCTCTCCAATATTGAAGGAAAAGTAACTTCAAGTTAATAGAAATTTAATGATGAGAGTGATCCTAGGAGAGGAAACATGCTCATTTTGTCCATCTGTGAGGGCTCATACTGCAGCTGTTCACCACTTCCTGGGCTTTACTCTGTGAAAAATAATCATCATGTGGAAATCTAGTCTCTCCCTTCTCGGTAACCACAGCTGAAACAGTTATTTGGATATTAGGGTTTAGGCTTGTGTGGCCTAGTAATTAATTATTCCTTACTTTTATCTTCTTGTGTCACATCCATCATAACTGCTTTTCATTGAGACAGTTTTAAATGGTTGTAGTTTATTTTATTTTGTTTTAAATCTGGTGAGCAATTGCCACCTCCAGATTATAAAACTGAGCTTTTAAAGTGCTGATGCTTGTCTGGGAAGTTTCAGAGCATCAATTCAGAGGAAAAGAAAATACTATGGTGATATATGCGTTTGGGAGACATGCAGATTTGATAACAGTGGGACAGTAAAGTTGAGCATCTGACCCAAAACATTGCAGAAAAAATTTCTTGAACCACAAAAACTTTCTCAGATGTTTCTGACTTCCATTAATACTCACTCATTTTGCTTCCTTCATACAGCCAAGGCAGAATGTTTGCAGGTTTATCTGAAAGCTTTACAGTGCCAACTGCTTTAGTAACTCAGTTGTCACCCTGCAATGAGCAACTAGCAATATTTAATTTCAGGAAAACTTCCATGTGGTGTGACAGGCAAGAAAATGGAAAATAAATTATCTTCTGACTATTTAATAATAATAATAATAATTTTTTAAAAAATCAACAAAGTAGCTCAGACATCAACTGAAAAAGCTTGTTTGTGTCCTTTGGGGCATCGATTACCAGAGACTTGGCTAACTTCAGCTCAAGGTCTGCTCTGCCAAGCCAAAGGCACAGGTCTTCACGTATGGTGCTCTCCACAAAGAAAAGGAAAGTTTCCTCCCTGACTGCGGCTGCCAGATTGACCCCACCAAAGCCTATAACACCACCAAGACCGGATGTACCAGGCTAAATGGGTAATTTCCCAGCACTTGTGCCTTGAAACACGACTCAAGCTCCTTCTGCAGGACAAGTGTCTGCGGCTAGCCTAAAGGAAGCGTTCACTCCTCCTCTTGCCTGGCTAAATCAATACCCGTCTGTCACAGATGTGGCTAAGCACAGAAAACAACCTACTTTTATACACGCTACATATGAGATACATTTTGCTGTCAGACAACAGCCTGAGACCTGAGTTCACTGCAGCAAGGGGCAGCCCACAGCTGCAAAACTCCCAGCCCAGCCGAGCTCATGTCTCAGGCAGCTTTGGTTTTCTGCCTGAAATGCATTTTGTTTCCCCTTCTGCTTTTGATTTTTTTTTTTTAACACTTTAGGAACACAAAAAGCAAACCCAGAAGCTGAGTGTTGCTTTCCGCTCAAAGTCACAGCTCCTCTGGCAGATGGCTCCTCATTGAGGACCTCACCGTCGCCATCTCACTGTGCTTTTCACGTTGGGCAGTCCTCCAAGGCCAGTCAGCGCTGACCTGTTGCAATGAACGGTCACCTGCTGTTACACAGGAAGATGTCCTGACCCAAGGGGCCAGACCTTTGGAAGTGATGAAGGTTCTCTCCTCCACATCCCCAAAGGACCACCCACCCTGCTACAAGCCCTGTGGTTGCTGCTTGGATGGCTGTCAGTGCAACTCCTTCAGCACGCTGGCCTGGTAGTTGAAGGCTGCCAAAATGCAGCACTGACCAGACCTGCAACATCACTCAACACTCCAGCTTGGGGAACATTGATTTTACTGCTCCACCACTTCGATTCTGCATTGTCACTGACCTTGAGACTAGAAATCTCAATAAACTATCTAGTAGGTGTTTAAGTGTCCCAGCATGGTAACAGTACTTATCAAGATACTAAAGGAGCTTTCCAGTTCAAATAAAACAACTTTTAATCCCCTTCCACAATACATTTCTTTGATTTACTCACAGCAATCTGACACTGCTCAATAGTCCACAGTTAACCAATTACAAATTAAAAGATGCCTTTCTACATGGGAGTTTAACCAAACAACTAACCCTCATGGTACACACAGAATCTGTTCAAGCTTTCCATACATTCAGTGACAGATTTAACTCTGCATTTGCCAAATCAGGGATAGTATAGATCTGCCAGCACTTCCTTTCCTATCGATCATCATTAGACTGTGTAGTTAGTTGATTTCTCTCAGTGGCCACATGACTGCTGTCAAAGAGCCTATTTCAAAGTCTGTAAAATTCACAAGCAAAAACTGCCCTTTGATGCTTGCTCTTTACAAACTGCACACGCAGAACCAGCTCCCAGTCCCTCCCCCAGACAACCTCCATTTCCCAGACTGCTTCTTGAGGTTCCCTTGAAGTGTGGAGAGATAAGCTTTGCACTGCTACAAAGCCAAATATTCCCAGAGGCTTGCCATGGTTTTGAAGTCAAAGGCATGCCATGTTTACTTACATTTTCTGTTTTCTTCAAGAAGTTTTAGAGGGAGGAGTTGAAAATAAAATGCTCACTGCTGATACAAAGCAGTGCCTTCCAAGCACAAACCAATCTTTGCACTCATGCAGAGACACTTTAGGTAACATGCTGTGCCATTACTAGATGTGACTATAACACAGTTTCTGCTTTGAAAACTTTATGGTAATTCTCACTTTTTTTCTTGTGTGAGAAGGTAAAGGTTAACATTCAGGTAACGTTCTTCAAAGGGCTACATTAGAGATAATAAGATAAACAAAGCACTCCAAAAAAATCATGAAACGCCATCTGCTCTCCTTTTTCTTCTAAAGTCTATCAGCACTGCCAGTATTGCCAACATTACTCACCCTCCTCATGATATTGGGTGTTTTTCTTATGCTCTCTGCTTCTAGAATCAAAATTACACAATTGCATTTTATTTAAAATAAATTTTAAAAAATTTGATCCACTTGATGCCTGGGAAAACTAGTGCAAGCCAGAAGCTCAGAAAATTGAGTTAGAACTATTTTAGACAGATTTGGAGCGATAAAATTTATTATGATTTTAAGTATACTCCAGTATACTTAAAAAGTAGCTCAGCTTCCACAGGGGTACCAAAGGGATAACCAGACTTAAGACCCAAGGTAACATATTGAATCTCTCAAAAAAAAATCTGGTTTTAACTATGACCACAAAATATTTGAGAAATCCTGTTGCAAATCCCATTTTTACACTGGCATATCTCTTAACAGAGAAATGAATTTAAGTCTCTGCCTTTGAAAGTCAGGTCATGCTCAAACACTGAACTGCACATCGATCACAAGTCTCATCCCGCCTCATCCAAGCACAGCCCACATTAGTTTCTAGGAGAAAGGAGTGAAAGCTCTGCCTCTCCTGCCAACTTCACACTACAAGGATTACAAGCTACTCAGCTGCTTCACACGGGTTTTATTTTTATGTAAAGTGAGGAAGGTTTTTGCTATTCTGAAACACAAAGTATGTCACAGCCACTGCCTGCTGACATCAGGGTGCAGCTGACGACAAGCACCATAGGCTCTGGAGAGGTACCAGCACACCCTCGGCTGGCAGGTGGAGGGCAGCCCAAGCAGTGCTGCTCACAGGCACTTCTAATCTGATTCAGCATGACTGAGCTGGGACCTGAGTGATTTGGGTCCCTTTAGGTGTTGCTGGCACCTGGGAAATGGACACAGTACCCTCTGCTCTCTCTCCACTGAGTCCCTGCATAGGTGCCTACCAAAACCTCAGCCCTAGGCTTGGCCTTTCGTAAGATCCAAAGTCTTTAACCCCATCACCCTGCTCATCTGTTTGAACCGGAAAGCAGGGGCTGCACGACATAAAACACTCCATTCTCTGCACGCTAAGTTACAGCTTGCATCGTTGCAGAATGTTGCATGACTAATATCTGACTTTGTGTAAGGTCTGTATCACCAACAACATCTATCACAGCCAGAAAACAAGAGTACTTGCCCTCAGGTTAGAAGCTGTTTTGATGCCATATGTGTTAAGGAAGACAGATGCACAAGCCTGGATAGCTGGTGCAAGCAGGCTTGAAGAAACCTGATATGACCCTGATCCCCATGACCCAGGGGTTTCCATGAGAAAGTTTAAACTAACAACACCCAGCAGCTCAACTTATTTTAACAACAGCAACCCAACGTCCTAATCCCACTCAGGATATTTGCATACATGCTTTTGAGTTCACTTACCCACACGGGAGAATGAACCCAAGCACAAATATGGTCCTTTACGGGAACCAAGTCCTGGTGTTTCTTGCAGCGTGATTTGTGGGAGGCAATTTTCAGAGTTGCCTATTTTTTGCTTTCTATATTTTCCAATATGAAATAGTGCGGTTAGTAATTTCCTTACAACTGTTACGGGCTTTTTTCCCCAACTGAGTCAGGAAAAAACTGGGATTTCAGAACATTTGAACATTTCTTGTAAAGTCACCTCCCTCTCCCCTTTGCTGCTGAGACTCCAACCTCAATAAAACAATGCCATTCCTCCCCCACACTTAAAACCACTAAGCTCATTAACTACTTAATGAACTTTGTGCCTTCCTGCTGCACAGCTGAAAGCCTCAGCCTATTTTCCAAGTATCAACTTTTTTTTTGTTGTCATTTTCATTACCCAGTTCTATGCACAGAGGTTTCCTGGGTGTCAGCCATGTGGACCAAGCCATGTTTCTTCACAGTAGGAATTAAGAAATTGATAGAACTGCAGCATTAAAATTAATATTATAATATTTTTTGATATGTCAAATAAAACTTACAGAACCAAACCCAGAAGTTCCTAATTACATTACACTAGATTAAAACAACACAGGCAAAATGCATAAAAAATACTGGACATGGAAAATTTGAGATGTTATCAAGTATATTATGTTTTGCAATATAATTTAAGTATACAGTAAAGCAGAATTGCTGAAACATTAGACAATTATATCATTATAGTTTATCCACTACAAGTAACTCTGCTAGAGAAGACAAGAATTTGTAACTGGCCTGTAAGGAATTCCTTTGGATGAATTATCAGAGTTGAATATCAGTGGGATATTCAAAACAAGACAGCTTTTAGAAACCTATTTCTCAAAGTATATCCTATTTAGTTAGTTCTTTCTGAAAATCAGGCCAGATTTTTATTTATATATCTGTCAGTGCAGATCATCTACATCAATCATTTAAATTATGCTTACTTTTTAACCATTAATTTAAAGAACGAGGAGAGGCCGTGAGATAATCTACTTAGTCGATCTCTAGCTGCTACTGCTGGTACAGCTGTTTAGGGGGAGAGCAGACACTGTTTGACGCACACAAGAATCCACCTTTTTAAGTTACTACAAATCAGATCAAATGACCACCTGAGCAGCAATCAACAGCTGCTACTAACAGTGGTCACCAACACATGTTCAGAGGGCATCTTTGAACCACTTCGTGAGCTCCCACACTGCAGTAGCCTTCTAAGAAGAAAACAAGCGTCTATTATACTGGCTATTTTTTCAAGTTTATATTTTACCTCATCAAAATCACATGAGGCTAATTAAGCACACAGTCCAGATCCAAAGTCAGTAGCATTATTTCCAAAAGCCCAGTCAGTTTTGGATCGAGCTTTGCAGTTTTTCAGGACTAGAGTTGTCATTTGTCTCTTAGGCTTATACTCTTGGATGCTTAGAAATGATAATAAAAAACAAAATATAAGGCCGTCAGCCTTATCACATCTTATCTGCATCAAGTGGACTCCTCTAGAGTTACCAAAATTCTCAACTTGCATAGCCACAAACAGTGCAGGTGAAAGAAGTTAGGAAACAGCAGTGATATTAGAAAGTATCATCATTTCAGGGAACAGTCCTACAGCAGCTGTAGACAGAGCCAGTGCCAGCATCTTTCTCCATATTCTCAAGCCTCTAGGACGAAGAGGAGAGATGGGTGGACAGTGAGGAGGAGCAGAGGAAGTGGTTTTAAGAGTAACCATGTAAGCAGAGTCCACAAACCACTAGCAAATAGCTATGAAAGAACTGCAAGAAAAAATGAGAATGAGTCACTGCCACAGGCACAAAACTATGGTCCTGTCTCTTTGCAGCAACTTTTCCCGAGGCCAAAAGTCAAGCCAGGTGTCCTGTTCTTACCTGCAAAGTCAGAATAATTCAAAATCCTATACAGCCATTTCCCAGCAACCCCTGTACAAAGAGGAAGAGTACCCCTCTTTTTTCCTGACCTATGAACCTAAAAAAATATTTTTTTTTAGAAGAAATTTATCCTGACATTCTTACATCTACAGCTGTTCACTTAAGTAGTATAGATTTATTTTTCTTTTCCTTCTTTAAAACAACTATTTAAATAAAGAGGATAATTATAGTATTTGGCTTTTAAGCATTTGGTTTAAAAACAAAGAACAGAACACACGTAAACAAAATGTGTAGATAGCAAGAGAAACACTCTCTCTTAAGATCTTACTGCAAAAATCAATATGAAAGTGGAATGAACTAGCAAAAGTTATCATTACTAATCCAGCTTCCATGGTGTAATGAAAGGAAATGTCTCATGGTAGTTTTGGTGAAAGTACCAAGTCCTTGTTTTTGATTGTGCTGTTCCTCTAGAGTTTCTCATGGGTAATACATGAACTAAGTGAGGAAACAGATCTCTCAACTACTCAAAACCAGTAAGGGAACAGAAAAAAAAAAACCCAAAGCGAATAAAGCAGCTTCAGACACCTTCTTACATTCAAGCCCTCTTTCCATCACTTCTATATAATGCTTCCATTTTTAAAAATTTTTTTCCTAGTGTTACCACTAGGATAACAGGTATGTTACCTATGAGTCCTACTGACTGGGGTTCCATCTTCACTTAAACACCTTCTGACAAATAGATCAGCCAGCACAAAATACCCAGTGTTAACCAGTTTTGCACAGGAATGACTTTGGGGAAGAGTGCTGCTCAAGGTCTGCCATGGAGTTCAAGTGAGATGGAACACAAAAGTAAGATCTATACACCTCTGTCAACCTCATCAATGAATTTTAGTGTTCTGAATGCCTTACTAAATGCTGTCCTGATGTTCACCTCTGCAGGAGTCTTCAACTTGCTTACAACAGCAGCATGCCAAGCTCTTACATTTTACAGAGACAAGGCAGAAACATACTACAAAGCCAACAGGTAGGGAAACAGGGCTTATATAATCTTCAGTGATTCAATGCAAAGCCACAGAAACTTTATGATAGGAGCAGAACCATCCTGCTACTTCTCCAGTGGCCTCTGTCCACAGATCAAAATTTCAAAGCAGCTCAGAATGCATCTCAAGCATTTTAAGCTCAAGAGTTAAAAACTAATTTTGCCTAGCAATGTGCCCTTAAGATATCTTACTTTATGGAGGTTGTTTCAGTGATCCTTGATGTTATATAAACAGCTGGTGTTCAGTATCAGCCATTTAATTTACAACTGGTAAATTAACTGCAAGAACCTGGAAAAAGCTTCACTTGATCCATCCAACCTTGAGTTTTCTTCCCTGCTTCCTACACTAATCCTTAACTGAATGTCACTGTCCTCATTTCCACCAGAAAAACAATTCATGGAAATTACTTATTTTTTCCAGTACAGTACCATTTAGTAATTTCTGATTTTCTTTTGACATCCTAGGAGGATGCACAGTCTTCAGTGCACGATCACCAACTGCAAACGTCATTTCCCACATTTTTGTGGAGCTTTTCTCGATTATGTGCTTGTCTGCCATAAGGCAGATTATCATGCAGTCAGTTTCTCTGACTGCTTGTTTCCAAGGGCAAAACATCTACTTGTTAATGATTACATCCTCAAAATTCACCAGCTTCATAATTACAAACCAACTAAAGATGCCTTGACAGGGCCTTCACATGTTCTGTCCTCCCCAGTTTCATCCTAATGAATAACTGTCCTTGGACTCCTTTGTCTTCTGTGAATAAAACACGGCTGCATGTGCTTCACATACACAGCACCCTGACAGTCCTCAGCAGGCAAAAGGGACATGACTTTTACATTAAAAAAAAAAGTTTTCCTCATTTCAACAGCAGGAGTAATGTGAAAGTTTATGTATCACCCAAATAATGCTGTTCAGGATGAATACTCCTTTTTTTTTTTTTTTTTTTTCCCCCAAAGCATCAGTTGTTGCTGGGAAAAGGGAAGCCTTAAACTATTTTTCAGCCACGCTCTCCACATTGGATACCTTGCTGGGTCTTTGCTGATTGCTTTATATATATGCCACTGCTTTTATCTTTTTGCCTGTTTAACTGATTTTTTTATTTATTTTCATACGCTGCCCTTCTCTGGAATAACGCAGATTGCTTCCCCAGGGTATGCTGCTTCCATCGTTAGCCACAGGTTGTGTAAAGCTGTTTTGGCTGCATCCCTTCACTACTTAGCGTAGGTTACACACTCCGATACTCATTCAGTACCCATGCTGATCTTTCGAACACAGAAACGCAGCCCACCAATTCCTTACCTTCAGCCTCTCACTGCAGGAAGTATGCTATCTGTCGTTCTTTCTGTAATCCCTGGCACCTCTGTTCATTGCCCTTAAGAAAAAAAAAAGGTGGAAAATGTGCAACAGTTCTGCCTTTTCTTCTGCTCAAATGACTAAGTGGGTTTATTTTCTTTTCCTGCAGGAAAAAATCTGAAGCAGAGTCCTCAAAGTGTAGCTGCTAAGCAGATCTCCTGCCACTTGTGAGCACCTGCTCGCAGGCATGAGATGTGGTAGTCATGCCACCCAAACAAAGCTGTAGGGCAAAGCTTCACCAGGTAGCTGATGTCGAGTTCAAACTGATCTCAGCAGGGTTATGGTGGTAGAACACGCAATCCCGGATTTTAGTGGTGAGTGATTTCTTCATCAGTTTCCAACAGGAGTCATAGCTCACTAGGACATTCACAGAAAAGTTTTCGGACACATGTAGTCAATTTTCATTTGCCTGCTATCCCCATTCGCTATCCCCATTCTATCTCTTGGTTTGCCTTCTGATTCTTTTTTAGTCAAAATCCTTAGTGCTTCTCATGTTGTTCAAAGAAAAAACAGAACCACAATAAAACCAATTCCTTGCAGAATTATTTATCAAAATGTATGTTAATGGGGAACAGGTTAATTGAAACACAAAAGGTGCTGAACTCTCAGCAAAGGTACAGAGACTTTATTAAGCCAACATAGTGAACAGCACATCTCCCAAACTTCCCAAATAGAGATCATTCCTTCTGCTTTAGTGGCTATAGCTACAGCCTTTAGAAAAATCTCATATTTTTAAATGGTCTCTGCTTTTTCTCAGTCGCTCCACGATGGCAAAATTATTAGAACCTAAGTTTTGAAGGGTCTGGTTAAGAAGTTTATCCCACCTCAAACAACACTCCTTTTAACTGAAAGCTAACAGTTCATGACGGTTCCCAACTCCCCACTTCTGATCTAGGGTCATACTGGGTGTGCCACTCCTATGGGCTACACCAAGAGCCATCTCCCCACGTTGTCACATTATTTACTGTTTGATGCCTTCTGAGAACTGTGGTGGTTAGCAAGCTGCTTGAGGAGTCCATCCCTGCCAGGGATGGATACCTGGCTTTGTTAACACTGAAATGATTGGTTTTTCCTCACCTCTTTCTTTTTTTCCTGAGACAGTCTACAGGTTGTGTAACTGCAATCAGTTGGCAGAGCACAGGGATGTAGAGAGGGAGATGCCATCTCTCACTGTGACCATAGTGAATAAAGGTTCCGTTTGACCTGTCCTAAATTGTACTTGCGGGTTACGCACTTGGAGCCTGCAGACTCTCCAACTACTCTCCACCATATTTGTTTTGAACACAACAGAATTGTATCTTTATCAGAGGCTCAAATAAACAAAAACAATGACCTTATTTATTTTCCTTTTCCCCAAAGGAGCAATCATTTCAGTGCTGCATTGTAGTTAGTGGAACAGTATGTCTTACAAATTAAACAGCGAGAAATAGCATTCCCAAGAACATACTGCATAATGCAAGACTCCGAGATTTACTATGTTATTCCAAGTCTTAACATACTGTACTCATCTATTCACATAGTACTGAATCCTCCTTTTTAGAAAAGGCTCCTATATGTGCCATGCTCACAAAGATGACATTTATGAGTTTTACCATGAGCCTTTTTTATTCTCAACTAATTTTGTCATGGTAGGAGTATGTCACTTATTTATGGCACGCATTTGGGTGGAGTGTGGGGTTTTAATCACTGGCTTGAGGAATTTTTGTTGTTGGACTTCTTGGCCAAGTCTGTCTTCGTTTAAGTGTGGTTCAGAATTAGTAACACTGAGGAGTCCAACTGAGGGCACTTTAGAAATGCCTAATTAGAGCCCTTCTAATTAATCTCGTATTAGACACCCTGAAGTTCGAATCTGAATTACGGGTCACTCAACAATTGCCTTGGACAGTGTTCTAATTTTTAATGCTAAAATGACATCACTTGTTTTATTGCTGCTGAGAAGGAACAAAGTGATAAGTTGGTGCTCTTTAAAACACAACAGGACAACCAGCAATTTAAGTTTCCTGTACTTGGAAATAGTAAAAATTGTAGAGTTATCTGCAAACGAAGCTTCGCTGAATTGCTTTCTCCTCTGCGAAGGATAGACTCCCATTGCACGGAGAGCAGAGCTTGATGGGAGAGAATTGCATAAATAGAAAGCTAAAATAGGTGTGTTATTCCACTTTTTCAAGCAAACACTGCCTCTACTGCTTCATAGCATTAGAGACAGAGTAAGAGCATCACATTTGAGGGCAACCTTCCCTCCAGTTGCTTCACAGGAAGGAGTAAAACAGCCAGGGCAAGCCTACATAAAAAAAATTATAAAAACCCAAACCAACCAACGAAACAAACAAACCACAAACAACCTAGAAGTGAAATACCATGTTTTTTTGAAAGTCTAGTTACCCTCCTACCAAGTTTTCTACTGAATACTTGACTAGATCTTCAGGTGGTCTAGAATACGCATCAGTGAAAGTCAACCAACAACCACAGACAGTCGCATGGTATTCTGGCACTTCATGAACAAAAGAATTCGACATCTAGGGTAAGAATTTGAGAACCACACCACACAGGCCCTAAAGCAGCTCTCTCAGAAGAGATCAGTAAGCCTCCCACTGACTGCACTGGTAAGAGATGTAAGGCCAACATTTCACACAGCTGAAAATCCTGGGCCTGGTGGGAAACAGAATCTAAAGAAATAAAACACAAGAGCACATCTTGTCTGACAAGATTGCTTCTGCTGCACAGAATCGCAACATCACTGGATTAAGGGAGCACAGTGGAATTAATACAGTTAGACTTTAATGAAACAGCTGGTGTTGTACCTCAGCATCTTAATTAAAAGATTAATTCAAATCGATTTGAATAAAAACAAGGCCTTGTGCATTAAAACTGAAAGGCTGCGGAGAAAGAATACCAATAAATGACAGTGTTTCAGTTTGGAGGAAGGTGCCTCATTGGTTACTAAAGGAATTCTTTTTAAATGTCTTCCTTAAAGATCGGTGACAGAAGAGACAGTGTACTAGTCACAAATTTAGAAGTGAATATGGCAGCAGAACAGGAACACACAAATCTAGAAACAATCTCCAGAATTTATCCCAGAAGCTGTATCTGTATTTGTTCACAAGCCTGAAGTTACACTTAAAAGCAAAGTACTATTTCTAGCAGGAAATCTTGAAAACAGAGCCAAGCGTAACCGTTACATACATGCGTGCTCAAAACTGCACAAAGACCCAAACGACAGCTCGGAGATGCCACCTCTTGCCTTCACTTCTGTCTGTTAAGTCTGAAACCTAAAGGTCAGCACACTCTCAGTAAGTCTCACTACAAAAGAGGCATCCAGCTCATGCCCACACACACCCAGAGTGGCAGATTCCCCTTCCCACCAAAATGCCCAGCATCAGCTGTGATGATGCTCTCCACACAGAGAGACTCTTGGTCTTAAATTTTTCTTTAAATATGGAGATGTCCAAATTATTGCACCAGAATATTCCTGAGACAGTAGCAGTTGCATGCAACTTGTCTTGGACTAAGTGGTAATTTTGCTTGTGGAATTTTTTTTTAATAAAGTATAAAAGTTTGTCATGTAGAAACAGACAATAAAAATTTCTATCTCACTGGTGCATAGGAAAGAGAAATTTGAAGACAGTGACTTTACAACACCTATGTTAGAAAGTATACAGGAGAAACTGCAGTAACAGTAATCCATCACAAAATATTCCGGAACACTTGTACAAACACAACATACAAACACTTGTACAAATACAATTCTTACAACCATTTCAATTGCATTGACCATTCCTTTTATTTACATTCTATTATCATACATATGAAAAGGCACTGCAAATATGCACGCAGTAAATGAATTTGCCAGAGTATTTGCACAGTCCCTTCAGGAAGGCTTTGTAAGCCTGGAAGACTTCCTTCCAAGAGCAGGAACATTATGCACAATCAGTGACCAAATGTAGAGTATAAGTAACAAATTGCAAATAAAAGACAGAGCAATCAACAGGCTGGAACAGTCAAATTTTTGAATATCGGGCAAATTCAGGCAAACTGAAATCTGTTCACGCATCATTTGTGGACATGACAGCTGAAATTTCTTTTTTGCAAAATAAGCATGAGAAAATGTACTATAGGAAAAAGATTGCCACTAGGACCAAGACGGATAGATTATGCTTTTTTTTCTCTGGTTTCCTATAATAATTCAGTCTATGAAAACAAAACCACAGGTCTACTGAATAAGTTACATAAAAATGTAGGTTTTCCCCTTCTCTCCCATTTTATTACAATGTGAATATTTTTCAGGAAGTGCAAATAAAAACAGAAACCCAGTTAACATCAAAAAATATCAGGATGAAGAGCAACTGAAAGAGCTCAGCCTTGATATTTTTTTGATAATCAGCTTGACCTTTACCTGCTAAACACCACAGAGATTATAAGGAATCATAGGTCAGCTGTCTTCACAGATGAAAACTGAAGTACATCAAATAAAATCACTAGTGCCACAGTCAAAACCTCACCATAGGACACTGTGGCTGCAGAGGGTTACAAGCACTCAAATAATGGGATTCAAATGAAGGATATCACAGAGAAACATAGCACCTTTCATACAGTCTACGGGCACCACTGTTAGGAAGTCCCTCAATCGCAAATCCCTGCTGGCAAGGTGAGAATATTGTGGAGTAAGACCATGCCATGCATGTCCTGCACCTTCAAGATGAGATTCCCAGGCTACACCAACATTTATGGATCTTCTTAGGTTCTTATAGTTGATGCATTTATATGCAAATGGATTACCTAATGTTATTTTCCAGCTCTCCTTGAGGGTGAATACCCCCCTAAATATACATTCTCTTGAGAATGAATAATCCTGCAGATGTCCTTAAGCTCTTTCTAATTTTTTTTATTATAAGATCAATGTCTACTCAAGCTAATGGCAATTGAAATCACAAACAGTGCCACCATCAAGTAAGAAAAATACCCTTGCTAGGGTAGAGAAGTTAAAGGACACTCATCCCTCTTTTTTTTTTCTTTTTGATTCAAAATTTAGCCCTTTTCCCTCTGAGGAGGAAAATTATTTCTGTCCTTAATACTGAATGCTCAACTATTGTAGTTCCCAGGAAATAATTGGGTGTTTATAATCAGAAGTTAAATCATTTGCTCTTCTATAGCAGCAGGATGGTGTTGCCTGCTGGGTATGAAACATGTCTCATGTTATAAAACATCATTCTAGGCAGGGGGATTTCTCAGCCTGCTATCAGTCCCAAACTGAATACACCTTCATTGACCCAGTCCATCCTAGCAAAAAACCAAAAAAAGTACCATCAGCAGCTACACAGAATAGTTTCCAGACAGACAAACTACAGCTGATATTCCTTTACATAGTTTTTAGACAGTTTGGACCCATAAGGCTATAGCAACAAGTGTTAACTGAAGTTCCAGATATTTGAGTCTGTTTTGACTCAAACAGAACTTAAACATTTCGTTTTAATCCAGCAGACAGTGTAGAAGGCCCAAACCCAATTTTATTTCCTTTCAAAATCCACAAATATATCAATACCATAAGAAACTTCAAACATTTCAGTGATGGTTATAATTTCAAGAAGCACAATGAACAATTTATATCTACATTGCAAATCTGGACCAACACGGAACACTGAAGCAGCCATACCAAAAGATGCACCTCTGAGTCTGAACAACTCAACTCAATGGCACATTGAATTCACGGTGGTCCATGAGACGCCCCTTTGCCTTTGTATTAGAAGCTATTAAATAGAAATGTTGTTCAAAGAGATTGCTACTAAGCTTTGTTTTCCTGTTACTGTAAGAAACTTAATCTTTAAAAAGCTGAAGACAAACATTCATCACCCAAATAAAATTTTAATTAGTTTAAATTTAAGAGGACAAGCGATTCATCAGGGTTCGGCTGTGTCTGACTAGACAGATGGCATCAAGGCTTCTTTCAGTGCTCAGAAACTGGTAACAGAACTGTTTCTAAAATGCTTTAGGAGTGCTGGGGAATTTTAATCAGTGTAAATAGTTGCTGGTAAAGCCCCATGGGATGTTTCAATAAGCCATCTAAATACTGTCTAAATCAGTACTGAGACAATGAGTCTATGCCTACATACATTCTACGTTTGGCAGACAATTGGCCAGTTCAGGTTCCCACCTCCAACATCAACATTACTAACTCGACTAATTAATGTAGCTTATACTCTTCTGCCTCCCAAACAGCAAGAGAAATCCAAGCTTCCTGCCTCACATTTCCAACAGACTAGAAGCATCTGTTCTCAAGATGAAAAGTGACATTTGGCTTTTAAGTTCTTTGAAATAATCTGCATGCTCTTCAGAGTGTACGGACTAAATGGTTGTTGTCAGTTTAAATGTTTGAGGATATTATTTTGGTGAGTTACATTTCCATTGCATTTTTGTCTTGGACAAAATAAAAAAAATTCAGAAGCAAAAAATGTAGTACACCTACAAAGCCTGGAGTACTGTATTTCTCCATCCATCCAAACTACACTCTTCAGGATACAGTGCCACTTCAGATGACAGCACAGGACTCTTCACCTAAAGATTACTAAAAACTGTATCGTGTTCTACTTACAAGCTTTTACTTCAGTTCATACTGGGCTTGAAGGAAGCACTGTGGGTGCTTAGAAGACAATCCCTTGTGATTATGGAACGTGTTTTTGATGGCTCTGGTCCAGGATTAGAGGTACAGAAAGAGAAGTATCAACTTGTCAGCTTCAGGCCATCACTGGCCAGTGTACATCCCTCCCGCCTCAAGGTGACCCGTTAAGGCACAAAGTATCCTCCTCCCCAGCCATGCATGAGGTAAAGTGATTCACTCGCCACAAGAATTGGTCTTGAAGCTAATTCAGTCAAACACTGAGAGACTGACTAGGACTCATGGTGCTCACTAAGTTCTAAAATGGAGTAGGACCATGCAAATCCAGTTGTTTCTGCAGCATTTACATCTATTGTGTCTGGACTGAGCAAAACAAATGAGCTCAGCACTGCCAGTTCAGCCTGTCCGAGCATGTACTTTTAAACTGTATCTTTAAATACTAACTGGCACTGAACATTTAAATCAGTTTCCCATTTCTTTTCTCAAACAGAAATAGACATTTACATACAGCACTTGAGCCAATCCTCTTTAAATAATGTGACACAGAAGAAAGATATTGTCAATAAAAACAGGCATAGAATGGTACTGCTACCATATCTCATGCTACTGCATATGTGTTCCGGCAGGAAACACTTGAAAGACAGTCCAAGTACTAATATAACACTTAAATCACAAAAATGAAAGAATTAGCATGCTCTAGAAGCTACAGCAAAAATAAGGCAAAATTATTCCTCTGAAATTAAAAGTGTAATTACTTCGGTGCAAAATTTCACACACATCTCACTGATATTTTAATAGCTGCAGGTTTGTCCTTCTGAAATGTCTCCCTGTTGTAAATGTGTCTCCATCCTTGATCACTGTCAGTAATGAGACTGAAGAATTTTCAAAGAATCCAAACTCGGCAGGAGGCTAAAACCTCCCTCTGTTCCATTTCCGTCTAAAGCCCTTCCCTTCCAATGATGGACATGCAGTGATGTACATGAAGGTTAAAGACTAAATTATAGGGTGTTCTACCATTCTGTCCTCGTAAAATAGCAACTGCTCAAGAACCTGAAAGTCACCAGCCTCGTGATCACTCTATCTGGTATCAGATCAAAAACTCCCATCACATTGCATAATTGCCTGCTCCTCTGGCAGTCTGAAAAAGGCTCATAGCTGATTGTATTCCAGAGAATATGGCAGTGAAGACCGAAATCTCTTGGGTTGGAAAAGGAAGAAGGAGGAGGGGAAGACAGAAGAAAAAAAAGACAGACAGGATAGTTCTAAAATTATTATTACTTACCACAGAGTTTAAAAGTCTGTGTACAGAGTAAGAAATATTCTGGGCTTTCATAATGAAAAATAAGTTAAAAGGCAGTATATGCCATCACCGACCATGGCACATACAGTAAATTAGATGCGAATTGGTACAATAGGACTTCATGAAACCACACACATGACAGTCTGAATGATCTGTCCAATAGCAGCACTCACATCTGTGCTGTTTTTTTTAAATTGTGAAGCACTTCAGTGCAATGCTTGACCGAACACTGTGTATATTCACAGCTGAAGAACCAGTTTCGCTCTGACAAGAACATTCTGCTCCCTTGCTTTTGTACTTCTTAATCTTTTTACTAATAACATAATTATATCAGTACTGATGATCAAGAAGTGGAATGGAGTATTCAGTAAGAAATCTGGCCATGCACCAAACCGTCAGATTCTCAGTCTCCACACAGTCTCAATAAAACAAACCCCCTTATATGGCATAACTAAGTACTCAAAGACCAGAACAATCAACTAGAATGCAGAATAGAAAGCAAACACCAAGAAAATGGAACAAAAATTTTTCTGTTTAGTAGGTTTGATTGACAACATTATCCCTTCCCATCTTGCCTCATCCTTCCTTGCTGTACTCACTCTCAAAGAGTGTCTGTCCATGCTGAGGTGGCTATCAAAGGAAGTAAGAAAACTTAATTGCCAACTTCGCCCAGCTGTCACTGTACCAGCCTTACAGTCTTGTCCCTAATAAATTCTAGTTTCTTTAAAATCTTGCCCATCTACAAGACAAAACAGGCTGATCAAAGAAACAATGGTACAAAATAGAATTGACAGCTGACAGGCTCAAAACAGCCCTTCATGCAAAGACACATATCAAATGCGATCAAGCGAGGAATTTAACAAACCCCAACACTGTTCTTGCATGGTAAGAACATGATGTTACGTGCTGCTCTGCACTAGTTGGATGTTATCCACCTATTGCTTGACAGCTCTGGAACGGAGCACCTACCCAGATGACTAATGCTGACTCCCACAGTAAAGCAGAGAAGACGACACTCAAGATGCTATGCAAGAAAAATACACAGAACAAAGAAGAACAAAATATTTTCATGTCACACTTTAAATTCAGAAAAATTACACATCCCATTTATTTCCACCCTCTAAAGACTTCTAATCATTATTCAATAATGCCTGGGGGCAAAACTCTTTTTTCTTTTTTTTTCGTTTGTCAAGGACAATTACCATAATTTCTTTCTCACATACAACTTTAGACCTGATGATGGTTGAGCTTATTCACAAAAATTTGAACGCTGCAGCATGCACTGCTCCAACAGTAAAAGCTAAGCAGAAATAAGTCACAACTATTCTGAACATGGATTCCAAAAAAAAAAAAAAAGCTGGTATAAACTCTGTATGGAAATACCCCAAGGATTGAATTTATTGAACGAACTATGCTCTCCTTGTAGCCAGTCTACTTTGAGACACGACTGAGAAGGCATACTATTAATGAGAACAACTACAAACCAATGTCCTATCATTCCTAAATACTCCAGTTCCACTTCACCAGTGCATACCTGGGTATATAATTTAGATTATCTTCCACCATCAGTATGCCCTTTCACTTCTGCTTGTTTTTCCTGCAATCATCTGTTGAATGATGAAACTTGTCTTTACTTGTTGAGCAGCCCCACTGACCACAGTTCAGTTTACCGGCTCACCACAGCACTACTGAGTGGCTGAAGAATAGACGAGTGTAATACTCGATATACTTCTAGTTTTAACATTAATGTATTAAAGCAATTAAGCACTGCTGAACAAAGGTGATCAGAAGCATGAACCCAAGCACAAGCATGTTTTTTCAGAGAATGATTCTTTCTCATGCACACACCACTGGCAAATGTGTGTCCCAAATCTTCTCAATGCTAGTCCACAGAGCACACAAGTGTTAAGACTCTGGTGTCCTGCCCTTTGACTTTGTGATTGAAGCAGGCTGTGCTTCTTGAGAACCACAGTTCAACTCATCATCTAAAAGAGGAGCTTCTCAGTCAGGCTCCCTTACTCCTAAGCTTACAGAGCTTGGATCCTACTAGCACTGAACTTTTGTTAGTTACTTGCTCAGAAAGAAGGAAACTTTATGCAAAGCCTCATTGTGAGGAAGATAGCTCCTCTGATAAATGGGATTTTTGCACGTCTTCGCCCCCACCTCTCAAATCAGTCTCAAACAGTGGCACATGCAGAATGACATTTTGTCAAAGCACAGTGTGTTCTCCTAACAAAGAGAGCCAGTGATAAACGTATAGTTGGCTGTTTAGAAAGACAGTCCACAATGTCTGGGGATGAGCCAGCCAAATTCCTTCCTTTCCTCCAGAAGAGATTTAAAAAACCCAAAACAATCCAATGCATATCTGATACCACAATCTGAAATTACATGACAGTCTTACAATAAGGGACATAACAGATGAGATACTATAACACAGAAGTTCTTCATTAATAATATACTACGTATAGTAGCTTGAAACACAGTTATGATGTTAACAGCTATGCTGAAGTGATTTTTTGCAACCAGTGGACAGTTTATGCCAAAACAAAAATTAGAAGGTATTTCAAGTTTCTTCCTTCTAAAGAATCTTTAGTACTAAATGCTATGACAAGTGTGTTTTTCTTTCTGAATGCCAGATATACTCAGCTAAATGTAAAGGAAAGCCCAAAAGTAAACCTGAGATCTTACTTCTCTTGGACCATCACTATATTTTAATAAAGATGTTTTAGCCAAACTTCATCTTCACTTTCTCCTGCAAACCCATCCGGATAAAAATCATGTACCTGTTTACACCTGGGCAAGCCAGGTAGCCTTCAACAGCTTTACATAACTGAAACTGAGCTTTAGGGTAATAAAAAGCCTACTTGGACTTGTGCATTGATGATTTGTAAGAAAAGCAGGAAAGCGTCAATCCAGTTCTGACCTCCTACCAGTCTACACGGGAGGTCATGGGCAGGAAGTGGTTAGAGCTGTGTTACACATACAACAAGCACCCCTCAAACAGTAAAATTGGATAAGAGGAGAGACAAAATTTAGAAATAAATTCTTTACACTTTGTTGAAACTATTGGCATTTCCTTTGAGTGTCAGCATTGTGCCCAATAATGGACAGTCACTCCTCTTGCCATCCTGGTGAAGGGCAGATTAATGTCTACCAAACAAGGGATACGGCTACAGAGATCATGACAACAGAGCAGGGAGGATAACGGTACAATATGATGGTGCACTAGACTGATGAAATAGCTGGTCAAACACTATGCACCCTGTGCAAACCAAAAGGACAGTTCCTCCACAGCAAACTGCAAGAGTGTTTGCAAGAGAGAATGACCTAAGGCCCAGTATGAACAGATTTTAACTCACTGGAAATTTTAGAAGGTATTCAGATTCTTTTAAACTTGGATAATTAACAAAGAAAGCACATAGTTATAGAGTTTTCTTAAACTCATCCAACTTTGAAAACTACTTCTTCCTGTACGCATACAAACCCATTCAAATATCAGATGCTCAGAATCTGACTCAGTTAAACCTAAGATAAGACTTTCCCCTTGGGGTAAGGGGTACTACTTTGATGAGCTAGTGACATGTCAGCAACACAGAATCTAGCAAAACTTGGGCTGGTGTGATGGTTTGCACACACCTCAAAATATGCTTCAAGGTGGGCAGGAAAGCAGTAGAAGATGACATGACATAAAGGACACTGCACAAATCCCTTCAGATAAATTGAAATCTTAGCTAAATCCGTGTCCCTTAAACCAATCACTCAAAAGCTCTGCTTTTCTAAACAAAGTCAGAACATGAAAAAATTGTTTCTAAAGTTAGGATCATGGAATCACAGAGACATTTTTGTTGGAAGAGACCTTTAAGATCCTCAAGTACAACTGTTAACCCAGCACTGTCCAGTCACCACTAACCCACGTCCCTAAGCACGACATCTACACGTCTTTTAAACACTTCCAGGGATGGGGACTCCACCACTTCCCTGAGCAGCCTGCTCCAATGCTTTACAACCTTTTAGTCAAGACATTTTTTCTAATATCCAACCTGAACCTCCCCAGCACAACTTAAGGCCATTTCCATTCATCCTATCACTTGTTACTTGGGGGAAAAGTCTGACCCCCACCTCTCTACAACCTGCTTTCAGGTAGTTGAAGAGAGTGATGAGGTCACCCCTCAAGTCTCCTTTTCTCCAGGCTAAATAACCCCAGTTCCCTCAGCCACTCCTCATAGGGCTTGTGCTCTAGACCCCTCAACAGCTTCATTGCCCTCCTCTAAACATGCTCCAGCACCTCAATGTCCTTCCTGTAGTGAAGGGCCCAAAACTGGACACAGGATTTGAGGCACGGTCTCACCAGTGCCAAGTACAGGGGGACAATCACTCCTGTCCTCCTGCTGGCCACATTATTGCTGATACAAGCCAGGATGCTGTTTGCCTTCTTGGCCACCTGGGCACACTGCTGGCTCATATTCAGCTGGCTGTCAACCAGCATCCTCAGGTCCTTTTCTGATGGGCAGCTTTCCAGCCACTCTTCCCCAAGCCCGTAGTGTTGCAGAGGGTTGTTTGTGGCCCAAGAGCAGGACTCAGCCCCTTATTGAACCTCATCCTTAGCCCATCAATCCAGCCTGTCCACATCTGTCTGCAGAACCTCCCTATCCTCAAGCAGATCAACACTCCCAGCCACTTTGGTGTCATCTGCAAACTTACTGAGGGTGCACTCAATCCCCTCATCCAGATCATTGATAAAGATGTTAAAGAGAATAGGCGCCGATACTGAGCCCTGGAGAACACCACCGGTGACGGGCCGCCAGCTGGATTTAACTCCATTCACCACCACTCTCTGGGCTCGGCCATGCAGCCAGTTTTTTACCCAGGGAAGCACGCACTCACCCAAGCCGTGACCAGCCAGTTTCTCCAGGAGAATGCCGTGGGAAACGGTGTCACAAGCTTTACTGAAGTCTAGGTAGACAATGTCTACAGCTCTTTGCTCATCCACCAAGCAGGTCACCTTATCATAGAAGGAGATCAGGTTAGTCAAGCAGGACCTGCCTTTCATCAAGCCATGCTGACTGGGCCTGATCACCTGGGTTGTCCTGTATGTGCTGCATGATGATGCTCAGGACCATCTGCTCCATAACGTTCCCCAGCACCGAGGTCAGACCGACAGGCCTGTAGTTCCCTGGATCCTCCTTCTGGCCCTTCTTGTAGACGGGTGTCACATTTGCTAACCTCCAGTCAACTGGGACCTCCTGGTTAGCCAGGACTGTTGATAAATGATGGTAAGTGGCTTAGTGAGCACTTCCACCAGCTGCCTCAGCACCCTTGGATGGATCCCATCTGGCCCCATAGACTTGTGTGCATCTAAGTGTTGTAGTAGGTCACTGATCATTTCCTCTTGGATTACGGGGACTTCATTCTACTCCCTGTGCCTGTCATCCAGCTCAGGGGGCTGGGTACTCAGAGAACAACTCATCTAACTATTAAAGACTGAGGCAAAGAAGGCACTTGGTACTTCAGCCTCTTCCTCATCCTTGGCCACTATGTATTTATAGAAACACTTTTACTGTCTTTTAAAGCAGTAGCCAGATTAAGCTATAGTTGGGCTTTGGCCCTTCTAATTTTTTCCTTGCATAACCTGACAAAACCTTTGTAGTCTTCCTGACTGGCCTGACCCTTCTTCCATAGGTCATAAACTTTCCTTTTCTTCCTGAGTTCCAGCCAAAGCTCTCTGTTCAGCCAGGCCAGGCTTCTTCCCTGCTGGCTCATCTTTTTGCCTCATGGGGATAGTCTGTTCCTGTGCCTTTAAGACTTCCTTCTTGAAGAATGTCCAGCTCTCCTGGACCCCTTTACCCTTAAGGACTGACTCCCAGGGGCCTCTGTCAACCAGGCTCCTAAACACGCCAAAGTTTACCCTCCAGAAGTCCCAGGCAGCAGTTCTGCTGACCTCACTCCTTACTTCCAAGAACTGAAAACTCTACCATCTCATGATCACTACATCCAAGACAGCCTCCAACTTTCACATCACCCACAAGCTTTTCTCTGTTCATGAACAGGTCTGGTAGGGAGCCTTCCCTAGTTGGCTCCCTCACCAGCTGCGTCAGGAAGGTCTCTTCCACACATTCTAGGAACCTCCTGGACTGTTTCTTATCTGCTGTATTGTATTTCCAGCAGACATCTGGTATGTTGATGTCCCCTCAAGAACAAGTGGTAGTGGTTGCGAGACTTATTCCAGCTGGTCACAGAATCTTTCGTCTACCTCTTCATTCTGGTTGGGTGGTCTATTACAGACTCCCACCGTGATATTTGCCCTGTTGGCCTTCTCTCTGATTCTTACCCATAACACTCAACTTTATCGTCACCATCATTATGCTCCAGACAATCAAAACACTTCCTAAGATACAGGGGCATCCACAACCTCTCCTTCCTGGCCTATTCCTTCTGAAGAGTTTATAGCTGTCCAATGCAGCACTCCAGTTGTGTGAATCATCCCACTGTATTTCTCTGATGGCAACTGTATCATAGCTGTCCTGTTGTACAATGGCTTCCAGCTCCTCCTGTTTGTTGCCCATGCTGCGAGCACTGGTGTACATGCACTTTAGTTGGGCTATTGATCCCCTAATCTTTTCGGGAGGAGAAGGCCTAATTCCTATCTGACCATCCCCAAGAGCTTTCGGAATTCCTAGCCCACTGATATCCCTTGTGTCTTTGCCATTACACAGTGCTCCACCCGCTACCTCCACTGGGATGGTGGACCTATGGACCTTGCTAGCACACCATCCCACAAACATCGATGTGCTACTCTCAGGCTTATCTCCAGCAAGCCTGGGTTTATCCCTTTTCCCCTTCAAATCCAGTTTAAAGCTCTTTCAATGAGCCCTACAAACTGCAGAGCAAAGATCCTTTTCCCCCTCTGAGACAGGTGTACCCCCATCTGTCACCAGCAGACCTGGTGTTGTGTAAACCAACCCATGATCAACAAAACCCAAAGTCCTGCTGGTGACACCAGGCTCAGAGGTAGGTACTGATCTGGTGGGTCTTCCTGTTTCTTCCCTCATTATTCTCTGCATCTGGAGGGATAGAGGAGAACTCCACTTCTGCTCCTGATCCCTTGACCAGTCATCCCCAAGCCCTGAACTCTCTCTTGATTGCCCTCGTTTCGAGTTCATCACTGTCTACCTGAAAAGTCAATACTGGACAATAATGTGAGGGCCGTACCAGGGTAGGAAACTTTCTTGCCACATCCTTAACCCAGGCCCCAGGGAGGCAGGAGCCTTCCTAAGTGTGTTAGGTCTGCACATTGGGCCTTCTGTTCCCTTTAGAAGAGAGTCACCTATGACAATGACCCATCTCTTTTTCTTTGTGGAAGTGGTTTTGATGTAGGGCTTTGGCCAGCTTAACCTCAGCGACACCTCCAAGCTAGAACTCTTGTCCTCATTGTTAGGTTCCACTTGCAGGGCCTTGTTCCTGAGGCAACATGCCTGCTGCAGCAGGCAGGAACTTGTCGCCATTGACTCCTCTCCTTCCAATCATTGTGTTCAATCAGATGGAAAGGGGAAGAGAAGTCCTCCCTGTTATGTACCTTGTGTGCCCGTTGGGCCTGTCTCAGGGAAGGCAGGATGCGGTCCCAGGGGTCAATCTCCCTCTCGGACTCCCTGATGCTTCTCAACCTACTCACCTCCTCCCGGAGTTCTGTCACTAGGCAGAGGAGGTCCTCTACCTGGGCGCACCTCACAGGGGGCTGCTCACTGCTGCCATCCTGACCCTGTACCAGTGTCACAGCAGGGCACAGCCTGCAGCCTGACGCCTGGGTGGCTGCATGTTCCCACTGGAGCTCCACCTGGGAAGCTGCGTCAGTCACGGTGGGTGCAGCGCTTAGAGAGGCCGTGATCCTCTGCCAGGTGGACTCCCTAGCAGAGTGGGTAGAGCTTTCAGTGCCTTCCTGAGTGAATGGGCGCGCCAGGCTCTGGTTGCAGAGCTCCCCAGGGGCTTCTTCATAGGTATGGTCACCTTTGCCCTGGCATTGCCCGCCCCTCATCAGCCTCTGCCACAAGTGCTGCCGGTGGGTCTCTGCTCCCCACAGTGTTTCCTTACCAACGGAAAACCTTAGGAAATCCCCTGTATGCTGGGATCTACCTCTTGCTGTGGGCAGCTCCTCTCAGAGACTGACTGTTAGTTTCCGTTACAGTGTGTTTAAATCTCTTGCTCTTGCCCTGGCAATGCCCACACCCAACACCCAGGATGTGATTATTCAAAAGCAGTCAGCACTGATCAAGTTCTTCTCCAAAGAAGTCTCCTGGCAATTATCAATGGGATCAGAATTAGGACTGATGCAGAGCGGTTATTAAAAAAGAATGTGAAATGTAATTTCTTCCTCCCATAGGATTAATGTTCATGACTGATGTTCCCCAGAAAGGCAAAACATCAGGCTGAAATACTCAAGTTCTAGAGCAGTTAGACTTAAAAGCCACTGTTTTGCTGGCAAAAAATGAGCATCTGGGTGTAAAAGAAAGGTACAATCCATTGCACATCCTGCACCACAGGCTGAGCCCTTTTTCTTCCCTGTTCCCAGTAGCCCAGGAGCAGCAAGCAGAGATTTCTGGAGGGGGAGTTCTGTGTCAGCGTTCCACACCCCAAGGAAACAGGATTAAGAGGTTGTCTCATGGTGCTTGCATGTAAGGGGAATAGAAGAGCTGCCCTCTCTCATGCACAGCCACTCTTCCACCCTCCCATTCCCTGACCAGCACATGTCCTCTGCACAGTCTTTCCATCCTTCCTGAACCCAGCTCATCCCCACCATCTGCTTTGTCTCCACAAAATAGACTTCTGCTAACTAGATGATGCAGAGAAAAACATCAGAGCATTTTAGAGGAGATCTCAATATTAGGTGAGAGAGAAACCTGTTGCTGCATGTCCTAGATCAGCAGTGCATGCTTCTAGATTTAAAGCTACTTCTGCCTCTTCTTCCCCTCAAAGGACAGTTTGGTTGTAACTCTTCCCTTACCACGGGCTAAATGGATAAGGAGTGGCAGAAGTACTAAGAAACATAACCATGAATGCCAAGCCCTGCCTACAGAGTTACTCTACACTGTTGAGCAGACTTGCTCACATTCACCTAAATGATTCAGGTACTTTTAAAACAAAGGAAGAGCTTTCTTTCTCACTCTCTCCAAACCAAGCAAACAAAAAAATAGATAGAAAACCAAACCACTAGTTTAGTTTAAAAAACTAAAAACTTGAAACATTACCATTCCACAGACAACTCTGACCGGGTCCTAATCCTCTGTGCATCTTACTCCTGAAATCAAGACAGCCTTTGACAGAGCATCTACCTCTATGATCAGACTTTGGCTAAATTTGCATAAGATTTCTGAAACAGGAACAGATTGTGACATGGGATGAACATTACAGCCTGCAAACTTTACACACAACACTTGACACAAGGGTAATTTTATTTCTGATTTTTCCCTGTAAAGGATAAAGACCATTGTGGAACTGATCAAGGGGTTTAATACAGTTGGTAGCACAAACTTCAGAGCTGCAGGGAGAAGCAGTGACAGAGTGAAAGAGAAATCTTTACTTGTCAACTAACCTCGTAATCCATCTGAAATAACACAGTTACATACATGGCTTTGTAACCATTAGCAAAAAGAACACATTACCAGGCTAACAAGATTTACCAGCAGAAACAAGGTGTGTCAGCAGCCTTCAACAGCACTTTGTCAACAGACACTGCCAGGCTGGGTTTAGCACCATCTGTCTGCGTCAAAACAGTTACATTTTCTCAGGCCAACTTTAAATCCAAGATGCACAGATAAAACTTGAAGTAACCAAATGTCCTTAACAGTCTACAGAAGATGCTGACTTGGAGACTGACCAGCTACACTGATTCATTTTATCTCAAGTACGACCAATACATCTCCATGCTCCCTTCTCGCAGCCTGCATACCCAGATGAATAGCCAAGCATGACTCTCCTTCAGGAGGCCATCAAAGGCTTCTGTTTGGTTGCTTCCCTTCCCATTATGTACCACACAAAATCTAAAGGCACAACACTGAGCTAAGGAACCAAGAAGCTACCCTCATCTTAGAACTGTCATCAAGGCATTGCTACCACTCCAAACAGATTCCAAGGCAAGGCCTAAGCTTTGCTTTTTAAAACAGTTTTGTTATTTCTCCCAGCCTCCCCTATTTCTCAATTTGGACAATAGCAGCAATTTACAGGAGTCCAACCAGCCGCGTTATAAAGCATACATCTGAAATGAAGCTCAGGGAAAAATCTGCAGAGAGTACTAAGGCTTAAAAACTCCATCTCATAGATGGTGTGTAGGAGGTGGAAAGAAGCACTGCTAAATCTGTTACCTTTCCTGTGAATGATGAGCACACCACCCCTTCCAAAAATAGACTATGCAAGAAACTTTATGCCAATAACCATGAAAAGCAAGTTCATTACTCTGGTTTAGGCAGCAGGTCAGCTGTATGGGTGAACGCAGCCCTCCTTCAAAGCTACTAGAATTAGCTAGTCCTTATTTTTAAAAAAAACACATTAAATTTATTGGAAATAATGATATTTGACAAAATTCATCCCCATTTTAAGAAGCTATTTTATAAATTCCAAGCTAACAAAAGGAAACAACTGACATAAAACGAAGCTCCTAGTAGAAGTTTCGATCTTCCACCTGTTGGTCTGACAACCCTGTGCTACACTCTATCCAGCAGCCATCACAAATCTGTCCTGCCCTCACCCTTTAAATTTCTGCTATGCAAATAGATGCTCATACTAGGGCACTACACAGTCCCTTCTCCACACTGTGGACAAGGAAGAGTGTTTAGCTGCTAAATGCATTGGTCCAGCACCGATCAAACACAGCAAATGCACTTCAGACAAATTTCTAAGACCATGGTAGGGATGAGGAGGAAAAAAAATCTTTCTTCCCTCTAAGGATCAGTGTAAACACATTCATGTTTACATCATCTTTCCCTTGACTTTTCTCTTGACCTTTTAGAATAATTTTCTCCAGAAAGGGAAATTAATTCAGCTTCCAGCTCCATTTGATCTCTGATCTTTCCCTACAAAATAATTTAAGTACAGTATGCCCATCTGAACTCTGTCAGTTGTATCTTTTGGGATTTGTAAGATTAAATACCACATGCACAAAATTAGAAGTGACCCAGCCATTAAAACTGATGCTACTAGGAATCTGAAGAGAAGCATTTGTTCAGATCAATTACACAAAGCATTAGCTAAGTCAGACAGGGGTTAAACAAACATCTTACAGTGCAATTCTTACACGGCTAAGATATGCCAGCTGTTAAGTAATGAAGAGTTTGATACCACAATGTATGTTATTATTTTTAATTGATGTAAGTATATTCATTAGGCAAGGCATGTTTCATGCATACAGTATCTTCTATAAACTGCGTTAGGGATATAAAATCTACCAAACTGGCATTTTGGACAGTTCCAGTGACTGCATATATGCTTAGAATTAAACTACACATTTCGACACCTTTAAAGTATTACCTGATTATAAATTGCTAGCTAAATTAATCTGAACCAATCAGAAGCTGGTAGTCACTGCTCAATCCAAGAACTAACAGGTTTTACAGCTTCCAGCCTCCTTCCTAAAGGCCCACAAAAAATTAAGAGAAGCTTCAAGTCTTCTAAGTGCTCTCTACCCTAGTTCAATTGCTCTTGTTCATTTCCATCCCCAAGCACATTTTGCACTTCTAGCTGTAAAAAATAATTCTCTTTATATATGATTATTTGTTTCAACCAGCAGCATCTTCCCTACTTCAGCTTGAAAAGACGCTCCCTGACAGCAATACTTTCTTTAGTGATACTGTCTTTATTGATAAGAACACATTTCTCATGAGTGACACTCACCCTGACACCGTAACTGAATTTTTCACACCAGTTCAGGGCACTACATGTCTGTTTAGACCAGAGTGTGCTCTTTGGACCATAAGACCATCACAGGGAATTAGTAGAAAAAAATATTGCACACATCCTCTTTACATACAATAGCACATGAAGGAAGGATTACGTTTCACAATGAAAAGGTATAGCAAAGGTCAGCCAAAAAAAGCCTAGAGCCTTTGCTTTGTCCCACAGCCCCAAAGAAGAAATGTGCACGACTGACATAATACTGGCAGGGTATCAGCTGCTCTAGGTGATGTCCCTTCTACACAGGGTGGAGTGGGAGATGGGATAGAGGGGTTAAGCAGCTTCAAAGGCACTGTTTTATAAGGTTCTGAAGAAAGCACAGTTACAGCCTGCTTCTCTTTTTGCTTGTAGCTAACTCACTAAGCGTGGCAAAAAAGTTCTTTATTGGCTGTGTCTCCTCATCTCGAGTTTCTTTTTGACTTTTCTGACCCAAGCCTGGCAAACCTCCTGGGCATGTGCTAACAAACCATGAGCAAACAGCTCTGGAAGCTAACATCAAAAGCTTGGAGGGCAATCAATCTGTCCAATACATTTCAGAATCAGGCTCTCTGTCTGCATCACTTGCAAAAAGCATGGTATTTTTGAGGACAACTTTAGCAGCTTACACCTCCAGTTTCCTCACAGGGAATATTTTGCATTAGACAAGCCACTGGCAAAAGGTTTGTAATCTAAATGTTCAGATATATTTCTGAGACATTCAATGTAGCTTTCTCCAGTAACAAATTCCAGTCTCCAGATATATCACAGAAGCTTTTGAAACATTTTCAGACAAGTACTGAAAAACTGAAAAATTATTGCCAATAATCCTTACACAGACCACTTTCTCTAAGGGGCAGCTTTAACACAGCTGGAAGCAGGTGAAAGCCAGAGAGTTTAATGACAGTTTACTCTAAAAAAGATGGGTCATCTCTTTTGTTATGTGCTAGCAACTTTGAAGAATCCCAGATATCCGCAGGCTATGTACAAGCTTTTATCTAACCCACAGACTCCTTAGGAAGTTCTATCAGTGGTTAAAATAGTCACCAAAATGATGTATATCATATGCCACTGGTATTTGCCATCACCAGTCCTCATATAAACTTCCTTTCTACTAGTAACAGCATGGATGGTAATTAGGTCATCCTAATAAAAGCATCCTTCCTTCTTCCTTTCTTTCCTCTCAACCTACAGGTGTGGTTTATTTCGTTTTGTTTTTATAGATGACGACACTGGATTGATACTCTGAAAATAGAGATTAATCTAATTCTCCACAGAGAGGTATTCCTCCACACTTCAGTCCTGAGTAATTTTGAAGTTTATACAACCTTCATCAGCATCATCAATCCAGAGGCTCAATTTGCCACTCATACCTATTAAGCATCCCACTGCAGTGCTTTGCTCAGTAGAGACTGGCAGACATAAACACACATGGCAGTGCTTTGACAAAATGTCACTTCAGCACCATAAACTTTCATTGCTAGCTAAAAAAACCTGCCAGTTGCAATGTTTGGCTTTTACAACATCAGCAAATGGCACCAGCTATCATCACAAATCCTCTGAAGATAATGACTTCCACACAGGCACCAAATGAATCACATTTAAGCTCTTCATCTTCCAAGGCTTACACACTTCATCTTGGCCAGCAGAGGAAAGGAACCCTAAAACATGGCAGAAGATGCTAAGGAGACCATTATTGTAACTCAGGAGTGTTTGCAGGCTTATAAAACCTGAACCTTAAGTTGCACAAAAATGCCACTATTGAGTTTGCCCAATTATTATGGGTTACATAAAACTATTTCCCATCTGAAACAGCCAAATCTTTCACGCAACAGTGGGCAAGAACAGGGAGAGTTGGCATGAAAATGAATCATTCCCAAATGAACTTAAACATATTCTACTGAGCAAGCAGCACCTTCCTGAATATTTAACATGGAATCAGCAACTATTTAGAGCAGGGAAAACAACAACAAACATTTCTGTGAGTACCGCATGAAATCCCATAGATGGATGCATAGGAAAGACCGGGACACTGCAAAACAGAACTGGTTCCTCGTTAGCCTGGGAGACTTGCGTAATGCAATGGTCACACATACACAGGGGAGACAAACATAGCAGCCAGGAACATGCTACTGGGACGTATTAGGTTAGTTAGAAAGGAAAGTGTAGATGGAGGATATAGGAGGTGGAAGGGAGACAGGAATAAAGAACACGAGAGAGAGGGAAAAGAGCCTAGACTGCAGACAAGCAAACCTTTAAAATAAATGAAAAAGTCAGTTTCCTGGTAAAAGGATGGGGAGGATCTTTTGCTTCTCCCTCACAAGTTAAAGAAAAGAAAAATTCTGTTCTGCTATTTGTAGATAATACAGATATTATCTCATTATCCTGACATATGAACAATTCCTAGTGGAGAATCTGTCCACCCTTCTATGAGCTAGCAAACAATTCTTGTTCTTGGAGACCAAAGGAGATAGGCATACTTAGTTTAAGGCTGGGGTCCTTTACTCCTCCAGGGTCAAAATTAAATCTGTGGTTGAGCAATGGCTAGAAAACAAAGATCAACAGGATGCCACCCAAAAGCTCCTCAACTTAATTCCTCCATGGGTAATTAGGAATACATTATGGTCAGAAGTAGCGAAGGCAGCAGGCAGACCTGGAACATCAGTCTGCACTAAAATGTTATCTCACAGCATGAAACCCATTAGGAAACCAGGAAAACTCACAAGACCTTTACATTAAACTCATATTTGTTCCTGAATTAATGAAGAGAAATAATCTCCAGGATATTTAGATAATAGCACACAGGTTTTCTTCCCTTGTGACTCAAGTTCTGCTTAACAGATGTCAATGCATGGGAATGCTTTGACAGAGAGAACATGGTCTTCCTTCAAATACTGCTATTTTGCCCTCTGAGCAAAAATAGTGACAAGATTGGACTGATGCCCCACAGCAGGAAAGGCATTTTCTCTGCCAAGCAGGGAGGCCAAGCACAAGTTGCAATTCAAAATCCTCCCAGTACTTCAACATTCTTCAACGAACAGAGAAACTCCAGCGCTCCTACCTGCAGTCATCCATCTTTCACCATCTGTTTTTTTCTGAGTGTTGTTATTTTCTGTGCATATTCATCTCTATCTTGCCCAGCCTAATTTTAAATATTTCAAATAGTGTTCAGAGTGAAATAAAATTAAGCTACTCCTGCCCAGAAGTGCTACCAGAACACGCACATACCTGCCGAGAAGGAAAGTGACAAGTTAAGATCTTTCCATAAAGCAAAAGAAAGGTAGAAGAAAACCATGGGATTTCCTTGCTGGCTTTGTGACTTGTGGCCTTCCTATGTATCAACCGATTTTCTGAGGGCATCATTAGACTATTTTAAAATTGTTTGTAAACATTAGAGTCTGCTTCAAGCACTCCATACCATTCTTTACAGTGCCATTATGCAGTTTCAACATATACGAAGCCACATACATGGGGCTTGCCCATGTGGAAACACCAAAGAAAAACAGAACTGTATTAGTGAAACTGCATTAAGTGGTCTGAACCGTAATTGCTGGATTTATTTTTGAAACAAATTACAAATCATCAAATGAAAGCCACTTGCATTTGACTACAGAGCATTCATACAGGAATTGTAATGCAATTTCACATGTTTACTGACATTCATACCTCTGTATAACCCAGATGATTCCTGAGTTTTCCCATCCAAAAAAACATGTGCACTGTCACAAAGGGGAGATTTGACTACGTACATAAAGCAGATTTAAAACCTTAATATTACCTACCTATGGGTGCCTTACGGTTTATAATAAATCAGTTTCCTGTTTCAAAAATATGGGTTAGATTCGATTTGTTACCGATGTTTTAATAAAATAACCATTATTAATTCCGAGACCAGTAAGAAAGGCCCTACTAAAATAATCGGTTCAGCTATGCTACAATCAAAGATTTTATGTCAGTTCACCAACAGTCCCACTTCCTTCATGAATTCAAAGAAACAGCTAACAAATGCTTTCTCTTAAGAGGGGTCTTCCATGATTCATCTCCTGAGCAACGTGGATCCTCTGATTGTGAATCTCTCTCCTCATTCTTCCACCCTCGATCCATCTACATACATTAAAAAGGGAAACATCCCTAATTGCTGCTAAATATCCTTCCTGTTTTGCAGCAGTCACTCATATATTATGCACAGATCAAGAAATAAAATGGCAAGGGAGAAAGTAAAACCTATCTGAAACTACGTGCTCTTCATGTGTTCTGATTTAAATAGAAATTTGAAAGCAAGTATTGTCTGACCGATGTTCCGTTGTGACTACCTGAGCAGGCCTTCTCCTATACATAATCTAAAACACTTCAGCTTCCTGGAGGAGTATTTACTGTCTGATAAGTTTTCCAACCAAAACCCACAGCAAGCAAGCTTTCCACCACTGCTGTAATTGCTCCTACAGACCAAGCAAGAGTGTCACATCAAAACCATGTCCAAGCTCACCCTGAACAACCAAAAATCCCACCCCTCTGCCTTGCACCGCTCAAGTGTAGAGGGTTATACTTCTGGCTGCTTGGCAGGCTTGCTAGGGATCTAGATTACATATATTTAGTTGTAAACTTATCCATTCTCTACTGTGACCTTACATTAGAGCCATAAATGGCAAGAAGTAGTTGAAAAGGGTGATTAGATGTTGCTCCGCCCCCGCAAGCAGCCTGCTTGCTCTATGTTGTCTACAGAAAAGCAGAAAGTAATTGGATAGAGGCTATTTCTGCATTTGCCACACCAAAATCATATTAAAGTTTCTTTGCTTAATTCAAGGCTTGACTTTTTCCTTGTAATAAGCACTAGGGGAGACGAATAAACCTGCTTATTCCAATGCAACAACAACAGTTAATGTCTCATGTAACTCACAGTTACTGTTGTGCTTTTCATTGGGGTCTACTACCCTTTTGGGACATTAGCTGGCTAATAGCATAAGGTGTAATGGAAAGGTGGAAAAACTCCCTAATTCCCTTTCTGAAGGAGGAAATTGAATACCTCTGCTCAGTAGCTTTTCCTTCGTGTTTCTGAGCTAAGCTCAGCCTATGGTCTGGAAAGATGAGGAACAGTGATCCTTTAACGAGCCAAGGACTCTGCAGAGTATACTGAATGTAAAGATGGTCAGAAAACTAGGAGATACTAATATTCTGTCAAAATACATGGTTCCACCTAAATCAAAATTTTGCCACTATTAGGCCTACTTCTGGAACTTTACTTACAAAAAAGTGCTTTGAAAAAATCAGTTTTTTAAAAGTTTCAAGAATTTTCCATGTGTTATGAAAAACTTTCCTACCACGGAAAAATTTCCTACTATGGCACAGTAGGCAATAAAATAAACAAAATATATCTCAGAAAGATAAAAAAAACAAAATGAGAAAATTCCTGTTTGAGCTTTTTCAAGTACTAAGCAAGGCATTTTTTTTGTATGCAGGTAGCAAGGGGGCTACTAAAACAGTGATAGGGACTTTGTTAGGCATTTAATCTTTGGGGACTGCTACCCAAGATAACTTCAGTAAAAGCAAACATTCATCCTAAGTTTCTAGTTATTTCCACAAAAGATTTCTACAGAAGGATTTCTAAACAGATCTCTGCACTTTTAAAATGAAAAGTGCAAAAAAAAAAAGATTTAATATTCAGCTTTATTTTTTCTTCTTAAACTACAGGTGGTTATTAACACTTTTTGGGGAACACTCAGGAATCTTAGTTGGCCACAAGACAGAACAGAAATCTTTCAAAGATGAGGTATTGCTTGCATTTCAAAATGGGCATTTAATGAAGTAGAAAAGAAACCTCCATTTTGCCTCTGGAAAAGAGACAAGTCTTCAGAGGCACTTACAGGATTTGCATCCCTTCTCCCAGTAAGATTGCTCAAATGAATAAATAATGGCTGGCGGGAGTACACTCTGATGCTTGGTATCTTAATCAAAACTGAGTTGTTCTCATTTCATCAAAATTAAGAGGTGTTTCATCACGTCTTTATTCTCAGCAGTGCACAATGACTCACAGAGCTTCCCTGTAAAAAGGAGAAAAAGAGCTCCCACGTATTGGTATATTTGATTATGGTGATTGCCCAGTGTGGATTCACCCTGGCTCTAAGCAATGTAAAAACGGAAGAATTTGGTTGTTCATAGGACTAGCTATTCTGATCAAGAGAAATACTAATACAAGAATATTCTTGTATTCAGTATTCTTGTGGGGTCCACTGCACTGAATATCTATGCTATGAAAGCGTTTGGCTTCTAAGGAGTCCCAAGAAATACAGGCTGGGATGGGAAAGAAGATAAAGGAAAATGAGCATCGCTTTCATTCTTCTAGGTAATTTTTAATATTAAATGCTATTAGCAAGGGCTTTTAGTTAAATAATATTTTCTATGGGAAAAAATAGTCTAATGTCTAAATTGACAGTCTTCCCACAGTCTTCTTTTTCCCTGAAAGCTTGGTAATTAAACCAATGAGTTATATTACCTGCTCTCTAAGTATATCATCCACCTATAAGTTATCTGCTACCGTAATTTTCTTTGTGTTTACAGTGCTATTTACTTCAAATGTGTTAGACTAAGAGACGCTCTAGAAAGAAAAAGGATTTAGCACATACAGAAACGAAGCACAACCAATATAGACCATACAGATCCTAAACATATTGAGGACAAGGCTTACTACTCTATTTACTTTAGTAAGATCTACAGCACAGAAAGTCTGCCTAACTACATCTTTGCATGGTACTCAAAGTACGCTGAGGTTTCAGCTTGACTGAGGATTTTGGTGCTAGAACAGTCTAAAGAAAATTATTCACCACAGAAATCATAGAACTTACCAACAGATCTACTCTGGAAATGCTAGAGAACCAAATGACATTAATGTAATAAGATTAAGAACTTCAATTAGTTAATTAGCTATCTGAAAATAATAACCTTTATAATCCATATTTTGTTCTCAGGCAATATTTTACACTAGATACTCACTAGCTAGTACCTCTTCATACTATCTGGATCTATATGCTCATGATGAGCTGAAAATAGAATATTCAAAGGATTTCACAACTTAACTTTGAAAAAAGTTCATTTCTACAGTAAATGCAATTAACAACTTTCCTTTTTTTCATTACTCAATTAATATAGAAGCACACACTCACTGTACACAGAAATAAAACATGCACAGGCACAAAATAAATTTAAGACAAACATTTTATCTATATAACCCAGTACTTCAGTTTATTGCCTTCTCTTAAGAGAGAAAGCATGACAAAGAAAAGCAACTTCTTTTCTGCTTCCAGGAAGAGTCCCAGTGATCACAAATGACACACATCTGCCCACACAACGGGCAGATTTTAAAATTAGACTCAAATTTACAACTAGTTTATAAAGAGTTAATCCATTTTTTAATAGGCCCTGTGCTAAATGCTAGTGTGCATAAGAAATAATTTGTGAGTAGATGCATGCTGGCAGTGCATGAAAGAACTTTTGGAATCTAAATAATCCTAAGAATTGTTTTGTCATTTATCAAAATGCTACTTGCACCGTGTTAATCCCTTTATAATTAATTCAAGCCTACTAACCGCTGCTACCCTTGCTGTGTTAAGCAGCGTGTTTCTGCCAAAGCAGAAATCCCCCAGGGCTGTCCTCAGCTGGGCACTATCAAGTCAGCCCTGTCACTCACTAGTCTCAGCTGTCACTTTGCACTGCCTGCTTACAACAGCTACGGGTTAGGTAGTTGACAGCGTGGTGTGACAGCAGCCCTCCAGCCTGGCCTCAGCTGGATGGTTAAACCTGTTCCTCATGGTCCAAAGCACGCCAGTAGTAACAGCTGCGCTAGGCAACCTTGGACAAACTTCTCAAGAAAGCATTTTGCCAAGAATCACAGAATGGTAGGGGTTGGAAGGAACCTCTGGAGATCATCTGGTCCAACCCCACTGCTAAAGCAGGTTCACCTAGCGCAGGTTGCACAGGATCATGTCCAGGCAGGTTTTTAGTATCTCCAGAGAAGGAGACTCCACAGCCTCTCTGGGCAGCCTGTTCCAGGGCTCTGCCACCCTCAAAGTAATGAAGGTTTTCCTTATATTCAGATGAAACTTCCTGTGTTCCAGTTTATGCCCATTGCCCCTTGTCCTGTTGCTAGGCACCACTGAAAAGAGTTTGTCCCCATCCTGTTGGCACCCACCCTTTAGATATTTATAAGCATTGATAAGATCCCCTCTCAGTCTCCTCCAGGCTAAACAGACCCACATCTCTCAGCCTTTCCTCATGAGAGAGATGCTGCAGTCCACTAATAATCTTTATAGCCCTCCACTGGACTCTCCAGTCTCCCTGTCTTTCTTGAACTGGGGACCCCAGAACTTGACACAGTTCTCCAGATGTGGTCTCACTAAGGAAGAGTAGAGGGGAAGGAAAACCTCTCTCAACCTGCTGGTCGCACTCTTCTTAATGCACCCCAGCATACCATTGGGCTTCTTGGCCACAAGGGCACACTGTTGGCTCTTGGTTAACTTGCTGTCCACCAGGACTCCCAGGTCCTTCTCCCCAGAGCTGCTTTCCAGCAGGCCAACCCCTAACCTGGACCGGTGCATGGTGTTATTCCTCCCCAGGTGCAGGACCTTACACTTGCCCTTTGTTGAACATCACTTGGTTTCTCTCTGCCCAACTCCCCAGCCTGTCCAGGTCTCACTGAATGGCAGCACAACCTTATGGTGTGTCAGCCACTCCCCCTAGTTTCATATCATCAAACTTGCTGATGGTACACTCTGTCCCTTCATCCAGGTCATTGATGAGTATGCTGAATGAGACCGGATCCAGTACCGATCCCTAGGGAGCACCACTACAGGCCTCCAACTAGACTCTGCGCCATGGATCCCAACCCTCTGAGCTCTGTCATTTAGCCAGTTCTCAACTGTCCACTCATCCAACCCACACTTCCTAAGCTTCCCTATGAGGATGTTATGACAAACAGTGTAAGAAGCCTTACTGAGGTCAAGATAGAAAACATCCACTGTTCTGTCCTCATCTACCAAGCCAGTCACACCATCACAGAAGGCTATCACATTGGTCAAGCATAACTTCCCCTGAGCTGATCACTCTCAATACCTTTCTTTTCTTCCACTTGCTTAGAGATGACATCCAGAATGAGGTGTACCATCACCTTTCCAGGGATAGAGATGAGGCTGACTGACTTGTAGTTTCCTAGGTCCTCCATCTTGCCTTTTTTGAAGACTGGAGTGACACTGGCTTTCCTCCAGTCCTCAGGCACTTCTCTTGCTCTCCATGACCTTTCAAAGATGATGGCAGGGGCTTAGCAATAACATCAGCCAGCTCCTTCAGCACTCGTGGGTACATCCCATTGGGGCCCATGGATTTGTGGGTGTCCAGCTTGCCTAAATCATCTTCAACTCGATTCTCCTTGATCAAGGGAGAGTCTTCCTTTCCCCAGACTTTTTCCACTACCTTCAAGGTCTGCGACTAGTGAGGTCTGGCCTTAGCAGTAAAGAATGAAGCAAAGGCAGCATTCAGTAACTCTGCCTTCTCTGTATCCTATGTCACCAGGGCAGCCGCCTCATTCAGCAGTGGGCCTGCATTTTCTCTAGTCTTCCTTTCACTACTGATGTACTTGAAGAAGCCCTTGTTGTAGTCTTTGACATCCCCTGACAGACTTAATTCAAAGACCGCTTTCGCCTTCCTTGTTGCAACCCTACACACTCTGGCAACGTTCCTGTATTACTCCAAAGTCGCCAGTCCCTTTTTACCACATTCTGTAAGCCACCTTCTTCGAGTTTTTCCAGAAGCTCCTTGCTCATCCATGAAGGTCTCCTGCCTCCTTTGCTTGAATTCTTGCTCATAGGGATGCACTGATCTTGAGCTTGGAGCAAGTGGTGCTTGAGTATTAACCAGGTCTCTTGGGCCTCCCTACCTTCCAGAGTCCTAACCATGCAATTCCTCCAAGCAGGTCTTTGAAGAGGCCCAAGTTAGCTCGCCTGAAGTCCAGGTTTGCAATCCTACTTCTTGCTCTGCTTCTTCCTTGCATGATCCTGAACTTCACCATCTAATGGTCACTGCAGCCAAGGCTTCACATCCTCAGCCAGACCTTCTTTGTTCATTAGCACAAGGTCCAGCAGTACACCTTTCCTCATTGGCTCCTCCATCACCTGTATCAAAAAGCTATCATCAATGCTCTGCAGGAACCTCCTGGACTCCGCACGCCTGGCTGTGTTGTCTTTCCAGCAACTATCAGGAAGATTGAAGTGCCCCATGAGAACCAGGGCATGTGATCATGAGGCTACTTTAAACTGTTTGTAGAAGGCCTCAACTTTTTCTTCCTGATCAGGTGGCTTGTAGTAAACACCCACAACAGCGTCACCCATATTAGCCTGTCCCTTAATTTACCCATAAACTCTCAAGTTGTCCTTCATCCCCCCATAGGCAGAGCTTGATACATTCCAGTTGCTCTCTCACATAATGAGCAACTCCTCCACCTCGCCTTGCTGGCCTGTCTTTCCTAAAATGTATGTAGCCGCCCATGACAGCATTCCAGTCATGCGAGCTATCCCATCAGGTCTCTGTAGCTGCAATGAGATCACAGCTCTGTGACCACACACAGATCTCCAGTTCTTCCTGTTTGTTTTCCATGCTGGGTGTGCTGATGCATAGGCATTTCAGAGAGGTTATCAAGCATGCATGTTTCCCTGGAGGGGTACAAGAAAATCGACCATAGCCATACCCATCCTTGAGGTCGTTTGCCTTCTGGCTCTCATCTTGGAAGGCAGCTAAGGAACTTGCTGCTGCTCTGGTTAGCCTGCTTTATTCCCCAGTTGGATGGGATGACATGAGCCTTGCCATTTTGCACCCCGTCCCCCAAATCTTTTAAAGCCCACCTCACAACATTGGCCAGCCTTCTGCCAAAGATTCCCTCGCATCTTCTAGACAGGTGGATCCCAACCCTCCCTAACAGGTTATGGTCGTCAAAGAATGTCCCATTGTCATAAAATCCCAAACGCTTGCAATGGTACCAGCCACACAGCCAGAAGTTGATATTCATTACTCATCTGTTTATGGCTGCCCCCTTCCTCTAACTGGTAAAGTAGAGGAAAAGACAACTTGAGCACCAAGAATCTGCTTAGTATTTTCTTTGCATTAATATTGTTGTAGCCACAGGTAAAGAAATGCCACAACTGTTTGCAATGAGTTGAAAGTCAAAAGCTGACTTTCATCATTGCTCAAGAAAAATGTCAGTCACCATGCAGGACTACAGGCTGTCACACAGACAAGCAGACCACCAGTAGCAGATCCCAGCAATGACCGTTCGTTTAGATGGGCTTCCAGACACGTTTGGAAGCAGCTGATCACATTTATTCCACAGTCCCTAGTCATGAAATTGATGGCAAATAAGGAAACTCCTACAGTTGTAGAGAGGCTGATTTTATAGCAGTTCACAGAATAATTCAAGTTGGAAGGTATCTCAGGAGGTCACTGTTTGCTATGTTCAGCTGGAGGATTTGGACTTGATTATGTGGGTCCACGTGAACTGGAAGAAATCATTTGTCAGACATTTAGAATCCAACTAAAATAATAGATTATTGGCTAATGCCAATAACGTCTTCTGTGAAGAAACGGTCTGTAATCACACTTCTATCCACTTTTAATGGATAAGCTTCATTTGCATTTCCCTGTCAAATCCCAGAACTGCTTATGCTGTGTAAGTAAGATAAGTGTTCATTTGCACATAGGATACACAGCCATTTGCTTTAGGACAATCCCAAATTGACGTCTATAGAAAGAATAATCTGCCAAAGACAGTGCTAGCCATTCTCAGGCTCAAGGAATGAATTTGCTAGTTGTGGTCTTTCATTCCAGGTTTAGACTAGACTAAAGATACCACAGCCTGAAGAGACATAACCTTACGAAGATAAGACACACAAAATTACATTAATATTTTGATTGTATGCCTGGTTGGTACCTTATCTTATTTCAGAAAGAGTCACCCTGCTTCCTACAAGGGATCTGTGTCCCACTGGTGTTCTGAACGCCCACATCTGGTCCTCACCCAACTATCAGTTTACCTGGAAAATCCAAGGAAAATCAATCTCATGTACCTCTGAACTGCACAGGAATGCAGAAACACTAGGTTGTAGCATATCTTTACATGATCGAATTTTGATGTTAACAATTTTGAAAGAGCTACTCATCCCTGGCAAAACCAGTAAGAGCCAGAGATGCAGAGCAGCTGTAGATACTAATCAGCTAGATTGCCATACTGCATAGATGACTGAGCATCTCAGTCTAAAAATACCAGTATCAAGAATCAAATGAATGGTTTTGCGTACGTAAAGAACAAAGCACCAGTTCAGAATAATGATGCTATTTATAGGGCTGTAGAATAATACACATGTACATTATGGATGTTCTTTAATTTCACAGATGCAATTTTATTCTGTCACAGCCATCATGACTCATATTTAAGCTTTACAATAGACGGAACATAATTAAATGAAAGTCAGCAGATATTTGCTTCATCCCTTATAATTATAAGGATCTAAATGTATACATTAAGATAAAAATATTAGGTATGGTCAACATTCAAGTAGGTAATTGTGTATTACAGCAGTGATGATCCTTACGACACTGAGTTTGACGAGCTACAAAGAGAACAGAGTATTCTCAGTGTAAAACTATGAAAGCAGTTTCAGCTGTCTGGGGGCCACTTTTCACCCAGTATAAGTGAAAAAATGTAACTGCAGTGTTATCAGCAACAAAAATGTAGTAATGCTTGGCATTGTTTTATTCCAGCACTGAGGTGAGCATTAAGTATTTGCACAATCTACAGTGTTTTACAGGATGAGCTAGGACAAATTTAGCCTGAAAAGTTCAGAATAGTTTGAAGGCATTTTTGAGTTTGTGTCACTATATTAATGGAAGATAATGACTCTCCAGCTAGATCTTGACTTTAGATGCAATGTATCTAACCAGTCAGTGGACTGGTTTACAAACCCATCTGCTCTTCAGAGAATACAAATTGTGCTGTCAAACCTGAGATTTGCTGTTTGACCTTTCAGCTCTAGCAGGTTGCTTTTCAATCCTGAGTTATTTGGGAAGTTACCTTCCTATTTGACTGTACAGCAATCCTACAGCTGTTGGCCTTCACTAGAGGCTGCCAAGTTCAGAATAACCACTAGATCACACTTTAAACTGTGATCCAGATTTTTAAAGACTTTTCAGAATAAGAAAGTTCTATGCCCAATCCCGCTCAAGTTCCCAGTCCTGCAAGTCACTCATAATATAAGCTACAAACGGCAGACACTTCCTTTGCTGTTCATTTGTTTAGTGTAACACGAATCACCCTGCATTCATGCCACTGACAGATGCAAAAGAAAACACTCCATCTGCCCCTCAGTTCAGACAGACTACTCATTGTTCACTTCTTCACCTGTAAAAGACTGTAAATAAACAAACCTGTTTGGCCAACTGATCCTTCTTCACCAAGCCAGTGGCTGCAGCAATGTTCCCTGCTCCTTCCACTGTCTTCTGGGCCACCGCTGTCACTCCTGTCACCACAGCTCCTCCAACATTAGACACTTGCTCTTTGGTCTTCTCAGCCACTGACGAGAAGTAGAAGATGGAAAAAACACATTACGGATCTGGGAGCTCGAAGTTTTTCAGAGAATCGTTATCTATCTCTGACAATCCAACACCATGAAGAGCCATAAGGCCATTACGCTTTGGGTACCCCAAATGGATCTTAAGATACCCATCTGGTAACCCTGGAGCAGCAAAAGTAAAAATAAGTCTTATTTGTGGCTCAATTTCTTTCATGTAAAAGACATCTGACATTTCCATTCATGTCTAGCTGTACTTGCAAGAAAAGTCATTCCTTAAGGGCCCATATTATGACCAACTCACTGTGTAACGTAGAAGAATTGCATTCAATGTACCCCAGTTTGGAAATACATTCCAAATAGTCCACCAAACACTTGCTGCATGTTATAGGGCATGAAAGACATGATTTTTTTTACATTAGAGTAAAAAGCCATTGATTATTCTTTAATGTTTATTTTTTAAAATATCCTTGACAAATAAGCAGAGCTACTGTTGCTCAACCAGAGAAATTCAAATACAACCTTTTACCTGATTCTCTGGGATTTTTGGCCCACTGTGGATGTGTCTATCTATAATATACTAATCTACAAGACTGAATGCCAAAGGTGCCAAAGCAAACTGGATTAATAGCTAACTTCCAAGCCCCAGGGAAACAACCACTCATTTAACCTACGCATACATCAGCAGTTGCCGTTCTACCTTTCAGAATATCACTGGGTTCTTTCTGCTCGTTCATCCCCAAAGGCTCTTTCTGACAGCAGCTTGTGCTATAGTGAAACCACTCTAAGAAAAGAGATAGGATGACTTCATGCCTTAAAGTTACACAGCCAGTTTTTTCAGCAAAACCCCCACATTTACTCATCTAAACAAGGGACTGTTCTTCAAAAACAGCATAATTGTAACTGTAATTCTAACTAATGCTGTACTTTCCTCCAGCCCAAATCCCATTGGATCCATAAAATGTTTGCATAGCTCTATTTGCACCCTTTATGAACACGGGATGAATTGTCCTTGGCAAGTGAGCAACCCTTTCAGAGACTTTTTTGTGAAGTACATACGAAGAGGAGACTTTCTATGGATAAATTAGATTTAATTCCTTATATAAAGATTATCACCTGTGCATATCACAGGGCACACAGTGTAGATTGCTATGATTGACATTAAGTAACAACAACTAGAAAAAAGCTAGAGAGGTAAACCATGTGCCTGATATTTACTACTTGGGTCTTCAATAAAAATCACATATCTGCTGAATGAAAATGGAGATGGATCATTTAATGCTCATTCTAACTAACTTAAAGTGAAAACTTAGTAACTGATTATCATCTCTACTATGACCAAACCCAGGAGCTTTCATTATAAAAGCAGGACTATAACGGACTGTACATTGCCCGAAACTAGAAACAGAAAAAAATCTGTTCCAAGTATCTGCCAACCTATACAAGCTAATAAGATACAAATTCACAAGAAATGTCATTGCATCCATCCAGTACTCTATTGCCATGCTTTTTCCAGGAAAAAAAAAAGCAAAAATCATAAGTGAGTTTTGCTGAAAAGCAAATGTTGCCCTCAGGAAAGGTTTGACATAATGCTAGCTAGTGCAGAAAGACATCTATTACGATGCCCCATTTGATTATTACCAGCTACACACTACAAAAAGCTCTGGATTCTACACATAAAATTTATATGGGAAGTTTTTCACAAGTTCTTGCAAACACATATCTTAAGGTGTGTGTCCTAGTAACACATTATATCTTCCAAAGAATATTAAGATCTGATTGCACACGGAATCCTTCAGAAACAAACTGAGTAATATTATGAGATAGAAACTTGTTAACACTTCCATATTATTTAGAATGGCAAGAAGAAATACCGAACAGAGCTATGTAAAAAAAAGTAGCATCTTCCAAAAATACGTTTTGAAGTGATATTCTCCAAGAAATTAAAACAAAAAAAAAAAGAACGAGATGTGTTTGAGGTAAGTTTCAGAACTGCTTTTCATTTTTCCTCTGTCTCAGTCCTCTTCTGGGAAAGCAAAAAAGAAAACTAAACCAGGAAAAGATACATAAATCAGGGTTCTTTTTATATACATTTTCTTTTGTTAATTATTTTTTTTTGTAGGAAAATGACATATGTTGTTTTGAAAACTCCATTTTCCAAAATACGTTGAATGGCAAGTGGGCAACCCCATGTTGCCCCATATGTTTAAGAGACAATTTCAGCAGACTTGATGCTGACAAAGGATCACATGCTCAGCTGCTCTTAACTGGCCTCCTCCCTTCTGATAAAATGATAAAGCACGGTTGCACTGTGTTCATTGTCAACAGTCATAATTAGTTTCATTAACTCAAGATCTTAAAAAACCTGCACCTCAAAAGCAAGATCTCAAGAAACAGAGTGAAATTGCACGCACTATGGATGCTGCAGTATAAACCAGCTAAATCGCGATGCCATTATTAAATCCACATTTCTCAGACTATGTTGTTATCGCAAGTATGACCACCTACCGAGAACAACTACCCAGCGGCTGCCGATCCCGCTATTAGAGTGTTTTGGGAACACTCTGTCTCAAGTCTGTTTCCTACTCCCAGAAACACATTACCCTTGGAAAGGGTTAGTACATGCAAAAAGAACAAAAAACCAAATAAGGCTGTTACTGGCACAACAAAATACCTGATGAAAGTGGTAATAAAAGCTGTATATTTAAGACTGCTTCTACTTCAGACTGTCATGGTTTAACCCCAGATGACAACAAAGAACCACACAGCTGCTCCGTAACTCCCCCTGCAGCAGTATGGGGGAGAAGAGAATTGGAAGGGTAAAAGTGAGAAAACTCTTGGATTGAGTTAAAAACAGTTTCGTGATTGAAATATACTAATAACAACAACAATGATAATAATAAAATGTAATGAAAAGGAAAATAACAGAGACAGAGAGAAAACCCAAGAAAGACAAGTGATGCTGATGAAAACAACTGCTCACCACCAACCAATGAATTCTCAGCGAGGCCCTGAGCAGTGGTCCCCCAGCCAACCTTCCTCCTAGTTATATTGCAGAGCACGACGTCATGCGGTGTGGAATATCGCTTGGGTCAGTTCAGGTCAGCTGTCCCAGCTGTGTCCTCTCCAAGATTCTTGTGCACCTCCAGCCTACTCGCTGGTGGGGTGGTGTAAGGAGCAGAAAAGGCCTTGGCTCTGTGTGAGCACTGCTCAGCAGTGACTAAAACATCCCTGTGTTACAAACATGGTTTTCAGCACAAACCCAAAACTCAGCCCCATACCAGAAATGAAGAAAATTAATTCTTCCCCAGTCAAAACCAGCACACAGACATAGCATAAGAAAGGTGACAAAGGAGGTGCTACAGAAGATCTCTCATACACTGCTTAAGAAATTGGAGCCATGAAGATAAATCCAGTGAACTGTACGCATAGCACAGATTTGCAAAAGCACTCACACTAGTAAGAGAAAGAGAGCCTCCTTTCCTGTCTCTAAGGAATACCTAAACACCATCGAAGTCCCTACGGCCAGAGTGACTCTGTAAATAAGCTGCAGCCCGGTGACCCTTGCGCTCTGAAACCCTAGCAACAGGAGAAAAAACAAAATAGTTTCATGTGTTTTATTGCTTATACTAGATAGTAACAGGGAAAGAGCATTAAGTGTCCACAAACAAATCAGTTCAGAATGCAGGGGGTTGATACCAACTAATTAAATTAATCTGAAACCAGGCTGTTTAATGATCTTAAGCCATTATGTCTTAGTAAAGTTGATGTCTGCTTTGCATGACAGTGCTGAGAAACAGAGCAAATCGGTTTCTGCAGAGCTCTGCTGTGCTATGACCTGATTACTTCTGTCCATCTACGCAGAGACTGTTCATTCTAGTAAATGATCCTATGCCAGTACAATGACTATGCCAAGGCCAACTTTGAAATTGAAGTTCTAATACTGACTATAGCACTGTGCAAAAATTACTCGCATTGAAGCTTTCTTTTCCCTACTTATTATAGACAACTGAATAACATATGATATCAATGTGAAACCTTTGGGGCAATTCAAAATGAGAGTTAGTTGCGTCAACAATAAAAGTGGATGAAAATCACAAGATTTCTCTGAATTAATGAAATTATTCTTACTGCACTAAATATACTTTGGAATATATGTATCAGACAATCAGGTTGCTTTAGGTACTTGAAGAATTCATTCACAAAGACGACATAAATACATTGGAAATTCTTTAATTCATACAGTTTACTGTAAGATACCTGATGGAGTTAAAACAAACAACAGGAAACCAATGACTAAGAATGTTAAGAAGGACAAGGATGATCGGATAAAAGAATTAAGCAAAACACTTGACTATGGTTCATAACCGTTGGTATTGTGTCAAAACAGCTTCAGGAAACAGACAAGTACTTCCTCCCTTAGATTGAAGTATCAAGGGCTTTTTGGCCCTGATCTTTTGTACAACCCAGTGCTTTATGTGTAGTAGCAGGAGATAGACTGTAAATATTTCATCTTTGACAGTGTGTATTTCTGGACACTTATCCCTGGGAAACAAGCAAGATGGATGAATTATGCATTTACAGTCAAAGGGCAGTAGACATGTTAATTAGGCAGGCAAGTCAGATACACAAGCTAGCACCCCATAAAACCAATAAACAAAGCTTCTTCATGTTCAGAAGTTCTGAGAAAGGGTGACTTGACAAGTAACATGCTCACTGTATTCCTGTGAATCACAGCCTCATTTTACAGCATCTCGATGCCACTAAGCCTCGCACAGTTATGCTTTGTTTAAAGCAAGGAACATCTCCCTCTAGTATTTCTGGGTTTGGAAAGCCACTGACCAAAAAGCATGTTTGGCTGTTCCGCACTTTGAGGTGTGTCAGCTCCCAGTCCCTTCACCAGCAAAGGGTTTTAAACTACAAACTATTCAAAAACAGCAAAAACAGCAAAACCAGCAAGACCTTGGAACCTGGACAGTAAGAAAGGACTGACTGCACAACTGAGCACACATTCATTCTGATCTGTGATTCTAGTTCACAGCTGACTGTCTCCAACCTCTTGAATCATTTTTATTGACAACAAAATGTGTTATTACACCTCAGGTTTCACATGATATTAACACTCTGGTGCATCATAAGACCACCAGAACTGGTGAACTCCTAGTCCTGTGAAAAGAGATGAGTAGGTCTTTACGAGTGCTCTAAAAGCCAGTTTTGTCATATCGCCTTTAATAGCGTTGATTTAAATGGATTTGATTTGTAAGACCACTTCACTAGCATTTCTCAGTGTCTTCATATAATATCTCATAGCATCACTACAATGAACCCAAATCTGTTTTTACCTACCTTCTCTGCTTGCCACAACAACAATTCATGGACTTGCGATTTTTTAATTATTATTAAAATAGGTGCCCAACCAATTCCTCTGTTCTTACACTATCAAGCCCATACTGTTTCATTTTAGAAACCATGCTCCCTGGATTTTGCATTAAGTCTCCTCTTCTCACTGCCACATTTCAACCCACATGCCCTCTATTCCTTTTCCATTTTCATTCAACAGCCAAGCACCTTTCAAACAGTTTAATAGGCCAGAAGGAAGCAAACTGTGGCACAGAACCCATTATTCCCAAGCTCTGGGTGTTCACTTTGTGTCACCCGCTTCCTAAAGCGGCTGAGGAGTGACCACTGTTTTGCCTAAAATTCGTAGTACCTTTTCTGAATTTTCTATTCATAGGCACAGCACAAAACAGATGTGCTCTCCTTATGTGTGGCTTTACAATCCATTTCGTATCTTCCAGAACAAATTTTAACATCTTTTCAAATCTGCCCCAAAAATCTATTAATCTACTTAAAATTTCCTGTCTCACTACACATATTGCAATCAGATGAAGACGGATACATACACCATTCGAGATCAGTTGTTTCTTCCGGAGAAGGGAAAGAAGTTCCCCACTAAGCCTAGTATAGACTCCCAGTGCTTCAGCCAGTTTCATACACGTGCAAATGCCCTTGACTTTTATGCTACCACATCCCAGCTTGGTGAACATCACCTCTATTAACTTGCTAGTGCTGTCAGTTGCTGTTCCCACATCTGTCATTAGCTATATGTGTCTCAAATCTCATTCTACTGCAAACCTCTACTGGCTACAGTAATGATCCCTCTGAATATTTCTCTTAATTGAGGTCTAACAGGCTGTGATTTCAAACCACAGCATGTGTGTTCGGCCTGAGGCTAAACTCTAAAAGGCTATCATAGATGTTCTGTTCAGTTTTGTACTAAAAATGCTCTTGACTGACGACTTAACCATTTATCTGAATTGTGATATTAAATACTGACATTGTTCACCTACATTTGTTTATCCTTTGCATTGGTTTATGTGAGTACATGATACACTGGCTGTGCACAGAACAAAGAAATAATTTCTACTCCCTTACTTGTTTTCTAATTTCTTAGGGGAAAAACCTCTTAAATTTATTGACCATGCATCTCCAGAAGTTCCCATATTCTACACCAGAAAATTACATGTTCTGTTCAATGCACTATGGTCAGCTGAGGCTTTCCTACACTCTGTAGAGATCAAAGACTTCCATTAATTTTGCCATTTACTACAAATTATTGGCTACTGGTTTCAGTTCATACCTAAAATGATCACTGCAAATAAATTTAAAATGCAAATTTAGTCTTTTTCAGTGTAGAAATGCTAATGTGAATATACATGCCCATCACTAACTTCTAAGTTTGAAAGTGCTGTTGCTACTGAGAGATTAGGATGTTCTAAAAAACACTTCAAAACCCTCAGAACTGTTACAAATTCAAATCTGTTTATCATAAAGCTGAAAATTGTTTCTTTCCTATAAGCCATTTCCCTTCTATCTTCCCACCCAAGCAGCTCCAGTGGGACACGGTGATGAGTCACAAGAATCTCTTAGGAATGGAGGGAGTGATGGGGCATGTCCACACTGCAGTGGCAGCAGGCACACCTTATCTGAAACTGCACTATCTGTGTGTTGATGAAAACTGACCTCAGGCTGGGATGAAGAACCACTAAGAACACAGTTGATACTCAGGTATTCAGTCCACACAGCATTCTCCACAGCCACAAAAGTACCAGTTTAAAGCCCTCTCAATAAGTCCTGCCAGCTTACAAGCAAAGACACATTTTCCTCATTGGGACAGGTGGATCCCATCAGGCCCTTGCATTATATAAAAACCTCAGTTCTTGCAGAAGCACCAGTCCTGGAGCCAAGTGTTGATGTCTCGGGCATGCCTGTTTCTTCCAAAGTCTCTCCCCATTACTGGGAAGACTGAGGAAAACATTACTTGTGCTCCTGAACATTTTATCAGTCTTCCTAGGGCCCTGAAGTCTCTTTTGATTGACTGTGCACTTCTGGTTGCAACCGCATTAGTAGCCACATCAGGACTGGATAACAGTCTGAAGGTTGTACTAAGCTCATCAGTTACAAAGAACCTGGTTTAATTAGCCTCCTGGCTCACAGTAGTACAGCTTCACTTTTATTCAGAACATCCCTCAAAAAACCCTTCTCACAAAGAAACAACTATATTAAATTTACATATTTGATTGTAAAACAGTATATGCATTTTGACAAAATGAATGTTGCTTCCTGCCTCAATTTTTTTCTGTTTTTATATCATTCATAAATTGAAGTGTGTTCAAAAAAATACACATAATTTTTAACAGTTAAATGGTAGGTTAATTAAACATAGGGAAGCAGTTGAAATTAAGAGATGATTGTCTTACCTGTTGTGACACCATGAACAACTCCTTCCTTGGTCCTGGAACCTAAACAAAGAAAGTATTGGGGTTGAAAACACATGTTCTTAAGTACTGGAAACACTTTTGCAGTTTATTTCATCTGCGTACTGACTTCCTTGCCATTTTCTTAATAGCCGTGCTAATTAAGCCTCCCACTCTGCAAACTCACATGGATGATTCTGCATAGAAACAACATTACTGTTAACATCTGAAGGAGATTCACGCCATGCAGAACATCAGAGTCAACGTTTCTGGAAGATCCTTACAATTTCATCTTACAACTCTTCTCCAGATCTCAGTTTGCAGGGTTTAACAACCGTTACTGAACTACAGAAAGACCTGGAGGTTAAAACCATTGGTAGCTGATCATGCTAGACAGATTTAGACAAAAATTAATCTGAAAGGGAAACATGAAACAGTAGGTAGGATTCAAACACGAAAATGCCACGAGGGACAAACCCAAGGTCTGCTACATCCAGTGTGGTTCTTGTCACACGCACTTGAGACAACTTATGTAAAGATTCTGCAGACACCAACCTAGAGCTAGCACTAGACAGAGAAATAATGCAAGATGTGTGTAAGCAATGTAACTTTGCCACCCTGAAGAACAAACTGATTTCTGGAACACCCATGTAAAAACCTAATGACTTCTTACCACGGTGCATGAAGGGGATCAATCCTCATGTCTTCAATGGGAAAAGAAGCAAATGAGCACACATTGCTGTTTAAAACGTAACACCCTGTCTTTCTCCCTACCAGAGCTCTACTTGTCCTTATCAGGTTTTACAATTTGGCTACATTTCAGTGATTAGTATCTTTCCGTGGACTATGATGCTTAACAATGTGCAATTAAGCATTAGAGAGACAGAGTTTATGGTTCCTAGTTTATCACCTTACTCTAGTCTGTCAGAGATGGGATGACTTTTTTTTATTACCAACCCAAAAACTACCTTATTTGCAGCCCAGTATTTTGTCCGTATGTCGTTCAGCATTTGAAACATCATAATTTATACTTCTGACTTTATACTTCTAAGATCTGTATCATTTTAGCTTAATACTATGTGTAAAATCACAAAAAACTTATATAGGCAGAAATACATTGGAAGAAAATGTATGAGCAGAAATATATTAAAGCAAGCAACTTTGTCCACAATTCCTTACAATAATACAATTCAACACTGAAATACAATATAAGTTCATTCATCAATACATCCTACTTGCTACTAGTGCAAATTTATGGAACTTAAGCCACTTATTTATGGCACTATGAGATTGATTAAAGCATTGAAAAGGCTATGTTATCCATGAGCAAGAGCAAAATAATAATCCATGATAAATAAGAGGGGAAAAAATGTTCTATCAAGTAAAATGACATGTTCCTTTAACTAGCTAATGAAGAGGTTAAACAGCTGAGAAGTCCTTCCCCTCCTTTACTCTGATTCTCTCTTTTTAAAAAGGCTTGTTTTCTCTCACTGTAAATATTTACCATTGAAAGAATCAACCATTTTATTAAATCCAAGGTGTTAATGTCTAAGGACTTGTTTTAAGACTTGAGTTCTCAATCTTGCTTAACCAAGAGACCTGGAGAAGCCAACCACTTTGAACACATACTGGAATCCAAGCAGATGATGGTTCTACCAACTTCTGGAAAGAGACCAAACACCGTTTCAGGCTGACAGTGCGTCTATCAAAATGCTTAATATCAAGCATATGCTTTTAAATGCATTGTTAGACCTGGCCAATATCTTGTTCATCTTGTTGAAGTTAATGTCTGTAAGCCAAGCTATCAAACACATGGAAACCTCTGAATAGCAAGTACTTAGTTCCCCAGGGCTGTTAAGAGATGGATGGTACGACAGAACTCCCTGAGGACTTATACAATTAATGTATCTTCAGAGGGACATATGCAAGTTGATTCTTACTTACTCACCCTGATCTAACACTGCTATAACCACAACCAATCTCAAATAGTCTTTTTCGGTTAGTGGAAGACAGACTTTTCTTTAACAAAAGCTCGGCTTGCAAACCCATACAGAACAGAGATACGTATAGCCAAATCCATTCTTTGGGAACTAACCGGCTAAGTGGTAGTCTAGATCTTGCAACGTATGTTAGAGCTCCATACTACTTGCTCCATTACTGCACACCTGCATAGAAGTAGCTGTTTCTGCAGTCACAACTACAACAGGATCTAGAATTACATTAGGATCTGTCAGAATAGGCCTATAAATAACAACAGGTGAATTCAGTAGGACAACTTCTGGCTGGCAATGAAGGAAAGTTGGGCAGCCACATTGTTTCTGAGAGAAACTAGCTGGCTTTCATTCTGGTATTCCCAAAATAATACAACTTGCTCATTGCACCCAGCAAAACAAGGTGAACAGAGGCATCGGAGTAGGGATAAAGATCAAAGAACCTGACACTGACCTACACTACTTAGGTGATGCAGAGACAATAGTAGTACATGGTAATTCTACTTTTCCTTGCTAGAATACGCATTTGTGCAAGGGGAGGGAGAAGCCATAAGCAGTATTTTTGCCTTTTGTAATTAAAAAAAAATACCACAGACTCTCTTTAGTTCATTATTTATCATCATCACTGTCATTCTGGCAAGAAGAAAGTGTATATCAGCAGTTTGAGAGTACACTCCTTTCTGGGCTTTCTGAGGGATGGACAGACTATTGCAAGCAAGTCCTCCCTGAGATTCAGGTTGCTTAGTCAGAGATGGTTAAATACAGGGAGGTGTAAGCCCCAATTAGGGGAAGGAGAAATCATCATCTAAGGAAAACACTTGCTCCCAAGTGCTGAAGCCTATTATTCCGCTAGACGGACCTCGAGTCCTTTGACTACTCCGCTGTCTTTTCTAGCCACCAAAGGAAAATAAGAAACCCTATGAAAAGAGAAAGCAGCAGAGGAATTTGGATGGTCTTGCCAAATAGGTCATGCACTGTTCTACTCTAAGGCCACGTGCCAGCTAAGCACAGGGAGTAGTAAACTACTCGTCCGCTAAACACGCACTCAAGAGTCAATTGTGCAAAAACTTCAGCTACCTGGTAGCACGCACAGAGCTCAGAGGAGCTCTTGAGCAGCACATTACTAAGAGCATTCAAGAGCATCTTTTTTATTCTCAGTTTCTGGTTTCAAATTGAGTGGGTAAGTACTGCCACTCATTTCCTCACTGCTTCACACCAACAGCTCTTGAAGGATACATAGAGATCCAGTTTTAAATTTACAGCATACAAGACTGCTGAGCCTCAGTCCTCCTTTCTAACCAATGGCCATTGATTTGATAGGCCAGTGTTTGACATCAAGAGAGGTCCTGATGCTGTGCTTGTATAAGAGTCAAAACAGAGCCGCTGATTTCAGCTGGGCCAATGGTGAATACATAAGCAGAAGTATCTAGGAAAAAAACCACGTGAAAGCATAAACACACGCTATAAACTGTATTAAACAGGACCTTGTGTACTAAAAAGCAGGACAAAGACTAGACTGAGAGAAGAAAGAACAGACTTCAGCATGGAGTGGAAAAAAAATCCCCAGTTAATCCTCCAACACGCCACCCTCCCTCAGAGCTCTAAGCTTCCCTAAAACAAAACAAACAAACAAACAAAAAAACCACAGAAGAAAAAAAATAAGTTGCAACAACCACTCTTCATCCCAAGCAAAAGCTTTTGTTAATAGAACTCTTACCAGGTAGAATTACGTTACAATCTTTCACATAATAGATATCAGCAGCCTGGATAGAGAGGTCCAGATATATTCCATATTTACTTAAATTCCACTGATTTCAGTGGGAGACCATATCACCTAGGAGATCTGGACCAAAGACTCTATATCTTATTAATTCTCCAGCAGCAATGGAGGGCTGGATGTGAGGGACGCGACTGTTGAAACTGAAAATGATTAACAGGTCCCTTTCAGCCCAGTGTTGCTAGGTTCTTTTTTGCTAGATGTCAGTCAGCATTCACAGCATAATCACAGCATAATCTGGCTATAAAACTCATATCTGAAAACCCAAGTATAGAGATGGGGAAGGAGAAACCTTCAGGAGCTCTAATGCAGTGTGCTGCTCCTCTCCTCTGCTCGTGAAGGGGATTCACCATCTTTTGCACTGCAACCGTTATCAACCTACAGAATCAAGAGATTAACACACCAGCCTTTGCTAATGCTGCTCAGGAGGAGAGATGCTCCGGCTGGGTGCTTGGGAAGTAGACACAGAAATACCCAGCCCCTTGTTTCCTCCTTACCCTACTTGATCCTGCTGAAACTTCAGCTGGGGAAACTTTGGCTCCCCACAAGCAGGTATTGGCAGGCACACACCCAGACACTGAGCTGCCAGAGCTCCTGAAGACAGCTTCCAACCAAAGGCTTTTTTACCTGCACAACTGAAACTGCACATACAGCTCTTTCCTCCTGAAAAGCAGGCATCTGCTGTGGGATGGAACCTTCACCACTACCAGAGTCATATGCACAGGCACCTATCATGGCTCAGGGCTCCCCTGTCCTCAATATTTTATTCTCAAAATAAATAGCAAGCATGACCTCCAAAGTTCAGCCTCAGCAAAAGCATCTCTGGAGATAAAAGGAAATCTGTTGCCTTTGGGAGCAGAACTAGATTCAAATATTATTATGGTATGGAGAACATGTCAGACACAAAGATTAATTCGGCACACAATGCAGGTTTGTAATACAAAGAAATCAATGACTCTAGAAGCGTGGTCAGGAACTACAAGAAGAGAAAATAAAAAAAAAAAAAGCCCTGCCCCTGAAAAATAATTCCAAGCATAATGTATAGTAAAAGAACACCTATTTTGATATATTGAAAATGAGCAGAGACTCATTTTAAAATAGACTTATCTTACAATCAGTTTTCAAAATGACTGGCATCTCTGTTGGCAAGAGCACCGAGCTTGAGAAAAGTGTATTCCAAATGAGTAGTCCGAACTATCTGGAGCAGAAATAATTTGTTACAGACTGGCACTATTCTGCAAGGGCAGAGGGAATCCTGAAAAGACATCAGAATTGTAGAGACCTCAGTGCTCCCATTTGAAAGAAATACCACTTTATTTCACTTCTCTTTGGTATCTGTGCACATCTCCCTAGGTATAGACAACACCCGTTACAGAATTGACCTGCTACAAAATCAGCAAAAAAGAAAGATCGTGGTTGTTTAGCCTAGAGAGAAGGAGACTCCGGGGAGACCTTATAGCAACCTTCCTGTACTTAAAGGGGGCCTGTAAGGAGAGATGGGGAGGGACTCTTTACCAGGGAGGGTAGTGATAGGATGAGGGGTAATGGCTTTAAACTGGAAGAGGGCAGATCTAGATTAGATATTAGGAAGAAATTATTTACTATGAGGGTGGTGAGGCAGTTCAACACGTTGCCCAAAGAAGTTGTGGATGCCTCTCCCTGTAATTGTTCAAGGCCAGGTTGGATGGGGCTTCAAGTGACCTGGTCTAATGGAAGGTGTCCCTGCCCATGGCAGTGGGGTTGGAACAAGGTGATCTTTAAGGTCCTTTCTAACCCAAACCATTCTATGATTTTATGAAAGAACCTACAGAAAAGAGTATCTTTTCTCCTCCATTCTTTTATAGACAAACTTTATTTAATGAATAGGCAATAAAGTTTTTTTTTTTTAAACGACCACTTACTCACATGGTCTTGGCAGATTACTTTCCTGTGAATTTTTCATGGTAGCATTTGCAAGATAGTCCTCAAGCCGGATACTTGCTAAGTGAAGATGATGATTGTGCAGTCTAAGTACCTATCTGGGATTTGAAAAGAATTTTATCACTGGCTCTATGCAAGACCCTTATGTGGCCTAGATAAGTTACTTAACAACTGCTTTGCTACCTTGGTGTCTATCTTCCCTACCTCATTAACTGTAGTGGCTCTTCCTTGAGAAGTCATGGAAAATATCTGCTATATATATGCGACAGTAAGTACAGAACATTAAGCTAATTTCAAAAGATGAGGAGATGATACTGCCATACAAAATGTTACTGTTGACATGCCAAGCAGTCAGCTTATGCTCAGTTCCTGAATTTACCTCTCCCATTTCTTCTCTTAAAATCCTACTTAAAACCCACATGCTCCATGGGATGCTGTGAAGCTACCTTCCACTTCAGCTTCTGCATATTTTAAAATTTATTTTTTACTGTACCAACTACCCCTTCAGCCTTAACCTACCAAACTTCTTGAACAGAGTGCCAGCTAGTGACCTGTACGGTAAGGCACCTCCTACAACAAAACCTTGTTCAGTATGGCATTACAGATGGGGCTCCATGGAGCAGTAATGCATGGCCAGCACAACACAGTGACGTAAGAACCAACATTTGGCTTCAAAGAGCTGGAGCTCAGAAAGGCACAACTCTCCTCTTGTTCATTTTGCAATGGCTTCCTATAAGTGATTACTTTTTGGGTTTTTTTGCAGACTATTCTGATGAGGATCCAGCTGTGAATGTCAGGGTATACCAACCAGCACCGTGATCTCTGATGTCCACCTACCCACATAGAGGACGCCCTCTTTCGTCTTTCCTGCCGCCTCTGCCACACCCTGCTTGGTTTTTTCTGCTGCTGCTACAACTCCCTCCTTAGCCTTGGAAAGTCCCTTCATGAACACATCCATGGCTGAAGAATTTCTTCACACAGGTCTAGAGAAAAAAAAAGACAGTACACTTTTAGTAAGAATTTTTTTTTCAGCTTTTCATCCCAGAATGGGAAGAAAAATTCAGTCAGACTGAACAGGATTGCTACTACTTTAAAATTATTTATACCTCCATATTATGTAGCTTTTGTCCACATCTCTATTAGCCATACGCCAACACCTCTCTATATGTGAGGCTGCACTCAGTACTTCAGATAGAAAGAACAGTTAAATAACTAGAAAAACGAGGAATAAGGTTTCGTGAACCACCTTTACATTTTCTCACATGCTGCCACACTTAGGAAGATAAACAATGCTGCAATAGCAGTTCCCTCTGTCCAAGAAAGGCTTGGGGATCTTGTTTCCACAGAATCCTGCAGAGAGGTTGCTGGTAACACATCTTTGTTGGAAGATGTAGTCATTGATACAAGCCCCTTCCTTGCCTACCAAGGCATCATTTACTCCAAAGGACAGTTCTGTTCATGCGCTGACTGCCAGATTTAGCCCTGTGATTTGACGATACTCCACCTCTCATCTGGAGGAAAAATCTGACTTAAAAACAAACCAACCAACCAACCAAAAAACCAAAACAAACCACAAAAACCTAAAACTCGCAAAATGACAAATGTTCACTTGTTATAAGAAACTGCCATTACAACCCAGAAGGACTGGAGGAAATAGAAAAATCTTGCTTTTCCAGTAGTCCAGCATTTTATGGACAGTCCACATCACTCTTCTGGAAACTGAGTTTTCCCAAATGGGTTCTTTGCATGTATCAGGACTGAGAAAAGACTTTATTAAAAAGCAAAAGCAAGAATACAGGGGTTTAAAAGTGCTGCACTGAAGTTACCAAGTGAGTTCTGTGGCAACTATACAACCCAGCACTACACTGAAACTACTAAAATAGTAATTAAAACCAAGAAATCAGTGTCCCTTCAACAAATCCATTATCAACAGTCCTTTCTCTTCCTCCACCCACACAGAAAGAGGAGCTGCCTGTTATTTTCTTAGCGCTGCCAGAGGCTGAGTAGGAGGAATGGATATCTAGGAAGGCATCTGGGCTGCCCCAGCTTTCTACTAACTCGTGACGAGCGTGCGAAGACAGGCAGTATTTGTGCCCCAGCCAAACTCCCTCGGTACCTGTCACACTGGGGCTGGGGGCGGAGTGGGCGAGAGTGTGCCTTATGCACACAGAGACGGGGGGAGGCAGGCCCCAGCCCGCGGGACCCTCCGACTCCTCCGCCACGGGGCCCCCTTGGCCCGTCCCCATCCCTATTGCTGGGCGGGGGGCAGCGCCGTGACCAGGTGCGGAGGCACCTGCGGACCGCGGGAGGGTGGCGCGGCTGTGGATCAAATAACAGAGAGACACCTGCAGAGGGAGGGCAGGGCGCCGTGACCGTGCATGCACGTAGAGGGACAGAGGCTTCTACGGAGCAGGGCAGGGCGGCGCGACCGTGCGGGCACCCACCGGCTTCAGCCAACCCGCCGTCGGCACAAGGCGGCCACAGCGCCCGGCTTCTCCACCCTCCCCTGTGCCAAGAGCACGTTCAACAGGAGAGCTATATATATAATATCTAAAATATAATATATACACGTACACGAACATATAGACGCATCCCTACGGCTACATCCAGAAAGCCCAGCCCTCGGCACCACCGACGCGGAGCGGAACCGCTCACCGCGCGCCGCGCCGCTCCCTCCCCGAGCCCGGAGCGCTCTCGGGGGCCGCCGCCGCTCCGCAGGGGAACGGAGGAGACCCTGCGCCCCCGGCCACCACCGGAGACGGCGCCTGCCCCGCCCGGCCCCGTCACTTACCGCCGGACTCCTCCGCCACCGGCGACCGACCTGTTCCGAGCAGGCAGAGGAGGGCACGGGGAGGCAGGGGCGACGCGCGAAGGAGCCCGAGGGGAGCTGCCCCTTCTCAGCACATCCCCGGGGCGGCGGAGAGCGGCCGGGTCTGCTGGCACCACTCCCGACGGCAGCCCCGCAGGCGGCGAGTGTGAAGGAGAGGCGAGGACGAGGGATCGAAGGAGGATGCGCCGCGGGAGGAAGGAAGGGAGGAGCGGAGGGAGGCAGGGAGGCCACGCTCCCCCGCCTTCTCCAGCCCACCCTCTGCTGGGGTTTGCGCGGAGGGGCCGCGGCCCCGCCCGGCCTCCTGCGCCCACCTCCTTGCGTGCCCCATGGGAGCGAGGTTGGATGCAGACCAAGAGAGCCACAGAGTAAAAGGGTGATCAGGCGACTTGCTCCCCGTGTGACTTCGCACACTCACCACTTGCTCAAAAGGCTGGAGCACCACATCTTTGAAGTGTAAGGAAGGTGCTGATGGTGACTACAGTACGCCTATGTTTCACTTCACCAAAGCCTTAGAAAATCTCCCCAAGTATCTAATTGCTTTCTTCTACTTCCAAATCTTTGGCCCTAAGTGGGTGGACTTCAGTGTGACTGTTCTCACAAGATCATGATCCCAGCTTATTTTTAAGTATAGGAGGTGATGGTCTTGCAGCTGTAATTTGAGTCTTAACCCTATTAACAAAAAAATTTCCATCCCAAATCAGGAACACTATAGGAAGCCCCACCTCACTCCTGCCAGATTTGCCTGACCCCTATACCTCTACTAGCATTCTCCACCATACTAGCATACCTCCAGAATATGCTCCATGGCAGCTGCTAGTCAAGTCTTAATCTGATGCATAAAAGTCTCTTTTTTTTTTTCCTCAGAAAAGGAAAGCTATCAAACTTACCTCTTCTTGATAGCAGAATTGAGGCATGAAAAGCCAAGACCAGTAGGAGATAAGGCATTAGAACAGATGGACCTTCAGCTTCAGTACATCGGTACATGCGGTATAAAATCTGCAAGACCTACAGAAACAGTTTGGGTTTAATTGTACTCCAAAAGGAGAAACAGAACATGGTATAGATGAGATACAAGGTTGTGAGCTGCAAGGAGCATCCTTCATCCATCATCCTGTGCAGACAGCTGATGCATCCCTGGTTTTGTTTTCATTCTGAACACGTAGTGTAGAGTCTTCCTCTTGTCAGGTTTCTTCATGAGCCTTAATATTTCTATATTGTTCAGTAAACTTTCTTTTGGTTCATTTCACTACTAGTTTTAATCAACCAAGCATTCAGCAATATATTTTATTTCTTTGTGTAGGAAGGTGTGGACTGAGAATGCAGATCATTCCCTCATAATTCTGCCCTCAAGAAAAGCCTTTAAAAACAAAAAAAGCCCAGAAATTAAATTACATAAGGTGCCTCCTCACATTCATCCCATGCAGCACACTCATACCTAGTAGCGTGAAAACTGTTCTCTCTTGGGGGAGAGGAAAATGTAGTTTCAGAGAGTAAATAAAAGTGAATCAAAACCATATTCTTTCCACATGTTGTTAACTGGCCCAGTGATTTATATACCTTAGTATATAAATTGGCTCATTGAAAACCACTCCCTCAGTCATTCTCTACTGCCCAGGCTAATCAACTTAGACCCCAAATTAGAATTCAAATTAATATTGCACTCCTTATATAAGTGTTATCTTCTGGATTTAAAGAATTCTTTTTTTTTTTTTCTCTAGCATGGAAGCTACTATGAACATGAAATGTTCCTTTTTTATTATGATGGTATAAGTCTGGATAGACTTATTTTATTTAATTATGTTAGCAATAACAGAGAATCTAGTCTGATAAATATCCTTACATATTTCTGGCTCTATTGCTGAAAGCTTCACAAAGAAGAGCCTAGATGTTTGCAACTCCTAGCTTTTGCAAGCGTTCTTTTTTTTGCCTTGTGTTTATCAAGGGGAGGCATAATGTTCTGCTGTTAAACAAAGTAACAGCTTGGAGGTTAATATAATCACGCAGCTAGAAATAGAGAGGTAAAGGCAAGAGGGATCAGTTACCACAGCAGAAACAAAGCTTAAAATTTCAGCTGTAGTATTCAAAATAGGCAGCTGTTAAATTCCAAATCAGGGGTAAGAGGTACAGAAGGGGGGTAGGTTGGAAGAGTATGAACATCTGAAAATGGATGGGACTTAAGTGGAAAACAGAAATTAATATGGTAGGGAATTAGCATTGCATCTCCAAGGTAATTCCTATTTAAACCACATTGTCTACAACAGCTGGGTGGGGTTTTTTTAGGTTGTCTCCTCAGTACTATTAGTATCACATTAAGTTCTTCCCTGAAGCCTTTCCTGTCTGAAGAAAGGATAGTGGCAAGCAGATTGCCTGCTGATTGCATTTAAAACAAATCTTTATTTAATGACACTGTTTGATTTGCATAAGCATCTAGAGCAAAAATCAATTAAGTAGTAATAAAAACTCATTCAATCCATCTTGCATTGCAGGCTAACTTGCTGGTTTAGTTGCTAGTGATCAAGTAAATCTACTTTATCACTCTGAAAAGAACAATTATTGACAATTGAACAATGTTGCAGAGTAAAACTGATCTGAATTTACTGCCTTAAGGTTGAAACATTCAAATGTAAAACTCTTCATGTGGAAACACTGGAAAGGTGTTCCCCTTGAACACTAACTACATCCTAAATTGAAAGCTTTCCCCTGTTTATTCAAAGAGTGACTCACAGAGGCTTTCTGTGTTACCACAGATAGGTGATGTTACTCAGAATAAAGGTATCTTTGAAAACCTGCAAAGCTGCTGTAGAAAGGAAGCTGTCTTAGGGCAGGCTATTCACAGGTAACGTTGATCATTCCACTGCAGAGTCTTTCTACTGATGGCAGATAATCTGAAAACGGTCTTAATTTGATAAATCCGTTGTGTGTGAAACAGCACAGTTTTTATGCAAATATATTTCAGTCTTTGGCTTTCTTACAGAACAATTTAATATGTGCATTGATTTAGAGGCAACCGTGAGTTCAGACCATTTTCATAGACTCTCGCATCACAAAGTTTGCATTTCTATTCCCACTCAGGTCCCTCTGCTGGCGATTGCTGTCGTCACTGACCATGCCGTAACTACCTGTGTGCATGAGCAATTTCTGAGAACTCAAAAATGTGCTCAATTTAAAAAAAAATTGTGTATGACCTCTCATTTGCTTACATGTAAGCCTGAGGGTTTAGTACATCATTATCTTAATACTTACCATGCTCGTGAGTGTTGTAATGATTCACTCCAGAGCATGCAAGTGCCTTACTTGCATGGTGCTTCCAGTGTAGTTTACTTAATTGAAAATTAAGCACCTGTATTAAAGCCTTCGTACAGTCAAGTTGCAAGTTATCATTTCAGAGTTAGTTTTCCAGAGGAAGCATTCTGTTTATTAATTTAAAATTCATAGCCATAATTATGCAGCAGTTGCCATTTCCAATTCACTCTTTTTGCAAAGATTTCTGCTCATGAACTGTTTTGAGAGATATAACTGGGTGCTGACTATGGGCTGGCTCACTGGGTATCTACAGTCATGCCATGCGACCATTGACAAGAGACACAAATAGAGGTGAAAAAAGTTTTTTTGAAATTCAGATTGAATCCTTGCTGTCTTTGTGCTCCTTCATCTCGGATCAGAGCACGGACAGAACACTTCACAGAGATAGACCTCTCTCACTGGACCTAGTACCAGCCTTTATCCTCGTTTCTTCTCCTCTGATTTACCTGCTCCGTTTTGGCATCAGATCCTTTCTCAGAAACCTCATTTCTCTGCAGTTCCAGCCCTTGTGTTTGACATAGTCAGATTAGACAACTGGTCTAGTCCTTCCTGCTCTCAGCTCAGGTGCACAGCACAGCATGTACCACCTCATGTCTGCAAACTACAGGCCAAGCCACGTTCAGCTTCAGGCCATAACACATTCAGTGCAGGTAGATGCATCAGAGATCTAACCAAGAAAAAGGTGCACGGGTGGAGACCATGGAAGAAGGGGGGCTTTTCCCCTAAGTCTTAATATTTGAAGAAGTTAGGCTGGAACTGAAAGCATATCTGGAAAAAAACCCACTGGTATATCTCAACTGAGGTTGCTAAACCTCAAATTCCTTCTTTCAAACGCAAACAATATAAATATTCTCAAAATAAAAGTTCACCAGAATATTTTAGCATGTGTAAAACATAAGATTTCTCCTCAAATGCTATTCAGGCATAGCTCAGCTGTTTTGGGTGATTGTATATGTATATGTATATGCATATGCATGCATATGTTGCAGAGAATATTTACAAGGTGTATATATATTAAAAATGTTTTAAATGACAAAGACATATATGCCAAAATACCATGTTGGAGGTATGTACACACGTACACACATGTGTATGTTGTATATTTAAAGAAGGTTGATATATGTCTCTGATTGGTAAATGTCAGTCCAACTACACTAGTCTTGACATAACTCTAGCCAACAGAAAGAAGGGGCTCACAGCTTTGTACCACCTCGGTTACAGGCAAAATCTGCCAGTCCTTCACCTCCTTTACTTGCAGTCAAGGCTGAAGTTACAGAGGCTCACAACTTTGAAAGGCAATGGTAACATTTCATAAATTAATCAATTTATCTGGACTAGAAATTCAGTGCTGAAGGGCAAAGCAGATCTGTCTGTTGCACCTGGGACCTTAAGCGAAGCTGTGCGCTGAAAAGCAACAGCTTAAGTGCCAAGGAGGCCATCTGTCAGCATGTTTCTCCAAAGAGAAACCCAGTACATCAGATGATGCTGACCTAAGGGCGCCTGGCAAAATCAGTGTTGATCTCAAAGATGTTGCCCGTTACACAGCACCAATGGGTTGATTGTAACTGAAAGAAAGAATCATCTTCCTCACACGGGTTGCAACACGTTAGCAGCATCTCATACACTGAAAATGCTAGTGGCAGAAAAGAGGGAATTGTCATGCAGGGTCAGGTCCGATGCCTGTCTTGTCCCAAATCCTGTTTGAGTGAGAGGCCAGCACCAGATGTTTCCAAGGTCAACGATAAGATTGCGCGCTCTAAAGTAACCTGCTGCAAATATAGGTATCTCAGCCGGCGCAGGCACAGCACATTAATTACCTGGATGGCAGCATTTCTCAGGAGATACACCAGGAAGGCAGCAGCTTTAATTAGATAGAAAAGTTAGTCATCAGCAAACTGTTGAAACAAGTGCAAAACCCAGACAGGCACACAATTCATTCTATCAAACTGTCGTCTTTCTACAATTTCTAAGGGAAAGCAGAAATCACACAAAAGAAAAGTGGCAGTTTTCATTCAGATCACACTTTTGCCATCAGAGGTATTAAGAATCCAGAAGTGATAAGCATATGAGGAATCCAAACACATGACTGCATCTTCACATAGAAATTTTTGTTCTTCATGTTGCTTATGAACAAGTTTGCTTTATTGCTAGAAGTCTGTTATCTGATCCTTTTACAAACAAAAGTTCTATGTATCTGATGTTCACCAACATTTGCTACACAAAAAGGAGGTTCCCTTTTTGAACATTCAGTGTGTGCAAAAAATATATATATACATATATACAAAGATATACAGAAAAAGTACATAAAGACTACAGAGTTTGTTTTACTGTGTTTTGCCATATTAACCCTGAGGGAAAGCCTGAAATTTTCTTTGAAAAAGGCAACACATCATTTCCTTCTCATTTCTCTGATTCTATCACATAAGCTTCCTAGCCAGGTAAGTCCCTTAGATACTGTTCGCTGGTGCCACTCCAATCACCAAAAACTCATGACACAGTCATCAGTTTTCAGCACTTATTTTGTGACACCAACTAAAGCTCCAATTCAACTCCCATTCATGATGACATTAAACCAGACATTGACTTGGGGCAACCAAAAATAAGAAAGGAAATATCTCTACAAGAACATTATTATCTGTTTCAGTTTCTTTGGCTCCATTATCTCTTACACGAAATCACTTATTGGAGTCCTACCTTAGTGCAATCTCCAACCCACAGTCCTATACCTTCTTGTCTATGTTATAGCCACAAAACATTTAGGCATTTGTCTTGATTTAAAATTGTTTACTTTAAGGCAAGACCTGGGCTATTAAGTTTTGTCTATATGCAGCACTAAGCAAGGCACAGAGTGACTGCAGGGAGCCATTTCAGGTTTCTTCACAAGGGAATGTATGCTCAGGCTTAGGCAAGGTAGACAATCAATAGGAAAAAAAAAAAGATTATTTTTTCCTCATATTCACGCACAAAATAAATGTACCTGTAAATGTAATTTAATTTAAATTACCATTCCAGTTACAGCCTCAAGCTCAGATCTCAGAAAAAACCTACCTTAGAAACATTTAATTTCTGTTAGACATTCCAAGCTGTTTCAATTCACAAGCAGTCTGAAGCATTCACATTTGCAGTGATGCCCAGGAGGCAGAAGAAGAAGACTGGAAAAATCACTTAAGTAAAGGACAAATTAGTTAGGTAAGGGACAAAGGGAGGACAAAGCAGCAAATATGGTGTCAGTACTCACAATGAAAAGCCACAGTCAAACTGAAGTCAAATTTGCATAGGCATCTCAGGGAGGTGTTTGTCTGGAAAGGAATTGCAAATTGTCAGTGGGATAAGCAGAGGTTTCTGGAGCATGAGTTTTCATACATGAAGATTGAAACATTTTCAATCAGTAATGTTCAGATGGCACAGGCACCTGGCAGAAGGGAAGCAAGAACTGGCATGTTGGTGGCGGACAGGAGGGGATCCGTTAGGTAAGGCCAGGGCGCAGGGAGCCTTAAGATGTGCTGTCCAGGAAAAAGGAGGGACAGTGAGGACACACAAAAAGAGAGGAGACGTGGTGGAAGCAATGTGCTAGGATAATTATTTCTTCAGCAGTTTATTGGGGGTTTACTGGAAAAAGATTGCATTTGTCAAAGTTTGAGTAGAAGCTGTATTTGCCAGAACCTACAAGCTGTCAGATGATCAGATAATTTTAAATGCCCCAAGCCACCAAGGTCAGAGATACAGCAATCACATCCTGCCTCTACTAGGATAATAGTTTCTAAGTCCCAGCTTAGGAGTGCTTGCTTCCCAGGCTGTTTGTACCATCAGTGCCCCTACGGCGACTCACTTTCAGACTGAGAGATACTCAGATTTTAATGCTTGCATGAGTGAAGTCAGTCACTCAAAGTGGCTGAACAAGTGGACAGATTTACAGCATTGTTGTCTGTAACAGCCCAAAATCTGTTGCCCCCCAAAACAGAGCTACTGATTTAGTTTAAATAGGCCTTTTTGTTTAGACAGTTAAGGCTTTGCACTGTCCCAATGTATTCAATACCCAATGTTATGGCTCAGATCCCTCAGAATTCACTCCCCTGCTATGTGCTCTGTGTAGGAAATCCAAATGATCTTGCCTGAAACAGCTGAACCTCCTTTTTAAAAAACAAATAGTCGGTTTCCTCTATCTCCAGGAAAAATATCCTAAAAGACTGGTGTGCCTTCATACTGGGCCATCTGCATTCTTCCCTAGGCTAAAATACAGATTCCTTTTTTGTTGTTTTGAAACACAGATGCAGAACTTGTGCAAAATCTGTGTCTTAGGAGTTCATCCGCTCCTCATGGTCCTAATCTACAGGAGATATTAAAAATCTTTTCAAAGTTAAATTTGTTTTCCCTAACAATATATTTTTGCATTCACTTCTTATTAGGACTCATAACTGCTGATGAATGCCCCATTGTGCTTGAGGTTTTACAGCCACGACCAGACAATATTCTTTGCTCATAATGGCTTATTATCTTGGTTTCATGACAAGATACAAACACGGAAATAAAGCACAGATGAAGGATGTGAGAAGGAGTAGTGAGAATGGAACAGGTGAACCATTCACAGTTACGGGTAATCACAGATCACTGCCTGCCTAGATACCCAGTGCCCTGTGAAAGCAGAGTTTAGCATCCCTGTAGCCTTCTTAGCAGTGAGCTTAGAATATGGAGTGGATTGTTTCTCTTCAGCTTTCACTGTAATCTTCTCTGTGGTTTGCAGCCAGGGTCCACTTGTGTTCAACCTGTGGCTAACACACCACAAAATTCTGCCTTTGTTGCTGCCACTTCAAGCGTCTCTGAAAGAGACTGATCTGATTTGCTGTACAATTAAAAGAGTCCTGGTTATGTTGTTGTCAAAAATGTCTGTGTCAAGATCTATTGAACTTGATGCATCCTTTTGTACACACCACCTGAGTCCATTCAGTATCTTCTTTCTTTCCGTGCCATCAGGCACAGTGCTGGTCTGGTTAGGAGCAGCAGAAGCTAACTGCTGTTGTCCCTAATCAGTGCCCTCTCATAGGTAACCATTTATATGCTTTGGCTACAATCTATGTTAAGCTTTTGTATATAAACTGTTTATAAAGGGCTAATGTGTTTTCAATGTTTCAACCAATTGCTTGTAATTATTATTTACTGCTAATGTCTAACCAAGCAGTAAATGGCTTGTACCTGTGGCGTATACCTACCTGTACTATCTTCTGCTGGCACTCTCATAACCATGTTACCAGGTACCTATAAAACCCCCTCCAAAAGTTAAACTCTTTCAGAACTACTTCAAATGAGCATAAATCAGAATTGTAAAGAATTTCCTCTTTGGCTATTCATGAACCAAATGCAGCTCTCATTATTCTATGACTAGCTTGAACGCTCTGCTGAAGGACGGCATTCCCCATCATCAGCAAGCTCGTGTTTCAATTTGAAATGTCTGATGACATACTTTTAAACTGAATGTTCAGCTTTTTAAATGAACTTTAATGTTCTTCACTTAAAATCAGTGTGCTAAACACCTTAAAGAAATGGTGAGTATTGTATTTCCATTCAGTGATTTTAAAAGAGTGTGTTTCAGTCACTGCTACTTTTGTCTGTGTGGGTAATATAGCATTCACTCGGGGTGGGGTGGCGTCATCTGTGCAGTGAGGTACTAACAGCATCAGTGAGAAAATGACACCTTGACACTTCTTTAAGCCACCTCTGCCTGAGAACAGCATTTCCAGTGTCTTCAACATTTTCCACAAGTCAGCTATATTGCTCCCACCCAGCATCTTCTACACACAATGTTATAATTTTGCAGTTTTGACGCATCTAGTGTATAGTTACCTAAAACCATCCTCGCTTGCTTTTGACTTCAGTGATCTCCATTTGACTTTGTCTGTCTGATTGGGGCTACCATTTAGTCCAGCTCTGTGGAAGACTGATTCCTTGCAGGGACCACAGAACTAATTTCACACGTGGCCTGGTATGACAGTCAGCTAAAGATTTGGGATGCATCTGCCTTGTCCCTTGCCCTAAAGAAGCTCCCTAAAGATGATAAAAATGTTCAAAAATCCAGGTATGATCTGAGTAAAATCTAGGGAAATAAACTGGACTTACTAGTAAAGCCCAGTTAGATTAGCCCAACCAATTAGCCTAATAGAAAATAAAAGTAGTTTATACCGGACTTTCTCCCTGATTGCCACATTCTGACAGCAACTCTTATTTCCCGACTTGCTTTCAGATTAACTCTTTCTGAGTTGCAGCAAGCAAGCCCTGCGCACTCACTTCTGGTCCTTGGGAAGTTCTTCAGCCCCAAGACCTGTTGGCTGCTCTGAGCTCTTCAGTGCAGTTCCACAGTTTGTGAGGTATGGGCTTCTGGCTCCAGGTGGTGCTGTAAGGCCCTGCCATAGGACCTTATCTCCCCTAACAGTGAGTAACTCCACAAGAAAAGTTGCCATTTCCTTCTGCCTTCTCAAAAGTCTTCCTGACCCAGTCTTCTTGGGCCATGTCTACACTCACAAGCAGTATGGTATTGTAGGGAAAGATCTGTAGAAACAAATTGATCCTAGGACATAGAGTCCACAAGATATGTATTTGGAACAAAGACGAACTTGAGTGGAACATCTAGAATGCTTTTTGAACTAAGTTGTTCTAGAGTAGCTCTTATTTGGTCACATGGACAGGATACTCGCGTGGAATGAGCACGTCTTCCAATTTATTTTCATCCAAAAGGAAAAGTTTGCATACTCTGAGACTGGTCTGTGATGCAAACCAGTAAGTCAGGCAGAGTGGGAGGTCTGCTTCAAAAGTGCTCTTCTGATCTGATCTAAACCAGTAATGTAGATTCACTGAGGTGAATCTCCCGTAATAAAATTGTGAATTAAAAAAAAGAAATTGTCATATGGCCTAAACAAATTTTGAATGCTGTTGTCCAGCAATAGAACAATGGATCCATCAATAAATTTTGTACGAGTCTTGTTTTTTTCTGAGTTGTACAAATGAGCCCAACTACAGAATGAGAAAAGTCTCATTTTGTATAAATAAGCGAATGTCTCTTTATGGTCTATTTTGTTACTAAAAATGTGGGACAGGGATTGTAGAAGATAATGTTCTTACACTGTATGATAAATTCAGTGCACGACTTTAATGGGGCATTTCCAACATTCTCAGAAAACACAACTACTGTATTGCAACTCTGCAACAATAACGCCTCTTCTCTAAGTCTAAGTCAATTTTACCACTCTTAAGAAAGGAAATAGGGGTTAGCTTTAAAGGTAATTGATATTGCTAGCTTCAAATATTGTGTAAAAAACCAATTAATCTAAAAGCAGTAAATGGAGGTTCTCAGTGATGATGTAGGAATTTTGGTATTTCTAGTGTAATATCAGTTATTGTATTCACCAAAACAGGAGAAGGTTGAGGATTTTTCTTTTGTTAATCTTATTCTTATTGCAAGATGCTCAGAAACATTTAAAAGTTCAGCTCAATAAGCAGCAAGTGGTACAGGTGCATACCTGAACTATACAATCTTTAAGTACGTTTCCTAACACAAATGTAATCCCAATATAAATTTATGGAAATGATACTGGAAATAAAAGCTGAATCTACTCCCTTGTGGGTGTAGACTTGAAAAAACCTCTAAGAACAGAGGAGGAAGAGGAAAAGAAGTTGGGTTAGAGATGAGCTGGAAGTAGAGCTTATAACTGATGATACACATTGCTCTGTTTCTCTGTTTTGCCTCATCTGGTGTGAGGTGAGTGCGGTCAGCTCTGGAGATGAAACTAGATACTCCAGCCCATGAGCAAATCTAACACAAGATTGAGGAAAGTGGGGAGAGGAGAAAGCAAGAAACCTTATTTCCTGTCTTGTCTACCCACCTGTGTTCAGCAGAACAGCTTATCAGGGCAAGAACGGCAAGTGCAGTCACCTATTTTATAGTAAGCATTACGAACTTAGCCAAGGGTTTTCCAACAGCACATAGCTGTTGATAAGAACCTGCCAAGTAAAACTTCCTTGGAATTTTAAGGCGAGTAATTTATCCTGCTGACAAAGTGAGATTAAATAGTAACCATTTTGAAACAAATGTAATATAAAGTGTTTTGTGGTTTGGTTTGGTTTTTTCCTCACTTTAAACCCTGCTGACGCATTTCAAATAGGTTATAAATCCATTATTTTGTGACTTGATAGGATGTGTTGAAACATGTACTTCAGGAAGGGTTAAGTCCTTTCTTTGACTGAGACCTCAACAAGTTTGAAACAGAATTTTTAAAGTATAATGTCATTGCAAGGCATTTTAATGCGATGACTTAGTGGGGTTGACTTGTCAGAAAAGGATTACTGGAACTGAAAATTTGCTCACGCTACTGAAGGATTAAAAACTCACAAGCGTAATACGAATTAGTTATATCCTCGAAGTGCATTCATGATAGGGTTTAAAGTAAACTTAGTATTACAGCAATTTAGAAGTCCTAGGGACAGCCACCTATAGAATATGTGTACAATATGGTCAGCAATACCAGCACTCTTGTCAACAAACTAAGCACTAATCATACATGAAGTCTGGGTTGCTCCTGTGTGTACTTTAAGAACATGCTGATGTGCGCTGTCGAATTGAGGAGTCTGAGCTACCAGTGTTCCCACATAGAGAAGTTATTTCATACAGGCAGATTACCAGACAAAACTTCCTGGAATATAGCAATTTTTAAGCCTTACCATATTGAAGGATATTGTGGACTGCATGCTAGTATATATTTGGTGGCTCTTTTACCTGTATAATCCTTGAGAATCTTATAGTTTTACCTGAATTTTGACTTTTTTTTTTTTTTTTAATTTTAGAAAATCTACAGTCCTCCACTGAAAACTACCATTCCTAGAGCTGTTACTGTAAAACATGGCAGAACTTTTTTTCTTAGGAGGAAATTAAGTATCAGTTATTAATTTTGCTTTGGTTATTGTTTTCTTCTCAAGGAAATTATTTTTTAAACACACCTGTCTGTCCTTATCCAAAACTTGGTGGAGAAAATTGAGAACTGTCAACTGATGTCCTCTATTTTGTAATCTTGTCTTCAGTGTTGAAAGTACTTAAACAAGAAGTTTTCCCTATTTCATGGGAGTAAATAAAAAAAAAAACCCAACTTTGGGGGAAGAGCTGCTTGATATCTGACAATCTGAATTCCTATGGGAAAACAGGCAAATATAAATAATGTGTAATATTTGATTTCCAGTGTCATTCTTCGTGAATATTGAGAATGGAAATGTATGTTTTCAGATGAAAATGTTACTTGTGAGGTGTACGTACTGGTTGTTAAGGTGACAGAAGAAGGTACCAGCAGAAATTTTCATCTAAACCTAATTCTCATTGAACTCAACAGTTCACTAAAACTGAACTCACAAACAGTTTTATACAGGCTTCAGCATCATAGACAAGCTAACTTTTTCCCTGGCTAAGCCTGCAAACATAAAATACCCTTGACTAGAGGGGGCCGCTTTGTTCCCGTGCACGCTTAGATCTGGAGGCCGTACGTTGCTCTGCACCTCTCAGCAGGGCTGAGTTTTGCTATACAGCCCCACATACTCACATCTCACTCTCTCCAGCAGACTCGGGTCTTTCTACGCGTGCCTATGCAGACATGTTGAGAAAAACACCTTTGATCTTCACCACATTCTCAGCTAGAAAGAATAACCCTGTCTTTAGGGACTTACATTGATGGGATTTTATTGCAAGAACCTCCTTTCTCTCTCCTGACAATTACAACATGATCCTGCTATTCTGTGGTTTAACACTGTTCTGCTGTTTCTACCATGGATGCCAAGTCCCCTGCTCTCTCGGGAAGCCTTGCTCTCTCAAGCAGCTCTGGCTCTCCCCGTTTTCTCCCTCTATCCCATATGGGCTGTCTGTCTGAAATCCGCAATCACAACAGCAGATGAAGACAGTCTCAAACCCTGCATTACAGCTTGGACAGGTCAATGCTCCATGCTCAAATACGTAATTTTCTTTGTGCATGCCCAAACAGTCACCGTCGTTAGTGTGGGATTTGAGCTCGATACCTGAGCTTTGTAACACCTCTGGATTTACACGGGTGCAGGTGACACAGCGGCCTCTCTGCAACCGCGCTTGTTCCGAACAGGCCGTGGTGTTTGACTGAGCACACGTTTCGGATCTCAGGGTGGCACAGAGGGGCTGTGTGAAGCTTGCATGGCTAGTGAGACTAGTGTCATGGCCCTAAGGGCACCAACAGCCTTGACTGCCCGGTGTACTCCATCTGGGGCCCCTACCCCATGTGCCCTGCGCAAGGGCCTAGGAGTCCTATTTGAGCTTGGTGTCAGGCCCCAAAGCCTTCCCAGAGCCCACCGTGGGAGATCTGCAGGCCTAGGGCTGCCTTACACAGCCAGGATATGGGATGGGCTGCAGGGTGGCTCCGTTACGGAACCGGCCCACAGGGAGGAGAGGGCCAGTGGCAACAACAGGCTTCTGCCAGCCCAGGGACAATCAGGAGAGCACAAGGGGACAAGGGAGGCCTGGGTCACTCCATCAGGGGACTGGGTGCTCCGTGGGGTCAGGTGAGGATGCTCAGGGTGGAGAAGGCCATTTCATGCCCTCAGGACCCCTAGAGGGGTTTGGCTGCATATTGCTCATTTTCTCTGCAAATGATTTCCTCTAATTAACTACTTTTATCTGTAAAAGTTGCATTCAGGATGTATTCTCATCTTCAGGATGAGTGTTGTTCCATCAGAGATGACTGCTCCCCGTGGAGCCTCATAATTGCAACGCAGAGAAAAGGGTATAAGAGCAGCTAACCAACTTAAGTAACCGTAAGAAACATGTTAGTAAAGTTTGATTACATCATCTCCCTTTTATAAGTGTTTAAAACCATGTCCTATCTCACAACTAGCCTTGGTGCCACTGAAGTTAGCTGAAAGTCAAAGGGGGAGGTATGGACTTTAAAGTTAGGACAATACAATGAAATGATACAATGTACAGATTTGATAATTTTATGGGGCAGAAAAGGTGAAAATCTCTGTGAAACAGTACTGAAATAGTTTTTCCTCTGTAGGAAACTAAAAACAAAAGGAGAATCTACATATTGCTCTGAATGAACCAGAGCAATCTGAAGGCATGTTATCTCACTAACATTATCACCACTGTAAACCAAATGGCCCATTTATTGTACACACATGAGACCGACCACAGCCCAGGTTAAGCAGACTAGGCTTAGAGGAGAGTGAGCTGCCATGATCTTAGAAACACAAGCAATTTTGAGCAGAGCAATTTTACCTGATGAAATTAAACGAGCAATTAAAATAGTGGTAACATGATCCTCCCACCAATCACTGTAATTTATTTTGTATAAGAATATATGTAATGACTACTTCCCTCACATCCACGTCTACAATACCCCTATTCTTCATACAGTCCTGCAGAACAACCACACTTTAATTTTTAATGTCTTTCCTTATGTATGAAGGGTAAGAGTTCAAAAATCCCTTGGAAATATACTAGTAATAATGGAGAAGCTTGTATTTCTGAGGCTCCCCCTACTTCTTCTCTTTGAGTAAAGAGAGGGTTGATTTCTCTTTTACCAACATAAAGTTCACCATACAAAATGGGAAAAAAACCCATCAAAATGTAACCTGGTCAAGTTAGGGGTCCCTGGCCATCTCCCAGCCTCTCCACCAGTTTGCTGGTGGCCCTAAGAAGGAGATCCATCACTCAGGCTAGGTGAGCTGTGATGTACTGCCACCCCGCACATGATCCAGCCAACAGTGAGGCTGAAATCTGGGGCTTGCTAAAGGGAGTATGCACAGATTCTGTGTTTTAACTAAATTTATTACATGCCTGCTACTGTGGGTTATTCAACATCATGACACACCTTCAGTCAGGTGTTCCCATATTCTTTTATATACCCTACAATGCCCGCCTGAGTGGCTGTAGGAAGCCTGTAGCCTGCTGCTTTAGATACACATATTTTGTTGCACAGCAACAGCAACCATCTCAAAGTACAGCTATCTTTTCCATCCCTCTGTTTCACAAATTTATCAGTTAGGACTGATCGAAACTCAGCAAATTCAGCTGGCAGTGGCAAACTAACAGTGAAGCGGAACATGCAGAAATTGAACTGGAGCTCATAGGGAAAATTTTATTACTGAAGAGGGTGAGCATAGCTTGCACACAACTGTAAGCAAGCAGCCTGGGCCCCAACCTGCCACGCGACTCTAAAATGTGCTGCTCAGTTCAAGCAGTTTGAAAAGACAGGGATAAGCTGTCATACTTTCATTTTACTGTGCCTCGTAGATTTGTCAAGCCTGTATTTCCCAGAAGACCACACAACCATTTTATAGAACCATGGAACTTCCTGGGAAGCCGGGCACAACCTGGTTTGCCCTGTTCTACATTTTCTTTGGATCTTCACCAGCAATGCATGTCATTGACAGTGAGTCCTTTCACAGGAAATTACTCCAATAAAATTAATACTCCAGTAGTTGGAAACAGCCCTGGTTAATGGCCCTGGTTACTGGCAAGGCTTGTGCTAAACTACAGCACACCCTGCTGGTTTTTCCCTTGCTACCTCCAGTCTACTACTCACAGTACAGACTCTGCTCTGCACCTTGTTACCGGTTGCATCCGCATTAAAGGCTAGATTGCCTGAGTTCTCCATCATTATACTTCAAATCCATGAGCAAAACCACACCTTTTATGCAAAACCAAGAACTTAGTTTAATTAAACTCTAAGCCGTTTAATGAAATCACTATTTTAGGCAGTTACAATGATACTTACACAGTTCAAATGAAATGCAGTTTAAAATTACATATATACCGGCTTATAGTACCTACCCCTTTCTCTGGTATTGTGCTCACTCTTGCACTGCCCCTCTGGGTATGAAGGTTGGTGGCTTCAGGCTGTGGGCATGGAGTTACAGCACAGTCAGCAGCATCTCTCTGGGTGGAGTGGGGTGTTGTTGATGCTGGTTCTTCCTTCCCAGCCCAGGATCTGCAGTTGGGGACATTCTCATGTTTGCTAACATCTGCACTCTACTCTTTCCACCTTGGTCTGTGATAGCATGTTACAGCCACATTTGTGTCTTTAACATACGTTATATACTAATTCTTTGTTCTCTTTCCTTACTACTAGAATTGGTTTTACCCAGCTGCAAAGGTTTCTTTCCTTTGATAAGCAACAATTGACCAGTGCTGAGCTGTTTGTAGTCGTGGGTCCGCTGATAAGATCCTTTGCCTGTACTTTAAATCTCCTGCTCTGATCCCACGCCTGTGGTCCTCTCTGCTGCATTTTATTTGAGAGTCATAGATAATTCATTCTACAATAATAACTGCTTGCTATTGCCGTGTGTTAAGTATACATAACAGTCAGCGTTACATTGCATAATTGTACAAATCTAGGCAAACTCTAAAACAAAGTCAGTAATAGTTACCTGGTCATTACCTAATTACTGTTACAATGAAATCGGTTAAAACAAAGCTTCGAGGAAACCAAAACAAGTCCAGACCTTCCAGAAATGCTTTTTGGTACAAGTAGAGAAAAAAAAGAGGGGCATCTAGCTCACCCCCCTTCCTCTGAATGAAAAAAAAAGGCTAGAGGAGAGAGGAGATAATCAGTCCTCAAAGGGCTTAAAGCTCTGGCATCCCCCAGGAGCGGAAAGAGCCTTGCACATGCAGTAGGATCAGCTGGAGAAAGAAATTCTGCAGATGTTGAAAGAGCAGGACAGGATTTTTCTCTCTCTATTAAAATTAGATCAGAAGAGCTTAAAAAAGGGCCTTTCTCACCTGGGATATTCACTGCAATGCAACATATGAAGTCCAGGTCACCCACCTCTCAGGCCAAGAAGCAACTGGTTGAATTAGTGGCTACTCTGTTCTTTCTAGGTCTCTGAAAGATCCTGGTGCTTACAGCCTATCAACATGACTTCCAATGAGACACCAGGGCTTTCGGTAACAGATGTTTCCTGTTCCCTCTAGAAAGGAAAATGGTGGATTAAGGTTTTATCTTGAAGGGAAAGGTCAGGCCTTGCTCACTCTGAATTCTTCCAGTCCAAAATGGGTTCCTGTTGGGCACTATAAGAGGTTGTGTTCCCAAAGCCCCTTTGCTGCTTCTGAGCCAAGATTGAGCAGTGCAGTTGTTCGACGTTTGGAAAATGTCTTCACCTGTTCTTTTTCAGCATCTGAATATTACATAGAGGGCTTGAGCAAATCTCAGTGCCTTCCTGGCAAGGCTCAGGGATGTTGCCTGATCTTTTCATGAGCATTTAAAGGCACTCCAGAAAATAGATCAGACAGGCCCATATTGCTGTACCTCCTGTAGGATCAATGTGCTAGGTATCATCCTGTGGTTTTACATTCCTCAGTAGCTAAAAGATCTGGTAGCAGGTCCTACCTTTCAGCTACACAGGATAAAACACACCAGATTCAATGAGTCACCATTCTAGCTCTGTAGCAGAGCTGACAGAAGAGAGGAAAGGGGGTTCACAGAAAGCTTTGAAATTTAAAATCCTTAGCTTACAAAGTGAAGAAATTTTATATTGATTATTGTTTTGTTTTGTGAGGGATTTTTATTTTGAAACCTTTTTCTACATTATTTGTTTCTCTTCCTTTTATTTCACTTTCATCTTGACTGGTGTGGTGATGAAAAACACACTTTATTAATTTGGAGATTTTCTAACAACGACAAAGCCCCAAATATTTTGATGAAACAAGACTTTATTATTATTTCTATTTTTTTAAAAAAGAAATGAACCTCTTCTGTAGATTTACTGGCATGCTGCTGGGGGATTCAACTTGAAATGTGAACCATGCAAAGGAGTCAGGGTGAGAAATAAGAAATTATGCTTATATACTTGGTAGAAGGTATTCCAGCTCTTCCAGCTGAAATCAGTTGCTGGTGGCCATTATTGCTTGCTGTTACCTCCTCTGACCCTTTCTTAACCTCTAGCTTTCCTCTTACTGATACAGCTAAGAAAGAGAGACCTTTAAATCTAAGCACTCATGTGGCCCTTATTGTGTCATGGCTACTATACATGAGCATACATACATATATTTAGACTTAGTACTCAGTCCCAAAGCTCATTACTTTCTAAATTAGGCTCCTTCAGGCTCCAGTCCAACTCTAAACTCCCAGCTGCAGCAACAATTGCATAGCACATTAGTCAACTCTGCTTCACTTTTTGGTTCCAAGGGAAAAATTAGTCACTACAAAAAATCTACAATTTCTCAAATTGGAGATTACACAAAGAGGTTCCTGCTGCCCTCCTTTTGTTTTTCTCCCAGGGCATGTCAAGACTGCTAACTAATTTTCTAGGAATAGAATTAATTGCACAGGCCGGAGAAAAGTCTCTCAAATCTATTTTCCATGTGATGGGGAAAGCTCCTCTGTAAATAGCAGAAGGCTCACTCCTAGAGCTTGAAACAACATCCTTCTGTTACAAGATCAAAGGGCTTTGAGAAGCCTTCAATATAGATAAGTTTCACATATTATCACAGTTTCCAGGAAAACAAAGCATGGTCCTGTATAGTAGCAATCCACACAGTAGCAGAATGTGAGGTTTTAAGTTTGGGTGGAAAGGGTATTTTTGAAACTCTTATGTCTTCTACAATGAAGAGTAAATTTCAGCTGATTTGAAATATCTTTTCTGACAAATCCACAGCTTTCCCCATGGCTACGCACCATTTTCTGACTGGAAAATTAAAACATGACGTCACTGGACATATCTGGAGGTGATTTGCCCTACCTTCAAATGTTGAATCTTAAGGAACATAGATCCCCAAGTATCTTCATAAGTAAAGGAAAAGGGAGAACAACATGATAAAGCAAATTCTATAAAAGAAACTGAGCAGGTTAAATTAAAATCAGTGCTGGAAATTGGCTCCAGCCAGTCATTGAAAATCAGATTAATTTCTTCTATAGGCATTCCACATCCTCAGCTCTTCTATCAAGCCTATTCATATAAAAATCTGCTTACAGATCCAGCTAAATAAAACATCTCTCTGCCACAGGACTGCTCCACTCCGGAGAGAGCTACTTTTACAGATCCCCCTGCCATGTGCAGCTAACTGGTTCAATTCTGGGACTCAACTTACCCCTGAGTCACATGTGAACTAATTCCATTCAGTGATTTTACTTTTCCGCTCAGTCTCCTCTACGTAGCTGCACTTGCTGATGTTAAGAGCACATTTTTGCAGACAGTGTCTGCTTCCAGAAGTGATAACACTTGATATTTACAGTTACTGCCAAAGATTGCTGTGCAAAAAGGCTCTTACTTACACTTACTCCTATTGAATGCCACTGGATCAAATGGACCACTGTGGAATAAGGTATTAAGTACCTGAGAGAATCAGCTGTGCAACAGGTGATTTATAGTAACTGGTGGGTAATTGTAGATCCTGATGCTGTGCCATGCCAGCGTCTTCTGTTGCGGAAGTAACTTGCACATGCACTCTATTGCCATCGAATCATAAAGGGACAGGATACGTTACTATTTCTGGAGTTACTAAAGAACTGACTGTATTGGAGGCTGAAGTAAGCCTAACTGGGAAAAAGTGGGAAAAGCACCCTATAGTGATTGGTCCAGATGCCCCATGCATCCTTGGCATAGACTTCCTTGGGAAAGGCTATTATAAAGGCCCAAAAGGATATTGCTGGGTCTTTGGTGTAGTAGCTCTGGAGACTGATGACACTGAACAGCTATCTTCCCTAAACTTACAGAGGGGTCTGCCGCTGTGGGCAGATGAGAGTTGAAGATCAAAAGATGCCAATTGCTACTAAAACAGTGCATCGATGATTATATCACACCAACTGAGATGCTGTGGAACGCATCCAGAAGTGGATCCATCAACTAGAGGGCCCAATAGTGCTTTGCAAGGCTCACTCACCCTTTAACAGTCCTATATAGCCAGTGCGAAAATCTAATGGTGAGTGCAGACTAAACAGTAGACTGTTGTGGCCTGAATGAAGTTATGCCAGCAATAAGTGCTGCTATGCCAGACATATTAGAACTCCAGTATGAACTGGAGTCAAAGCAAGTGATATGCTACAATTGATATTACTAATGCTTTTTTCTCTATTCCTATAGCACCAGAGTGCAGATCACAGTTTGCTTTCACCTGGAGAGGTGTCCAGTACACCTGGTATCGACTGCCCCAGGGGTTGAAATACAGCCCTACATATTTGCATGGACTGATCCATACTGCACTAGAGAAAGGTGGAGCTCCAGAACACCTCCAATACTTTGATGACATCATAGTATGGGGTAAGACAGGAGAAGAAGTTTTTGAGAACGTTAAGAAAATAATTTAAATTCTTTTAGATGCCAGTTTTGCCATTAAAAGAAGTAAGGTCAAGGGACCTGCACGAGAGACCGAGTTTTTGGGAATTAAATGGCAAGATGGGTGCCGCCAGATCTCAATGGATGTGATTCACAAAATAACAGCCATGTCCCCACTAACTAACAAAAAGGAAACACAAGCCTTCTTACGTATTGTGGGTTTCTGGAGAATGCATATTCCTGGTTACAGTCAGATTGTAAAACCTCTCTATGAAGTGACCTGTAGAAAAGCAATTTTAATTGGGGTCCTGATCAGAAACAAGCCTTTGAACAAATCAAATGAGAGCTCGTACATGCAGTAGCCCTTGGGCCAGTCTGAACAGGACAGGATATTAAAAACATGCTCTATACCGCAGCCAGGGATAATGGTCCTGCCTGGAGCCTCTGGCAGAAAGCACCAGAGGAGACTCGGGGTCGACCCCTAGGATTTTGGAGTCGAGGACATAAAGGCTCCGAGACCAACTGTACTCCAACTGAAAAAGAAATATTAGCAGCATATGAAGCAGTTAGAGCTGCTTCAGAAGTGAATGGTGCTGAAGCACAGCTCCTCCTGGTGTCATGATTACAGTCCCACTCTGCACTGGGCCAATTCTACACCAGGCCAACTCTGCACCAGGACAATTCTTCACTGGGACAATTCTTCACTGGGACAACTCTACACTGGGACAACTCTACACCAAGCCAACTGCACCAAGCCAACCCTGCACTGGGCCAGCTCTGCACTGGGCCAGCTCTGTGCAACTTGATTGCTTTTGCTCAGGGACCTGGAAGTACTTGTTGGGTGATGATGAAAGACAGTGAATTACAATGTGTACCTCAATGGAATTTAACTCTAGGTGAGAATACTCAATTTAGAGCTGTGTGATGTAAATTGCTACATAATACTAACAGTGTTTAGTAAGTGTCTTTCAGGATAACATAGTGGTGAGTTAGCTTCATTGAGTGGTGTCCAGTAAGCTCCTGAGGTGAATCTGCAACCTGTGGGCATGAACCTCGATGAATTTCATAACATTTTTCCTGCCCTGAGCAGATTGCGATAATAGATGGAAACCCACAATCATGAACCAAATGAACTTTTCTGTAGAAAGTAATCATAAACTAGTGAGGGTATGACATAAATGATGTGGAATAAGGCGGTCAATGTTCTGGTTTGAGTTAGAACAGAACTAATTCTCTTTAGTGGTTTTACTTTTCAGTTATGTCTCTTCGAGGTTACTGCAGTTGCTGATATTAATGGCATATTTTTGTAGACAGTGTCTGCTTCTAGAAGTGACAGTGCTTGATGTGTACAGTTTCTGGTGTAGGGACTGGTGTGCAGAAAGGCTCTTACTTATACTTGCTCCTATGGAGACTGAGGTCACTGCTAAATCCAGTGCACCACAGTGGGGGTGCAGTAAGTTAGAAGCTGCACCTGTGGGGAGAAGCGGACAGGACAGGTGACCCTAAACTGACCAACAAGGTGTTCCATCCCATATATGTTATATTCGATATAAAGCTGAGGGATCACAAGGGTCAAGCTCTCTTCTTCAATGGCCAGCATCCAAGCAGGACTCTGTCCATTCTGCCTTCGAACCCAATCCATGCATCCCTGAATCCAGTTCTGGAATCCAGCTCCTGCATCTGTCTGCCACTGAGTCCAGTCTGGGATTTCCCCAGTGTCTGTCCTGTAGCATCAGTGGTGGTGGTGATGTGATTGCCATCAGGGTGTTTGGTTCAGTACTGGTTTTGTATATATTTCTATATACATAATATTATTATTATTATTTTCATTAAAGCAGTTTTAGTTTTCCAATCTGTAAGTCTCTCTCCCTTATTCCCTTCCTCTTCCCTTTTGGGAAGGGAGAGGGGTTAATAGAGAGCATCTGTCACTTTTCTAGTGGCCAGCCCAGCCCTAATCCTTGACAAACTTCATTATGAAACCAAAGATCACTACAAAAACTAGAGACTGACACATTTATTCCTGTGCAATTCATACACCCACTCTATGAACAGCAATAAGCTCTAGTCATGTATCCAACTAAATCCAGATAAATTTCAAGCACAGCAGCAAAAATTAGGAGAGAGAATTATGGATAAACTTAGATTTAAATTTATGTAGACTGAAATGTCTACAGCTGTATTATCACCTTCTCTTTTAGGTTTTTATCCCACTAAGCCTTTTCAAATGCCCCAGGCAGAGTTTGGCACCAGGCCATAGCTGATGCGTAATGGAAGAACTGCATAGCTATCTGTGCACTACCAGTTGCAACACTGGGACATCAGTGCTGGAAAACGGAAACAGCAATTTTGTGTATAAAAGGATGAAAATTAAATCTAGCCATAGGTGCCTCAGATGAGCAAAATGCAGAAAACCAAAACATCACAGGCAGAACTCTTGTGGTCTTAGGAAATCACATACAGATTTTTGATAGTGGATTTTTATCTTGATTGTATCCAGTAAGACCTTGCTCTTTGCATATCTTGCAAAACGTTCCTTCTGTTTAAAAAAGAAACCAAATAGCTTCGTAAAGGAGCTGTGACTTTCACTCCAGACTGAGCTGCTGAGCTGCTGGAGTGGGGAAAGAACTCTATTTTTCCATGGAATACATACCTACAAGAAAAGTGATAAAAGAGTGTGGCTGTAGAAAGCCAAGTCTGTATATTTGCCATGGAAACAGCAGTTACAAATACACAGAAACAGAAGTATCAGCTGCCACTTCAGTCTGACTTTCCCATCATGCAGACATAGCAAACTGTTGGCTGCCCCTTATGCAGCTTGACAGACTTGCCAGTCTTATTAGCTTGGTAATTAAGGGTTGTTTCTGGTTACTACTTTTGAAATGTCCTAGGTATCCTTGACTGTATTCAGGAAACATACAGAATGAAAAGGAAAGGAGAAAGCAAGGATGGAAAGGACTTTCACCTCACTCTGGACTCTTACCTAATTTTTGGGAGGCCAGCAGTAGCCCTGATCGTATTTCATTTGCCATGTGCCTGTTTCTTTACATCCTGGCACAGGCACACAGTATAAGGAAGGAGAGGGACTTCTTTGGAGAACCCCAGGAGACAAAGCAGTGCAGGCCTTATTGTGAAAGTTTTTTGTTTCATTCATATCAGGAAAAGCTAGACATTAAAAGCACCTCCAGGCTCTAAGAAAGCCTAATTGAAGTTGCAAATTGAAATTTTAACACAGGGTTCCCTTCTCAGAACTCTGTACTACTTCTGTAATCGTCAGCAATCTGTTCTTTGCCTCCTATCAGTTTCCTTTCCTTTTGATGCCCTGTTCCTCTCCAGTCACCTCTCTCTCCCTTCATTATTCCCATCTTGTTGCTACGAAAGCTGTAGGGTAAGCCCCTCGACCTCCCTTCTCCCTACTGATGTGAACAAAACCCCAGCCAAATCAAGTAAACATTTGGTTGCCCAGCCAAAGGGAAGAGGCGCACATGCTGAATGCAGTCTGTTAGCACCAGACTCTGCAGAAAAGGGATGATTCACACTCTGGAGGAATTAGCAGCACTTCACGACCTGCCCACAGTAAGAATGCTAAGGGGTTTGAGTGCTTCCAGAGTTCAGGTAAATGCTGCTCTTCCAGTCAGTTGCAGCACTGCTGTTCAGAAGTGTTGGTTGCTCCTTGTGGGGCCACCTTCAGCTGTTAGAAAGCAGCCCAACACAGACATGAATATGAGCTACCAATAGAAGAAATTTTATTACTCTTGTCTTTTGTAATAAAGCCCTGGGTTCTTTCTAGTTTCCACAGAATATTATTGATCGATATGGTAGGGAATGAGCTAACATGGGAGCTTTTCAGTGCTTATCACTAGCAGCACCAGTTTGTTTTTCACAGGGTGTTGCTAACGAGGCTGTGACAGTAGCAGATATACGTGGGAATTTCACACTACCAGGCAGATGAAAAGTGCATTCAGGAAGCTTCTGTCCTTCAGAAATGATTATTTAGTCCCCAGATTGCCACATCTTCCTGAAGGCAAAACTTTGACTCCTGGGGCTAGCCAAGCTTTTCTTAGTGTTGGATTTAAAGGCTATATAAGTAACCATTACTTTCCTATGTCTTTTGCTGATTTCTTGGCACTTGGGAAGGGTTTGTTCTCCAGCATTGTGTGAGTATTCCCTAAGCTGAACTGTCTTTTAGCACCATCTCCTTAAAGGCTGCTTAAAGAGGCTACAATGCTCACCAAAGATCAGTGCCCCCATCACTCTTGGGAGGCTGTACAGGGAAGGAAATGGCCAAGGTTAGAACTCTGCACCAAGGAGTTATTTCTCTGTTCTAGGAAAATCCTAGTGTTCTTTGGTACATTTGCATATCAAAATCATTTCTAGAAAGGAAATGCTAGGAACAGGTGACAGAGTTTTTTCTTAAAAGTAATCCAGACCACTGCCTATTCTCACTTAACTGATGTCAGCTTTGCTGTTAGGATAGTCTGAAGTTAGAGTAAAGCAGAGAGCAATCTCCTTCATTTGCTCCCACAGTTCCTACATAAAAGATGTTTTCCATACATAATGTCTCTGAAGGGTAAAAACTTGCTCTCAGGTAAAGGAGAACAACATACTATAACACACTTTAAAATTACAGCTATTAGGTGATTCTTCACCAAAGGCATACTCAAATACTGCAGGGCATTTTGTTTGCTTAGTTTGATCAGGAGTGGTTCTGATGATGGAATATCACTCTCTGCCTTAGCTGGATACAGACTGCAGCTGAAACATCAAAAACCACTAAGGATTCATGCTGTAACCATGCAAACTTCGCCTAATGACCTTTAATAGGAAAATCCCTCTGATGCTACATCTTTTCTACACAAAGTAATTATTTTTTTCCTGTTACTACTGTTCTAAGCAAAGTAAGATATAAAAGAGTTGGTTTTTGAGAGGGACACAGTGGCCTGTGTCATGCAATCAAAGCAAACCTAAAGAAACCTTATTGATTCATTAAATCTTGTTTTAGATGTAAAATTTGAACTTTGTGAATTGAATTTTATGGAGAAATATTTTTGTCTAAGTACACAATGGTTATAGTCAGTAAAATGTAGCCACTTTGAGCATGATAGCATCTCTTATATTGTACACTTTTAATTCATACTAACTAGTCATATACATTGGATACAAGCTGTAAACTTAAAAAAACATATGTGGGAATTCAGAATTGCTCAGAAGTCTTCAATATGCTTTTGGAACTTACAGGGGAAACACGAGAAGAACAACAGACTTTCTCTTCTGATATAGAGGGGTATTAGAGATCTTCGTATAACTTGATGAGAATTTCTTGCATCATTGCAGAGTGACTAAAGAAGTAATTTCTTCTTCCTGAACCTGATGTGCCTATTTTCATGTCTTTATCCTGTCTGTATAAGAGAGGCGAGAAAAGTGGTTTTTTCACTGGACCAGCTCAGTTGGTACCAAGAGGCACTGCATGCAATGCAAGAAATTATCTCAAATACAAATGTGTTTTATCTGGGGGAAGGGAAAGCCAAATTCTCCCAGCAGTACAAATGCCCGTGGAATTATATGCTATTTGATAACAGCTTTCTCACATAGAAACTCATTTTTTTACTGTATCTCTTGTGACACTAGGTGCTGAGTAGACATACAGCCCATGGTCTGAGCAGTGTATTATAGCTGTTGTCATAGCTGCCAGCATAGCTAGAGGAGATGATGTGGCTGTGCAGTCCTTGGCATGGATAGTTCTGGGGCGCCAAGCCCCCGAGGATTTGAACTACTATTACTAAGACTGGGGACAGCTTTACTTCTAGTAAACCCCAAAGTGTGACGATGCTGGAGAGCAGTGAGACAAGACCATGGCAGTGTAGCAGAGGTGAGCTTATGGAAGATATTAAATAAGCTGGAGAATCAACAGTAGCTTTGCCAAACTGGATGTGCAGTCTGATAACTGCAGAGGACAGCAAACCTGATGGTCCCTTTACAGTGCCTGGGGAGAGTTGAACCCTGAAGATGGTTCAAGTTATTCAATGAGATGAGCAGTGATTTGTCTGAAGTCACAATTTTGAGCGTGTGCCATTAGCACATGCTAAATATAAAAGTGTCTTTAAAATCCCAGCCTTTGGTCAGCTTACTGGGGCTTCAGTAAAGTACTTGCCTTATCATCTGGGGAGCTACAGCTGTGATCCTGAAAATAAATACTGTTCTTTCTCCCACAGTACCAAACAGGGTAACTCTTTTGTGAGCAGAAGGGCACTGCTCTTTTATGGACTGTAGCATGATGATTTTAATGCCCCCCAGGAGTGCAGTTGCATTCAGACTCCATTTCCACCTCCTAGGAAATTACTTCTTTTACCATCCTGTGCTCTCATGGGAGATGAGAGGCTCTCCACCCCTCCTTCTGAATGTGCCAATATATATAAAAATCAAGATTCATTGGGTGAAAGAGTATGTGTACCACATCAAACATGAATGGATGTCGACTGTGGGGTGGGTACTTACTTGAGATCCAGCTTCTGCTCCAAGGTCAACTTTTAAATTTTGCAATAAAGGCCCATGGGGTCAGCCCAACATGCAGGGATTTCAGTAACACTGATACACAACTAATGAAAAAAAATGTGGCACCTATGGTTTTAGGCATAAGGGAGTGAGCAGCATGTCAAGCTGGAGTTTTCAGGATAATTTGAAGCTATTTTAACTAAGTTTCACCAAATGCACCCAAGCACTTATCTTTTCCTAGTTTCACTTTGCACTGAAACAAGCGGCTCTTGGATGTGAGCTAATGCTGAAATACGACCTATAATGAGCTTGGGATTCAGATCCAGCATGCGGCAATCTGAAAGTGGGTATCCTGAGTTTCTTATAGTCCTAAGATTGTTTTGCTAAATAAAAACAGCTTTGAACAATTAAATCTTTTAATCTTTTAGCCCAGACTTACTAATAAAATTATATTAACAAAAAACGATCATTTTGGAGTATTCAGACAGGGAAATAAACACTGTTGGAATGAAATCTACCAACCACAAAAATCCAGACTCTTCTACACTGCACTGGTGGAAATCTGCAGGTGCTTCCCTGACTTTAGAGATTGAATTAATACCTGCAGTGGAGAAACTCAAAGCAGAATCCAAGCTTTGTTTGTTATTAGTGACTCTGACTGTGTACATAAACATGGTATGCAGCTGCTGTAATTTTTCTTTTTTAAATCCAGCTTGCATTTAATTTGCAAATATGTTCAATACTGATTTACTCCTCATTTTGTCTTGGTATTTCTAAAAATATGGGATGACAAATGGTAATTCAGGTAATGGTATTAATTCAAAATCTCAAATACAGAGCTCAAAAAGATAAGTGATCACATGGAATAGCTTATATTAGCCTTTAAATGAGATTGTTCATCAGACTATCTCCTGTGTCAAACATTCAAAAAGCATTTACAGATTTTCACTATGGATATGAAAAAGAGAGGGGAAATAGTCTCCAAAAAGGAGCACAAAACTGCATTTCTTTTGTAACATGTATCACAAAATCACATCTGTTTTACTTGCACAGTAGAAGCCCACACTTTACTAAGACAAAAAAACAGAAAAATAAAATCATAGCAAATGGAAACCCCAACCCTTTAGCATACATAAAACGCCGAAAGCTGAATGTAAGTAACTGTTATCCAAATATTTCAAACTAGGAACAGCCACAAAGGTTTACTTGACTGCACTAAGAGCTAGTGGTTTATTCTCCATGTTTTGGGTTGTTTGTTTGTTTGTTTTAAGTATCTTCTGAAGAGAACTGCAAGTCATTTACCAGCTTTTCTGTGGTGTCCCTGTTAATCATCAGACTTCCATGGAATGGGGATTCTGCTTCTGGTTTTGGGAAAAGGAGATCCTCAAATAGTACGAAGCATGCTGTTCTGTTTCTAGGTGTGTAAGGTTGCTTTCATAGATGCATTATCCATAGTTCTTAGTACAGCACCCGTGTCAGTGGCTAGAGGGTTTTTTAATAGGTCGACAATACCCTCTCAGATCTATTTGGTTCCTGACAGGTCTATTCTGTTACTGCTTTATCTCTGCTTTAAAACTCCATGTTACATTTCTCTATGCAATTTCTTCAGCCGCTACCTTTTCCCTTTCTTTCCCTTCAACAAGAAATTAACTTTGCTTAGTCTCAGAGAGCTGCAGAATGACAGTAGAGGATGAAAGATTCCTCCTCCTCTTCCTTGACTGCAATATTCAACCTTGCAGCTACTAAGCATAATTTTATAGACTAATATAGATTGGAAAGGACATGCAAAGGTCGTCTGGTCCAAAACCCAACTCAAAGTAGGTCTTAGATCACATTGCTCAGGGTCTTGTCTAGTTGAGTTTTGAATATCTCCAGACATGGAGATCCCAAGACCTCTCTGGGTAACCTGCTCCAGTGTCCACCTACCCTTCTAGTATAAAAAATTATACTGAATCTCCCCAGGTCTTTTCTGCATGTAAAGTTGCCAATATTATGATTAGGCTGCAATTACTATTGCTTTAGAGGAATATTAATTGTAATTAATTAATTGTAAAAGTATGCAATAATAGGGAAGGAATGGACTCAGTGATTCAGGATATTTCTTTTAGTCTTGTCTATGGGAGAGATTCAGCTAGCAGATTTAGAAATATGGATTTAGAGGTTCATAAACATGGATCTGCATGTGAACTAGTCATTACAGTCAATAGGGACCTATGATGGGATTTAATTTCCCTATGTAAGCTTTTAACACCATTTGAAATGCCCTCAAGTATCCTGCCCCAGAAGAGAACATCTCCCATAGATCATATGCCACCTCTGCCAGGCCCATGTAGGTGTTTCTTATACCCTAGACAATCAGAACTGACACCAGACACCTATGGGCAATGCTATAGAAACAGTTCATACATATCGTTGTGTGAACTATAGAAATAGGATGCGTCATAAACGGCCAAAGACCTACAGGTAAATGATTATATTTGCAGGCTTGTGGTACAACGATGAATACAGTGTGAAGCTCTTCTTTATTATCTCCCCAATTCTGGCAGCAGAGTGCTTAAAGATTCAAATACAAAGAGAAGATGCAGCAAACTTCCAGCTTTATGTAGTACACCAGTTTTGCCAACTCTTTTTTCAATAACAAGGTCACAAGTACAAACCATCCAAAAGGCACATATCAAGTCACTTCTGTTCTCTGTACATGTACATGTGAAAGGAAAACTACCTAATAATTTCAGTTTTTATCCCTCAGGATTACTTCACTACATATTTTTCCACATTTCTGTTGTGCCATTAATCTTTACCCTGTGCCTTCTGCAGAAACTTCTTTTTTCCTCCCACAAAGGCTGCCAGACTCCCGCTCTCCAAGGGGTCACAGGTTGCAGAGGAATCCACAGAAACAGGAAACCAGGCTTCCTCAGTCAGTTTTGAAACACCAAAACCTGTTTCCTCTCTACAAAAATAAAGCCTGTCAGGGCATCCTCTGGGTAGGCTCACTGCATGAGCAGCAGCTCAGGAGGAGGGAGAAGCTACAGGATTTCTTGCTTAGGAAATAAATGTGAGATAACTTGTAGCATTTACAAACCAGCAGAATGAAGGAAATAATCTTCTTGCTGCTCCTATTGCACTTACAGTGTGGCAGCATTGGATTTAATACTACAGGAAAGCTCTGGACCACAGGCCAAGGCAGTGAAACCCAGACAATTCACTCAGACTTGACTCCATCTCCAACCACAATTGTGGGATCACCCCATTCTGAGATCCATGCTGCCTCCCAGGGACCTCCTTTTGCATCTTCAGGCAACATTCTGGGAATGAAAGCAGTGAAGAAAACCTCCAATCCTACAACCTCTACCGCTGCAAGCCAGTCAAATGCACACAATGATGGTAACTCTGACAAAGATAAGATGGGAAGCTCATCTAGCAGCAAAGGGACATCTCTACAGAGCAACGCTAGAGAGATCCCTCTCCAGCAAGAGGTCACTACCAGCCAGGATGCAGCTACAGGGAACAGACCCCTCAAGCAGTCATCCCACAGCACTGGTATCACCAGCACTCAGCAGGATGCCAGCTCCAAAACATCCGGCTTTGAAACTACCAGGGGAAAGTAAGGAAAGTTACCTATTTTTTTCTTGTCTCCTATGTACTGCTTAGGAGTTGCTATTTTCCTGTTCCCAGTGAAATAATTAGCAAAAGTCCTAGTAGTTTAAGTAAAAGTGTTTTCTGGGCTCAAAGGAGACCATCTAAAACAAGCAAGGAACCAAACCTGCAGTATGTACTCAGCCAAAACCATATATTTGTAACACAGGAAATGCTGCAATATTTTATTCCTTGGCATAGTTAAGTCAAAAATAACAGGAAAATCATTATCATATATGGGTAAGAAAGGACTACAATAGATGCCTCCTTGTTTTGTGCAGTAAACTTTTTTTTCCCCTCTTTTCTTGTGGGTAAAAGAAATTGCAAATGCACTTTTTCATTTGGAATTTATTAAAAAATGATTGTGTTTGTTTGCAAACTTCTCCACTAAATCAAAAATACAAGTAATTAAGTAGACAAAATGCACTGATGTCCAACAACCTGAAATACCTTATTCTGTGATAAAAGCTTACAAAAAATAGCATTGCAGGTGAACGTGCATTCAGAACTGTATAACTTGATACATAATAGCTTTGCATAACAGGGTATATGAAATTGTGCTGTCTGGTTCTATAGCTCTGGAACAGTCAATTATTTTCTTTGTTCCCCAATGTCTTTAATTCTCAGTGGAGATGTTAGTACTGACTTTGGAGATATTGCAAAGTTCACTTAATTGCTGATATGTATTCAGATCCTGGTAGAAAATGGAAGACACAAAGGATTGCTTGTTTCACATAGTATTTATGGAGAGTGGGCTTTCAGAATACAGATTGCTTCTTTTGATAGTACTTATCCAAATTTTAGCATCCAAAAGGAGGAAAAACTCTTTTGCTTCAATTCGCACAAAAGAGAATAAATCACCCCTTAGAAATACTCCTACAGCTATCTTGCTACGTGTGGCTGAGAGTTAAGGTTCCTTCAACTCGAAGAAAAGATTCCCGTTGACCTGAACATGTTTTGGATCATGCATAAGTGAAATAATGCACAAAGACCCACAGCAAAGGAGTCCTTTGCCTTCGCTCAGAAGAGATACCTCAGTAAGGAGCTGTGTTTCCCAGATAGCTTTCCCAGCATACTCCTTCAGTTGTGGATGTCATCTCTTACTACACCTCACTCAGAGTGTCTGAGTTCATGTGAGTTAAATGGGTTCTCTTTACATGTGAGAGCTGATAACTGCACCTCCATTAAAACAGGTCTTAACATACGCTAACCTTAGAATCTTTAGCTGTCTCAGCTTTTTTCAAGAATAGTATTCCAGTTAAATTAATCTTCAGAAAATCGGTGAATAGGCAGGCATTGTTTCTACCTTTTACGCAAGATAGATATAAATACAGAAAGCAAAATATTAGTCTCTGGTGAACAAGTCTCTGGCATTAGTCTCTGGTATTTTATTTATCATAATGGGATGTGGTTGCAACTGCAGAGAGGCAGAATAAGCAAATCTTGTATTGGTTAGCATCTTATTTCATGAGTGGTCAAGGAGCAATGTGCTGTGCAATGTGCATAAAGTGGGTTTTGTTTGGGGTTTTTTTGAGTCTGTTAAGCAAGTTAGCGATAAAGCTAGGAATACATATCAAAGTTACAGGAATGTGCAGCAGCACAAAACATCAGCATAAAACAGAATGCTGAATCCCCACTCTCTTTCTCAAACGGCAGGGATGCACAGCCTCTCTCTAGCAAATGTCTGCCGTTCTACGTGTGGCTTGATCCTTTTCACATTAGGATTCTTGTCTTCCTACCGCATACAAGTGTTTTTACAGTCAGCTAAGGTGTTTTGAGGTTTTCTTCCAGTTTTGCCACTGACCTGGACTGTGACTTAAGTAAGTCACTTCACTATTATGTCTTCCTTTCCCTATGAATTATACCTGGATGAATAATAAAGTCGCTTGTGATTCTTTTTTTTTTCAGTAAAGTCATGAAAAAACTCCAAATCTAGTGTGCTCAATGTTACCAATCATTGCTGGGAAACACCTGGAAAGCTACTGCTGAGAAACTATGCATAAGAACACAAGCATTTTTATTTATTATGTGCAGGTGTTATCCATTTCTATCATATGTTTTCATTTTTTAGAAAAATGCATCTTTATTGCATATAAAGTGAAAGAGAGACTGTAAAACTTCCAATAAAGCTTTCTTTGAGCTTTACTCATTTAATGCCTGAGCACAGCATGAACGAGTCAAACAGCAGATTTTGTAGCTGTAAAGTGTACTACCTCTGAGGAAAATTTAGAAGCATAATTTGCTTTTTTGGTTTTACTTTGAATTAAAGCAACTCTTTAGATATAGTCTGTATTCCAACCTGAGGTTTTGAGTGACCTTGTAGGAACTGCATGGCTCTGTAATCCTTTATGGCAACCCATTGTGCTAACATATGTGCAGAGATGCTGAGGTTCAGAGGCTCCTTATAGAAGGAACAATAGAGAGAGGCCAGGGAGAGACAAGAGGAAGGAAAATAAAACAAGAATGAGCATTTGGCTTTTAGTATATTTATAATTTTAAAAATAGCAATACATATACTTCATTGGAGAGTCTCCAGGGCTGCCAGATTACCCACAAGGCACAATATGTGCCCATGGTACAAGCTTAATTACCCAAATACCCCTTTCTGAAGGAAGTCATGTGCCTTAATTACAAAGATAGTTCCCTTGCTATCTCTACCCTAGATTATATGAGGACAATATTATGTACACATATCACAGGCATACTACAACTAGATTAGACAAAAACTCTCATGGTTCATTCTATATTTGTAAAATTCCTGTTAAAATGTCAGAAGAACACGATTTGGAAATATTTCATGGAGTATCAAAGTCACCTCCTGAAGAATATTTCTGACAACCACCAAGTGTGTCAAGCAGGACGCACCAGATACGGCAGCTGTCATCACCCCAGAGCCCAAATTGCCAGGCAAAGCTGTGGTGATGCTGCAGAAATGCGCTATTAGAACTGTCAGAACAAATTAATATTTTTTCCCTACTGAAACAGAAGCATATTTGCCAAAGACCATGACTTTACTTTTATAAACTCATTTCAGGTTGGTTTTTCAGGGTCAAGCAGAACTTCTGAGGGCAGAGACATACTGCAACAGGCAGTCACCTGCTGAGGAGTACAGTCAGCAGGGCTAAAGGCTCCAGATTCGAGATTCTGGTGTTAATAAGGCAAAGCTTGGCTTTGAGCCTCTCTATATTACATCCCAGTGTGGTAATTTAAGTGCTAAATATTGGAGATATTTTTATCTCTAAAAAGACTAAACTCTTCCTTATTCTTCACTGGAATGAAAATGCAAAGAAATCCTGTTCTTTTGCAGTGAACTGAAACAATTTTATAGTTAACCTTAAAACAGGTACAGGAGGACATAATTTATAGACTCTGTAGCTACCTGCTCTCAAACCATTTTAAAAGAGTTGTTTCTTTGGTGAGATATCCCCCCTTCTAGAGGGCCTGCACCCAGGCTTTCAGAACGATAAGCTAACTTCACAGGGAGCACATCTGGAATGGCTGGAGCTGAAGGAAAAGCCCTTTCTTCACTCATAGTAGTGAATTTGACTTAAGCTCTGAAATGTAAAGCTTATGCCTCTACAAACAAATATGCCTTTTTTTTTTTTTTAATTTCTACCTATCTTCAAATTCTCATGCTATTGATATTAACGAATAAAGAAATGCTGGAAAACTAGAGCTGTGCTTCAGCAGCAGAGCGAGTTTTCCCAAAGTTCGGTGGCACTAAATGTGAGCATCAATTTGGTGTTAAAGAAAATTGATGATACATTCTTTTCAATTGACTTCATGTGAGATACATCTTTTTTAGCCTGTGGAGAGAGATAATCGAAGTATTTCACTGTATAAAGCAGCTTAAATAACAGTGGTGCTATGGAGTATGTGTGAGGTGGAGTCCTGAGACTAGCACGCTCATCCTTCCACTCCAAACCCCATTTGATTAATTACTATTCAAGGCAGCTCCTGAATACATGAGACATTCATTCAGGCTGTAAATTAACCACACTATCTTCACATTGTTGGATGGCACTGTATTACTTTTTTATCTTAGAATGTGTATATTACACATTTCCCCATTATCATGAATCCACTGAGGGTCTTCATGGACTTCCCCTGCCATTACCTTGGGTGGTGGTGAGATGACAGTATTTTATTACTAAGCACAGAAGGGTTTAATAAAGTCAGCACCAGGGACAGATTTGCTTAGCTGTCACATGTGGTAGGAGTGCAGAAATACTGCTTTCTCCTGACCGGAACTCTGCATTGCTCCCCAGAAATTGCTTTTGCCTCTATCAGCGTGGTGAAATTTCTAGTGTACTGACAAATTAAAATGAATGGTTAAGCTCAGTACATGGTTCAAATATACAAGACACATAGAAACCTGATTTAACTTCCTAGTTAATGCAAGGTTCACAGCCCCTTTTAATCATGTCACTTTTTAATGGAGCAGAGAGAACAATTCTTGACTCAATTTCTTAAGATTTTGCATCACTGTGTATTTATAATAAATAAAGTCACGCATGGCTTAGGTTTCTGCCTCACTAGGTATATTCACTATGACCTGGAACCTTTTACACTGGTACTTAGGTTGCCAAGAGGATGTCAGAGGATGTTTGACAAGCAGTGCTTGCTCTGCCCTCACAACGTTGTATTCCAGCCACGCAGAAGACCTTTGCAATAAGCCCTCAGCATCTTGAATGTATTTCTGATGCTCAGCTGTAAGCCCACCATCTATTTTTCCTACACATGACACACACAGTTTTACTCCCATTGCAGTCCTAAAGACCAAAGCAAGTTGTTCGCACAAGTGCTGGTATTCACTACTTTATTGCTATTTCATCCACTGAATAAATGGAGCAATGGGCATAATTATGCAGTTCCATAATGATGGATGTGGCGTGGGACCAAGAAAATGTAACTATCCAAAGAGAATTTTAACACAGTTATTTAGAGATTGGTGCTGTCTTCTGCTGAGCACAGAAGTAAAACAGTTAGCAGATGACTGAGACTGCTGGTGTGACGTAGCAGAACACCTTACTGCATTGTGCCGATTACGTACTACCGCAAGCTGTCCTGGCACGGGGCAAGAGCTACACAAGGTCCATGCGATGCACAGACTTTTTGCTTATATCAGCATTATTTAGTACCCCATGCATGGAGAAAATCTTTTCCACTGCTGATGTCCCATGCACAGAATGAATTAGAGGGTCTGTTCACTCCAATGTGGTGGTCACTTTTCAAGCGATTCCAGTACTGGGATGGGAAGGAGTCATTGTCGGGAATGGATTACCCAGCTTGCACTGCCTTCCAGAGAGACCCTGTAGGATGTTCTATCTTTCAGGGAGGGAAGATGTGGTAAGCACATGTCCATACAGTCCTGTACTGTAGGTGACAATATAATAATTTCTGAAAACCAGACAAAAATCAGGAAATAACAAAATCCAAAGTTCAGGTTTTCTGAGACAGCCTTTCAGCAGTGATGGCTAGGCAGAGTCATGGCAGGCTGTTTTCAGTAGCACAGCAGACAGCACTGGGAAGACAAAAAAATCACCATCTCTACCCAGGTTGCTTTTGAGACACTTATGAAGTACTCACGAAAGACAAAAAGCCCAGCATCTGTTTCTCTTAGCCTCCTCAGAGTCTGGTTATTTAGTTTTTCTGTGATCAGATTCAGGTAAGGCACCACTATACTGATGACATCTGGAATTTTTTAATGTTAGTAAAAAAGGTTTCTGTTAATCTCATTACACTAACTATTGCATTAATGCTCATGGTTATCTTTGCTCTTGCTCTTTGTTTCATCCACCACGGGAACAGCAAGGATTAGGAACAGACTTTTTTCCATCCCTACCGATGTCTCTTCACCCCTCTGCAGAGACTAGGATTACCGTAACAAATGGGACACAGTGTTAGGATTTACCTCCCAGCCATTGCAAACATGTGACTCTTTGCAGCTTTTCATTTAAGATACACCAGAAACATCTGCTCAAGTCTGCACAGAAAATATGCATTCTTACAAATCGGAATGTTATTCTAGAAAACAGACACTAATTCCTAAAATAGACAAGGCAAGGAAAAGAACAGCAGCAAGGTGTCTCCATATGTTTTCCAAAGGCATTATCTGTGTTGTCAGTTAGAGAATGCAAGTGTTTCAAAAGACAATTTTTCTGCAAACTCTTAAAGGATCTGTTCTGTGTTACACTCCTGGTAAACAGGCCATGAGGAAAAGCCTGCAAAAAATCACCTCGAATTTCATGGACTTTGGCTCAGATTCTTTTTGTTCAAGAGCCCCCTAAGAAATCAATCAGTGACAGCATAATGAGTAATGAATCTGCAAGAGTATGTGGCAAATCAGGTACAAAGCAACTGGCAAGGCATTTAACCGTTTCGTATGTAGATATGAACAGAGAAGCTGCCCAGAACAACACTACAAACAAGTTAATGAACAATATTCACCCTTGGAATTGGGATGGATCTGCTTTCTTAACATTTTCATTTTATCACTTACAAAGGCTTTCTTTTTTGGTCAGCCATTCTCAAAGTGAGAAGCCGCTACTGACACACTGCAATCTCCTTCTCTGAAGGTTAGAAAAGGACTCACAAAGCAGTCAAAACCAGCCCCACTGAAGGTCATCTGAGAAGCAGTGTCAGTAAACTAGACTAGAATTAGTTTCATGAATTTTGTACTCTGGGTAAATTAGATGACGGAAAATAAATTTATGTTCCAGAGGGACAAATGCAGAATTAAGACTCTTTTAAAGAGCAGTTTGTCTAGGTTTTCAATTATGTTTTACTGGATGATTCTCAAATAAGATTAATGGATATCTAATCAAAAGTCTAAATTCTATCTCTGGGAAAGTTTGATTATTTTGAAGGGCTCTAAATACAGAGAGGAAGATAAGGTCTGAAAGAGCTGATCTGGTTCACAACAAGACAACTTATAAAATGCTAAAATAGATCAGCAGAGTGCTAGATAAGTGGAAATTGTGAATTAAATTTTGCAGCACAAGGTAGGACACACAATTGGTCACAACAGTAAATAAAAACTTGAGTGAGACAAAGAGGCTGTTTGCAGTTCAAGGCTTCAGCACTGTACATACAAAAAAAGGAAATGAATGATGAGAGTAGAATTTGTTTTGTAATAGACAGAACAAAATGTCAGGACCCCGAGTCCTGAAAAAAAAAAACCCATTAAACAAATGGCATGACTCCCTCCACCTGATACTTCAGTGTCAACAAGTCAGTTGTTTCTCAAGGCTAAACCCGTATCCTATAACATATTTTACCATCACATACTATTTTATATTTCATATCAAATGACCTTTTCAGAGGGTCTCCAGGTTCTCCATTCCAATCACCATGGAAAACAGATTTCCCAATTTGATTTGTTTATGGTCAGTTGCTAGTGAATACTGAATTTTTCTCTCAGCTGAGGTTCAAACCATTCCACCATTCACCACCATACCACTCCACTTCAGAGCAAAGGAAGCTAGGCAGTGAACTTAAAAAAAACCCCAGATTTTCTTTCAGTTTCTTTTTGAACTAGAGCTTATATTTTTGAAAGAAGATTAATGTTCATTTAAAGATACAGAATTTACTCCATCACTAGTACCAGAAAGATGAGAGGTCTCTGTAGTCACCTAGTGGAGTTCGTAGGCAGTTGTTGAAATCAAAATCCGGTTTCCCATGCAACAACAAAAAATCCTTGTGAGGGTGCTTTCTATCCTCATAAGCTCAGTGTTTACATTATGTCAATCAACATTATCTCTCCTCACCCAAACTTGGCAGGTTGTTCAAAGCAAACTGAAAATATACTGCAGCAATGTACTTTTATACAACCTAAATTCAGGGCCTGCACTCTGATCTTCATGTTCACAGTCTTTCAGACAGGCAAAAACCCTAGCTTTAAAAAAACAAAAAAAAAAAGAAAAAAAATTTTAAAGGGATTTCTTCCACACCATGTCATTATATGTTTTCCATGTATGAATGCACTTAACCTACTCTACTCAGAAGAACAATCATATCACCTAAAGGAGATAGATATATAAGCAAAGATCACAGGTTCACAGAACAATAGGATCATGCAGGTTGGAAGGGATCTCTGGAGGTCACTAGTCCAACCTTCTACTCACAGCAAAGCCAGGTGTGAGATCAGACCAGGTTGCTTGGGGCTTGATCCAGCCAGGTACTTAACTTCATGCTCTGAACTGGTGATTGCACAGCCTCTCTGGGCCCTGCTTTGGGTGTCCTCCTGGGGACACACACGGTCTGAACCTCTCTTGTTTCAATTTGAGCCTGTTATCTCTTGCCCTCCTGCTATATACTGCCAGGAAGAGCCCAGATCCAGCTTCTAAATCGCTTCCCTGTAGGGTTTGGGGGGGTACTATTAGGTACCCTCAAAGCCATCCCTACCCAGCCTGAACAAGCCCTAGTCCCTCAGCCCCTCTTTGCAAGGCTTCTATTGACTCCAGATATTTGACCATCTTTCTACATCCTCTTTGTCAAGGTGTAAAGGACAATGTAAAATGAAAACAGGTGTAGAATTGAGATTAGTGTTTCATAACTGTGAAATACAAGTAAACTGCGCACAATGAGAATGAGGCACAAGGACCAAGCCGTGCATGGACTTTAACAACAGCTCCAGCTCTATGTCCTTTTGTATTCCTTCAGCAAGACAATAATCTCATTTTCATGATTCAGTGATGTTCAGCTGCACTGATTCAATAGCATTTCTATTAAAATAAGGTAATCTAATTTACTCATGGATAAAAATAATGCTTTTTCAGATACGGTATGAAAGGGGCAGAACAAAATCTATACCCTCTTTAGCCCGACTGCCACCAGTGTTCCTCTTCAGTGGTTTTAGGGCCACTTAGAAGGATCTGTGCTTATGAGCAAGTGAAAGAAATAGCATAGCTGGTGGGTTTTGTGAGGGTTTGGTTGGCTTTTTCTTGGCAAGGTACCCAAAGAACAGTTTACAGTGGAGATGTGCTGTGGAGGAGGTCCTTGCAGCCTCATACACTCCCACTCACCCCAAGGAAATTATAATTTTTTGATGTAAATTCAGCAACATCAGGGATCACCATGTCAAGAGGAGTGGTTCAAAGCTTACAAAAGTTAAACGGACACATATCCATTGACTGAAAATGTACTCAGAACAATGCTGTCATAGACCACATAACTTCACCAGCAAGCAGTCACAGCACTCCAAAGCTTCTTTGGAGTTAGACAAATTAATTTTCTTCGTTTGAATCTGCCCTCCTTCCCGCCGGCCCTCTGCTCTCCCTAACCCGCCTCTGGGAGCTCAACAGGAGGCCTCGGGGCTCCCCTGGCCGTTGGTATCGACCGGTGAGCCGAACGAAGGCATGAAGCTCCGCACCGGGCCGCGTCCGAATTTAGGCACCCACCACACCCACCCGGCCCGGCCCGGCCCCCTCAGCAGGCTGAGCGGAGTGGCGGTGCCGGGCAGACGCGCCCACGCGGCACCACGCGGCACCACGCGCCGCCAGCGCCGCGAAGCGCCGGGCGCGTTAACCGTTACGCGCAGCTTCCCGCCTCTGCGGGCAACGGCCGCCACCTGCCGGCCCTGACTGGCAGCACCTCAGGCCCAGCGCGGCTGGCTCTCCCCGCCGCCGCCTCACGGTGACCGGCGCTGCCCTGCGACAGAGCCGGGAGCCGGCTGCGCTTTGGTGCAGGGTCAGCCAGGCGCCGGCTGCCGGCAGCCGCAGCGGGCAGATGGTGGTGGCTCCCGGACGGCGGTGGCAGCCCGCGGGGACGACGAGGTGAGCCTCCCGCCGCTTCTCCGGGGCGGCGTGGGCAGCTCAGACGGGTCACCCAGGCTGCCACCGAAGAGGCGGTAAAGCAGAGCTTAAGCCCTGCTAATTACCAATTAGGCGAGGTTTTAGGAGTGCTGGCAACACGCCAGCGAAGCGATGATGAGTTTAAGGGCTCTTGAGTGTCCCCTGGATCACGCAGGGATAGACATAAGAGCACGTGCTTGTACCGCGACTTCAAACCAGCTGGGGCGCTTGTCATCCTGGAAAGGCACTCCGGCTTCAGAAATCTGCACAGTGAATTAAGAAACCATCCCGGGGAAATGCTACGGTAATCTGTTTTACACTGTCAGACATTGTTTTGTTGTTTTGTTTTTTCCAGCTGAAGGAAACACATGTTATTGGTACATACTCATGCAGACTGGGCATTGGGCTTCTTGCCACAGACATGGTGCAGGCAGCCGTTGCTCACAACTGCCCTGAAGCTACTTCTGTTTCTCAGTTATCACCAGGCTGAATCCTTACTATTTTCTGGCTGATTGTGGAAATGAAGAAATGCTTCATGGGAATGTTTGCTCTGTGGAGAAAAGAAACAGGACTGGTATGAGCAGAAGAGAAGTTCTCCCTAGAGGGTATTAACATGAGATGTGAATAAGCTGTACTGGATGCGTAGGATCCAAAAAGCTAAAGACAGGCTTAAAGGCACTGTTTGGGTCCCACTATTGCCCTGCTAGTTGTAGGTGCTTTGCTCCAGCCGCGCGGGCAGGCTCCACAGCCCATTAGCTACTCAGGACTTGGAATTAGCAATGCCCATAAACCCCAGCAGACTCAGGCCTGCCAAGGCTGCAGAGAAGACGTGCTTACTGGTTGTGAAAGACACAAGTGCTGCTCTTTGTACTATGCCCTACTTCTCAGATAGAGTCGAACTGCACTTGATGCAGAGTTGGGGTAGCAGTATTTTGATTTGAGCTGGAAATACTGCTGCAAATACCACAAGCAAAGAGGCTATTTCAAAGGCCCGAGGATTCAGAGGGGCTCTCCCACACCTTGCTACCAGTGACTTTTCCTGTTCAATACATGCAAGAGGAGGATGACATCTGTCACTGGGCTTTTTGCCAGTCAGGGACTTGCACCTCTCTCTCCTGGCTGGATTTCTGTTGCATGTTGTGAGGATTTTGTTTTGGTTTTAAATACATCTTTCCTGACTGAAATCACGTTCAATGCAAAAGAAATGCCAGGCTTCTGCAGCTCTCAACAAAATCAGCATGTTAGAAGCCAGTGTTGCTCATCTGGAATATATTATTCCATGGAGGGTAAAGAAGATTTTCAGGTTTAAAGTCCTGTTATGCAAATCAGTTTTTTTCTGTTTTGCCTTTGCATTAACACAGCCTGTCATAGTTCTTCCTCCACCCTTCATCTTCTACTTCCAAATCTACATTTTTTCAGACAATTTGATTTCAAAATTATATTTACATTCTTAACATCTCTTAATGAGCTTATTTCGTTGGTAGCATAAACCTAATTATGAGTCACACCAGGGGCTCTTTTGCTGCGAATATTTCCTTCAATTTACCCTGATCAAAGATTGCTGGGCCTTGTGAGAACCACAGCCTCAGACACTGCACTCATGTAGCTTAAGGATGAGTTAAACATTTTAAATAGAAAAAATCTGCTCAAGTTGAGTTAAATTTTTGGTAGAGACCAGAGTCTGAGTTCAGACTGTCTTTAAAACCCAAGATAAGTCCTTAACTGCTACATTTGGGATGTACTGTACCATGTTTTCCTTTGGAGGGCATCTCAAAATGGGCAATTTCCAGTAGCTGTTACCTTGAAGCTAGCCACCCTCAATAATGAGTATAATTACCGGGTTTATATTATGAATTTTAAAAAGTAGATTTTTTGTTTTTAACTGGACTCTCTGTATTCCAGGGCTTTCTTATATTTTACAATTGCTTTTTATGCCTGTTTTGATTGTTTTATCTTTTGATTGACCACATTTGCGCAGATGTAAAATGGAATTAAATTACCAAAAATTATACCCAAACTGTGTGCACTGCAGAAAAGGTCATCACTGACAACAATGCTATATGTCTTCTGTTTAATCCCTTTCTCTGGTGAACTGTCAGGTCTGCATGCGATAGGAGCACAGGATAGAGAGTCATGAGCTCGAGTCCTAACCTCACCGCTGGCTCATTGAAGCCTAGATTTTAAAATTTGGGTTCTTGATCTGCAGAGGCAGTAAGCTCAGCACCCAGCCACCAGTGTTAGCGCTTTCTTCCTCACTTTCCAGACAGCTAATGTGCAACAGTAAAAGAGGTGTGGTACTGCATAACTGCTTGAGGTGGTGTTATCACTTCAGATGTCATCTGATCAGACTTCATATGCTATTAGTTAACTGCTGAGACTTATTCAGGAATGTAGATGTTTACTTACTCTATAGCAAGTTTAAATCATAAGCAAACCACCATGCTTAGTCAGAGCTCCTCCTGAATAGACCACCATCAGTCTGGCCCAGTATCGCTTTCTGCATCTGTTAAGAAATGTTTAGTATCCCATTCATATGCTGAGGAATTTTTCTTTTCTTTTTTTTTTTTTTTTTAAAAGTGTGCTGCAGCTCAGAGAAAAAAAATACAGTGTTTAATCTTGAGTATGAATATGCAGAACCCTCACTACAGCTGTGAAATGGAAGAGACTTCATACCTGTAGTAAGAAGAGAGCTCAGTAGTAGTGCCCTGGGCACAATAACAAGCCTTGATGGTCCTAAGCAACCTCAGCTTAAACCCACACTCATGGGCCAGAGGCTCCAAGTACAGACTTGAGCCTCTATTCCTTATAAAGGTGCTTGTTTCTTCTTAGACTTGACTTGTTACCTAGTTTGTGTCTGATGCTTGCTGGGGTGCTAACTGACCTGTTGTAGTCACCCTGCTGCTGCTTGCCTGTCTCTGGTGCTGGGATCTTGTATGCTGCTGGTAAGGTCAGTGCCTAGCTTGTGTAGTCACTCCCCTCACCTTCTGCTAGGGAGAAGCCCTGCTCTTGCTGCTCCCTAATGCTCAGTAAGGAAGCTTCATGGAAGAGGTGTCTTCCTGGTTGTGCTTGTAAGGGAGCTAAGTGCCCTACCGTGTCCTGCTCCTACCAAACACTGGGCAAGAGGGATGCCTATCCTCCCTTCCTGCTGCAGAGGTGTGCTGGAAGAGATGGAGCTACAAGCTCCCTCTCTGGCTAACTGTTGGCAATGTTTAACTGCAAATATCATTGCTATTTAATTACTACTGCTGGTCTTGGTGGGATACAGAAGACTGTAAAAGACCCATATGCCCCACCAGAGGAGTGATGTAAGTAACTTCATGATCCATTTGCAAAACTCAAAAGACTTAAGTCTCTTTTTGATTCTACCGATTTTATGTGGCTCAAAGTTGCTTAGAGTTGCTCCTGGCTTCCACAGAAGTAGTGAGTACCTAGTCTTTAACCATAAGGGTGAGAGCTACATTTAATTTTTAGCAAATATTTATTCATGGAGTCTCTAATTTATACACACTGATAAAAGGCTATATCTAGAGGAGACAGAACGTGAAGGAAGCATAAAAAAAGAGCGAGCACAGCCTTTTTATACCAAATCAAAAAGAAATATTACCCTAATGAGAACTCTCAGGGAAGTAGAGAATGAGTGAAATCAGATCAAAGAGACTTAATAAAACCCCATTTCATGTGAAACACATTATTCATCAATTAAACAATGTGTTGTGTGAGGGTGCACCACCAGATGATACTGACAGCAGAAATACTGAGAGGTTCAGTCTGTTGGCCTTACTTAACATCTTACTTCCTAACTTATCCTGCTGTTTTCTTAGAAATTATTTTCCGAGTAAAGCACTACTGAATTTAATGCGAGTGTCCTGGTAGGATCTCAGTAGACAAAAACAATCATTTAGGATAGACACCAATACCGTTTTGTGTACTGTGCTGTTGTTCTTGTTTGAAGCAGTGTAAATCTGTACTAATGCCAGTTAAGTAAATGGAACTAATCTGGTCTTAATTGTATTTTGATTTCCACTGTGAGGAGCCCGTAGAGAGAGACTGACTTCAGGGCCAGCTGGGTAATGTAAATATATAGTTCCTTACTGGATTATGAAACACTAACAGAACTACTAAGCTGGAAGAAAAAGTTGGCAGCAAAGCATGACCCAGGAAGATGAGCTTTTAGTTCTCATATGCAAATATTGGTATGGAAGTACTTGTAAGTTCACCAGCCCTACCACTGAAACAATGTCTTGTCACTTACTTGCAAAGTCAAAAATAAAGTATGTTTCAGCATGGATAAGAGAATCATGTATGACCCTGAGAAAGGCTGTACTAAGTTAGGGAGGAAAAAAGTCCCTACTAGACCAGACATTTGTTCCACTGGCAGAAATGCTATAATATTCAGGATGCCTTACAACCTGCATCTTGGGGGACTTCCTGAGACAGAGATTATAGTTACAAATTTATGTTTAAAAAAGCTTGAAACTAATAACACCCTAACGGCACGTTCTTTCATTAAGTCATTAAACTGATTTTTAAAATCTATTTTGGCTTCTCGAGCTTCCAAATCTGGCACAGTCTACGTCTCTGGAAACACAACCCTGACTCTGTTGTTTTCCCTTTAAGTTTAAACCTGTTTTGTTTTGATGCTTCTGTTGTAAAAAGACCAATTGACTAATGAGCACCATGATGCCCCATCCCTGCTGCTCTTCATCTTCTATTTGTATCTTTCTTTTCACCTCTCTACAGTGTAGGAATGAACCTGAATTCTGTATTCAAGCTGAGGGCTAACCATAAACTCATACGCAGCAACAAGGAGTTAGCGTACTGAAACAGCGGTGGTTTCTGTTTGTTCTCTAGTCCCTCCCTAATTTCATGTATTTAACTCACTGGTTTGGTTAATGCAAAATACTGAATTGGCATATTCACAGAGCTAATCACAATGACTCCAAGATCTTTTTCCTAATGATTGTTAATTTAGGTACTTAAACTGTCTGTCTTATTAATGAATATAGTGTCTATTACAGATTCATGTGGGATTCTGCTGACAAACTGTTTCTTGAGAAAGCTAAATAGTCTTTCACCTCTCTAATTTAATGCCTGATTAATCCATAACAGGATCTATCCTCTTACTATGTGACGGATTGCTTTTTTTCCCCCCCTTCTAATGGGTTTTGATGAGTGACCTTGCAAAAGCCTCTGAAAATCTTACCCCTTTATCTTACCTGCTTCTGTTTCAAGGAATGCCAATAGATTTCAGAGGCATGATTTCCCTGTACAAATCTGTCTCGAGACATTATTCAGTTTATAATTTCTACTTAATTCTGTTCTCTACTGCAGCTTCTACCAAGTTGCCTTATTTCAAAATCTGATCTAAATGTTTGTGGTTTCTTGTTACCTCCTTAGAATCCTTTTTTTAAAAAAAACCCAAACCTGGCCTTGTGCTAGTCAGTTCCTACATCCTATGCTGCAGTGATCAAGAGTTTGATCATTTTGTATGTGACATCCTTCTCTGAGTGGGTAGCCAGTAGCACAGGAAAGCATGGAGCTATGGCACACTATCACTCTGTGTGGCTTTGACCTTAAAGTGCACTGTAGAACAGAGTCTACATGTACTCACCATAATGCTGGGAAAGGGGAGGAGGAGAAGAAATGTCTATTCATAAAATGAAAGTTATGAGTGGTTAAAAGCCTTACTAAACAATCCTTTGAATTTTGATAAACAGTTTCTGTAGTCTGAAAATAGACCTGTCATTACTGCAGTCTAGAAGAGCTCCTTTGTGCTTGGTGCTCTACAAACATTTACAAGAAAAATTTCGATTTGCTATGTAAGTATATGTAGACATGGAGAAATGATTGTGTTTTCTTTGTTTTTAATGGGTAGCTGAAGCGCAGACTGATTGGCCAAGACTACATTGGCAATCTGAGAGAAACCAAACCTAATTTTCATAACTTAGTCCTATCCCTAAATAATGGGTTTAATTTCCCCTTTGAGTATCATATATTATCATATTGTGGAAAATGTTATTTATACTTTTAATTATATTTACTTTCTGTATCTTACAGGAACTGGTGTGCTTATGTCCATACCAGACTCTTACCTACAGTGGTAGTGGACAATCTGGAAACCTTCTCATCAGGCAGAGCGAAGCCCTGTGCTTGGCATATTGGATCCTGTGCTCAGAGGTGTGTAGAACTAGGAAGAAAGAGTACTTGCAAGTACTTTAATTATCACCAGCTGCATAATTAATACAACCATGACTTTAGAAATGAAAATGAAAACAGAAAGGAGCAGATTAGCATGTTTCCAGGTCCCATCTTCACATGTCACTATAGCAAGTGTAAAAGCTCATGACTTGGCATGCCTTCACTCTGGCACCCTTTGGTCAGTTGCGAGTCTTCAAGGAAGCCCACTGCCTGCTCCCCTCTTCTAGAGTACTGCAAGGAAAGTTGCACATATACAAGGCTTTAAAGCACATGTGGGGAAGAAATCCTTCCTGTGCAATTTTCCAAGCTTGCTTTTTGTTAGAGCAAAAGGATTCCCCTGAGAGGCATAAATATTTTTGTTATTATATCTCTGCTAGGTGCTTATTTTTGGCACAGCTTTGGTCAGGCAGTAAACCTAGAAATGTAATTGGCCTGGGTACAACTTGTAAATAACTATTAAACACATTCAGATTGTCCTTTGTGGTTTGGGTGCCTCATTGTATTCTCCAAACATTAGATTTCAGCAGTAAATGAAATTGGGGTTTAAAGTATAGGTCTGGAAAATGGCAAACTTGAAACAGCACCAACAAAACAGAGCTTGTAACATTTTTCCTCTGAAAAATTTCAAAACCCTCTTACAAGTCAGTTTGACTGTTCTGAGAATTGTCCTCTAGGTGGTATGGCAGAACATGCTTAAATCTTGAGGTGAAACCAGGAATAGAGTATTCTTAGCATTTGCATGTCTCTGAAATCTAGTTGACTGTTGACCCTCTGGTTGAAATGTTGCCATTTTTTTCTAATTCAATCTAGAAGATTCACAATAACTCTGATTTCTTTTTTGTAAGAAAAACTAGTTCCTTGTGCTGCTCCTGTAAATAATTCTGTACTATATAAATTTCTGAGGCTTGCCTGCATGTACATGAAATAGCTAGTCCTGATTAGCTCCTTTCATGGTCACTTCATTTTTATGAGTGCTTTTAGGAGTGGATTATGCTAATGCAGAATAAGGTAGTTTTAGCATAAAATAAGACCATCCATACAGCAAAATAACTAAGAACTCTCTTGATTTCAGGTCACCTTAATCTTTATTGAGTTCTTGTTGCTGAAAAAGCCATTTCTCAGAGGCAAAGCTGCACATGCAAAGCTCCTACCAGCTGCTATGAATTTTAATTTATATATAATATTACATCCTTTGTGAAGGGGTGACAAGATGAGCTTCAGCTTAAAACAAGGTGGTAGGTTTTTCATTGGGAAGATATTTTTTTGCTTGACAGCCTTCAAATTTATTCCCCTTTCTGGAATGATTTGGGCAGGGATTGTGTGTCCAACACAGTTCTGTAACCTTTTTGTCATCATATTTTCTGAGATTTGAGGTATTCTTCAGGTTCGTGTTTAGCAGCTAGCAGAACTGTGTGATATTCTTTTTATTCAAACTTCGTATTTAACATATTAAAAGAGGCAAATAGACTTGCTATAGTATGCCCTGCTACAGCATGTTCATTCGAAAATGACTTCTCTGAAGTTCAGAAAGCTAAAAAAAGTGATGGGGTAGCCAGGACATGCAAAACGCGTTGGAACACAGAAACAAAATTGCTGCTGCCTCTGCAGTTACATACTGTAAGAATAATAACTGAGGCATCACAATTACATAGCCATACCCTCCTTACATTGACTTCCAGCGTGGAAATTTTCATGCTTTATTGGATTAATGTTTGTATAGTCTTGTTTAAAATAATCAGAATGGAAGGCTTCCAGTGTGCACTATAAGCGTGTATGTGGCATAAATTCATTGTGAATGTTTTTTTTTTTCCCCACTAATTTCAAAGAAAATGGTATATCACAATTACATTTTTGGCTCCCTCTGTACAGTTTAGTAGATATTAATTGTGATATCTTCCATAAAAGTTAGCAGTATTTGACTCCTGAATCAGATATTGAGGGAAGAGGTCTAACAGCACTAAATAGACATCAGATTCCTTTAAAATCCATGCAGATCATCTGAAGGCTGCAGTATTAAAGCTGTGATTGCTATTGAAACACCAAGCCCTACTTAGGCTTCACTTTCAGTTTCAAGCAGTTAATGAAATGATACATTTGACATGTAAGATAACATAGTTGTAGGTATCCTACAACTCCTGTTTGGCCACCTAAAATAGATTTCAAATGTTCTTGTTTTGCAGGTCCCAGACAACAACACACCAAGTCTACAGGATCAAACATAAAATAGTAACATCGCTGGAGTGGAAGTGCTGCCCTGGGTATGGTGGGCAAAACTGCCAGCTCAAGGGTGAGTAGAGTTGTAAGGATTTTAAACTATTCATTTCAATAAAATAAAACAATGCAATCTGATTTGCAAGCAAATGGCTCTGCTGAAAATCAACACAGTCCGTGTTAATTTAAAACCAGAAAAAATGCCCAGTAAACTAAAATGCATTGGGGATGTTGACTCTTCCCTGCACATTAATTTAGAGAGTAGCTAAGCAGAAGTCCTTTCCTCTCTTCCACTCTAAATAAAACTCATAAAATCTTCAGCCTTATTCCATTTTCCTAAAATATGGAGTTTGCATTCAGAGCGTCTCTACTTTTGACCTTTTAGTTATCGAATATTGCAGTGCTGGGGATGTTAAATCCAGGTCCTCTGTTGAATACTGGCTGTAAAATTCATCTACAGCACTGTGACTCTTTGGCTTTCAGTTTCAGGCTCTAAGAATATATTTTAGACATTATAAAATAATGTATCAACTTTGTTCTCTCTGAATTGAGTAGGAGTTTTGGTGTCCAACAGTGACTGAATTTTACTAAGTATTACCCATGATCCCTGTATAATTGTGCCCTTTTTTGACAGAACAGAGTATTTTACCTCTGCCCTCGTGATCAAACACATGGCAATGTACTGTAGTTTAACATCTGTATAATAGCTATTTCTTTGCTGCTGGCCTTTAACAAGCAGCCCTTGAAAAATAAGATATGGCATCAGCATACATATTTTAAATGAATGAATATTACAAGAAAGGGCATTAGATGTGGTAGGGAATTCAATCAGCAGTGGTAAAGTAGAGTCTGTGATTAAAAATTAATGTAGAGGAATGAAGAGAAATTGCTGTTATTCACATACAGGAGGGCAATTTCAATGCTGAAGAGCCAGAACCTCACCAGGCACAGAATTCTCTTCTGTGCAGGTGAGTGTGGAGTCAGATATTAACACGGGACACAGTCAGTCAGCAAGGCTGTCCAGTGAGAATGGATCCGATGTTCTAAAGGTTTGCTTTTAAAAAATGCAAACATTAGCAAAAATGAATTTAAAACTGCTTATTAAAAGCGGAGGCTCTAGTTGATAAAATTGAAATGACATCAAAACAACAGGGAAGCGTTGACCAGGAAAAAAGGCTGTATAACTCAATTTGTAGTGGCATCTGTGTGTAAAAATAAGAATAAAGGAAAATGTTGTCGAGTGTTACAGGAGCGGGTTTGAAATTACATCTCCTGGGGTTTACTTTTAAACCTCTTCTGGCTTGCTGAATAACTTGGGGAAGCCACTTATAATCTGCATATGCAAGTTTACCCATCTAGAAAATTGAGATGACACTTATCTCACAGGGGCACTGGGATATTTAATCAATTAATGCTTGTAGAAGTGCTTAAAGAGATTGGGATGAAAGGTGCTATGTCAGAAAGGCTGTTCTTCCCCGCTTCTGGAATCCTGTCTCCCATGAGGAGCCAGACCACCGGCACAAGCCCTGCTTGTATTATTCAATTCCCATGAAGGGATGTCAGCTAATGAACTTGAACAGTTGGAAGCTCAATAGCCTTGTCTTCAGGCACTCCATTTCTACGACGGTGGTGGGGGGAAGACAATGTGAGCTCTGACTGGGGCTCCCCAGAGTCGCTGAGCCCTCTGCTTGGCCTCTTTGCACTTGATCTGCTCAACAACAGAAGTGTTATTGAAGGGTTTCTGTGCCAAGAGAACTGGGGTTATCCTGGCAATGTGTTTTAGATCTTGGGAAGGCGCTGTTAGTGTGATCTTGGTTGCTTGTAGCAAATGCTAATTCAAAATGCCTTCTGGTTTAGCTTGTCTCTCAAACCAAGTGAAACCGTACATAACTATTTCAGTCTGATAGTCTAGGCAGGAGGAAACACTTGTCACCATCTGATAGTTATTACTTGACATCTGTAAACCATATTTGGTAGCCTCATCATAACTGCTTGGCTACAGATGCTTCTCAAGGTAATGTAATAGTGCATGAGACAGAAGAGCCTCTGGGAAGAGACATGTTCAGATCACGATTCCTAACCTTACCTCCCATGTGGCAACACATGACCAAATTGGATAAGACGTGGATCCTCGTCCAGTATGGACAATGCAATTTTACAAGAAACTTTTTAAGAAGAGACAAATGTAGACATAATTTCTTACAAGTCTCATGAAACAGTGCAATACGGACAATTCATCGTTATTTTGATTTGAGAATATCAGATACTTAACTGGAAGCAAAACTGCTAAAATGAAAGGGCTTGTAAATTCTGAGTTGGAAAGTTCATGATGTCATTTTTACTAAACACAGCTTTATTTTAACTTTTCGTCCTTAAGCTGGAAAAAGCAATGTGCATGTAGTAATGTCTGAAGGGAAGAAATCCCAGTTTGCTCATACACACATGGTCCCTGAACACTATATTATGTGTCACAAATGATTTCAAGAACTGAATGATGCATCTTCAAATGTAGGTCATACTTGTGTTCAAATTCAGCTTTGCTGTGGAGTGAGGCTGAGGTGACTTAATGTATGTGAATTCATTTACATCTGTCTGGCTGTGGTTTAGTGTAAACAGCTGGTTCCCAGAGTTGCTGAGAGTGCCATAGCCATTGTTAGCACTGAATTCTCTCACATGGTAGAGATGTCATTTCTCCAGCAGATGGCTGTAAAATGTTCCACACAGGAGTGAGTGCTATCCTCTGTGTGGGGTGAGCTACAGACACAAAAGGTAGCAATTCACCTTGAAACACAGGGAATGGAAGAAAAACTGCCCACGGGGATTCCCCTTCAGTCACTTCTGCTTCATCAAAAATATATTGAGAGAAAAAGATCCAATTTCCATATTTTTAATATACCCTGAAATCATTTTGCACACTGTGTTTAAAAATACATGGGACAATAAATTATACATCTAGGCCAATATATTCATTGATAGGAGCCTAATGTTTAATTCCTATGTGTGTTACCTGATGTTCAAAAGCACTAAGGACCCTGAAGCCTCCTCGAGGAACTGGAAGAACTCATTGCTCAGCATTTTGAATTGCTGCTTTTTTTTGGTTGATGTTGCTTTGTGTCATAGTTTAAACCCAGCTGGCAACAAAGCCACTCTCTCACTCTGGGAAGGAAAAAATACAATAAAAGGCTTAAGGGTTAAGACAAAGAACAGGGAGGGCTCACTCACCGATTATGGTCACAGGCAAGTCAGACAGGACTTGAGGAAACAAAATAAATTTAGTTTAAACAACAAAATCACAAATCCAATCAGAGTGAGGCAGTGAGAAAAACGACAGAATTTTAAATACATCTTCCTCCCCCCCCTCCCTTCTTTCCCAGGCTCAGCTCTGCTGCCTCCCCACAATGCAGTGCAGGGTGGGGCAGAGGATGGGGGTTGCTGTCAGTCCCAGTCTGCTCCATGTTGCTTCTGCAGCTCCTTTTTCCTCAAAGGAAAAGCTCCTCATAGTCCTCCTCTGTGGCATTGTGGCATCCCTTCCACAGGAGACAGCCCTCCATGAACTTTTCCAGCTAACATGGGGGTGTTCTGCAGCCAGCAGTTCTCCCAGCAACGAACTGCTCCAGCACGGATCTCCCTCAGTCATGGCCTTTTTCCGGATCAATTGCCTGCTCCAGTGCAGGCTCCTCATGCAACTTTCCTCCACCAGTGATCTCTGAGGACTGCAAGGACTCAGCCTGCCATCTCGCCACTGGCCAAAGGGAAATGGCTGCTCTGGAGTGTCTTCCCTCCTCCTTCCTCACTAACTGGGGTGTCCACATGGCTGTGTCTCTGTCCTACTCCCCTCCAAAACAAAAGGGAGTGCCCAAAACAAAAGGCCCTTGCTCAACAGGTTTCCCCTCTTAAATATGTTTGTCGCAGAGGTGCTGATTGGCTCAGCCTTGGCCAGAGGTGAGGCCAACTTGGAGCTCAGGGGAGATATCTTGAAGCTTCTTACAGGGCCATACCAGCAGGACCCTCCTCCACTACCAAAACCATTGCTCAGTATTTTGAATTGCTGCCTTTTTTTTTTTTGTTGGTGTTGCTTTGTTATAGTAAATGACACCTATAAGGTGGTCTAGCAGTCTAATTTTTATATTTTATCTTTTTAGCTTAAACTGAGCATAGCCTATCTAATCTTTAAAAGATCTCAAATGGAAATCTTTTGATGGCTATTTCTACCTTAAATAGTGTATGTGTTAGAGTCTCATTCTGGTGCTCCCATCACATATGATATTCAGCGACTAGGATGAGGAATCTCAGCTGTGTGATCAAGGAGCACATAAGACTTAATCACCATATGATGTGTTGGAGTGGTTTCTTTGGAAAAGGACTGAGCCACACTGGAAGAATGATGTAGGAGAAATTATATTGCCAGTGACTCTTCTAAATTCATTTCACAAATGAAAACCCTGAATTTCTAATGCTGCCTGAGAAGTACCTTTCCAATACAGTGATGAAGTTTAATAACTGTACCATATGAGGTATTGTGTCTGGGGAGTTTTTTGTGTGCGTGCATCACTGGCTACAGTCCTTGCTGCTTTTAGAAGCAGTATCATGCACTATTGGGTTGTTCCATTACTGGTTTTCTCCAAGAGTAATACTATGTTCTGGGTCTTACAGGGATTAAGTTATACAAACAGTTTAAAGCATTGGTAAAACAAGGACACAACATAAATATATATCCTTGAAACTCTTAAAATGAATAAAACTGTATGAGTTTATGTATTCCACAGTGTGAAGCTATGAGTGAGGCAATTGATTGAACGGGGAAGATGTAAGAAAAGATGCACTGTGCTTGCTTAGTCTGACATGCATCTTATAGCAATGTGAACGTAGTGCTAATCACCAGTCCCTTTAGGGTCACATTAGTCTGGGAATTGCAGCTGCTTATATTAATATTGAATTTAGTCAACTCCCTTTGTAGAGATAGGCATGGAAAGGAAACATTGTAATGTCAATAGCAAAAGAAAAAACTGTTTTTTCTATCATGGGACAGGCCAAATCATCTCTGCTGGATTTCTGAAAACTTCAAGTGGAAGGGATGCTCTGAATAACAGTCACACCTGGGAGTTTTTCCTCTCTAAAATCAGTGATTTAGGAGGTACTGATTGTATTCTACCACTGAGCGCAGTCCTAATAGAATGAAATACAAAAACAAAACCATAACCCTGGATATAATGCAAGCTATTAGAAGGGCCAAAACCCATCAAGAACTTAATCTGGCTACAGCCATAAAAGGCAATAAAAATTAACAACAAAAGGAGGGGCAAGGAGAATCTCCATCCTTGATTGGATGTGGGGGAAAACTTAGTGACCCAGGATGAGGAAAAGTCTGAGGTTCTGAATGCCACCTTTGCCTTAGTCTTTAATAGTAAGACCAGTTGTTCTCCAGGTACCCAGCCCCTTGAGCTGGACAACAGACACAGAGGGTGGAACACGGCATCTCCCCATGGGATGCAGTCCTCCCTGAAATTTTCCAACTAGCGTGGGTGTCTGCTGCAGGCAGTGGTTCTCCCAGCAACGAACCACTTTGACAAGGGTCTCCCTCAGAGTCGTGGCCTTTTGCAGGATCTGTCCCCTGCTCCCGTGTGGGCTCCTTCACAGGTTGCAAACAGAATTTTTCTCCTCTGGTGATCTTTGAGGACTGCAATTTTGCCATGGGCTAAAGGGAAATGGCTCTGTCTCCCTGCCGCCTTCCTCACTAACCTGGGTGTCCACATGATTGTCTTTCTCTCTTCCTACTCCCCTCCAAAACAAAAGGTCGTTGCTCAACAGAGGTTTATCACAGAGGTGCTGATTGACTCAGCCTTGGACAGAGATGAGGCCAACTTGGAGCAGGGGGAGCTTTCTCAAAGCTTCTTACACGGTCATGCCAGCAGCACCTTCCCCCACTACCAAAATCCTGCCAGACACAAACCCGACACACCATCCCATACTCGGAAACCAAGTTGCTTCACAAGAATTTGGCTTTGACTGGAAGGAACTGTGACGCTCTTCCTTTTGATCCCTGTGTTACCTTTCGCTGTTCTTCTGCACTCCTTTGCTTTTAGTCCTGTGCTTCTTTGAAGCCATAAGGGTTACCACTTTTGGTGCCTTAGATCCCTCAGAGAATCATCAGATATGCTAAAAATGCACTCCTTGTGAGAGAGCTTGTCTTTTTTATGTACTTAATCAGTTGCTATACAGTGGGCTTTTAAAATCGGTGGGGCTAAGTGCTTTGTAAAATGGAATAGATTTAAAAAACACTTAAGGAGAAGAAAATGGTTTTTTGGTATATCCCAGCTTAAGTTCTCAAGAATCAAAAATGGTGTTTAGTTTCCTGCATTTCCAAAGTCTTCAGGATGATATTTCTGCTGTGAGATTTAGAATTCAGTAGCAATCAGGACCTTAAGAAAATTTTCATGCTCTTTAAAATAGCGATGTGTAGAGAAAGCTGGCAATGTTTTTAAGTACTGTTGAGTCAATGTTTTAGGATCTATGGCTTGTTATTTTGTTTTAACAGCTGATTGGCAGCTTTGGACCCAGAATGAAGTGAACATAGTTGACCTTTGCCACAACTTCTTAAGATCACAATATAGTAACACCTTTAATTTCCCTCTCCCTTAAAGAGGGGAAGAGGAGAGCTGTGAGGTGCGTCTCTAATTCATTGTTCTCATAGGTTTGGGCAGGGGGTTGAAGGAGTGCATAGCTCTGAATTCATTGCCCTTTAGGTTCTATCTTTGGATAGCCACATGGAAAAATATAAAAAAATAAATGTGAAGGATTTTAACTTCTAACCTTGGCTGATTGGAAAATGTTTACTAACAGTGGCAGTGAATACGTATAAAGCAACAGAAAGATCAGTAAATGAAAGAATAGAAGCACATCGATTAGCTGGTCTTTATCACAGGCAAGTAACTGACTCCCTTGTCATAGATTATATCATCACATCACCACCTGATAAATCCTGTAATAAATTGGGCTGAATGCAAGTATTTAAGCCCTGTCAATAACCATGCTACAGAAAGATAACAGAAGCTATTGAAATTATAATTATTGAGGATTTTGTGTTTCTTATCAGCTAATTTCAATAAATTCTATTAAATTTTAGGTCCATATAATAGTTTCTTTTGTGTTCCTGTCCTAATTGTTACTTTCCTCCCCATTAATTGACAACAAAACCCACCTTATATCACCCTTAAATGTAATCTATTGATCCTCATATATACTGCTAAGAGGCTAATGAAACATAGGGAATTTCTTGATTCTGTTTCCTGGGAAATTCACATTATAGCAAGACTAGGTTTTAATATTTGAACTGGAAAATAATGTCACTGTACCCAAGTTACTCTGCTTGTACTATACTAAAGACTGGAAATCACATCAGTCTCACATAAGTGGTATTCCTTAAGATGTGTTCCAGCTGGAACAACATCCACTTCAAAACTGAGCAAACATATAAAAATTGCTATGAAATTACACTAGCAAATTTACAACCTACTTTGTGCATATTTCATTTTTTTCAAAATAATGAAATGAAAATGACACCATTAGGCCTAATGGCTAGAGATGTAAGTCAGGAAGGTGGAAAATCTCAGTTCAGTTCCCAGCTATTCTATCAGCTGTTCTCTACATTTCATGAGTGAAGGCACTTTACATGTCTGGACCTTAGTTTCCCCAATTGTAATATTGAAATAATAATAATGTTAGTCTAGCTTTTTGCAAATTTCTTTGCGATCTTTGGGCTGAGATATAAAGTAAGCACAGAAAATCCCATCTGCCATGACCAGAGAAAATATTTACAAAATTACCACCTTTGTGAAGTTTTTTAATGTATACACCAGTTGCAAATCTCATGTTATATTTGTTGGAATTTGGAATTTGATTATGTTTTGAAATTTTTTTTTTTTTTCAGGTGCTGCAACAATGTTATATCACCATTGCTTTTAGTGTGAAGTTTTCCATGGTTGAAGAGTTGTGTAATCTGTCAAAACAACAACAACAAAAAAATCAGTTTCAACAAACCTGGCTAATTTTGTAGCTATAAACCCACCTAATTAATTTTATGGCTGACAATCTCTTTATTGTCTTCATACTGCTGTTTTATATTCATCTAAAATATTCCTCTAGAATTTTTAGCCCTGGAGATTTCACAATTCTGTTCATTATAGGGCAAGTTTTGACATTTTAGTATTAACACCAACCTTACCAATGTCAGGAAGCCATTTATAAAGCCATTCACTGTCTTCATCAGTGTGGTCTCACACTGCAGATGGTTAGGCTTTGGTAAAGTTGATATAGAACAGAGAGAGAGCAATTGTTGTGGAATCCTGATTGTCAAGTTCTGTGTTTCACTCACATCCTTTTTTTTTTTTCTTCCTCTTTTAGCTGAAGAACAGAAATCACTTGTACACAGCAATCAGGCTGAAAGCAGCAGAACTGTCAGTGAGAGGACATCAGGAGCTCCTCAGGACCCCAGTGGGCCAGGTCAGCTGTTACAATTGCTATCACCTCTAGCCCAATCACTGACCATGTGACTCATTGAGATCACTGCAAAAACAATTTGAGAAAAATCCCTGTCTGCTGAAGGGACCTGAATGAACCATTAGAGTTTCTAGCATTCATGGTTCAGCAGTACACTTCTCTTCTCTGGTAAAGATGGGCAGAAGAAACTGAATTTAATGGTACCAGTAGCTTAGCACTTACAGTGTCTTGTGACTAAACTAAACCCAGGAAAGTCACTCTGCACAGAAATATTTAAACTATTATATGTCTGAATGAAATAGATGAATTAACAGAAAAACACCCCCAAACCCAAAATACACCGCAGCCAAAAAACCCAACCCCAAACCTAGGAGTAATATGGACCAGCACTGATCATAAAAGAGTATGTAGTGATGTTAATTGTATTAGCCAAATATGTGATTATTGTTATATATTTTCTTATAAAAATTATGCTTTATTCAAAATCAGTACACTGATGCTTCAAACTTCAGCAACGGCAGCTTAGGTGTGTTTTAAACTACTCCATCTAGGATGATCAAATAATAGCTAAGCAACACAGGGTCAGTTTGCAGCTTTATAGCGCAGATGTTTGAGACTATTTCTTATTACACTATTCATTTGCTCACTACTTTTTACTACTGTTTACTACTTTTTTACTACTGTTTACTTCAACATATCTAGACCGTAAGTTTTTGGAACATAATGTCAGTATTTTCCTACAAGGGTATGGACACACCTCAGCATTGTAAGAGCTAGTTAGTCACAATAATGCTTTTATTCAAATAATGATCTACATTGAGAAGTTACCTTAGGTGACTGCTGCATGAAAAGCTTCTCCACCTCCTAGTCTCTAGAACTGTTGGGTGTGCTTGCTTCCCTTTATATTTATTTTCCATTACCATCTATATGATTCAAAGTTTACTAGCACAAATGTTCCAGAAGATTAATTTCATGGTTGCATAAGTATTCATGGGAATGGAATTTTATTCATGCCAGGCCTGTTTGCATGCTTGCTAAACTGGGAGCAGAGACAATCATGGTTTATCAGATCATTCCAATTAATCATAAATTCAAATATTAGGTGTTCACTATAAAGAAACATGAAAGGTATCCATGATTTAGAGGTATTCTAGTGGTTGACAGACTATACTGTATTCCAGTCTGTACCACCTGAAAGTGTATTTGCTTTTGAGGGCATAGAGATGTTGTTAATACAGAATTATTTGGAAAGCCTGTGTACTCAGAGAACTGTCAACAATCAACATATAGGTTTAAATAATATTTATGTGAAATATATGAAACATGCTTGAAGGAAGTTGTTTGAAAAAAATATTCTCTGCTTGTAATATATTCTCCAGCAGCGAATGAGACTCCATTTGTCAGGTAAATTTTTGTTGGCAAATTATATGTTACTTGGCAGTGTTCTCCACATGCTGTCAAATGAGCTTGTGGTTTACATGGTGAGGAGCCAGTAGATGGACAAGATGTGAAAGACAATGTAAAGGAGGCACTTTCCTTGAATTTTTTTACTACCTCCCTTTTCTTTTGAATCTGTTGATGTTTCGATTACAGATGTCTACACTGGCTTTTTGTATAATCATCAGCTGTTACACAGCATGGTATTACTGCCACTGACACAGTTGGCCTATATCGGAAAAAATGTTATGGAATCAAATAATAAGGCAAGTTGTGTTCTCAGGTCTGTGTGTTGCGGCTGTCAATATGCTGTTCTGGTGCTGGGATATTCATGCAGATGTCAGAATCCAGCCTACTGCAATGTCTTATGGAGACAGTATACACATGTATATGCTTATGTCCATATATGTTTTACTTTAAATCCTAATAGACAAATAGAAAAATTAGAAATCATAGGCAGGAAAGGGAATGACTGAATCTGGCATGGACATATAGAAAGGTATTTTCAAATGGGAGTGAGGAGAAGGCTGTTGCCCCTTGGTGATATTGTGTGAGCAACCAAGTTTCTCAGTGTTGGAGAGAGGAGGATGCTGTCTAGTAAAGCAGACAGGACCGATATGGAAGAGTGAGCTTGATCAATAGAGCTTTAAAACATGCCACTTCTCTTAATAGGAATTCTGCTCTGAAAAATAACTCTGAAATTGGAATCTCAGAGATCCATGTTAATTGCTTTTCAGTTATTTTTAAGTCAAATGGGGTCAGTTTGGAAGAAGGGAGATACCTGTTCCGGCTGCCAGCCCTGCAAACATGGCCAGGGGCCAGGGCTGACTGCCCTGGTCTGTCATTCTGTCAGCAGCTGCCAGGACTCTGCAAGCCAGATACTGTTTCCAGCTCCAAGTATGCAGCCATGCCACTTATAAACCTCACTTTCAGGTTCATCTGTGCAGCTTTTCTTCCCTCTTCAGTAGGAAATGACAGAAAGCAAACTGAAGCAAGCATTGCACCCTGCAGGTTAGTTATCAGTTTGGGTGACTATGCATGAGACAGTAAGGAATTCAAATCACTTTGTTATAGTAACAATTCAACCAGGAGCCCAAGTATCCCCAGCTGGGGAGAATTGCCACTACGAGTTATAAACACGATTTTATGTCTGTGTAAGTAGATACCATGGGCAAAGTAAACAGCTGGAGAGGCTACCATCCTAACCTGAAACAGCCAGTCTTATTCACCAGGCTCTACCAGTTATGAATTTTAGAGCCAACATGCCTCTGTAGGAGAGCATTCTCATGGGTGTTGGCATGCTTCATCTGCACTGACTGGGTGCATTTAGTGAATTTTCTGAATTTTCCCAAATGCTATTGAGTTAGATATGATACATTTATTTTTTACATACTAGAATTTCAAAGAATAAAATTCTGGTCAGAATAATATGCCCCATTTTGCATATAACTTGGGGTTTTTTTGTTGTAATCTTCAGGCCCATGTGCTTCTACATTGTAACTGCCATGGGTATAGACACTCACGCCATAATGAATAATGACATATGATCGATAGAAATACTGTAAATTTACACTAATAAATATTTGTATGTACTACTAAAGAATCTCTTGCATAGCAGTTTAAGTCATAGTGTGGCCTAGATCATGTAGGTTATCAGCATCTTCTGAAAATTCCAGACTAAGTCTCGTTCCTGTCAGCTGTGAAACTCAGATAGCTAGCTGAAGTCTTGTGGAGTCTTTAATGGCAAGACCAAGGCCTTCTTCGCCACTACTTTACCTTAAAAGCATCCAGCTAGGCCTTTTTGTACCTGAAGAGACTACAAGTGTCAGAATTATTTTGGGCAATAAACTTGACTTCACAGGCTGAGCATCTTAATGACAGACTGATGGTTGTTCCAAAGCCATTTAACTATTAGCTGTTTTTCTGCCATGCTGCTGTGTTGAACAAGTCTTTATTTTGACCCCAACACAGAAAAGATGATGCATTCCTTCAGACACTAGCCTTGCAAATTCAGGAAGTTATGTTAAAAATGGTAAGTAAAAATCAATGTTTTTGTGGTTGTGCTAAACGAGATAGACTATATGAGAACTAACTCAATACTCTGTAGGGTGGTAGGTGGAGGAATTATGGCATTATGCTCATTAAAATATGCTAACCATTCAAAACAATCTTGTAGAATTACAAATACTTTATAATAGATGCAGATGTTTCAGTAATTAGTTACTGCTGTGCTGCTGAATGTCACTAATAGATGACACATGATAAAAATCAAGATAAATCACTCAAGACTAAAAATTCTGAAACTCATCATCCCACTTTCAGCTAATGTGTCTCAAATCAGTCTCTCCCCTACCACCAATGCTTTACCATTACTTTTTTTTTTTCCCTTCTCATTTTGTTCTCTGACCAAGCAGTTACACAAAAAATGAACGAGAAGATTAGCAGCCAGGAGATGAAACTGACTTTTCTACAGAAGAAGGTTGACAACATTGCTGCTGCAATGAATGATGTGAGCAAGGTGCTTTCTTCTCTGGAAGGCAAAATCAATGAAGATAAGGGCAGAGACTTCCAGTCTTTTCTAAAAGGTAAGAAAAATAAATTAATGTAATCACTCACCCTGATAAAGGTGCCAGAAAAAGAAAAAAGCTAAAAACATTCATAATCTTTCCTATTCTATTGCTCAATGTTTATAGGGAGAACTCTTTTTTTTTAGTTCTTTTACATAATAGAGGGATTTGTTTATTTTGACATTTGCTATGGTGTCATTGATAGTGACAAAAAATTTATGTTCCTGAGTACTGCATCATCTACACAGTAACTTAAGCCACTATCAAGGCATTTTCATTTACTTAGAGCATCTGCAAATATTCTTATCTCTGTTTTTTGTTTATCTGACAGCTGCTGAATGACATAATATTTGCTTTGCTACCAAGTCTAAGTAATATCTGTAATACATAATTCACATATGCAGGGGAAACGTATAAGGAATTCTGTGATGGTTGTATTTATAACATGGCAAACATCCTGCTGAATAATTTGCCTCTGATCTTATTAGGCTACCTCTGACAAACATCTGTACTCATGTTCAGTAGATGAGAAAGACATGACCAGGGATCAGGATGTTGGGCAGGCCCTCACCAGCAGAATTATGCATTCATTCTTTGTGAATCCTGCAGCAAGACCTATTTGTTATCCAACTACAAATGGTGCTTAACAAAGAGATTGGGACTGAAGCTTTCATTTCCTTGCTGTGCAATATTTTCCTGATGTTTTTCACAGATTTTCCCCAAACTGTTTGTATTATACACTTCAGAATCCAGAAGACTTTTCTATTGTTTAAAAATAGAATGAGGGAACTGGAGCTCCTTACATTGAGATAAAACTTAATAAAAAAATAAGTGCTTTTGTATCTCCCTTGAATTTACCAAGTGTGGTCCCATTCCTTGTATTTCAGTCCTCTGTCTCCTGAGTTGCTCATGCCACATGCTAGATGGCTCTCTTGTACCCTGGATCAAGTTGATCCCATGTCTCAGTGACCTGCTTTCACCTCTCCACATATTGCTAGATGGCGTTCTTGACGCTTGGACGTTCATTGTAGTTGAATATTTCCCATTTCCCTTCTGCTTTCACTTCATTCTTTTTTATATTCCACTCATTCTAGCTGTTATTTTCATGCTATTCCAAGAGGTCTTTTGCTCCATACTGTGCTCCTGCTTCTCCATTCCCTGCCTATATGTAAGGGTCCAAACCCTAATTAAAATGTGCAGTACAAAACCCCCCATTATTTCACACTTCTCTGTGAAAGTATTTCTAGCCTTTATTGTTTTTATCTCCAATGCTTTATATCATACCTACTTAGAAGAAATATCCAGTTGCTGGCTCTTTTTTTTTTTGATTTATGTTCTCAATCTATCTACTAATCAAGTAGCTCTAATGAAAATGCTGTTATCAACTGCTTTCCTTGACTCTAATTATGGGTACTCCATATAGGTCTAGAGAAAAAGTCCTATGAGGGGTGGCTGAAGGAACTGGGGTTGTTTAGTCTGGAGAAAAGGAGGCTCAGGAGAGACTTTACTACTCTCTACAACCACCTGAAAGAAGATTGTAGTGAGGTGGTGTCGGATTCTTTCCGCAAGTAACAGGTGATAGGATGAGAGGGAACAGCCTCAAGTTGTGCCAGGGGAGGTTTATGTTGGACATTAGGAAGAATTTCATTACAGAAAGGGTTGTGACGCATTGGAACAGGCAGCCCAGGGAAGTGGTGGAGTCCCCATCCATGGAAGTGTTTAAAAGACTTGTATATGTGGTGCTGAGGGACTTGTTTCAGTGATCATTTGGCGGTGCAGGGTGAATGGTTGGACTCAATGATCTCAAAGGTCTCTTACAACCAAAAAGACTCTGTGATTCTGTGATGCAGGTTATTCTTGGCTTGCACATAGGTAAACAGCAGGAATGAGGGGAGAGAGAACAAAGTTAGTGTTTCTGTTGGCTTGTATATGTAATGTCAAAGGGCAACTGCAGTTTCTGTCCAGGGAATATCAGTCAGTCATACTCCAAGTGGGCAACGAGCATCCTAAAGAAGCAGGAGGTGGAAGGAGTTTCTATGCTGTCCTCTAACTTGGTACAGATGTGCTGTATAGGCACATCGGACTTGCTAAAATTTACTCTTAGAAGCTCAGCAGGAAGTGAAACACAACTTTCCCCACTACTGCTGCCATCCTGAAGCATCGTGCTTTTGAAGCACAGTTAAGTCTGTAGTTGCTTCACGCTATTCAGACTTCTTTCTTCTTCCCCTACTTTTTCATTTTCTTCTCATGGTACCCAGGTCCTTTGTTCACATCCATTAATCACCTTTTTTTCTTGTCACAGAAATTCTAATAGCTGCCCATCTTTGTATCAGAGTTTGTTATGAGTGAGATCTGTTTCTGTGAACAATCAATTCAATATGGTTTACAAAGTCTTCATTTCTTCGTTTCATCTGTAAATAGACTTTGGTTTCACAAACCTGTCATCTGTTGATACAGGGCAACACTCACCGGAGTAACTATATGCTCCTCTAATTTGATTAATGAAACTTGTTGTGCATTTTTAAAATTATTTTCAGTACTCAGGAGACTGTTCCTAGTTTTTACTCAGAGAAAATAATTTGGTGTTCTCCCTTTAATTTAATAAACTTTTACGTCTTGCTGTTCTTTCCTCCTTTCACTCCACATCAAGCCTTATTATAGACTCCTTTCCTCTCCATTATTAAAATGTATACTCCTTTAACAATGAACTCAACAATGGAGTGTTAATCACTTTCAAGTCAGAAATGTCATTTACAGCTCAATATACAACCTTAAGTCAGTCTCCTGTGTACATACATTTATTTTGCACATTATTCTTCAAATAATTGAAACTGCAAAGGGAGTATGTGTTGACACAAAGTAATTACACACTTTGGATTTCAGCCAGAGACTTAGAATTAAAATTTATAATCTCATAAAAAGTGCAAGAGATCTTTAATGTTCACAGGTAGTTTGAACCTTCCTATTTCTAAATGAGCAACAGAGAAATTGAGTTACATCCATGAATGTACTCCTGTAGGTGTCTTCTCAGTTCAAGCCTAAGAATATACCCAATTGTTACCTACAACACAAGTTTGGGTCAGGTCTTTCTGTGGAGAAGCATGGTCCCTCAGCCCCTGGTGAACTTTGGAATACACTTGGTTTTCACATGCCCAGTTGTTCTAGCCAGCAAGGAAAGGAGAGAAACCCAAAGCTGTCTGTTTTATCAGGTTCCACCCCCTTGATGACAAGCATACCAGAAAACCAGAGCTGAGTTCCATACAACACTCACAATCCAATTAAATAGAGTAGGAATGGAGAGAGGGAGGCTGGCAGTTTCTTGACTGTCACAGTAAAAAAAAGGCTGCTATAGATCCTATGGAAAACCTCTCACAGCAAGTTGGTCTGTTATCAAGATTTGTTGTTGAGATGAAGAATTTAATTAATTCCTCACAGAAAGTGTAGAGTAACCTTGTTTCTTTCTACAGCCATTACACTTTTCTTCACAGCTCAATGTGTCTCTTAAAGCATGGGACATTTTTCAGCATCATAAAGTAACTTGGCCAAATCATCAGTTACAATGGTTTCTCTACATGTCAGTTATTTTACTCTGCATTGATATCTCGGTTTTTCCTCTCAGCTGCCAGGATGTCATTATTCTCAGGTATCTTATCTTACCATTTTTTCTTCACTGAAGTTCACTGACAAGGCTCTGTGTGTAAATGTGCACGTTCATGTGCACATTCACGTGTATATATCTAGTTATTTACTTGCAGTTCAGGTAGTAAAAAAAAGGAAAATAATAAAGGCAATCTCTCTATTATTGCTGCTATTTTTTATACTTTGTGTAAAAATTGCTGTGACATCTGTGACCACAATTGACAGTAATTGAGTTTATTGCTTAGGAAACTTCATGTTATGTTTCTGAAGTGGCTCTTTTCTAGGCTAGCAAACTTACGATACCTGCCTATTATACCCGGCCTTGAAAAAAACCCACCATCTGAACAAGTGACAGATTTAGCCCCTAAGCATCAGAGGTGTTTACTGTCCATTTTACCAGACATAATGAAGACTGAGACTCATTTATAGTTCATAAAAAAGCAAATATTATCAACTTCTTTATCCCTGTTTCCACCCAGAAACTTATGCACAATTCACATGGATCTCCTGAACAGCAAAAAGTACTGTGCTTCTCTCTAGCTTGCTGAGCAGAACCATTTTTATTTGCACCCCTGGAGCCCAAAGTTGCACTGGGTTTCATGGGTCTGATTTCATGTCATTTTACCACTCTTGCTGAGAATGTACTTTCAAATAAGGTTTCAGAGCACACCTTGCTGTTTTAGACTTGGAGCAATAAAATCCAGGCTATAGAAGTAATTGAGAGGAAAATACAGAAAGGCAACAGAGAATTTCTACCTTTGTCAATACAGTTTTAATCAGAGAACCAATGGTCACCAAGGCACTGTAGAGTTTGTAGGGTTTAACCATTCTATGACAAGCTGGCTGCAAGAGTTTAGGAAAAAAATGCAAAGAATGCTTCAGTGTTTTAGCTGGACATAGGGGCTACCTTTGGAGAACAAATTTAAAAAATCCTTCTAATCTCACACCAGAGTAGAACTACTGATCTCAATAATTCAAATGTTTTATGCAGCACTCTTGATGAACACTATTTTATGACTCTCTTAACTCATCTAAGGCTATACAGGAGACATATTTTGATGTTATTTACAGGTGCTGAATTCCCACACGTTCGCCTCTGCCTAGTGCATTTCAGGATGAGTATTCCTAGGAGTTATTTAAAGAGTTTTAGTATGCAAGACTAACTAAGCTTTGTACTTTTACAATGTCTGCCTTTTGCAGCGTCAAGTTACTGACTTCAGGTATTCAATAAGGCTGTCCTTTCTGTTTTGCTTCTCAGTGTAGTGTGTTGTATCATCACTTAGCACATACAATACAATACGAAGGTAATAATCTCTGCTTTCACTTCTTGACCTTAATGTTGATAAAGCGGGTGTTTTTTCCTTACTTTCCCAGGGGAGAAAAGCCACATCATTTTCTTATGAGCAAGCCACAAAAACACACAGATCTCCTCAGCTGAGTGTTCAGAAACAGCTTAGCTAGGAGATCAAAGTTGATACCACATGCAGAGTCTTAGTTAGCCCTTTCAAAATAATAGCAAAACTCCCATAGATTTCAGTAGAAACAGGGATGAGTCTTCAAATTTTTCTCTATGAGTGGGTAAATTTGGGCAGGATATGTGTGTTTTACTTCTGTACATCACTGTGCTTGTTCACATTGTGGAAAAATCTTAGATGTTGCTAACACAATTGGTTTGATTGTTTCCCTATTTCTCCTTTTTCCCAAAGGTCTCAAATCCAGAAGTATTAATGAATTAATCAAAGACATCATCAGAGAACACTTTAAACTATTTCAAGGGGAAATGCAAGAAAACATGGCTCAAATTTTCAAGACTATGTCTAGTTTGTCATATGATCTTGAAAACACAAAAGAATTAGTCAAGCATCTGAATGAAACCCAACAAAAATTTGTTCAGGAGAAAGACCATGAGCCAACAAAGCTTGACATTCTGGAGCTAAAGAGTCATATGGTACAGATGAAAGAGGAAATGACCCTCACTTGTGACAAGCCTTTGAAAGCTTTACAGGAAAAGCAGAAATCCTTAGAAGATAACTTGGAGCATCAACAGTCAAGAAATGTCATTTATTATGAGTCTTTAAATAGGACTCTTTCTGAAATGAAAGATGCTCATGAACAACTATTATCAGCTGAACAGTCTTCAAATCAAAACATCCCTTCAGCAGATAAAGTCACAGAGTACAATGTTACAGAGTACATGTTCACACTGCATGAGAAAGTAAAGAAACAAGGCATGATGGTGCTGCAGATCTATGATGACTTAAGAGTCCAAGATAGCAAAATCAGCAATCTCAGCATTGCACTGGAAATTCAAAGAGACTCTGTTCTGGGAGTCTGTGATGACATGTTGTCAGAAAGCAGAAGGGATTTCCAAACACAGCTGGCAGCAACCCAAGAGAATGTGCTTGTCCTAAACAGAAGTCTTTCTGACCTGGTCCTTCCATTGGACAACAAGATGGATAAAATGAATGAGCAAATTAATGATTTGTGCTATGATATGGAGATCCTGCAACCCTTGATTGAACAAGGGGTACCTTTTAGTCTGACTTCAGGGTATGAAGCACAATTTCAAGCTGAAGAAATCAATGAGAAGCTTGAAAACCTCACTACTGTCATTAACAGAATGAGTTCTGCAATTAAGGAGATTTCCAAAACTCAGGAAGGACTTAAAAATGAATCTCAGGTTTATCAGGAACTGTTTGAGAGTCACATTAATGAATGCTCCATGGAAATAGAAGATGGATTAAACAAGACCATGATGGTAATAAACAGCGCTATTGATTCTATTCAAGATAACTATGTACCAAAAGATATGTTACGTGCTCTAAGAAATGCGACTGAAGTCTGCTGTGGCAGAGCGGAGAAACTGGACAGCCTCCTGGCTTTCATTCCCCAGTTCCAACAGTTGAATGAATCCATCCAGACACTGCTCATGGGCAAGCAGTATGAATTCTCTTCACAAGTAGCACCATCCCTTTCTGATCTTCCCTATAAGGACTCTGAGAAAAGCATCCTCCACAATTTCAGAAGAGTTTTCTATATTTTAAATGATACATCATCAAAAGTGGACAATCAACAGCAAGATATCAGCCGCCTGGAAGAAAAAATATTTGACTCTGTGGAGGGATCAAAGGACCATGAGGTTCGCCTTCTGAATGTGGAGTCAAAAATTTCCAAATTTTTGGCAAACAACTGTATCTCAGTGAAAAAGACCAAAGCTGCCTTGACAGAGAAAGAACCAGCAGTCTCACTCCAGCTCCAGACACTGAGTTCAAGGATCAAGGCCCTGGAAGCCAAGTCAATCCGTTTCTCCAACAGCATTCCACTTCTGAACAAGACTGCTCATGAGGCCTGGGGGCTGTGTCAGGATACCACCAGTAGCATCCAAAAAGTGAATGCTAGTATACCTGTGCTAATTAAACTTGCTCAGCCAGATATCCTCCTGCTGCAAAGAGGCCTCAAAGAGCTCATTGAATCTGTGCTTGAAATAAAAGCAGGAGCTATCTTGACAAATATAACCCAGCATGTTGACATATCAGTGGCAAATGCAATAAACAATATCACCAAACTTCAGAAGCAGCTGAAACCAGTTACAAAGAAGCCAGTCCCAGCGAAAAAAGTAGCAGCAAACATCACCATGAGCCTGGCAAGCCGAAGTCAGAGAAATGCAGATAATGCTATAGATCCAGGTAATGCATTTTATGCTACTAAAAATTAGGGTCTTTGTAATAACTGCTTATGTAACTGTTGTCATGAACTGAGGTGGCAGAACTTGACTGAAGGTAAATAAAAAGTCCAAAGGCTGCCATAAGGAGTGTTTCAGAGGTACTTGAGGTTACTCTAGTCTATTGCTTTCAAGAGAATTTATTTTTCTTATGAGGAGAGTCTGCACTAAGGCATCTAGAAGCTCCATTTAATTTTCTTTAATGAATTCACCTCTGATCAATTTAAGATACATGTGCATGCATGCACACTCAGCTGAGAACCTGACCTTTCAAACGTAACTGACAATTTAGACAAAATCTAAACTACCACAATTTTGTGCCTGCATCTCAGCGATTTCAGTAAAAAAAAGCATGCAAGCTGGGAGAGAAATCTGGAGTTGCATCAGTATTTTGCACTGTCAGTGGGGATGAAAAGTATCAAAAACCTGAAGCAAGTGAATACACCAGATGACTGTAATGAGGATTTTGTCAGCTCCTTTGGTACTTCATTGAGATTATTATTGCAGTTGCAATTACAACAGTGTGTTCTTGCAGAATCAGGAGCCCAGCCAATAAAGTAGGTTAGACTCATGTCCGTCTGGACAACAGCTCAGCTGAGTAGGAGCTACCATTCTATAAAAGGATATTTTGAGTGTGATTCACTTCTGAACTTAAATTCAAACGTCATCATGTGAAATGGATTCATATTGTTGAATTCACAGAAATACAAACTCTGAGATATGACTTTTGGAATCAGACTTGAGTGAAAATCAATAGCACAAGCTAATGTTTTATGAAAGTATAATTTCTGGGAAAATCTGGAAAATCCAGGAAAGTGGTTAAGTGACTTGAAATCCTCAGAGGACTCTAATTCACATTAAGATAAGTGAGACAGATGCCTAAATAGTTAGATGTCCAGATACTTCTGAAAACCCAGGCCTAAATCTTTTCTGCAAATCATTCTTAAGCTTATGAACATTTCTGAAATGTTATTTGGTCGCTATTGTAGGCAGATGTAGGAGTAGTAACCACTACCACTTGTATTTGATGATGGGCAATCTCCTTTTCCCACTCCGTCTCCATGCCTCTTCCCTCCCTTTCTTCCCCTTCCTCCTTCAGGAGATAGGAGACTCCTGGCCTAGGCCCAACACTTTTCAATTATCAGTGTAAAGGATTCTTTTTAAAGGCCCAGTCCCATGATTAGCTTGGCTTCTGCTGAAAGCCATCCCCACTGAAGGATTTCAGTCCTTGGTTATCTTTTCCAACAGGCAGTAACACTTAAAATTCCACTAAAATTTGCCAAATTCTTACTACAAAGTAATTTGAATATTTTGATATTAAAAATGGCAAATCCTTCTCATCTATTTCTGGTTTCTACTTGTTCCTGCCACTGCACAGGAAGTTCAAAACCCTTGTTGTGAAATAAAATTAAGGGAAAATGAGATATGATGCCTTTGATCCTTCCTGAGTCTTTTACTTTGTTGGAAAATGACACTAGTGCTACCTGCCTGGAGCACAGGAAGCTGCCACCTGCTCTGTTTTTTACTCCACATTAATGAATTAATGTCTTTCCTATTTATTATTTATCTCATGATGGATTTTAACAAATGGCTTGCTTGATAACATTTGGCGTATGCTCACTCTTAGAGAAAGTGCAGATCTTTGCAGATGTTGAAGAGCCCTGGTTTTTAGCAAGGTTTCTACATAGCAATGTTTATGCAGACTGTTCCATCAGTAATGAGGGTTTGCATTCAATTATACTTCATGCCTAGCAAAGCCATACATTACAATTCTGTAAGTTAAAGAAGTAACAGCATTATCCTAATTAACAAGTATCCATCTTCTGCCTGGGTATATTTTATTTCTCTAGGAAAGCTTTTTCTCTCAAGTTCCAGGAGACCACCCAGAGATATGTACTGATTCTACTAAAATTTCTAGAAGAAACCTTAAGGCATAATTAGCTAATTATAAAATGTATTCAATCTTAGATAATCTTTTTCGATTGAGAAGGATTGGAATAAAATTCTAGAAAGAGGTGAATGACAGTTCTCATTGATTCCAATATGTTCAATACTTTATGTTACTCTTAACAGATTGGGATTTCCATTGACTTTAATGTGTTCAGGATTTGGCCCTGAGGTAATATTTTTCTCAGTAGTTATTTGAAATCAAGAGGAAACTGTGAGTTTGCATTGAGTATGCAGGGACATACAGGTTTGGAGACTTCACATGTTGTGGAATGAACAAAAGAAAAGATTTGTGTCAGCTAGAGCCTGCAAAATATGTGTATGAAGGACGAAAAATCTACACTTTAACAGATACTAACTGTAATTGCAACCTGGCTGAATCAAAAAGTTATGATCGTAAGACGGCTTCAGGTCTCTAACACAGGGGAGATGACAGCCTTTAAAGAAAAAGAATGTACAGGAAACTCTTCTTTAGGTTTAGTAATGCATTATGTCTCATCCTACCTTCCAATGCACTAGTTTACTGCAGAAATACGGCGTGCGGACAGCTTGGCTCAGTTCCCATTTTCCTGATGCCATTTAGCGCTGTGTCTATTCTCTAGAGAATCTAGAGGCTCCTGTGTTTTCCAAAGCTCAATGCACTTTCTTGTTGCATGTCTTGTATTAGTTGTGGTTTTGCTTTATTCAGATTATGTCACCCTCCCATCAACTTGAATATTAGAGTGCAGCTGTGTTATATTTATGTATTTAACACAGTGCATCCATGTGAGAGAGAAGTAATTTCTTTCTCATTTTCTCTGTGTCTTATTTCTGATTTGGTTTTCACATGGTTTCTGACCCCTAACAGAAGTGCAAGCTGCCGTTGTCCCTTTATCATTCAAGCCTGCAGTGAAAATGACCTATTTAAATGTTTTCCATCTTGTGTTTCAATTGCACAAGTTCACTGGTTATTCTAGATCAATTTGACAGTTATTCTAGTTCAGTTTGATGACGTATACTTCAATTTTGCATATTTACTCCTTAGACTAATGGGTAGATTAAACTGTTTTGTTGCTTTTGATTTAATGATCCTGAAATCATCACACTGGAAGTATGAGATACCTCTGCTTAATGGAGAAGCAGAGTTGCTATAGTCCAAGTATCTCAGATCAGTCTTGACAATCTGCCCCCATCCAAAACCGGAGAGCAGAGCTGAGGCACCTCTCCTCCTTGCTTTTTGCCCAAGAGTGCTCTGGGTAAATCTTTGTGCTTTTTTGCACCACAAACACCCTACACAGTGCTTATACCTGAATTCCCTATCAGGGCCCTGAGTGGACCATAGCCTTAATTGCCCTGGGCATCTTGACCTAGCTCACAGACTGCACACCCTGCCCATGGGCCTCAGATCCCCGACTCAGCTCAAGCCAGAGTTTCAGCTGTGCTGGGCTGTGACTAACCCTGGTTACCACGACCAGCCTGCCATGCTCTGCTTGTCACCTGTCCAGGTGAGGCACCAGCCCTGCACCTCAGTCCCTGGGTGCCAGCCCTGGTGGGACTGCCTCTATCCTGCTGCTCCCTGGCAAACCTCACATCGAGGCTACTGGGGATGCTCATCACTTTTATCACTGTCAGACTGAGAGTGCTAAGCCAGAGGTCATTAATAATGGTAGACTGACAACCAGTCTGACTCTGTGCGAGCAGGCTGGTTTAGTAGATTCCCAGGCTCTTCCAATCTCCCAGGGCTTCCTGAGAGACAGCTACCAGTAACCAAATATTGAGAAAATGTTGGTAAGTTACTTCCTGTTCAGACATTTCCAAATTGAACCATTAGAGTTACTTCTTTCTATAAGGAGACCATTTGTTCAATATTTGATCTGCTTCTAAACAACACCCCAGCAGATACTAACAGAGCTTCATTATTTGTTTAAACATTTGTTTGTACAGCATTGGCAGTCTATTTCCCGAAAGACCTTCTGGCTGTTTGCCCTCCTGAAGAGTAGCAATAGTCAGCATTAACTGGGTCTCCTCACTCCTCCCTTACTAAGTGTAAATAGTAACTGCATTCCGTTTATTCTCTGTTATTAATAGCTGCAATTTAAGCCTTTAATTTGATTTATAGTCTCCCTCTTTTACTCATCTACACTGTTAAGTTCTGAAAGATTAATTAAAAATAGGATGGGTATTATAGTATGAAATCCTTTTCTAATACGAATGTCTTGGCATCTTTACACCAAGCAGAGAATACGAACATAGTGTCTCAGGATGCCTTTCAGCAAGGAAAAATAAAAATAAAATACTGGGCAGAGGGGCAGCCTCAGCCAGTAATGACAGCAAAACCATGTAAGATGGCATGGAAGTTACCGAGATTACCTGCTCAGTGGAGATCTCGGGCATTTGCCTCTTACTCTGAAAATCCTAACTTGACTCAAACCTCTTCACAGCTTCTCCTAGTTCTAGCAAATGGAAAAGGCTTCCCAGCTGTTAAGCAATGCTGCACCTAGAGGGTTAATTTATTGCAGGTAAAACTATGTCTGAATTTTATTTAACTCCAAAGTTAAGTTCCGACAAAATCACCCCTCAGCAGACTGTTAAAACGCTAGCCTCAATATCATTACAATTTCCTTTTTGTGATCTTTTTCCTGTTTCTTGGATTTACTTCTTTTTTATGAAAAGCAGAGGCCAATTAGCAGGGGGGCTGCTGTGTTCTTACACAAAGCTTTTGTCTTTGGGAATATGATAGAGTCAGCACAATCAGCTGTCTTCCTTCCTTTTCTGCTTTCCTTTCACACTTGGTAAATATGTGGATGCTTATATAAGTGAAATGTTGTGAATGCTTGGTAATTTAAGTGAAAAATAACTTCAATTAAGTGTGCAGCAAAACTATTATCTGAGAAGAAAAACATTATTTCCTCATGTCCAGTTGCCTGTGCTCTGACCCCAGTCATGACAGTCCTAAACTGCTTTGTTTCAGGCATTATGGAATGGACATTATTTTCTGCGAGAAGAATTACTGTTGTGTTTTTAAGTCCATTTGGTCCACCAGTGCAAATGCAAGTGGCATCGTACAATGCGCTTTAGCATTCTGCTCACTGAACTATAATTTCTCATAGAAATAGTTTGCCTTAATGCAGCAGTCTGTGAAATGGCTGGATGGGAATTTGAAAATAACTGTGGGCATTACTGAAGTATCTATGTGAAGATCTCGTTCAATATTTCTTTGGAAATAAGTAGTCCCTATTATGGCAGGCATTTTGAGTTCCCACCTACCAGTCTAGATTTACCCTCACAGGGCTGTGTGGAGTTCTCTTTCCAGAGCTCTGCTGCTAGTTCCTGGCAAAGAAAAGGTTCATTTTCTGAAACATCTGACTTCTATTCGACCAAAGCAAGATAAAGGAAAAATGTACAGCTTGAGAATGCTTTGTGTTCAGAATGTTTCATAGTAATATTGTTTTTAATGTGACCTGAGTGTTCTTCCCCCCAAACTGCTATGACAACACATTATACAATTATTCTCAGTAGTTATTGTCTCAGAGCTCAGCAGCACTGTACTGACAGTTTTCTCTGTGTTGGCTGGGTGTGATCTGGCCAGCTCATACATAGGCAGGAAGAGAGGCAAGGACATTCTCAGTGAGGATGCTCTGCAAAACCACCTGTTTGATATAATTTGTGTTGCTTGCAATAGAAAACTTTTACAACAATCTTGGTAGATGTCCTGGAATTAAGTTATTTATGGGCAAGAACAAGTACTAGAAGTGGTCTGGATAGCATTTAAGATCTTTCATCACCAGTGGCCAAATTCTCCTGCAGTGGTTGTAATGCACCTGGGTGAGTAATGTCATAGACAGGACAGTCCAACCTGCACACCAGCAGTTCAAAATCTGTGTTTTGGTACATCCAAGAGTAACTGGGCTCTGTCCGAAAAGAGCAGCCTTCTGTGCCTGCACTAGTGAAACCAAACCAAAGCACAGATTTGCCTGAGGCAGTAAGAAAATAACCATTTCTTTTGTCTTGCCAAAAGAAGGAAATAAAATTGGATATGTCAGTATTGTCTCTTCCAAGTTTTGCTGTGTATTTCTGAAGGGCTCCTTCAATGTCATCAGCTCTAAGCCTCTTGACACATTGCCATTCTTAGTAATGGTAAATTAGCGGATCCAACATCTTTCTTTAATCATGTGATTGCAGATGGCCTGAATTTCTCCTGTGTCTTGGTTTGCTGTAGTGTCTGAGGAGGAGAGAAGGAGGCTGAGTCATCTGTGTGGGGCTCAGCACAAGAAGTCCACTGCCACTGTGGCCAGCTGGAAGAGGGAAGTGAGCAGGTGGTGCAGGGTGGACTGCAGGTCTCTGTGTCAGGCTGTGGCAATCTCCCTATTCGAATGAGTATCCTGCAGACTGGATCTGTCCTGAGGACCACCTATAGAGCCACCCTGCCTTAGATTATTATGGAAAGACTTGTGAAGGGAACAGCAGGAGAATTTCCTAATGCTGGGCTTAGCTGGCTTTAAACTTTCATTGCAGGGAGGGAGATCATTAAATTAAGGATGACAGGAGCTAAGAAATGAGCGAGGAAAGGTTGCTGGTTTTTGACTGGGTTCTCTTGGACTGTACAATCCCAGCTGTTCAGATATCCCAATCTTTTGATAGCTTTCATAATGTTTGTTGAGTGAGACGCTCCGAAGAAGTTAGATTATCCCATGTACTTGACCCTCTGACATATGCAGAAGTCAGCATGTTATAGGTAACTCTGAATATCTTGGAGGCTAGCTGTGGGTATGCTATGTGCAGGCAAAGAAGGAGGCTGAACTAGCAAAAGGTCTGAACAGCTTGGAAAGGATGTGAAGTTGGCCTTCACACAGGACTTCAGTGGAAATTCCACTGGCTTTACGAATTGACAAAGAGGCTTTGCAAAATACTGAATGTTTGGGAAGTGTCACTGTGATGACATTGTACCTGAGGTTGTTGGTTTTCCTGCCTCTCTATGACAGGGCAGTATTCAGCTTGTGGCAGTTCCCCATGCCAGAATGGAGGAACCTGTATCAACAACAGACAGAGTTTTATTTGTGCTTGTCGCCACCCTTTTGGAGGAATCAACTGCAGTACGAAGCTGGTGAATGACAATTCTCTGAGTGTTGGTAAGTAAAGAGTTTAGTAGTGCAATGTGCTAGCAGTGCAGGCTCTGCCCCAGGGCCTAACCAGAGAGCATTTGTTGGTCAAAGGTCTCACATTTCACTTGAATGAGTGCCAACTCAAGTAGTAGCATCCTGTGTTTTGGTGCTGAAGACATCAGTCCCCATGGGTGACTCATCATTTCCATGGGATTAAATTGGGCTGGGACTAGCCATAGTAGCTGGAAAGCTCCCTGCTGAATTGTGCAGAGTGGGACAGTGTGCAGTAGATGTATTTGAACATGATATCGTGGACTTTGAAGGGGAAGGTGAAGTCCCATCACTGGGGAATACTAGCTTCAGAACAGCCATAAATGCCCTATACATACCAGTAGCTACCATGTGGGACTATGGCCTCAAGGAGTCACTTGAGGCATGCTTCTGTTTTTCATCAGCAAAGGATGCAGCCCTTGAAAAGTATTTCAAAATGAAAAGTGGAAACTGTGCTTATTCAGTCCAGAAAACAAATAAATAATTTACATCCAGGCCACATGGAATGTGAATTTTATGCAGCTTTCAGCAGCCATTTGGCTGATTCTCACTTATGACAGCATATGAATAGTGAATAAAATCATTTGTACAGTGGCAGGGAATCATAGTGTGCAGGCTCAGCTTGAAGAGAAAAACATATACTTCTATTCCCTCATTTAATGTCAGAAGTGTTAAACCTCTTCAGTGTCTAAGATTTGTGGAGAAAATTCTTCGCTTCAGTGCACGCAGATGAACAATGAAAGAGATCATAGGGTGGGAAAAATTTGGGAGGTGGGTGAAAGAAAGAAAAATTATAACCCTTAATGATAACATAGTATAAACAAATATGAAGTCCCCTTACTGTTTCTAAAATGATTCTCTTGTGGATCCACCTAGCTCTAATTGTGAAGAAAATTACTTTTTATACAATTAGGCAGAAATACAACATTCAGTTCCTCAAGCTACTGGGTGATGTGACTTCAGTAAAGCTGCTTTTGATCTGGCTGGTCCAAGCTGCTGTTCTACGGTGGAATATTACTTGAAAATATTCTTTCTTCCTTTCCAGATTTTTCAAAAGGATCATACAGATATGCACCTATGGTGGCTTTTTTTGCCTCTCATACGTATGGAATGACGACTCCAGGACCCATCAGATTTAACAATCTGGATGTCAACTACGGAGCTTCATTTGCCCCAGCAACTGGGAAGTTCCATGTTCCATATCTGGGGGTCTATGTTTTTGAATATACCATTGAATCATTTAGTCCACGTGCCTCTGGCTATCTGGTCATTGATGGAATAGATAAACTCACTTTTCAGGCTGAAAATATTAATAGTAACAAGTATACCGACAGAGTAATTGCTGGAAATGCTTTATTAGAGTTAAATTATGGTCAAGAAGTCTGGCTGAGACTGGCAACTGGCTCTATACCAGCCAAATATCCACCAGTAACTACATTTAGTGGTTACTTGTTGTATCGTACCTAATTCAGTCATAAATGCAAGCAGTTGCCATTAAATGAAGCAACCTCCATGTGAATTTATCTTTACCTTTAAATACTTTGTTTCTTTATCAGCAATAAGTTTCTCAAAGAAACCATGCAATGACCTTTGAAGTGCTGATTCTCCAAGAAGTTTTTTGGTGGAAGCCGTGTGCTACAAAGCATCTATGAAGAGTCCACAGGTTGGAGATAGGGGAAAAATAAGCATTTTTCTTATATAAGCATGACTGGGAAGCACAGATCTAATTATATTCTACATTTACATTGCATAAACATACTTACACAAGGTTGCTGAGAATCAGTTAAGACAAATCAAAGATGGTTTTGATTATTCCTTTACAACCCAAGTGCATACCGAAGGTGATGGATAGATTTTGATGACTCAGATGCTGGGTTACTACTTAGCTCAGTGTATCAAGTGATAATCATGTGTATATCTTCTGTTTGGAAAAAATATATTTCTTTTTCATTTTGCCTGACATTACTCTCCACATACCTTGATATGTCACTGTTTATTTGATTCATGATTTTTCATATAACCAGTATGAAAACAAACCGGTTTTTGGGGGTTTTTCATCTAGCAAAAAAACCAAGGGGGAATACTTAAAACCTACGTGTTGTTACATTCAGATTAGAAATAAGGAGCTTATTTTTAGCAGGGAATAGAATTAGACGTGGGAAAAACATTACAATGGATTTGATGGAGTCTCTCTGTTGCTTGACGCATTTAAACCACGGCTGGATTTTCCATAGGTGATATGTTTTCGAGCAAATGTGGTTATATTGGCTTCACACAGATTTTAGCACGTAAACTTTGGCCTATAAAGTACACAAGGTTGAATGAGATAATCATAGTACTTTCTAAGTTTGAGCTCTGTGTATCTATGAATTTGTTTGTTTCTGCTTTATATTCATTTTATATTATATTGGGGCAAGATGGAATGAACTTTGGTCTGCATAAACCAGAATGTCATTTCCAAGCATCAGTTGACTAAAAAATAGTTTTAATTCATGCTATGACTGCCTGAAAATGTAAACCGTCAGGTTCACATCCGTATCAGTTGCAAAGTCCTGGGTTGCTGCAGTTTCTTGATTGTCCATTGAGTCATGTGACTCAATGATCTTAAAGGTCTTTTCCAACAATTCCGTGATTCTATGAGTGACCAGGTTTCTGTCTGGTTATTGCCTTTGTTAATGCTAATTGATCAGGTTTTATGTCTCTGTGTGTTTGTTTCCCTCCCTTTCCTTATCCTTCCAGCTGAAAAAAATAAACTTTCTCACACTTCACGTGTCCTTACCAATTAGTGCCACTGACCAGGTTTGTTCTCATCACTGCCTCCCTTACCATGCGTCAGGCAGGTTTGTCTCTGCGAGTTCTTGTTGATGGCTCATTTGACCAGCTACCTTTAAAGGAACAGACACTCTCCTTCTGTGGCCCTTACATTCAATTACGGCTAATTGTCGTGCTCCAGCAATCTATGCCAATTTATTGAATTCCAGAATGTTTTAAAGCTCCCTGAATTATGTTGTTTCCCACTGTCAGGAATTTTTCTTGAGAGCACATGAGAATCTTCAGCTCTCTTAGCATTACTTAGTTAATGTGCCTTACCAGGTCTTAAGATGAATGTCCATGATGTGACTGAATTCTCCTGTGCTGTATGTGCCAGATAAGATAACCCACACCATCTTTCCCCAGGAATATAAACCTACACTTTGTTGTTCGAAATTGAAATGAGCATTCTCCAACAGGAGTGCTGGCACTGCAGCGTGTCTGTGGGTGTGCTCCTGTGTGCCCTGGCTACCTGAACTGCAGGAGTCTGCAACACTGAACAGCATTCTTCCAGCTTCAGTGGAGCGTCCTACCATGGCTTGTGAGGAGGGACAGCAACTGAGAATTGATGAAAGCTTTTAGACCAAGCCCATTTTCTGAAGCCCTAAATCCACTAATTAATTGATAGGAGATCTTGCAGCACATATATAGTTATTAAAATATCCTATGTTTTCTTGAAGGATCTGAAAAAAACCCAAAGCCACTATTCTAAGGGTCAACTGCAAATCTTGTTAACAGGTTGGGATATTTTGCTGTTCCTTGTACTTTGGTTTGTTTGTTTGTTTTTTAGGCCAGAAATCCTTTCTTCTTTGTACCTGGTGCAATCTTAATGTACCATGAAACCTGAATGAGTGGTGCTACAGACCTGTCTCCTGTTGCATACATATTTTTCTGTAAACATCAAAATCCTTGATACGGCACTAACTTGGCCTACCACATCATTGAATTTTATCACAAGCCCAAATCCCTTCATGTATGATTTTGTCATTTTAAGGTGTTTAGTTCTCTTTATTCCTGCTGTGGCTATGGCTAAATGGCGTGAAAATTACTCTGTGGATGAAATTCAAATGACCCACCAGAGACTGCATCTCTGTTTTAATGTGACTTTCTTTGCCCTTGCTGCCCTTGCCACTGAATTCTTCAAGCTGGGTCCTCATCTTCACAGGCACTATTTTCCCCCAGCAGCCAGATACTTTCTGTGTCACTGTACTGGTTTTCTTTCCTTTGTACTGGTTTTCTTTCCTCTTTTCTCTTTTTGTCTCACAGAACTCCAAATTCATTTGGGTAGAGTAAGAATTCTGATTAAACCCACATCTGTAGGAATACCACATAGAAAAATAATTTTCCTAATAGAAAATAGTTCTGAAGCTTATTCTCATAATTTAAAACATGGAAGAAATATTTTTAAAATATAATGAATGTATACTCCTGTTTTTATACTGCGCAATATAATCCATTAAAATCTTCCCTGGGATGTATCAAACATAAGTATACTTGGCTTTGTCTATTGATAAAAACTAAAATGCAGATTCTTTGCCATGAAGATAGGTTTGCTTTGGCCACTTAGGTTTGAGGCTTATTTATGGGCTTTTGACTGTGTACCTGGGCTGCCTGGAGTAATAAAGCACACAATATTGAAAAATAACTGAGGATCAATAAAATCAGGCAGCCTACCCATTATGCAGAATAGAGAGCAATCAGTCTGAACTCCCAGGAGAACTTTTCAGGCATCAACCAGGAAAGGTGGATCCTGAGGCACCTTGTCCCCTCCTCCGCTTTCATTTGCACACTCTGATTTGCATTCCCTAATGACAGCAGGCAGCAAATCTGAATGTTCATCTCTACCCACATCCCTTGTGAGGGACCACAAAGCCATCCTGAGCCTTTGTACTTCAGAGTGAGCGGTGTTCTCTTTATTTGGATGACTCAATAACCATGGCAACATTTTGTCTGGTTTGGCTTTGACAAGCCCATCCAATTTACTCCAGAGCTTGCATTATCATTTCCTCACCTATACCGACCAAGTTATCGCTGAACGCATTCCCCAGACCCTCATATACTTAGCATTCATGCTGAGATCAGCACTTTATTTTCCTCACATACCTTTTCTAGCTGAATAGCCAGCACAACCCTGCTTCGCTCCAGCTCATGGCAAACTTCCTTGCTAACATATGCCTGCCTGATGCCACCTGTCCATACATCTGGGATATTTTTGTTCAATTATTTTTTTTCTCCGAGATAATGTCTACATTGGCAGCAAGCAGAAAGCAAGCTGTTATTTCTGAATTTGGGCATTGATCTGAATGCCTCTATTAGAAGCAACGCTGCAGCTAAACCCCACAAAAATCAGTGGGTATCTGGTGGTTAAGTACTTTTGATAGTGGGATAACAAGTGCTTTGAGGCACTTGTAAAACTGAATCTTCCTAGTAGTCAAATTTGGGCAGGTGAGCAGAAGAGTGTAAAACAATGCAAGACAAAATAAGAAAAACCCCACTTTTGGCATTTCCAAAGAGCAAATGTATACCATGGCTTTACATATCCTTCACTGGTGGCTGCTACTTGAGCACAGGAACTATTGCGTAGCAGCTCCATTGGATTTCATTGTTCCCTTCAGGCCACCACATGTATCACAGTGTTAGCAAGGTCACATTTTTCATCCAGTTTTAATGTGCTTAATCCATACTTCTTTCTACTCTCAGCTGACTGAGCCCTGTACTCCTGTTTCCATGCTAGAGTGTCATCAAAAGCAGAAGATGGGAATCTTCTTTAGTTATTTCAGAGGAATTTTTTGTACTTACTTGATTTTCCTGGTGTAATCACATTTTCAGCAGAGTTCTAGAAGAAATGCAACTGTTTATTACCACTTGGTATTAAAAATATACAGTAGAAGTCCCATTGTGGTAATTTGCTCTTTGCAAAGCTGCCGTTCTCCCTTTTCGTACAATAGCAGTGATGGCAGGAGAGTTGTCAAGAGTGAGATATACTGAAACACTCTCTTTAGATGGGACTCCAGTCAAGAGTGCTTGGTAAGACAACTTTATCAGCAAGCTGCTTCCTAGCCGAAGTTGCTACAGATACGTTACAACCAACACACTGGCTTGTAGTGAACTTTCTTGCCCTGCTTCCCCACCCTCAGAAATCTGTGGTGGCTGCTAGCTGAAGACAGGATTCTGCATTCCCATATTACATGTAAACAAACTGAAGTGTTACTGAAAATATTTATTGCGGTGGTTGCTGTTGAAGATTCTTATTTTAGAAAATGCAAGTTGCAAACACAACAGACTGTTGCTGTTGACAAATAGCACACAAGTACTTCCAGAAAACTTGCTATTCAGATCTGCAGGGCTTGGGAGGTACCATACAACTGATCTGAAGTGTCCAGAAGGTCTTTGTAAATACCAACAGTCTTTTGAAAGCTCTTTGAACCTGTTATTGGAAACCAGAATATCTCCATCCACACAGATTTAGTGTGACGAAGGCTTGTATGTCTCAAATGAAATCACACGTTTGCCACAAAAAATCTGCTAGAGCATCCTTCCTTGTTATCTAATGGCAAAGTCAAGAATGGTGGCAATTAAAAAAACAATTACTGAAACGATGGACCCGTTTAAGCAGAGAATTATCCTCAGCTCAATCTGACTGCTCTGACTTCTCTGCCTTGGAAGGGGAAAAAAAAAAAAAAAAAAAAAAAAAATCAGCCATCCATTGCTAGGCTACTTACTACCACTTACTGAAGTGAAAAAACACTCTTGAGAAAATTGCTAACAATTACTTCCCGGACAAAGAAAGTGCCATTACCAGCTTATACAATCAAGAGACAATTTTCAGGCTCAGCATTTAGACACATTCTAGAAGAACATAGTAGACCTCAGGCATGGTTTTCATCAGTAATTTCTAGGGTCTAAGTTGATCACTCTGTTACCTTGGCCCCAACACCTGGACATTACTGCAACTTGTTAATAGGTACACACCACCACAATACATTTAGTTCTGGAAAAATGGGAACTATGTTTACAGGAAAAGGAGAGAAATCTCACCAAAAAGTTAAAAGGCAGAAAAGGAAGCTGTGGAATGCCATCAGCAGTGCATTAAATACAGCCTGTCTTTGACAAAAAGTGCTTTTACATGTTGAATTATTTGTGTGAACTGAACAGAAACATGATGACATCTATGAGGAACTCCTAGCTTCTAGACCAGAAGGTACAGATCTAGGTCCACCCTTCAATTTGTCTGTGGGCTTGTTGTGTTTGCATAGGTTTGGACTTTGACTTAACTAGTACGTTATGTCCATTTACCCCAAAGGAAGTTCAGATGCTTAAATAATTGTGAAGGCAAGGCACAGATGCATAAACCAGGGAAATACACGTGCCCTGTTTGTACCTAGTAAAACATAAAATAAATTTTTACCCCTTTGCTTGTTTGATGTACGTTACAACCAACCACATATTAAATAGTCTGCAGGTTGTTTTTTTATCCAGCAAACATCTGCAAAATTAAACAAGTGAAAGCTTCAAAGAAAATGCATAAATAACAATAGTATGCCTTCCTGAATAAGGATAAGGAGAAAAATAAATTAAGACTAAGATATGTTGATATACTTGACCAGTAAGGGAGAGTGTTCATCAACAAATAGGATGCCCAGCTGAGAGGCTCTGTTTGAAAGGTGAGCTTTTATAGTGGTCTCCCCTGTGGCATAGAAAGGCTTAATTCTGAATTATTTCAGAATAGAAAATAACTTTCCTCATGGAGTTGTTGTCTAGGAAACCAATTTCCGTGTTTCACTGCGTTTAGTATTTTCCTGTGGGACTTCACCTCTGTGGTGTGATATGAAGCTTATTTGGTGGCTGTGTGATGTTACCACACAAGTACGAAGCCTCACTACAATTTTCAGTGGAGGCTGAGAGGCTGAACCACTGCTCCTCTGAAGCCCCGTGCCAGGTGCGCTCAGTGCGTATTGTTCAGGCTCTCGTAGCACCCGTGTGTGTTCACCGGGGCTCTGAGCTGAGACACAGCCCTGCCTTCTTTCAGCTTTTCCTGTCTCCTACCCTGCATTCCTTTCTACTTCCTGCTGGTTTTGAGATTGACCGTACTGTGGTGACTGGAAATTATTTATAGTGCAATATCCTTGCACCAGACTTCTGAGCCATAAAATAAGCCCAAATATTTTTTCAAATTATTTTTAGTTTGCTAAGTCCTATGGGCACCTCAACTACTGTCATTTTAGTTCTCTTATAGTACACTACAAAACCCCCAAAAGCTCATGTGGAAGAAGAGGTAGTGTGTTCTCCCAATCTATTTGTACACAAACACAGTATTTCATGTTGTCATTTGTGCATGGATGCTTTTTTTTTCAGGCAATAAGAGAAAAAGCTGGTGGTAGAAATTACTTTTCGACACACTTCTGCTCGAGGAGAAAGTGCACACAGCTGAGAAGCTGTCTAGCGGTCCTCTGTTTTAAACTTCATGCCACTTTGTGCCATGCTTTTCATTTTTACAGATGTATATACAATCTGAGCACTCTTTTGGTAGTTTGTGTCACAACTCTGTCTGCAGATTGTGCTCTCTGAGGTTATCTTCCCAGTGACTGTTAATGAGACAAGGTGTGTACGTCACAGGCTCAGTACTGGCAGAGGAAAATAATTGACCTGTTACAGAAATACTTGGATATCCTTTCAGGTTAATATAGACTGTTGGTCCCCCAGCAATACTGCCCAGCAGAAGGCTGTAACCAGCAGGTAGATCTATTTTTGAAACAGGATTAGAAGCAGGTTCAAAGATATGAAGGTGGAAGGGGACAGTTAAAACCAGAGAATAATTAAAAACATTGCAGGAAGAGCTAATCAAGAGCCGGTATGTGAATTTGTTGCCTGGTGTATAGGATAGCTTTTTACCACTGCTAAGAGTCAGGTGAAAAATTCTCTTCTGTGCTGATCAGAAAAACTTCCTGTTTACTGAAGACAGAAAATGAATGGTAAGATATATAGATCTGCAAAATTAGATTTAATTAAAGCATTCAAACACAAGTAAAGTCTTGATGTCCACCTGAAAGCAGAAGGGAGGTACAGAATGAAGAATCATCCCTCTTCTGAAACTTGTCAGGAAAACTCTGATAAAAATAAAACACTGATAAAGATAAACTCATCGAGTGAAGTGTCTATCTCTTGTCAAAGTACCTGATGTCAGCTGCATGCAATTCCGAATACACTTCTTCAATAACTTACCAAGGAAAAAGATTGAATCCTTATCTAAATGAGAACCATTCAGCTGACTTTAGGCCAAGTAATCTCTATTACAAAAATATTTGTTTAAGAAAATAATGAGTTTACACTTTGCAGTAAAAAGCCCCGAAGTAGGCTTTAAAAATTGCAGCAAAAAATGTCCAACAGTTTTTCAGTGTATATTCAGGGAAGCTAAAAATGGGGACTTGGCTTTGTAGTTCTTTAGTTCTGCTAACTGTATGGAACTTGTAGGAAGGAGGAAGGCTATTCTTCCTGCACACAGTGAGCAGAGCTAGTGACAGTATTAGTGTGGCAAAATTTTTAAAATCTCAGGTTTAGGTGATTATAGCAATGAATAAATACCAAATTGTATGCGTGTCGCTCTTCCAGTGTGATGGAATAGAGCTATATGGAGCAACATGTGCATGGCAGGTACTTACAGTAATGATGTCGAAAAGAGCAGTATGTTTGACAGAAGAAAATTAACATTTACAGCAGGCATATAAGAAGGTGGAGTATCAGAGAAGTAGAAGTGCCTGTGACAGCATCGACAGGTTAAGAGCTAGGTTTCTGCTCGTCAAGTTTTCTTGCGAGTCTCCTGTGGTGCTTGTACCTTTTCACCCTCAGCCACTATAGGATAGGATCGTGAGCCTCTCACCCTGCAGCCAGTGCGATTACCACGAACAGCAGTGTCTGTCTGCTGTCTGCAAAGAGTGTGACCAAAACTGGTGAACGCTCGTAACTTGCTCCTAAGCTACTGAGTGTTAGAGTGGATCACTGATCTCGGGACAAAGTGTTGCCTATAACTAGTTACGCTGCTCTCTTTGTAAATCAGATAGCTCTTGCTTCTCAACTATTGACTAAAATAATGGTAAAAGGACTGTCTTGGAGTAATTCATCGCCGTTCAATTCACTACTTTTCTTCCCACAATTATTTTCAAAAGTGCTGGCGACAACAACTTTGTTATGGAGCTGCTTCCCAGCTAACACCTTTAATGAGAAATTATTGTTTGGGTTTGGATCTTTCCCCAGCAAGATGACTATCCTCTGAAGAGTTACAGCACCAGCCATGCACGCTGCAAGTGCTGATGTTGGTGGAGCTGTGTCTCGAACCTGACAGAATTGATCACAGCAGTTCACCTCTCAAGTGGTCGATACTTTGCAGCATTTCAATCTTTCTGTAGTGAATCCCATACAGCTTCATGGTTTTATTTCCTGCCAGTTCACTCCAGACACACTGTGAAATTTCATGAGGGCTCATTTTTTACATCCATGCTGCTCTGATCTTCTATGTTTCTTTGGAGCAGGCAGCACACAACATAATTTCCACCATCATTGTTATGATAATGGTTCACTGTTTTATTTATCCAATGATTGGGAATTTGCTTTCAAATTCTATTACTTCCATAATCCAGGAGCGTAAAAGGATTGCCTTGGGAACGGCATCTTTCTCAACCACCTAAGGACACTTTCATCTTTCTTTTTAAGGAGGTGTGTTGTGTGATCTCTGACCTGTTTCGCCTTATAAATGTATAGAGGTGACTGGGTTCCCACGCACCTGTTTAGGGTGTGTTCTGTGAATAAACCACTTCAAGTCTCCCTCAGAAAGCTTATTTATGTGGGCCTTAAAAAAATAAACTCTGCTTTTGGGGTACCCTCCTTTCAAGGCTGCCCCCGATAGCTTTCCCTTCCCCTCCTCCTCTTCTCTGGCAGGTGTGTCTCTTTCTGTGACAAAGGGATTGCGATTGCAATGCCCACCTCACCAGCCTGGTCTTTCCCACCTGGTTCAGGGAGACCCGGCTTGAGAGCTGTGTGACCAGGAACAATTTCTAGATGGTGGGTTTCACGTGGAACCAGGGAGTGCCACAAATACCCAGAGCCAAAGATACACGAGAGACTTCTGTCTCTCTCAGCCTAAAAACTAACTTTGGTAAAGCTACACTTAGTGGTAACTGCAGAGACCCTGGCTCCTAATCCGGTGTCATATATGGCTTTATACATTTTGATTGTGAAGAGTAATTTAAAATACACTGAATGATTCTGCTTTCCTCTCCTCCTGGGATCACTTTGATGTCCGATATTTTCTTGCTGGAGTGGGACTGTTTGTAACAGCATTTCAAGCAGTTAACTTGAAACTGTGTGTTCCTGTGGAGTCCCCAAAACATTTGAAGGTAAACGCTTTAAAATTCAAAGAGGCTTTGGTCGAATACATGGATACAAAAATGCTTTCACAGAAACAATTGAAACCCTTTTTTAAAATCCCCTCATTTTCGTAGCCTGTTGCATTACAAGACTAATTCTCCTTGCAGCTAGCAGATCTAAATCACACATTTTGAAGTCACAAAGCCTGCCTCTGTTCTCCTAGGAGCTGTGAATGCAATTCCTTCGCAAAACTATCCAGATTGTTGAACTGCTATAACCTTTCAGAAAATAGTGACATTTTGCTTTGGAAACTTGCTCTGATTTACCTGATGGTCCACCACTATCAGTGGTCCACCCTGGCCTCCAATCGGGAGATTTGGAGACACACCATACATAACGCTGCTGTCTCCTTTGAGAGCACGCGTAGAATCAGTCTCGAGGAGAAAAGACAGCGCAGAAAGAACCGTGCCTCGACTATACCACCCAAGGAGACCCTCCGGTGTGCTCTTTGCAACCGGTCTTGCCTATCCCGCATTGGCCTTTTCAGCCATCAACGCGCTTGCAAGAAGCATGGGCAAAGCCCTTCCCAAATCTTCGTCCGCGAAGCCAAGCCATGATGATGATGACCAGTTTTACACAAATTGCCAGATATCCCTGCAAATTTAAAATCCTCCAAATTAAATGTCTTTATTGCACATGTGTCCTCATGATCCTCTTATCTGACTGTAAGGAATGAGTTTGGGATTTTACAATGGCAATTTTTATAATTATTGTATTGTGCAGACATACAGAAGGGTAACGATTCAAGACTTAAAGAGAAACCCAATGAGAACAAAATGAAAGCATCTCGCGTTGTCTGGGCTCTCTTTCCTTTGTACCAATATTACCTAAAACAGTTTTTCCCATTAAGATTGAAACAAGTAGCTTGATTCTTCTTGATTCAGGATAGCTATTATTTTTGGGTGCTACAGTGAGTATAATTATGCTGTCAAGAGTTCACTTATGTTCCTCTGGTAGCCATGTGCCTCACTTACAGATTTCCGATTTCTCTCTCCTACAGGATCCACGACCCTTAAACAATTGTAACATTGCTACCAGTCTAAATAGATTTGTGCTCGTGCTGTGATGAGATGGATGCCACCTGCTCACCACTGTAACTTAGTGCTGAGCAGATAAATACGACAGTCCGTTCTCCAGAGACTCCCGCTCTCTGCTTCCTAACAGGTGGCTACATGCAGGATCCGAGCCTGGGAATGTCACCAAGAAAGGAAAGCAGGAGCGGGAGAAAAGGAGAAACTATGCTGAGAATGTACAACAAAAAACCCTTAAAAGGGTAGGTGTGAGATGCATCCTGATAATGGTGAAAGAAAGTATGTTACCGGAGTGAGAGAAGTCAGCCTTAAGGGAAAAACTAGGTAAGTCTTGGAGGAGGCAGAGTAGGAAAAGATGGTCTTCCTTACAGGTAAAGCTTGAAAAAAGGAAACACCATGAGGCCCGTGAAGGTTGCTCTGAAAAAGCGTCTCAACTCAAATGGGAAAACTCGGTGAGAGGATCAGCCCGCCTGCTCTACTTTGTCCCCTCCCGTTTGCCACTTCCAGGGAAAGAACATCCCTCTGCTTGGGAGATGTGGGGAAGAGCAGTTCTTCATCAGGAATCAAGAGCATTTCTTTGTCGTGGCTTGAAGGTGAGAGATGATATCCCTTTGGGGGCTTGGAGTTGTCCGATCGCTTCTTCCCACCTGTCCTGTAAATCGGAAATCTGTCTGAGAAACCCTGTAACCAGCAAAGCAAACAGGAAGACTCCGTGAGAACACGTCCTGCTCCCTGATCCAAGCAGGCAGGAGAGTTCCTGCACAGCAGGTTTGGGAGTGTGTGGCCTGGGAAAGAGATAATGGCTGGCATGGCCGGGGAAAGCTTTGATGCACCTTCTGTTTGTGTGGTTTGAGAGATCCCTGGAGTCACAATCACTTAGCTATGGGTGTGTTGACTTTCATTGTTAAAGATATGGAAGGAATGGACAGGGGACAGAAAGGAAAACAGAGAATGTGTTTTGGACTAATTTTTTCATTTTTCTTGCTATCCCTTTTATTGGTTATTGCTGTAATGGAACTTGCAATTTGTGGGCTAAATATTTCCCTGTGTGCCATTCCCTCTTTGTGCTCTGACTTCATTTTGTATCTTGTGGTTTTTTGCGGTGCTATAATTGTGAACTACATAATGAATTTTTTCTGCTGTTCTTTTTTCCAAAAGCTTGAGAAAGCATCAGGTGGTCTAAGTCAGCACTGTTCAACCAATTCCAAAACAGGTGAAGCAAAGCCGGCTTGAGGAGCTGGTAGGACAGGGGGGTTGAGGAAGAGGAACTTTCCCCTAACACTACAATACAAAATTAATAGTGATAGCTATGATTCTGTTTCTCATGTTTTGAGCAATGCTATTGGATCAGAATGGCTATTAGGAAAGCTTTCCATTTTGCAGTCTCCGGTGACATGACCCTTTGCTGACAGGAAGATGATATATTTGCTTTCCCAGCACCTCTGTACAGTTCATACTTGTCACATGGTGAAGCTTTCCTGATTCACTGGGTCCTTGTAGAAAAAGGCATCTCCTCTTCTTGGTTTTTCACAATATCAGTACATGGGTCCCTTCCAACTCGAGATATTCTATTCCTTCTCCCAACTCTGTTGCAAGTGATACAGGACAAGCATGGAATTAAAGATTAACACAAAGAAGTGAAAACTTGCATTTATCGATTGCCTGGTTGTGGTGACAGAAGTCTTCTCAGACTCCCTGTAAGGTGCAGAGGTGGCAGCAAGGTGCACCCTGTGTAGATTGGGCTTGTCACAGGCAGCACAAGAGTGGAGTGAGCACTGACTGATTTTATCAGATGAAGCAAGGGACAGAGGAAGAAGCAAAAATCAGTGTGAAATTAATGTGAGCATACGAATGCTTTTCCTTGAAAACAGTCTATTTAAAGCTGACAAACCAGTCCCTCCCTGTGTTTTGATTGGTTTCAGGAAATCACTTTCACATTTAGGGTGAGAAAAATGCCTTGTACTTGCATAAAAATCGTGAACTTAAGGTCGTTTTTTGGTTTTTGGGGTTTTGGTGGGTTTTTTGTTTGTTTGTTGGGATTTTATTTGTCTGATTTTCTAACTCTGAGATCTTTTGCCTGAAAAAAATCAAGGATAGAAATGTGTATGGAGTAGATTGGTGGGAAATGTCAGTTTTGAGTAAATGTTGAGCTTTTCGTGAAAACCCCGGCTTTGTGATCTGGACCTTCAAGAACGAGTCCTATGAGACTCTTGGAAACAACATTACATTTGCTTGTACTGAATGTTGGGTTTCTGTACCATCGCCAGTAAGTTGTGTTATACATAAACCACATCTTGAACAGGCTTGCCCATCCTTTTTTTTTTTTTTTTCTGACACAGCATTCATGACTGTCCTGTTGCTGTTTAGTACGAATGCAACAATTATCTGGGATATGGCAATAATAAGTGTCAGAAGAAACACTAAGTGTGCATGTGCAAATAATCATGTGATGCTTTTGTTACTGGATCTTGCGTATTCAAAGCCCAGTGCTGTATCCTGCCCAACCAACACTTTGCATTTAAATGTAACTCGCACTTAGTGACAGATGCTGAAACAAATATATGAAAAGGAGGGTGAAGGAATTAGTTTATATACGGTCATTTATCTTCTGATAGCACGAGCAAAGCTTAAGTCAGATACAGTTAAATGAACTGAAGCTTTAACAGTGCCTTTTGAACTGCTTGAATTAACAAAATCAATCCTCATAAATTAAACCATCATTGATCTATGATACAATTAATTTCTCTAACCAAAATACACTATCGGTGCATGCAGCATAACAGTACTTGTTCCAATGCTGAATTTTAACCACTGCTGGCTAACTGCTCCTGCCATGTTGTGTAAGGCTTCCATCTGGCATGGGAGAGGCTAACATTATGATACAGTATTTCTTTTCCATTTTTCAATTTAGGCTGACATCTGCTGGTCTCCACAATTGGCAGGCAACCCTGCTGAATGCAAACCAATTTGAGGCAGCGACTCTTTCATTTCTTTCCTTTGTCATTTTTCCAGAGCTGGGAACAACAACCAAGCCACTTAATTACAAAGGAAACTCACGCAGAATAATAACTCTCTGGAAGAAGAAAGGCAGGAACAATACGTGTAAAATAAAACGAGTTTGACATGATAAATTACATGCGTGCATACCCAGTGTGAGCTACTATATATTGCCCAATTAGACCTACACAAAAAAGGTGTTATTTAAGGGCACCACATTGTGTGTTGTAAAGAGGAGGCTGTGGACGTGAGTTTTCTCTTTTACTCTCTCAGTAATGATAAAGAGAGGGGGAGTGACACCACATTGGGCAATCAGCCCTAGACGTTTGAACAGGCATATGGCAATGGTCGCTAAGTGCTTGGCTTGAAGGGGCTGAGAGGTTCCTCCAGGAGCTACCAGCACTCCAGGTGGAGAAGTGCTGCACGCATCTGGCCAGAAGCAGCAAGAGAAATGAGAAGCTGCTCTCCGCCACTGTGATTAAACAAGAGACACCTACATGTTCCCATCTTGCTGTAGGTTTCTCACCTCTGACTGTGATTTTAGAAAAAGATTGGCATCTTACATGGACTGCAGCACTCCTTGCCCAGGCAGCTGGCTTCAAGGCCATTCAAGTGTACCTCCAGCCTCCACCTGAGTGGACTTTGAGTTGTGTTGTTTCCTGGTTGTTATTTTGAATCCATTCACAACTAGATGCACACCTACTGCTTTCCCACTGTGGTTTGGAAATCCTGAGTAAAACCAGTCGTCTCTGAATGAACTGTGAATCCGTGGAGGTAATACTTGAGTTACAACGCAGGTGCTGGAGAGGCAGCCTTTACTGATTGCCCAGAGGTAGTGTGTCGTGCTCTTTTAACTCTGAACCATTCGCGGCATTTTTGCTCTTGCCACCTTTGATTTCCATTAGTTCCAGCTCTTTGTTTGAGACAGCTGGTGTCCCTGCTTACCGCAGCAGCTGTATTTCCCACTCCAATTGCATCACTTTGTTTTTCCCAAGATAATTTCCTAAGCAGAGAGAAGAGAGAAGGGAAGCTTCAATTATGCGATGGCAGCTACTCTTGTAATGCCAGAGTGTTTCAAGTGTAGGTTACTGACACTAAGTGTTGTCCTTGCCACCTACAGGCTGCCTGGCCTTCAGTAGGAGATGCATAAAAGTCCGGATATTCCCATGTCGGCTAGCCCTGCTTTTCAGCAGGGTGGTTTCACTATGTTGGCTGTCTGAGCTAACACCCTGAGACATTTCAACACCTAAGTCATTGCACAGGGCAGATGAACTTTACATCCTGCAGTGCAGATCCCCTGAGCTGGTTTTGGCTTTGTAGGGTGTAGAAAATACTCAGTGCTAATTGTGATAATTCATGACTCAAACCATTTCTCCTTCAGAAACTGAGTCGAAGTCTCTGCTTTCTTACTTACAGCTGTAGCTTGAAGAGCCAAGAGACCTGAGCCAGTGATGCAGAAGAGCCCTTCCAAAGCTGTCCGTTCCACTGATAGCAAGGTGCTGAAGCGCAGCCTCAGGACACACAGCAAGAGAGAAAGGGCAGATAAGATCCAGGTCCTTTTATTGTCCTCCTCTGTTCTTTTAATGTCACATGACATCTCACAAGCACTAAGGACCCTCCAGTTGATTCTACCCAAAAAAAGCAAAAAACCTGTCTGGTTTTGGGAGGAACGTGCAGAGAATTGTGTGCAGTTCAGACATGCTGCTAGTATTTCAGCCAGGAATCTGAAGTCAAGTTGCGTTTTGGCACAGGTTTAGTGATGGTTACTAATTACAATTAACTGTTGATGACTGTTAAGTGCTGACAGGCATGAAAGGAGACAATGCCACCCCCCAAGCATGATAACAATCAAATAAATCAGCAGTTGTTGCCAATAATCTTGATCCCAGGTGCTAAGGTGCAGCTGAGGAACAGACTAGGGCTTGATAAAGAGCGTGCAGCTAGTGCTTGGTCAGCATTGATGTGGTGTTGGAGTCAGGAGAGCTCTTTGTGGGTTTTTTGTGAAGATAATTCTGCAGAGCTTACAAGAATAAAATGCAATTTCGAAAAGTAGCAACCCTTTGAATCCTGACTCTGAGAATGCATTCAGGGAGAAAAACATGCTAGCTAACAAGGTGAGTATTTTTTTCCTAGTGCTTCAAATCATAGCAGTTGTACAAACTAGAAAACTATAGGACTGAAGCTGGCAAAAAAGTTTATCTTGATTTTCCTAAGATACATAATGTGGGGATTTCTTTTACATTTAGGTTAGGTTTAGGGCTTTAAATCATCTTTATAAAAATGATATAGAAATAGTAGTGAACTACAAAGCAGGTGCCATGGCAATATCAGTGTAAGCATCAAGAAAATCCTTAAACTATTTTAAGCCTTTAAATGACTTCTTACATAGCAGTTTGGACTGTTATGTAAGGAACTGTAGTGGTATTTGGTGCTTCTTCAGGTTAAAGCCCCCTGAATGCTCCTGACATCTCTCAATTACAGTTCAGATTGCTCTGTGTAGTTGCTTCCAAAAGAAAGTAAACGCATAGCTGTCCTATTACTGGTGTTTATTTCTCTCACTGTCAGATTGTGCAGATGCCCTGTTTCTATCAGATATTTAATAGCGACAATAATATTCCGATGGATACACCCAAGCATGATGCAATTCACTAGAGCTGATGGGGAAATGTTCTCAGACCTGTGCTTGCAAAACATACCTGGTTTATAACTTTTGTGATTGCTGTTCTTAAGAACTTCACCTCTCTGAGAGCTCAGACTGGCAGAGGAATGAATGGAAGGGAGAATTGCCTATCATAATAGATACTTTCAGCACAGATCAGTGAGCTGTAGTTCTGAACAGACTCTGCAGCATTTCATGCAGTAGCAGAGAAGCATCAGAGAATTCAAATTTGTAACAAAGATAAAATTATAGCACAGATATCTTGCTAAGGTGGATTTCAAGTTCCAGGTCTTGGGTGTCAGAGCCAAAAAACCTCCTCAGGCCAAAGTTCTGTATCTGCCTACTCTATGCTTTGAGTAGTAGGCTTTAAGCAGATTGGACCTCTGAAATTCTCATTTAAATGGATTCCTGTAAATACAGAGTGATGTTTAGTTGGTTGGGTATCCTGGGTTTAGTTAATATTGGTGTGTAGAATCACCATGTATGTACACACAGAACTTCTTTGTGCGTACAAGGTGCAGCAGACTAATGGTGTCCTCAAAAATTTGTGAAGAGTTTAGCCAAAAGCCAAACCAGCTGTTCTCCAGGTGTGTTGTGTCTTAGATCATTAATGGAAACTTTTATTGTAGATTTGTCTTTGTTATAATTTCAAGCTACAGAGCGTGATGCACTGAAGGTAGGACTATGGTGTGTGGCCTTTTACTAATAGCTTGCTGCTTTTTAATACTAACAACTTTTGCCATTTGATTGTATGATAGCTACAGCTTCTCTTGTGAAAGTTGAGGGTAAGTCATTTCACATTTCTGAAAACTGTCGAGTACTGTCTAAGCATTTAGGATATGCTGTGGTAACATCTAATTTTGTGTCATCATAGCCACTCAGCTCGCATAAATGCTGCCCACCACCCCACCCCCCAATCTCTTAAATAGTAGCAGTGCTGCTAATGAGCAAGCCCTGTAGATACTAATCTTCCTGGACTTAGAATGTAGTCAGGTCTAGAGAATTCAAGTTGATCAGGATCTCCTTTGAACTGCCAACGCAGTTATATACTCTGGACTCCTACAGAAATGAGCATAGATAGGAGCTGGAACTGCAGCAGTTTCAGAGATTCAACTGACAACAAGAATCATTTTTATGTCCTTTTAGTATCTCCTTATGAAGCGACCAGTTTGTATCTGTTGGAGCTCATTAGGTAAAAAACTGGTCTGAATTGAAGATAATAATCTCTGAAGGCTTTTCAAAGAGCTGAGATGTGTAAAGAGTTGGTAAACCCTGAACTTAAAAACAAAAGACAGCCAGAAATTTCTGCCCAATCATCTATATGACCTTTCAGTAAAGCCAAGTCAGAAAACTCTCCGAACAGTTTGGAGAGAGGAAGGGAAAGCTCATATTTCAGAGCAATGTCATAAATGGAAGAGGTTCCAAAGGGGGAATGTGGTTTCTTGTCTGAGTCTTCCTTTTACAGACAGCATAACCCTCTGGATCAGCTTCTAGCCACTTTAAAACTCCTCATCTAATTTCCCACAGCCTTCTGCTTTGTCCCATTTATGCCAGTAGAAGTTGTGAACTGTTTTAGAAGAGCTCAGATACTAATGTCTCTGCCTCTGGTGACCAAGTTTAAGATGCTGGTGGAATTTTGCACAGGCAATAATAGGGTGCAAACCATCAGAGATTCAAATTGTGATCTGGTAGAGCAATCTTGGGGCAGCTGTATCAAAAGGGAGCAAGATGGGGACCTCTTTGCACAACAGAGCTCCAAGTAGCACACGCTGAGTCAAGCTGGGTGATCTGTCGGCTGCTCCTGTGGCTTCTGGCTGTGAGACAAGAGAGGAATGTAAATTGGTGGGACTGGTCAAAGTCCTGCTGGGATAGATGATCACTGATCACCTGACTATCTCTGAGGATTTGGGGGCTGTAGGGTGGATGCAAATCCTCTCTAAGCCTCAGCAGTGAAGAGCTCAGGCCAAAAAGCTTCAGTTCTGCTGTAGAGTCTCTGCCTCTGTTCCTGTTCAGCTCCCTCAAGGATGCTTAAGCTTAATCAAGTTATGTGAGCCAGTAAACTTCACTGCATTTCTTGTTGCTTTTAACACAAGGATATGCTTCTAAAATATTTTCCTTAAAATCAAGGCAAGAATTTATAATTCTTCTAGCATAGTCTCCTTTTCACCTCCTGAACTTGCTGCTCTGTGCCTCAGGTGGGTTTGAGGCTGCATGGTGTGTACATCTGTGACGAACATTATGATCTGCACAGCTTTCAGTTGTCTTCAGGCTACAGGAGGAATGTCAGGATCAGACCCTGAATATCTGAAATAAAGGCTTAATTTTGAAAAGTGCACCATCAAAGTGGTCAGAAGATCTGCAAGGTGCACAGAGTGGGCTACTGTGCTCTTAGAGCCCTGAGTTAGCTTTCCATATGTTGTCAGCAACCAAGGCGGAAGGAAAGTGCTTATGTTGCAGGTAACAGTGTGACAAATAATCTGGGAGGAGGAGTAAAGTAGAAAAACTCCTTGCTACAAGCTCAGTTTTGCAGAAGCTGCCCTTTCTACCTCATTCCTACAGCTTTGCAGTAATGAGGGAAACAGTGAGCTTCCTCTCTTGTGGTAGCTGAGCTCGCTCAGTTCCCTCACAGCTGCAGTGTCTGCAATATTTGCTGTCTTTTATAAGTGGCACCTGTACCAATTATAAAGCTTTGAGAGGTAGGGCTTCAATTCTATAGATACCAGTGATGCTCTTGGAGGCACATCTCTCCTGATCCTGGCCCTCACCAGCCCATGCTTCCTATCTCATTGCGAGCGCCAGGGAAATGGCTCATGTCTCAAGGCGCTGCAGCTTCCAGACATCTTTCTTCATGATTCACACAGAAACATTTAATTTATAGAAGTGACATATTAACTCCAGTGGCCTAAAAGAATAAATGAGTAACACCGTAGGGTCGTTCTCTCAACAACAAGAATGTTTTCCCAAAGATCTCTTTTTTTAATTGAAGCCATTTGTCATTTTGAATGTAGAACGTATTCATCAGTAAGCAGCACCTCAGAGGGGACTGGAAAGCTCAGGAGATTAGTAAAAGGCTACAAAGCCTTTTGCCTCCAGGTTGTCACTTTCAAATCTGGCCATGTCATTATTGATCAAAAGAAGCCATTACAGGCTGACAGGTGATTGGCTGTTTATATAGAACTGACCTTGTCAGATTAGTCAAGTTTCTTGTTAAGGGACGTGTCCCTACTCACGCACACACTCGCAAAAAATCCTCATTAGCACCTTGTCAGTAGTCCTTGCAGTAAGGACAGGGCAAGATTGCTTACACAAAATCAGAATGAAGGGATTTATGAGACATGTGAAGGTTGATTAAAATGTTTTCAAAGCATCTCAGGATGCGCTTTGAAATTTCAAAGTTGATTCTATGCTGCATAATTTAAAATGAATCTTTCTTACAGTGTTTGCCACACTTGGATCAATATGAGATTTTTTTTTTAAGAATCCAAGAACTGCGATTTTTTTTATTTTCTTTTAGAATCCTCAGTACATGTATTAATAGTAAAACATGTTCTCAGCAAAATAAAATGCATCTGAAATAAAAAATGGACAGAAGTACTGCACCCATTTTATTCAGCAATTTTCAGAATAAGACCCCAAATATTCTTAGTCCTGTGCTGTGTGTATCCTGCAATTTTGCTGACTAATACTTAGGGTAGAGAGGTATCTTACAAAATCACCACTGTCACTTTAGCTCGTATTTGTAGTTTGAATTAAACCCTTGCTCTGTGGACCACAATGGCTACCAATGGTGAAACCAGAACTCTCCCTTCACGAGGCTCTGCTACCTCTTCAGTACCACCTTTGTGTTTTAAAATTGCGCAGGGCAATCACTTGGGACCGCATACACAGGAATTTTCAAATGCAAGCTCTCGGGGAGATCCCTTTCCTGTGTCCTTCTGAAGATCCTACAAGGAAGGAAGATAATTCAGCTTGGAACAGGGCTTCCCCCACTGTTCCCCAGCCTGGGCTCAAGGGGACTTTAACCAAGTGAAGGGCGGAGCTGAGGTCTGACAGAGATGAGAAGCTCTATACAAATAATCTGGGTTGGAGATAGACCCCGTTGCTGCTTTGAAGCAGAGGAAAGAAAATGCCGGAAATCCAGTGGGAGCTCAATTTGCCATAGGGAAGACGAGGAGCTTTGTGAGCTTTATAGATCGTGTTGCAAATTGAGTTTGAGACAGAAAAATCGCTTTGGGGTGTTCATACTTTTTGCATCACCAGCAATAACTATCAAAGCTGGGTTGATAACTCTGCTGCCAGCAAAAGTGCAGGTGACATTGGTCTGTATTGCAAACAGCAGGTGAAGCATTTTGGTCCATGAGGCAGTTAGGTGAGAATTTGTGCTGTGGTGGTTTTGATTCCAGGCCAAACTCTGCTTTTAGGGGACTGAATTAGGATTTTCCCTAAGTTAAACTTGCCTTTATACAGGGGCTTTTTACAGGGGCTTCTTTATCCCATTGTAATATCTCCACAGCGGTCTTATAGGGGGCTGTGTGCATTAAATAATACCTTGGGCTGGGGGAGCGGGATGGCTCTGACAAACACCAGCGTATTGGCACACCTTGTCGTACCCTTTAGGCAATTACAGCATGTGACTTTGGCTCTTTCCGTGTCAGGAACGTTTGTTGTAAGATGCCGCGAGGCTATGGGAAGGTGTGCCAAGGCTTATGTGCACCTTCAGCCATTCTCAAGGTGATGAGAATGTAAGGGTGCTTACATCACTGATTTTAAAATGGCAATTTAGCCTTTTCAGAGCATGGAACAGCACATGCCATTCAAATCTTGGACAAAAAGATAACATGCTATAATTTAGAGTTAAGGGTTATGAATCCGATTGTTGGAAGGGAAAAAAAAAAGGATGAGCAAAATACATAATGTCACAACACTTCAGCCACCAAATGTGGCTGATTTGACTTTTCTTATCAACCTGCCTGATATACTATTTCTTTAAGACCTAAGTAATATTTGGAGTGCAGGAAGTAGTATCTCAGTATGCGTGTTTTAAAACCTGGCTTGCCTTCAGCTGACATCAGCCGTAAGTAATGCACACTGACTACTCGGGACCCCACAGATGCAATCTTCTGCTTGTATGCCAGTGGCATGGAAGGCACCAGCCCAGGGCAGGCCTATGGATTTCATAGATGTCTAAAAGGAAAAATGAAAAGACAGATGTTTCAGTGTATTTTAATGGCAAAAGGGTGGAATCAACAGGCAGCTCTAAATTAGTTATTGTGGTGATGAACACTGCATTATGGACCTGCATATGTGCCTTGGGCTTTTATGGGCTTGTAATTACATTTGGAGATACTGCTTTGACCTGGACATAACTGTGCACCTTATTTACTATGATTCTTTGGCTTGAGATAAAATGTTCGGCTTGAGATGTATGTTTGGCATACAATATGACAACGTATAGAACAGAGAGTCCCTGATGACAAAAGGAACAAAGATGGCAGTACAAAGCCATTTCAGGGTGGATCTGTGAATGGGAATATTGATGGATTCATTAGGGTAATTTTACTTGTCTTTCTGTGATGGTGTATCTAAACTGAAGCCTGTTCTTCCAGCCTGTGCTGCCAGCCTTCCTGGAGGCAGTGTGTCCTGATGGAGTCAGGGAACTTAGCCCATTTCAAGGCAAATTTAAATTAAGTCACCACTTCAGGCTTTTCAGAATAACCTGGCTAACTTTTCTAAGTGGATTCAAAGCCTTCACACAGCCTAGAAAAGCTGCTTAGGTGGGAAGTTGCAATAAAGTAATTGGGCAGCAACTCTCTAAACTGTTCCAAAATAATCATGAGTGTTTGTAAAGCAGATGAAAGACTGATTAGTACAGCAGAGCTGTATCAGAAGGCTAAAGTAGCAAGACACATGATTAGTTTAAGACTTTCTCTCTATTTGCATTAATTTTGTTTCTTCTTTGCATAAAAACCAAAACAGTAGCTTGAAACCTTAACAAAAAAAAAAAAAAAATTAAGAATTTTCCAAGGCAAAATTAAGGACTTTAAAAGTCTTGTGAAAATGGAATACTACTGTTACAAAAGACATTTAGGAAAAGAGGATATTAAAAAGAAAGCATAAGGAGTTAATGAATACAGCTTTTCTCATATTATTTCAGCTAGACCCAATGGTCAGGCAAAGGTAGCCATGAAGTAAATTAAAACAGTGGATATGAAGGATTACAATTTTAGTGAAAAATTAAGAAGCCCGTAGCACAGCTTGGAAGGCACAGCTATTAAAGCAAAGATAATTTTTGAAGCTACAGGTAGATGTTGCACTGCAGGAGACACTGACACACAGAAGGGAAAACTAAGCTTTGCTGAGCCTTTCACCAAAAACCCCCAAACCCATCTGTGGGAGTTTTGTAGTGGATGCCTTCACTTGTATTTCTCACTTGCTTCCCACCAGGTTTCCCTTTCAGTTCAATAAATACACTACACATCCAAAGTGTAAACACCTAATTGTATTCCCTTGATGATTTCTTTACATTGCTGCAAGACCTCCAAGGGATGAGTCAGAAAAAGTTGTAAAGTCTGGGCAGCCTGAGCTACAACTTCTTGTGGTGCTGAAACAGCTTTCAGTATGACCAACCTGGACTTTGCAGGGCAAGCAAAGGGAGAGGCAATAGAAAGTAGTACCGTGCTGCTTGCTGCTTTGGCCAGTGCCGTTTTAGTGTTATTTCTACTCCAGCCACTCCCAAGAGCCTTCAGTGTCCCAGGGAAGCTACTCCTTCACCCTTCCCCGGAGAAAGCCAGCAAGAAAGCTGGGGCTGGATGTCTCCAAGACCTACTCAGTGAAGTGCTCTTTGCAAGCACACTTTCTTGAACAGTGGCTGTGAACAACTAATCACTCTTTAATCTTACTAACCTACTTCCCTCGGCCGTATGTTGGGGTTAAAATTCCTGCTGATAAGATTAAGTGCTGTCTTGGACAGGGACCTACATAAATAATAATGCTATTTCCACAGTCGCACTCGTTAGAATAAAATGTGGATAAATGGATGTCGATCTTCCTGCTGTGGGTTGTCAGCCAGCTGCTAATTGCTTGTGATCAGAAAGAAGTTCTCTTTTTGCTGTTCTTTAGGGGTCGATATAATTACATTGTACTCTTGCACTGAACTCAGCTGTGTTTATCTACAATTAATTTTTACCTTTTGAACAATAGATATCTGCATGGGAACTCAAGGTTGTGTTAAGCACATGTTTTGTCTTTAGTTTTCTTATAAGGTTGTATTTTTAATCTGAGTTGCACCTGCTATAAAATCCTTCTGAATGGCAAAGACTGTCACACCTCAGATTTAATCCTCTCATTATAAAGCTGACGTGTTTTCCCATTGTCACACCACTTGTGACTCATTGCTCCCTTCTGCTGACAAGCAATCCATTATATTAACATCAGTCTTAGAAGTACGATGACATCCTTCTAGTCATCTTTATTTTAAAAATTCATCAGCAAACACCAGAGAAACAAAGTGGATAAGTCTGTTATTTTACTGAATAATCTAAGAAGCAACATCTGTTAGAGACTGAACATTGAAAATGTGGCTTTGGAGGTTCTCTGTGCTCTGTCACCAGCTTAGGCACAAAAAACGTGAAGCATAAGCTTTATTTCAGTCACACCTGCAATTGTCCCACCGTGATTAAATGCTTTGGTTGCTTTAGCAGTACGTTGTCAGACTGAGGAGACCTTGGGTGCAATCAGTGAAGTCTAGAAAGTTTTCCAAAGCAAATCATGTATCAAGATAAAACACTCACTCTTGCAGCATTTTAAAACTAAACGTTGAAACTAAACCACCCGTTTTCTCTTGGAAAAATAAGGAATCCAAAAGGGACCAAAGACTAGCTTTCCAAGTAATGAGTTTCTTGTGTAGAAGAATAATACAGGCGTGCCTGAAACCACTTTTGACATGAGGTGTATGATCACATGTGTGATACAGATGTTAACATTTCCAGCACTTTTTATCAGTTTGAATACTTGTTTTTAAAAAACCTATTTCTTTGTACATCTCTCTACAGGGGGATGGGAGAAGGGTGGAACAGAGGAGTACTGATTTCTCCCATTTCACTAAACGTATGTAGAGATTGCTTTGAATATCCTAACTGATTGGCGATAATCACAAGAGGAGTCTGGCTGATTGCGGGCCAGTGCTTTGCCAAAGGAACTACGTAGGGCACGCCTGCATATATGAAATAAAATATATAATAAAACTTGTCTGCGATGCCATTCCCAGTGGCATGTGTCATGAGTTATCTTCACTGTTCCCGAGTCGTGCACTGTTAAGATAGACATGCAAGTTTCCTGATGTCTTCTGGAGGACCATGGAGGAAAGAATGTAAGGAAGGAAATCAAAGAGAATATATTATTGGTGACAGCAACTATACTGAGAGATGCGAGCATGAACCAAAGATCTGGTTAATGAGAGCATGTGAGGGAAAGCAGCCCACCATGTGTGCTAAACCTGTGACTGTGGGAGGGGGTAGGGAGAGATGCTTGAAGGAAAGAAATAGAGCTTGTCTGGTAATATTTTTGATACTGCAACCCTGGACTTCCAAGCAAGAAGCGCCGACTTCAGCTGGCATGGTCAGAAAGCCCCTAATCCTCTTATTCCTGGCGGTACGATCCTCCTCTAGAGCAGAGCTGCTCTCTCCCTTTCCCAAACTCTGCACCCCTTCTGTTCTCCAATACTGATGCTAAAAAGATCAAAGCTCGATGTCATTTTGACATTGTGAAATGAATTACTTATAACTGCAATGACTTTGTTTTCAGTTCTTTATTATGGTATCTTCTAAAATTTTCAGAATGGAATGCTTTCTTTATTCAAGAAAAGACCTTCCAAGTAAAATAATTTTCTTCCCAGAATATTTTTTTCCTAGGGATTTCAAAATCACCATGTTTCATTGTAACTCACACTGAAGCCAAGACAGATTTTGAATTACTTGAAGCCTTTGTCAAATAATTTTTTCATCCTTTTGCCAGGTCTGGTTCAGACTTGTAGCAAGACAGCAGCCAAACAGATCTTGTATTATACATTCATTCCTGCCACTTTTATGCAAGACTTGTAAACAAGAGTGTGTGTCCTCGTCTTGGCCTGTAACTACATTTCCCTGATGCTTTAGTTTATTTTTGTTACGTTATTATCACAACCCTGCTTTTCCTCTTTCCCTAGGGGCTGAGAAACCATACCGAGGCATCGCAATATCACAGTGCCCACTATTCTTATGGCAGGCACTTTTAGAAATGCTTGGTACCACTGTTCTGCATTTATTATCTTCCTAATGTAAAATTTCCAGACCTCTTGATTTATACATTTATACAATATGTATAAGCACGTCGCACCCCCTAGCAATCATTCTTTGTATTTAACTAGTATTGGCATTGTTTCATCTATGATTAAGATGATCTTCTATGATCAATGCAGTCCCTAGGTGAATATTTTACACAGATTGTCTTACTAGTATCTCTCCACAGAATTCTTGCCTTTGTATTGTCTACTCTGTTGCAGTTAGGACTCCTTCAAAATATTCTGAAATCGTAAAATACCCAACCAAGATTACCATAATGAGCTGCATAAGAATTATTATCATGAGTGAGAGGGAAAACAAGGTTTGTATAGTACATACTGCCTTTTTCTTTATTAGGATTACTGCTTAAACTTTTGGTTTCTCTACTTGCAAGTAGAAACAGAAAATTTGGTGTTTGAATGTACTGAATGTGTTACAAAGCAGGAGGGCTCAAATAGTTTAGAATCAGACCAGCAAGTGATGCCTGGGTGTAGGGACTTTCAAACACAGAGATGGGAGTTATAGTGGATGCATCCATCATTCCTTTGAAAACCCTTACCTTTGAGATTAACTATTAGAAACTTAATTCATCAGCACTTTAATGTCCATACTCAGTCTTCATGGTGTGTTAAAACAAGCTGTGTCTTGTATCATGGGTAGAAAAACATCGAAATTTTAAAGAATGGGTTTTATGAATGCAGGCAATGTGTTCATCTCACTCCTATTGCCATGTTATCTCGATATCTCACCTGATGAGTCTGGAGTCCAGGAACGTGCTGATATGTTTAACAGCACAGTACCATCAAGCAAGGCCTATGGCAAAAATTACAAGTGTCTTCAAGGGGAATAGAAAAGTAAGACTTCAAATAAAAAGTCTTATTGGATTTGTATGTGTAATTATATATGAGTAATTTTAGAAATTTAGGTGAGTGGATTATAAATCATGCTGAAAAGAGACTAGCATACAAATCCTCTAAATTTTATTTTTAAAATGTCTAGTGATGCCTTGCTTTCAGATCAGGTAAGACTGATAATGTTGTTACCCCTCTAGTAAGGAAAGTAAGTTCTGAAATTTCATTTGACAGCACCTCTGACAAAAAAAAAAAAAAAAAAATGACAGGTCAGTTGAAATGAATTAGTATTTCATATAGAGAAACCATGCAGTCATTTTATCAGGACGGTGTTTGAAAAATAAAAAGCATGTTGGGCAGAAAGGAATAGCTCCTAAGGTGATCAGGTTTTTGAAAAGCTGTCATTCATTTGATATAGTACTAAAATGAGCCCACTTCTCTTAGTCCGATAAGAAATGAGTTTGTGCTTTGTAACATTTTAAACACATATGAACAGAGTGAAATCATTAAGTGATTTTTAAAAAGGCTCAAATAAACTATGTACCTTTTATCCATTTGTCCAATCCCAGAAAGCTCATACTTCACATAAAGCTGATAGTAAACCAATCTGAGACTTCTGGTAGGATGAAATCTGATTCCACAAGCATCCTACTGCTCAGAAAAACAGCAAATCTCTCTGGGCATTTGATGAAACTACTTGAGTTTTTCTGCTTTTCAGCATGGCTGCCTCTTGGATGGGGCTGGAGGGCTGGGTTTGTTTCTGAGCCTAGTAAGCGCAAGCGAAAACATTCCTCCAAGTCTAGTGGAAGACTTAACACATGGCCCTAGTGGATCTGAATACTGCTTAAAGTTCCTCCACAGTAATTGAAAGCAGGAAGCAAGAGAGGTTGTTATATCTCACTGATGAGTTGCCTGAAATGAAAGAAGAGGTGTAAAAGGATGAAATCAGGCTTGCAGGACTGACATTAATTTACTGCGTTACACACGTAGTTCCTCATCACTGGAGAGGTGTCAGGGGTCTGGTATCAGAGCAGCTCTACAGCACGGTGACAGAGCCAGAGACTTCTAGGCATGAATCTAAGGCCTTCCAGATAAACTTGTGCAGCAAAAGGAAATCATACGGCACACCAGAGTTGATCGGCTGGAGAAAAGAGGGTTTGTCTCCAGCTCCCCTTCTGACCAAGGGTGACAGACAGAGGGAAGGAACCTGCCAACTGCCAGCCAGCAGTGCCAGCAGCTGCACAGCACCTCTTGAAAAGTTCACAGCTAGCTGCAGCTCTGCTGCCCCAGGGAACTCCCTACAGTCTTCCTACCAAGAACAGCTTTAATCCATTACAGGAAAATCCACATTTTAGGAAAAGCCAAAATCCATAGACAAAAAAACACCCTTCAGTTTTAGCAACCTTGCTCTGCTGGGGACGCAAGGTGCCTACGTGCACTTTCTCCTCTGTAAACACACAACTGGATTAGAAGGACCGTAAGGGTGATGATTTGAATCGCCTCTTGCCAACAGCAGAATGTCTGTCTGCCTTCTTTTTAATACAGTTTATAAAAGAAAAACTCTTTATACTAATTATTTTCCAGACAGTACATAAAAAATCTTCTACATTTAAATGTTGAGATGCTAGGAAATATGACTGCTAACTGGAACATAAAAAGGTTAATAACTTTATAATCCTCTTTTAATGTGGAAATACATGAATTTGAATAGAAATGTCTTCCTACCTAAGGAATTGTCCCCTTCCTAATTAGCAATCACAAATCCGTCTGTCAATTCCACATATAAAATAAGTACCAAGCTAGAAAGCAGTCTTGTAGTTCCCACTCTTCTCTCTTTTGTGCATTTGTAATTTGAATGCAGAAATCCTTTTGTATGAAGATCACTAAAAATAGCATAAACATATTTTCTTTTTAACACAGCTAAAAACCTATGTCCACAGAAACCACAGTTTCAGTGTTCATTTATAATGTGCATCAAGAACTCCAGCTCTTCTGCAGAGTGTTACTAAAAGAACCAATTACCAGTCACTCCCTTCTTTTTTTACTACGTTTTACCTTGATCAAAAGATGATGGCTCCTGCTACGGATACGGGGTGGGGGGTAGGAGGATAAATCCTCTGCAAAACAAATAACCCTCATTTGAATTCTTCTCTTGTCACAAAATATTTATGGATCTAGTTCACTCCTTCCCTTTTGGGAAAGGCCAATTGCAGAACACGGCAGCTCCCTTGCATCAGCTACCAGCAAGTTCACACTACAAAGCTTGTGAAGGTGGAAATACCAAATTCGCATGGGGTCAGTCCTGAAAACTGCAGAGCGATCAGGCCCGGGCTGAGCAAAGCGCACGCTCAACCACAAGCAACTTCAGAGTCACATGGCAGATAAGAAAACAACTTTTGTACTTAAAATGTTATTGCCCACTGAAGTACTTTTTTGGACAGAGTCCAGAGGTGTCGCCACCTTGCAGGACTGAGCACCCCGCATGACCTGCTCGCTTGCTCAGGTCTGAATCCAAACACGCTGAAGGCAAGGAAACCGTGTCTCACTGTTAATGGACACTGTTATCTCCATCAGCCCTTGAATCGGGCCCTCTCACGGCAGCAGTTTTTCTTGGCTTTGTAGCTTGAATTTGAACAATGATGGAGGTGGAGATTTCCATGCACTTTTAGTATTTCCATCTCTTAACTAAAATTTCCTCCTACAAATTCCACAATATTATTGCATTGCTTCAGTCAACTGTTTCTTCCCTATTACCTAGGTCTTCATTAATGCATAATCCCTCCTGCCTCTTCACCTTTCTTCTCTTCTGGGTGACTGATACAAGATAACAGGCCATTAACCCTGCCATTATAAAATTCTTGTTAATTTGATTATTCCCCTCATTTATCAGTGGGCCTGCTTTTCCCTGGTTCTTCTTTTACTCTCATTCCATTAAACAGGCTTTTATTATCACCCTTAGCTTTGTTAGCACCTTTCCCTTTCTCCACCTTCTCCAATCCACTGCTGCTTATTTTCTGCTCTGTTCTTTTTTTCCCCTCCCATTTCAGGCGTGTCTCTTCCTTTCAGCTCTCTGTGAAGCAATGGTACGTGCATGTTTTTGGCCAGCCACCTGTGATATGGTGTTTCTTTCCCTTTCTTTGGGCAGCTCTGAAAGTATGAAGAAGATATGAGGTGCACTTGGACACATTCTTCTGTGGACCTCCCTCACCCTTCAGCCTACCTCCCCGTACAGAGGTCCAGAGTACATCAGCCTCAGGAGTAAGCTGTTTCTACTGTTGACAAAATGTGAGCTCGACTCCATTTTACTGCTGAAATGAGTTCACATTATAAACATAACCACAAAGATGAGGTTTCAGAAGAGGCGCGTTTATCCTGGAGGAAGGAAAGAAGACATTCCCAAGTATTTCCGTATCCTGCCATTATTTTTGGCATGCCATGTTTGGTGGCATATTACGTGTTGCTGCACAAGTTTCTTCTATGAAATTCCTGCTTCTTGTTCAAGTAATATGGCAAAACTGACATTAGTTTCAATGTGACATTAAGCTCTTGTTAGCTTTGCTACTGATGGAGGCACAGCTGGAAAGCCTGTGCTTTTCCTTCAGCTTTGCCACCACACCAGCAACCAGGTACTTCACGTGCCCTTTCCCATAAGTGCATAGTTTTGAGCTTTTGTCTTCCAGTATGTTTTTACTGAATACTGGTGACAAGTGCTGCATAATGCACGTGATGGAGAACTGAGGCTGCTAAAGCCCCCCCCCAGATCACTCCCTTCACTGCTGCTAATTCTTTGCTGTTAACCTGAACGATCAGACTGAAATCCAAACAAGGAGCCTAGCCTACACCACTCCAAAAAAAATCTCCTTTACGCTCCCCTGATCTCCTACATATGAAAGATTTCCAGCCAAGGTGCTCCCAGTCTGTGCTCACAAGAGGGAGGGAATTTTGTAGCATAACATCTTCTGAATTCTTTCACATAACCTCTGTTTATGTGGGTAAAACACTAGGATTAGAGTAAAAACACAAGAGCAGTCCCAAAAGAAATGGATTAAGCAATTCTGTTGCTTATTTCCCTAGAGCCCTCATCATGTAAAAACCTCCCGATCTCTAAAATTGGTAGCTGAAGAAGAACAAATCACAAAAGAGCAAAGTAAGCCAAACCCCACAACTGAAAAGGGAGAAAAACCTGCAAGCGTACGGCTCTATCAGCTGGATCTGTGTCAGACTCTTCTATTTACATATGTATCACTGGCAAAGATTTCTGAGTGTTGTGTTTACCCAGAGTGTTTGTTACTCTTGGTCAGATTACTGGCTAAAAACCAAGTACCAAAGCACTTACTCTACTGTCTGCTATATTTCTCTTTGTTCATTAGTACTTTTCTGTGGCAAGACCCTGAAAATCTAGAACGTGTGCAAGGTGCTGTACAAGCAAATAAGGCAGCACAGCTTACAGTCCTCAGCTCCAGCCCATGCCATCCCTCCATACAGACCTAAGCTCTTCAGGCACAGGAGTCCACCTTCACAAACCTGTTGGATCGTAGCTTCAGGTGAGAGAAGACTGTAAGGGGCTTTGACAAATATGAGGTAAAAAATTAACTTGGATGTTGAGATTAATGATAAATAAACAAAGATTCGATGCTTAAACTGATGTAAGGATGCTACATTGATTTCTAGCCAGCATCTCATTCCAGAAGCCCATTCCCAGGAAGGCATCGGCAAGGACAGATTTATCTGATCTGTGGGTATGCAAATTGTAGAGAACAAGGAGTCAGCCCGTGTTTTCTTTGTAAATCTGTACACATGGAAAAAGACATAGGAAACATGATAACCTTCTCCCTGCCATACCCTGTCTCATTTAATTGTTTCCATACTGACAGCTGGAAATACAGTCCAGAGACACTTAAAAACTCATCAGCCCTGGCGTTCTCTTATTTTCACTACAACAACTCCCCACTCACCTCCTCAATGCAAGGATGCTGCAAAGAAAAGATGCACTGAATAAATAATAGCCCCCTCCCCAAACTTGATAACACTGTGAAGCTGATGTTTCTATTACGCTTGTATTCATCTTTCACAGAGTACCATGCTTGGTAGAATACGCAGACAGCTCATTAATGACAACTACTGTCATGGGGAATATACTTCCAGGACCCATTCCTTGCACATTCAGTTTTATAATGAAGTATGCTATTCAGCACATTATATCCATGAGGATCAGACAATAATTTTGTTTTATATAATCTTGTCAATAGACCTCAATCATATAGAGAAAATCTTATTGTATCTACTCCATAGGAAAAAAAAAAAAAAAGGAGTTTTGGAGAAACTATCCATACGAAAGATGAAAGACCTTAACTCAGAGCTTCCACTCTGTTATGTCTTATCAGACATAACATGTCTTGCTCTCTTAATTTTTTCTGAAGAGTACCATAAACCATGACATGGTTGCATGCCGCTTATAACAAGGTCATTATTTGCTTAATCTTCTCTGTGGTTATTTTTTTCCCATTCATTCACTTTTTTAAAAGCCCTACTTGCACACTAGCTGGAACACTGCACTGGACAGGCGAGAGGGACCTCTGCAAATACAAGATTTCCTCTCAAGACCCATCCTTAACAACTCCCACATGTCTCCTTGTCTTTCTGTCTCCAGCAGTCTTAGTCTTAGAGACTTAGTCTTATGAATGTTACTGTATCTTGCGAGTGTAGATGGGTAACTAATAAGCTATCATGACATAGATCTCTTAAGAGTTATGTATTGCTTCTAAACAGATGTGACAAGATAATATTTAATCACTGTAGCATTTTTGACATCCACTGGGGTAAATGCCTAAAACCCACCACTCATATCAGAAGTGCATGATTCAAAAGACTATCTGCCTTTTTCTTCAATTGCTGTGGAAACATAGACACACAGCTGTTCTTTTTCATTATTCTGTAGCAGACAGAGCATATATTCATTGTGAGCAAAATAATTGCAAGAAAGAAAAGGAGAGATGAATAGAGAAGAAAGACTTGTCTAATTAAGATAATTTGTTTGGAACTGAGAAATTTGTAATCCTTCCATCCATACCTATTGTTCACTTGTGCTATATTTGCTTCCCCATAGCTGAAAATAAGCTTACAGGTTTTTTCATCACAGAAAACCACCAGTTTTATTAATTTGGCATTTATGGAGTGCATTCTTCTGTGCCCTCTGTCAGACTGCATTGGCAAATTACTTGGCTACTCAGAAGCATTATCTGACACAGGAATGAAGTGGGGGCAGAGAAGGCAGTTGACTTTTTCAACTCATGACCGTGCAGCCGCATCTGGAATTGTGGGATGTCTCAATAAATCCCATCGTATTATCCTGCATATGAAAAGTAACTCAGCGAATGACCGCATGGAGCAGGTTAATGTGAACAGAGTCTAATTTAGGAAAGACAGGGAAAAAAGGAAAATTCTTGCTTAATTATCTAGGGCAGAAATACAGGAACAGACAGTAAAACAGGAGCACCATATTGAAGGCTCCTCCCTTCCAATGTTTTAATGGCATATAGGACCACAGCAGCTCTCAAAACGTCTGGCACTTCTAACGTGCTTGTAACATGGATTTGCTTTTAAAAGCATTTTGGCTAATGCTCTCGAAAATTATTAGTTATTAGGAATGTCTTGATTTTTATGCCTGTCCAACTCACAACACCTCCAAAGAGGAGGATGTTTAGATGGCTGCGTACAGTAATTGCCTAATTATTGCAAGGCAGAGCAAGGTACACTCCCAAAAACCTCACGGCACCCCGAATTTGCTCAGAGGAGGATATGGGATGAGCCGAATGACAATGTAAATCCAGATGCTGCTTATTCTCGAGTGATACTCCAGAGATGTTATTTCATCTGGGATAGCAGTTTTTCATCACCTTAGCAGCTGTAAAAGCAACTTCCAAGTATTATTTTCAGCCTGTGTGGACCGTGGTCCATCGTGTAGTGTGCATTGTTGCTTTTGATTTCCTGTCCAACCCAGACAATTCCTTTGGTTACTACTGCAGTCCTCAGAACCCATTTGTTTTTTCATATATTGAAATGAGTGCTGGTGGATGATTGCTGCATGAAAGCCTACAGAGCATGCTTTTCCCATTAAAGTAATAGTTTTTGACTGATTTTTTTTTTTTTTTCCACAGCACTGAAAGATCCCAGCTGCTGTGGAGCTTGTGAAGTATGCTGTACAGACACAGAGCAAATGGCATTTCTTTTTCAGGGAAAGCTTTCTGTCTGAGAAGCAAAGCAGGAGAAAAGTGGTTTGTAGAAATCTAGAAAGAAAGTGAATAAAATTTTAAGCCAGGTGTCCCAGTAAATTCAAAGTCTCTTTTGCTGCTTTTTTTCCCTTACCAAGTTCACATAACTGTGTGAAATCCGAAACATTTCAGATTTTTCTTTTTGTTTTTACCTACAACCCTTGAATCTTTCAAAATGCAGGAAACAACACACCATCTTTCTTTGTATTCCTAACTGCCTGCCTTCAGCTTAGCTGCTGTCGCCGGTCGGCTGAGGCAAGCCGATGCACGGGGACGAGTCCTTCCCTATCCCCGAACCCCTCCCCTCCGGGAGAGAAAAGGGTTCAAAAGCAGAGATAGAAAAAGGAAAAATAAAAGATTTGTGAGACCTCTGAACGTTTGGAAAACTGAAACAAAACTTTATTAAAACTAGAACAATATATATAACATGCAGGAAAAACCAATGCAAAATCTGAGAATCTGTGCAGGATGGAAAGGTGAGGGTTTTAAACACAAGAACAAAGACAAAGGGGGACGGGGCCACGTGCAGTCCAGAAAAATGGCACCGGCCACGTGTGCGCTTCCGTGGAGCGAACAAAGAAACCGCGGCTGTTATGAATGCCGGGCTGTAATATGTGGAAAAGCACTGTCCCTACCGAATTCGTTGAAGCAGTTAAAAGCGGCAGCGCTGGCAGGCAGAGAGAATATCAAAGCAGCAGACAAACCTCCAGGCGAACAGTCTGTCCCAGGCGGCGTGGCGGTGGCTGCCCGGTGCACGGTCCACTCCGGCAGCCTGCAAGGTCCCCGGAGCTGAGCTGCAGGGTTTGGAAAAGCCTCTTTCCCGGAACGGAGCTGAAGTCCCGCAGTGACTCCCGCAGAGCGGAGAGTGTCCGGAGAGCCGAGAGCCGCGAACGAGCTGCGAACAACCCGAGAAAAGCCCCCCGAAGCAGTCCGGAGAAGCAGCCCCGCAAGTCCCGACCTAGCCCCGGAAGTCTCGAGTAGCCGAATGGCCCCGAAGCCCTCCGGAAGGCAGCCAGGAAGTCCTGAGTAGCCCCCCGGCCGCCCGAGCCCGCAGCTTCTTAAAGGGGCAGTGCCCTCTCGAGAAAACTTTTCTCATCCCATAAGATGGGCAAACCGTAACATGGAAGGGAATAATTCAATTAATCAGTTTACACCAAAAGCCTTCGGGCAGGTTTTTTTTTCTTCAACCTGTCACATTCCACCCCTTTATTCCATACCATGTACGTTATGCGCATCTCATTTACATTGTATTATACAGAAATTAACAGCATGAGACTCTGGTTCAGGGTGTTTCGGCCAGGGTTAACTTCCCCTGTGGTACACAGTGGACTTCACCATCCTCTTGCATTACCCACCAGGTGTGTCCAGGGCCTTGGGCTGAGACAACACCACGGATGGGTCTGTCTGGGGTTGCAGCAGGGGAAACCCAGACAGCTTTTCCCAGCAGATTACTTTCACATACCACAGGAACTCTATCCCCCTCTATGGTATGTAAAAGGTCTGATTGGGCAGGGCCGGCTCGATTGATTGATCCCCTCGTGTTCACTTGCCAGGTGGCTTCTGCCAGATGTTTATCCCAGTTTCTGAAAGTTCCACCACCCAATGCTTTCAGGGTGGTTTTCAGCAAGCCATTATAGCGTTCTATTTTACCGGAGGCTGGTGCATGGTATGGAATGTGATAAATCCATTCGATACCATGTTCTTTGGCCCAATTGGCCACCAGATTGTTTTTGAAATGAGTCCCATTATCAGACTCAATTCTTCCTGGAGTGCCATGCCGCCACAAAATCTGCCTTTCAAGGCCCAGAATAGTATTACGGGCAGTGGCATGAGGCACGGAGTAGGTTTCAAGCCATCCGGTGCTTGCTTCCACCATTGTCAGAACATAGCACTTACCCTGGCGAGTTCGAGGGAGAGTGATGTAATCAATCTGCCAGGCCTCTCCGTACTTGTACTTCGACCACCGTCCACTGTACCATAAAGGTTTTAACCTTTTGGCCTGTTTAATTGCAGCACAAATCTTACAGTCATGGATAACCTGGGTAATTGCATCCATGGTTAAATCCACCCCTCGGTCACGAGCCCATCGATAGGTTGCATCTCTTCCCTGGTGACCGGAAGAGTCATGGGCCCACCGAGCAAGGAATAGTTCACCTTTGTGTTCCCAGTCCAGATCTATCTGGAACACTCTGGCTGCTTTGTCAACTTGGTGGTTATTTCTATGCTCCTCAGTGGCTCTGCTTTTTGGGACATGGGCATCTACATGCCTTACCTTTACAGCTAACCTTTTCAGGCGGGCAGCAATATCTTGCCACAGAGTGGCAGCCCAAATAGGCTTACCTTTACGCTGCCAATTATCTTTCTGCCACCTCTCCAGCCATCCCCACAAGGCATTTGCCACCATCCAGGAATCTGTATACAGGTACAGCCGTGGCCAGTTCTCCCTTTCAGCAATGTCCATGGCCAGCTGGATGGCTTTGACCTCTGCAAATTGACTCGATTCACCTTCTCCTTCCGCTGCTTCTGCAACTTGGCGCATAGGACTCCATACGGCAGCTTTCCACTTCCGTTGGTTTCCTATGAGGCGGCAGGATCCATCAGTGAAGAGAGCATATTTCTTCTCCTGGTCTGAGAGGTCTTTATATGGGGGTGCTTCATCAGGACGAGTGACTATCTCGTTCGGTGGCATCCCAAAATCTTCTCCTGCAGGCCAGTCTGTAATGGCTTCCACAATTCCTGGGCGACCAGAGTTACCTATCCTAGCTCTCTGTACAATCAGGGCAGTCCACTTACTCCAGGTAGCATCTGTGACATGGTGGGTAGATGCTATCTTCCCTTTGAACATCCAACCTAGGACTGGCAGTCGGGGGACTAGGAGGAGCTGTGCTTCAGTGCCAATTACTTCTGAGGCAGCTCGAACTCCCTCATAGGCAGCCAATATCTCCTGCTCAGTGGGAGTATAATTGGCCTCTGAGCCTTTATATCCACGACTCCAAAATCCTAGGGGACGACCACGGGTTTCTCCTGGTGCCTTCTGCCAAAGGCTCCAGGTAGGACCACAGTCCCCAGCTGAAGTGTACAGAATGTTCTTAATCTCTGGTCCTGTTCGCACAGGTCCCAGGGCCATAGCATGTGCTATTTCCCTTTTGATTAAGTCAAAGGCATGCTGTTGGTCAGAGCCCCATGTGAAATCATTTTTCTTCCGGGTAACAGTATAGAGAGGTTTAACAATCTGACTATACCCAGGAATGTGCATTCTCCAGAAGCCTATGACTCCCAAGAAAGACTGGGTCTCTTTCTTGTTGGTAGGCGGAGACATAGCGGTGATCTTGTTGATCACATCTGTAGGGATGTGGCGGCGTCCATCCTGCCACTTAACCCCCAGGAACTGGATCTCTCGGGAAGGTCCTTTGACCTTACTTCTCTTAATGGAGAAACCAGCATCCACCAAAATGCGGATTATCTTCCTACCTTTCTCATAGACTTCTTCTGCGGTATCACCCCATACAATGATGTCATCGATGTACTGAAGATGTTCAGGAGCACCACCTTTCTCCAGGGTAGCCTGGATCAGTCCATGGCAGATGGTCGGGCTGTGCTTCCACCCCTGGGGCAATCGATTCCAGGTATACTGGATACCCCTCCAGGTGAAGGCAAACTGTGGCCTACACTCTGGTGCTATGGGAATGGAAAAGAAAGCATTAGCAATGTCTATCGTGGCATACCACTTGGCTGCCTTGGACTCCAGTTCGTACTGAAGCTCCAAGATATCAGGAAGAGCAGCACTCATCGGTGGTGTCACTTCATTCAGCCCACGATAGTCCACTGTCAGTCTCCATTCCCCGTTGGTCTTCTGCACAGGCCATATAGGACTGTTGAAGGGTGAGCGAGCTCTGCTGATGACATCTCGTCTCTCCAACTCTCGAATCATTTTCTCTAAGGGGCGCAGAGAGTCTCGGTTGGTTCGGTATTGCCGGCGGTGAACTGTAGAGGATGCAGTAGGCAACTTTTGATCTTCCACCTTCATTCTGCTAACAACAAAAGGGTCATCCGAAAGTTCGACCGATGTGGACAACCGGATAATGCCATCGGCTCCCACGGTTGCTATCCCAAAGGCCCATTTATAACCTTTCGGGTCCTTAAAATACCCTTTCCGGAGGAAGTCTATGCCTAAAATGCATGGAGCATCTGGGCCAGTCACAATTCTGTGAGTTTCCCAGTTATGCCCAGTGAGGCTGACCTCAGCTTCTACCAAGGTAAGCTCTTGTGATCCTCCTGTCACACCCGAGATCATGATAGTCTCAGTTCCTTGATGATCCGATGGTAGCAAGGTACACTGGGCGCCTGTGTCTACCAGGGCCTTGTACCTCTGTGGTTCTAATGTGCCAGGCCATCGAATCCACACAGTCCAGTATACCCTGTTATCCCTTTCCTCCACCTGGCTAGAGGCAGGGCCCCTCTAATGCCTAGGGTGTGGTCCACAGTCAGTGGAAGGGTCTATCCGGCTTGTGGTACCTTCTTCATAGGAGTTGCTCCTTGGGCTGCAGCACTGTTCACCAAAGACTGGAGCGACAATTCTTCGGTTGCAGTCATCATGTTGGTGTGGTCTGCTCTGCAGCTCACGTGCTGGTACCCCGTGGTTAGCGGCAGGTCGTTGTTCCCATCTCCTCGTGTCTTCACGACCTCTCGAGCAGCACTGGCGGTCACATCGTGGCCTGTCCTGTCTGTTGCGCCTTGCTCTGGGAGGACGATTTCTCCTAACAGCTGACACGTGGGTATACACAGGAGAGGAAACGGTTCTTTGTTCTAACCTATTAATAGAGTCCAATATTTTCTCTGTCATTTTGTCTGTCACTTTCTCCACTGCTGCAATGAAGGCAGAGGTATGAGAAAGGCTGTCCTCATACTGGCGAATCCTGTTAGACACCTGTTCTATGGTGAGTGGCCGATTTTCACCCTCTCTTTCCCACAGCATTGTGGCCAATGTATGGGCATATGACTGGGGTGCACTCTGCACAAATTTGCGCAGCAAAGGCTCGTTACTGTGCACCTGGTCCGGGTTGACATTAACATTCCAGTCACCATAGATGACCTCTTTCATAGCCAGCTCTCTCAGGTAGTTAGTACCTTTGCTCAGGACAGTCCATTTAGTAGGGCGGCATTCTATGTCATCTCTGAAAGGGTATCTGCTCTTCACAGCAGTCAGAAGCCGTTTCCAGAGACTGCACTGTTTTGCCTTTTTGCCCATTGCCCTATCAATAGCACCTTCCCGGGCCACATTTCCTAACTGTCTGGCTTCTTTGCTAGTTAAATCAATGTTATCAGCCCCATTGTCCCAGCAGCGAAGCAACCATACCATTAGTGACTCACCATCATGCCTGCTAAATTCCTTTCTAATGCTTCTCAGGTCCTTCCTGGACTGAGGCTGGGTGTTTACCTCTTGGTCTGATGACTCATCCCGTGATGAGGATCCTTGGGAGGGTGCTGCTGGTGGAGTCGCTGAGGCAGTATTCCCTGAAGGCTTTCCTGGACGCTTTTGGGAGGTGCTTGGTCCTGCATCATCATCAGAGCTATCTGTTGCATAATTAGTCTTTTTCTGGTGTTTAGCACCAGAGGGCTTATTTTTCTTTTTCACAGGGGCAACCTGTGCTTGTTTGGGTGGAGAGGCAGCAGCAGATTTAGTGGCTGTAGTGCCCATGTGATACTTATTCTTGATAATTATCCACCCCTGGACCATGTTACAGATAACTGATAACAAAGTTATCAAATACAGAAAAATAATACCATTTGCCGAATATCCAGTTTCAATTGCCATTGATCCAGTACCAAATGGAGAAGTGTTATTTCCCATCATCCATTTGCTAGACGAATCATAAGCAGCCACTATCATGTATTGTGCAAAATACACTGGGAGCATTATAAACTGACTGAGTACAGACCAAAACACCGAAATTACACACGCCAGGGTGAACACCTTCTTTGCTAAGTGCCCCAGACCAGCAAACCATAAACCAGCACCAATTAGAAACAGGTAATTTGACATCACAGTTGGTGTGCCAGGCACCAGATCATAGAGCATTTTTAAACCGTACTGCTTAAGAGCTTCAAACAAAAGCTCGCTTAGCACCATCCTGGAAAAACCTCGTTTGTTTCAGTTTCCAAACTTTAATAAAAATATGAATTATTAAATTATTCAGAAGTGCCCACCCAGGGACGCCAATTATGTCGCCGGTCGGCTGAGGCAAGCCGATGCACGGGGACGAGTCCTTCCCTATCCCCGAACCCCTCCCCTCCGGGAGAGAAAAGGGTTCAAAAGCAGAGATAGAAAAAGGAAAAATAAAAGATTTGTGAGACCTCTGAACGTTTGGAAAACTGAAACAAAACTTTATTAAAACTAGAACAATATATATAACATGCAGGAAAAACCAATGCAAAATCTGAGAATCTGTGCAGGATGGAAAGGTGAGGGTTTTAAACACAAGAACAAAGACAAAGGGGGACGGGGCCACGTGCAGTCCAGAAAAATGGCACCGGCCACGTGTGCGCTTCCGTGGAGCGAACAAAGAAACCGCGGCTGTTATGAATGCCGGGCTGTAATATGTGGAAAAGCACTGTCCCTACCGAATTCGTTGAAGCAGTTAAAAGCGGCAGCGCTGGCAGGCAGAGAGAATATCAAAGCAGCAGACAAACCTCCAGGCGAACAGTCTGTCCCAGGCGGCGTGGCGGTGGCTGCCCCGGTGCACGGTCCACTCCGGCAGCCTGCAAGGTCCCCGGAGCTGAGCTGCAGGGTTTGGAAAAGCCTCTTTCCCGGAACGGAGCTGAAGTCCCGCAGTGACTCCCGCAGAGCGGAGAGTGTCCGGAGAGCCGAGAGCCGCGAACGAGCTGCGAACAACCCGAGAAAAGCCCCCCGAAGCAGTCCGGAGAAGCAGCCCCGCAAGTCCCGACCTAGCCCCGGAAGTCTCGAGTAGCCGAATGGCCCCGAAGCCCTCCGGAAGGCAGCCAGGAAGTCCTGAGTAGCCCCCCGGCCGCCCGAGCCCGCAGCTTCTTAAAGGGGCAGTGCCCTCTCGAGAAAACTTTTCTCATCCCATAAGATGGGCAAACCGTAACATGGAAGGGAATAATTCAATTAATCAGTTTACACCAAAAGCCTTCGGGCAGGTTTTTTTTTTCTTCAACCTGTCACAGCTGCCTTCCTGGCTACGAAGCCATTTTCTGTGTTGTCACATATATGACACTGGATGTCTTGGATTATGTATAGCAAAATATAATTAAAGATACACATTCCAGGGGAGTGGTAGAGTCACCAAGGAAAAGAAGATTTGCCATCCCTGAAATGAGGATTAAGGCAGAAGGAGGTTTGCAGAGACTTGAATACATTAATTTTCTTAGCAGCTTACATAGCAATTCAGAGGCTTCTATTGTGTAGAGTGTAGTCAGCGCCTTCCTTGACCTGAAATCAGGAAGAAAGGGTGTACCTGTGTGGAATCAGATGAGATAATATTTTATTTCAGAGACAGAGAACAAAAATCCTAGGCTTGAAAAGAATAGCTGATAAGACTGTAGCCAAGGATTAAAGTAGCTGGGTCATGGAGGAAAAAACTATCTTGTTCTATCTCATCTTTGGGGATTGCAGTTAAGTGAAAATTAGACGGTCAGCGAGATCATTTTCCCAAATCTGATTGTTTCACAGTGCTTGTTGGATTTTCCTTGCCTTAGACTCACGATGAACTGGATCTTGGAATAAGATAGAAATGTTGCTCCACCGTTATGTGTGAGCTATTGAGTCTCAAGTCTTAAACCAGCCTCAGTTTCACAGAGAGCAAAAACATCTGTAACAGAAGAAAAATATTATTTAGGAACTATGCTGCAATGGGGAGGTACGTTGTCTGTAATCCTCCTTTATAAATGTCTGTCCATCAGCTTGCATATTTTATGCAGCTTTTGCACTTCTGCGGATGTGTGCAAGCACCACGAGCAACTGTAGACTTTGCTGTTAAGGTCATGAAATAAATGCAAAGGCACAGAGGAAAAAAAACTCCAGTACAGTGTGATGATTTTTATAATTAATTCATTTAAATCTCTTGCTTTACTTCGAGCTATGTTACATTTGTTAACAAACAAACAAAAGCGAAGAAGACCCGCTGATCAGAAGGTTAGGTGTGGCAGCACAAATACTTACCCCAGCCCAGAGCAGGTGATATCACATTACTGAGCAGCAAATACACAGAACAGGTCAGAGACAGCAGATAATTTTGGTATCTGCAATGGGAACTTCCATATTTCATTCAGAGGCTAGAAAGACAAAGTTCCTACCAAATAAATACATATTCTGCCAATACTGCAGCATAAAGGGGAGCCCAAAAGACATCTGATTTTTGGTAGAACTTTAGGAACGTGAATCGCTGCTTTTGTTCACTGGAATCAACTTCTTTTCATTTAATCTTAACACTAAGGAATTCTTCTTTGCAGCCTGGTTCCTCCACGCAGGCACAGGTCTGTTCCCAGCTCTGCCAGGAGGCTCTGCACACTCTCCGAGGGCTGATTCTTTCTGCGGCCTTTCGTGTGCTGGCCGGCTGCATTTCCACTAGCTTCCCAGCCCTTTCCCCGGCTGCTTTTGTTCAATGGGGATAGACGTCTCGGTGCGGTGGGTGCATAATTTCCTGTCACTCACACAGAACAGTCGGTGGTGGTTGGTCATGTGTTAAATACAGGTCCTTGCAAGCACTGTGATATTTCACATTATGTAGCTTAAAGGGTCTTCGTCACGGGCTGGGTGTGTTCTCTACATGCTGAAAATCCTTGCCTTGATTTTATAGGCACCCGCATGACGTAACAATGTTTTTCCTGGATACTTTGATATTTATTGGTAGAGGCAAAGGAATGAAAAATAAAAAAGTGCAGCCAGCCTGAAGTTCAATGAAACTTCTCATTTTGTCCTGTCAACTCTGCATGCATAAGTGATTTCCTTGTGAATGAAGATCAAGGCTTTTTTAAATTCAGGGATTATTATAAGGGCTGAGCTTTTTTTTAACCCACTGTTTGTTGGGGAAGCAAGATCAATTCCCTCTGAACTTTACACCCCACAATAAGCCCACACAGGTTCATTTAATCTGATTCTGCAAACATACGCCAGTGGCACAGAGCAGGCTATTCCTCTTTAGGTCTTTTATTTTGGCTGCGGTTTGCACTAGAGCTGGTGGGACAGTATAGTGAGAATCCTTGTAAAGCAAAGTGTTTGATTTGGCCAGGATTTCTGGTGGGGGCTGCAAGGTGTCTCCTCCTCAGCTTCAGCCCCGGTCTGAGAAGTAGCACACCAGCTGAAGCTTGGTCCTGCTGCTGGTGCATCCTCTCTGGGGAGTTGGTGCTTCCCAGATCTTACACACTGACACTGGGCTCTTTTGCAGCAGAGGCTGAGGCTGCTCTGCTGTACCGCTCGCATCCCAACCTCCCAGAGCTCTGTGAGAGGGAGAGAGCAGAAAAATTCCTGCCTAGAGCCGAGAAATTCAGACCTGGATCCTCTCGCTTTTGCTTGTCCAGTGGGAGGGATGTCTAGGGCAGCCTCGCACGCAACAACCATTTCCCGGACCTTCCTTTCTTCCATTGGCATCAGCCCTGCACACAGTCCTGTGTTCAGGCACATCAGCGAGGGTAGCTTTAACCTGATGCACGTTTTAAAAACATATATATGGATTGTATACTGGAAAATGCAATGTATTTTTGCTGAACTGAATAGCCTGAGTGCCTTGATAGCACACGAGATTATTATGCATAGCTTATCAGAATAATTACACTATCAGTGCCCTTGACTAAGAAGGTCAGATCCTTTTCACTCATCTCCCAGTTTAGTGTTATCTTTTTCATGCAGCTTACGTTGGCATTTAAGTAATCCATACAATGCAATTAGCAGGGAATGGCCATGAGTTTTGAGTTGAAAAGTGGGAGGAAAAGGTAGGATTACTCTAGTACACACTTGATTACTCACTAATTAGCTCCTGCTGTATCATTAACATCAGGCACAGATATCAGGAAATGAAGGTTGGCCGACACCAAAAACAGACCACTCAGTCTTAATTCACATACAAACTGTTTTATCTGCAAAAGATTCTGGCTGTTCTTATAATGATTTGCCTTATTAAGTGCTGCATAATCTCAGGTGTTACAGAAACTTAACTACACAACCTGTTTTTTTTTTTTAAGAACAAGGAGAAGCCCTCTGCTATTAACTCTTAATTCATCCTCTAGCATGCGAATGCCCTGAACACACTGTTTACAAGAGCTGACTGATCTTTTTTTTAGAGGAACTAGCGTGTAAAGGCTGGACTTTAACCATACCAAGTGCTGTATAACACTGTGTGCTCTGAAAAATCACGTGCTACATCGATCAAATGAGATTACCCATGGTGAAAGTGTCTTTTTTTTTTTAAACGCTGCAGTCTGTGCCTCGGTTCCTTTGCTGTGTAACAGAGATACTATCATCCCCATATCTCACAAAGAGCGCAATGAAAATTAATTAATCTTTGCAATATACCCAGGTATTAGCATAACGAGAATTCAGCCCTGACCCCCCCAACTTTCTGTAATATCTGATTCCCTTCCCTCTTACTGATTCTTATTTTGATCTTAGCATTCGCCCCTTTAAAAAAAGTCACTTGTTCAAAAATCCAGACAAAAATTAAGAATAAAATTGTTGTCCAACATAAAACATTTCTTTTATGAAGGATGAAGACTTCCGCTTTCAGCTTATTTAGACATCTTTTGTGAATGAAGTGAACATGTTATATCCATTCTAAATTAAAAGTTTTCAGACTTCTACCTTTTCCAAAAAACTTCTCCTCCTCCTTCCATTTTACAGCAAATGTATTTGTTAACTCCAAGTTGAGGGTATAAAATGCTGTTTTGCTCCTGAAATAAGCTAAAAATGGCGACAGCTGAGTTGCTAGCCCTGCTCTACAATAAAATAAGCCCCGGGTGCTGTGGATTAGTTCAACCTTGAGATTTAAACAGGGTCCTCATTCAGGTGATAATAACCCTTTGGGACTTGCTTTAGGGTTAACTCATAGGAGAGTTTCTATTATATCCCTTGAGGGCTACAGTGTCCTGACCAAAGGAGGACAGGAAAAGGCTTGTTATTTTCTTCTTTTTCCTCCTCTCTTTCACAGCAGGTGTAGCTGTACTATTCCTTCCTTTTATTTTGTGGAGAAAAGGTCTGGCTAAGTGGACCGTCTCTGGCATTTATAGTCCTGTGCTAGTCAAGAGCTGTAACAAATCTCAGGTGGAAGGAAACAAAACCATCAGTCCCAGAAGAACTATGACATCTTTCTTTTCAGTTTGCTATGCCTGGAAAAAAATCAGGAAATAATTTTAATTCCAACTTATAAGGAGATTTTTTTTTTTATTTTTTATTGTTTTTAATGGAAATTGAGTTTTAGTGTTGTTTCTTCAAGGGGCTCTAACGTCTTGATTGCTGCCTTTACCAGCAATGCATGGCTACATCATAAGCCTTTCAATAACAGTATATGCCAGCTGAAAGAGATCTTTCTTCACTGTTTCTTAACTGCTGTGCAGGTGTCTTCCGTCTGCTGTGTGATGGGGTAGTCAGAGCAGACCTTGCTTCTGTCCATACATACCTGTGCCTTCTGCAAGCAAAGCCCAAGGAGGAGGTGCAAGAGAGCTGGGAAGAGACCCCCTACAACCACTCTCAGCATCCAGAAAGTACAACTACAAGAAGCCATTTACCTTGCTACTCGTGGAATGTTTCTGATACACCTCGAATGGCTGAAGCAGAAGTGCAGAGGTAAATCTAAACAGTGATGAACAGAAAATAGCTTCTTTGGTTGATTGAGCAGAAAGGGAGCAAGGAAGAGATGGTGACTACCCCTGTTTTGCATGCACTGGGTTTTAACAGCAGCAAGATGACTAGACTGAATAGCAAATGGTTACCCTTTCTTGACAACATTTTTTTCACTCTTTTTGTTCTCTGTATAAAACTGTTCTCAGTCTGGAGTGTTTGTGCAGTTGACATGCAGGCTTGTGCTTATGTTCTGCCTAACTGTCAAACTCGCATGCTGGGGAGATGTGAAATTTCACACTACAGTCTCAACTTATTTCATAATATTCCAGTTATGATAATAGCTAATTAATAGAATGAGAAATGAAAATGCATTCTTATCTAGGGGGAACAAAATGAGAATACAGAAGAAAACTAGAAGAAGGTATAGTGAGAAGTGTTGCCCTTTAACATCTTGTCTCTATAAACTGCTTTTGAAATACAACAGATAAGTGTAGGTATTGGGAAGTCAGCTTAGAGAACAGCCATGTGTTAAGAGCTGCCTAAGCTGCTTTCCCTGCAGAAGCAATTATGAAGTCTTTCCCGTGAAGTTAATACTATTAATACAGATATTGGAGATTCAGAAGGCTAGATCTAGAAAAAGAAGAGCTTTGTGTCTATGCAACTACCCTACTCAAACCACTTGTAATCTAACAAATATTTGCACAACAAAGTAGTTGTGAATTCATGCATTTTGGATCACAGGTATTTTGACTGTTCTCATACCCCATAATCCAAAGGAATTAAGAGATGCTATTCTTTAATTCAGACATATATCTATACAAAATGTTTGCCATGTAGGATATATATACAGACAGATCCTCATACTTATTTGTATGCTTCACTATACACAACATTCGAGCAAGGCTCTGTGCCTCCAGTTCTCCTTACCAAACCTGTGACTCCTTCCTGAAGAACAGTTACCGTAGCATTCAGGGTCTTCACAGATTTCCTTTCCCTTCCATGTTTGGTTTGTCCTCCCTTCCCATGGTGCAAACAGGGGGTGATCAAGTCTAAAATTTTTGTGGTTTAGACCTGGCTGGTGACTAAGCACCATGCAGTAGCTCTGTCCCTCCAGTAGGAGGAAATACCACAAACTACTTAAGGGTCAAGACAAGGAAGGGCTCGCTCGCCACTTATGGTCACGGGCAAAAGACAGACTCGACTAGAGGAAATAAAATCAGTTTAATTCAAACAACAAAATCGCAACCAAATCACTCACACAAATCAGAGTTGAACAGTAAGAGAAGACAACTGGTTCTTAAACACATCTTTCCTCCACCCTGCCCTTCTTGCTGGGCCCAGCTTTGCTACTTCCTTCCCCCAGCTTGGTGCAGGAGTGAACACAGGATGGGGTGCAGTCGTCTCAGTTCCCTGCATACAGTTTCTACCACTTGCTCTTCTTCACAGGAAGGACTCTCGCAGTTCTGCCTTGTAGCCACGTGGCATCTCTCCCACTGGAAACAGTCCTCCAAGAACGTCTCTGGCTAGTGGGAGGTCTGTTGCCGGGACCAGTTCTCTCAGCGCTGAACTGACCTAGGGGCAATCTTTCTCAGAGTCGTGCCTTTTTCAGGACCCCTAGCTCTCTGCAACGTGGGCCTTTTCCTGGCTCTGCAGTGTGGGTCTCTCTCCGGCTCTCTGCAGCCCAGCCTTTTCTTCACCAGTGCTCTCTGGGAATTGCGAGATCTCAGCCTGCCACCTCGCCATGGGCCAAAGGGAAATGGCTGTACTGGTGTGTATCCCCAACCTCTTCCTTGCTACCTTGGCTGACCACATGGTTGGTTCCTACATGATTGTCCCTCCTTCCATCCATCACCCCTCAAAATAAAAGAGCACTTCAAAACCAAAAAAAAAGCATTCCCAAACCAGTTTCCCTTCTCAAATAGGTTAATTCGCAGAGGCGCTGATTGGTGCAGCCTTGGCCAGAGGTGGGGATGAATTGGAGCTGGGGGAGCTTTTGTTTCGCAAAGCTTCATACAGGGGCCATGCTAGCTGCCCCATCCCCTGCTACTGAAACCACGCCAAATCCCCCACAAAAATGAAGGACATGCATTGCTTTCTGCAGACACATCTGCAGAAAACTGACAATGAGGAGATGTTCATTAGCTCTTCCTAAAGCTTCTTCTTGCTGTTCTTTATTTCGGATGTGCAATGCTTCCACCTATTAGAATTTGTTTTGAAGATAGATTTAGGTCATGAAACACAATATTCCTAGAAATTAAGTGAATGAAACATATATATTCCACCTAGCGTGAAACGGGATATTTTCTGCTGAGATACATGTATTGTACAATAGTGGCGGAAATTCTTATTTAGCAGATTCTATTTCTAGTAACAAAGGGGTCACTAGTATCTAGTCTTATAACTTTTTAGGAAGTTATGCCTCTTTTTCAAGATTATTTCTGCAGAGATATTGTGCAAATATATCTTACTGCTAAGGCAAAAAGAGAACATACAAAAAACTAGTTCCTCTGTGTTACTCTTTACAGGAAGGCACAAACTTTTTTTCTTTTCCTTTTTTTTCCCAAGGATATGTGAGGTCCAAGAAGTCAGTTAATAAAGCGCTGTAGTGCATGTCTTCCTATATCCTGTCAAGGACTTCCCAGACCTCAGAATTTCTCTACTGCTGTGTTGTAGCAGCCTTCTTGTCACTGATGCCCAAAGGTAGGGTACGCTAGACCATACTAGGCAGGCAAATTAGAACTTGTTTTTTTAGTGATTTCAATATTAGCTTCTGAGTTCCTTAAGAAAATACTCACTAGTCTGTATGTTCTGGGCAACATAGTGTATGTGATATCAACCACTCCTACTTGTTGTGTTACAATCTACTTGTCACAGAAGCGTTTCTTCAGCCTAACAATTTTATGACATCTGTGCTTTCTGCATAATTAAATATGTACATGTTGTTATAATTATTGGTCTCACCAAATAGACCAGTTGTTTTATTGTGTTCGTTTGAAGCCAGTGAATCCACAGTCGGAAACAAACAGGAGAGATGTACCCGGGGAATGATTACTGCCACGTTTCTGAAAATTAACGGCCTGCCACATGAATCCGAGGAGTCACCAATGTCAATAAACTCACGCCTTGGCCCCCTCAGAGAGCACAGGGAATGTAAGTTACATTGCCACTGCCGCCAGGTTACCCTTCCGGAGGCTTGGAGGGAGTTCAGGCAGGAGCTGAGCAGCAAACGTGAGACTTTCCTACCAGGTGCCTGGGCATTTTGAAGATGCTGGCTCTAAAAATATAATTCCTTGTTTCAGATGACAAACACTTCAAAAACCAAGTATCAATCATCTGCCTGTGCTACTGATTTGTTAAGCTAATACAGGAAAATAAATTCTTTTCTGCAGCCACCAAAAAAAAGAAGGTGTGGGGAAAGTGCTAGAAAGTAACTGCTTTTACTAGTATGGATTTAAACCTGAATTCATCTCTCAATTGGCATAAATGTACCTTAACTTTTCTGCTATGTCACATTGATTTGGCGTGCCAAAAATCAATATGCCACTAACGCGGTGGGACTGAACTTGCCATTTTCTGCTCATTTTGAAAAGGCAGGCCATGTCAGGAATAATAGATAGCTTTGCATCTACTGCTGATGTTCCTGCTACAATGTTACTCTCATTTTGAAAAGCGATGCGTTTGTCTGTATTCTAGCAAACACATACTAAAACCTGTCTCCGATGATAAGTGCATATGCAGACAGAAACCTTTGAAATAAACCCATTATTTTATTTTAGTTTTTATCACTGTCCTGTGAAGGACTGCTCAAGCTGGAGAATATCCAGCCACTAATTATCACAGATACATCTGCTTCAGTAAGTGACAAAGCCTCTGATCCCTTCCCCACTCCTCCACCGGCTTCTTGCTGAAGGGAGGTAAATGTTATTTTCAACCTCTCTACAACCTTCTGGTTCTACAGTGGCATATGGCTTAATTATATAGCTGGAGAGAATGAATTACTGTTCAATAGTACAAGATTTCAAACCTGTGAAGTCACATCTCTCAAGATTTAATTTGCATTTTCAGAGCTCTGTAAGATGACTTGAATTATGGCTGTGAGTGTATCTTGTGTGAGCATCCATATTCAATATATTACAACAAGAGTCCTTCATCGATACAAATGTAAAACTTTGACCTGGAGTGAATTTCAGTGGTTCTTGGGACAGTCTCTCTGCAAGTTACAAAACTATCAATGGAAAAGCTGCAAGATTTTTTTAAGCCCTGTTCAGATATTTAGTCTGTTGATAGGTAACGGCAGAAACTCAAAAAAGGTTTAAAGAAAGATTTAAGCACTAAAAATAAAATCTGACTATCGACTAGGCTTCATTGGTTCAATTAGTAAGCTCGGTGGAGCTCTGTAGGTTTTCACATTGTGAGTTTTGCCATTCAGTGATGGATCTGTGTTTTCCTGGGGTTTTCTCCTTTCCACCCCCTTCCTCCTGCAGAAAACATAGATTGCTTCCCCTCCTCAGCCCCCTGCCTATTGTTTGTTAAAAGCAACATGAAAAATGAATAGATAAGGGTCAAATTATTCTGAGTAATCAGGAAAGCTAATTATGAATGTTAATATTTACTTTTAAGAGCAATTAGCCATTGGAACAAAAAATCCTGGGAAAAAAATGGATTTTCCCTTCGTTTTATATCCTTAGATCTGGGTATCATTTTAAAAGAGAAGATATTGCTCCAGCAAGAGCTAGTTCCAATGTAGACATTTCTAGATTGGATTTTAACACCTAATCTAGTAAAGTACGTGAGTTTATACAAGATATTTATAATAACTCCTCTTAATTAGCTTAAAAATATCAGAGGCAACACTGAGTTCTTTGATATGCGAAGGGAACCACCAGGCTGCACTCCTGGAGCAGGATTAAAAGCCAATTCCTCTTCTCGCTAAAACTGTTGTCAGAAAGGTAGTTATCTACTGTGGTCAATAAAAACTTGTAGGAACTGATTATCTGAACTCAAGATCAAGCAAAACTTAGGAAAAACTATCATCTGAGGTGACTGGCTAATACAAGAGCCTTTCCTGAGCTTGGGAACTAGAGGCATCCTAACAAAACTCTGAAACATATTTTGGAGTTCAGAAAGGATGATTTAACTGTCTTCCCTAGTTGAAACATTTCACTGTCTCTGGCTGAGCCTTATCTGGCAAATACATTTTTGTTGTCGTTATGCAACCCTGTTCATTGGTGAGTATTTGACAGCTCAGATGGGGTGACGGGCATTTCTAAGATACTTGGTGTTTGTCCCTATAGAACAAGATGCAAAATCTCCTTTGTGTCATGCAGACACTGCTGTACCTCACATTGTCACCACACTATTTCCTGTGCCACTGACCTCTTTGAGAGTGGGCAAAGGAGGTGCAGTGTTGAAATTCTCTGCATCCTTCAGTCTGAGTCAGTGCTGTGACAGCTGTTTGAAACGCGTGGACTTGGGGAGTTGATCTAGGGCTACAGAATAAGAAAACGATTTAAAGCTTTCTTTGTATAAACACAGAGTTGCCCTGCACGCTTCTGTCCAGCAATGTAGTCAGGCTCAGGATTATTTTTATGCTTCTTTTCATCACTGAATACTGTCTGCCACTGCTAGAACCGTATTAAGGAAATTCTTGGTTTACTGCATGCTCAGATGATAACATCTATTGTTACGGTTGACACGGTCCTCTATAGACTAGAGTAATTTCTGAATGTATCAGGAAAGATTGAAATAAATCCAAGCTATCTAAATGCATATTCAGTGAGAGCTACATAAATGTTCCTATTACTATATGATAGGCTGAAGCAGCCTAAGGAAGGAGCTGAGTGTACTTTGGCAGAAGGGACACAGCAAGTGCATAAAATCTTCTTAATACCATTTTCTGGAGCAGAGAATTGTCTCAAGGGCAATGCAACTCCCCACTTATGAAGCAGCTTGCAACTGGACCCAAGCATTTAATACAAGCCTAATTCTTCCCCATTGCACACATTTCAGCTGCAGACACAAAGTGCCTTCCAAAACCAGTCTCCCCCTGCTTTGGTCTCTAATGCAAATCTGATTTCTGTAAAGCAAATAAAAACTTATGCACTTTGCTGTTGCTAACTATTAATTGTGGAAGATTTCCAAGGCTCTGAAGAGAAAGTATTAGAATAAATAGTTTAAAAATTAGTTTTCTATTGAAGGCTACACAAAATCTCTGTTTAATCACAGAACAAAATAAACCAAGAGTCTGCTCAGAAGATAAAGGGCTTGGTTTCCTTTTTGACATGTCAGTGTACAGTAACTGCTACTAATGTGGACTGTAGTTACAACCCTGTGCTGCACTTGTAAATGAGGGTAGAGCTCAGCAGAAAGATGACAACACTGGTAACAGATCCTTCCCCTTTTCTCATAACCATCTCTGGATTTCTGATAGTGATGGGTTTTATTATTGCTAATGCTTCTGCAAACACATTCTTCTGATACACCTGATACGTGTTGCTGACATCAGCAATGTATAGATACAGTGATCACAAGAAGCAGCAAGAATAGCTGTAGACTTGTCTTCCATCTCCAACCTCCTCCCAAGCTCAGGAGTTCCTTGCAGCTTCCCAGCACCCTGATGCTGACTATCTGCAAAGGTCCGTCTGTGTTTGTTTTAAGCAGCCTCCTGATCGCCTCCTGTTGCCAGAGATCTGAGGGATGGCCTCTGGCTATGCTTGGGGTCATGCTTGAGGCAGTGCTGTTGTACACTCTCCAAGTTTGGTCTCTGGGAGAGCCCTGGGGAACTCTGATATGATAATAAAGATGCAATTTAAAAATTTTTTTTCCCCCTCCTTGGAGGCTGCTGGGAGCCAGCTTGCTCTGGAAAATCCAGGAATGACTGATGTTGCTAAGGAAAAGACTTTTATACAAAACGTGAGGACTTTTAGGCTCACCATGATGCTCCCAGGCTGCTCTTGGGTTCATTCTGAGTGAGGCAGCTCCAATAGCTTGCACTGAGCTCGCTCACATGGATCAGTACTTACCTAGGGCTCTGCATCTGACACCACAGTTGTTTGCTTTGGTTTTCCCTGCCAAACTGCCTTGCATCGGTCTCTAACCGAGGTGGAGTGGGTACACCTGGATTTATCTATTATGGGCTTGCTAATGGGCAATGGGACTTCCAGACCCTCTGTGTATCCTGATGGCTTCTTTTGATAGATAAAAAAGAAACTGCTTGGTAGCCAGCAATAGTTAAAAAGAAGCTACACTTAATATCTTATTTTTCAACTCCTGGTAAAATTTTCAAAGCTTTTTGTACCATTACTTCAACTTGTTCAGTCTGCATGGTGGCATATTTCCAACCCATTAGCATGTGGGACTACCTGAGTTAGTCACTTGTCGATCTGATCCTTTACTGACTTTCTTTTATGCTATTCATACATGTAGCAGATCAAGAAGAGTAAACTCAGGAATTTTACTTCTTACTGCTACTTTAATCCAATCAATGCTAAATTGCCAGTTACGGTACTATTTTATACATATGTTGCCTCTTGTTTACTTAAAAACACGAAAAGCTTTGCTGAGATAAGGCAGTATCTTTGCCCAGTTTTAAACAGAGGGATGAGTCCACTGCATGCATAAACGTTGCTGCCAGTCCTGGTGGAAGATCCACATGCAGAGCCGACCTTTGTTTGTGCTTATAACCACAAATCACCCTGCAGCCATCTGCAGCCATCAGCTCAATTTCATAAATATAAAATGGAGTGTAAATGGGTTAAGTGAAATACAGCTCTGCCTCCTCATGTGCTTGAAATAACAATAGAAGTGGCTGACTGCATTTTCTGTGGATACACGTGCTCTCATTTATGTACATTCTCGTATTGACTTGGTGATCTGCAGCAATTGATGCTCTGTTTTGCTAGAAAGATGAAATATAAAAATGCCCTGTCAAGTGTCATCTGATTTACAATGGGGTAGTTCACGAAGGAAGACAAGCCATGGGCTTTATGAAAAGCAGAGTATTGAGTAGAATGAATTACAAAGGTAAGCATTCATTTGTTTTGTGAGTTCTATATCTAAACCATAAATAAGGCATAACAATTTAAGTCTCCCTTCTGAATTACTCTGATACGGCTCTGAAACAATACTGATTGTTACGATCTTTTTTGTTTTTCCCCAGTGCTTACATGGACACTGGCTATATTGCCATTTGTGCTGTGCTGTGGCATTAATCGCTGGACTCTTAAATAGTTTCCCTTGAATTCACACATGCTGTGAATTTCTTAGGTGGTAAACCTATATGCAGCTACAAGAAATATCTGATGCTGTTTATGAGTGCTTAAATCCACACAGCTATTGACAGTGTATTTTAAAGCAATTATTACTGTTGACATTTATTGTACTCCATTGCAATTAAGTTCCAAAATTAATTTTAATCATTACTAACCTTGCATTAGCTTTCTGCATACCACAGACATTTACAATAAATACACATAGATCAGTAGTTCTCGGAAAAAAATGTAAGGCTTGAGTTTTCAGCAAAGTAAGTGACTTGAGAGGAATAACAGAAACACTCTTTGGTTATTCATCTATAGTTATGTATGCAACACCTGACCGTTTAACATACATGCAACTTAAAATGTGACACCTGGCACATGGTCCAACCCTGCGCCTATTATAGCAAATGTTCTTTCAGGAGCCAGAACCTGCAAGATTTGTTTTAGCGGACAAAGCAGTACATAGAAGCAGCAGCAGGTATTTAAGATTATTGAAGGTCAATTTCACTGGAAAAGGTGGGACTTTAGGCGCTAAAGGAAAAACGGCTGGTACTTAGCCCTTGTTAATGAGGCAATTGTTTTAAGTGCAGGGACCAACAGTGAAGAAGCAGCAAATTGAAAAAGAAGATGGAAAACAAAAGGCAAGGTTAAAAGTGCAGCTTCAGTATTTGTATGTCAGGATACAAAGCCGCTCCTGCTTTGCCCAGGAATGGGAGTGGGTACTGGGGTTATGTTTATCCTGCTGTTATTCCTGCTCCTTCCAGGCAGGAACAAAGGATGCTTCAATGAGTTAGGCTGAAGGAGAGTTGTTATGGGTGGAATTCATGCAGACCCTGAAACCATCACTACCTCCCACAACCTGCAGCAGACGACAAGGACAGGTTTGGCTCTGAGAACCTCAAACACCAGGGAAAACTGAAGGAAGGCATGTCGTCTCTCTTGCTCCTTCTAAGCACCAGCTGACTCAGCCCAGCTGGTACTGCATCTATCAGAGGCGCTAAGATATAATATCTCAGTTATTATTTAAGTCATTCTTAGACTAATGAAGCCCATATATAATGTAATCATGCTGTTGATTTAAAAAAAGGAAAAGATGAAACACCATTGCAAGATTCTTCTTGCATCTGCCTGAGTATTCTTAAAAGAAAAATTGCAATATCTGTCTTCTTAATTTCTTCATGCTTCTTAATTTGTATGTCAAACCTCAGTAACTAATTTTGATCACACTGCAAGTGTTTTGCTTGTAGGCAATCGCTGTAAATCATCATACTGTATGAGATAACCATTGACAAACTACCTAACCATGTGCTTCATAGTCTAATGTGCAATGATTTTATAATGAAATTAAGAAAATTCAAGATCCCTACAAAACTGTCTTTTGTTTGGGACTGCGTTATGTGCAGTGCTAGAAATTGAGAGTCAGGTCAGTGAATCTGACTGAGGTTCCTTTTCCCTCTGCCCCCAAGACCTATTTATCCTTGAGACATTAGCTATATGCCACAGACTTTAATCAAAAGTGCTCCATATCTTTGTGGATATGAAATTACTACTGGGCTTTCACTGTAACTGGACTTTCAAGATTATCCTTCTGAACCAGTCTAAAAATTATGCTGATGTTGCAGACATGTCTATCCCAACCGTAGCACTATTTTTTCCTTTTTCTTTTTACTCCCGTGAATAGAATTTCAGTATCTGTGAACAGCCATTTGTTATGTTGCATCATAAACTTGAGGCAGAGAGAGTGGAGTACGTGCATGTGTATTTTGCCTGGCAGGAGGGTATGTCTTTCTCTAAGCTATGGGGAATGTAGGTATTGTGTTTTCACATTAGGCACAATGGTAGGCATCACGCTTTAGAGCTTTGTTTCCAGTCAGTTCTACTACTCAGTGAGGTGAAGTGATCCATACTAAAGAGATTTTTCAGCAATATCTTAGCAAATGTCAAAGAAACCATCTCTTTATTGTCGACAATTATTTTCCCCAGTGGAATCGCATCCTGTTTTTATGTGACAAAACAACAGGAAGGTGCAAAGTTGGCCTTGTCAACTATGATAGAAGATTTGATTGAATGCACAGTGGCAAAGAATAATTAAATATATAGGCTTCTTTTCCTAGGGTATTTTTGGTTTGTATCATAAAAGATAATTTCACTTTTCTCTGTATTATGGTTAGCAGACAGAAGGGAACAACTCAGACATGCAACGTTATTACTAGCTGTTACTTTTAAACATGGGTTTGCATTAGTTCAATGGACTGACATAGTACTGGTTAGAAATCTTCTCTTTCTCCTAAAAAAGACTTGTGTCCAGAAAGGATATTTTTTTTCATAAATGGGATTCAAGTGTACGTTTCCTATATTTCTTAAGAAGAAATGAGGACATGCTATAGAAAGGTCATGTACAAGTTCTACCTCATTTAAAAGCTAAGCTTGAACTGTTTCTTAAAGCCCTTTCCTTCGGGTTTGGTAACAAAAAAACCTACCAGAGCGAGAGCTTTTCCTCTGGCCTCTTCCCAGGGTTTCCTGAAGCGCCTCCTTGTCTTTGCTCCTCGGTCCTCTGATCGTGGGGTCACTTCCCCATTGCCCTGCAGCAGGAGAGCTCATGGGAGAGCCTGTCACATGGGGCAGGGATGTTCTTCAGGTGTCTGGCTCTGGTACACAAAAGGCCTTGCTGTCTTTATTCCTCAGCTGCAGAGGGGCCAGGGAACAACTGAAAAATGCTGTAAAAGATTTGCCAGCACACTGCTGTCATCACGTGAATAGAAATACTGAGCTTTGTGTTGTGCACACACCTCGTTTCCCCGCCAATATAAAATTATTTGTGTACTAGTTACTTGCTGATTGACTCGTTTGAAAGCATTGCGTAACAGCTCTTACCCACAGATGTAAGATTTTGCCGTTTGTTCCGATGCAAATATGCTGAAAATTCTGCAAAGGGCCAAGACGGGATTTTGGGGATCTGTTTTGAAGGTTTGCCCCAGGGTGCTGGCTTCAACCTGCACCCCAGGGTGAAGGAAGAAGCATGACAGTGAGAAACTGTGCTCATACAACCTTATATCAGGGAGATGTTTGGAGGAGGTAACAAACATTGAGGACAGAGCCAGTGCAAAGCAGCTCTCCAGCCCCATGGGCTGAGCGGAACACTCCTCTCCTCTCCACCCAAGCAACTGTCTGTGCATCCAGCCTCGCCTCTCCCACAGGGAGAGGAGGTGCTCTGGTCATAGAGATGGTGTTCAGTTTCCCAGGAGGTGGATGAACTTGAATATCTGGTTCTGCCATGGTTCACAAGGTCTGTTCGCTAAAGAGATCAAAGCATATTTATTTCTGGTGCAATACTGATGCAGATTCATGCAGCTGTATGTCAGCAGAGGATGGGTGATCTCTCTGACCACAGCATTCACCCTAGCCATACCAAAACTTCAATACCTCACATCATCCCTTTTGGGAATACAGTCTTATAGCTACCAGACCAACTTTCCCAATTAATGAGTTTGCAACGATCAGACACTTCAAATTCTCTTGAATATTTGTTATTTTTGATAGTTGCATTATGGATTAAATCATCTCAGATTTTCAGGCATCCAGATGTGGTGAAACAAGACAATCAACTGACTGATCTAAGGTTGTATCATAAAGCACAGTTTGATTCAGCTTAGAATTTAAGCTCTGTCTAGCTGTAGCTATAATCAACTGGTGAATCACTGCCCCTTGGTCACTGAGCATTTCAGTGTTGCTTGGGCTCTGTGACTGAAAAAAAAATAGATGTTTATGTGAAAGTTAGAAAATTCCTTGGTCCTAACTGCATTGTACCATTCTAATGTTCAGATGGTTTTATTTGTTCATTTTTTTCTTACTTTCCTCAGAATTTGTCAGCTTGTGAAGAGTCTGGTTAGTCCACAGTCTTTCCCTCACAGTTCTACCACATCACAAGCTCTGTCATATGTTAGGGAGAGTGGTATTGAATCATATTTTCTTCTACTGTACCTATAGTTTTTCTGCCATAATCATCTTCACTCATATTCTGTCCTGCATTTTCTTTATTGAATTGATAATTCACGTAATAGTGGGATTTTGTTTGAGTCTGTTTCCAAAAGAGTATCTCTTAGCTGAGGCTTCAGTCTCTACTTCTCATTGTAAAGATATATTTAGACTTGTAGGGCTTTTTTTTTTTTTTTAATAGCTGACATTGGTAATCAGCATGCAGTGTGCTTCATGAAAAGTGTGAAAAACTTTGTCACCCTTGTGAAAAACTGTCAGTAGAGTGTCTTTACTATTTGCAGTAGTGTACCAGAAGTAATGAGCTCTGATGCCAGAGCCACTGATTCTGGTCTCTCCTTTGCCTGATGACTTTGGCTGTCAATCCTCCTTTTACAGGGGCTGATTTGACATCTTGGAGGCTCTGCAGACAAATGCTTGTCATGGTAAAGGTGATTCAGAGTGCTGCAGCACTTGCAGAGGAGCCAGGATGCTCAGCAGGTCAGGGCCACCTTCTTGGGGTTTCCCCATGTGTTTCACACTCAATGTGAATTTAGCATTCAGGCTGCCTTTGGGAAAAAAAAAAAGGCAAAAAAAGTTTGACAAAGGAATCCTCTGAATCCAGAAAAGCCCGTGTTTCTTGGAACAGTTACGAAGTGAACATTAGAAGAAAGAACTTGAGTTTACATACGTGCCATCCACCCCTTCATTTGGGATCGAAAGCATGATTTTATTCCAAAATGTGACATTAGTCAGATGATACGTCTTTGAGGCTGGCCCTGCTTGAGATCTTGAGGTCCCTTCTGACTCAAAACACTCCCGCCCAGCGGGGACTGGGTGGAGGGATGTGGCACAACATTGCCTGGTTTCCAGTAGCTTATGATTAAAGCAGCCACATGTGAGAGGCCCTAGTTCCCGTTCCTGCCCAGCCTGTTTCACAAAGCATGAATCCCTATGATATAATGCTGAGAGAAACTGTCCTGACCAGCAGGCTAGTAGGTGCTCTGGAGGTCTGATGTCTCCCTCTGTTTCTTCTTCTGGAGGTGTTTACCTGAAAATACCTTGAGAAAGAGACAGCTGGATGCTGGCTCCATAGGTTACTGCGCTTGCCTGCAGATGTAAAAGACCGAGCTAATAAATGTGGAGTAATTTACACAGTGTAGACCAGGAAGAACAGAAAATAGCTTCGAGGGTACTATGCTTACCTGAACGTCAGCCAACCAGGTTGAGCGGGGATCTGAATGTGACTCGGACTCCCTGGCTCAGCCCCCTCTCTGCGCTAGCAGATGTCTCGCATTTGCCTTGCCTTCACACAGCTTTCTAGCCCTTTGGGCAGCATCCCTACACATGCAGTTAACCGCACACCAACATCAAAACCGTATTTACAAGCACACCATGATAGCGGCCAGCCCGATACTAAGGGATAGCAGCAGGCCCTGAATGAAGCTGAAAGGTCCTCATTTTTCCCTGCAAATCTGGCCCTTGGCATGACCACAGTGAGGCCCTGGAGGTCTTCTGCCCTTTTTTAATCCTCAAGAAAATCTTACTCTACAGTCAGTGTCAGGAGGCTTTCTTCTATAAATATTGCGATAATGGGCACAAATGAGTTTTCCAACCAGTGCTGAATGCCACCTTTCCTTTAAGTGCTGAGTAAGTACTAGAATCTGAGTTTCTAGGAATTTATCCTGCAGTAGGTCAGAGCATATTCCCACAATATGATAAGTAAGATCCAGATAATGTTATGTAAAAATTTGAACCTCTACACAGATGCACACATAAAATTCTATTGATGTAATGGACTTTCTATTGCACAAGAAAAGGATTTTTTTTTTTTTTTTTTTTGCCTCTGGCTTGTAGAAGTAAAACATTTCAGTGTGCATTTAAATTGTGCACTCTAATCATAAATCAATGGACTAGTTTATATACAACGTGTAGAAATAATATTTTTAGGCATTTTATTAGAATAAAAGGAACTGCTCTGCAAAAACACATTCAGCCCCCAGCCCAGCTTCTGTGTGTGGTTAGATTAATGTAAGTGGAATTGAAATAAGTGAGTCTGGATCAAGTCCAAGGAACAAATAGATTGCAGTGGACCCAACAGTGGAGACAAAGGTAATTTTCCAATTGAATTTGCTAGAAACAGGTTGTTGGTGCCAAGAAGGATGCTGGAAAACCAGACATTATTTCTATTATTAGTGCTGTGCTGAGGATATACCTGCTTTAGATTTCCCCACCTATTTGCTATCCCTCAAGTCCTGATTCCTTTAAAGTGTTTTACCAAATTTCTTGCTGAGGGTTTCTGAAGCTGCGCAGGGTCATAGGGAAGGTGCAGGCAACAGGCTAGGAGGAAGCTTTCTTGTAGGGGAAAGGCTTTAACGGTTGAAACTCTAACACAGCACCCTCCTAGTATACCAGACGTGAAACTCGAGGCTTTATAAGCCAAATCTGTCATTCTGAGAATACACTGTTAAATATCCGATCAGTCTTCTGATGAAACAACTGAGATGTTCCTGCACTAGAGGAGGTCAGTGGCATTATTTTCCTTGCTGTGAAGAGAACCCACATGGTCCTTTTAGATAATTGGGTTGCTGGGGTTTTTTCGCACTAATTAAACGGAAAACATTTTGAAGTGAAGTCAGTCACTCTCTGCTGGCAAGCTGCCATGCTGAATGGTGCATACACAGCTCTCTTCATGGGCTATAGCATACAGCGAGGGACAGAAAAAAAGATCCATGAAAAATTGACTGTTCAGTGGAGATGTGAGTAATAGCAACATTAGACCAATAAAATAAACAGTATGATTTTTACATACAGATGTAATTATTTTCCTGTAAAGAGGGTGCAGAAGTACAAAGCACAGCGATTCCCATTGCCAGCAGCCTGCGTAGCAGAACCCTTGCCTCCTCCTCCCTGTCTCTCGCAACACACATCAAACAATTGCATTAGCACTTCTGCTGCCTTTCTTCTCCCACGCTCCTTTTTTCATGCTATTTAAAAGCTAAAGCAGAGTAGTGTTGATAGTTGAGCCTAACAGTGAGTTTTGTTTGAACACACCATACGCTATCAATGATGATTCAGAAATCTCTGCATTCATTTTGAAGGCAAGTTTAAATGATTTTTAGACACATTTCTCCATTTGCAAATAATAAATAATTTGTTCTGTTTAGTGCTTCTGAGCACTAGTGTCTCTGTGGAAAAGTTAGCTGGTGAAAGCTGGAACAGGATAAAATTCTGACCCTGCTCACAGGGATACGCTCTATGTATTTATGGAGTCAGAATACGTATAGTTTTAAACATTTTTCTATCTTACTACCTTTTATTAAAAAGCCATCATTGCGAACGAACAATTTTTAGTATTTCACCTTTATTGCCACTTGTACTGCTGTGGAAGCAATTGTTAAGGAACGGCAGTGTAGTAACTCTAGGTGGTTTCTGCAGACAGCTGCTTTTTGTCTCAACATGTTTTTAGCAGGATTTAGATTTGGCCCCAAATATATGTAACTACCTTTCTCTTTTTAAAGCTATTAGACTGTAATCACCTTCCCAGCTGTATTTTATGCTAAGGCTGTTAAGGCTGTAGATGTTTTAAAATACATCTCCAAGCCCTGCTCTGTTCCTAATAGCTAAGGCCAAAATTCCATTTTTGGCAAAGAGGCAGGGAGAAACTCTTGGGACTATCAATATAAGCACCATGCTTACATAGGGGATGTCTTTTGTACTGTGGTTATAGATAATTCACCTCTGTCATGACGCCGGTGCTGCTCCCCTTAAAATTATTGGAACATTTGCATAAAGTTCAGCAGATAAAAGTTTGTGTTTGTCACTTAAGCATTAGCAAAATGTATGTATATATGCTCATGAGCTTCCGTAACAAGCTTTTTCTTTCACAGAGCCAGTAGATCTTCTGCAAGGGCTAAAATTTTGTGTTCTTCTATAATGCAGATGAGAGTCATAATTTCTAAATAAAATCTGTGGGTGCCAATTGTTTTTTTCAGAGGTCCTACTTTTTACAAAAGAAATGTTAGACACAGACTCAAAAGAAAGTGTGGTCTTAAAGAGCACATCCATTGAGGATGGAATATTTGAGGAAGTCAGTGGGAGTTAGTATCCAATTTCCAGTATTTTAATAGGATTTATGTCCCTAGCTCCTGTGTACTCTCTGGAATCTCTCAGACTTACGTACTCCCCAAAGTTTTCAATGAAGATCAGAATCCTGCTGGCCACAGACTAAGTGACAATTTCTGCCTGAAAGAATCCCATATATAATCACTTCAAACATAGGATCTGGACCAAGAAAAGAAATCACAGGTTGGTGTAAAAATGCCTTATACCTACAAAACAGAATTTTTTTTCCTCCCCCAGTGTTTTTCGAAATCATCATTTAATTAATAGAATTATATCATACATTTTTTTCCCTCAAAGATTAATTCAGTATCTTGGAATTAACTAAAGGACATATGATCCCTCAGGTTTCATGGCAGGTATACAAATGTTTATTGAAGAGAGAAGCATTTAGGGACATAAATCCATGCTGCTTGTTGAGGCATAACTTACTGTTGCCCTTGGGAGGAAAAGACCCACTGCATTTGTGTGTATGTGTTAATGAACACGTATTTAATATACTTGCACATTTTACTTGCTACAACACTCAGGTTTTCATTTTCCATTTTCATTTAATGTCCATTCCAATGGCACTTAATTGTCTACAGTCTAGGCACAAACTTAAAGTAATCTGAAAAACTCTGAACATTAAATTGAGCTGGTAACAAATATTGTAATGATAAATATAAAATTATACTTGGGGGAGAGTAAACAGGGATAGAAAAGTCAGGAAACATTGTGAAATGTGAATTATTTTCACACTATATTAGTGAAATAAGTTTTGTGTTTTGAATAGTTTTTCTTATTGATTTAGTTGTGAAGTGTATGCATTTGGCAGTGTTTGGGCACTTCCGAACTCCAGAAATTTTTGGTACCTTTCTACCTGCATCCTCTATGCTGCTGTGTTTGCTAATGCTTTTGAAATCCACACTATTGAGAATTTGGCTGTTTAATGCCAGTCATCACATTTATGTTACTATAAATAGCATAAATAATTAAATTACCCAGGATGAGGTTAACGGACCTTTCTGGAGTCATCCTTCAGGTCCTTTGAACAGATCACTGACTGGGAAAGAAACTCCACAGGAGAAAATCAGTAGGGAGCTGGTGCCTTTTGCTGAACACCAGACTTGTCCCGCTACCATAGATCCTCTTTTCCACACGCATGTTCCCTAGGAAGGTGTATGTGCTTCAGGCACCTTAGCCAAAATATGAGCCTGTTCAAATATTCACCTCATAAGGCAACACTGGGCATTTCTATATTTAGGGAAGCGTGCTGATTTTTTTTCTCGTACTGACTATGATAGAGCTATACATCACAGGTGATTGTGATGTTCGTAACAATAATACTGTGCTATAATAGAGTATGTAATGGAGTAATAAATATCCTTTAGGCTATAAGCCAAAGCCCAATGAATTCATTAAGCAGTCTAGATTTCCAGTCATTAGAAGCAGACCCTGCACTTAAATCAGAATCACAACAGGGGTTTCACTGACTCTTCATCTCTTTGCAAAGTGACTTTAAAATGAGAAGTTTGAATAAAGAAAATGTCCTCTCTTCCATAAATATGAAGTATGAAGCTAGGCATAACAGATACGAATGTGCAAATGGATGCATCTTAGCATGTCGTGGCATCTCAGTTTGATTGCACATTGTGAGAGCTTGTGGCTTGCTGCCTTCCCTCCTGGACCCTCATGATCACAAAAACCAGTGCAATGGCTGATGAAGAGAAGCTAACACTGCCGTAATAGCAATCCGAAGTGAAATGCAAGGCTCCAACCTCTTGCAGACTTTGGTACAAAATTTGGAAATTTCCATGCAAGTCCTACTCTGTAAAACCGCTCTCTCACATTTACACATACCTGCCTGAGACCGCATTGTGGCAAATACAAAGTAAGGGTTGTGTGCTGTGGAAAAGGCAACACAGTCAGGCTCAGAAAGCTTTCTTCTAACCCTAGCTCATCAAGGGGCTTCCAGTGTGAGACTGTCAGATCATTTAGTCCCATATGTCCACTTTCCAGCTGAAGCCTCAGATAGGGCACAGGAATGTGCCCGCTGAGTATTCAGACGCACCATATTGTAATATCCCATAAATAATCTGCCTCGCAGAGTAAAAAATTCAAATTTTTAGTGCTTTAATTTTTACTTGGGTGCATATTTACTGTTGTATAGTCATTCAAGGTCTTCTACAGGTTTGTTTGTGTGGCTAATAGAGTTCTGAATACTAATGTGCTTTTTCTGTGCTTGAGGAGATAGAGAGCTGATGTTTTATAAGAACACCAAATCCTTTGCCTTACTGAAAAAGCACTGGTGATCATCCACATACAGCTTTCCAAATTGTTGCCAATGTGACCACTACATAGTGGATATACAGAGATAACATGTTGAGAGGACTCAGAAGTTACTGTGTATTTGTTTCTGGTATGATTTTACAGGTAGATTCCTGATGAAAATCAAACTGAAAGGCCATGTGGAAGAACATCAGTAACTGAATGAGCTTATACATTTTTCTGGGTGTTGCCAAGACACTGGTTATAGATCCCACAAGCCTGATGAATAATATAAAATACATGACGTATTCTTCTGGTTTTGCTATTAATTCTTATTCTTTGATCAATACTTAAAGTATAACTAGATGTTCTCGCTAGCAGATTTTTTTTTAATTTACCAAGTTAAAGAAGTAAACAAATGTTTTCTCCTCTGTAAAGTCAGTTTTGATTGATGGGCACATGAAGAATGGGCAGTTCAAGGGATAAGTTAGATCTACAGCAGCAGAAGTGAAAGGAGGATTTGGGAAGGCAGTGCTGGAAAGCTGGCATTGTTCTATCAGGGGGAATGGTACTGAGCAAAACCTGTGGCATGGAGTGCCTTTAACAGTCGTAGCAACGGACTGCAGGGCCCTTAGTCTATCTGTGCTGGGAGCCTTTTCATTAACTGGTCTTTTAGATGTTACGCTGCATAATATACGGGTGAACCTTTTACGTTTCTATGTATTAATGTATATACCTGGATACCCTACATTCCTCTGCATAATCTCAGATGATGTCTACCTCTTTTTTTTGTCTTGTGTGTGGTCTTTTGTCTGCAGAGAAGTTGCTGCTTACTGAAGATATGAAGAAAACTTTAATAATTCCACGCTAACCGATCAACTTTAGGTGCTATTTAGGCCTAAGGCAAACCTAATTAATGAGACTTAAATGCAGAATTTGCTCAGGCCCCCCAGGTTCAGTGGTACTGTGGAAAGCTCCTGCTGTGATGATGCATTAGAGTCACAGATACGATAAAATAAGGCATACATCATTCTTTTTTAATCCTCTATTTTCTGGTACGGAATACCTCCCTCAGACAGTTTTCAATGCTAACACCCAATCTGTTTCAAATAGAAACACAACTTTCCCTTTCAGCAGGTTTCCTTCCTATTCCCATTTGGTACGATGGATAAATAACAAGGCTGAAAAGAATGCCTGTCAACTTCAATTTTGCCAAACATGTGAATGTTATAAAAATAACCTTTAAAAAAATCCCCAGACAAACCAAAATATTTCCACAATTTAAATACAAAGATTACAAAGCTGAACAGACAAATTGCAAACAAATAAACCCTGGTAGCCTGGAGAACCAAAATATTTTGCCATAGGGATCCCCCAAGTGAAAGAGCTCAGAATGAAAAGTAAAACTGACTTTATGTGGACTTTTGTTGTCCAAATAAAAAGGTGTGCAAACACACAAGGCAGCCATTGGGTTTTTTATTAACTGCTGCTTGTGAAAATACAGTCCCTGAGTCATTTGGAGTCCTTCAGAATTACATATCCATGTGGAGCTTCAGGGATTGCAATGAAGCCAAAGAGGAGTTTGCTCACCTACTGCAGGACTGGACCCTCAGCCAGTATGTGCAGCTTTTACTGGGAAAATATCCCTCTGAGTTAGGAGTGTTACTTTTTTCACCATGACAATTTTGACACTGAAACATTGAAATAAATACATTTATGCTTATACAAAACTGCATTCTCCAGTTAAGTCATATTTCTATGTGGAAATGTAAACAAACTATACTGCTGAGCTCATTTATACAAATAAAAGAGATGATACGATTTTTACTATTTTGTTTATACCAGTAACAGTAAAGCATAAAGCTTGCATATCGACAGCGCTTAAAATCGGACTACCTGGGGAAAAAAATGTACGCACAAAGCTGGTTTGTTAAAGAGAAATCTTTTTGCTGCCTTTCTGTGGTTGTTATACATTCACTGGCATCACAATTTCCAGCAATGAATGATGACAATGTCTGTGTTAACTGTTGGAATATATTTGAAAAGAAATAGCAAAGCCAAAATAGATTAACTGAGCTTTTTTAATAGACTAAACAAGGAGAAAACCAAGGGCATGGGGATTGATCGTTTTTTAGTTCCAAACTGGGGATTTTTCATCAAAGGTAAATTCATGTCAATTATCTCACTACAGAGACAGTCAAATAACCTTTCTTTGTTCAATTTAATAAACTAAATTTTGAGAGTGTAAGGAACATTTATCTTTTTGAATGAATAGAAATTCTATATTTCTAGTTGCAATTGTTCTTTCTGGCCTCAGCAGTGAAGGTGGTTAATATCCTAAAAAGTGGTGTCATTTGTGCCAGTGGCTCTGAGAGAGCCCAGTGACAGAGACTATAAATCAATTTACAGCCCGTTTAAAAGCAGGGGACAGAAACCATGAACATTAATTTGAAAACTGCTTCAGAATACTATTCTTTTATGACTAACTAAAGTGGGCTTCAATCTCCTTTGCGATTTCAGTGTTAACATGACAAAATTCATTGCTTTTAACAAACTGAGCAGTTTCAGTGACAGTATTTATCCAGCACATTGCACATACATGGAATTACACAGCAAGTGGAAGGTCACTCCATTAATCCTTGCTCCAAAGGTCTAAGTGGATATGATGGTATGCAATACAAAACCAATACATATTGATTAGTGTGACAATGCACCACTGAATAGATGTTTCTTGAAAGGAGAGTGGAAGCAATTTGCCCTCTCCTGTGACGGAACACCAGGACCTGACCAGAGTGCTTCATGGTCACTGTGGTGTAGCAACATGCCCAACGCCAAACCGGCCCAAATAGTATTGTTAGAGAAAAACCTGTAGTGAAGTCCATGTAGTCATACATCCCCTGGACTGCCTGTGATGCCCCAGAGTATGCTAGTGCCAAGGTTAGGTTACTCTCCTGGCCTGTGGTTGTGAGTCACTGCTTGGCATAGTTTGCTGTCTTCCCAGAACCACTTCCTTTAGGCTCATAAAATACTCCTACAAAACAGACATGAAACTGTTCTACCTCAAAAGGACTGTTAGTAGCTATGGCCAGCCAAAACTCCATGCAGTTAGGGTCACTCATGCAGACAGTCACCTAGTGCCCAGTTTCTTGAATAAGGTAGACTAGCACTTACTTCTCTGTGCTGAAGACTTGTCCCAAAGAGTAGAGAGATGCCTGCTTGGTGAAGGGCTGAGGCCTTGAAGAAGGTTACACAGGGATGCATGCTCAATCCTGACGGACATGGCCATTGAAAATGATTTGATCTGACATGTCTCAGCTCCCCCTGTGCCTGCCTTGTGATGGATCCACACTGACATATGGGGAAAAGAACAGTGATAGAAGTGTGAAAAACCCACATCCTTCGTATTATTAGGAAGGAGGCAGCATTAAGCATGAAGGATCATATGAAATCATTGGTCAGGCAGCAAGGAATGAACACAAAGGGAAAGGGCATAGAAAAAGCAGATAGACAATGCAAGGGAATCAGACGTGTCAGTTGTAGTGACTTTCAGGACATTTATTTCTCAGTCAACAAGAGCGACTTGTTCCTGGTGAATCCACACATCTCTGAATCTGGAATTTCCTCTTAAGGCTTCCTTGTATTAGCAAAGCCTGATGAAGATTTTGTCATAGACAGGCTTTCTGTCGAACTCGCTGGGGCCATACCAGTAGGAAACTGGTGGGAGAAGAGAATCAGATTATGCATGCTTGGGCAGGTCTAGGGCATGGTAGCCACAAGTGTTCCTCTTCCCACAGTTCCCATAGCTATCTGGTGGGGTCTCAGCAAACCTCCTTCAAAACAGGTATTACTTGATGCTGAAGCTTATTACAATGTTTGGGGCTTTGTTTCCCCCAATTCACAAATACATTTTAGTGTTGAAAAAGCGGCCATTATTCCATAGAACCTCTAGCTGCTGGCTGTTCATCTGCCTGTGTCACTGGGCTGATCAAAGCCTCGTCAGCATCAATGAAAACATCACTTGTGAGTGTGTCTGGAAGTGCCGCTTAGTCACAGGGGCTCACCTTTCAGGGCAATGGCAGGCAGGAGAGATTACAGAAACGTGACAGAGAGTCAGAGTTAACATTAGGAGGCTCTGGGCATCTTCTGCTGAATACAAGGAAGAAGGAGGGGGAGAGGCAGGGTTTGAAAATCATGCAAGGCTCTTAGAGAACCCTGATTCAGCAAAACACAGGTTCCTCTGCCTCTAACTTCAAGGCTGTCTTAGCTTCATGAAGTGGCTAAGCAGACCCATAATTTTACTTCTGGCAAATAGCCCAGTCTTCATTGAGACAGTTCATGCACACAGAGTCGAGTACACGCTTAAAAGCTGTGCGGGGTTGTGAACTAGCTCTCAATAAAACCATCTGCTTACTGCATACTCTCATTTGAAATCCCCAGATTTTGAAGGTAGGTACTTTCAGTAATGAACATCTGCTCCTGAGGTGGTGTCACATGAGATTTTTTGCTTTTTAAATGTGGATGACAGGTTACTAAAAATTTGTTTCTCCTCATGTAGCATTGTCGTGGTACTACTGTGTGCTGCGTACACCATGCTTTCCTCCGTGACCGCAGAACATTTATATCTGTTTCATTATCTGGTCAAAGAAGAAACAGATACACCTTTAGGTGTTTGGTTACTACATTTCATAGAACAGTCTCATGAACATGTTGAACAGACTGCCAGAGTTATATGTAAATATAATCAGGTGTGGTGAACTCACTTGTTTGAAAGTGTAGCTTTTGTAAAGACAGTCTGTTTCCTGACACTTTCATACCAAGTATGACACTGACACAACTGCTTCTGCACTCTCACAGGATTCTTATTCAGCATTTCAACAGAATCTCATTGTTGCTGTTAAGTTGTAGCCGCATTTTGTGGAAAAGTGTTTTACTCAAAATTCTTCAAGACTCTCATTGACTCCATTCTGATCTGCATTTCTCTGTATAAGCCTAACAGTTAAAATGTCTCTGGGTTCTTCAGTTTCAGGATGAGCAACGATATTACGGAATAAAAAAATGTACTTTGTTCCTGTGCAGACTTAAGCCTGCAAAGTCAATGCGTTTCTCCAGTGCATCAAATTATGCACTGTTATTTTCTGTAATATGAGGGGACAGGGCACATATTTGCAGACTGGCACTCGTGAATTGGCACTCATTTTATGAAAATGATGTCCTTTCTGAGGCAGGACAGTTCACTTTGGTACGTGATGCAGGAAGGATTCTTTACAAATTGGCAAGAAAAACCAGTAGAAAAACTCAATCATATCCCTTAAGTATTACTTGCAGAGAACATGGTTATTCCCCTGTTTTACCTTTTCTTTCTGAATTGAATAAGGAACTTAATTACATTTTAAAGCCATGCAATTGACCTCTGCCCGGATTCAATATTCTAGAGGAATCATTCCTGCTCTTGCAGTGGTGTGGACAAGACCCGCCTTTGGTGTTGAGGCTACTTCTTAAACGCCGCTCCTTGGTCCCTTCCTAGGATCAGCAACGCGCCGGGATGGCGATGGAACAACTGGAAAACAATTACAAAACACGTAACTGAAAAGAGGATGAGGAAGTGAAATCAGACGGCTCCACCGCCCTACGGGAAAGGGAAAAAAATAAATACAACCCCCTGAGCAGATGGTAAGCACACCGGAGCGGAGCTCAATTCCTCCCGGGGACGCTCGGACTTCCCGCCCCCGCCCTCTACGTTTTTGCCTGCCGCCTAAAGAGGCCGGGGAAGCTGCTCCGCCGGGCCCGGCCCGGCCCGCCCCTGCGCTGGCGCTGAGCCCCGCGGAGTGCGGCACCCCCCTCCCGGCCCCCACCTCACCGGTCCCGCAGCGGCGGGGGACAGCGCCGGCAGGTGGCAACGCGGCCGGCGAGACGCGGACGGACACGGGGACGCGCAGCACCCCCTGCGACACGCGTGCACGCGCATACACGCACGACCCACCGCCACAGCACACGTACGGGCACACTTATCTCACACGCGCGCGCGCGCATATACACACACACACGAGCGGCCACCGCGGGCACACGCGGACCGCAGCAGCACACGCGCGGAAGCACCGCCCCGGCCCGCCCCCGCCCGCCACCTCCCTCCCCACACGCCGCCAACCCGCCCGCCGCGCGCGCACGCACACACACACACACGGACAAATAGAGGCAAACGCGCACGCAGAAACCTGGCCGCAGCATGACTGACTGACTGACTGGGGCGCCGCTGCTCCGGACGGATTATTCACCCGCGCCAGCGGGACGCAGGAAGCCACCCAGCGAGCCAGCGGGGCGGTGGCGGCGCCGCAGGGGGCCAGGAGGGTCCCTAGCCTCCGCCGGAGGACGGCGAGCGCCCAGGGCGCTGGAGTAGCCCGGCCAGGTAACTCGTCACTACCCCGGGCGGTGCCGCCGGGCTGAGCTTGCCGGCGCGGCGTAAGGGGGAGCTGGCCCCGGCCGCGGGGCGCCGCCGGCTTCCCGGCGTTCGGATACCCCGGGGCGGCGGTTGGCGGGAGAGGGCAGGGGCGTGCGGCGGTGGGGGCCGTCTCGCCTCCGGGGTGCTGAGGCGATGGGGCGGGGGTCGCCCTGGGGTGCGAGCGGCCTCCCCACCTCGCCTGGCCTCGCCTTCCCTGCTGGCCGGGCGGCGGCTCCTGGCCGCCCTGCGCCGACCCGCGGCGCGGCTGCGGTGGTGGCGGCGGCGGCCGAGGATCGGGACTGCCGGTGCCGCAGCTCCGCACTGATCCCCGGGAGCCGCGCTCCGGTAGCGGAGATTATTAACATGAGCGGCTGGAGAGCGGGTGACGGCGGGGAACACCAGCACTAGGGTCTTTGTGGTGGGGCGGGGAGTGGCTCGGCGCCCGCAGGTATCACCTGGGGGCAGGCCCAGCTTGGGGCAGAGGCAGCGCCGCGGTGCTGGAGGGGGAGGCCCGGCGGCGTTGTGGAGCCCGCCGGGCCCGGTCTGCGATGGGGCACACGGCGGGGAGCTAGTACAGCGGCAGTTGCACCTTTCTGAGAGTCAGCTCCGGCCTCACAGCGGCAGGTGAAGGGATGCTCGAAAGGTGTTAGGTTTTTTGGCGTTTTATCTTTTTATGTCTGTCCCCGTCCCAGCCGTGTGTCGTGTGTCCTCTCCCTCCTCCCCATCCCCCATGTTTATTAAGCAAACTGCAGTTAACCTGTGGGGATGACAGGGAGCATATGGTTTCAGAAATGTGAATGAGCCCGGCCGGGGCACTGTCGATTTGTGTGTGGCCTCTGCCGCGGTGTGGGATTTGGAGGCAGAAGCTGGAGAATGCTGCCTGTGTTTTCCAAAACCGCATGGTACACTTAAAAAGTGGAGCAGATGGTGATGGTAGTGCTTATTATGGAAGAGGTTGGTGAAAATCCCGTATTTCCTCTAGATAGCTTTTATGTTGCTTCTCCTGGCTGAAAAAGGTTATCTTTCACGTTTGGCAAGGAAAAGAATGTTGCTGGGAGTTGTCTTGCAAATGAACGGGGTAGTTCTGCTTTTCCACAGAGAAGGGAACCCCCCAGAGCTTTATGTCACTGCCTCGCCTTTGAGATTGACAACGGTACGTGTCTTGGCATGGAGAGAAACTATAATACGCTCTACTTTCTTATCACACACCTTGATAGTTGAATGGAGACTCTTTATTCCTCTTACCCTTTTCTATGCCAGATGTGTTTTTCTATCTCGTATATATTGCACTTGAAGTGTTAAACTCTCAGGGGATGTGGAGGTGGGGATGTGAGGCAAGGTCTACCGGTTAACTTCAAACAATTATCCTTGCTCAAGAAGGAGAGAAAGGAACATGTTGTAAAAGCAGCTGAGAAATATATAAAAGTGAAATATTAATGAACTGGAAAAGCTCAGATAGCAAAGATGTTGCGCCTAATCATTCTGGAGGGTTCTCGTTCTCTTTTCAACTCCTCATTTTATGTGCCTCCATAGTACAAATACGATTGTTATAAAGAACAGAAATATTTGTATTTACCTAGCTGCAAGTAGTAATAGTACATAATTTTTTTTTTTCCATTAGTGACCATCTCTGCAGTGACTTGCTTTAGCCATGACTTTTGAGCCTGATGTAGGACAGAGAATTATTGCAGGAACAGTAAAAAATATTTCAAGAATGTTTTCTTAGAAATGGAAATGGCAAGGGCTGACTCAGACCTGGAATAACCCAGAGGAATGACTAGCCTTAGAAAGTCCTGTTAGAGACAGTGATGACTCTTCTCAGCCTGAAGATATTACTCATCTCTAGCATCCCAAATGGAGAGCAACATCCCCTAAATAGGCAGCACTGTCTCAGGACAAAGTAATACATGGCTGAAATACATGGTTCTGCTGAAAGTGTGTCATACAAACAAGGGATGCGTTCTGCAAATCAAGGTTCCTTTATCTTTTGGAGTCCAGAGTGCAATGGTCCCTGTAGTTTGAAGGACTTCCCCAGTTTGGCTTGGAGGGATACTAAGCACAGCAGCTTTCTGCAGCAGTTTGGTGAGGGGAATTTAGTTCAGTGGGAAAGTTGTCTGTCCCCGCACAGGGTGAAGTTCTGTAGCCCTAGCTGTAGTTCCTGGCAGGACTTTTTTACAATAGGTGGTGCATATTGGTTTGACGAGGGCTTGCCTTCTGGAGAGCTTCAAGTAGGCCTGAGTGGGGGGATAGACTTGGGGAGCTGTATCAGAAGGAGGACCAGGGATAGTGTATAGGGTATGTACCATGTCAGGGTTACAAGAGATAGTGCTTGTTTTTTAAGTCTGTTAGTCACAGAAGATGCTTAAAAAAGCATATTGTATCCTCAGGTCTAAGCATATGGTTTTGTGAGAGCACGATCTCTTGCGCTGCGTAAGCTGTGTGTGCTTGAATTTCTCCTTGGTTCAGGACTAATGCTTCACATAAGCCTTTGTAGTTAATAATCTGGATGCTGCACAACTTAAATTTGGCAATGTTTTTGTTCGCTAGATAGTGTTTCATAAATGGCAAGAGAGATGTAGAGGTGTTGCTCCTCCTGGACAGATTCCCACTCCTCTGTGAAAGTTCATGGAAGATACTATGGCTTGCTGGATTAGCCCATCTGGAGTATTTGGAAGGTCAGAATTGCATAAGGCAATGTCTATTTTTTACGTGTTGTTGTGAATTGCACAGGTACAAGTCACTGACAAAAGTACCTTGTCAAAATAAACTTAATGGTAGATTTTTAAAAACATATAGATTTGCACAGTCTGAGGACATTATGTTTTCATAGAGTTTAAGTTCCTGGTTTGTTCTCCTGTACTTCTGGAGATGTCCTGATATACTGGTAGGCTGTGTGTTTACCAGGTTGTACAGACCTTTGAGGCAAGATAAGTAGTGGAAGCTGCACAGTTGATTTTCTGAGGTTGATTAATATAAGTAAAGCATGAGATAAAATAGCATTTGTGAGTCAGTAAAACTATTAATGTAAAAGGAACCTTACAGACAGTTCAAGTCAAATTAATAAGCAGTGCATAGTTTATTTTTGGAATAGCTACCAGCTTGTTAGGGGGAAGAATGGAACTATGTGCTCTATCTTGCAAAAGTTGCTGCTTGTTATAAGATCAGATGTCTCGGGTCTTTCCCTTGTGAGTAGTTTTGCTGTAACTGGAGGGTCTTGTCACAGGGGGGGAAGCAAAAGGAAATGTATTCATAAATAATGGCAGGTAGGGGCCGGGTTTGTTTTCTGAGAAATGACTATGCAGCTTCATTAGGTTTTTCTCTAATTACTGCATTTATATGGCAGTTTTTTGCAATAATATTAAACTAGGTTACCTTGATAAAGTAAATATGCTTTCGTATTAGACATGAGCTGTTGAATGTACTGGCTGTGTGAGATGGCATGTAAAGTACAGGACTTGAAAGCACTTTAGATGTGTAGTGTGATTTGTCCATGTAACATTCCATGTACATTCCCATGCTTCAGCAAAGGCCTGTAACTTTGAGATTGTGGAAGATGCAGCCATGTATTTTACATGCAATTGTATTAAACCTCTACAGCTGTACTACTAGTTAGTAACTACTGCTAGTTAAACATGTGGTTACCTGTACTTACTGCTTTTCCACTTGCTCTCGCTGCACTACAATGACCGATGTATTGCTTAGATAATGCAAACTCACACACTCTGTGACTGAAGTCTGTGGTATCATTTCTCCATTGTATGGCAACAAAATCTTAATGTTTCCTACAAAGTCTACTGCTTTATCCTGTACAAGACAGATCACAGTTTAGGCAAGTTGTTTTATAATAAAATACAATGATAGTACAAGAGAGAAGAAACCATAGGCAAGCAATAAGTAAAAGCAGAAAAGTCCTGGATGTGGAAAAAGCAAGAGATTTTTAAAATATGTGCTATAGTCTGTTGCATGTGTTTTGTAATTCTGCACAAAAACTAAAACCAAACAAACCCAAAACTCCAAACAAACAAAAATCCACCAACCAAAAAACTCCAAATACACTATTGAGGTGTATTGTCAGACCTGAATGATAATAGTTTTGTATCCAGATGTTCAAAGTTTACTCTAGGTGATACTGTTTTTTTGCCCTGGTAATTGCTATGAGAGCCCCTCTGAGTACTGAGGTATGAATGTGTTAATTCTTCATAGATAGGAAATTGAAGCAGTGATTGCATTGAAGTCATGCAGTTGATCTGCAATAGATAAAGGCAGTTGAACTGGAATATGAATCCCAGGTCCCACAGTATTACCTTAGTATCTTAACTGTGTTAGTATAGATTTTTTTGATAATTTGGCATACATGTGGAAACTTCCTACTGATCCAGTTGCAGGATTTGGGTATAAGGTTGTGATAAGGACTAGTAACTAGAAGATTTTTGATAAGTCTAGGTGAAAAAGATTTTCCTGCATTTTGTTTTGTTGTTAAGTTTGAAAGAAAGCAGTTCAGCACTCCTAGAATGAAAGGACACTTTTACATTATTTAAGAAAATACCACTTAATTTTTTATAGTACTCTAGCATATCAGGAATTTGAGATCCAACTCAGTTGGTAATGCTTCTGAGGGCCACAGCTGTCTTCCAGTGTGACGAACCAGTTGTGGCAGACTGGTAGGAAGATTTAAAAAATACGCTTCACCTATGCATTTTGATAGTGCAAATCATTGCTTCTGAACATATATTGACTAGTTCTAGTGCATTTCCATCTCTTGCTTTGTTTTTGCTTCTTTCACTCTTGTTTTCAGCCTTCTTTCCTCCTCCTTCTTTGACGTACCATCTTAATGTGATCTCGTCAAATATTTTAATGTGAAAAAGGCAGCTCAAGTGATTTACTGATTTTGTATGGTAAAGTGAGATTTAGATTTGGGTGAGAGTATAGAAGTATTCAACAGGTTCCTCATCTGTATGTAGCTTGTGATGTGGTCTAAACCTTGCCATTTGAAGCAGAACCTGTAAAACAATGACATCTGTGCAAATGTCACCTTTCAATGATGTTACCCATGTCAGCAAAATCTCAGACCCCTCGGAGAAAGATGGAGTCACCAGAACAGAACACAGCCAGAAGGTGATAGGAGGGTTGTGCTGTGCTATGGTGGTAATGGCAGCTTCTGCCAGGAACCAAATACAACAGCATTTTGTATTTTGTCTGTATACTAGGTAATAGTTCCAAATTCTAGTGTGTCCTCTAGCTATATTTAGTGCAGTGCTAATCCAGGGGGTTTATTTCTGAACTATTCAGTCTCATTTATTTATTCACTATTTAAAGTGTTTTCTATTCATATTTTTCGGCATGACTGGTGAGGAGAGACAAGTTTTGCTATAGTTCTCAGAGAAGTTTTGGCCATTTAAGCCAGTGGCAGAACTGCTACCGATTTGAATAGGAGCCTTGGTGACTGTTTTAACAGGTTTTATAACTTTAAAACATGCAGACTGGATTCTTGCTGACCAACTGAATATGTTGTGGCACAAGTACAATGGAAATAAAATAACAGTCCTGCCAAAAATAAGATTGCCTTTCATTTTCTTTATTAATTGTCACCATACTTATTACTTCGGTCTTTGCAAGAAAAAGAGTATTTATTCTGCTGTTAACACAAAAGCTTTAAATAAGAACTTAATCTATGTATTGAAAGGATGAAAGTGCTAACAATCTAATGTCATTTGCAGTATTCAGAAATAGTAGTAAGCCACCTTGGTAAGTAAGTAGGTTCTTCAGTCATATATTAATGTTTTTTCTCTCACTGTTGCTGAAGGGAGGTCCCTGGCAGTTCTGTACCTGTATGCATGTATCCTATACTGACATTATGCGAGGGTACAATATCAGGTAGGACACAAGGCATTTGGAGTTTTTATGAAGTCCAGCAAGAGCAGAGGTTAAAAAGACCAGGGAAGTAAAATGATTGCCTGGATTTAAATTTTCAGAAGTTGATGAAAAATGGGAAAGCAGAAAGAATATAATATTTGGGAAAACTGTGTTTCAAAACAAAATTGAGAAGAGACTTGTGGAAAACATGCGTATGGTGTAGATGAAGAGGAAGTAAAGGGACTATAGAGAAATTACTTGGTCAAGTGTTTAAGAGTTGACACCATGAATGACTTCTTTTTATCTGCTAATGCTTATTTTATAGCTAGCAGACTCTGGTGTGTCTGCTACGATGGGGAAGAGAAAGACATAGAAAAGACGTATGGGGAATGAAAGAAATCTCAGCTGTTATTTTCTCTGTGCCTTTGTTCTACTCTACCACAAAAAGGCTGTTAGAAGAAATTCAGGTATTAGTCACATGAGCCACAAGTTAATCTCAATCCTCTATAAGCCCTCATTTTAACATCCTGATCTTCATCAAATATGTTTTTGGTGACTGACTGTGGTAGCAAATTTCACACCAGTCTTCAGTACTTGCTCGTGGCCCTCCGTAAGGGAGTAACATACAATTGTCTGTTAGTAGTAGGTTTTGTTACAGATTAAACTTTAAACAGGCAGAACTCAGAAGCAGAAGCTAGAAGGCTGGTTTTGATTGTCACATCTGCAGCTTTGCTACACTTCTGTGTATTTTTAGTGTATAGAAAAGTTAATTTGAACTTTTCATGTGGTGTTCTGACATGAGCTAAGAGCGTACAAACACCCACCTTATGTGGCATAGCTAAAGGCCTAATAACTTGATTATGCACCTGAATCTTCTTTGTCAAGAGATGCAAATCATTTATACCTATAACAGTTCCAAATTAAGAGTCTTAGCAGATGAAGACAACTTAGGGCATTAATAAGACTTGAATGAAGTTTTTGACTAACCTATCCTGTGAGTTGCTTACAGGGATACATAATATTCCCTAGATACTGTAGTGATCGATTTTTCTGGGGTAAATACTGCACATATGTAAAGAATATTTGTATTTATATACCTAAGTTAGAAGATAAGATGTGGTGCTTTCAGTTGAAAGCTATGCTCTTGTCTAGCTGTTGAATAGTGAATGGTTCAGAAAAAAGGATTTCTTTGATTTACTTGCTTTAGTGTGGTAAAATCCACACATAAATTCACAGCTTTTAAAAGCTACTCTCAGATCTCTGAATGGTCTCCTGGTTTTAAGGAGTTTAGTGTGTTGAGGGCAAGATGTTTCTAAAAGCTGTGTATTAGCAATACATACATTATTTGTAGCCTTAGTTTAACAGAGCCTTAGGATGATACTATTCTTTGAAGATGGTGTGAGAATTTTGGAGGTTCTGTCTGTTTTCTCGTGCTTTCATTTGAGATCCTACAATGTAGGTATTTTATTGTGATTGTATATGCTTTGAAAATAGTCAAGGGAAAAAAAAGTATATATGAAGGAAGCAATTCTCTAATCACAGTAATGATATTTTTTTCCTTAGAATTTGTGATTGCCCAGGACATTGCATGTGCCTTCCAAAATGCTGAAGTTGAACACCAGAGAAATTGTAAAACACTTACACAGCACTCTATGCAGCATTTTCTAAATATAGACCAAGTCCTTGTCATAAAGAATTCATATAGTCAAACCAAGACTTGACATGACACAGAACAGCTTGAGAGAGGCATGAGAGCTGTTGGTGAGGAACTGTGAGGAACTGAACAACTGTTTTAAGTCAAAGATTTGAGGGAGGCTTGAAAGGACAGCGAAGATGGCCCACTCCCCCAGTTAAGAAGAAAAAGATACAGGAGTTTGAACTCCTTTTATTGCCCAGGTTTTTGTTACTGGTTTTCAGGAACCACTGTTTCCAATTTAGAGAGTAAAACTGGTTATGATATGAAATCTATGGAGATTTAAAAATAAATAAATGAGGGATTAAAAGCTGTTTACAAATGAGTGGTTATGGGTCTAGATCCTCAGCTAATGTTACAGTACTGCTTCCTTCAACGGAGCCAAACACACCTATTGCTTGTAGTTCCTGTTTGGCCTTGTATTAGGCTGAGCAGTGACTGCCAACAGCTGAGTGAAAGAAGGGTGGAGTAGACAGGTGATGCAATAGCTTTTGAACTACTATGCCTTTAGCATCTCTGCCTTGGTATATTCTCGATTCTCCTCTGTTCCTCTTTAAAGTGGTTTTCTCTCCTAGAAGTCAGAAATTAAGCTTGCAAACCTTAGGTTGTGTTGCTCAGAGGATAGATGAAAACATAATATAATGAAAATAACTTATCCTGATTTCCTGTGGAAACAATACATGCTATCTGCTGTCCTAGCGTATTGTTTGTATATTAATCTGCACCAGATATTTTTGAACTTGTTGGTTGCTTTCAGCAATATTTAACAAAGGAATGGAAGTCTTAAAACTTAACTATAGTTTTAATAAGTTTTGAGAAATCGGAGGAGAGAGCCACTCACGTAAGTTCTCTGGCTGAGAGAAAAGCTGCCTGGTGAGCTTATCCTATGATCAGTATCAAAGAGTCAACCTAGGAGAGGAAAACTGTATGTGCCCTAGCTGCTGGGAACTTCTTAGACATTAAAATGAACCAACCACAACATGCAAATCTGTATGTAACTAGGCCTTGTTAGATCTGGCGCTCATAATGATATGTGAGAAAAAAGTCTGAGTGGTTTTCTTAAGTTGTGGGGGTTTTTTTTAGGGGTGGTGGTGGTGTGTGTTGGTTTTGTTTTGGGTTTTGTTTGTTTGGTTTTTTTGAATGGTCTTCCACCCTTCCCGTAGATTACTTTTGGATCACCGTTTTCAAAAGCATAGGATGTAGCATTCATTCAGATCTTTGGACTGAGCCTGCCTGGTGAGAATTGATTTGTTTAAGCCTGTATGTTGTATCTGTTTACACCATCTGAAGATTTGGCTTTGTTTTTATTTTTTATACTTAACTTACCTGAAGTCCTCAAGGAAGCATTTTGCAGGTATGAAGCTTTTTTTTAAACTTAGCCTGTGACTTAAACACAATACCTGTTACCTTTTAAGTGACATCAGACATTAAGTGTCTGTTTTGACATCCAGCAAACCTATCAGCACAAGCAAAGAAGGCCAGACTTGACGACTTTTTTTGAGTTGTCAGAAAACCATGGGGAAAGCCCAAACAAACCCTACTGTCAAGAAGGTGCAGATAGAACGGAAGCCATGCCAACATAGTGACCTGTGTGGGCTGGCCATAGTGTGAGTAACTGAAGGAAAGATCCCAGTTTCAGATACCCAACTGAAGATGGGGAAACTAATGAACTGTGTTCTGCTATTCAATATCTCTGATATCTCTGGTTTAAGGAGGTGTGTTAAAAGTAAAGAAGTAGGAGAAAACTTCAGACATAGGCGTCTGTTTCTCTGTGCAATAGCAAAACATGTACCAATTAGTAGTGACTACAAAATGCAAATATTTGTATTCAAATAATATACAGATCTACCAGAGTGTTTTAAGTGGTTTGTTGCTCTAGTAGGAATTGAGCTTAGAAATAAGCAAGGAAGTCTTTGTGTCAAGAGATGCTTAACAGACATATGGAACAGTAAGCTTCTGTACTTCAATCTTTATGCTAGGATTTAAAAAGCATATTATGTTTCTGAACTGTAACTGATCTCAGTTTATGGTGAGAACATACAGAATAAATATTGAAGACTGACTGTGAAAAATAATTATATGGTGTGAGTGTTTGGCACAGTAACAACAGCAAAACCCTCCTCATGTTTATTTTGGAAAACAGTTTGGGCAGGGCACTATAGTGATTGTTCAAGAGCATGTTTATATATAAAATGAGCTTGGTTTGATCTGTCAGACAGGTGTGCTTTGCTGTGTTCCTGTAAAACCATTTGAGCTTGTGTGCAGAAAATGCACCTGTTTATTGAAACGAAAATTTCAGCAGAGAAACTCGTATGCAGGGTACAATAAAGCAATTCAAGGTTGAAGCATCCTTTTTAAGCTGGTTTTCTTGCTTTGGCACTGACATACTTCTGCATTTGTTCATGTTAGTTGTGCTTTGGTCAGTGCCAGTTGCACTTCAGTTGTGCTCTGGTTACTGTATATGTGTATTAGAATGATCTTTTGTAATTTATCAATTATGAGTGATTGTTGTTCAGGAAAGTTGTTTCATGGGCTACCTTATTATCTTGAATACTGCAGATGTATAATACTTAGGGGTTTACCAGAGGGATTTAATGAATCTGTGACAACAGAAACAATTACAGAGGTGGTGGAAAGAATCCTTGAATGTATTATTTTTATTTCCCTGGAGGTGATCTTTACATATCAAAGTATATTAACCACAATATGCTGCTTAGATATTTTCTGAATTCCCAGGTAAAAAGCTATTATGAACAAAACATGCTCCTCTTTATTCCTTGTACTACAATCCTTACTCAAAGTAAGTGAAGTCAATATAGCTGAACAAAGTAATATTCTACGTAAGGGAAAGTAGCCATCACTGTGATATGTGTAGGTGAAATTATTTCAGGTGATATTTTTGCCATGAGTGTGTTCGGGTTTTTTTCCCCCTCTGTTAACTAGATTTTTTGCTGTTAGTTAATCAATGCATGAAAAATGAACAGGTGCTTTTCCTGTAACAAACGTTAGGTCATAACCTGTCATAGCATTCTGGGAAGAATTTTAAAAGGGTGCAATAGTTTGTAATGAATCTCATGAAGACCAATGGAGACTTGTGCTGTGCTAGAATGGAGTGTTTGCATGTCTCACTTTGTCCATTTAATGCCTTGAGGGTTTTCCTACTGAGTGGCATTTATTGGAGAGGTCAAATTTGATGGAAATGGAAATCATCCTATCTGGAGATGAAACAGAATGTATTTTGTATTTTTTTTATTTGTTTAGGAGTAGATAACATAAATGAATTTCAGTGTAATCCTCAAACTCTTTACTATGTTGTGCTAATCTCTACAACTACATCTGATTACAAAGGAAAAGAAAGCTACCAGTAGCTTTAAAAGTTTCTGCCATCTGTCCTGGAGCTTACCCTTCATTCACCGTAAGGATGTATTGTGAGCAGCTTGACAGGCTCCCCATGTATTGCAGCCTTTTATGCTGTTCTAACCTTCTGTCTATCTGTTGGGCTCTGTCTGTTCACATGGAGCAGCATGTGGGTCTCTGGTTCGTGAGAACAATGCAAATCCTCGGATCCTTTGCTTTGCTTGCTCAGCCTAGCAGCTTTGGATTTGGGACCTTCTTTTTATACTGTACCTGAAAAAACAGCTTGCACTGTGAAGTTTTCACAAGCAAAAGGTCTCCTAGGTCTGTTCCAGCAAGAGGAAGAACTCTGTGCTTTCCATCTCATTCATCCTCAGGATCTTAGTGCTCACCGGCTGATTTTACCCTGCATGCCTTGTTAGCTGACTGCATCTCCAAATCCCTACCATGTAAACAAGTGAACCCTTTAGCTAGCTTTCTGGGTTGTGCTCATCCTTTATCCTCATCTGACACCTCATGTTTCTATCTGTTGGGGAGACCTTACTTGATTTGAAACCACAGAAGGAGGGTGTTGGCATATACTTCTAGCAAGACAACAGCTTTCTGTCAGCTCCTGGCCTACTTTATGGTGTGTGTGAGTTAATGTAGTTGAAAGGAATATGATTACTTGTGATTGCTGTGGAGGAACAGGCTGTTGTCTTTTGAAGAGCTGAATGAGGTGCACAATTCACAGGAGTGTTTTCCATGCTGAAGTACCTTATTCATCTAAATCATATTTTGTCAATGTCCCGAATGTAATAAACAATATGTCATTAAAGATAGTCATGACATCCGTGGGCTTTTGAGCAAATACTATCATTACTGAAAAGCTGGGTTAATCTCTCCTTAAATCCGTAAGTAATTCAGGCTGTTACTGTGGTTTCAGCACTCTTCCCTAGAAAGCACAGACCAGGCGAGTAATGGAGATCAAGAAAATAATTTGCAGATTCAAAACCTGAGAACTAATCCCTTCACTTTTAAATATTCAATGAATTATTTAATAAACTATTTTAAATATTTAAACTGTATTTAAAACACTATTTCAGCTACTCTCACTTCTTTGGATTTTTCTTTCTAATTTTTTGAGTTCATGGTAGAGGTTTCAGGTATGTTGTTATTTCCTCCCCCTTAGGCTATATTGAAATGAAGTATAGTTCAAGACATGAAATTGATGATGTCACTGCTTGGGTGCAGTGAGGCATAGATACCTAAAGGATTTTAAATTTCATGGTGGAAATCCCTTAAAATAAAGTTGTGGATTTAAGAGATAAGGCTGTTCTTAATTTGAATTATTTGCACAACTTGATGGAAGGAATGAGTGCTATCAGAAAATGTAATTATCAATTTTTAAAGAGTTTTGGTTTAAGGAATTTCTGTCTCCCCAAAGTATACATTCTCTAGATCAGTTGTGATGTGAAAAATTCAGTAAAAACAATATTGGTTAGTTGTTTTTTATGTTTAAAATATATTATCTCTGTTAATATTGTCATTGGCTGTGACAAATGAAATTAGATGTTGCCAGTTTTTAAAAAAATAATATTTTCTAACATGCTATTTGTGCAATGGGTATGAAAACTTGAAGCTTCATGCCAAAATGTGTGGTGAAAGTTAAAAGTCTGTATGTTTTCAAGGGAATGCAGGACAAGATTATGGAAGTGAAATCCAATGAGTGTTACCAAGTATGCAGAAATTCTGACATGAAAATGGGAGGACATGGGAAGAGCATTTTTGGTGTGCAGTATCTTATGTTCCCCTGGACATAAGATTTTGTCCATGCCTGAGGCAGATGTGTGGGCTGGCTGCATCTTAGGAATGGCTGTGGCAGATCAACGATGTGCATTCACAAAGCATCTTCAAATTAGAAGTGTTTGTAATTGTGGAAATTACAAACTGAAAGTCTTTGCGAGAGCTAGTTATGTCCTTAGTGCCCAAGATAATGCAAATTGCATGAGCTGACAATCTTCTGTGAGCTAAGGGAATGCTGCTGAGCTTCTCTTTGTTTTTTGTACTTTGATAATCCACTGTCCCATATGGCCAAACAAGGGGGATCTTGTTTTCTTTGTACAGATGATGGCCACAATTTCTTGGCAGCTCAATTACTTTCAAATTCTGTAACATGAATTCAGATTAACATTAGATTTCTCATAGTTAATGGTATTTTAGCCTCTCGGCGTTATTCGTAGGAAGGAAAAATCCTCTCTGAGGTATTTGTATTTTAAATTTCATCTCCCCTATTTTCTTACATGGCATTTGGGTGTCACAGTTTGACTCCTTAACAGATAACTCTGTGAAAAGTACTGTGGCCATGACTAGCGTCACTTCTTTTCAAAAGTAAGTTCTTAAACTTTCAGATTCTAGGTGAACAAAAAAGGTTGTTAGCTTATACATAAGAGGAATTCAATTTCAAAAGTGTGATCTGTGCTGCATAGTAAGATAAACTCAGTTGTACAGGGTTCATTTTAATAAACTCAATGAAACATTGCATGAATAGGAAGCAAAGTTTTAGGTCACCCTTAGTCTACATTAGAAAAACAGTGACTTGCTGAAGTAATGAGTAACCCAATCCCTATTTCATAGAGGGGATGAGGCTGCAATATGACTCTGCATGAGAAAATACTGAGCAGAAGTAAAGGAGGTGCTTTTTCCCGCTGTATATTTTGTTAGTGAGAGTGCTTGCTGGAATGAGTCAGTTTGGTGTCTTACAGCGAAATAAGGGAAGCTTATTCAAGAATAAGAAAATGTTTTACCCTGAGGGGTTAAAGGTCTGCATGTTTGACTTAACAGGAAAAAAAAAAAGGAACTTGATAAATAGAAATAAGGAAATGCAAGTGCAGGTAAGAGGAAGCTTCTTGAAATAGGGTGGTGTTTAGTTGTAGTTTAATAGTTGGAAATAAAAGAGCTTCTGTAAAATCTGGAATCCAAATATGAAGGAACTTATTTGCCTAGACTGTTATATAGGAGGTTGAAAGCAATGCTCATCTTGGTTACTCTGCCCCTAAAATCTGAGAATAATAGAGTTATTCCTGGGATGCACACTATCACTTCTTAAATTTTATTTTAAGACTCTGATGGATGGGTTAAAGTGATTATTTTCAAAGAGTCCACAGGCCAGGTATCTTCTGTTTTACACTAAAATATTTTTAATGTGGAAGCATTTTTCACTGCTTATGCTGATTACTCTGTCCATTAATATTTTTTTTTTTTTACAGCTTAGAGTAGGAAAATGATCTAGCCTCTTCCATCTTGATGTTCTTGCATGTTAGGACAGACTTATAAGGAAGATGATGGAAAGAGGTTAATTAATTTAATTGGTTTCCATGGGATTTAAAAAAATAAATATGGATACAATTAATCTTCTCATAGAAGACTGTTTTCTGTAAGCCTATATAATGAATTAAATTTGTCCTAAAATCTGTTTGGAGGAACTTACTTTTACTGTAGGCCTAAGGAATCTGGTGGTTCAAGTTTTTGGGGTAAAAAGAGGGATCCAGGACCTGAAAAGTACTTCCCTCTGTACCTGACAACAAATGTCCTGACGCAGGCCACTGCAGAAGTGGCATCTATGTTGTATGCCAGACTATGTTCAAGAGGAGGTGTTCAGCTGCTAGGTCTGCGATCGCTCCTTGAGCAGCTGTTCTGTGTCTCCTGCAGGTGATGGGTGAGATGGAAGTGTCCCAGTGTGGCTGGTATGGCCCACAGGCTGTCCTCTGGATGGTCCACATGGTGAGCCAGTGTTCATAGCTCTCACGGTAGGTTTCTTCTGGTAGCATAAGAGGGTTTCCTAAAAGCTTGCAATTCTGTTGGGGAATAGCACACTTAAAGGCTTGTTTTCTTGAGAATATTGAAAGAAAAAGAGTAGTAATTTTTCTAACGCAGAAACTGAGTGATTGTGGATTTTGCTAACCAGAAACTTAGGTTTCTTCCCTGTTAACACTCCAGCTATGACTGCACCTGCTTTCCTTGTTATCTGCTGGCCTTTTGCCTTTACTGCATGCAGTTACAGTCGCTCCCTATCCTACATGAGCAGTCTGTGCCAGGAGGAGCCCTCAGAGACCATGGCTTAACTCTGCTTAGGCTTTGCTGTACAAGCCTGTTGTTAGACAAAGCTTCGTGTTGAATTCACATTTTCATTATGAAAATGTGCATCTAATTGGTTTTTTCAGCTCGCTGAAATGAAAGATGGGTGGCATCTATTTAATAAAGTCCATCATCATCTGGGGATTAAAAGGGGAAATATTTATAATTTCCTGTATCTTAGTGCATTGTTTCAATATTTCTATAGTGGTTCGCTGCTGACCTGGAGTTTTATAAGACACTTTATGTAGTCAGTACATGGCTTGAACCCGTTATGAACGTGTTTCCATATTGACATTTTCTAGGACTCTAGGCGGATACCTAAACTCCATACTGTAAATTTGAACCCACAGAATGTGAAAGTGAACTTTACCAGTCTTTTGTCTGAGCTGTCCAGTACAAAGACCATAATTTAACCAGGTTTCTCTCATTTCCACCGTGATTCTCTGTATTTTTAGGACTTCAGTGTATGCTACTTTTTCTTTTTGTGTTTCTTTCTTGGAAATGGTACTTCTCCAAGAAATCTTTATGTTAAGAGTTATATTCAAACAGATTGACATTTCAAGAGGAGGTCAAACTGAATAAGCCTGTAGATAGTTCAGGCGTAGCATATGTTGTCCACCACTTTGCCGCAGTTGGGTTCTTCAGAAGATTGTTGTGGTATCATTTCATGGGGTGAAGTGTATGGATGACATATGGCATGTTTCTTGGCTGACTATGAACTGCTGATTTTCATGTGTATAGTGCAGGCGTAGTAAAGAGTTTTTAATATAGGTTTTGTGTGTATATATATGAGAGTTGATTTTATACTACAATATCATAGAGTCATAAGGTATAATCAGGCAAACTATAATTAAACTACTGCTGAGTTACATCGTTTCAGGATGATAAATTATTTCCTTCTGGATTGAGGCCATTTCTTTCATGTGGTTTCCATGTCTCTGATTTCTTGTTCTTCAGAATATGATTAAAGACTCAGCAGACATACAGAGCTAATGATGTAGTGGGAAGTTCAATATTGTAATGACTTAGAGGAATAAAGCCCTCCCCTTTATTTCTTTATTAAAAATATTATTTAATATTTAATCTATGCTAATGAAATACCACAAAATACAGCATCTGTGGTGAAGCTGAACCTTGGATATCTAGGATATTACAAGTAAAGTGTGTGTATGTGTGTGTTCAAAGGCTTTCCTTTGTGCATCAGCTCAAACTACTGGGATGCCATGTCAAAGCAACAGGCTATAGTGGGAACACTGATTGCTGAGCAAGAGGCCAGCTGTAAATATTTTGGTGGCTAGGATTTGGATTGGGGTGCCCTGTTCTAAGGACTGTTCTTGTTTCTGCCCAGTCAGTTGTGATAAACAAATTCCTGGACTAGTTTGAATCAACTGCTTTGATACCATATTCCCGTTTTGGTTATAGAGAAAGGTAAGAGGGATCCTCAGGATATTGGTGGTGCCTGCATCAGAAATGGAAATGTACCCTCATGGAAAAATGCAGACAACGATATTAGGTAGAGAGGGAAAGCAGCAAAGGCCTATGAGGAGGGAATGGAGAAACTTGGTATCAAGGAAAGAGTGATATTTTATATATGTGCAAGTTGTGTGCCAGGAGCTTGACAGTACACTAGGGGATGACAATAGGACTGCTGACCTTGAGTGATGCTTCATTTGCTATATGACAGCTGTAGCTCTTTGGAATGAATCAGTTTGACTGGGGACTGGGAAAGGCTTTCAGAGAAGACCCAGAGCACCGGTGTGAGATGGAGAGTCTGATAGTGAATGTTGCTTTGCTTCTCTTTTTTTTTTTTTTCTGGAAAAATTTTTGAACAAACATAACTTCCACTGTGTTTGTGCATACATGCTGTGTAAAACATACATATCTACATAAGCTTCCATCCTTTTGTGTACATGATTTCTATGATAAAGGTGTTTGCTACTGCCTAGTGAAAATTGTATGTTGTCAAGGTTTCTGCAGTAGTGATGATCTTAAATTGGTTTAAATTTCCTTGATTCTTTTAAACTTTGACTTTCTCTGTGAACTGTGGTATGAGTAAAAGTAGGGTGGATTAAAATTTTAAGTATCTCCTCTGCTATAAGAATATATAATGCTATATTAAAACTAATATCATATTTTTCAACTACTTTAAAACTTTTTCTATCTCCTTACCATAGCAATAACATTTAGTGCTTACACAGTACGTGACCTTTCCAAAAGCACTTTACAAATATTAATTACTTTCTGAGGTTGAAAAAGCTGTGCAGTGTAGAATGTGGGTGGGAGCAGTGGGGACAGCCAGGCCAGAGAGTGAAGTGCTTCTTGCTACAGCTCATTATGTCCTGTTTTAATGACTATTGTCAGAGGTGCCATCTGCCTTTCATCATCTTTCTTTCTTGATAGGTCTTGTCTTGAGGAGTCCACCCTTGCATTTGTTAACAAGCCTCTCTCTGACAATACACCATCAAGTTTTGCCTCCTATATACTCTCAAGCCCACTGGTTTTCACTGGAAAACAGCTAATGTAGCTGTATTCTCTTAGTATGCTTCAAACTAGGAGTGATTTAGCATTTGTGTGGTGCTTTCCAAACAGTGATTTCAAGGAGTCTAACCAAGTTGGCATTTGCCCGTTTTTGCACGTATAAGAAGTTAAAGCTCAGAGAAGACAGAATTGAAAATAGCATATTGGTTTCCTGGCAAATAGCTTCCCCTTAAGTGAGTGAATAAGATTGTCTTAATATGGAAAGTAGAAACACTTTGAATTATGAAAAAGAATAAGTTTACAGAATGAGATTACAGATTACAAGGTTAAAGAACAAGATTGTAGAAGGTGTAATATATTTCACATCTTGTGTTTAAGTCAGAGGAGGGGAAAGCCAGTATCTATGCATGTCAGATTGGGTTCACAGTAAGGTAGTGCATACATCTGGGAATTTGTGTAGAAAACCCATTGCGAAGCATGGATATTTAATGCCATTAATAGTGATTAGCAATGGGCAAGTAAGTTAAGTCAGTACCAATGGCAAAAAATACTGTCTCAGACCACACACATCACTATTGCTTTGTGCACTTTTGTGGACTTGTGTTGATTTTTGCCAGCAGAGGAACTGGCACAAATCTCTGTTTAAATCCCAATATTGTTACCAAGGGCACTAAACTTATGTTCCTCCTGAGTGCTTCAGAAGCACTGAAACACTTCTTTCCACTGCTCTTTCTCACTGCTGTGTCAAAACCAAGGCTGCTGCTATTACTGATTTTCCTCACCTCCAGCTGTCAATTATAGGCGAAGCTTTAGTGTTGTGCTCCTCTGCCTTTGGTGAGATACAATTATAACATGTGTTCTGGGCTACTGCAGCTCTCTTAAGCTTCTGCAGTAGTTGCCTGGACTGCAGCTTGCCAAGTTCAAGTGCACTTTTCTATGTGTGTCTTGCCCTATCCTATTCAAGGAAACCAGGATGTCATTTCCAGTGATCCCACAGGGGCTTGGAGTTGAAAAATTGAATAGGAAAGGAAAGAAGGTGTCAAGAAAGGTAGAAAAAGGCAGTTGAAAACAGGAAAGAAGATTCACGTTCAAATGTGTCACTTTTTTAAACCTGTTATTAGGTTTTTGTAGAACAATGTCTGGCTAAAGCTTCAGGAAATGATATCACATTTAAACAAAAATTAAAATATTTAAAGTCAAATTTTTTGACCTTCCAGAAAAAAACTTTATTAGCTGATGATTATGATAAGTGATTATTTCCTGAGAAGTCAAGTGGACTCAGCTGAGATAATTACTTTTTTATCATCTTTGTTAGCCGAGAATAATCAGTCCAATCTGTTACTGCCTCTCTTTGCTGTATTTCACTGCACTTCTTAGTGAAGGTTTGGACTTTCTATTAGGCATTTTGCAAAGTAAGAACACATATATGGCTGACATAGATCAGCCTGTGGCCTGATGCAGTGTCCTGCCTTGCACAGAAGAGTGGCCAGGGCTTCAGTAGGAGTTGTAGATGTGACTTCTACAGAAGCAGTGCTTTTATTCCTTGCTCTTTGAGATTTGCTAAAGCCCTGAAGGTTGAGATTGAGCAAAATATTTGTATAGAAGGTTGACATTAAATAGTGTAGTCATCAGCGTTGTCTTCACCATAAAATTGAACACAGTTTTTAATTCATTCCAGATTTCAGCCTTTGTAACTGGTTATGGGCTGGGTATCTACAAACCTTGGTACTTCTCAAGGAATGAGAGCTGGGAACAAAAATCACTGTGGTGTAAAGCATCTATGAATATGTTAAAATCCCACGGAATTACAGATTCTGATCATTATCTGCAGCATATTGATTACCCTTAAATATCAGAGGTGTGTCTATATATATTTTAAAAATTAAAAAAGAAAAAGGCTAGACCCTAACAGCATAGTCAGCATAGAGTTATCTTCACTATAGGTCTGTTTGTGCTCTTACTTCAAGAGGCACCTAAGAATGGATGAATATCCATTGTTAGAGGTACCTCGTTGCAGTAAAAATCATAACCATGTGGAAAGCATGTATATGCATAGGTTAGTTGTAAGTTGCCTTTTAGATTTTAATTTCAAAAAACATCTTTGCTTAATTGTGCTCTCCACTTCTTTTCAAGTCCTCTCCACTTCTGTGTATGCAGCTTTCTCTCTGATAGTATATACTAATGTTTAGGATTTTTTTGCTTTGAAGGAGCTAATACAATTTTTTTCCCCAAATACTAGTCTGAATAGGTGTGATTAAACACCCAGTTCATTATCTCAGTAGGCAGCAATTCCACTCTTCTTCTAGTGTCTCATTGCACTGGGAGTGGTGGCACTTGGTTAGCAGGTTACCTGAAGGTTTTATCTGATCAGTGGTGAAGTTCTTAACTTGATATTTAGATTGCTAAGGTATGCAATGTTTATATGAATACTAGCAATTGAGTATCACACATAAGCCGATACTTTTAGTCTTTTCTTGATACAAACAACTCTGTTTTCTATCTATTCATACTGATAAACTTAGCTTGGAAACATAGGATTTTCTCTTTCTTTTCTTGGAAGCTTTAATCTTGCAGGAATGGTAAATCCTGTGATCAGAGCAGGAAGCCTGAAGTTTTTTGAAAATGTGAAGTTCTGATTGCTGCTTCTTAAGAAAGCTGAGTTTCCAAATTAACTGACAGGAATTAAAAAAAAATTACATGATGCTGAGATCTCTTGATTAAAAACTTCGGGCTTGTAATTATCTGCATATCAGGTCTGATTTATTTGTACAATTTTCTAGAAAATTATCGAAGTAGTGTTGTGAACAGTAGCCCTAGCAGCCTTTCAGAGGTTGAGGCATCTGTGCAGCCTAAAAAATATATTCCAGAGGTAGAGTATTAGATCTCAAAAAACATGCTTGGGCTATTGCATATGCAAATAAACTTATGCTTTCCTGCATCAAAGTAGGCGTGGTGTTGATCACTGGTCAATCAGGGATCACTTAGAACACCTCAGGAAGTGGGAAGACTGAGAACAGGTAAAATTTTTGTTTAAAGTTAAGGCTAGTGTGAGCCTACAGTAACTGCCAAGGACAGTAGGGTTATTCTATGTTTATATCCAAATAGATGATTATCCAATTAGTTGAATAAAAGAAAAAAAACCTGGAAACCCTTGAACTGAAAGATGATTTGCTTTATTAAGACTGTGGAAATCCATGTTAAATAATCAAAATTAAATGAATAGAAAGATGAGTGAGAGGAACAGCCTGTTTTTTCTAGCCATCTGGGTGTTTTTATCAGTGTAATTCTCATATAGGTGTTTTTCATCTGTATTGGTATATTCTTCATGGAAGCATTGAACATAAAACACTCTATACCCAAGTAAGTTCTGCAATTTAGATTGTGGCTTGTATTCTGTCAGGAAATGTCACTGCAGACTGCCTGCTGGAGGTCAGAGTGTTGAATATTGGAGCTGGATTCTAACAGGGCCAGATAATTTAATAACCCATAACAGCATTAATAGCTATGCATGCTAAGATAAAGGTTATCATGCTTTGCTTTATAAGCTGATTGCTATAGGGACTTGTGGTGCTGCTTCCCTCCACTACTCACTTCAAAACAGCACGAGAGCTAGTGACATTAAAGGGATTAAAAGATTTTCTTCCATTTTGTAAAAGGAAGGGTGGTGGTCTTAAAGGTTCAGTGATACCAACTTATATAGTGAATGTTGCATCACTTTCTCTGTACTAGTGAGATGTTTGCAACGCAGAGGGGTTACATGAGGGTTGGCGCAGAACTGTAGGGAGATAGTGCTGTGCCTGACTCTATAGCCAAAAACATTATTATGGCAAAATAATAGGAGCACCTTCGTATGAGTTAGAGAATTTAGAAGTGGATTAGGAACCCTTAATCTCCATGTCAGTACAGATAGGTACCTCGATAGGGAGAATCTGGTAAGTTTTTGGAAAAAGATGTGTAGAACTGCTATACTGAGACTATTGTAAGATCTAATCAGAGCTGAACAGCTTTAATCTCTTTACCACTGAAAGAGTGCACACAAGGAAATGCAAAGTAAAAATTGAATTTAAAAGCAAGTAAAATGTTTCTTCTTTGTTGATTTAGCATACTTTTTATAATAAAATTTGCAGTCAATTAGTGATGTGAGAGAAGGCAGCAGAGTACATGAACCAGATAAAATCAACTACAAAAAAAATCTGCTTCTTAGTATCTGTTTATTCAGGACTGGCTGCGATTTCAAGTATGTTCTCTGTTGATCTGGACTTATGAACACATATTGAACAGAAGGTACCACATTTTTTGAGAGATTATTAGCTAATGCTCAGACATTCTCAGTTGCTGAATCAGTATATGCTGAAATGTTTTATATGCTGATAACCAGTCTGGGTATATAGAAGATTTCATTAGAGTTAGATTTTTAACACTTGAGCTGATAACCTCAAATATCATTACCTTGTCACTCAAAATATTTGTTCTCATGATCCGTTTCCCTCTTTATGTTACATTGTTACTCCCCCCCCCCCATTTTGTTGGAAATCTATTTCCTTTCTTTTCTTCTACATTTCCCTAATTAATGGGGAAGTGAAGGAATGTTGGAAGTGTTGATTTCTTGTGTACTGTGTATTGTCCTTGCAGTAAAACGAAACATGGGTTTCTTACTAAAACAAAGACCAAACCAACAACAACCAAAAAAAGCCCCACCTGTGTTCTGTCTCAAGCCGTTTAGAGTTGAACTTTATTCTTCATTGTGTATTTAACTGGAAAATTGGAACCTGCTTAGGCTGAGATGTTTTGTTGAGTACAGTACTTTAACTTCTGTGGGTTAGTGCTCTTATCAGAGCAGTCCATCTGTATTAACCATTTGATGCAGTGGGGCTACACGCATCTACTTAACATCACTCACTGTCCTGATCAACCAATACTTCAAGGAGACTCCATGTGTGAGTAAGATAAGCTTAATGCTGTGTACAGCTAATGGATAAATGAAGGAAAAATGAGCATAGGTTTTTTGTTTCATTTGAAAAATAATTTGGTAGGGGATTGTAAAGGGACTTAGGGTTTTTCCATGCCATTCTTCCATCTTTTTCTATCCTGTAGTCGCAAAAAAGTCACAAAAGCCAGGGATGTGCAGTTGCCTTAAGCCTGACATTAACATTCCATTGCTCCTTCTCAACCTCAATCTGCAGAGCAGAAAACCAGTCCCCTCATCTAATTGAGTATCTAACTCCTTTGTCATGCTGGAGGTTAGTGTAATTCTCGTGTACTGAAATTGGTCTAGTGGTTTGTTATGGGACATGGTAAATGACTCCCTGTGTAGCTGTGACTGATCTTGCAGAGAGTAAGCAGTTTGGTGCCATTGTGAAATGTTGGGAACAATGCACAGAAATCGGGGCTTCAGCAAGGATTTTTACCTAAGTCTTTGAAATTGCAGTGACATTGTGAATCTGATTGCTTAGATTAGAGGCATAGAAGACAGAAGGAATGCGTAGTTTTGAGTGTGACTGCCTTGGTACACGTCAGTCCTCCAGTAATATGAACATTTTCACTTTTTTATTCTCTTTGATTTGTGAAAACTTGTTGGAAATCATGATTTAGAAAAAAAAAAGGCAAAACCCAAACCTTTAAAAATTGGAAAGGCTTTCAAGCTCCTTATGCCTGCTCAGGAAGGGAGAAACTGACTGATTCGCCCGGGAAGAATAGTGAAACTACTTTAACGAAAGTATTGCATAGATTTGGAAAGAACAAAATACAGGTCTACTTTTGTATATTGCAGCTAGGGTATTAATGATGGAAAAATACTAAGCAGAACTTCTGTTAATCATTGGAATAAGTGATGGTGTGCTCTGCATTTATGCCAAATCTTTTTCAATGAAGAAGAGTAAGTCCAGTGCTCTAGCTGAAGGCTTGTGCAGGAGATCCCCAGCAGCAGGTTATTTGGAATTTGGTGAAGGTGGTTACTCAGCTTTCTGTGTTAATGTGCTTATCCCTCAGAAATGATCTTGATGGCACAGGGGCTAGACAGCTCTCTTCTAACCTGATCAGAGGTTAAAATTACTGTATGGTTGCCACACTTAAACTGCTTAGTGTTCGAACAGTAAAAACTGTGATGCTATACAAGTTCATTGGCAGGAAGGAAACCTGTCTGCCTTGTAGTCGCTCATATAGTATCTGAATACAGCATGAAGAAATTGCCACTTGTGGTGAAACAAACTGGCTTCTAGAAAATGGGTACAGCTAGTAAAAATTCTGACTAGTACTGGTTAGATCAAAATAAAATATGATAAAGCATGCATGTTACAGTATTGGAGGCAAGAACAAGGGTTTGAAAGATCTTGGTTTGCTCGTGCATCACGTGAAATCAAGATAACTCTTTCCTTTTCTTCCTAAAGTACCTGCTGTTGTGTTTTTCTTTAAAATAAATAAAAAAAAAATCAAGTGAATTGTTGCTTGAAAATTGGTGTGAAGTTCTTTGTGTGTTATTTACACAGAAACAACCTTAGGGAGGAAGCCTTACAGTTTTCTACCAGAGAATTCTATTTCCTTATATTTGGTAATTCTAAAGTTGTTAATTGAAATGTTTTGGCAGAAGAAATGTTTTATTATAATATCCTTATTTAGACTACTTTTCTTTCTTTTGTGTGTGTGCAACAATTACAAATTTTAATGCAATGGGCTATATTCTATTTTGTCCCCTTTTGGCAAAATTGTGAGTATGGATTTATTTTTTACACATTTTAGTGCATTTTTTAATTTTTGTTGTTGGTGAAGGTCAGGTGGTTAGCTTAATGCCAGATAAGCTTAATAATGGCTAAACGGGTTAATTTTCTGGGTTTAATCCTCTGATATGCTTCAGAAAACTTTCAGAGTATTTCCTGCTACCCTCAAGATATGGTAGGCCATTTTTGTAAGATATCTGAAGTAATCTCTGTGCAGCATTGCATGTAAAGAATAATTTGGGAATAGTTGAACAACCTCCTGGAAATGATGTCTTCTCCATAAACCTTCCTAATCTCCTGTGTCAGTAAATGCAGGCTACAAGCTTCCACCTCTCTGGGACTATGATGCTTTAAGACAGCTACAGCATTAGCATAATTTTGATGCTTTTCAGCCAGGAGAGCAATGGCAGTGAGTTTGCTGTTGGTGTTTTTAGCTTCATCAAACTAAAATAAAAGTGCAACTTCGGACACGAAGTTTGTGGGAAAGAGGGGAATTCTTGTCATCTCTGCTGTGTCTTTGGGTGGGTGTGAAGTGAGGAACAGGTGAGAATGGTGTTTCTGCTAATCTTACTAGTGAAAGACAAGTGTGTGTAGTAGAAAACTTCTTCTGGGTTACCTACTTGAAGGAGGAAGCAGCGTTTTATGAGACAACTGACATCTTGGCTTACATGCTAGTGAGGGAACTGGTCCCATGAGTTATTACAGTGTTACAGTGCAGAAATATGTACCTGCAATTTCTGCAGATCCTGTTGGTACTGATAATCAGTAGGTGTGACATGCCTACACCAGTTGGTTGTTTCTTCAGGTATGATGAGATGTGATGTAGGGACATACCTTTTCAATATGTGTCTTCAGCTTTGTAAATAAAGCAGTAATATTCATATTTCAGAATGTGTTTTGATTTTGAAGGATGTGCATTTCTGAGGGGAAGAAACATCCACACCATCTAACTTCAGTCACGTAACTCAGATTCTTATGTTAGAAGTCTCTTTTTTCCTCTATGGTCAGTGGAGATAGAGAGGCTTCTCTGAAAAGCAACTCAGAACATCCAAATTGGATTACTTCCCTGATTTGCTCCCTGAAGGAGCACACCATTCTTCATAGAGGGAGCTTAGGGAAGCCAGACTCATACTCTCTTAAATCATATATGGTTGAACTTCTCTACCCAGCTTTATCGATAATATAAATTCACATTATATGGTGGAAAATCACCTGAAATTCAGTATCATGCCTTTATTTTCCATTTTAGAAAAACTTTTCCATAAAACATTGGTGATGGCAGCAAATATTGCAATTACTATGAAATGATGCTTCCAAAATTTCTTAGTGTTAGTGTATTTATAGTCATCATTATAATATGTTATATATATTATGTATTGTATTGGTATTGCCATCAAAATTAACAAGCTCCAGATGCTTTTGAACGTCTCACTCAAGATGGGATAATAAAATACAGTATTGCGCTACATGTGTGAAAATATTTATTATCACAAGGGGAGCAAAAAGAACTTACTTAGTTGTAAGGAATATGTGATTGTGTCTCTGCAAAAATAGTCTTAGTGCTGTCCATGACACATGAATTTCAGTTTTGGATGTTTTGCAATTGAGGGGGAGTAATGGTTAGAGACACTTTTTGAAAGTATTGTATGCATGCTTTTGTTTCTTTATGAAGTAATTAGTTGACTGACTTGAGTACAACTTCTAGTATAAGGGTTTTAAGGATGTGTGTACAAGTGTTTGGGTTTGTCTGAATTACTATACGTTAAAATGGTAACATCTACAATGTATTAGAGAAGTACTGCTTTTGGATCTCCATCACTGATCAACAGAATTGGCACACAATTGCAAGCAGTCAGGCTTTCTGCCCTGCTATGACAGTTAAGCAGAATTTTTAATAGTTCTGGTGAGTTGTGTAGGATCACTTTGTGTACTTGAAGTTAATCATTGGTGAGGTGCTTTGTTGGATCAGGATCAGTGGTTCACTTCCTCAAAGGATCCCACCTCTATTTATCATAATCTGCTTTTCAGTCTTTCTATAATTTCCAGTTCAAGTGGGACATATTGTATTGTTTTTTTCTTTTTTGGTGTGTTTGTTCTTTTTTTTAGAGAAAGAGGTCATCTCAGTGTCAGGCATGTGCTAGTAGTTTATTTCAGATTGTTCTATGTTTCTTGAAGTCCAAGCAGAAAGCTCCTAACCCAGTGACTTGTGGCCTGATAGGCAATGGGAAACAGGGAGGCAGTGTTCAGCTGTCCAGGCCTGGGAAATGAGCCCAAAGGTTGCTGCAGTAATATCACAGAGTTACTCCAGTTGTATGCATACATGCATCTTGATTCAGTTATTTTGGTGTAACAAAAGAGTGAATAACCAAGATGAAACAAAATGTACTGACTTGTAAAAATACATTCTTGGCACATCTTGCTTCAGTGATTTTCATATAGTCCCAGGTTGACAATGTTTATGTTCTCTGTTGCTCCTTGCAGTAGCATATTCTTAGTGCTCTTGGATCAAAACGCTGGTGTTTTCATGCAAAATAAATGTGCTGTGGAGAGCAGCAGAATGGCCAGAGACACTTTGGCTGTCACTAAACATTTTCTCATGTTGTTCAGGGTGCTGTGTAGTCCGTTTGAAATATGGACTTGTATCTCTTATAATTCTATAATGAGAAGAAAATCAAACATATAAATCAGAGTGATACATTCAGTTGACAAGTGTGGCTTGTCAGAAAGGACATAAAATGGAAAAATATTTTAATGAACTATAACTCTTTCCTGGGAATATTTGAGTTTACAGTCGAGGCAAAAATAAATAAAAAATTCTTAGAATAATTTATATGATGCCAAGCTAGTAAGCTCAGTGGACCTTCAAGACTTCATCCTGATATAGGGGGGATTGGGATAGGAGACTAACACTTAAGGGTTAACAGGATAGCGATTGTTCAAGCTAAAACAATGTATCTTATGGTCTTGTGTGAGGGCAGCCACCTGCAATGGGGCCTCCTGAAGCCTGATAAGCACAGAGGAGTATCCTGATAAGCACGAAAGTTATGGCCTAAACCAGTGGAAACTGGCTCTGTGGTTCGGGAGGATGCCAAGAGACAAAAGAGCATGTGCAAAAGATGGAGTTGAAAAGTTCATGAAGAGGAGGATGTCTTACTTCATCCTTGAGACCCCGGCCCACGACCGCCAGGAAGTACTGCGCAGGCGCAAAAAGGAGGAGATCAAGGCGGGACATGGAAATGGCTTCTGGAACTCATTAGCATAGCGAGCGGGTAAAGATTTGAATATGTATAGGCGTCTCATATGTAGTGCTTTGTAGCATATAGGTGCGAGAATCATCGCCTAGGTGTGCGTGTTTTGTGGCGGAGCGATCCCCCCCACACTCGTCGTCAAATAAACATACCTACTTCACAACCCCATCGGTTGTGGAGTCTTTTCCACACATCAATCCCTTCGGAGGATAATATGTACATATATCTGGAGACAAAAATACTTAGAGTGTCTGAGTGACTGATTATAGGAGCTGCCCTATATTGTCAGAAGCACAAATCTGCAAAATTAAGAAAATTCAAACCAAGAAAGCCACTCTCTTACTCAGAGTATTGAGCTAGCTGTAGACTGCACAGGTCTGGCTTTATTCTTCGCTTCCTTTGCGTCAGCGCCACTTTCAGCTCAGCACAGCCTTTGCTTGGCTTCCCTTACAGCTCAGGCTTGAGCTGGCGTGCTTTCTGTGCAGTGCTTCCTCGGTGTTCGTAAAAGCGCCTTCTAAAAGTTCACAAAACCATCTGAATTGAATTGTTACTGACTTAGTAATGCTGGACGTGGCACACCTCACATTTGAGGCAGTGACAAAATTATCCTTGATCTCACTGTGCATGTATGTAAGCTCTAAGACAACAAAGCAAGCAAAATTATGCCTACAGCCTTAGAGACCTTGCTTGAATGTTACTTGTTGATAATATACAATATTACACTTAACCATTAATCTGTGTTATTAGTGTATAAACAGGGATTAGTAGGAGACCATTAGACAAGTTGGCAAGCTGATTTGTAACTATCCGTTTTTGATACTGCTAACACCAGTTTTGTTTTGAAGGACAGTATATTACACAGTTCTTTTAAATGACTTGATAACATAGGTGACTAGATGGGGTCGTGCAACAGGGTGTAGGTTTGGGTTGCAGCGATGTTTTTACACTAAGTTTTGATGGAATATTTTTTTTTGACAGATGGTTTTATGGATATTTTAAGCTGTTACTTGAAAACTAAATATTTTAGGTTGAAATGAAATTTTTTTTAATAGAAGGCAGATTAGCAGTCCTTCCTGTCTTCAGATTTAAAACACTAATTTTTTTGGGAAAAGGTGTTTTCTGCAAATAATCACATTGTACTTTGAAACACGTGGCTTTGAGTACATTTTCATTCCATGTTTGTAGACTGTTCTTTGCTGTTCATTATTTGCAAAAATAGTACATACAAGATTCAATTGTGTAGATTGCTCCTGATTTTATGCCAGTCTGTGAAGACAGAACAGGGAATAACAAGGCTAATTAGAGTGTCCTCTGCTTGCTCATCCACATACACTTGGGCTTGCAAGTGTATAATTCAAGCTGTTGTATGTGCATCTCATTGCACTCAGTAAAGATATATTTGCTCAGAAATATTAAATATGTTATAGAGATTACTGGAAAGTCTTGAAAATAATCAGGAGAAAGAATGCATTGCAAAATCACTCGAGTATCACTGATTCTGTCTGTGGCAACTCTAAACGCAAAAAGCATGGGCTAGCGGGGAGGATGGAAAGTATGTAAGGTTTTTTCTGCTTTTTGTTTGGAGATAGAGTTTTGAAAAGCTGGCATCTTTTCAAGTTCTTTTTGTAATGAGTGTCTCAATCTATAAGAAAACATAGTATTTTTATTATACATTAGCTGTCAATAAGAATTTAGAATGCACTGTTGATTGTTGCTATGCACTAGTACAGATATTGTATTAAAAGTTGCATTGCTTTCATTAAAAGTTGATGAATAGCAGATTTAATTCTAATTGGATGACCATAACCTAGTACTGTGTCTTGAGTTCAGCCCATTTTTACAAGTTGGTTAACAAGCATTTGCTCCTGCATGGAAGTTTTTAAATCTCTTTTACCCCTGTGTAAGTATGTTATGTAAGGTCTCTGAACTGTACTGCAGGGAGACAAGCAGTGACCTGAGTCCACTTTCAGTGAGCATATTCTTTATACAGTGCAGAATCAAACCTTCACAGAGCAGTACCTAGATTCTGATAGAGCCTGAATTATACTCAGTGTGAATGTTTGTACCCTGAGGGCATCTGTCCCATCCTTGGAGTGGTGTATCAGATCACATCCGTACAAATAAGTAGCCAGTACTGAGATTGAGAGAAATCTCGAAATACAATTGAGAGTAATCTTCTTACTGGAATCTATTTCTGAGTTATTTTTCTCATATTTGTTTAGTCTAAAGCTGTGTCTATTAAACTAATTTGACTTTTCTCCAAATGCTTTTTCTCAGCTTCTCTGCTTAAGATGAGTGAAAACTGAATGTCACATTGTGCCCTTCTAGTTTTCTGTTTAGGGCTCCAAATCTGTCACAAAAAACGTGTATCTTCTATCAAATACATATTTAAAATGCAGTCTGAACATAGAGATGTGGTGGTGAAATGATGAAAAATCAATAAAAATCAGCTACAGTTCTTGCTGTTTAGCTGCATTGTGTCTCAACACTGAGATAAGAGAAAGCTGGGGTCCTAGCTTACAAAGGAGAGATATTAGCATGGTTGCTGTTTAAACCTTCCCTCTGCAGAGCTCAGCTTGTGTTAAATACTCAGTTCATTGCCTTGGAACTCCAAACCCATTCCTTTGCAGGATTCTTTCCCTCTGAAGAAGCATTTGCTTCAAACAATGTCAATTCTGTTTGGTATAATACACTGTGGTGTGGGGATTGATCAAGTGTAGCTAATGATATAAATTTGATAGCCAGTTGGTGGAAGCACTAAGCTTTTCAAGCATCACTGTATTATTTTTGTCTCACTGAAATATCTTGATACAGTTGAAAGGCATGTGTTTGAAAGCAAGATCATCCAATTCCCTATGATGCTTTGGTGGGGTTAAACTGACTCTCAGTTTCCAACTTTACGAAAAATGTCTTCATAACAGGCACTGAAGTCATGGGGCTACTAACCCTTTTTCAGAAAGAAGGTGAATGATAAAATTAGAGGCACTATCACTGTATGTACGGCTTTTCTATACAAAGAGGGAGTCTATGAGGTGGAGTATTGTTCATCTGCTATTTGAAACACTCATTTTAATTGATGCATATTTTTCAAAGACATTCATGGGCATTATTCGAATAGTCTAAGAGGTGCCTTCCTGCATTCTGTGTCTAAAGGAAAGTGGCTTCAGATGTAACAAACTGTCTCTTAATGAGACCTCTAAAAAGTAGCTTGAAAACAGGATTGAACATGCCCAAATGATTCTTATAAGAATCTTACCTTTTAATGCAAACTTAGCATGGGTGCCTCTGTGTGTGTATGAGGAGAAGCTTGGTCAGAGGATCCAGCATACCGATAATAAGTTCTTGTGCTTCCAGAACCGAATTCAGTGTTTAGTTCAGACAGGGATTTGAACATTAGTATTGGATTTGGGTATCTTGAACAGCAACCTGTAGTGGGCACCACCTCTTAGCTTTTCAGTGAGCAGTAGTATAAAATGGGCTGATGCTCCTAGTTTTTCTTTGAATCGAGGTAAGCTTGTGCTGTTTAGCATCTCTGTTGGCATCTGCTCTTAATTCCGATTCAACAAAAGCATCTTGTCTCAGAGATTTCTTTTCTAATGCATATTAGATGTGGATGGTTGTGAGTCCTGTATTGTTACTTCATAACCTGTGCACTAGTTGTCAACAAAATACCTTTGAATACTGGAGCATTTTTAAAAGAAGATGGTAGAATTTCTGCAACTTTTTTTCTTTAAGCAATTGCAGTAGAAGCCTTAAAAGCGTAGGTCTATAAAAAAAAGTGAAAAACATGTCAAAACAAGAAAGGCAAAGCATTTAAGAGGTGGTCTTAGGGCTCTAAGACTTGGCCTTGTTTTGGTTCTATTCTGATTTATTGAAAATATTGTGAAAATAAGTATTCAAAACAGTAAGTGGAAACATGCATATACTGATTATGCTTAAAGATTCAGTAAAAGTGTATGAAAGTTTTATTACAGCAGTACTGATAGAACAGGAAGAGAAAGATGTATCCTCAGGATATTTTCCTGCAATTTTAGGGCCTTTTTGCCATACTTCCAACAGTAATGCCACAAAAACTTCCAGATGTCTCTGAAACAGATCTTTCTTGTGCCATCTTCCTGACATCCTCAGCTGGGCTAAGTGGAGCTGAAAGTTTGGTGAGAACATGGTTTTTTTGCCACCCCCCCGCCCCGTCCCGTGACTGTCTGGCAAATGGCCCTAAAGAAAATAGGCTTCACTTGTGCTTTAAACCCAGAGCCAGCACATCATTCATCAAATTCATCTGTTATTGATGTGCAATGGAAGGTGGGGAAGGAGGGAAGAAAACACGTGAAAGAAGTGGAGTTTATTTAATTTGGAGGGTTGTTTTTTTCCAAAAGTATAACAGTAACAAAGCTGCTTTTCTTTGTGGTGGCCCTTCTTCTTTAGAAAGCTGATATTCCTGGAGCACAAAGGTGATTGCTTTGGAAGACTACCAGGTATCATGTAATAAACCAATTTGTTTATCCATTCTGACCAATGTAAATCGCGGTTTCAAGATGTAAAAACAAACACTATGAACTTAGAGGCAATAGAGGAATTAATTTCCTTAATGACTTTTCAGAAATTTACTTTTTCTATGGAATTATATCCAAGCATTAAACAATATTCACTTCTTTCCTTCAAATCCTGGGAGCAGAACTGCTCTGGGCAGTTCTTTTGTCCCTTCCTGTAGAGGAAGCACAAGAAGTGAGTCACAAAATCAGATTTGGAAGATGCAACTGTCTCCCATGTTCATCCCCAAAGGAAGGAAGTCTTGTAATAAGTATCACAAAGCCTTATATGTTGGTTCTTAACTCTGTGTTTAAGGGAATAAATACTGTTCTCTCAAGGTAGCATGAGCAGATACTAGCCTAAATAGGAAATCATGTGAAAATTTATGAAGTCTTTGTCTTCCTTTCCCTTCCCCCATCTGGCCCTCCCTTGAACTACTCACAGTGGTGAAAGGTAAATGTAGGATAAGCTTTGACAGCCACTCAAATTATGATGCTTGATAAATGCATGGATCCTGCGTACCCGAGGTTCGACCTGTGCTGGCTGCACAGTTATTGTATCTGAAATGCAATTAGTGGTGACAGGGCAGTGTTCCTGTGTGCAGAGAAGTTCTGTTTGCAAAACAGCCCAGATTATCTTGCTGCAGAATGCATGTGAAGGAGAGTAAGGTCTTTGTGTAGCCTTGCGGTTACAGGAAAGAGATGGTGGGAGCAGTGTGAAAGCTTCCAGCAAGAGTTTGGAAACATGTAAAGGTTCAACTGTTATCCTTTACTCATCTTGCAGGAGAACAAATTTTAGCCATTTGCTCTGAAAGGAAGGAAGGAATAATTTGTTTGAAACTCTGCGGAAATGGTAGAGTTCCCTTACATGTACACAGATGTTTCCCGGATAGAGTGTGATATATCCATGTATTAGCATATAGTTTTGCATACCTTTAGGCATTCTCTGGAATCAAATAGGTGAATGAGCTTTTCTTAGGCTCACGGTTGGAGATGTAATGAGCAGCCTTTCAGCCATACCATACACTGATTATTTCTAACACTAGTATTACTCATTTTGTTACAAAACCTTTCTTTGACCCAGTGTGTAAAGGTGGACAGGGATGCTTTTCATAAGGGTAGCAAATTAGCAGCAAAGAATGTTGATCTTTAGTGCTTTTGACAATGCCTTACTTAAGTCATCCCCTGGAGGCTGAGGATGAACAAACCGTTTGAGGCATGTTTTAAAACTAAACTGTGCAAAATTATAACAAGACAGTGTACTGCCACTCTGTTTTTGACTGTTGGGTGTTATTACATGTTGCAGCTATGGTCAGAGTTACTTGAATTCCTCAGATGTCCACGCTGCCACCAGGCAGATGATCTTGCCGTCATGTCTGTCCCAGGCATTATTGTTGTGTGGCTGTTCCTCACCATAACTGCATCATAACTAAGCCTGTGGAGAATTCACTTTGCTTTTGTGTGGTTAGTTTTCAACTAGTTCAGATCTCTGATATGATTTTTTTCTGTGCCTTAATAGCACCCATGCCAGTGGGAAAGGATGATGCGCCAGTGAAGACCCAGCTGGGTGGGAGCAGAGGCTAGAGCCCATTTGTGGTAGCAGCATGGGTTGAAGTGTCCTGCAGCTGTTCACTGAGGGATTCAGCAGGCCTGAAAACATACAAAAAGGAAAATAAACAGTGTATTTTGTTTCTACCATTAAGAAAGGAAAAATTTGAAAAGGAAAAAAATGAAGAAAAACAATGAATGTGTTTCTTCCAGTACTGAAAGCAAGGAACAGATTCATATTACTAGATTTGGTCTGCAATTGCTATTCCTTTACTTTTTGAATACTATTGAGGCACACACATTTATATGACTGATAAGCTTTCTTAATGGAAAGCAGCATGTCTGGACAGCAGTGTGACATCCAGGAGGAATGTCCAGCTGGTGCAGAATATGCTGGTGCACCAGTTAAGTAGTATAAATTGTTTAGGATGCAGGTTGCACCCCCTGCTCCAGATGTTTTCCTGACTCTGTCTTTAATGCTGGACTGCACTCCTAAGTGGTGGTCTCCCTCCCTCAGCTGGCCTTTTGTGAAGGATTAAAGCAGAGGAATGTGAGGCTCCAGGGGAATTTCTTTTAAGACCTCAGGGCTTGTGTCTGACCTGTGCTTTTGTGTTTTAGGGCATTGCCAAATGCATAACTGTTTCTCTGTGTGGCCAGTGCGTTGCTGCCAGGTAGAATTCCCATTTCTTGGTTTGAAGACTCTTGTTTCAACAATCCAGTGAAGATGTATAAAATGTAATTAACATTAGTAAACAAGCCTTAACCTAGCACATTTATTTGTTTTAGTACTTTACTAAGCACAGCTACACTGTCCAGTTCTAATCTAGTATGCATTCTGTATCTTTTCCTGTCCGTACAGCACATTTGAAAAGGGTCTTGCTAATTACAGTTCAATAGTTCAGACCTATTGTATGTTGAGAACACTCTAATTGCATTCTGAGAGCATGCATTGAGCTCGATGCTGATGCTTATGAATTTTTTTCGTTGAAATTGCTACTTCTCGTCTTATCCATGGAAATGCTTTCTCTCTGAAACACAACTGCATTATGATTTGCTGTGATAAATGTTAATTGATAAATGACAGAGCTTCTTATTTGAACCTTAATACAGATTTTGGATTAAAACTCAAAGCATTTTTCTGGATGCATGAATAGTACAAGGCATGAGGTAGAATAGGTTTTGGAAAATATGTAAAAGGTCCCACAAATGGGCAGGCAAAACTCCTACTATTTTTTTAGCATAAAAATGATTCTTAAAGTTAATCATTAAAGCACACACTAAAGGGTACTAATGGATTAAAGTGATACACTTAGCAATATGTATTTCCTGCTTATGGATATGTGAAAAATCTGTTTCCAGCTTTTGTAAATATATCTAAGAAGGAGATGATTTATGCTCCTACTACATGCAGTTTTACTTCAACTCAAAGCTGCAGCTGCCACAAGTTCAGCAAACAAAATCTCCAGGTAAAGATTAAGAGCAGTTTTCATCTGTGGAAATACAGTAATTCCTGAATTGCAAGAAGTCTGAGCCCCAGTTCTAGTGACCAGATCTCTGAAATCTTTACACTAGCCAGAAGTGGGAGCTCTCCAGAGCAGATTTTTGTTTGTGTTCATGTATTGCTTAATATGTGTAACTTCAGCTTGAATGGACGATGTAGCTGATGAATGTGAGGTCCACAACGTCTCAGAGTCAGATCTTTACACATTTCTTTGCATTAGGGACCTTGTAGTGGGAGTGCAAATGCACTGCGATCAATTTGAAGACTTAGGAAATGATATAGCAGGTCTAATCTGTCAGTCCAGTTCATGATTTCAGTAGTTATCAGGGCAAGATCCACTGTCTTAATATAAATGTGTATTTCAACACCAGGTTTATTTAGAGAAGGTAGGAAAGTGAATGTGTATATATGTGTATTGCAACTCTCCTGGTGCCAGGCTCTGGTTGATTTAACTCGCCTTAATGCGGTAATTCATTAGAACAAACTTCATGGGTGCATATGTAGTAAGTGATACCTTGTACTGAAATGTGGAAAAGAGCAAGGATTGTTTTCCTCTTTAATATTTGTACAGCACACAGTTTTGGTACTTGAAGTATCATTCTATGTACAGATTGATCTAAATATTAATGATTTTGTTAGATGAACACCTGTCATTCTGCATATTGGAGCCTGTTGACTTCAAAAAGTATAATTGCATGTAAAAATGTCACATGACACTTTCCACTTAAGATTTCTACTGCTGTTTAGAAAACTCCTTTGCAGTAAAAAAGGTACTTTATCCCAGGCTGTGTGATAGTGATGTTGTTTTGCATTTAGTATGAGTGTGTTTAGTATGTGTGTTCAGAGCTTAATATGTGTATTTTTTACCAACGTTGACAGTGCTTACGTGTTGTATAATGAGCAATGTGTATTTTAAAGGTTGCATAAGAGGATTGATAGGTTTTAAGAATGAGATGGAATTGTTTCTGTTACTATTTGGTGCAGCAGTGTTGTCTAATCTTCCTTAAGCTTCTGTGCATCATATATGTCTGTCTCTTCTAACTCTGTCAATTTATTGTAGAACGTGCTAATTCCAAAAATATATGTCAGAGCACCCCCCCCCCCCCCCCCCCCCCCCAAATCTAATGTACTGTTACACAGGTGAGGCTTTCAATAAATAATTGATCTTTGGCTTCTAGATGTCTTACTCCTTGAAAGCTGTAGGATTTGTACCAAGGTGCTAAAGCAAAGTCTGAGGTCTGAAATTCAATTGATATTTAATTTGGAGGCTGAACTATAAAACAAATTAGAAATACAAATGGCTCAGCTAGCAGGCATTACTGCCTCAGTATATGGCAGACTGAAATCAACTGATTTAGCTTAAAATCTGTTTTAGACACAAAATCAAATTGTTGTATTCTGATTTTTGGACATTTTCCTATAAAAGGAAGAATTTAAGGTTTTCGGCAGTTTATAGGAAAAGATAGGACTGTTCATACTTTTCCCTCAGATCTCCTGATTGACTTTTATGAGGTTGTGACTCTGGGATCACTCAGTTCAGTGAGGCAGCTGAGTGCATATGTATGTTTTTGGTACAAAATGGAATTGCTTTGACAGGAGACACTACTGGGGAGAGTCCCCAGAATCTTCACACCCTGTCAGTGAGACACTGCCTGGACATCAGTCCTTGGTTCACATCTCTGCTGGGAATCATGCAGAGAGGGAAGATGCAGCCTGAGACTTCCCTGTCCCTGGCAGCTGGATAGGACTCTTCCTCATGGAAGATTGTTGTAACCTTGCCAGGGCCAGCTTGTGCTTCACCCTGTCCTAAGACCTTCCTGCCTGCTGCCTTCTGTTACCTGGAGAATTTGTGTGGACCAGAAATGCAGCAGCATAATTTTCCATACCCTGCTGCTTCATTTATATAATTTTTTTAAAAATTATGTTTAAACTTAACTCTACTTTCAAGAATGTTTTTTCTGTGACTTTTTTAGATTCCAGCTACACTGATTTATTTCATTGTATACTCTTCTGTCCTACTAAGTTCTGTTGTAAAGCTTATGCCAGACAACTTCCTTAAGAGAAATACAACTAGGCCATGTGGTTCAAAATTTCTTTTCCTGTTTTACAAGATTTAGTAACTTGATTGAAGATCATATGACAGTATTTACAATAAAACTTTGTGGTGGTTTGATCTTTTTTGAAGTAGAATAAGATTTTGTTTTAGAAAATTGGCTTCTTTACAACAGTTGAGTAGTTACCTCTTCTAGAAGTATTCAGTGTATATATATTACTAAGAGTGAAGCAGCATACAAAATTTAGAAACTCTGTAATGCAAATTACAGACAAACTTATTCTGCAAATCATTGGTTTATTTTCTTTCAGGTAATAAATGAAGATACAGTAATTTCTTCATCTGGTTAAGTGCATGGTATATTAAGTTTTTTTGCCAACATAGATTTTCTTTATCAATATTGATTTTAGAGAAATAACTCTCCGATTTGCTTATGGAAGAGACCAAGCAGTACATACTGACACCTTCCTCCATTCAGACTACAGTTGTAATTTGCTAGTGACTAAATGAGCTGTCTGAACTTTTCACTCCCTGAAGAAGATTCAGCAAGCTTTTTTCCTAGAAAAGTGAAAATACTCAACAGTTGAGACCTTCATGTATTTGACTGTACAAGAAGTAAATTTAACTTAGGAGATCCACACGTAGACATGTACACACACTTGTTCGAGTTTTACTCCTATTTTTAACAATGAATGAAGTTGATTCTAAAAACTGTCATGTTTGTGAAATCTTCCCTGAAAGTTCAAAGCGGGAAACTGCTTTCAACTCTTGCCACTGTTTTGGTGTTTGACCATCAGTGAGAAACTTGTTATCCTTTGTCTCAATTTGCCCTTCTGTAATGTCACTATTTGTAAGGTGGGTGCGTAGCTTAAACACGTATAAACCACCCAGGATATTTGGATGAAAAAAATCTTTGAATGAATGATGTTTTTACAAAGTAGTTTGTACAACAGCACTTTGAGGTTTGAGTGTTGTGGTTTGGTTTTTTGTTTGTTTGTTTTTACTTTGTCTCCACTTGAAACATTGTTTAAAACTGGAATAAAATGTATTCCTCTGGGCTTGTGCAGTTTTTCCAAGTGTGGGTTTTTTTGCTAATAGTGTCTATTGAAGATTCTTCATTGCTTGCAAAGATCATTCCATATGTCAGCAGAATCTGAATTCAGTTGTAAAATGTGAGACCTTGATTTGTTCCTGTAAATTGCTGGGTCATCTTGTTTCACTGTATAATGAAATATGGTGTTTGGTAAACTCTATAGGCTAACTCTTCTCTAGAGCAAGTAGAGACAAACAGTGTGGTTACACAGGCTACTTGTAGACAAGATCTTTGGGAGCTGCACTTCCCGTTTTTCTTGAATGGTTGGGTAAAGTGCTAAAAAGGCTGAAACAAGGTAATGGCTTCCCAGGTTCTGCAACATAGTTCACACAAGTGCGGTATTCCTCATCACGTAGTGATGGAGTGATGTTTGACATCAACAAGACTTAATTAAAATACTTGGCACTTCAGTCAAAAGAGAACGGAAAGAAGACCTTCAGCTTTTTCAGGAAAGATAGGTGTGGTCGTTTTAATATCAGTTTAACATAGTCTTCTAAAACCAGACTCTGTTGTGGATTTAGTTTCAAGTTGATCTCTACTCAGTAAAATACTTAAACCTATGGTGGATTTTTGTTGCAAATGATGGCTTAGGTGAGTTGTCTTTCTTCTTCATAATTGTTCTCTGTAATGAGAAAGTAGAGATATAAAGGAAAACAGGGTTTTAAGTATTAAAGCAGCCCTAACTGTCATACTACCTGGTGGTTCCCCTGTCTGCCTCCTGCAGTTCCAGGCTTCTGAAGAGTGACAGGAATTTGGATATTCAGATCCTTTTCTGTGGTAGGAAAGAGTCCTTAAGTGTGTATTTTATCTTTATGTTTATCTGCAGTAAAACAAGGAATCTTTTTTTTCCCTTGTTCAGGTTTATTTCAAAGAATACAGTAAATTCTAGTAGTGATTCAAAGGCAATTTTTTTCATGTTTCCTGAAGCCGTAGTTATAGGCAATATTCTTTTTTTCTGAAGCAAGAACATATGTGCATTGTACGTGGTGCTGGTACAATGAAGTGTTAATTTCAACTATTTCACGTGTTCTAATTTCTGCCGTCATTTAGCTTGTGCCTTAAGTACTTATGGAGCAGCCTTTTTTTATTGCAAATATTAAGTGATTGTGAGTGTAGTGTCAGTATTAAAGCCCAAAGCTCATTTTCTTCATACAGTTCTTTGTTCTGGTCAGTATTATGCCATGTATATGTGCTACCACAATCCTGAATAACTGTGAATCAAGTCAAGCAGAGAAAATACAGTGTTGAAGAGACTGATAACTGCAGTATCTCTCTTCACAAGGTGCCCTGAGATTCTGTTTATGGCATGACTGCAACATCAGGCTTCAGGTCTCTTGATGTGAGAGTCATTCTGTTAAAAAACCCTTGGGGAAGAAGTATACCTATGAATACTGCCTAGAAGAGTTAATTTGTTCAGAGTTTTGAAAGTAGGGCAACTTTTCGAACTGTGTTACTTCCAAGAGGTGTTGATGGTTTACCTTTCATATATGGGACACTCTGCTCTTGAGAGGCAAAAAAGTTATCTAGAATTTAAAAAGATCAGTCTTAATAACACAGATTTCTGATCAGGTATTCATAGGGAGGTGGCAAAAGGTAATACTAGCAGTGGTAACTTTGAAAATCTTGGAGTAAACAAAAGCCTCATTCACTTTTTAAAAAAAATATTTGATTAAAGAGCTTAGATTTTCTGGTAGAGTTATCTGGGTAGTAACAAATGGTTAGGCTATTGTAATATGTGTATTAAGCTCTCTAGACTCCTGTGATTAAGCCTCCAATGTTCAGGTGTGATCGGGATCTCAGGATCTTGAGACTTTGGTATTAACCCTCTCATTGATTAGATGGGACAGGTATATTTATGAAGCTGATATTGAATGTCCATAGGTGGCCTGACTTGTCATACACGCAGCATCTATGTGTGTGTGAAGCATCTGGATCTGCAGATGTGCAAGGGTCGACAGTCATGTATTATACTAAAAAGGACATGTCAATTACGCAGTGTATTCCCTAGGTTTTAGTGAGTGCGTTTCATGTGTAGAACACTACAACAATTATCCTTCTTCCAGAGACAGAGAAGGTGAAGCACAGGGACATTCAGTTACCTGCCTAAAGTCACTAGTCTCCACTGGCAGGAACTGACTCCGTATCTCATAAATGTCTTGTCCATGTTATTTCCAGGGAACACCAATAAGTCATTTGTACTGAATAATTTTCTTAAAAACTCTGAAAGTGCTGCTCTATTGTTATAAGCCCTGTATTTTGGAATGATTTAGGATTTTTTTAAAGCATTGTAATAGTCTATATCCAGAGAAAAGAGAAAAAACCCAGACACCTTTTCTTCTTGCTTGAAGAAGGCATTCACTCAGATGCAAAATCCCATCCCACAGCAAATTTTACAGCTTGGTTATTAACCCCTGGAAAAGAATTCGTAATGGAAGTGCTGACAGTTCCTTAATTACAGTGATTCTAATAGAACCTGTAATAAGGTAGCACCCAAGTTTGTTGAGCTGCTGTGTCAGCTGTTTAACTGAGGCTCACAAAAATCCTTTTCTGAGTGGAAATGTGGTGTAATGCATCTGCTGTTCTCAGTGAGCACATCAGCTAGTGTGTGAAATGGTGTTTTCCCGTCATTATGGCTGCATGGCCTGGTGCTGATAGTATGTCTTAACACATTTGCAGTTATCTCTGCTGCTTTGAAAGAAGAAACATTTCATCCTTAGACTAGATAAAAGCGGTGTTATTCTAGGCAATTGAGGAAGAATTAGCAGTGTTAAAAATGGTTATTGTTCTTTTATGTTAAAAAGATTAAGGCAAAATGTGCTTTGAAGCACTGATATTTTGGTTATGCTTAGGTTATAGTGGCAAAGTCCTCATAGCAAAACTTGCCCACACAGTGTAGAAGACTGATATTCCAGTGACCCAATACTTTTCCAACATGTTTAGACTGTAGAAAACGGTTAATGAAATTGGACTTGGTGAGAGCAAGGGCCCTGAACTGGCATTGCATGTCCAGTGCTGAAAATTCACCTGGGGAACAAATCCTTCCCAGGTGTGCTGCTGTGCAGAAGTGAGCCCTGGGTTCCACTGATTACTGTAGGTAGACCACAGTTACTTTCAATATCTAGGAAGAGCTGATAGTTGCACTTTTTTTCTGAATTGTGAACACATTGCCGGTACAATACCTGGTAATGCCAAGCCAGTCCTCTTAGCATGGATACTTAAGAATTAGGTTTGCTAGCACTTAGAAATGCATACATGAACAACTAGCACCTATATATGTAAATATTAGCCATTATATTTCTTTGTTTCTAAAAATATTCCATTTTGCATTAGTGATGAAATGACTCTTGTTATTGTCTGTCTAAGAATTGATATAATTGAGCTTTTAACTGTTAGTGTCACCTGCAACAAGACTTTCAGAGTAGGAAAAAAATAGACAAGATTGCTGCTAAAACCAAATGGGTTCTGTGTTTGCCTATGATTTTTTTTTAAACATACTTTCAATATGGGATGAAAAAATACCTTTTTAGAATAATTTTGTGTAGTAAAGGGGGCATTTGAGTTGTGGTAGTGTATATGTATCCTCAAGGAGCTAATCTTCTTAAAAATAACTTTTCTTTTGGCTGTTCAGCCAATCGTATTGATCACTTCAGTGCTACTGAGAATGCATACTGTTCTTCAAGCATTGATCTGTGATGTTATGAGAATACCTTGGGTAAATAGTCATGAATAAAATTAACTTTAAAAAGTGAGCAAAATTTTTTTTTTTCCTGAAAGTCAGCAGTTGTCAAGGGTTAGGGCTGTGCTGGCCACTAGATGAATGACAGATGCTGTCTACTCCTCTCCCTTCCCAAAGGGGAAGAGAAAGGGAATAAGGGAGAGAGACTTATGGATTGGAAAAGCAAACTAAAACTGCTTTAATTGAAAAAATAACAATAAAAAGAAAAGACAATACTAATAAGAAAATAATGAAATACATACAAACTCAATATTGATCATCCCCACCATGATAGCAATCATGTCACCACTGATGCTGCAAGGCAGGCACTGGGGAAGTCTCAGACTGGACATAGTGTCAAACAGGAATCGAACTCAGGAGCTGGATTCTGGAACCTGATTCAGGAACATACTGATGGGGATCAGAGGCAGAAGAATGGACAGAGTCCTTCTTGGACACCAGCTATGGAAGAAGGGAGCTTGACTCTTATGATCCCTCAGCTTTATACTGAGTATGATGTACATGGAATACCTTGTTGGTCAGTTTTGCATTACCTGTTCTGTCCGCTCCTCCCTGAGGAGCAATTTTTTTGTATTTATGACCCTTTGACTTGACAGCACTCCAACGTGGTACGCAAGATTTAGCAGTGACCTTGGTTTCTCTAGGAGCAAGTATAAGCTAGAGCCTTTCTGCAGACCATCTCTTAATAGTAACTGTAAACATCAAGCGGTCACTTCTAGAAGCAGACAGTGTCTGCAAAAATATGCTGTTCACTTCAGAAAGTCCAGTTAATTAGAGACTTACTGAAAAGTACAATTACTGAACAGAATTAGTTCTGTCCTAGCTCAAATTGGAATAGCAGTTAAGTACTAACTGAAACATAGTTTAATTTCTTGAGCTTTCTTAGAGATGGAAGGAACAAATTTTTTGCAGGTGAATTCATAAACATGGCTCTAATGTCTAATAACGCAAAGACTCTTGTATTTATTTTATAAATTAGGACAAATGCCAGCATCTGGTTTTGATGCTACTGGATGTCCTCTCCTGCTAATGTTTATTTGGGAGGAAAAATGACTAGAAAATGCTTAACGAAGACTTAAGGCCTGAAGCTGTAGGCATGCATTCTCAATAGTCACCTGATTCATCAGATCAAGTCATTGAGAAACCCTCTGAAGAACAACTCTGAAGTATCAGTAAGCTACCTTTTGACTTGCAATCATTTTTATACTGTTATAAAAGCCAGTGGGAAAACAGCGTTAACCTGTGGACTCTAGCCTAGGAGCACTGTATCCAGTTCATTGTTGCTAACCTAAATAACACTATTAATTTTCAGGTGCTAGGAAGTATGTGTGCCTGCACAGTTCAGTTTGATAGGAGTCAGTCGTTTCTAGTGCTTTGATACTGATATAACCAAAATTACAGTTCAGATGAGGCCACGGAAGTAAAGGCTACGCTGTGCCTTGGAAGCGCTACAAACAAGTGCTGCACTGTTTTCTTCCTCTATGTTTGTCATGTATTGATGATGGTTATGGTAGTGTGATGGGTGCTATTTAAATCTTACCAATAAAACCAGCACCAAACAAAGATGTTGCAGAAACCCACTTCTTTTGTCACTTAATCAGCAGACAAGCCATTGTAGTAATGTGGTGGAACAAAATTTCTTTTGTTCTGGATCACAGCAAGGAAAATGCAAGAATGGGTCTCTTCCGATTTCTCTCAGTACTTCTAGCTAGAATATCTCAGTTATTTTAAAACATTCATTTTGAGGTGTTGATGATGATCCATGAGGCTAGGAAGGTTCTTAATGTATGGAACTAGTTTGGCTGTCAGATCTTATTTTTCAGACTTAATGGATTAAAATTCCAGGTGGTTTTCCATTACATTCTGTTCTGCATTGCTCATTTTGTTTTGTTGATCTATGACAGAGAAGGTGGCTGAAATACAAGTAGAAGAAAAATAGCAGAAATTATTGGTGCCCAGGTGATAAGGAGGTGTTCTTGCCTCAATTTTTTCTCAATCCTCTGCACCACCTTCAGCCTCTCTTTTTTTTTTTTTTTTCTGCTTTCCATGCTTCCAGTTTGGAATGGGCTTTTTATCTTTTTGTCCTGCATTTTCTACTCATTGCTTTCTGCTGTGCTTGAATCCTGGTTCTAAAGAGATGGTTAGTCTTATTTTCAGCACTCGATGATTGGAAATGGAATTTCTTTGGTGAGACAAATTGTGTATCTAGAGTCTGTTCTCTGGCTCTTGCACCAGCACAGGTTTTCCAGAGGACTTGCTGCTAAGTGTGATGCTCATCTCTGGTCTAGACAAAACCTTGTCACCTTTGATTCATTTACTCTCTATTTTGCCTTTGCCTCCTTATATATCCAAACACTAATACTGGTTGAAGTCATGCTTAGAGTATTTAGTACAAGCAATTAGAAAGCTTTTTGGCTATTGTCTTTTTATTTTTAGAAACTGCATGAGGCACAGTGAGGGAATTACCTCTAGTGCATGCAGCTGTCAAGCATATGTTTTAGATACTATCTGTGGAAGAACTGAATTTCTGCATGCCTTAGCAGACCAAACTGCAGCCAAAAGATTTGCTGTAAAGAAATCCATACTTTCAGTTCCTGAGGTCTTTGACTCAATCCTGAATATGCTGGCAGTTGTACCCTCTGCTACACAAGCAAGTGCTGCTTTTGGGTCAAAAGATGTTGGTGTGTTTTATTGACTCCTATGTAATGGGAAGATCCAAACTGTTGGATAATTAATATCTGTATTTCAGATAGAGTTCAGTGTTCCTGAACTTGTACAGCTTGGGCTTCTCCTGATTTTGAAGTGGAAATTATGACATAAAACATTAACCTTAAATGATCCAGGTAGATGGGAAAGCTAAGTATAATTTGCCCTTCCTCATGTAAATTGGTATGAGTTGGTCACTGTTATTGTCCTGTGGAGCCTCAGGCAGTTCTGATGAACTGGTGAATTGTGGACTGTGTTTGCATCTGAAGTTTCACAGGACCCTTGTTACTGAATCCTGTCAGGTTGATGTCGTTTCAGTTGATGTCTGATATTATCTTCTTGTGGCACAGCTGTGGCCATCCTCTCTTGGGAGTGCTGTAGCTGTTTGCACCTTTGTGCCATTACTGCACCTGGCCTGTTATGCTCAGAGGCTTGTAAGCATGATAAATATTTCCTTGTTCCTCATAGTAGGGTTGCATGTATTCTCAGAAGAAGTAAGGGTTGATTTGACCTTTTACTAATCAAATTAGTATTTATAGCTTAATGGGTTAGGCTTTCCAGTTGGCTTTTCCCATGCAATTTAAAGAGAGGTTATTGGAACAGGAGCTTGTCTGTGGGATTTTATTTCTTTCAAGTATTTCTACCTCCCTCAGAGACCAAATAGTTCATGTAGCCCAAAACAGAGCATCAGGGAATTGTTGCCAGCTTCTCTTCTAGTTTTTGCCTTGGAAATGCTTCCTAATTAAGTACTGTGTTACTGTATTGATCATTCCTGAATAGAGGAATATTTAAGTGTTCCTGGTCAACTTTACAAACCTTCCCCTCTCTTATTCAACATTGCCTCTTTCTTAGGTCTGTTATCAGCAGCTCTTGAAATTACTGTTGTGTAAAAAAAATTTTTTTTAATATAATGTCTTTCACTTGATCCACATTACTTACTTCAGCACTCCTGCTCACAGTATTGAGATTTGCTGTTGCCATAATCTGCACAGAAGCAGTATGAGCTGCTAATGTTATGTTATACTGTTATCGCCTGGATACAGTTCACGTTGCCTTGAAATTTCTGTGGATTTTGCTTTGCTACAGTGCCTTCTGCATTTACTGCCTTTCCAAAAGCTCACTGTGCTGCTTTATTTTAGTCTCAGCTTCAGAAACTGCAAAGGGAAACCTGTGTTTGTGCTGTTTGGTCAGTTCTTCTGTCATTTCTGTTTCTGTCTGTCAGAGCTTGAAGATTATAGCTGTTACTTTGGCTATTCACATGTGAAGCTTTTGGAGGTCTTTCAGATGTTACAAGCTGAAGCTGTGGAGTCATTTTGCAGCAGGTCTCTGGGCATGGTGCAAAAGAGTTCTACTGGCTCAATGGACAAGTGTTAGGGCCAGGCCAGGATCAGCAATATGCAGGTGTGTGCCTTGCACTGCTGACCCCACGTTGAAAACTTGACACAACATAAACTAACCTGAAGAGAAGGAGGTCAGAGCAGGATTTACGGGAACAGAGAGGAATAAAAAGAGATTAATTTCTTCTTTCAAACAGTTTATTCTCCCACAGCACCTTTAATGATTGCAGATGATGTGTATGAATTGGCTGATCAGAGGTGGGATTAGCACTTGATGATTTGCAATTGCCATGTAACTCCAGTTGGTCTGGACTAAAGCAATGGAGTTAGGTGTGTTGCAAGTACAGATATATGTAATAGCTGAAAATCAGCTACAGAAAGGCCGATGTTAAGCTTCTGGAGTTTTGCCAGTATCTTTGGTGTGGAAATTCTCAGGAATGCTTTATTTTTGTGGGCTGAAAGTTTTGTGTTGGTCTGTAATACACTATATATAATACTCTATTGTTTTAAATACCTTTTAGCTACATGTTCTGTACAGTTTGAATTGCCTTTCCAACCATATCTCCTGCATATCTTTAGGAATAGTTAGATAGTTTGGCGCCACCTCTATTTTTAGTAACTTTTGTTCCTAAACCTCACTGTCCTTGTATTTTCAATGTCAAAGTCCTATGTATTTTGTTCCTTGTATTCTAATAGCCATCTTCCAGAGCAAAGTTTAAGGTCTGAGTAATTGGCTTTGTTCTCTGCTTCATGGGTGTATCTGCCATTCGTTTTTGACTTTCTTCAGATTCTCTGTATAAAAGGAGATTCTTAAAGCTGCAGTCAAAGGATAAAGATGAGACCGCAACAGTTAATGTAACCTATTGGCCTGAATATTGCAAATATTTCCTTTGATACGGTTTCCTCAAATCAGACAGGAGCAAGTGTGTCAAAGTGCCATGTGCATTGCAAGCCTATGAAGTATTTGTGTAAGAATGAAAATAACTTTGAACAGCAAGGCCAGCATTTGAGCTTTGACCTGCTCATGACTTCCCCATTCAGTACATTGTGGAATGCTGAATTCCTGTGCTTGGCAAAGTCAGACTGCTAACCTGTCAAAGCTGAGTAAGAGGAAAATGTGTATTCTTGCAATGAACTACAAAATATAAGGAAAACAGAAGCCTTAGTGAAAGGAGCAGTAAGATACTGAATATTCTTTTTGTCTGTGGAAAGCAGATGAAACGCAGTAGGACTAATCCATGGTGTTCAGTATGTTCACTTGATTTTATGTCAAATTAGATGATTCATCTACTCAAACACAGGAGTGTCTTGTGTGCTGAGGAATGGGTGGTGACAGAAGAGTGGATTAACGAGAATTTCAAGTAGATGTGAAATCACTTACACTCATTCATACATTTTAAATTGGTTAGCAATCACAAATTAGTTAGCAGGTTTTTGATAGGCGTATTTTGGTTGTAGAGTTTGGTACAGACTACCAGGACAGATCATAAGTCTGATGCTGTCACTCAGAGACGACTCTAAATTTTTTTATAAAACCAAAGTTAGTTCTGAAAATTACTGTTTTCTCTGGAGCTTAGCGGGCTACTGCCAACTAACCCAGAGTCAGAGATGTCCTTTACTCCTCTATTATTTGAGTGACTTATTATTCATGCAGTGTGACTTTGGGTCCTAGCTACATATTTTGAAAGGGAAAAAATACATCTGTAGAATAAACAGTTCAAAAAAGGGCCATACAAATGTGCCCAAATGCTGATAGTTGAAGGTAGAGCAACTTGCATGTGATTAGTGCAAGATGATATAAACAATGCAAGTACTTCTCAAGTCACTCTTTATTACCCAAATAAAGTGCTGTATTCCCTTAGTCAGCAGTTCCTGTTACAATTGCACCATATGTTCTCAGCAAACAGCCGATGTACAGTCTAACAATTAGCGACATAACTTCCCCACTTGAGGGTTGGGGTAATACTAAAATAATTCATAGTTAATTTGTGTTCTATTTGTAAGGCAGTTTTTCTTTCTGGTGCTGTTTGTCCCCTCTGTTTGCTGTGCCTATTTGTGTTTCATAAGGGTTTGCCACGTAAAGATTTTAGAGCTCTTGTATAGACATTGCATTAAACCTTTTCAGTAACCCTGAAAGGTTTATCCATTTTAATGCTTGAAAGACTAGGTGACTTCCCCAAGATCACACAAGGCACCACAGAGATGTGGAGGGACACCACGGGTGCTTTGAAGACTAATGGTTCTGCAGAGACAGCCACAGCTGCAGGGTTGATGAGGAGCTGCCCAGGGGCATATCATCTGTTAAATAGCAGGGTACTGCCTTGGAGGCAGCACTGAAAAACATTGTCTCCTTGGTCCCTTTATGCCTTTTGAATACTATGTATTTTATTAATTAAGGGAATTCCAGGGACCAGATGTTAATTGCAGTTTTCCCTGCTGGTGGAAGGTGCTTGCTTTCTAATGCCATTGAATACTGAGGAAGGGAAGGCAGGTGTAAAGTTATGTCAGAACAGGATGCAAGATAATGGGAACAGGGGAAAAGGCCAAATTTCCACTGCAAGTTTTCATAGATCAGCTCAGCCCTGGAGTAGTCTGAAGAACATAACCTGAATTAAAAGTCCACTAGAATCAGCCTTGGTGAAGGAAGTGGAAAGAGACTGACTGGCTGTAATACAATTTTTTAAAAGTGTCAGTTGGAATTGTTCTGTCTAGTCATGTTCTCTAAGAGGAATCTTGTATTGTTTGTTGTCAATAGTATGTTAGCCTTTATAGCCTCCTGAGGCAGCTGTTGATTAACTTTGTTTTTCCAATTCAGCATTACATTTCTATGGAAAAATGTCTAACACATGTATAATGTGTAGAAATGTGTATAATATTTCCTTCAGTAGAAAATTGATGATCTTAGGACTTTCTTACATCAACCTTTGCTAGAGATAAATGTAGTTTATATGGGACTTTAATTCTTAAGTTCTTGAAAGTAGTACCAAAGCTGTAAGAAAAAAAGCTTTTATTCTATTTTTTAACTGTAAAAGCTTTTTTAGCAGTTCTGTCAAGGATGACACAAAGTTTTATTTGTCTCTTTGTACAGTTTATTTACTGTGCTTTAGAAGTCCATCACCTTTTTTCTTTAATTCTGCTTAAACCAATCAAAAATATGAAATATGTCCTAAAACTCAAATACTTTTACCCTCAGAAACCTTTGGCCTTGAAAGACTACACGCGTGCTTCTGTTACAGCTGTATCAATTGTATTTGGGAATGATATTTTAAAATTTCACGCTTCTGACTGTTGGTTGTAAAATGATACTGAAGTGCTTTTGGGTCATGGCCTGCACAGAAATTAGCCCCTTTCTTGTCTGAAGTAACTGTCTTAAGTAATGGTGTTTTCTCTCAAGCCAGTTGGAAGGGATATACTTAGCGCTGGAAATTAGGATTATGGTAATAAAATAGATATAAAAACATGTTATAGACTTCATCCTGACCCACTGCTTGCTCTGAACTATTGAAGGCATAAATGAAGGATGCAAATAACTGAATTTAAGGTAGAACCAAAAATCTTGATATATAATGAATTTGTACATTAACAACAATAATTCAGTAAGGAAAACAAGTTACAGAAGGGTGTTGATATGGTAAAATTATTACTTAAAAACAAAGCCAAAATGTGTTGCACATTTTTTTTTTTTTTTTTCCTGCAGAGCTACTGTGTCATATTGACAAAACCTATCTGTAAGTCCTGAGGAATATGTCGCTAGCCAAGGTTCCTCTTCTGGTGACATTACAAATGGAAAATTCACTGGCATATTTTTGCTGATGAATTTTGCATGACAAATTATGTACATCACAGCAGGAAATTATGGTAGTATAAGGAATGGCCTTTACATGTTGTAGTCCATCCAAAAGACTTCTTGCTTGTATATGTGCAAAACCAATTATCTGTTCATGGACGTGCTTGTACATACCTCATTGGGAGTGTGCTGGCTTCATTAAGCATGCCCAAAATCTGAAAATGTTGGAATTTCAGACCAGATTCTGACCAGTTCATTCTTGGCCAGCGACCAGGGAGTCTCAGGCCCCAACACTACTCTGTCAGATTTGCCTCCTACCTCCCTGTGTTCTCAGTCCTTGGGTTCCTGTCTCCCTGTGTTTGAGTCGGGCAGATTTCCTTTCTTCACAGTGGAAAGTCACAGCTGTTACAGTGATCAGTTCCCAAATTCCTAATTTATAGTAATACTTTAACTGGCTAAAAGTTGGGCAAAGACAGGATTACCATACTGTGACCTTGGCTGAGGATGAGTGTGTTCTTTGTGAATGAAGAGAGATGCATAACTGGATGATAGGAACAAAGGAGGTGTTTTGGCTACTAAGAAGTAAAATTTTATGTTGGTCTGTGCAGGCATTTGGATGTGTTTAACTTAAAATGTGAGAGCAGCCTCACTCAATCCTGTGGGACTAATTATAGGAATAATGTTATTCACAAGGTTCCAATTTTTTTGACTGTGCTTTAACTGCTGATGATGCAGTCTTCCTTTTTTCTTCGGAGAATCCTGAACAATTAGCATGAATGTGATTTCTCATTGATTAGGAGGCACTTTGCAACATCCCTGTGCAGAGTGACTTGCCTCTGTATCTTTGAACATTCATTTGATGTTACGTTTCACTTGGAGCCAGTTTCAAAGAAAACATTTATTACTGGAGATGTGCCAGTACACAGGGACAGCATTGCTTGCTGCATCCCCTGCAACATCCTGCCCTCCTCCTCCTTTCCATGCCCCCCAAGCCTTGCTGGAGCTGTGCATGTATGGTCAAGTGGAGAAATGTTTCCTCTTCTAAGTCTCCGCCCATTTTCTTCTTCTCTTGTTTCTGAAAATGCCCTCCTGGAGTTTGTGGTGGTGCAAATGCCTCAAGTACCTCTTCATCAGGTCAGGATTTTCCTTGAGGCAGCAGCTCCACTCATAGTTCTTGCGGGAGCAATCACCCTGGCAGCACATCCCTGGAGAAGCTGAGGGTGTCTGGCCCATCTCCTGGAAACCACAGGGCAGGGAGCATGACGAAAGGGACAGGGGCTTCCTAGGGCTGAGATGTCAGTGGCTGGGCTTGGCCTCTCATGGAGAAACTCAGGCCTGTCTGGGCTGCCCCAGGCAGCAGGTTGAGTGAAGAAGACCTCAGGGAGGATTTGTCTTGTTCCCCTTGGGGGTCAGCCTACCCTTGTTTCCTCCTCTGTGGCTGAGAGCTACCTGTGTCTCCCAGGCTTGGTCAAAGGGCTGGGGAAGAGGCAGGGGCCATTTGACACCTGCTCAGGCTTTCTGCTCCTTGTGGGTATTATTCTTCATCCTACGCGTTACTGACCCCAGGCCTTGACAGGTCCTGGGTCCCAGCACCTGGCACCATCCCACCTGCCTAATCCCCATCACTCACCTCTCTTGGATGTCTCTTGGCCTTTCTGCAAAGGCCCTGTGCAAGCAAAACTCCACTGAGCAGTGGGTTCAGCGCTGAGCATCTCAAACAGGCTACGTCTAGGGACCCCAGGGTTATAGTGAGCTGGGCAGAGGATTGAAGCTGCCCGGCTGGGCAGGGCTGGCAAGAGCACTGGCTCCATGTGCCAGTGCCCTGTTGCTGCAGGTCCTGGGGAGACACATCCCTCATGACGGTGGCCCAGGTAGAATGGCTGGAAGGGTCAAGGGTTCTAGGGAAGAGAGGCCACAGAGAGACCGAGGACCAGGGAGAACCTCAGGCTGAGCATAGTACTGCTCCCTGACAAGCTGCAGTGTCAGCACAGACCGTTTTCTCTCCATCACCCTGAGCTGAACTCAACCAGTCACCAGCAGTGCTGGCACCTGTGCAATGACAGTGTGATGGCATCAGCAAATGCCCTGTGTTGTCAGAATGCCATTGCCTGGCACCCAGTATACAGGGAAGGTCAACACAAGGACAGGGGGTCTCAGCATCTGGATATCTTGGCCCACTGCTCTGACTCCCCACTGAGGGAGCAGGTGTGAGCTCCAGGGCTTTGGGCCGTGCTCCCCAATGCTCATCAAGGAGAAGCTGTGGCCAGAGCAGAGCATTGCCCAGGCACTCGCATATGGGTGGCTGCCCCCCAGCCCCAGAAGTGCTTCAGGGCTGCCCTTGCCTTCACATGCTGCCCCCCACAGTCCTCCAAACTGGGCCTTGGATTCAGCTGCTAAGGGCTGTGGGTCACACATTGGGCCGTGACTTGGCCTGCATGGTCCTGGCCTGTCCCATGTGATGTGCATTTTGGGGTACCCAGCACTCCCTGTGTGCTTTTCCCTAGGCTGGAGCATGCACTTTGGCAGGTGAATGCATGCCATCTCTCAGCTTTGCTTGTCCCCCAGGGGCCTCTTAGTGTCTCTCAGAGCACCCCAGGATGGTCTTGCCCCTTCCTGGTGCCCCAGGGCCTTCCAAGTGCCTTCTGATGCAACCCAGCCATCGACTTGTGCCTTTTGGTGCACCCTGGCGCAGTACTTACAGCAATATAATGAAAGTTTAATTTGTTGCAGTAGTCAATAAAATGTTTCTCATGATCATATTTCTAGTTGTAAAAATGTTGTACGTGTCTGTTTTACCTGACCTTTATTGTGAAGAACTCGAATAGTTCTGAGTCAAGGATGATGTAGAGCATAAAAGCAGTCAGCTAGAGTCTTGACATGAGAAGAGCCATGTCCTGCCCCATTGCTCTAAGACAGAGATAAACCTAAGGGAGAAACTGAGGCCTGACCATAGGGATCTGAGAGAATATATATTTAATATTGTGGCAGAGTGATGAATTGCATGTTTTGTGTTTATGGTGTGTATGTAACAAAGGGAAAGTAACTGGTGAGCATCAGGGCTGCTGTTAGGTGACTTCCCTGGAGCTACAACTATCTTTCAGCTAGCTGTCTCTTCTGAAATATTTCGTGATTGGATCAAAATGACAAACTGAAAATGCATCATAATATTTTACAGAATGGCCTTTGGTCCACAGCCAAAAAATGTAGCCCTGGACATAATAATCAGAGCAGTAATGATCTTAAGAGGTAATACAGAGTGCGATCTCTGCCCTGCTTGACAGAAATTCAGGACTAAAACAGAGGTGTTGACTTTATTGATGTTGTTATGGGAAAAGTAACACTGCAGTAGTGCAGTTTTTAGCATGTGATGATAGTTAAAGGACTCCATCCACTTGCTAGCTAGGTTGAAGACAGAGAGAGACAAAGACACAATCTTTCAAAAACATACATCAAAAAATTAAATTTCATCTATGTAAAACAGCTACAAAGGTTGGTTTTTAAAATTGATTTGATAATTGGTCATTAACTAAGATGCAACATAGACAGATAAAGGCTTTAAAAGTATGTCTAGAAGGACAATTTTGGAATTTCTCAGGGACCATGGTCTTCACAGAAGATTTGGTAGTGAATGGAAAAAGTCAGCAAGGGGAAGAAACAGAGGAAATTTAGTGATACTCCCCTGACTTGAGGTACTCAGTGAATGCTGACAGGGAGATAAAGACCAAGAGGTGTGCTGACCAAGAGACATCTCCTGTATTTTGTTGAGCCTTTTGGTTGACCATAGAATACCTAAGAAATCCTAACTTGAATTATAAGTGATGACAAGAAAACCTATTGTAATGTGAAAGAAGAGGTTGTGGCTAACTAAAGTTAGAGAATACCTTTTTTGTCTCTAGAATCAAGGCAGAGAGAAGGAAGATTGATTCTACTGATTTCCATCGGTGATCTCTGTGAGGTGTAATTCTTATTTTGTAAGACAACTTAGGACTACAATAGGAAACTTCATACCCTGACAGAGTAAACATAGCTTCTATACCAGTATTTTAATTTCATCTTGTATCTTTCTTTGTTATGTTCAGATATCTGTTTTGTCTTGGAGTTATAAGCCCATTGAAATATTGCTAATATTGCTATTCCATGGAAAATTCATGGAGGTCTTAAGTATAATGTGATAAATATTATAATTTATTTCTAAATGTATTATGATTGATTCCTAAAAATGAATTCTTCTTAGAAGTGGTGTCCAGTGGAGTACATTAACAAATGAAGAAACTAAAGCAATTAGTTTTCCATTAAAATAATAAAATTACACAATATTGGGGTTGGTAATTATGAGTGTATTTGATATTCAACCCCATGAGACACGTGTCTTACGTGTGGTAAAACATGTATGGAACAGGAATCATGTGGTTCCCTTTCACTGCAGTTTAAGCTGTGAGTACCTTTCCTGGAACAGTCAGTCTAAGGATTATCAGTTCATTTTGTACCACCAGACTTCTTTGAAGGCACGAGTTGGAAATTGTTCTTCTCTGTTGAACTTAGGGGAATTTGAAAAGAACATTCTTGCTCCTGTTGCTGTTAATGATATATCATTTTGTGGTTACACAGTCAACAACTGCTACAGTGATGTACTACAATTATCTTATTATTAATCAAAGACCAATCTGTAAATTAGTCTGCGTAATGTTAGGCAAAGCTTTCCAGTTTGCTTTTGTGAATACTATAGGCACACTGTGGTTTGGTTGTTTGTTTTAAATTTTATTTTTCAAATCTCTTCACCTATCTGGATGCCCTGGAAGAGTTCTTACTGCCCAGTCCTCTTCACTGTGAGGATGTAAGGGATGTAATGGGTCCCACTATCTCAGTACTTGTGTTATCAACAGCAGGTCTGAGCAGACACTCAGGGAGAAGTAGAAATGAAGCACAGGTGTATGGATCTTCTGAACTGCATGGTTAATTTGTTACTGTTCTATCAACTTTCATTATAATCCATTAAGGGATTCCGTACTTGGTTAGCATAAAAAAAAGGCACAAATGAAATTCTGCTTCCATCCACTTACATTTGGAGTCTGTGTACTAGGAGTGATTACATCGTACACATCCAAGCATTGCTTTTGCAAGAGTTAAAGAATTACAGATGGGTGGCTGAGGCTTATAGGGATGAAAGGCCAAATGTTTTAAATCAGCATTATTCACTTCAGTGGAGCCCCATGAATTTACAACAGATGAGGATTTGGTCTGTTTTAATGCAGTGAAGGTCATACATTCAGCTAGTGACAGGTAATAAATGACCCCAGCCATTGTCACTGTGGTAGCCATATACACGGCAGAAGCTGGCAGCACTTGATACTGAAAAGCACCCTGACTGGAAATGTGCAGGAAGCCTTAGCATAAAACATAAAGTGCTGATCACACTGAAGCTCTGATTCTGAAAGGTAAGAAGAATAGACACGGGAGAGCACAGAACAAAGGCTTGCAGTTCTGCTGGGACCGCATAGTGCTGCAACAGTTAGGAGATGATTGCTTGAAGTGAGCAAGAGGTATGCTTTTGTAATTCATTGAAAGACAGATTTTAGAAGGAGCATGTTAAAGCAGAGCTTGAATTCACTACTGACTGTGCAAATTAACTGGATCATGCTTTAAAGACACTTAAGACATTTTGTGAGCCAGCAATATATTTTAAGGAAGTTGTGGGGGTTTTTTTGTGGGGGAGCTGATTGAAATACTTTGAATGTCTATGGGAATTGTAGCCAATATTGGTGCTTTGCTTCATGCTACCAACAAATTTTATGCAGTGAAGAGTGTGCCATGGGTCCAGAGTTAGGGCCATGTTATTCTCTGTATTTTCCTCATGAGAATACTAGCTGGCTTGTGTAGCAGTGAGCAGTTCCACTTGAATTCCAGAGCAAACGGCTGGCAAGGAGTCTCTCCCTTTCTTAATGTCCTGGACTGAGGCTCATGCTAGATCTGCTGTTTTCCAATGTGCGAATGAGTCAGTGCTCTAGTGACCATGTTACACCTATTTTTCCTGCATGAAGAAAAAAGAAGATCCTTGATTCTTTCTAGGTTGCTTTTCCTTTTTGATTAAAATAAAATATAGCTGAAAATCAAATAACTGTCTGTAAATGAATACATCCTGTATTTCTGACTAAATCCTAGTATTTAGTGTGAAGTTCAAACAATTATTTTCCTTAAAGCCTTCATTGAACAAGATTGTCTGCTACCTCTAAGCCTCATGAAACACTACCATGTTCATCGTGAGTGAGGATAAGAGAGATGTGAGAGAAGGATGCCACTTGGTCCTACTGAATCCCACCCAGTCACCAGACTGCCATCCCTGTTTCCACCAAAGATGTCTCAACATTAGTCAATAGCCTTTTGTCCTGTTGTGGTATAATTTCCACGTGCACTCAGGGACCTGTCTAAGTCTATTTCACTTGATAAAACTGAGTAATTCACTGCTTACAAACATTTCAGTAAGGTAATCAGGGGAGTGGATGCCATGACATTTGAATGACAAAGTAAGCATATACTCTTTGATATTTCTATTTCCAGGTTATTATTTATACTTGTAACTGTTTCTAATTAAACTGTAAGGATTGTGAATACCAGATGTCATAAGAATTGCATTGTACACTTCTTCAGAACCCAGATAAGTGATAGAGGTGAGAGATACAGTTTCTCCTCTGTTTAAAAAAAAAAAAAAACCCAACACAACACATCAAAACCCAGTCACACGAATGTGACCGCTGCTTCACTGTGGTATGGTCCTTGTCCTGTTTCTGACCTGTTTGTGTCTGATTGTTGAGTAGGTAAAAGTTAGTTGTTTATCATCGTCACATGGTCAACTTTTTTGCCAGTAGATGACCCCAGCTCTAATGGAAGGGTAACTGGCTGCTGGGTGTATGTAAAGACTACCAGTAAGATTGAATCACTTTTTTTCTGATATTTTGTATATTAATTACTTTGAGATAGCCTTTGGTGTGATGCAGAGGCATTTGAAGTAGTGGATGGTTTAAATGCAGGTAGGAGAGAACTGTGGCCTCTAGGTTTCTAGAAATAACTTTCCCTAGTTCTCTTTTAGTAAACCAGCAGTTCACCTGATAAAAGTGGGATGAATTTACATAACTAGTGATAACGAATGAAAGAATGAGTCACATGCGACCTGTCTCATGCTAATATTTGCCTCCTGGGTAGTTTAAAGTCAAAAGAGGATATATAGATAACTTATCAGTAGTTTTCTTCTTTGAATGTTTTGTTACACTTTTGGGAATAGCAGTTACAGACTGCAGAAATAACTGTGTTCGACTGGTACAAAACCAGTTAAAATGGGAGATGGGATTTTGTTGTATGTGTATTAAAATTTATTTATTGCAAATTTATCTGCAGGGGGGAAAAAGTGTGTGGGATTGTGTATGTGTGCATGTGCAGACACAATTTTTTAAGAGTCTAGCTCCTTATATTGGGTATTCTTTTCTTTATAACAACTGTTGAGGAAAATTAAACTTTCAGGCACTGTGGACATGGTAGAAGACTATAAAATTTCACACTGAGAATATGACTGTGGCCGCTGCTCCACAAAATACATTCTTGAGTTCTGTATGACACTGCAAGGCTTACATGCACAAGCAAGGAAAAGGGAAGAGTGTTATTCACAAAAGCAAATGGAGCTATTATGGATTAGATGGAATTACACTCATTTCATTTGCAAAAACAAATTGCTTCAGTATCAGAAATCCCACCTTTGTTAGCTAGTGCCTTCTGTTGTACAGGCATTTGGCTTTGCTTGTATTTTCAATAAGTCCCTATTAATCCAGTTACATTATCCTTTGTAACAACTAAAGCCCTAAGTATTTATATGCAGGTGTTTGTTTGCTGTTGTAAATATAAAACAGTTTTTAATGGCTTTTTTAGGCTCTAATGTCCTCCTTCTATACATCCCCTCACATGAAATGACCTCTGGCAGCTATGCAAATAAACAAGCTACAAGGGTACTAGAGACACAAATAATATTGCAGTAAAATTAGAACAATATTGAAAGCAGTAATGCTTAGATGCTGAGGACAGTATAGTGCTGGAATCTGAACAATGGAAGTTTAATGATTTGGGTGGGAGCCACAGGCTATGATGTTACCCATTTGGCTAAAGGACTGCTCCTTACGAGCACATCAGCTGCATTAGGACTTCTGTTGACTCATCAATAAATAAAAATACTTATTTTCAAGTATTTTTGTGAGTATTTTTAGTATTCTGGGGTCATTTTTATTTCTGTGTAAGTCTGGATTCAGCTAGTCCAGAGAAACTGTCTGTCACGTGATCCTTGCCTGCTGCCATGTAGTAGTGCTCTCGTGAGTGATGGAGTATGTTCACAGTGTAAGATTTACATGTTAGTCCTGTGTGTTTTGCTTTATTATATGGTTCCTAATTCAAAGCATTAAAGAAAATGTATCATCTTCTTTAAACTGTGAACGTAGCCTAAAAATCGTACTGCATTCCAAAGTCTTCTTTCAGCAGTTATGATGTCTCCTTCAAATACAAGGAAGAACCCTCACAATCTCTAATTTTGTGTTGCGCGAAGGAGAGAGGTAGGGAGCAGACGAGTATTGATGTTCTGCTGTGATTGAAGGTGGGGCCTTTCAGCTACATGTCATGTCATCTCCCAGTTTAAACTTAAGTAGCTAATTCCGTTTTGTTCTTTGTGTGGAAGTTATACTCTGATATTTCAATGGGTGCATCTTTAAGGTGAACATCTTGAGGAGAGCTTTGTTTAAGAAGCATTGAGAGGTAGTAGCAGGTTGGTTATTTATACAGGAAGTGTTTGTACTGGTCTATGCATTACAGTTCTGTTGAATAAGCATATATTAGCTTTTGGTCTGTACATATAATTACGGTAATGGTAAATTTCACAAATAATTTAAATCCTAAATTTTGCCTCAAAGGCAATGAGAAATGTAAAAGGCATTGACTGTCGCTTTTTCATACTTGCAGTCAATGAAGAAGTAGATCCACAGCTCCATCTACTGGAGTTCGAAACCACCGAGAGTTGCTCTTTACTGAATGCACTGTGCTCTGGCACACCTGTGTGATTAACTGCTTGGTGGGAGCTGAAATAAAAAATACTGTTTTTATTTTTCAGCTGGTGGATTGGTGGAGTAGATTTCTCTGGGGACGTTTGTGTAATATTTTGACAATTTTACCTGTTAACACTTGTGGGCTCTTTTCTTTCTTATTTACTTTCACTGTCTGAAAATTGAGCAACTTGTTTCTTTTGACAAGACACAGAAATATACAATATGCTCCGTATTTTATATAATTCTACCCTGTACATTTATGTATTTTATACTAATACAACTGCTGTAGACAAGATAAAGGCATAATATTGTATAGTTGGATTGTTCTGCCAAAGTTCTGCGTGGAAAGAATAAGCCCCAAGCTGTAAAAAAAACTTGGCCTCTTTGTTTTCTCTGGCAATTAAATACATTACTTTAAGATATTTTTGAAATTAATTTGCATTTTGCAACATCATGGTGCAGACCAATGTGAAAGGAAAATAATTCTATTTGATTAACTTTTAAAATTGCTAATAAGAGGGGAAAACATTTTGTTTGCACTTTGCCTGTTTCTCATTTGCATTGGTTTCAGCACAGGAGCTCAAACTGTGAGCTGTAGCTGTAGCTCATTAGTGAGGAAGTGCAGATCCTGAAATAATCCACCATTACTCTGGCTGCAATTAATGGTTTCAAAATAGTTTATTTTCCTTCAGTATATCAAACTTTGTCTTGTATAATACCAGATGCAAAAATGTGCATGAAAATTCCATTCCATGAAAAGCAATATTTGAATACTTGTCTACTACAGCACTGGGTAGACACTTTGGTTTCAGCAATAACTTGATTTTAGAATTTAAAAGTATTATGAAGTAATGGTTTGTGTATTTGACCACAGTTCAGACCTCCACACAGAATATTGTGTAGACTATTTTTTGACTGATGGCAGTATGTGATAATGATGCAAAATATATTTGTCCTAAACAAGGAGCCTGATCTAATGGAAAGCCTTCTTAAACTGTCACTTTTCCTGATCCTTCTTGTATACTTGTCTTTTTATTAGTATTCTTAAAAACCCAATAATTTATTTTAAGATACACAGAGCTTTGTATTAGATCCCAGACTGACTGTCTAGGATCAGAATTGTTGTCCAGTTTAAATTTGGAAGAGTTGAATGGAATAAGGCCATTGCAAAGGTGACTTTCTTTGCTGTTGCCTTTTTCCTCAGTTGTAGCTTTTGAGAATGATGCCAGTAGGGATAAGGATGTTAGATACAAAAATCTAGTGGTTTTATAGAGAATATGTTCTTAGAGTGAATTTCACTCTGTAAAGGTTATAAAGTGGTAAGTGCAAGTAATTACATTAAATGTGGGTAGTGAAAGGAAACAACACTTATTTTGCTCATAATAGGACATACCTGACAGTTTATAACTCCTCTGGAGTAAGCAAAAAAAAATTAACGAAAGATTTTTTCATTTATACCTGAGGGTATTAATATCTTGAAAATTGTAAGAAGAATTGTCACTTTAACTCAGTGCTAAACTTTGGTACTTTTACACTGCAAAATGTATACATAAAAGATAAATGGTATATGCATATAATATTAAAAATATTAATAAAATGTTCATGATATTAAAAATATTCAAACTGTATATGTGCATAAGCATTCACATATGCGTATATACATGTATGTGTACCTGGATGTGTGTGTTTTGAGAAATGTCCTCTGATAGCTATTGTAGACCTAGATAGAACAGTGCAGTGTTAGTTCGTATTTTATGGGTGAGAATTTCTGCTGCTTAGACAGTAACATAAATGTTGACGTTTTGTGCTCTGCCTTCAAAAGGCAAGGAAGGAAGAATGACTGAGTAAATGCCATTGTGTTATCTGCAGTTAAAGGCAATGTATTTTATTAAAAATTGTTACCACCTGGAAAGCTAAGGCTGTGTATATTCATGGGTCAGTTATTAGGAATAATCTCTTATTATTTAGACATAGCCTTTTCTATTTCCGGCAATACTTACAATATGTGCTTTTTGCTCACTTTTCTGCTTCCCTGTGCTTTCAGCTCAGAGAATTTTATAGTTATATCCAGGATGGCTTGTTCCCTAGTGAATTGACAATTAAGCTGTGGGCAGGAGAGAGAATGGTGGGAGCAAATGTTTTATCTGAGTGTAAAATGCCTATAGCGATTTAACGTGTTTTAAAAATACTGCTGCAGTTGTAAAACTGCATTCCAAAGTCTTTTTTTCAGCAGTTATGATGTCTTCTTCAAATACAAGGAAGAGCCCTCACAATCTCTAAGTAATCTTGTGTTGTGTGTATGTGCATATCCATACGTATCAGCATGCCTGCAAGTACACATTCACAAAACCAAAAAAACCCCAATACAATAGGTCTGGAACTGGTTAAAGAAAAAAGAGGTGTTTGCACAGGGAGAGTGGAGAGGGTCGCATGTGGCTTTCCAAAGCCCATTTTCAGTAGGCTGAATTGTGGACAGATGAACAAGCTGGTGTAGTGTAAGCTCATAGGTGAGTTCGTAGGGCATCAGCTTCTCTGTGCTGTTGCTGCTGCTTTTGCTTTTACATCAGTGTCAATGCAAACTGCCTTAGTGTCAGTGAAATGGAACAACTGGCTGTGCATCAGTTCGTTTGGTGGATGTAAAGTTATTCCAGTAACCTGTGTGTGTGCCAGTCCTATCTGTTTTGTCTCAATCACACTGAATTCAAACATGGGTTTCAACTGCAGGACCTAGATGGTGTTGACATTGGGTTTTAGCTTGTCATCAAAGATCACCAGTGACTTGTAGGCATTAGTGACTGTTCCCAACGTTTCTGTCATCTTAAACTACAAATTTGCTTATTGATTCCTGGTGCTTGGAAATATTGTGGCTGCTTGGCAGTGCACGTTTGGACTGGAGCTGTACTAGCTTTTTTTTTAAAAACAAAATGTTAACAATACAGAAAGTGGAGTCCAATGTCTAGTCAGAAATAGTCTCTGAACTTACTTGTTACCCTTTCTTTTACAGTAATATAATATGTATATAGTTTTAAACCTTCTTTTCCCGTTTTATTTTTATATATATGTGTGTATGTATATTTACATGGTAGAAATATATATATTGTTCATAGATATTTGTTGTAGCTGTGTAATACATATTAAATTGCTCATTAGATGAATGAATATGTTTTTGCACTTGACATACCAACAATGTTTAGATAAATGACTGGATTTTTACTCCTAAGTGTTGAACACTTGCAGCTCGTGAAGGTGCGCTTGGGCGTTTTACCTACTGCCTCTCTTGTTCTTGTGATTATATATCACATGTTTTTATTGCTCCTCCTGTGGTCCTGCCTCTCACAGTGGTAGTTTACTATAACAAGAACAAAAAGGAGATAGAACTGGTATATATTTAATAAAGAATAATTTTCTTTTAGTGCATCTGCTGTGCTGATCAAAATAAGTTTTTATTAAGTAGTTATAAAAAATACTGAGTGTCTGTGTATGAAACACTTTTCATTGATTTTAAAAACCTGCAAAAATAGCTAATTGTAAGCAAGTAGGCTACAAGAGGATTTCAGAGAGGTGTTCAAAGGAGGCATTAAAGTTCAAATTAGAAACACGATCCCATATTTTGACAGTAAATTCCTAGAACTTAGAGTTCCTTAGGAAGAATTTTCAGTGGTGCACATCTTAGCCTGACTGCAATGCTAGCATTTTCTTTGCAGTAAGGTGATACATACAGCCTGTAGCAGGAGCACATAAAGGAATTAAAAATCCAAAGTTCAGTAAAGACTGGAAAATTTAAATCCTCTTCTTTCTTGCAAAAATCTGAGTATTTAGGAACACAAAATAATGTTTCATTCTACACAGATCATAAAAAAAATGTCTCTCCTAAGAGAGCTTGCTGTTTATAAGACTTGCCCCAAGAACTTACAGAAACAAGGTCATTTTTAGTGATATATTTGTATATCTTTTGGCATGTAGATTTTATACTGTTACCCAGTGTGATTTGCACTGTATGATATTTCATATATAATACTGTATGTCTCATCTATAGAATGTATTGGGCTACATCTTTGCTTGGCTGCTTGGTTTTCAGCACTTCCTATTGAACATCACTTTGAAATTCTAAAAATATTGAATAATGCATATGCAATGACTTGCAGCTATACATGAAATTGATGTTGGCATCTGGTGTATTTAGGCTGACTTAAAGCCTGTTCAAGTGGACTTTGAAGCTGAATCATTGACTTTTTTTTTTTCCTTTCCCCTCATCCTAGATTAGTTTATTGGCTGTGAAGAGCCACGGACACTTTGTGCCCTGATGGGGGACTCAGGATCCAGACGATCGACTCTAGTATCTCGGTTGCCAATATTCAGGAGAAGTATTAGCCGGAGACATGACTCTCTTCCTTCTTCACCTTCTTCTGCTAATGCCATTGGTGTCCACACCTCCTCCCCAACCAGCACTAACTCCAGCTCAGGGAGCACAGGCAAGCGCCGGAGTATATTCCGCACTCCTTCCATTAGCTTTCATAACAAGAAAGGGAATGAACAGAAGCCTGACTCGGCTAATCAAGATGTTAACGTCTCAAATGGTGCCCAGTCATCTCTCAGCACTTTTCAAAAACTGAGCTTAGAGGAACACGTTAAAAGCAGAGGAAGGCATTCAGTTGGCTTTGGCAGCTCACGTAGCAAGAAGATAACAAGGTCTTTGACAGATGATTTTGAAAAGGGAAAGGAGCCCTCAGCTAATAAGAATGTCTTTATAAATTGCATAAGCTCTGGGAAGAATGAGGGTGATGATTCAGGCTTTGCAGAGGAGCAGAGTCGATACTCTGTCAAACAATCCACACGAAAACTTCTCCCTAAATCTTTTTCATCACACTACAAATTTTCCAAACCTGTTCCAGAGAGTCAGTCAGTTTCATCTGTGCAGCAGTCCAGGTGCTTGCTGGAGGTTAAATCATATGTGGAAAGCGAACCTGTGATTGCCAAGTCTTCTTCTCCACATTCAGCCGAGACAACAGAGTGCATGGGAAGCTCCTTGCACTCCCCGCTGCTCTCGGCTGACCTGACGTCTGCCCAGACGCCCTCTGACTTTGTTGCCCTGACGGAGGATTCTGTTTCGGAGGTTGATGCTCTGCCCAGCAGTGGGACTGGGGTACTGCTCGTAGAGGATTTTGGCCACAACGTCTCTACCTCTCAGATCATCCTTAATCCTGCTGCTGCTCCTGCGGGGGAGACGGATACTGTGGAAAGTACTGACCATTCTGCTGGTCTATCTCCTGTAAGTCATGCAAGCTCATGTAGCATTGAATCTAATACCTTATTCAAAACCTCAGCTGCTAATCAAACAAAAGTATCATTGCAAGCCAATGAACTACATATTAACGGTGCCAGGCACACAGGAGAAATTAACTCAGAAAATGCACATTTAGAAACCTTTATGTTACAGTGTAGAGAAGAACCAGTGATACTCTCTTCGAAGGCACAGGGTTTGAGTGGGGTCAGAGATGAAAGCACACCATCCAAGCACACAAGAGAGACAATTCCTGTAATGGAGTCTAAGATTGTTCCATGTTCTGAACCTCAGTCCTTTAAACCACAACAGGATTATGAAACAAACCATTTTAAAGGTATGTCTTGTGGTCTTTTCATTGTTGTGTTGTTTTTTTTTTTTAAACTTCAGTTCTTCTGTAAGAATTGTTTGGTCATAAAGTGTTTTTTGTAAAGTTCAGAAGTTATGAATGGTGTCTTTAGCTTATGAAAAAGAATTTGGAAAGGTTAACAAGGTTAAGTGGAAAGGCTGAGCCTAGAAATCCCAGTCTGTAGCGATGCAGGTGAATAAAGGCACCAGGTCCTTGAGTAAAGGACACCTGTCAGAAGACATTTATCCCCATCAGTGTATTTCTCAAACCTACCTATAGACTGTTGCTTTCCTGGTCGAGTAAAACTTGTGAACATTAACACCACTGCATTTATAGTGTTTGTATTAGAAGATGAGTGAGTGTAAACTCACATGAATTCATACCCATCTTTTTGCTTGGACATTTAACTAGGTATATAGATTGTAAGCAATCAAAAGCCATCTTGCTTTTTGAATTATTTGTCACTGCAAAGCTTGGTTTGATATCTTGTACATAAATAGCAATATAAAGTCAAATTAATCCTCTAAATTAGCTTTCACCAGAAGGAACCTCTTTCTCTCAGAACCTTAGTCAATTGTGAGAGAAAAATATTTCCATTTACCTATGTTACTGGTCCTGAGCACTTGGTTGGTCTTCCTTACAACATTGGCTCATCTGTGAATGAGCTCATCCTTTGGAATCTGACTTAATAGAGTGTACTGCAGAATAGCAAGCGAACAGCTCTGAGTGATGTTTAGAAATACACAGGGCCTTTGAAAGTCATGCATCAGGAGTTGTATGTTTAATCTGTATTTCTGCAAGGCAGCTGAGTGGAGTTGAAACCATGATAGAGGGATTTTTGTTCACAGGGATTCATGTACACAGAAACACTAGAGCTAATATTGTGCTACATAAAAGTTGATGATTAATTGTTAGGGTTTTATAGTGCTGTTCAAAAGGCAATTTTTTTTTGATTTGTGTGGTGAAGAATGTATTTGAAATTAGAAAAAGGCCAAGCATAGAAAGGGACCATTGAAAGAAGATATAAAAAGCTGCCATATGAAGTGAAACAAGTATAGAAAAAGCTTACATGGCATTCAATAAGATAGGGTTATAAGTAGTTATCTGTTACAAACAGACTGATTTGAGCATTTGGTTTTGCTACAACAGTGTCTAAAACCAGATGCGAATGCAAAATATTTCTGTTCATTTTCTTTGCTAATAGATATTATCTCTTCCGTAGCTGGTCTCATGGCTGATATCATTATAGATAGCATTGTGAACATGACGTAAATGTACGAGCAGGTTTGATGTGCCATATGTTTCTTAGTATACCTTTATATATTTTTATGTGATACAGATCTTTTTAAAAGCCATAGAGAAAATGTCTGTTCTCTTGCAAAAGGCAAAAGAAGATAAGGTTTTCTGTGTTGTATTTATTACACTATTATGCTTTTCTCTTTCTCCATCTCTAAACTTGCCCTAATACCTCAAAATGTAATTTTTCTCCTCTTTTCTGATGTGTTATTGTCTAACTGGAGTTGGAGACCAGGATGCAGGTTGGGTTTGGAGGGTGCAGATGCAGAGCTGAGCTAGGAGTGCTAAACAGAAGCAGAAACTAGTGTGTATCCTTGTCCTGTGCAGTGACAGCAAAGCTGTGACCTGGCCCTACAAAACCTGAACTTGCCTTGGGGTGCAGGGTAAGGCAGGTTGGGTTTTGGCACCACTGGACCAGCAATAGCTCCTCTGGTGTATTTTACTGGACAGTGGTTTGGAAGTATCATAGAATGAGGTGAGAAAGGAAAGGATGGAGCAAAGGGTCTTCTGGATTCTGTGAGGAGCAATGGACTGGGTTGTAGTGAACTGAGTGTGCTAGTCATTGGGGGCTGAACAGCGAACTGATGGCCCCGGTAATGCTTTCATCTAGGTAAGCAGGATCTGCTTTCTACAGAACATTTCTTACGCGATTGCCGTTCAATGTAAGCATTTCAAACAAAGCTGTGTTCTCATTAAGAAAATATTTGCAGAGAGTAATTATCTGTAATGATTGCGGATTGCTTGTCTATTTGTAGTTGATCTTGCCAATAGCTTCAGTCCATACCGAGAAAGCAGATTTGTTGAGAAACGGCTGAGATCCTCTTCAGAAGGTACTGCTGGTGGCAGTCGGCTGATCATAAAACCAAAGGACGGAAATACAGAAGAACCTAACAGCCTACGGAAGCAGAGAGCAAGCTCATCCTCTTCAAAAATGAACAGCATGGTAAGTTTTGTTCCCATGTGCATTAAGTTTTTGGTTTTAAGTAGTTGATGTAACTGTAATGAGAAGCAGCAACTTTACAAGTAATGAATGGTAATAAAGGGGGTGGAAAAAAGACTCTCTCAAGACTTCCAAAATGTGATCCAGGCTCAGCTGTGAATACTAGAAGTATTTTTGTCAGGATGTGGCACTGTGAAAAGGTTTGCATACTTTCTGTGAACAGATACTTGTCATACTTTGCTGATCTGCCTGGGAGAAAAATACTGGGAGAGGGAACTGCGGCAAAATTCAATGGGACTGTTTCTGAGGTTAAATACAGTGGGCTACTCTGTGACAATGTTTTTACTGTTACTGTGTTAGTTACTTCATTGACTCGTGTCTGGTATGAGTGAGATGAGATGAGAAGTTGGATAGAGAGGAAGTTGTCCATAAGGAGGCTCTTTTGAAAGGTCTGAGCATTCCCTTTTGAAACTGGTGACAAATTTGAATGCTTGCACTCTGAGAACAAGGTAAGGAGGAGAGGAAGGGAGAACCTTTGAGGGTCCTGAGGACTGGAAAAGCAAAGATAGGTCAGAAAACTGCAGGAGAGTACTTTTGAAACCTCTTCTAGAGAAACAATAGTAGAAGGCACTGCCTGACTGACAAATTTCTGCTTTCCTATAACCAGTGAGAGTAAATGTACAAACAGAGGTTATCAGCTCTGGTGCAGGTGCATTCCACAGTGGAGTGGGGCATTGCAGCATAGAAGGGGGGTTTCCTGAGCTGGCAAAACCCCAGGAGAATGCAAAGACCCGCCAGGGTCCAACAGCTCTCACAAGAGTGTCTGATGGGGCAGGGTGGGCATGTAGGAGAAAACGGTGGCTTTCCCACACTCCCCCAAAGGGCAACCCTAGGCTTCCTCTTTGAAGGAGGGGCATTCCACGGGCTAAGTGGAGAAGCTTGAAGTCCACGTAACCCAGCAACTGAGTACTGTTCTGTGAATATCTGAGAACTCATCCTACCTGACCTTCAACGCAGAATGGCAGGCTCTCATTTGAGAGCAAAGGCTGCAGCTCCAGCTGGGGAAGTCTGTACCATCTACCCCAGTGGTGGCCAATGCCTCCACCCAGATGGAGCTGCTGAAGGGAGAGGCTGCAGTGGAGACCTCAGACTGCAGGAAGTATCTAGACCTCACTCCTGGTCCAGGAACAGGCAGCAGACCTGCCTTCAAAATCTATGCTCAGGTGGAGGACCTTCTGCAGTAGGTGGCTGAGCGCACCGCTCAGGGAGGCTTAGAAGAAGTTAGATAGCCGGCTCCAAGTGCAGTCTGCAGTAGATCCATGGCCAAACAGTCAAGAACTTCCCCAGCAGCACACAGGAAAGGGAGAGAGGCCAATAATGCGGAAGAACAGAAGCTTTGAACAGCAAGGACCTGCAGGAAGGAGGGACTTCCTCTGAAGCCTGAGGTGTCCTTGCAGAACCGCTTCACTGCTCTGCAGCCTGAAGAGGAAAGATCTGTCACATCAGGAGAGGTGCTGGAGCTGAGCAAGGCAGCCCAATCTGCTCCCTGTATAACAAGCAATGCAACTATGAAAAACACAGCGGGTGAATGTAGTAGGCAACTCTTTTCTGAGAGGTATGAAGGCACTCATCTGCTGATGTGTTGCACTCTCTAGAGAGGAGTGCTGCTTACTGGGGGCTCATATCAGGGATGTCACCAAGAGACTACCAAGCCTTGTACATTCCACTGACTATTATCCACTGCTGTTGTTTCACATGGGCACCAGTGACAGAGCCAGGAGCAGTCTTGAGGAGTATCAAGAAGGATTACAGAGCCCTGGCAGTGGCAGTAAGGGACTCTGGAGCGCACCTCTTCTTTATCAATCCTCCCAGTCAAATTTGGAAAAATCCAGAAATGGTTACAAGACTGGTGCCGCAGCCAGGGGTTCAGCTACTTAGACCATGGTACTCTGTTTGAGAAACTTGATCTACTGGGGAATGATGGGGTACATCTGTCAAAGAAAGGGAAGTGTATCTTCAGTCATAGGCTTGCCGAACTCGTGAAGAAGACTTTAAACTAAAGTTGCTGGGGAGGAGAACCTCAATCCATCCCACTCCTACCAGTTTGATGCCAGTGACAGCAATAGATGCCTGGAGAGGGATCACAGGTCATCAGGAGAACATGTGAAGAGCAGCACAAAGGAATTCCAGATAGTAGGTCAGCTTTATTGGGGGCCCGACTTAAATGCCTCTAGACAAACAGTAGTATGGGGAATAAACAAGCGGACTTAGAGACATGCATATGCCTGCAGGGCTATGATCTTCTTGTTGTCACAGGGACATGGTGGGATGGTTCCTGTGACTGAAGTGTTGGAATGGAAGGATACAGGCTCTTCAGGAAGGATTTGCAAGGGAGATGAGGAGCGTGTATTGTCCTCTATGTCAATGACTTATTGAGCCTGTGCTCTCAGATGCTAAGATTGAACAGCTACAGCAATGGCATCTGCGCTTTAGCTGCTGTTGGGTTTGTGTCTGGCAGGGTTTTGGAAGTGGAGGAGGGCACTGCTGGTATGACTCCTGTAAGAAACTTTGCGAAGCTCTGCCAGCCAAGTTGGACCTGCCTCTGGCCAAGACCAAGCCAATCAGCGCTCGACGATAAACAGATTTAAGACAGGAAAACCTGGAGGTCAAGTGCCTTTTGGTTTTGGGAGCTCTTTTGTTTTGGAGAGGAGTGGGACAGGAGAAAAACAACCATGGAGTCACCCAGGTCAGTGAGGAAGAAAGATGGGAGGCACACCAGAGCAGCCATTCCTCTTTGGCCCACAGTGAGACAGCAGCATGAGCCCTGGCAGCTCATGTAGATCAGCAGTGGAGAAGAGTCCAGTCTGTAGCCTGTGGAGGACTGCTCCCTGCTGGAGCAGGGAATTGATCCCGAAGGGGGCTGTGACTCTGAGGGAAGCCCACTCTGGGGCAATTTGTTGCTGGGGCAACTGCAGCCTGCAGAAGGGATCCACGGTAGTTGGGGAAGTTCGTGGAGACGCTGTCTGTCCCGGGAGGGATGGAACATTGCTGCCTGGGAGGACCGTGAGGAGTTTTTCCCCCTGAGGAGGAGAGAGTGTCAGGAACAACATGGAACAGATTGGGACTGACTGCCAGCCTGATTCTGTGCTCCCGCTGTGCTACAGGAGGGGAGGAGGTATCAGAGATGGTCCTGAGACGAAGGGACAGGTTGGGGGAAGGTGTGTTTCTTTAAGATGGGGTTGTATTTACTGCTGTCCTACTCGGATTTAATTGGTGAATTGGTGGTGATTAAAGTAAATTGATTTTGTTTCCCCAAGTGGAGTTTGTCTGTTGCCTGTGACCATAACTGGTGAGTGTGTCCTCCCTGTCCTCTCTTTCGACCCTTGAGCCTTTTGTTTTTCTCCTCACCATCCCACCAGGGGTGTGTAGGAGGGAGGAGTGTGCGAGTGACCGCGGTGTTCTTTGTTGCTGGTTGGTCCTAAACTATGACAAGCTTATGGGAATCACTGAAACAAGTTTTTTTGCCATTACTAGTTTGAAATATTTGTTCAACATGCTAGCTGCAAAAAAGAGGTTTCATTTTGTACTCATATCTGAAAATAGGTTTCCATAGAAAGCAAAAATCTCCAAGTTTCTTAACCCTGCCTAGAGTTGCTAAGCAGATGTATAAATAAAGGGTCTTTCCCTTTTCAGGTTTTCGTAATAGCCATTATGTTACAATGAAGCAGGACTAAATGCATCTGTGAGAGACTCAGATGTGAACACAACTTTCTCTTCTAAGACAATTTTCCCAGTTTTTCGAAGGCATGAAGCCGATTGGTGCGAAGTGATGTTACATTTCCAGTTATGTACTCTTTTGATGTAGTTTTACAGGCTAATACTGAAACTCAACAACTGTTACCATTACTTAGACAACTTTTATGACTGTGTGCTGCTTTGGCTGCCACTAAACAGCACCTTCTGTCTCATCTGAGAAGCCAAAGAGGGCTAAAATAGTCTTCCTCTGTGACATTCACCCATACTAGTTTCTGCTTGGTCACTTAAAAATAGGCCTCCAGAGAAGTATCTGGTTTAGTGTGAAATCCCCTTATGGAAACTGTGTTGTGTAATTGGAGTTTGGTTGTTTCTCAAGAGGGTGTGAAATCTGTCTTTTGTCTTGGTAAATCTCACGGGTGAGTCTGAAAGTATCATCCAAATGGTCTGTTGTGGCTGGGCTCACAAATGCCTCTGTGAATGGCAGGAGACAATCACATCAGTATCAAGCACATTCTTACTACGTATGGCTGACGCACAACAAATTTTTCCAGTGTACCGGTGTCCTGGAGCAATGGTCACTAAAAACACTCAACTAAAAGTTCCTTGATGTCTTTTACAGAAATGCATGCCGGTACACTGACTTTGTGTAAGGTGGGCAGATTGGCACTTCAACGACAGGAATTATTCCCTTAGCAGTATCAGATTGTGCAGATATCCGTATTCACTGCTTGTTTTTATACTACCTGAAAGGGCAGGAGGCAAATTGATTTTGGGAAGGAGAAGGTTTTATACATCTGTCTTTCTTGTTTCTAGATTGTTGCTGACTTGTCAGATGAAGTAGTACATTAATGCAAAATTTATTTCGACAAACCCCCTGTGACTTTGAATTTCTTTTATTCACTGGATTATTACAGCCAGAGATACAGCATAGAAATAAAGAGATAGAATTGCTGAATAGTAGAAGAAACCTTTGTGCTATTAAAGCATATAGTTATAGCATGCTTCTCTGTTTTTGCAGCAAGTTCATATCCAAATATAAGTGAATATAATCTTATTTTTCAAACCCAGAAAGAACATGATGACATTTAAAGATCCTATTTCATGTGGGCATACAGAGCATCATGCAGCTCTAGTTCCTGCCCTAAAAAGCTGGTTAACCCTGGCTCAAGCCTGTAAACCTTCTTTGGATTGTTAGACCCAGGCAGATCTCTGCGTTCATTAAATACGAGGCTAGACTGATGCCATAGCACTATTTAGCCTGGTATTAATGAGGGGACTGGAAAGGTGGCAACATAGTAACAACAGAAAACAAAGTGAGCATGGAGGGTAGTTAGTCATTTGAGTTTCTTCTTCATGTTTTGTGTATGAAATCCACAGGGATTTTTCCACTTCCATTAGCAGGATTGTCCACAAATTCACAAGCTTGTTTGTTTGTATTACAGTCATAGACCAAGAACTTTTTTTGTCAAGATTACTGTGCATATTCATGAGTGAAGGTAAAATTATTCCTACTTTCCCCCAAATACATATGGATATCATATTCATATGTTTTAAAATGCTAGATGAAAGCTTTGTGAGAAGTTGAAAGTAATTTCTAACCTGGACAAGAGCAGTGCTACTCATAAATGAGATTTAGGGAAAGAAAAAATTCTATGAAAACAACTCTGCAAATGTGTCGATTTCATAGTGATATAACTAATGGACTGAAAAGGATGCTTGAGATTAACTGCTTAGTTCATTAATCATGTGTGTTCTTCATCAAAATCATCATCATCCTCATGGCTTGGCTTGGCTTCGCGGACGAAGATTTGGGAAGGGCTTTGCCCACGCTTATTGCAAGCGCGCTGATGGCTGAAAAGGCCAATGCGGGATAGGCAAGACCGGTTGCAAAGAGCACACCGGAGGGTCTCCTTGGGTGGTATTGCTGTTTCGTCCCTTGCCTGTCGCTACAGGGCTTTGCAAACGTGAGTACACCCTTCAAGCCTGCGCGGTGGATTTCTTCATCAAAATAGTTTCAAAGCTGTCATTCTTGCTGTCACCAGTTTCTGCCACAAGATGCCACCATTTCACTAAAAATGGTTTTAGACTTTAGGATTATTGTTACACAAAAGGTGAAAACTGCAATTCAGGACACATTTTTGGAATAGTGTTATGTTGATTAGCCTGTGTAGTATAATAGACCCTTTTCAAATGAATGTAGTTGATACTGATACAATTTAAAGAGATTCATATTGCTATAGAAACTGGTCATTCAAATGTTCCAACTATTAAGTCATCAGTTAGAACTTTAGATATTTAGACTGAACATATAAAGTAGTTAACTATGTCTCAGAAGATTGACAGAGGTTATGGATGACCTCTCTGGTCTCCAGCTAGGTGGTGGTTCTTTTCCAATGTGTAAGAGAGGCAAAAAGAAAGAAAAATGCAAAGCAGCATGGTAAAAGATCTGAATGACCTGAAATATGCTGCCCTGCAAGACCAGTGAAAAGAATGTAAATATGGGTGGTGGAAATGTAGAGGAGAATTAGAATAACTGCACTGAAAAAAATAAGATCAGACCCTCAAATCACTGTAAGTTCTTTAAGAGGATTAGGAGACAGAACAGCAGGGAAAAAAAGAGTTGATATGCTACAATACTTAGATTATAACAGTAGAAACTGAGGTGTATTTGAGGAACAAAATTGTCCATAACTTCTCATAGTAGTGGTTAGTGTGGAAAGATGACTATCCTAAATCCTAAATATCACCTTTACCAGTACTAAAGAGGAAATGTTTAAAAAAAAAAAAACCTGCTGATTTTTAAAGTTGCTGATAGAGATTTTGAAATGCTGGTAAGTTACAGTTAGGTAAATTACAATGCTCCCTTGCCTACACTTGGCTATATATGTGCTATATAACTAAAAGAAACCTAATTTTTTTCCAGCTTTTTCCAGTCTCAATGAGTGGGCATTACTGCCGTCCTTTCTGTTCTGCGTGACTGCATTTCTCTGGGCACTGTCTTGAGCGCAGGGTTTTCTTCATTTTCTTATACTTTAATCTTCTCTAAATGTTGGCTATTTTTTGATTCTTAAATTCAGCTACAAGTTTTAATCTTTTCAGGTAATTTTTCTGCGTGCCCTCAGTGCTGCATCATCCTCTCCTTTTGCCTAGAGCGAGGTAGCCTTGCTACTTGTGTCGGTCCATTTTGAGCTGCGCAACTTATTTTTCCAGATTGTTGCTTTCACTTTGTCATTTCTTTCTTTGCATGGTTCCAGTATAGTAGATAAAACTGCTAGTTGCCAGTTAAGGACTTTCATGGCCTGAGGTCATCCTAGCTTTTTTGTCAGCTTTAACAGTGAAGTCTTCATTGCCTGCTTGTCAAACTGTCAAATAGTTGTGTTCATGTTTTTTCACACATTGCCTATCTTGCACTAGAGGAACTGCAGTTATTACAAAACTTTCTTCATTTCTTTTCACAATTTTCCATGTATTTTTTTTTTTTTTTGCCTTGGCTATCAGTAGCAACACAATACTGAACTAAGATAATTTTTGAAGATGCATACTGGTACTGTGATACTGAGGTTTTTTTGCTTGTCCATCCAATGCTGATACTCTAGGCAAAATCCCCTTTTCCTCATGCTGGTACTATGCTTCTTATATGGGGACGCTCTCAGAACAGAACATCTCAGTAAGTATATTTATAATATAAATGAAGAACAATATAAGCAAAAACCAGTGTTGGAATGCAAAGTAATATTTCATGGGCTACTGCAGGGTTCACTTTGATAATGGGAGGGGTTAAATATGTCAGTTAAATGTTAAATTTGCAAAATCCATAATTGACTAATTTAGTGTAGAGGAGGCTGTCTGAAAATTTAGGAAGACATAACAAAGGTAAGTGATTGACACAGAAAAAGTAAGATGCTAGCAAAAGAGATATTAACTGGAAAAAATGAGATTGCCAGTGTATCTCTGGAGGGAGCAGAAGGGCAGAACATAGGTCACTTTAACAGAAATATGTTATGGCCCCTGCTTGGAATGTCTGTTTGTGACAATTATCTATTTTGCAGCTGGTGTCTAAATTTTATTTAGGTGTCCTGGATATTCTGTGTGAGAAACAGTACCTAGGTTTTGTTACCTAGGTGGTTTGGGGTGACTTAGCCATTAATAGTCAAAGTTCTAATATACTTCAGAAATGATGCTTGCAGTGATGGATTAATTACGCAAACCACTGTATTCAAATCTATCCTTGTGTTTGATAGTGTACCTTATGAAGCATATCCAAATCAGCAACTCATGAAAGTGATCAGTGCTTCTCACAGATGACTATTTTTAGTGTTTCCTGAGTAATCTTACTATCATCAGTTCTAACCTAGCACCTACATCATGAGAGATGCAATGGGATTATGTGTCCACGTGGACTTCACTGAATGTACATGAATTAGGGCCAAAAAGGTTATATTCCTCTTCTCTGTGCTGAAATGTATGATACTTTGCTGGTGTCTGATGAAGCACTAGGCGTTGGCTGTTGGTCTAGAGAAGGTTGAAGTGATTTTCATTTTTGTTTCAGGTTGCTTTAACATTATTTTTTCCAGCTCTTTTCTCCTTCCTTCCTGACAGTGTACAGAGACCATTTGGAAGCTGAGATTTTTTTATGCAATCTGTGGCAAACATATTGAAAATACATGAGTCGAATGGTTTATCAGTTATGGTGGGTGACCAGTAGACTTAAATTGAAGGTAGTTGTTTTTGTGACCTGTAAATGTGACCTATAGAAGCTTGAGAAAACCCTATGGGATACGTTCTCCATCTACAGACTGGTGACACATTAATGATGAATGTCTTAACAGCAGATAGGTTTCTGTCTTGACAGCCTGCACTGGAAAGACAGTGAATGAGAGGTTATGGAGAGGATTTGAGTGCTCAGGATTTCAGTTCAGGTTCAAAAAAATCCCCCAAACAAAAAAGCCTTTTTCAGATATACCAAAAAGTTATAAAAACATGAACCAGGTAAGCAAAATACACACAGTCCTTTAATGTCCTCTGCACAGCTTCTTTAGAACTAACAAGGCTATGGTTTCTCTGAATAACTGCAATCTGTTGCTAACTTACTGTACATATATTGTGTTTGGTATCTCTGATGGTCATGAAAGTTTTTTCACAGTTAAAACAGATGTTGCAGTTTATTCCATCCCTGAATTTTGGGATTTCTGTTTAATTCAAATTCCTTTCTGCTATGCTGGGCTTGTCAAGGGAGAATATTTAGGAACATTAATTCTTATTGAACTGTTCAAGCAAACCCTGTAAGGCAGTGGTTCACCCTTCATGTGAAGTGGACTTGACAGCATTCATTTATAACTAGCTTTGTAGTAACGTAACAAAATTTCCCCTTTTGCAATGAATTTGGTGTTTTGCTCCTTTGTGGAAATAAACTGTGGAAGCCATTTAAAGCAAGAACTGTCAGGACTACTTTGATAGTATAAGGCTGAAAATAGGAGTAAACTGTCGATTGTAAGTAAGTAGTATTTCGGGCCTTATATTCTTAATTTAGCACGGAGTTTTTGCATACTATTAGCATAAAAAAATGGAAACAGCAAATTGGGATTTAAGCATTTTGTCTGATTATTTTTTTAGGTCAACTAGAAGCTTTTCAGCTAAATACCCTGTGGGAAATTAGTGTCTGTAGTGTAATATACATTTCTTAACATTGTGAGTGTGAATCAGATTGTAGTTATTAGACACTTTGAATTAATTCTTGAGATCAAGTAACTAACAGAAATTAATTTAGATGTGACTTAATACTTAGGTTATAATGTTCTATTCACTTCTTTAAGGACATAATCATAGTCCTAAAAAGGGTACTGTTATTCTAACATTTATGTAATTATTCCAGTTGAATAGACTTATGTGTACCATAACCACAGAGTATGTTAACCATGAGCCAGCAGTGTGCTCTTGTGGCCAAGGTGGCCAATGATTTCCTGGGATGCCTTAGGAGGAGTGTGGCCAGCAGGTCAAGGGAGGTTCTCCTCCCACTCTGCTGTGCCCTAGTGAGGCCACATCTGGAGGACTGTGTCCAGTTCTGGGCTCCCCAGTTCAAGAAAGACAAGGAACTACTGGATAGAGTCCAACAGAGGACTAAGATGATGATTAGGGGACTGGAAGATTCCTCTTTTGAGGAAAGGCTGAGAGACCTGAGTCTGTTTAGCCTGGAGAAGAGATGACCGAGAGGGGATCTTATCAATACTTATAAATATCTAAAGGGCTGGTGTAGAGAAGATGGGTCCAGTCCCTTTTCAGTGGTGCCCAGTGATAGAACAAGGGTTACTAGGCACAAACTGGAACACAGGAAGTTCCATGTGAACATAAAGAAAAACTTCTTGACTTTGAGGGTGACGGAACACCGGAACAGGCTGCCCATAGAGTTTGTGGAGTCTCCTTCTCTAGACTCTTTCAAAACCCACCTGAACATGTTCCTGTGCAACATGCTGTATGTGAACCTGCTTTATCACGTGGGTTGGACTCAATCCTGAGAGGTCCCTTCCAACCCCTACCATGCTGTAATTTTGTGAATACAGGTAGAAGGTAGAACGCATTATTAGCAATTTTAAATTCAAGAGTAATCGTGGTAGTGGATGGGTGTGTTGTTACATGATGAAAATAGGACAGAATTAGTTCCTTTAGCTCTGATTAGTTAACCCCAGTGGGCAGCTCATCACCATGCAGGTGCTCGCTTACTCCCTCCAGTAGGATGGGGAAGAGAACAAGAAGAGTAAAAGCATGAAAACTTGCGGGTTAAGGTAGAGACAGTTTAATAGGTAAAGCAAAAGCTGCATATGCAAGCAAAGCACGAGAAGGAATTCATTCACCACTTCCTGTCATCAGGCAGATGTTCAGACATCTTCAGAAAGCGGGGCTCCATCACATGTAACAGGTACTTGAGAGGACAGATGCCATAACTGCAATTATCCCCTCTTCCTCCTTCTTTCCCTCAGTCTTATATATTAAGCATGATGTCATATGGTGTGGAATATCCCTTTGGTCAGTTGGGGTCAGCTGTAACAGCTATGTCCCCTCCCAGTTTCTGGTGCACTCCCAGCCTGCTCACTGGTGGGGTGGTGTGAGGAGCAGAAAAGGCCTTGACTCTGTGCAAGCACTGCTCAGCAATAGCTCGAACATCCCTGAATTATCAGCAATGTTTCGGTCACAAATCCAAAACATAGCACCATACAAGCTACTATGGAGAAATATAACTCTCTCCCAGCCAAAAGCAGTACAAGTTGGATATCTGTTATTTTATTCTGAAGGAGGAGTACTCACTGTAAGTACTGTCTAAACTAATTTACAGGGGACCGGACTTTTAAAACTACAAATAGGTGTGCTCTGTAATGTCCTGTGTTTATTTTTCTGTTTTCATATTTTTTTGAACAACTAGCTCTTTACTGCGACTGAAAAATATCAGTATAAGACACACCCAATTAACGGATTTTTTCTAACAAAACTCACTTCTGTACTAGTCTTGCTACATTCCCCAAGTAACTTTGCCAGTTAATGTTGGGAGGAAGCTTGTTCCAAGGCTGCTCATCTGCTTGAGTTGATATGATTTTTAAGGATTTTTTTTTTTTTCCTACAGGAAGGTAAAGATTTCTTTCCTCACAGAAATCTCATATGTTAAAATATGCAATAACAATCAATATTGTTTGAGCAATAAATATTTTTTTTCTGTCAAAGAAAAGCAGCTTTGTTATTTTTCTATTTTACTTTGACTTTTACACTTTAATTTCCTATTCATTATCACATTTTCCACAAGCACAACATGTTTTGAGAACAGGCGAGTACTGTAGAAAAGTTGTTACGCAGTGTTGCTGAAAAATAATGTTCTATGGTCTTCAGTCTGATCGTGCATGCGGTCTACTAAAATCTGCATGTTACCATCTACGTGCCACCTCCAGGGAAACAACTTGTTTGTGGTGAAGACCTCTACCTTCTGCTTAGTGCCTGTTATGCTGTGGTGATTTGAGAGGTCAAGGGTTCACCAAGGATTAAACAATCCTATGACAAATCTAATCAATACTCCCTACCAACTCTCAATACGTTAATCAATAGTAAGAGAGGAACAGAATCACCGAGGTTGGAAGGCTTCTCTGGAGATTGTTTGGTCCAAAACAGGGTCAGCTAGAATTTACACAGGGACGTGTGTAGGAGGGTTTGGAATATTTGAGAGTGGGGACTCCAGAACTTCTCTTGGCAGCCTGTCCAGGTGTTTGTCTAGCCTTATGGTTTAAAAAAAAAAAAACAACCCCAAAAAACAAACAAAACCCAAAGATTTTTCTTAGGTTTCTTGTATTTCAGCTTGCATCTTCTTGTCTATTCACTAGGCACCACTAAAAGGACTCTGACTCTGTCTTCATTACTCCCCACAGCTACTCTGAGATGCCCAAAGCCCTCTGATACTGGGAAGAGATGAGAGGTCAAGGTTAAAATGCAAGGACAGGGAATACTGAATAGAGCTCCTTTGACACCTCCCACTGCACTCTCAACTCATTTGTGCCAGTTGGCTCTGCCCAGTCATGCTCTGCCTGCAGACATGCTGGAGTGGGAAGAAATTGTAAGGTCACAGGAACTTGAATCGTGCCTACGTGTACATAAACCCTCTTATGTTTCCTCATCCTGCTGAATGGATCAGGTGTGCCAGAGAAAGGAGGTGGTTGACAGGTAGTTCCTGTGACATGCTACGATAGCAGAGGGGAAAGTAGAAGTAGAAGTGGGGGAGGAGGCAACCAGCACCCCAACAAGTGGTTCTGAAGCAATTAGAGTGATGTGCTCTGTGTCCTTGCATACTGAGATCTCTTTCTCCTTGTATAAGGGACGTAGGTCAGGGGAACCTGAGAGTTATCATTGATGGAGACAGGCTGTAGGGTTATGTGACCTAGTATGACTGATCTAGTGTCTGTATTTCAACTACTACCCTCAAATTTTAAATAAAAGAGAGATCTTTAAGTGATAAGTAATATACTTAAGGGGAAAAAATCTCTCCATCCAGTATTTGTAACCAAGTACTTCTTAAGGAAGAAAAGGTAAATTATTTTAATTTAATTCCTTCTATGCACTGTAAGATTACTGTCACATCTTTTATCTTGGGAGATGCTCTTAGCACTGGTAGATTTTTTTTTTTTTTTCAGCCGTGGTATATCTTCTCAGGTTAGTATATGCAAATAATATATACAGTAGGAAAACAAATCATTAGGTGACTTTTCTAAGGGAGGCAGTTTGTGGAAAGCTGGTTCCCTGAAATTGAAATTTATGACTACAATATTAAACAGTGTCTTGCTTTTTCCATCATGTAGGTCCGATGATTTACAGGTAGTTTGCACTCACTTGGTTTTTGTGAAAATAAAAAGTGAAAATTGCCCCCGTGTTGTTGAGTGACAAATTTAGCTTCTGTCCTTTCTTGTGCACATCATTTCCTGCTGTGTAGGTCCCTCAAACAGTGTGACCAAGAGCAATCTTCTGATGAGAGTTTTGCAGTGCTTTCCCAGAAGCTGCCTATTTGTATTCTTTTGCTTATGTGAGAATAAACTCAGAATAAATACAGTATTTTTCCCTCAGGCTGTAGCTATGCATAGTAGGGTGCTCCTTCCAGCCCTTTGATCCATTTGATAAAAAGAGAGGGGGTGAGAAATGGAAATGCTTTTGGATCACTTGTTCTATCATCATATTTGCAGTCCTTCTGTTTTGCCAGTGTGTTGCTGCAGGCAGTGCTGGGTAAACCCCGGGTTAAGGACATGGCAGTGCCTGGAAAACTAGCTGCATGTAAAAAACTTGCCATTTAGAGCAAGAGTGTTTTCTGGTTTAAGGTCAAGTGCATGCTAGCCCATTAAAGACTCATGATCGTATTTTGCGTGCTATATTACTGATGGATATCTGGAGATTAGGTTTGGGAATGCTTTTCTTGGTTAATTCACTATTTAACAGAGGAATAAGCAAAAATGTATCATTCAGGAAAGGAATGAGATGTTAAAACACATTTTGTTGCCTCAATTTTTTGTATTCATAGCATTCATTCAGTAAAACTAACAAAATTCATTGAAATAACACAAGGCTGGTGAATAGCTTAATATCTTTCTTTTTAAATTTTCATAACTCAGTGAGTATATGTTTTAATCAAAAAACCACACTCAACCCCCCCAAACCACACAAACCTTTCTGAAATTAATACACTTTAATTTCAGGACAGGAATGTGTATTTTTGTATTTGAATTCTTGATAAAGAAACAAACATCTTGCTTTTTTTGTGCTTTGAGAAGCTTTTTTGATTTTGAAGAGCATTACTGTCAGATAATACATAAACAGTCTGGATAGCTGTTAGGATTCAGAGTCAGTTGGGAGTCAGAGGAACACTGGTACTTGAGAAGTAGTAGTTGGTAATAACTGGAGCAATTCGCTGCACGGCACTTACAAAATGCAGTGTTTGATACCCAAGTAAACCTGGGGAGGGAAGTTAAAATGTTCATTACAACCTGCTTCAGGACCTTGAACATCTGCAACAGGATGGGGAATTTTAATCATTCCAAGGCTAATGGAAGATTGTTCACCAAAGTCTATTTCTGTTGCTTAGACAGTTACTTTGACAAACAGAAGGGCTTCAGTTTTTCTTAATTTTTTACTTGTTTTTTATTCATATGCATGTTTTAAATTACTCCCACATGCCCACCCTGTTATGTCTGATCCTGTAAAGCAGGCAGCACTGTAGCAGAACTCACGTTGCCTCCAAAAAATGACTTCTACAAGATTCTTCACTGGGTAACTCTTTGGAGTATAACAAAGGAAATGAGGTTAGTTTTGACTGCTCCAAAAATCAGAAGTTTGTGTTTGCATGAGAAGTCTTCTGTCAGCTTTTTTTGGCATGTTGTAGCTGATAAAAGTAAAACCCACCAGTTCTGACTTTGTTACTGTAACCTGAAATGATCAGTTTTTAAGTGTTTGGAATATATTTTGAAGAAATTATCCCAAAATAAGCATTGTGAAACTTGCGTTGTGTGAAGTAAAATGAGTAAATGGTGGGAGGGAACACTTAGTTAAATGAAGTTGTCTTTATAAATCTGCAGACTTGGCAGACTTGTTACCCTGGCAAACTTCTGTCTTCATAAATTTGCCAACTTTTGGAATCTGGCTTGTTACTGGAGGGGAGGAATTGTAAGTGGGGAAAGTGAGGATCTGGTTCAGAGAGGAGCAAGGAGGATAAAGAAAGGGTAGGACTTGCTGGAGGATGGGCTATGTTCCCATTAGAATGTGGGGAGGATTATGAAGTGCTGGTAAGAGAGGAGGGGTTGAAGGTAAGAAAACTGAGGTTAAGTATGGGGTGGAGTTCATTGCAGGTAATGTGGAAAAGGAAGTGATGAAACATTGGGAAGGAAAGATAGAGGAAATTTGAGGCTAGTGGCCTCTGAAAGTTAAGAGGATGGGAAGTAGGTCAGTGGAAGGAGCTGGAGAGAGAGGAGAGGCTTTCTGTATTTCTACATATCTGGCAGGAATCGAGGGAGAAGCTCAAGAGCTGAGACAACTGGCTGCCAAGAAGATTGTAACCTTTCTGTTACCTGAAATATTGAAAACCAGGGGTTAATCTTATTTTCTATGAATATTCTCTCAAAGGGACATTGTTTAGAGGAAAATAAGGCAGCCTCTAAAATATGCATCGTTGGCAACAACCTGTCAGGCATTTCAGCTGGAAGAGAGAAGTAATGCTATTTTCCTGCTCTTAGTGTGGCAGTGTGCATGGTGGTATAAGTCTCTTCATATTTTCATTAGTCACATTTTAACAGTTTTTCCTCCAGATGAGAATAAGAAGTTGTCATTTTTGTTATTACTCTTTAAGGACAGATGTGACATGGAAAGCAATTTGATCTTATTATCAAAGCTGTATCTTTTCTTTCAAAATGCTTTACCTTCTCTAAGCCTGAAAAAGGGAAAGAAAAAATGAAAAAGAACATTTTTGCATCTTGATTTTTAGAGATTTATGCCTATAATGTCCATTCATGTTAACTCTGATCAAAGTGAAATCACAAAGTATACCCAAAGTATACCTGATGTCTTCACTAATTTGTTTATTCAGGTCTTTATACAAGATACATTTTCTCCTTTCCGATGTGACAATTACGTGCTCTTTTTGCAATTAGACCACAGTATTTCTTTTTCTGTGTCTCTTTCTCCTTTCACCAGGTACAGCTATTTTCATAGCTGTCGTTCAGACGTCACCATTGTGTTCCTTATTTTGTGGGCATATAACATGGGAAACATGATTAAGGCTTATGTGATGAATTGTTTACTTAAATGATTTGGCATCCTTCAGGGCAATACCTCAAAATATAAATGTGACACATTAAAATGAATTTGTGAACAGTTTCAGAACAAGACTGAGGCTATGTTAAGTGGATTTAGTTGGAAAAGGGGAAAAAAGCAGTCAATAGAGACCACAAACTGTTTAATGAACAGAATTGTATCTGGGAGAGCATACACCTGTAGATAAGCTTCTCAAATGAATTCTTCTTTGCTATGTGACTGAGTTGATATTTAAGGGAATTATGAAAAGATGTGGTGTCACCTGTTTATTCATATTGTACTTGAACTGTTTTAATCCTATGCTCCAGGGTTTTTGCTGGTCAGAAAATTCTGTGGTCAAAACTAACCAAGCAACAAAACCTGAACCAGTTGGCCCTGGTTTGGTTCCCTGTAGACATGGCACCACACTGTAATGATGGGGGAATTGCTAGTTGAGGGTGGCAAGCAGAGGAAACGCCTTTTCTGGTATGGCTGTTAACTTAATGTGCATGTCAAAATACAACCTTACGCTGGAGATTAGAGACTGGTTGCTGCTGGTGATGTGGTTGGTATTAGGTGGGTATCTTAATGATGCAAAGGTTTTCTGAGATGCCTAATTAATATGCCTTCTCCACACCTACACTAGTAAACTGATCGCCAGAGATGGAGTCAGGACAATTTTTTTTGTCTTTCCCCATAGCTTAGGTTGTTGTTATTCCTGTACCTCATTTCTGTGCCAGAAGTGTGTGCACCATCATCAAAGATTATATAGAAAGAAAATTTTAATAAAGGAAATTGAGAGAGTCATGACTGGGCTTCAGATGCTGCTGGCTCCCAGGCACGTGTTACGGAAGTGTGTTTTATGTAACACAATGTCTACTTAATGTAAATTAGTTCTCAATCAACTACGAAGTAATGCATAGGTTACCTTGGTTTTACACTGAATCACTTCTAAAGTTTACTGTCGGAAGAAGAGCTTAAAAAGAGGATTATTTTCTATGATTTGATTGCAGTGGGAAAATTTGTATGTCATTTAAACAAAGAAAGATCATCATCAGTGACTGAGAACTACCTCTATTTCAGAGACAAGCTGTCAAGCTATTTATTCTGCTTTTCAGGTTTTTAAAGCAAAGGAAAGCAGAAGTAAAGTTAATTCCTCAAAACAGTACAGTCTTAGTAACAAGATATCAGAACCTAGTACCATGAGACAGTGTGAGTTCTTGTGAATGTATATATTCATAAATATGTACATAATTTTTTTTATCTTGTATTTCTAAAGTAAGGAAACAATGGAAAAGTAAAAAGTCCTTCTTACTGTTCTGTGCCCTGTTGCAAAATCGGGAGTAAAATAACCCATTGAGAAGCGAGTAGCGACGTACAAAGCTTATTTGTGCGAATGAAATCTTCAGAAAAGACAGATTTAGGATGGGGGTTTGTGATTGTCAGGTTTCTCATTGCCTGCATTAGGCACTGATAAGATGAGACATTGAATCTCAGCATGTTCATGTCTTTGAGGTTTTTATTTCAAAGAGATAGGGATACATGAATAAAAATCTTGAACTTAAGTGAAAGGAATAGTCAGCCATGGTTCATGAATCACAGCAGTTCTTGTTTTAATAACTTGAGTTGGGAAAGGGATGCCAAACTGTTCTGAACTCTTTGCTTTAAGTGGACTCAGCTGTCTACTGGAAGGACGTACAGGTGGAAGAGAATAGAACTGAAGCAGGGATGCTATGCTTACTAACACAAGAAAGAAAGGCACTATTAATGCATGGTTTTGCTCTCAGATAGCATTCACCCTTCTATACAGTCTGCATAACAAAGGCAATTGTGACATTATTAAATGGTATGAAGTGATACACTCATTTCTTGAGGCATATTTATTGCTACACTGTAGGAGGGCTGTAAGGTCTATTAACTAGGGAAGTTCAAAGATATCTGCTGTTGTTCAGTATTTATTTTTAAAAAATTTCCATGCAGCAGGGTGTCTGATAAAAGGTTTTAGGATCCTCTGTTGTCCTTGTAATGCACATTTCAGTTTGTTTAATGGAGCTGCTCTTTTTGGAGATAACACATGAAGCTGCCAAAATGAAATTTTTCATGAGCCTGGTTGTTGTTGTTGTGAGGAAAGAAAAGTCAATGTTCCTATCGGTAAGTAAAGACTTTTCCGTGATTGGATGCTGTAATCATTATTGTGTGTTTTAATACTTGGTGAACAAACTCATCACGTGTTATTCTGTCTCTGTGTTGGGATGGCAAACAGTATTTGTTTACCAAACTAGAACAAATAATAAAGATTCTCTCCAGGGCTTTGTTCAAGCTTAGAATTGTTTGGCAAACAAAAAGCAAATTTCTGGGTTTTATTCATTCTGCATATTTCATAGGTAGAAAGATGCAGCTTTAGGCAACATTTTTGTATAGATGTTATTTTCATATTCAAGGCAAGCAGAAAGGATTAGCAGATCCTAACATGAATTTGGATTTCATTTCAGACCTGAGTTCCATTTTGATATGCTGTTGCATATCAAAAACCAGGGTTTGCACAGTAGTGTTATAAAAGCCACATGCTAATATGTATTGGTAGAGAACAGTCATACTTCAAAGTTCAAACAATATGTAGTGTAGGGAAGACTGAAATCATGAAAGTTTTGACTCTTGTGAGTGGCTTCACAATAAAGATGAACTTGAATAGGACTAGGTACATAACAATATTCCTGAATATAAATTAAAAGAATGTATCTCTAAATAGAAGAAAATTATCTGTGTTATTGCCTGTGATCCCTTCTATTTTAGCATTTTTTGCTTAGACAAACTGTTGGAAATTATTTTTACTAACAGTATTTCTAGACCAAAAGCAGATTTTTTTTTAGTTCTTTCATGTACTTGAGCTTACTAAGGAAAGAGGTGGTGCTTTGTCCAAGCAGAAGGCAAGTATCAAAGCATGTGGTATGACAAAACTTCAGAAATGGTGGGGTCAGGGAGTAGAGGACAACAGAGCATTTGCTTGTGTGTGTGTGTTATAAGAGGTGATACCAAACAACTTCCAGGTACGTATGTAGCCACAGGTTTCAACGGAAAAAAGCATTGATAGATTTCTAGAACTGGAAAGGACCACTGGATCCTCTGGCTAGATCTTCTGTGTAGGACATGACATAAAAGCCTACCAGTTACCTCTGCGATGAGGACAATGAGTTCTATTGGAGTAAAGGTATATAAAGAGATGGAATAGCTGCACTTACACTTTATAGGTTATTCCAAAGGTGTGAGGGTGTTTTTTTTTTTTTTTTAAAAAAAACACCAACAAACCAAAACAAAACCAAAGACTATTTGAAAAAATCGTGCCTAATTCCTTAATTAATGGTAGCTGTGTTTTTACTTACAGCTGTTTGTCTTCTGTATCTCGAATTAAGGGCGTCTTTTAGTACCTGGCATTTTTCTGTCCATTAAAGCTGCTTATAAATTGTAAACAAAACTCCCTTTGTGGTCTTTTCTTCTTTTTAGTTGAACAGATTGATGTCTTTATGTATCTTACTTTACAGAACATTTTGACTCTTATTGATTTTTTTTTTTTTTTCACTTGGCTGCATGAAATTTTTGGGGGTGGGGGGATTAAGCAAAGGTAAAAAAAGAATCTGTTTGATTCTAACAAAATAATACTAATAAATAATACCCTGTCAAGCATTTGTGAAAATAACTGTTACAGAAAGACAAAAATCACCACCTCATCCCTGTCTTATTGTTGTATGTATAGTTGAGAGCCACAATAGCAGTGAATACCTTAGTTCTGCAGGGTATGATAACACTGCACTTCCCAAGATGGTGAATTCTTTGCTGCAAAGTATATTGGCTCCACCTGGATGTTACTTATGCAAATGGTATGAATATCTAGTCCCTCATAAAACATTTTGCTCAGAGAAGAGAGTAGCTCTTTCTAAATTTGTGCATCATTGGCAATTTTCCACAGCTCTATTTCCTGTAAAGCTGATGCAATTGTTTTGCTTTAAAGAAACTAAAGGGCAGGCAGCAACACACAGTTTGTGTTAGCAGTTGTATGATAGTAGGTACTGAAGTAGGAGTCCTGTTGTAGCTCGGTGGGCTGACTTAATGGAATGATTCCAGTGTGTTATGGGAAATAACTGACTTTGGATTTTCTTTGTTGCAGCTGTTCTGCTGTTCTTAATGTTTTTTTAGTTGTCTGAGCGCTGCATGTAAGTTTTCTGGAAGGGCTGCTGATTGTAACCCTTGTTTGTCAGCCTTTCAGTGAATATTCTTCATCCATTAATTCATCTATCATCTGCTTGCACTGAATTTCCCAATGTTGTTCTTGCCAAAGATGTGCTGTACCATGGTGCAGAAAGATGCAACCAGTACAGGTGTAATGTATTTTACTAGTCTAATTGAAATAGAGGGAAAAAAGAACAAGGTTTTGGCACATAAATCCTTTTCAGGGCCTATTCCTTAGGTAATAAGTAATTATCCTGGAAGAAGTGCTTGTGTCCAGGGAACATATCTGCTTTTTCTACCTATGAAATTGGTCCAGTAAAAGATATTAATTCTTCTAATAAACATTGCTGCTCCTAGATCTTCAGTCAATCATTGTTGCAACAATTCGCTAATGTAGTTTTTCAGCAGCTCTTGGCTTTTCATCTCCCTGCTTTTATATGCCTTCAGCCGACACAAGCAGAATGTCAGCTTTCTATTTTTCATGCATCTAGAAGTCTGGAAAAGTAGTACTTCAAAAAAATTAAAAATATACTTGGTTAATCAACTTTTTATACAGCTGTTTACATTTTTAGGTGAAAGCTGCCAAGCTTTATTAGGGGTAAGCTCACAAGGGAGATACTTTGTGTCATTTCCACATGCTTGTCATGTTATTTTCTCTACACTTGCTAACTTGAACTGTCAACCTATAAAGTGCTCTTAACATTTGCACATGAGGTGCTGCAGGAGGTGACATAAGCTAATGGAAGGTGTTCATGGTAACAGAAAATCTCATTTGCACGTAGTGGAAGTGATGAGCTCATGGATTTGTGCTTTGTGTTATAATTAACAACACTTTGTGTACCTTGGTGTGATAGCGGCAGACACTGCTACTGTCTCACAGGTCCTGTCTGACAGGGTCCTTTCTCTTAAGAGATGTGGACAGCAGAGAACAATTGAGCAGGACCTAGTTGGGCTGATTGCAGGTTTCTTTGCTCATTGCAGGCTCATCACTCATGATAAAGATTTGAAACCTGGTCTTCAGCCTTATATATCCTCGTTGTGGATGCAATGGCTGCAGGACTGTGTTTTAAAAGCATTCCTTTTATTTAGCGACAGTAGAAAAATTAGGGAGATATCCATAGGAATGAGTGCTAGGAAGAGACCACTAAGACAAAAAGCTTCTAACATATTGCTGTATAAAAGGATGGCAAGATAAACCTTTTATGGCTCCTGGAGACGAAGCCTTCTGTACTAGATGTTGTTGAGAACCTGTGGGCTATTTGGTTTTATTGTGCTGTTTCTGATTACCTCTTTAGAGAGCAGAGACATTATCGACTGAATTTCTTATTGTGCTTGGCTGCCGTTCCTTCCTTTCCCTTAAAAAAAAGGCTTTTGAAGAGGATGAGTAGAGTTGTCCTTGTTTGGTCTCTGCAGTAATCTGGCACTTGCTTTCATTTGCCCTGGTGGCAAGTTGGCTTAGTTCTCTTTCTGTGAGTCCAGAAGGGTCCTTTCTTTTAAGATAACAAAAGCCACTGAGAATGCACAAGCCCATTTTGAGAGAGCCTATTTGCTATCTCTTCAAAGTCTGTGTCAGCCCTACATATTTTCCTTCTCTGACATACAAGATCAGTAACCCTGGTGGTTCTTCCTTTCTAAAGGACTGCTTATGCTTTTAATTTCTTGTAGAGCTTCAGACAGTCAAGTATTTCCCTGGCTGCTTTTCCCTTGTTAGCTCTTCTAAAGGCTTGGTGAACCTGGCCTTAACCATGTGTTTCAAGGGATTGGCATGAAAAGTTTCATTCCTTCAGGGATGTCTTGCAACTATCAAGCAGATTTGATTATAGTTTGCCTAGCTTCTCAACATTTCTCAGTTATATACTGAAGATTTTGCCTCTGATATTTTACTGAGCAGGTCTGTGAGCATAAAGGAAGAAAAACTTAAGCAAACTCTTTAAGAATGTTTTGTATTAACTCTAGTGTAACAAATAAATGACTTATGTTGTCTTATTTCTACTGCATGTAGATTCAAATCTTCTTATCTCCTAACACTGGACACTTGTCCTCTGTGATCTTATATAGCACATACCTGGTAGGAGCTATTTGTAAAACTTACCTTTATGGTTAAGTTCCTGGTAATTTTGTAGTCAGTGGAGAAAAAGGCTCCTCTAGGAGGTAGCTACCAGTGACTCATTTCAATCTCCCTTCAGAACTACGTATAAGTTTTCTTACTGTTCTCCCTTGCTGACTGTTGTGAGGACCTCAGTGGATTAGCGTCATTGGGCTGCTTCATCTTTGAGAGTCTGACTCGCTATGAAAGCATTTGACCCAGTTTTGTTCTCTGGGATGGCAAATCATGTCCTATGTGGATCCAGCCCAGTTTTTGAATGGCCCACGTGGTTACCTGCTTCAGTTGATAGCGTTTGTCCCCTTTCCTCTCTGTTCTGTTGGGTTACCTGGATTCTTAAGTATCTGTGGGGTGTTTTGGTACTGCTTATGTAAATGAGACAGGTTTTTAACTTCATCTGAGCCACTTGGTACTGTTTGAGATTCATCTTGAGATTCTGTACACAATAGTTCCAATTTTATTAAATGGGAATTTGTTTAATATAACTAAATAAATACTATGGTACATTTCACAGAGATCTTTTTCCTATACATACTGAGTGGTGCTGCCATGTATAGTAGATGTGAGCCAGCATTTTTTTATGCAGCCCTGCTTTGGATCTGTGTTTTCTTTGGAAACTTTTTTTTTTGCCAGGAGACTTTGCATCCTGCAGTCTTCTTAGCCTTGTTTTTAAAAAAATAGCCAAAAATCCTGGCTAGAAAGGTGTCAGAGGGCATCACAAACAGTTGTAGCAAGCCAGAGCAAATGATTCATTGCAGGTTTTCTGTCATCCAGAAGTTCTAGTGTCCAGCACTAGGGTGATATTCGTTATTAGTAGATGTGGTAGAAATGGTGTTTTGGTTAATCACCAGCACAAATACTATAAATTGTAAAACAAACCACCAAATTAGAACAGTTTTTTTCAGAACAGTTTTCCTTGATCCTTAAAGTCAGGAGGCCATATTCATACTCAAAAATGCATTTGAATTTAGCAGTCTATAAAGTGTACAGTTACTGCATACTTACATACTGTTCATCCTGGTGTCACACATCTCAGTCAATCTTAAGCAGCTAAAGTCTGTTATCTGTCAGACACATAAATATGTTGTTGCAGACTTGCAAGAAGAAACTAGGAGACTTCTTCAACTGTTGCTCTGAAATTCATAGATTGATTAGCATTTTTTAATAATACTTCAGACTGCATGTTGAGGAGATTTAGTTGTTGATGTCATCTGAAATAAGGTTCTATAACCTTGGAAAAAGTATACCTTCCCTTTTTATTTCCTAGAGCATCATAGTATACAGAACATGTGACATTTTGTTTTAGGATTGTATTTTTTATTAGAACAAAAATAATGTATTGAGGAACTCCTAATAAAATCAATTGAAATTTTACATGAAGAAAGACAGGGTGTAAAAGGCTGGATATAGCCGAGGATCATACCATTATTCTTCATGACCTTAAAATATAAAGTTGGATTGTCAAATAGGGGAAAACACCTGCAGTTTAGATTGCTTGTTTTATGCTCCATTTAATCCTCTTTCTTAGTGTGGTGTTTTTTTTATTTCAAGTCCAGAAAAGAAATAGTATAAATTTAGTTAAAGGCTTCTTTTCAATGAGGTTATATTTTTCCAATTCTTACATGAATCGAAGCAATACTGAACCCTCTTATTTTATGATCCTGGAACTGAAGACCTGAGAAGTGAGTGAAGAGCACACTAGATTTTTGTAGAGTATGAATAAACCTTTAATGTCATCAACTTAGAAATGTCAGTCACTAAGCAAGTAGATTCCTTTTTGCCTGGGAAAGTAAAAAAAAGTGTTCAAAACAGTACTTTGAAGTCAGGAAAAGCAAAAAGTAGCATTGCTTCCAAAAAATGCCTGTGGTAGTACAAGGGTTTTCCCTTTTTTTGCAAAAACACTAACAAGAGCTTGCTACGGTAAAGGTTTCTACTGCTGGAAAAATGATCTGATCTGAAAAAAGCTTGCTGTGTCATTGGCTTCTCACAGAGGGTTGAAAAAGTGTGCAACAGGGAAGGAGATTACTGGGATTGCAAGCAGATATTAAAGTATCTTTTTAAAGCAGAATAAATTTTATCTCAATTTAGCCAATAAACTAAAAGTACAGATGGAGTTAAAAAGAAAGAATATGGAAATAACAGATAAAGAAATAACAGCTTTATATTTAGAGAGCAGATATTACTCATTCATTACCTGCTTCCCTCTGATGTATTAGGGTAATTTGGTTTGCTGCTGCCTTTGGGATTTATTTCTAAATACATGCATATTATATAGCACTATATCAATGTACTTCAATGTTCCTGCTTACTGATTCCAGGGTGAAATCTGTTTTAGGCTTGATACACTACATTTCACCCATTATGTTCTCAAGAAAGATAAATGATTGTAGGTCTTTGCAAGTCAACACCTCATAAATAGGACCTTTAGGAATTAGAGGCTCCTTCCTTCTGTCCTTCCTTGCAGTGTTATGAGCACTCTGTGAGAAGAGAATAAGGATCTACAGTGCACTGTAATTACAAATAAAGGTGTTAAAGCCATTGATAGTCATTCTGCATAGTTGGCTATCCCAGTAATACTCATAGCATTACATATAGTTACAGTTCAATGAGAACATGATGCAAACATCTGGCTCCTTTACACAAATATATACATTATAAATAGGAAGCTTAACATTGTAAGGAGAAAGCTGTAGCCTGGTTATTAGATAATTTCATTCCTTTTGGGAAAATCCTGTAATCACCATGCCCTTAAATTCTCTTTATTCACAGTTTTCTCACTTGGAACTCTCCATCATGGACATTACTAGAACATTGTCAGTCATGCTGATGTTTATTTTCCATTACTGTTTTCTGTGTCTGGAACTGGTGGAGAGCTCCATTTAACTGATCTATTTAATTTGGAGACTCTTTTATAGTCACAGTATTGCTATTATATCTGTGCAAAGCTTGTGGCATGCTTGGAATGCTGTACAAATTTTAAAATATTTGTGATAATTTCATTTAGATCTTTGTGTAGTACAGGTTTGTTTAACATCACAGAAAGTAGTTTGTAATAATGTTAGTTATGCTTTATGTACATATAGCGTAATGTAGGCTGAATGTCTTTGTTGTTTCCCGGAGATACCATGGTGAAGGCATAGTAATAAAACCTGGACAGATTTTTTCATGTTTCTTGGAGAAGGTCTTTGATTTGCAATGCCTGGAACTCTAGCTTGTGAAATGATGAGGAGCTGTTAACTGTGAGACTCTCCTTTAGCTTCTCTCATAGGCTTGCTGCATAGCTTGAGCTAAGTTGCTTAAAAGCCTTTCTTTTTTTCCCCCATCTGAAAAAAAATAACAATACATTCATCTTGCTGCCTGTGAAGATGCTGATGTAATAAGGAATTATCTCCCTAGAAGCATAAGGTGATAAAAGATATTTTTCTGGAGAGTTTTGCTATCTCTTAATCTGTCCTTTTAAGTTTAGTGCCTGAATGTGTGCAAGAGCTAAAGGCCTGTGTGAGTTCTGGATTTTGCTGTAAAAAGTAGAATCAGAAGCAGCTCTGTATATATACATGACAAAGGAAAGGTCAACAAAGATTTAAGCTTGTAATTCTGAGGAAGCTACTTCATCTTATGTTCTTCAGTTTAATATTGATACAGTTCTACAGATTTCTGGTGTGTTTGAGTCTGGAAATGTACTACAAAATGTTGATTCAACAACTTTTACATTGTTCAGAATTCATTTTCCATTCATTAAAAATGTCAAAACTAGTTTATAGGTACCGGTTTGTTTTATGAGGCTATTGACATTTCATCCCAGTGGCATTTGTTAAAGGGAAAGTCAGTTTTTTTTCCTGTAACCCTTACAAGCAATAAACAGAAGTCTTTTTATTTCAGTAAAAATTTGTTTCAAGTATTAATATTCTTCTGGGTGAAGAAGATACTTAGGTGATTTGTTTAAGGAAAATCTTAGATTTCTTTTATCTGGGCAGAAAAATGTCTTTGTATGTCCTTCCTATTTCATTTAAAAAACAACCAGCTATCTACTAAGCCAACCCTGTTTTAGTTTTTACCATAGTGTAAACCTCCATTAACTTGACTGGCTTTATTGCATTTATATTACTAGAAGAAAAAAGTGGGGTTTGTGATGCATTGATTGGTTAAGTGCATCCAATCTTAGGTTGAAAATGAAAATTCTGACTCTAGTTAGCCTGCAGGCATGGCTGAACTGTTACAGTGAACCTAAGCTATTTACCTGGAACAGAAAATTACACATATGCAGAATAAATTTGATAAAGCACATATGTCAGAGAAATTTAGTGAAATACCAGGAAGATCAAGTAATAGTCTGTCTTTGGCAATTAGAGGCTTTCATGCTAGTTTGTAAGTGCACTGGTTTTTTTGTTTGTTTGTTTTTAGAATTATCTGCTATTAGATTTTGCCTTTCTTGTTCCCTGTATAAATAAAATGTTAAAACTTACCATTAATCCTGCAGGTGTTATACTGGAGCACGTGATAGTTAACATAGAATATACAACAATTTGAATATAAAAAAAGTCAGTATAAGAATTAATATTGTTTTGATAAGACAAACGAGAGCTTGCCTTGAATATTGCCTCCAGAGAGGCTATTTGAAGGAGGCACCTGAAACCTATGGCATTTTAGACTTCAGCCAACACTATCAACTGTGGTTTGACAGTGCAGGTCACATCAGGCACCATGTTGTTCGGTAGAATCACTGAGAATATTCAAATGAACCCGGTTCAAGTATTCTAATATGAAATTTCCCTTTTTTCAAATGAGTTTTGCTTTTCTAGAAACCTTGGAGTGTTATTTTGGCTACATAGAAAATTTGAGTAGAGGAGCAACTATGCATGATAGGGCACCAAAATTCTATTGTTTTATAATAATAACTAAAAACCAAACACTGCCTACCCCCACTTTTGGACTGTTTACTAGCCTCTGTGAAAAATGCTGAGTTTAGGTTTAATTGATTGTGTATGTTCAAAATAGAGTGATTTTTCTCTAATTTCACAGAATCACAGAAATGGTAGGGGTTGGAAGGGACCTCAGGAGATCACCTAGTCCAATCCCCCTGCTAGAGCAGTTTTACCTAGACCAGGTTGCACAGGATTGTGTCCAGGCAGGTTTTGACTATTTCCAGAGAAGGAGATTCCACAACCTTTCTGGTCAATCCATTACAGTGCTCCATCACACTCAAAGTGGAGAAATCTCTTCTCATGTTCAGATGGAACTTCCAGTTTGTGCCCGTTGCCCCTTGTTCTATCACTGGGCACTACTGAAAAGAGCCTGGCCCCATCATCTTGACTGCTGCCCTTTAGATATTTATAAACATTGCTAAGATCCCCCCTCAATCTTCTCTTATCCAAGCTAAACCCTTAGCCCTTCCTCATAGGAGAGATGCTCCAGTCTGCTAATCATCTCCAGATGTGGCCTCATCAGGGCACAGTAGAGAGGAAGGATAACCTCCTTCAACCTGCTCATCATGCTCTTAGTGCACCCCAAGATACTGTTGGCCTTCTTGGACACAAGGACACTTTACTGGCTCATGGTCAACCTGTTGTCCACCAGGACTCTCAGGTCCTTCTCCCCAGAGGTGCTTTCCAGAAGGTCAACCCCTAACCTGTACTGCTGCATGGGGTTATTCCTCCCCAGGTGCAGCAGGACCTTATACTTGCCCTTGTTGAACTTCATTAGGTTCCCCTCTGCCCAACTCTCCAGCCTGTCCAGGTCTCTCTGAACAGCAGAACAGCCTTCTCATGTGTCAGCCACTCATCCCAGTTGTGTGTCATCAGCAAACTTGTTTTTTTCCCTTTGCAGTGCTAAATTCCATTTGTTTATCTTTAGATAATTTTACCTATCAATATGAAATAATGATATTCAAGTCATACTAAAAGGGCACATAGGCAAAATGGAGCATTTAAATTTCCAGCTGTAGTGTATAGATCTACAGGGGGGAATTTACTTATAAAGAGAAAGTAAAGAGAAGGTTAAAAAAAAAAGGAAAAAAACCTTCAATTTCTGCATGGAGGCTGGAGAATAATCTGCTGTCAATTCTGTGTATACACTGAGAAGTGCAGGACCCATTAAAACTTGCAATTTTATATGGTTTTACTTGCTGTTGTGTGTTCATATGTTGTTTTTATCAATATGGTTGCTCATACTAATAAATTCTAGGTGTGTGAGTGTCTGCGCGAGAGCTGCAACAGGCAGTGATTTAAGGTTTTACTTAATGCTTTAATACAACCCTTGATCAAGTTAATGAAACTCTGTATCACCAGGGGAGCAATCTTCTCTGGCTGGGCTCTGCTCTAATCTTACAGATCAGCATGGACTGCAGAACTGCAGATGAGAAACACAAGTTTGGATTTGCAGTGTTGAGAGTGTATTATACTGTGAGGTGGCTAGGTTTTCACCCACCAGTATAACAAAACACACTTTTATGGTTTAAGAGATGCTGATCTCTATTTACCTGCGATAGGCTGTATGAAGTGCTACAAAAATATTGATGCTTCTGGCACAAGTTAATGAAATATAGTGTTTTTTAGGACACACTTTTTTAGTGATATTAAACTTTGTCTAGAAGAAAAACCTACATTGCTGGTCGGCAGTATAAGCCCTTGGAGGCTGCATGTCCTGCACTTACATTCAGGAGAAGAGTCTCTCTAAATAGGAAAAGTCAGGCCTTGTCCTGTGCTTATAGAGGCGGGGAAGAGAGCGGTGTAAGTAAGCTCCGCTGGTGGTACATGCTCCCACACCTCATGTATAGTCTCCTTTTGCATTGAAATATGTATGTTTAGTTTTCAGCTAATAATTTACTTCTATTAGTGCCAGCATTCTTCCAGAACTCTTAACAGTAAGTTAGTTTGGTATAATGTTATGCTGAAGTGAAGGTGAGCTTGTGAAGAACTGTCTCTGACTGTGAAAGACATGAGGAAATTACTAGTGACAGGGAAGAGGGGTTTAAAGCAGAAATAGTTAAAACTTGGCTTTCTAGTGTTACTGGTGTTACAGATTCATAGGTGGCAGCCCAGGAATACCCAGCAGAAGCCAAATAACTGGCCACCTTTCTGTGGCTTTTCCTTTATGCATCTAGAACTTGTCTGTATCATCTCTTGTGTCTCAATACCTCCGTTCTTTAGCTTATGTGTACTCTAGCACTTCCAGTTTGTTGGTGTCTTTCATAGAATGCTTTCTGTTGGGAGGGACCTTTGAAGTTCATCTAGTCCAATCCCCCCTGCAGTGAGCAGAGACATCTTCAACTACATCAGGTTGCTCAGAGCCACATCCAACCTGACCTTGAATGTTTCCAGGAATGGAGCATCTACCACTTCTCTGGGCAACCTGTGACAGTGTTTCACCACCCTCATTGCAAAAAAATTCTTCCTTGTACTTAGTCTAAATCTCCCGTCTTTTAGTTTAAAACCATCACCCCTTGTCTTGTTGCAACAGGCTTTGCTAAAAAGACTGTCTCCATCTTTCTTGTAGGCCTCCTTTAAAGTACTGGAAGGCTGCAGTAAGGTCTCCCTAGAGCCTTCTCCAGCCTGAACAACTCCAACTCTCTCAACTTGTCCCCATAGCACAGGTTCTCCGGCCCTCTGATCATTTTTGTGGCCCTTGTCTGGACCCTCTGCCACAGGTCCATGTCCTTCTTGTGCTGAGGACTCTATAGCTGGACACAGTACTCCAGGTGGAGTACACCGGAGTGGAGTAGAGTGGTAGATCATCTCCCTCGACCTGCTGGCCACACTTCTTTTGATGCAGCCCAGGACACAGCTGGCTTTCTGGGCTGCGAGCACACATTGTTCGCTCATGTCCAGCCTTTCATCCACCAGTACCCCCAAGTCCTTCTCTGCAGGGCTGTTCCCAATCACATCATCCCGCAGTGTGTTGATGCTGAGGATTGCCCCAACCCAGGTGCAGGAACTTGCACTTGGCCTTGTTGAACCTCATGAGGCTCACCAGGCCCACTTCTCTAGCTCGTCCAGGTCCTTCTGGATGACATTTCATTACTCAGGCATGTCAACTGCACCACTCTGCTTGGTGAATCTTCAGCATGAATTGCCAGCAGATAAGGTTTTATGTAGAAGGCTGAAAGCAAAACAGACAGGATTTGCAACAGACCATTTGTTCTCTGTGTGTGTCATGGGAGTGGAGGAGAAAGAAAAATCTCTTGTTAGAGGAGCCAACACCAGAGTATCAGCAAGATCCTGAAGTACTTACTGAAAGCACTTTTAGATCACCATTGACTGTGAAAGTATCTTTTCCATTTGGTAGCAATAGTTGCTTTTAAGTCATTAGGCCCGTATCTTCTGTCTGAGGGAGTTTCTAGAGTGCATGAAGAGTGAAGTTTAGTTTTATATCTGCTCATACATGCATATGTGTATTTAATTATATGAATTTTTCATGAATTCAAATGTCCAGAAATAATAGCTATCATAGTGCATGTCTTTGCATTGCAGAAGCTCAGGAAAACTGCATTAGAAATGTCTTAAAGGTGTTTTTAAGTTTAGCAACCAGTGTATTTTTATAAAGTTCCCTGCAGGGACATTTGACAAACTTCTGTCAGGTACACATACCAAGGTATGCTAGCATACCAACAAACTGGTGGAAAGCTAAGTGTCGGTTTTGGCCACCAAACTGATGTAATCCCACTCCTTTCTTCCAGGAGCAAAATTTTCTGTTTTGAGGCTTCAGATGTTTCAGGTATTACTGGCAGGATCAGTTATCTTAAATTCCATTAACTTCCTCTGCCTTTAGTTTATCCTGTTGGTTACTGCAGAGCCTTGAACCAACCAGCAATAGCTAAAACTAGGCAGAGTGACTTCGGCAGAATTGAAGCAACCTGAAACTGAGCCAGAGTATGAAAAAAATGCATTTATCGTTTTTTTAATGAAGGGAAAAGGTGATAACTGGACTTGTGTTCAGAAGTAGAATTTGCATTATTTCTCTTCCCCAAAACCACTGGCCAAATCTTTCAAGGAACAAAGTATTGTTTTAAACTCTCCCACCCCCCTTCACAAAATATTGCTGGATAAGGTTATTCTCTTTATTTTATAGAATTGTCTGGAAGTCCTGCAACAATAAATTTATCAAGCAGCTTGCATTTCAGATAAAGAATGTGTTAGTATTCACTGAACGTATTGTCTGCAGTTTAGAAGAAAAATACCCAGTATTTTAAGACAGGAGATAGCTCTACTAACAGTGTCCTGTCATTTCCCCCATTTACCACTTCATTTGCTATTCCCTTTCTCTTTCTACCCTTGATTAAATACTGTGCTGTAGTGCTCATGAGAATAATTGGGATGAGCAGAAGCATTACTAACAGGAAAAAATTGCAGCCTCCAGCAAGTACTTTTTCTTATTAGTCATTTTGCCACCTTATGAGAATGCGATTAATTTCACATCAGAACTTCACTTTAATGATGTGCTGATGTAATACTCAATGTGGGTCATTTGTTTCCCCAGCCCCAAACATCTGTTGGGCTTCAAGGTAGTTCTTGTCTTGTTTTTATATCTGAAATAACCACTGATGACTGTGTAGCTTTTTTTTTGCTAATGCTGTATTTTCACTGGGGATTTTATCTTGGTCTGAAGCCTAATGATACAGAACTAGTGGTAACAATACTTGGAGGTTTTTCTTTACTCAAATCAAAACTCAGTGAGAGGCCCATTTTGATAGAACTGTATTCATGGGGAGAATTGGTGTAGGACAGGAATGGAGACCTTAGTTTTCTTTTTTTTACTGTGCTTTGTCAGTTAAAAGCCCCGGGGAGTTTGACAAAAAATAATATTTCTGCCTCCTTGTTATTGTAGCTTGTATCCTGAATTATCTGGATCCCGAGATGAAAAATGAAAGAAGTGCAAAACATTGATGTTTGCTAAGCTTTACTTTAGTTGAGAATGTTGATAATGATACTAGAATTGGATGGTAATCAAACCAGCTGAGTTAAAACTGGAACTTTTTCAGATGATTCTGTATGGTCAAAGTATGCTTGTTGTGGAAATTGTAAGGCAATCTATGTCCTCTTTATAACAACCTTGGACGTTTCTAAAAAAGTTGAAAGATCTGGTTCCTAATGATATGGAATTGTTTTGTGTTCATGGAGGATTTGCCTAGTAGGTCTACTGGGCAAACTTTTGAAAATCAGAAACTTGTGTTTCTGCTGCTTATAAAGAAAATCTAAAATGAAGAAAACAAACAAACAAAACAGCAAAAACCCCAAACGCCCAAACTCCAAAACCGAAAAAATCCAGCATGGAAAATGTCCCAGTGATAGTAAGGAAAGAAAAGCATATGCTTATGGTTGTATCAAATTTTGGGAGACAAGGGCTGAACATCCAGCTACAGCGAAATGGGGATGGGAAGACTCTGAATTCCATTGGTTTTAAAAGAAAGTATATTCCACTGCATTTTCATGATAGTTTTAGCTTCTGGCAATTGAATGAAAGTGTTCATCAGTGTCTCTTTCACCAAAAAGTTCTTTTTACTAAGCTTTCGTTTTAATTTAAAGATTGAGAAAGGGCACTTTGGCTTGCACAGTAAAACTCTTAAACAGAGCTCTGATTTGATGTGTGCCCATCTGACGCCAGGCAGCAGAGTTCCCTGGAAGAGTAAGGGCCCATCTAAAACATCTAGGAGGAGGGGCAATGATGTTAAGATGCTCAGTTACAGACCTGCTTCAGAATAAGTGCTTTGAAATAATCACACCTGTGCTGAGCTGCTGATCACAGATTTTTTGCTTCCCACTTACTCCTTAATAGTAAAAGTATTTTTAATTGGAGGCTGCGCTGTTGGGGAAGTCATTTCATTAATAAGTGAATAAATTAAAAAATGCTCTTTCTTGTCCTTGTTCATGGCTCCTTTTAGTCCATGTTTAGTTACAATTCAAAAATCCTGCCTGAAATTTGGTTGGGCTTGTATTTCAAGCTGGTAAAGCATAAAGTGTATGTGCTGAAATCTAACCTCTGTGTAAAGGAGTTTCATGACTCCTATCTGTGGGTAAAGAATAGTTGATAATGTTCTTGAGGCAGTGTTTGATTAATTTGCAAGTCTGTGGGACATCAGGACAGTCTGCGGGACACTGCTTGTGAACTCATGACTGCTTTATTTTCTTTGCCAAGCAGCTGATTCAGAAAGTTGTTTTGTAAGAAATGAGTAAGTCCCGTAGTGCCACTACATCATCTTTGGATCTGCTTTGCAGAGCACCTACTATATTGTGAACTTCTTGTAATATGAGCTCTGAATATACCTGTGAACAGACCACAAGTTACTTGGATTTCATACTGAGAGTTTTGCTGTTCATTAGAATTTACTGTCCAGAGAATGAAATCAAGCTTCTAAATGAATTACAAAAACCTATTATCTTTACTTTCTGCTGACTTTTATTCTTAAAATTTAGTAGAAGTAATGATTCCCTTATCTGTCACCATAAAACATAATTCTGTGATAGTGTATAAGCAAATGCAAATGGGTTTGAAACTTTTCTTCAGCAGTACTATAATAAGACACTGTGCTGTCATAAAGAAATTTCATAACTCATAAATGGGGAAGTCTAACTCTGGAAAGGAGACTGTTTTTTCACAGACATAGAAAAATATTCTGTAAGTCAAACAACTGCAGACTGGAGAACATGCTTTGGTTGCTTGTTTGAATGTTGTGTTGTCTTAATTCACAACACACAATGTTATTTTCTCTGATCTGAGGGGAAGGAGCTTCAGGTGTGTAAAAGTGAATCTGAAGACCTGATTTTTCTTTTCTTTGTACTTAAGTTGAAGCGATCAATATTTCTAGTACTATGTATCACGTGAAACGGAAGACAGTGTTCACTATCCTAAGCAATTATTTTTGTTGATAATTGAACAGAAATTTAGAATGTCTAGATGGTGTTATAATGCATAACCATGTGATATAATGTATATAGATACAGGAATTTGTAACGGTTGTTATACTAGGGTTTTTTCCTCAGTAAGAGAAAATGAAAAGTCCCATTGAAGAACTTGCACGTTGTCTTCTTTCATAGTACCTTTAAATCACCAGGAAGATGTCTGTTAGTTGTTGTGCCTAGAAAGAAATTAATTGCTGATTACCTGATTTTCTTAACACAAACAGACTGCCAGCTGCAATTCAAAGGCATTCTTTTGGGAAATGCATCAAAATTAGGATCTGCTGGCTTTCTTCAGACTCGATGTGTTTCACCAACAAACTTAATTTTCCTCTTAGCCACTCGGTGGCAGTAGGCTTCTTTGTAACAATGAACACTGATGTAAAATGCTCCCATGCTTTGAGTAAAAGGCTGTTCGATTTCTTGTATAGTATGATAGCTAAGCCTTTTGATTAAAACATGAAGTATTTTATCCTTATTTTATAGAAATAATGGTGTGATAATAGTTTGGAAGCATTTATGAGAAGCATGCCACTCTGCCACGTAGAAAAAAGTGTTGCAGCGTGGGGAGGATGGCAAGCAAAGTGCTCTGGTTTCTCAGCAGGTGAGGCCTGTGACAAGGAAGCCTCTTTGAGCTTTTACTTCTGATGACAGCATTCTCCTAGCCAGGGAGCAGTAACTCTGTGATGCTGTGAAATTGGCAGCACATCATCCTTGGGTCTGGAAGTATCTGAGATAGCTCAGCAGTAAAAAAAGCCTGACAGATAAATTACCATGGCAAGTCAAATCCTTACTTTGAAGCTCTGAAGGGTCAGGTGCTGAGCTTCAACTTCAGACTTGTGTGGGGTAGAGAAGCCTAAAGGTGCCGGACAGGTGGTAGGCTAAGCAGTTCTTGCAACATGGAGAAATGCTTTGAGTGAAGTGATGGACAGGCTGCTCAGCACACGTTTACTCTGCCTCTGTAAGCAGCAAGAGGCTGGAAAATAAATTTGCAGCTTTTTGAGCAGCAGAGTTAGAGTATGCAGTTGTTCAACCTTGTTGATTGGTAGCAATACAGGTACTATATGGAAGGGAAAGTAAAAGCCTACTGTATTGCTGCATAACAGACATAGGCTTGCTTTCTTTCATATGCATTGACTCAACACTTCAGAAAAGAATCATTTAATAGCACACAGTTTGTACACAAATGAAAGCTAAATTTAACATGATACGACATCATGCAAAAGAAAAAGTAAAGATAACTTGTGAATTTTCTTTGTTTAATATTGCACTATATTGTCATTATTTCTGGTTTTTTTTAGTATATGAATGCTGGCATAAAGACATTGATAGAAAGATGTACTTGGCGTTCTGCATAGCCATAGGATACCCCAAGTGAAAGAAGCTATTATGGCTGAGGCAGTTACAGTTCTCCATTTTCTACCTGGCTCCTGTTCTGGCTGGGAAAGCACGGCTCCTGGGACACAAAAGCTTACATCACAGACTATTAAGATAAATTACCTTAAAGACGTTTATTTTAACGCTTCTAGTGGTATCTCATGGAAGTTCAGAACTGAATACTTGCTCCATGTGTCCTCATAAGGTTGCAATAAAGTAGATGAGGAATGAAGCAGAGAGATGGGGCTGGTGATCTCTTAATCTGTCCCTGCTGAATCTACTGCTGAATGTGAGTGGAAAAAATTCACAGTTGTTTGTTCTGAAACTTACTATTTGAGTAAGTTAGACATGGAGTAGGACTAGAGGTATGTGTTGCGTTTGTGTCTGGGGTGGGTTTTGGTAGTGGGGCAGTGGCCTCAGTAAGAAGCTTTGAGAAGCTCCTGTGATTCCAAGTAGGACCTCCCTCTGGCCAAGGCCAAGCCAATCAGCTCTCGGCGATAAACATATTTAAGACAGGAAAACCTGGAGGTCAAGTGCCTTTGGTTTTGGGAGCTCTTTTGTTTTGGAGAGGAGTAGATCCAAAGAGAGACAGCCATGGGGACACCCAGGTCAGTGAGGAAGAAAGAAGGGAGGCACACCAGAGCAGCCATTCCTCTTTGGCCCACAGTGAGACAGCAGCATGAGCCCTGGCAGCCCATGGAGATCAGCAGTGGAGAAGAGTCCAGTCTGTAGCCTGTGGAGGACTGCTCCCTGCTGGAGCAGGGAATTGATCCCGAAGGGGGCTGTGACTCTGAGGGAAGCCCACTCTGGGGCAATTTGTTGCTGGGGCAACTGCAGCCTGCAGAAGGGATCCACGGTAGTTGGGGAAGTTCGTGGAGACGCTGTCTGTCCCGGGAGGGATGGAACATTGCTGCCTGGGAGGACCGTGAGGAGTTTTTCCCCCTGAGGAGGAGAGAGTGTCAGGAACAACATGGAACAGATTGGGACTGACTGCCAGCCTGATTCTGTGCTCCCTCTGTGCTACAGGAGGGGAGGAGGTATCAGAGATGGTCCTGAGACGAAGGGACAGGTTGGGGGAAGGTGTGTTTCTTTAAGATGGGGTTGTATTTACTGCTGTCCTACTCGGATTTAATTGGTGAATTGATGGTGATTAAAGTAAATTGATTTTGTTTCCCCAAGTGGAGTCTGTCTGTTGCCTGTGACCATAACTGGTGAGTGTGTCCTCTGTTTCGACCCTTGAGCCTTTTGTTGTATTTTTCTCCTCACCATCCCACTGGGGTGTATAGAAGTGAATGAGTGGCTCTGTGGTTGCTTTGTTGGCAGCTGAGTGGGCTCAAACCATCACAAGACGGTACCTTCAGGTTGAAGAAATTACATGTTGTAATGAAGCAGAAAGTGCAGAAAGAGTATCAAAGCTCGCAGTTTCTCAGTTCACTGATGTTCCGTTAAGTGTTAATGTTTGAGTCCTTCTAGTTCGTAGCTTTGTCAAGCTCAAAAAATTAAAGCAAAATACTTTCATGTGTCAAGTTTTTCTCTTGTTTCATATCCCAACAAGATAAAGATACAAATTTAATATTAGACAGAAGGCTTTTGCAAGCTGTGTTTCAAAGCAAATCGTATACCGGCTTTGATTCCCCTGCAAATGGCTTTTTTTAAAGCAGAGTGTCATTGGGTAAAAGCAGGTTATCACCTGTTTTTTTTCCGAAAAGGCATGAAATGTGCTTTTCCTTGGACACTTACCCCAGCCCAGGCGGTAAATGGAGCATGTGAAGGATGCTGCTTTCGTCAATGCAAGTGTGTCTTCTACTGGGAGATAGTCAAAGGTGTAAGTCTGAAATTTATGGCCCACAAACCATGGGTATGTTAATGTAACCTTATAAAATAGCATGTATTGGTAGCTTTTCTCTGTTTTATTTTTGATAAATGACGCAGGAATTTTTAGCTTCATAGTTTGCTTTTTTAGATAGTGCGTGGAAAATCCTAAAGATGGAGGGTTATTGCTCTCTTCATGGGTAGTACCTGAAGAACAATGTGTGACATGCATTTTTGCACACAAAGTTTGTTTTTTTTGTTTTAACATGAGATGTTTACATTCTCATTGGTTAAACTGGACTTTTCCCCAGGGATCAGAATGCCAGACTTTTCACTGATACACTGTATTGTCGAATTTTACAGTGCTAGCTTCCTGTGTGTTCTGAGGGGCAGAAAAACAACTTCAAACCCATTACATCTTTGCAATTCATTCTTTTATGGATAGTCTGAATCTTCATCTTGAAGGGAGTACACACTGTGAAATTATTTGGAGTGTGAAAGGGCACTTGCCTTGGAACTGAAGTGGAAGACTGAAGCTGAGAGCAGTGTGAGCTTATCACAACTGTAATGAAGTGCTGCCCAGGTAGTGACCAGTAGAAGGAAAATGAAGAGTTTTAATTTTTGTTTCCTTTCTCATCCCCTAAAAGAACAGATGAAAACTTAAATGAGTTCATGATGCTTATAGTTGTAAGCAGGTATGGATTGGTTCAGATTTTTTCAGTGTTCTGGCCCAGTCCTTTGAAATGTCTGCCTCTTGTCCTCCTAAATCTGTCAATTGGGCAACAGGGCTGTTGTGTCCATGTGGCACAGCTATTTTAGGAGGTTAAAGTCGTACCTAACCAGTCATCCAGTCATCACTCAGATAGGACTGTTCCATATACCTTTTATTACCTGGTCATTGGCCTTTAAATGGACTCAGTTCAGTGGTGAGTCTGAACAGGGAGGAACGTCCTGAAATTGTGTGTTTCTGGTGACAGCTGCTGCTGAAGCAGATGAGCTGGTGTGCTGTGTATGTATTTGTATGTGTTTGTATTGAAGGGACATGCCTGTTCCTCGCTCAGTTTCAGTTATCACACATTTATAAATAATACAACCATAGCATTTACACCTAACCTTTAACTCAGTAAATCTGACTACAATAATTTGTATAGAGTTCTCTAATTGCTTAAGACGCTCATCTGTCTGAATTGATTACAGATTTAAAGAAGAAAAACCGCTCCCTTCTGTTAGTAACAGCAGTCCACCTATGATTATTCTGGTAAATGCTCATTGTTTCAGGAGCTGTAAGGATGGACACAGGTTTTGTGGCTAGTATGGCAGCACAGACAAACCTGTTTAAGAACTCTCTCTCTTTTTAGTCAGTACCACTGGGTGAATGTTTGCTCAAGTTATGACACAGTAAAATTAAGCAATTGCCTGGTGTGGCTGAATGAGGGAGAAGCAGAAATGAAGACTACGTTCTTGTCCCAGTACTGCAGCCATCTCATTCTGTGGAGTAATTTCACCTGTCTGTTGTTTCTCTCCTAAAAGCAATAAGATTTTGAGTTGGTCTGTATTAATTAGTATCTGGAAAGTAATAATAGAATGTTCGCTGTTTGATTGTGTAGCAAGCAAATGAGTTTTATGAGCACTGCAACTAGGGAAACCTGACTTGCAAGGGGATTTATGTTTTGGGACAGATGGATCAATGTCAGTATCAAAGAAGGATGTACGGTTCAGCTGAAAGTTTCTGCAGTTGAGGCAAAAAGGGTGCTTGTAAGGTGTGAGCTTGTATAGTACTTTTGTTCATAGCAAATGCTGTGCTTGAATTTTACTCTTCTATCCAAATATCTGCTGTTGCTTAACTTCTCTGTTTTGCCTTTAAGACTATTACTTTTCTGTCCAATTCAGTTCATGTTGGTAAAGAGGTTCAAAATTTCCTGGGAAAAGAACAAAAAAAGTTTGTGCTTAAACAATGGTATGACATTAACCTTGTTCTTTAGGAAAGCTGGCTGTTGAGTTGTCATTTGTTAACAGTACATGCATGCTTCCACTGCAGAGCTGGGTATAATAGTACTGCCTAGTACTGAACACCAGAACAACATTTACATGTGCTGGCTTTATCACAGTGACTATGTTTGCTTTATAACTCCAATAAATAGAAAGAAAACCAAAACTAATTTTTGGTTAATGCAGTCTGTACATACAGAATTAAGGCTGTAGAGGGTATGGACTTTGATACTTGATGAGATTCCTTTTGCTCAGCACATCCAGTAGTATTAAATCTTTTTGTAAATTCTACTGCATGTTTCTAAAACCTCTTTATCTCTGTAATTTCCTCTTATCTTACTCTAAAAGCAGCAGCAGCTACAGAAGGTGCTTACATGCAAAAAAAATCTTAAAAATAGGGATATTGACCAAGAAGGAACATGTCACCCTATTTTAGATGTGTGAAGATGTCTGCTTGTCCTTGTAAAAAGATTAGAACCTGTTGATTGGGTGAGGTTTGAATACTATGCTCAAAAGTATAGTGCAAGTGCTTCCTCGTTCTAGTAAACATTTGGAAATAATAGCAATCTGCCATCTCTAAGACAGTATTTACTGTATAATATTTTATTCTGTAAGGTCCTGACTACATAGACATTGAGGACAGGTCTCATTTAAGGGTCCAAATTCTTTGAAGGGTAAATTTGAGCATTAAGTTAATTTGTTGCTGTATGCTGAATAATGTTTTGTGGTAAGTACTTTACACATGAGTTTATTGTGATGGCCCTACTGAAGCTTAGTCCATGAGGATCTGGTTTATTCACATTATGGGATAAAAAACTGTCCTGAGCACTGAGCAAGTCTGGATTTTTGTGGTGTTGCCTATTTAGAGTGGGAATGAAACAGTAAAATTTTGTTAACTGCTATCCTGTTCTAAACAGCAGACTGTGTTTTACCTCTTTGTGAAAGAAAATCATAACTGTGCTATAGAAACCTACCCTATGGTGTGTGTATTGCCGATTCTTTTTAAACCTAGACTTTTGACCAAGAGAGTGTCTTATTTTAGGCCTCTTAACAGTGTGCCTTGAGCACCTAGCTGTTAACAAATAATGAGAGCATTGATTCGTGAAAGGAAAAACCCCCAAACTGGAGCACGTTAGACTATTAAATTAAAAATTTATTCCAATTATTACTGGGGGAACTGCTTTCTACCCTACTAAATTAGGCAGCTGGAAATTAGTATCAAGTGAAAATCATCATAGTGACAGTCTTTTGGTAAGGATTTGAGAGACTTTCTGACAGTGTCACCGTGACCTCAAAGAGTTTCAATTGCTCTCTATACTAAAGATGCATAAATGTTGATTAGTGGAAAAGGTCTTTGGAGTACTTTCTTGTGGAGCTAAGTCTTTCCTCACTGTCTGAGGTCTAACTTGTCAGTGTAATAAGCTGCCCATCCCCGTTTTCTCAGATAGCAGACTTGTAAAGTGCTTGGGATGAAGAATTCTGTACTTGATATATTGATATTTAATGGCAAACCAGAGAGCCTTTAACAAGTAAGTTGCTGCTTAAATGAGTGAATATTTTCATTCATTGTTCTTTTAAACCAAAAATGTACTATTTCTTTGCTATTCTTTATTATATGCACATTATTTCTGTTTATAGGAAGGATGGGAATTGTCAAAAGTACTGCAGATACCATTTAAGCTGCAAAGCTACACAGTGAACAGAAATAATGGAAACAGAATTGAGCGTAAAAGACCCATAAGCAGAGTGAAAAACAGGTTTTGTGCTTCACTTTGTGCCAAATCCAGTACATAGTTTTTTAGAATACTATTTTCTTCTGAAGAACTAGACACTGATGCCATCTCTACAATATGTGTATAACATTTTTTGGGCTTTATATATATGTTTATATAACATATGTTATTTGTAACATTAGTATTTTGGCTTTCAATGGTTAGAATGCATCAGCAATTACATTTTCCCATTCTGATAAATCTTGACATGAGTCTGATTTGAAAACAGCTATATTGGCTCAGATTACTGAAGGGTTGGATGTCCTGCCAGCAAGTAACAGTCTGTGATGCAATTAACATTACTAAGGGTTATGTTATACTGAAAAATGGACTGTGAGTTCATTGCCTTACAAAGGGGATCATCTTTAGCTTCTTCGTTGGGCTCTGAAGCAGTAATAAAACTAGTTCTATTGTTGGGGTAGGCTGAACAGACAGGGGTTGCTTAAGGTCTAGCCTAAGTATCTTCCCTGGCCTTAGTTCAAGGAGTGTTATATCTCTCCAGAAGTGTCATGTTCTCAGGTATTTCCACTTTGCTCATACAAGAACATCATCCCCTTAATAGCATAATGACTCCAATATACTAATTTTTTGGGAAGGTGAATGCTGTGACATAGCCAGATTCTGTTGATTATCCTTAGTTGTGGTTGGCAAGGTGAGTGACAGCTGCACATGCAGGTTTGGTCATCTCTGAATTCAGACATAAAAGCTAGGTGACCTCTGATACCAGAATATTGTTCTATTCTTAAGCTGGGCATGTCTGGCAAACCAAATTTTTCAGTCCAGTTTAAGCACCTGTGTAAGAATTGGACATTGTTCCATAGGTATTCATGCCGTTCTTCTATTCTGTTGTCTACGGGGCTAAATATTTGTTAGAAAAAAGTGCACATGAAGATACGGAAAAAGATAGTTGTTTTCAGCATCAAAGTACAGGGGAGAAGTAGCAAATGTATAAATAATATAAATAAAAATATATAAAAAATATAAGTAATGTGTAAAATGTATGCATTACAGAATTTCCAGCAAGTGGTTGTTTTTTCTTAGTCTCTGTGAGATTTAGATACCTCTCCAGGATGGAATGGTTTTTTTAGTGTTGCTGATGTTAAAGCTTGTTACAGGTTTCCCTCCTTCCTCAAGTTCCCAATTCACTGCCCGTTCAACTGCAATAACAAAAAAAAAAACAACTGTCTTCTGGACCAGTAATTGCCGTTACAGTTTTCCTTTAAAACAAAACAAAGTGGAGAAAAGTATGCAGTAGTGGAAAAATGACATTTGAGTAGAAGCCTTTCTCGAAGAATGATTTAGAACCCTGTTTACCAAAGCAGCTGTAGGCCAAAGTTGCCATGGAAACAGAAAGAATTCAAATAATATTAGCAATGGCATATCTATTATATTGCATTAATGATGCTATTGTAAAGGGTCGCTTGTGGTTTCATTTACAGGGCTTGCTTTTTAGTGATTTATCATCAATATTACAGGCTACAAGTTAGAATTAGAAACAGAAGGTTCAGCATTGAATTGGATTATCATAATATTGGGAGAGAAAAAGTATTCGATTTTCCTGTTACTAGACAAAAATATTTATTTAATCATATGTTTAGGAGAATTTTGAGTTTTTCATATGTAGCAAGTTCTTAGTCTTTTCTTAGAAATGAAATAATGCTGAAGCCATAAAATAGATTCTCTTCATTTGGCATCTGAAAAGTGCTGACTCTAACAGCGTAGATAATACAACTAGAACTGGGACATTTTGGGGAGATGTTATTTGCAAGAAGAATCAGTTGGTTCTTGAGCTTTGTACCATATGCATACCTTTTTGTGCATTGCTTTTGAGAAATCCTGAAAACATATGCTAAACAATGTTAGTCCTGTTTGGGGAAACTGAGCTCGAGTTCAGCTGTCTCTGCCAGGTGAATGTGTCGGCTGGATGGTGGTGGAAAAATTGTTCTGATATGGTTTGTCAGGAGAGCTTACCACGGCTTTCCCCGTATGAGTGGTAGTGGTTTATCAAGATTATAAATGCTAAGGTTCTCCCTCTTGTATCCCCTGAATTTAAATGTTTCTTTTTTTGGCAGCCAGGTCCTCAGTTGTTGTATGTTTATATTTTTTCTTTTTTTTTCTTCTTTCCTCTCCCTTTACTAGTGGCCAAGAAAAGGCAAAATTGAAATTGAAGATAGATAAGGTGTCATAAAGAATTTTTTAACCCTTTAAATATTGGCTCAAGCTTTGACATGGGTGCTGTGAGAACACAGCCAGAAGTTTGTAGTTGCCAAAAGGTTTAGCTATAAGTTATGTGTTTAATTTGAGTGGTTTTGGAAAAATTTACCTGACCAATTCATGTGTTGAATAACCTGTTGAACTCACATCTCCAAGGTATATAGAAGTAAGCTTCGTAGAATAGTCTAAATTATATGCTATATATATGCAGGATAGTGACACTCAAGGAGATTTTCCTGTGTTTGGCAGAAAAATCTGGCATGTGATACGTAGAAAACTTCCCCAAAGCTATATCATGATAATGACTATACTAGAACACTTGCATAGTGCTTTGCCTGTTACAAAAGCTGTAAAAACATTAACTAATCCACAAAGCAAATTGTGTTGCAGATGTTACCTTCTGCTGGGAGAAAAGCATATGTGTGTATGAGTAAGGAGAAAAAAATCTATTAAAGGAAGCTTTATTTGGTCACTTTAGACTTTATTGTATTTCTTTGAATGTTTTTCCATACATTCTTAACAGAAGATTATTTTTTTTCTAGGATTCTGTTAATGCAATTATAGATTGATATATGAAAAATGTGTACACCTTTTTCTTTTTGAACACAGAAAATCCAATTGTCTTGCTTCTGTTTACAACCAACGGGAATCTGAGCACTGTACAGTTATTTGAAAGGATGGCAAACAGTCAGCAAAGTGCCTCTCTGTCTGAAATTATATTGGGTTGTTTTTTATTCACAGACTCAAATATCAAGCTTTCTGGTGCACATAATGTGTACATTTTAAATGTCTGATATTCTGTTGCTAGATAATGAATTCAAGGTTAGATGATTGCTGTCTTTATCAGTTTGTCAAGAGATGGTCTTATCTAGGGTTGACTTGAACCTGGATTTATTAGAATACTTTAACAGATGTGTAAGCTATGCTAAATTTTAAATGCCGAGAGCACCTGTTGCCTCCCAACTCTCTAAGAGCTGTTTGTGCAGATGACCTGTGTATGTAAGTGTAGGAGTTAAAGATGGCTGTGATGGGGCTGTTTAGGAGACTGACAAGTGAGGCCAGTTTTGCTGGGCTGCGGGTACTGATGATGGTGGTGGTCCTCGCCGTCACCCTCACTGAGGCTGTGGGGGCCAAGCTTTTGTGCTCTCCGGTGTTAGAAACTGGACCAAAGTGTGCTGCTTCTTCCTTCCCTGTCTTTGCTCACTCATCTTTGGTGGTTTTGTGTTTCTCAGCCTTCTCCCCAAAAAGAAAAGGAGGGGACCTTATCTGCCTCTCCTGTAGGTCATGTTTTTGGGATCAGGACTAGTCCTGGTTCCCTCACACACCTTTCCTACCTGTTATACCAACTTTGTTGTCATCTTGCCGGGTTTTTTTTGCTTCTGTGTTTTCCAAACATTCCACCATTCTCTGTTTGAGTCTTTGGAGTTGCACATTATCTATATACCTGTGCTTACCACTGTTATAAAAAATTTGTATGTTATTACCAGTACGCTATTAGTGGCATTGCTGTGTTACAAAAACACTGGCTATTCCCCCTCCATTCTAGTGTGCATGCATTTGAGTTCAAGGCAAGCCGTACACTAAGTGTGGCTTCGGTAACTCCTGCAAAGGTGAATCCATTGGCATTTGTGGGTGCTCTCTTAGAGAGACAGGTTACACTATTGTGCTATGATTAGTGCTGCCAACCGATGGCTTTCAGCTGCATGTAATCCTCACCAGTGTTGTAGTGTTCGGGTGACTCAACAGCAGGAAATGTATCCCAGACCAGCTGGCAGCATCTACAGCTGCTATATAGGAATAGAAGCTGTTGTAAGTTTGCGATGGGAGATGAGCTAGTAACCTCTGAGTGACAAAGTTACCTCCTGTAAGTTCCCTATGTGTGTTGTCCCAGTGGCAGGAAAGCTGATTAACATGGGGAGTGAGAATGTTGGTACTGAACATCCACACGGTATTTGCTTGAATGCTTTTGCCTGAGGACTTCTGAAGGTATGTACCATTTCCCCTGTTGTCTGATCCTGACTGACACAGTGGCTGGATAGGAGTTCCTCTTCCTGCTATCAGTGGTGCTTGTCTTTGCTATATTATACTTCTGTGGCTTCAAAGAGCTGGCCATGTTGTGGCAGTATAAACCCTGTGTGGGTGAGTGCAAACTGAGAGCTTCTAGGAGAGTCCATTAGTTATAATCACTCAGGCAAAAGGAGATCATTGCAGACATTGATTTAATGCACAGAGAGAATCAAAAGAGCAGAAACAAGAATAGGGTGGAAAATACTGTGCTTTCCTTGCACAGCTGAAAGGGTGCATGTAAAAAATACTTGGAAGAATAGTATGATGGATCTGAGCTCTATGGTTAGACAGTTCCTTCCACTGATAATTTTCTGTCTTTGATTCTTAAGGGCACGTTAATTTATAGTATAAATGGATTTCCACACATTAGCTACAGCAAATGTTCCTACCAAATGTGAAAAGATTTATTTTTTCCTTTCTAAAATCTCTAGTTTATTCAGGTAGGGAATAATATGTTTTTTGGGTGGTGCTATTCAGGAAAAAAAGAATGCTTTTGAGCTGCTGTTGGTATATGAAAGGAATCCATAAGCTTTACATTTGATACAGAGATTTTTAGGCTGTTGGCAGGGATTCTGTGTTGTTAAAGGTTTTTCTGTTTGCTGGGTTTTGTGTACTTTCATTTTCCCTTTGAAGTGTGTGGGAGAGTGCAGAAGGGGAAGTACTTCATTATGTCCATGAATTATTCAGGTACGGTTTTAGGACTTAACATTACTTCAAATACCTCAAGGTCTTTCTTTTTCCTTGAGTATATCTCACTTTTCATTCTTACGCTGATTGTATGCCATGTTCCTTTGCTGAATACAATTTTGATGAAGTACTATCTTTTGGCAATCTCTAGTAACCGTTTCAGACTTGAAATAAGTATTTAATTCTGATCTTTTCCAGCATCAGATATGCAGTGACCCTGAGTAGTAGGTACAGGTGAATTGTCATACGTATGACTTTACAGAAGAATCAAATTATTCTCCCTAGAGTATATTTTCTATCTGCTCTTTCAATAGCATTAATCTCAAACAGCCCCCCCCCAATCTTTCTACAGTGAAGGAAAAAAGGAATCTATGATATTAAATACTAACATACTATTACACATGCAATACTAAGCTGTTTTTCTCTGGGAGGAACTTTAAACCACATTTAGTACATCATTTTAGTGGAGAGACAACACTGAATCCTTATATTTTGGGAAGAAAACCGAACAACCCCCCCCAAAAATAAGATAAAAATCTGTGTTCGAAAAATAGTTAAGAATAGTTAAGAACAATAACATGGAGGAAGATGATCAAAAAGATGTCTAGAGACCAACAGAGGCAGAAAAGAAAACAAAACAGAACCCGAAGCATTTTTTTGAAGTGAGCTTTTAAAATTTTGTCCTTGTAGTTCTAAAAATACCTTAGAAAATCCAGTGATTGATGCATAATCACTTATGCAAATGACATATGGGCTGTTACGTCAGGGGAAAAAAGTTTAAAAAAATTATTCCCCTGGATTTTAGGGCTTTCCTGATATAGTCTAAAGTGGCAGTGAAGTAGGATTACAGATTCTTGAGGAGAAATGCATCTGTGTACATCATCGGTGATGATGAACAATGGCATTTCAAAGAGATGCCTGTGACTAAAGCTCATCTGCTCTGTTTGAATTCCAGCAGCAGTGAGTATTTTGCATAGGCAAACATCAGAGGGAGCACAGTGACAAAATGCTTTCCAGGAAAAATAGTGTGTTTGAACACAGGTGCAAAGCTTGATCAAAAGATACACTAAAGATTAAAATTCGGTCAATATATTCAAATTCATGATAGTAAGGTTATATCAATGTATGCATAACCCAAGTTAGCTTTCAATGACTTCTGTGAATGCTATCTTCAGCCATATGTGTGTCTGACAGAAGTGGTTATGAACTGAGTAATTGCAACCATCAGTGCTTCAGTCTTGTAGCTTCATTGAATTGCTTATTGGACCTCAAGTTCTCAAAGGTCTTGAACAACCTCCAAGCAATAGTCAAGATTTTGTTGCAGTATCACTGTACTGTCATGAAGTGGAACTCTGGGTCATCTGTGTAAAAGAATCCTGAAAAACACTAGAAAATGCCAGGCACCAGTGGCTACCAGTGTGTGGATACACAAAAGCACCGATCAGAAAAAGAAATTTGCATCTGCTTCCTTGGGAAAACAGAATTTGTCAGGGCTGAATTTCCCTCAAGATACCAGCATAGGAAACGGAAATGAAACAGAAACCATTGAACATCATATTGACTAGGGACTGCATGTTAATTAGAATAAAATTACAAAATAAGGTATACACGTCTCCAAAGGTGCTGATACTGGCAGAGAACCTGTGTCTACTGCTTTTAGGAGCTTCCTCTTACTTTTATTATTTCAATGGTATGGAAGCAAGAACTATAAATAAAAATGTGTGTAAACATCAAGAAATGAGTCCTTTGATTGGTGCCATTGGTTGTTTGCAGTTTCAAATGGGCAGATTTGTGATCTAAAACCGGTTACTCATCTTGGTTTTGCCTATTAGTTGTAAATGTTCAGTTCTACATGGATTTACTCTGCTTTGTTTACATATATTGTGCAATTGATATGATTTTGCTAGGTCCATTTCGGAATTTAATTACATTGCTTAAGAAAATAATATGCTTTTGTGTATCTGTATATTCATGTGTTTGTTTTATTTTTGAATACAAGAGTAGTCAATTTTTAGAGTATACTGCAATTCCATAAGCAGTAATTTCACTACGTATTTATATGTGTAAGTTGGTTATTTGGAATAATAATTTTTAAAAAAACTACTTGGTAAAGAAATTAATAAAGAAATGTTATTTGCTTTGTATTGTTGGATGAAACCTAATAGTAGATTTGAGACCTGATATGTTGGGCACTTTATATGTATTTAGGTGTTTTGATTTATTCCAGCTTTCAAACTCATTTTAGGTGTTGTAGACTCTGAGCTGGAACAGGTCTAAAGATAGTGAAGTACTTGACTATTCCAGAAAAGAACTGAATAATATATTCTGCATTAGCCTTTCTTTGAATGATTATAGAAAGGGTAGCTGGGAAGTGAGAAAGACAGAGATAGGTAGTGAACTAAAGCAGGAAGGAAGCCCCCTTCAGCAACCCTGAGTAAACTTACTATGCAGATACACACTGTGTGGCTGGGAGGAACTGTATGTTTAAAATATCTCTATCCCTGTAACATTCCAGCTGTATCCATGCAAATCACGTGTATCTTTTGATAATAATACAGTTCTTAGGTCATATTTCTTAAGAGTGTTAAGAATGTCTGGGCCCAGTCACAACTAAATTGACTGCCATTGAGTTCAGTGAGCTTTGAGTAAGATAGTTGTTGGATGAAAAACAGCAGTTTATAATTCTTGTTGCTGAAAGAATCTTAAATATGAAAACTGTTACTGAAAAGTTACTGATGCCTTGAAATATTCTTGGGTTACCATCCTGTTCTGCTACAGCCATTATCAGTAATCAAAAGCAGCCTGAGCCGTTGTACAAGTTACTGCTTTTTGTTCTGAATTAGTAACATTTGAACTATCACTTGTTTAAACAGAAACTTCTTTAAATAATGGAGGTAGTTCACCAAGTCAAAGGTGAAAAGAGTGGTAGGCAAACTGGGGCTGGACTGTCCTGACCAGAAAATACTGAGAGACGTGGGGAAATGGTTGACTGCGTAAGTGAGTTCACGTGTTCTTCTCACAGATTATGATCAACTTCTGGGTCGATGGGAAGAGAAAAGCATTGTCATGTTAATTTTGGGATCAATATAATGGCAAAACAGTGTTAGAAGTCTGCTTGACTTCAGACACCAGAATCAGGAAATATGTCCTAAGGCTTCTAAGTGGGTACTACAGAGTCAATAAAGAGTTTTGCTGCAGAGCTTCTGCCTTTACTAAATGGTTTGTCTCCTGGAATAAATAAAAGATATGCCACCATAAATAAACAACAAATGTTTTCTTGGGACCTTGATGGAAGCATTCATTTCTTTTTTGTTATGTAGCAAAGCCTTGAAACTATTCACTTTGAATGCTCTTTAGGGCTTGATCTCTCTCTCTCTTTTCTTTTCTTTTTCTTTTTAAATTTAATTGCATTGTTCTTCAAAGAAAGCAGCAGCAGTGGTGAGGGGAGAATGGGGAAAGGGTCAAGAGATTTTAAACTTAAAAAGAAATTACAGTTGTTACTAATTGTCATGGCAACAAAAGAGACTGTATCCTGGTGAGGAGGCAGAGAGGTGGAGGACATTAGCGTGCACTCGTGGTGGTACCGCTGAGCTGTTCTGTGGCAATAAGCAGGTCATTCTAGGAACGCTTTTTTCTAACTATATTTTCTAATGATATGTTTTTAGAAAATATTATCCAGTGTAGGATCCCAGCTAACTAATGATCTCTGCTTGGGTGTGCTTTTATGCATTCGTGAGTTCATTTCTGTCTAGATCTGTGGAAGGACTCCACCTGCCAAGGTGGGCAGTGAGAGAAGGAAAGCAGCTGAGCTAACATCATTGACACCACTGGCAAGGCAGAGCAGCTCTCTCATTCTCACCATGAGGGATAGTACCTGCTTTAGTTTGTTTGTTCCCAGTTCTGTGATTTGTCCCATTGTAAAGAACAAGTGAACTCCTGGGGAAAGAGAGAGACTCTTTCCCTGGTAGAGGTACTTCTGAGAAGAATAAACTGGGGGAGCTTTTCTTTGTCACTTTAGCTTGCCTGCTGTTTTTTGTTGCAGCTGAAGAGGCTGTATGAAAGGGAAGGCAAGGAGATTGCAGGTGCATTGGGAAGGCAGCTGGGAGCTCTCAGCTCTGGTGGACAAGCAGAGATATTCCTGGGAGTAGCAGGGTGCACATCAGCCTTGCAGTACAAAGGATAGATGAAGCACAGTTTGCCTCCACTCTGAAGGCTATTGGAAGTGAAGACTGTCCTGAAAGGCAATAATAGGCAGGGGAAGAGTTCTACACAGACTTTTTCCTTTTGGTCCATCTTACTTGGTGGTTTCTTCAGTTTTGAAAACTGTGGTTCTGTTTGTGTTTGTTTTTTCCAAAACAAGTAGAATTTGCTTTTTGATGAAGACTGTGAATCATTACATTTTCACAGACAATATCCCAAGATTTCAGACTACCCATAGGTTAGTGCACAAGATGTAGGAGATACTCAATTAGCATGAAATTGTGCTTATTCCTACTAGTATGGCTCATCAAAGGATGCTTAGCATTATTATCAATATGGCTTCCATTGGTCAATTGTAATAGAGATGATTATTTTAAAGTAAAGTACAAACCTGTGTACTTCAACCTTTTTACCTTTTGCCTCTACTGACATAAAAAACATTTAGCTGTTTCTTAAAAATTTCAAGTAGTGTTCTTCTGGACTTGGTCACCAAAATGCTTTTCTTACATAATTAAAACAATATATAAGCAAGGCTTGTTGTACATTCTCTGAGTAGTTTAGTATACCTTTTGAGCAAGCTCGAATGCATAAAAGCATCTAAATTTTAAAAGGCATCAAAAAACCGCAAACTCTTCCTTTGTTTAGACATCATTTCCTTTTGTTCATCTGCTTTTAACTTTCCATAATCATTGATTCTCTTTCTGAAATACAGCTGGTAATAACAGTTGGACTGAAGATACTTCAGTCATGTTGGGTAGCGCTCTTGGAATTTGTGAAAAAGAACAGAGAACAAATCTTAGAAATGCCTTGCTGCTACTCTTTTGAAAGATACTTAGGTACTAAAGGATGCACATAAGCCCTAAATGATATTTTCAACCTTCAGTGTTTCAATAGCTCCAACAGTGATTCAAGTGTTGCTTACATTTTTAGATATTTGTAACATTGATCAATGTGTGTTCTCCCACTTTGGTTTAATACAGAACAATTCTTCAAATTTTCTTTTTGGCAAACTCGTTTTAGTTTGGGTTTGTTCCGTGTTAACACAAATCCAGACCAGGAAAGTTTGTGTCTACATAAATGCCTGGTACAGTAACCTGGTATAATGCATCTGCATATAGTATTTTCATGTCTTTTATGCTTTTATACTGTATAGTAATAAATATTTTGATTATTGAACATGTACATTTTGTGAGCATGATGGAAAGATACAGTCACTCTGATGAACGCTTGCCATCAGCTCTCTGAGTTAAGATAGAGGGAATAAGATACTGTGTGTTTGTTCGTGTGATATATATTTTTCCTTTGGTACAATGCTGCTCACTGCTTCTGTGGAGGTCTCTGTGCTTGACAATTGTCACTTCCTGTGCTTGGCATCTGTAAATATAGTAACAGCATTAGCAGTGGGTTCTCTGTCTCAGAGATTTTCTCATGCTGATGGTATGTCAGGGAAAGAATGCAAGGACAAGTCCTTGTGTTGCCTGTGTTGTTTATGAAAGAGTAGAAAACAGAATTTGAAGAAATAATTGCTTTTGAGTAAAAGGGTTGAGTAAGTTTAAGTTGTGAGTGTGAGTAAGAATTGGAATCTATTATGAGGGGAAAATATTTCTAACAGTTAGAAAGAATGTGAAAGATTATGATTGGAACTGAAGTCAGGAAGGACTTTTGCTAGTTTTAATGTATACTATTGATATTTCTGTGCTTTCTGTACAGCAGATTGCTATATAGAGGTCTCAGAGACAGCTTGATACTTTGGGATGATCACCTGGCCTCTTTCACACTCAATTCCTGTGTTCTCTGGGTTTCATTTGTGTTGGGAGCATGTGAGATGTATGGGGTGACAGCATCTCATGCAGGATCTACTGACACTCTTGCCTGTGAATGGACTGTAAATTAAGCCTGTTGCAATATCACTTGTAGATTTGCAAACAAATTTGCCAGCTGGAGAATGCATGAATTATCTTTGATTAGATGTTGGTGGTTGTGAGGAAAATAATGGTGTTATCAGGTCAAAAAAAATGACCATAGAATAACATACCTGTGGGAAGAAAATGGAGAATGAAATATCTCTTTTAATGCATTGAGTATAGCAACTTTAGGCTTATAGGGTCTGTGAAAACAGTTGCCTCATTGCCTCATTTTCTAAATTTGCCTGTCTTGAGTGTAGGAATGGGGAACAAGAAAGAAGTGAACTGTCCTGGTGAGAGTTGCCTTCTCTGCTGCTGTTTCTTCCTGGATGGCAGAGAGGCTTTCTTCAGTCATGGCTCCCTGTGTGCAGTGTTGTCCCCCATTGGCAACGTGTCTCTTCTGAGACCAATTGTCATTCCTGTGTCTTGCTGCATGCACTGGTTATCCAGGCAGGGTTGAGCTGGAAGCCATGTCATGACCCCAAACAAAACTTTACTAGTGATATTGCTGTACTCGGAATTTACAGAGTAAAGATGTCTACCTGAGGCATAACTAATCATTTTATCTTCTGAGAAGCTAATCCTGTAGGGAAAAATAGAGTGCTAAAAGCTACTATTGTAATCTCTTTTGATTGTATCCCACCATCCCTTTTTGACTTTCCAGAGGATGCATTGTATAAACCTGCCTTATCTGTCTGTGGTTAAAACTGCTTGGGCTTTCATCTGTCCACGTAAGCCTTTACTGCCTACCTTAATACTTAAAAATTCATGAGGTGATTATTTATGCCTGAGTTTTGTGTTTATCCTAAATTTGTGTCTCTTTATCCCTTGGATAAATAGAACAGTAAATCTCTTTTCAGAGTATATTGGTAAGGGCAGGCACTGCTTAGGATTTCAAAATCTAATGAAAAACAAGTACTGATACGTTTATATTGTGCTAAAAATAACATTTTTATGCCTCATAAAAATTATAATTAAACTTGGAAAAGCACAAACCAATAATTGAACAGTTTAAAAAGTTATGTAGTTGGTATTACTTGCAATTCTGGGGTTTTTTTTGTTAAATGTTCAAGATCCTGTGAAAACAGAACAATGGCAAATGTATTTTTACCTGGACAGTTGTTTCGTACGATTTCTCACTGGTCCCATGTTAGTAGCTCCGCCTTAAATGCATTTTCCACATCTGATTGCTTATTATTTTGTGCAGAACAGTTTGGTCGACACATCTATCTAAATGCTTCTTTTTTTCCCTTTTTCCCCCCCTTTTATTTTCTATTTTTTTCCTTTTATTTTTTTAATATATATATTAGGATGTTTTGAATAACTTGGGTTCCTGTGAGTTGGATGAAGATGACCTAATGCTTGACTTGGAGTTCCTAGAAGAACATCATCATCATCGTTCTGGTAAGTCAGATAAATGCTAAATATCTTCATCAAGGTATTACTATGCTAGAAATATCAAGTGGAAGTGTTCAGTACAATTAGTTGGAAATATAAAAGTCATTTACTTGGAAGGGCAAGATCAGTGTGCGTTTTGTAGTGTTATTTCTAGATGCATTTGCCATTTAAGAGAAGGACACTCTACACTGCATTTGGACTTTGTATGGTCAGTTATGGAGTGACTTTTACAGCTACAGAAGAATTCCAGCACCAAGGGCAGACCCATCTGGGTTTCTAGATACGTTCAAGAGCTACTGTCTACCACAGGCAGTTACCAAAAGGACCATTGCTGATATAGTCATGATCCCATTTTGTGTGCCAGCATAATATGCTTCAAATAAAGAAGGTTTAACCTGAGACATGAGTGTAACTTGACCCTTTCTCTCATGGTTGGTTAAGGCACTGTTCCACTGCCTTGAATAACCAAGTTCAACTCCTGCCATGTTCGGAAAGATTTTTATAATAGGATTATGCAATAAATCCTTGGTAAGTTGTAGCACCTGCAGTGGGGACAGCGTAGGGCCTAGTCTGTGAACAGAACAAGTTCCTGCTAACTCCACAGGGTTCAGAGAGACTTAAAACATACGTGAGGTTTGTACTTGATCACAGGTAGAACGCTGAGTTTCTTTGTAACTCTGTTATGGCAGTGCCATGCTTTTAAGCAGGAGTAATTCTCACCCTTTCTTTTACCTGCTGTTTTCTGACCCCTCTGTCTGCATCCACCGACACATGTACCTGTAGTGCACACGCATGCAGAGGTGTGTGGGAGCGGGGTTTATGAGGCATGTGCCTGCTGATGTGTGCCGTCTTCAGTTCTCGTTCCTACTTTGATGCAAATTTAGCAATGGTTAAGATAAACTGCTTGAATTATGCTCCTGTTTCAAAAGTTCTGTGTATGATATTGTGCAAATGTATCTGAATTTTCTCTATGATAATTCTATTTAATGATTTAATTGTGCTTTTTAAACCTGTTTGTGTATCTACAGGATAAAACGTCTGTTCTGTTTTATTTGGTAGAAAGCAAAGTAGCCAGAGAGTATGGAGGGTTGCAGCAGCAACTCATGGGTCAAGAAATGTGGGTGAAAAAGCTTCAAAACCAAACATGACATTTTATAAGAAATCACAGTGTTTATACTTGTTCACTTCCTAGACCTGTTGAAAACAAATTAACTGGCAGAACCATTTTCTGTAAATAAACTTCCCTAACATGTTATACTTGGCCTCACCTGCATTTTCCTCCTTTTTTTATATTTGTATAGCTCTGAATTAACAGTGATGGAAAAGTTATGTCCAATATATTATTATAAAGATTTGTAGCAGCTTCTGGAACAGCTAAGATCCTAACACCTAAATGATAGTACACTTGATAGAAAAGTAATTAAGGAGGAGATGTGATATGACACATAATCTTTCTACTCTTGGCTCATTATCCAGAGCAAATGAGATGCTTTTAAAACAGAAAGATCTACATTGCCCTTTTGAAGAATGGTGACTATTTCTATTCTGAGCAGTTAAGACACGCATTGCAGTGCACACATAGTCTTTAAATACAAAGGTGTTTGTCTTACTAATATTTGCTCTTTGATCTGTTTGATGCTGGGTCTCGCTGCAAAAAATTCAGGATTTATCTAGTTGTCACTTGGTTTGGGGTCATTTAGTTGGAAGAAAGAATTGGAAAGGTAGAGCTACAGTATAAGTTGATATAATTTCACCAAATAAAGCTGATATCTTTATACTGTATTAGGATCTGGCACAAAATGGTTAGATGTGGTTGGTTTTAAGTTGTTGTCTTAATTCATATTAAGATAAGAGGCTTGATTTTTCAGAGACTTTTAGCATTTATATAGCACTGAAGTACATAAAACCCTAGAGTTAGATACTATGTAACATTTTTGACAAGTTGCTTTTCTGATTGCTATGCTAAGCAGTGGCTCAATTCTGGGATTTAAGACTTTTCAGCCAAAATTCTTTCTAGTAATTCAAATCAATCCATTCTCTGTTTTTTACTTTTGACTTTTGGGCTTTTTTTTTTCTCCAATAGGCCTCTCATTAATACCTAAATAGAATTCTTCAAAACTTCTTCAATTAAATTTTTTTTATAAGAACTGGTATACAGAAATGATCAAGTGATCATGCTCAAGATATACAACTAGTTTAATGCAGAGCTTTAAACTTCTGTAAACTCATTGGATTGGAAGTGATCATATTTCTGGGCATGCACATATAAGCTATTGCGGATAATTGGAAGCAATATATTTTTTTTTAAATGATCTTTAATCTTGGCCCTTCCATAAACAAGACGACAACAGATTACACACTGAGGATGAGCCAGTACTGTTATGACAGCAATTGTTAATCTAATTGAATTTGAATAAAACCAAGGGGCTATTTAAATCTTTCAGTATGTGACCAGCCTGAAAACAAGAGTAGATTATTTTTCATAGTATTTGCTAGTAGTGAGTTTATTGGACTCTTTGTAAAGGGTTCTTTAAGACAATGGGCTTGTGTCACAGGAGAAAATTTTCATCTGTCTGTGATGAGGCAGCAATCTAAGATTTATTGATGTTGAGGTGTAGATCAAAGGGTTGATTTTTAGTGGTGCTTAATCACTGGCCAATTTAAAATTTACAAGGTGATTCAGTATAATAAGTTATAATCAAAATAGCGCTTAGATACAGATTCAATGATTACAAGATTCATGCTAACTACAAGATACCTTTTTATATATATATATATATATGCATACACACAACCACGAAACAAACACGCAGAGTTATTTGGATCCAGCTAACTTGTGTTAACAACTGTATATATTCAGGTACATAAATAAGTAGAGAGGTGGATGAAAGAGAGGCCAGCCTATAGTTAAAATTTCCTTCCCGAGTTTAGAGCAAATGCTCACAATGCTCCGGCAATCTCAACGGACGATAATTGAGTCTCGAGAAGTCTGACTTCATCCTGGCCTTTCACGCCGTTTGTACCTGAGAGGGGTCCCAACTCAGGTGAGATGCTGGACCCAGCCTGCTGAGATCCAGGAGAGCTCAAAGGGTCTCGCTTTAGGATGGCTATTTATAGGGTCCGAGATGACTGACTTTCATCAGATATTTTCCTGCTCTAGCCCACCTCGGATGTCAAAATGTTCTGGTATTTTCTGCCAGTTGCATAGGCCCAGAACTTGTTGATTTCCATCACTCCCCTGTTGGCCTCGACTCAAGTACAGATGTACCAGGTTATCGTGACCCAAGTATGGATGTATCAGGCTATCTGATGGTAACTATCACCCAGGTGATAGGCAGAACGGTACGAGGCGAGGCATACCACCACGGAGTTTGCCTGTGGCTTGCTTCACCACAAATCATTCAAGGCAATCCCAGATGTACAGATTTGTGAGCCTCCTCTTCCCTGTTGGTACAAGCTGTTCCTTGTGTATAGGATTCAGCCCTGTGTTATGTCAGCTTTACATATTTAAGCAGTTTTGTAGCAATATTTGTTTATGTTCCTAACAAGTTCCTTATGTTTCTCTAATACTTGAAAGGGATCTGGATATCTGACATTCACATGTGGATTGTACTGGTTAGCTGGGAGTTAATGCATGGACTCCTTGATCTGTTATCAAAATGTAGATCGTTATGAGTATAAAAATATGGCACAAAATGCTGCTTTTTGCTTGGAAAGCTTAAAATTATTCACTTCTGGAAGTCAAATTTATCAACACTACTGTGACTATTTGTAGAGCAATAAAAATCCTGTTAATATTCTGCATACTGATGCTGATTATAGCATTTATTTGGTTAAGGCCATTAGTCCTAGAGCCGTATTACAATTCACTTGTGCACTACATTAGCTCTTATAAGGAGTTCTGTGGGGAACCACTGTAGGGAGAAATGTTCCAAGAGAAGCTCCATTCGATATTTTAGCAAATAAATTGAAATATGAAGAGGTGTAATTGGAAAAGAAATGCAATTTTTTTTATTCAGTTATTACAGAGGGATAACTAATGAATCAGACAAGTTCCTTGAGCCTATGAAAATATCTAAAGTAACAAATTACATGAATATGAGGACTAACTTCACATCTTTGACTTGAATGTCACAAACTATTCTTTGGTCAGGAGGCTGTGTGCAGCAAGCTGCATCATTGAAACATAGCAATTCTGAAGTGAAGTGCCACAGTTAATAAATGGAGTTGGTGGGTTGGTTAATGGCAAATTGAGAAAGTCTCTTAACTGCCATTAGAAGCTCAGATTTTTAGAAACTCTTGTTAGCTAAGACTTGATTTACAGTTCTGCTTTTAGCTGCTGTGGTTGAAAATAACAGTATTTGCTAGGGTGAGGATATGTCTTTATGACTTTCTACTGAAGTTGACAATATAATAATAATTTAACAATGTAATTATATTGTATTGATCTACTATGATTCTAGTGATCATTTATGAATAGAATATAAGATAATTATTGGAAGGATTTCTGAAGGAGTGAGTTTTAAAGAGGGGCTAGGAGCCAACTGGCAGGCAAGGAGACATTGTTCCAGAAATTGGAGTGCTGTATTCATTAAAATACAGAGCTAGAAAGGACAAAAAGACAGAGATATGCTACCTTTTTCATGGTTCATGATTTTTTTTTTTATTTATTACTCCAACTCATTTTTTACTTGTGTTCTTGTTCTGTCCCCTTAGTTTTTCCCTAATGAGCTGGTTGTCTTCCAGCAGCATCCTCATGAAATGGGGTTCCTGCAAAAAGGCACTATGATCCCTGATGAGTACTAGTAAATTAAAAAAAATATTCCTAACTTTTTCTCTAACGATACAGTTGAAGATAGGAGATACCTGCAAACCTCATGTAGATGTTCCTACTTTGAATATAGATTTCTGTGCCTGGCTAGTCATAGCACAGCTTTAGAAGTCTGGAATTCCCTAATTTCTGACCTTTTCTCTGTGAGTTTACTTCATTAATTTACTACTTTTGCTTCTGTTTTAAAGGCTCTATTGATGAGATAAGGAATTTAAGGCAGAGATATTTTATTATCCCACCTAACACAATTGCTTTGAAATTTAATAATATTTATATAGTACTTGGTGAGTGGAGAGCACTGCTGCATACAAATGCGAAATATTAATCAACTTGATTCGCTGAGATTTTTGCATACTTTTCTTAAGCTGGAATGTTGAAAACTAAACATAATATGACACACATGATGACCCTTGAGGGTGCCTTTTTATTACTCTAAGTAAATTAGACTTTTAAAATATGCTACAGTGTTGATTTCCTGTTGTAAAATAATGAAGTTAGTGGTTTCTGTAGCGGGAAACCATTGCCAGTTTATAGAAAGTGACAGCATTAATTTAACCTCATTCATTTTCCTTTTCCCTGGTGAAATGTGAATTATTTGATTCCAAGTGTTGATTACTCAAATGCATAAGGCAGACCTTTATATTCAGTGATATTTGCAGTGGTGAATTTATTAAAGTAATGCACATTAATGTGGATGAGTTGTGTGCTTGTGTTGTGCCATAGCCTATTGAAAACACAAGTACCTGTTGTGTTTTTTTTTTTTTTTTTTAATGGGTAGTGTTATTAAATCACGACTGCAGTAAATAGTAGCCTTTTCTAACAGTTCATAAAGGCATAGCTCTTGGACTTTGGTAATTTCTTAACTGTATGCCATAGGTGTCAAAAAAACCAGTGTCCTTGCATCTTTGTACAAAGACCTATGTGTGTAGCTAGGATTTGTAGCAAGTGGTCCGACTGAAGTGGAGGGGACTGCTCATGGTACCGAATATTAAACACATGCGCATGTCATCTTCATATCAGGCTGCACAGTTCACAGTGACTATTCACAAGTGTGATATTGATTAGCTGCGTACCCAGACTGGCCTGCCACATCGGTCATGTTGTTGCTTGAATGCTTGCTGAGTGATTTTGAATAATATAGCTCTCTATAGTTTTTAGGAGAGATTTGTCTTTGGCCAGAGCTTTAGCCATTTTGGATTTAATGCCTCAGTCTCATCTGTAAAGCAGTGATCCCGTGTACATGTGAAGCATGGTTATTTCACCCAGCATATTTCAGAAATTAAATTATTTTTTCTTATTCGCTGGAAAAAAAGATTAAAAGTGGAAATATGAAAGTGTAATTCAGCATCCATCTAAATATTGTTCAACTCTTAAAAACCCAAATACTTTGAGAGAGAGGGCACATTTTATTCAAACCTAAGTTCATTCTGGAAACATTTTTAAGTATGTGCTTAATTTTATGTGTGTGGTAATGCATGCTTTAGTACTTCCTCAAGGTTTATGAATAAAAAAAAATATTATATGTGACTTGAGAAAATGACTTTTGATGTGGTGGCAATGGCTTTTATGTGCCTTATGTATATTTTCTTGTTAGTGGATGTTGCAAAAGAAAGGTCTGTTCTTGGTGTGGCTTTGTGTTAATGTAACTGAAAGGAATGAACATGTGAAATCCTGGTGTAGTAATATCACTCTTATGATATAACTCTTACTCGTTTATACCTAATAAAAATAGAAAAATAGTTATTAAATAGATGCTCTTTATGTTTAAAATGGTGGTATGGTGTCTGCGTAACACTGTCAGTAATGAGCAGGCAGAGGCACATCACAGTGAAGTGGTTGCAAACTGTGGGCTCCATTCTTTACCATGTCTTAAGCAGTTTTTTATTTAGTTCATTTTAGTAAGATCCAAAACAGTGTGTTGGGCTAGAGTACTCTATCACAACACAAATATTTGTTTTTTCATTAAAAAAAATTCTTATTAATTTGACACATTACTGTTTGCAAAATTCTCAGGATGAGGTAGAAATAGTGTTTTGGTCTTTGAGATGGATGCACACCTTAAACATACTTATTTAAATGTCAAATTACAGTCATCATATCAGATTATAATCTTTTAGTAACATAATTGCATTAGGTATTATCAGCTTCACCAACAAAAATGCAATGCACTTGTTTTTTAAGAAGTAAAAGTCAGGAATTGTTACTGTATTTCTTTTAAATCCAGATAGCCTGATGATTGATTTCCATCAGTACCCAACCAAACTAAATTGTTGGTGTAATGACCCAGTGATGTTAATTAGGTAGTTGCTGAGTTATTTTGAATATGATGAACAAGCTGTGTGAAAATTATGTGGTGGTTTTTGGAGCTCCTCCTGTGACTATTAATTAAATGTACTAATTATTTTTATTAATTTTTTACTGAAGGGTAGGAGTGCTGAGCTGAGATGAAACCCCTCTGGTGTTTTGGTTTGGGTTTTTTTGACCAGGAGTGGGAGAAATACAAATGCTATAACAGGAAAAGTACAGAAAAATTCAGTGCTGGTAGTGGCTCATTAACCCAGGTAAACAGTTTTACTTTTGAAATGTGAAACATCTTCTAAATGTAGTAAGGGTATAGAAAAATGTGCTGTATTTGTAAATTATACCACTTGTTTTGGTAGCAAAACACTGAAAGCCAGCTTCTGAGCTATGGTGGATCCGCTGGGATTCACTGAAACCCAAAGCTTTAGCTGTTAGTGTGCCTGAAGCAGGGGGCTTGTGGGGTGCCTCTGGCTCTGGAGTCAGTCCTCAGCCAGCTAAAGAGTGGCACTTGTCAGAAGCCTGTGGTTTGCATCAGTTTGTGTGGAGGACAACGTGGGCAGTGTGCATGTGGCGTGAGCTCTGGCGCTAGCACTGCCCTTGTCTAGGTAGATGGTATCTCATTTTCTAAGAAAGTGACACTGAGACAGAAACTTAAAACGGGCAAATACCTCTTGCTGAATGTTTTTCCTGAGATTTCTAGCAAAGCAGACCTCTTGCTCCCAAGCCGAGTTGTCTCTGAGAGTCTGACAAAGTGACCGTGTAATCCATTTGTGTTTGTCAGTGCAAGCAAAGCAGATTTTTTCAGTGGTTTTAATTTGTCTTTAAACAGAGAACAGGGAAAAAGGATCTCAACTTTGTACTTTTGTCAGACAACTGCTTAGAACCACAGAAGAGATACTTAGGTAATTTGAATGCATTGCTTTACTCATGACTATATCATTGGCAGCAAATTATGTTTCTGCATTTAAAAACAAGGACATACTTCAATTTTTTTATTTGGAGCTGGGCACCTTGAGCTCTTTTGAAAGTTTCATGGTTCCCAAATGCCACCTTTAGAGATGTATATGTTACAGACCAGATTAAACTAGGCACCATCCCTTCAGTTTTCTGCTTGAAATATGTAATAACATTTCGGTTTATATTTACAGATTTTTGAACCAAATAAAGCTTGTGACAGTAAAGTAACAAAGAGCTTTGTGTCTCTGCCAAAAAGGAGGTTCACAGATTATTTAGCTCACTAGCATCTTGCATTATCACTACAGATTTTGGACAATGTGATAATAAAAAAATAAGCAGTACTAATAATAAACATAACATACAGATGCGTGACTTCATTACTTACACCACTATATAGATATCCTAGTAATAATTAAAAGGGGAACCTACTTTTCATTGTGCAAAGAAAAAAATACTTCACTGAATAAACGCCTGCTATTCCTCCCTGAAACTTCTGTCATGAAGGGAGAGCAGCACGAGCCAGAACTGTGGCCAGCCTGGTTTCACATGTGCATCTGACTTCCAGCATGGCTTTGAAGTACGCAGTGGAGAGGCATATGCAACTAGTTTCTCCATAGCTAGAAAAGTTAGAGAGATTTTTGTATTTTAAGAACAAGCTACTGTACTAAGCTACGCATTTTCTCCTGAAGCATTGTTCAATAAATCTGACACAGTAATGGAGTAGCTTGAGGTCTCCAGGGTAATGAAATAAAACTTGTCGTCTTCTAAACTTTTCTAACCATGCTCTATAGCTTCTGAAAGAACACTGGGCACAGAGGAAAGGATTTTTGCGGGCTTTGCAGTGAAAGAAGAGGTAGCATCAAATGAAAAGAGCATAGAATCATTTTGGTTGGATGAGACCTTTAAAATCAAGTCCAAATGTTAACCCAGCACTGCCAAGTCACCGCTAAATCATGTCCCTCAGCACCACATCTACACGTCCTCTAAATACGTCCAGGGATGGTGTTACATATTTGCGTTAGTCAAAAATAACCATTCCGTGCTGGTGGCTAGGCCTGTTATTAGAAGTCTTGAAGCTTAAGTTACTGAAAGTAAGGAGAAGAAGAAATAATAACAAGAGAAGAACTTAGTATTAAATTAGAATGAAACTAAATAGAAATGATAGGCTAATATAAGGTTAGTACTTTAGCATCCTGGAGCACACTGGTCCATATTCCGGAAGAGAAATACTGAATTGAGAGTTCCGTTTCTGTTCTGTTTACCTAAATGAAAGGTGTAATTTTCTTACAATTTTAATTGAGGAAAAAACCTGCAACCTAGAACTGCTACCATTTTAACTTTAACCTAAAACTCTTCTAGTACATTTTACCTGAACAGTCGAGTTGTGAACGAGCCTAATTGATGATCTGCAGGAGGCATGTAACACTAGTTTCTAGCTATGTTTCCTTCAGAATATGTTTAAAATGTGTCTGAGATACTGTAGATAATTGACCCGTGCTGTGTGTTCTCAGTGGATCAAGGAGAATACTCAGTTTCCTGAGCAAATTAGTATTTTTACCTTTTTTTTGTCTGAAGTGAAGGACTGATATGTTCAAATGGTGGGTGTAAGTTTTCTGGCTGATGCAGATTTTATTAATGATATGTACTTGTAAATCCTATTTAGTTAAATAGAGCAGTCAGAAGATCAGCATCACACAACACCACAGCTGTAATTTAGATGCCAAGAGCTTTTTCCTTCATAAATAGACAAGAGGGGCAAAAGAGCACAGTCCTGAATGCCAGGGTCATGAAAGATTGAGATGCAATTTTATGGTTATCATGGAGCAACTGGAATCAGTCTGTATCTCATTTTCCTGCTTTGTCATAATTAGTGTGACGTTTAGTCACAAATCCTTATTCGTGTTGGTATGCTCAGCCATCATTTACTGAAACATCCAGGACAATAATTAAATTACACATACTGCCTTTTTTAATTCCTAAGATTTTTATATATACATTGAGATGAAAACTTCAATAATATCTGCAGGAAGAAAATAAATGCAATAATAAACATTAGGACAAATCAAAGAGTACCATCCTATTTAAAGCAAATCTGCATCTTTAGATGGTAAAGTTTTAAGTACGGTGCCAAGTGCTGCTTTTCTGTCCTGCTTTGTGAATTCACAAGGATGTCTTGCCAAAGATCTGAATTCTCAAGGATGTCTTGCCAAAATGGAAATGTACTGAGAACTTGAGAGGAGTGTGCTGTACAACCAAGAGATTTAGGGACTAAGAAGAACAATTACAAGCTCACAATTATTCTGCAGAACAGCCAAACCTCAGTTTATATATAAACAACTGCACGGTCCATACAACTTCTGCAATGATCCTACTTCAGGATCATACTGAAACTGCCTGTTTCTAGAAAGTGTTAGTGATGGCTTTTGACCTGTTTAGGTATTTATCTCTAGGATCCTTGTAGCTTCACTCTTAGGTAAAAAAGTTAGGATAGTCTGATAGTTAAAACTTGAGTATAGGTCTCCTGGGTTGAGCTGGGTTCTTTGAGGCAGATTTTCAGGGTTAACTGTGGGATACTCAATTTACTTGTAGTATGAAGTGGTACTCCTGTAGTCATGGAGATTTGGCATGAAAGTTTGAGAGATACTTGAGATACCGTTGGGATGGAGCTGCATGAATAACTGGAATCATTACAATCTTTAGTGGCCAATTATGTTGTATTTTGTGCCTCTTCATACGCCATTCCAGGAAGTGGAGCAGACACTACCATTGCTGTTGTGTCTGCTACTGTTACTGCTTCTCTTATTTTTGTCTTTTCTGCTGAAAAAATGCGAAAGCATAACACAAGTTGCTTTATAACAGGAGGAAAATAATACTTCAAAAGCCTATCATACTCATCAACTAAAGCCTGGGCTCAAAACTGAATTACTTTTTAAGTCTTCCCAAAAATGTACCTACCATCCATCATTACTCAGATATTGGGTCATATCTGCTGTAGCGTTTGAAAGTGTTAGTTGACTTTATTGTTTTACGTCTTCTACCTGAGGCTCTTGTGATGAGAAAGCCTGCTGTCCCTTCTTTTGTCCCTGTGAGGATTCTGTCAAATACTTAATGTTGTTTGAATTTTGTTGATTTTTATTTCTGTTTTTACCTCTAACTTTCCTTGAGGGGGAAGGAAATCACAAATAAATGCCATGCAGGTAAGTAAGCCCTGAGATCTGTTCCAGCCTAGTTTCAGCTTTAAGGGAGTGTGTGTGTAAGTAGATAGCAAATGCTTTGGAGATACGTGGTCAAGGGTACATGAGCTTCCTGACAATGTTTTGGCCTCTTGGAGACCCCCAGAAGTCCTCTGTGCTTTTGGATTGTATAGCTTAGCTAGTTTTCTGTAGTATGTTGTAACAAGAAAATCGTACACCTCTGTTTGCCAAAGGAACAATTTGAGATAAACTCTGAAAGGTGACCTTGAAGAAATTTTCTGGTTTTACCTTCTGTACTTAGACTTATTTTAGGATTGCTCAATCTGACCCAAAGTGAATAACGCCCAGCCATCTCTCACTCACACACCTGATTTCAGAATTCTCCCATGCAACCCTTACTATAGGGAACAGCTTTAAAGTGAAAGTTTGTCAAAGCACTTGCTTCCCACCGCTCCAGTAGCTTCTGCAGAAGATAATGTGTTCATGACACCTGCTGAGGATAGCATCACTGTTACTGGGTTTTTGAGGGTTTTTTTCCCCCTTGTTTCCACGATGTTGTAACATTATGGAGAGTGAGTCTATTGCAAGTTAAGATTTCAAGGGAAGTGTGGTCGCAATTGAAAATAATCAGAATGCACTTTTGAGAACAAGCAAGTGGCCTATTGCAGCATGGGTAACATAGATACTGATGGATCTGCAAGTGGTAAGTTATGCACAAATTGATATTGTACTGAATCTATTTATATCTGTATCATTTTCCTTTTTTCACAGAACTCAAAGTTCATCAGTTTGGTATTTAAAGAGTTGCTGAACCATGCATTGGTCTGTGAAAAGTTGATTGCCAATGAAGCTTTCTCAACTTCCAAGAGCATAGTCTGATGATTGGGTAATTTGAGAACTCCTTGACTCTTGCTCTTGAAAAGTTTCTCTTTCACCACAAACAATGGTGAAACAGAAATTCTTCCATATCTGCACCAAAAAAAAGGAAAAATCAGCGTAGTCCTGCAGGCAGTACCCCTGCATACTGGGTAAAAGAGGTTGCACTTGGTTGTGGTGAGGAGTATGGTGTTAAGATCTCTTAAGCTGCCAATAAAATAGACAGTTGCTAAAGCAGAGGATTATCATAAGAGGTGAGAGGGGCTGGGATGTGGGCAGGGTGCTGGACAGACAGAGGGACTGTGCTTGTACTTGAGGGATCCATGAATGTGTGTGTGTTAATCTAGAGAGTGAGGAGTGTGCTGTCACTAGTGACCTTCAGTCTTCACCCGCCCAAGGGGAAGAGGGTGCCTGGCTGTCTGTGCTTGCATTTTAGGCAGAGCCTGTGTGTAGGTGCTGTTGCAGGCAGCGCCTTGTCAGCAGTGGTCTGAATGTCTCTGGCATATGAGCTTATTTTTCCTACTGGTTGAAGCTGCAAATGGGCAAGTGGCAGCAGCATCATTCACACTGGAGCACAGACCTCCTGACTGAGCCCCTCAGGTCCAGGCAGGAGGGATCTCCCCAGCCCTGAAGCTGCTGGAAGCTATGGCCTTATGCAGCATCCCTCAGCCCATCATGCTGTGTCTATGTTCTGAAAGTAGTGTGTGCATAAATATGGTAAACTTCTCTTTATTATAGTAGATCATGATTTGCTGACTATCAAAAGCCCAGGCAACATGATTAACCTGTTGAAGGTCTTCCTGACTTGAACAATTTCTTTCTCACAGAAGTTCTTCTTTATAAAAAGCAATTTACTGTAAAAATACACTTATTTGGAGGTTGAAAAGCAGGCAGTAGATAAAATTAAAGTACACCTGTGTTGTGATATTATTTTCGTGCTTTTTCCCTGAATTGTTAATTTCACAGAAAATAGTTTTGACAAGCCTCTGTATTTCTAATACATTTTCTCCATGAATAAAACATGGAGTGACTGTATTTCTAAAGTTCAATTTCATTGTTTTCTTCCCTACTCAATCTTTAATCTTTGTTTGACTCATTTGCAGATTTTTGAGGGATTAGGGGTAAGGAAAAGGTGTTCTTTATGCTTCTTAATAGAACACTACTGACACAATGTACTTGTAAGTTGTGGGTTTTAGGCTAGTGTATCATAGATACGTTACTTAAGCATTTTATTGTCAGTATGTATTAGATTAAATGCAAATTGCAACTTGTTCTGAGGATTTTCAGTTGAAGACCCTCAGTCTGCAAATACAACACACAGATGGACTGTGTGGAGTTATTAGTGTGGAAAAACTGGTGACTGTATCATTGTGCATCTAAAAGTGGTGGTTTTGGCTGTAGAAGAAGGTTCACCAGTGTCTTGGTTTAACCTCAGCTAGCAACTAAACACCATGCAGCTGCTCACTCACTCCTTCCCTTCCCAGTGGGATGGGGAGAAGTGGAAAAAAAAAAGTGAAACGTGTGGGTTGAGATAAAAACAGTTTAATAACTAAACTGACCTAAAATATAATAATAATAAAATATGATAAAGATAATAATTTTAATGAAAGGAATGTAATGGAAAGCAAGAGAGAAATAAAACACAAGCAAAGGACAAGCGATGCACAATGCAATTGCTCATCACCAGCTGACCAATACCTGAGCAGTGATCCACCACCCCCAGCCAACTCTCCCTGGTTTATATACTAAACATATTGTCTTACGGTATGGAATATCTCTTTGGCTAGTGTCAGCTGTCCTGGCCATGGTCCCTCCCAGCTTCTTGTGCTGCTGCACACTGGCAGAACATGGGAAGCTGAAAAGTCATTAATTTCCTAGCAACAACTGAAAACTGTTTTAGCTATTAAGAAGTGAGATACTAGGAAGAAAAGAAAATTAGCTCCATCCCAGCCGAAAGGGGGACAGCCGGGCAAAAGGCATTGCTTGGTACTGAGTTTCTGTGGAATCCTGTACCGTGATCCTTTGATGCTGAATCATCACAGGTAGTAAATAGTAGGGGTAAATAGAAACAAATAGAGGTAAGAAGGAAAAATGGTGTGGAAAAATCTCACCTTTAGCTTCTGGGAAAAATAATATACTTAAGGAATGAAGTTGCTTTAAATTTGGTGTAGAATGATATATGGCAAGTGGCTCAAAGAATTTTTCAAACTCTCCCAGCTTTCAGATACCATCAGAAGTATTATTCTGTCCCTCTGTTCTGAAAAGAAATCAACAGGTTGAATAAAATCCGGGATCGCGTTCTTCAGGCTGCAGGGTTTGTAAGCAGGAGCTCTCCATAATACAAGCATGCTTGCTGTGTGCAGTGCTCCCCTTGTTCCTCACAGCAAACACGGGTATGGGTGAGAAGTGATGGAGAGGTATTTTACACAGTATAACTAGTCTCATAACAGCCTGCCTCGTACCTAACCTGCAAGAAAGGTTCCTGAGGATTTCTTCTCTTGGCATAGAGGAATAATGAGCAATTGAATCAGCTCAGCAGCAGGTGCTGGAATGGTGGCAAAGGGAACCCAGTGAGGCCAGAGGAGGTGACAGAAAAGACTGTGCTTTTTTCTAGTCTGAGTATTTATGCTTCCCAAATTTTGTAACTGTAAGTAAAAGAAGTTGTGGAACTTTCTTCTTAAATACAAGTAAGGTTATTTTGCTCCCCAGTCTCCCCAGTCACATTTAGCATGTCTTTTTGCTCTTTTAACAAGCTTTCTGTACTTTCTTGGAGTATGCAGGAGCCTATGTTGTCTTAGATGACATTTGGATTTATTATGATCTCACCTCTAGCTTATCAAACCAGTTACTATTTTTGCAGATTCAGCTCATTTTAGAGGTGTCATGAAAAAAAAAAACCTTACTTTTTCACCTTTAGTCCTTCTCTTGACCTAGTTTTGTTTGTTTTCTATTAAAGAAATGTATTTTGGTGAGCTGCTTTCTGCTTTACGTTCTTGGTCAATTCTCTCATCGAGGTATGATGCAGACAGCCTGTATCTTTTCAACCTTCAGTGTAGTCAGGTAACAGTATATTTGAAACTGTAGGTCAAAGATGGTAAGTCTTGCTTGCATCCAAGCTTAAAAGTCTGTACAACGGAGACATTAGTTAAGTTTGCCAGATTTTTACTGATACAGCAATGGAGAATACTGTCTCCCAATGGACTGTTTTGTTTCTTATGTTGTAGAATAGGATCACCATGATTATTTACTAATGCTAGTTGTATTTATAAATCATAGGTTAGGCTCTGGAATCAGCAGAACTTCTTGGAGATCAGCCTGTGTTCTAATTATGTGTGGAGATGAATTGTCCCTATAATTATTGCAGCAAAAATATATCTGAAATTTGATATCTATCAAGATTTAGGTCAGCATACTTTATGTTCAAATTCCTATCTGTATCAAGGACAATTCAGCATGTTTTACATTTATCACTTATCCCTTTGATTTTTTTTAAGTTCATTTTAGATCCAGATCTCTTCTATGTCCTTACTCATTTGTATATATGCATGTTCGCTAGGTGGGAAATACATTTCTAATTGTATCAAAGGGTACTTAGGAAAAAGACATGTTTCCTTTGGGAAACAGGAATCGTTCAGTGCTTCAAGAATGTGCTGTGAAAGCGTCTCAGTGGGGCATTAAGCAAGTATTTAGCCTACAGCACATAGCTATCTCCACTGAAGTCAGTGGGGTCATAAATTTCAGATTTAAACTCATTCATAAGTGACCTTGGTTCTAGGGGCTTGGATTCAGTTCATATAGTGCCCCCTGTGAGACTGAATTTTTATAGCTGTTCAGTTGCCTTAAATATAATTATGTTGTGGCTAAAAGTATATGTAAGTACAGTATTGCTAACAGATGCTGTAGAAAACCAAACTCTGTAGCCCAGCTGAGGAAATATATAGTTACAGATAGCTAATGTATGGACCAATTTCTTCTGAGCTGTGGTACTACTAGCAGCATAGTTTAGAGGAACAAAAGGTCATATTATTAAATGACTAATGTTTATTTTTCAAAAATAAATTTGGGAATGCAGACTAGCTGTTTTAATTTCATTAGAAAAATGATTAGAAGCAGATTAGGTCCCTCACTATCCCTCTTCTTAAATAAGTTAATTTTGTTTCTCCTGCATAAATATGGTGCCTGAATATTACACATCTAACAAAAGAAATTGTTGGGCCCTATGTCATTAATTTTTGTAGTAATTTCAACTGAAATTGCTTCAAGTCAGTCTAGAAGTGCTACGGACTAGGTTTCTCCTTAAAGAAGCTTTACTCTTCTTGGCAGCCTTGTTCACATATGTAGATTCCTACATAACTAAATTAATGTGAATAGGGGATTCTTAATGAGGATACTTAATTTTTCTTCCCTAAACCAAAGACCATGATATCACAGTTTTGCTTCTGAATTTTGTATCTTGAGCATGTGTTTTCCAATAGATTTTTCTTGTAGGTGACTAAAACTGTACTCCTGCTTTCTTCTCTTCTGCACATATTTTCAAAAGATTTTTTCAGCACAGTATTTTTACAGGATTTTTCCATCTCTGACATGACCTATATGAACATCTAGAATACCTCCACTGGGAAAAATGAGTCAAAACACAGCAAAAGACTGGAATGAGTTCATTTTGAAAGAGCTTGTGTGTTTTAGAATCAAATCACAATTTCTGGAAAAGTGGTTTTGTCTCAAGAAGAGGCTGAATCTACTGAGTTTTAACTGGCATCTTAGCTCCTACCTGAGTATGGTCTGTGCTGTTCAGTGCTTTAACCTCTGCTCCCTACCCTTCTGGTAAGGTACCAAGTAATCAAGTCACTTATAGAGGTATCACATGCTGATTAAAGTGGTTTTATGGTGTTATCAAGCACTCACCATTCAGTTGTCAGATATTATGCTTTGATAAAAATCAAAATATTTTCCATATTTTATCTGATGCAGTGCATGCATACAGTAAAAAGGGTATGTATAGATGCAAAAATAAAGTACGTTAGGAATAGACTACTTACAGAAGGAATAGAGCTATGAAGCTGTTGTTCTTTAGGTTGTTAGCAATGTGATGAGCTATAATTTCTCATGTGCTGGTGCAGCTTTCCATACTTAGCTGCACTTGGCCTTCTGCTCTGTAATAATCTCAGTAGTTTAGTTTTGCTGGGTTTTTTTTTTGTTTTTTTTCCCCTTGGTCTTCATATGCATCATTCTGTGTAGGATAACTGACCAGATTGCAAGAATAAGCCAATAACTTTTCATGTCTTTTAGTGTACCTCAGTATTTTAAAAATAATAACCAGTATGCTGTTCAAGTAGAGGATAGAATTTAGAAATATTTATCTGGGGATTTTTATGCAGTCTTTCTCCTTAGAACTTAATGTAGTAGCTTAAAAAAGTCTAATTTAGCCTTTAGAATTTAACATAGGAGCTTAAAAATGTCTAATTGTATTTTCCATAGCAAATACCATAGGGAGTATTTATTGTACAGCTTTGGACTGTTTTCCTTAACTGTTACTCATTCTGAGAAATTATCATGTACTATCCTGAGAATATTTAAGTGGGTTTGTGTCAGATAAGATTACAGAAACAAGACTTCTTGCATGCTGAAAATACTTCAAACTCCTTATTTTCTTAACTCTTGAGGTGGCAGCAAAGCAGTGCTGCTGAGTCGCTACCGATTGTTTCTTCTACAGTTTGTCACTTGAAAATGGGTCTAAGAGCAGTTCACATATTCTGGAAGTGACACAGCAGACATTTAAGAAGGGATTTCTCGTGCGCAGTATGAGGGTTATCTAGAGTTTCTCATGAAGAAGTAACCTCAAATTTCACTTATCTTCAAGGAACAAGATTTCTCTTCCTGTTAGTGTAGCAGTAGGGGTTTTATGGTTGGGATCTAGGGATCTCTTCATGCCCTGCAGCACTCACTAAATATAGGGTAGTTTGGAAGGAAACGTAATATTCAGTACATATTTATGTTAGATGATTTTTTCAAAATTTCTGATAGAAGGAAATCTCGCATTGGTAAGATAGTGATAAACTTTCTTAGATGCATATTGGCTCTGAGAACAGCAACAAATGTTTTGTGTTCTCTGTATAATTTTATAAACAGATCTACTTTAAAGAAATATTTGTGTTAGGAGCTTGGTTTCCGTTTCCAAATGAATGCAGACCTGTCTTTTGCTTTTGAAAGTATCCCTAGCAAACTGATTGGTAAAGATCTAACTTTGCTACAGTTATAAAATGCAAAACAGTCTGATACAATAACAAAATTAAGCTGTTCTCCTTGGTCTTCTGTTTGGTTCTTTATGATATTAGAGTTGATTCAGCTCTAACGAAACTGGCGGTGGGCAAGGATAACCTGAATTTTGCAGATTTCTATCTTCTCATTTAGGCTTGCTGGTTTCCTTAGAGATATAGTATGTTATATACACTAAGCCAAATGAATGTAAAATATCATTGGGAGGTTTAATTTAGTCAAGTACTGGTATTTTAAATAGGTGACCATTGAGTCAGATGAAAGAATTTACTTCCAGTGGCTTTGGAGGGATTGACATTTCATTCGTGTTCCTCTTCACATTTGTACCCAGTAGGGAACTGTTAGGTAATGTGAGATCTCATGCATCTTTCACATAATTCAGAGAGATTCTAACAGTGCATCTAGCACTCAAGGGGATTCTGTGGATTCTTTGTAGTACCTCTGGTCCAGAAATCAATAATTACTCTGACAGAAAGAGATTTGACTGTTGCATTTCTGGGTTTTGAGGAGGAAAAAGGGAAAGCGTAGATGAGAAGGGGAGAAATATTTTTCTTGTTAGTTTTGATTTTTATTTTTTTTAACTGGATACAGGTAGAGGCTGTGTAAACGTTAACAAATAAGAATGAATGTTTTGAAAGTAGTTTTACTTGATAAATATCCTAAATTAAACCAGCACTAATGTTCAATGTATATATTGGTCTTTTGTATTCTGAACAGCTTCTTTTCCGGTATGTTTTATGGTCTTCTGATAAACTGTAATGGAATTACAGCCATACTCTGGACGAGCAAAAATAGATCATACAGTTTACAGGAAAAGTGTGTAGTCTCGATTCAGGAAATTTGAGATCTGCTTCTATCTGTGCCACAGATTGTCTATATTATCCTTTGCAAGATACTGTATTTGCTCATCCTGTTAGGATGCATTCTTTATTTCATAGGTGTTTATATACTGCAATTCCAAATGCTATAATATATCCTCCAATTTAGTAACTTACAGTAAGTATTTTGCAAATAGGATTTGGATGCCAACTGGATAGTTTGAGAAATGTTTTGTTATGCCTTTTTTTGCTGTGAGTTTGCAGGTGATATTTGCTCTTAACAAAAGAGGAAGTAAATAGCTTTAGAACTGACAATGATGAAACAATGTTCTGCAGGGAGCTCAGTCTCTTGATTGACAGTGAATAGAAGCAAACAGGAGATTCTGCTCTGGAGTGTCAGGAATGAGGATTGTCAAAAGCTGCGTCCTCAGGCTGTCATAAAGAGCGTGGAATGAAGAAGGTGCTGCTCCAAAGGCTCCAGTGCTCTGTGCTGTCATTGTGCCTTCGACAGATCCGTAGGTGTTCTCTCCTCACATGTATCGCACCAACATGTAAAAAGTATGTGGTTCAGAAGTATTTCAGTATGTGCATGCATGTTTTAACCGAAGCTCTTCCTCCTGAAGAATCTCAAAACATTTTATGGCATCACAAGCAATATTAATGGAATTATATCCCCTGATTTGTATTTTTAGTTTAAAACCTAATTTGGAAAATAAACTACAACGAGAGTCAAAACCAATGCAAACCACCAAGATGACAAAACTGAGCCATTCCCATCATCTATTCTTACCTGTATGCCCTATACCAAATCGCAGAATGGATTGTTTCCAATCTGGTGGTTGTAAGACCACCTCCTCTGTACTGTTTCTTGGCATCCACTAATGTTGAGAGTTTAGATGCTTCTGCTATAGGAATTACTAGTTATGATATTGCTAGTATCTGTTTATTTGCAGAGGTGGAAAACACTTTCTTTCAAAACTAGAAGAAATTACCGAAGTTTTGAAAGAACACATAGTTGAACATCCCTACTTGTGTGAAAAATATTTTGTCATCTTTCATACAGCCAACAAACAGATTTTATGATCCACTATATAAACCACTTTTGTTCTGGAGAAAAATCAGCAATATTGGCCTTATGTTAAAGAAGTAGGCATCTGTCTTTCTACACTATAACTATAAAAAGTCACAGTATCATCTTGCACAATACTGGAACAGCGAGCCAGTGCTCCTGTCTAAGAAACAGAACCAATCCCCAAGTAACAGGTGTTTTCTGCTCTTCCAGAGACGTTTCTCGTCTAAATACTGGTTGGGTCTAACGCTGTCTAGGTCGTGATGGGGAGATCACAGCCTGGAGTACCATGCCTGAAAATTGATCAGTTAAATGCAGTCATATCAATTTACAGACAAATAATGTGATACTTTTTGTGATAAGTTTCAAATATTATCACTCAACAGAAATCAAGTGCAGAATGGTATGGTTTTATACATAATTTGACATCTTGGACTGATCATTTTAATGCATTATTCACTTTGGGGAGGCCATAGTTTCCTCAGTAATCCTTGGACTTTAAGCAGGAAAACTGAAGTTCAAAGAGACTAAATGTTTTCTGAGCCTCAGGTTGAAGAATTGAATGTGTTTGTTTAAAATATAAACCAATTATTTCTGAAATATGCTGATCACCATAGTAACCTACATTCACTGTATTTTGTATGCAGTTATTTAAAGTCACTTAGCTGGAAGAAATAAGTGTTGTCAATTATTGATATATGAATGTAGCCTAATTATATTAATGTGGAACATTTTTGTAGAAAGAATATTTCTTCATGCATTGTAGTTTCATGTCATTGTTGTAATTAGTGTCAGTCATTTAGGTCAACTGTATCTCTTCCTCCCCTTTTTTTTTTTCTTTCCATGTCACTCTTACACCATGGGTTATATGCAGCATTTTACAATTATTTCAGTTCTTTTTTGTGGTCATGTGTAATTACAATCTTCCTCCTACTAGAGATACATGAGTTTGTGTTTCCTTCATGTATCTGCCCACACGGGGTCTGCCTTAGTTGTGCATATGAATTCCAGAAATTTCCCGTATTTGAAGACTTCAAAGGGTGTGGAAACATGCCTTTCTCTATATGTTTTACTATTGCTAACTATTTAGAATCATGTTTCTGCTCTGTTATTTCGTTAATAATAACTGTTCTGTAGGTAAGTCTGTGCCCCCTGCCCAGATATCTGAGCTGTTAGTGAATCAGTTCCTGCAGTTCAGAGCCTCTGCAGTTCAGAATGTGGCATTTTAAGAAAAATCAAGATCAATGGCAATTTGCGTTAAAATGTGGTTCAGGAGATGATTTAAGAGCTGCCCAGACATTGTTCTGCATGGGCAGACCAATAGCAAGCTATCCCAAGTAAGATGTAGGTGCTATTCACTCAATCTTTGGTTTATTTGGCTAAATATCTAGGCAGAAGCTAAGTCATTACGGCTTAAGACCTGTCTTAACTGCAGTCCTTAGTATTAACAGGAGGTGTTTTGAATGTCTAGGTTGGCCTCCATAGATACATCACTTTCCTTTACAGTTTCTCACTGTTCTCAGAGCGTAAGTGCAGGCACTTCAAACTGTTACTTCCACAACTGATCACTTTCTCTTCCCTTTTCTCTCTGGCACTGCCCAGGGATGGAATTCATACTGTTTAATTTTTAGATATCTACTCTTGAATCATCAAGGACTCTTCTGTGCTCAGTGGTGGATGACCACCACTGCTTCTTCACATGTGCCCATTTCTTGGCAAGGGCTATAAAAGAGTCTAAACAACTAACCCAGGTGTAGATAGATGCCTGCTGACATGAATGCTACTGTTGTTTTTGTGGATTCTGTCTTGCCTTCTTAAGACAGATATAAGGGCTCAATCTGTGTTTTGCTTGTAAATAAAACTGGGTTCTATTTGAGAAGTGCTAGAAGTCTGTTAGATTCTGTGGAATAGTGGTAGTCACATGCATACAAATGCATATCTTCAGAATCTCAGTTCTCTTGTCTTTTAATTATTATCCTGGTGGACCATTATTGATATGGTCTAGCAAAGCCCAATTGCAAAGCCTCTTGAATTTGCTGGGAAGGTTTCCTTGATCCTGATTTTTCAATGGCTTTTCCATGTGCATTTGATTAATTAAACTTGCTTATTTTTTAATTAGTTAAACCCAGTGGTGTTTGAAGGCTCAAAAAGCAATGGAGTAAACAGTCTATAATTGACTGAAATGAGAATTCCATTTGGAAAACTGCTGTAGAATCAAGTTCACTATGTAATCTTAAAATGCAGAACACTTTTGTTGTTTATGTATGCAGCTCCTGCTCATTGTGCTGAAATTGAGCTGAAAATTGTTTTCTTTTGCTGCCATTAATTTTAATTTTTAAATTCAGAGCAAATTAAGTTGCTAACTTCAACAGCTATATAGATGACTTCCTCTGAGATAAACTCAATCTCCAGCTATGCCTAACCAGCTTCATTTTACTGGATTGTTTCCAAATACCTGCAGTGAAAGCCAATGCATTTGAAAAAGAATTTGTCATGATTGCTTCAACTTGTATAAACTGCCCATTGACAGCAGTAGGCAAATAACCCTAAAGCTTACTGTTGAATTTTACATGCCAGCTTTGCCTCTTTCGTTGCTAAATCACTCTACCAGCAGCATTCAGTTCACCTAGTAGGGCTGGATAACACAGCAGTTGCAGGTGGAAGTAGCTAATTACCTCATCTGGTGCATACATTTTTGTTTGGTTTTTTTCTTCATCTTTTTTCTTGCCTATACAGGATGTGTGGTGAGTTTCCTATCGGCTTTCCATTACCTCATTTATGAAACTGTGGCCAGTTGCCTTAAGAGTTTTTCACATTTGAGCTTTCTCCTTATTTTGACTTTTATCTAGCATGTAAATATCTGAGTGATGCCTGAAGTTGTGCAGAAGAAAAATAGACGGTGAGATGAGTGAACAGATGTGCCTGGAGTTCCACTGTTGTGTTTCTCATCTCTATGACCCAGATTCTTACTAAAAATTGTATTTTTCATGATTTTCTGTAACAGACAACTATTTTAAACTTAATGGGTACTGATCTAAGATGCAAATCTTGCTTTTTTTTTTCCCCTCCTTCTGATGTGGGTAACAAATCAGAAACACTTTTTTTTTTCCCCTGATGTAGACAACATTATTATTGAAACTGTTCTTTATGTGATATAAAAAGGACTAAAAGAGATGATCTTGAAACTGCTGTATGACTAATCAACTGAGAGTTTAAACCTCATTGTCACGGAGATTTAGTTCAGTCTCCTAATACATACAGAGCTATAAATACAAGCAATTAACACATTGTATTTGTTTTCCTTCATGACTTCCATGAAGCAGTATGCTTTCTTCACTAGGAAGGAAAACAAGCAGGTAAATACCATCTTATTCAGTAAGTTAGCTTCTGTTGCATATTCTGATTCTAATCTGCTTACTTTCATAAGAAACTGAATATCCAGACTTTTAAAATTTTGTTTGAATTTTTTTTTTTACTTTATTCATGGAGAAGAGTGTAAAAAGGAGGAAGCTGATTGTATTTCTCTTCTTGGTCTTAATCAGCAGGTTTTTCAATCAACTTTGCTGTGAGTTGCTTCTGATTTTTATTAGTGATGATTTGTTAGCCTAAAAAGAAACTCAGAGGCTACATTAAGTGTTCTGATGTTGCCACAAGGGGGGAAAAAAAGGTTGTAGTAATAAATGGAGTATATTTGCTATAGAATAATTTTGAGAATAAATGCAGACCCTTGTAAGACTCTCCCATACACAGTCATGCTGAGATGATACTTTCAGTGAATACATACATCAGTCCCCCAAATAACACAAATATTCTTATATCTTTTTGAGTTTAAATAGAGTTCTCAAGGCAAATGGTTGGTTAAATTTGCACTTTAACTTTCAGATCCTCACTTACTTGTTCCTTTTCTGTTTGTCCATCCATGAATACTTACTAGGTGCTTAAATATAAACTTTTAATAGTACTATTCCAATAGGTTGGGTTTTGTGCCTTGCCGTCATTAAATGAAGTGTATTTCCCAAAGTGTTCCATGCTTACGTGGAAAATAAGTAACAACAGAACTCAGCTGACCAGCTGAGGACTGGAGAAAAGCTTAGACTCCTGCATATGCCACAAAGGTGGAGATCCCAGAAGAGTGTATTAAGGTTAAGGGCTAAAGGTGAAGATCAGTAGCTCAGTAGTGTAAATTCTTCATCTGTGCCCATGTATGTCAGGTTCACACATTCATCAGCTCATTGTTTGTTCAAGACTCTGTTAGTTAATGCACTTTTGGCTTAGTAGCCTCATTGCAGTAGAAATCATAATTTTGATTTGTTTGCCATAATCCTTAGCATCAATTGGTATCAGCTGCTCTGGATGAATACTACTACTATGAAATAGTAAAATAAATCATAAAATAAATGATAATCTGAAATAAGAAAGAATTACCTTTGTTTTTACATGTTGTCTTGGGTTTGGCTAGCATAGGGTTAATTTTCACTAGAAGCTGGGAGGGGCCACAGCCAGGATAGCAGAACTGAACCAGCCAAGGGCATATTTGATAACATATGGATGTGCTGCTCAGTATATAAGGGTGGAGCTGGCTGAGAGAAGGACGCACAGTTCAAGAGGGCGGCCGGTTCTGGGTGGTGAGCTGTTGTGTTGTGTATCACTCGCTTTATGTATTATTACATTAGTATTACTGTTAATGCTGTTGTTTCCTCTCCCTTTCTGTTGTCTATTAAACTCCTTTTCTCAACCAAGGGGGTTTATCTTCTCCTGATTCTCCTCCCCATCCACTGGGGAAGGGGGGTTTGGGGAGGAGTGGGTGAGTGGCCATGTAGTGCTCAGTTGCCAGCTGGGCCTAAACCATGACACATGTCCCTGTTTTTATAATCCTTGTTATAAGAAAGAATTTAGATGCAACTGAAGGATTTGCGTTGACAACTGGAGTGTGGGAAAGGGAAATCCTAGCAAAACAACGAAGTACGATTTCTTCCAGTTGATCTAGAGTAAGAGATTTGTATCTATTAACTGCTTATTTGAAGTTTATAGTGAGAAGACAAATGTTTTATCTGAGGCTTTATCATTCTGCTTGTATGACAAATTGTACCAGCTTAAGTATATTAGTTTAGAAACAGCCAATATGGTGGAGCATAACTGCTGTCATACAGGGACACACTCCTTCCTTCCTTGACGTAACAGTAACTCACTGTTTTATTTTAAATTAATTATCGCTTTTGCTGTTGCAGCTCTTCTTCATATATAGCTGTCTGCACAGTTTTATCCTGTACTCTTTAGCAAAAGAAGTGGAAACGTCTTTTCATCAATTACCTGAACAGCACTGTGCAGATTGGGATTCTGGCAGTGTGTAGGTCTCCAAAGTCAATAAATTTTAACTGTAACGGTCTCAACCGTATAAGACTCTCTGATAGTCTCTGAAAATTTCAGAGATGCTGGAAAATAAGCAATAAAGCTCTACTATGTGCAGCATAAATAGTGTTACAATAGCATTTCACTTGTTTGAGTGAGTAAATAAGCATCTCACAGGCTTTAAGGGAAGAGGTCTGGGGCTTTGTGGTCAACTGCAGGTAGCTAGATCTGTCATGTGTATCTCCATGAGGTGTTTCTTAATATGCTTTGTTATAGTGCCTTGAATTGGAAGGATGACTGTAGAGGACATAAGCCTGATTGGGAGGGGGAAGAAAGTCTCTGAACACTTTTGTCTATGACAGTGTCTGTCAGAAAACATGAAAGACTATTCCTGCGGTACTTAATTAAGCCTTGAGTCTTTGTTAACAAAAACAGCAAACAATTAATTAATGATTAAAATTAACTGTGTGTCCTTTGTGTAGTGATTTATATACATAATTAATGCTGTAGCATTTTAAGGTGTTAGCCATCCTTTCCAGAGACGGGTAATAAATGGTGGCTTCAGAAGGTGTTGCTTAAAATTCAAATTACCATTTACTCCAAAAAACTCGTAGTGCTAAGAGGATAACTGGAAGCAAGAGTGAGCCCCCCTTCCCATTTTATATGTCTGTGAAGAGACATTGATTCTTGCACAGGGACTACATTATTGTACCTAACTGCTTTAGCTAGCTAGATAGGGTATTTCTGTTTATAGTACCTGGATGACTTGTACTGCTTAAGCTACCAAGAGGACTGATCAAACAGCCATGTCAAACTATACATATATGTAAGCTATTAGTGCTCAATTTGAGTTATCCCAGTTTTCCTCAGCTAAGGGTCTGTGCCCTGGTTTTTAAAGGTGGTGGTATGCTTTCCATTGCAAGACCTAACTGATCTCAGAGCACAAGTTTTATTTTATAAAGGCACTTGGTTACTTCAGGTTCTGCCTTTGACTTTCAGTGAGATATAAGGTCCCAGGAGGCTGATGGACTGTTGAAATCAGGCCAGAGTCCAGAGTCCAAACAGAGCTAGGTGTTGTCTTTCATAGTTGTTAAAACTTTTGGATCTACTAAAATTTGGTTCAGTTAAGCCCTACAGCCTAATCAAAGCAATGAGCACATCTGTTGTGTAAAATCTTGGGCCTTAGCTTTACTTTTTCACACTAAGGACAAAGTGGAAGGCTGGAATTCAGCAAGCATATGCTCAATGTGCTGATCAACTTGCTGGACTTTTGCTGTATTGGTGATTGATTTAGGAATGATGACTATTTTCTATTATATGTAGACTATTCATCTGCACACCAGTTTTGTCTGAAAAAGGTTATTTCAAAGTTCACTCAGAACGCACTTCCAGTTTAATTGTGGTATCGTGTATGTTTTAATTGCTTTTAAAAATCCTTAGAACTTAAAATAGTCTTTGAAAACAGGTTTTTACTTTATAAAGGAATATGCTTTTATGATACTGCAAATACAGAGTTTCAACTACAACCATTGATTGGAAATATGAAGTTATAAAGGAGAGCTGTGATTCATTGACTATAAAGTCCTTGAAATATGTGAATTAAGGCCACAAGGAAAAATTATTGTACAAATATGCTTTGGTAGAAGTTGGGATTTTTAAATTATTTTATTTCTTACTGTACCTGCGATGGTAGTCTATCTACATTTGGGATAATATGGAGTTTTATATATAAAATTCAGTAAACAGGTGATAATTCCTTTCCTAAAAACTGATTTGTAAGTACAGGGAATTCCTAGATATAGATATTATAATAAAAAAAGCCAGAATAACATGTTAACCTGGGAGATTCTGTTCTGAATTACAACTATGTTCTCATCCAGACTCCTGTCACTACTTGGGAGATCTTAGCAACAGAGAAGAGAAATTCATCTTTTTGTAGTAAACATCTTACAGGACTTAATATACATCCTTAATATATATTTTGCTCAGAACTTTTTTACTCAAAACCACAAAGAAGATAACAGCACAAAAGGCCAAATTCATCCCTCATGTAACTTTCTGTACCCTGATTGTATTCTTAAGCATTAGGGAAGACTTGAGTGGTTTAATTATCTGATCTATCACAAAAGGTGGATAAATTGTGTCCTATCTTTCTGTGCCGACATCCCCACCTCCTCCACCAGTCCCTCTGACAAAATTGTTTTTACGTACCTGAAGCTACCAAAGTCCAAAACATGTTGACGGATGGTTGTGGTCTTGAACTGTGACCCTGGAACACGAAGAGTGTGTTGTAGGCAGAGTAATTCTGATTGTGTTTATTTGCTTATGTGTTGGTAAGTTTAATCTTTACCTGCGTGTTACGTAATTATTTTAAAATCTTATATGATACTGTTAATTTTAGTGGTAATTAGCAACCAAATTATGTCTATAGAGCCTGTGGTTTTTAAGTGAATGTTTATCAGTATCCCTAAAAAGCAACAGCAAAACCAACCCCAAAACCTAAGGAAGAGAATATTGCATTTAGGGTGACTACAGATTTAGACATATCACTGTAAAGTCAACACAACAGGTTACTGAGAAGTTGAATGGTAGTCCCTCTCTATTCAATACCCAATTAATAAAGGTTAATGAGGTTCTTACACTTTGCAGAAGAATTTGCTGTTTATCTCTGCCACTGTTTCCATTATGTGTGGGGGTCATAGCCCTGCTTTTGCCTTTGCTAGATTCTGTGGGATTTTTTTACAGTGAAAGGTCTCCATGGTACATGCACTCTGTTTCAGGAAGGCAGTGGTACCTATCTGAAGGCCATAAGAAATCTAGACATTTCATTCATTCATGGCTTGGCTTCGCGGACGAAGATTTGGGAAGGGCTTTGCCCACGCTTATTGCAAGCGCGTTGATGGCTGAAAAGGCCAATGCGGGATAGGCAAGACCGGTTGCAAAGAGCACACCGGAGGGTCTCCTTGGGTGGTATAGTCGAGGCACGGTTCTTTCTGCGCTGTCTTTTCTCCTCGAGCTTGATTCTACGCGTGCTCTCAAAGGAGACAGCAGCGTTATGTATGGTGTGTCTCCAAATCTCCCGATTGGAGGCCAGGGTGGACCACTGATGGTGGTCAATATGGCCTAGGCTGAGGTGTTGTTTCAGGGAGTCCTTATATCTCCTCTTTGGAGCTCTTCTCTTGCGGCAGCCGGTGGCAAGTTCACCATAGAACACGATCTTAGGGAGGCGGTGATCCGCCATCCTGGAGACGTGCCCTGCCCAACGCAGCTGCGTTTTCAGCAACATGGCCTCAATACTGGTGACGTCTGCCTGTTCAAGGACAGCAACGTTAGTCACGTAGTCAGTCCAGTGGATGTTTAGGATTGTGCGGAGGCAGCGCTGATGGAAGCGTTCGAGGAGTCGCAGATGGTGGCGGTAGATGACCCATGATTCAGACCCGTACAGAAGAGTAGGCAGTACCACGGCTCTGTAGACACTGATCTTTGTACTTTTCTTCAGGTGTTTATTGCTCCAGACTCTTTTATGGAGTTTTCCGAAAGCTCTGTTTGCCTTTGCTATTCTGTTGTCTATCTCTTTGTCGATCGTGGCATCTGAGGAGATGATGCTACCCAGATAGCTGAACTGCTGGACTGGCTGAAGCTCTGACTCGCCAATGGTGATGTGGGGATGATGGTAATCATCTTGTGGTGCTGGTTGGTAGAGAACTACTGTCTTCTTCAAGCTGACTTCCAGCCCAAAAAGCTCAGCCGCCTCTGCAAAGCAGGATGTTAAGCGCTGCAGAGCTGCTTCTGTGTGGGCAACAAGGGCGGCATCGTCAGCAAAAAGCAGCTCGCGGACAAGGTGATTCAGGGTCTTGGTGTGGGCCTTCAGTCGCCTTAGGTTGAAAAGGCTCCCATCGGTACGATATCGGATATAAATGCCGTCTTGTTCGTCGAGGTCTGCCGTGGCCCTTTGGAGCATCATGCTGAAGAAAATTGTGAATAAAGTTGGTGCGAGAACGCAACCTTGTTTCACACCATTGGCTATTGGGAAGGGCTCAGAGAGTGCATCGCCATATCTGACTTGGCCGCGCTGCCCCTCATGTAACAGGATTATCATTTTGAGGAACTTGGGGGGACATCCTAATCGTTCCAAGATCTGCCACAGACCTTTTCTGCTCACAGTGTCAAAGGCTTTGGTGAGATCAACGAAAGTTACATAGAGACCCTTGTTCTGTTCCCTACACTTCTCTTGCAGTTGTCTGAGAACGAATACCATGTCTGTGGTACTTCTGTTGGCTCTGAAACCACACTGACTTTCAGGTAGAAGTTCTTCTGCGATAGCGGGTACCAATCTGTTCAATAATATTCTTGCGAGAATTTTTCCAGCAATGGAGAGCAGAGTTATGCCTCGGTAGTTTGAGCAGTCTGACTTTACTCCTTTTTTCTTGTACAGGGTGATGATGATTGCATCACGGAGATCTGGTGGTAGTTCGCTTTGTTCCCAACAGCGCACAACTAGCTCGTGAAATTTAGCATGGAGCGTTTGGCCTCCATGTTTCCAGATTTCAGGCGGGATTCCGTCGACCCCAGCTGCCTTGCCGGTTTTCATCTGTTGTATGGCCTTAAGGGTCTCTCCCATAGTAGGGGCTATATCCAATTCATTTTTCACCGTTTGTTTTGGGATGAGCTGGATTCCTGAGTCTTGGACTACACGGTTGGCACTGAAGAGAGTTTGAAAGTGTTCAGACCATCGATTCAGGATGGAGGTTTTATCTGTGAGAAGCGTTTGGCCATCTGCGCTGAGTAGGGGGCTTTGAACTTGGTGTGTGGGTCCGTACGCTGCTTTCAGAGCCTCATAGAATCCTCTGTGGTCACCCAAATCTGCGCATAGTTGAGTCTTTTTTGCTAGGTTGAGCCACCACTTGTTCTGGATGTCTCGAAGTTTCTGTTGGAGTTTACTGCATGCAAGACGAAAGGCTGCTTTTCTTACATGGCAAGATGGCTGAGCGAGGTGTGCTTGGTGAGCAGATCTCTTCTTTGCCAGCAATTCCTGGATCTCTGGATTGTTTTCATCAAACCAGTCTTTGTTCTTCTTTGTGGAGAACCCTAAGAATTCTTCAGAGGACTGCAGGATGCTATTTTTAATATGTTGCCAAAGCGCTTCAGGAGAAGAGTCTATGGGACGGTCTTCAAGCCTAGTTTGAAGGTTTGCCTGGAAGCTGTCTCTCACTGCAGCTGTTTGAAGATTGTTAACTTGGAGCCTCCTCCTCAGAATGCCGCCCCTCTTAGGTTTGGGCTTAAAATGGAGGTTAAGTTTGCAGCGCACAAGGCGGTGGTCTGTTTGACATTCTGCACTAGGCATCACTCGGGTGTGACAGACATCGCGAACATTTCTCTGGCGCACTAAGATATCTAGACATTTAAAAGATTAGAAAAAGAATTAAAATTCAAGGTGTGATCATTATTTTTTTCTTAGAGAGTCAAAATGCTTTTTGACATTAGTGGAAGCTTTGCTGATTAGATATGGGCCTTGAGAGCTAATTCCTGAATTAACTGGATATTGGATGAATTTCAAAGGCACAGAAAATAAATGACTAAACCTTTTTTTTCCATGCTTTTACAAACTTTTCTTCATGTTCACATAGAAATGTAGTCCACAGCACTCCACAGAGATGAGAATTTCTTTGCCTGTTTTTACTTACTGCACAAAATGCTGTGCATGCATTTTCTGTGTGCTTTTTCCCTCACTAATAGTAGTAAGATTTTGCACTTGATTTGGCCAGGAACTGGAGCTTTCTGAAATAACTGTCCACTTGAATGCGCACGGTGTAAGCCACTTAAGTGGATTGCTTACTTCTTCATCAGTGACTTCTAGGTTCTCAAAAATGCCAAGTTAGTGCTGTGCTAATGTAGATCTTACTCTATAAATTCTTTAAAGTTGACTGCTGTTGTTGAATATTCTGGTCCTAATAGCTTTACCAATTTATGTATGTGACAAAATTCCTGCAAATTATATGCAAGGTTAATTTATATTATATTGGACTTTTGTGTTCTCACATAGTAATGATAGTGACTAAACTCTGAAAATAGTTCTCAAGGGAATACAACTCCATAGTCAAAACTGTGAAATACCTGTTTAACAGCACAGTAATACTTTACCTGCAAATAGAGCTTGTAATGTGGGAAGTACTTTTATTTTCTTTATAGAATTATCTCTAAGATATACTATCCAAATTGATTTCAGTCCTTGCCTTTTTTTTCAGTGAAAAATCAGAAAATTTGTTTTCAACAAAGTCACATTTTCCTAAAAATCAAGAGCAGAGACACTCTCTAACTGGGAGGAGAAAGGTCTTCTGTTGAGTAGATATAGAGAAGCGGCAGGAATTGAATGTCTCCTGCTTGCATTTACAGAAATAAAGGCTAAAAGGAAATGAGTGGCTGAAGCTTCCCATCAGGACTGGTGCTTTGCAGCTTGCCAATTGACTTACCTGTAAAGCTGCTTGCACGTGGGAGGGAGGAAGTGATCCACCTGAGTATGTAAGAAATTATTTTCTTTTTGTTGTTAAGTCTTCTAAGCAACATATACAGTACGCATTAGACAAGCCTTTTCCCAAACAAACTTAACAGCAGTGAGGTTCCTCATGTGCCTGTTTCTTCTTATCCATTTAACATTAAGGAGAGTTTTTAAGTTCTCTGTTCGGCGTGTTTGTTATTCTTAGATGTGTGGTAGCATCTGTGGTATGCTATTAACAGGGGTGCCCAGTATGAGCCTTCAAATGACAACATGCATGTGTGAGTGTAGACTGTGTATACAATTTCAGGAAATTCTTACTTTAAAAAAGCTTTCCTACTGAGTTTTTTAGGTAGAACTTGTAAAAACTGCCAAATGTTTAAGTTATGGCGTAGCTATTATTAAATTAAATATTCTTAAATGCTTAAACCTCTTTCATATACTTCTGTATCAGCTCTGTAAATTTTTGTGTCACCTTCACCATTAACAATGAGAAGGTAGTGTTGATAAGCTTGAAATTCAGAATATTGTTGTCATCCATGCTCTGTCAACATGGAGACCTTGGAGGACAGGGCTTTGCTGGCAGAGATCACAGCAAAGTATGGCCAACTTCAAATACTCAAAAAATAATTTAATTTATAAGTACTGAGATTTTTAAAATGCAGAAGAATTTATATCTTTTTCTTTGCCTTCTGGTTTCAGTGATATACTAAAGTAATTTTTTCAGACTTCTCTCACTATCTTTGTTAAGACTATAAAAACAATGAAGAGCTAAACTGAGCCTCCACATAATAATGTAAAAAGGCGGCTCAAGCCTTGTATTTCCTTCACAGAATCACAGAATGGCAGGGTTTAAAAAGCATCTCTGGGGATCATCTAGTCCAATGCCCCCTGCTAGAGCAGGTTCACCTAGAGCAGGTTGCACAGGATCACATCCAGGCAGGTTTTGAGTATCTCTAGAGGAGAAGACACTACAGCCTCTCTGGGCATCCTGTTCCACTGTTCCATCACACTCAAAGAAGTTTTATCATTATGTTTAGGTGGAACTTCCTGCGTTCTAGTTTGTGCTCATTGCCCCTTGTTCTATCACCGGGCACCACTGAAAAGAGACTGGCCCCTTCCTCTTGACATCTGCTTTTTAGATACTTATAAGCCCTTGTCACCATTGACCTGTCAGCTGGTTCTTGGGGCTGGAGCTCCCTGGCCTTACCTGCTGGCAAGGCCCACCTCTGCTTTACCTGCTTTCAGGAGCAGGCGGTAACCACTTGGAGCTTCCTTCCATCCCAGAGTCTGGGCACTCTGCATCAAGCTGAGCGTCATTGCAGCTTGTGGTGGGGCCTGCAGTAGTTTTCAATCTTTCCTGGGATTTCTAATGGGATACGTTTGGAGCAGTATGTGCCACAAATATATCTGGTAGTGTCGAAACTCTGGACATATACTTTTTTAGTGTGAGTTATCTGAATAAATGCACTATTTTTTAAAACAGAAAAAACTTTCAGATTTTGATGGTAAAAGTGATACTTGTTTGGTATTAAGCACTTTGGAAAACAAAAGCATTTCTTTTCATGGCTTATATTCACTAGAGAATTGAGCAGGTTGTCAAGAGGTCTTTCTGCTTTTCCTTTCAGTGGCTCTAGCAAGCAAAACACCTGTTGAGATTTCAAAGCAGGGAGCTGGAGGCTAGAAGGTAGTACTAACCCCGTAGTTTCTTGAATCTTCGTTAGTTAGATGAGACATTTACCTTGGAGCCTATCAAGGGAACCCTCTTTCATTTGATAAGCTCACTTTTAGATCAATTTATCATTTCCTGCAGTTTTATTGTTACTTGTTTGGAAGACATTGTGTAGGTAGCAGTGTATGCTACCCAAAATTTCATACAAGATGGCTGCATTTTGCCATGTTTCAAGGACGTGTCACTGAGGATGTGCCTGTGTGACTGTGCAAGTGCCCTCCAAAGGGTTGTGACCTGATTGTTTTTAGTAGTAGTGTCTTGGCCCACAAACATTTCTTACAATGTTGCATTGTCCTATGAGAAACTATAAACCCTAAAACGATGGTTACTTCCGTTGTTTTCCATGTGTGAGCAAGGCAGAGCCTGGAGATTGCCCAATGCTTTGCTGAGTGCTGAACTTCAAACTGGTTTTGATTAGTTTATTTAGAAATATTTCTCCATTCTTTTTATATTCATGACAAGTTAGATATTCCACAGCCAAGGAAGAGCAAAGAGAGCTAATGTGTCTGGTAATAGACTGTACATCAGCAGAAGGACCTCAACACTGCTAACATCCACATCTTCGTGTTAGGGTCTTTAACTGAGGTAACTCCTGAGGACAGCTGCTGGGCACATTAGCGGTGTCCTGGAATGTACATAAGGTTTTATTTCTGATCCGCTTTGTGTACACCTTTTCAGTGCATTTCCATATTATTTAGAGGCATATCTGGATGTTTTTAAGATTAAGCTTTTTCTGCACAAAGAGTACTAAAGTGGAGACTGTATATTATCTCACAGTTTCATTCTGGTTTTATTAACACCTTTTTTAGTCTGTTTACTAATGTTTCAGTTGCTTCTTGCAACTAGAAGACAAGCTACTTCCTCTGTCACCTTCAGGACTATGCCAGCATCAGAAAATCACAAAGAGTAACATGAGTGTGACCCCCAGGACTGGTTAAAACTTCCTGCCCCTTAAGTTTTAGTTGCTAGCTCAGGCATCAAGCTGAGGGCTGTTATTTCTGATTGATATCCCCAGAAATCCTGACTTACTCCATCCTGAAAAGACACCACTTGTTGGCTGCTTTATTTATAAATAAAATAGTTATCTAAGGAAGGAAAGTTACACGTACCCCACAGTAAATGAGATCTTCATGGTCAACCTTGATCTTATAATCAACCTGACTCTCAGAATTAGTTTTCAGTCCTTAGCTACTTGTTACATCTTTGAATTTCAAGGGACTGAGGAGGAATGCTGGTCTTTCTGTCATTCTTGACCTTCCTTGAGATGTGTGGGGGGGTGTGCTGTGTATATCCTATCTGAAGCTGCAGTGAACCATACCTTACTGCGAAATCTTTGCTTCGTACTCGTATTGAAAGGAATCACGGTTCTGTAAAGTAAGTAATCGTTCCTTTCTTTCATGTTCTTTGGCCTGACATCATTAACGCTGACAGTACAGCTCTGGGAATCGTTTGCTAGTTAGATTGAACAGTCTCTCTGCTGTCTTGGCATTGACAGGTTGCAAAATGATTAATATATTACTTCATATTAAAAACACATTTCAGCAACAAACCCATTAGTAGATCTAAAAATCAAAATAGATGCTCAGAATCCAGAAGTACTACAAATATCAATTTTTAATGTGTTGCTTTTTCATAGCATTTTTTGTCTGTGGGTAGCAATCCTGTGTATAATCACTGCTTGTACAGTTGTACAGAGGCAGACAGGGAATGGTGGTCAGATGAAACCTTGGTCGAGTGTTTAATCCCAGGGAATTAAAACTAACTCATAACGGTATTTTATGGTTTACATTGTTACACTAGACAGTACCTCTGAAACCAAAGCTAATAAAGAGAAACAACATGTGAAAGAAAACTAAAAGCATACGGTGAGAGATCTTTGAGGAGAAAATGCATTGCCTGCTTTTTTTGTCTAAATGGGTGCTGATGGCCTAAGTGCACTAACATTAGCCCATTTTATGCATGGCATCTCACATCTAAATGGTGTTGTTTTATATATATTTATTGCAGAGCTATAGAACTATTATTTTGACTGAAACAGGAGTTACTCTTTCAAATGCAATAGTGTTACTTCAGTATCATGGCTTAGAGTGAGGCCAGCCACTAGACGAATGACAGATGCTCTCTATTCCCCCTTCCCTACTTCCCCCTGCCCCCCACTTTCCCAAAGAGGGAAAAGAGAAAAGGAGCAAGAGAGACACTTATGGATTGGAAAAGAAAATGGACTGCTTACATCATGTCGGTGCTGAGAGTGGTATTATATAATTTCTTTTTAGAATTTGCTTTAGAGTCAAGTGTCGTAGTGTTGCCTTATCTACCATATGTGCTGTGTTATTGTTTGTTTGTTCTGAGAGTTTATTTGGAAGTTTCCTGTCCTGGATGCTGGGCAAAAGCCACCGCTTTGTTGTGGTGTCTTATCACTGATTTATGATGCATTAAGTTGGTCAGTGACTGCATCTATGTACTATGGGCGTCACATAGTGGATCTTGTTACCAAGTATACATTCGGTTTTACCTGAGGAAGTTATACTTCTCCCCATCATGCTAATCTGACTCCGCAAGAGTCTGGGAGTCCATTAGATTGTAAGGATTGTGAATATGGTTATTACAGATGATTTTCCATTTTTTTGGTGCTATTGAGTGCTATTGTGAAGCATCAAGCTGGTTCAAATGCCACTGATGGGTGCAGATCAATCATATAGGCCAATTATGAGAGGCGTTCTTAAGGGGGATGATGTGTTAAGAGTTTCCTTCAATTTTTGTATCTTTATACTTGGAGTATTATCTTAACTGTAGATTAAATGCAGTACAAAATGCTCACATTTAAGATTTTATCAGAAGTGAAGTTTTCTTTTGATTAATACATATGATATTTAAAATATTGGGTAACTTCCAAATAATTCTTGTTTTTAAATTGGAGGGCTTTCAACAAATGTCAAGTGTTAATCTTAGGCCTGCTCTTAAATTTCAATCAGCTAAGAGCATAATTGTTCACTAGAGAGTGAAGTAAATTTTTATACACAGTGGCTTATAGAACTAGTTGGAAAGAGGTTCCAGAATTGGTGGTCATGCACTCCAAAATACAAGTAAACACTCTGCATACTGAAGATTAGTCACCCTCCCTTTGAAGAGACAAGGATAATCTGTGCCCTGGTGTCTAGAGTCTTCGTGAAGTAGAGGAACTCCTTACAGTGAGTGCTATGATTTTAAATTAGATTGTGGAGGTGATGGCAGTTGACATTTGGATGAGAATAGAGCAGTGCCATTATGTGCGCTATGTTTTAGAAACGGCAGAGCTAATTTATCCAGCTTCATTATGTAGGTTACAATTTTTCTAGAGCCTGGATCTTTGTGTGCATGTGTGTTTTTGTGTGTGCTGTCCTTCAGGAGTAAGCTACAGAAATATGTGGTACAGGGGAGTATTGTCCCTTGGAAACAAGTGGTGGACACTATTGGATGTAGCTGATTTTATATAAGGCCAGTTTTCCTGGTATATAGTTGTAGGTAAAAGACATGTCCAGAGTCACTGTGGATAAGAAAAAAGTGGCTTATGTTCGTTTTTAGGTACCTCTAGAAATCTGGTCCATTTGCACTCAGCTGACTTTCAAAAGGATCTGTTGTACTTGCCTGGTTCCTCGGATGCCTCTGGCACGACATCTGAAGAAAAGATTGAGGATTTCCCAAGGGAAGGTGGAACGTGGGGCCGTGAATGTGTTCTCACTATTTAAATAGTCATTAGGCCATATTTTGCTGGATTAACAGGTGCACAAACAGTCTTCCATATTCATGAATACTCTTCATCCACTTTGACAAATGGTGCAATTTGAGAATTGAGCTTTCATCTTTTTACTTCTATTTAACCTGTTCACCCTGGGTTCAGAAATCCTGAGGTTGATGAATCCAGAGAAAGCTCCAGGTAAATTTGGCTGCTTACTTTTTATCTTCAACTGGAGAAGTATCCCGTGAAAATCAGTAATGTGTGTTTTACACCTTTTTCCTGTGCATCTTCTGCTGTTTTAAAACATAATGACTTTTCCACTGGAACAGGTTTTCAAGTTATCTTCCTGCCAGTACCTACAGAATTTCCCTGTATCCTCTTCCATATTCATAAAACTTATAGCCTAGATTATCACCTGATGGAGTGCAGGAGAAAGAACATGTAGTTCTTTGCTACCGAGGAAGGTGGGGCACAAAAAAATTCAGTGCAGTTTCCAAATCATGCTTTAAATAAAACACCATCCTTCCTCTCCAAAAAAAAAAAAAACCCCAAACATTTACAGTATTTCATCAACTAAAACCAACAATATTAATAACCATGCTATCACTCAGCATCTGCAATTTTCTTACTAATGTTACCAGTGTACAGTCTAGCATTCAGTTTAAAAGGTGCAGTAAATCTGCCTGACCACTAAATGGCACTCTTTTTCCTTTTTTGAGCCAAAACCTGAGGCAAGGCGCTTAAATCAAGGTAGAGGGATAATATGCAAATACATATTTTCTTATTATCTAGTCTCCAAATTGTGGGTTGCCAATAAAAGAAAAGTGACGTATTTATCCATTCTTTGCTTTGCCACTGTTATGACTGGTAGAATCTGAACAGACCCTGATGAATTTGTAATGGCTTTGGTTTAGGTGTGGCGTTGGTTTGTAGGTTTGTATGACTGTGTTCTGCGAAAACGTTCACGCGTAACATGAAACAAGAAGAGAATCAACTGAATTTCTTTGCAAGTTAGGTTTTTATTTGATTCATGTTAGGAGTTTGAATTACTTATCAGTGGTATGTGTTCTGATGTTTAGTAAGTTTAGACCATATCTAATGCAGGCTGAGATGGAGACTGCTGAGCTCTGGCTATTCTGCTTCCAGCACCAGTCTATCTGCATGGTGCCTCATTGTCTTGTAGCCTGCTCTGAAGTTTTTCAGACATACTTACATATGGGTGCCAAACATATAGTCAGTTAAAAGACATCTACATGTTATGCGGGGTTATGACCTATGCAGAGGAAAATATTTTTGGAAGAAATTAACACCATGTAGTTGTATATCTAATTTTCTGATACATATTCTTCTTTCAGTCTGAGCTCTGTGGGGCTGCAATGTAAATGTCAGTATTGGTTTTAAAAATTACAGGAAGAGAAAAATGATTTAGATAATTTGGAGGCTCTTGTCCTTAGAAAGTTACCTCTGTGCATGCTAATGTTATTTTGCTTGCCATGAACCCTGGTATAATTAAAAACACTGGTTTACACGTCAGGGTAACTGAAACATGTATGTCACACCCTTGCAGTGTGATCTTGAGCCACAAACTTTTGTGACTTTCACCATTAGATATGGGCCTCAATTCACCAAGTCTGGTCTCCTAAATAACAAAGTGATTGTACTTTGCATAGTTATGCTTGTAATGGACCTTAAATTATATATTTGACTGACACACGTCTTTCAGAAAGGTATTGGTCTTAATTTTAAACATGACTAAAGACAGCCAATCACCAATTTTGTATTTTTTTCCCCAATAATTTAATTGCTTTTAAAAGCTGCAGTTTGACTTCTGTTATACTTTTCTCTACTTGTTTAGGGAGGTCTGGGATTTTCTCCCATACAGCTTAATGAATGCACCCTTCTGTCATCTTTTTGAGATTGTGAGATAGTAACCGAATTGAGCCTGACTTCAGATTCACCAGTTCCATATTTGTACAGGCTTGTGTTGGACATTTTTGCAGAGGCAGCACATTGAGTTGCTGGTTTGCTGTGAACTCCACTTCAGAGATGTGGTGTGTAATCCTGCACCGGGATAACAAAGACTGTTTGTTAGAATCATCCAGTTTAATGGCTCTTCAAGACTGCAAAACTTGCCTGTCCTTTTGACCCTGACCCTTTTTGCCAAGCGTAATCTATTGCTATTTGAATTTATTTGTCTTTAAATTAAAATACAAAGCTGTTAGATTTCAAACCTTAATGATTTTTTTAGAATATTTGAGACTTTTAGAGGAAGTGTGAAAAGACGCCAGTGTGATGATGAGTTATTTTATTGGTTTTCAGACAGATGCATATATTTTACTTGGCATATGCTGTATCTGCAGCGTAGATGTTTGGCTAGCAGTCTGTACTTCTGAAAAATCAATTGGAAAAATTATGTGTCATTTTGACCACTAATAGGAAGAACTCACCAGATCACTTACAAACGTGGCGTAGTAGTGACCTCTACTCTTCAAAGTTTTTCAGCAGGACTGTAATATTGAACTTTTGGAAGAACAACAGCGTGTACCTGTGCTACATGTCAGATCAGGTGACCACAGTAGTTTCATTTGGCCTTGAAATCTAGTAAATTATATGTGAAAAACACAAAGCATTGCAAACTCTGCAAGCTATGTAAATGGGCAGAATTTTAAAAGTGCAGGCACGACAAATGGAGAGACAGTCATATTCTGTTTCCCAGTTTTTCTTTGTGACATAGGAGGCTTTATACCATTCTCTTTCACAACTGCCACAGACCTTTGTTGTCATCTACCTAACTTGTGAACATCATTTCCCTGGCATTGCATGAAAAGCTGTGCAACAGCCTAGGAAGTTTTTATTCCTAAGGTCTTCTGGAGTCCATCTTTTGCTTGCTGTCACAACATACCAGTGAAGAGCCTTCACTTTCTAAGCCTGCAGACATAGAAGTGCTCTTCTTTCACACACAGGTTTAGCTGTGCCTAGCCATAGATGGCCACGGGAGGAAGGTGTGCTGTATTCTGGCTCATCCCAGGGTTTAATGTGCTGTTCGTTAAAGCCTCTGCATTTCCCCTCTTGACTCAGAGGTATATCAGTAGATGGTTATAATGCTGCTGGCCTGTCCTCTTTGCTGCTGGAGTACTGAGGAGTAAGACCATGGGTGAGACTACCCACTTTCCTCATTTTTCCACTGCTTTGTGGTTATAGTGGAGCAGTCAGCTGGACTAGTAGCCAGCTGTTTGCTTATGCATGCTTGTTGGCAGTATGAAGTGACTGCAGAGACATTTAAATTGAATATGCTTTCCTGTAGGATCCTGCACGAGCATGGGGTCCAGGCTGCAGCTTGGACCAGGAAAGGTTTGAAACCACTCCAGGCAGTCTGAAGAATAAGGTGGAATTGGCTTTCCTCAATACATGATTATTTTTATTTTTTGAAGAGATTGATTTTATTTGCTATGTGCTGTTGTCAGATTTATTAAATAGTACTAGAAAACTGTTTTTATACAATTTTGACTATTTTAGCCCTAAGAAAAACAAATCAAAGCCTCAATGCCAGGTAAGCACATAGTGATATTGATGTTTCTCAAAGGAGATGTGCAAATATTGGAGGTATTAACTACGCAAGGTTCCAGAGTTGGGGCAGTTTTAATCACTAAACAAAAAAATGACAGCAAAATTCACCTTAAAAGTTTGGTTTGTTTTTTTTTTTTTAAAAAAAAGAAACCACCACCTTAGAGAGGGCAAAGATATTAAATATATTGTTTGGATTTTATAATAAATATGGAAGATGTGTTCCCTGAGAAAAGAGTGGGAGGGCATTTTTGTTACAGATCCCCTAATTGTTTCAACGTCCAGTGTAAATTTCTAATACATAGTGTATGAGTGACTTCTGTGAAAGAAGAAAGGAGTCAGGAATAGCTATGACAAATGTGCTGCTGTAGGAACTGCTCACGGGGTTGCTTGCCACTGAGGTTGATAAAAGCTGTCATTCAGCAACTGAGAAGATGAACGGCTCTCCTGGCAGCCGTACCTTGTGCTTTTGCTAGCAGATGCCAGTATGGTTGTTATAGAAAGCCAAACAGTCTTGTACTCTCGCAAAACAAAAATACCTCACATATGTTTCCTGGTGAGCTTTTGTTGTTAGAAACTGCAAGAAGAGCTGCCATTGTGATTTTTATTTAATAATTTCTCTTGGTGGGAAACTATGTTTTTGGAGGTTTATCTATGTATTAATTATTTAAATTAATTTCTTGTGACTACAGCCATCCAGTACAAAACCAATAAATTAATCTTACCTGCCTGTCAGTCTTTATTTCAGATAAGCCAAGAATAATAGTTGAAGCCAAGAGACTGTGCTCCTGAAAACACTTGCTGTTGAGTTTTGACAGTTTTACTTGCAATGAATGACAGTTGAGGATATTGTTGTTAGAGTAGTCATTCCTTCAGGGGCTTTTATTGTGCCTACAGAAATGCCCTGCAGGTCTTTTTATATTCCTTCCTTTAAGATGCCAGTGTCACAGTCACTCCTCTTTCTCTCCTTTTCTTGAAAGCATCACATAGCTTAAATAGAAACCCAAACATGATCAAAACTAGAACTAAAACTGTTCCTCTCTTGGCTGAAAAGGGAACTTGGAGGCAGCCAGCTTTTGTGTCTGGTGAAATGCCTGTTGGTATTTCCTCCATGATCTTTAGGCAGAGAGATGAGGGATTCCCAGTTTCTGGTACCTTATGGCTATGACCAGGTTGTGGCTTTATGCTTCCATCTGAAATAGGCACTTGTCAGTAATGCCTTTTCCATTCTTACTGGAAAAGCAGATATTTCACTGTTCTGTTTTCTTCCATCACCTGTGACTGTGGTGATTTGGTTATGTCCTGGTGAGAACTCCTGCAAGCAGCCTTGCACTTTGTGACTTTGTTGCTAAGTCAGGAGGACCAAGGAGATCCCAGGCTGGAGGCCAAGAATGGCGGATATGCTACTGGCAGAGAAGGTCTGGGTGAGTTTCCTTTGCCTCATGAACCTACCTGCGGTTGTTTTCTGTGGTAAATTAATTTAACCAGTTATCTTCAAAGCCTCTTTGTGAATAAACTGATGCACTTACTTGGACCACATGGTGATTAGATCAAATCCTAAACTGAATGACTAAGCCTCCACTTTCTATTCAAATGGATATTCGTACCATTCAATTATGAGACTTCTTGCAGTTTGGCAGAATTAGACATGATAGGTGGAGCTCTGATCATTTGTCTTTCATCACATTTCCCTCAGTTATGCACGTGGTTTATATTCATGTCCATGTCAGAAAACAAGTCACAGACTGCAGTGCTAAAACACAAGACTGTGACATCGCCCTGACCGATAGTGTTGCCAAAAGCTAATGAAAGTTAGTTGTTATTTTAAAAGTCCTAATGTTAACACTGAAACAATGCTTTTTGATATTGAGAAGCATTATCTACCTCTAAAATATAAAATACCTATAAAAGCATATGGAATATGCTTTCATTTTTAAAGATTGTTTTTCTGTTCCTGTGTAGGCTGCTTCGAACAATATTTGCTTGAAGAAGTTCCTTGTGAATAAGAAAGTATTTTATATGCAGCCTCAAGCGTAAATAGACATACTTAGTATGTTTTAGGTGTACAGTAGTTACAGCTGAAAAACTAGCCTACTTAGTTTTCATGAAAACAGTTTCTCCTGGTATTGCTACAGTGATCCATCATTGCTGGAACTGTTACAAGGAGTGGTTGTTCATGGAGAGGTTAGCAGGGTGGTCAGAGGTGTGCAACAGGTTTTATACAGGAACAAATGCAGATTCTGCAGCCTGCAAAAGAGGTGACTGGCAAAGCATGCCAAAGAAGTCTGTGAAATCCTGAGTGGAAAGTGAAAGAGGAATTGTGTATTGCCTTTCCAATACTAAAATTGAGGGAATCAAATGAAACAAACTCGTGGCAAGTTTAAAGTGGACTAATAGGAATATCTCTTCACGTAACCTATAGTTCAGCTTTGGAACTCTGGATGCTTTGGAATGTTGTGGATGCAGCAATGTCATGCAAGAACAGAAGTAACTGAGCAAATTCATAAAATCCATGAGGGATTAGTAAATACAGATACAATCCTTCTGTTTAAGGAAGTCTGCAAGTCATTGTAAGCTGGAGGAGGCTGCTTGAGAAGATGCAGAACAGGAATTAAGGTGCTGCCCTGTCCTTTTCTAGAGACCAAACTACAGTCACCCTGTCAACAGAGTGTGCTTGAGAGAAATGTGCAAGAAGTGACCATTGGTGGTGGTGTTATCTAGGTGATTACTTTAGCAGTCTGTGTTTCTATCACTTACCGTGTCTGTAGGGTCTTCAGGTGGTCAGGGCATACCCTTCCACTCAGTACCAACGCTAACTGCAGCAATCCAATAAACATTCACTGCTCCTTACAGTTTGGTTTCTTACACACAGAGTACAAGTCAGCAGCCCCAAACTTCACATCTGGCTGTTACCATGTTATCACAGTGGCTTGTGACGACAAACAAACTTAGGATACAAAACCAAGGGTGCAGATAATCACTACAGAGCTGCTGGTGTGTTAGAATTCCCTGGCTCCTGCTTTGGGCCGCCTTTGGTACCCATCACCGTTGGGTGCCAGTGTGGGTAGCTGATAGGTGCGTGCAGCCATCGTGAATACTGCAAAAGAGCCAGGAAACATAAGAACCTGATAGAAAGGAATTCATTCGCCCGTAATGGGCCTGTAATTGTTGCTAGTACAAAATTTCTGATTGTGACTATACTGTGTTTAAGAATTGGGCCTGTGGTTTTATTGCAGAATTATTACAGAAACCCTTTGGGGACTGTGAAAGTATAGTCTCATTCTCTTAAGTATTCATTTGGCCAATATTGTCATACGTAGCTGGCTCTAAGAGACAAGAGGCCCTAGAACAACTGTTCAGAAAATAAAATAGAGATCAGTTTAGTTTCCCTTTTTTCCCCAAAGACCATCATCAAATCTAGAATCAAGCAGCAGGAAAATTAGGCTTTTATTTAAATTATTTTTTTGAAATAAGGCTTTTATTAAGTAGATGGACAAAAGTGGCTTTCACATAAAGTACCTTGACCTTTTGTGTTGCTTTAAAGAGACTGAAAGTCTCCTTGGGCTTCACGGTTTAATTAGAAAGTATTAAAAGACTTGGTTGTGTTTCTGGGGCTGAGAACAAGGGTATGGAACTGAAATCATACACTTGATTTTGCTGCAGTGTTTCAGATGATGCTTGGGCTTGATGAAGAGACTGGTCTGAACAGTGGTTCGTTTCTGAGCCTGCTGAGTGGGCCTGCGGAGATTCCAGAACTAATAGTCTAGGTTTCAAGGTCTTCTCTTATAAACTATTTATAGTGTCAAAATACCTCGACTTACATGTTTTAAGTGTTCCTTTTTCTTCCCTCGCCACTTTACTTGCCCTCAAAACTAGACTAATCTACTAAAGAAACTTACAGTAGATCCTTTACTCCTTTTTGTTTGGTTGTCTGTTCTTTGCGGTGTGTGGATTTTTTTTTTTTTTCCCCTAAGCAAAATCTCTGTCTCGTGTAACGGTTCTTTGTCCTGTGTTTCCCTTATGTGAAGAGCCTGCGTAAGGGTTACATATCTTGCAGCTCTTCCTTGTCCTTTGTTCAGAGCACCTCAGAGGGTGGCTCATTTCCTGAGCCTTATCATGGCATAGCTGCATTTAGGAAACAGTGTGCCAAAATGTAAGTGCCTGCACTTAGAATTGGTGCTATGGAGTAATTAAAACATTACTTCTGGCCTTCAGCAGTGAAAGGAGTGTGGTGTTGGATATTTGGGATCCAGACATTGCTCCCCCATGCTTCAGTCCCCTGCCTCCTACAGTGGCAGCTGATCAATATTTCAGGGGAAAGTATTTGGTACCTTCCATGCTCCTGGCTCGTTGCCTAGTTTTTTACCAAAGCAGAAGGTTTTTTGGTATAAAACAGCAGTTGATTCCAGACTTGATCTGTCTCTTGAAAAATGAGAGCTGATTATTTTAAACTTTACAGGCACAAGTGTAAATACTTTGAAATGTCACAGTAAGTGCCCAGCTTTTTTAAATCCAGAAATACTTCATTGTTTTTGTCTCCCTGTGTCATGAATCCCTTATGCTTCATTGCACACATATGAACATTTCCCTTCTGTTTTCCCTAAGCAGGTAGTAGTTTCTGCTAATTTCATCTAACCATCACTTCAATCTTGTGTCAAGGGAGACTTATTTTTTTGGTGGTGAGTGGTGATAACCAGGTTTTCTCTCTCATCTAAAAAAAAAAAAAGTAAAGGGGGAAAAAATCTGGACAATTAACAGTGTTTGAAATAGACACTGTAAATTACACCCCTAGAGCTTAAAAATGTTTTTGTTCTCTAGAGAGATACATTCTATTCAGTAGCTGTTGAAGGCTTCCTATTGTCCTACTGTTTAGGGAATTAAAAATTTTTCACTGATTGGTTTGAAAACTGTTTAATTAGTCTTTCTAATTGTTCTTGAAAGAAACAACAAAGGAAAAAAACCCCAAACCCTTAATGTTTTTCTTCTGTTTTGATAGTGAATGATGTTATGGGACTGCTTAAACCCTTGAACCAACTATGGTAAATCCAAGCCAGCATTCCTAGTAATAAGTACATGGGGTAGTTTTAAAACAATTGGCAATGGAGGAAAACAAACTGTATCCATCATTAAAGTATAAATTGAAGAATCTGGGCAGAGATTATGCAACTTTAAAACCAGCAGAGGTCTTTTGGGATGGTATCATAATAGTATTATATAAAGTTAGACTGAAGTTTGGTTTTGAGTTGTCCTTTATATGACTTGTAGTTTGTATGTAGTGTCTTTTATTTTACGAAGAAAAATATGGTTTTTTAATGATAATACATAGTAAAGATGTTCCTCCAATTGTATTATTTCACTACAGTTATTAGCTGGTTCACAAAATGGTTAAACTGTGAATAAAAAATATGCAGTGGTATTGAAAAATACCATCTCTCTTGCATGCAAATTAATTGTTTATTTAGTACTGAGGTACTAAATATTAGTCTCTTAAATTGCTACAGGTGGTATAAAATTAGCTGATTGTTTTCCTTGATGTTGACTCCTTTTACAGTTTTTTCCATGCTTCTGATGGTATATAACAGCAAGTGTGGTAATGAGCCTCTACCTAGAACATGTACTTAATGTTTGTGTGCCTTTGTAAAAATGTAGCAGATAGATGGGAAATTTTCCTTTATTGGTTTCTTTATTGGAGCAGTGGATATTGTGTACCATGACTTCAGTAAGGCTTTCAACACTGTCTTCCATAAGATCCTCTTAGACAAGCTGTTGATATATGCGCTGGATGAGCAGAGAATTAGGTGGATTGAAAACTGGCTGACCTGATAAAAAATAAAGATGTAGGAAGGAAGCTACACTTAAAAGTTTGAAGAGTAGAATGAAAACACACTCCTTAAGTAAATCAGTGCCCACCCCCATCAATGAGAATTGAGAGGCCATATTCAAGCACATTCTAATTATTTTAATGCAAGTTATGAACAAATAATAAGAGAATACACTGCAGCAGGTGAAAATTACTTGCTGCTGTGCTGTTACTTTCATCACATTTTAGTTAATTATACTGTCCCATAATGACTTACAACTGTGCACAGAGACTTGTGATAAAAACGAGGAATTGTAGTGGTTTTCAAAAGCCAGACCAAAAAGTAATGCTGTCTGGAATGGGAAGATACTAAATTCCGTAAGCTAAGATCACTGGATGACCACTGGATTTGTCTTCAGCTGTAAATCAGGGGTTATACAACTCGATATAGCATTATTAAACAAAAGCAATTTCAGTTTTATTCCTTAATGAAATTTCTGTAAAGGGTAGGGGACTAGCAGTGTCATCTTTGTTACTTGTGATTTCCTATTTTATCTTTATTTATCTATCTTTGCTCAGAGGGACAGTGGTTGTTCTAGGCAAAATCCTACCCTGTAATCCTTCCATAGTCACCAGACCTTTCACGAGTTCTAAAGTAATAACTAGGTATCCAAGTGGTACCATAGGTCTTATAAAGAAAAGTATTTGCTTCATCCTTTACTCTCCCTTTTTTATCAGCATTTTAGGTTAAAATTCAGATACTGAATATCAGTATTGTCCTTTGACAAACCTACCTTTTTGCAGTTCATTGACTGTAAATCAAGAGTCAAATAGACATAAATGTTCTTATTTGCAGATATTCAGTTACTAGTTGTAATGAGAAGATACTATTTTGTACATTACTTGATTCCTACCAAATAGCACCTTGCTAGTAGATGCTCTTCTGGTTGCATGTAACATAGTGGGATAAAAATCACCTAAGACTCTTTTTTCACAGGTAGTTCCTCTTGTTCAGTGTGTTTTGCATTAGTTCCCTCCTTACTTTGTTATGCATGAAGCTATAATGTATATCCTAGTTACATACCTGCAGTTAATGTAGCAAGTTCTCCTTGGGTATAACTGTGTTTTGTAGATGGGTGTCTGTGGTAGTGGCAAAGTTTTGAGTAGAATTGGTTCCAAAGAAAAATGAAGGTGAGCTTTCAGTACTGGTCATCTTATGTGTCTTAGTCACTTAGCACAACGTGGATGTTAGTTTTTAAAAATACAAGGTTAAGCAATGCTGAAGAACATGAAATGCATTAAACATAATTACACGTATAAAGATTTTCTTCCTGCCAGAATCTGCCTGTGCTCCAGCCATTTGTGCTGCTTGCTGAATGGCTCAGAATTGCTCTGAAAACAAAAAGACCTTTGCAATTTTCCGACCTTTGTAGAAATATCCAACCCTGTTCTGACATGTTCCTTAAACTCTACTCTCTAGCTGACTTAAAGCACCAGTTACTGCTCCAGGGTGTTCATTGGGCATCACTGTATCTTGTTGATGTGTGCTAAGTTCATGCTGAATGTAATTTGAGTGCTCAGGGTAAAAGACCGCAGTTAGTTGTTCTTGACCCAGTCAAAGCAATATGGATGATGTTTTGCTCCAGATTTGCTTCTCTTGTAAGAGGAGCATAGCCTATGCAAAAAGCCTATGGGCAATAAGGAGGCACGTGATTGTGGAGGATGGAAGGCAGGAAAGTCTTCAGAAACAAGTTTTTCATTGATAAATAAATGCCCCTGTACAGTGTTCCCAGCTGTCACAATCTTGCATAAATGTACGTACTTGTAAAATAGGTTCTGTCTGGTTTTGAATTGCTGAGAATTTGTCGTGGTCGTCCTTGTTTTACAGGCTGAACATGTGCATACTCCTCTAAAATAGTTTTGTATGTTACGCACATAAAATACCATGTGACTTTCTGCTGAGAAGATAGGTCACCACATTTCTTATTGTTCATATATGATATATAATAGTACCATAAATTTATAATATAAGAAGCTGCTGTGCTTTGTTCAATGCAACCAACTCTTAATTCGAGCTTTATTTGGCTCATAAAGGTACCCTTGGCTGTAAAGGAAATCTATACCTTCAAAAATCAGTAGGAGTGGTGACTGCTAAGTGCTAAATTACTGGTGATACAATTTAGAATTTAGGATATGTATAACTTTTAACAAATATAGTTGTCTGTTTGGAGGTCAGCAGCTTTAGGTTATTCATTTTTTAGTGCTAACTGAGCCCAGATGCTTAGCTGAAATCGGTTATTATTTTTCTAGCTTTAAATATCGTCTCTTAAGTCGTATCACCCAGCGCTGTAATATATAGTAAATTTGTATTGACAGAAGGCATGAATCAATATATCAGATATCACACCTAGACCATTTGGATTTGACCTTTTGGGATTAAAGTGAGAAATAACGGTTGAAGAAAAAAAAAAATCACTAATCAGATATTCTCAAATCTGTTTTCTTACAAAGGGTGAAAATTTTGAAGGGAGGAAGTTTGTCTGAAAACCATCCGTAATTTCCAGTCTCGTTTTCAGTTTGTAATGGAAAAGGAAAAATAAGCGCATCATATTCTGACATCATTAATGAGTCCTTTTAGGATTCAGACACACCAGTAAGCTAGGGCAGACTTAGATCAGATCTTGTGCTGGGTAAAACTTAGTGAATGATGATGGGGCTATCAGTCTATGGCAACAAAAGTGCCAAGCAGGCCTTTTAGGAAATGTGAAAAACAATGAAGCTTTCATTGCAGGTGACCACAGTGAATTACATTTGCATTGATTAACATTTGCATTTTTATCACAGTATGACTTTATTTTTTTTTTCATTTAATCATTTAAAATACAAACTGAGTTCACTCTTTAACACTGAGATTTTTTTTTTATCTTATCTTTGCAGTTTGCCGGGAAGACTCATACCAGTCGATAGTCTCGTGTGCTGCTGTAGTACTTGCCCCTGTAGAGCCAGCAGTGGATACAAGGAAAAAAGAACAGACAGTAATGCCTGATGTGTCTAAACAGTGAGTTATACAAATAACATGATCTTTTCCAAGTGCAGTTTAAACACCAGTCCTGATTCTTTCTTGTGGCTATGCATATACACCTACTTCCTGTTTCATCAGTGGTTACACAGGCCTTTCCAAAAGCAGTAATTGGCCTGAGGCTAGGCTGCTGCTTTTGTTCATTAGCCAACCTTTTTTTTTCCAAGGCTTTTCCTAATGGGATGTATAGAGGAAATGGATGTTTATATTCTGAGAAATTTACTTTTTAATAGGATTAATAAGGCGATTCTTTTTGTTTAAGTAGTCCTTTCGTTCTTGCCCAGTTTGTCTGGTCAGTAGTTGATTTTTAGAGAAAACGTAATTCCTAAATGCTCTTTTCATCCGAGATATTTCAGTATTTTTCAGTGACTATTTTACTGCTGTGATAAGAGATATGATGACATCTTCAAAAGTGTGGTAGTAGTCTTCCAAGGAAATTCTGTTTAATTAAATAGAATGTAATTTGATATTTTGCGTTAGATGAGAACCATAACCGCAGCAGGTGCAGCAGCATTTGTCTTGCAATACCAGTCAGGATGGTCCTTGGAGAATGAAAAGAACTTTTTTTCATTAAAGGAGAGAAAACATAACAGTAATGCTTTATCACAACACAAAATTAGGGCCTGTGCATTTTAAAGTGTGGAAGGTAATTAAAAACATGACAATGGATAATACTACATCATTATTGGCCCTTACCATTTACGTTTAATTTTCCATTTCTCTGGGTTTATACAATTTTAGCTTTGAACTTGCTTGTAAAGTCCTAGTTGCATGCCTGTTGCTGTAAGAAAATTAAAACACACCCTGGCCCCTTGAAAACCCCCAAAGCCTAGAACACCAGTAGTGGATTAGAGTAGATTAGATGGGATGTGATGTTACTACAGATCTATGGCTTAAGTCTGTATCTGACTATGGCGTCTTTTTCAATCTGGTGATAAAACCGTTTCATCTAGTCTACCTGTACTTAAAATTTAACACAGTATATTGCCTATCATATAGGTATTATTACAATGACTTAATGTTTGAAATACTGTTAGCATCTAATTATTTTAGTCTTTCATTTTGTATGGCTCTCTGAATAATAAGAGATTGGAAAGGCAATGGGCTGCGAAATACCGTGCTTAAATCCAGAATAATTTTGTGGTTAGTTCGAACAGCATACTGCATTTTTGCCTTCTCTCCACTAAAAGGCAAACCTGCACTGTTGTTTGATTGGCTTTTTTCTCTGTTATCAGCAGTTTCCGCATTTCATAATCCCGTACGAATTCAAAGTAAGGACGCTTCTGCAGCTGTTTAGCATGAGCTTGAAATCTGAATGACGCCACCCCCTAGGTTTTTTTTTTTTTTCTTCGCCTTATAGGTAATAGCAAGTGTATTAATGTGCTTTCTGGTGCTTTTTTCTTTACAACCTGACTAGTGGTATTGTCTAAGCACGCAGGCTTTAATCATGCTTGTCCTGTGCACTCAGATGTCTCATGCTCTAACCTCTACTACTTTTGCAATTTTCACATCTAAAAATATGACTTGGGGCTCTGGAATTCTTTGAGAAAGAAACAAGCTTGTGCTCAAACAGGTTAAATATATTTGAACTTTGTCATATGAAACAGTATGATTGTATTAGTATCTTTAAACCAATATTTCTTACAAGTGTATTGGAGATGAAACAGAAACATCTTGCTGGAAAACTTTTGCATTTTGTAAGAACAGGAATTCAGTAAATACTGTAAAAACTTTCAAAGTAATTGTAAGGAGATGAAAGCATATGGCTTCAAGAAAATCTCAAGCATTGTGAAATATCAGCATACTTCTCACTTCTCATTTCACCCTGGGCTTTCTACGTGTAGATCATTTTCCCCCTATCCAGTTGTCTGGGTCTGAGTTAGAACAGAATTGTTTTAATGGATTCAAAAGAGATCTCAATTCTGTGTCTAAATATCCCAGTGCTACCTGACTCTTGTAATGTAAACATCAAACAAGAGGAAATCCTTGGCACTTGTTGAATTCCATTGACTTGAGTGCAGAGACCATGTATGGGCTGATCTGCACAGATGAATTATAGTTATTGGTGTTTGTAATTACCTTTATGGAAAATAATATGGATGCTTTGATTTTTATGCTTATCTTTGTGTACCTGAATGGTTTTGACTTTTATATCCTGAAATTGTGCATATCACAGAGCAATGAGTGGTGGCCATTGAGTTTTTGTAAAGAGAAGTTGCTGCGTTCAAGGATTTGGACAGAGTATGTTTAGAATAACTACTGCTTTATAAAATTACGTAAGGAAGCAAAGTGTAATCCAAAACAGGTAACATACATACTAATGATCATAAGATATTAAGAAGTTACAAATAACTAAAAATGCAAGACACAAGAAGCTATGAAGCCTGGGTGGGGAACAAAAAGCCTTTAATGTGAATTGTATAACATTTTAACAATGATGTCATTTTGTCTTAGAAATAAACTGTTTAGTGGCTTTAAATAATGTATTGTATTTGCTTAATGTAATTTTACTGTAAGCAGCAAAGAATCATGCCAGAAGTGGTAACACCAAATTTAACGATTCTTTGAAGTGTCAGTGCTTGGATGTTATCAGGATTGGAGGAATAAAAGGCCAAGATTTTTCCCCTGCATTTTTTCCGGCAGCTCAAAACATTTAATCAGGAAGCAATTCCTTAGTGATATTGAGGCAACTGCTAACTCTTGTGTTCTTGTGTGCTGGGCAAAATCCCTACTTCAGTCATTCAACAGTAATGTACTTGGCTGAGTAATGTGAGGGCACAAAATAAGCAGAGAAGACTATGGCCAAGCAAACATTGTATCTTTACTAGCCTGGGAGTGACGTCCCTGTCATAAGAAGCATAAAGAAACCTACTTGGTGAAGGTATAGCACCTGCAAGAGGAAGATGAAGTCCTTGCTAGGTGCTTTGGCCCTTATTCTGTGTTGCCCCGGAGGCTGGTAGAGCACAAAAGGGTTTCTTTGCTCTTCTGTAAATACACATTTTGGAATTGGGGGTATTTCTCAGTATTTTACAGAACAATACACAAGAGTTCTTGTTTTCTGCACTTGGCAAAGCATGCTTTCAGTGTTCAGCTGGCAAGAGCAAGAGCACCCTTTCGCAGCTTTTGTCCTTCCACTCCTCAACAGACTGTGATGCAGAGAAATACATAGTCTGAATGTCAGTGTGAGGTCAGGACGAAAAACAAGAAACGCGAGCTCTACCTTACTTTGTCCTCTGGGCCCTCTGCTTTGTCTAGGATGTTGCATTAACTTTGTTATATTTTGTAGAAATACAAGACTTAAAATCCTTGTGCTGTCCTAATGATTCAACTTATCAAGGCCACTTTGTGTTGCTGTGGTAATAAATCAGTCAGTTGTTCTCTAAGGTGCCCAGATATTAAAACAGCTTGAATATTTTGAACAACGTATTCTGTTTGCTTAGTCCTAATTTTAATCCTTCCTATATGAGTTCAAATATAAATAAATCAGCTGCTGGGACACAGCAATGACATGAGGGATCCTCCCTTCTATACTGAGTTCTTTAAACAGCATGGGAAAGGAAGCATGGCCCAGGGAACTGGATGTTGCACTTTGAAACAACTTTGCTTCAGCTTCTCTGGCCAAACTACCAGCTGAAAGCTCACACTACAAGGGGCAGTGTGGCAAAAGAAGTTTCTCAGACACGTGTGTCTGAGCAGACAAAGTTCTCCTGCTGCGTGCTGTTCATATGTAAACATAGAAAACCATTCATATGCTACTAGTGCCTGAAAAAATAAAATGAAATTCAGGTGAATAATTTTTAATTTATGGGATTTGAAGTTAAGCGGGTGGTTATGTAATTAATTTGATTGGTATTTTTCAATATGACTGCCCTGCATTTCAGAATTCCGATGGTAACGTGTAGCCCTGGGAGCTGGCTGATTTAAAGATGCTTTGTGTGTTTGTACTTCAATTGACGTCACATTTCTGATTTGGATTCTTTTTTAAAGGCTATTATTTGCTGTTAAATTGTTTTTAGAGCTACAGATCTTGCTATTGTCAGGAATCAGACCCAGTAATCTGCCAACTGTTTTCCATGTCAGAAATATTTTCCTGAGCTTTAGGGGAGATTTCCAGATGAAGATCCTAGCTAAATGATAGGACAAGAGATGATGATTTTAAACTAAAAGAGGGTAGATTCAGACTAGATAGAAGGGAGATTTTTTTTTTTTTTTTTACAATGAGAGTGGTGAAACACTGTCATAGGTTACCCGGAGAGGTGGTAGATGCCCCATCCCTGAAAACATTCAAAATCAGGTTGGACAGGGCTCTGAGCAACCTGATCTACCTGAAGATGTCTCTGCTTATTGACGGGGGGGGGGGGGGGGTGTGTGTGTGGAGGTGAGGGGGGCGGACCAGATGACCTATAAAAGTCCCTTGCAACCCCAAGCATTCTATTCTGTTCCACAATTCTATGATTCTAAATGCTACAGCTCCTTTGGCAGTTCTTCAAAATCCAAAGAATCGAGTCAGATTCTTCTGGTAAATGCATGAACGAGCCTGTGCCGTGAGTCTTTTCAAAATCCTGTCTATGCCAAAGCTGTTCAACTTGTACCTTGCAACTGTACTCACCTGAGCAAGGTTGGTGTGCTTGAATTCAACTTCAAATACATGAGAAAGCTCTCTGGAGTCACAGTGACTAGCTGGGTGCTTATTGATGGGAAGCAGGGTGGTAAGTAGGAGAATTAAAGCTATAATGCTATTCTGTACTGCTCTGTATAGGACAGATGCTAAGTTTGGCATCTAGGAAGGTTTTGGTGCATATGTATTCTATATTCGCTAAGCTGCAGTAAGTATTCCAAAATTTAGGAACTTTTTTCCTCTCTGAGTTGTCAAACTGTAATTGTTACACCTGAACACACTGGTAATCCTTTTCGACTCTTGCAGCCTTGCCTAATTCCTTTCAAAAGGAATTAAAACCAAGCTGATTATGTATTACTGTTCACTTACTTCACTTGCAGATTTTATTTTCCTTTTTCTCTCTCCCCCTAATTTTTTAGGTATTTTGATAAATCTTATTTTTCCCCTCAGAGCAGCAGTGTTATTTTACCTCTGTAATTTTTGGTGCTTCTTACTGGTCACATGAAGCGTGGTCTCTAATGCAGCCAGGTTGTCAGGCGGTGGTACTCTACTGCACGATTTGTGACTGCTTTCACAGTCCATTCAATAAGGCATGTTATAGTAATGTGAAAAATGAACGCTTTTCAGACTCGTTTGGACAACCTGATAAAAGGTGATTGAAGTGTTTCAGTTTCCTGGATAAGTGAGATGCTGCACTATAAAAAAGCATGTGTCACTCTGAGTAATATGGAAAGTACAGGGATGCTCAGTGTTGCTCTGGAACGACATTGGTTTGAAAGCTGTGGTTCCAGTTTAGCTTAAAAACAAAAGACACATCAGCTGAATTACAGTATACTTTACACCATAACATTTTAGTGATAGTTAAGAGGTAGAGGAGGTAGAATTTTTATCCATTTCTTTAAAGCAGGTGCTTTGAAATGGAGTAAATATAAGCAAAATGGTTATGCTGTCAGAGGTCAAACACACCATTAAAATCTCTTCCTGGACAAGTACGAATCGAATACATTTCTGCAAGGGCCAAATACGTTCCCAGAATTGCTCAATGCACATGGGTACTGGAGAGCCTTCTCAGAACCAGCCAGGCCTGCTTCCTCGGCTTCGTTGTACCGTGTCCACTCCCAGCACTCATGAGGAGCACAGCTGTCCCTCCTCCCTGCCGCCCCTGCTCCTTGCAGGGCCCTGCGGCCCCCCTACTTTATGGTCCTTTGCTGGTGGGTGTGTGGCTCTTTCTCTATGTAGGTTTAAGAACAGCTAAAATACATTAACACCTCACATGTTAGGAAAATTTGATGCTATCTCCTTCTCACATCTGTGGAAACTAGTCATGAGTGCTGCCTGTCTCTCAATGGACAGGACAGATGCTGCTATTACTGGTGAGGAGAATAGCTTACCTTTCTTGTGACAGGCCACTTCAAAAGGCTGGAAATCGCAGTAGATGTGTTTGGAAAGGTAATTTCCAAAATAGATGTTTCATTTACTTTAGACCCTGGTGAACTGGTGTGTTATATATGCCTCTACTTAATAGGATATGTAAAAGTCTTCTGAAGAAACATGGGATGAACTGAATATATTTTAGTCATAGAAGTCAGTTTCCTTTGATAAAGGTAGGCTTAATAACATCAAGGTGTTTTTTTATTTTTGAAAAAGCAAACATTTATTTGAAAAATATTTTCTGCTTGATTTTTGAATCTTTAATCTTTGTACTGGCAAGAAGAGCATGTTAAAAATAGGTAACTCTTGTCTATCACTAGGCAAAGAATTAATAAATACCCAAAACATAATCAGGGTAACAAACAACAAATTAACTCTATGTTTAAAAGTCACTACTGAGCTGTTACAGTTGATTAAAAACTCATTTTTTGATTATTCTGATTCCCTGTCTCTCCGCAATAAAACAGAGAAAAAACAAACCATAGCCTGTGGCCGTAACAATTCTATGGTCTCCTTGTATGTCCTGTATTGCTTTTTGCAAGTAATGGGAAAACGAGTTATTTTGCTGTACTCATGTCTTCTCTGAAATGTGAAACATTTCAGAAAATAGGAGAAAATGTAATATTTACACTTCTTTTATTGTCTGCTATTCCCTAACCCTAACTAACTGAAAGCCCTGCCTGAGATGGCCTCTTGTCTAGTCTACTCAAGTTGGTAACAATTCTGCTTGCTTTGAGGAAAACCAAAAGACTAAACTAGACTCTGATGCTTTTAATTTTTGATCTGCGTCTGATTGCTGAAAAAATTAGAATGCTTTTGTACAAACAATTATAAAATAAATTGCACTTGTGCAAAGGAAACATGACTACACTGCAAAGCTAATATGGAAGAAACTTTGCATCCGATTGTAGAGTGGGAGCATCATCAGTTCTCACATTCCTTCTCAGTAACAGCAACCAGTGATTTTATAGAAAGATTGACAGAAAAATAATCTACATAAGTATTTTAAATATCTTAGGCAATTGTTTGCAACCAGAGGATTAAGAAGTTCTGTACAGTTTAATTTGATCTTTAGTTGCAAATGTTGAATAAGCTGGTTTTTGAGAGCCACTAATTGTAATTTAGTGATTTTCAAAATCACTAAAGTGAAAATCCCCAAGTTAAGATTTTCAAAATTTTGTAGTTCAAGTCCTGTCTTTTCCCGTGTGGTGGTGAATAATGCAGGAGGCAAAGGAATGATGGCAGTTATCCTGTGATGGAAAGGTGTTATGTAGATTTTATGTATAACCCCGCCAAGAAAGCTCTGATCCTTTGCAAACATGATCATTGTTTAGAAAGCTTCCTCTTCCCTCTGAGAAGAGACTTGGTTTCTAATGGACAATCAACCATAAGCATTTCAGTCATTGCCCTTAAAATTACTGATGTGACTGAACTTAATGGCATCTCATGAAGAGGCACAGGGATGGAATGTTAAGCAAAGTGCTTAATGAGGTCACATTGAATCAAAGTGTGGAGGATCAAGAATTCTATGGCATTTCCAAGTTGAGATAATTGTTGTAATGTTAAAATAACACTAGTGCATTGTATTGTTGTATAGCTAATCTGTATTAACAAAAGAAAATTGAGGAAATAAAAATGTGTACAGATAATACAGCTTTGCTGGAAAGTGATGTATCTGAGCTCCACATTTTAAAGTCAAAATAGTTATTGTAATTTACACTGTCAGAAAGTATGACCAAAGCTGACTTAAAGCATTGGACTGTTCAAACTAAGGACAATGCAATTAGAGTCATCTGGAATACAGATTTCTCCTGCTTCAGCAGCAAGAAATGGACAACGTAACTGTGCCGACTACAATTTCTTGAGTAGACCTGAAGTCATAAGCAGAGCATTATCATCAAATCACAGTTAAATTTAGAAAACAGCTCTGGTTTAGTCTGAAGCAAGAATAAAAGATCACTTTGTTCCATTCACATGCCTAAACTTATATGCCTTTATGATACCATAATGCCATTCTGGTTTTTGCCATCACTCTAATAAGAATTTCATTCGGAGTAAGATTATTCATTTACGTATGAGACCTGAGACAATTTTTTTATTCCTAAATTAAATTAAAATCCGTGCATTCCCATGCATCCTTCTCTTTGTTCTTTGTGAATCATCATGTTCTTCACTGGACACTTCTGCAATAGTCGAAGCTTTAGTCATCTGATAATAGTTGTCCTCCATGTCCATAAATTTTGCCAAAAGAAATACACCAAGATAAGTAATTTTGCAGTATTTAATTAGAGATCTTATTTGAAAAGATACCAGTTATCACCCAGATAGATATATAAAAGCAGGTGCTTAAGATGCACATGTTTCAAGAATGGAAATTTTATCCTGTGTGTACTGCAGTGTCTAGAAGTTTCTGCTTTATTGACATTGCTGAGAAGTATGAGTCAGACCACCAATATCAACCAAATCCCAAAGGGGCAGCCTAACACTCAGCAACCAAGAACTCTTCTAAGCTAATGGCTTTGAGTAATCATTGCAAAATATTCTTGACATATACATTGTAATTAAAGCAATGAATCATAGGACACAGTTATGACTAGATAGGACATTTGTTTGAGTTTTAATTTTGGGATGAGATTTTTATTGTGTGATGAAATGAGAATGATTACATATATATATATCTCAAGGCTCCTTAACCTTTGGAGTGAGTCTAAAAGGAGATGTAGTTGAAGTAAATAAAGTCTTACCTAGTTCCCTGAAAAGGATGGTTACTGTAGGCAACGCGCGCAGAGATGGTTGAGAGGTTCAAAGCTGAGCCAGTGGAACAGGCTTAGGCAATTGAACTTCAATTATTTTATCTGGGGATCCACATCTAAAGGGTTGCTGTTCTAAGTTGTAGCATTAGTCACTTACAGAGTTCATTATTCTAATAAAAATATGGTGTTTTCCATTATCCGATGTGGCCACTGCCTAAGCCCTGTAAAGCACATCCATAATCTGCTAGGATGACTCAAAGCCACTCAGATGTAATGTTTATTTTGAGCCAGGTTTACACTCGGGCATGTAAAGAAAAATTACTCACTGGTTTACTTGGGATTAAAAAAACAAAGTTCCATGTGGAAAACAGACTTCATTTTCATCCAGCCTAAATACGTGTCCAAGATAAACACTCAGAACAACCATTGTTACTCCCTCAGCTTCATGTATTAAAGGAGATCTAAGTTTTTTGTTTAGCAGGTACTTATTAAAGGATCTTGAAAGAACTTCATTTTGTGGCAGCGCAATGAAACCTCAAAACCAATGCTGTGGTCTTACTGTCTGGTCTTTTTCCTCATTGCAAAAAAGCCATTTTTACAATAGTCTAAGTTAAGTTAGTTCATATGCACTTATGTTGTAGAGTGGTTGTTAAATTTGTATTCTTGTAGCATACTGTAGCAGTTGGGAAGGCAATGTTAAATCCCGTTGTTAACCTTGATGCTCAGTTTTGCCTAATGAGAATTTACAGTTGCTGTGAGACTTTGCCAAAGGAACATGCTTTTAAAGTACAGAACTCAGAGCTTTGGGGAAGAAGCCTGTTTAATTCAAATGGGGAGAAAGAGAGAAGTGCCAGCTGTACCTATGTATTCCTTTTCTTGTATGCTAGTATTTCCAAAATCTTGAAGGGATACAGAAGTTATCCTGCTGTAAAATTGGGGCAAAAATATTTGTTGAACTTGACTTCGTTAACTCAAGCTTGCACAAAATTAAGTGGAAGTGCTTAGTCTTAGGTAACCACTCCAGAAAAAGAATTAGACTTCCTGGTACGTAAAAGCATCAGCTGTTGCTAAACACTCATTAAAGCTCTGTTTGAGCCACAGCCAGGGATTGTACTTTATCATCTCACAAGGAAGTTAAGGCAGATTTGGGTCCATTCTTTTGTGCAGCAGAAACATCAGTCTGAAGTAGCTTTCTCTAAATGCTAAAGAGTTCGGGGGAGTGGGGCAGGGTGGTGGTGGTGGAGAAGGGACCAGGGGATAATTTGTTTTGTAATTTAAAAGTCTGTGTTGTTTGTATTAAAGTACAACCTCAGTTCTTAGAAATTAGATTTCAAAGTGTAGTTGCAGCTCAAATACAAAAATTAATCAAGTGTGTTATTACTTTTGAACAATTAAAACATCATAAAATGGCAAACAAATATGAAGGAAATATGCTTGTACATGTAATTCTAGGATTGTGAAGTCCTTAATTTGATTAGTCAAATGCATTGCAGATTAAAACTAGAAAAAACAGATCAAGTACATAGCAGATATGTATTTGTTTCACTTTCACAGTAATTTAATAATATCTCTGAAGCATAACAAAGAACATAATTTCTCGGTAATTTCCTGGTAATTTTCCCCCACTGGAAGGTGGGGGAAAGATGGGGTGTCAGGGAAAAACTAGGTAGATTTGCATTTATGACTGCATTATGATAGCTATTGGACGGTACTGTGCTCATTGTAAACTAAGCTCTGGTGAAGACGTTATCAGGTATTCTTTTGAATCTGATCAGTAAAAAACAATATTGTTGTGATGGTGCTGTTACTGGTTTTATTGAAGGCTTTTCTAAACCATGTATTTTGCAGAGCATTCCTTAAAACCATCATCCTGTGCAGTGTCTGTATTGGAGTTAACTTTATTAGAAAATGCACTACTCTGAGTTGTATTATTGTGACTTAAATAGGAGTACCGCTGGAGCAAACGAAGTTCTATCAGTGTACTGCTTAAAAATAAAGTGCTTCATGGTCCTTAAAGTTGAGATATAACCTGCATCCTAGAGGGAATGAATTATCTACAAATATATATCTACCTGCATGCTGTTTCGCATATCATTGGTGGGATGTCACTCTTTATTTTGCAAAATAAATGGGGAGAGATGCTCCAGAAGTATGCGTAGTCTAATATTGGTATTTCTAAAAGCAAGATTTGCTCTGTTTTGCAGAGTAAAAAAGAGGTATTAGGGAAAGGACAGAAATAATTTTAAAAACAATCTCCTTGCCTCATCTCCAGCTCTGGTTTGTTTTGTTCTTATTTTCGTTTTCCTGGAGGTCATGAAGATATAGAGGCAATATCCCTCTTAACTCTTTTATATACATTTTCAGTGTGCTTATGAAGAGCCCTGGGAGCAGGGATCAACCAAAATCTATGTTTACATTAAATATTCAATATGTTGTGATTTATTTACATGGATTTACTGATAGCGGAGGTAGAAGGCTGTAGCTAAAAAGGTGAAGTGGTACTATTGCTGTCTTTTTCTCCCATTCCCCCTCCTGGCTTTTTTCAGTCAATACAGTGGCTGTGGTGGCCATTGTATGGGAGATATAAGACACCTACAGCATAAACAAAAAAGCAAGCTGGGAAATGGGGAAGTAGGAAGCAGAGAAGATAGCAGTGAAAGGACACTGCATCAACACATTAGGACACATGCAACATTGGTGCAGTTGCATTGAGACATAAATTTGGACTTATATTGCAATAAAGTTAAGCTGTAAAGACAAAATATTGTACCAAGCAACAGTGAATTTGAAATAGCTGAAAGCTGCAAAAATGATCTGCACAGTTATGATGTGAATATAAATAAAAGTTCTTCCTTTTGGGCTTCAGGAGCAGGGCTAAGGTCTGTTATGCTAAGGAGATTGACTGGCCAAGCTACTTTTTTATTAGTAGTAGCTGCAGTAGTCACCATGTAAAAAGGTCACTGTTTGTAAGGGAAGAATATCTTCTGTTTTTCTTTTCCCCTGCCATATCTGTAAATACCTCATGTGCTTCCTGCACCAGCTTCATTTACTAAGTCTTTTTTGATACGAGAGGATTTTACTCTAGTTGTTTTTATTAAAAATGGTTTTGCTTTCAGTATTTTAATACTCTCTTTATCATTACATAATAGAGTAGTATGTAGCTTTTGTTGCTGAAAAATACTTATTGATGCTACATTGATTAAATACCTATCAGCATGTGTTGCACAGCAGTCCACTTCATCAACTGGTGTACAGGTTTAATAAATGTCTCCAAAAAAGAGAAGCAGGGGAAGAAAAAGAGGCCAGTGCTTGCATCATAACTGTGAGACGACTTTTTCAGAATCGTGTACATATACATCATAGTATGACAGAGGCTACAACCTGCAGCTCTCTCCCTTTTTTGAGCCAAGATTAGCTGTTTTACAGGGTCAGCGAATTCCCCAAATCCCAGGAGGATTCCTGGGACAAGCAAGACAAGTAGGCAGAGGGAAACATGGATAAGAGCTTCCTGGTAGTGAGCTATTGGGAAAAATCAAGGGAAGCACAGGCAGGGGAGAAAGAGCTTTGAGGTAAACTTTCCCATGTTTTAATCAGTCATACTTATGAACTATACTTTTGATGAATCTTAATCTAATTTTATAATCTTACTTTTTTTATTCCTTAGCTGGACCTGAATAAACAGAAGTAATTAATATTTTTGACTGGAAAATTTTGAATGTTCTAGATAAACATTTTCAGAGAAATGGTGTAGATAAACATTGCATTATTTATTATTGTTTGTCAATTCTGACAGTGTGTTACAGCATTCAAAAACATGCCGTGTGCCTCAACGGCTAAATAAAAAACTCCTCATTTTCTGTTCCAAGGAGCAGTGCACTCTATTTGGGATAACTAATGGAGGAGGTAGTAAACAGCATTTAAGGGTCAATGAAAAAGCAAAGTATTCAGAAGTAGGATTATCATAGTACTTTCTAAAGCCTGTGATGGTGTTGTGGGAGCAAATATACATAAAAATGGCATGCAAAATAGATTTTACGTTAATATCAGATGGGCTTGAAATAGAGCAATGCAAGCATGGTGTGTAATAATAAATACTGTTTGTAATTGTTTTCAAGTTCTCTACTCTTCAACTGTGCTGCAGTTTAAATTATACACTGCCATTAAAATTCAGAGAATAAATACAGTGCTGATACAAACCAGATTATTTTACTTCAAAAGTCTTAAATAGGCAAACCATCATTCTTTGTTTGTTCTCCCAGAAATTACTTCTGTTTTTGAAAGGTGTTGCTTAAAACCAGGAACACATTTAGAGAACTTGGAATTCAGTCCAAGTATGTTACAGAAATGATCCACAAAGCTGTGCCATAGTTCAGAATGGAGTCATGTCCCTGTTCGGGTAGGGAATTTTGATATGAGCTCTAGCAAGGCTTGTTTATCCTCATGTTTAAAGTTGAAATGACCAAAATTCACCTGTTCAAAATAATATTTAATGCTTCCAGCTTTATGCTATCTACATACTTATTCCTGAATTATTTTTTAATGTGATACTACATAATAAAATACACTAAATGCTTTAAACTCCAAATTCTTGTAAGTGAACTTGAATTTCTAACGAATGCCTGATAGACTTCAGGGAATCCATAATTTAGATGGCAACAGAACACACTGACCTCAGCTACAATAATAGATTATACTTGAAAAGGCAGCAATTAAATACATGTGATAGAAAGGTTTTGGTTGCTATGGGAACAGTTAAAGAAAGCTTTTTCAATATTTCAGACTGCTGTGTGTACACAGGAGAAATTATGTTCTTCTGAGTTAAAGAAGCTATGAAAGCTTTCCACAGAAAAGCCTAAATAATATGAAATGTTTGAAGCAAAAGCTTTTAAATACCTCTCTACAATATGTTAGTGTTTTTGTGTTTCCTCTTCCTCTTTCCCACCCATTTTCCTGCCACTAATTTTTGGAGTTCGAGATTTTGAGTTTTGTAGCAAAAAAACACTTTGCAAAGAGGATTGGTGAATGAAAGAGCAAATGTGGGTGAGTTATTTCTAGGACCATTTATGAGAGATCTAATCCTATCTCATAAATCTTATTTAGATCAGGACTTCTGTACTATAGCTTCACACTTTCTTTGGCATACTTCTATTTTCTTAACCTGGAAATAATGAATGCACAAGCCAGAGGACAACGAAGTAGGAAAAATTATCAGTTCTGTATTTCACTAAAGCTGAAGTGCTTTCAAATAGGATTGCACAGTCACTTTATGCGTATTATACTTAATAATATTGCTAAGACAGGTGTTAACTTTTTTTGGCTCAAAACATTATAGTCTGTACCTCAATTTTTATATTTGTTAAAAGAATGAATGTCCGACAGGGGAAGTACTTATAGCATCAAGTAGAGCAAATATTAACCAAAAAGCATTTTAAGTGTCTTTTATACTTTATCTAAATCAAAGTTTTTATATATCCTAAGGGATCTTAAAAGTTTAATCATCAGGAATGCTCAGTCAAGAACTGGAACAATCTGCAGGAGTTGGGAACATCTGAAATTTGGTCCCTTGGAGCAGAGGAAACTGTAGCTGAAGCCTATTAACACACCTACTTTCATAATATGACAATGAATTTAAAAAGGAGAAGGTTCTTCTATTTCTTTCAAAAGAAATAGACTGTCCAGAAAATGTATTATCAACTATTATTTAAATATGTATTAAAACTGTGTTATTTCTGCATTATTTAAACTCCAGATATGGGGATGTGTGGACATTGAACTACAACCCAGGAGTTACGTAAACTCTGCTAAATATGTAATACAATTTTCTGTGCTTACTTCTAAAGTGACAAGTACCATACAGCTTGATTATTTTTAGGATTGAAGTAAGAGTACTAATCATTGAGAAACTCATATTTAGGGACGCTAAGGATATGTACTTAGAAGTCTCAGCTCTTTTGCTCTGGATGTGGTATTGATTATGATTATTGAGATTGATATGCAGCATTTTTCACAGTTCTATATGACAAAAAAGAAAGCCTGTATTGTTGTGGAAAATGCTTCTGTTTTGTTACTGAGAGCCTGGGACTAACTGACATGTGTGTGCAGTCACGAGTGAGGGCTAAGTCTCTAGATTTAGACTAATTTTTGCTTGTTTGGTACCTTCACTGTGCCTGTGTGTGCAGTTCATGTTCTGTTAGAAGTTGCCTTTAAAAAGTGTTTTATATCTCGCAGCCACAGTGTTGTAAACGGAATTTTTCTGGATTCTGCGTTTTGGGAAGGAAAACACATCTTGTTGCAGTGGCTTTTCATTTTTGCACGTTCGTTTGGATCATTTAATAACCTTAAATTTCTCAATCTAACTCCAGACTGTTGTCAAAGATGAATGAATAGAAAACTAGTAGGGCGAGATAATGCCGGGTATGATTGGGCTCCGAGGCCATCTCAACTTTCTAAATATTCATTCACCTTGACATTCTCCTCCATGAAGGAGGAGGATTTGAGGGCTGTGAAGCTAGGAGTAAGTTTTGTTACAGATGTTTTTGTGCTGATCTCTGTTCGTAGTCCTCTGTAAAATTCCCATTGAGCAGCGCTGCAGAAGGCCCTACATGCCAAATATATAGGCACTATGATTATTATGGGCTGCTTCATTGCCGACCGGAGCCTGTTCAATGCTGTATTGGAAAGCTGATGAAATTGCCTTTAATGGGAATTGAGATAAATCTGTTGTCTGCCTGCAGTCAAATTGCTAACAGAACTGAAATGAGTTTAGAGCTCAGTATGATCTGTTTGAAATACTTCCTTGTTTGAGCCCTGTTTCCCATCATCTGGGCTGGTAGTATTGGTGATGGTCACAGGCACTGCTCAGCCCGTGTGTGCCAGTCAGTACACGACTGGGAGAAGCGGGCACTGATGTACTTCCTCGGGCAGGAGAATACCTTTCGTAGCACTGACAGAAAACAAGGGCTGTTTTTCTTTACTTGTTGACAGCTGCTTCAAAGACGACCTCAGAAGATGTCAAAAAAAAAAACCAAAAAACCAGTCAGACAAGTCTAGCTTTAGACAAGAAAAGATAATGAGTCCATTTTTATGGATTACTTTCCTTACTTGGGTTGGAGAAAGCTAACTCCAGCTTAGCCATCACTAAAGCTTCATAAAGGGTGTTAGTGGTACTCCAGTGATTTTGGGCAGTCAGTGTATCGTAAAAGGATTAGTTTCTTTTCGATGAAGTAAAAGCTGCCTTGCTTCTGTTATTCTTATAGATGGCATTGGCCTGATTTGCCACATGAACCTGAATTCTTAAATGACCTTTGCAAAGCAAGTAAAGGGCAAAATGGATCTTACTTTTGTGCACTGTTTTTGCTAGCACTGGCTGTGGAGGAAGCATACTTCTATGCAGTCTGGTAGAGTCAATATTATGGGATCAACTATTTTTTTATCTTATCTAAAAAATATGTGTTTATGATTTTTGTACATTTGCTTTTGTAGTAGTTACTTTTCTATGCTGCAGTTTGTTTAAAGTTAGCCTGACTTAGGTGAAGAAAGCAATTTTCCTTAATTCTGAACTAATTTTCCTTAGACTCGGAACACATTCTAAAATATTTTCCAAATATTTCCTGATTTTATGTAATGAAGTCAGTAGTAAATAGTCAAAACTAAGAGCAAATATTATAAATCAGTTTACTTAATACATCATGCTTCCCTGTGATCATCTTCAAACCAGTAGCTATTGGAGGCCCACAAAATTTCAAATCTATAAATTAGGCTGCCCATGGCAATTCCATTCGTTATCCTTAGAGGTGCCTTGTTTTGTAACAATTAAGTTGCAGAAATACTTCTTGAAGAATTAATATATGCAACTATGCCTGTAGGTGTCAGTGGTTCAATATACTGCCATAACAAGAAACCTAAAATAACTACCAAGAACCTTCCTTGGACCCTAGAAAAAACAGTTAACTTAGTATTTTCTTGTTCACTTGTTAGTTCTACTGAAAAATGGAGTATTTTAGCTTGAATGGAATGCTACCTAAATTGATTGGAGTATGTCTGCATATCACTGTTGGCATAAGTACGTAGTTACATATAGCCAACTAGCTACCTGGAAATGAAAGCAGATTAATTATTTTTAACAGGACGGGGTTTTTCTGTTTGTTTTTGTTGATTTAGTTGATCAGTGTTTGAGATGCTTTTATCAAGAATTACCTAGATTCTTTTCTTTAATGTTGTACCCTCTTTCTATAGATTCCTCATTGATGTTGATGTTTTATAACTATTACACTGATTAATGTGTCATGTAAATCTTCGTTGTTGATAGTGAAGGGAAGAACGCATGCTAATCTTTGCTCAGTCATCATGATTTTGTTAGCAGAGGGGTTTGCTATAGACCATTTTGATAAAGTTGCTGTTTTCTGAGGCATCTAATCTTGAATCTGTACCTGCTTACATTAGGACATTCTTTTCTAACAGGCGTATGTATTTTGTGACCAGAATTGCTGCTGAAAAAATGCACTTCAGCCTTGTCTATCCTGTGAATGCTGATGAGCAGAAAGCAGGTTTGCTGCCTTGCTGTCTACTCCTCAGGTTTCTTGGGGTTGTGAATCCCATTGTATATTGATGACACAGGGATAAACTTGTTCATTCAAGCACACCTATGAAAAATTCATGTCTGTTCTAAAGATCTGTCACCTTGGATACATATTGGTGGCTATATGAGCACATCACCTCACATATTGGTCAAAGGCTGTATTTTTTAAAATATAGTTCACAATGGCTTTATCCGTCTGCCTAGCAAAAATAAAAAAACCCTCTTGGGTCGGCCAAAATTTGTAGGGAAACTTTGAGTGAAGATCATGCCTGTCTTGAGGTTGCTACTTCCTCCAGATAGTGATAAATTAAGGTAGTTAAAAGTAGAAACTTTAAACCATGAGTTATATAGCTAGATAAGTATAGAATGTGTCAGCTGTTACACTGCCTTCAAAAGACTAATTACAGTCTCTCTTCCCATTTTTTATATTAATTCAAATAGCGTGGTAAAGCAGTTGAACAGTTGAGATTCACTTTGTAGACTTTAATTTCCTGACATTAAAAGTATTCAATGATAAAATGCTTGATACTGTATTATGCTGAGTGGTTTTGACCAGTAATTTGTACTGCCCGAGAGCAGTGCCGTGCTGATCTGACTTCCAAAAACTAGTAGAGAATATATGTCCGTGTATGTATGTGTGCTTGTAGAAAGGGGGGCCTTTAGCATGTATAAATAGTACCTTTTGAAACCAAGTAGCCATTGATTTTCATCTCCCATCCTGGAAATTGTTGTGGGTTTTTTTTTATGTGGGGCTTTTTTTTTTTGGTGTAGGTTCCGCCCCCCCCCAAATGCAATAGCTGTGTTTTTTAGGACATTACAAAGTCAACCAAGTTCATGGGAGCCAGTTGGTTTCATACAGCTTTGATGTTCAAGGCTATTTCAACTACAGTGCTGTGAAGGTCTGCATACTTATTTAAATTTAAGCAAAGGACTGGTCTGTTGAAATTTAAGCCTTTGCATAAGTCTTAGTGGCAAGCTTGTGCTTGTGCCAGTGTTCTTTCATTCAGTAAAGCAAACTGGGATGATACATGTCTGTGAAATGTAAATATAAGTACTTTTGTGTGGCAATATTTAAAGAACTTGAGGAAAATAAGTACTGAAAATGGAAGGAAAAACAAATTAAAGATAAAAGCATTCTCATTTCCAACAAAACTAGTCAGTGATTTTTAACTATTCAGTGAGAAGATACAAAGGATAAAGCTGTAATTCAAACAGGTGAAGGATGTGTCCTTGTAAGGAGTGGACTCTGTTTTCATTTTGATTAATTTAAACTATTTCTTTCTTTTGAGGTGCAGATTGTAGAGAAATGTACCATTTTAACCATTAAAAAAAATTTGGTGATTGCTTACCTTTTCTGTCCTTCATTACAGTCACATTTAAAATTCACTTTGGATATTAATCATATTTATAAAACCATTTGCTACCCGTAGTTATTTCACCAGGGAAGACTGAAATCTTTCAGGGTAATGGCTTCTAAGTAAGTATTAGTTATTAGAGGCTTAAGATCTTACTTCTTCCAATTGGGGATGCTTAATCTGGATCTTAACCACTTCTGATGGATAAACATTCCAAAACATGTTTTGAAAAAGTAATTCCTAGTATTCTAGTTGAATCGGGTTGTAGCTCTAGACCTTGTATAGAAGCTTTCCAAAGCGAGTGTCACCTTCTGCAGGCTCCAAACCTTGTTCATTGTGCTTTGGCACTGCACTGAAACCTTCCAGCAGTGAGGGAGGTTTAACTTGCAGTCTTAAAGTCTAACAGAACGTTTAGGGAGAGATTCTACATACTCACATAGATTCCCCAAACTGCCAGCAATGTTCTGAGTTTGTGCAGCCTCTACTTCCATAGTAGTTGTTTCCAGCTATGGATGATAAAAAAGTGTGGTTCATGCCTTCCTTATTCCATCTCCCTGATCCCAGCCACACCTTGAAATTGGGATTCAGCTACCCATCTGCTTGCTTCAGCATCACTCAGGAGCAGAAACCTACAGCAGACAACTGAGGGTGAGGTGTGAATGTCTGGAGCAAGGGAATGAAGCAGAAACTTGCTGAAGAATAACTGCTATGAATAGAATAAAAGGTGGTTTTTTTTACGGCCAAATCTGCTTTTTGACCTCACAGTCATAAGGCCTAGCCAAGCGCTGTGTAGATGATCTATAACTTTTGAGTTTCAAAGAGCTGCTTTGGTGAGGACATAGTAACAGATGTGTCCATTAACATGTTTTTGGGCTATAAGGTGTAGCACAAGTTGTTGTTTACAGTATTTACTGTTCTCAAATATTTATTTTCATGGGTTTTGAGGTGCTGAAAATTGATCTAGAAAATTTAGCATGTTGTTTGTAAGAATTGGGATTTTTGTAAGAACCCATCCCTGTCAAAGTCAGCACCTTTGAATAAAAAACCCAGGATAACCAATAGAATCCACTGCTTTACACATCTTTTCTTTATATTTCCTGTGTAAAACTAATCCTTCTGTGACCGTCATTAAAGCAAATCTCACCTCATTAGGAATAGCCATCAAAATAAATCTCAACTATGCAAAAAAATCTCAATAATCATGTAAATCGATCTCAGCTCATTAGGAATTTTGTTATACAGGCTGAAAACAGAAGATGAGGACATGTTTAAAAAGAGAAGTCAGTGGAAGTAGACTCCTTATCTAGCCGCTGAATCTCCTTATCTGTCCATGTCTCCTTATCTACCCACTGAAGTCTGGATTAAACATATTTGTTGGTCTTGCATGAACTGATGATATCACAGCTGTCCACAACAGTGTTCCCTTAGCTGTCTTTTTGTGCTGCTGTTTGGAAGAAAACCACAGGAGAGCTGAGTCAAGTCAGGCCAAAATCTCAGCATATGGATACAATTCCATACAGTGAAATCTCAACGTTACGCGTCTATTCGCTCTTGTAGTGGAAACATTCACCTTTTCTATGCAAAGAAAGATACTAATACCGACAATATAGGGATACAACTTCTATGAAATAAAATTCTTCAGCTTTAAAAATTCTATTGCATCAAACTCCTTAAGTGTCTTTTAGTCACTCTAGATCAAAATCTTCCCTGAAATAGTGTTCATATTCATCCTACATTAAATTTGCCTCAGTCTTATATGGACTTGAACTGTTGGTCATTGTTTTGTTCTTCAAATAAAAAGAAATTGGTCAATGGGAGTTGAAATGTGTGGCTCATCTGAATGGGAGTTACCCATGAATACCTGCGGGCTGAGTACTAACCCTTTATGATTAATTAAATGTAGTGGTCTGAGTGCAAAACAGAGCTAATATCTGTTTATTATAATGCATGAATGAGCAAATCTAGTTAAGCAGCAGAATAACAGTACTATGGGGGATCTAAGGAGCCAGAGGTATTGTTAGATGTCTAACACTAGAGCTTCATCTACACTGGGAATAAATTGTATAGATGACTTTAATTAATGCTGAGCTGTAGATTCTGGTACTAATGAATTTCTAAAATTAATAGAACACTGTTGTGGGAATTAATGGCTCTGTACAAAAAGCATCAGCCAAAGACAGAATGCCTTTGTATTAACTCACTTTTGAGATAAGCGTTTAAGACTATGCTAGATACTGCTAAGTTTTTAAAAGCTTAATTTTAATCTCTGCCTTTATCTATTTTACTTTCTGGTGAGACTTTATTGGAAATTCACTGATTGTACATATAATTCATAAAAGCGTGATTTATACACTGTTTTTGTAAAGGGCAGAACAGGGAATCTAATGCCATCTTTTTCTCTTAAAATTATAGTGATACTTTTAACCCAAATAGTGCAATCTTTTTCAGGTGGTTCAAGGCTGGTTTTATTTCAGAGTGAGATCCAGATTTTATTCTGAAATTTCGTAATCTGTATTGGGAATAACCTAAGAACATGATCTGAGGGAATATTTATTCCTGCTGAGCTCAGAGGATATGGAAACTAATCTGTACCTGTAATGTTAGGGATAATCCTTCTAGGTTTCCTCTAAGGAAATGGCATCGTATTAGGCAGGTAGTGAAAGTCTCGATTTTGTACTGCTCAAAGCTATTTTAGCAGTATTAAATAGGCTTTTTTTTAAAAAAAAAAGTGCTTAAGAAAAAGATTTCCTATTCTTCATGTGTATGCTGTTCATCAATGTAGAGTCAAAATCAAAAAGCAATCCCAACAGAGGTGGTTTATTATTATTCTTATTATTAGGGCAGGTTTATTAGGTTTATTATTATTAGGCCAGAGACCCCCGCCTTTAGTTTTTGGGCCATCTTACTGAATTCCTCAGTGTGTTTTATTTACTCAAACGACTACAGAAAAATCATTTGAATAAAGCCTTGTGATTTTGCAGGGGTGGGATATGGCTGCTTTTTTTCTCAATCTCATCTGGAATGTATTTCACCTCAGTCTGCATTACCACTTCTACATTACCAGTGGTACAGGAGCTATAGCTGTTACGTTGTCTTTGCCATGTTTTGTGAAGGGTAGATGGATCACTTTTACTAGTTTTTCTTCTCTACGTTCATTTATGATAACCTAGTCAAAACTGCAGTTGATGCCCAAGGTGCTTGGCAGTAATTGAACAAGTAGAATTTGCTAAGATGTCTCTGTACAAGGAAATACAAATGCATAATTTTATTTTTAGAATTGAAATGTGGTTAGGAGCAAAGGAATTACCAGAATATTGATTATATATTGTTGATATTATTTAACTATTTGCTTACCTAAACTTGGGTTGTTCTGTTGTGGTTTTTTTGTAACACATTGTCATTGTCAAGCTGAAAACAAACATCTTTTTTTTTGGGGGGGGAGCGGAGGCGGGAGGTTGTGTGTGTGTGTATGTGTGTGTGTGTTTTTTTGTTGTTTTTTCTAATCCAGAAATCAGTAGGTACTAGCTGAAGCAATGTCTGCGTTAAGATATTTTATCAGCTTGTTCCAGTGAACTCATGCTGTTTGAAGCCCAACAATATTGCTTTAAATTGCAATTTTCTCACTATCGTGAGCATTTTATTATAAACACATTAAAGAAAAAAAAATCTTGCTTGGTTTACATCGCCATGCAAGAAAAGAGTTCTGTTAAAATGTCCCCTTTGAAACATCTTAGTATTATTACTATGCAGTAGTGTGCAAGATCTGACGAGCGGAGAAGTCATTTGCCAATGTAGCAAAATATAAAAATCTCGTTAGTTTTGAATAGGAATTTTAGATGGTATGTGACACCTATTAAAATGTTAAATTGGTATATTGGAAAAAACTGCTTTCAGATGCTTTTTAGTGCCCTCTGTCCAGACAGTGGAAGATGGTTCTTATGATGCAATGCTTTTAGCTTGCTTACCTGCTTGCAAGAGGATATTGTGCATTTGCTGTAGGGTTGCTAAGTCCATCAGAAGAATTTTGAGGGAAGAGTTTTGTGGAAATCCAACGTTTCCTTTCCAGTCTTTTGAAATGATCAGCCATATAACCTAATGTAGCTCTGGAGAAAAATCTTTTCCTTTCTGCAGAATTTTTATATTTATGTATTTGGGTTTTTTTCTGAGCAGGGCAATAAGAGTTTAGGATATTGAAAGACAAAGGGATGGTGAACAATGTTAAGTAGGTGGGATTTCTGGAAAAACAGTGCATGTTTTAGGTGCATATGATTTGTGACTAACACATCCAATGTAAAATCAGTGTTTCCAAGTTTGTCTATCTTGAATTTAGAAGTTTTATGTGTATGATGAGAAGATACATCATGTCAATAATAACTTTTGCCTTTTTAGATGCCAGGCATGCATATGGCTACACAAATAAAACTCCTTGGTGTAAATTCTGCTTTAGTTCAGATATATGCAATGCAGTGGAAACTGTTCAGGATTTGCTTGAGAGACTGAGAATCAAAATAGGCCTGTTTTTTTCCTCTTATGAAAGTAATGTAGAAAATAATCTCCTACGCAATAATCATAATTTCATATAAAAACCTAAGCTCATGTGGATATATTTGACCTTAGGGAATATCAACAAAGATTAACATCAGACAAGATAAATCATAACTTTTTTTATTGTCAAATCTGTGATTGGGCAAGAAGTTTCTTTTTTTTTATTGAAACATTTTATTGCTCTTAAATTTGTGTTTGTATCATATATTATACTGCATTCTTATGCCTTAGTATTTCTGTAATACTGCAAAGTTCTGTAACTGAAAAAATAGGATCTTGCCAGCAGTTTAATGTCACTAATTAACTGTAGTGCACATTGTCACGTGCAATTGATAGTACTTGTTATAGTCAAGCAGAAGTGAATTAAGTTCTAAGCTTTGTCATAAAATGTGTCCCTGAGCCCTCAGAGTTCACTTCTAACATGACTATTTCCAAGCTGTCTTTTCACTGCAAGTACATAGCTGGATCTTTGCCTCCAGGTAGCAAAACCTTATTGAAGATGAGAATTAACTTGTTTTCCTAGAGGCTAGTTTTTCATACTTCTTGTGATTACATGGGCTCCAATTCCTGTTCGCAGACCTCTTGTTCAAAGTTATGCCAATCATAGATGTAAGCTATGTGTTACTACCTTTATGGCTGTCCTAAAATCACGGTTTTGCCACCAGATCACATTGCCCATCACAAACATAGTTTGTGTAAACTCCTTGCTCACACCTCTGCCTAGTCACATTCATAGTAACTGCCACTGTTGCTGCCACCCACCAACTTTTCAGGTTTAAACCCCAGGTTTAGAGGCCTGCAGTCTTAGGTGCTAGAAATCCATATACCGTTACCTAAGTTCCCATTAGTTCAGCTTCCCTCTCCTAGGCCTGCCTCTCAGCTCAGCCTCATCTGGCCAGGACATGTTGCTAAAATTTAAGATTGTGTAAAATTTATTTACACATATGTATTTTATGAATTTGTGCAGTTTACACATTGAGTAAGCTAACTTACACGTCCACAAAGAGTGTAACACTACTTGTGCATCTCATCTGTCCACAATTTCTCAGCTGATGTTTTGTCCTTTGAAGGCACCACATGTGTTAGAAAGTCAAATCTTTTTAGCTGAACTGATGTTGTTACAGCAGTGTGATGCGCTCTCTGTTGATACTGGTCTACCTGTTAATCTTCTTCCCGGAAGAGAATGAGGTAAAATTAGCTCACACAGGTCATCTTCACACTATCAGGTATAAAAGGCATTACAGTGCTTGTCTAGAGCATGGGGGTAGAAGTGAAATGCACACATACACCCCGTGCTTTTGTCCTGGTAGACCTCCCTCGCAACTGCAGCAGCTGTACCAGAGCTTGTACTGAGGTGGGTATGGGAAGAAGGCTGATGCTGTGAAATTGCACTGGCTGTTGTTCAATTTGCAGTGAGGACCCTAGTGGTTAAAAGGATTGTGACTGCAGAATGTTTTTACTGTTGAGTTGATATTTATCATACACTGATATTTACAATTTGTTACAGCGATTAAATTTTGTCCTGATTTACAAGAGTATATTGTCACAAATTACAAAGAATGCCAATGATGGTGTTTTGCTTGAAGACCAACATACTGGCTTTCATATTTCAAAATATGCTGTATGAAAGCATAAAGTCTTTTTCCTGCGCTATTATCTCAATTCATGATAGGAGTCAGGTGGAGAGCTGCATTCCTTGCCAAATGATAGGATGGATTCCCAGAGAAGCCTAGGAAATTAGTTATACGAGACAGTGTTCTTCCATATGGGATACAGAAGCTAAATTTGTAGCAGATGTTGAAGTACGTAGATGCTGTGGGTAAGTGGACTAGAGCAGTTGCAATAGCTGTGTTGAAGCGATGCAGGAGATGCTTGAGGACAGCACACCAGTACGTTGTAACATGGTAGGCATGCTGGCAGAGCTGTGGGAGGAGACTTGATACTCTGCAAATCCTAAATCTGTTGACTTGGACATACTTGTTTTTTCTGTAATCTTTTCTGTTATAATTATTTTAAAAACAGAACCCAATATATTGTACGGGTGGGGTAGCATTTCAGGAAATACAGGTACTTTTGAAGTCAATCACTGATGCCACGCCTTTCCCCCAAGTAAAGGTATTTTGTCTATACCTTTATGGAATACATTTTTTCAATCTGTGCCTGAAGGAATTAATGCCCTGCAACTGCAGTAATGTCAGATTTCCATTGTTTATTAATCTCATGGTAGGCTGGAATTTGAAGTTTTCTTATGGTACTCTCCTTTGTGTTGCCATGTAGTTCTTAATAGTAATGAAAGCTACAAGCTTTAATCCTGGAAAATAAAGGAATATTGGAGGTGACTGTCATGTTTTTTTAAACAGACACTTCAGTTCCATGAGCCTGACAAAAGGAAGACAGTAACAGAAAATACCTCAAGAGCTGGAGAAGACACACAGTTCAGCACTGCTTTCATTAGTATTATTTTAATCAGTTCAAATTATTAGTATTACTTTTGTGAATTATGTGCAGTCAGTCAACAACTGAAGGGGCAAATTTGGAGTGAAAGTTTGTTCTTCATAAAGTGGCACTGTCCCATCTCTTCACATGATACTATGTGCTGTTTTATACAGCACTTTACATCATGTAACTCGTTTTGTGTCAGAGTTGCTGGCTGGAATTCTTCTTGCTCTTATCCCCACAGAATCTTACAATCATTAAGTCATTTCAGTTGGAAGAGACCTTTTAAGATCATCAGGTCCAACCGTTAACCCAGCACTGCCAAGTCACCACTAAGCACAACATCTACACATCTTTTAAGTAACCCCAGGGTTGGTGACTCCACCACCTCCTGGGCATCCTGTTCCAATGCTTTACAACCCTTTTCTTAAAGACATTTTTCGTAATATCCAACCTAAACCTCCTGTGGTGCAACTTGATCCTATTTGCTCTCATCCTCTCACTTCTAACTTGGGAAAAGAATCGGATACCACCTCACTACAACCTCCTTTCAGGTAGTTGTAGAGAGTAATAAGGTCTCCCAAGCCTCCTTTTCTCCAGGCTAAACATCCACAGTTTCCTCAGCTGCTCCTCGGAAGACTTATTCTCTAGACTCTTCACCAGCTTCACCTCCCTGTTCTGGACATGCTCCAGCACCTCAATGTCATTCTTGTAGTGAGGGGCCCAAAACTGGACACAGGATTCGAGGTGGGGCTTCACCAATGCTATGGGCAGGTGCACAATCACTTCCCTCCCTCTGCTGGCCACACTATTTCTGATACAAGCCAGGATGCCGTTGGCCTTCTTGGCCACCTGGACACACTGCTGGGTTGTACTCAGCCAAGTATCAATCAACACTCCCAGGTCCTTTTCTGCTCTGCTGCTTTCCAGCCACTCTTCCCCAAGCCTGTAGCATTGCAGGCGTTTGTTGAGACCCAAGTGCGGGACTCGGCACTTGCCTTTGTTGATCCTCATACCATTGTTGATCCTCTGCCCATTGATCCAGCCTGTCCAGGTCCCTCTGTAGTGCTTCCCAACCTTCAAGCAGATGGACACATCCGACTAACTTGGTGTCATCTGCAAACTTACTGAGGGTGCGCTCAATCCCCTCATCCAGATCATCGATAACGATGTTAAAGAGAACAGACCCCAATACTGAGCCCTGGGGAAGACCAGTTGTGATTGACCACCATCTGGATTTAACTCTATTCACCACCACTCTCTGGGCCTGGTCATCCAGCGAGGTTTTTTTCCAGTGAAGAGTACACTCATCCAAACCATGACAGTCAGTTTCTTCAGGAGAATGCTGTGGGAAGCAGTGTCAAAGGCTTTACTAAAGTCTAGGTAGACAACGTCCACAGCTCTTCCCTTGTCCACTAAGTGGGTCACCTTGTCATAGAAGGAGATCTAGTTGGTCAAACAGGACCTGTCTTTCATCAAGCCGTGCTGACTGGGCCTGATCACCTGGCTGTCCTGTACATGGTGCATTATGGCACTCAAGTTGATGTGCTCCATGACTTTCCCTGGCACTGAGGTCAGACTGACAGGCCTCTAGTTCCCTGGGTCCTCCTTCTGGCCATTCTTGTAGATGGGCATCACATTGGCTAACCTCCAGTCAACCGGTACCTCCCTGGTTAGCCAGGACTGCTGGTAAATGATGGAAGTACAGCTGTGAAATACTGCTAAGAATGCCGAAAACCCCACAACATGGGCAAAGGAGGGGGGAAAGTTTTGTTAATGGAGACTTATTTAAAAATATATATCTTGGAGAAAGAGATGGTAGATTAGCTAACTTTATATTTTCTGCATGAATTAATGTGCAGTGATTAAAATAGGCGAGGTTCTATGGGAAATGCTGACACTTTTTCATTGTATTTACAAATATATTTAAACTACTTGGTGTTCACGTTCAAATTTCTGTGCTGAGTATGGCACTGAAATTACCTGCTGAGTGTGGATGGAGATTGGAACACGGGTTCATCAGTTACATGTGCCTTCAGCTCTCTTGTTAGAGTGAATGTTGTACATAGATACTGCAAAAAGGGATTCCCAGTGCACTCCGGTAATGCTTTTGAAGGCCCTGCTTCTGCAGTGTACAATGGTCATGCAGAAAGTATTTTGTCTTCATTTGTGATAACGTATTAAGATTTAGTAATCTGTCTGTCCTTGGAAATTGCCTGCTATCATTCTTTCAGAATAGGCACTGGAGCTTCATCATGGGCATCCAGGATCCAATCTCCTGTGATGACCTGTCAAGGAATCTGTTTGTGTCTCAGGGAGGGAGGGAGGAAAAAACCCACACAATTACAATCCTGTTTTCAGGATGATTTGTTTTTTAATCAAAGGACTAACGTTTTAGTTTAATATGCTTCATTTAATTGCAAAGAGAGGAGTCAAAGTCTGAGGTTGCATTGCAGGTTGAGAGGTAAAAAGCTAAAAGTCTGTTTCTGGCTTCCAGAGTGCTGGATAAAATATATTTTCACCATACTTAAGGAAAATAAATGGAAGCCTCATACCCATCATGTCTGTGATTACTTTCCTTATTGGCTCCTTTGATAGGAAAGGTTAGGAAAGCTTTTGGGGTTTTCTGAGAATTTATATAGAATGTAATTAAAACATGGATATTACCTATTTTCTTGCCTTTTCTCTACAGAAACAGGTGGGATGTGGGTATTCTTTTAATGATCTATAGATATCACTCAATGTGAAGGCTAGTGCATTCTTGAATCAGAAAAACTAATGGTGTAAGTGAGAGACTCTCATTAAACATATCTATTTGCAGTTGCACACACAAAAAAGCTCATCTTAATTGCCTCTCTGCATGGGGACAAGAGCTTGAAAAGAAGCAAAATAAAAAAGATTTAAGAGCATTATGACATATTCAAAAGATGGAAGATATCATTTAAACGTTTAAAAAAGTTTGAAATATCTTTATGTTTTCCCCAAATTAAGTAGAAAAACTTCAATGATGACTATAATATTCCATTATTTTTAAACTTTTTCATCATAACGTATTTTGAACTTGGGAATGAGTGTATCACCTAACAATGTTTTTTAGTATTACGTAAGTTGTAATATAAAGCACGATATAAACAAGATTTTCTTCTACTTTTTTGCCATAATGACAAAAGACACTATCCTGTTTGACTTTAAATAATTCTGATGGGATGTGTACTCAAGTAAGGCATTCCTAAAGAAGAACAGGATTGATGCTGGTCATTTAGCAGGTGTCATTCTACAACTTAGTTACAAGCTGAAATCTCTATGGGCTCAGTCATGAGGTGCTTGGTTTTGAATGAGGTATAAAATCATGATTCTGACCATTTGTGGTCATTAAAGGTCCCACAGTGCTCTTGAGGAAAAAGTCTCCTCTCCTGGCCAAATTTAACTTTGATTAATTTCACAGTGACTACCTTGCTCTCCGTGCTGTTTCGATGTGATATTCCATGCTCCCCGTCTTGAATCCCTGGTGTGAGTTGCTTTGCTCTTGCTTAGTCCATAGGTTTCAGCCTAAAGGTGATCACCGTTCAGCAGTGAGCCAAGTGGTACAGAGCTCTTCGTATTTGCGATTCTGTTAAGATGTTCCTGGATTCATCTGGAAAAATGTTTTTGCTGGATAGAGAATAGTTTCAACACCAGCACAGACAGCATGAATTTACATATGCCTGGCAAGTGTTTGACCTGTTCTAATTAAAAATCAGGTTCTTTGAAATGGTGACCGTATTTCTGACAATGGACACTCTCCACACACACTGTCTGATGATGTGAGTAATAGTCTCAGTCAAGGAGCTGAAAAGAGCTTGTATTTTCCAAATAGAGAAGTTGCTGGAAAATTCCTGACAAATAGTTCAAAAAACAGTATTTGATTTTTTTTCTGAACACAGAAGTACAGACTTCCTGTACGACAAATGCCAGTGTTCATTCATGTGCCCACCCAGTATAAAGGGATTTTACAAACACTGATGTGCTATGTCTATAGTAAATGGAATTACTGCTTCTGTTTGGGTTATTAGAAGAACTGCCCTGGTTGTAGAACACCAAAGGATCTAAAGTTTTTAATTGATTTTGACACCCTCTTTGTGACATGGTAGTTTGCTTAATTTTCATTTGCGTTATTTGAAAGGGATAAATGTGACTTACTGATTACCTAGTTTCTCAACTCATTCCCTGCAATTTTCTTTCTTGCTGAAGAGATGCCAAATTATTCAGCAGCAGAGTAAAACATTTCCCTTATAATTCCAGAATCACAGTTTCTGTCAAATGGACTTTGTTGGCATTTAGCAGAGAGAGTTTCTGTGCTGTTGCTTCACATTATTAAGAATGTTTTTGCAGTACCTCTTAAAGAAAAATGTTACATCTTTGCAGTAATGATGTGTTTCTTTGGGGTAAATGGGTTTTAGTGTGGAGTGGAAATCATTTTTCCTGATACAGCACTGATATGAATAGCTTCAAACAACAGCCTCGTATTTACAGGCTGCTTAGAAGGTCCCTAGAAATGATCAATCAATAAACTGTTCTAGTTATTGGGTGTGTTTTTATGATGCATGCTGATGTGAGGTTGTGCGCGCATAGGAACACCTGCATTAATATTGAATGCTGAATTTTTTGTGGAGGGATTTATACTTGATTTTGTGTCTGTCTTTGTTGACACGGTAATGGATAATCTGCTTATTTTCACAAAATGTTCTTTACTCTTTTGTTGTTGCATAAGCAGTTGGGGATAAGTGGTTTGATAGTTTGAGACTGCAACTTTTGTCTGACTTGTGATGAAGTGAAATGGCTGACCAAAGTTTAGGAGGAAGAGGGTTTGTCTCATCATGAACTAGAGATTTTTGAGGACAGTCATTCTCTTTAATTTATGATACCTCAGGTCTTCAAGCAAGATGTTCAGAATCCCTTCCTTGTAGATGTCATCTTCTTTATCCAAGACGAGACAGGGAGCACAGCACCTGCCTTGGGTCATCTGAACTGTGTCCATATTAGGTCCCCCAAACAGATGAGTTGCCTAATCCCCAAGTCACTAGCTAGGAGAAGGAGGCTGTGTGCGTGCAGCATGAGCTGAGGGAACACCTCTGCCATTCCTGAGAAATATCTCCATTTTAAGGAAACAATTTAAACACGAGATTATTGGGATTGGCCTTTAAATTGCTTGCAGTGGATAAGGCACCGTGTGTTCCATTCTCAGTACATCCTCAGGCTTTAGCATAGCTTCGTGCCTGTTGTGTGTGTGACATTTGACATGCCATCTCAGTCCTTTCTGTCTTTCCTAATTGTCCCCACCTGGACTGCAACAAGATGAAAGCCTTCTTTCGGGCTGGGAGGAAGTTCCTGCATAACCATCAGGTTTTAAATGAGGAGCAAGCTTAAATCTTATCTTTGCCCAATGCACTGTTAGACCGTGATGCTATGGAAGAGGAGTAAAGCTTTTGTGTGTCTAACATTAATTCTTCTGGCATGAATTTGTTTTATCAATATCGTTAGCATCTTACTGCAGTACTGCTTTTACAGACACTGTGCTTTACCTAAAACGATTCTAACAGTAGATGAAAAATCTCATATTGCACCATGAAACTCTTCAACTTGTGTTGCTATCACTTAGACCTCTCACCTCTGTCTTAAGCAAAAATAATTGCAGGTCCTCTGAAATGAGTTACATGAAGAAGTCATTATTATTTCATTTAGTTTTTTTGAAGACAGATTTTAGATGTTGTCTGAGGTGCTGACGTGAGCACTTTTGGTGAGCGGCAGCAGCTGTTGTGCAGTTACTGCTCCTTAGCTAATGCTTTGAGACCAGCAGATTATTTATATTTCATTAACGTTTAAATAGCCCACAGTACCTATGCCTTACTAATGACAAAGGGATACACTGAACTTGAGGACTATCTGGCTTTTTAAAATCTACTATTTTAAATCTGTTTCGCTATCTTTCTGTCTTTTAATAATCTGACATTATGATAGCTTTTATTTTTTTTTAATCAACCTTTGGATACCTAAACTTGAAGAGGCAAGTAAGCCTCATCATGGCACTAGAAGTCTTAAAATGCCGTACGAGCGCAGCAATTTTATGTTACTTTAACACGTTGTCTCGAAAAGACTTTTCCCAACAGGTTATGGTATGGACATACACTGTGTCTTTTGAATGACAGGAAAGGCAAAGTCAGAGACAGCCATTTCGAATGGGTTGTTTCAAACGTCAGATTATCCTTGAAGTATTAGAAAACAAATCTGACCAAAATATTTGTTTAAAGGAGCATTTTAATTATGTCTGTAGTCCTTTGATGGCACGAGACGCTTTTATGCTTTTGGGAGAGTGACTCTTAATTTTTTAAAAAATTACATTAAATTGATGTTAAGGGAAATAATATGGACCTTTTGCTTCTTGTGGTACAATATTAAAATATAGAAAATTGCTACAGCATCAAACTCAGAAATTTTGTAGCATTAGGAGGAAAAGAATCACTGCAAAATAAGGAAAACCTGGTTATTGTTCTGAAAAGCAACAATGAGTTTGATGTAAGACTCTTAATTGATTCTTTGTGGAAAAGTATCAGGGCACACTTCTTTTTTTTAATTCTTAGTAATTTAGTAAATATCCAGAAAACTGAAAGAAGAGCAACAAACAGTATTGTTGACATCCATCCAGTTTTGGCTGTTTTTGTTATGCCCTTTGTTCTCAGAGAAAGGTCTGGTTTAAATCTGCAGTTTATTTTCTGCTTAGAAAAATGTTTATTATGACCATTGGATAGAAATGACTAAAATATTAGACTTTGCTGGCAAAATCTAGAACAGAATTCAAAGCACTGTTCCTTGGACTGCCAAGAAAATTTTTATAAACATACATTATATCCACACATATTTTGTTCACTTACTGTTCAGGTCTGTGAAGTCAGTTAAGTCCAATGGGAATCATACTCATCACCACAAATGCCTAAATACTAAATCTGAATGGTTTTACAAGGACAATGAAAGCAAAGAGCTGTCATAACATTTGATTTTTATTTTCATGCCCTAGCTCAAGTTTATATTGGTGCCATCAATAAAAAATACTAATAAATTCTATACACTGAAAGATTGCCTCTTCAGATATGGTCCGTGGTATCTACTTGGTTAAATTGATGACTGGTAACTCCTGTGTGATGAAAACCTTTCTTTAAAAATGCTAGAAGTCAGACCAATATATTTTTTCTCAGCATCACGGGGCCAACAAGAACACTGACCCCACCCCAAGAAAGAATATAATTTGTCAAAGGAAAAAGTTTTATAAGAACTCTGTATCCTGCAAAACTGAGGGATGCTTGAAGGACAAAAAACAGTTTAAGCAAGTAAAGGTTGGGAAGACATATGTTGCCCTTACCTCTGTCTGTTGGGATCTGTCAGTCAGTTCATTTTACGTTCTTCTTTCATGACTGAAATGGTTCACCTGGGAAGTCAGTAGTGAAAATGTCCTCATAAACCCAGAGTTTGCCTGACTGCCCCCTGCCATACATCACCTCCTGGCTGTAAAAAGGGGGAGTATATCTGAAGAGAAGGAAGATGTTGCAAGAAAAGGTGGTTTATAAACCTGCATGAGGTATAATGAATTACTGAGAATGAGGGTGTACGTTGAAACCAGTTGTCCTTCATTTCCAAATGCAGGTGTGAAAACCAGCGGCTAACTTTGTTTTCATATATCATATGTGATGTTTGGGAAAAAAATGAGATTTGAACAGAAGCTAATATGAAATAGCCACTTTTAACACCCCGGAACTTCCATCTGGAGCGGCACAGGGCATCACTGGTGTTTGTGTCTGTCACAGTAGCATTGAACTATTTTCATTTCTAAGCATGAAGCCAGGCACAAAAACCTGTGTTTTGGGAGGGTGAATATTTTCATTCTGAGAATTCCACAGAAGGACCGTTTTATTCACTGAAAAATTGAAAGAAAAAATTTGTGGTAGAAAATTTATTTTCAGCCCTCAAAAAAGGTGAGGAAATGAAGAGGAATATATTCTGGATTAAATTTTTTATTTTCTTTTGTGTGCGTTTTTTTAAAGAATGGGCTGTATTTCTTGGTAAGACTCTTAAGAGCTATTCATCTATCTACTAAAATATCATTATGCGATCTGATGACTGCATACCCCTGGGGATATTGCCACATTAAAAAAATTCTGGTTTTGGAAAATAATCTCTGTAAAATTTATAGCAAAGATAAGCAATAAAGCTCCTGAAGAAAATCTGTTGACTTTGGCAATTAGATATGCTGTTTCAGTGCAGCTCAAAGGTATTATTTACATGTAGAAATATATCACTTCCTCTGTTTCAAAGTCTTGACTAACACAATAGTTGTGTATATTAATCTTTGGTAACCACAGTTTGAAGGGTCTCCTCTTTCTGTTTGCAATTTAAAATTCATAATCTAATTCATTTTTCCACAGTTTTACTTTGAAAATATTTTTTTACATTAAAAACTAGTATTATTTTGAGGGATGAAAGAATTACCAGCTTCTACACTATCAGTTGTTGCCATCTGCATGATGGCATGTGAGAATGTAAAAGTGAAACTAGACTAGTGAGCAGGACTTAATTTCTTAACATCAACATAGCCTATCTAATTTTTACCCCCTAAATTTATATGTTAATTCTGCCATTCAGACATTACTGTGGACAGTTAATACTATTGTGATATTAGATGTGAATGTCTGAATCCTTGTGTCTCAGACAGAATCTGTTTTCAGGTACTCAGAAAAAATTGCATGAAGATGATCTATGTGATAATATAAATCATAAGGAAGGATATTCAGCTTTGAATGCTAATTCCAATAAAATTATAAGTCACTGATTTTGTGAGTCCACTTTAAAAAATCTGAAAGCAGCCTGATAATAGACATTATTTCTGAGATAAAGTTTCTGTGGTAAGTTTGAGTGGGAAGAAGAAACTTTATCAAGTTATTTATATCAAAGTTTTCGAAGAGAATATCATATGTCACAATAAATTGGTGTCATTTTTTGGACATGAACTGAAAAATGAAAGCACAGTGCTTCTGAAACAACTACACAAAATTATACAAGTCTTTTAAAAAGTAAAGCAGACTTTTAAAATCTATTTCTTTATCACCATATTAAATCTCCTTTCTGACAGCTAAAAGGAAATTACTGTGATTTAGGGAGTGAATCTTTATCAGTAGTTGACAGGTAGAATAAAATGATAAGGCCATACAAACAGTTATTTATAATAGCATTTAGCTGGAAAGTGGCGGTCGCTGAGCGTTTGATTTATGTAATTTTCCAGTACAGTAGAAATACCTTCTGCAGTCCATCAGGCACTATTTATGAGCCTGTTACTGAAGCGTGAAAGTTTGCCTGCTCACTGCAGAAAGAACAAGGCAAATGCAAACCTGGATACTGTTGCGTAGCAGATAATGCAATTACAGATTCTTGTCCTGCTTAGAAATGATAATTCCTTTCTAAAGTCAAATTGGTATTTAACCGGTCTGGCTTTCTTTTTCTTTTCTTACCAACCCCCACCCCCCCTTTTTTTTTTCTCTTTTCTTTTTTTTCATTTTTTCCTTTCTTCCTTTTTTCCTGAAGTGCACGCAGTGGCCAAGCTCTGCCTGAGAGTTTAGTCTGCTACAGTTGATGAGAACTTGGCACAGCCGTTGAGGATTTGCATGGTAGAGATGGACTGGTGTAATTAACTGAACTCTCTTTTCCATCTGCTTTCGTATCCGGTTTGAGGAATTCCTTGTCATGCCACTAAATGCTTTTATTTAGCTGGTGTTTCGGGTGGAAGAATGAGTGTCCTATCTCTGTTGTGTGTTTCTGAGAAACATGGGTAAAACTTACTCTTTGGAAAACCTAACACTGCTCTGTGACACGTTGTGTTGATTCCTTGTCGGGATGACAATTGGAAAAGCCAAAACATGATGAGGCTATCTTTTCCTTCTGCTGGTGTTCCTGGCAAGTACTGAGACAGAAAGTGCTAATGCCAGTCTTAAATTGAAAATTGTCCTATGCCAGAATTTTATTGTTTTGAAAAGATAGGAGCAGGCAGCTGTATTTTTAGAGGTTCAGCTGAACAAGCTGCAATGCTTTGCGATCTCTTCAGCTCCCCTGTTTACTTTCTCTCAATTTGCAGGTGACCATACAAAGTTAATATTTTGCTGATGCTACTTTTCTCCAGCTGTTGAGCAAAATTGCTTCGTTTTGCAGCTATCTAATCAAAAGTGGTGGATAATCAAAACCTTCAGCCGCCCCGGCTTGGCTTTGTTGGAGGCTGACCTCTGGGGTGCTAGAGACCTGGTAGAGTTAGTCCAGCATTACGGTTAAATGCATTCCCAAGGGAATCTCTAACAGGGAAAATGTTTCAATATCAATAATATATATACAGTTTCAAATCCTGTAATGGTGTGAATACACACAAATGAGAGAGATGATATCAAGGTACTTCAGTGGAGGAGCTGTCCTGACCCAGATTAAATCCTTAGAAATGAGTTGCTGAAAGTTGAAGACAAAAATTAGTCATTCGGTAATCGTAGTTGAAGATGACTCATTATGAATTAATTTCCCTGTCAACTAACCTGTGTTTTCCACATTTTTCCTGCTACTTCAGACCCTCCACCAACTCATTCTGTCTGTGAGCTGTGCCTTATACAGTAATAGTGAATTAATATGTTGCCCAAAGAGTCTTACTGAAGAAGTCAGCCTTTGCTGCAAGAATTCCACACTTTAAAGAAGTGAGGCCTTAGGTAACATTATTGTGCCATACAAGAAAGCAATAGCATCATAAAAAACAGTTGTTATTGTTGCATGAAAAGAATAGGAGAAAATTGTATTTGCCCTTTGCCTTTGCACGCAGATCTCGACTAAATGTGGTTGCTCTCACTGCAGGATTCTTTTATTTGTTTTTTAAAGCCTTCCTCTGCTGTGCCACTGCGATTGATGGTTTTACAGTGCCTTCCCTAGCAAGCACCAGTTAATCATAAGGTGCTTAGATTTAGAGTTAGATTTTTTCCTAAAGTCTCTTAGTACAGAAATTTAATAGGGGTTTCAGTGCTTCAAGGAAAAAATGTTAAGTAGCCTGCTAACTGAGCTTCCTCATTATGTTACCTTATGCTTAGCTGCTCAGGTGAAATGAATAATAATTTTCTGTCTCGGCTGGATTAGCTCTACAGAAGCACTGTAAGCATCCAGTCAGGCAATTCTGCATGTTGATCTGTTTTTAATACATCCATTTGAATGCCAGTTTAATGTGGTTTACTGTGATGTTGGCATCACACATAAAATGGCATATCTTTTAACAATTTTTTTTTAAATTAATTTTGAGCGCCCCTATGTGTTAGGATGTATATATGTAACTAATGATTCATGGAGGTGTACATCTCTGTTGCACAATATGCATCAGTTGTTTGAATAATTAGATAGAGGCACTGAATGTAGACTATGAAATAGAAATACTCAAGCAGAAAACCTAATCTGCCACAATAATTTGAAGAAAAGTCTTGTCATTGCCTCTTGTACCTCTTGAACAGACTGTTATCTTGCAAAGCCACAACAGCGTAAAACGTAGCTCGGTGAAATAGAGGTGCTTTTCTAATATCCTGGAATCCTAAAATCCAGCTATGGAAATAGGCATTTTAGAAATTGAAAAGAAAAAAAAAAAAGATTTAATAATGGAGAAGAATTTCTTCTGAAATTCTTCGCTTGGAAGGCTGACCTTGTTTTAAGGAGGGGGTTAAAGAGATCTCAAAACTAGGAAATGATGTGGGGAAGCTCTAAATGCATTGGCATTACCAGTGCAGAAGACTTTAGTATATATCAAAATAAGTAGAAAAAATTGTAGTAACTCTGTATTCCCTGCACCCAGCACAATGTATTTCCTACCTCTCAGTTAAGTGGCTCTTAGTGAAATCATCAAGATTTTTCTGGAGTCAGGTTTTTTTTTTCCTCACCTTTTGGCTTTAGCAGCCGTAAGTCAGAAAACAGAACAATTTGGACTGGCAGAACAAATGTATCCCATCAGATCAAGCCTCCAGAACTTTCTCACGTGTATTATTTTTGATCCCTGTGCAGAGCTGTACTCCCATGTGATATACAGCCCTGTGTTGGAGGAAACGGTCCTGCCTCTGTTGTCAACTATGAGTTGACTCTGTAGCTGTATTCTTTTTTTCTGTATTTTTAGTTTACATCTTCTTGTGCACTATCATGTTACAGGTCCTTTGGACTTGAGGCAGAGAGAAGTGTTTGTCATTTCTTAACATCTTAGCATATTATTGCCAATTCATCATGTTGCGTGGCATCCTATGATGGGATGATAAAGATCAAACATTACTTGTCAGAGTTATATGACAAAACCAGTGCTAAATTATTGAGTCTTGGTTGACAGCAGTTAGTAGTGGAGAAAGCCTTTAAGTCATCAATTTCAAAACGTAAGGGTGTTAAAAGAAGTCACTCTTGCCAGGGAAAACTATGAAATAAATCATTATGTCTACTCTGCTGGCTTATATGACATGTTGATATGCTTTTCTGTCATTGTCTCTCTCTCTCCCTCTCTCTCTTTTTTCTGCTTCTTCTTCTTCTTCTTTTTTAATCCCTCCTTTCCTTAATCCATAGTTTCTTTCAGGCATCAGAATTTTACCATTCTCAGAAGAGCATAAGTAATTATCATGCTAATATTATTATGATTGCTTTCCAAGATTGTTATGGTTACAATCTCTGGTTATCTTTTCTATTTTGGAGAAGAACAAAGGATATCCGTTTTGGATATGGGATTTATGTGGTGGATTTTAGAATTGTCTGTGTGTAATTTTGCTTTCTGTGAACTTCATTAAATATTTACTAGTTTTGCTGAGTATTCTTCCCATTAAATTCACTTGGAAGGAGATCTGGGAGAAATCACTGCATTAAGTATGCAAAGAAAAGCAAAGGGAGTCATGGTTTTCTTTTCCATTTGTTTCTTTCCTTTTTTGTGTATGGTTGTGAAAGAATTTAAGATATTTCCCTGGGCTAGGAAAGCATTTTGCTTCTCTGAATTGGAACCGTTTCTTGGAATCAGTGAGGACTCTATCACTGATACCAGCTGGAGCATTAGTCGACTTGTTGCAAGATTTGCCAACAAAACCTGGCTGTGATAGAATACAATTTATATCTCCAAATATTTCAGGTCTAAGACATGTCAGATATATTTTTCAGTTCAGCCTGCTCATTTTTTTTTTTTTTTTTTTTTGGCCACTGTTTGACAATTATAGATTCACTTGCAATTTTTTTCTAACATACTGTGGGTTGACTGTATTGTTCCTGTGGTATGATATATTAAACTAATTTCTACAGAAGTCTAAGCATTTAATTTTTTAAAAGTAGTATTTTATCATGGTTATGAAACAAACTACACTGTAGATTAATAATTGACTTTTTCACATTTGAGATAATAATACTACACTGTATCTCTCTTAAACACACCCAGTGTTTTATCTGGCAGTTCATTTTTTTCTAAGAAGAATGAAATTGTATTCACACTTGACAATTTTAAACCTGTAAAATAAATAATATAATAACTTATATATTTTATTATTTATTTTCTTTTAGAAAGGATTCAGGTAATTGCAGATTTTAAAATGACAAAACAAAGCTTTATTCAGTTAGGTTTTTATGTCTTTGCTTTCTTATTTTTCTGCTGTTCATGTAAGAGAGAGAACAGGAATATTTTGCAACCCAGCGATATTTTATCACTGTGTAAATTAATCTATTATTTGATACACTGACATTATTTTAAGTGTATTTTAGACAGTTATCTGTGATTATTATGGTGGTTACATATGGTATTTGCGCTCATATAAACCAGTAGGCTAATCAAAATACTTGAGTTAGTATTCACTATTAGCAGTTTAGTAGAGAATATAAGCTATTGAATGGTTAGCCCTTAATTTTTTCCTGCTTTCATATACTCACAGTGGAAATCATTAGAGACCCAAGGAAATTTGAAAGGCAGAAGGAGAGAGAAGTGACAAGGTAAGCAGATGGCTAAAGCGTAAGTGGCTTTGGATCTTTCCAATCCCGAATTTTAGTTGAATATAATTTTATTTTTGGAAAGAACACAAAGTATGTGGAGTCTTAAGTGTCTGGTGGTTTAGATGCCTAAATACAATAAACAAAATACGAGTGTCAATCTGACAACTGTAATCTGTAACAGCAGGTGTTGGACAATGTGGATTGCAATCTTAGGAGATCTGCATGTCTCTGCCATCCAGTTTAGTCACCTGAAATGAAAAAGATTTAAGATAGTCTTCTCCCGTGAGTGTTCCACACAGGTTGCTTAGGGGTTCCTTTTCTGAGCCTGTTCTACTTTTAGGCCACTTCTTTTTCTCCACCCACTTTATGATGACTTTAGGTGCCCAAGTTAGGACTGTGGTTTCTGCTCCAGAAGCTGGGTACTCAGCATCTGTTACCATGTTCAATGTCACAACCTTTAAGTATCTTTTGGATCTTACCAGAAGTGACTGGATCACTCTGCATAATTTACTTGACATATTTAGCTTGTTTTTCTGGCTCAATGTTTATGAAGAGAGTACATATTACATGAGTTATCAAAATAGTGCCAAAGAAGGATTTTGACAAATATTTTTAAAATCACAAGTTTAATTGTATAAAATTCATACCCCGGATTCAAAATGTGTGTTATTTTGCCAAGTTGTTCTTATTCCTTTTGTTGTGGGTTATATTCTTTTTATTAAAATGCTTTCCATGCTTGCAAGCTGAAGACTGCAGTCCAGCTTAGCATATTTCTTGTGAGATTTGACTGACCCTTTATAAGACTAAATGATTCTTTCTCTCTAGTGAGACAGGTTAATGCCCAGTATTCCTCACACAAAAATAAGTCTTAACATCACCTCTTCATTTAAACATATAGTCTGGATATTTAATTCTTTGTTCCTTACAATTATGTCACTGTGCAAGTGCCTGTATAGAGCTATCAAAGAAAAAGAAATACATTCCAAATGCAGTTGTTGCCATTGCTAGTGGAAAATAAGGTAGCTGACCAGCAGACTAATAACCTGAAGTGACAAGAACTACTGTGCTTTTCAGATACTGCCAAATCATATCGACTCATTACTTAAGTGAGTAAACTTTGACTACCTTAGATCAGGTTTGTTGGTGTTGGGTTTTTTTTTAGCTTCTGTTTACAGTTGTGGTGTCTCATAATGTGTCTGTGTACATATATATAAAGTGCCAATGTTATAGTTACAAACTGATAAAAGAAAACTGAGGTTTTGTAGGCACCTTGTTAAACTCTTCTAATGCTGGGCGTACTAAAATGTTTTGCTATTGCATATTGAAATACTGACTTTCAGGTGATTTTTCCTAGGGAACTTTTGGGGTTTTTTTAATTATTTTTGAATATAAGCAAGGTGTCAAAACAGATCCAAACCACAAGCCATTTATTTTCCTCATTCTCTGTTCCTAGGGAGAGTTGAAATATGAGGGGATCTCTAAGATTCATTTGGGTTGGGGGTAGAGGGATAAGCAGAAATATTTTTTTTTTATAAAGGGAAGGGGAAGGTTGAGAAGAGGATGGTATTAAGGTGCAGTTTCTTGGAGAAAGAATGAAAAAATACATGAACAGTTAATGCTTCCTGTATCCTCTAAAACACTACCCAAAACAGATAAATAAAGCCCTGAGGAGGCTTCCAGCAACAGATAGCAGTAGGAGTGGCATTTACCTAAGCAGTACCTCCTCTGAACTTAGTAGCCAATCCAAGCTTCTCAAAACATAGGAATCCCTGCCCAAGGGAGAGTCAGAAGTGGATGGTGGAGTTAGCATATGGAAAGAAAAAGGTTATGTTTAAAAAAAGATGCCTTCCTGGGAAGGATGCTCTCCAGCTGTGTCCAGTCTCTGTCCTACTGTATGTGCCATGGTTTTTGTGGAAATCAAACCTAAGCACAACGGTTGGAGTGCTCCAGAACTGCCTGCAGGTCACCTCTGGCCTGCAGTTTAACACAACACGTGTGTCTCAGAGGAAACCTGAATGGCCACCAGTTAGGATCTAGTCTGTATGTCAGCAACAGCATGTATTTGGTTAATTTCTTGAGATCTATTTCCATCTTTATTGCAGATGAAATGTCTCACTGCAGACAGTCTGAAAGAAAGTATGTTTAAAATAAGTCATTTTAGCAGCTCTGAAGATCTGCTGCAGGCAAAATACTGAGCTGGCAAACAGGCAGAATGGCTTACCTTGTCTTGGAGACCAAACTACATTCAGAAGAGTGTGTTCTATGCAATAAACAGCTTGTATTTTGTGCTGTAGCTTTTCTAAACCAGTAATGCAGTTTCATAATGCTGCCTGTGAGTTTTTTTAGGAACAAGAGTATTTGTGAAATTAGTGTGTTATGTTGTGACAGCTCTTACCAGTACTTGGCATTAATTGAAACGGCTCTTTGGAACAGGACTGTTCAAAACTGGTTAGTGCAGGGCGATGTTTTGATGAACTGGTACCCTAGGTAACAAAGACTGGTTATGATAGCAAAGTTACTTGTTATTCGATATTAGTGGAAAAGGTGTTTAATTTGTAGATCTCTTCCTCATGCTTTAGTCTGGCTTTAAATGCACATTACATGCAAGTATCATGCTCAAAACCCTTGGTATTAGCCTAGCTTTGCATCCTCTGCATATAGTAGCATTTTCTGCCAAAAGAGAGTTGCTGTGATTGCAGAATCGATTCCAGAAAAGTCCAATGTAAAAATCTCTTTCAAAGAGTTGATGTAAAAATCCATATAATTTTTTAAAATCAGATACTGAAATAAAATTATAAAAGGTATATATTACAGTTGATAGAGGTAATGTTTTCCAAAATGTCTGAAAGTACAAGAAACAATAAATGAGGCTGCTTCAAATACTTGAGCTGTTTTATACTGTTAGGTTTCTTTGCACACAGTGAAGTGTACAGTGCACACATAGCCTAGTTGATCATAATTCTTTAAGAGAGTTTCGAGTGTATGATTAGTGTGAAAATAGCTGTATGTGTGGCTGAATGGCAGGTTGCAAAAGCATCCAAGCTTGTAGGTGTGTGTAAATGCCTTGCACTACCCTACCTAAGTACTTCTGGAAATAGATCCATCTTCAAAGTTTGTAAAGTTTGCTTGTCTGGTCAGTCTTCATGGTGTTTGGTTCCATAAAAAAGGCAGATTTTTAAAGAAGGAATGGGATTTTTAAAATCGTGCCTTTAACTATTTTAGTGTGGACAAGAAGTTAGGATAATTCTTAGACTTTGACCTGGGACTTGTATTTTTAGGCACCAAAATATTTATAAGGTTGTCATGAGCCAAGGGAGACTTAGCTGTTCTCTCAGCCACTTGTCAAACTTTGCTCTTGAACTGTTCATGTTTACAGGTACAGTGCTCAAGAGGAGCAATGACTGTCACTGTGCTGCACATCCCTTGAAGTGCTTTCTTCTCAATTCTGGAAATAAAAACCTGTAGTATTGAAGGCAGGGCATATTCAGCAGAGATTTTTGCTTTATGGAATCATTCTCCCTCCAGGCAGTTCAGGGGAAGTGACTCCAACACGCCATGGGGCACAGCGCTTACAGGCATTTGTGCGGCATCTTGCTGAATGCTTTGAGTGATCCCTTCACATGATAGTGAGATTGTTGTCTGAAAATATGCTGTAAAAAATGGGAAAGGGGCCCAATGATTACCAGAAATACCAGCTCCTTACTAAAGGACATATTTCAAGAAAGATTGTAGGCATTATTAAGCAGTCGTTTCAGTGAATGTTTGTGTTTGTTATATATTAGATTTGAACAGAAGATGAGAAAAGTACAATACAATATAATGTAATATAATGTCTGTGGGCTTTTTTTTTTCTTTCCTTTTATATAGAATGTCAAAATTTAAGACCGGCTGTCAGATCACATAAGATTCTTTGAAATACTCTGTAGTTTAGATGAAAACAAGTCTTCAAGCAGCAGAAAAAAAGTGAGAAGAATATTTATGCCAGTGAAGCTTATAGACATTGTACTCTTGCTCTCACATTTCTACACCCCACCTCCCATTCCCGTTCACATTCCTCTCTTTTCTTTTCTCATTGCTGGTGACAGTTGCATCAATAACAGGAAAACTATTGAGTTAAGTTTCATGCACTGTAGTAAAGTTGTTTTGAGGTAAATAGTGCTCAATTTCTTTACTTTCTCGTTTTTGACAACCTTTAGTTACAAAGCTGCTAAATTAAGTTGAAGCTGGAAAGCAAGTGTGTAAAGCAAGACAGAAAACTAGACTTCCTATTTGAATGGTGGCATTGGTGATTATTTTTTTATAATTTGAAGGACAATTAGGAAGTTATGAAGTAATGTCTTTCTGTAACTGTAGCTGAAATTAAATCTGAAACGCTTCAGGATCACTAGCTGTGTCGGGATGCTTTGAATGAGCACAGACAACCAGACAGACTGCCCCAGTATTTCCTCACATGCATTTTCTTTGAAGCCAATTGGTGTCCTCAGGATTACCCCCTCAAAGTATGAATTCTGAACATGGCATTTATGTGGCTTGGAGGCACATTCATTCACATCTCTCTGCTTACCTGAGAGATTTGTATGTTCCCGAAAAAACATTTGCCTTAACAGCACTGTGATGGACAGTTTCTGTCACTTCATACTAACTGTTACGTACTAAATTGTGGTTTCAGCAAACAGATCGCTTGGATCACGTGAAGAAATACAGCTTTGACAGAGACTCTGGGAATACGGGGAAAATATGTGCTAGTTGGCACAATCAGACCCTCCACAAATTGTTTAAGTCTCACTTTATAGAGTAATTTTTTTATGTGCCTATGGGATTATCATTTCTGACAAAGATGGTTTTAACAGTATGTAGGAAGACAGCAGACTTCACCATAGGCAGGAAAATAACCTTCTAACTGTTGGCACAATTCTAACAAGGAGCTTCCAAGTGTTTCTCCTCCAGCTTCACACCCATTTAGATCTAAGCTTTCGTTTTTCATAGTCATGTTCATGTAATGTTTCATTTCTACCCAGGAGACTGTAATGGGCTACGGCATATCATTCTACACTTTTGGAGAATACAAATGTTAGCTCTTAGGTATTCAGGTCAGCCAAACTAATTTAATACTGAATTAGTGGCTGACTCCTTACTATTAGAAGTTTCCAATAGAGAATAGGTGTAGAAAGTCCTGTCATCAATGAAAATAAACTTTTCAAGCACTTAGTGGGTGGTATTTCTTAATTAGATTGAAGAAGGAGCCTGAGAATCACCTAGTAAATAGGTTCTGACACTTTATATTGCCCATCGCACAGTGTTAAAGTCTGTGTCGGCAACCCTCTGGCCCTTCACATCACCAAATGAGTTTGTCTATTAAGCGTGGAAGGAAATGTTTCTGTGCGTTGCTGGTGGTGTTCAAATTTCTACTTTTTTGGCCTGCAAGATTCTCCTCTGCATCTGGGGAACTTTCAGTGAAGTTGGTACTGTACTGGGCACTGGCTGGCCCAACTCTCAGACCTGTTTTCCAGTAAAAGGCTTTACAAGCCTTTGGAGATGGAGGGATCACTTTTCTCTAAATCTCTGGCCCAAGCAAAATCCACAAACTTAGTGTTTTACTTTCTCTCTGACAAAAATAATATCATTCACTCTTATTTCATGCTTACCAGTTTTAAAAGCAGAAACAACTGAGTGGACAGCCTGAGGTAAAGACAGATGAGAACAAGCTAACTTAGTAAAGCTGAGTACTCCGCATTTATACCAGTGAACTGGCAGGTTGTTTGGTTCTCTTCCAGGATCTGCTCTGCATTAAAAATTATTATGAATTTACATTTCCGTTTATTTGCCTTCATTGCATAACTTACACTTGAAAGCTCATAAGTGAAGATTTCCTGTAAATCATAGAATTTTGTAACTTCCATATTATGGGCTAATACATAGCTTTATTTGCACAGTGATGTGAAATTTAGTTTCACTGTGAGAGTTCCAGTTTAAATACCTGTTACCTATCTACAATAGTCATGTTCTCATCATTTCTACATCATTTCTACAATAGTCATCATTTTCTACAATAGTCATGTTCTTCATAGTCAACATTCAATAAACAGTTCAGAAAGCTTAAGTGTAATGTGATTGCATTATTATGCTTTGGTTACTTGGCAGTTTAAAACTATTTTCTTCCAATTTGGAATTAAAGCCTTTATTGGCAGATGTGAAACTAAGGGTAAGTTGGATATCCTCAAAATATTTTGCTCCTGTTTCAAACTTTTAATGGTTTCTCTTGGCCTTCTTAAAATGCAATTTTAGTAACAAGAATTACTTTCAACTGAAAATTGTGGGGTTTTTTTAAATTATAAGAGCTAGCTATTTCTGTTTTTTGCAAAAGGTTTCCAATAAAATTGGTTCAGAGATGTAATACTTCTCCCGTTTGATCGAATCCATTTTGCATTCAAGTAAAGTTAGTGTAGGTTTTTCAACCTTTCATTTTTTCTTCTTAATGAGGACTGAGGAGGTAAATTGAGTAGACAAAAAATGCTATCAGCAGTAGCTTTAGAGTTATAAATCTGCAGCAAAGAGCCTAATTCTTGGCTTCTCTGCAGGTTTATAATACCTAGATTGCATATTCAAGACTCGAGCATATATGTGTGCAGGCATATCCACATATGGAAGCTCATTTAGTCAGATCCTTCCTTTCTGGGCATTGTACAGATTGCAGGAGTTTCACGTGAGTCCCTGTCCCCAGAGCAATCCCTTTTCTCCTCTTGCATTAACCTGTTCAGTTATTCACTCTTACCTGCAATAACAACGGAAGAAATAATCGCATGCTCCTGGGTTGTTCTTAGAGCTGCACCAGCTTGGCTGGTTATTATGTTTTCTTTTTTGTTCAAAGTGGCTTTGAAGAACTTTTATAGAAAAGGAGAAGTTTTAAATTTTGCACAACATATTTCATTTACTGGACTGTCCTTTTACTTATGAGTCTGGGAAGGGATTACACAGTAATTTGGGAAGTGACCTTAGATGATGAATCCCATGCCATATTTCTGCGTAATTCCAAGTTGGTAATCTCTTGTATTTTCTTCTTTCTTAGAGATGTTCCCTCTTTCTGATGCAGCAGGTGGCAATTTCTCCTAAGTAGCATTTAGAAAGCCTGCCATCTGTAATTGCCTCTCATTTGCACCTTCTGGGAACAAAGCCAAATACTGTTCTGTCTTTCCATTGCCATTGTTAAGAGAAAGAGAGATATTTGGATAACATTTGTAAGAAGCAAGATTCAGTCGCAGTAGTTTTAAAAACTCTGAGTCCTGTGAGATCGGCTCTGTAAAGATGATAAGCCACAAACAGTTGCTTTGGACTGTAAGGGACATCTAGATAAAATGTTATAGTCAAAGTGAGATGATTTCACAAACTGTATCAGAGTTCAGGTGAACAACTCCTTACTTTATTCAACGTCAGAGAGCTTTTTTAGCTATCACTGTTCACTGCAAAAATGCTTCTTCCCCATGAATATCATGTAGCTTCTGAAGACTTACACTCATTTTTAATATTGCCACATCTGTAGATGTCAAATGCTTGACAGTAGCAAAATGGCACAAATCCTTTAATTCACATAAATTTCAGATAAAACATGAATTTATTTTTGTCCTTATTTACGACTGTGTTAATGTTTGTTTAAAGCAAACAAAAAAAAAAAGGAAAAAACCCAAAGCTTAAGTTACTTTATGCCACATCAATTTTTAAAAGTCATCATGTCTCTCCCTATATACTTTTGACCTTCTTTAGATGCATTCCTGACCCAGCTCATCAGAAATTACGTTCTCTTTGCTGTCCCAGTTAATTAATTTACCTGAAATGTATACTAGCCTTTTTGTTGGAGTTTTGCTCGAGTTGTTGCATTTTTTTTAAATGCATTTACACATCCACAGAGATCTGTCACTGTAACTCAAGGGATGGTTTGAAGGTGCTAAACAAAGAACTGCCGTGTCTCATTGGAGATACAAATACCTTTTGTGTCAGCTCCTGTAGTTTCATGGTCTGTTAGAAACTCCTTGACTCAACAAAGTAAAAAATTCCTTCTTCCTCTGTTTCTGGATGACTTATTATTTACATTTTATTATAAAGTCTCTCCACTGCTTGAACACTATATTCTATTTTAAGCTATAAAGTGAACAACTCTACATGACACAAACATCTAAATTTGATTAATATGTGAAGCCTATTAATAGCTCTGGACTGAAACCAGACCCAGTGGTAATCAATTGCTTTGGGATAATACTAAGTTTGTGACTGACTCTAAATCACGTCATGTGGGGTTTCAACTGCTGGAGGAAATGAAATGTTGAACGTAACATTCTTTACAGCCATGAAAGTGTGAGGCTTCTTTTCATGGATGCAGCATGCTGTGACAACATACCAGAAAGTCCCAGTCAGGAGACAGTTTTCTTTTCAAGGTTTTTGATACTCTTTTTCTGCATTTTAGCTCTATTAATACTTGGCACTATCAGTTTCTTACTGCTAAGTTCTTCCTCTCTCCCAAAAAATAAAATGATGTCATTTTCTCAGATAGACTAGTTTGTAAGATATTGTAGGGTTTATAAGACGCTACTCATAGACTTCATCTGAATGTGGATTTAACAAGTTGATTACATAAGAAATTTAATATTTTTTTGAAAAAGAAGCACATGGTTTTTTTTGTTGTTTGTTTCTACTTAGTACTTGAAAGGTCAGAGTGATAATAAGTAAGCTTAGAGAATTTCATGTGTATAAGAAGGTAATTGTTGAAATAAGTTTCGTGGAATTAATAACCTGATTATACTGAATCTTTATATCTCACACTAGGATTTTGCTTGCTTTTATTTTGCCTTTCCATTTGACATGGAGGATTTCACAACTGTGCTCAGAGCCTGCAGCTACCAAAACTCCTTTTCCGAAAGTATACCTTGTCTGCCCCTAAATTCTGTTGACTAGCAAAGGAGGACATAGTCTCTCCTATGTAAGTCTAAGTACTGTGGCTCTTCTTTGTTCTGAATGTTTTGGAAGTCCACATAGATTGATCTATTTTGGTTAAAAGTACAGAAATCCTGGTCGTGTTCCCTTCTTCACCCAAACACCTCTACCATACACAAATGTAATTTTCAGTAGGAAAAAAAGATAATGTGCATCTTGTCAAGATGGATTTATGCACAAGATGGCAAATGGAAAAAAAACCCCTAATTGCTGGGTTTTTTCCCCCTCTCCTAGTACTTTTTCCTATTGAAGCCAGCAGAAGTTGAGAAGAGTGTTTGTAATAAAGTAAAATAAGCCTTAAAATCATTACTGATGATCATGAGGCACTGCCGTGTTTGCCTAAAATTGTGTAAATTTTCTAATGAGCAGAAGGAGCGCTTTTTTTGAGAGATTGTTTATCTAATAAAGTTTAATGGCTTGATTCTATTCAGCAAGGAGTACAATACGTTCCCTGCTTTTACAATCAACCATAGCACAATTTTATGCCTGACAGGCAGCTGGTTTGAATGTATGTGTTGTACCATGTTTGTGGATGAGAATTCAGAAAAAATCCCAATCAGCATGGGAAAATGACTTCAGTAATCACCATCAGCTCAAAAGTTCTGTTAATTTTTTCCTTTAAGTTTTGCTGTAAGACAAAGTGCAGAAGAGAAAGACCAGCATCGTCTGGGTGTTTCATCTTCTAAGTCTTCAACCGGTCAGTAAACTGTGCCAAGTTCTGCCATTTTCTTGTATTCCAGCAGATTGAATTTGAGGTTACGTGACAAAGTTGCTGATGCCATTTTCTCTCTCTGTGAACAAAGATCCCTGCTGAACTACTGCTATCTCAGCTTATCCTCTCTTGCTGTGTAAACTCCACTTTTAAGACATGATGATGGCCATGTTGATGACCATGATGAGATTCACTGACGTCATCCAGGTTTCACAGGATAGTTACTAGGAAGCTAGCCTGCTCTTCGCTAGCTTTCTGAAGACTCCAGTTTTGAATGAGAAATAGGAAGGTTGTCAGCGATGTTCATTTGGCACTTGATCCTTGGCAGGAATTGAGGGAGACATTCTCTGTCCATTCACTCTAATTACGGATTTCCTAAGTTCTCATATTTTTTGCTTTTTAGCTTGGTAGGGCCTTTTAACTTAAACATCTTCAGAAGAGCTGAAGATTGATAAAAGGCATAGTGCATGCACAAAAACTGAAGTGCAAAAGTAAGGCACAAGTGTTGCTCTGCTGTTAATGTAATTTGTATTTAATAAGAAAAAGCATTAAATGATAGCTCACTGCCTGTTTTAAGCAGTAGGTTTGTAATAGGTTACAAAGTTTTTTAAAAAATAATATACTCATAAAATGCCGGTGCTAAAGATCTTTGAGGAAACTTCACAAGACTGTATAGGGGCTTTCTCAGTTTTTATGTTTGGATGAAAAATGGATTTGATAAATTGGCAGACAGAATTTTTTAAACCAATATGATGACTGTAGTTGTGAAGGAAAACACAAGCATAAAAAAAGAGAAGGACAATCACAACAGGTTAAAAACACACTGGAAGTACAGGACAAAACTTGAAGAAAGTAGCAAAAAGTGTATGAAAGTAGTTTTAACATTCTCTGTCATTTGAAGCTTAAAATTCATGAAACAAAACAGGAAAGTCTGAAAGAATGATACACTCCCTAGGCTGCCAAGAGAAAGTACATATCACAGCAGATGTCTCTTTCACAAAGACTTAGTCAAAAACTGGATGAAGTGTGCACTGGAATCAGTGCTTCCCTCACACCCAGGCTGGTAGCGTAAAAGTCACCCAGGCAAATCCTGCATTAGGGCTGTATTAACACCGTGTTTCGCAGTCCAAACATACCTTCAGGCAGTGATCCTGTGAACTCTTTTCCCCTGTATTTAGTAAGTCACATATTAACAATTAATAATTCCATTTAATTACACTGATTTTTATCTAGGCTTAAAATAAGTTTATATATACAGTTACAGTTCAAAAGAGGAAGAAAGTACGTGAAAGTTATGACTAAAGTCTTAGAGAGAAGTACTACAGAATTTATAAAATAGCTGTCAGGTGAATCCTTACTTCAGTAGAGATAATGGCAAAGTCTTACTGTATGGTAGCACCTGGGAATGGTCAGGCAGGAATTAGACCTTCTCCCCTCAAAAAGGTGATGGGATCAATAACCCAAATGAAGTACGTCTACACCAATGCACATAGCATGGCAACAAACAGGAAGAGCTCGAAGCCATTGTGGAGCAGGAAAACTATGAAATAGTTGCCATCACGGAGACGTGGTGGGATGACTTGCACAACTGGAGTGCTGCGTTGGGTGGCTACACACTCTTCAGGAGAGATAGGCCAGGAAGGAGAGGCAAAGGAGTGGCCCTGTATGTTAGGGGGTGATTTGATTGTCTAGAGCTTGACAATGGTGATGAATGGGTAGAGTGTTTATGGGTAAAAATCAGGGGGAAGGCCAACAAGGCAGACCTTATGGTGGCAGTCTGTTATAGATCACTCAAACAGGATGAAGACTAGGAAAACAGGAGGAAAACAGTCCAGAAGGTTCCTAGAGTGCATGGAAGAGACCTTCCTGACACAGCTGGTGAGGTTGCCAACTAGAGAATGTTCCATGATGGACTCGTTGTTCACAAACAGAGAAGGACTTGTGAGTGATGTGAAAGTTGGAGGCTGTCTTGGCGACAGTGATCATGAGATGGAAGAGTTTTCAGTTGTTGAGGAAGTAGGGACTGGGGTCAGTAGAACTGCCACCTGGGACTTTTGGAGGACAGACTTTGGCGTTTTTAAGAGACTGGTTGACAGAGTCCCTTGGGAGGCAGCCCTGAAGGGCAAAGGAGTTCAGGAAGGCTGAACAATCCTTAAGAGGAAATCTTTAAGGCTCGGAAGCAGGCCATCCCAGTGTGCTGTAAGACGAACTGGCGGAGTAGAAAACTGGCCTGGCTGACCGGAGGGCTTTGACTGGAACTCAAGAAGAAAAGAGAGGTCTGTGTCCTATGGAAGAAGGGGCAGGCCAGTCAGGGACTATAAGGTTTTTGTGAGGCTGCAGGGATGGAATTAGAAGGGCCAAAGCCCAGCTAGAAATTAGTCTGGCCACTGCCATGAAAGGGAAGAAAAAATGGTTCTGTAAAAGAAACGTTCTGCAAAAGGAGGGCTAAGGAGAATCGCCATCCCATACTGGATGTGGTGGGAAACATAGTGACCCAGGATGAGGAAAAGTCTGAGGTACCTTCTTTGCCTCAGTCTTTAATAGTAAGACCAGTTCACTGAGTGCCCAGTTCCTTGACAGAGAAAAGGAGCAGAATGAAGGTCCCATAGTCCAAGAGGGAACAGTAAGTGAACTATTGCACCGCTCAGATGTGCACGAGTCTATGGGGTCAGCTGGGATCTATCCATGAATGCTGAGGGAGCTGCCGGAATTGCTCACCAAGACACTTTCCATCATTTACCAGCAGTCCTGGCTAACCAGGGAGGTACTGGTTGACTGGAGGTTAGCCAATGTGATGCCCATCTACAAGAATGGCCAGAAGGAGGACCCAGGGAACTAGAGGCCTGTCAGTCTGACCTCAGTGCCAGGGCAAGTCATGGAGCACATCAACTTGAGTGCCATAATGCACCATGTGCAGGACAACCAGGTGATCAGGCCCAGTCAGCATGGCTTGATGAAAGCCAGGTCCTGTTTCGCCATCTATATCTCCTTCTACGACAAGGTGATCCATTCAGTGGACGAGAGGAGAGCTGTGGATGTTGTTTACCTGGACTCTAGTAAAGCCTTTGACACTGCTTCCCACAGCTTTCTCCTGGAGAAACTGGCTGGTCATGGCTTGGATGAGTGTACTCTCCGCTGGACAAAAAACTGGCTGGATGGCTGGGCCCAGAGTCTTGGTGAATGGAGTTAAATCCAGTTGGCAACTGGTCACAAGTGGTGCTCTGCAGAGCTCAGTATTGGGTCCTGTTCTCTTTAACATCTTTATCAACAATCTGAATGAGGGGATTGAGTGCACCTCAGTAAGTTTGCAGATGACACCAAGTTGAATGGGAGAGTTGATCTGCTTGAAGGTTGGGAAGCACTACAGAGGGACCTGGACAGGCTGGATCAATGGGCAGAGGCCAATGGTATGAGGTTCAACAAGGCCAAGTCTGGCACTTGGGTCACAGCAACCTCCTGCAACACTACAGGCTTGGGGAAGAGTGGCTGGAAAGCTGCTCAGTAGAAAAGGACCTGGGAGTGTTGGTCAACAGCTGGCTGAGTATGAGCCAGCAGTGTGCCCAGGTGGCCAAGAAGGCCAATGGCATCCCGGCTTGTATCAGAAATAGTGTGCTGAGCAGGAGGAGGGAAGTGGTTGTACCCCTGTACTTGGCACTAGTGAGGCCCCACCTTGAATCCTGTGTCCAGTTTTGGGCCCTCACTTCAAGAATGACATTGAGGTGCTGGAGCATGTCCAAAGAAGGGCAGCAAAGCTGGCGAACGATCTAGTGAACAAGTCCTCTGAGGAGCGGCTGAGGAGACTGTGGATGTTTAGTCTGGAGAAAAGGAGGCTCCAGGGAGACCTCATCACTCCCTACACCTTCCTGAGAGGAGGTTGTAGCGAGGTTGGGGTCTGTCTCTTCTTCCATGTGACAAGTGATAGGACGAGAGCAAATGGGATCAAGTTGCACCAGGGGAGATTTAGGTTGGCTATTAGGAAAAGTTTCTTTACAGAAAGGATTGTAAACCCTTGGAACAGGCTGCCCAGGGAAGTGGTGGAGTCCCCATCCCTGGAGGTGTTTAAAAGACGTGTGGATGTGATGCTGAGGGACATGGCTTCGGGATCCTGGCAGTCCAGGGCAAATGGTTGGACTCGATGATCCTAAAGGTCTCTTCCAACCAAATGATTTTGTTATTCTGTATGCAGTAGACCCAGACTTTTTAAAACTTCTGAGGGAAATTCTTGGCTTGTATTCAAAGAAATTGATTTTTACATATGTATGTTTGAGTTTATGTGCATATATAATATATATTTAATAACTGAATTATATATGCAAAGTGCATATTAATTTCCTCTATAGTATGCTGTTTGTGGTGGCACAGAAATGGTTTTTGAGCCTTTCCATTAATCTGGTTCCTGGTTTTCCTCCCTGTTCCTGGAAGAAGAGCCTAGTGCCAGGCTATCAGTCCGCCAGGAAAAGTCTCAGGAGCATTATTCCCGCAGAAAGGCTGGTGCTGCTTAATCCACCAGACACAAACCACGTTCAGAAAATCTCTTCACCTTTTCTATTTTTATTATTGAGGGCCAAAGAAAAGATGAACCTTTTTTTCTAAGGCTTCAGTAATTATTGTTGTTTATTTATTATTACAGAAGATACTGTAATCTCCTTGAAGCAGGGATTGTGTGCATGTGTGCTCTCATCAACCACAGCAATCTCTTACTTGACACACTGGCAGCAATAGCATGGCTTTATTAATTAAATAATCTTTTCAATGTAGTATTTGTACTATTCAATGTTACTATACATGTGCACATTAATGTCCAAATTTATTAAGAAAAAAATTTGAGAGGGGAAAAAGAAACACATTTTATATTCTATGAAGTTTGAATCTTGAAGAAATTTAAACATCACTGAGAGAATATTTCACTAAAAACCTCCTGGGGAAGACTGGTTGGCAGCTATGATTTGGGATCTTCCCCTGACCTTTTCCATGAGTCTTCAGTTAGGTACCGTTAAATTTAGATTTATAGAACTTTTAGTTTGCTAAAAAAATGGCTTTATTTATCTTTGTCAACAAGTTGACACAGGCAAGCGCTATTTCATAGGGGGATAATATATTACATTTTTGTGCAGGGCAGAGATATAATTGAATTAGTTGGAAGATCTTTTTGCTGTTCATTCATCTTTACTAGACCATGTCAGAGAAACAAGAATTGTGAGATATAAGATACATTAGACTACAACAACATAAAGTAATATAGCATCCTACTTTTTATTTTATATAGAGGCTTTTTGGGGGCATGGCAGTTCACAGGTTAATGTTGAACAAGAGGATGAGCATTCAAGAGAATAACAAATCTGAATGAGAAAGCATAAGACAATGAGTATGACTTCAGTACCACTCTAAAGATGGGAGGAAGTAAGTAATTCTCTTGGAATATTGAAGTTACCCACACAGAAAAAAGCAAAAAGTAATAAGACAGAAGTGGAACACAAGCAGGAAAACCTGTCATGAATGACGAGTGAAAGAGAGGGGAGAAATATTTGGAAGTAATGGCATACAGAATAGAGCTTATTCTGACATACCATATTAAACAGAGGGCTTTGTCTAAACTAGAAATGATAAACAACCCACTATTTATGAAATAATAGTAGACATGCTTGAAATGGCTAGGAAGAGTCGAACGCTTATATAGGCAGTGTGCTGTCTGAAATGAGGAAAATTCAGTGCTGTAATGGAAATAAAGTAATATCGCCAGTATTTGAATTTAGAGGTGACTAACTCAATCTAATAATTGAACAATGGTGTTGATTTTCTTTTCAAAAAGACAATTTTGCAAGGTAATTCCTCTTTGTTTACTAAATATGATGGATCTTGAGGTGAGATGGTTGTGTGGATTGTGCTTATATCAACTGAGGTGCAATGAAGCGGTAAAATGTATACCCCCATTTTTATTTTTATCAGTGTACATTAATGACATTGGTATTTTAGTCCTTATATAGCCAACTCTTTTGTAAATATTTGTAATGCAAGGATAGAGGAAATTATTCTTGTGTATTAATAAAGTGAGACTGATTACATCACCAAAATACTCTCTTTTGACAAATCAGTTTTCACTTGAAAGCTATAATGAAAAGAATTGATATTATCCATGTCTGCTTTCTGAGCAGTCAGCCTTTCTTCACAGTCACGATCCTGTAATGCTGAACTTTCTGAAGGTGTTGGAATCCAATAACAATACTGACAGCACTCTTCAAAAATTTGGGGTAGATCTTGGTTTTTGCTCCAGCGAAAGAGTTGGATCAGGTTGATGGTCAGTGTTAAACTGATGGTTATTAGGTTAAGCTGGAGTAGAACTATGCATGCATGTAACTGTGCTGCAAGGGAAACCACACTTTTCTCTGGAACGGTTGCATATGTATTTCTTTGCCATAGATTTATACCTGTGTGGAGAAGCCCTGGCAGGCACACAGTATGGTACTCCAGCAGTCCCTGAGTCATTTAAGGTTTTCTAGGTTCATATTTGGTTGTCACAGTTTACAAACCCTGTGTATCACCCTAGGCTGCTGAGAGCTTAATGATCCCTTACTGCTGGTAATGTTAGGAAGTTTCAGCCAGATTAATTTGCAGCTTCCGTTTCTCTTCACTGAGGAGTAAGCCCTTGAGGCTTTAGTTGCACTGCAAGAAATCGAAGTTATAGTTAAGTTGTTGTGCTTGTCAGTTTGCTTTCTTTTATCTAAATACTGAGAGACAGTCCTCGAGTACAGACTAGAATATAAACTTCCCAATGCACATGAGTGAGACCAAATACAAATGGGAGTCATTGGCTTGAAGGGAATTTGCCAAAATTGCAAATAAGATGTTAGAAACGAAAATGTCAGTGAAGGCTACAAGCACTAAACGTATTGAGATTCAATCAAAATATCCTAATAAATATGTCTCAGAGTGCAGCAACTTGTGAGAATAATGAACTTCCCTTACTCACAATGCTGTCTAACTAAATATCAGAAGGATGACACACTTACTCTTTATTTTTCTGTATCTTATCTAGAAATAAGAGCTTAGCTTTATGGAACATGATACAGATTTACTTGTATAAATATGTCAGTGTACACTTACAGCATTTTCAGTTAAAAAGTTTTGGTTAGATCTTGTATGTTAAGAGACAGCTTTCCTATTTATTTTTAATGCCATCCTTCTTCTCTGCTTAGGGAAAACCAAAGAGAAAAATCTTGAATAGATTAAGTCTTTCTGGAGATTTTTTTCCCCCTATGTGCATACACAAGATTACTGACTATTGATGAGATTTTATGTTTTAGGTTATGACCTCAAGATACAGCAGAATTTCATTCCTGATCAGACACCTGACACCTGACCTGGTTTTCTTCCAGTTTACATATTTTTGTTTTATTTTGTTACTGCTCATGCCAGTATAAAACCCTGATAGGTCGAGTTTCATTCTGGCAAAATAAGCCAAGGCCAACAGTACAAATCATGCGAAAACATACATTCTGATCATCTTGTAAAGATAGTAAATAATTCATAGATTCTTCTAGCTAGTTGGGATCAGCAGGTCATCATGTCTGACCTCTTCCTTAAAATAAGCACAAGAATTTCATTCAAGTACTCTTTTACTTGGAATATTATGGCTATGTATACTTATAATTAACTTTAGTGGGTTTGCTACTCCAATCAAAGTGGATCAGAAAACTTTTCCTTATGTGATGAAGCTGTATGTGAAACAGGCAGAAGTTTATTTGAACCACCAGGAAGCTTAAGACCATATCTGGGGTAAAAATGTACACTGTGAAGGGCTTGAGGAAGGCAGTCAGCAATACTCTGGTTAGGGAATAGAGTGCTGCGGGAGGTCACAGATCACTAGTAACAATATCAGGGTCATAATTCCTCAAGCACTTTGAATTAAAAATCCTAGTTTCAGAAGTAGCTTATGCATTTAATATTTTAGAAGCAATTAACCATTAATGTGATTTAAGATAAGCATCTAATTGTCCTAAATTGTAGAATATAGGAAAATTAATTAAGACACCCTCTAAATTTTGCCCCTCATTTCTTACAGTCTGTGCTTTGAAAATCTTGAAGATCATAAGTGGCCAGGTCCTATGTTTTGTCTTTTTAAATGAAAAAAGATGAAAAAGTGATTTTCAATTTTATTGTAGTAGTTCTGGCACAGGGGATTCCCCCTGACAGCCCCCTAACACTTTTTCACCATGTTGTAGAGCAAAATGCTTTCTGTCTTTCATTTAGGTAAAATACAACAGAAAACAGTCAGAAAGGTCAGAGTGGGTTGTTTTGGGGTTTTTTTCGTTGTTTGTTTGTTTGTTTTTGTTTTTTTAATACTGCGAATAGTACAACCTCAATTATTATTTTTTTTTGGCTCGAGCCCAGTAGGTTTAGCAAATGTTCCCTAATGCTGTGTTTTCATCCTGTCTCATTCATGCCTGCCTTCATCATATTTCCAGCCTATCCCAAAGCAAAGGCAGGAGAACACTTTTTTTTTTGAGTTTGATGGCTGAATGGCTGCTGTGGATTGATGCTCTTTGAATTTGAACCTGAAGTGAAGTATCTGAACTAATTGTGCTCATTTAAAATGATTTTACCTATTTAATTTTCAGCATCAGTTTCTTCCACACATATGTTAACTTATACGGAGTAACAAATTTGAAAATAATGTTTCCTTGATTAGAGTATTACAAATCTACAGGAAAGAGATGGATTTCTGATGGATTTCTAATTTAGCTCGTGTTGTCTTTTCAAAGGTGATTAAATCCAAAGAAAATTTGCATTAAAGGTAAACAAAAGAGAGAAGCTGAAGAAAGCATCATGAAAAAAGTTGCTTCTGCAGCTTCTCTATTTCTGTATTTATTTCCCGGACTCAATTACTCTATGAATGTAGTTATGACTGCGAAGTTGCCTGGATTGGGTTGCCACTCCATGTCAGCGCCATTTAGAATATCCTTGACTACTCTCAGTTACTCTCTCTATTCTGTACAGCTTCAAGACTAAGGACTTCACAACACAAACTCCCTCCTTCCAGTGTCAGTGGTTGAATTTTGAAGCACAAATCTTTCATCCTCCTATTTTTCAAAATGCTGCTCCCAGCTAGAGGTTATTCACTGTGCTGCCAGATGCTTTGGAACTATGGCAAGTAGCAAGAACTGTTTAGATCCTTAGTTCAGGTATGCTTCCATCCAAATTTGGAAATTGTTTTTTCCCTGTATGATCGATGATTGATATTTTTAGAGGGAATAAGGGGATTAGGCATCTAACTCCAAAGGAAAACAGCAGAAGTTGGATGCAGAATGCTGGAAAATCTGAGCCCATGTGAACTGTACTTTGGTACTCAATTTCAAGTTGCTGTCAGTCAGTCTTTTAACTTACTGTCTGCTATCCTTCATCTTACGAAGTTTTCTTCAATTATTTATGAAATTACTATTTTCATGTCTCACTGATGTTCTTCAATATGCTGAATCGCCTTTTTTAAAAAAAGACTACAGTTAATTCCTTCCTTTTCTAGCCTGTAGTTCTAACAAATAAAACAGTTGGATTTATTTACTGCAAATACAGGGTCTAAAAGGGTGTGCTAGTCGATGTCATAGAACAGGGACTTAGCCTTTTAACAGACGTTATCTCTGAAGTAGTCATTACTTTTCTTGATGGATGTTAGCTTTCATGTTGGGATGTGATTGCACAAACAAGTATAGATAACTAGTTTTTTCATATGTAAGCAAACAGTCCATATGTATATGAAACCTATTAGTGACATTTTCCTGTGGAGAACTAGAATACATAACAGTGGTGATGTATTCATATATTTGAGTAGCCCTTATTCTGTCTAGCCTCAACCTTATTTTCTTTGTTGGTATTCCTCTGTGCTGTACATGCACTGAGTCTATAATCTCATTGATTCAACAACTATTATTTATTTACCTGTGTGGTTCCATGTACATTTGTATGTATGAAGAGCTATGTACGCCTCAAAAGACAACAATAATACCATCTGTACTGCCGCACAGGTTAAAAGGGATAACATTACACTGCCCGTTGCCTGTCACCTTTGTAAAGTATTGTTCTGCCAGTAGCCATTGATTTTTGTGAATCATTTTGGGCTTATGGAAAGTAGTTGTTTGGGAAATGTCAAGATACCAATCACAAGGTGTTATGGAGTAGTTTTGTTCACAACTAGTAATCATTTTTACCAGTAAAACATTTTTATTGTGTAGTCTTATATTGCTGTCAGCTGTTGAAAGGTGTGACTATAGAACATGGGTCTGAATGTAGACTAGGCACGCTGTATCAGCAAGTCCATGTCTGGTTAGTAAGTCTGCAGACAAAGAGATTGTTGTGATTTTCCTTTTGAAAAGGTTTACACCATACACTATGCATTTAAAAATGCTAATGAAAACCTGTGAGCATGTGAGGGAAAAATTTAAAAAGGTAAGGCTCACATTTCATTGGTTAGCACAAATTTGAATTGTGGTGATACTGTTCTTACCTACACTCCCTAGTATGGAGTGCTAAAGCATCATTAATCCAGAAAAAAAAAACCAACCCAAAACCAAAACACAATAACCATAAGAATGTTATCCTACTTTTTAGAGAGATAGAATGGAATCTAGTTTTGGGGTTTATGATTCCTATTGTATATTCTTCCTTTGCATTTTATTTCTTTATTTGCTTCATCCCTGTATTGTAAACAGAATGATAGTTAAAGCAGAATGCTAGGTATTTTAGGCCACTCTGCAACTCCTCTTTCCTCCGTAAATGTTATTGGCAGCATCAAGTTACTTGTTCAAGCCTTGAAAGGAGATAATGCTTCTGCAGAAAAAAACCCTGTAGCAAAAGTGGATCACATTCAACCCTTGTAAACTCACCATCTCTTATAGAGCTGCGAAAGAAATTAGGTCAGTTTGTCTTTGTAGCTCTCTAGACACTGTTAAATAGTTGATTGTTATTTTTTGTATGAGTGTAGTGATATGGAGAAGCTCAGATTGTGATTTCCACAAAACCATTTAGAAAGTAAGTTAAGAACCTGAATCTTTTAGTCGTAACAATTCATACAGTGTCATACTATGTGTTTGAGAAGAAATGTAACCACAGGTTCAATTTCTCTGTTAATGTTTCCAAGAGACAAAGAAGATAGAAACAGAAGAGTAGGCAGAGAATAAAATTAATAAATAAGATTATTCAGATCAATATTAGGTTCACAGTTTGTATGGGTACAGGAAAATACAGAAATCAATGATAGAAAGTAAAATCAGGATATCACTTGTTTAAGAATTTTAATTTTTTAATATATTATTAGTAGGTAGTTGGGGAAGACACACTATTTCATCTTTGATAACAAAGCCTTGGTGTCTAAAGGTACCAAAAGCCTGAGTAAGATAAGGAGGAGAAGTATTTGGCAATTAATTCAGAAGTGAGATGGAATAAGTTTGTCATGGAATGAATTAGTTGCTGCTAAGAGTTTTCTGAATGCTGGAAACAACTCCTTTACAAGCACAGTATTTTCTGAATGTCTTCGAAGATCTCTTTTGGAACTTGACAACTCATTTGGCAGATGTCAGCTTTAAGGTTAAAAAAGCTTGGCATATAAAATTCAGCTTGGAATGGAAAATCTAGAGCAGCTTTCCTGGCAGATGCTCCCAGCAACATCACAAAAACTTTCACGCTATAGGTGATGGGGTTTTAACACAGTTGTCTTAGTGCTAGATTAATTTGATTAATTTGACACTATTCCCTAGTCATTTGGCATTAGGAAAAGGTAAGAAAGAAGGAATCAAGTTCACATGAAGAAGTATGTAAATGATTGCAAAAGCAGCTAAGTTAGAGCATATAATGTGCAAACTTACTCATGCAGTAGCAATCTTGGCTGTTTTCTTGAAAAGGATATAGAGCTCTGTTGATTTTTCGCAGATTTTTTTTTTTTTTCATTGAATGATGTGAAAGCCATGGGGAAAGACTGTGTGTAAGCCATTGAATCAGTGATAATTTTCAAACAGAAATAAAAATACTCATTTTGTCTGGTTATTCTCATGGAGTGTTCCAGCCATTAGTGGAAGCAGAAGGCAAAGGTTATGTGCCTCATTCTCAACCCAAATTTCTCAGAGACTTCCAACAAGCCAGTTATTCTATATACATCATCTTCCTGAATGTTATGAAGATTGAAAATACTTGTTGATTGTTTAAATGAGAAATGTGTATGTTTTTTCTTAACCTTTCCCACTGATCTGTAGTGTTCTCACTTCTTTATGTCACGATAACAGACCGTTTGTCTTAGTGCTGATATATATACTATCATGCAATACTACTTATCAAAAGGAAGCTCTTTATTGCCTAGCACATTAGTTATTGAATTTAAGGATTGACTTTTTGACTCTTTCTATGCTCCTGGAAAGCAAATACAAGATCTCTGCTGCTGTTCTCACTTGTGATTGGTGATCTTTTGGTCTGTTCGAGGACCATTTTATTTGTCCTTGTACCGTAACAGGTGACACAGAGAACTCCTTATCAGAGATTAGGACCCAGCTGTTCTGATATGAAACAAGCATACAGATTAAGATAGGGCACATCCCTAAAGAGTTTGCAGTGGTGAGGCAGGGGGTGTCTGTATTCTGTGACTGGGATAGCTGTAAACCACTCCGTTTGGTGGCTGCTAGCTGTGAGTCTAATGGTAAGAGGAGGGAGTATACCCTCTGTACTAGCTCCATCTGGTGTTATCTGCACGGCCCATTTTTTCTTCTTCAGTTAATTCCTTGTTAAAGATTTACTAGGGTTTACTCAGCTTTGTATTTTGCAGCCCATGCTAAAGTCTACACGATACTTTATTTAATCAGTTTAAAATTGACATACATGTACATAAACACGTGCAGCTATTTCATTATGCATTTATGTAAAGTAATTTCTCATTTAAAAGTTTGCATTGGTTGAATAAGTGTATTGTGGTATATTTATGCCTGCTGCTTCTAAGATTTTCAACATAGATTTTTTCCACCTAGTTCTAAAGGAATGAATCTTTTCTAAATTGGCATACATGACAGTGGAGACAAGATGAATTGCAATCTCTTCAGGCTTTGAACTGTGCAGCCTGTAGGTATTTGCACAGTATTTGATAAATAATTTAGTAAAAACATTGCATACTCTATTGCAAAACTACTGATAATATTTTTCCGGGTTTAAAGAATGTTTAATGTCTCTTACATTTGGATGCATCATTTTCTATAAACTCGTGAAAAATTTAGAACTATGACTTTTCTACAGAATTGATGAACCACCCATAGAACTAAATAAAGAATGTTGTTTACAATATCAGAGTCAGAAAAAACGTATGGGAAGGAATCTATTTGAGACAGTGACTAAGGAGGAGTAGGTACCTGAATAGTTTTAAAAAATGTAAATAGAACTTCCAGACACTTCCACTATTCACAGAATCTTTATCTAATTCATGGTGCCTAACTTTATGCCTGTAGGCATGCTCAAAGCCAGTTAATTTTGACATGAATTGCACTGCATCTGGCTCCTTTTTTCATCTCCTTCGGGATTCACAGAATAGGCATTGCCCTGGCTTCCTCACCTGTGGAACCAGATGTTAGAAAGATGCTAAAAGTGTTCCTTCAAAGACCCACTCTTTATAATCTCTTTGAATTTGACAGAAATATTTCTACCAGTTTCTTTGCTTAGTGTTTCAGTACTATAATAATATTTCTCCATTTGTATACACTGGTTTTCTGCTGGAAAAGAAGGCCATAACTAACCTGACAGAAAATTTTGGATAAGATGAATTATAGGCTTCTGCTTTATCCAGTAGGTCAATAACTTGAAAACTGGTTTGTATTTGGGCAACCTCCATTTCACGCCTTCTGTGGTAGAGAATGTGAAGCCCTAGATCCAAGGAGAGCTCCTTGACTTAAGTCAGTATTCTGAGGATATTTCATTCTCTTCTGTTGGAGCTTTTATATTTAAAATAGTCAGAAATTCAGTGGAGCATTCAACACTTCCTGAAAAACTCCCTATAGCTTTGTGGTTGAATCATGATAAAAAGTAGAAACATGTAGGTCAAAACTCCCTGAGGCAGAAGAGAGATTTGAGTCCAGGACTTGGAAATGTTCTCTCAAATTCTTTCTATCATGCTTTGGAACAGAGAGACTTAGCACCTCATAGATTTCTTTGTCTGCTACTATGTATGAGTACTTACTGTAATGTTCCTCTAATTCTTTGAAGGGCTTTCTACCTTAGGATGCTTTTCACTAAAGAAGCCTTTTAAATGAGTGTTTTCCAAATAGAAGGAGGTGATTTTTGCTGTTGCCATGATATGTGCAGCTTAGGCTCACCATCTGTACTCTGTTGCTACCTCACATAAGTTATTGGTTGTTTAATTTAGCTTTTTTTCTCATGTCATTTATTTCCACATACGGAGGTAGCAGCTTTACCAGTAGATAATAGGAAGTTATTAACTTGTTTCACCTTACATTCCCACAACCACATGCTGCTATTTCTTATAATAACCTTGGCTTCAATAACGTGGCCCTTTGTGGGATCGTTCAAGTGTGTTGTGTAATTATCTTGCAACTACACAATGAATGTAGACTGTCATTGCATTACCCTACTAATCTAATGTGGTGATTGGGGTGTTGTTTGTATGATACTTTACCACTTTTCTCGGCTGATAAAATTCTGTTTAAAATTAACTAGTTCCTTTTTCTGCAACGCTGCTGGATTCTGTTCCACTACATACCTAGTGTGGGAGTAGGGAAATGTCTGTGAAACTGCTAAAACATCAGTGGTAAAATTGATGGAAATGATAGGAACTTGCAGGTTTTAAGGGAACACTACCAGCAGCAGAGTCAACAAAAATCTAAACTGTTGATGGGAATTTTTTTCAGTGGTTTTAACGGGCCAGTTTAAAATTATAATTTTGCTGAAATGTTTTAACCTAATATGATTACAGGTAACTGCAAAGGGAGATTAAGAGGTTTATTTTTCCTTTTAATTACATATTATTTGCTGTATTCTTAACATTGCAGTTTTCCTCTGTAAATTCCTAAGTAAATTAAAGATAGCATAAGTCATTAAAAAAAAATAAAAGGAGGAGAGAGGCTGAGAATCTCAAACTAGAGAACATATTCACCATGAGCATTTAAATTCTCTTTCCTAAGGTCTAGTGCTGTGTCTGGCTCCTTTTGAGATTATTCCTCTAATTGGCAGATTACGGGACTCTCTGTGAGAAGATGGCAGTAAGTGCAATTTACCATCTGGGGGCAAGTTTTTTTGTGGCAACATACCTGTATCAAAAATGGATCTTTATCATCATGCTGTGTTTTGAAGTAAATGTCCAGATTTTCTACTAATGCAAACAAGCCTCTTAAAACGAAAATTAATGGAGTTTAGCTAATTAAGCCATGTGAGATCTGACCCTGTTTTTCAAGATGACCCTTCTTGTTCATAAAATGGCTCATTAGTAATTGTTAAGAAGGATATATTATTGATTGTTAAAAATAAATGAGTTTCTGGGAGGTGGGAATTTGAAAAATGTGATGACCTAGTACCATTAACAGATGGAGACCTTTAAGTAGGTATTAACTTTCTAGTAATTACAGTGGATCACAAGTAGTATATGCTCCCACTCTGTTTTCCAATATTTGACAGTAGTGGTTACAAATTCTTTGGTATGTCTTAGGAAAGGTCAGCATGTAGCTTTCCTGTTGTTGCACTGAGACACCCATATTTCATACCATGAAAATGCTGCTTGGATCATCCCTCTCTTGTATTGCTCTGAAGCACTTCAATACATGTAAGATTGTATCGTCGGAGATGAAGGGGGCGAATACTTTTATGGCTCGGTGTGATCGATTCATTGGTTTGTGAACCCAAAGTTCTTTAGAGGGTGCCACAAATATTTATGATGTCCTTGAGCATTTGATTTTACCCTGGATCTGTAAGTTAGCTGAAAATGTGTAAAAATTCATACAGTCAGACAGCTCCCTCCTGGCTACACACATAAAGTGGCTCAGGAGCATAAATTATTCCTGCTGAGGTCAATCATAATTTATGCTATTTTGCTTCTGTCTCTGCTATTCTGAGGAAGAAGAATATAAAGAACATTTGCATTTGAAGAAAATATTCCCTCTTTGCATCAAACTTCATTCACTTTGGGAAATCTGTTGTTAGAAATGGTAATCTGAAGAGCCTTAGTTGAATTAGCAGGTCACAGAAGAAAAGGGCTTCAGACTGTGTTTTCAAAAAAGCTGAAAAAATTGCCACAACCTGGACAATTGAACCTTAGAGATCTGTAGAGATGTTGCTATTAAGGGTGTTCTGTGTATTGCACTGTGTAAAAGAGTAAAGTAAAAATATGCGCTAGTAAAAGATGGTCAGAAGATGCCCAAGTTAACCTTTATTCTTCCAGTGTCACGTTAAAAGTATAAATACAAATCTGTAAAGAAATTCTAAACTACAGTGTCTAGAGCAACTGTAGTGGAATCATGCTGCATGACTGATTGCCCACTGATGGCCTTGTGGAGTTGAAAGACTTGTTGCATGACTTGGGAAGTCTTGTATGAGCTTGAGGTCCTCCTCTGTTTGCATTTGATAGTGATTAAATTAGATTCTGCTCTTTGAAATGTTTAGGGAGCTATTGTCAGAGTGGTGATGTAATTATATCATTATTCTGAAGTTTTTTTGCTGTTTCTTGGGCTATAGTGTTAGAGATTCAGTGAAGACCCATACAATTTGCAAACACCACATAGTGGATTTCATTGAACTGAAAACATACTTCCCATTTTCAATGATGTGATACAAAGTACAATGACAAAATTGCCAGTGAAAGTATTACTTTGATTTTGCTGAGTATACAGTAATTGTTGTTTGAAGGTACTGGGTAGACAGGATGAGAGAGCAAAGGAATCTGGCCTCATCCTGTTGAAAGCCCTCTGTGCCTTTTCACCGCCCCACTGGGATACCTGCTACTGAATTGTCTGTCACCCTACAATGCCCCAATCAAAAAGCTCTGCAGTATTTTTTGAGTACATTAGTAGAAATCCATCCTGTCAGTTATTTTTATTTACTACCATTCCTGAGAGTATGAGAACTTCTAAGCAGCTGGATAGGTGATAGGTCTTAGGTATTCTTAAAAGTCTGATTTCAAACAGCTAAAACTAGCAAATGGTGATTTTAACTACCTGAAATACTGGCAGTGTATTGCCAGGAAAAGGAAGGATGTACAAAAAAGGGAATTAAGTCTACCATAATTAATCTCACAGGAATTTCATTTGTTTGATATATGTCACATATGTATGAAAGCAGAATAATCCTTTAAAAAAAAAAAGAATTTCAGGCCAACTTAAGTATCTGTTCTACAGAATGTAGGTGGAAACTGGATTTCATGTTATCAAAGCTGTATTTTGGTGCCAGAATTGCTTCTGTCTTCACGATGACAATGGATACATTTTACAACTTCATTGTCTCTTTAGTTTTCACATATTAAGGGTTCTTAATTCATTAAAAGAATTTTTGTAATATACCTGAAGTATGCCCAGAGTATACTTCCTAAGGAATACCTAAAAATACCTGAAGTATTTTAAATATATATGTTGATGGTAACTTGCGTGGATTAAAGGGTTTGATGGGGTTATAATGTCACTGACTTGTATGTAATTCTTTGCCTAGTACTCCTTGCTTTATTCAGGAGAGTAATCTCTTTCTTTAGGATGTCTACCATGAATAAAACTAGCAGATAAGAACTGTGATAATGCAGGTAGGAGTCAAGAAAGTAAAGTGAGAGAGTTAGACTATTCCTACTAAAGAGTATTTCCTGTCTTTGTCTCTTAAGGCTTCATGACAATTTTATCTGAAGTTCCACACATTACATATTATATACAATAATAGCTGAAACCCTGAATTAGTTTAATGCTTTTCTTAATTTCAACTCTTTTGTAGTATTTATCATTAAATAAAGGTTGACTGTGTAGCCATTATGAGGAAAAGAATACAATTTTTCTTTTTGTCACTTCCAAACTAGATGTGTCTGTGAGCAAATTGGTCAATATAAGCAAGTATGAACAGGTTATTTAGAAGACCCAGTGGTTGTCTTATCTCCAGGTATTTTTTTCTCCTTTTTTTAAAAAAAAGGTTAAAAAAATTTTTTACTCCGTTTTTTAAAAAAGAACAGGAAGAAAAAAGAAAGCATCAGCTTACATTATTAAAATTCACCTTTTTGAGACATAGTAAGACTTGTGATTTATATTAGAAATGGACTTTGTTAGTTTGAGTTTAACAAACAAAATATTTCCTAGTAAAATTGCTATTGTAATATGTAACTCCAATTGTAACAAAGAGAAAAAAGACATTTTTTTCTCCTTGCCTTTGTCTAGCCCATTTTTTTTCTTGTCTAGTTAGCCCTCCTAGGCAGCGTATACCATACTTCATTCTCAAGACTGTTTTATAACATACTTCCTCTAGATTAGCAAAATTATTTGGAAGCAAAATGAATAATAATGATTATTCTGGTATTCATTACGTTGGGCAGATGTGTTATCTCAGGGTGAGGAAAGCTAGCAGTAGAGAATATGAACTGTTGGAAATGCATCAAGATACCAATAATAACATCTTTAATGAACAGGAATGAATGAGTCAGTCTATGTTTTTACTTTTATATATAAATTGTTTCATATTAATACTTACGATCAGGCAACTGTGCCTAGTGCTTAATCTCCCTTTATGGAGAACTTCGGCAGCCTGACATCAACACTGTGAAGTGCTAAATAGCTCCAAGAAATGCTGAACTCCTTAAGCTGCAGAAACAAACAGCTCTGGTATAATTATCATTTCTGATGCCAGTACCATCTCTAATGAAGGATGAGCTTTTGCATTGAGATGTAACAGATTTACATTTAAAATTCCTCTGTTTTATTTTTAAAAGGCAGTTTATGTCTGAAGAAGTGTCACTTACTGCAGAATGCCAAAACAAAAGCATGCAAATTATACTGGAGTTTACCATTTTCGTCATGAATGTTGTTACTGCTTGTAGAATGCAGATTTTGCTTGTATTTGCACTCTTTCTTACATATATTTGTGATGTGCAGCATGTTTGATCCTGGTTTTCTTCTAAATTTCATTTTCTTTCTCCGTAAATAATAAACTATGACAATGAAGAAAAGTGCCTTTCCTATTCTGTGCTCTAATTGAGTATAGCATATAATAGCATCTATTATAATAAATTACAGGAATAGCTTCAAATAATATATACTATATTCCACTGTTTTAAGAGTTAGACTGAAACAAAAATTGTGTATGTTACTAGCTTTAGGCTCTTTTTTGGGGAAAAAAAAACAGTAAAGAAAAAAGAAATTATTCATTTGAATATTGCTGCCTGGAATAATTTTTTTTTATTTTTCTTGCTACTGAGAGAAGATAATTTAATTCACAAACATAAATTGTAGCTTCTTTTTATTACATTTCCTCAATCTAAATGTCATTTTTTATTCTGTTCTTGTTTTCAACCCTTAATATTGAGTGTCTCTCTGCATCATACCTGGGTGTTTACTGTTTTGAAGGTCAATACAAATGGAATTCTAAAGACAAATGTCATTATTTTTTATTGATAAGATTATTTACACCCCAAATATTAAAACCTAGTAGGTTTTACTTTTCAGTTGCTGTTTTCTGTTTCCAGTGCTGTAGGACTTGCAGAAGTTTAAGAAAAGGTAACAGAAAAAATTGAAAGCTTTTGGGACACTGTTTCAGAGTAACTATGGCATGCAACTTCTGTTATTTTTAAACATTTTCAGTCACACAGACCTACTTTTTCACAATGATCAGAAAAATAAAACCTTCATTCTGTCTTTTTAACGATTCATACTCTTGATTTTTTTTCTTTTTTTTTTTTTTTTGACTAAGGAATGCCAAAATCCATATGGTGCTTTCCAGGCTGTTAATACTTCAGACTTGGAACGTAAAATGTGTCCTCCTTCAATTCACCCCAGGACAGATGGAGCAGAGTGATTCCAGCTTTGCAAAGCTGTAATTTTTTATCATTTCTTTGAGTAGTTGTTTCTTATGTACTTTTCTAAAGCAATAATTTTACTAATAGCAACTAAAAATTGCAGTATAATTTTAGCATTATATTTTCTGACCCTTTTATTTGATACCACAGGAATTGTAGAGCAGTGTCTTCTGCACAGTAAATTATTGAATTACTGCCCGTGGTATTGGTCTCTTCTTCTAATACCATTTTTCTTAGGTTCATTGCTATCACAGGCTCATTTCTCCCACAGTTTATCAGCTCTACAAGGGGCTCAGTTACTGTTGGAAGTGGTGGGAGGGTGAGATGATCTCCAGTAGCTATGAAAGTTTTCCTGAAGCACCAGCGTCAAAAGCTATGGCATATGTCATGTAACTGTAGATCAGTTCATACATGTGAACTTGAGTTCATACAGCCTGTCAGGTAAAGACAGGGTGCATTACCAGAGGTCTAGCAGAATGACTCTGCAGCTGGAGGAGAAGAGTATAATTTGACTTTTGGTGAGTACTCATTCCATCTGGAGTATACTTTGGGGGTCTAATGCTGTCTATGAGGCTGACAGCAGCCTTGCCCTTCCTGCCACACAGCAAAGGAAGAAAAAAAAAACCAAAAAACCATTAGCTCTGGATATGAAGAACAAAGTTTTGAGTCACTTGGGCAATATAAACTCTTATCTTTCCTTCGTTGTGTTGCAGACACTTCAGACACTTGGTTTTACTCTGTTCACTTTTATTAAACCACCTTCCCCCCCGCCTATATCTTAGCACATGAATTTTTAGAAGACACGGAAGTGAACTTTGGTGGGTAACTAAATAGTCTCCATAACCCTTCAATTGGTACACTCTAACAGTCCCTGGGCTTTTTATGGCTGGCCCCAGCTTCTCCCTTATGGGAGAAGGGAAGAAAATAAAAGTTTTTGATCTGAAGGAAGTGAATGATTGTCCAAAAGATGGCAAGAGACTGATTTTCATGGTTCTCAATAGAAGGGGTATAGGAAGAGGGACATTAAAAAGATCAGCATTTTATACACAGAGGTGTTCACATGAATGTAGCCTTTTACTGTGCTGATAAAAGGATACGCCACCATAAATTTCTAACTGTGAAATGTTTGGCTTTGTATCATCATTTACATGAAGATTTTTTAAAACAAAAGTGAACCATGATTCAGCCACTTAATTACTATTGTTTGTACAAGAATATGAAAAAAAATATTCTAAATTAGATGGCTATGAAGCTTGCTTTTTTAAAGGCTTTTTTGGTTGTCATACAGGCATGAGTCAGAAATAGCGTTAGACAATTTAATTCAAATTTTTGTTGCTTCCTGATAAGCAGCTGAAGAACTTAAAGTACTTCTGTGAGATTAGTTCTCACATAACTTTCCAGTGCTGTTTTCTCTCAAACTGTTGATACCATTCACTCTGAGCTTCTTGCTGTTTAATTTATTTTCATTGTAGAAAGGCACTTCATGCCATTTAAGAAACTAGCAAAGAGATGTGCCTGAAAAGCACTTTTTGCACAATATTGCACTTAAAATCTAAACCGAGCTCTGTAATAAGTATGAGAGCCTTCCTGGTTTTAATTTAATTTGTTTCTCCTGTCAGGTTTAGTGTTAGGAATTTTCTGCTGTTGAATTTTATTCTCTGTGCTAATGGCTAGTAAACCTTTTCTATTTTCTATAAATAAGTTGGTAAGTAGACAATCAATGTTTGAACCTACTTTTCGCCCCTGTTCATGGAAAACAAACGGAAAGCAACTCCTCCCTGTCATCAGCAGTATTTAAACAAAACAGAAAAAAAAATCTTTTTCTAAAACTTCAGAACATTACATACCATACCTAGGTGTGCTGAATGAATTGTTTTATCTACAGTGCTTAAAGTTGCTATTTGGAAGCACTCTCCAGTGTCACAAGGGTATATGACCATGTTAGCTGAGGTAAGAGTGCTTCACAGAAAATAAATATGTGGCCTTCATCCTAGGCACTAGGCTTCGGTAAGGCACATGACAGGTACTAAACTAAATATTGTTTGCTTGCCTCTTTGTAAAAACTCTGTCTCTTGTCTGGTGTTAGATAGGGAACAGCTTGCGCTGGTAATCTGTAAAGGAAGAGTTTTCTGGACGCACGTTTTGAGCTGTGCCTCTTAACCAATGTGTGAGATAATGGTAAGATAATGCACCATGCCATGTCAGTAATTATGGAGCCCAGTTCAGTAACTACGGAACCCAGCACAGCACGATGTTGATTGCACTGCAGACCAGTGGTCATTAGAATTCGTCCTTTACCCCATGCTTACTGTAACTGTTTCTATTACAGAATTGCTTTCCAGGTATAGTGGGGACTTGAACTCAGTGACTCGTGCATTCTTACAGGTTTTGAATTCTTCTGCATAAGGAACCTTAATAGAAGTTACATGAAGTTAAATCATTACATTTATATGTCAGATAGGTGTGTACGCGTGGATGTGGCAATTTTGAAAAGCCACGGCTGTGTGATGGAATGTGTAAGATGCATATTATTGGCATATGATGTAAAGATAACATTTCCTTAAGTGTCTAGCCTTTATTTGAAAAAATTCAGGCCAGCTAGTAGAGAAAGTTCAGAAAAATTAACCAGGAAAAACACTCAAACCACATTTTTTCATCTAAACCTCATTGTAAGTCTGTATATGCAGTAACTTCATAATAAAGTCAGTATCTTTCTTTCTGCCTCCTGTTCTCTCTCTCCCTCTCCACTGAAGCATGCACACTACCTGTTAATACTTTTTCTAAAACATTACTAGAAATATTTGGGCTAAAAGCATTACTGGAACTAATAATGTCAGAATTCAGTTTGCCTTTATCGTTCTGACTTCCAGGTGCCCCTTCCCCAGTTCTGTAGGTGTGTGCATTCATTCCCTTACACCAACTGGTAAAGCTGCCATGGCTGCAGGAACTCTATTTGCCCAGGCTGGGCTTGACTTAAAAATTATCAAGACTAGATGTTCTGGTGTATTAAAGCAGTGATCAGAAAGAAGCATGCTATTTGGATCTTAAAGGAGCTGCAGTCTCTGCTGTCCTGGTTTCTGTGCAGGAGATTCCAATGCAAGAGGTCTCTCTCAGCAGGACTGTTGCTTTCCCTGCCAAACACTGTTCCCTCAAGCTCTGACAGTACCGTGGCAAGACCATTCTAGTACTTCTTGTCCATCAATTTAAAGTTTATGAGACTGAATTTATTGCCTGTTTACAAGGATGCGTCTAGAGAATCTGCAGTACACTCATGTTCTTTGAGGGGCTTCTTCCTAAGTGATATGGCTCTGTAGCACAGGAGAAGGATTTTCCAGGACTGTGAAACTGAGGCGTGTGCACTTTGTGAATCTGAACCAAGTCTAATTAACTGTCTGAAATATTTTTTTTTTTTTTAGTCAATTTGCTCTTTTTCTTTAAGTGCATAGAATCTATACAGACAGAAACTGTGGCTTTCTCTGGTGGCACTGACAGGAAATACTTGCTGGGATATAAAAGTTTGGGGAAACTCAGGGTGTTAAAAGGCCGTTACTAAGAGCCCAGAAAGCTAGGAAGTCCCTAGATTTACAAGGCAGGATTTACAAGACTTTTTTTTCCTGTCAGTGGTACTAAGAATATCTGTTTCACGCAACCTCAGTAGAATTACTACTGCCTGAAGTTCATGCAATGTTAGGCATGATTCTGAGTTTGTCACAATACAAATGAGGAGTAAACCACCTAATGTCACATGAACAGATTAGTAAAAACCACTGCAAGGCTAGGAACGGGTTAAGTTCATAATAATGAGGTTACAAGCGGTGATTGCATGTTTTAGGAGCCAGCTTTCTCATCTATTGGAGCTCTTTTGAATCAGCTGTGAGAAAGTTAACCAAATTCCATCCGTGAAGAGCTGCAGATGTTCCAGCATGTCACATCAAAAAGTAATAGCACAAGACACTCAATTCAGACCCCTGTAACTGCTCAAAAACCTAAACTATTTTGTTACTTGTTGCTGTGTGACTCTGAAGTTGTTAGAAAAGCCAAACTGAGTTTGGGTTGCTTTGAGGCAATAGCTCTAGAGGATGCACTGTAATTAACTTGGGCAGACAAAGTTGATAATTGACAGAAGAAACCCCAAATGCGTCATACACTCCAGGCAACTTGTCAGATTTCTACAGTAAGTAGAAAGATTTATAGTTCATTGTGGTAAGTTCTATTTACTATATTGGTAGATGTATGTAAAACAAACAAACAAAAAGATAAATTAGTAGTAAGTAGCATGGTTCTATAACATGTAATTGGTTATCCATAAAGAAGATGGTTTACGGTATCCGAAGTGGCACCTTTAAGAACCTAGAAATCAAAAGGCAAAAAAATTATTCCAAAGCAATTTGGAAACAGGAGTAGTAATTCCTTCCATGGTTGATTTTTAAATTTCTTGTGAAAAGGTGCATTGTCTTTTGCAATGTAAAGCAGAAATAAAGAACTGTTCTGCAGTACTCCATAAGTCCTGTAAAACACTGCTGTGCTGTCCTGAAGAATTTTTAGACATTTAATTTCCATTTCTAATAAGAATTTGTTGCAGCCATTGCCAGATCTTCCCCTTTTGCATTGATGGTGAAGTTAAGAGGGAAATGCAGTGATAGCTGAGCTGTAGAAGTGTTTAAGCCTGTTGGTGTCCTAGATGCTTTGGCTTTACCGGTAACAGTTATCACCAGACAGTTTCTTTACTGGTTATCTGTCATAATCCTCTAGCTCATGATGGGGGCAAAAATAAGAGAAGGGAATGGCATGTCATGGTTGTGGATTTTTTTTTTTTTTTTCTTTTTGTAATACAGACCTAAAAGGGGAAAGGTCTGAACCATCTTTCAAACTATGGTAAGGAGAAATATGGGAGAAAGAGGAGGAACAGGGGTAAATAATAAATAAAGAATCCATAGTCAATGACTAATCGAATACTCATGTTGGAATATGGCCTGGAATTCAACTCAGTCTTCCATTTAGTGGTGTAAACTTTGAAACAAAAACTGCTGATGAGGGTTGAGCTTTTCGGTTGGTTTTTATTATTATTATCGGTTTTGGTCTTTTTCTGACTGTTAACATTTCTACAAAACTGACATTAAGCAATTTGGTTTTTTTATCTGTATTCCTGGTCTCCATCCAGTCCACCCATTGCTTAATTGCACAAAAGTTTTGTACTGCAAGACTGGTGATTTAAAACTTAAAAATTGATCAGCACCAAACTATTTTTTTTCTTTCCTGGGAAGGAAATAGTCATGTAAATTTTTACTTATATTTTACATTAATAATATAGACATAATCTGCAACAGATGCCTTTAAAATGTAAGTAGGAAAATCCTTTTGAAACTTCTGCTATTTTGCTGCTTATGGAAACCTACTTCTGGTCTTCTTTTTATTACAGAAATTTTTTCTTTGTAGGCATGTCCTTATAAATTGCTTTGTAGGTTTTTTGTTTCTTTGTCTAGATTAGGTTTTCTTTTCTATTTAAACATAAATTGCTGAACTTTCTGAAATGTCAAATGGCAAGGTAGTGTAAGAAAACATTTTTTATGGATGTTCTGTACAATCTCTCCCCTGTGACATTATTGATATAAGCAGAAAAGTAAGAAGACTTTATTAACACAACAGCAAGAAGATACAGATTAGCTGAATATTGCAGTAAATATCCCTGTTAAAGTTATGAACTGGCATCAGACCAAAATGGGTGGTCTTTCTCTTTTATCTGAAAACAGCTCATTGAGGAACACTGATTACACGACAGTCACAAATCGATCTTAAATTGAAGTTCGTTCTCTATCTAGTTAGACAAATTAGCTACTGATAAAGTAATTATTTAAAATTAATACAGAACTGTTCATCCAAATTGATTGTGAAACACTCATGTCCCTAAGAAGTCCTTCCAGCCAAAGCTCCCAGCTTGAATGCTACTTCTCTTTAACTGGGCGTATGCAGTCTCCAGTCTTGTAAGCTGAGAATATTTTGGCATTTAGGGAGAGCATAGCTGGGAAAGACAGCTGCCTGTGATGAATATGGCTGTCATCTTGGGAAATAAGGGTCTTTATAGAATTCTCTGGTAAGGGGAATTTGGTAGAATGAAAGGTGCAGGTAGTCCTTACGGGTAATTAGGAGTAGAATGAAGGTGTTGGTCAGGTATTCCACTGCCACACCTGGAGCTCTATCAGGCATGGGGAAAACTTTCTCCTCAGTACTGGTAAATGCATACATGCATACATACAGGGTATACTCTAAGGAAAAGGGAGGGTAGTAAATTGCATACAAAGTCATCAAGAGAAAATGTACATTAAATGGTGAACATTGCTTTTAAAATTTGGAATGCCAAAGCATGTATGGATGCTGAAGGAAGGAAACTAAATTAGGAAGGTATGAGTATGCAGCCAGGGCATATTAACCTGTAGGGCAGACACTTCAGAGTTTGTGTCTTAGTGGAAGGAGGACATGATATTGGTTGGAATGGATGCAGTGATAAAGGGAGACAGTTCAAGTTAAAATTGAAAGGTATCTGTGCACGTTAAGCCAGAAAGCTGTAGGTATGAGAACAGCAGCAGAAGGTGAAATTAAAGGTTGTAAAGTTCCTAATTGTTGTAGAAACATTCTGACCTAGGAAAATGTCAGAGACCTGATAGCAAGTCTGAAACAAAGACCATTAAATTTCTAATGCCACTTAGGTGACTGTATGTTTTTCTTGAAAGGTATCAGATGGCACAAGATTGGCAAGGTAAGGGACAGTGCTACATTTCATGAGGTAGAACTGGGGAAAGAAAATGAAAAAAAAAATAAAAGGATATTGCTGAAAGTAGGCAATGTAGATTTGGTAGAAGAGGAAGGAACTAAAAGTAAAAGAAGTAAGACCACAGAAAATGCTTTAAAGCAGAGGTGATTAATCAAAAACTAAGAAACTAAGTCTAGAAATGGATTTTTAGACTTGGAAAGATAAGAGTAAGGATTAACCTCTTCCCTGGCACAAATTCATCTTCCTTTATTCGTTCCTCAGAAGCCTCAAAAGGGTAAATGGGATGTGAGTGGTGGGCTACCTCTCATTGTAGCTGCATCCTGCCATGATCTCTTTCAAACCAGCATCTAATACCTCCTGTGAAGAAAAAGCAAAATGTACTTGATAGGGGGGGAAAAAAAAAGTAACAGTTTTGAAGCTGTTGTTATGGTTTGTTTGTTAAAAGCAAACTAACTCTGAACTTCTCATCAGAACATTTTCATCTGAATTCACCATGTAGAAGAAACTTTCCTTGGGGTTTTTTTTTTGTTTGTTTGTTTGTTTTTTCAAGAGAACTTTTTTCTTCCACAAACTAGTGTGGTAACTGCTTACAAATGGTATTCCTGAAGAGAGCTACTATGAAAATAGTGTGAACTTGACAGATAAGTCCTTACTTTCTGGTCTTCTCTGAATGTATTTCCCTGCACTAAATTAAACTCGCAATGTTCTCACTTAAAAATAGCTTGTGGACTGCAGAATTTACATGCACCATATTCTTCCATTTAAACATGGTACTGTATAGCAAGAATAGTTCAAATACCTGCAGTCATAGTAAGTCATCTCTTTTCTCCTGGATATACTGTTGTGTTACCTGTGATTCTGTCTATTTTTGAGTAAATGATCCATTTCTTACTTTTTCATTGTTAGGAATTTGAGAAAATTACCCTTCCTGATATGTAATACAAATGGATCCTTATTACTTCTATTCTTGGAGCACTATGCATCATTTCATACCAAACCAACTGCATGGAAATGTTAAAAAAAAAAACCCAAAAAAGTGTAAAAAAATTCTAATTTGGTGGTTCATTTCCTCAACTTATGATGTATCTCAGAGGTAATAACAATCACTGGTGTGTGCATTTCTCAATTCTGAAATAAGATGGGGCATCTGAAGACACAAGGGTTAATCTAGGAAGCAAGTAGATAAACTCAGTCATAATGCATAAGTATGAGGGCTGGCCTTCTCTCTCCAGGCAAAATACGTTCAGATTTTAAAATCTCAAACATTGTTCCCAGTTTTGGTAGAGATAAAGCTTGGTAGAAGTTTTATTCTCACATTGTAAAATTTGATTTTATCGCATGTCCAGAGGCATGTAATATGCATATCTTAAGTGGCTTTGTAAGGGCTTTTATTTTGTAGGTGCTTACATTTTACTGTACAGCACATAGGGTTTAATTAATCATTTCCCATATCTACAATAAGCAGTTACATAGTTTAAGGTGTGAATTCACACTGCTAAAAAAGCAGGGAGAGGACTTGAAGATTTTTGTGTTTCACTCTTTTTTTTTTTTTGGTAAAGAAATATTAGGTACTGGCAAGCTGTTTTCTTAGGTTAAGAAATATTTCACTTTATTCAGTGAATTAGCTCAAATTGGGAGCTGTTGCTGATGCATGATCAGCAGTGGAGCCCCCAGTATGGTGTTCAGAGCAGGCTCCTGAACCAGAGACCCTCAGGGGAGTGGAGAGTTTGGGCAAGAGCCTGCAGCTCTCCTGAGAATGGCTGATGAGACCTGTGTAGGGCCAGGAGCACCCGCTGCCAAGCTTAGTGGCAGAGCTCTGGGACGAGGTGAGTAGGCTGAGGAGCATCGGAGTCTGACAAGGAGATAGACTGCTGGAACTGCACCCTACCGTCCCTGGGAAGGCCTGTCAGGCAGACAGGACACATGATACGGGAAGCCCCTATCCTCTCTCAGCCCAGCGAAAGGCAGGGACATCAGGGGTAGCGGGGGAATGGCGACAAGTTCCTGATTGGCTCAGAAGGTACCTCCCCTCCTCAGGTGCCCTTTTACTATAGGTATGAGGTTCTGGAATTGAATCTCTGAGGAGGATGATGGTCCATCATCCATCATGGGAGGTGTCACCAAGGTGAAGTCACCCTATGCCCTACATCAAGACCACTTCTATTAAGAAAAAAAAAAAGATTGATTATTTTCATAGAAGTCTTCTGAGGGCAACAGAAGACCCAATTTGCTGACCTGACCCATTTTTTAGGGAAGTCTGCTGCCTCCCTGGGGCCTGGGTTAAAGATATGATGAGAAAACTCCTACCCTGGTACGTCCCTCAGATCCATTAATTGCTTTTTCATGTAGACAGTGATGAAATTGCAATAAGAAATGTGAGGGCAGTCAGATGAGACTTCAGGGTCTTGTGAAGACTTGTTAAAGATTCAGGAGAACGAGTAATGTTTTACTCTATCCTTCCAGTTGCAGGAAATAATGAGGGAAGAAACCCAGCTAATCAATACCTGGTGTCACAAGCAGAATTTTGCGGTTTTTGATCATTGGATGTTCTACATGATCTGCTAGCAACAGATGGGTTATACCTTTCTCAAAGGAGGAAAAGGATCTTCACACAAGAGTTAGCAGGGCTCATTGAAAGAACTTTAAACTAGATTTGAAGGGGAAAATGTGTAAAACAAGGCTTGCTAGTGATAAGCCATGGGATGGCATGCCAGTGTTTGAGGGACAGTGTGCTAGCAAGGTCCTTCAGTCTGCTCCTCCATGTGCTGAGTACACTGGAGCACGTTTGAAATGTCTCTATACTAATGCACACAACATGAGGAATAAACAAGAGAAGGTAGAAGCTTGAGGAAGGTGCACTCTGCACTGGTGCAGCCCCACCTTGAATTTCGTGTGCAATTTTGGGCACCTCAGTATAGGAAGTACATCAAACTATTCGAGTGTATCCAGAGAAGGGTGACCAAGCTGGTGAAAGGCCTCGAGGGCAAGACTTAAGAGAAATGGCTGAGGTCACTTGGTTTGTTCAGGTTGGAGAATAGAAGGCTGAGGGATGACCTCACTGCTGTCTACAACTTCCTCAAGGGGATCAGTAGAGGGAGAGGTACTGATCTCTTCTCTCTGATGACTAGCTATGGGACTAGCGAGGAACTAGTATGAAGCTGAGTCAGGGGAAGCTCAGGTTGAACACTGGGAGAAGGATCTTCCTGGAGAGGGTGGCCCAGGGAAGTGGACATTGCACCAAGACTGACGGAGTTCAAGGAGCATCTGGATGATGCTCTCAGTCATATGGTTTAGTTTTACATTGTCCTGTGAGGAGTAGGGTGTTGGACTTGATGATCTTTACAGGTCCCTTCCAATTTGAGGCATTCTGTGATTATGTGAATTCTGCGAGCAATTACAATTTTAGCCATGTCTTTCCCTGTAAAAGAGTCTTAAATTTTATAACTCGCAAAGCCACCCTGTGTGGCCAGTGGCTATGGCTCCCTGCTTTTTTTACTCTGTTTTTGTTTTCTGTCATGCTGAATGAGTAACTGCTGAGAGCGAAATGCAAATCCTGCTGATATAGACTCTGTTCTGACCAAAATTCTGCTCAGTTGTTCTTCAAGTGTGTTTTTCAGATGTGATGATGAGTATTTTGTGCAAAAAAGAATGAATAAAAAAGTCAATGGTGTTCATTCTTGCAAATATAAGACAGATTTTTTTAAAGAGCTTTTTTTTCCCCCCTTCTTTTCTAAGTACCACAATACAATATATACATTTTGAACACTCTTGAGAGTCATGAAACTGAGAGCAGCAGAGTTTATACTACTGGAGCTACACTCTTGTCTGGCTGTGAGTGTGTTTCTGATAGGATTTAGATGCCACAAAAGCAGTGCCCATGCCATTGACTAAAATTCAGGCTTTGTAGGGGTAAACACCCTCTAAAAATGTTTTGTTGAGCAAGACAAGAAAGAAAAATGAAACAGTATAATATTTCAGCTCCTGTATATTTGATAACAGTTCACCTCTCTTCCAAGAAAGCATACAAAGATAATGTTGTCCTGACTGATAAAACTGACCCAGAAGTGAACTCTGTTGAAGCATGACCCTTTTACATGCAGGCAACCATGCAGACTTGGGAGAACCGAGGTCCATCAGAATGTGTTCTGTTGAAAATTGTTCACACAGAGATGTGTGACCTTGTCTGTTCATGAGGCATTGCTGAAGGAGGCAAGGAGTTCACCATGAGGAAGCCATTTCTTGTGATTTGCCAGCAGGTCAGCCTGGTTATTGCCTCATGAACCACACTTTGGAAGAACTGCAACAACTTTGCCAAGCTTGCCTCAGTGTCAGAGATACCTGCCACCTCTGCTAGCTGCAACACTAGCTTACCCAGTTCTTTGTCTTACTGATTTTCACATCTTAAATGTATTCTATGCATTTTAGAGTAACCCTTCTTGCTGTTTCCTTTCCCTCCCAACTGCTTTCTTTTTGGCATAGCAAGCCCTTCTGGCACAGGATACTGAGAAAGCAATTTACATGCAGGAGAACAAAGGTTTCACAATTTGAATTTCTCAGCTATGTACTTTATAGAGAAGAGCATGTTTGGCACATTTTCCATAGGGAGTGAACCAAAGCCTGGTGCCTGCCGTACGTTATTATAATGGGAAGTGTCTCTTCATGTGATCTTTAATATTTATTTTGTAAGCTAACATGAAGGCTGAAACTCTGTCATTGCTATTTATACTGTGTTTGTGCTTTGGGATAAAAAAGAAAAGCATCTGCATAGATATGGCTTATGGGAACTGTTCATACACCAAGATTTTTCATCTTGGGGTATGAAATGTGTTATATAAAAAGCATCACAAAATCTTAATCCTGTTTATGCTTCAGAAGTTCCCTCTGGGGTGTAAATTTTTCTGACAGTTGAGACTGAACTCTTTATGAAAACATTAACAGTTAGAAAGGATTTTCACATTAAATGAAATAAAATCACTGGATTTTATTCAGAATGAGATTGTAGAGTGGCTTATATCGCATATTGCTTTTATGCACTTTCTCTATAAGGATTTAAAAAGACAGGTGTAAATGTCATTTCTGTGAAGAAACAATGTGTGACAGAGTGTCTTCCATTAATTTCTTCATAAAATTAAAATATTTTACTGATAATACAATTAGGATTGCAACAGCAAATAGCTATTTATTGACATTTCTAAGGTTATTACCACATATATATTTCTTCTCTTCTTCTCCCATGTTATTTCTATTAAAAAAAATTCTCCTTAACTGAGTGGCTACTGCTGCCCATTTTGCCCCATTTGCAAGAATGACGAGTAACTTGTATTCCATCATTTTGTTTCTACTATGCAGGAGAGTATTTAAAAGGTATTTAAATAGGTTACGTATTTAAAAAAAACCAAACATATGTATGACTGAGTCTTTCTAGATATGAGCTAAAAATATTACAGCATACTTTGAAGATTAATATGGTGGCTGTTATCTGGATAAATTACAACAAAGGAAGGATGGAGAAGGAACTATGCATGAAGAATGTTAAGTCGCTAGTATACTTTTAGTAAGTCAGCTGTTTCGTTTCTTACACTGAGAACACTGTAACAGTTGTATACATGTTAGTATGTATAGTATGCAAGTTGCAAGTTACTATGAAGCTCATCTGGGAAAGAGTGAGCTTGAAAGATCGTGTTTTAATTAACTTCATAGGCAGGAGAATGAACTTAGAATTCTTACAAGCAATTTGACCTGAGTATAAAAATTTTGCTAAATTAATTAGCAGGAAGGGTAAGAGTTTCAGGCTCTGGTTCCAGAAGTCATTTTCAAATACTGTAGCCTGGATAAACTTACAGCTAGATTAAAATAAATCTTTATCCCTTCCCAAAGGCAGCTTCCTTGAGGCATTGGTGCATAATAGCAGTCCTTATCTGTGGAAGAGCTGCCTTAGTAAAACCTTAATTGACAGCTTGGTAAAAAGACTAATATAGTTCAAATCTCCATTTTCCTAATTCATGCTTTTTGGTTTATCAATGTAGTATTCAATTATGTATTTGGGAACTTTTTGTTTTTCTAGACTAAAGCTTATTGATTGTCTAAGTTCTCCAGATTTCACTTTTCACTATAGTGAAGTCAAGTAAATCTGAGACTAATGGTTTCATAAAAACAAAAAATCGGGATAAATTAGTGCTAAAGATAACTTCAGGTTCTTACCAGGAATTCTTCCTTTTTCTATTCTTTTTTTCTTGAGGGGTGAAAAGATATAAAAAAGCCAGTTAAACTACCCCCTGGTTTGTTTTCAAGTACAAGCACAAATGAGCACAAATAAATTCTGTGAACCTGTTTTCACTGATTAACTTTCTTGTCTCATTGAAATGTTTTGGTATCTTTTTCAAGGTGTGACATCAAAACTTCTTCAAGTGAGCTTTGTCAAGAAACATAATCTGTCTATGCCTGAGTTTTCCACCTGTATGTGGGTGACATTAATTCACTATTTTTCTTGGCTGTCAGTCAGGACTTTCCTGCAGCTATATGCTTACCTTGTAGATCTTACTTGGGCTGCTTGGAACTGTGTAATATCACAGTTGATGCTAAACTCAAGTTGAGCCTAAAATACCTACATTTATTGTGCTTTATCCTATCACTTCTCTATGCCTGAGCTGCAGGACCAGATATGTTGCTTGTAATGCAGGATCATCATTCTCTCTTCATGGGCTTTGGGTGGTCATGAGTGATAAAATATGGCACAGATGTGAGTGTCATTCCAATTGCCTCATATCACTGGGCACTCAATATATTGTACATGTTTACAGTATCTTTCTGTTACTCTTTGGAGCTGTTACTCTCTGTGTTAGTCAAATGGCTCTTACTGTAAATTTCACTTCTCAGTTGATTTTCCATGAATGTATTTATTTATTTGTTAGTGCTTTGGTGAGGGTTTTTTGTTTTTTTTTTCTATGCTCCAGTTCTTCATGAGATGCCTATCTTGATGTTTATTTGTCTTTCCAGTCATTATTTCTCCTAGGAAACAGTGGTGAGTAGCGAACTGGTGATGTGGTGTGGCTCTCGGGCTTTGGCGCTTGGTAGGGTTTTCAAAGCATAACAGATCTTGTCATCACAAGTTTGGAAATAATATCCATCACAGAAGTAGTATTTCCTGGTTTTTGCATTCAGGGAGCAACTAATAGACTGTTGTTGTCCTTCTTTGCTTCCAAGCAGCTTTTCCTAAAGAATAGGATAAAACATCACTTCCATCTTAAAACAAGGTTTATACTTTCTTATGACTGCGTTGCTCTGGTGAGTTCTAATGCAGAAGACTCCTTCCATCCTTTTGTCCTTTTTGCAAGGTTTTGTCTCCTGAAAACAAGTGCAGTGGGAGAAATAAGCATCAATGTTAGAAGACACTAGCAAGGCAAACCATTCTTGAATGTCTTTCAAAGGATCTAGGAAAAAAATGAGAAATAAGGCTTTTAGCCAGGTATGTTCACCTAGAACTGCTGAACCTAGAATCACTTTGCCATCTGTCTGACATTACTGAAATGTGTTTGGAAGGATGGTTTGGGAGATTCACAGCACAAAAGAGTAACTTCTCTTCTATTCCCTCTGCTTTCACATACAAGTCCTTGAAGTAGGAAGTATTTTTTTATTATATGCCCTTTCCCTTGTTCTGCATGTTTTTGCTTGACTCTTTGTGTTATTGCTGTGGGTGGCTGAGAGCGTCTTCCTGCTCTTAACTACCTAAGTGCATTTTTTCAGATGTAACAGGAATCTTAGATCAGTCACGGAACAGTGTTAATTACCTCATGTGGTGAATGCAGTGTATTGAGATGGTGTGGTGGTATGAGGTAAAACCCACACCTTTTCATAAGTGAAACTTGTAAACTTATTTTTCACCTTCAGTTCCCTTTCATTAGCAGTAGCCTCTGTCACATCAGGTAGGTCCCAGTATTCTGCCAGTGAAGCGAGTGAAGCTCCTTCTCGTACAAATCTAAATCTGTATCGTAATTTCTGCAACCATGACATAGAGGGAGGCAGTAAAAGCATTTCAGCTCTTCTACAGCTTCAGAATGTCTGTTAAAAAACATCTCGGGATTAGTTCACTCAGAGCAGGAGCAGTTCTTATGCTTTTTAGCTGGGATGGATTCACCTATGTCCCCCAGCCCTGAGGCCACCACATAGGCACAATGCACGTCTGGTTGTAGTGTGCTGTGGTGTTTGGTTTGGCATTGGCACGCCCATTGGGCCTTTAAAACATGAGTGTAATGATTGATACTTGACCAAACTGACCTGCTAATGTCCTGGTACGGATGGACCTTACAAACTCCAGTCTAAGAACTTCCTCTTCTCTTCAGGATTTTTGGTAGAAGGTATCTCTTTTTTTAAAAGACCCCTGCTTTAACACTGATGGCAAGCTAACTGAAAATGGAAATTTTTTTCACTTAAGAGTTTGAAATTTGAGTCAGGAGAGACCAAAGGTGAAGTTACACAAGTACTGTGATAAGCTCTGAAATGTCTCAGCAGAATATAAAATTACTTTTCATCTTCTGAGTTGAGACATGAATGAATGTGCATAGATACAGACTGCTGGAACACAGGTGAAATAGTGTATCCCCAGCTGGGAAGAGGATGTCCTTCAACAGTACCTCCCTATACATTCACTCTGTATTATTTCCCTTCCTCTAAAAACTTCTCAGGATTTATTTTATGTGTTACAACCAACATTTGGACCTATGACTGCCATGAAATTTACTGCACCTGCAGCCAGTAGTGCTAATGGGAGTCTCAGTACGTTCTTTTCACATTTAAGGAATAGTTTAGTATGAAGATAAAACATGCCAACTTAAGCAGGGATATAAAGTAGAATTCTTGCCTATATTAAGTAATGAAAAGTCCAAATTCTCCCATAAGAACAGTAGCCCCAGGTATTATTTGTAATTGATGTTTCTGAATTTCTACTATTAAACTGGACAATGGACTGATCAAAAACTTGAAGAGATTTTTTACTAGTTTAGAAAGAAAAATTTGCATTTCAGCAGCAAATAGGTGTATGTGTTTTAACTTCTGTGTACTGTAACAAGCAGCGCACCTATCCAAGGCTTCAATCATTTTTTTGCTGCCAATATCAAGAAAAAAAGAGGGAGCATATATCAGATATTCACGAAATGACAAGACTGCTGGCTAACACACATCTTTAATGTGTTTTGCACCTGTTTCTATCGATAACCTTATAGGCCTGTAAACAAAAGGACTTTCAGCCTGGTTTAGTTTGGTTGATTCCAGGAATCTTGTGAATAAATAGTATGTATGTATTTTCCAACCTTCCATAGCTGTCACTTATTTCAGAGATGAACGTAGAGACATGCAGAGAGAGGCAGGCATAAATATATCAATCAAGGTGCAGAACTGCTATTTTATCACCTTGGTTATTCCTTGCCATTTTCAGCTGTAGATACACACTGTGCATCTTGAAATATTGGAATTTAATGCTGATTAAAATACTAACCTTGTTTTTTTTTAAAGGTGTAGCACATACACAATTTAAAACAGGAGTAATTAAGTGTGGAGTGCTCAGCCTGTTGTTTTAGACAGTGCCGTGGGGAAAAATGTCATCTACACAAATAACATTACCAGTTGTCTCACTTAATCAGCCAAGCAGGATAAAAACAAAGAATAGTAGAAACCAATAAAGATAAAACAATCTTCAACTTTCTTCCCTAGAACTTTTGCATGTTTCAGTGGCTGCCTCAACAATTATATTGATGCTGCAGTCTCTGCAGTAAATATCCAAGTGACTTTGCTTCATGCTCTGAAGGGATGATCATTTATTCTTGTGTAGCTTAATCGTCCTTGTAGGATCCACAGGGTTCCTCTCTGTTGGTAGTGAGCTGATCACCATTTGTAAAAAGCAAGCTTCTAGTCTTCCATTTCAAGGCGTGAGAATTGCAATTATTTTTTTTGTTATTCTCACTTAGTTTGCTTTAGAAATGAAGTTAATACTCATGTGCCTTCGGCGTTACATTTTCACATATTCCGTTCTTTTTATTATTGTTGTGGCAACAACACATGACTTGTGACATGCAGGTTTTGCGTGTCAAAAACTCTTAGTGGCTTATCCTGAGGAGCAAGAGTAAAGATCTCCTACTTTTCACCATTAGTTTTTGAGAGCTTTGCAAGTGCAAATCAGAGGTCCAGGAGGTCTGGATTGGGTCTGCCCTGTTTTCTGACACATGGATAAAGGTGTTAATTATCTGTCTTACAGTTTTTGCCTTCATTTGTCTCTTAGCTATTTCTGTGAAGGGCTTTATTCAGGAGTGATGGGAAAAAGGAGGAACCATCTGGTTAATGAATTCTCACTGTATTTTCTGTTTTCTAAATATAATTTCTAGTATTACAGGACTTATAAAGTTATTTATAAGAGATTTTTGCTTTAACTGTGCTCTGATCTAGGAATTTCTGTTTCCTTGTCTTTTTCAAAAATTGCATTTGTTCTTGAAAATTAAACAAAAAGTTTGACAAATGATGTTGTGTAAAAAAAAGCAGGCTGAAGCCCGTCAGGGTTCACTGTGTCTGATGGATTATACTAAAATTTCAAAATGCTCCTTGTAGACCTAATAACAAAGTCTCTAAGGGGAAACTTATTTATTTAATTGCCTGCTGCCAGATTTTGCTGGCAAACATTGTGTTTTGCCATATGACCCCGGCCAAGTTGAAAAATTATTTCAGCGAAAGATAGACAGTGGTTCTATTAGGAAGGACAAAAACTTACAGATTATGCCTGGAATGTTGTTGAAACCCTCATATTAGTGATGGTCAAATGACTTTCTAGATCAGCCTGTTCTCAGTCTAGCTTGACTGTGCTTAATTACATCAACTTATTATGCTGGCAGCTTGAAGAATTTCCTCGAGAAGAAAGGTGGTGGCTTGTTGAGGGCGGTGCGCAGGGAGATAGTCTCCTTCCTTTGTGGAAGCTTCTCTGTAGTAGTTCCGGGAGGTTGCTGCCAGGTGTTAAAGTGTGGGAGATACAGGTACACAAGTGAGGAGGGATATTAAGAGACCAAAGAGGCGAGATGGGATAAAAAATTTCAAGGACAGATATCGCTGCTCCTCTATACTGCATTGGAGGAACGCGAACCATTCCTGGCCAAAGAAACAACTGAAAAAATGCATTCTGCATGTCATAGGTCTTTAGTGCCCTCTTGCCTGTCTGAAGCTTTAACCACACTTTACATCAACTTGCTATTTTAACCAATAAAAGAATTTTATAGTTAGGTGGTAAAAATCTCCATAAATGGCTAGATGCAGACTCAAAGACATGACACTTCAATTTTTTTTGGGCCTAGGAACTGAATTTAAATGAATGCTGCTAGCTTTCCTATGGTTTTGTGACACATCAAGATTTTTTTAAGAGGTAATTTGGTATCTGGTTCATCTTCCCCTATCAACTCCACACAAAGCAAGGGAAAAACATGTATTTGTCAAATACATAGTATTTTCAGTCCTGTCAGAAAAAAGGAACTTTATCACTTTCTGACCAGTGCCCTTCACTATGTTCACCAGAATGAGAGTGCCTCTCCTGGGAGATGTCCCAGAGGAGAGGAAGACTTCTCTAATTTTTAACATCTTTGGACAGGGCAGTATTTGCATTCTGGGCTTCGTTTAAAACAAGATTCAGAGAAGATAGCGATCTGTGTTTTTGTGGCTTAGCGTGAATAGAAACCCTCTCCTTTGCTACCAGCCTGGTGTTATCTGGTTCTAAATGTCAAGTACCCTTCGGTGTGCACAAAGCGAAGATGAGATAGCGTTCACGTAGGCGTATGCTGGAAACAGAGGTCTGCCTCCTGGAGATGGGTATTCACGCCTCTGTGCAAGCCTTGAGAAGGACACCCACCCAAACGACCCACAGACAGCCCCTCTCAACAGTCTGTTCTGCCCTATATTGTACTGAAGTTGTGACATTAGCCTTAAATCTGAGACACTCCAGACTAATTACATGTTTAGACCCCATAATTACAGGCCCAGATAACATGCTTTATTCCTAGGCATGTTGTCTGCTTCTCTCTTTTATTACAGCTGTTCTCAAAATGTCTCATTGCTTGTTCAAATGCATAAGACAACAAAGTTTTTTTTCTATTAAAAAACGAAACACACAGAAAGAAAGAAGCAAACCAAAAAAGAAAACCCTCAAGTAAAAAAAAGGAATTGAAAACTGAAAAAAAATCTTGTAATAGTAGGTAGATTTCTTGTTCATCCTTCTGTTACCCCTCCTAATTAATCGTCTCTCTTTCCCTCTTCTCCTCTGCCAGTGTCTGATGTGTAGTTGGGCAAAGCCTTCTCTGTTGATGCACGCTCGCCCTGAAGTGTTCCTAAGGTCAGACGGAGAGAACAGCAGCCTGGCCAGTAATCTGTATGCTAATGCAAGTGTCTGATGGATTTCTGGGCCCCGAAAGAAGAGACATGGGGATGGCCTTGCATTAGCAATACAGAAGATTCAGAGTCATAAGTCAAGTGACACTAAGCTTCAAAGATTTTACCATTTCTGTAAATTCTGTAATTCTGTGCACAGGCCTGTCTTTTGTCTTCTGCTTTCGAAATTATCGAGTGTGCTTATATCAAAGTTTCAAGCTGTATCTGGCAACAGTGCGGACCAGAAATCGGGATTTTGTGCAACTTTTATCTTATTTTTGAAAAATTCAACTTACCCCAAAAGCTGGAGTGGTGTTGCTTGGAAATAAATGAGTTAGTAAGTGCAGTTTTAATTTCAGTCTAGAGGGACTTTGGGCAGCAAGTATTTTTATTAGGGCTGTAAGCTATTAAGGCTCTTCTGAAAAAGAGTTTGCAAAATTAGTATCTAAAAATATTAATTACATAGTTTTATGTAATGTACATTTAATGTTTCACAGAAGAAATGCTATGCATTGTATTATAAATTAATAATCTTACTAATTTTTTAGTAACTTCCTTAAAGCAACATTTACAAATGTGTTTTTTCATTATATTTGTTGCAACCTTGAATGAATTAATGGCACAGGTTGTAACAGTACTGTTAAGTTAAAAGAAATTGTGTTCTGAATATTACTGTTATTTACTACTTTAATTTTGAATATGTGCAGTGCAAAAGAATTCAGATGTCAGACATTAAATTCAAACCACAGGCCATATGATTTCAGTGAGAGGCACCTTTTCCAATCTGGCATTTTTGTGCAATGCTTCTCTTCATTGTTACTTTTAGCCTTAAACAAGCCTGGCATTGCGAACGAGAAGCAATTTACAGTAACTCCAAATATTCAGGTAATTCAAGCAGGGTCCCCAAAGTAGGGAATGTAAGCAACTGAAATAAACACTTAATTTTAATGTAACAATGTAGAAAACAAAGTTAAAAAGCAGGGGACCGAATGTCCTGGCAGTGAAGAGAGAGATGAGACATTGCAGAGAGAATAAAACTTCTGATGGGACATAGTCTGTAAGCACTTACGTATCAAGTAACACTGCATCAACACAAAAATATTGTAAGCAGCAAACATACAGTGCTAGCATTGAAAGTTTAGCATGCTACTTCCTTCTGTGTACTGGTGTACAAGTAAATATTTGGAGAGATTTAAATATGATTCAGAGATCTAAGCTTTGGTCCTTCATAGGCAACCAAACCAAAGATCTCTCTGATCTGGCTCTGGCCTCAGTTTGATGGTTTTTTAGATTTACGTTTTCAAAGCAGGTCACGTTATGGGGGAAAGGAGGGAGAAGGAACTGCTATGAGACGGCAGCATGGAAATGCTACTGCAGCCCTTTAGCCAAATTGAGCTAAATGTTCGGATTATTTTTTAATGAGTTATTTAAAATCAGAAAGAAAAACATTGCAGACCATACTGGCAAAGGCAGAGAAACCTCCTGTAGGTGTTCTAATTTCACCACATGATAAAATAACACCTTTCCGCTGTGGCACTTAGTGATTGATTTTTGTCATGTAAAACAAAGCAATTAGGTTAATTCACGCATTAGTTTATTGCTTTCTTTTTGTTTGGCTTCTAATGTCTTTGTTTAAAAAATGGAGCATTTGCTTTTGGATGGGTTTGATTTCACCGATTTAAATCCAAGTGCACATGTTACAACACCTGCCTTGTGAATGAAACCCATCTGAATAAATACAACCCCAACCGCTCTGGTAGTTTGAGAGGACACTCGTGAGAAAATAATACCCAAAGGGTCCCAGAACTTACCAGCTTTCATCCCCATATATAGGTGGAAATTTTTTCTTAATAAGTTATTGGTCTCTGTTTATGCCAATGGCAGTTTTTGTGAGTTGATGTGTAGAGGTGGTCAGTGTTCCGGGTAGAAGAGCAGGCTTTGAGCCTCTGGAAGGGGAGTGGTTCCTGGGACTTCATTGCGCTTGTGAACCTCTCAGTTTCTTATGTTTGTTTGAAGGTGACATTCATCTGGATGTGAGGTATTTATTTCACATTGGTATCTGCATTCTTCAAAGACAAGGTCCAGCTAATGGTTTAGCTCATAATGTTAGAGCTACAGTTCTTGTGTTTTATGCAGTTTCTCTAAAAGGCAGTTTCTTTATTTCTTCTGTTCTATACACTTCATTTATGACCAGTTTTGACTGGAGCCCAGAAAATGTATGTTGTTTAAATGTGGGAAGAATACTTATTATTTCACATCTAAGTCTGCCAGGAACTGTTAATCAAGGCACAAGAGATTTCACATCAGTGAATGGACTGAGGAAGACTTTTCTCACTTCTTGCATGAAAACACTGGTTTTTTATGAGTTCGTCAACTTCTCTAGATATGTGGTTAAACTTTTAGATTGCCTTGTGTGGAGTCATAATTTGGATTTAATGTCCTCAAGGGTCCCTTCCAATTCAAGATATTCAGTAAGTCTTCCTTGATAGTATAAAACAAATACATATATGCACATGCACACATAGACACATACATGCAAGTACTCAGCTAGCAAGAAGACACTATTTGCAACTGCAGTGCTAGGAACAGCATAGTGTTTTATCAGCAAACTTCACTAAAAAACTGTTGTATTTAATTAGCGTTGGTGCTGGATTTCTCATGTTGTTTTGTTGCTTTTGCTTAAATTGGGCATTTGAAGTTGCTGTGGCTGTTTATATGTTTGTCAGTGGAATTGGAAATTTTGTAAAAGATTAATTCCATAACGTTTCCTAAAACCCTTATAGAAGAATCCACTTTAAGTATTAAAAAACCTGTAGTAGATTGCTGTCTTTTATGGTTGGGTATATAGTAACATGCATGTTCTGGATTTCTTTATAAATTATGTCCTTAAATCCATTACATGCTTTCATTTTTTGGTCATAAAAGAGGATTTAACATAAAAGCTCCTTTAACAATAACACTAAGGTACAACTATTTCATGTGATAATGGAATAGAATGAGTTTTAAAGTTGCAGTTTCTTCCTGACATATTAATCAAATTCCCTACATAAAATAGGTGGAGGGTCCTCTGAACTTAGACGCAACTCTTTTCTACTTATGGTGCTCTGAGAAAGGGATACATTTGTTTAATCATATACTTTCACCAAAATGAAGGCCCGTTGTGTTGATTCCATTAATGATTATTGAATATTATCTGCACTCAAAAAGCAGTCTTTGTAATTACTGATTATTTTGGTGATTGTATTACATTACTGATTATATATTTCACTACGTAAAAATGTACAGAGCTAATGATACATTTTAGGATTACAAGTTGGAATTTTCTGAACACTCACGGAGTTTTGACTACCTAATTGTTGTACAGGGCATCCCTTAACTAACCACTCAGCTCCATTGATGTTTTAGTCCCCTTTCTTCTAGTCCCTGCCATTCAGCTGCCATCTAATCCTGTAGTCATGTGCATTTTTCTAGTGGAGGGATGTGTGTGGCTATAGCATGATAACCTATAGAATGATTATTTAGATATTTGTATCTGTTCTCAGGCCCTGGCATAGTTGGAAGCCAGAACATCTCTGTAATTGGCCCAATTCTGGGAAGAGTTCCCTGAAACAGGGTGAAGGCAGGTAGGGGTTGGGATGTAAGGAAAGGAAGCAGAATGCTGAAGATACTCCACTTCGGATATTTTAGTAAATATAAATTAGACTTTGATATAAAACTGACTTTTATGGATCTCAGATGAACCTCATAGCTGGCACAGGGTGTAATGAATTGCCTGCTTGTTTCACAAAAGTGTTCTTAATGCTTAATAGTTTCATCAAAAGGTAATACCTTAGTTTATTCAGTAGTAATGTGGTTAGGTGCTTCCCAAACACTTAAAAAACAAGTCAGACAGGACTTGAAGTGAGTCTCCTTTATAAAATATGAATTTTCCACTTAATTTTCTGGTCTCATTGGAAGTCCATCTTGTCTGCCTAACTCATGTCTGTGAATTCTGCCAGGCACTAAGCAAATGTTTGTGGCAAACCCTGCTGTCCTTTTGTCTTTTAGTGGATTTAACCTTAGCTGTTATGCTATTTTGAAAACCTTTGGTAGCAAAAAATGCTGACCTGTGGCAGGAAGTATTTGACAATTTCTTTTTAAGTAAGGGAAACTACTTTGGTAACTGAATGAAAGGAGTGCACTTCTTATGCTCCTTAGAAGACAGTCATCATATTGAATATCCGTCATGATTTTCCAGCTTTTTTTTTAACATTTTTTAAACTTGTAAAATCTTCAATATTTTGTGTTATATTTGCATAATTTCTGAAAGCCAGATCGAAGTGTCTAGAGCAGAGAGCAAAGGTGGGAAGAAATGTTCTTATCTAGAAGGTGACAGTGAAAAAACAGATTTATATTCCTCCTTTCCCCCATTACTATAAAGTTTGCTGGGCACGCTTGAATGCCTGTTGTCTTTATTAGGTTAGAATTAAATTTTGTCATTCTCATCCTGGGTCAGTTGAGTTGGACAGCTCTGTGGAGTGCATTCAGAGTGAGATTTGGAGAGGACACCAAGTGCCTTTAGCTTTTATCTGTGCTGAGGCAGTTTACAAAGTCTGTAATTACGGCAGGTAGATTTTAACTTTTCTCCAAATAAAACACAAGCCTTCTTGTGTTTACACCCCAACCAGAGATGCAGTGTGGATTACTGCTTGCTTTTGTGCATAAGTAACCTTCAATTTATACTTTGTAAGCAGTTGTAAAATAGTTCTAAAAATGATCCCCTGTTGAATTTTTAAAATGAATGAATAAATAAATTTTAAAAGACTCAAACTCTACCAAACTCTCAATGCCCAGACAGCCTCATTGATTTTTCTTGGTTTGTGTGCCATGCTTTATTTACCACTACACTGTTAGTACTTGAAGTTGAATAAGCTCCACCTGTTTTTTCCAAGTAGCTATTTTTTTGGGATGTTATCTGGTTACTGTATGGCATTACATTATCTTATTTCTATAACATTTAAATTTTCCTAATAGATTCCAGGAGGAAGAAAAGGACTGAAATCTCAAGTGTTATGTTTTTCTGTGGTAGATCAGGGGATAGAAACAGAGCCCTTGACTCCTGGAGAATTTAGAGAAAGGAAATAACTGCTTGACATGCCCTTATCAGCTGTACTTTACCAGCAGCTGAAAAATGGAGTGTGCTTTTTGCCTGTTTTTTTTTTTTTTTTCTTCTAATTTGATTCCATATTTCATGATCTCTGGGTTCTAGCCCAAAGGAAATCTTTATGGCTGTAATATAAACCTTTGAAAGAAAAGGGGTTATAATGGAAAAGGCTGGCAGTCTCTTAACTCATAGCAGCACTAGCCATTAGAGTTTGTGTGCACATTTGTGTGTGGGTGGATAGTTTGGTAGTGACAGATACTGAGCATCATTTTTCTAAAAGACTGACCTTGAAAAATCACAGCATCAGAGTATCAATAAATGATACATAGTTCTAAAAGCTGTAAAAATGTCAAACAATATGTACCTTCTGACATGGTGTGGTTTAATATTCTGAGATGTCAACCCTCTAATTTCTGAAGTATTTTCTGTTAGAACATTGAGAAATTGTGAGAGACAGAGAGGTATAAATTTAGATGCCAAGGAATGCTAATATGGGTAATAATTAGCCAAGTGTTTATGTTCTGGTTACTTTTTTAGTTTCTCAGTATTGCAAAGGCTGCATTTTCGGAACTCAGTGAGGAGTTTGGTAATTTTTATCCACCTTGACCAGATCCAACTTGACGAGAATATTTAGACACCTGGCAGTACTTTATTTGAGATGCCCACTGGAATGTTTGGGAACATGCTTTTAAATGTCTATGCTTCAATTCCGCTAAATATGTGGAAAGGCTTTTCTTTTTTCTAAAACATGTCCATGAATTTCAGTTGTAAATTGTTTGGGTTAGAACATGTCTGTTACTAAGTGAGATTAGGAAGAGATTACTCAGAGGTTAATATTCAGTCTAGGATGATTGTAGGCCTTGACTGTAATGTACATCACTGTGCTTTGTCAGAGTGCTTTGAACTGAATTACGGAAGCAGATTTTTCTCTAAATATCAGACGTATTTACTCTCACATGTCTTATATGGTCCAACTCAGGGACCTTTCTCAAAGCAGTAATTAGTGATTTTTGTAAAAGAGGATCCCTTTCAACTATTTGCTGTTGGTGTGGAAAAAAATTCTGGATGGGAGAAAAAAGAGTGTATTGAAGGCTATCTAGATTTGTATGAAAAAGGTTTTTAGGATATAACCTCTGTACAGAGCTAACAAAATTTTTTCTAGTGTAAAAGGACATAGGTTTACTGGTGAGCCAGGAACAAATAAGAGATAATTTGCTATGGGCAAATAAGAGATTTTTTTTTCCTGAAATATTAATGAAGATCATAGTTATCTGTGTTTTATTTATGAATGATAAATGGATTTGATAACTATACATATATAAAAATATATGTATATACATATATACACATGATGTATTTGTCTGTGAATATATACACACACAGTTGCACACTGAAAGTGATTTAAGGCTTTTTCTAAGGCTCTGCTGTAGAAGATAAGCCCTCAGGGAAAAAAGAAGGCATGTTCAACTCTTCCTGTAGAGGCTGGGGTCTTTTGCTCAGCTTGCAGAGCCGCCTTGATGCCCATGGTGTTGCATGGGTTCTCTTCTGTTAAGATGGTATCAAGAAGCACAGACTCTGTGGGACCGATTATATTAGTTTAGGCTAATTCTACTATAGCAATGTCTTGAGCTCTGCTGATGAAAACTAAGAAGATTAAACTGCACATAATCTGGGGATCTTTATGTAAGTGAAGTTCAAATTACCATAAGCTCTTCAAATTGAGCTGAAGATCAGCAAGAATGGAAGAATATCTCAAACTAGCAAGTCTTTGGGTCTCCTCACTGCCCCCCACCCCACCCCGTAAAATCCTTTAAAGATGCTTTAGAATAAGGAGGTTGTTCTTGTGCTACCTGCTTAAGGGAAAGAAGATGGACAATTGTGTCTGCTCCTCAGTTAACATGCAGTTGCATTGGATTTATGGAGGCAATTAAAATGCTAAAAATCACTGAATAATTATTTTAACATTATTTTACTATTTCGACTAAAATGGCTTTTGAAAATGGACTCTATCTTAATGGCAGTACCGTTTCACTAAATGTTAATATTGTAGCTTCTCATTTTTGTACCCATTAGAAATGAGGAAACTTATTCATGGTGTTTAGTGGATATGTCCAGATAGAACAGAAACAAGCCAGCAGGCCCAAAGGACCATCAAGTTGCACAGGTTTTCACCCTATTTAACATTTACAAATTTGTGACAAATTTTCCATGACTTCTTAGACCTATGGTGACAGTAATTCTTAAGTAATTAAGCTTGCTTTTCTCTGTTCTCATTTGTGATCCCCTTAGATGTAACTCACAACTGTGTAGTGAGTATTCCACAGGCTTTAGGTTGACACCTCTTGAGCACCTTGAATTACCCTGTTTCCCGATGACATTGGTCTAGAGGACTGGGCAGAGTTTTAAGTATGCCATCTGTCAGACTTTGATCTTCATCCAACAGAATATGAGAAACACTTGTTATCTGGGAAATGAAGTCTGTAATACCTGAGAGAAAATTAAAAGCAGCTTCCTACCACTCTTCTCATCTGTGATTTGCACTGCATCCACAGTTAATCTCAGACATCTTGAAACAGGCTGGCTCTTCTTTTGCCTAGTGAGTCTGGCTGGGTTTCTTAAGCCTGGAGCTTCATGGCTCCATAGCCATGCTTAAAGATTTGAGGTGACATCTACATGGGATGGTTCTTTAGTGCACATCTGCCTCACTGACATCCTCCAGAATGGAGCAGTCCAATCCAATTTCCCAGTACTGACAGCCAAACCATGCCAGGGAATCGCTCAAAAGAGTGATAGCTGGATCAGGTCAAGCCATTTCAGAAGTGCTTTAACTCTGATTGACTACCAGTACCCAGGAACATTTTCAGGCATGGTTTTATTAAAGTGCGAGTATATGTCAGGCATATTTAGAGCTCAGACAGGAGCAATATATTTAATAGTGACCAAATAACTTTTATGAAATATTTTACTTTAATAATATTATAGAATTAATATTATCCTTTAAATGAAATACATTGTCTTTTGTCCTTAAAATAGACCTTTTGAGGCTTTTTATCCACAATTGCAGAAGTTTGTCACAGATAACATTTGCCTGTGAAATGTTTTTATTTCAATAAATGCATCTTTGGAAGATGGAGAGGGCTGGCCGTCTGTAAGGAGCTCCTGCACTACCAGTCAAGGAACCAGCCCCTTCTCCAACTTCAGAGATAAAGAGATGTTTTACTAGTAAGGGGGAACTTCTAATTTTAGTAAGAACTTTTTTTTCCTCGCTATATCTCAAGTGCTGCTTTGAGATGAATTACAGTGGATTACCATAATAATACTATAATAGACCACCTGAACATTGTTAATAAGAACCTGATGAAATATCAGCCGTGGAATGAATTTAAAATGAGCTTCTTCATGCAGTGTGAGTAGAAGGAGATGTATCAGACAGTGAAGAGGCTTTTTTCTGTCAGAGGAGTTACATTCTTTTCAGATAGTTGAGTTACTATGTGATCTGAATGCTCACTGTATACCAACTCTGAGTCACCATTTACCAGTAACAATTGAGTTAGATTTTAGACTCTTACGACCTTGAGTCCTGATATGTTATTATAGTGTTTTTTATACATTAATGCAAGATTCTGTACTTGAAAAGATGATAATTTTGTGTGTTGAGCACTGTGATGTCAACAGAAAGCCCACTGAAGTCATTGAAAGTGTTTTCTTCAGTTGAAATTAAGATTTGCCGATTTCCAGTACATTTATAGCTTATATATAAACACTGTATCTCTTCCATGTAAAAGAGAATGGTAGTTCTCCAAGAGTACTGCTCGTTTCCTCATCACTGGGACAACAGGGTATTGATGGTGATACCAGGTGGTTTTCCCTGATAATGTACTGTACAAGACTCCTTCTGGGAGGCATTATGTCTTAAGTTGGTCCTTGCTCAGTGTCAGGATGTTACCCACATAAGAAGCATGTTCAAGAGCATGAGGAAGATGAAGCTTTGGTGGGACTCACAAAGTGAACATGCAGAATGCTCTAAGGAATAATTCATCTCCCAGCCTGCAGGCAGTGTGCCCGAAAAAAGAGGAACTTGTTTCATCTTATAAATTTAAATAATGAGCTTTTCTGGCTACATAAATCTTACTCAAGTGTAGATTCCAATAGTTCAAATATGTCTTTCTTTTATAAACTTTTAGAAGTGGTCTATGTTATGAAACTGAAGTTGTCTTTTCTTTGTGTGGTTTATACCTGAGACTTCTTTAATAAAATCAGCAGTGGCTTAATGTTCATCAGCCAAAAGCATCTTTACTATCCTCCTCAGACTATTATTTTAAAGAATGCAAAATATTCTACTCACAAAGTTGTTTCAACGTATTTAAAAATTAAAGTAGACTAATTTCATTGTTTTATGAGAGTCTTGAAAAGTCTGGAGTGGAAAATTTTAGTTCCATTGACCATCGTGAGGAATTGTCCATATCTGTGCTCTCTATGGTGTATTTCTTGGTATAACGTTTCCCCTACTGCCCATTACATAGCTTGGAAAATACAAACATGAACCATCCATAAAAGACAATTCTAGTAGCCTCATTACCAATTTGTTAGTATGCCATTGGGAGTTGTTTCTCTTGAGAAATCAGATTAGTCACTTTCTGTATGTGGTTCTTCTGAAACCAAAGTTAACTAAGGAGAATTTCACGTGGAAAAATATTCTTTGTCCTTCCAAAATATGGCCATGCTTAAAATTCAGAATTAGTTTTGTGTGGATGAAAATTCAAATGGAACAGAAAATTGGAGTTATACATTAAATTAATAATAATTGAAATAATAATATTGTAATTTTCTTCACCACATATGCTAACATCTTTAATTATAGTGAATTATGTTAGTATGAATATGTGTAGGTGTCATGCGTTGCTGTTACAACACTTTTATAATTTAATAGTAGTTAATATACTACTATTGCCACTTTCTCCAATTTATTCTTCATTCAGATATGTCCTTGCTTTCTCCCCTGATAAAAGAGAAAATACGTGCAACATTAAAGTAGTGAATTCTTTCATGCCAGAAAAATCTTAAGTGTTTTTAGTTACATTCTGTTCCACCAAAATGTCAAGTAATCTCTATTTAAATAAATTTTCTGCTGTTGAACTTTTGGCTGATCATGGCTGATTTCAGCTAATTGAATCTATGACCACTAGATCATAGAATCACACGGGTGGAAAGGGACCTCTGCAGGTCTCTGTTGCAAGTCCTTGTTCAGAGCAGGTCCAATTAGAACAGGTTACTCAGGGACTTGCCCCATCATATTGTATCTCCAAGGATGGTTGTCCCGTAGCATCTCTCAGCCCCTGTTCCTTTGTTTGACCACCTTCGTCATAATAAGTAAATAAAGTTCTTTTATCTGGTCACAATTTCCTGTATTCCAGCTTCCGTCCATTGCCTTTCAGCCTATTGCTGTGCATTCCTAAGGATAGCCTGGCTCCATCATCTCCACACCCTCCTAGTGGTAACATTACTCTGGTCAGCAATGAGATTCCCTTCACTTTCTCTTTGGAGGACTGAGCAAAGCTGTCTCTCTTCGCCTTTTCTCATTTATTGTGCACTCTAGCCCTCTCACCATCTGGTTGGTCTTCACTGGACTTGCTCCAGCGTGGCAAAGTCTTATAGATATCTTGCTTTGATATTAAAGGAAGATGGCATGTATGCAGCAAAATTATGGTTTTCCTTTATCTCCAAAGTCCATCAAAATCTTTCTGAATCTTTCTGTTGTCTTTGATGGATTCTCAACTACAACTTAATGCTTGTTTTGTTTCATGTTCTGCTTAAATAGCTTCAAGGTAACTAAAATCCAGAGTGAGTACAGATTAATTAAATTTCAAATTCCATTTAATAGAATAGCAGGTTCATCTTATGTCACTGGGCCAGCCCAGAAGGGACTATTTTCTTTGGCAATTTTCTTTTTGAGTTATAAGTCAAAGCATATGGAAGAACATGATTTAGCTTTTGAAAGTGCATGACAGATTAGTTTTTTCGTAAAGCTGATGTGAAATAAAATAGCAGTTTTGCCCATGGGATATTTTTTTAAATGAAAATGGCTTTCTTTTGAAGGGTGTGGGATAGACCATGGTTTCAATTCCTGTAGAAAATGGTACATTTATAAATTCATATTTTATTGCTAACACCATATGGCTATATGCACATTATAAAGGCCATTCACACTAGCAGGCTCAAAAAATGGATGTGTAATGCGTCTTTAAACTCAAAGAAACTAAAAGCCAAAAGATTATTGAGTTCTTTTTCATATTTAAGTGCTGATCTTTCTGTTTTCTTTTGTAAGGAACCTATCTCTGAAGCTGTCGAAGGAGGTGGACCAAGGAGAAGCCAGGTACCCTCGTGTTAGTCAGCTGGCTGGCAGCCCGTCTGTGGAGTGGCCTTTTACTGGTCTGGAAGAAGGTGGAGGCATTGAATCTTTGCCCTTCAGGTTGATGCTGCAAGATTGCACAGCTGTAAAGACATTGCTTCTGAAAATGAAGAGGGTTCTTCAAGAGGTAATCACCCACTCATTTGTTAAATGAATAGCTTTCAGCATTAACAAGCTAAGCCACAGAAAAGGGTCAGAAAAGTTTATGGACTTGATGTCTTTTAATATGTCTTGAATATATGGAATTGATGCAGAAGTATAAATAGTGATGCCTCAGCATGGTGGAGGGCAGAAAGTTTATACTATGGCAGCATTTAATACTACCACCTTGGTGTGCTTCTCTTGAGTTTTTACCAAAAAAGGTGGCAGAGAAGGCAAACTGCTTTAGATCAAAATAAATTGTATTGTTTTCCTCTAGTATTTTAGAGCTTTTGAGTTTTCTTACTACATTTTAATCAACATGAAGATGCATACAATTTATTCAGAGGAGAGATTAAAGGGAAAAAAAACTTCTCTTAAGTTACAGTACTGAAATCAGAGGTGACTAGCTTGAGTTTGTAAATGATGTCTGAAGTCAGATTTCTTAGGTCATTCTAACACTTTCAAGAATTCTTTCTTGTCCTCTCCTGCTGTATTCTCCTGCTTCCCCATTGGACTGCTGGTGTTGCTTTGAAAATTTTCTTTTGCATCCAGTTCCTTTTTGGATTTTAGAAGAAATGAGATTATAACTGAGTTGGTGGGTTTTTGACACTTTCCAGCTGTGGAGCTTTGACTCAGATACGTTTTTGAACAAACTTTCATCTTCGTGTTAGTGAACTGCAGCGTGTGTCTTCTTTGAGATCTACATGAAAGATAATTTTTTTTGGTATTTCATCTGTACAGTTCATAGAATTACAGAATAATTTAGGTTCAGAGGGCTCTCTGGAGGTCTAACCCCTCTACTCAAATCAAGGCCAACTTAGAACAGGTTGCTCAGGTTCTTGTCCACTTAAGTTTTTGGTACCTTACTTAGATTTCCACATCATCTCTGGATAATCCTTCCAATCTTTGACTACATCATTGTAATCTTTCCCTAAGATACAATCAGAATTTCCATTGAAGTAACTTCATTAACTGAGACATTTAAATACCAAAATAAGGATCTGGCAAGTTTGGGTTTTTTACTGCTCACTCCTTGATCATCTGTATCTAAATTCAACAGATTGTTGTCCTGTGTGAGAAGGTTTGTCAAACATTTAGCCATGATAGTTACCCATTAGTTATCCTACATAGAATGTTTTTGCTGGATGTCAAGCCTCATGCCTTCCAGTTTTCTTCAGTTCACTAGAAGGTTTATGTATGCTATTTGGCTTCTTAGTGGACTTCTGTTTTGCCAAATCCAGAACTGAAATCATTAATAGTCCCTCAGTTCCTGGTTATAAGATGTCAAAAGATAGTGTGAATTTAAAGGTTCTGTCCACTGAGAAGGATTTGTAACCCCATTATATATGGAAACACATAATAAGTATTATATTTCATGACATAGCCGCTGTAACATTCAGCTGGAAACATTGGCAGCATACTCTATTGCTTCTAGTGTGAATAATTCTATGTTTTGCTTAGAAAAGTTCTTTCCTACCGTGATGGTAAGCATAAGAATTTTATTGTTAATTTATCAAGTTCCATTAAACCTGTGTAAGTATCTGCTGTGATTTTCTATATGGAGATACATTGTACCTTATAGAACTGCATATTTAAAAACATTTACCAGGTGATTTCTGCAAAAGAAACACAAGGTATTTCATGCGATTCACTGGAATTTCATGTCCGGTTACTAATACCTCCTTAGGTAACTCATATTGAATTTATTTTTTCATCTTAATCATTCAGTCTTTTACTTGTTCCTTTGTAACATATAATTTCCTTCTCCCTATTTGACTGTAATGCAGTGTGATACTGTCCTTTCTTTTTGTCTTGCCTTCCTTATGAAATCAGAATGACCTTTTCTAATTCTACAGTTGGATGTTATACGTGAGGCATATATAATACATACATGCTGTAATTTACTTCCCTGCTTTTCAGCATCTTTGAGATGGAATACCCTGGTAGTAGTACACGTTGTTCTAGTACACAGCTAAACAAAACTCTTGCATAGCTAGAATTAAATGACCAATCTGAAGCTTACTGAAGACTTCTGCTATCTTGAGTAGTTGCTTGTGTTTTGTTTTTTAATGAGTGACTTGCTTTGTATCAGTGATAGAAAATGTATGGAGAATGCTGTAAAAACAGTATGGGAGTGTACTTTTTAGTAGCCCCATCTGAAAAACAGCTGTTTGATACATAGTGCAATATTCCACTTCTGCTGACATAAATACACATGCGTATTCTTTTCAAGGTCGTTGTTAATCTATACAGCTTTCATATCTCCATGAAGAGTTAACAAACCTGTCTACTATACAGTGAGCATCATCCATGGTATAACTGCAAGAGCAGTAACAAAATATTCACAGTCTTTAAAACACATTAAAATATTAGAAATTAAACCAAAACTGGATTATGAGTCAAAAGAACATAAGCAGCTAATTAGAACTAAATGAAAGAGATGACCTTGAAATATATTACAAACTGATATTGGAATGACACAACTTGATTATCTTCAGAAATACAGACATTTATACATTTATGTCTCTTTTAAATTATTAGTGAAAGATTCCAGGAAAATATAATTCCATTAAATTGAAATACTGTGGTGAAGAATCTGATAAATAAGTCATCTGAGCATATTTGGCAGGCAGTTTCCATGGAGAAGGTACCCTAATTCCATTGTAACTAGATGTAATTTCTTCATCCAAAAATCACTTCCTCCCCAACCAATACTATAAATCAAGCACACAACAGTACAGAATTAAAAGACATAAACGAAAAATTCTTTCCTTACCATGGAACACTCATGTATTTTTAGATGTAGTCAAACATAGTCTCTGTCAGGTTTTTATGGTATAGAAGTGAAATATTTTATGCCTATAACACCATAAAATAAATATATTTATTTATAAAACTAATAATGTCACATGTTTTCATCCACTTTGAAAAAACAGACAGAGCATACAGTCTACATGGGGAAAAATTACACGTGAGTTACTAGAAAAATAGCTGCAGTATTTATGTTTTATAGCTGATGTTAGCCATAGAAGAAGAAATTACAGTAGTGTACACCTCTTTATTGAAAAATAACGTGTTAATTGAGTTAAAATATTAGCCCCGTTATTCAATATAATCCTTCTTCTTAAGCACTGAGCACTGCTTCTAAGGAGTGATTTAATTATGATCTGCTAAAATGTAATACCAGCTAGTACAATATGCTGATTTTTTTGTTGCAGTTGCTTGTAACTGAAGAGTCTAAATGGAAAAACTGCATACAATATATGCTGTACTGTGCTGCAGATTTATAGAGCTGTGAGTTTAGCTTATTAGCCTTATCATGAAAAGGGAAATTGAAGACATGGCAATAACTTGCAAGATTGAGAATGTTATTAGGTAATGTATTTAGTAAAAGACTAATGAATGATCGTTCAATTAAGAGAATTAATTACCATTTCACTTTCAGTGAAAAAGCCTTGAAAATGTCTACTAATAATTCTTTATAGCTTTGGCCATGCAAGTCTCATAAGGCAGATTATCCTGTAGGGTTTTGAGAATCCCACTGAACAAAGATGAAGATAGTGTGGAGGACCTTGGGACATGAAGAAACACCAGAAATCATTCCAGAAAATGTGTCTGAATCTGTTTGGCAGCTTTTTCTCATGGATATTCCATTTCTGACAGACAAATATGCAATAAATGGAGTAACCAAGACTTGTGGGCTGCAAAGTTTCGTGAAAAAGCATTACCAGAGATTAGCAGCACAGGCAGCTTGATAAAAGCCACTGCAGCAAATAAGACAATACAAGCTGTTGTGTCACCTGTCCACCTGTCTGTGATTTACAGTTAGTTGTCTCCCTTTTCTCTCTGTCTCACTGATGTTTATTGAACTGTTTTCTTTTTTCCTCAAAGTCTACTTGATGTTGACCTTTTTCTCAGTAATAACTCCTCTCATTCAAAAAAAAAAGACAAGAAAATGGGGAGTTGGATGGATGAAATTGGTAGGTTCACCCTGTCATAAGAAATGGGTACTTCACTTTTTGACTTCAGACAGGCCTTTCTGCTCTGAACCAGTCTTCAACTCGGAATCTATGTCATCTTTTCTCCCCCGTATGCTGTGCTATACTTCCTATGTTTCCTTACATTTCTGGCCACTAATTGATTGCATATAGTCAATAAGCTTCTCAAAATTAGACTGTAGCTTCTTCCTCGCTCATTGTTAACAGTAATGAATATATAATTCCTCTTTCCCAAAAAGTATATGGGCTTTCCTGCACTTTTTCAGATGAGACTGAAATTATTTCCATCTATTAACTTTTTTATGGTTTGAGTTACAGCTAACGGAGGCAATGTCGAAGGGTGGCTAATTGAAAGGACTTCTAAGGGCTCTGCTTTTAAAATTGTTGGTAGAACAATCCAGGCAGAGACATACGAGGAAAACTCAAAAAGCTTTGGTTTTGTGCTTGCCAAGAGATGGTCTTTATACTGAAATAAACATAGTGAAAAAATACAGCTATTTTGGGAAGGAATCCATTTAGTCAGTGGTAATTTTAATGAGCATCCCAGTAAAAAGAAAATCTTGCCCCCATTCAGGGTTATTTCTACAGGTCCTATTTTCCCTGACTTCTTTATGAAATGCATAGGTTATCAACTACATAATTCTACTTTTAGATATTTTTATGGGGCTATCAGAAGTGACCTTGCTGGTTGGTACTCTGGAAAATTAAGGTACGTTGTCTGTATGTGTGTGTAATTTGGAAAATAATTTATTCAGTGCATGCCTGTGCTTCTTTCACAGCTCTGCAAAACACCATACAGGCTGTGGAGCTTTAGAAATTGAAGCTAATTGCTATGATTACCAATAAGAATAAGTCACTCTGGACATATATTCCATACTGAGTTTTACTAATTAATCGTTTATTTTACTGATGGAAATTGCAGTTGTCTGTGGCTGTCATTAAAACTTAATATGTCCAATAGGGTGTTTTTAGATTGTGCTTGAAAAAGTGAGAAATATGAAAAATTATGTCAAAACCACTGTGAGACTGGCCATGACAGTTGCCTAGGACTTGGGGGACAGAGTGAAACCACTCAGTCTGCAATTAGCCTGTCGGATATCACTGGCTACATTACTTCTCCCCATGCATCTTTCACCTCATCAGTAAAATAAATGTAATTATGGAGTCATCTTTTATGCTGCACTTGCAGTCTACTAATGGAAAGTACTAAAGAAACCTAAGTGTGGTTTGTGATGTTTCGTAGCCTGATTGCTAAGCAATATGGAATTGGCCTTAAACTATGTTTTTTAAAGACATTAAAGCGTTTCCTGCAGTCCGCTATGAAATGCATTGTGTTTACTAATACTGCCTCTTAGCCACTTAGGAAGCAATGGCAAGTTTAATACACTGTAAAATACTGCAGGTTTTATTCCTTTAAGTAACTTTGTAATTAACCACTGTACCATTACTGATTTATTCAACGATTCTGCATTTAATGCAGTCCCTTTTATCAAGTAATTCATGCTGGAAATTGGTAATTCCTTCATTTCATGGTGTGTTGACAATGCGTAGACCCATAAATTTAAATAACTAATAATAAAAAACGTACTAGATTTAGTAATAGGATTTAACTTTATCATATTAAATTGCTTTTTCACTTAGAAATATACATTGGCGTACCCTTGCCCAGGTGCTTGCAAAAAGAGAGGAGAAGGCCCCATTGGCACACTTTGGGTGTATTTTCTAGTAGCGTATCTCAGGGTAACGGAGAATATTTGGAGCCAGTGGATATACTGAGATGTTTTCTTTGGCAGTGAAGAAAATATAGAAAAGCACTGGAGAACCATCAGACTATTTTAGTGCGTGCGATACAGATTTCAGTGTGTCCAACATTTAAAATTTCTTGAGATAATGTTAACAGTTGCTTAATGGTACTTGGGAAAGCAATTTGCTTGGCAGATCAAGGCATGTTCACCACTGATTCCTTCAGAAGACATCATGCAGTAGACGTTGAGCAGTTTGGGGAATGATTTTAAAGACGAAGGTTTAAGAAAAATGTTGTTTATCTCTCTATCTTAGAATCATAGAATTATTTAGTTAGGGAAGACCTTTAGGATTGTCAAGTCCAACTGTAAACCTAACACTACCAAGTCCACCAATAACTTGTGTCCTTAATCACCCCATATACAGGTTTTCCAAATACCTCCAGGGAAGGGGACTCCACCACTTTCCTGGGCAGCCTGTTCCAATGCTTCACAAACCTTTCTGGAAAGAAATTTTTCTTCATATCCAGCCTAAATCACCCCTTTTGCAACTTGAGGCTGTTTCCTTTCATCCCATCACTTGTTACTTGAAAGAACAGACTGACCCCCACCTTGCTACAACCTCCTTTCAGGCAGTTGTAGAGAGCAATAAGGTCTTTCCTCAGCCTCCTTATCACCAGGCTAAACAACCCCAGTTCCCTCAGCTGCTCCTCAGAAAAATTGTTGTCTAGACCCTTCACCAGCTTCGCTGCCCTGCTGGCCACGCTATTGCTGATACAAGCCAGGATGCCGTTGGCCTTCTTGGCTGCCTGGGCACACTGCTGGCTCATACTCAGCCCGCTGTCAACCAGCACCCCCAGGTCCTTTTCTGGACTTTCCAGCCACTCTTCCCCAAGCCTGTAGCATTGCAGGGGGTTGTTGAGATCCAAGTGAAGGACCTGGCGCTTGGTCTTGTTGAACCACATACCACTGGCCTCAGCCCATTGAACCAGCCTGTCCAGATCCCTCTGTAAAGCCTCCCCACCCTCAAGCAGATCAACACTCCTGCCCAACTTGGTGTCATCTGTGAACTTACTGAGGGTGCGCTCAATCCCCTCATCCAGATCATTGATAAAGATATTAAAGAGAACAGGCCCCAGTGTTGAGCCCTGGGGAACACCAGTGGGGACCATTCACCACCACTCTTGGGAGCTGGCCATCCAGCCAGGTTTTTTTACCCAGCCAAGAGTACACAACAAGGAGGTTTCCTATCAGAGCCACGAGCAGCCAGTTCCTCCAGGAGAATGCCGTGGGAAACAGTGTCAAAGGCTTTACCAAAGTGTAGATAGACAACATCCACAGCCCTTCCCTCGTCCATTAAGCGGGTCACCTTGTCATAGAAGGAGGTCAGGTTGGTCAAGCAGGACCCACCTTTCAGAAACTCGTGCTGACTAGTCACCTGGTTGTCCTGTCCGTGCTGAGTGATGGCACTCAGGATGATCTGCTCCTGAACCTTCCCTGGCACCGAGGTCAGACTGACAGGCCTGTAGTTCCCCGGGTCCCCCTTCCAGCCCTTCCTGTAGGTGGCTGTGACATTTGCTAACCTCCAGTCCACAGAGACCTCCCCAGTTAGCCATGGAAAGTGGTGGTGGCTTGTCGAGCACTTCCACCAGCTCCCTCAGGACCCTTGGGTGGATCCTGTCTGGCCCCATGGACTTGTGTGTGTCTAGGTGGTGGAGCAGGTCGCTCACCATTTCCCCTTGGATTACAGGGGCTTTATTCTGCTCCCCCTTCCTGTCTTCCAGCTCAAGGGGCTGGGCATTCAGAGCCCAACTGGTCTTACTATCAAAGACTGAGGCGAAGGCGTCATTCAGTACCTCGGCCTTTTCCTCATCCTTGGTCACTGTGTTCCCCTCCACATCCGTTACAGGATGGAAATTATTCTTAATTCTTGTTTTCTTGTTACTGTATTTATAGAAACATTTATTATTTTTTTTTTTTTACAAGCAGTTTAAGTCCTAGTTAGGCTTTGAGCCTTCTAATTTTCTCCCTGCTTAATTTCACAAAATCTTTGTAGTACTCTCAAGTTGCCTGTCCCTTCTTCCAAAGGTCATTTCATACAGAGGGTAGAGAGAAGAGTTTCTGATAAGAAAATGAATAATATTGCCATATTTAATAAATTTCCCAATGAGTTTTCCAATTCTTTTAACAGAAAGCAATTAGAAGTAGGATTAGGATGAAGATGAGTGTACAACACTCAAGATGCACTATCACTGAATTTCCTGCAAATTTACTGGGCTTTTAGATATGAAAATACCAACCATGCAGTGAACTGTGAGAATTCCTCTTGCGACTACACTAGCAGGATAAGTAAAGGATTAAGAGATTAATTAAGAGATTAAATTTATATTCTGCCAAATCATCTGTGCGGTCGTATATCTAGCACATGACACACACGCACAATCACAATGAAGAAAGGCAGTGTGGCACCACCGGAATGTGAGTTACAATGACAACGACATACAAATAAAAACTATGTGTCCTTAAGCAAACTTGGATGAACTTTGGACCTATAGTATTGTCGTGGTCTTATAATACTGTGTTCTCCATAGTGTCTAAATTGATACTGTTTGTAAGTGATTTTCAAACTGTGGACAGATGGCTAAAATGCAGTGTGGTTTTACACATGCTACTGGAAAATTACTGAGATTTTTTGATAATTTGATAGAGTAAGTGTCTTATGGAATATATTTCCAGCAGAGGTGGAAGAAAGCATCCTGAACATGTAGTGTGGTGGCAGAATCACCCAGGTCTTCAAAGACAGAGTTTAGTTGCATTGCTCAGATTTTTTCATATACTAGGACCAGGATAATAACAGAGTCTTCATGAGCATGTTATTCTTGTGCTGAATTTTATCTTTTGCGATCTCATTTAGTTTTGTCTGTGCCTTGGTTACAATTTGGAACTTCGTTCCATTTTCTATGGAATAAAGGTAGAAATGAATCTTTTTGACATGCTGGGAACTGAAAATATGTGTTCTTCTAGATCTGTTTCAATGTGTCAAAATAATCAGAATTTACATAGCCATAAACCAATTTTTCATTCATATCTTCTTTTTGGGAAATGCAGTGCCAGCAGTGATAGCTTTATTCATGTGTGTCATTCAAGAAGACATTCTGTGGAATTTATACCGAAAAACCCTGCTTCATTGCATCCATCTTGGGTTTAATGTTAAATTGCAAATTCTTGCTCTGATCTGGAATATAGTTGCACAAGGGAGAGAGCATGAAGCAAATATGCAAAAAAAAGGAACAGGAGAAAAGCTGTGAAATATGAATTAAGTGTGTGCAACAGAAATGCTTTGCTGGAAGGGCAGTTGTTTGAGCTAATCTGGCACCCTGCCAAGTCTGCTTCTGTGTTTGGTATTTGCTGAAGCAGGTAATTTGTCCTGACAGTAACTTTGCCAGTGCTGCAAGAATCCTATTCCATTACGATTAACACCTTCTCCCTTGTTTCTAAGAACAAATATGCTTTATTTCTTGTTTCTGGATCTCCTTGTCATCTGTCTTACTGGTCTTGCTTGCTGTGGTTTGTGTGCGTACGCCTTAGCAAGTGTCTTTCGTTAACTCCAGAAATGTAGGTTGGTTTGGTTTTGGTTTTTTTCTTTTTGGGGGGGTGCTGTGTAGAAATAAGTCTTGTGGGGTTTGTTTTGTTTTGTTTTGTTTTGTTTTGACAATGCAACATTGCATCATGTGAGAGTTGAGCCTCTGGTTTGCTGCCCCCATTAATGCTAGTGTTAAAAGTTTTACTGCTTTAGCATATCAAGAACTAATTTTTTTCTCCTTCATGCTGTCTCCTCTTGTAAGACTGTGAGCTCCAACCCCAACTGCAAGAGAAAGCAGGAGGACAAAGCCTTGGGGTAGTCATTATTCTAGATAGCTTTTTGAGCAATAACATGAAGTATTCATATACTGTCTGCTGAAATTCTCAAATTATCCTGAAAGTGTGCTTTGGCCCATGATGTTATTCTGGTTCTTTAAGGAACACGATTCTTAAGAGGAGTGAATAAAGAAAAAAATATTTACATGTTTATAATTATATAACATACAGAATTAATTCTGATTTAGGAGGGTGCTGGTAGTGAGATTGTGAGAATTAACTTAACTTAAACAGGATGTGTGGGATTTTTCTTCCTATATTAGGTTTTATGGCAGAACTTTATTTAGAGAGGTTTCTGTCCTGCAGAATGCCTTGACAGCTTGCAATATTTGCAGTTAGAGAGGGCATTGTGTTCCACTGGATACCAGCAAAGAGGCTGCTTGTACCAAAGCACAGTGTTTAGTTTCACACCATGATTGTCAAAGTACAGCTGAAATTAAAATAATGACATTAGTGAAAACTGGGCTAAATTTTTAAGTAAACTCAAGCACAAACTGTAGTTGGTGTGTTTTTCTCATTTTTAAGTGGACTTATTCCAACAATTCTTAATTTTAATTGGAAACAACAAATCTGAAATCTGCCATTCGTCTCAGTTTCAAATACTATTCTGCTTCATGTCATGGTCTTACAGCACAAGTAATCAAATAATCACTAGTGCAGTTTTTGCCATGAATGCCTTGTCATGCTTTAATGTAATCTCGAGACTTTCTCAAGCCAAATCAATGCTAGAAGTTAGATGTTTGCAAAAGTTAGTTCATGATGGCTATGTGGCTCTCACCTGTGCTTCCATTGCACTGTTGCATTCCAGATAGGACTTTGGACAAAAGGTTCATTATGCTGCTTTCAGAGATGTAGATGATGCTGTTCCTGATCTGCATTTGTCATCTGCGCTTTAAACATTCCTTTCTTTTTTTTTTTCTTTTTACTTCTCCATGAATACTCCTATATTTTGTGAATATTTGTGCATATTTTGTGAACGTTGCAAGATGCCCATATTTTCCTTTTATTCTACTCCACCCAGGGGTAGATTAATTCATAGTAAATTTCTGCTACTGTGTGTCACTGGCCTCTTGCTCTGTGTATGCATATCACTTTCTGTAATACCCATCTTTTTCAGTGATGGTCTGATATAGAAAAGGTCAATTCAAGTCTTCCCATTAACCATAATAGGTGACAATTGAGAGAAGACTCTGAAAGAATCTTTGCATCTCCTTTTAAATAAATCTTACAGGGTTCATTGTAGAATGATAAACCTTTGTTAAGGTTTTTTATCTATCCTCTAAAAATTAATAGATTGCTGTGCAGTTAGTATAGAATTTTGTACGACTCGAAAGACCTGATAAAAACCTTGCGTTTTCTGTGGAACCCTGTCCGTTGGCTTTGTTGTGTTTTCAGCTTCATTTTTAAAAGACAAAACCAGATCAATCACTAAGGTCTGTGTTTAGGGCACATAATGTGCTTGTATGCCTAACAGGACTTCACCCTGTAAAATCTTTACAGTTTTTAGGTTTTGCAAGCCATATTGCCAAAGTGTTCATGTAGTTTTGTATACAGATGGTAAAGTCAATTACTTTCAAACACAAAACTGAAGTGATTTTGAAGTGCATACATATATATATATATAGAATGACTTTTGGAAGTAGAAGGAAGGTTGTCTTAAGTTCCATTAAAAGTGAGATAAAGACTGGTGTATATATTCTGAATTAATATATAGTTTGAAATGAAATCATACCTTTAGGCCAAATCTTCTGAAATTTTAGTACTACCTGAAAAATTTGCAGTTGTTTATTTGTCTTTGTGTACCGTTATTTTTTTTAATAGGGTGGCTTAATCAGATGCTGGTTATAAGAAGCAATAGACTTGGGAAGAAAGGGCAAACACAGCTTTGGAAAGAAGGAAGAAAAAAATATAGCATGCAGAGAACAAAAGGCTTCTCCGACTACCTGAGATTACCTCTGAGCTGATTTCTTGGTGGAAATAGGGTTTTTTTTAATGCAATACATTTGTGTGGGAAAGGAACAAGTTGTGTAAAACTTCCAAGAGGCATTTTTATCTAGACAGTTTTACATGCTTTGCAGCTCTTAAACTATGCCCACTGTTAAATACCTTCAGGGAGCAGAAGCAGTTGTTTTAGATACAATATACAGAATGGCAAGAGCTTGGTCATTTATACTGCTGAGCTGCTGCTTCCTTCTGTTTCAAAACTTCTAGCAAATGTTGCCAGTAGTCTTAGTTTTTCATTCTGAAAAAGATGAAAGAAACCCCGGAGATTTTAATCCGGTGCTTTCTCATTCTCTCATATAAAATAGATTTTGCTCTATACCAAGACTACAGCAGATGAATTGGGATAGCAGCAGTCTTTCAGCACGTGTCAACACAAAGAGCCGCTGGCAACTGCTCTTCCTAGAGGAAGCCCAAGGAAGAAATGTCGTTTCATTTCCTGCCTTGCTCTTCTTTTGGGGAAGGGAAGAACAAGAAAGAGAAGGAAACTAGTACAGTCCCTCAAAGAGGAATCTGGTTTCTTGCCTTGTGCCTGTTCTGCTACACTGCCTGCAAGTAGGGAAGACTAAACCTCTGCCTTCTCTTGATGTACAGCTTCAGCACCTTTATGTCAGGAAGGGAGAATCCACTGGGCAGTCACCAGGGGAGTCAATAGACCAGAGCAATTTCTCCATAGGACAAGTAAGGTTGGAGGAGAAAGTAATTTCTTCTTCTACGTGGCTGAGAGCACGCCGGCAGATTCTGACCTCCTTCTGTGGTTTCGCTGTACTAAAAAGCCTTTCTTTATTTTCAAATTAGGCAGCAGTTACTAGTGTTTTGCGAACACATAGAACAAGCAAGACCATTTTTTTTAAATTTACCTTTGAATAAGTAATATAAATATACATGTGTGTTTTACAGTGCTTCTGTGAATGATCTCATGTTTGTCCTCAAATCCTCATGCAGAATTACCTTTAAATATTGAAGAATACGTGAGCTAGAACAGACAACTAACTAGATGTTCCTTCCTGCAAGGAGGGCTAGTGTTTTTCAGTCACATATATTCCTCCTTGTATTTTCAAATGACAAACTTTTTCAAATGGTGAACTTGTTTTGTGCCTGATGCTCACACAGACATTTTCTAGTACTTAGAAGTGCATTTGCAGATTGCAGAGCCAAGCGAGTTTCACAGCATGACGGAACAAACTCTAAACACTGTTGCTGAACATAGGGGGAAGATGAAATTATAATTTTAAAAATTTCTGTCAGTCATTATACATGATGGCAAGCTTCAACTTTAAATTGGAACTTAGTGGAATAAAAATAGCTGGGAATAAAATTAGAACAGAATATAGTGAATCTAACCTCTTTGCATGGAATACTACTTTTTAAAAGTTATGAGGAAAAACCCAGAGGTGGCAAAATATATCATTTTCAGTCTGGAGAAAGATTGATAGCCTTAAAATGTGTCTTACCATGCCAAAAATAATCTTTATGCTAATGGACATTCCTTATAATATTGCCTATAGGTAATTAGAAATTATGAAGGAGGGCAGAAGACCTTGAGTTCACATTAATAAAGTAGTACAGTGAGGTGGGATAGAGAATTGCTAATGTGTACTGCTGTCTGCCAGACAATATGAAAGATTATTGAAAGGATATTTAATTTTGATACTAAATCAAAATTGTGGTAGGAAATGGAAGACAAACTTTTTTCCTTTCTAAAAAAAAAGCATAAAATTAGATCTTCGGCTGTTTTTAATGACAGGTTCAAGAACAGTAAAAGCTCTTCTTATAGCTCCTCCCCCACTGCGAAGATTCTCCAGAAGATGAAGGCACATTTGGATTTGGTTTTGAATATGATAGATGGCACTTCCCATTTATCAGGGAGAATGGAGAGGAAAATATCCAAATATGTATGAGGGAAAAGAGAATGTTACAGTCACTGGATAGGAGTGATAAGGTGTGGGAAATGGAAAATTACATACATCAAACAGTATCAGACTGTAAGGAACAGGAACCATCCTTCGTGGAGCAGTTTGTTAATATGTCCATGGGAAGGAAATAAGTATACAAGAACTGAAAGAGATTTTTTGAAGCATTATTAAGGTATAATAGGAACAGTGGAACCATTTTTTATATTCAGACATAATACACTGAATTCTGAGAAACAGTGTTAGGGGTAGTAGTGTGTGTCCTCAAGCTTTCTTGTGTGATTTCTGTAAACAAAAAATAACATCGAATTGAGTGACAATGGCATTTTGAGTTCATCCATCTGTGAGAAATGCTGTACTAGTGTTGCTTTCAGTCTGTGGTCCTGCTAGAACTCTGACAGGTTTGTGTGGAATTACCATGGTTTGCTGTAACCAAGAATATATAAACTTGAACAAACATCATGGTAGTTCAGTCCCCTTCAATTTCTTGTGGAAATCCAGAGCTTCCACTGGATTCTGGGACATGATGTGGACCCTGCAGTTCTGTGTACAATGATCAAAGGGGGAGTACGAGCGACATGAGATTTTGTGCTCTATTTTCATAATTCCGTACACAGCAAGAATTAAAAAAATGAACAGGTGAAGATAAAGGCATGATGAATAACATAACATAAGCCTCAGTAGGGATTATTGGTTTTGATTAGCTATTTTTAAGGTTTCTCTTGAAGGTTGGAAGTGTCATAGATTCCCGCATTGTTTGAGTTTTGATGAGAGCTTCGTAGGCGCACCTCCTGAGGTGGCAAAACCTCACTCCAAGTTCAGTGTGTTTTAGGGGAAGAACTCTGTCTCCTACAAAGGTTCTTGCAGACTTCTACCTTATCATAAACTGGACTCTCTAAAGTTATGCACTCTAGCAAGGTATAAAGTAAATATTTTTAAATATTGAAAGAGCTTGATTCAGTTCCTTTACTGTAGATGTTGAGTGCCATTTCATATGGCTTATGGTAATCTCATCTAGCTTATAGCTCCAGCTCTTGAAAAGCATGGGTCTCCTGTAGGTCCTATGTCATATCTGCAGGAATATGCCTATGACTTAAATACCTTAGGGTATCTCAAAGATACGTATCATTAGGCAACTGAACTGCTCCCAGAATCTCAAATTAGAAACCAAACTGGTCGAGACAACTGCAGCCTACCATGTTTCATTTTTTTGTAGTACTATAGAAAGCAACAGAATGTAAAGCTGGAGCAGTGTTTGCTCTAAATGCGTTTGCTGTGGGAGGGCTACTCATGTGGAGGTATGTATTCTAATTTGCATATACAAAAAAAAAAAAGGAAGAGATAATTGTTTTCCCCTATGCTACTTTAATTGTCATAGCATTTCTTCTTTAAGGAAAAGATCTTGAATAGGCATTTTAAAAAAAGGACAAAACCACAAGCAAAATATCAAATTTAGCTTATGCAGCAGTCTTCTTACCTTCTAGACAAGAAAACCTAAATCTCCATTTTTCAGCATTGTTAAGCATGTGGTAGTATAATGCAGTTACAAGACTTAATGGCAGTATCAAGCCCACACAGCTTACCTCTATCTTTCAGAAGAAACTTTTCATGTGAGGCAAGAATGACACTAAAATAGTACATCTAACAATGCCATCAGTGCCTTTCTGCTAGGTTTAATCTCTGAAGTTGTGGGCTGATGCTTTTGAAGCTCAAATTTCATCTAGAGCGTGTATTAGGTTTAGTGAGCTGTTTGATTTCATTACAAGGCATAGGTCTGCTCTGTTTCTTTGACTGCACAATCCACCTGCCTTTGCAGAGAGCACTCCCATGGGGATATGATGATGAAAAATTAAACCTTCTGTTTGATGCTCCTTTTATTGAGGCTCTGTTGAAATACCTTCGGTGTAAAAGGCAGCTGGAGTAAAGTATTATCCATCAGTGTGGGCATAATGATTTATATGAATACATATTTATCACAGTATCTGGTGACAAGCTCCAGTGAAGCTCGGAGCATTCATTGTAGTTACCAAGGAGTGTTGTTATTGCATTTCCTTTTAGACTTTGATGCTGGTTTTTTTTTTTCCTTTTTTGTGTCTCATGCTTGTTTTTATCAGTTTCTCTGTATGCCAAGAGGAGCACTACTCTTAGCCAGTTAATCCTCCTTTTTCTGTACGAGACGTATCCTCCTCAGAGCAGCTCTCTACATACCAAAAAATACAAACCTGTCTAAAAAAACTCTCAACGCTGAACTGGAAAAGTGTAGGCATAGGATATATCTGCAGTGCAGTGGCTGCAGCTTGTGTAGACGCAACAGAGCTTGCTTTAATCTCAAAGTAGCTCATTATGTAGCTGCCACACCATTAAGCACAACATGAGCTTGAAAAGCTGCCAGAGACTTTGAATAGGCTCTAAGGCAGCATTAGTGCTGACGTGGAGTTAAATCCAGTTGGCAACTGGTCACAAGTCCCTTGAGCTGAAAGACTGGAAGAATTTCCATCCTGTAACGGATGTGGAGGGGAACACAGTGACCAAGGATGAGGAAAAGGCCGAGGTACTGAATGACGCCTTCGCCTCAGTCTTTGATAGTAAGACCAGTTGGGCTCTGAATGCCCAGCCCCTTGAGCTGGAAGACAGGAAGGGGGAGCAGAATAAAGCCCCTGTAATCCAAGGGGAAATGGTGAGCGACCTGCTCCACCACCTAGACACACACAAGTCCATGGGGCCAGACAGGATCCACCCAAGGGTCCTGAGGGAGCTGGTGGAAGTGCTCGACAAGCCACCACCACTTTCCATGGCTAACTGGGGAGGTCTCTGTGGACTGGAGGTTAGCAAATGTCACAGCCACCTACAGGAAGGGCTGGAAGGGGGACCTGGGGAACTACAGGCCTGTCAGTCTGACCTCGGTGCCAGGGAAGGTTCAGGAGCAGATCATCCTGAGTGCCATCAGTCAGCACGGACAGAACAACCAGGTGACTAGTCAGCACGAGTTTCTGAAAGGTGGGTCCTGCTTGACCAACCTGCCCTCCTTCTATGACAAGGTGACCCGCTTAATGGACGAGGGAAGGGCTGTGGATGTTGTCTATCTACACTTTGGTAAAGCCTTTGACACTGTTTCCCACGGCATTCTCCTGGAGGAACTGGCTGCTCGTGGCTCTGATAGGAAACCTCCTTGTTGTGTACTCTTGGCTGGGTAAAAAAACCTGGCTGGATGGCCAGCTCCCAAGAGTGGTGGTGAATGGTCCCAACTGGTGTTCCCCAGGGCTCAGCACTGGGGCCTGTTCTCTTTAATATCTTTATCAATGATCTGGATGAGGGGATTGAGCGCACCCTCAGTAAGTTGGGCAAGAATGTTGATCTGCTTGAGGGTGGGGAGGCTCTACAGAGGGATCTGGACAGGCTGGTTCAATGGGCTGAGGCCAGTGATATGTGGTTCAATAAGGCCAAGTGCTGGGTCCTTCACTTGGGTCTCTACAGTCGTTTGCAAATGCTACAGGCTTGGGGAAGAGTGGCTGGAAAGCTGCCCATCAGAAAAGGACCTGGGGGTGCTGGTTGACAGTGGGCTGAATATGAGCCAGCAGTGTGCCCAGGCAGCCAAGAAGGCCAACGGCATCCTGGCTTGTATCAGAAATAGTGTGGCCAGCAGGAGGAGGGAAGTGACTGTTTGCCTATACTTGGCACTGGTGAGGCCCCACCTTGAACACTGTGTCCAGTTTTGGGCCCCTCACTTCCAGAAGGACATTGAGATGCTGGAGTGTGTCCAGAGCAGGGCAGCGAAGCTGGTGAAGGGTCTAGACAACAATTTTTCTGAGGAGCAGCTGAGGGAACTGGGGTTGTTTAGCCTGGTGATAAGGAGGCTGAGGAAAGACCATATTGCTCTCTACAACTGCCTGAAAGGAGGTTGTAGCAAGGTGGGGGTCAGTCTGTTCTTTCAAGTAACAAGTGACAGGATGAAAGGAAACAGCCTCAAGTTGTAAAAGGGGTGATTTAGGCTGGATAGGAAGAAAAATTTCTTTCCAGAAAGGTTTGTGAAGCATTGGAACAGGCTGCCCAGGAAAGTGGTGGAGTCCCCATCCCTGGAGGTGTAGATGAGATGCTTGTGGACATGGCTTAGTGGTGACCTGGCAATGCTGGGTTAATGGCTGTACTTGTTGATCTTAAAGGTCTCTTCCAACCAAAACTATTCTGTAATTCTGTGCAATTCTGACTTTTCCTGCCTCTTTGGAAGTGCCCAAGTTAGGCTGTTGAATGCTAGAGGCATAAGTGTCCTGCTGAACAGCAGTGATTTCAGTACAGTCTTACCTATGGCTTCAGTGCTTGGTTTAAGGAAATTCCCTTTTCATTTCTTGAAAGAAATATGAAAGCAAATTAAACAAACTCATGGAGGTTGTGTCAGTTGTGTTATTTCATCTGTGTTGAACAGTGTTACAATGCAGCAGGTGCTCCCCACATCACGTTGGTCTGTGTTTCTGCAGAACTCTGGCAGTGTATGTTGCTGGTTCCTCCTCTCCAAGACTTTTACATCTTTTTGCAAAGCCCATTAAGCCTACTGGATTTTAAATTGAACAGGCTGCTATTAACCTATTTCCTATGCATTGTTACTAAGGTCTTTTTTATATTCTTGTTCATAAACTCTTTAGCCTCTGAAGCTATTAATTCCATTATGAGTAAATTGTCTCATCATTTCTTTCTGAGGCAACAGTGTTGTCCCAGCTTCGTTATCTTTTTCAGGATATTCCCAAATAAATTAAAAAAAAAAAAAGAAAATTAGCATCAAGGTCGAAAACCCTCCAGGATTTCCCACTGGAAATTACATTCATCATATGTCACTCTCTGGTGGTCTCTTGGCCTCACTAATTGCCTGTATTCCCAAGTAATTTTATGTCTAAAATAGCTTATATGCCTCTAGCTTTGGTGAAGGCCAGAAACTAGGCCAAAAGTTAGAACTGATAAATCAGAACAAAATCCAAGAGAGTGAAGAGGGAAATCGGCTTGTCTTGTCCTCTGCCTGTCACACCTGAAGCTCCTGTCTTTCTTCCTTTCTTTTCTTCAGATGAGCTAGTGGTTTTAAACCAACCAGTTGGCATTCTGCAATGGTGCGTGGTTTCCCAGCTGCTGTTTCGGAGCTGCGATGGGTTTGTGTTTCTGAGTGCTGGTACCATCCAAAAGGAGCGAGGGGCAACCTTCCCTCCTCCTGCTTAGCAAATAAGCAGCTTAGCAAGTAAGCATCAGACCAGGACATACAACATACTGTTTTATGCGTAAGAGTCTGAAAACTGGTATGTCTTCTGACAAAATTATCTTGTTTCAGAATGCTCTGCTTCCCCCAACAGTGAGGAAAACTACATTCGTGCCGTACTAGCAGGCTATTAGGCAGCGTGAATCCACATCATACCTTCTGTGTGTACGTACAGGTACACATGCCCGTATGTGTTCTGTCACTCACTCCTATTCCTGATCAACATGGGAAGCATCACTTTTTCTGGCAATGATTTTTCGCAGTGTTTAAAAGCATGAAAAGAAATTTAAGCATCCTGTTTTTCATTGCATTTTACTAATAAACAAACAAGTGCCGACAACCAACAAATGATCTTCCTTTCAAATTTTCTTCTCCCTTCTCTCTCCCATTGCCTGGTGGCTACCTGGGATGAATTAACAGTCTGAAGAGTAACACTTCCTGGAGTGATGCAGATTATGGGTTTTCTCTTAATTCAGGTCAATCCCTAAAGTGATTTTGTTGCCTTTTTTTTTTTCTTTCTTCTACTTCTAAACTATACCTATCTCACAGCTCATACTATCCATATAGGGAAGGTGGATATCCTGAACAGTCTATTTTTTAATATATCAAAATAGCAGCTCCTGGAAGATAGTAGAGTGTTTTCCCATAAATCAAGTCAAATTTGAAACATTTGGCAGTGACATTTCCCTGTGTATGTGTATAGCAAAGCCTTTTAGCCCCCATCTGGATGCTATGGATATAAATTACTATGAATTAGAAGATGCTGTGTTTCTGTGAAGGCATCTTTTATTCTTGATCCTGAAAAATAAGTATGATTTTCATTCATTTTTAGTGTTATGCCAGGATATCACATCTTCTTTACTGAACAGGGTTTATCTGCTGAAATGAAGGATGTATTTTATGGTCAGCTTGCCAGAGTGCCCTTTGCTATCAGTCACTGTGACATAGTAATAACTTGGCTATCTTTTGCTTTGCCTACACTATTTGCAGTATGCGAAATTTAAGAAATCATGGTTTTACTGTTGCTTGTACTGAAGCTGTCTCTTATTTTATACCTTCACTTTTCATCTTGCGAACAACAGAGTCCTTGTGTATTCATTTCAGTTTGCTAAAAGAGCAAAAATGTTTTACATTTTGAGTGAAAGTGTGGCATAAAATAGCACTTAGAAAAATGCCAACAAAGCTTTTTATATAGAAAAAGTTTAAAATAATGTGTAGGGTTTCCATGCTAAAGAAGCTTTCAGTGTGGTTGTCTTCCTAATTATAATTTAGGAATCTCCAGCAATTTAGGAGTCTAAAATTTGGATTCTCAAAGAGCAAACGTAGTTCAGTGCTGGTATGTATTTACTATCCCAAAGAAAGTGCTGACTTTTTGCTAGTTTTATGGGACATGTAGGTCTAGACTCAACAGCTCCCCATAAACTCAGATAGTCTGCCTCACAGCTCCGTAAGTACCTCTCCTCTTGCTTTGTCTTTTAAATGTCTCTGTTTACTTAGTCTTTCTAAATACGGCACATAATTGTCATTTGATTAAAACAGTTTTATTGAACAAAGTCAGTATTGAATTATTCTGAGGCACTCTCATGATTATTTATCTATGAGTAATATAAAGGAAGAAAGTTGCACTTGTGCGCATAGTTTATTTTAAATTATTCTGAGAATTGAACCCAAACTAGTTTCCTAAATCCAATCTTGAAATTATGCAGTATCTGGGATGTTGATCTGAAACCTGTAACTGGCTCAGGCTTTCTGAGGATATGTTCAAGCGCTGCAGGCAAAGCCAGGCTCTTTGCTGGGGGAGGGAGTGGGTGTAGGGTTGAACAGGCTCTTGAGCCTTGTGATGCCAGCTCACCTCTCTTTGTGTCTGCTTGTAAAGTACACTCTCTTTTAACCTGGTTCATTCCAGCAGCCAGATGGCATTGGTTGATTAAAATAAGCATATACTATTAGCATTGGATAGTATACTGGCTAATGACATTGTTCAGTCCAAGCTAGTCCATTAAATTGATCAGAAGTTGAATTTTCATTAGCTTCTCTGAATAATACGAATGTGTAATATGTGAATAGTAATTTAATTTATTTCTCTTATCTTTTAATTTTTCATCTAATTGCTCACCTTCATTATAAATGTCACCATAAGTTAGGAAAATGCTTTTTAATTCCTGATTGTCTGTTGAAAATCAAGCCTCTATATAGACAATTAAGTCCCAAAGACCCTTTTTAGTTTGTTTACTAAATTACTGACAGCCAGAGCTGAATGTCACACTGAATTTAACTTAAAACAGTCTATTCTACTGTCGCTTTGAGATGTGAGGATGGAAAGTCAAAGCAGTGGTGATAGACTGAGCTAGACTTGGAATAACTGTACAAACCATGGCTTATTTTCAGATTTCTTTTGAATTTATAGAGTTACGTAGAGCATGATCTCAAACAGTACGGAGATCAATTAAATGTCCTTTACCGGCTATGTGGCCATGTGTATATTCCATGTAATTCTTGAAAATGCTTTTGTTTAATGTAGCCTGTGAGCACATTTTTAGATTCTTTGGAAGTCAATGGGATGCAAACTCTTGCTTAGATTTAATTTGTTTGTCTAAAGAGGGAGTAATGTTAGTGATTATTTTACTCTTATTCTGAAACAGGGACCTCAGTTTATGATTTTGTGCAGGAAAGACCTGCCCACTAACCAGGAATCTGTTTATATGAGCATTGATATTGTAAGCATCTTAACTTCAACATCTAGGAATTAATATATCAAAAGGAAGAAAAAAAGGACAGCTTATTGGTCTATTTATCTATCTAAAGTCTTGTATTTTCTTTTTCCCTCCTTTAATGTTCAGAAGGTCAGTAGCGAAGCATTTTTTTGGGTAAAACACTGTCTGAAATTAAGATAAATATGTTAATACAGACAAATCTGCCCATCTCTTAAAAATTAAGAGAGCTGTCCAAAGCTGTCAAAATATGACAACATTGCAGTCACACCAGTGAGCACACTTTAGTATTTGTTAGTATTGCATATGAAGAGTTACCTGTAAAGTACTGATGCAAAATTGATAGTTAGAACTTGAGGGAGTTACATGTGGGTTGTGAAACCCTCCAGAAAATCAGGAAAAACTTGTCCTAGCCAGCCACTCTTTACAATAGCATATACAAGAAAGAAACCAAACTGTATCTTGTCTATCCTGAGGTTAATGTTTGAAGGTAATGGAAAGTATTCATTAATGTGATGCTAATATTCAGGCTAAAAGTGACCTTTACTTTTTTGTCCCTGAAACGATTCTCATTTCTGTTTCTCAGACAACTAGTACTTATGTCGGGAATTAAAAACCGTTATGTAACTCCCCTGAAAAAAGGAGACACATTTGGAGGTCTTTCTCCTACACCAGAGGTGTATAAAAGTGATCTTTGCAGTCTTGGTCTCTACAGAGCTTCATGCATCAGTCTGTTAATCCAGCCTGGAGAACGCCTCAGGCTTGTCATAGGCTTCTCTGGTGCCTGAGGTGTGCTTGCTTCCTGCTGAACTGCCCTGACAAAATAGTGACAGTTCTAAAATCTGGGTTTTCAAACAAGCAAACCTAGGCTTGCAACAGCGCACAAGCAGGTCTCCATATTACTGCGGTGCCATGTGATGGCGTGAAGCTGACATGACCTCGTCATGCCCCTCCAGGACTGTGAGATTTTGTGATGAAGTTGTTTTTAGCTGTGGCATGCATGAATGAAATGAACGTGGTATAGTGATTAGGGATTATCAGAAAGAAGATTTGTCTTAATTTCTGGATTTGTTTTAAACAATATAGGGTTCAGGTCTCTCCTGGATATTGCTGACTGTTTAAGAAAAGAGTAAAATCAAAATGTGTTGGCAAAAAGTAAAACAGAAATCTGATACAGATGTGTAAGTAAGTAGCTGCTTATTTATAGGAACACCTACTGGCCCCTAAATAAACTATTTTAATCTAAACTTCATTAGGTCAAATGTAAAACCCAAAGCACAAAATCTTAAGTCTGTTTTGAGATATAATTGGATGACATTCAAAGCAGTTTACATAACTACTAATGACAATAACAAAAAACAGGTGTAGTCAAGGTTATCAGATTTAACTTCAAAACCAAGAAGGACTTCAAGTTTCTGAGTTGTTAAAATAAAGGAACTGTAATATTTTACTTTATGTGTCATATATGTCAAAGTATGAAAAAACTTTAAAACTTATGCACGTGCATCAGTGTGTGTATGTATATATATTAATATGCATTGTATAATATACCCGTATGTGTGCGCACACAAAATTACTCCTGTTCTAAAATACAGTACAGAGCAAGGCCTATGCTGTTGCCTCTATAGTGGGTATATTAGAAAATCTCATTTTGACTCTAAATTTGTTACCCATTTAAGAGGGTAACTTTGTAACTGGGAGTATTACTAAACTTATTTTTATTGCATACTTGAGTTTGGATTATGTAGGCATATTCTGAATCAAGCATGTGCCCTGCCAAATGGCTAGTACAGTTTGCCAGTCATGTGGAAAAGCAGAAATCTCTATTTAATTAGGCGCTGACAGATATTTACATATATATTTCACCACTTCCAAATATGTTCATATAGCTATAAACACTTCTATTTTTATCAAGCAAGCTTTTACTGATCATGCAGAACTGTTAATGGCCCAGATTCAAAGAAACTTAAATCACTTAAGAGTGACTTGGGTATTTTGTTGCTGAAATGCTAAGAGTCTAGCAAATGTTGTCTACCATATTAGGAGGCTGCCAGAATGCTGCCCTTGCTCTTGCAACGTCTAGCTCAAGGTTGGGAAACGAAGCGTGTCTTCATCTAACTGTACACAAGGGTCCCTCTCCTACGTGTTTTCCATGGGCATGTTTGCCAAACACCAACAAAACAGTCTTCTCAGCAATCCCACTGATTATTGTTTTTCAGTAAGCAACCAGAGAAAGTGGTAGCAGTGGTGCCTTTCTTTTCACAACAGCAGGGTGGGAGGGATGCTGGACGTCTGTGATTATGTCCTTCTTGTACTCAAAGAAATTCAGACCCGCTTTGGGTGATTGAGCAAGTGGCTCATGAAGGCAGAAGGCAAATGCTCTCCGTTCTTCCCGTCAACATTTTTCCTCTGTGCACAAAAGTATCCAAGATTCCTTGGTTCAGGGAGAGAGAAAAACACTCAACAAGCATCATGTATCAGTGAGTGTAATTTTGAATTGGTCTTTGTTCAACGCTTGTCTAAGAAATAAATGTCTTTTTTTTTTTTTTTTTGTCGTCTGGATCTGGGGACTCTCTCTGTATTTAATGCAGTGCTTTCTATGTATATTATGTTCTTAGGAATGACTAACATATCAAGAAGAGTTATCATAAAAATACTGAAGTAATTTAATGCATTGCAGAAATGATTTTGGATCACTGTGCTAGACTAACGTGGAAAGCAGACAGCTGGCTTTAAGTAAAACATTAATATATTGGCATTGGAAGTTAATAAGCCTTTTTCAGTGAGATGAAACACGAAAGAGAAAAAAACACCTCAGAAATCCAGTAAGAAGAACAATTTTAAGTTCCCAGTTTCCTAAGCAAGGATCTTAGAAAATGTCACTTTGGTCTTTCTTGCCTTTCAGTTTTCCCTTGGCACTTAGAATACTGCAGGTCATGTATTATGAACATGGTCTAATACCTAAGTCAGGATCCTGACTTTACTGATTTCCACCTAAGGAGAGATGCCTTTAGCTGATACACTCATTCATTTGGCAGTTTCATCAGTTCTGGGAGAATTACTGCTTTTTGTCCTAGTTTGAAGCATTACATTGATCACTGAAACCAAATACCAGGTTCCTAAAGAAGTGAAAAATATTCCACAATGTGCAGTTTCTATACTAACCAGAAGAGACTTTGTTCTAGTCTTTATTTTGATGTAATAGTGATATATGGGCTTTAGGAAATGGACAGCCCACCGGACTTAAGGTTTCAAGACAATTTAATTGACTCAAAGTAGCAAGATAAAGTACTGTACGCATACACATTTATCGAAGAGTGTCCTCACTTGCCCTCACTGGGAAGAGTGAGAATCTGTCTTAACTATGCTCAACTTTGCATTTTCAGCATCAGTTCTCACCTTCTTCTTTATAATCCCCATAAGCTCTGTATGATCAAATGTGAATCTCTACAGCCCTTTCTCTCTGTCCCCCAAATGCATAGTTTTGTGTGCAGGCTATATGAAACCCGCCAGCACTGTCTGGAAACCATCCTGCCGTACATTAACTACAAATGGAGAGGCTGCCAGTGGAATTTCTGGAAGTACTTGGCATCAGGCAGAACTGAAAAGAAGCAGAAAGCCTCCCTTCATAGTCTGCCTCCTGAATGGCTCTTTGAAACTCATGGTTCCTCTCACCAGTCTGATGTGTCTTGCCAGGGGAACCTGTATATGCCACAGTTCCTAGGAGCACTTTCTGTGGAAGCATTTATTTATTTTAAGATCCAAGTTGCTTGTCTTTTTTTATGTCCCTCAAAACTGCTGGAAGCAGCTTCACTCTCTCCTTCCTTCCCTCCCTCCTGCCCTCCCTATTTTGCTTCCATAACCTGGAGGCATTTACTCATCTGATGTATAGTTTTCCCCTCTTCTATTGATCTTTGAATGATTGATCAGTGTTATCAAGGTCAGCCTCCTTCACCAAAGATTGACATGAATAAGCATTATGAGATGACCAGTGAAAAAGACTCATGTTGCTGAAAGTAAGAAAATTTCCTTTCCTCTGTTGAAAAGCTCTGCCTTTTCTCCAAATAAGGTTTCTGGTGAAGATAAGGCAGTTTCTTTAAGTGAGTTGTGGAATGTTTAGGGCATTTGCTCCCTGAAAGTTAAGTTGCTATACAGCTGTAGCATATTTGGATGTCTTAAAGAAAAAAGTAGTCTGACTCAATTACATAATTCACTCCACACTCTTAATGTTACAAGGCTTTAGTCTTGACAGTTCAAGAGTGAGAGGAAATGAAAGCTGACCTGCCTAGGAATTGGGGTCTATTTCTATAACTAGTAAAAACTGGGAAGTCTTATGAGTGTATTGTACTTGAACAGAAAAATTAAAAATAATAACCATAAGCTATATATACCCTAGGATGTATGATATGTAGCAGAAGTATGGCAGGAAGAGATTTATATGTAGAAGACAGATTATAAATACGATGTGAATGTGCTTATGTAACAGGAAAAATGAACTGGAATGTTCATTATTCTTTTAAGGCAGAGTCAAGGCAATGTCACATTATCCATTAGCTTGGTCCCATTATTCGTTGGGTATATGAATTATGGAAGTTATATAACATAAAACTGCACATTGTCATGCATTTTGATGATGTATTTTTTTAATGCTTGTATTATATTGTTTTCATTGTATTCTTTCCTATAAATTTTGTGTAGGCTGCAGTTGCCTGAGAACACTTGCTGATCCTGGGCTTGCAGCAGTGAAACAAACTAAAATTTAAACATTAATAGTTCCTAATGAACTGGAAAGTGCAGGATTATTTCAAAAGAAGTCAGAAGAAGACAGAATTTAAAAGCCTTGTTCCTTTTCTGCCTTCCTGTGCACATGTTTACAGCCAGCTACTCTAAGGCTTGCTCTTTTCATTCATTTTTTTTAGACCTTATATAAGAAAGTTGTGGTCCACTATATAGTCAGTCCTTGCTGCTTCTCCAGTGCATTTAATAGAAGAACCTTGTGAACATTCATTTGAGGCCCTTAGTTGCAAAATTAGTTTTCAAGACTGATGTCTTGAAGTATGCTGGTGAAAGTGAGTTCTGTTTCAGTTGATGAGTTACTGAAGGTACACTTTTGCACTTTGATTTCATTAAGCTTTATCATTGTAATGTTTTGTTTTCACACATTATGCTCCTTAAATAGTGCCTTTAATTTTCATTTTTCATGAGGAACAGTATTTTAAGTCTTTGGAGTTTCATCTGTATTATTTTTATATTCCTCTTCACAATTTCATGTTGTCAGTCCATTTCACTCACACACAATTGGCCATCTGTCTAAATACTCTCTCTTGGAATGATGCATCTACTTCGGGCATAGTTCCTTTCAAATATTATTTTGTTGTTATCTGCTCTGTGGCTAATGGTGAAAGCAGACACTTGTCAATTGGAGCTTTGTCAAAGAGCTTTCCAAATAAAGGCGGCCTATTCCAATCTGTAGGTTCTTACTACTGTTTTTTTTTATCATGGTGCAATATTGTCATGGGTTGACCTTGGCTGACTGCCAGGTGCCCACCAAGCCTTTCTATTACTCCCCCTCCATCAACAGGACAAGGGGAGAAAAATGCCATGAAAAGCTTGAAGGGTCAAAATAAGGGCAGGGAGATCTTTTACTGATGATTATCATGGGCAAAATAGACTTGACTCAAGGAAATTAATGTAATTTATTTAATTTAATTGCCTATTATTTGTAACAGAGTAGAAATAAAACTAGAAAGATGTTTCTCCTACCCCTGTCTTCTTTCCAGGCTCAATGTCCTCCCAACTCTTCTACCTCTTCCCCGCAAGTGGTGCAAGGGGGCAGGGAATGGGGTTGCTGTCAGTTCATAATGCTTCATTTCTACTGTTCCTTCCTATTCATGCTGTTCCCCTGCTCCAGCATGGGGTCCTTCCCATAGGATACAGTCTTTCATGAACTTCTGCAGCATGGGCCCTTCCCACAAGATGCAGTTCCTCAAGAATTGCTCCAGCATGGCCTCTCCAGAGGCCTGCTTTTGCTTCCTTCAGGGCACATCCACCTGCTCCAACTTGGGGACCTCCATGGGCTGCAGGTTGGATATCTGCTCTGACAAGGTCCGCCGTAAACTGCAGGAGGACAACCTGCCTTACCATGGTATTCACCACAAGCTGCAGGGGAATCTCCACACTGGTGCATGGATCTCCTTCTCCCCCTCCTTCCTCACTGGCCTTGGTGTTTGTGTAGTTGTTTCTCTCACATATACTCACTCCTCTCTCACAGCTGCTGTGAAGCTTTTTTTGCTTAAACATCACAGAGGCACTACCACCATCACTGATAGGCTCAGCTTTGGCCAGCAGTGGTTCTGTCTTGGAGGCATCTGGAACTTGCTCTGTTTGACATGAGGGCAGCTTCTGGTGCCTTCTCAAAGAAGCCGCCCCTGCAGCGCCTCCTCCCTGCTACCAAAGCCTTACACATAAACCCAATACAAATCTTAAAAATAGGGATGTACAATGGAGAGAAATACCTTATTAATACAATATTAACAGCTACAAATAGTTGAGGCCAAGGTGTTTAAATAAAAGACTCAATGATCTACTCCATTCTGTAAGCCTTTGTTTTCATAAGGAACTTTGCTGCAAGGAAGAAAATGTCTGAAACTTGATTTCCTACTTCTATTCTACCTTTCTCTCCAGCCCTTTCTCCACTTTCCTAGGAATTTATTGTCAAGTTTTGCTCTTAGTGTCTTCAATCAGACTACTACTCTTGACTTTGTATGAGACAGTGACAGAATGGCTTGTGTAGAGCATCAGACTAAATACAGCTGTGCGTTTTTATTTAATTTTATATGGCACTCCTTGTGCATGCATGTTGCTGAATCATGCTGTATTTATTTCTGATACACCAATGTGGTCTGTTGAGCAGGGAATTTTGATGAAGAAGTTGTTTCTCAGTGGCTTTGGCATCATTGCAAAAGTAAGTTTTTTTGAGATGTGTTTGTCAAAAAAGCTCTGACAGAAAGCATCTCTCCTAACTATCTCACTCCTAACTAACTATCCTAACTCTTCTAAATCCTAAAATATTTGTGCTTTTACATTTGTGTCAAAGACACCTAAAACCTGATTACATATTCCTCTCAGGCCATCCTTCAAATACACAACAATTTTAATACATGCTCAAAACCAGTGTCAGCAATGGAAATCAGTGGGGAGAGAGCTTCTAGGGCATCAGAACTTCCCACAATGAAAGCTGTTTTCTTTCATTTTTTCCCTTTGAGTACGTACATTTTTCAGACCTATTTGCATCATGTCAAGAAGTCAATAGATTTCTTAGTGTTTGTATGTTGTAGTGTATTTGCAGAGTAAGTTTTTATTTGGGCTGTTTGAATGGGTTCTACTCTAATGGTTAAGTATTGTTAGTGTCTAGAGAAAGAGGGATTTTTTTAAAAACCAAAATTGGTTGGGAATGAGGACAAAGTATGAGAAAAGGCTGTGTGACGTTCATGAAGCAGAACAGTTGGAACAGGGCTCTGACCATCCTTGGAGAGAGGAGAAGAGCAGGAGTCTTATAATTTGCAAGAAACAGGTGCTGAAGGAAAGACTGCCAAGCTTTGGAAGGAATTGCCAAAGTCTGCGAAAAGTAGTGTGATTGTGGTATTATGCAATATGAATTGGAAAGAACTTAAGCTAACTAATCACTCTTTACAAGTTAAGACTGCATGCTTCATGTCAACTTTACAAGTATCTAGATTTGCTGAGATGAGAGTCAGCATGGTCCTCCTTTACTGCTTGTAGGTTATGTCTTCGAGTTTGGGATCTCAAAATTTGCCAGTCCTTAAAACTCCTTCACCATGTGTGCTGCAGAAAAATGCAACATATCATTAACTTTCCCTAACTACTTTTTGAGCAAGCTGCTTTGTGAGCTGAGCAGATGAAAGCGTTGTAGTGCTTTATAATCCCTTCCCCTTTATTCTTTTTTCTCCATGACAATTCAGGGGTAGATATCAATGATCTAGTCTTTCTACTTAGACAGCGCCAAGAATAACTTTAGTTATTACATTAAAATTTTCAAAAGTCAGTATGAAACATCCCAGTATCACACAGAACACTCTGGTGCCCTGCTGAGATAGTGGGATATGAAAGTATATTATTATGATAGCTATGTAGTTAACAGGTACCGCTGCTTTATTTCTTATTTTTTCTACCAGCTTCTTAGAGTTTGCTTTTATTCTCTTTTACTGTTTCCTAATTTAGCCTGTAATCTCTGTGAAAAAAGTTGTTGTCAGGGAGAAGGTGTCTATATTACAGTGATGTGTTCACGTTGTTCTTGTTTGTTTTTCTTGCTAAACTCTGTTTATGGTCTGTGAGCAAGAGATTAAAGCTGATAAAGGTGAAAAAACATTGTGTGGGTGAAGCTAGGATTTGAGACATTGGCAAATACGAGATTAGCGCCTGTATCAGCCATGGAGTCTTTAACTCTTGGGCCATCTATTGACTCTTTGCGTCTTACTGTCTTAGACTGATAGGAAAATGAATTAATTTGTACTTGTCTTAATTATCTCTTTTTTGTTATGTTTTAGCTAGCCCTGTCTTAACAGGATAACAAGTAGGGTAAGGGTTATTGGTTTTGATCCTCTGAAAGGCTTACAGACAAGAACCATTAAGTGCTGGTTAGCTAAGAAGCAGTCTGAAGGAATTTGCTCAATTCAGTTGTGGCAGAAGCAGCTATTACTCAGTTTATTTGAGTTGATCTGCCTTGGTTAGGATAGTCGTGAGTCTGGTGTACTCTCTTGGTTTCCCTGGCACTAACCAAGAGTGCTTGAATCTACACTACATAAATAATACTTGAGCCTAAATCTTCATTTAGCAGATTTGAAGGGCTGCTCAGACATACTGTGGGAATCAGTCAAACCAGAAAGACTTGCAGGTCTTTGGCCTCTGTTTGCTTCTAAACTAATGCTTGTTACAATACTTTGTTCCCCACAATTTCTATGGGGCAAAAACAATAGGGCACCAAACCCTCCCCCAAAATCTATGATTTGTGCTTAAACGAGAACAGTCTATTAGTATCCTGCAAATCTGTTATATAGACCAGTTCACAGAAACATCTGCACTTAGAAATACATATCCAACTGTCCTGGTTTGAACTAGAACAGAATTAATTCTGTTCAGTGATTTTACTTTTCAGCTCAGTCTTCTAGGTAACTGCACTTGCTGAAATTAATAGCATTATTCTTGCAAACAGCGTCTCCTTCTAGAAGTGATAACCCTTAACGTTTATATTACTGCTAAGAATTGGTGTGCAGAAAGGGTCTTGCTTACACTTTTGCCTGTGGAGACCCAGGTCACTGCTAAATCCTGTGTGCCACGTTGGGGGTGCAGTAAATTAGAAGCCGCACCTGCAGGGAGGAGCGGACAGGACAGGTGACCCTAAACTGACCAACTAGGTGTTCCATCCCGTAGATGTCATATTTGGTATAAAACGGAAGGATCACAAGGGTCAAGACCCCTTTTTCAATGGCCAGCATCAGAGCAGGACTCTGTTCTGTCTTCGATCTCTGTCTGTGCATTCCTGAATCCAGTTGCTGTCGCTGAGACCAGTCTAGGATTTCCCCAGTGTCTGCCCCACAGCATCAGTGGTGACAGTGACATAATTGCCATCAGAGGGATTGTGTTCAGTGTTGGTTTTGTATATATTTGTATATATTTCAATTTTTAGTTTTTATTTTCATTAAAGCAGTTTTAGTTTTCCAGTCCATAAGTCTCTCTCCCTTTTTTACCTTTCTCTTTCCCTTTGGGAAGAGAGAGAGGTTAAGAGAGCATCTGTCATTCATCTAATAGCTGGCCCAACCCTAACCCTTGACAGCAAAGCCATGCATAAAGCGGTGTATGTTCTAGCCCACTCTTCACAGAGATGCTAAAGATACTGTGACAAATGTCTCAGGGGAAAGAAGGGAGACAGTGGGATACTGTTAAAAGGAGATAGAAGGTTTATAGGCCAGCTATAAAGCAGTGTTACATTGTCTTCTGGTTTTCTTCATGTTGCTGCTTGCAAAACTGAGGAAATGTTTTGCTGAAAATCATTCATATATTTGCTGGAGTGTGTCTGATTTTCTTAGGATGCCAGTAGAATGTCTGAGAAGAGGTGCCATTTTTTGGACAAGAGAGTAAGAGTCACCATTATAGTATTTTCCACTCAAATTGTGAAGTGAAGGCAACTTTTGTTTATGCTTTAAAGAGAGAAGGCACAAAGATGTTTCTGCCGTGCTACATGCAGTTAGGTTTTTGCAGGATTTTTTGTGAGCTGTGCCACACCGCTGTTTGTAGTGTAAGCCGGAGGAAGGTTAATGTTGAAGATGGTGGTTGGAGTAGGCAACATGCAGTATTAATCACATAAAATGCTGTCTCCATGATTGTATTGGTACCAGTAACTACTTCTAGCATCTTCTGCTATAAATTGAAACCATAGCTTTAGCATGCCCCTAGCAAACAGACCGTATGCTATTAAGTGGTTAAGTCTGCCTGTGCAAACAAGGACATAAGCCACCTTGAGCTTTGTGTTCTCATTGCAGCAGCCTCTATCAATCTCCATCACTTCCCTGGTGCAGGCTTCCTTTCTGTCCTCCTGTATCTCGCCATCTCCTCAATGATGGTGCTTCCAGAAAGCTTGTCATCTGGGAATGAAAAAGTGATAGGATCAGGTGAAGCTTTACTTTCCAGCCAGCACAGAACCCAAATTCTGAGCCTGCAATATCACTGTCTGGATTCAGATCAACAGACAAGGCTTGATAGTGACTGCTTTCATCTTGAATAGGAGTCATAGTCAATGTGGTTTGTATATTAGAAGAGCAAGGGAAGAACATGTATGGTACTGAATAACTGAGCCTGTTAGTGACTGCTGAGTGATGTTAAAGCATAATAACATAGCCTTATGGCTTCTTTTATGCTTTGACAACATTTTCTATGAGATAAATGAGATCACTCAAACCTACTCTGATTTTGCCCACATTTTGAGACTGAAGAACATTGTCAGATTGTTGAGGTGTCTATGCACCTTTCAGACACTTCTGTTTTGTGAAATGGTGGCTTTGTAGGAAAAGAGCATGGAGTAATAGGACAAAACCACTCTGCTACTATTGATCTGAGGCTTGCCAGTATTAAGGCACAGGGCAACTTAAGTATGCTGGTGCCTTTTCCAGGGCTGTCCTTCAAACTACTGCTGAAGGCAGCATTGGTGTCTTTCCATACCAACCCACGAGGAATTGCCAAAGCCCCGATAGATACAGAGACAGGCCAGGGACATCAAGAGCAACAAGAAAAGCTTCTATAGGTATGTCAGTGAAAAAAGGAAGTCCAGGGAAAATGTGGGCCCTCTCTGGAAGGAAATGGGAGAGGAGGTCACGCGGGATATGGAGAAGGCTGAGGTACTCGATGACTTTTTTACCTTGGTCTTCACCAGCAAGTGCTCCACCCATATGGCCCAAATCACAGAAAGGAAAAACAGGGAAAATGAAAAACCACTCACTGTAGCAGATCAGGTTTGAGACCTTCTAAGGATCTTGAAGGTGCACAAGTCCATGGGACCTGGTGAAATGCATCTGCAGGTCCTGAGGAGACTGGCAGATGAAGTGGCTAAGCCACTACCCATCATATTTCAGAAAGTTGTGGCAGTCCAGTGAAGTTCTCGCTGACTGGAAAAGGGGAAACGTAACCCTATATTTAAAAAGAGAAAAAAGGAAGACCCAGGAAGCTACAGGCCAGCCAGTCTCACCTCTGTGCCTGGCAAGGTCATGGAGTGGGTCTTCCTGGAAACTGTGCTAGGGCACATGGAAAATAAGGAGGTGATTGGTGACATACAACATGGCTTCACTAAGAGCAAATTGTGCCTGACAAATTTGGAGGCCTTCTGTGATGGGGTTACAGTGTTGATGGATAAGGGAAGAGCAAGGAAAGTTCATCTACCTGGACTTCTGCAAAGCATTTGACACTGTCCCGCATGACATCCCTGTCTCTGAATTGGAGAGACAGGGATTTGACAGATGGACCACTCGGTGGATAAAGAATTGGCTGGATGCTCACACTGAAGGAGTTATGGTAAATGTGTCAATGTCTGAGGGGAGACCAGTGATGAGAGGCATTCCTCAGGGGTCAGCACTGGGACTGACGCTGTTTAACATCTTTTTTGACATCACAGACAGTGGGATTGAGTGCACCCACAGCAAGTTTGCTGACAACACCAAACTGAGTGGTGCAGTTGACACACTGGAGAAAAGGGATGGCAAACAGAGGGATCCAAACAGGCTTGAGAAGTGGGCCTGTGTGAACTTCATGAAGTTCAACAAGGCCAAGTGAAAGGTCTGGCAAATGGGTCAGGGCACTCCCAAGCAGAAGTACAGGCTGGGCAGAGAATGAATTGAGAGCAGCCCTGAGGAGAAGGACTTGGGGGTGTTGAATGATGAGAAGCTCAACATGAGCCAGCAATGTGCACTTTTAGCCCAGAAAGCCAATTGCATCCTGGGCTGCATTAAAAGAAGCATGGCCAGCAGGTTGAGGGAGGTGAATCTTCCTCTCTACTATACTCTTGTGAGACCCCAGTGTTCAGCTCTGGGGCCCTCCATGTAAGAAAGACATGGACCTGCTCAAGCAGGACCAAAGGAGGGCCATGAAGATAATCAAGGGGCTGGAGCACTTTCTCTATTGAGGACAGGCTGAGAGAGTTGGGGTTGTTCATCCTGGAGAAGAGAAGGCTCTGGGGAAACCTTATAGCATCCTTCCAGTACTTAAAGGGGGCCTACAGGAAAGATGGGGAGGGACACTTTATAAGGGTATATAGTGGTAGGATGAGGGGTGATAGTTTCAAACGGAAAGAGGGTAGATTTAGATTAGACATAAGGAAGAAATTCTTCACTGTTGAGGGTGGTGAGACACTGGAACAGGTTTCCCAGAGAAGTTGTGGATGCCCTTCCTTGGAAGTGTTTGAGGCCAGGGTGGATGGGGCTTTGAGCAACCTGCTCTAGTGGAAGATGTCCCTGTCCGTGGCAGGTGGGTTGGGACTAGATGATCTTTAAGGTCGCTTCCAACCCAAACCATTCTACAGTTCTATGATTCTATGACCATCCTGATATTTTTTCGTTATAAGTAGGTGCTGCATCTGGTATGTGCTGCTACAGTTCCAGGTGATAAAGGTCATGTGTCAGTCCATAACCTAGCGGTGGTGCCTTTAGTGCAATTTCATTTTAAGGACTTGTTTTCTGCTTTCATTACTTTCTCCCTATGGTTCAATTCAGGTGACAAGTTCTTTATTTCCTGCTAGTAAGTGTTTTGTATCAAACAGCAAATGGAGAGTTTCCTCTCACTGGCAGCTCACAGCTATTCCCTTGTGGATGTAGTAGCACCCAGTAGTACTTTAGTAGTGCAGTGGACTAAGCTGTATGGTTTTTTGCTTTGATTGATTACCGTTTTAGGTAGACCGCCAACATTTTCCCAAGAAATGAGAAAAAGTGTAGAGAAATTATACTTTAAAGTGGTTTATACCTCAGCAAGATTTCTTGAGACAAAGAAAAGTCACTTCTTCAGTTCAAGGCTCTTTTCTGCACTGTATATAAAAGACCTGCAGAGAAGAGGGTGTGCATGAATGCTTTGAAGAAAAGGTCACAGACATTCTTTATAATGAAAAACATTAGGCGGGCTGCCTGTAGGTGTCATTACAAGCTGTCTTGTGTGTACCCAGAGGCCTAATCTTGGAAATAATTAAGTGCAGACATGTGAGTAACTTTAATTGTGTACCTGCCAAATTAATAAGACAAATTGAAATCTTTGAGCATTTATAAGATCTTTAGTTTACAGGTTTCCCCTTCAGCTGTTAGAACAAAACCACGTACGTTAAATGTAGGAAACTTGTCTAATATAGGTTTAATAGTATATTGCAAGACATTGAAGAGCTCTGTTTTCATAATACTTGTGGGTTTTTGTTTTGTGCTCTAAATAGGTTTATTTTGCTAAGCACATCAATACCTGGACAAACAAATATCATGGTATCTCTTTTCTGTTCCTTTCTGTGATCTACTTTCTGGTCTTAAATTGACACTTGATTTGCTTTTTGGGTTTGTAAAAAATATTATCTTCCATGTTCATATGTATTATAAAGTAGGTGGTTTGCATATAATATCAGTGCATGAACTGAGAGGAAAAAAAGCGGGATCTGCTGGGAAATGCAATCAACCTATAATTACCTGCTTAATTGTGTTTGCCTAAATATTGCACTGGGCACTGTAAGCTGTCTCAGAAGACATCATATTTTATCTATCATCTATCTTATAGAATGCCTCTGCAGGAAAGTGAAAACTTTTCTTTTGCTTTGTTTGAACGTCAGTAGATAGTGAAGCGTACCTACTTGAGTATATGTTTTGAGGATAAATGGATAAATAGATAGACAGACAGACCACCACAGGTGTTTCTTTAGTCCAAAAAAATTTGTTCAAGGTGAAAAAATGTAGTTGTGTGCATTAATGTAGTCTGTTTTAATTTGGTTTGGTTTGGCTTTCTTTGAATTAAATTGTAAGCACATGATTTTATCTTTCATTCTTGGTTAGTGTCTTGGGCTGATTGCAATGCTGCTGCTTCCCCCCCACCCCCTTTATTGGCAAGTATAGCAGGACTACAGTCCTGCACCCATATGGAACTGTACAAGAAATCTACTGTTATCTAACCGGGAACAGCAAGACCTTTCTCTTTTCTCGTTTGTTTGGTTTTTTTTTTTTTTTTTCTCTTTTTTGGCTTCAGACTGTAGTTTATGTAGTACATTGTCAAACCAGAAAAGTCTATTCCTGGAACAAACTAAATAATAGTAAGGGTGGTGTGTTGCTTTCTTACTGTTCGGGGTCTTTTTTTTCCCTTCAGAGAGAAGAAATTGTGCATTACCTTCTTCTATGTCCCTCTTCAAAAGAATTCATTTCTTTTGACATATCCATCCTACTCTTTGTTTAGCCCATATTGTTCTTACTCTCCAGTCTCCCCACTTGCTCCTGTCAGCCCACTGTATTTAAAGTAGCTTTAGATAGAAAATCTGATGTGAATACTTTCTCCAACTTGTCCTCCTTAACCTCTTGCATGTCTTACTTGTCACAAACCAAGCCTTCTTTAATGTCTTCTGTCTTAACGGAAGAATACCTCAGCACCACTTTAATGACTTCTTTCAGGTTTACTAGTAGTCCTCTTAGACTGTGCTTAAACTTCTGCTTCTCCAATCATACTACTCTTCCTCAAGTCCATCATTCACCTGTTTCACTCAAAATTCTTCAGTGTCTAGTGACTACTTTCTAGCCCAAACTTATAATCAATATTCCATTCCCCTTATTTTATACATGCCAATCATGTATGTCGAGACATTCTTCTTCAGATCTTCTGCTTTTTGGCATCAGTGAGTATTTGGCTCTTTTGCTGCTGACTCTTTAGTGTTTTCTTTGGTACAGAATGCCCTGGCTCTCCAACCAGCACACTGCTGGATGCCATCAATCACTTTTGTGTCCTTTTCTTCTTCATTCACACCTCATTAAATTATCTTATCTGACTACATTAATCTGTCAGATAAAAGGTTAACTCAGAGCTTTCATAATCTTTTCCAGGCATGTTTTGTTTCATTCAAACTAAATCCGAGTGGGTTCAAAGATAAATCCCATGTATAGTCACATGTAATGTTTTTTATTGCCCTGATATCAATCCAGCCTGACTATACCTTGCAATATATCTCTGAAATTAATTATGTGCACTTCTGGAATCAATTACGCCATTAGGATGCTATTGTATTTGGCTTCCTATTTTTCACCCTCTCACAAAATTGTTCCTGTACGATGCCTCAGTTCTCAGTTCTGAGCTATTTTTCATTTCAGGAGCACATCTTGTCACAGCATGCAGTACAGGCATCAGCTGAACTGAGGTCAAAATAAAGAATGTCTTGTTAATGTTTACACACAGAAGTATATTAATTCATCTTTATTCAAATAAAATATACAAAATCTGTAGAATTATTAAGGGAAATGAGAAACCAAAACTGTTGTTGTTGGTATATCACTAAGACTTTTTTCAGGAACTGTCTTTTACTGAAACTATCCTTTAGTAAGCTGCAAAATTTTATTTCTTTATAACATAGTTGTTTTCATGTAAGAGAATTTATTTTTTGAAGGCTCTCTTCCCTTCCCTTTTCCAAGTTTGTGTTGCTCAAAGGAAATTAACCACAACCGATGTTTATTCTTATGGAAGCTCCCATACATGATGTACAAGAGGAATTGCACAAAAACTGCACGTCATAATGCTGACTGAAACAACTACAGTAGTGTAAATTATTGGATTGTTTTTTCCCCATTGTACGGTCTTCATCTGTCATTTAACTGGATGAAAATCATGTCATACAGGACTTTAGTCTTACCAAATCTTACTCTGAATGTATACATTATTATAGAATTGAAGAGGTAGTGAATTGTGCAGCATGTTGTTGTTCCAAAGAAGTGTTTCAGCCCCTGTGTAATCATGCTTGTGAGTTTTGGTATGTATTAATAGCAATATGTGCTTTGTGAAGGCCACAGGGATAGATAATTACTGAAAATTAAAAAAACAAGTATCTCATCCTATCAGGATGGGATATCATCCCATCAAGACTGTAGATCACTACAGGATCACTGAATGTGACAGAAAGACTCATCCACACTTTGGTGATAGAAATTCCTGCTAACACCATTTTTTAAATGCAGTGACAATTCACAATGGGAAAATGGTCATTTGTATCCCCTGGCAACCAGAAAAAAAATATATCTGTTCTTGTCTGGTGGCCTTCAAGTATATATCTGAAAATTGTTTTCAAAGACAATCAATCATGCAACATTAGAAGCCCACTCCCACCCATTCTTCATAGAAAATTATTTGTGAAGAATAAACAAGTTTATTTTTTAGTGTTATTAATCAACAATTTATTCTAGCACTTGATAGAGTTGTAGGGCATTTTTTTTTGTATGATGTGAGTTATTTCAGATTCTATCTGTGATTCTTCGTGCATGAAAAATAATACTGAATTTTATGCAAGTTACTTTTAATATTTAATATACAATTGAAATCTGAAATGTGACTTTTGTCCTCAGAATTCCCATAGCAACACAGTATCTTATTATTCTATTGCTTGATATACTGATAAATTTTGTTCTTTATTCTGCTTATGATAAAGGAAACAGAGATACCGCATTTCACAAAACATGTAAAAATAAGGAACATTTCCTTTAAACATAATATATCAAATGCATACTGTATCTTTGTGTAGGTAGCTGAAATTTAGTAAGTCATATGCATAAAGGCTTGTGTCAAAATAAGCACAAAAGACATACATTCTTTTTCTCAGGCTTGTTTTTCAGAAATCGCGCCCTGTTCTCTTTCCTCCCAGTATCTAGCAATTGATGCTATTTTAAAACATTCTTCTGATAATAGTCACTCATCAGACTTTAAGCTGAGTTGTTAAGAGTACACTGCTCTTAGCTGGAGAATTACATGGTGATGCACAGAAGACTTTGACCTTTTCAAATCTCCAGTTTCCCTATTTTGCTTTATAAATGTAAAGAGTGACAAATAATTGGGATTTATCCAGAAGAGGCGCTTAACTGCACAACTACAATTTGCCTTTACAGAGCAATGGGTTTCTTCCAGGTTTAAAATGGAGTTTAGTTATATTTCACGCTGGTAATTGTGAAGAGTTTTCACATGGGAAGTTAGACCAGAACAGATTATTCACTGCGTATGTTCATGTTCTAACTAACTGTAGCTCCCTGCCTAGACAGTCCAAAGGGAAGAAGATACTTTAGTCCTGGAGGAACTGACGGGACTTTAGCTCACAGGTTAGTTTAGCCTTCCTTAAACAAATGCTGTAAGGTGAACATTAGATTTGCGCACCTAAGACACAGATTTAAATTAGAAGAAGCAGAAGAAAGCCCTGTTTCTCTTGAAAAGTATTTAACTGATCATGAGAATTGAAATTTGTATTAAGTTTCTACTATAAACCATTAATCAGCTTTAATTATAAATATATTCAAATGAGACTGCAGAAGTGATCATACTGCCCAAGGTAGAAAATCAAGTTATCAATGTTATTTTGATCATGCATTTTTACATTTTTTTCCCCACTTAATTTTTCCTTGTCTTTTTCCTTTGGTGTTGATTTCGTAAATTGAACTTTATTAATTGTGGTTCACTACTTCAGGCCCCAATTGTACCCTTCATCTGCTTGAAAAACAGGAATATCAATCACTGAAATCTGTGACCGTTGGGTATAAGTCACTGCTGTGTAAATCTGTTGAAGGCCCATGCTTGTCTTTTTGAAGATTTGGAATTCTGTGGCATCTTGTGTTCAAGAAAAAACTCCCTTTTCTCGCTACAATGATTTCAAAATGTTCATTACATCTGCTTCTCAGTGGAATGAGTGTTTTCAAAATAAATTGAGATTATTTACTTGTTCATATAATACTTGGAAATATTGTGCATTATTTTTCTTTTCTGATGTTTAGGATAGGTTAGGAATCCATGTGGACACAGGGCATCAGGCATACATTTGTAGACATTTGGTATCCAGTGTTGTTGCCTATGGGGAGAGCAGTATCTTCTGGGGCTCTGGCAATCATTGAAGGGCAGTTTCCTTCTACCTGATTATGCTTCAAGCTGCACAAGATTCCCCTGCAAAGAGTTTCACAATATCAATGGTTAAGGTTTATGATTTATTTCTTTCTTTTACTATGTATACTCAATACATGTATCTGATCTAGATCAAGTTTGCATTTCATGGGATCGTTCCATTCTGACATAGCCAGATCACAATTCATGAAGAAGGTCATAGCTGTTTCCTACAAAACCCTTAAGATTTCAAGCCTGGATGGCTTTAGTTCCTGGTTTTGGGATGCTAGACATCTTATTTTCTAAAATAACACAGTCTGACTTTCAGGCAGTTAGGCTTGGTTTTCACATGCTCCTAATATAAGCATTTACAGAATCACAAAATCACAGCATGGTAGGGGTTAGAAGGCACCTCTGAGGATCATCTAGCCAAAAGACCCTGCCAAAGCAGGTTCACCTAGAGCAAGTTGCACAGGATTGCATCCAGGTGGGTTTTGAATTTCTCTAGAGAAGGAGACTCCACCTGTTAAGGTGAAACTTTCTGTGTTCTAGTTTGTGCCCACTGACCTTTGTCCTACCACTGGCCACAACTGAAAAGGGACTGGCCCCATCCTCTTGACACCAGCCCTTTAGATATTTATAAGCATTGATAAGATCCCCTCTCAGCCTTCTCTTCTCCAGGCTAAACAGACCCAGGTCCCTCAGCCTTTCCCTGTAAGAGAGGTGCTCCAGTCCCCTCAGCATCTTCGTAGTCCTCTGCTTGACTCTCTCCAGTACTTCCTTGTCTCTCTTAAACTGGAGAGCCTGAAACTGGACACAGTTCTCCAGATGTGGTCTCACTAGAGCAGAGCAGAGTTGGGAGGAGAACCTCCCTTGACCTGCTGGCCACACTGCTCTTAATGCACCCCAGGATACCATTGGCCACAAGAGCACACTGCTGGCTCATGGTTAACTTGCTGTCCACTAGGACTCCCAGGTCCTTCTCCCCAGAGGTGCTTTCCAGCAGGTCAACCCCTAACCTGTACTGCTGCATGGGGTTATTCCTCCCCAGGTGCAGGACCTTACACTTGCCCTTGCTGAACTTCATTAGATTCCTCTCTGCCCAACTCTCTGGCCTGTCCAGGTCTCGCTGAATGGCAGCACAGCCTTCTGATGTGTCGGCCACTCCTTCCAGTGTGTAATTTACTAGTAATGTTTTAAAAGCAAAGTTCTTTTGTTTTAGGAAACTTCTGGTAAACAGATAGAAATAATAGTGTTCATTGTTTTCTAGTTTGTTTGATGTTGTAGAAGTCCTCTGAAAAATATATACCTGCAAGTAGCTTTCCTAACCACAGTATTCTTAAAAGCTAAGTTTAGGTACCTGCTTTTAATAACCTGTAGAACACATTCAGCAAGAATCCTATGAAAATTGTCATTCTCCTTCATGAAGTGAAGATTTTCTACTGGATTTTTGCATGCATCTCTTTAAAGGCTATAGAATGGCATTTCCCCCCCCTGCTTACTAGATATGATACTCTCCCAACTTTTTTGCAGAAAACAGACAAATAAGAAGTGATGTACAAGCTTTGTATATTTGTATTCACTTTTGATATATTGTCTTTAAGAGCCACAGTAAAAGCTGCCAATTCTCCTTATTTTGAAAAAGCATATTAATGTGGTTTTGTTCAATGTAAGCTTTCCCAGAACTGGTACTGAACTCGGTGTTTCTGGCTATGACAAGGGTTAAAACTGCTTCTGGGCACCTATCCATCACCCTTCTAATACAGAAACCAATGAGATTTTATATACTGAAGGACAAGCATAACTGAGTGAAAGAAATGGAGCCGTTAGACTAGAAAGGATTGAAACTTCACAGCAGACTTTCCTTCTGATAGCACGTGGGCAGCTTCCAGGCCCTTTGCAACATTCCAGTGTTGCAATATGAGTGCTGTATGCTAAAATAAAATACTGAGAAGTTTTTAAAAGCCATCATCATGTGCTCTGATGGAAGCAGAACTTCCAGCAAAAAAAAGTATGAGGCCATTAATTGAAAGGTAAAGTAAAATAGATGGGCATGGGCAGTATTGATTCTAGCATTCTCTCAATATTGATTTCTTCTGTTGAAGATGCAATGTTCCACAAGTATGTTTTTGTATATGCAGAATATATGCTAAAATTTTTTTATATTTGATCTGTTCTGAACCTCACTTAAACCCAGAGTATTTCTGCAGATCCTATGATCTCTCAGGGCGTGGTTTTATATCCTTTCAGATATCAGTGTCTCTTGGAGTTCTTGGGGATTTTTGGAAGAAGTTGGGGAACCAGCTTTTGCTTGTAACTTGTGACAGCTCATGCCTAGGACAAGGTAGTGACATACAGTTTGCTCTGTATGAGCTTTCCTCTGGAAGCAGCTGATGCAGTGACAACCACACAGCCTCTCTGCAGCAGCCAAGTGGTGTTAGCACCTGCCATCACGTTTGTGGTGCTGAGAAGTGAAAGATGCAATGACAAGAAAAACTTCTGGGTTTACTATAACAGAGCCTCCAGAGATTCTTGTAAGCAGTGGCAGCTGCTGAGAGCTAAAATCGTGGTGGCGGATGCAAGGGGAAGGGGAAAGAAGCAGATAAAATAAATTCAATGGAGCCATGTAGAGAGATTGCCGTCAGATAAGCCAGGGTGCCAGCTGCTTCGTGGCATAACATGAATATGGATAAACTCTTTACCTGTAGCATAAGCCTAGGAGTTTGCTGACATGTCTCCTCACTTGGTTTTATTCTTGCTGATTTATTTCTGTAATGGTTCTACCAAAGCTATTTCAAGGAATGCTGACTTAGCACATGGTGATTGAGCCAGTTCGTTAACATTGCTCTGTAGAATTATCAAACTAGAAAATAAATAAATATATAAATACAATAGTGGAGATGGCATAACAATACTTCCAAAGAAAACAGACAGCATTTATTTTTTCTAAAGGATTTTTCATTTGAAAAGCTCTGTATATTTTATTGTAGTTAAATGAATGAGAAAGGTGTGTTCAATTTCTTTCCCTGGTTTCCCTGTTAATGTTGAAGAGTAGGAAGAAATATACTGATTTGTATTTCTGGACATAATATAAATGAAAAAAAAGGAATATTTTATTGCTAATGGCTTTATAAAATGCTGTTCAGATATCTCAGCAAGTTTAATACATAATTCCTTTGCAAAACACAAAAATTAAAACAAAATGCTCAGCTGAGGGCTCTAAAAGTAACGATAACGCAATGTCTACGTACTGGTACAGGCAACTTTTAACTCCTCCATTCCTTTGCAAGTTGCATCAGTTTCTTGCGCCAGGCCATCAGTTTGGCCTCCCAGACTGTACAGAGCTTGAGGCTGAGGAGCTGTGTTAAAATGGAGGTACCCTGTAGTGGAACCGGGCACATTTTTCAGATGAGCTTTGCTGTGGATCTTTTCAGTGGCAAACCAATCATATGGCTGTTACAGCACAGCAACTACATAAAGAGTCAATTTTTTTTTTTTTGTATGTGTATTTTTAGATCTCTATATATTAATATATACTATATATGCTTTATATATAATAAATATTTTAATATGTGGATTCTAATATTATATCTATCAGTATATATATATGGGCCAGAAGGGGTGGCCATCAGCTAAAGGAAGAGAAGAGGGAAAGACTTCCAGATTGAGATGGATAGCACAACAGTAGTAGTGTTGGTGATGGGATGGATGTGGGAATGGGAAGAATAGTGAACAGAAGATGCTGTGCAAGTACCCTAAGAGGTATGAAAGAGCAGACAGTCTTAACAGATCTTTATTTGAGAGGGTGGGAAGAGAAGTATTAGAATAGAGAAGGGAAGAAGAACAAGTAGAACTAGAAATAGAAAGTCTGTGGAAAGCTAACTGTGGCTGGGGTAGTTTCTATTGAACCATCTGCCAGGGTGGGAGTTGAAGTCCCCTTCGTGCTTTACCCTTCTTAATCTTTCCCTTAAGAATGAAAGCTGCTGTCTGAAGGTAGAAACTCAGCGCACTACTGATTTACAAAATGAGGAAATATTTGTTCTGCTTCGACCAACTCCTCTTTTGAACTGGCTTGTTAAACGAAAAAGCAGGCTTAGCATGTGTCAAAACTGTGTCTATGGTAATCAGGATTTCTACATTTCAGGAGCTGAAATAGTGGCTTATATTACACAAAGGGATTCAACTTTCTAAAACATTAAAGAACAATACTATTAAAACCACTGTGAAGCAAATAACATGGCAAAATGTACCAAATATTTACCTTTTATTTCTAACTACATCATACGGGAGTGCTGCAGCCAAGGAAAGCTTATTTCAAATTGTGAAATGTCACTTGCTTCTTTTCTTGCAGTGGGGGGGGGGGAAAAAATTCTGTCTCCTTTGATTTAGCAGCAGACACGTACAGATGTTTAAAATGTTTCTTGTAGGCTGTTATTGGGGAATTAAGGACAGTTTTGAGAATGAAGCCTCTGCATCTAAGTAAGTTAAAATACCCTGTCAGAAGTGGTTGCATACTGAAATTGTAAAAAAACTTCTGAGAACTGGTGAAGAAGTGAGAATAATTGCAGTCACAACATTTAGAAAGTGCAAAGTGGCTTGTTAAAACCTCGCTGAAATGCATAGCAATTGCAGAAATCTAAATCTTTTTGAGAAACATAGAAAATTAAAACATAGTTTCGCGTTAAAACGGCAGTGTGAAAATCTGACAATGTTGTTCTTGATGTTTGCAAAGAAAAGTAAAGGTAGAAAACAACTGGACAATTAAGCAGCAAATTTTTAATGAAAATCAGGCTGTCTTCGTTATGTTCAGATTTAAAACATAAGTTTTATTAATGTTATGAAATATTGTCCTCATTCAGATAAAAATAATATGTGGCAAGGAAACTGTACGCAGAAAACTGTCCACACTGTTGCAGGAGGTACCAGCTATATCTATATGTACATATGGGCAAAGGGATGTGCTGAACAGTAAAGCATGTATAGTTTTTTGAACATGAGTTTAGTGTATCAGAAAATGAGTAACTGAAAGAAAAATATTCATTAATAGCAAAAGCAAATAGATTTTTGTCTTGAAAGAATCACTTCTTGTAGACTAAAATAGACTTTACATAGGCTGTAAGGAGATCATGAACAATTTTCAGGGTGTCATGGGGAACAGTTAATTGTATGTGAGCATTGGAACTGTTTTGCTGAAAGTGGCACCTAAATCCTTGTCTGGCTTCAACAATGGCAATCTGTGGGTACTTCAGAGGAACTTAGAGAACAACCTGTTTTCAGGATCATTTTTTTCCTAACCCCATCAAGACATTTATTTCCACACATCCAGAAGCATATATATCTCTCTCTATCCCGTGTATGTAATATATATCCTGTGTATGTTTTTATCCTTTTTAATGTAATTGTAGGTGCACCTATTGTTTGCATTAATATCTGATCCTCTTTAGCTCCAGCTTGTATCTTGGTCCCGGTATGTTATGATACATAATGATACAGACCATGCATGAATGTTTAAGGGAGGTGAGAGGAGGCGATTCTGTTACCAGGTTTGATCCTTCTCAGTTTAATTAATTGATTACTTCTTTTCTAAGTGTTTTGTTTGGAAGGGCAGAAAAACAATAGATCTGCATGCAGGGAAGATGTAGGAGTTTGAGAGAGCCCAGAGATACTTTGCTGATAGACTTTGACCGAACACAGGCATTTTCTTCCAGATCCAGGCTGTGGCTGTAGTATGGAGTATCAGTGTAGTTACCCTTAGTGCTGCGATGCCGGCTTTGGAGAAAGAAAATGTCTTTGTAACTGGAGTGAAAAAAACATCACTGAACCTCCTGTATGAGACAACCATCATATTCCTACAAAACTGAATGCAGTTTGAGCAAAAAAAGATGTGTATATTTGAACGTGAAAGATCTCCTGCAAGGAAAGAAAAGCAATTGAAATAGGCGGCCTGTGGATTAAAATCCCAGGAGAGTACTTGGTTCTCTCAACTGACTGCTGAAAGAGCAGAAAAAGCTGATGTTATATGATATTATTAGGGAAGAATATACAATAACAAAATGTCAAGGCTGGATAGTATAGTCAATGAAGTATGAAAGAAACAATGGAAACTGAAGAGCAAGTAGAGTTTTGCTCAAGGAAATCAGTTCCCCACTGTGTTGTCAGCAAAGGCGTGTGTGTCTGTGAAAGCAAAACTCTGGTTTTCATTAGGGTAAAAATATGACTGGACTTGCATGTAACATCATGTGTCAGAGCAGCAGTCCCAGCTCACACAGTGACAGTCATTGATGATCCTGTGGTACTCTTCACAAAGAGATGCTAACCCCAAAGTCATTGTCCAAATTACTTTTGAAATTACATTCTGCTTGCAGATAGAAGTGAAGGGGTTTTTTAGAGATTAACTCAAGCTGAATTTGCTCTTTAGGAAGATAAAAGTGGTTTTCTCCTACATACTAATGGACCTTTCATCTAACCTGTGTGTGCTAGGAAGTTACCTGACCAAGGAAACCTGTTTCTCTGTTTACTAAGAGTCTTATGAAGGAAAGTGGGGAATAAAGACAAGCTGGAAGGATGAGCAATGAAAAATCGAGGTGAAAATGAGCAGAAATGAAGGGATATTTGCTATTAAATATATCTATTAGCTATGCAGTAATAGAATGTCTTTTTCTATGATGAGAAATGTGACATTTATGTGCTTATAAAAACAGACTGTTTTTTTTTTCCCCTCTGTATGTACACAATTGTAAACCAGCAACGTCCACTTCTTGAACTCTATTTAGAGACTTAGTTTGGCTTTCTACTGTGTTTACAAATTTAAAAACATGTTTTCATTATTTTTTCTTTCTCTCTCTCATCTCTACCAGATGTTTTCTATTTTAGATATTTTTGTATATTGCCTTTTTTTTGAAATTGAAAAGCAGATAATAATAGTAATTTGTGCCTGGTACTTTGGTATTCTTACAATTCTGCATTTAATATAAGGAGAGGGAAGATAGCTAGCTTAGTAAATTTAAAGATGTGAGTAAATTAAATACCTACTAAAGATAAATTAAATATAAATATTTAATATAATTATAAATAAAATATAAATCAAATGTGTAAATATAATCTGAGTCTGAACTATTTCAAACACTCTAGCCCAGCAACAAACAATTGACTGGTTATATACTCTTTATGTTGCTTGCTGGTTATGGGCGTTATACTTAATTTAGCCTAATTGAAAAGCTAAAAGAGCATCTTTCCAGCTCTTTTTCAAAGTCAAAACAAATAGCAGTCGACAAAATATCCTTCATCCTGATCCCTCCTTGCTGAGAAAGTTTATTGGGCAAAATATTACATTTAATGTATTTGCTCACCGTTACCAAGAACTCAGAGTCTCCTAAAATAAACAGTACTAGACATACAAAATGCTGTTAAGTGACAGATCCGCCTCTTACCTTAAATGAGGTGAAATTTCCCACTGGCATTTCACAGCTCAGGTGATTAACTTTTCTTAGATTCTAAGATGAATGGAGACTAATCTGTCCACCCATATACTAAGTGCTGGTTGAGAATCTGTAGATAACTGAACGGCTAAAGACTGACTTGGCTACGTAAACCTCACGTACTAGCATAGGAAGAGGGGTAGCAAGTACAGTATCAGCAGGAATTTATGGTTTGCCCCTGCGGTGGGAGCCACGATAACTCAGGTCAGATGCAAGACCCATGCAGCCATCTAAGCTGTGAGAGCAACAAGCTCTAGTTAATGGAGCAGGCAAATACCAGAAACTAATAATTAAATGTCTCAGCTGAGAATTGCACATATTAGTAATTAGTATAGAATAAGTAACTATACCTACAGGTATAGAAGACAGAGGAAATAGGTTTGTAAATAACCACCTGTATCGTATTCAGAGGTGTTAGAAAATAGGCCTACACCCGTTTTAGGGAGGCACATCCGCTCTTAGTGAGTGCGATTGGAGATGCTGGGGAAAATTAATCAAACCTGGTGCAGGGTGGGAAGTGAAAGCTCATTTCATGTGTCTGCTATTTTTTCTTATCAAAACTAATTTCATAAATATTTCATAAAGTTGTTGTGCAGACCCATTAATAAATCCATTTGCAGGTCTTCGATTACCTTCAGTGTATCAGAATGTCTCTACTGAGCTTGCTGACTGCACTTACTTCATTTCCTAGTTCTACTCAACTTCTGGATTATGAAGTGACGCTTAGTGACATAACTTATGGTAACAACTAGAACTATCACCCTGAAAGTCAGTTCAAAATCCATCCACTACTCTCGAGAAAAAGCTATAAAGTACACAGATTGACTTTTCTTCAGTTTTTTTTAAAGATTATTTGATCTCTAGCTCTAATATCCACTGAAGGTTTTCTCTGTCAGTATTAACTTCTTAGCTCAATAAATTGCGATACTGATCTCCAGACAAGTCAATGTCTGCCAGCTATCATTGCAGTGTTTACCCTTGTTGAAAAGCAGCTGTAGCAAATTAAATTGGCTTCTGTCAGTGGATGATATACAGTGGATGGTCCATATTTTACGGTACAATTAATGAAGGTTGATTGATACATAGGCTTCTTCCTAGCAAAGATCAGATTAAAGACAAGGGTTCATAGCTAGAAAAATCCCTATTTATGAGGTGAGATGAATCTGTTTTCATTTAAACAACAGTTGCTAAAGACTGGAAGATGACTAGTTTTCCAAAAACCATGGTTTTAATGACGTGCATTTGCATTTACTTGATCTGCTGTATTACTGGGAAAACACAGTCTACAATCTCTAATCTACCATTAGACAATTTACACCAGCACGTAGGTTTTTGAAACATGCTGTTTTGAGGCAGGTGCACACAAGAGAAAAAACCCAAAATGATACCAAGTCTGTAACTGCTTTAAAAACAGCTCCAGAAAGAGCTGCTTTCTCTTTCACCTACCTAAAACAGTGGGAATCTGTCCTCAAGCAAGATGCTGATCCTGGATCTCCGAACAGGATGCAGAAGTGGGAGAAGTTTGTTCTCTTAGACTCGTTTTCTTCCTCTACCTCATGATCAAGAAATTTCCTGATAGCTGATTGTACCTTTAACATTCTCTCCAAGGATAAATGATTAGTACAGCCTAGCTGTGACTACGTGGTACCCACTGAGTTGCACAATGAGGATGATACATATCTCAGCTGATCAGCTCTAGAAATTAGTGGAAAACTTGAGCATTGATCATTGTAACTGGGGAACAGTTATGGACAAAATTCTAATAATGTCCATTTGCTGGATTTTAGCAGCCTGCTCCAAATTAAAATAATGCCCTAAAAGCACTGAACGAAAAGCTCACAGGGTTGTTTTCAACAAGGGCAAGCTGGTATTTTCTAAACTGTTGTTCTGAGAAATACTTGACTTGCTTGGTATTCATTTTAAAAATGGAATTCAGGTGATGAAAGCTCTGCAAATTCTCTCCCCTCCAGAACACTCAGAGGTTTCCAGTGACACAGGGGAACGGCTCAAAACTCAGCTTGGTATCACTGTGCATCAAAAATACATTTTAAAATGTCACAGTTGCACAGCAAAATACTGCAAAATTAGGAGATGACCTGATATACCAAATTTTGTCTAATGTGTCTAAGTATCATACAAATGATGTTTATCATCTACTACAACTTAGGAGGTATGATTATAGCCTGATGATGCAGCATCTTCTGGTTAAATTATAACTAAAATCTATCAACTACAAGCCAGGCTTAAAGCCACGCTTAAAATTAAGTGGCTGCTTTTATGAGAACAGAATTGGTTTAGGCAACAGCAAACAAAAAGTCCTTGTTGGGTGAATTCCTCACAGTGGTAGCTTTTTTCTATGTAGGGGGGGGCTTTAGACAGCAAAGTGTGGTTATGACCAATACCCTGTGGATAGTAAATTTAGGTGGGAGATGTGATGTTGTTTGAAATTGTTAATATGTCTCTTCAGGAGGGCAAGCTGACAACATCTCTCAAATCAGTGAATAGTTTGGAAGGGTTCTTTTTAATAGCTTGAGAAACAACACTTTCGGTTCTGTCTCATTGAATTCTCTGCTATAATACACTGTGTTAGTGCCACTGGATTTAATTAATTTACACTGGCAGAGGAGCTGCTCTGCATTCCTTAGAGGGGAAAATTACTGAAGTTTTTGGGGGGGCCACTGAGGGTATCTACATGTGGACAGCTGTAGCCAGACACAGGCTTTTCTGCCAATGCCCCTATCTGGCCAGACTCAAAACCATCTGCAGTCCAGAAGCTATCTGTCACGGTGTCCCTATTAATATACCCACCTCTCTGCAGCCTTACTAGTTCAGGCACAGTGCCACATCAGCCATGGCATCCAGACCTGGGCTGGCTCGTGTCTATCCTCACCGAATAGCGGGTGTTTTTTCTGAGGCCATTGTGTGGATCTGCCCTGAGACATTTTGTCAAAGCAACTTCTGCATCCTCAGGGCTGTTCAACTATTCTTAGATTCCAGCTATCACTGAAGAACTTGCAGCTCAAGTACAGTACAGGTACCAATCTGCCTTGCAGATATTCATACTGAGGCTGTTTCAATGCTTAAAAGATACGACTGCCTTCCTGTACACTTCTAATCGCATATGAGGGTACATGACTTGGTTTGGAAAGCAACTACCTGATTTTTTTTTTTTTCCTCTTAGTTTTTTTTTCTATTCCATGTGAATTAAAAGACAATATTGTCCTCAGCTGAACTATGGACTTTTGAGGCAGAACATTCTCACAGAGGAGGTCTGTAGTTTTGGCTGCACTTTGAGTTTAAGATTAAAGAGCTATGTTTCACTTCCTTTTACTAAATATTATCAGGCAGTTTTCTTGATGACCAAGTGCAGGAGTCTGTTTCTGAATACCAGAGCGATGGATTCAACAAAGGTATTGGCTTTCTGACATTATAATCTCTTTTATTCCTCAACAACAACTCTGTGCTCCATGACTAATAAACCAGCTGTCTCTCTCTTTCTCTTAGGAAATAATTACCATGGCCCCGTTCTTGCTCCTTTACTTGCATCCTTTGGCAAGTAACTGTTGTCTTTTCTTTCAGGTATGATCTAACTGAAACATATCTAATTAAACTCAGTGGTTTTCTCAGTAGGTATTAACTTTGAAGTTTATGCCCTCTATTTCAGATCTGACATAGGGATTTCGTACACAAAACTTTCAGTTTTCATCCTGTACCAGCTGGTTGAATAAAATACAGTATCTCTGCATAAAAATGTCCTGATTAATGAACTATTAAAACTTCATGGGTGGAGCGGTATTCTTCACTTGCAGAATCTGGGCTTATCAAAGGGGTCATAACAAATTCATAGGGATGCGAAACCAGATACCTGATTACTGAATTGCATGAGTTGAATTCATTAAATCATTCTGCATTTCAATGTCACAGCGTGAAAAGGAAATGAACGTCTAGCCCGTGCAAACTTGGGGGTTTTTTTTCATATTCTCCCTTAACATCTTTTATCTTTTACTATTGGTGGTGGTGGTGGATTTTTTTTTCATTCTAGCACTTACAGACTTATTAGGTAATAAGTATCATATATTCTAGTTGTCTCCAGAACAATCTTGGTATTGTTTGTATATTTATTTAAATCCAGATTTTGTACTTCTATTATTATTACCATTCCAAATTATTAAGTTTCCAGACTTCTTTACCTATCTGTCGCATCTGTAAAAATAATGACCATGCTAATCAACAGGTTACTGAAATACTACATAAAAATGAGTGGGTTTTTAGATCAATCTTTCAAGCATTTTGACTGGATAGGTCCATTAAAGTATACCGACTTATATTCATTATTAACTTTCCTGTTCACTGTTTCTTTTTATGTATTAGTGCTTGTTTGTAAGATATATTGACTCATTTTAAAGTGAACTTTTTTTTAAACTTTGATCCAAATGCTCTCATGCAATGTATTGCATTCCTGTTAATTTTGCCTTCTAACTTTACTATTGGGCCATATAAAAAATAATAAAAATAAAAAATAATATATCTTAACTTGTTCTATAAAAACAAATTTTTGTGTTCTCAGTTATCCTTTTGTATTAATCTTTTGTAGGCACAGTATGTTTGCATATTTGTGCATCCATGTCAGTCTTTGAATGGGGAGTTCATTTAAGATAAAGAAAATGCAAAGTACTTAACCATTAGCGAAATACTTTTATAATTAGAGGTAAATACAGTACAGATTGCAGTTCTTATGTCAATCTAATTCTGTTGGATTTTCAGTGTTGATTTTGAGCTCTTTTTTTCCCCCCCAAATGTAAAAAGATGTCCGTAGAACTTGACTGGAAATGCAAACTCCTGTGTGCTTTTCTTTCAGAGTACGGACATGAGTCCAGCTAGTAGCACCACCTCACTCCCTGTTAGCCCTCTTCCTGAGGAGCAGTTATTTTTCAAGGTACAGTTACTTAATTTCATAATAAATATCGTATATGAATTTTGGCTTATGTTGTCTGATATACTATGAAGTGCTCATATTGCTGCTTCTTGTTATTTAAATTACTGTGATATCAGCAGATATTCTCATATATATACCATGCAGTTTTCAAGAGATACCTAGAATAAAACATTATTGGTTTAGAGGGGATTATTCTTCCAGCAGACTAGAATGATAAACCATTATTTATAAGACTTTGTTTTTATCCATCTCATCTGCCAGTAATACATTTTGACATGTTCATTTTTGTCTATTGCATATGTATTTTTTCATAATTTTTCAGCTTTATAATGTATTTTAAGCACATGTTGTAATGAAACAATGATTAGTTATCACAAAGATACAGGAGACGTTAAAGGTATGTCAAAGATCAGTTTTGGCATAAATACAAACCGTAAGCCACAGGCCTGTCATTTTAGTTAATTTTAATAATAAATTATGGGACAATATCCACAACTTCATATGGTTCTGAGACACGGAATGGCCTTAGACACAACCCAACTCTTGGAAGGGGTCTCCTGAGGCCACCCTGTTTTTCAGAGCGGTGCTGCGGCTGCAGGCAAAGCAGTCACCTTGTTGGTTGTTTCCCAAGACAAGGAAGAGGGAACTTGGATTTTCAGAACCATTGTTTCAAACGTGTCCTAATACAGACAAAGTTACGCTCACAGGAACATCCCTTTTAAAATTTCCCCTTTCCCCAGTAAGTTTCCACCTAATGTATGAAAACAATTAGTAGCCTGGGTTATGTTTTCAGTCACTTTGTGATGATGCTGAATTAAAGCTGAGGAAGTATAGTTAATGAAGTTTGATGATTTAAAGCTTGCTTCTCTTCTGCACATGCCTCCAGCACATGAAATACCAGCCTCGTTCCGATCTGGACAATCCCATAAAACAAAAAGAAAAACCCCTTGGCTTTTTTTGTCTTTTTCCCATATTTTGTATGTCTGTGCAGGAGTTGTACTCTACAATTCACAACCAGCTAGCTAGACAGCTGATACCTATTACTAGAATGGTTAAGGATTGTGCTTTCATCAGTGGATGTACAGATGGGATATCCGTGTTCAGCTATTCACTGATTCTCATTCCTCTTCTGGGGTTTAATGTTTTCAAGACCCCTAACTCTTAATCAGGTTTGTCTGAAATTGAGCAATGTGGTGCCAAGATACTAGAGCACATGTGCTTTTTCTGCTTCGGAAAGCATATTAAATGCACATTGAAGGCTACTCAAGATTGTAAGGCAGATGTGGTGTTTATCATTTCTCCCTGTGCTTGGGAAACCACTAAGATACATCACACACAAAGAAATGGGCTGCTCAGCTCAGATAGAGGTGTAAGGGGTAAGAAAAATCTAACTTGAAATAAACTCTCTCGCATAAATTCTCAGCTGAGGTAGGCAAACACTGGTCTGTTTGCATCAGGAGCACTCTGACAAATACACCATAGTGCCTTTATTTATTTTTAACGGAAATCGTGCTTGTGTAGCTCAAAACGGGTTGTAAATTACTTCTTTGAAGTGGAATATTTGCTCTAAGAATAAAAAAGAAGGTAAATCTTTTGACAAGTGACAGGACGACAGGAAATGGCCTTAAGTTGCACCAGGGGAGATCTAGGTTAGATATAAGGAAGAGCTTTACAGAGAGGGTGGTGAAGCATTGGACTAGACTGCACAGAGAGGTGGTGGAGTCCCCATCCCTGGAAGTGTTTAAGAGACATGTAGATGTGGCGCTGATGGACATGGTTTAGGGACCCTGGCAGTGCAGGGTGAACAGTTGGACTTGATGATCTTAAAGGTCTCTTCCAACCAGACGATTCTGTGATTCAGGTTAAAAGTCTCCTTCCTTTATATTTCGTAGTGGAAAATGGTACGTGAGACTGAAAAAGGAGGAGGGCAGGAAGCATTATTTAATCTTTAATTTTCAGTCAATTTTCAAAATAGGAAATATTTTCATTGGAGAACAGAAGAGGAAAAAGTCAAATATATTAACAACCAATGCCCTTAAGTAGAAATAAAAGTAATATAAAACGTAAGTTTCCGTTATTTCTCCCTGACTTACTCCAAGGGAGAGCAATATTGTTCGAGTAGTAACGTGAATGACTGGTTTTACAAGCCATAAACCTCTCCAAATACTGTCAGTCTATAATATTGGCTTTTGATGATGGGATGATGCATTTCCCTTAGCAACATGATAATAATCTTTCCCACCTCCTTGCTGTAGAAATGGAGATTGAAAAAGAAATTCCATTCTATGGTTCTGAAAACAGAGGTGTAACGAAGCAGGGCAGTAGAAACACTACGTCTCTTTGGGATAGTTGAAGATCTCTGAGCTAATGAGCTTTTATATTAGACTGTGAAATGAAACCAAGCCCCAGTTCTCAGTTGTACCTGATTTTATAGCAAGAAAGAGAACTGTCCTTTCTTGGATTTAATCAATTCATCTTCGAAAGAAAGTTTGCATTTCTGCATAAAGAAAAAATGCAAATCCTGTCATCATGCTGTTATTAAATCCAAGTTCACCAGGATGCCTGTAATTTTTAACCCCACAGGATATGTGTTCTATAAATATGAAGGAGAATCTAAGCTTTTTCAGAAACATTTTAAGATTTTGAATTTAATCTAAGGAAAGTTCGAAGCGAGATCCCCGTGGGAGTGCTTGCATGTTGCATCTCAGCTCTGGTAACACTGAACTCAGCTAGCATTTTCACAAGATATTGCACATGCTGTGGCATGCAGTACTGCCAGAAGGATCCAAATCATGTGAGACCAGACTCAGGAATATTTGGAGTTTCTAGTACAGCAGGAGATGCTCCACCTGGATCCATTGTATACCATTATTTAAATGGATTCATTATGTTTTATTTATGTTGCCAGTACCTTTAAAGGAGTGTCTGATACCCAGCAAAAGAATTCGAAAAAAATTGAGTAAGAAATATGGGTAGCCAGCTCCAGAGCTATTTAATCCTAAAAGCAACCCTGAGAAAATGGAAAAATAAATGTATCATTAATGCCATTCAGCAACCTTCACTCCATAACTTTTGTGACTAGTGAAATAGCAATGGAATTTGGTTTTGCTCAAGGAAAGAACAACTTTGCACGGTAGCTAGAAGGACAACCAATTTTTCGTGTGGCTTTGGGTTTCCTTCTTCCTGTGGGGTTAGTGCCATGCATTCAGACCAGTCTTCCCTAGCCGTGCTCTTCAAAAGCTTAGAAAAAATTCCTGTTCAGACATGTATGTGGACAGTGCACTTCCGAAAAGCTTTTCTAAACCAATTTTTGATAAAAAGCTTATAGGCATTTCTTTTTAGTAAAGGTTATTTTTATGTCAAATTCCAGCTTTCAATCCTCTGCTGTTTTCTGTGGTTAAAGCTATTTTAAAAAGCAAGATCTCTTCCCTTATTGTAGTAAAAGTTCATATCTTCTCTCACGAAAGAACATCTTCTCTTCTTTGTTAGTGGGTTTGCTCTTAAACTTTTCTGTAGGGAGGATCTTCCTTTGAACAGAAGTTTATCCTTCTGTCCATATATAATATTTGTTGAAGAGTTTGAGCCTTATCTTGGGGAAAAAAAGTTATGTCACAGTCGAAAAATTTCCGAATTAAGAATTTGAAATACAGTAGAGCAGAATGGTATTTGTCACACAACCTTTACTCAGGTGTTATCTACGTTATAATAGCAAAACTGTAGCTGGCTCAAATGTGACTTTTAATTATGACTACTTATATCTATGCTCATAAACTGTAATCAAAAATCATCTTACCTTTCATTTAGAAGAGCAGCGAAGGAGGGGGTATTTCTGAAAGGTCAACTTGCTAAGCAATGTCTCATCCATTTTTTAGAAACTGTTCCTCTCTCACACTCATTATACTGTGTTTTATTATAATAATATTTTATTATTCTTAATTATTCAAAATATAGTGACAGGCACTTTTAAGAAGGCATCTATGACAGCCATTTAGTACATAAGATATCTAATATTAGCTAATTATACATTATCTGTTATAATGAGTACCAGTCTCACTGGTTATTAGCCACAACCAAGCTGTAAATAGTAACTATAATAGTAATTTAGTATAGCACTATTTAATTGCATTTCAATTCCGTGATTAATCTGAACCATGCTTTACTAATTGGCATTAAACATAAGAAAAATAATCCTTACATTTTTTCCTTTCTGCTTTTAATTTCCTTTTTGAATTTCCTTCAGCATTTATTATCTTACTGTGTTCTGACTTGTGTAATTAATATTCTTGATGCTAATTCCCTGCATAAGAAATGGAAGTGCCAGCACAAGTAGCAAAAGCTAACAGTCCTTAGCAGTGTTGCCACTGCTGTAGGTTTAATAATGTGTAGATCTATACTAAATTAGGTCTACAATAATAGTTCTGCTGTTCATCTTGTGGCTCTACAGGCTCTGTAAATGCAGATCTGTGCAGTCACTAATGGGCATGACTTTCTGGCAGCTCATAGCATTTGTGCATACAGCTTTAACACGAGATAAATTTTCCATCTGGTCAATAATCAGATTAATATTTTTACTGAAGGTGTTGGAGTAATCAATATGACAGTCACAATAATGATTGCTGGTTAACCAAGGCAACTTATTGTTGAGACTTTACAAATGTAGCTGAAGAACGAGGTCTGTCCTTAGTCAGCACAATGATAACAATTTTGGCCTATACTTCAAAAACCTTCTTACGCTAGTTGACACACAGCCAGCTTATTTACTCTCTTTTCCTTAAATGCACTATTTCTGATATCTTCCGTATTTGCTGGCACTTCTTTGAATAAGACCATTTTAATGTATTGTTTCTTTTTCTTTTCAAAACGGACTCTAATGTGTAATCACATAGACCTTATGACCCATGGGCAGATACAGGTTAGGTTTCAGTGATCCTCTTCCATGGGCTGGAGGCCTCATTAGCTCATGTGCCTCTCGTTTCACCCTCCACCTGAATTTCTGCTTCCACTGAGCAGCGCCTAAGATCTGAAGCCTCTGTGGTTTTCATTTGTTACAGAAATATTTTTCATATTTCTACTAATGTGAATAGAGTTATAGAAGTGTGACTCACTCAACCCCACCTCTCCAAATCTGCCGCCCCAGCCTCCAGCTGATTTTACACAAGTCTCTCATCATTCTTCAGTGGTTTAATCAATTCCTCCCACTCTTAACTTTTATTTCCTGTATCAATATTCACTCTATGCCTTATGTCTTAGTGGTGTAGCACAGACTTTCCCAAGTCACATCACCACAGTGACTTTCTGCCTTTTATGAAAGCCTTCAATTTTGTAATTTCTGAGAAAAGTCTTATGCATGTGATTTGTTTTGCAGTCTTCATCATTGTAGTATATGAGATCTACAAAGCACTCAATTTATTCTGAAGGTAGGACTGAGAAGTAGACATTACAGGACCTGTTGCAAAAAGCATCTGTGCATCTATTCACTCTCTGTTCCATTTTCTCAGTGGGTCTGTGCACGCTTTTCCTAAGGAACAGGGCTCTGCCAGCAAGTCTGTCTGAGTAGAAGCACATCACCTGCTTTATGAATAATACTTGCATCAGTTCGTCCAGCAGGGTGTGGATATGGCTGTGAAATTCTCCTCCTAAGCTTTGACTGATATGGAATGACAAAGAATAACGTCATCAAAATAGAGCTTAATGGAAGAAAAAAGTAAATATATATATATATACTTGCCCCGTTTTCCCCTGACTTGATGCTTGCTTTCAGGTCTTGGACTATCCTGATCTGTAAATTGAGCCTGAGAAACAAGGTGTCTCTCTCCCAACGTGCTGTCTCTGTCCTCCATTGTTTCTGACTTCTTGCTCTTGTTGGAAAAACACCTTTATGACCAAATTTGAACACCTTTTTATGTACCGTGTGTGTGTCCATCAAAAAGGCTGTCCTGTATAAATATGGCCAAATATGTCACTCTTCCACCAGGTTTTGAAAGGAGGAGATACAGAAGACAATGGAGCTAGTGTATAATCTAAAATTACTACTATACAATTTTAAGAATACTGTATGTGAGTTAATCATTCAGGTAATGTTACTGCTTAGTTACTTCGGGTTATTAGACTTTTCTACATGAAAATATTTAGCACTCCTAGGGAAAATTGGGTGAGCAAGAAGAAACAAAAGACCAGGACAGAAGACTGCCTCCAGGGCTGGGGCTCCAGATTCACTTGGTTAGTGGCACTAATTAACCAATCTAAGTATAATGAAGTCTTAAAAACCAGACTGTAGAAGAGAGTGAACATCAAGAAGCCCTTAATGGATATTCTTTTCTGAATGATTGATTTATAGTTAAGGAAGAATTTATCACCCGGACAGAAGTGGTTTTGAGTGCCTGTGGGTAACATGTTCCTGCCAGGCTTTATGTATGGAGAAGACAGACAAATACTTACACATTCTGAACACAAGATGGTATTTCCTGAGATTGCCATTTCCTTCAAGTCTTTCAGCTCAAAGTTTGATCTGAGAACAAAATACTTCAAGAGAGGTAATAACACCTGAAATGCAGGATCATTTTAGAAAACTTGTGTGAGGTCAGAAGTACTGTTGCCCTGATACAAGAACATTTTACAAGATTCAGCTTCCCACCCCCCCCAACCCCCGCTTTTAAAAGAAATATTTCCCAGTGTCACTGATATAATTACTGAAAGAATCAGGAATAAAACTGGGAACTATGCCTATATTGTCTGATTTCTTTCTTCCTCTATGCCTTGATCATAGCTGCCTTTCTTTCCCAAACTTCATGAACGTGCATTCTCTTTTCTTTTAGTATGTTTTCCTTAATTTATTGAAACTTTCGTAATAGAGTTAAGATGGAGTGAGGATTAGTTCAATATTTCAAAATTGCAAGCTATTGGCTTAGGCAAAACTGATGCTTTTAATGCTGTAAATTCAGTTATTTTCTCAGCGAGCCACATACAGAGAATGATTAATGACTGTCTTACTAAAATCTCCAAAAGCAATCAGAAACACAGATGATGCTTCAACCAAAGGCATGGAGAAAGATCATCATTACTTTTTTCAGTTAATGGGGTTTCCAGCATTACTTAAAAATTAATATAATCAGTACTAAAAGGGTAAATACTAAGTTCATTTGGGTTCCTTCCCTCAGGCAGGCACATGATCACACAAGAAATTCTGAACGTACCTACAGGGTAAGTTTTTTCTGCTGAGTGCTCTATATCTAAGATTAAAAGTCATAAAACTCGTAGCAGTACAGGTTGCTGAAAACATGTTGTCACTAAACTATGAAAAAAGATTTTCTTGAAGCTCCATGGGAGAATCCTGATATCTCCAGTAAGAGAACTTAAAAGTTCTTCATCCTAATCATCTCAATACAGATAGTAAGTCCTCCTAATTTCCCTTGGCTAGGGACCGATAGGCATAAGTAAGTCTGGGGAGGACATTGGCATTTAGAAAATATGATGAATGGTCTTTTAGTGAGCGGAATTATTTCAAGGGGTTCAGAGTGAAATTCTGTTTAAAGCAATGGCACAGTGCCCATTGACTACAGTGGCATATGCCTTCACATCATGGATGGCATGGATTATGTGGAGGCATCAATTGCTTTAGAAGTGAAGATATAAAAGTATACTGACTCTTTTAACCCCATCAATTATTTTAGAGGTGAAAATGTAAATTCTTATTGACTGTTCCAATCCAAGAGTATTTTTTGTGGTTTTATTGTTGTAAATGAGATAAAATTGGAGTTTTTCTTAAATTTCATTCAATATAATTAAAATGTAGAACTGTTTGCAATGCAGGAATTTAATAATACAGATTCACTTTTCAGTATATGTTAGAACAATAGATGTTTTCTTCCTAGAATAAATTAGATAAACTGAGGACTTGAAAATGAGTTTCCTGCATCTCAGACAAGTACCCTCACAGCAGCAGGTGGTTTATCTCTCTCTCTGGCCAGTGATTGCATTTTTCATCCAGAAAAACTCTAAAGGACTCTTGCATGGAAACATAACATGTTTTTGAAAGAAGTGTGGGCTTTGTCAAATAGAAGTTTTCAAATGGAAAACATTCATTAAAAAGTTCTTGGAGTTTTCTGTTAAAACATGTATCAACAACTTTCCCAGCATCTAAATAAGGGATGTTAATGACCCAGCCACATTTTTTTCCTTCTGTACTGTAGGAAATTCAGGGTTAGTGCTTTGAAATTCTCACTGAGTTGGATGTCTCCAAAGTATGACACTAAAAATAACTGACTGATTTTGATAATGCTCACTTAGAGTATGAAGAGACAGATATTTTGGTGAGCAATTTAGACAGCTATTAAGGAGAGTTGGATATATTCTGTTAATTTTAATCACCTGAATTTAAAAGCAGGTTTTAATTGCTGAAACACAAGCACCTTGTGCCACTTAAGAAACCAGCCTATATACTGCCTTTCCTCTAGCTGCCACTTCAGTAGAGCAGACAGAGAGGTTGTGAGTACTGTTGCTCTTCTGTAGTTTGATTTTTGTCATATTCCTGGGGGTTTGTTTGGTTTTTTTTAATTTGAGTTTATTCCTTGGTCACGCTGTGTCTCTTGGTAAGTTATAATCTTCCTTGAAGCTATGTATTTTTAGTGTCCTCTTTAATTTTGCTGAGGAAACTGGCTTGGCTGGGAGGCTTTGATTGTATGGTACAATGATTGATTGTGACTTTCCAAATGAAGTTCCTCTTCTCCACCAGCCTTTGTACGGTTACATAACATTTAAGTTAGCTCTGTATGAAAGAAAAACATTTTCCATGTATTTAAATACTCGAAGTATAACATGGTTTTAGAATTATTGGGGTAAGTTTCTTGGTTTTGAAAGATGTGATGTACTCTGATTTTAAGCCATAACAGGGGCATTTTAGTTTACTCTCTGGCCTTTCCTGTCCTTCCAGTACAGTTCAGGACACTGATGATTGGTAATGAAGTACCTTTGTGTGTTAAGGTGACCTTTTCATGCTCATTATTTGTTCAAGAAACACTAAGTTCTCTTTTGCCTTTTTTACACAAATTTTTAAAAAACAGGACAAGCAAAAGAACATCTTTATTTATTTGTTGAAGCATTTTTTAAATGTGGCTGAATGATGTGGCTCTTATCAGTAGTCCAGGAAATGTACATCTTATCGCATGTTTAGAATAGGAAATCTCTTTATTCAGGCTTCTTCATTTATCAGAGATTAATAGGAGTCCTGAAAGGTGTTGGGGATGGAGACAACGGGATATGTCAGTTTTATTTCTTTTTAAGAATGTTGAAAACCTAGTCTCTAGCCTGTGGTGCATTGTTGTCGTGGGGAACATATACAGGAAAATGGCATTCCTACTTCAAGTAGCTTACAGATAACTTGTGACAATTTAAAAAAAAATTGTAATTTTTAGGTAGTGTACATTTCTAAACACTTTACAAAGATGTGGATATGAGTCACTTAAATTGCTGTTTAAAAAAAAAAAGGAAGAAGGAACAAAAAGAACTCTGCCTTTTTAGTTGAAGGGGTTGATAATAGGAGGTGGAAGAAAGCCCATAAAGAAGTTACGTTGATTCTGACCGGTTGAATAATGAACAAAATATTTATTGGACTGTCTGACAGAACTTCAGAGTGAACTCATGAAACAAGGAAGAAACTTCTTTCTTTTCTCTTTGTTTTGGTATCTTCAAGCAAGGATGAATGTTGTAGATGAGAAGCAATAATGCGGTTTCAATTTAGATAATGCTTTCTAAGTGTTTTAAACTTGCACGGCTGTAAGGGGAAGAGCTGTATGATTATGGGTAGCCTTGTGATAGATTGTAGAATTTTACACAGGAGTTCTGAAAAATTAAGTTTTGATGGGATTAAGATTAGCAAGAACATTGTGGATCAGGCTATAGGAACAACAAGTGGGTAGGTATCCTTAAGCACAAAATTGAGGATTTGAGAAGGAATAGGAGAAATCAGTTTTCATTGATGCTGAGTAGTAGTTCAGTTCCGAGACAGCAGATAATAATCACTGTCAGCAGTGTGGTTGCACTTTATTAGTAAGTGTGCGTAACAGGGATGTCCTCTCTGTCCGAGGCAGTTCTTCTTTCTTGTAGTATTTACTTTCAACAGTATCATATAGTCCCCATCATAATTTGATTAAAGACACCTTAGAACAGGCTTTTTATCCCCTACTGGTTCTGTTCTTCTGGTGTCTAATTATCTCCACTGCTTGAAATCAACATTGCCATTTGCTGTAATTGTAACATTTCTGGATGTCATCGCTAACTTAGAAAGGTATCAACAAGGCATCGTTGGTTTTTTACCTCCATGTGTCAGGATTCTTTCAAAACAGAGTGAATTTTCAGGTTAATGTTAAAGGGAGAAGTACGTAATGCTCCACATGACTGTACAGAGCAAATATTTGTTTCTGATGCTTCTAACAAGATGACTAAATAGCCAGTTCATGCAAATAGATCAGTAAACAGAAGTAAAGTTCGGGGAGGCGGGGGGAGGGAATCAGTTTGTCTAAAACTGAACAAATGGAAGATTGTATCTGAGGAACAGAGTTGTTTTCAAGGCCAACTAAATATCCAGTTTCTGCAAGCAACAACAAACATTATTGCTGAAGTTTTTTGTTTACCTTTCACTAAAAAAACCTAGAGCATCACTTCTTTCACAGCCTGCTATGACTGCATCAAATTTAAAATGCACTAACTAAAAATCTGCAGTTAATTGTGTGTCTTAAAATAATAATGTACCTTATACATTAAAATAATTGTGTCTTATAGAAATAGATGCAAAAAAAAGAAAAAAGACAAATAGGAAGAAAAACTGTTGACAGTGAATGTTTAAAATAAAGCAGTTAATTTGTCACGCAAGTATTAAAGAATTTAGGAGTTTCACACACACAAGTTATCAATTTTTTAGTACCATGAGAGAAAAATTTTAAAGATTAATTATTTTCTTCATGCCGGTATTGCAGCTGTGAAGTAGGATGAAGTTACAATGCTATTTGTGAGGGGAGCTAGGAGTATTATGTTAACTTCTTGCTTCTGAGTGGTTGTTTGGGGGGTTAGGTCATTTTTCTTTGCCTGATCAAATTTTCAATCTCTTGGACATAAAGTAGGTGTTCCTGTATTTTCCAGCTCAGTAGGCCAGCAGCTTCCTGCAAGCAGTTCTGGATGTTGCTGCTCTGTTCCTATTATGCTTTGTTAACTGAACAGCACTAAGAGGAGAGTTTTGGGGAAAGGAAAGGAGTTTGTTGAACCTGACCACTTGAACGTTAGTTGTCATATCAATACAGAATTCGGATGAGAAGTGGTTTTCCTGTCCCATGGCAGTGTCGAACACTTTGTGAGATTATTGTGCTTTGCACAGGCACAAAACAGGCAGATCATATGCAGTGTCATTTGGCCACCCTTAGTGATAAGCAGCAAATGCTTTAGCTTTTAGTGTGTCATAATTAGAAATGACCAGAATGGTACTTGCGGCTTCTTAGTATCTTCATTATTTTACTTTATGCTCCACTGTATTCTTGCAGATGCAAATTCAATTGCAAGTTTGTATAGTTGATGTTTATTGCCATGCTTACAAACATTTTGAATGAATAATATATACAGATCTTTAAGTTATTAATCCTTTAAGTATTTTGTTTCAGTCTCTTCTTCTGAATTTCTTTATCCTCTCTCCCTCTACAACAACGGAGTGGCTGATTCTCGTACTCCTCATCTGATTTCCATAATTATTCTCAGTGATGCATGAGGATGAATGCAGAGTTGTTGGCAAAATGATAATTCCTTATAAAGTCAAGGAAAAAAAAATCCCAGAACTCTCTGTTCATAAATTAAAACAATGTTTATTTGGTTCAATCTATTTTATAAAGCAGAATGCACCTCTTAGAGGGAAAAAGAACCTTAGAGTAAATGAAATCAAAATTGGGTAAAAATTAACCAATGTTATGAAGCTGTATTTTTTTAATATATATCAGTACTGCAATCATAAATGCTACTTGCATATCATCTAGATATCTTCAGCATGCAAATTTGAGGGAACTGAGCATCATAAATATTAATTAATTCTGAGTTGCCGAGGCTCTTGCAAACACTAATCCTCATAACACTCCTATAGGATGAAAAGGTGTAGTTATTTTCCCTTCACAGAAATAGACTTGAGATATTTCTGCTGTGTTGGTGACATGGCACGCTGTCCTGGTCTCAGACTGGGGAACTGATTCTGGTTTTCCCTGTTTCAGTTTCCAGCTGTTAGTTATTCTTCACTGACCTGTAGCTTAATCAAAGGGCTAATCTTCCCACTCAAAACAAGAATTCTGCAATTCCTTTGCTACCCAAACTGAATAGCTAAGCACCTTCTGCAAACGTCTCCCCATTCACGATCAAGTGTAGGAAATTATTATTACTCTATAAATAAAAAAAGTGGTATCAGAGGAATATTTATTAGATTTTAAGATGACTTTCAATTCAATATAGCATTAAACAGATAAGTAATTGGTACTATGTGATGTGTCCATTCCCTGTATAATACTAAAAATTCTTTGCTGATAGGAATTGCAAGATAGCTTGAAAAAACTTCCCATCAAATGAAATGCTGCAAACTTCAAAAAAATGTAGTGTGTTAAATATTTCTTTGTACAGTTCTTTTTATTATTTTACAGAGTCTTTGCTGTATCATATGGAAGTGAGTTTCTTGTTTGGTTCGGTTTGCTTGGTTTTTTTCTGTTGTATGTTTTTCCCCTCTGGAAACAACATACATACAAGGGCTGTAAATGTGGAAATATAAATGGCATACATTTGCTAAAAAAACTTAGTCACTCTTCTGCTGCAAGGAAATGAGGTGTAAGTGTCCATGTGTATTCAAACTCTTCTCTACTATTTTTGTAAAGTTTATTTATGGTTTGTGGAAACCGTAATAGCTCACTGGTCCGTAGGAATGTTTTGGACACCTCCATGAATCGCTCAAAGCAACAGTGCAGGCAAGTTTCATGATGAAGTTAGCTTGAAAGAGTATTCCCTGAAGAGTCCAAAAAGGCAGAATTAACTGACCTAAGCAACTGCATGCCACGCCAGGGAATAGATTAAGTTAAATTGGCTTATGATAACGATTTGAAGTGCATCTTCTGTGATACAGTGAAGAGGTTGCTGTTTGGCTGTCCAATTACAGCAGCTTCATCAGGCTGTATTGGTAGGTTGAAAAATATAACTAAATGTGATATTGTGAACTGGGGTGCAGCTGATGGCTTTGTCAGGTGCTTGTATACATGTAACTATAGGTAACTTGACAGGAGAAAGGTAAGAAAGATACAACTTCAAACAAAGGTAGCATTTAATGGCAGTGTGAGCCTAATGGCAGAGAATCAAGTAGTCAAGAAACAGTGATTTGATTTAAGTCAAACAAAAGATCAGATGCAAATAAAGTGCTTGCTCTACATGTTTGGAGAGCTTGGTATGGTGTCTCTGTAGGATCTTGCAGGCCAGAGGTTTGAGGCTTTTTATTTGGGGCTTGTTACTTCACACAGCAAGAGCCAAAGGAAGCCCTGTGGTTCCAGTCTTTCTAGGCAGTTGGTTGTGCCCAAGTTGTCCAATTCAAGATTGGTGAATGGATGGACAGGTGGATGGATAATGTCAGATGGACTGTGCCACTTTTTTCTTTGAAACGAAGGAATGATGCCTTACCACATCCCTTCCAAAACATAGCAGGTGCCCTATGGGATGCCACTGACCTATAGTTTGGACCAGTGACAGAAGTATTAATTAAAATTACCATCCTCATCAAAGTGACTAATGTTGTACTTTGTGCTGGCATTAAATTAGTCTGAAGGCAGATTAATGTAGAAGAGATACATTTAACCTGACTTTTCTACATTACCGAACTTAGAGTGCTGCCAGGGAAATTCATCAAAGGGTTCAGCTGAAAAGATATTCGTGCAGATACACAAGATACCTAAGCTGTGCTACTTTACAGCCATACCAGCCTGTTATCAGCAATTTTTTTTTTTTTTTTTTTGCAGCTGAGAAGTAGTTTTCATAGGATCAGCTTAGGCTTAAGAATGGTTAAAGTAAGTTACCTATGAGTTCTTTGGGTTAAGGAAGTAAAACTTCTTTAATGAATCAAGTAACATCTTCATTCCTTGGTATGTGGGTGTTACGGGGGTGAAAAAAAACCTGACTGTCACACTGTGACTAATGGAGCATTAGACTGTTGAGCAAAACCAAGCATTTGGCAGCATAATCAAAATGTTTACAACCAAGATGTTTATTGGAATTTGCCAATTGTTAGGTTAAATCAACAGAAGCTGTCGTCTTTTGCTCTGCATGAGTTCAGTTTATCAGGTGTCTTTTTCCATCTGTGGGGTTTTTTTTCCCTGTCTTGCCTCAAATAAAAGCATGTTCATCATTTTGCCCTCAACTCAGTTTACCCTCTGTGATACCAACTCTTGCCGAACAGAATTATTGCACAAAATATCACATGGCGAACACCAGAAAATCTTTCCTCTATAGATACTTTACCTAAAAAAGGGTTCAAATACAGTCTGCAATGTGACAGTTGATGTTAATCCTGTTTTTAAATAAAAAAATGTTTGTACAGTAGATGAGAAACTGCTAATAGAAGGAAGGATTCCTTTTGTGCCATTGTGAAAAATATAAGCATCTGATGAAATTTTACTGTGTTATACCAGCTTCCTATAGATTGACTCTTACTCCTTTCTTGTCATTTAGGCAATTGAATTTTTAGAAGTAAAAATTTGGAGGCTTGTTGGGATTTTTCTAAAAAGAGCCGATTGTATTTTCTACTGTGATTCTGTTGACTGCAGAGTAGCCTTGTCCCTAGTGGTGTTATTAGCAGTCATCTGCAGAGTAGGTGGAATCTCTGCTCGTTACGCTATTGTTCAGCAAAGAGGAACGTGCTCAATGCTCTCAACAAACTGGGATACCATTTCTGATATTAAAGCCATGTGACATGAAAATTAGTATTTGCAGGTATTGTGGTGATATAACAAAACAGCAGTAATGCAACATACTTCAAAAAAACACCTACAGAAACTACTGACATTAATTTAACCTTCAACTCTATCTGTAAAATTTTTAGAAGCACTGAATAAAGTCTGATAGATCAAATGACTACAAAAGAGATTTTAAAAAGTATGAACACCTAGTCAGTCACCTAGGAATATAGCAATGTTACAGACTCAGCAAAATGATATACTTGTAAGGGTAATATTGTTCACATGACAGCTATCATCTCACTATGAAGAATCAACTGAGGATGCCAACTGACATTTTAAAATTCAATTGTTAACAATTTAATTCCTCATCTGAAGAAGGCTATGGCAAGCATTAATGTATTTGCATAACTTTCTATATATTTTTTTAGGAGTATCAACTGTTATTTATCTGCCAGATGACAGCATATAAGCCAAGAAAAGCTAATAGACATATTGAGATGGGCAGAGTATATGGTCACTAGGAGAACGGATGTATTGTCAAGTCATATTAGCTAATGTGGTACTCAGCAAATGTCAGATATAAGTTCATTTCTGATTTGTCTTTTGTATGCCCTGTAGTCCTGCTTGGTTTAACTTGTTTTTCTTGTTGGGGTATTGGAAGAGGTCTGTATTTATGTGCATCTTTGCAAATGATGCAAAGAAGTATCCAGGAAAAGTAAATATATATAATTTTAAGGCAACAGTTCTCGTGAATCCCTGAATCACATGAAAATATAAATCATACCATACAGTTGGGAAACTTTTATTTTAGTAATTATTAGGCTACAGTTATTACACCTGAAGTAATTTTTTTAACTTCACGCACTGAACAGATTAGGTATGGTTTATGGTGGTCAGAGCTGTGTGATTCTCTGCTTGCGGAGCTCTATTCAACAGTGGATTCTTGGTATATAAGCAAGGATCCAGAGTTTTGTAAAAGACCTGTGCTGTTTTCTCACAGTGGTGGAATATGGCTGCATTCTTCTTTGTATTTTAGAGTTGTGTGAAAAACACTGTGAACACATAAATGTGACGATCATGGATTGATACTATCCATTATAATATGAACTGAGAAGACTTGATAATCTGGGATAGAATTTGATAATCCAAAATGACCTTGTTTTAACCAAAAGAAGTTGTTCAGAGAAGGAATGTAAAACATATCTGTGTAGCAGGTGACCTACAGAATGAATTGCATGCTTGTCAATCTTTATTACATGCATGAAATTCTTAAGAGTATTAAAGACACTGCAACAATGTGTATGTAGTACAGATTGGCAAGGCTGCCACACTCTGCACATCATGGAGTTGTTCGGTGGCTTTCTCAAGGTCATAAGCCACCCAGGAGGTGTGAACTTCTTTAGTTCTTTAACAACTCGATTGTTCTTCATTTGAAAAAAAAAAAAAATCTTTTCTAACTTAAAGTAGCAAAATAGAAAAGTACAGCATGGAGTTGCATCTTAGCTTGTCAGTGACAGATGCAGATCACATGATTTCCACTTCTCCCACTTCTCTGCGTGGTGCGTCTCTGGCTTAATCTCTTTTCAAACTTTGCTAATCTCAAGCTTCCAGAAGAAGTAGTCGCATTTCCAGCCTCACTTCTCTTCTGCCTTTGCAGATATTTGTACGTGAGATCCTCCGTTTGGTTTGACTCTTCTTGCTTGCATACAGGTGACAAATGAGCTGGGATTGAGGAGAGCACAGGACCTGGTCTCTTTTCACAAGCCCTGCCCATTTCAATAAATTATTAATTGAACTGTAAGCCCGAGAGGAGTGATTTAACAGTAAGTTCTATTAGTCAAAACTTAATTTTGCCTTGTGTGACTAGCTCGAGCAAAATTATCTGAATGAAACAGCTTTCAGTAAATCTGTAAGTGGCAATGATCTGGAGTGTAAGCATCCAGCTTTGACTAGAATATGCTCCAGCTGGTAGGATAGCCAATGGAGAACATGGATGCCAAGAATGATCATGCAATTTCTCAGATAATAGGACTTTGGTGCATAAAGAGAAGCCCTATGAGACTTACCTGAGGAGTGTTGTGGGTGGCAGGACTGGTACAGGCAGTGAAAGTTCAGCTTTGCACCACTGTCATGGAGGAGATTCAATTTAAGAATAGAGTGTAGGAGGTGGTGGAGTGTTAGGTGAGATGACTGATGCTTCTCTGTTCAAGAAAACAGAACCATTTTTACCAAAGTCCTTATAAAGTCCATATAAACAAAAAGCACCGTCCTGCTTTTGAGGAGGGCCCATCCTGGAGGCAGGGGGAGGTCACTGGTACTTTTGGGAGAGCTACCCAGCTGGCACCAGGGTGAGGAGCCACATCCTCCTCTGTCCAGGGGCAGATGGAGGTGGCAGTGGGGATGTGGGGGCTGTGCAGAGCCCAGGTTACTGTAGCAAAGGTGGCCAGCTGGCCCTGGCAGGCAGTCTTGCACCCCCAGGTAAAACTCACCACGGACAGGGAATGGAGCTGCTCAAGCCAGACCAGCAAAGTTATCTCCCATGACGGGGGCAGCGAAGAAGCGTCTTGGTTTTGTTCAGTCCTCCCTAGAAAACTCAAAAGTTTTCTCTATTCGAAAAGTTACGTGTTATTGTTTTAATCCTAGCATTGCCTTTTGGGTTGTGTGTTACAGACCCTTCAGACTTCTTTGTGGAGTTTTTAAAAAGTTTAATATAAAGTTTATTTTACTATGAAGTGTACTAGCAGGCTCGCTTGGGAACTGACTTCACCTTGATATATACCCACTCGCAGATACAGGTATGTATTTCTTACAGAAATAATTACTGTAAGCATGCTGTCAGTTCCTGGGCTGCACTTTTTTTAATTACACCTGCTCTTGTTCTGAGCTACACCTGTGTAGCTCTTGACAACAGCAGCCTACTCATCTTTCTCCTATGTTTCATAAGAGAAAAGGGCAATAAAGGAGAAGGGGGGTGTGGGGGAGAGTAAATCAAACGTCAGTCAAGCACCTCAGAAGAAGAAAGACTGCATTTACCTGTGATTCTTCAAAACTAGCGCTGAATGGATTTTTCTTTGAGTGGACAAAAGGGAGATTGCAGGGGTGGGAATTTCCATTTGTGGTTTACAAAAATGTTTTTAAATTGCAAATAGTGCAAGCCTTGTGCTATTTAAGTAGCTTATTTACAGAGAAAGATGGCCTTGGGTTTAAGGTACAGAAGTGAAAATCAGAGGATACGAAACTTCTATACCAGAAGCTGAATATCTTCCTAGGGCAGATAATGGAGGGGATTTAAATTATATCTGCAGAACTGCCAGAGTACATTTATTCTTTTTAGTGGCATAGTGAGACTAATTTTATTAATCCTTTGAAGTGCTCAGAAGGCAGCCATGGTAAATGTGTAAAATATTAGTACTTGCAAATTTTCTAGATGCCAAAATACATAACAATAGGGCAGTGAACATGATACTGCAGGCTGCATACCAAAAACAACGGGAGTGCTTATTGGTAGTAAGAATATTAATTCATCTCAAATAGTCTGCACTGGCATCTGACTGTTTGACTGTTATGAATCTTATGATTTAATTACTGCTTTTTGGCAGGTCTGAGGATGTTCCATCAAATTGATAAGATTAGATCTGGTGAGCATGAAAGGGATGGGCAATGTCTTGCATAATACAGTTGGGTCTTAATTAGTTTTTCCCTGTTGCGAACATTACAGAGCTTGAGAAGGATTGACACCTTACAGTACAGGAAACATGTTGGTGTCATATTGCTCTAGTTCTTATTCTCATGCATATGATGAGATTAAAAAAACCTGCCTATTTGACAATTACAATGAAAATTAGGTTCCTCTCTAAGTAGCATTGTCCCCTAATAAATAAGTTTTCATTGAGAGCTGCTGTAAATAATGCAAGATAAATCTTGAAAAAGCCTGCTAATCTTAGATGACTAAGAACTTAATAAACAAAATTCTATTTCTTTATGTACATAAAGTCTGAAAGTTTAGGATAAGAGCCTTTATTGTTGAACTTTAAGCAACACTTCACATTTCATTACCGATTTTTTTCCTCTCTCTTTTCAAATCTCTTCCCCCTCTGCTCTTATCACAAGAGGAAACAAACACTGTTTTCCTGTTTAACAGATAATGAAATTGAAATTCAAATAATAAATGAAAATTCCATTAAGCAAATTACTGTTTTCACCCCACCATTTCCCTGTCACCCAGGTGGATGAGAGACTAGCAGGGGGTAAAGATGTCATGTAATGATAAGAACAACATTCCAACAACTTCGTTTAAAAAAAATCCCAAACAACTCAAACCCATAAGACTTGGTCCTATTTGTTTTCAGTAGAAAATTAGCTAAGAGCTGATGCTTTGCTCAGAAGTGAAAGGAAGATGTAATTGCTCTGTGAAAAGCAAGAGTACAACATCACTAGACAGATGAAACTGCATGTGAAGACAGCTCAATCCACTTTCAAACTCCAGTTTCAACAACACCATTTAGGAATAAGAAATTATATTCATCAGATTTCTGTAGCTATTAGAGCACAATAGCAATGTTTCAGTTAATCAGTCAAAATTAAATTTTAGTAAAGCAATTAAGAAGATGGAGGAAAAAACCTATCAGAATAGATTTCAGATATGACGTGATGACACATCTCATAAGGCATGAACATATTTTTTTTTTCTCAGAACAGTAGAAAGGTAATAAGTAGCAGGAAAGCCATGTGGCAAAGACCAGTAGAAGATACCTAAATTAGCGATAGTCACCACATGGCTGATGAGCCATACTCCATGTGCAGGAAAGTCTGAACAGGGAGAGAAGTCAAGGGTTTGCTGCTTCTCTAGCTAGTTGGCCAATCTATATGGAAATGGCATGGCTTAGCAGATCAATAGTGCTAGTTTGAGTGACTTATGTGAAAGACTCAGGAGCAAGGTTAATTTTCTGATGCAAAGTTTAGTCTATACTGGAAAGTAGTTGGCTTTGTACTGCCAAATTCCCCTCTACCCCGGCTCTGTTGTAGAAGAGGCTGGGCTGGGCTAGGGGACCCCTGCAGGCAGCAAGGACTAGATTTGGAAAAAGGAGCTAGTAAGAGAGTGTGGATGGGTTGGAGGGCAGTGTCCCTCACAATGGTGATGTGGAGGCACTTTGATCAGTTCTGCGAAATAGGCCTTGGTTATGTAGGAGATGCTCCAGCACTAGGAGCAGGATCATTCCAGCTGTGGTCTGTGCTAGCATGAGGAAAGTACTCATGGACAGAGAGTTGAACAGGGTCCCTTCGACCTCCCTGAGCTGCAGGTTCTCTCACTTGATGGCTCTTGCAACTATTTCCTCTATTTTCAGTATGGCACCTACTTACTATTTTGGGAAATCAAAGGTTGTCCAAAATTTACCTGAACGAACAAGTTGGCTCCAGAACAGAAGCTGGCCCAGCCTGATCTAAACAATCAAGGTAAAAGGACAAAGGTTACTTGAAGTGAGGGTTTCAGCTAGCTGCAAAGTCAGCTGTTAGGTTTTCCTGGGTAGATCAGCTGCATACTCGCAGCTGTCTTTTTCAATTCTATGTGGTGATGCTAAGGGGGAAAAAATTCTGTTTTTCCATTACAGCCACATCAGCTTGCATCTACTAAATCTTTCCAGTGGAGAGTGATGCTAGCTAAAACTTCCTCAGCTCTTTGTCCATTCCCAGCCAAATTATTTGGGATATTTTTCCCTACTAAGAAGCAAAAGATCTTTCTTAAATGCTCTTATTTAATTCTTTAGAAAACCATATTAATTCAGGGTCCTTTTCCAGGAGCTTTTAGAGTAAGCATCTGCAGAAACATTTGTTTTCTCTTGCTTTTGGGAAAGCATTGTATTAATTGTGAATCTCTGCCTGTGCCAAAAGGGATGCATCAGCAGTGTCTAAAAAAGTTTTGTCTGATCAAATCATAATCACTAAGTTATTTTCTAACCTGAAAATGTGCTTCTCCATCATTGGGTTTTCTGGGGGGAGGAAGGGTCAGAGAGACAGAAGATTAACTGGATGTTTAGAGTTAAATGTGCAGTTTTATGCTGAGATAAATCAGGAGAATATAGCTGTGGCTGAAGTTTCAAGGCTGTCAGAAGTAAAAGAAATAGTTGGGTTTTTCACTGTTTGGTAAAACATTTCTTGAGTGTCTGTACAGTGAAAAAGCCTAGACAGAAATGCTTTGCTGATTTCAGGAAGGATGTTCTTTCCTAAGTGTAGCTCTTCCAGACATAGTTGTGTTGTTTTTCAAAACTGTCTGGTTTTAGCGAAAGTCCTCAAAAGTGCCCACTGATGAAAGCATCTTAGTTTTTGCTACTGAGCATATGACATGAAAAAGAATGGTATTTTGAGTGCAAAATATTAGTACTTCTAGTCAAGTCTTTTAAAGAATTGCTGGTACCTGAAATTAAAGATTCCTTAAAAGCCACTGGTGAGCATCTGCACAAAAAAAGAAATGCTGCTCTTCAGAGCAGTTAGTGCCTGCTCTGGTATGTAATAAAGCTTTGTACAGAAGTTTAATGTTTGAAAATCATCAACAGAGCAAACAGCTAGGGTGCTTAAGATTAAAATGTCAAGAATTTGTTAGATTTTAGTTGGCTTATTGCCTTTTTCTACGTGTTTGCAGATCAGCCCCCAAATTGTCAAAGGCTTCTAAAGTATTTCTGATACTTACTGTATGCTGTAGAGGCACCCACAAAAACAGGCAGCAGTAGCTACCAAAGTTGCAGAATGGTTGCAATCAAAGTTGCCTGGCACTTCAACACATCACCGTTAATAACAAGTTCAGATGTCAGACAGGAATATATTACTACACAACAAATTCCTAAACTTATAAGGAATACTCTTTAAGAAAGATGAACCTAAATGTGTGTGCGCTCACTCATGGAAGGGAGAATCTCCCACTCAAGGGTACCCAAAACTAAGGAGTCACTCACCCAAAAGGGGCGGAGGATTCACTCAAGGATATCCAGAAGAAATAATTCACTCACCAAAGAGGGGGTGGTGTTGGTGAGGGCTCATTCTGTTTCAGAAAGTTTCTTTGGATGGTGTCCCAACCCAAGGGGGGAGCCCCTGACTGCAAACCTGCTGCTCTGAGGAGGACCGACTCAATTCGGTTCTCTGGCAGGGCTCCACTTATACCCTAGTTGAGTGCAAACTGTCATCTTTCTAATTAGTTGGGGGCAAAGGGAGGACAGAGGCAGGCTAAGGGCCAAGACTGAGGCCCCAAGAAATAGACAGCTCAACACCTCACAGCTCTATCAGGTTTTTGGGCAAGCCCTGGTCTTTGTCAGGCCCTTGTCAGCGTGGCTGCACCTGCCACACCGTAAAATCCATTATGATTCATTTGAAAATGAACAAGTGCTTAATATCAGTTAAAAGCATTCATTCACTGTGCTGTCGTTGATGATAATTAAAATGGAGGAAAATTTATTGTAGTTACAGTATGTATATAAATGGAAGTCCTTGTTGTAAAAAGTAGCTGTGCAATTTACACAGCATGTGGAAAAACATGGTTGTCTAAAAATTTGCAAATTGTTCAGTTTGTAGAATGTACAGGCAAACATGCTTTCCAAGAGGTATATAAGGTACCTAATTACTTTTTAGTACATTAAATACATTTCTAAAGTAGTAATGTCATAAAACTCTCCCTTCTGTTTGGAAAACTTCAAGTCCATAGTTACTGTAGTTCATGTATTTCTTCCTGTTTTGTAAAGCCACCATCATGTGTAAATTGCTCTCAACTTTTTACTGAATAAGTTTTATCAACTGAAATATAAGATATTGATAGAACCTTGGTGTCTTTGTCAATATGTTGGTTTTACAGTAGTTCTCCCAAATGTGTTAATCAAGTATCCTTCAATTTTCTTGAAAAGATATTTCAATACCTCTGATGTCTTGCTTAAAACATAGGAAGTTTTCTGCACGTGGTCTTTGAAGAATTAATAAATATTTTGAAATATGTAAGTTCAGCTGCAATAGCTTCCTTTTATGGTCTTAAAAGTAGATCTGATATAACTATGCGCTTACCTTTGCACGTATGCTTGGGTTCATTAGTACTTACCCGCCGCATTTTCAGTGCTGGAGAAATAAAATACAAAAGTCACTGAAAGTCTGCTCTTCAAAACAAAAGTAATGATACTGAAAAGGAATGCTTTCTTGAGGAAGGGTCCTAATTATTCCAACATGATACATGAAAGCAGAATTCACCAGCACTCAACTCAGCAACTGAAAATATTTTGCATATTCATAATAGTATTCTGATTACAAATGTTATAGTAATAGCAATTATTTCCTTTAAAAAAGCAGCGATCATCTAGCATTCCTTTATTATATAGCCATGCCAAATTCAGAAGAAAATGTGATCATCTTCCATCTTTACTGCCAGTGTCTTTATCTAGGAGTGCTATTGTACAAACAGCTTAAATAGAAGAGCTAAAGTGAAGCTGTGCCCTCAGATACATAGGGGAATAATTTCAACAAACTTGATGTTCAGAATGAACACCCATTGCATGGCAACTAGATAGTTCAGATATCATGCACCTGCCAAGTGATTGTACAGTAATGAATATCTGCTAAAAGAAAGCTCAGACCTGTGATCCTAAAAGTGGATGAATACGGAGGAATTGAATTCTTTGATGAATATCAAGACCATCCTCTTTGTATCGAAGATAAATCTGTTCAACCTTTCTGACAGGGATACAGTTGCAACCTAATATTTCAAAAGAAGATTCATGTTCTTTTCTAATCGGTGAAAAGTTATATGATTAATAGGTCTTTGAGATGAGATATTATTTGAGTAATACATAACATGTATTTTACACCCTGGGAATATAGTTATACAGATAAAAGATCTGTCAAATCATAATTAATTTCTAAAGATTACCAAAAATCAGATGCAGGAAGTGCTTGATGTAGCAGTCTCAATGAGCATAAATTGTTTTCATTTCATCCTGATTAGAATCAGGTAACTTTGACTAAGAAAATCTCCTGATTTTTGCCAAACTTTGTCAGAACGGTATCATTAGAGATTAATTCCTGTTGCATTTGTTCACATATGGCATAATGGCATCTTCCTATTTTGATCCTGTGTTTATGTCTTTATTAGCTAAGCATTAATGTTTTTTTGAAAGTTGAAATGATATACTGAAATTATGTATGTTAAAGTGTTTTACTGTGCAGCTGAATTATAAAGTGTTTTTTCATGTACTTTTAAAAATGGTACAACTGTAGCTCAAATATTGGAAGATCCAGGTTTTATGCCTGATCATAAATATCTAATTTTTAGAAATCAGTTGTCATATTTTATGCCTGGCTGTAGCAGGATGTAATCCAGCACATCCCTCACTGTGAGGTTGCACTGCACTCTATCTTGTGCATCATATTCTCCCTCGGAGGTTTACAGAAACCCACCCCACCTTCAGCATGAGGCAGTCCCTGAATCCTGCACACCTTCTGTCAAGGGGTGCTTTCCTCAGACAATGAGCTTTACTGGGTAAAAGCCCCATCTTGGCTCCTAGAGCCATGCTGAAACAATCAAAAACTTACTTCAGCTGTCTTTCTGCACCCTAATTCTATACCTTTGTAAATCTTTTATGCTTTTTATTACAAGAAAAGTTGCCACCTTTTTGTGTGAGGAAACAACAATTGTACCAGCCTCTGCTGTGGCTTTCAGCAGTGGAAAGCTTGAGAAGAGAATAAAATCAGGTATAATTTTTTTCTTACTTCCTAGGCCAGGCATCTCAGCGCTATCCTCTGAATAGCTAGATGGCTCTTTCACCATTCTATGTTTAAAAATAAACCAGACACCTTCTTATGATAGTTTTGCCTGTATTAAAAGGGAAAAAAAAAATTATTTTCCATCATGAAGGGATATAAAGCATAGACAGGATCCTTTCCTCAGTGCAAAAATAATACCATCTGGTATTTAATTTTGATTATTATATGAAGCTTAGAGTAAATTTTTATTATTTTCTGTCAGATCTGTCTCAGGATATACACATTCCTCCATTAAATCACTTTCATTATGATTACCATTCTCTTGCTACTGAAATAGGTACTGCATAAAGTTATAAAACGTTTATGAAATCTTAACTAGTGAGGCTTGTACGAGATGGTGATCCATCCTTTCTGTTTTAGGAGAATGAGCACAATGCATGGCTATTTTGAAACGTGGGTTGAGTTGCAGAGGCGTAGGTGAAGAAGTGCTCTGCCAGCCACGTGGGCTGTCTTTTATCTGAATCCAGAGATGGAAAATGATACAGAAATAGTGTGTAGTGATCATAGCATTGTCTGGGGAACGGGGTGGGGAGGGGAAGACTAAACTGTTAGACATATTTGTCCTTTCATCAAACCCCACGCTTTTCACTGGGCATCCAGAGGTATGGCCGCCTCTTCTCCTTATTTGCTCTGGCCCTTTATTTACTGTAATTTTCAGTTCTCCCTGGTGGGAAATGATCCCAAGCTTATGCTCCTGTCCAGATGCAATGTCTACTCAAGGACCAGTTGATTTTGGGTTTTTTTTCTAATTCATTAAAATCTTATCTCTTATGGTCAGTAACATCAAAGGCCTCTCTTTCCTTTGCTGTTTTGTTCTGGGGTTTGGGGTTTTCTGGGGTTTTTTTGGTCTCTTTTTTTTTTTTTTTTCCCCCCCTGCTGGAACAGCAATTTTCAGTTGGGCCTGACTCTTTAAAAATTATTGAATACTTGGCATTTTCAAGCTGTATTTCTTGATGTAACCCTGACTTCATTCCTTAGGCCATTATTTCTTCCAGATGATTTCTGCAGGATTGTCTTTCTTTCCAAGGCAAGAATGAATGACGAATACTGTACCCAGTCTTTCAGCAAATTACTTTTTCACATCAAAAGTTTGAACATTTGACAAAACATTCATTTTTATGTTCTTTTACAAGAAAATTATATTCTGCTTATGCATAATATGGCACTATTTACGTTACTGAATCTGTGTTGGTGCTGTTATAAATTGTACCAGAAAAAAATTAAGTTCAGGTTTTCTGTGGCATTTATTCTTTGTTTCTTTTTTTTTTTCCTTTTAATTGTATTTTCTATCAAAGGCTCTAAGTTTTTCTTCTCCCAGTTTTTGATATCTTCTTCTAGCTTAATTTTTCTTTCATGATTTTCCTTATTTATTCTATCACATCATCTTCTTTCTTCTGTGTCTTATTTAATCCATTCTTCTATTACATTACTTATTTACCCTTTCATAGCTTTTCCTACCTTCCCGTGGTCAGGGTGTTTGTTTGTGTCACCCCATACACAGACCTGGGCACTTTGTTAGACTTTCTGATAAGCAGGGGAGAAAGCACCACTTTTAAAATGAAATTAACTCTTTTTCAGCCTAATTTCAATCAGCAGGCATTATCACGCTCTGAGAGGCCCTGGGTAAGAAACTGGGACTGAGTTTAATGTGTAGGTAGCCTTTAGCAACTGTTTATGGAGCTGATTAAGGTTTTAGGGCATAGAAGCAGCTATCCTGATACAACATTGACCTACTGTACCCGTGCGTGAGGGAACAGCACCCCTGTGGGATACCCGAGACCGAGTAAGCAGACATGATGTCCAGAGCAATATAATATTGATCTCTGCATCTAATTGTATTATTAGTAGAATGGAATAACTTCAGGTGGGAGTTGGAAGATGAAATGAAGAGATAAGAGTAAATTTAAGGGGCCGTCTTTACTCGATGTGTTATTTGTCACCTATATCCAGTAAGGAACTGCATAGACACTTAAAAATATTTTTGGAGGAACTGTAGGATTTCAGTTAGAGCCACTGGAAAGGATTATAAACGTCATGTCTGCATTCAAATGTATAAATTTGTTTTGTGTGTAACACATAATGCTCTATAGAAATAAGCTTGGTTTACATATATTTTCGCGTTCAGCTCTGTCGTATATGTTGGACGTATATTGGCACCTTTAGCACTGAGAAGGGTGATTCACAAACTTCTTGTGCAGCAGATGGTTCTTTTGCTAATAAATTAGAATTTGATTTACTTTTGGTGACTAGAAGTCTAATGCCTTTTGATCACATCATACTTAATGGATATATACTACTTTGCTTTTAATGGGCTGTATTGCAAAGGCTGATAGCATTCCTAAATCCCTTGATTTGTATCAATGCAAAAGGATTTCCCTTGAGAGGTTTAGAAGAAAAGTGACAATAGGGTTAAACAGCAAATAATTCATCTGATGTTTTATGAAGAATGAAATAATTTCATCCTTTTGTTGACAGGTTTGGCTACCTGTTGGCTATCAAGTTTTAAAGTTGGTAAACTTGTAGGGATAAGAGTAAAAATTATAATCCAGCCAGGCAATAAAATGCCTAGCAGAACACACATTGCTCTTGTAGGGAGCAAAATAGGGGTTGCCCGGATTGATCTTTATGATACCATAAACCGTTGTGTTTCTCCCATAAGCTGCTCCTTTCCATTGAATCAAGAAAATCTATGCCTCTGTTCTAATGAAGAAGTTCTGCTCTGGGGTTTTCATTCTATTTAATACCTCTGCAAAATCAGTCTGGCTTTTTCTTTTCTCTGGAGTCTAAGCTCATCTCTCTGCAGGATATAAAACATTACTGCTCACTCCTGTAGTTGTATAACACAGGCTTACTAGTTTGCGTAGTCCCATTAATTTTCGTAACACCTAGTAGGGAGTACTAAGCCTATTTTTACTGGTTGAGAAAACAAGTAGGGCAAATCCTCCATCTCCATATAACTGTGCAGGTAAATAGAGGATGTGAATCTAGTTCCATGAATATTACAGCAATGGTCTTTTGTTGGAGAGGTGGAGCATGAATTTTGTGCAGCAGTAATTATTTTGTTTTGTTAGTGATAATGTATGTAGCAGTGTTCAGCCGGGCAGGATCTGCTTCTGGGTACATGGAAGGAAGGCTGTGCCGTGGCATTACTGGTATTGCATCTGGATACTACATCTGTATCTATTAAATGTGCACACAAACTTGTTTTAACCTTAAAAATTCTCAAGTTTTCAACAACAACAATGAACAGATGAAATTCAAGAGCTTTGCTTGGTTCTCTTCTACTTAAGCTTATTAAAATGACGCCAAGTTTTCTAACATTTTGCAGTTTGGCTCAAAATGTGGGTATGTCACATACTGAATATAACTGGCTTTTTTGTTATATATTAAAGATACAGTGTTAATGATACAGCCTTTTGCATAAGTCCTTTTTTATATTTGGCAGACAGAAAAAACAAAGCAGTGTTTCTTTGTACTGTAGAAGAGGTACTCTTTGGAGGCACCTTTTAATGTGATGAAAACTTCCTGTGAAAATGAGTCCTTTGGTCAACAATGACAGTAAATTCTGACGTTTGCTTCAAAGATTTAACACATGAGATAGAGTGCTTAATACCATCTTTAAAGATCAGGACCTCATTAGAATAGATGTTTAATCATATACAGATATGGAAGTCATCTCTATCCCTAGTTTATAGCCTTAATTAAACTCCTTAGCCACAACCAGAAAGGTGCCTGAAGGACAGTGTCTCCAGGACTACCTCATTTTCTAAGTCATTCTATAATGATTGTCACAGGATTTTCACACATCTAAATTCCTTGGGGGGAATAAAATAATCAGATGCAACCATGCATATTTTCACATCAGTTTCATGCTCAGACGATTTTTCTCTACCAATTTTATTTAAAACTTCTGTTCTTTTACTGCAAAATCAGCCATTTTATATTTTTAGGGATAGCATTTGACTTTTATAGGACAAAGTTAATGCCACTGGCGCATTAATATAGCAGCAGCTGAGAAAGAATAGTTAAGTCTAAATTCTGCTTGCTTTTATGTCAGACTGAAGATCTTTAAGTGACAAGTGTTCAAAGCATTGGCAATAGCATGTATACTCTCAGGAGAAGCTTACTAGTACTCTGTGTCCATCAGCTAGTTAGCCCTGAAAGCCATCACCTTCTTTAATTCCAATATTCATGTAATCACAAATTGAGAAACTTAATTGAGAAGGAAATAACCCTCTCTGCCACTCTAACTTCCCAACATAAGGTAATTGTTCTGTGTAATTTGAATTGAGCAAGAAGGCAAAGAACTTCTAAGCATGAAAACACATAGTTAGCTGTACAAGAGGGAGTTTACTCAATGCTAACAGTTGTTAAACTCATATGTGCTAGCAAAATCAGGGTCCAGGCTAATAGGCATAATTGCTTTTTATTTTAGATACATAAATATGCGGTCTTTAAGGCTTATTTTGGGGATTTTCATTAGTTCCCTTAGTTTATAGTCTTTGCCTTTTTACTGCTTTTCATGGATGGGGCTGATGCTTGGGTCTCATGTTTTTATAAAATGTAAGTAGGAAGAGTATGAATTATAAGATAGTGAGTACTTTTTCTTCATAATAAATAAAGGCGAATGACTGAGATCTTGCACGCTCTTGAAGTGGGAGTCCCAAAGACTGGATTTGATATACAGATTGGTGATGTTATTAGGATAAGTCATTTCTCATGAACAGGTTATACTGATGAAAAATTTATTTTTAATAAGAGGAGAATAATATCCCATAGCTTTTAGTGTTCGTTTCAAAAAGACATACTTGAGAAAATATAATGAATTAGACTACAGTGAATAAAGTGCTAATAACATACTGAAGGACTGTGTTTCCATACTTAGAAAAAAGTTGGTCATTAAACCTAAGTAGAACTTGAGAAACAGAGAAATTAAGTTTGTGCATTCATTTATAATTTGTTTTAAATCAGTTGGATTATGTTTCTTCAAACAAATATTTTTAACAAGATAATAGCCTCGATTAATGCAATTGGTCCAAACACAGCAACAGTCACCGTTATTTTCAGTAATTCTTACTTATTCATATTGTACTGAAGATTTTTATGAGTGGCCTCAAAATTAGAGCCTTGTTTGGATTTTCCGTGTCAGGTACCCAAAAACTGAAGGAACTGAAATTGTAAGTTTAGTTTGAAAGAGTATCTCATATGTTTCTGTACATCCACATATATTTTTGAATATCTAAGAATCTTATTTCTATTAGTTTTTAAAACAAAACAAAACCATGGTTCTTGTGTATGTGGCCATATACTTCAGCAAAGCTTTTATTGTTGGCGCTGACAACTGACAGTGAGTGATAGAAGCGTGACTGTATTTTTTCCACAGTCAAACCAATATAAATAGAATATTCAGTGATGACAGGGAACATTAGCATCATTTACCGATTCAGTGACCAGCTCAACAGGGTTTTTTGAAGTATTCTCTTCACAAGTAAACAGATTATTTTCCTACTATGTCTTTATTGTGTATGACACAGTAATTTACATAGCATCTAAACAACAGGTTTGTTGTAAGAATCTTAAGCATTAGCTGTACAAATGGGTTCTGTTGTGTAGTGTTATAAAAAGAAAATTGAGGGTATACAAATCAGTCTTGTGTTTATCTCAACTATTTCAAAATGGTTTTAAGCTGGTATTATTGCACAACAATAAATATACTTGTAAAGAAAATGAAACTCTTCAGTGTATGTGAACTATAATGCAGAAGGAAACAAGGTGTCCTCGCGTGCATGCGGTGTTCCCCCACCTTTTTTCTCTCTTTAAACAAAAAACCAAAACCCAAACTCAGAATCCAGAATAATCTGTGGGTTTTCCCCCCTAAACAGATATTTATTCTGAGAAGTGATAAGCTTTTTGAGTTAAAAGGCAGGAAGGTAAGATAATACCCCTGCCAAAGAAAGCTATGAAGTCAAACCAAATAGGTTTTACTCCAGGGCAAACACAACTGTTTAGTACGTTGAGTGGCTTTTCAAACAACAGACAAAAAACAGCCTTTACATTAATTTTGTGTTATTGAGGGCAATTATACTTCAAGTTCAGAAAGAATCAACTCAAAGTAACAAGACAGAACTGCTCTGCAGTGTCTCTTTTATGTTGCTGCCTTGTTTGAGATTTGATTCTTAACCCCAGTTCCACTCCACATCTCCCAGAAAACTGCAAATAATAAGTGTGTGATGCAAGTGAGAACAAGGTGAGATGACAGTAATTTGGCAGTCTTCAAAATGTGCAGAATGATCAGTCTTCAAGGATTAACTAAACTACAGCTAGCTATCCTATATACATAAACAATGGTGACATGAACAAATTTTACTTGAACACATGAAATTTGTTGTCTCTTTCATTGCTAAAATTACTTTCTGTTTTCTGTAGCTCACGTAAATACACTGTGTGTAATTGCGAGGTGACTATGCTGAAATCTGTTCAGATTGTTCCACCTGGATGTGAAAGGGAGGTACTATGGTGTGGTGGGTTTGCTTTGTTTCTCTCTTCACTGTTTCACAGCTTAAACTGCAGAAGTTTCTCCTTACTTTGGATTATTAAAATATGAAATGATTCCCAGTTCACGTGTTGGACTAGATATTCCAATTCTGTTGCTAAGGATACTGTTGAGCCTCAAAAAGATTATGTACAAGAGGGAGAAACATGCTAATACTAACCAATGGGGAAATGGGTATTAATCACTCCTGAAATAACACTCACAAAAATCCCTCCATCTGTTTCAACGATTGAAAGTAGAACTAGGAATCTTATTGGTAAATATTTCTGGTTTTGGTAGTATTGATTCACCCTACCCACTGTCAAGGAACTGGGAGTCTTTTGGGAATATTATGTCCTGGGCTGAGATCCAATGTGACTTGGGAAAAGTATACAGCCCTTAATTACGCCTGACCCACATGTAATACAAGGATAAGGAGGATTAAGGGGTGTGAGAGCAATAACAAGCAGAAGAGGTAATTGGGTTATGATCATGGCAACATACAGAAAATAAAAACCTCAGAGTTTTATCCAGAGATTTGTCGATGTCCTTTTTGTCCAGCTTCCTCTTCTGTAAGATTATTGACAACCTATGTCAGAAGATTTTTATAAGCCTTATTTTATTAGTACTGTGTGCCACAGTGCAATAGCAAGGACTTTGAGAGCAGTGCACTGAACTGTACAGATGACATCCCAGAAACCTCTGTGTTGGCCATCTTTATGTCTTTTTGTTAACCCACCATTTGTGATACATATACATACTGTATTTATATTTACAACAGCAACATGAAAATATCTGACAGCCAGATGCTGCTGCCCTATCAATCTCAACAGTATCACACACAACTAATAACCAGTGGGGCCACTTGCCAAGGGAAATGTGGCAAAGCTCATGCCAAGGAGGGAGGTGCTAGTGACCCCTGTTTTCTTAAAAGTAGCAAAATAATAATAGGCAGCTGCTGTGTTATGTAATGAGAGAGAAAACCACTCTTTTGCAGTAGAAGAATCAAGAGTAAGCTGCAATTTTTTTTTTTTTGGTGAAAATTTGAGAAGAAAGAATGGCTTTGATGGTAATGGGTGTTTGGTGTGGCTGAAGAGCTTAAGGCATGAAAATAGTATGTTTGAGAACTGAGATGACTCCAGAAGCAGTTTTATTTTGCACTGTGTAATTACCTCGTCTTTTGGGGATAGCATGGGAATCCTGCATTATGCTACTGTAAAACCATCTGAAAATTAGTGATACAGGTTCTTTCAGTTTTAAGATGAAGATATCTCAGACATAATTTGCCATACTTCATTATGACATACTATTGAGAAATATGATCATCCATGATCTTACCAATGACCAATTTAGACTATGGTTCCATCACTTTCCTTCTCTTCATGAATAGAACAGGGGCATTTTTAGGTATTCCCTTAACATTTATATTAAAACAACTCTTTCTAAGTTAGAGTCTTGATAATACTAAGCAATATATTCAAAATACAACTAATCAGGAGTGTAGAGTTTAGGAAGATTTGCTTTTGCTTACAGTGAAAGAGAGTATAATTAAAATGATTATAAGGTAGTTATGATTGTAATAAATTATTGAGCTTACAGAGAGTAGACATTAAACCATTTGTATAATGATGAGGAGACCTTGACTGTGATTATGTTCTATGCCTTTAAATGTTAAAAACATGGATTCTAGACAGTCATCCTTTCTTCACTGGGACTTTCTCAGACTGAACAAAAACGCTTATCTAACTTCCTATTTCTCTCCATCCAAATCTACTGCTAGTTTACACAGGTTTTTTTAGCTGCTGTTATCTATACAAAAATTTTCCTGAGTTTTACCTGCAACTTGCAATTGTCAAGAAATGTGTGGAAATGCATTTGCTAAACTGGGGGGGTGATGGAAAAGCGGCCCACATACTTCTGAAGAAATTCCAGTTAGCAATTAACATTTTCATTAGAATATTTGAGTCATAGTTAATTTGCATTAAGATTTATCTGAGCAAATCTGACCTATTACACCTTCTAAATCTATTACTGTCAGCTAATGTCATGATTACAGGAAGAGTACATGGTGTGCCATAGCAACACAGCTGTTCCACCCAATTTTTAACTTGAAATCACCATTGTGCTGTTTATCACTGAATTATTAGACACAATAAATTATTTTATGCTAGCTACTCTCATGTCCATGTTTTTCAATACTTTCCTTGTCATTCTAAGCGCCTTTAGCCTTACAGGCTAATGAAAGGTTCTTGTAGCAAGTCTGACTACCACTCTAATGTTTTGCAGGCATGCTGGGTGATAAGCTTGGCATATGAAACAATTTCTTACAGTAATAAAACTAATTAAAGTGGGCAGTCATCCCCACATCGCTCTTTAGTGAATTATAATGAGCTCATTAATCTATCCAGTCTCATTCACTGCATCTATTGGCTAAGCTTCTCTGGAGGTATGTCAGGCTATAACATTTGCCCAGGAAAAAATGGACATGGAAATGCATCTATTTTCCTTTTTTTTTTTTTTTGACAAACTTAGGAGACAGAGCAGAAGTCTGCTGAAGTGGGATATGCTTTTTAATAATCAAAATGAGAAATGATAAATAGCTATGATCCTGTAATAGTGACAAAGGAAGAATGATGGAGGAACTTAACTAGGTGTACTACTGCACTGCAAGTGACAGCATAATGAATGTCTCTGTGGCACACACAATTCACTTAAAATATGACTGACAAATAATGTTTCAGTAACTGGATCTCTGGGAAACTGTGTAAAAAAAAAAAAAAAATCAAGTTCATTTTTGGCTGAGTTTCTTGCCATTTTTCTGTGTTCAAAATGAGCAGAGAAGAGGTTGCAAGATTGGGCTTTCCAATTCCATAATAACAGATATTAAATGGAAAGATTTATGAGTGGTAAGGGATGATTCATATGACTGTCCATATAGAAGAATGACTTATTTTTCTTAGATTGTAACCCTGCAACTTCCTCCATCTGTAAAAGTTCAAGTCTACTAATAGCTCATCACAGCTACCCACTGTAGTTAACTAGTTCTTATTAGCATTCGTATGCTTTTAATTCAGGCCCACAGGCATAATTACAATGTTATTACCAGGCAAATTAATCTTTAGTTTACCTCCAATCATTTTATGTATTGTATTATTAATAAAAAGTTCTGCAAATATATGCTCCCAGCATATGCAGAGAAAGTAAAGCAAATTTGCTCTTCCAAAGAAGCAGCAGCAGCCATACTCAACAGTAAATTTCCATTGGTGTCTTCTCTGCCACAGACTCTGTGCTCTTTTCTTTTTTATAACAAAGAAGATTGAATGGTGTTCTACTTTAAACAGGAATTCATTTTTATGCAAACTACAGAGGCTTTGTTTTATTTTCCTGTAGAGAGAAAAAGTGCAGTCTGCTCTAAAATCTCAATAAAGCAGTGACCAGGGCAGCCACCATAAATGTAGGTGACCCAAGTTCAAGTCCCTGTTGTGAGTGTGAGGAGGTACGTGCATCTGTATCCACTTCCCAGGGCTAACCTCAACCTCTGAACTCATGGGTAGGCAGTGGTGCAGGGTAAGGGCTATTCTTCCAGCTCAACAGTATGAAAACATTTTGCCCCTGTAAGGTTCTTCAAAACTGATGAACTTTTATTCAAAAAGGTCAAGGGCTTTTTCTAATAAAATAAACACTTTAAAGTGAGAAAATATGTTGTTATAAAATCCCCAGTTAGCTTCAGTCATTAAGAAAATGTGGGTAATCTGCCACTCAGTTACAAAGAAACAAACAAAAGATGTTTTTGCTTTATGGCCATTGTTGTTTCCGATGGTATCTTGATGTTATTAGGGTTTTTGTTTATCTCTTTTTATAGAGGAAACTTTTGTAGAGGCTGTCTGCCAAATTTACAGTGCTCCTAAATACATTTTTAGTTCATTTTTAGGAAAAGAATAATATAGTTCAGGTTTCTTTTGCAAGGGTTCTATACTTGAAATATTCTGAATTAAAACATGCAATGTAGGAGGATCTAAGGATTAAAAAAAAAAACCCGACCCTTTCTATTTCTATATTTTATGCATATAATTTTATTTCTGCTTGGTTTAGTGCAGTGATTTATCTCTATACATGGTAGCTCAGAAACAAGAAGAGCAGTTCTGTATTGGCATGTTTATTATGCCAACAAGTGTTGCACTAATGAAACCATAGTGTTTTGACTGTACTGGCCTTACTGACTGTACAGTGTTGTCTTAAGAGACTTAGATTTTGTAGTGTCTTTGTAATTGTCCTGTGACAGCATAACTATCTTCTGATAGCTGAATTTTGTTTGTCTCAGTTATCTGACAAAGTCATTTTATTTTATTTTTGCTTAAAAGCTCATTAAGATAAAGATGTCTTGTCTTTTGCAATGATTGCAATGCCAGTGCAGAAATTAGATTTTTCTCTATGTATTTAAAGATTGATATAGCTGCATAAAAACTACCAGCAAAATGTCCCATTGGTTGAAGAAAGGCTTATTCTCAAATGAAAAACACATTTTCATTTAAGGTCTGCAAGTAATTGGGTATGCAGCTGGTGAGGGAGTCGCACCGAATGTATAGTCTAGTTAGGTCTTCAGGGCTTTTTTTATTTTATTTTTCTATGACTGCCTAGTTTGAACATCAACACACAGAATTCAGAATTCCCTTTTAGAGAACTTAAGAAGCTGATAGAGGTGTAACCACTTGGAACAGAAAATAAAAGCAAAATATTTCATTAAAAGAATGAGTTAACATGGATATTTTCAATTAAAAATAAACATAGCCAATTATCTTTTTATAAGATATACATTGAAAATTACATCCTTTCATTACCCTGAAATTACCTTGGATTTATTTATGTAAGTGAGAAGCCTGGCGATTGACTTTATACGTCTGTACTCACTGTGAAGTAGCTTCCCTGTAATTCGGAATCTACTCTTGCCTACCTGATGAGAAGGGATAAAACCACAGTGGTTCTGTGCAAGAAATGGGTATCTGAGAGCTCAGTGTACTAAATGGTGATAGGTGAAAGAGGAGATGTCAATAATTTGCAAAATTGCTCATTTAGAGAAACAAATCTGTGTTTAGCAAATGTAATAAAGGCAGGAAATGATCTTTGTGTTGTATATGTGCAAGTTTTACATGAAGTATAGCAAGATGTTCTGAAATATCAAAAATTAATTTCTCATTTGCCCACTAGCTGTGCTTCGTTTTGCTGTTTGCTCCTATTTTATTTAAAGTTTCACAAATACTATATAATATGTTTGTTGATAAATTTGACAGTCTATAAACAGTAGCAAATTACAAATATTATATGTAGTTTAAGCGAGGACATCATGTTCTCCACAATACCCCTTAATGATATAAAAATTAGCATGGTGTATGGTACTTCTGTTGTCTCATTTCATCTAGATATGAGAGTTTTACTCTTCTGTGTTACCATTGTGGGTCTAGGGAGCCTTTTGGAATAAATGGAGTTTGTCTGGTATTAAAGTACTCTGAGAACTGGTAAAGAAAACATTTATGTTTTGCGGTTGGGGTTCTTTTTTTTTTTTTATTTGAATGAATATGGCCATGGGTAGAGATGTTATTAGGCATTAACACAACGTTGATGTTTGTATGATATCTTGTGTGATGTGAACAGGGGAGTCTTTTTTCATAGGCACAAAGCTCAGGAAACCTGTCACCTATTTCAGGTTCTTCTGGGAACACCAGGTGAATGCCTATCTTGCTTTTGTGTGTCTGACTCTCCCACGCTGAAAACAATTAAAAGGGGTGGACCTCTTTATATGGAAGTATTTTGAATCTACAACTGAAAAGAACCCATACTTTAAAGTGTTGTATATATGGGAATTTGGAGGGGAAAATAAGGAAGCAATTTGTAATCTATTGAAGGGTAAAAAATGTTACCAAATTCCCTATATTTAAAAATGCATGGTTGCCTCAATATTTGTAGTATTCTTTTGCTACTATAGGAACAAAAAACATTACACAAAGTGAAATAAATATGCTTTTGAAAATGTTGTTCTTATTAAGTATTTTTAAAATTTTATGTAAGAATTATTTTTCAATCTATTAATCCTTTAGGTCCCCAATTAAGGAAAAAAAAAAAAATCTGTGACTTTTTCAGAGATACCGATTTCTTAAAATTTTATTTAGGTCACTGCTCCAGAACTTACTGCTTCTGGAAACAAACTGTTTCAGATTGGGCACACAGAAATAGAATTTTACTGGTTTTGATGCCTGCTTAAATTGTCCATCCTGGCACTAGTTGGATCTCATTCATAACATCAGAACTTCAGAATGCTTATGTTGGTCACTGAAGTCACGAAGGTATTTAAAGCAGAATGCAGCAATATACACAGTATGATTAGCAGAATAAGGCAATGGGAAGTTTTTAGGTATCTTAAAGGAAATAAACATTGGTTCTCATAAACATTTACCAAAGAAGGTGCAGACCCTTCCTACTTAATCGTAGGCATATTTCCATGCATTTCTTTTTGATGGCCTTCTTAAAAGCCAGTTGGATTTAAGGTGGTCAAAGTACAGTCAAAATCAAAGTTTTATTCAAAATTAAAGATGGGCATGTTCCTACCCTATACTATTCTTTATATAGCCTATATTCTTTATATACCCTGTACTATTCTTTATATATGGTCATGTGCCGAGCATTTATTAGGTAATAGGTGTTTTCAAAATCAGTTTATCCCCAGTCTACCTACCAGAATAGAGATGATTTTTAGAATTTGGTCGCTTAATATCATAAAATATTAGTGGTGAAATAAAACTTTAGAGGCCAAAATAGTGAGGGAAGCATTTAGGTCAATCTGGGATAAACTTTTTATTTCCAAAGTTTATTTGTGTGTCCTCTGCTGTTCTAGTAGTCTTTTAACACATTTTTCCTCCAGAATTTGCATTTCTCTCTCTAACATTTCCCATTTTATATAGAGATAAAATGTGATTCATGAAAATATTCTAAATTCTGTTTCATGAAGGCATCTTGCTTATATAAATTGAAAAATTTGTCATATTACTTAATTTTCTTAAATACCTGTCAGAGAACAAGGTACCCTGCCACCATGAGCTTTCCCACTCTTCTCACTTACTATCCCCACCTGGAGTATCTTTTTTTTTTAATGGTAACTTGTAGATCACTGTTAATTCTGTGAGAAGTTTCCTGGAATTACACATTATTGTCATAATTATGTCTTCAACCAGAGCTGGCTGGATCTATTCCCTTTCCTTATTCTCTTAAGAGCATTTAATAAGATACTTCTGTCAATTCCTATGTGCTTGGAATATCTAAAATTTAATTGATTGATTTCCTCCCTGAGTCCCTCATCAATCTAAAAATATTTTTATTTGGATTCTAAAGAAAATCTTGACTTGGTTTTAAAAATAACTGAAAAACATGGAACTATATTTTGCATTTTCATTGTGCACGAGAGGTTGTTTTGTCAGATTTTTCCTCACAAGTAGAAAAACTGAAGTCACTATTTTTTAAGGCTCCCCTTTCCTCTTGTCTGAAATTTTCTTGTGATTCCAGGAAGCAGGAGAAAGGTTTTAAAATATTCTAAGTGTTAAATTCATTGTAAAGTAATGGAAATGGTGTCACATTTTCAAGCTGATAGCAGAAGACTACAGTGGATTCAGCGGGGGCTTCAGCTCGGTGGTCTGTGCTGTTGGAGCCAGAAGGAACTTTGCTATTGATCTCCTCCCAGGGGAGCGAAGATCTAATTTGGACTCGTCTCCTACCATTTAAGAGAAATGAGGTTTTGTGTAGGACATTATTCTCTGAATATGAAGAAATGCGTTTACTGGCTTGGCAGTAATGAGACTTTTACAAAAATGTGGCTGTTGGCAGATATTCTTATTTTGCTTGGCCTAAATGGTTTTATCATGCTGCTTGGCAGAAAGAAATTGTGACATACCAGTGGAAAAGTGGGTGCATTTCAATTGTGAGTGAAATTATGTCTGTACAAAGTTAGAGATCTTACAGGTGTTCTTTCACATGAATCAGTCTGTATGTATTACGCGATTAAGGTTGTTTGCATGTAAGAGTGTGAAGGAGTTTTGGTTTAGCTAATTTGGTACGCAGCAAAACATTAGATATTAGGAGGATATTTTTTCCCCGATGATAATGAGAGTTAGTAGGAGAATATTAAATTGCTAAACTTCATAGTTACAATTTAATGTAAAAATATCATAAGAAGGCCAAAATACTAAAACAAACAAATCACCCACCCTGATTATAAAAGCTTTTCTTCAAATTAGTAAGTGGCATGAGGTCTTCCAGAAAATTTGCAATGCTGAAAGATAATTGTTGTGTAACGAAGGATTCCTGGCAAATAAGTTTATTGTTTAAAAAAAAAAAAAAAAAAAAGTAAATAAGTGATCTGTGTTTGTTTCCACCTAAGTAGATATACCAGCAGCAGTGGGTTAACTAGTCTGAGGAATAAGCCTTGAAATGTCAGTTGAAGACATCTGAAAATAATAATGGAATAACGTAGAATAAGAAATCTCTTGCACCAGCTACTCATTCAAATATGCTAAAGAAACTGATACAAGAAATTGTTGGACTACTAAATCTTGCCTGTTTGCTGTTGCTTAGATCTTCTTCTTAGCAAAATAACAGATGGAAATAAGATGACAGGTTTTTGTTGTTTGTTTGTTTTTAAAAGTTCTTTTAATTTGACTTTGTTACTAGTTAAATTAGTAGAAACTCTTCTGGAAAATGTTTAGTTGGTCCACAAATGAATATAATAAATGGGGAAGAACAGACCTGAATATCTGAGATTTTAATCATACATCAGAAGTATGCTGGAAGAGTCATCCGCTTGTGAATAAGGTTGATCTGTTTTGTGTACTTAATTTCCAAAAAGCTTTCAAGAAGGCCCTTCATTACAGGCTGTTAAAAAATAAGAGGGTGACTGGGAAAGTCTTCCCTTGGATTAATGGGAGATTAGGTGTAGAGTACAAAAGATGTAAGTAGTCATTTATTAAAGAAAGAATTTTACTTCTAGAAAGGTCTAGAATAATCAGAATTAAAATGGAGTATGAAATGTTGCAGAAAGATCTCATCATACCAAATAATTTAAGGCAGCTGATGAAAGGCAGTTGAGATTCGATGTCAGCAGACACAAAGGAATACACATGGGGAAGAACAGTTTCTAAAAGAGGAAAGAGATATTTCAGACGCTGTGCATAGTTCCCTTAAAATACCAGCTGAGTACTTACAAAAATTGAAAAAGTATGTACAGTTGAGTAGGTAATAGTTCTTTCAGGGCTCTTGACAAATTAGGCAGAGGGATGTTGTTCCCAAAGTCTGTTTATCCTGAAGTTTGTGACACTTGATTTTAGATTTACGAAAGGGTTTGTGATTTTTTTTTTTTCCCTTCTACAGAAAACGTCAGGGTTTTTCTATAAATCTGAGCCCTTAAGAATTATTTTGAATAACTACTTAGTAATGCAAAGCGAAATACCATAGTGCAATTGTGTGAACGGATGGCTAAGCGGCTGCTTGGGTGCTATGTGGAATCCCAGTTACCTGGTTTGAATGAATGATACAGTGCAACTAGAAAAGGGGGATCATTGGTTTTCATCAGAGATACAGGGCGGTTTATGTAAGCAAGGAGGTATTCCTGAGCTTCAGAGATGACAGCAGTTGTGCAGTAAGCACGCAGACTTACAAAACCACTGGAGACATGGGGAGGATGAACAGGAAATACTCCCGTCTCTTATTAAGTCAGGAACAATGACATTGCTTGGCAGCAGAAGTTTTGGAGGATTGTTTCTTTTGTTTCGCTTGGTTGGTTTGTTTTCTTTTCACGAATGTATAATTTATTTAGAGATATCACCAAAGGAGGCATGGTACTGTGTATATGAATCCTGACTTAGAGCCATAAGGAAAGAGTAAATGGAGTGCTTTTATCAGGCAAAAATATGTTTACACGTTTCCACTCCTGGCTGCTGTTCACGATTTCTGCAGGTTAGATACACCTTGGGCTTCACCTGGTATGATCATTTAGTTTTATGTTTTGCAGTTTATTGATCAAACTGCATTCCTTTAAACTCCCCAATTTTTATTATTGCTCCTGAAGACAGAAAAATTCAGCTGAAGAAGAAAAAGGTTACTTTGCTCAATCTGTAAATCACAGTTAACTGACAATTGCATGACTATGACAAAAATGTATTTTTTCTAGCTCTGTATTCATAAATGCTTGAGGTTAAAGTAGCATAGCCTACGTAGTTTTTCTGGGTGTTCCTTTCATTGTAAAATACCAATTGAATTCTAGTTTTTAAATGGGTATAGCTGCCCTAAATTGTTCCAGTAAAATATTTATTGACACATTTCGTGTAATGGAACTTAGGTAGAACACAGTATAGAATTGCATAAGGTTTTGTGAGGATTGGTCACCCTTTTTTATCATTATCAGATCTGGTGCTCTGCAAACTCCGTTTGATTTCATGATCAGAAAATGAAACAGAGAGCTGTTCCTTTAGAAATGCCATTTGAATGGTCTAGTTGTGTTGAAAGATGATGTTCATAATGATATCTCTTTCTGATATGACCAATCCAAAGCTGATTGAGGATTTTGATTTGTTTTGTTACTACTGGAAAGATACCCTGTACTGAGACTGCTTGTGTTGAGTCAAGGTGGCCATGGGAGACTGCTCTTGAGTTGTCCTGTTACGGTTTAACAGGAATTTCTGAAGCAAGGACTTGCCCTCGCCCTTGTGCTGGGCTTGAGCAACAGCTGGCACAGCAGAGTGACATGAGGAGCAGGCAAGTTAAGTGTGACCGTTCCCTGCAGTTAGCAGCCGCTCTTTGGGAGCATTGTCAGGACTCCAGCCAAGACTAACTGGACTGGCACAGCACCAACACAACAGATGAGCCAAAGAAGCAAGATCAATGTGCTTTGCACATGGGAAGATTCACAGCCAGCCAATTCATTTCTCTCTTGGTGTGATTGAATGGAATTGATATGACAGATATAAATTGATACAATGCGTAGTTAGAGTGAACATAGAAAGGGAAAATAAAACATTGGGAAAGTCATTCTGCATACACATGGTAGCATGTTGTAAATACATCAGGAGACCATCTCCCAAAGGTGGACCAGTGACACTTGTTTCAGGTGTCAAAATTATGATGCAGTCTCAGATTCTCTGCCTCGTGTTAAGAACATTAAGATTTTCATTAAAACAATAATAACAATAACCAATAATTATTGATGATCTGACAAAAAACCCGTTCTGAAAACAGTCTGTAATATCCAGAAGTCAACTCACGTGAATAATCTCAAATATGTAGATGCTCTTCTTTTTAATAAAAATGTGTGTGTCAACATGATACATCTTAACACAAGTAGGGGTCTTGGATTGGACATAGATGATGGTGCTTCTCTACAAATTTTAAATAAGATCCACAGAAGTAAGTGGTGTTTTTCAGATGTCAGGTGGTATAAAGTGAACTGTAAAAGATATCCATAACCCTGTACCTGATCTAGACTCTTACGCTGGTGGTGTAAAAATTCTGTGCATGTTAAAATAACCTGCATTTGCTTTGAATAGTCTAGATAGTTACCCAGAAATTTATTTATTTTGCTGTATAAATCTGCTGCATGACTTAAAGGAAGCTTCAACTATTATGGCATTTATGTAGCTTTTTGGACCTGATATTCACTTTTATATTTCTTAGTTTGGTTTGTTCCCAGATGATGTTTTTTAAGACACTGCATACTAAGTAATTGCTGATTTTTGCATTATCCTAAGTTGGTAAACAATCTGCTTGGCATCTGAAATACAGCACATTTATCAAATGAGTTTTATAATACTCAAATTTTATGGCACTATTTTGGCAGCATATTCTGTTTAGTATCACAGTAAAATTGCAGTAAATTTATCTTCCATAATACTTAGTTAGTACTGTTTATAGTGCTTTGATTACAGTAAGCATAATATGCCTATTTGTTCTGAAGAGGTATAAAGTAAGTTTTCAAAATGGAAATTATTATGGTTTTTGGCACTTATACACAACCTGCTGCAGCTGTCTTCACACACGCAGTACAATTTGTCATCCTGTGACCTGATCTGATGAGAAACAGATTTGCTGTTACGCTTAGCATTTTCCCAGATCAACAGAATTAAAGTAGAAAAATACTGGCACTGAGACATAGCAATTGCTGTCATAGCCTATGACTGAAAATAAGTAAAAGGGTGATAATTTGAAGTATGAAGGTGATAATTTGAAGAATATTCTGACCATAAATGTGTACAATAATAACAGCAGATTCATAGCGAATACACAGCTAAATCCTGGATTTTTTTTTGCACTATCAGAGATTATAAGTGCGGAAAAGGTGATGGATATCCTGCACGCAGCTGCTTTTGCATTTTTATGAAGCACACCTGGAACTGAGACTACAAGCCTTTTCGATGACCTCTATTTGATTAAAAAAACCACCATAGTTTGAAGATGCTGCATTTTATTTATAGATCGTGCTGTGTCTAACAGTTCTCTTTAAGGGTGACCTGTAAGTTGACTTCTCTTTTTATCAAGTATTTCCAGAGTCTTGGATAAGCCTGTTATGAACATGTTTACTGCAATGAAGAGCAGAATTCTTATCTGTTTTTTTTCATAATGAGATCATGAACAACAATCATAAAAATAATGAGAATATCATTGTAATATCATGGAATCATAGAACGCTTTGGGTTGAAAGGGACCTTCAAAAGTCACCTAGTCCAACGCCCATACAGTGAGCAGGGACATCTTCAACTAGATCAGGTTGCCTAGAGCCCTGTCCAACCCAACCCTGAATGTTTCCAGTTTCTCTGGGCAACCTGCTTGTATTTCACCACCCTCGGTATAAAAAATTTCTTCCTTATACCCAGTCTGAATCTCCCCTCTTTTGGTTTAAAGCCATCACCCCTTGTCCTATCGCAACAGGCCCTGCTAAATGACTGTCCCCATCTTTCTTATAAAACCCCTGTAAGTACTAGAAGGCCACATTAAAGTCACCCCAGAGTCTTTTCTTCTCCGGGATGATGAACCCACAACTCTCTCAGCCTGTCCTCATAGCAGAGGTGCTCCATCCCTCTGATCATTTTTGTGGCCCTCCTCTGAACCTGCTCCAACAGGTTCATGTCCTTCTTGTGCTGAAGACTCCAGAGCTGGATGCAATACTCCAGGTGGGGTCTCACCAGAGTGGAGTAGAGCAACAGGATTCACCTCCTTCAACCTGCTGGCCGCTGTAATGTTATGCTGTATGTAACATGTAGTGAATATAGTTTATTAAACTCAACAAAATGGCCTCGATCCTACAGTGTATACAGGTAGCTTATGAAAACATGCATAGAGCATAATAATGAATTATTTGGACTGGTATTTTCATATCATCCATGTTCTTATTGGACTGGTAGCCTTGATAAAATATAACGGTATAAAGTCACTTTGCAGAAAGATAAGGAACCAGAGTATCAAAGGATATTGGTTTAGTAAATAGAAATGGTCAAAGTTATCTAGCAGGGTTTTTTTGGTTGGTTGGTTTTTGTGGTTTGGGTTTTTTTTGTTGTATTTTTTTTTACTGTAAATCCACATTGGTCTGTGTCTCCTATTCCTCATTCACCTTGATAAGCTTTTCTCAACAAATTTATTGATCTTTCCATAGTGGCCTTGCACTGTACTGCAGTTTCACAGTAGATAATGAAATATTTCAGGCCTCCTAAGGAGTAGAGGTGATTTGTTCCTGAATTCATACTATCTGATAGGCATCGCTGTTTGCCCCCAGACTAATAAATAACACAGCATTTCACAAGCTTTTGCTGCCACCCTCCTTTCAGTGACATGTGACTTGTTTAGTACCTTCCATACAAGCCTTCACTGAAATATTATGTCTCTTGTACAATACTGTGACTTCTGGAGCCTTCTCTCTTTCCCTAGTTTTCAATAGTTACTTTCTAGAAGAACTGTATTCGCTGTTTTGGCAACAGAGAGTTGGTTCTATAACATGTTTTTGTTCTGTTAGTACTACGTTCAGACAGATGTATGGGAATTTGAAATTACCCAAGCCTTTCTGCAGTTCACTGGTTTTTTTTGCCCTCTCTTTTATTCCTGTATGTTATTTCCTTTCTTCTATTCTTGTTCTCAGCTGGTTTTATAGCAGAAATGACCTCGAAATATAATAAACAGAACAAGTACCAAGTACCATTTGTCTTTTCCCTTTTTTTGTGCACTTGCAGAACGAATAATGCCTGTACAGATAACCATGCAGCAAGAATGGGACTGTAAAATCCTAATGCTACACTGTGTTCAACAATGAAAAGAGCTCACTGCTGCTTGCAAACCCAGCATGGTACAGAGTGGCTGGAATATTGACTATGTTTATTATTACTTCTTTTACTAAACAATAACATAAAAATTTGGGAATTGCTAGCATTTACCTTTTACTAGACAATTCTGAGTAACTCCTGCATATGCATTGATGTGCCTGTCCAGCAAGTTGCAAGGAAGATCCTGTCTGACATCAGTCCTTGCTGAGGTGCTTGGGTGCAGGTGAAGTCTTCTGTTTGGCAGCAATGATGGCAGCGCCTGCATTCTGCAGTTAAGTTTACCTAGCTGCTAGCTTAAATAACTGTCAGTATTAAGCAAAGTAAGGGATGGAAACAATAGGAGTCTTTTCTCTAAAACTGGCAAATGCACAAAGAGTATGGATTGCCTCATAGTCTCAAGTATCCCAGCACAGTGGGTACCCAAGAAGTTGCAGGATGCACTTCTAAGATGCAGTGGTCTGCATAGGAGCTGATAATGTGGGGTATTGATTTAGAAGAGTCATGTCCTACTGGCAGCGTCAATCAGAGTTTCACTGATAGGCAGCAAGACAAGGGAAAAATTATCTTAGCCTTAGATATTTTTCTCCAAACTGTAACAAAAATTATGGTCTATATTGTATGAGAACATTGTTGCGTGGAATATAATTAAGTGCCTGGAGAACTGTGTGGAAGTGTTTTTAGCCGAAGGAGGCCACGATTTGTTGGCCTTAGCGTGAACAACCCAGGCGATGAGATGGAGAGTGTACGTGACTAGACCGGACGTGACTAGCAGATGTAGAGAGTACGTGACTAGTTGTGATTAGGCCGATGCCAGATGTCTTGAACTGTCCTTGAAGGACTAAAAGTAGAATGTGTTGCAAGCAGTTTTTCAGGATGTCGAACAGGGTATGCAGACCATATATAGTGATGTTGAACAGGGTATGTGGACGGTGAGTAAGGTGGAGAATTGGCAACAGCTTGCCATATGATAACCAATCAGTATTAGCTTAAGGCGCTTGAAGCAGCATTGTATCCAATAGTAGAAAGACGCATACACACCACCGAACAGTATAAACATAATGCTTCACATCAATAAAGCGAGAACGATTTCTAACCGTATCGGTATCCTGTCGTTACTCCGGGGCTGTTCCCCGTTACAGGACCCTGCAACAGAACTGTGCTGGTCAAGAGGGGTGAGTCCGTTGTGTCAGTGAGGAAGTTCCAGCTGGGTGCGTGATTCCTCTTTGCCAGGAGAGATGCACCATGATTTTTATGTCTTCAGAAGCTCTGGGAGGAAAAAACGTTTCTTCAAGCTCTCACTAGTCCAAGGGAGGCCTGCATTGCCTCTTGGGCAATACGTAGTGCCAAAGCTCATCTCAAAAAATCTTTCCTGCTATTGTTAACAGATGCTATTACAGGCTTCATTGCTGTATTTGTGCATGCTTTCTAAAAGCTATTTTTGTAATAGTCTTGGCTATGGGACTTGGTTGTTCTCCTTCTTCCACTGTCTATTCTGCTAACTTTTTTTTTAAGTTAAAAAGGGAAAAATCAAGAGATATCACAATGTGAAACTGTGCTGACTAAAAGAACTAAGAATAACGTAACTAGAAATTGAGGTACAATAGCTAATGCCACATTGTTTTTAAATCTATTTTAAGAATAAAGACCTTACTTTGATAATATGATAATGAAGTTCTTGATACTTTAAATCACAATTTTATAAGCAGATATTTTTGCTAACAAAAAGAGTTAAATATCTACTAATAACATATTCCATGCTAAGGGCTGTATTCTGGGATGTGCTAGAATTTTATTTTCAGCTAACATTCCTAAACAAAGATCTATTAGTAGATAGTAAGAACAAGATGCTGCTAGACCATATAGCAATGAAAAATTCCTGTGAGTATTTCCCTAAAAGAGATAGTATAAGTTCTGGCTTTTTTCTAAATCAGAATCTTTCAGGAGATCTGTACATAGTACTGAAGTAGTGTGTAATCAGGTTCATTATCTGTTTGCCAGAAACAAGAGTATCTCTTTATTGCAGTCGTAAATATTTGGGGTTTTATATGTATCTTGTTTCTTCTTGCAATTCTGTTAGTGGATGATGAGCAATATAATTACTTTAACAGGTAATTATTATAACCAAACACTTAATTCAGGAAAATGGACTTCACCCTCTTAAAGGTTTTTACTCATATTTGTGTGTTCATTTGGAGATACACATTAGTACTGATAGAGTTCAAGTGTATTACGCTGGTTATACCCTTTTGAACCCCTGAGGTCTTCATGGTCTAAATTTTTTGCACTTTTATACTTGTTATCATCTGTTAGCTAGAGGTCTGCTTTACTTATTTTTAAACTAAGTTGTGCAGATATTACCATTTTCCCAAAAGTTTTCTTTATTTTTTGAAAATAATGATACTCCAAACCAGTAAATTTCCCAAGCTTTGTAAATATGTCTCTGGAATAGAAGGATGTAAAAATACAGTTCTCTGTTAATAGTAGTATGACCAGCTAGTTTGCTGGTTAGTTTTTTGGGGTTTTATTCTTCAATGGTTTAGTCATTTCATTTGAGTTTCTCCTCTTGGATGTTTGTCAGAACAAAACAAAAATATGTGATTGACATTTCTTCTCCAGTAAGGTGTTTAGGCTTACATGACCTCATGAAATTGCCTGGGGACAGCTTGCAGACTGCCTCACGGACCTGGGTTTGGCTACAGTCTTAGCTATTAAATTCATTTTCTTGCAAGTTGAGTTCAGTTTCAGTAAATGGTTTTATCTCTAAGTGGTAACTATTTCCTTCCTTCCAGTGAGTTGATACCAGAATGGCTGCTGTTTTGGCTGACAGGGTACAAAAGATGTATGTATGGGAAGGATGCTTTATTTTTCCTGTGAGTGTCTGTTGTGCTTTCTTTTTCATCCTCTCCAAGATCAAGAGCTCCCTAATAATGCATCTAAATTGATATTTCTGTAATGTTGTTTTGTGTGAGTAAAATTATAACATTTCATAGCCATTCCTTAACTGAAAAGGAATGACCTGATATGATCGTGAGTAAAAAGGCTTAAACGATTTAGAAAACAATGAAATGGACTTCTGTGCAGGGAGCTATTCACATTTCTATGTAATGTCTTTGGATGCATTAATTTGTTTATGCAGCAACTCAGAATATGTTATTGAAAATACCACATATGACAAAGGAGAATTGAGTTTTGTTACTTGAATGTCATTATCTCACACTACGTGAAACAGCCTGTTCTTGTCAAAAGCAAAGTAGAAGCATTAAGCCTATTATAACATCTCTTTTGATTTTTTTTGTAGGATGGAATAAAAGATGAATGTTCAGTGCTGAAGCTGCAGCTGAAGGAGAGAGATGAACTCATAGTTCAACTTCGTGAAGAGCTGGTAAGCAGGAGAAGCAATTGTGGTTTTTTTAAGTTCACTTACCTGAGACCAGAAACTAAATAAATACAATTTCACACACTGGCTACAGAATAGCTAGGCTAAGGCTATGTTAATCATTCAGATTAACACTGGCTATACATTTCTAGGGGGTTGTCAGTCTCTGAAGTGGCTACTATCTAGATGCACTGATAGTATAAATTTCTTTGAAAAGATTGTGTTGATTGTTGTCTTGCAGCATCAGAGGCAGAGAAATAGCACAGCACTGTGTGCATATGCCAGGTATCTTGAAGGGCCATGCATATGTCCTTATGAATTATGAATACTTCTTCCATGAGCTCCTTTTCACATCTACAAGATTGTTCAGTAGAAAATGAAACACTTTTTTCTCTTTAATAGATTGTCTTTAATTTCAATAAAATAATAAATATTCTTACACTTGCTGAACGTTTCCTTAGCATAGGAGCTACTAATGCTTAAGTACTACCATTTTGAGGATAGACAATACTCTTAAGTGACTGGGTGAGGTAAAATATGTGATATAGCAATTAAAAAACCCTAAACACATAAAAATGCCTTTTATTGACCTATCAAGGCTCTACTAACATAATTTTCAAGTTCCATTTTTGATGGAACATGATTAAATCATGTATATCTCCAGTATTTTTAAATAAAGATTTTTCTGCCTTCTCTCTCTCAAATAGCAAACTTAAAGACTCTAAAGAGAATGCTGTAGGTTCACCACATTCAGGAAGATGTTCAGTACATACATTGATTCTGTGGAAGCTGCAGGTGTGCAGGCACCTAAGAGTTGTATAAGCACCCTTTGGGAGGTGGGGTTGTTTCCCTAATTAGATCTTAATTATCTGATCTAGGTCATGGGTTTTTTGTGCCTTTCAGTCTCATGCCTGGTGGCTAGCTCAGAACTTGGACAGAGTTAATTTAGGTCCATCCATTACTGCATTTTGTATATGCTAACCAAAACCACCACTGTACTTTTACGCCAGCACAAATATATAAGTTTCAGGTTGCATGGGAAAAATGTAATGCTTCTCAAGGATGAAAGATTATTTTGCTATATTAACATCTTCAAAATAAATAGAGGTCATCAATATTCTTTGTTTCATATTTGGCTACATTAAGAAATGATGTATTATGTAATTATTATCTAAAATCAAGTGACAAAATGGGACACAGGGAACATCAAGCTTCTGCACAGTCCTGGAGCATTAATTTTAGATCAGTCTAGTTCAGAACATATGTTGTTTAACTGGTCGACAACTTTGTCAGTGTAAAATTATCCTGTATTGATACAGGGAGCTGTAGCTCATTTGCTGTTAACTGTTGTCAGAGTCCATCTGTAAATATGTCAGTTGCAGAAAAAAGTCCCACAGGGAATTTAGGTCCTGTACCTCATAATAGACAGAACTAAGTACATCTTCCTAGGGTCATGAAAGAAGGATTTCCTTATGATTGAAAGTGAGTATCATGGTTTAATCCATGATTAACTGACTTCAGTTTTGATATTCTAGGACTTGTAAAAGATAGTGCAGGTGGGAGTCTTGAGACCACATGTGAAATCAAGTTTTGAAAAGACTCAGAATATCTCATTTACTCCTATTGAGCTAAATTAAGCCAGGTTGGGAGATGAACATGACAGAAGCTGAACTTAAGGTTATGGAGTCAATAGGAAAAAAAGGGGGGGATTGGAAAAAAGGATTTTTGTTTGTGAGTTGTGTAAAATATGGAGCCAATATGCTAACTTTGGCCATCTGTATATTTTTTTAATCTCTGCTGTGTATTCTCCTGCAATACTATTTATCTGTAAAAACTTGAGGGTTTTGTTTGTTTAATGGTGTAGTGTTCTAAGAGCTGCCAGGATTTCTAGAGCAGCTAGAATTAACCTGACAGGCTAGTAAAAAAGCTCACTAAAAGCACAGTGAGAACTTGTGCCAGAACAGAGCGTTTTGATGATCTTCCAGAAACAAAGTGACTGTATCGCTTTGTTAGTATTCTTGGGATCACTAAACTAAAGTCTACTTCTTGAAGGACCTCAGCAGTCCAACAGGGGAAGCAACCACTCAGCTGAGGCTTCTCTGAATTCAGGCAGCTATGGAGCAGCAGTTTCCAGCCACGGTTTTAATCTTAATCATCTAAAAAGCCTCAGTATAATTACAGTGAACCCCTATTATTTCCTTGATGCCTGTAAATGAGCCCATTCGAGGCTGAGGATGCAACTTCTAAGTTCTCTGAAGAGGAGCAGGGCTCCAGTCCCTCTGGCCACCACCTCTTGCATGGCACATGCAGTGGTCCTGCCACCATGGGGCTACTAAATACTAAGGCCCACCAAAAGATGCACCCAGAGCTCCCTCTCTGGTTTGCTCTGGGGCTCTTTGCAAAAAGGGGAAGCTCCTGCTGCAGCTTCGCCCACCACCCTGCAGGCTCAGGAAGCCACTCCAGGTGCTGGGTGGTCATCACAATCCGCTTCTTGAGTTTCTCTGCCCTCCCAACAGGAGCTTTGCGCAGTTTGCTCCTCATTGCGTGAGGTGCTTCAAGGAGCCGCGTGCAGGGGGCTATTCAGGGGAAGAAAGCGCTCTTTTTAGAGCTGTTAAACATGAAGTGTATTTGAAATGATTACTAGAAAATTATTATAAAAGGATTTTTTCACTTATGTAAAATAGGCTAAAGATTGATGCAAAACGTGCGTTAATATTCTGCAATTCCTGCCGGTATTTATGTATTTGTAAGACTGTAAATATTAGGAAAGTGAATGTTTACAAAAGAGAACTAGAACAGTTGTGTTTTCCTAATGAAACTGCATGTCTTTTAGCTACAGTATGTTACAGATACAGCACCTGATGGGTGACTACCGTAATTTCTATTCTTGTATCTTAGGGCAACCCGTGTTCCGTTGTCATTCTGAATACGGAAATGTAACGGTTGTAAATACAACCCGCCTGTCTTAAAACGGTGGCGTCATGGTGTTAATTCAGAGAGAGCATTTTAACGAAGAAAAAAAATTCATTTTGAGAGGGGCTTGTTTTATCCTTCTTGAGGAGTGTGTGAAAATCTGCACTTCGCTTGTCTTTTCCAGGGCACTGGATGTTTGCGTGTAGATTTAAAACCCTTGGTTAGTGAGTTTTTCTGCAGAGCTCTGCAACTAGCCTGAAGTGAACTTCGGGTAAATTTTGGCCCGCAAGAAACTGTTGTTTATTCGTTTTTCTAGTGTTCCCCCATACCCCCTTTGATTTTGTTGTTGTTGTTTGTTTGTTTTAATGTTCAGAAAGGTTTTAAAAAGCATCTCTACCACGTTTGCGTGCAGTATGAGAGGCGCTGCCGTGGTTTGGGAGCCGGTGCGGTGTTTGGCTGCAGGGAAGGGGGCTGCCCGCCTTGTTTGGGCGGGAAGGGGGTTTTGCCGCCTTTGTTCTGGCGGGGGAAGGGGCCGCTGCCGGTCCCCGCGGTCGGCGTTGCGAAACGCGCCCCCAGCTCCGGCTCCGCTCCCGGCCCCGGCCCGAGCCGTGTCAATCAACAGCTCCCTGAGTAGCCTGTGGAGAGGGGGTAGTAGCGCCGGGCCCGGGAGAAGGGGAGCGGCGGTGGAAGGTACGCTTCAGACCTTGCTGTTCTGGCTCTGTCCTGCCCTGCTTTAACTGGTGGTTGGTTTGTGGGTTTGTTGTTTTGAATTAAATTGGCTTTGTCTCCAGGAACCCGGGGCCATTTGCGGCCCGCTGGGCCCTCCCTTCATCCCCGCCTCGAGCCTCGGGTAGTTTCGTGCTCTGCTCCCCGAGGAGGTGACATGGCGCCGGGGGCCTCGTCGCCTGCGCTGGGTTCTGAGGGGCGGCAGGTGCCTTGAGCACGGCTGGGGGTGGGCAACGTCCGTGCAGCAGGAGCGGACTTGCTGGAAGCTGGTGGGGCTTTGGAGCACCTGCAGCTGTCCCCTTTCCTAACTGCTGTCTGCCTCTGAAGGGACGAGGAGGTGGATCTTGGAGAGAGGAAAATAGGGGTTTAGATGTTCAGCTACAAGACCCAGGTACAAAGGATACAATGCAATGCGCCCTCACCTATCTCTAAGTAAACAAAGAAGAACTTAGAAAAGTAGTTCCTCACAGTGTTGGGGTTTTTTTTTTTTTTTTGATCTCTTTTTAGTGGTAATTTTGGATCGACCTCCTTGGTCTGTCTTTGGAGGAATAAATATAGGTAGTCAGAGCAGTAGAATTAATTCCTCTATTCTGTCATTATCTCCTGAAAAATGTCTGCTTCAGAAATTAGAGGAGAGTTTGGCTTCCAAGATGTCAGATGCCTAAAACTAGTCTAAAGTTCCTTAGACACAGTGAAACTGAGCAGGAACTTAAACTTTGTGTTTGAAGCATCGCTTTGTCTCACAGCTGCACTCCTTCATGAAAATATTTTCTTACCGAGAAAAATCAAAGTGAATCCATTCTGCAGGGTTTGGTAAAAAGTCATTCACTTGCTCTTGTTTTTTTTTTTTGTTCCCTCAAGTAAACAAAGTAAATGAAAATCTCAGTTTTCATTGGACATAGAAAGATGTGTGAAACCCCAGCTGTCTCACACCTAGTTCCACCTGCAACTGTGTCTTTATGTACATTTTCCAAATCAATCTTTTTCCACTGCAGTGTGAGCACTTGGGATGACTTCAAGCAGAAAATATTTTCTTGGTATAGTGGCAAAAATAACTGAGTGCCTCTTACCGTAACACTTATTCTGCTGCTGCCATTGGCACAGCGACATCCACGCTGAAAAAGGAGCATTGACAACATGATCTTTTCAACCTTGATTTCTTGGTGTAACTTGAGTTGTGTGTTGTCCTGTTGAGATAAAAGTGTAGTGAGGGTATTTGGGTGGATTCTGAGCGGAACTAGAAGGCAAAGGTAGATCAGGAAACTAATCCCCCATATAGCGCACCTGTCGAAGATATATTTCTGCTATGGAGGTGACTCTTTATCAAATGTTAGGCTTTTTATTTTTACATTTATGGAATAGCTGGGTACAGTGCTAGCTAAGTGAGCTTTACCTCAAGCTGCAGAAATTAATAGAATGAGGTACTCTGAAATCAGCTCAACAAAGCATAACTGCTTTCTTGTTTCTTTTGTCTTTGCAAATCATAAACAAGTTCTACCTCCGTGTACAAAACCTATGTTAAATGATTTGGGGTGGGGAGTGGGTTGTGTGTCATTTTTGGATTTGTGGGTATTTTTTCTGTTCCTAAATATAGTGTATTCCTGGAGAGGAAAATGAAGGCAAGCTTAGCTCTTTTCTGTAGGCTGATTTCAATAATGGGCAATTAGCCAATTGCTGCAATTTCAAAGTTTCATGAAGTGTAACAGAAAGCCTGAGATGCAATTGAATCCTGCTGATGAACTGTTTATGAAAGACACTTGGGAAAACCGTAAAAATCACCTCAAAATGTAGTTATGCCAATGTAGATGCCTTGCATTGTACAGTCATAAAATGACAACTTGTTTTGACAAGCCAAGAATTAGATTTGGAAAAATAAAATAATGAATTCGTGGTGAATATAATTTTTTTTAATTGTTAGGAATAAGAGAAAGTTTTATGAATCCGCACTATTTTCAGAATTTTAAAAGTTGTTCTTGAAACTTTAAAGAAATTAGGTAATTCCCATTTGAAAGGAATAGTAGTCCTTATATATATAAAAAAAAAATACAGATTAATCTTTTCACTGATTACCTGCTTGCTTTACATTCTGCTGGTTTGCAGTATTATTTCCTGTTGACTATTTAATGAATGGATATTACAGACCCCTGGGTGATTTACAGAAGAAGAGGCAGTTGTAAGTACTTTCAAATCCTCTTTCTTCCTCATATTTAGGAAACATTATAAGCAGAAAAGAAATAGATTAGGTGTACTTAAACATTATTAAAGTGTCAGGCTTCTTTCCCCCTTTTTTACAGGAGAATTAATTGCATATGTTCCAGAAAAGGCTTATCTGAGCTGTAATTACTCTCTGAATCAGTTCCACAAGACAGACGTAGAGTGTGAAAGTGGCAATATCCTATGACACACAATGGGGATTAGGCTCTGATTACTCATCTACACCAGACTCTTGATGAGAAGCTGCCAGTCAGATAGGATCTTTAATATTCCTTGGCACTTGTAGAGGTGATTCTGTGTATGAGTTTAAGTCCCTATCACAAACCGTTGTCATATTGTGGTGTTTGGCGTAGATAAATGGTTATGTTACTCACATAGAGTAGTGTCTTCCTGGTCTCATTGAGATTGTGCTCCTGAGTATTTAATAAAAGTAACACTGCAGAAATAAGCACATCCGAAACACAAAATATGTTCAAAGTCTCCCTGGAGTGCTTATGCTCCTTTAATAATAATGCATTGCGTATATTGGACTTTGGCAGCAGTGTCACTTGTGTACTGCCAGCTTCATGAGACATGCAGCATTTTACTGATGGGACTGTTAGTAGAAGCAGGCAAATATTATCTGGCCTTACTCTGAAATCTCAGAGAACTTGACTTTTTGGGTTATGTGAAAGACAAAAAGTAGGTCTCAATGTCACCAATCCTTTTTTCACTTTATTTTTTTAACCAATTTGAATTAACTAATTTTAACTCCAATGAATATATAAAGGTAGCCAACAACAGATAAATTGTAGGACAAATTGAAACGGCAGTGTCTTGGAGGTGTGGTGGAAAGGAATATTTTGTATTTTGCAGTTCATCAGCTTTGTAGATGTTACGTACTGTTGACTAACGTATTTTTAGAGATTCATATGTTTAAATGAATCATGGTGCATTATGGTCAATGATATTTCCTATGTAGCAGGATATAGTGTAGTGTTGGTTTTATACTATGACTGTGTCGGGGTCAAACTAGAGCGTTAACCAGTGTCCTTGGAGCTCTGTGGAGCTCAGCTGCCATGCTTCACCTGATGGGCTAATTGAAGCAGTCCTCACCTAAGGTTTGTAAAGCGAGTTTTTGGAGTACAAAGCAGGATTTCTACTAAGGCTTGCTGAGTAGTTGAGGCAAAGGAGAACCTATGTTGTTTTATAAGGAATAAAGTTTATGAAGAAGGCAGCAAAAAGCTGTGTGATTTTTTTTGTATAGTTTTGATTGCTCAAAATCATGGATTTTTTTTTTTAAATTCAGTTTGCATTTTTCATATATACATACACACGTGTGTACCTGCATGGATACAGACATATATACACAGAAATATGCATGTGTTCACACACACGTGCTCTTTTTTAAGTATACTTCTTGTTAGTTTCTTTCCACTCCAGAATTGCTAACATTTTTATGATAAAGAAGGTTGTAGAAGGAAAGTTGGCTAAAAATGTGGAAATTTACTGTTGCCTGACATGGCCCTATATTCCTGATTTTGGATAAGTTCTGAAAGTAGTGCTTGAGCTTGAGCTGGCGTGAAAATGACTGCTGCCAGTATCATTTAATGACATGCTGTTGCCTTAAGTGTGTTTATAAGAGCAAAAAGAAAAGTAATGTGCTTAAAAACAAGAACATGTATGCTGGAAAGCTTGTTTTGCTTCTTAAGATCAGCAGGTTAATTCGTATGACTTAACAGCTTCAATATGTTGCTAAAGGCATCTGTGTGACATATCTTTACTGTAGCCATCTGATGTGGATTAGTTTCAAATTAAGAAATGCTTTGTCTTCAGCTTTGCACAGCAATGTTTAATTAATCAAATGGTATTGCTGTTTCTTACAATAATTAATATTCTGGTTGGGGAAATATTTTTGCTTTTGAAGATGTGAGGATATCTGCCTGTGCAGTTCACTAGGGATCTAATGTAAAAATGTTTTACTTGCTCTTTTTTTATTTTTTCCAGTTATAATTTAGTGTCTTGTCCAGTTTTCTTTACCATGCCTGGGCATGATACACAGAAAAGTCTGTGCATGTGCAGTGGTGGAGCAAACATCACAAATGACGAATCATCTACATTTGAATAGCAAAATATGATTTTCATTTGCATTCTAATGAATTTCTGTAAGGAAAGAGTGTTATGTGGTTTTCATAGTCAATTAATATTTTTTTTTCCAATCACATTATATTCCAGCATGTAAAGAGGTTAAATATTTTTGTCCGTAAATGAGATATTTTTATCCATATAATTACTAGAAAAAAATAATAAAAATTTATTTGAAACTAATTTGATGTAAGGATTGGGAGACTTTAAGACTGCTGAACTGCGATCTCTGTTATTTCCTAAATAAGTAACCTAACAAGAACAAAGCTGTATTAAAATATTTGTTAGATATCACTAATATTGCTCCACAGAAACTGACAACATAGATTGTCTCCAAGTTTTGTATGGGTTTTTTGTCATTCTCTTATTAATGTCAGTTTGTGCATAAGAAAAAATTGGAGGTACAAGATATTTAAGAAGTTTCATTTTACCTGCATTTCAAAGACTGAGCACTTACTCACTGAAGGTACTTTTTATATTCTGGCATCACGATTATTGCAGTGTTCTAAGGGTGCTCTGCCTTCTTTGAGAGAGTCTTCAGTAACTTTAAGTTGTTGTTAGAGCTGGGATGTGTTTGCGGAGTTCTATTGTAATTTTCATAAAACGTACTGCTGTATACCCAGTATGTCTGTGTGAAATCTTAGCTCTGAAATTGTGATTATACTTCTGTTATCTCTTCCAGGTTTTGCATAACAAAAATATCCTTTTCCATAGCTGTTGTAGGCTGATTTGGTCTAGAGGCCAGGAAGCAGAGAGGGTGGAGAGATCAAGGAGAGAAATTTTCCTATGCCTGGGTGAATTAAATAGGATACAGTATTAAAGTATACTGATCTCTGGGATTTGAGTAGCTCATCAGCATCTTAGATGTCCAGTGTTATTTTCACTAAGGTGAGAGAGAAGAATGCTGATACCAGGTAGCTACTGAAGTGGTGCCATTTATTTCAGAGATGCCTTTTTTTTTTTTTTTTGCACATAGTAGAAATCTGACAGTAAGAGGTAGGTTTTGGTCATGGTGCCAAGCCTCTTTTCTTTCATCCATCTCTTTAATGCTTCACTTTTGGTCTGTCTTCTGCTGTTTTGATTTCCTGCATCTTTTTTCATCTTTTGAAATACTGTTCCCTCTTCCTTTCTGTGGAAACCACTCACAGTTTGCAGTTCTTTTCATGTCTTGTGTATGTTTTATCCATTGTTTCTGAAGTTTGACTTGATGCCCTATTCTGGTTTTTGGGTGGAGGTTGCTACTGTTTTCAAGCTCAGTCGCTTGGATTTATGTTCAGCTGTAGTACCTTTGACTCTTGATGACATTTCACTAGTATCCAGATATAACAAGAAGGGGATGGATTCTGAGACAACACTTTCAGAAAAGACCTGCTTATTACCCTGTACTCAAACTGGGGGGTTGGTGAGATAGGCAGTGGTCTATACAAGTCCTTCATTGCTCTTCGAGGAGGTGACTGAAGCGCTGTAAAGCCTTCGTGCTGAGTGGTAGTAAAAAGTGTAAAGTGAGATACTATTGACTATATGCAAAAGCCTGACTAATGTTCTAGCAGAAAGCTAGCTTGCAAATTTCTACTTTCATTGGTTAAGTCTTTAAAAAAAATATTGCAGAAGTGATCTCCTTTCATATTTTGGCTCCTTTGATAGTTTAACTAGATGAGCCTTTTATACTCCCTTGTATCTTAATTTAGAAGAAGATAAAAAGGTGATACATGGTCATCATCAGCAAATCAAATAAAACCCAATGGTCTTACTGACTTTTAACCATGTATTACATTTAAATTACAAGGCAAAGAAAATAGCTACTGTTTAATAGTAAATTAACTTAATCTCACACTTTATACATCTGTTAGGCTTGTCTGGGGTTTTCAGTTCTGAATATTTTTTCAATATGTTGCTTTGTATGGCTAGTAAAATAAAAACAAACTGTTTCTTACTGTTCTTTGTTGAATTCAGAATATAGAGTGAAAATACATCTTTCTGGATTTGGTGGTTTTTTCTTTTCAGAGCTAATGTTTATGAATTATTCAGTATGTTTTAAGTGTACTTAACATGTTTTGGAGGTTTCTAGTAATAATGCAAGCAATTTATCTTGTGTTTCCCAATTTGACTTACAGATTATATTGTTTTTCTCAAAGGGAGCTCTCATGATTTACCAGAGGACTAATAGATTTTGCAGGCTGTAATATTTATCAGAATTCACCAATTATCAACAACAAGACTTTATGAAACCAGACTTTCTCACAGTGTGATATTTGTGTTCCAGCTTACAAATGAGCGTTTCACCAAACAACGCTAGATGAGCAGTAGGAAGCTTTATTTTACAGTTTTGGAAAGAACAAGTGGAACTATTGCACTAGTAGTATGGTGATGAGAAGGAAGAAAAGTAAACTATGTAAACTTGCTTCAGTGTGGTTGGTGTGCATGTGGAGGAGTTCGGGTAATATGCTGGACAAACAAAAAGTGGTGCATTTAAAGGATGATCTGAAGCAGCAGGAGAACTCATTTTAGTTTTCAGCTGAACTGCCTGTTCATCATATTACTTCCAAGAGCAGGCTGATAGATTCCGAAGAGTGGTACAGAGAGGTCTGAGGATTTTTAAATTTCACTAGATCCTCCTTTTAAGACCACTACAAACACAGGTTTGCTCTGACTATAGAACTTGCTGTGCAAATGATTCTTCCTCACTTAGCCAGTGTGAATAAGGAAGCTTAGATGAGTTTCTGGAGTCCTGTGGAATTTATGAAAATGGAATTCAGTACTATTTGATCTTTATTTGTCAAATCAGTTAGTAACATATGTCAGTTTCTCTTGACTTTTAAACCTAACATTCATGGACCATTCTGGTTAGCCTGCAAAATTTAAGTAGTATCCAAGCAGACAGCTTTTTTTCACATACATTGTTATTACCCAAACCTATTTTTCTGCAGAATCACTTAAGCAGACTGGGCTGGGAGGGTGGAGGAGAGGGGAGTGGGGAAGAGGGAAGAGTGCTAGTTCATAACCAGTAAAGTGACAATTAACTGGGAAGTGCAAAAGTTGCATAACCTGTAGGGAGTCAGGAAGCTGAATGTTGCGTGCACACCTGGTTATCCGTTTGCATAGAAAGGAAGAACCCTAAAACAGTGACAAAGATAAGGTTATGTCTTTAATAATTCTTAGAATCAGTAGCGAGACACGTCTGAAAAACAGAGGGTCTTAGGAAGTTTTTCCTTAATTCCTTTTCAGCTTTGTTTTTCCTTTTTTTATTGATTTTGTTAGTTTATTTTCATTATTTGTGAATTATTAAAAGCTCCCGTATACCTGAAGTCCCTAAAAAAGAATTAAGTGAAACAGGGAGCCTCGTCTGATAAGGAATACATAACATTCAGCATGAGAAGTAGTAGTTACAGCAAAGGCCTAGCAGTGACCATGTTGCCAGAGAGTTGTTGATACAGTCAATTGAATTCAATTCTGCCAACGAATAATGCTGAACTTCAAACTTATTACGTTTGGGCTATTCCATCCTTTCCCATGCACTGTTTGCTTAATTACTATGTTCAGTTGAACAAGAAGCCCTATCCAAAGCCTACTGAGATAAAAAATAGCATAAAATAAAAACCTACCGTCGCCCTGTAAGACCAGTTGCAGAAGATAAATAAATAGAAACTAAGGCAATTTATTAGCTCTCACATGTTCCAGCAGGCTTATGTAGCAAATTCTAAAGTCCAAGTCATCTTATGTTCATCTTTTTACCTGTCTGTCATCCCAGTAGTTATTGTAACGCTGTACTGCCTAGTTACTAATATTCTGTATGTGTTGGCATAGGGGCTAGAAATAGTGTTTCAAAAATGTACCAAAAAAAATCTGGAAATAAAAATTGTGTGTAGCCCACCAGGCAAGCTTCTTACTAGAGACTACTAGAACAAAAGCAGGTAACTTAAAATGATGGGTAATTTAGGTGAGAAGGAACTCAGGGTTGCTCTAGTCCTACATCCTGGCTCAAAGCAGGCTTCACTTCAAAGTTAGACCATGTTATTCAGCGCCTTTTCTATCTGTATTGAAATTCTCCAGGGACAGAAACTCTGCAGCCTCTGTGGGTGACCTCTCTAACTATTTGTGTGAAGAATTTTGTGTTTTTCTTGTGTCCAGTTGGAGTTTACAACATGTGCTGTTGCTCTTTGTTTTTCTCTGTGCCCATCTGAGAAGGATCTGTCTGCTGCTTCTCTATTCTCTTCGATAGTAGAAGAGAGCAAATAGAGGTCCCCTTTAGCCTTCTCTTCTTGTCATGGTTTAGGCCCAGCCAGTAACTAAACACCACACAGCTGCTTCCTCACTCCTCAGGGAGAGGACTTCTCACAGTCTTCTCCTGCTCCAGCATGGTATCCCTCCCATGGGAGAGAGTCTTCCATTGTGAGTCCTTCCCACAGGCTGCAGTTCATGAACTGCTCCAGCAGCCTTCTTCAGGTGCAGCCACCTGCCCCAGTGTGGGGTCCTCCATGGCCTGCAGGTGGGCATCTGCTCCGCTGTTAACCTCTGTGGGCTGCAGGGAGTCAGCCTGCCATCTCACCATGGGCTGCAGGGGAATCTCTGCTTTGGCACACCTCTCCCCCTCTTTCACTGACCTTGGTGACTGCACAGTTGTTTCTCTCACATCCCGCTGCTCTTCTCTGCTCCCGCTTGTTTTTCACCTCTTAAGTATGTTACCACAGAGGCGCTACCACCGTCACTGATTGCCTCGGCCAGAGGCAGATCTGACGTGAAGCCTCGGGAGCTCCTAGATGCTCCCCACAGGAGCCTCGCTCCGCTGCTACCAAAACCCTGCCACACATTTCTCCAGACTGGACAATCCCAGTTCCCTTACTCTCTCCTTGTATATCATTTTATCCATCATCTTAGTGGCCTGCACTCTCTCGAGTTTGCATCCACCTCTCAGGCTGGGGCCTCCAAAACAACGTATATTATTTTCAGATGCAGACTCCACAGCACAGGCAGTTTCAGCCATTTGCTGGATGTGTCCTTGGCAAGGTAGTCCAGTGTACTGTTAAACTTACAGTATTAAAGTCTGAGCATAAATCATATTATTATTCAACATCGTAATCAAATTTCATTGTAATCAAATTGTTATTTACATTATTGTATTTTAAGGAGTGCTGGGCTAATTGAAAACATGATCTTTCTCTCGTGGGTATTATCCCAAAATCTAGCTAGTTATCAGACTCCTAGCCTCTCTTCTGATGATATCAGATATCAAACTACTATTTAGGAACTTACTATTTAAGAAACTATAAAATATGGATTCAGGCCATGATAGAGAGTTGAGACCATGTGCAATGTATTGCTGAATAATATTTTCCTGTTAGTGAGTAAGGTGCAGTTACTGGTTTTTTTCATTTGGGAAAGATGCTGAAATCCAGGTTAATGTTTAACTGTGAGACTGAATGATTAAATTCTCTTGGAAATGACCGTCACAAACAGCACCTTTTCTTACAGATGCCGTAGTGTTTCCTTCTCTAAATAGATTCCTGTACTTAAAAGCAAATGAAGCAAATGCAGAAAAAGGAAGACTCAAAACGGGCCTGTATTCTCCTATACAAACTGCTTTGCCTGTGGAAAGTGTTAAAAGTACAGAATATTATGGTTGTTAGATACACTGTTAAGTGAAATGGACTAAAGCTCTCCTGTTTGCTGTCAGAGTCTGTTTGGAAATATAAATAAGCCCTAATAGTACAGGGCTTATTCTTCATGCAAATAAGTTCACTGTTAAGATCTGCTTTTAAAAACTCCTTATGAAATGATCAATGGCATGTCAGAGAAGATTTGAGTAAAGAGAGATTAAATAATAAGAAAGGAGTTCTGCTTCAAGCAAGCATACAGCAGTTGTATTGATTTGGTATTTGTTCAAATTTTAATTACAATTGTATTTTTTAGCTTTACTTAACCATCCAGAGGCCTTTAGGAAGAGATAAAGTATAGATTAAGAAATCAACCTGTTTATCACAAGCACTAAATATTGTGTCTTAATTTTGTTCTCTTATGTCTTTTCTTATACTGCTTTATTGATGCAACTGAGAATTATCACCCAACACGAAAGAGTCAGGTCCAGCCTGCTTGTTCATTTAATCTTTCACCAGGTTGTTTAGGCTGTAGGAAGGGTGGATATTAATGACAAATGATGATTTGGTGGTATAGATGGCTGCCCAGTAGGAGCAGGATTCAGTTCATTTTGCATAAGTTAGTAATCATCTAATAGATAGTAAAGGCTTTGACTCACTGTGTATGTGAGCTAGATTTGATTTGGTGACTTACAGGTGAAATACTGTGGTGTTTCTGCTGTCTAGTATTCTTCCCCTCAAAATGTGAGAAACTCTCCAATGGGAGAAGCCTTTTGGGTTGTGGTGTGGGATTTTTAGAGGGTTTTTTTGGTTTGGCAGCTTAATTTTCAAACATACACACACCCCTTTCTTTCTGCCTCTTCTAAGTGTAAAAAGGCTGGTGTCAATTTGATTTTTCTTAAGCAAGGGCTCTAACAGCAAGTTTGAGTAATAGTAGGTGAACCTCAGCTTGAGGGTAAGCATTATAAGTGAATATCCCAACTTTATATATAAATATATATATATATAAAAATTTATTTAGTCTACATGGACACTGGCCTTTGGAATAATCACACAAAGACCTAGAATTAGGTGTTGTATCGAGCTGAGAATACAGCATTGCCTCTGTTTAATTGAACCTTCAGGAATGTTGAATAACTACAGTATGCAATGTTGGAATGGGATAGATCTTTAAGGAAATAGGATACATTTTTTAAGAATAAGACTTTTAAGAAAACTAGTGTGTGGAGGAATATTTTTCATGTCAAGAACGTGTAACAGTATAAAACTAAAGTAGATGAAATAATTTTTTAAAAAGGAGGAGGAAGTGGGGGACTGTATGAGTAATTACAGCTCAGAATTTCAGCACTACATGGGACCATGTAACTCAGTTGAGCAGCAGGCTCAGGTTGCCCTATAGTGCACCAAGTAGATGTTTCTGTGCTTTGTTGCAGTGAAACCAGGATACAATTACTCCTCAAAATAAGACAGTGAAGGTTTATGGGATTCCTTTTCAGTAAAGACTTACTATAACTTTCTTTTTTCACAGCTTTGACCAATACAGTTTGTAAAATCTGTAGGCCATTGTTGACATCGCTTTTACTTTTACTGTTTTATTCAGTATGCATAGATAGGCAGGCATGCACTGCTCAAAAAAGAAAAAAATTAATCATTATGTCTTGCCATTATAATTTTTGTGATCAGTATCGTCCATTTGCACAGAATGCTTTGGAGTTTATTTTTGTAACTTGGTGAAATATAATTAACAGAAAGGACATCCCATGCTAATGGAGTTGATCAACTGAAAGAAGTTTGTTTCTAAAGGTAAGGAAGTTATTCACCTCTCCCTGAAGAGTTGCTGCCCAGGTAGCACTGGAAGAGGCTTTTGTGTGAGGTAGCTTTTGGAATACTTTTCAGGCTATTATGTATTCTTACACCAGTGTGCACTACAAGTGTCAACATAAAAACGTTAATAAAAGTTTACTCATTTAGTTTGCTGAGCTTCTCTTCGTAACTATGTTGTACCATATGTCTGACCTATGGAACAACATCTTTAAAGTAGTCTTAAGGGGCCTCACGTTTACAGGCTACATGAGTTTAGCTCTGTGAATGTCGTTATGTTTCTTGATCCGCTTTCTTGTGCTATACTTCTCAGGAGGCATGGGAGTAGAATTTTATACTTGCGACTAATTAATGCAATTGAGAATGGTCATGTACAAGGAGACATCTTTCACAGCTCAGTTGTTTCTATGCTGAAATGAGTGAAAATAACTATCCTTCCTTTTTCTGTGAAAAGTTGGCAGCTTTGGTCTTTCGTGTGGAATTATTGTGAGAGAATTGCATGGACAGGCTTATGCATGGTTCTTTGCTATTAAAAAAAATAGCATTTAAGAATTCCACTTGTCAGCTGTACATCAGCACGTCCATTGGAGTTGATTCCCTGTTGTGTCTGCTTTGAACTTAAATGTGGTAAAGAAAACAAGCTGATAGCATCCCACTCGTGTCTTAAGGTTAGAGCCATATAATCTCTTATATCGTTGTAGGACTTGAAGTAATAATGCAGCCTTTTTCTCATTCCCTTGTGCGAGCCCCAGAGTAGCTGTTGTCTTTTCTTTGCAAAAGGTTAGGAAGCACTTTCAATTGTTCCATGAAAGCTCTCATGTGTGGGCTTCATTGCTGGCAATGGTCTTTGGTTGCATTAATACCCACATATGTTATTTAGCAGAGGCAAGAAGTCTTAAAAAAAAAAGGCAAATAAAACATTCTAAGTGGGAGCTTGTCTACCATAATCACAAATAAGCCATTTTATAATGAAAAAAACCCCAAAATATAATTTTTTGTGACTTAGACTTTTTCTTTGCAAAAATTCAGTGTGAAATGAGAGGAAAGCAAGCTCTAATTTCTGTTCATGATGATTTATCTGTCAATAAGGGTTAGGTATTTAGCAGCTGTGCATAAGCGTAGGTAGTTGATGTGCTGATGAGCTGTGCTGCTTTACAGCAAGTCCTGTCATTGTATGCCTAGGGGGAAAAATGTAAGTATCCACTTTGTAGGAGAATAATAGAATGCTTCATTTACTTAGTAACATGCTTTTGATGGACAGGTGTATTAGTGTAATACCTCACATGTAAAGATTGTTGGCATCTTTATCATTTATTAGATCAGATCGTGTCTTTTGATTTAAAGATTATTTCCGATGCAGTACACCAATTGAAGAGATTAAAAGGCCAATGTTAACTAAGTTGCCCGTCTCCCTTTGTGATTAATGATGTGACCTCCTTGACCAAATAATCAAAAGAACAAGGTGTTATTTTTAAAATGAGGCTGGAAATGAAAAAAGGAAAAAGTTGACAATGCCATATGCTATCTCACAAGCACACGCGCCCCCCTCCCTTATCTGTATAGAAAATTGAAAGCTAATCTTTCTGAAGTAAAAATAACAACAGTGTCTCTCAGACTTCACATAGTAAAAATGAAGAAAACAATAGAATAATTTTGAAGGTTGAGTAATTCTTGTTTTCTGAGACTTGGTTTATGGTAGCTGAAGTACCCAATAACAGCTATAAGAGTGCTCTCTCAAAATCAACCAGAATGGCACATGGCCTTTAGGGAAGAGTTGAAAAAAATTGTGCTTGAATGCTAGAGAAAATTACTCTTCTCTTCACAAGGTCGTCTGTTGGAGGTGATTATTACTGTCCTTTCCACTGAAACTGCTGTGAATCCTGTAATATTTTTGTCATTAAGAGGAATCGAAAATGCATTAAAACACATCTAAGCTTTAATGAAACTTAGGTAGGAAATAACTTTGAGTGGTTTATAGGCACTAGCGTCAGCTTAAAGGGATGTTTCCGTTGTACTGAAGAAAACGTCTTACCAAGTCAGAATACATTAGTTTTGAAAGAGGAGTTACCAAAAAGCTACATGCGGTATGAGATTTCTTTTTGTGGAAAGAAACTGGACTCTGCTTCTATTGCAGACTCTCGTGGTGATGAGATAGTAGAATTACACAATTATGTCTACCCAGGCTTGGGGAAGATTAACAAGAATGAAAGAAAGAATGTTTGTGCTCTTTTGTATCTCTCGCTTTCCATGGTCATCGAAAGGCGGCTTACCCTACCAAAACTTTGTCTTTATGAATTTGGTAGACTTTTACAATTTTATTGTTGAATAAAATAATTTTTTAAATTCTCTTGGGGCAGACAGTTAAAGCACTTAAGGGCAGAGTACAGTTTTGTAGTGTAGTAGGGTATTTTTTGTATATATACAGTATATGCTGTAATGAGTACCTAGAGAGAGATAAAGCTAGATTTGTGCAGAGAGATCTGCAACGTGGTGTCACAGCAGTTTGAAACAGTACATTACCCTTTAAGCTTTAGAAGATGAGAAGCCCCTACAGTCTATTTAACACAAAGGTTTTTTTTAGTTCTTTAACAAAGTATAGCTGAACATACCATGCCATTCAGGCCATTCTTTTAAAATACTGTTAAAAATAATGGTAAACTCCATTTAAACCACCGTGGTGACCTCTCTTCTTCAGCAGTTATGAAATCTCAGCAGTTCTAGGGTTTTTCTGTGCAGTTCCACAAGGTAATACTTTTCTGCAGATGACTTCTGAAAGTGATTTTTTTTTTTTTTTTTTCTCTCTCTCTCCCTGGTGCCAGGATACTTGGGTTCTAAAAATTTAGCATAACCTTTTGTGTAGCAGATATTTTTAAATTTTTTTTTGTTATTATTTTGAGGGTTTTTGAAGAGCTCATTTTCATTTCAAGTAGGACCAGAAAGAACTGATGGTTTACTGGGCTTCCTTTGTAAGGTCATCCATCACACATCAGGTAGGGGTTTTTTGGGTTTTGTTTTCTGGTTTGGTTTTTTTTTTTTTTTAACTAATGGACTTTTATAACATTTCTGGGAGTATTGGCTAGGTTTTGAATCTGCTTACATGAAAATCCAGACGAGTACCTTCAGGTCAGCAAGGCAGGTCTAGTGGCTTGAAACATCTTTGGTTTCACTTCTATGACCAATTTAATACTCAGTTAATTTCAGTTTAAAAATTGTCATGAAGGTCTTGAAGAGGAAAAACCTAAATTGTCTTATTTCAAGACAGAAATAGTTAGTCAGAAATTGGTTTACATTCCAAATCAAAGCCAAGGATATACATTTATGATTTCTGTTTGAAGTTGTTTGAAACTTTCAGAATTAACTTCATTATCACTGTATTTTTTTATGTTAACTTTTTTTTTTTTTACAAAACCTGACAAAAGAAAAATGATGTTAAGGTACAAAGATTTTTTTTTTTAACATAGGTAGGGTTCAAATCACTGTTTATTAGAACAACTCTTGGTAGCCAGGGAAGTTGTCTCCATTGCTTAGGTCATGAGTCTGTAGAAGTCTGTTGTTTCTGTACTATCAAGTAGTACAGCAGGAGTATGAATGGATCTGAAGATTATAGCAGTTAGTTCTGATGATCCAGTATCCACTCTCTGTAATTTCATGGGCTTTTACTCTTAAATCTGGTCCTCTGAATTGGACCCTCATTAAGAGTTGAAGCATACCGAGTGTGTTCCTCAAATACACATTTTTGTTCAATTGATTTGAAAGGAGCTGAGTTTGTGCTCTCAGATTTGGTTCATACCAGAAAACAAAGTTCATATGGAAGTTTATATTTTGAAACACTATCTGAACTCAAATGTCTATGTGCAAGCACCCCTAAACTGATTCAGATGACTTGTTTTGTGGGATTGAACTAATTGGCTTGCATGTGATTTTGCATGTGGAAGTGCAACCTTGTGTATGTCATGAAATAAAATGGAAGTGGACTTCTTACTCTTAACCATGAATATGGTATGGTTCCTATCAAAAGTCTTAAGGACTACCATCTTTTTGTCTCGTCTTGGACCTACAATATGAATTGGATATATTCAAGGGCAACCTTAGATGAGTAGCTATATAATGTCATATGTGGTTATATTTCCTTTTAAAGGTGATTTGAAATGGATTATTTGCACAACTTTAATATGTGATGTGTGACTCCAATAAGAACTAAAAATGTTATTTCTTGGATATTTGAAGAAAGCAACATGAAAAGTTCTGTTAGTGTTTTGAAGTTTCCTTCTTTCTCTAAGTGACTGAAAAGTTCACTTGAATTCTGTGTTTTGCTCCTTGTCGGTGACTGTGAATCACTGAAAGATGCACAGGTTGCAAGTGGAAAAATCCTTATTCCTCCCTTAAAGTGCCTAATCAGTTTATAAAAACCCTGCTAGTCCCATTATTGTAGCATTTATGACATTGTGATATCATCAGTGTAAATCTAAAGAGAGAATGGGATCTTGAATGCAGGATGATAGCATAAAATTTTGCTGTTAATGAATGAACTGGCAGAGAATTCATTTAATTCTCTGTGATTATCTCTGAATGATTCATCATATTAAAAAATCTCTGCAGTTCTACAATTTCAAGCAAGCAGATACCAGTTGCTTCTAGAAGTTGATGACAAAATTTCTGTTGGTTTGATTAGGTCAGATTTGTCCCATGTGATTATGGATACAAAGAAAACAATTTTCTGTGAAAAAAGGTTTATGTTGCTATTTTGTGATGATTACTGGGCTTTACCTCCCATTTAAACTCCATTTCCTGCAGATACCTCTGTCTTCCATCTCACTGAATGTTGTTTCTCATTGTACATTTCCTCTAAATACATTGATTAAATAGATATTTTTTTATCTCTATTCTGTTTACATCTCTCAAAACTTCAAAGCCAGAATCTGATTTCTATATTTATACTGATTGATGCTTACTTCTAAAATTGATACCATGTGTAGAATATGTTGCTACACAGAATAAATTTTGGAATCTGTGTGTCCAAATTATAAGCAACATTAATGATAACAAACCAAAGCCTTAAATATCTGAACATTGCTTATTTCTGGTTAGGGGATAGTTAAAAATGAGGCTTTCAAGTGTAAATGTCTTTCTTCAATCTTTAAGTCACACAGTGGACAGTTTCTTTAAAACAGAGCACAATAATTTTAGGGGAAGTTATTGATCCTCTTAAAGGCATTATTGTATTTACCAGAAGTTAGGGGAAATGAGGCATCTGGCAGTGAGGTTTATTCTACTTGCCTAACTCAGACTGAATCTCTAGGCACCTAAAGAGTTTTGTTGAAAGTCTGGCTCCTAGTGTGTTATTCACAGCTCTGGAATGGGAGGTTGCACTCCAGAAAGGTTATGCTAAATCCTTGACCACTTTCTCAAACACTAGAAATCTTCAGTTATGAAGAAAGTGAAACCACTTGTGTGTTAGAAATGAACAGGACAACTGTGTCCTAAATGCTATGCTTATCGCTTATAAGACCTACATATTCTTTAGTCCTTATTCATAATTAGAAGATGACTGTGTGGTTTGTAAAGTGCTTCAAAATACAGTCATTTTTATTTCTCACGTGCATTGAAAACACTGGTGTAGTTCTGATGTTCTTATTTTTGAAGTGCCATTATGAGAACTCATATTAGCCTGTATAAAATTCAGCAAAATCTTCAAAAATATCCTTTGGATAAGATCTTTCACATTTCCCAAGATTTTGCAGTTGTTGTTGACAGAATACTCACTTAGTTTTATAAAAGGTTGAGGGAAATTGAAAGTTTTCCCTTTAATGTGAAATGAATTCCAGATTTTCATTTTTTTTTATGCTATCCAGGTTATTAATTGCCTGTTAGTTCTCAGGCTATAAGTATGGTTATAGAGGCGTTATCACCACATAGTGCTTTTCTCAGTCTTGTTCTTTGAAGCTATTATTTTGAATAGTCCTTCCCTGAAACAACTTGAACAAAGCTGTAATGGATTCCGTATATTTTACTGAAGGGTTGAAAAAGATACCTGTGTGACACGTAGTATCTGACATTAAGTGCTATCACAAGTAGGAAAGCTGTGATTTCTGCAATTGACATTAAACATGAAACTGTTAATCACAATTGATAGGAATATGTACGGTGGTCCTGAATTACTGCAAAAATAAGTTAGTGGGATGGAAAATTGTCTTCCTATTAAGTGAGATTTTTCCATTAAACCACCTGTTACAAAATAGAGCTGACTATCCTTACTGTTCCAATGTCTAATTTAATGTGTAAAAGGTAAGATGTTACTTTGAGGTTACAAATGTATATTTTATTATTATTATTGTTGTTAGAGTGGGAAGCAGCTTGTTTCAAAGCTTTGGATGGGCTGTTTTGTGATGAGTGAACATTACCAAGAGTACCCATGTCTGGAGAGCTACTGGAGGTGTGCTTTGACCAAATTTCTTAAGTTGAAGGGCCATGATTATGGAGTTAAAGAACAGCAAGGGCATTAGAGTATAGTGTTAGTCTTCATACGTTGTGCAGATCTGCTCATCTACTTCAGTCAATTTAAGTCCAAGTTGGTGTAACGTTAAACCCTTTGAGATGTATTTTGCCATATAGAGGCTATTGTTGCTTTAAAGCTTTGTTACACTCCTACAGTTTCTTTTCTACAAAATCATTAAACTTAATTTTATATAATGCAAATCCTCGTTTGGATGCATTTACTACTGTTGAAAGCTCTTTTGCCAGCAGAGCTTGCTCTTTGAGCAAAGCGGTGTTCATAGCAGATTTTATTTGTTGCAGTGTGACTGTGCAGGTCACGGTACCTAAAGAGTAGGTCTGAAAGATAGAGTTGCTGAATGCAGCTGGCTTCTACCTAGAGTAGCAAACTAATACAGGGTATAAACCCAACTGTTGTTCCCTTATATTCCACACATACATAAGCTGCACAGGTGCAGGTTCTGTCAGCAGCAGCTGCCTCTTCTCACGGTGGTATGAGCTGTATAAAAGTTAAGCACCCAAATGAAGCAGTTGGATTTTCTAGCAGTTTAAATGCAGTCATAACAAAGGCCGTGGTACACAATATGCACGTTTGTCTGCTTCAGAAGGAAATTGCTTTCCTAACTAACATGCTGTGTAGGTGAGAGCAGCTTAGTTGGTTGCTGAAAAGATGCTGAATTTTTCACCTTGAAGGTCTTGTATCTCTTCTGATGTTGCCATTGACTGAGATTTCAAATGAGTTTTCAGAGGGAGCTGGTAACTAACATAACAAGCAAAGGAAGTAGAATGGTTTTTAAATTCTTTCTGCTTGCCCAATAATGTTTCTGGAGTGCTGTACATTAAGAGAAATTTCCTTATTACAAGAAATGTGTCTAAACATAGCACAGAATACAGGTTGTTTATAGGACTTAAATGCTTTCAGTAGCTGTTTTCTCTTAGGTCTGAGGAAGAGCATTTTGTAGCACTGGAAAAAAGGTATTTTTTAAAGAGTACTTTTTATCATACAGTACCTTAGCAATTAAGACCTTTTAGTGCACTGCACACAAAGAATTAGTGTGGAAATTGCATATGTATGACGATTAATGTAGTTCATTGATAAATATTAGCATACAGTCATACAATACTCGAATACTGTATTCAGTTTTGGGCCCCTCACTATAAGAAGGACATTGAGGTGCTGGAGGATGTCCAGAGAAGGGCAATGAAGGTGGTGAAGGGTCTAGAGAGCAAGTCCTGCGAGAAACAGCTGATAGAACTGGGGTTGTTTAGCCTGGAGAGAAGAAGGCTTAGGGGAGACCTTATTGCTCTCTACAACTACCTGAAAGGAGGTTGTAGAGAGGTGGAGGTTGGACTCTCTCCCAAGTAACAAGTGATAGGACAAGAAGAAGTGGCCTCAAGTTGTGCCAGGGAAGGTTTAGGCTGGATATGAGGAAAAATTTCTTCACTGCAATGTTTATCAGGCATTGGAGCAGGCTGTGCAGGGAAGTGGAGGAGTCACCATTCATGGAGATATTTAAAAGATGTGTAGATGTGGTGCTGAGGGACATGGTTTATTGTTGGTATTTAATATTCTCATTTAATTACTTCAATGATCCCCTTTATTAAAAAGTGACAGAAATTATTTGGTTTCGTTTTAAAAAAAAAAGCATTAGGGGTGCTGTCATTATGTTAAAGTTGCATCCAACCTCTAAGACACTGACAAAGTCAATTGTATTCAAAACCTCTCCTTTATGATAAGCTAGAGGTTAACCAAAAACTGAAAAGTAAGGAAGGTTATGCGTAGTTCCATGTTATACTCTGGGTCATTTCCTGCTGCAGCAAAGCACTTGAGCATTTTTTGTGATTTAAATGCGCAGGATTTTTTAAGTAACATGAATTATGCATAACCTTAAAATTAGGCATGAGTTTAAGTGCTTGACCAGAAGTTAGATATTAATTTTCCTGAAATTTCATTGTGAGCTATATTGCCTGCTCCATTGTAATGCTTGAAGCTTTCTCCATAAGGTCATAAAAATATAATGGTGTAATAACAATCGCTTATTTCTAAAAATATGAGAACCGCTATCAGTTGATTCAACTGACCTGTTCGTCTCATACAGAATCCGATCTTTAATAGTGGTCAGTAGCAGATGCCTTGGAAAAGACACTAGACTACTGCTTTTCGTAGCATAGCTTCACGTTTTACAGTAATTTGCTGGCTTTGAGCATTCTGAGTTGAAGTTTATATTTTATAAACACTGATGGATGTTGTTTTTTTTCCTTCTCCAAATCTGCAAAATAAGTTTTTTGAATCAATCTACGCTTTCTGTGTTCATAATAGGCTCTATCAATGAGTGGCATTATTTACCAGTATGTGTGTGCAGAAATCCACTCCTTTGCATTCTGCTCCCCACCTGAGCATTCCTCCCAGTTCTTGAATGGTAGGAAACACCAGAAGTTGAAAGAATAATATCCCAATCCTTCCAAATGTATGCTTGGTTTCTGTAGGTATCACACTTCTGTCAGTTGATTTTACTGAATCTGACCGTAGAACCTGCTTCTGCAAGGGATGTTTTTGCTTATTTTCCTTTTTCCTTTCCAATTTAAGGGCTAGTAACTGAACAGCGCCAATCTGAATATAATGGAAAACTGATCCAAGAAAAATAGACTATGAGTTTGTTCTCATGTCAGAGCTTATCCAGCTCATCATGTGGTCACGTAAGTGCTAGCCAGGGTGCAGGAGATGGAGTGGAAATGAACAGCTGGTTGGTAGAGTTTTGAGCAAGGACAATAAGAATAGATAGGGATGTCTGTTAGAAGTTAGGTGTAATGTGAAGGTCAACTATCGGTCTAGGTAGCACAAACTTCAGATTTCCAGGGACTAATAAATTTTCTCCTCCCATATGCACATATATGCAGACAGTATTATCTTTATATTAGTATGACATTGACAGTTACAGATTGCAAGTCTTTCATCTGAGATTCAGATTCAGCTAAATTGTCTTATGTGAAGATGCTCCTACGCTTACAAGAAGTCTTCAAATAATGGTGTTTCTTTAACACTCTGGATACTGAATAGATTGTCCTTTTGTTGAGGTCACCTTTCAAGGTCTCCAGTATTGTAGAAGGTGAATGTGTGATTTTTTTCTTTTTTTTTTTTTCCCTCCTTCTTGTCTTCAAATTTGTTTCCAGATATATTTTTGGCAAGTGGCTACCAAAATAAATTACAAAAAACCCCAACATTCCTATGGTAATTTCACTGTTTGCTTTTGACTAAAGCAAGAAGAAAATAAAAATCAGACTTATAGTGACTGAAGATAATGTATTTCTGTATTTGAGCATAATGGATATAAATATGAACAAAATGCATTTACTGAAATATTGCAGAGGTATTAATATTTTATAAGCTGAATAAAAAATTTGTTCTTTCATTTTTGATCCTTCTCACTAATATACTGTTAGCCTAGATGTAGGTATTTATTTACATACATATGCAAATGTTTTCAGTATTACTTTATGTTCCTACCCAAATTCCATCAATATTCAGCATGACTAATTTGTGTCACTTTCCATTTTCTTGCTTCCATTAATATGAAATTAAAAAATAAACACTGACTCCATGGGTAGTGATAGGTACTAACATATCTCATAAGTATTCACATGTTCTCCCAATAAACTTTTAGTCTTCCTTCAAATCTATAGATGAGAATAAAATATACACATCAGTATTAGCAATTCACCATATGTCTCTCATAGGCTGATTAGACTGTGCATTTAAATTAGGGTTGTAAATGTCCTTTATACTTTTGAATTGGTGATGTTAGGTGTGTAAAACCAATGCTGCTCATATCAGGGTTTGTAACTTCTTTTGCCCTCTTCCCCAGAAGCGTGCCCAGTCTCTCAGGCAGTTCCTTCTGCATTCCTTTCCAGAGCAGTTTTTCTCTCCTTGAACCATAGTAAGAGCAAGTGTCACAAGCTGGCCAATAAGCTGGCCTAAGCTGGTACTGAATCCTTCAAATCCTTTTTCTCATGAAGAATAGGTGCTTTCTGCATCTGCCCCTACCTTTCTATGTTTGGTGAGACACTTCTGTAGTGGTGTGCAATGAATGACTTGATGTCTGGAAGAAGGGCTTTTCAACCATGAAAACAATGGTTTTCTTCAAAAAAAACTTATTCCGTACCCACCAAACAGTAGACTTGTTTGTAACCAAAAAGTAATTTATTAATGTCTTGAACAGAAATAAAAGCCTAATGACAAGCAAAGTTTTTATTTTGAAAGGGAGAAAGGGCAGTATTTCCATTATTCTGTGGGACTGTTCACTAAATGTACAAACTACTTAAATACTTTGGCACTTGGAAGTGTCCAGAAACTTAAGTATAAATGGGGATTTTCCTCACAGAATTTTATTCTGCAGGATACAGTTCTAAAGCTGTAGATCTGTGTGTCTGTCAGTCAGTCTGTCTGACCGTTTAAAAACCCTGTTGGCCAGCTTTACATGAGAATTATTAGGAACTACTGGTTTCTTGAAATTTTCTGGGAAAAATTTAAATGTATAGAACGTAAGATTCTGTTGCACACAGTACTAAAGTGTTTTCCACACAGGAGATTGTATGGATTAAGATGTGTAATTTCAGTCCTGATTGCACTATAGTCCATGGTGAGAAAATAAAATATCTCACATGAGTTTACCCTAACATCATTGTCTATGTAATTCTTGGTATTACCACAACTTATATTTTCGTGAACCATCCTGTTGCTTCATGTAAAGGGGATATATTCTGAGTAGTGGAAAAATATAAGCATTACCATCCTCTTTCCCCTGCTGCCATTCCCCCCTCCCCCCCAAAAGGGCTCAAATTTCAGCTGTTAATATTTAATATTACAGAATATAAAGTTTTTTTTCCCCAAAATGAAATCTATTAAGAAATTTATACACATACCCTTAGTAAAATGGACTTTCAGGGTAAGTCTTAGAAGTTATAAAACCTGTTGTCCTTCTAGAATGTAAAAGAGAAACGGAAGGGGTGAAAACATATTTATGTATCTGAGGATAGTGTGTAGGAAACCTGTAGTCAGCAAAGCTGCTATAGAACAGAACATGGAACATAACTGTTCTTTGATAGGTAATACTTTAGTAAAATATTTAGTAAAAGTTGCAGAATATGAGCGTTATCCAGAAAACTTTCTTGTGTGTTTTTTTTTTTCCTCCGTTCCACAAGACAAAATAGAAATATTTTGATACACTACTTTTGTAGATACATCAAGATCCTTGAAGGTGTATTTATTCCATAGCATTGTCTAGTTTTTCACACGTACACCTATCAGTTGGTAGGTTCTCAGTTTCTTCTGACAGAATATACCATTTTACTCAGTAAAATGTTGCTGCAAAATGCAAATTCAAGCGATATGCCACTTTTGTGGAGTTTTTAAACCACACTTTGAAGTAACATGCTGCATGTATAATTTTTGATACACAAAAGTGAGTCAGTTTTACATTTTCATATCCCTGCAAGTTCCACCAATTTTGGTCATCAGCAGAGGTCAGGAAAAGATAAAGTCAACTCTAAAATGAAATTCAAGTGGGGTTCTGGCATATCTTCATTGCTAAACACATGCTTTATTACTTTGCTGACCTTGAATAATAAAGGAGTAATATTCCTAAGAACTGAATTGTAGTGATCAAAAAAAAAAGCAAACATCTGAGTGGTTATGCTGATGGATGGGACGACACTAACTCAAAGAACACTTTCTGGCCATAGTAACAGGAGTGCAGCCTTATGTGCAACAGTTGTGTGCATCTGAAGTCCCATATGGAATAAAATAAATTGTTTTCTCAGCATGCAGATAACTATGCTTACAATTACCCTTTTAAAAAATTATTTTTATTCTGGTATCTTTGGGAGAAAATAGTAGGAAAAAAAATCTTGGAAGCAGTAGCAGTCTCAAATCATTCATGGTCATCTATTGACAAGGCTTTGGTTGAATTTTAAAGCTGCCCGTATCTCCAGGAAGTATTGAACACAGCTGATTCTTAGGGAAGGAAATCGGTATGGTTCTTGCAGTACTTCTTGCTGGTATTTACATGGCCAGTCAGGAAAGTGCCACTGAGGTAGAAATACTCTTTGTTACCTGTAACAGGCAGAATAAAATCAATCATGATTTTCTAGGTGCTTGTTATGCATAATAAATTGCAATTTAAAACCAAATGCTTCAACTCAGGTTTGGTTTTTTTTTTTATTAACCTTGAAAACTGTAAATTATGGATTCCTTTCTCTCTTTTTTTTACTTAATGTAGAGTAGATGTAGTAGAATTTAAAGCCTACTTTTATAGGCACTTGATCTAATTCACTGTTGCCGGGGTAACATGAATTCTGACTTCAGTATTTGGCAGGAAAACAAAGAAGGAATTGACTGTCAAGTGTTTTGTGTTTAATTATCATAGATCTTTTATTTGTAGTTTGTTGGATTGTTTTTGTTCCTCTCTGGATTGTAACTAGTGTCTCCTTGAATGAAAGACTGTAATCAGTTGAAATCGTAGATGTTAGAACTATGCCTTCCAAAATCTTGTATCCACAAAGTACTTTGCTTTTTCACAGTTTCTAGTTCTCACTGTAAAATTATAGTGCTTGTTTGAAATTATACACATGGCATATGGTTTGCATAAACTTATATGAGTGTTTTAATGATTGTCACTTCATAATTGTGTTATTAAAGATCAAGCCAAGTATTGATCACCAGGTTTTTCACTTTAAAAATCCTTTAAACAATTGTTTAGAATGTTATAAACCATCTTAGGACGAAGTTGGCTTTGTTCATTTTGAGGTTTTGTTTGGTTTGTTTTTTTTTTCCCTGAGTCTGAAGGGAAGACTTTGAAATATTGTTCTGGAAAACAGACATATATATTGTACCAGGTAATCTGTAGCTTTCAGGTGTCAGTAGAGCAGACTCTTCTGCTTTCAGAGTGGTATCAAACAGCATGTAGTTGAAAGCAGCATAAGAATAAGAAAAAATAGGTATTTTTTCTCTTTTTAGTTGAAGCACGTCCTAATAGAGAGATTTTGTTGATGTAGTAGTGATTTCCCAGTTTCCAATAAAGGAAGCTGCATTAACCCAAACAGAATGAATCTTCAAAATGCTTAATTTAAAAAAAAATAAACTTCCTATAGCTGCCTGCCTGTGTTATGGGGTCCTGTGCTAGGAAAAAAATAACTAGAGGCTCCATTGCACCCCTATGGTGGGGCTGCATCCATTATGGACCATCCTTCTACTGGAATCTCTTTGCCCCTAACATAGCTTGTTACCAGAAGGCTGCAGTAAGCATGAAGGTCTTTGCTCTCATTTTACTGATGTTGTCTGGGTGTTTTGTCTCTTGCAGAAGATTCCTAAAGTCAGTTGTAACTAAGAAAATGTTTAAAGACCTACCCAGAACACCTCGGAATCAATGAAAATCAGCTTTCTAATTCACTGGAGGCACACTGTCATTGTCAGTAAGAGTTATCAACGTATCCTTCTAGTTGAAGCATGTGCCTTGTGTATCATTTGTTTATCAACCATCACATCTATAGCTTACACTTCTTAAAAAACCAGCTGACTGCTGATGAATAAAGTAGTGAACTAGTTACTATGCATGATGTTTTTGCCATATATCAATATTTTAGCTGACTTTGTTCTCTTCTAGATGGGTGTCCTGAAGTTTCAACTTCCATTACATTAGTTTTCACACTTTTTGTATCTGATATTTAGCCATACCTCTGTTTTTATCTCCTTTATAAATCTCTCAAGATATTCCAGAAGGTGTTAATTATTCATAAAGTGTATTTTTATTATTATTATTCTTTTATACATTGACATTGTCAAGAAAAGTACAATAGTTTAACTATTGTTGGATGGTGTTTTCTTCCAAGAGTGCTTCATAGCTAGAAAATGCTTGGGGTTTTTTTTGTTGGTGGTAGTTTTGTTCCAATTATTGAACTCTCTGGTTTTTTGGACAAAATATCTGCTAAACATGGTGCATTATGACAAAATAGTTAATGACTTTTCCTAATTCTCACTTTCTCACAAATGGAGAAACTCCGTTACACATAATGAAGGATAAAATATGGGAGTAATCTAACAACACATTAGACCAGAAGGCTTTGAATCTGTGTACTCAGCAAAGGCTAGAACTGGTTATTCATTTATTCTCTATAATACATAAGTTTGACTGAATACTTATGCTCTTTACAGACCAAAAGCTTAAATGACAATGTGCTCTGAGTAAGATGTGGGGATCATTGTAACCATTTTGTAAGTGCATTTAGTTTAGTAATGTGCATAACAACATTGCATAACAGGTAAGAGGCCCTTCAAGTGGAACCAATCAACAAGGACAACAATTCATGCAGTTTAGAAGGGTTGCAGAGGTTAGGTCAGCCTCGGTCCTGAATCAAAACCAGCTCCACAAAGAAAAAGAGATGGGTCATTGTCATAGTGACTCCCTTCTGAAGGGAACAGAAGGCCCAATGTACAGACCTGACACACTTCTTAGGAAGGCTGCTGCCTCCCTGGCGCCCGGGTTAAGGATGTGGCAAGAAATCTTCCTACCCTGGTACGCCCCTCACATTATTGTCCAGTATTGACTTTTCAGGTAGTCAGTGATGAACTCACAACAAGAAACCTAAGGGCAATCAAGAGAGACTTCAGGGCTTGGGGATGACTGGTCAAGAGATCAGGAGTACAAGTGGTGTTCTGTTCTGTCTGTCCAGATGCAGGGATTAATGTGGGAAGAAACAGGAAGACCCACAGATCAATACCTGGCTCTGAGCCTGGTGTCACTAGCAGGACTTTGGGTTTTGTTGATCATGGATTGGTTTACACAACACCAGGTCTGCTGGTGACAGATGGGGGTACACCTGTCTCAAAGGGGGAAAAGGATCTTTGCTCTGCAGTTTGTAGGGTTCATTGAAAGAGCTTTAAACTGGATTTGAAGGGGAAAAGGGATAAACCCAGGCTTGCTGGAGATAAGCCTGAGAGTAGCACATCAGTGTTTGTGGGACGGGACGGTGTGCTAGCAAGGTCCTTAGGTCTGCCACCCCAGTGGAGGAGGGGGACAGAGTGCCAAGCGATAGCCATAGACACAAGGATAGTGATGAGCTAGGAATCAAGGTAGCACCTAGGAATCGTCAAGTAGGAATTAGGCCTTCTCCTCCTTTTTGGGAGGATGAGTGATGGGATCAATAGCCCAACTGAAGTGTATCTACTCCAATGCACATAGAATGGGCAACAAATAGGAAGAATTTGAAGCTGTTATACAGCAGATAAACTATGATATAGTTGCTATGACAGAAACATGGTGGGATGATTCACACAACTGGAGTGCTGCACTGAACAGCTACTCTTCAGAAGGGATAGGCCAGGAAGAAGAGGTGGTGGAGTGGCCTTGTATGTTAGGGAGTGTTTTGATTGTCAAGCATAATGATGATAGGGTTGAGTGTTCATGGGTGAACTCCATGGATGGAGTTAAATGCAGTTGGTGCCAGTCTCAAGTAGTGTTTCCCTGGGCTCAGTGTTGGGGCCTGTCCTCTTTAACATATTTATATCTCAATATCGGTGATCTGGAAGAGGGGATTGAGTGAAACCTCAGTAAGTTTGCCGATGACACCAAGTAAGGTGGGCTTGTTGATCTTCTTGAGGGTAGAGAGGCTCTACAGAGGTGTCTGGGCAGGCTGGATCAATGGGCTGAGGCCGATTGTATGAGGTTCAACAAGGCCAAGTGGCCAGGTCCTTTACTTGGCCCTCAACAACCCCATGCAATGCCACAGGCTTAGGAAAGAGTGGCTGGAAAGCTGCACAGTAGAAAAGGACTTGGGAGTGTTGGTTGATAGCTGGATGAAGATGAGCCAACAGTGTGCCCAGGTGGCCCAGAAGGCCAACGCCATCCTGCCATGTGTCGGAAATCATGTGGCTAGCAGGAGGGGGGAGCGATTGTACCCCTGTACTCAGCATTGGTGAGGCCACACCTTGAATCCTGTGTCTAGTTTTGGTCCCCTCACTACAAGAAGGACATTGAGGTGCTGGAGCATGTCCAAAGATGGGCAATGAAGATGATGAAGGGCTTAGTGAACAAGTCCTCTGAGGAGCAGCTGATAGAACTGGGGTTATTTAGCCTGGAGAAAAGGAGGCTTAGGGGAGACCTTATCATTTGCTACAACTACCTGAAAGCAGGTTGTAGAGAGGTGGGGGTTGGTGTCTTATCCCAAGTAACAAGTGATAGGATGAGAGGAAGTGGCCTCACGTTGCACCAGGGGAGGTTGAGGCTGGATATGAGGAAAAAATTCTTTTCAGAACGGTTTGTGAAGCATTGGAACAGGCTGTCTAGGGAAGTGGTGAAGTCACCATCTCTGGAGGTTTTTAAAGGATGTGTAGATTTGGTGCTGAGGGAAATGATTTCATGGTGATTTGGCAATGCTGGGTTAACGGTTGGACTTGATGATCTTAAAGATCTCTTCCAACCAAAATGATTCTGTCATTCTGTGTGTTTCTGTGAAATATAAGTTATTCCCTAAGGTATTGTGTAGTTGTAGATCATAAACTTTAGCTTAAATTAAACATCACAGCTGGTTGCTTTAATTTGATGCATTATAGCAGAAATGTTTCAACAGCTTGACTAAAATGAACCATACTGCAAATTCAAAAGAAGAGCGAAGGTCAATGCACATAGTGCCTAGTGATTTGCAAATTTCCTTTATTAAATGTATTCTGTAGAACTTAGCTTAGAGGAATGGAATTTGATAGGGTAGAACAGATTAGCAAAGGATGTTCAATAAGTTTCACTTAAAATTAATACGGTATAATGAGGAAGTCCAAAGTAGTATATCTGTCTCCAATTTTCAGAAGGAGATTAAAAACAGTGTCTTCTGGACAGCCAGATCTCCTGGATTCTATCATACATGTTTATATAGAAATATATATCTTATGTAATTCTTAATTTCTAATCTATTTATCCCATTAAACAGTATTGCTTTTTAAGAACATAGTATGGCTGTTATCTACTCCACATTTAGGGGATGTATTAATTGAACAAGAGAAATCTAGGCATGTAGAGATATGTAATCTGTAGCTGTGTTTCTAGCTGAGAAAATGTATTCTGTATTCAAAAAGGCCTGAAATGCAAAACAGCTGCCATTGCTCCCTATCCATTTGATGTGAGTCTGGTGTTAAGATTTCATATCTATGTAATAGAAAACATTGAATTGATCTACCACAAAGAAAATAAAGCTAGTCTGGGTGCACATCAAAATACAGTATTTTTAATACGGAGTAGTGGAATTCTCTGTAGACTTTAATATGCACCCAAAATCTACATAGCTGGTAATTTATCTGTAACTGTACTTAGTGTACGTACCTCTATGCCAAGTTGAAAAACACAATCCAGTAGTTTTTGTTCACCTAAGCAGTAGGCAGTTCTAACTTACGTGTGCCTTAGGAGGTTGATATTGTTCATACCAAAGATAATGACTTGTCCTTTGAGGAGCAAACCCTTTAGATGGCAGAAATACTAGCAGAAATTGTTGGTTCAGTTTGCTTGTCTGTATTGTTTTTTGTTTGGCTACTACCTTGCTTCTCTGAGACAGAAATTGGGCCTTGAACTAGTGTTATTTCTTATAAGAAATGTATTCTTAGACATTTTTATAAATTCAGGTTTTTTTGAAAATCCAGTTAAGTTGCTTTATGTTCTTCCTTCACCAAATGTCAAGATTTTAATCATGCTTTTCTCATCATTTGGTCTTCTGATAGAAATTGTCAGTGTTCTTACATCTGTGGTACCTGTAATGATGTAATGGAATATCCCAGTTCATACAGCAACTTTTTGTTACAAAGCAAAGTCCGTACAAGTACTGTTGGTGATAGGTTTTCTGCTGTTAGCAGCTACAGTTCTTGGTAGAATACCTTTATGTATTCAGTTAATAAGCAGTGACTGTATCTTCTTCACTACCATCTTCCATGGTTCCTTGAATTTCCAGATACTTATTTTAATAATTTTTCAATGCTTTTCCTGTAACATTAAACCTTTTTTTTTTCTTTGATACTTCTGTACTTTATTTCTGCTTTGCTGTTTCTTTGCTCTTGTGTTTTTCTTTTTCCCTAGATATGTCATCTTATATGGAACTTAAGAAAACATTGGCATCATGTGATTAGATGATTAATGCTGTGTGATAATGCATATCAGCAATAATCATTGAGAGACTAAATCCCTTTGACTGTAAAGTCTCTATTTTGTAAATTCCAAGTGCTTGCAAGTTTATCCTTTCACTTTAATACTGGTGTGGTATTAGAAATATGGTCCTTAAATTACTTTGTCACTGTGTAAAATTAAATATAGGTTTTTTTGCAGTTTTACACCTGAAACTGGTGATGATGTAGCGATTTTTGTTGATAATGTTTGGGTTCACGCTGTGGTGCCCAAGATCAAATGTGGTGCAAATTCAGTATTTATAATACATCAACTTTAACTGGCTTTTTAACCTTTGTAGATTCAAGACTTGTTGAAATAACATGAATTAATGATCTAAGATAATGCTGCATTAAAACATATTCATTTTCTTTCATTCCACTGTTTTAATCATAGAGAATTTAATTGAAAGTTACTGTGTTAGTAAGAAATAAAAGGTTCGTTCATTCACTTAATTATTTGATTTACCTCATTCTATGAAAGAAAACTGTAGTAATATCTGCTAAATGTTTGTGTAAATACAAATAAACAGACTGTTATGTTCATGGGAAATAGTTTTTTCACAAAGCACCTGTTCTCCAATCTCCACAGTACAGTTTTCATAATATGTTAAAAAATATCCATCATCTACTGCCACTTAATTTTTTTGTATTTGTGTTTCTTTTTTTTATGCTTCAGTTTTTCATTTTATTTAGTTTTTCTTGACAAGTTGACAGCAACAACTGTTGCTCATTGGCTTTGGAAAACTTAATTCAGTTGGTGACAGTATGTTGTGCTGTGAATGTGTAAATATTATTTTAATCTGATGCTATAGAAATAGAAGTACTTAACTCCCCTTTCTCGTTTATGTTGATTTAAGGCCATGTATTTTCACACAGCTGAGCTTGGGAGACAATGTGGGGTTTTTTTCTCTCATTAAAGTTAGGTTTCTGGGTCCTTACCTTGAAAATCTTCAAATAAAATTGGTATTTGGGAGTCTTATAATACAAATCATAGAGTGCTTCCAGCATTTGAAAAAGGGTTGTTCATAGGCTGAATAACTTAATCCAGAGCTGTGTTACATTAAACAAAACAAAAACCCACACACACACACCCCCAACCAACAAAAAAGCCCCAAACAAAACTGTACTAGTATGTCTGTTTTCTGTTGTCTGTATAACAGTTTAAAAGTGCTTTAGAAGCCTTGGTGCAGGTGTGGATGCTTTGAAAAAATAGTGCTAGGCATCCTAATCAAGAAAAATAGTTTAGCTGGCAGTAATTCATAAGAAATGAATTTTAATCCTTTAAAGACCTGTCTCTGAGGCTGAGCATCAGAATTTTCTGTGTTGATCATAGGCAAATATGATTGAGAACAGTCGTTTTTTCAGTAATAGGGTAAGATGATCACCAAAATTATGGGTTTATTTAAAAATTCTTTGAGCTCCAAGCAAGTCCATCAACCAGATATATGAGTTTTGATTTGATATAATCACTTTACAGTGAAGAGAGCCATATTTTTCATTGTCCCAAGGAGATGTGTAAAATCTGTTTCTAAAAGAAATAGTGGAAAGCAAGGATATCCTATTATCACTTAGTTCTGTCACATGTTTTTAATAAGCCAGCCGATCAGTGAAAAAGTCAGATCTGCTCTTTTTATTGGATAGAACTAAGGAGAAGTACCTAAATCACAATGTTGCTTATACAACTAAATTATGGAAATATAATTACAAAACCTTGAAGGAAAATGAAGGCTGCAAAATAAAGTGCTCCTGTGGGAAGTACCGTACTGAAGACTGCCTTCATTTCTACTCTTGTTCCTGCTGGCAATGATAAAATTTGCAGTTACAGGAGCCACCTTCCTTTCTACCCCCTTCCTGCCCCAACCCCCAAAAGAGGGAGAAATTAATCTTCTGATGAGACTTTATTGCTTTTAATGTCATCATTGTTTGTTATGCACTTCAGATTTTGTTTCCTCTTTTCAGCAAAACACAAAATTTATTTCCTTGTGAGCTAAATCCTTGGAATAGCATGTCTAAGCCTTGGAAATTTTCACCTTCCTGCCAGATGTTGCTTCTGAAGGATGGAGGCCTTAGAAATCAATCAAAAAGTTGCATTTTACATGGATTAATTTTTGATTTTTCTCCAGATTTTCCACAAATGTTTTTAATTTGATATTGCAGTGAAGTATTCTGTCATTTGTGTTTGTGACTAAAACATGGTATTGTGCTCATAGTTCACATTTTCAGAAGTCTAAAGGGTATATGTGATTTTGAAGCTTCCTTTCTGGGTGGGGAAAGAAGTCGTTAGCTGGATATGCTAGCCTGGCAGATTGTAATGACACGGTACACTTGGGGAAGTCAGAATTATTGTTCTTTGCAGAGTAGTATCCTGATACTACAACTCAGTAACTGTAGGGAACAGAAATTCAGAGATGGGTAAAGAAATCATCTGTGTGAAGCAGTCAGTCGAAACACAAGAGCAGACATAACAGAGGGGAGTGTATGAACTCTGTGACCTCTGTTGGAAGGCAATTTGGTAAGAATCATTGGTATAGAACATTGAATTTCTGGTGACTACCTTTTTGAACTGCAAAATGAATGAAAATACAAGAGGAAAGAGTGTGTGAGAGTAGTAGAGGACAGCACAAATCCCTTTCTCCCTTCTGACCTTGGATCTCTCATTATGTCCAATTTAAAGATTACCTTGCAAAGATAGCATCAAAGCCAACGTGATTTGGAGCTTTTTTTTCTTAGAATGTATTACTAAAAATGTGCGTTAAATTTAAAATCTTTGAGCTTTTCCTAGAGTGAAAAAGAGACACTTATGTGCTACTGGTTATAACTTAAGTAGTTGAGTCTGTTGTAATACTGATGTTACATTCGTGTAAGATTCCTCAACATTTCTTTGTATCACAGCAAGTAAATTTTCCAGAATTCTGACCTCTAGCAGTAAAGGCATAGTTCAGCAATACACTCTGTCCTGCTTGTACCTTTAAGTTTTGTTCCACTTACACAGGGGCATTTAAACTGCAGATTGCATCTCCTGCAGGGTGGGTGGGTTCATCTCTCTGCAGGTCCTCAGGTCCTGCCAGGAGCCTTCTCCATGGGGTCACAGCCTCCTTTGGGCATCTCTCTGCTCCAGTGTGGGGTCCTCCACAGACTGCAGGTGGATATCTGCTCCGCCATTAACCTCTGTGGGCTGCAGGGAGACAGCCTGTCTTCACCACAGGCTGCAAGGGGAATCTCTGCTCCAGCATCTGAAGTGCCTCCTGGCCCTCCTTTTTCACTGGCATAGGTTTTCTGCAGAGTTGTTTCTCTCACATGTTCTCGCTCCTCTTTGTGGCTTAAATACGTCATTCCAGAGGCGCTGCGACTGTCCCTGTTGGGCTCGGCCTTGGCCAGCAGCAGGTGCATCTTGGAGCTGGCTGTCACTGGCTCCATCAGACATAAGGGAAGCTTCTCATGGAAGCCACCCCTGTAAACCCTTGCTACCAAAATCCTGCCACACAAACCCAGTATGTTCCACCTCTGGCTCTGTGAATCACACATTTAAGAATTATCGTTAAAATCTACATTCATCACATAAGCTTCACAAACTTCACTCACGTTGATGAAAAAGAATTCCTCACACTATAATCAAAATAACATCATCTCAACACCCAACAAAAGTGGGCAATGAGTGCATAATCCACCGTTGTCCCTTCACCACCAATACTACAGAAATTCCCCATGCTCTAATGTTATTCAATCCATGTTGTGCCCATTATCTCTCCTGGTTACTGTGCTTATCTCAAATTCTTCGTGCTCCGCATTGGGCACCAAAAGGGCTGTGGTGAGTTGACCTTGACTGGATGCCTAGTACCCACCAAGCCATTCTACCGCTCCCCTGCTCAGCAGGATGGGGATTGGGGCAGAAAATAAAATTGAAAGAACTCATGGGTCAAGATAAAGGCAATTTAATAAAGCAAAAGTAAAGGTTGGGTGTTGAAAGCAAGTTAAAACAAAAGGTTTATTCTCTATTAATCAGCAGGCGATGTCCAGCCACTTCCTGAGAAGCAGGGATTCAGTACATGTAGCAATTGATCTGGAAGACAAACATCGTAATAATGAATGCCACCCCCACCTGCTGCCTTGTTTCTCTTAGCTTTTATTGCTGAGCAGACATCATATGGCATGGAATGTCGCTTTGATCAGTTTGGGTCAGCTGTCCTGGCTATGTACTCTTACAAGATCTTGCCCACCCCCAGCCTACTGGTGAGGGAGGAATGTTGGAGAGAGAGCCTTGATACTGTGTGAGCACTACTCAGCAGTAGCCAAAACACCTTTTTAGCTACCAGTACAAAGCACAGCCCTGTGAGGGCTGTTACGGTGAAAATTAACTGTATCTCAGCCAGACCCAATATGCTGTGTACTTAATGACAACAAATTTTGCATCATATGAGAAGGTTGGAAGACTGTTGAAAGCTAAGATCATCTCACAATTCATATGCAACTGGATTGTCTAATTGTCTAATTGGTATCTTTGCAGCTGAAAGTGATCTTTAGCAGTGTTTTTCTCTTCAAATTGGATTATGTCGAGAACAAGAAAGTACAACGGTGCATGGCTTCCATCAATGGAAGGCACCAGTTGTCACCTACCATCAGAGAGTTTATCTTTTTCACCTATGTAAATGTGCATATATGTATTTAGCAAAAGTGTATAACAAATCTAGTCTTTTTCTGTCCTGTCTACTGTGCACCATGGAGGGTCAGCATGCAGCATAGAGCTGTATTTTTTCTTGCAACGATAGTCTAAGTGTCTTGGAATCCATGCACACTAGCTCCTAGGACGTGACCTGTAGAGGACTCCATTTCACAAAAAGTGTTCTTACCTGTCTTTGATGACAGCCCACTATGTTAAAAGTGCTAGCTGTGGGGTCAGCAGGTTAATGAAAAGAGTCTTCTCATTTTCTCTTCTCAGAACCTGGTAATGTAGGAGTGCGTATTGACAAGTGGCATTGATTGTGTCCTCCACGTTGACCTATCTAACATCCTGGTCTACTCAGCTTTCCTGTAAAATCTGAGCTGTGCAGGCTGCTTTCCTGAATGCAGATGAGTCCTGGAGACCGGGAAGGTGTAAGAAAGTAGTGTGAAGACCGGCGCCATGCAGTGTGGTGGAGGCTATACTGCTCTGACATTAGTCGTGCGGGGAAGTCCTGCGTTCTAAATGATTTTGTGGAGTTCAAGCTACTGAAACAAACCTAGCTGCAGCTTCACTGTTGGTTGCACTATATCTGTCTGGATTTCAGCCAGGCAGAAAAAGAGAAATGTTTTATGTGAGACAGTAGTTGGAAGATGAAGCAGAAAGTGTGGAACATCACCCTTCCCTCTGGAGATTGCTGACCTTGACTTAAAAGGCTAGACGCACATTTAGGATATAATATAAAGCAAATGTATGCATTCTGTAAATTATTCTTTGTTGGACAAAACAGATCTTCCCCTTACTGTCAAAAAAGGAAAAAGGTAAAGAGGATAACAAGAGGATAAGAAAAATGCAAAGTGTTTGTATTTTTATGCATAGGGACGTTCTAAGGCCATGAAAATATCAGTTCAAAGAGAACTTCTGCAGTGAATTGAGTTCCATTTTTGTTCTCACTGTGACACCTTTACTTCTTCAGTAAGAACCCTGAAAAAGGTGCTGGTCCTGGCACTTTATCAGCCAGTTGTTATGACTGCCCCTAAAACTGAAGTTGCTATTGTAGAGAGGTGAGACCTTGGGTTTAAGAGTCACATGTATTGGAAACTGAAGTCTAAAGGGAAGAACAAAATCTCTCACTGGCAGAGAAATAACAGAGGTTATTAGTAATTCTGTAGCAGGGAAAGAACAGACCAGAAAAAGCTACAAGCAAGGTCTACTAGGAGAAAATATTGAGTGGAAGGAATGGAATGCAAGTTATGGTAATCTCAAATGTAGAGCAGATGAAAAGAAACAAGAGGAGATGAACTCAGCTGAATAGAACTGAGAATTTTGTGTCAGAAGTTCAGCTACGTAGCGTTTGTGTCCTGTTCTTAACTATCCTATTATAAAGAAGTTGTATGGGCAGTTTTGTCTGAGTTTTTTGTGTTGGTTTTGCTTTTCCCTATGAAAGTTCTTGTTTCGTATCAGTGGAATAGACTGCACTATTGCACTATCTTTAACCAGGCAAAGATTACATATACTACACCAACCTAAGCATGCAAAGCTTCAGTAGTACCACCTGAGCCTCTGGGAGACCAGCTGTTGGGCTAAAGGTGGTCTTCCGGATATAGTTTTGATATCCACTGACAACTTCATGTTGCCCGTTTCCTTTGCTACGTGTGTTGTGTCTAAGTGCTTTGTCTAGGTCTCTGCAGGGCGTGATTTTCTTCTAGTTAAGAATCTGTGTAGCGATCGCTATCAGGACTGGTAAATAAATAAAACAGACAACTAATGGAATATTGTAGTCTGAGCAGCAGGTAAAACTTGGCAGTTTGAAAACTGCAAAACTTTGAACAGAACTGAGCTGAATATATAGGATCAGATGCCATGGATCATCTCTGTAATGCCTCAAAAGAACAAGGTAAGACAAGGGTAGAAACGAAATGCACTCACAAGAACACAAATGAGGAAAATTCATCTGTTTGTAATGTCTACAATAGCCCCTGTGGTAGCATTGGAGACTTAGGCTGCTGAAAACAATTAAGTCTTTCACAGGATGGACACACAGGTTTGGCACTTCAAAAAATAGTTACGGTCTTACTTCACTTTTGCTAGTGTGCAAATTCTAATAGGAAAACGAATGGTGTCTCTGTAAGTGATGCTAGAAAACTCGATATATACAGAATAAAGTAAGCATTTCTGCCTAAAAATGTTGAAAACTGCATCACTTTTCAAGAAGCTTGCTACTCTTTTGACATAGAGCGGTGCTTGTGAGTAGCAAGTCAATTTTATCTGCAGTATTTCTTTAACATATAGCTAGCATAACCGAAAAGTTTCAGATGACCTACTTGAGAAATTCTGTGGAACTCATGAAAAACTCAGCTATTTTTCCATAAAAGACAAGATATATCTGCCATTTCTTATAATCTTAATACTTTGAAATTACATTTGTTCAAGTAATTTTGTTTTATTTTCTACTTTTGTATTCCATGTTTTATGAAACTTGGAAATTGATGTGTGTTGCCCTACTGTAAATGTATCATTGAATTCAGGGGAATGAGGCTTTTTGTTGCCATGAATGGAATAACATGCTGTAAGTGCTCAAGATGTGAAAACTAGCAATCCTTCTGTGGTTATCAAAAATGCAAAAATCTAACAGTTTGTCCATATAAACCTGACTTTGAGAGTTCAGTGATGTTCTGAGTTCTGGTTCTGTTGAGGCAGTTTGAGGTTCAAGAAAATATGTAGGAAACTGTGAATCAAGAGGACTGATGTCTTGATAGAGGGCAAAAAAAAACTTTACTCAGATTTAAGCTCTGCAAAAGCCATTTAACAAACAGCAAAATCAGATTTTTACCTTATTTGGTTTTGTTAAATCATCAATAAACAAGATGGGATGAGCTTTTTTCACAGCTTACACTTAAGGATTGTAGGTGCTGTTTGTGTTATGGTGATTCCTAAGTCCACAGATATATTGTTACCCTGGACACTGCAAGAAGTTTCTAGAGGAAACAGAAGTCTGAACCAGGTAGCAGTAGTATGGTGTAGAGGCACAGGTTGTTACCCTACCCCCAGGTCTCACAAGTAAATTTGAAATTGCTTGTGCCACTAGCGTTGGGATGCACCTTTAGAGGGTCTTGTACAGTCTTTTTTCACTTCAGTGTTAATAAGACACCAATTACTTTAGGATGTTTTATAACTTTGGTTCAGCTTGAAATTTTGAAAATTGATTGAGAGCTGTCATATGGCTCCCAACTGAGTGCAAAGAGTTGTAGTTTGAAATAAGTTGTTTGGCTTTTTTTTAGATTAAATAGATGTTTGCTGTTGCATTCTAAAAATACTAACCAATACTTAGTTCCTGGATAACGTTGTGCAGTTGTTAAAACTCAAGATCAAACTGTCGCGTGAGCTATTCCATAGCAATCATCTTAGTAGTAGTAGTAATAGCTTTGACAGAGACTTTTTTTTTTTTATGTGACTTCATTGTGCGTTGGTAAAATCACCCATGGACTGTAACATTGACTCTAGTACCTTTCATTGTACGTTGCCCATTAATTTTGGTTACTGAATTATAGCCTTTTCCCCTCTCATCCACACCCCACCACCTATTCATATAAACTATAGCCTTACCGGCCATATTAGCCTTTGTTTATGGTAATATTTTTTGGGTTTTCTTATGTCTTTAAGTACTCCTGATTCAAACTTTGGATTCTGCTTCTTCAAAGTGGAATCAGGTTTGGATTTGTATGCAAAAATATGTGGACATAGCTTGTTTTTCAAAGTTGGTAACACTATGTAGAGTACTTTTGTAATGCCTAGTTTGAGAATACATACTACTGTTAGACCATGTGGCAAACGTTTCTGAAACGTAATTGCGGAGATCACTGTTTTCTTTCAGCTTACATGAGTTGGCTTGAAAGTTCTCCCCAGGATGTGTCATTTGATAGCTTTTGATAATGTTTGGTTTTTTTCTTAGCTCATGGTACTATAAGCTTAACTGAAGAAGGAGGAAAAATCTACACAAAGTATATTTTCCTTATCAAGAAGCAAGGGATACCTGGATGAAAAGTAGAGACAACCAGTTTTCTTGTCCTTTGAAACAGTATGACCTGAGTGCTTGGGAGGCTGATGTTGCAGTATTTCAAAACAGAGTGGATTTGGTTTACGCTTTAGAATATGGAAAAAACTGTACTGGGTGAGTGTAAGGGTTTATCCAGCCCTTCAGCTGTTTTGTCTCCAATACTGGCCACTTGCAGAAGAGCTGGTGAATGGAAGCATGGGGTGTTTTCCCCAGTGCTCTCCCAGTCCATCACGTTGCAGCTCAAGGGATCTCCTGAACCACTGGTTACCTGTTTACTTGCTAACCCCCAAAGGATCCCTGCTGCTCACAGGTCCAATCCAGTTTTACAGTGTTTGTAGTCTTATAGCTCCATCTTCCACTTCAGCCATTCATTGTATCTTTTAACATGCCTGCTTCGGAAGAGATGTCTTTATTGGTTTACGCTTACAGATCAGAGGGAGGCCCTGGTCTTTGACCAACAGACAGCTCTCTTCTTCTGGGTCTTTTCAAGATACTATAGTATGTAGCATGTGCTGAGAAATGAGGCATCTTCCTAGGCAACGCTGGCTTATCTAAAAGCAATGTTTACAAACAAATTCTTTTTTGATAGTAGGCACACATGAGCTGAGACAGTGCTGGCGCAGCATTAAAGAACACTTGTAAAAATTTTAGCAAAACAGTTTTATCGACAATAGTGTAGCAACAGGCTGATTATGAGCCAATAATGAGGGTTTATTTGGTAGATTGAATTTGTTTTGTTGTAAATTGACTATTAATGTTTCTCAACTGCCATAGGTTCACCTTCATCTCTTTTTCACTTCTTGTTTTCTGAGGCAAAATTAGAATTTATTCTTCTTTTGTCTGAAAGCCCTCTAAGATAGTATCAGGGTGTCTCTTTAGACTTGTATAATGCAATTCTTACGCTTTTATGAATGTATCAGTTTGAGTTGTTGTTTTCCCTCTTTTAACAGTTTTTTGTGACAACTGTTTCTGGTCATGATTACAAGTTGTTTTTTGGTTCCAATATAGCAGTAATCTGGGAACCATAGCAATGTGGCTTGCTTATGATAAATGCAAGTGAGAAATAGAGGTCTAGTCACCATTTCCTTAAATGGTGAGAAATTGTGTTTTTTAAAAGGGAGAAAAAAGGAAAGATCTTTTTTTCAATACTCTTTCCTGAGGATCCTGTAATGTTTCCAGAAATAGTAAGAAAAAGCTTATTTTAGATTCTTTGTACTGAAATGTTACTGTGTCTTTGTCTAGTGTTAAGAATACTAAGGCTGGTTTGGATTTCTTTGGTTTTGTAAAAGTGAAAGCAAATTTTATTCTCTGGCCAAAACTACTCTGCTCTTTTCGTACAAAGCTGCTGAACATTACTCATGTGCATTACTTAGAGGTGCAAAATTGTCTGGAATGTTACGATAATGCATATTAAAACATGTTGGGTTTATTGAATTAAATATGATGTACTTCGTATTTACTCTTTCATGGGCACCCCCTTGCCGTGGGGAAAGAGCTTGCGTGCCCTTGCGAAGTTGAGAGCTATGCTAGTGGTGGCATATGCCTCCGGTAGGGTCTCCCAAGCCTGACAGGTCTCAACTGAAGGGTCAGACAAAGTGCGTCCACGGGCAGGATGGGCTCACTAGCCTTCGGGCAACCATCCTAGGAGAAGGACAACTCTAACTCCAAACCCGGGCAGATGGAGCTCGTTTAGCCCTGTAAGGCCATCCATCTAAGAGAAGGATACTCTAACCAAACCTACGACCTGAGGACTTCGCTGTCACCATCCAAGCTCGCTCGGCCCTGGCAGATGAACCTCAGGTGTCAAGGGTGGGGCCAGTCTCGCGCACGCTGCGCCTCACCTAAAAAATCCACCGCGCAGGCTTGAAGGGTGTACTCACGTTTGCAAAGCCCTGTAGCGACAGGCAAGGGACGAAACGGCAGGTGGAAAGATGTCACTGGAAGCCGCAGACCCAACCCTGCATGCAGGCGGTTCAGGACATTGGTCGCTTGAGACTGACCCGGGAGATGACAGTCTCGTTCGGCAGCATCCTGAATGACCAAGCAGCCTTTTTCAAGGAGAGCACTGCTTGCTCCACATGGAGAGGGGCCTAGAAAAGGTGGCCTAACCAAAGCTCATCTCCCTTCCAATCCGGTTGGCTAGCCACGGCCAACGGACATCTTCTTCTGCGGTCAACCAAAGACAAAGAGACAAAGGCATACACCTGCCTCCAAAGGTGTGTCCAGATTGACACTCGCATGTTGGAACATCAGAACCATGCTCGATACAGCAGACAGTGGGCGTCCTGAACGCCGTTCTGCTATAATTGCTCACGAACTGTCACGACTCAACATCGACATTGCTGCTCTCAGTGAAGTTCGCCTTCATGAGGAAGGCAGCCTTAAAGAACATGGTGCCGGCTACACACTGTATTGGTCAGGCAAACCCAAAACCGAAAGTCATCATTCTGGAGTTGGCTTCATGATTAAAAACTCCATCGCCTCTAAACTTGAAAATTTGCCAACAGGTCATTCCGATCGCATTATCTCCTTACGCCTCCCGCTACACAACAAGCAACATGTTGTTCTCTTCAGCATATATGCCCCAACTCTCCAAGCTGACCCTACAGAAAAAGACAAATTCTACACCGATCTGCGCCGCCTTACTCAAAAGGTTCCTGCAGATGATAAGATCATAATCCTTGGTGACTTCAACGCCCGAGTAGGTAAGAACTCTGAAGCCTGGAAAGGAGTACTAGGCAAGCATGGAGTTGGAAACTGCAATGACAACGGTCGCCTCTTGCTAGAGTTTTGTGCTGAGCAGCAGCTTACCATCACCAACACTATCTTCCAGCAGAAAGACAGCCTGAAGACAACCTGGATGCATCCTCGATCTAAACACTGGCACCTCATTGACTATATCTTAGTGCGCCAGAGAAATGTTCGCGATGTCTGTCACACCCGAGTGATGCCTAGTGCAGAATGTCAAACAGACCACCGCCTTGTGCGCTGCAAACTTAACCTCCACTTTAAGCCCAAACCTAAGAGGGGCGGCATTCTGAGGAGGAGGCTCCAAGTTAACAATCTTCAAACAGCTGCAGTGAGAGACAGCTTCCAGGCAAACCTTCAAACTAGGCTTGAAGACTGTCCCATAGACTCTTCTCCTGAAGCGCTTTGGCAACATATTAAAAATAGCATCCTGCAGTCCTCCGAAGAATTCTTAGGGTTCTCCACAAAGAAGAACAAAGACTGGTTTGATGAAAACAATCCAGAGATCCAGGAATTGCTGGCAAAGAAGAGATCTGCTCACCAAGCACACCTCGCTCAACCATCTTGCCATGTAAGAAAAGCAGCCTTTCGTCTTGCATGCAGTAAACTCCAACAGAGACTTCGAGACATCCAGAACAAGTGGTGGCTCAACCTAGCAAAAAAGACTCAACTATGCGCAGATTTGGGTGACCACAGAGCATTCTATGAGGCTCTGAAAGCAGCGTACGGACCCACACACCAAGTTCAAAGCCCCCTACTCAGCGCAGATGGCCAAACGCTTCTCACAGATAAAACCTCCATCCTGAATCGATGGTCTGAACACTTTCAAACTCTCTTCAGTGCCAACCGTGTAGTCCAAGAGTCAGGAATCCAGCTCATCCCAAAACAAACGGTGAAAAATGAATTGGATATAGCCCCTACTATGGGAGAGACCCTTAAGGCCATAAAGCAGATGAAAACCGGCAAGGCAGCTGGGGTCGACGGAATCCCGCCTGAAATCTGGAAACACGGAGGCCAAACGCTCCATGCTAAATTTCACGAGCTAGTTGTGTGCTGTTGGGAGCAAAGCGAACTACCACCAGATCTCCGTGATGCAATCATCATCACCCTGTACAAGGAAAAAGGAGTAAAGTCAGACTGCTCAAACTACCGAGGCATAACTCTGCTCTCCATTGCTGGAAAAATTCTCGCAAGAATACTATTGAACAGATTGGTACCCGCTATCGCAGAAGAACTTCTACCTGAAAGTCAGTGTGGTTTCAGAGCCAACAGAAGTACCACAGACATGGTATTCGTTCTTAGACAACTGCAAGAGAAGTGTAGGGAACAAAACAAGGGTCTCTATGTAACTTTCGTTGATCTCACCGGAGCCTTTGACACTGTGAGCAGAAAAGGTCTGTGGCAGATCTTGGAACGATTAGGATGCCCCCCCAAGTTCCTCAAAATGATAATCCTGTTACATGAGGGGCAGCGCGGCCAAGTCAGATATGGCGATGCACTCTCTGAGCCCTTCCCAATAGCCAATGGTGTGAAACAAGGTTGCGTTCTCGCACCCACTTTATTCACAGTTTTCTTCAGCATGATGCTCCAAAGGGCCACGGCAGACCTCGACGAACAAGACGGCATTTATATCCGATATCGTACCGATGGGAGCCTTTTCAACCTAAGGCGACTGAAGGCCCACACCAAGACCCTGAATCACCTTGTCCGCGAGCTGCTTTTTGCTGACGATGCCGCCCTTGTTGCCCACACAGAAGCAGCTCTGCAGCGCTTAACATCCTGCTTTGCAGAGGCGGCTGAGCTTTTTGGGCTGGAAGTCAGCTTGAAGAAGACAGTAGTTCTCTACCAACCAGCACCACAAGATGATTACCATCATCCCCACATCACCATTGGCGAGTCAGAGCTTCAGCCAGTCCAGCAGTTCAGCTATCTGGGTAGCATCATCTCCTCAGATGCCACGATCGACAAAGAGATAGACAACAGAATAGCAAAGGCAAACGGAGCTTTCGGAAAACTCCATAAAAGAGTCTGGTGCAATAAACACCTGAAGAAAAGTACAAAGATCAGTGTCTACAGAGCCGTGGTACTGTCTACTCTTCTGTACGGGTCTGAATCATGGGTCATCTACCGCCACCATCTGCGACTCCTCGAACGCTTCCATCAGCGCTGCCTCCGCACAATCCTAAACATCCACTGGACTGACTACGTGACTAACGTTGCTGTCCTTGAACAGGCAGGCGTCACCAGTATTGAGGCCATGTTGCTGAAAACGCAGCTGCGTTGGGCAGGGCACGTCTCCAGGATGGCGGATCACCGCCTCCCTAAGATCGTGTTCTATGGTGAACTTGCCACCGGCTGCCGCAAGAGAAGAGCTCCAAAGAGGAGATATAAGGACTCCCTGAAACAACACCTCAGCCTAGGCCATATTGACCACCATCAGTGGTCCACCCTGGCCTCCAATCGGGAGATTTGGAGACACACCATACATAACGCTGCTGTCTCCTTTGAGAGCACGCGTAGAATCAGTCTCGAGGAGAAAAGACAGCGCAGAAAGAACCGTGCCTCGACTATACCACCCAAGGAGACCCTCCGGTGTGCTCTTTGCAACCGGTCTTGCCTATCCCGCATTGGCCTTTTCAGCCATCAACGCGCTTGCAATAAGCATGGGCAAAGCCCTTCCCAAATCTTCGTCCGCGAAGCCAAGCCATGATGATGACGACTTCGTATTTAATTTTCAGTTTCTCAGTTGAGGTGAGTGGGTAAGAGTGAAGGGCATGAGCGATGAACCTAAATTCACAGTTAAAAGGTATCTACTTTAATAACTTCCCAGTGTCAATTACTGGCAAAACACATGCTGTGGGTTCCCCTGAGAGCAGGTTCACAAAAGGGTAAAAGTGCCTTTTGGTCCTTGCTTAAGCAAATAATTGCCTGGGAAAAAGTCTTTGCAGTGCATCTGAGAGCCTAGTGTGGTGACTGAAGCCTTTTCATGACCAATACTGCTAAATCCTGTTCTGTGTATGTCTCCTTGGGCTTTTATGGAAGTTCTCTGTAGTTCTCCATGCCCCACTTTTCCGTACAGTCTCTAAACATCCTTCTGGGCTCCTAAGTGTTACCTGGGCTGAAGATGGGGTGCAGTGTGGCTGGGCTGAAAGCACTCTGCAACTGTTTGCCAGCTGCCCATCTGGCTAGCTTTGAGCTTGAAGCACGTGCTGAAGCCCCTTGCCAGCTTAGGTCGTTCACATCTGTCCATCCAGTAATTTTCATGAAACTTGCAGAACCTTTAATTTTCTAACTCTGTTGCTCGGAGTACTTAGTATTGACCACTCTAATACAAAGTTATTACTGAGGAATAGAGGAACAGGCAGTGCAATCGCTTCCAGTGTGTGCATATGAATGGGCTGCATATGAGAGATGGACAGACGAAATCCACATAGTTGTCCCGTTCTGGCAGTGCTGAACGCAGACGGATGTTTCTATCCCAAATACTTGGCAAAATGTACATATAGTTTATTGAATAATTGGCATAATGTCACAGGAACAACTCAAAGAATGGCAAATGTGGGTCATTCTGAGTATTGCTAGGTATATTTTCAGTGGTACAGGGATCATACGTTGTTGATATCAGTGAATAAAACTGCAGGCTTATTCATCACAAAGATTGGAACATGTTTTCATTGATTTCCATGGTGACATCAATTGTTTGATTTATATGATTATTTTTTCTATTCATTTGACCAACAAATGATCAAGATCTGCCCAATGCAGTTGTTGCTGGGACAACTTGAAAATTACCCTTTCATTGTGTTTGTACTATATGCTTCTGATGCCACAGTTGTAAATCTCATTCCTCAGGACAGCAATGCATAAAATTTTTGTAAACACCTAGCCGTGTGAGGTTAATTAATTCCAGAAGCCTTCGATAAACATCAGTTGCAATTTGGAATGTGCTGAGTTAATGATTCCTGCACTCTGCCTAATGCATATGTTGTTAAATCTATGTGCGAAGTGGGTGGCACTGACATTAATCGCATCCTACGAATGTCCCTGCATGCACAGAGGGAAAGGAAACTGCAAACCAACAGAAACATTTGACAGGCAATGCACTTAAACATCTCCACTTAGAGACCTGAAGGACAAAGTGCATAACGTTATCATTTCACATGATAGGGAAGAAAAACATAAAGTTAATGAGTGTCTTCGATACTTTAAAAAGTTAATAAAAAAACCTTCCCTAAGTAAAACTTTATATTAAATATGTTGTAGAATCATCTTTATTGCTACAGGATTTTGATAATGCCTGGGTTTTTTGGGTTTTTTTTTTTTAATTGTATTTGTTTAACCAGAGAGTTTTTCATTCAGTGAACAGTAATAGTCACCAAAATGCCATGGAAGAAGTTACAGGGGAAAAAAACAAAACACTTCCAAAACAGATGTTTTGGAACAGACTGTGAAATTCTGTTTGTGTACCCATGCAGAACCTGGCAGCATTTAAAATCGTGTACACAATGAAATTGATAAATGTGGTTGCTCTAGAAAGGGATAAAGGAAGAAAAAACCCCAAGGTTATAAACTGTGTGCTTGCTTTCTTTACCAAACTTGTGTTCATTTTCATGTTAGTTTTGCATCTGTGTGTCAGCACAACTCTGCCAGCTGAATCATGAACACGCTGACTAGAGGCATGTTGTGGCAGTATATTTTAATGAAAGTGAAAGTGCAGGAATAATCTTACCTAATCAATTTTGTCCTAATCTAGGTTCTTGGAAGAGTTAATCCTTGCTATGCCATGAAATAAATGTGTATATCCTTGTTTAAGGTTTAGGATAGTAATTTTCTAACTTGCAGTTGTTCCTAAAAAACCCAAACGCTGGTTTTCTTGGCTTATAAGCAGTTTAGTTAGAGACTTACATGTCTTACTCCGTTAGTAAACTTAGGAAAAGCATGACTTAAATGTCCGAGTTATTCTTGATGATCACTTATTTTACAGCTGATGGGTTATCAACTGCTGTGTAAAAGAACAGTAACCAGTTTCTCATCTTCAGTGGAGCTATTTAATACTGTTCAGTTAAGTAAATGACAGCTGTAATTGAAGAGAATTTTGCTACCTTATCTGTGATGTCTATTTAGAAAAAAAAGCTGAAATATTGTGAATTGAATGTGCACAGGTTGGATCTTTGAACCAGAATGTGTAATCCTGCTTTGCAGCAATCTTGCACGTAATTGTACTGAAAACTGTTCACTGTTGTGGACTCTGAGAAGATAACTGAGTCCAGAAATTCATATCTAAAGCCAATGCGTTGAAATTTAATGATGTGAGGAAGACTGCTTTTGTGCATAGGACATGAGACTTGGACTGTGGAACTATGCAGCACTCCATAACTCTGCAGGTAGCTTCACACGTGCCCTTGAGAAATGAATCACCTATTGACTATTTTTCTTCAAATATTTGTAGCAAGATCGAGTCAATAGTGCTAATTTTTGTTGTTGTTTTTGTTTTGCTGCTCTAAGACTTATTGTCCCTGTATCACAATTTCTGAATTATTAAACTGGGGTAGTATTGCCTTCTAGGCAATGGTTGTCTTATATTTTGGGACAGGATTGTCTTTGTCTAGGTGGTCCTATTGATAGTGTGGCAGTGATAATTTAAGGACATATGGGTTGAGAGAGAGCTAATTCTTTATTAAACCAGCTACTGTAAGACTTAGGATACCTTATTGGACATCCAGATGCAACCATAGCACAAATCAAGACTAACAATGCTTTTTTAAAAGTTCAAAACTTTACTTGTAGAGATAATTTCTGCATGAATGGCTACACTTGACATGTCAGCCTTTTGAAGGTGTTTATGACTGCACTACTGCTTGTTTAATAAATAATACAATGTATTATTCTTTTTGAATAACTCAGGTTTTGGGTTTTGTTGTTGTTGTTTGGGGGAAGGTGTGAAGACTGGCATCACTTGTTATGGCCATATTATTCACAGAGTGTGACCATAGAAATTTTTTATTGTATTGCATTATTCAAAGCATACATGGTCATCTCCAGGCCATATATGAATGTGTGATTTGTCTTTTTTTTTTTTTTTTTTTATTCTAGGGATGTGATGACTAGAAAAAGTTCCTCTATACTTTCAGTGATGAGTGTACATAAACTTATGTCTTAAAGTAGCATTGATTTATTATGGGAAACATAATCAGTAAAGAAATGACTACTTGCTATACAGCTTTACTGAATGAGTGAATGATAGTAATAAATGATAACTAAGTACTGCTTTAAAATATAAATTATAAATTGTCATACCACCTGGGAATGGAATCTTTTACTTTCTGTTGATGCAACAGACAAAAAAGGGAAAAAATAATCAAAATACACTTTTTTTTAAAAAAAAATGACTGATCCAGGAAATGCAATTTTATTTTTTTAATATAGCATAAACAGATATCTGCTACTCTTTAATGCTATATCTTAAAGCATCTTCCAAAGATGCTTTTGAAAAATAAAGTTAAAAGCTCAATTATGTTTGCAAAATCCTTACCCTGAAATTCTGTGTTGGTTTCATGTCCCTGTAAACACTTAGTTTTAATTTCGCAATGCATACACAAGTGGTAATGGTAGTGTTTAGAATACAGCATGGTCCAGACAAATAAATGGGAGTTGGAACTTACAATTTTTAAGGGTCTTTTCCTGTCTCTGACATTCATCAGGTCAGTGGCCTAGGAGAGTCCCTTTTTGGTGTATTTTCTCTTTCTCTTTCTGATTAGATAGCCTGGCCTCTCAAACATTGGAGTCTCCTCTTTATTGGTAAGGTCATACACAACTCAGCAAAACAGGTTTTTCTCTCGTAGAGCTTTGGGGAGGGAAAGTTTAAGAAAATACTTGGGATTATAAAGATTTCAAAACTTTTTAAAAAAAAATAGTAATAACTCTGTCTGGCTGGGATCAAGTAAACCTTCTCATTACTGTGGGTAAGGTTAGCTGGCAGGAATATAGAGGAGCTTGTAATTCTATTACTATTCGAAATCTTCCTAAATAGCGTTCATCTTCAAGAGCTATTATGAAGTGATTACACTTTTAGAAGTTGGGGTTTTTTCAACAAATGTATTCAGACTTGGCAGTAAATAATTATTACAGTGTTGCAGGCTGCTTGGAGACAGGATGATCTTAGCCTGTCTTGATTCACACCTGGATATGGTGTTCTGATAGAGTCAGAGCAGAAGGACATCATCTTTCATTCCAGATACCATACTTACCATATGCGTAAGACTTTGCCTTTGTGTTATACAAAAAATAATACAATGTATTAACTGAAAAACTTTTTGGTTTGTATAGGAATTCTATGTGAAATCTATGAAATGTTCACTGAAATTCCATGTTGTTTTGGTCTTTGTCATTTACGGTGATTTGACAGAACTATGACCCTCAATGAAACCTCTGTTTTGTGCCTACTTGGGTGCATTTCCACCAAGTTCTCTCTTGTTTTTCTTCTGAACCATGGCTAGTCCCCTTGGGGATGATGGCACCACCCCTGTGACTCCAGAGTACTGCCTCTACATTTGTAGTAGCTTTTAAACACCTTAGTTCTTAGCAATTTACCTGTTGAGTGTTAAACTATGCTGGAGCTGCTTTCTTGTCCTGTGCTTGAGAGACAGCTGGGCTTTTTGCTGGGCTTCACAAAGTGTTTTGAAGTGTGATGTGATTCAGCTGTACCACAGCTGATCACTAGAGCTATGCTGTATATCTGATGCTTTCATCCCAAACTGAGACTCCAACCAACAGGGACTCAATTTCTATGGGAATAGCTGTCATATAGTCAATTCTGTAGCTTATTGTAGTCTGTAAATTAGGTAGAATAGATGCTGGAGAGCAGTTTTTTGTGCTGCTTGTTATCCCTTTGCTCTCACTGCCTAATTGCTGCTGTTGATTAAATTTAATCCCAAAGCACATCAGAATTAAAAGACTTTACATTTTTTATAAGTCTTCTGAAAAAAAGCTTTTCTCCCCCAGTTAGGTGGCAAACATAAGTTGTTATTCGCAGTTGGGTAAATGCCTGAAACAAGGGAAACAATCGTGTGTAAGTTGTAAATCTGACTGCAGTACTGAGGATGACAATTGTTGACTGTTTTGGATGTATGCTGAGGCAAAACCTAAGTAAAATATATTTGTCTTCATAAAGTCATACAATACTCTGAACAGACTAGGGGAGAGAGGTAGAGTCTTTTGAGTATGAAGAGATTTGAAGGTAAAAAGTTGTGAGATTTTTTAAAAATCTAAGTAAGAATAAAGGCAAAACAGGAGGAGAGAAGATATCTTTAGGAGAAAAAGATGTTGGGAGAAAAGGTATCTTTAAAGTGTTATCAACTAGACAAAATAGATTCCTTAGTGACAAAAGCCACGGCTGTGCTGGCCAACAAACTTTGGATTCCTCCAAAACGGCTGGATTGGTAAGTTTTGCTGTTTGATTTAGTATGACCATTCAAGGTAATTTGCAAGCATTTTAGTTTTGGAATTTTCAGTTAAACAAAGAACCAGAAGTGGTCATCGAGCTGTCACTGATAGGGAATTGGGTTCGAGAATGGTCACAAAAAATAGCTTTGGCCTGTTCACAATCAAAACTATGAAAATTGTGGTAATGCACTTCAGGGAAGGAACATTGTAAAAAGCCAGTGATATATTTCAAGATGTTTTAACCTGTTCTAACTCCCTAAATATAAGTATTCTGCTGGTAGCTTTTTGTCTAGTAGCTGTCCTTCAGTGGTGAAACTAAGCCCATTTTTCACTTACTATTTTATCTTATATTTATTTTATCTATAATGTTTTTAAATGCATGTGATCAGCTGATGCCTGTTATCTTCCCATTTCAGCACCTCTTGGTGACTTATTACAAATGTAATAATAAAATAATAAGTATATAAACAATGGCACTCTTGTACTAGAGGTAGTTTGAGATATAAACTACATGTGAACTTACTCCCATGTGAAGGAATAGCTTTATTGATCATGGTCTAATGCTTTTCACTAAGGCAGCTGAAATACTTCAGGTAGTAATCTCAGTAGTCGAAGCCACTGTAAATGGTGGAAAAAATGTCCTTCCATGTAGTTTTTGTCTCTCTCTCCCCCCAACAGACACTATCTCACACACACACTGACACACGTTCATGAGAGGAAGGAGTTGCGATTACTGCTGCTGGCAATGTTGCTATGAGTTACTAGACTTAAAAATTGCCAACAGCTCTTCTTGCCTTTTCGCTATTTAGGATGGACCCAGAGAATGACGATTTTTCATGGTCTTATCCCTGTCACCTTGCGAGTGTACTTTTAATGCTGTTTATTTTAATAAGAGGGAATAACAACTCACAGGATGGCAAGAAAAGATGTTCATTTATGCTCTGTCTTAAAAAGCCACCTAGATGTAATTTGTCTGATCCTGAAAATCTAAAAATATTTTAGAATAAATTTTTTGGTCATCTCGTGGTCCTTAGAGAGGCAAAGGCACCTGTTTTGTTTACCCTGAAAGCAGAAGGGTAAGGAAGGATCTATTTGTAGTCATTTTGCTATGTAATATCTTACAGAGAAGGTGGAGCCGACTCTTCTCAGATACATGTGTGAAAGGGTAGAAAGCAGGAGGATGGGACAACTTCACCTTCTGTGATTCTATGAAAAATCTCAAAGGAAAATTGGGGGAATTAAGGAAGCACCTTATACTGTGTTTTGACTTTCTCAAAATCCTTACATTTCAACATAGACTTATGAAAAAGCTTTTTGAAGCTTTTTGGTATTGGGGGAGAAGCTGATAGGGTGCAGCATATGCTGTTAGTGATATGAAGACTGGGTCATGTATGGAAAATGTCACGAACTATTCAATGTCACTAGGAAATCTCTGAAAGAAGATAACTTTGGGGTTTTAAAATGCCAGGAAGGTCTCAAGGAAGTTTCAGCAGTTGAAAAAGAGTACTTTCAAATATAGTAATTGTCTCTAGGAGTAATAATATGATGGCAATTGAAGGCTCCTATGGGTATGTATGTCCAGGTAATTTATTTCTTTGTTATGAATTAACATTAAAGACTGCTACTTGGCTTGTGAAGATCTTTTATTTTGATTATTTGTTAAAATTGAGAAAAAGGGACAGGTTTTTACTTCCAAAAGTTCCTTTTCTAGTACCTGGACATCTGGAAGTTTGTCAAAGTTTCCCATTTGTATTAGTTAGCTTAATAAAAAGTAAATAAAAAGGGTTGCCTTCCTTTTCAGACTGCCTCTTGCTTAGTGCTATAGCATGTTGCATTCATGGCAGCGCTGCTGGGTTGTTGTCTGTTCCAGTGCCTAAGACCGAAGTAGCTGTGAGGGCTCAGTCGTATCAAACAGCGTACTAGGTAACACATTTTGCAAAAGCAAAGGTTATTAATACCTGGACATCAATTCTTTAAAGTGACTATTCTTAATAAGATTTTGAGGAAAAAAAAGTATTTGGGCAAAGGTGCAAGGCTCCTGCAGGCATTCTTTGTTGGAGAATGTGAACTCCCTATAGAGGGTTTGGGGTTGTAGCTGGGTGCTGGGATCTGTGTCTGGAATGTTGTGCTGTACATGAATAGGAACAGTAAATCTACAGCGAAAAGCAGGCGGTGTTGTAAATATCTAGCAAATGTTGCCAAATGTTTACAATATTTTATTATGTAGTAAATAAAGAGTCGGTTTATTCTTTTTTTGGTGTAGAGTATCGTTAATATGTATTTTTATGTGGAGATCTGCTACTCTTTTTCTGAAACAGTTACAATGAAGTTTTGTATTTGTATAGTATGCTATACTTCATAGATCTAAAATTCACATTACAGTGTCACAATTTTTTCTCGCAGCATTTTGCCACATTAGTTCATTATAAAGTCTGTCTATTGATAGAGTCAGTGCAGCATGAAATTATATTTAAAGTATCAACTTATCATTTTAAGAAGTGTTTTTACTTTGGAAAGAAAACTTTATATTTCTTTTTGATATCAAATGCCTTTAATATTACTAGAATTATTTCAGAAGCAAAGTTATGTCTTTTGGAGCAACTACTTTGGCAACAAGACCTTTTTTTGTAGAGTAAAGAGAAGATACTACTTGTCCCATGGACCTCTTTTACTGCTGCTTCTGGTAAAGATGATAATGTGGAGTCAGAACTTGAATGTGTTTAAAAGTGGATCTCACTGCACATGCACAGTTAAATGATCAGCTCTCAGAAAGGAATGGATTTGATTATTCCAACCTTCCAAGCTTTCCCAGTTAAATGGTTGACTTAATGAAGGTTTTGATTTCTTCTGGGTTTTTTTCCCCAGTTAGTTGAAAATATGTATTTGTGAATCCCCAGATGAAGTATGCAGATGTTAAATTTGATCAGATACACATTTTAATACTCACTTTGGTCCAGTCATAATGTTACTTGGACATTAAGTCTCTGTGAATGTCTGGGTTTATAACTAGAAAATTCATGGAGCTTCTGAGCAATAACATGTTATCGTCTAAATAGGAAAGTAGATATATAACAATGTCTGTTTTCCAAACACGTAAAAATGCTGTGGGCAGTGGGCTAATGAATTTAAACTTCAAGAAGATGAAGCTTTTCTGTTGGAAGTGAGATCACCTTTGTTATGAATTCAGTTTTAACTCAGTAGTTACATCAGCGAGTTTGGGCGCAAGATGTCTCATACCTTTGAAGTTTTCGGTCTGAATTCCGCTCCCTCACCGCCTTGCCCTTATTTAAAGAGTTGAAATACTGGAGATAGGGTCTCTTAGGTGTTGTCGTCTTCCAGCTGTTTTTCTGAGCTTTTTGCCAAAATTCACTTAATGTCGTGATATGAATGACATGAGTAACCTTTGATTTTTAAAATGTGTAGAAGAGATACTTATAAAGGTGCATTCGGTTTGCATGCCAAGGTTTTTGTAGCATGGATCTACACGGGTGGCTTCCGTGAGAAAGTGCTAGAGACTTCCTGTATCTGATAGAGCCGATGCCAGTCAGCTCCAAGATGGACCTGCTGCTGGCCAAGGCAGAGCTCATCAGGGACAGTGGTAGCACCTCTGGGATATAATTAGGAAGGGGAAGAAGCTGTTGCACAAGCACAATGGCAGCTGCAGAGAGGAATAAGAATATGTGTCTGCAGACAGCTGTGTCAGTGAAGAAGGAGGTGCAGGAAGCGCTCCAGATGCTGGAGAAGAGATTTCCCTGCAGCCTGTGGTAAAGACTGTGGTGAGACAGGCTGTCTTCCTGCAGCCCATGGAGGTTAGTGATGGAGCAGATACCCACTTCCAACCTGTGGAGGACCCCACACTGGAACAGGTGGGTGCCTGACGGAGGCAGTAATCTTGTGGGAAGCCCACGCTGTGGAGTAGGCTCCTGGCAGGACCTGTAGAGCCATGAAGAGGAACCCATGCTGGAGTAGGTTTGCTGGCAGGACTTGTGACCCTGTGGGGGACCCACACTGGAGCAGCCTGTTCCTGAGGGACTGAACCCCGCAGAAGGGACCCACACTGGAGAAGTATGTGAAGGGCTCATTTTAGAGAAGTTTGTGGAGGACTGTCACCTGTGGGAGGGACCTCATGTTGGAGCAGGGGAAGTGTGTGAGGAGTCCTCCCCCCTAACGGGGAAGGAGTGTCAGAAACACATTTTGAACTGACTGCAGCCCCATTCCCCATCCCCCTGTGCCACTGGCAGGGAGGAGGTAGAGAAGCCAGGAGTAAAGTTAAGCCCAGGAAGAAGGGGGGGGGAAGGTGTTTTCAGATTTAGTTTTTATTTCTTGTTATTCTACTCTGATTTGATTGGTAATAAATTAAATTAATTCTTTCCCCAAGTTGAGTCTGTTCTGCCTGTGATGGTGATGAGTGAATGATCTCTCCCTATCCTTATCTTGAACCATGAGCTTTTAGTTATATTTTCACTCCTCTGTCCAGCTGAAGTGAGGAGGTATAGAGCAGCTGTGGTGGGCGCCTTGCACCCAGCCGAGATCAACCCACCACAAAAGGAAAACACAACTCAGGCAATAGCTGAAATTAGTAACGTTTCTATGTCTTTATTTCAGTAAAAACTGACATTCGTTCAACTTGAAATTCAATTAACCTGAAATTCAACTTCCACAAATTTTGTTTTACTGTAATACATACCTGTCCGTAACATTAAAACACACTTTGCAGGTCTTGAGGAATGTGAGTCCAAGATAAATATTTTGTATAGCTGAAAAATAAAACTGAATCGGTCGATAGGAAAGTGTAAATCAGTGCAGTGAAGTACTTTGTCTTTTCTGTTCATGGTACCTTCCCCTCTTGTGTGCCTTTTCCAGTCTTATCCCACATAATTACAGTTGTTTTATCATAGACTTTCTTCTGAAAAATAATGTAGGATATTTAAGGGCTTGATGAGTATTGACATTTCTACTTAGTGATGACTTTGAAATCATGTATCTTTTTTTTTTTTTTTTTTTGTGAAGCATAATTGTGTCAAAGTGGCTGGATTTCTTTGCTTGAGCCTGTCCCAGAGGTTCCACGCCACAGTTTCAAAAATAATTGAGGTACAGAGGGACAAGGATTGGAAAAGCAGAAATCGGTACAACACCCCAAAAATGTTTAGGCTTTTCTAACATGTTTGCAGTACGCAAGGTGGAAGCCATCTCAGCATTGTGATCTGCAGTGGAGTTTGCATGTTCCTTAATATTTCTTTTAAAAAATGGTTTCTTTGCTGATGTAATGGTGCTGGTGTTTGCCAGTCACTGCTGCTGCACAGTGCTTTTTACCTGTGTCTGCTCTGGAAGAAGATTGCTTCAGCGACATCCTTCTTGCGGGCCCCACGTAGATGGACTTTCCAAGTCCACTGTCTGTTTAAGAGAAAGATAAGTTGATAACAGGAAATAGCAGTAAGGAAATCAGCCTCCCAGTGAGAATAGGGCCATAAGAAACCTATTTCTGAACAGCTGTCAATGCACGAGTTTTGAACTTCTCTGGATATTTGTAACTGCAAAGCCCAGTGAGGAAAAACATGACTCACCTGTGATATGTTGTTTTACAGGAAAAGGCTCAGTGCTTTCAGAAGGCTCTCGCTTCCCAAGCAGATAAATCCACGCAGACAGAGCTCGTAGGCCATGATGTAAGTAGCTGTATTGAACAGTATTTTTTATCGTCTTTGTGGGTGTTCAGACTTCTGTCAGCCTGTTTGCTGCTGCTGGGTCCATGCAATGATTTAGTGGGATTTACTGAAACACCATTCATCCTTTGCTCTTAAATGATTCTAAAATACCTCCTGAAACATGAGAAGATGGTTACAACTACCTGCCAGCATACCAGTGTCCTATTAATTTTATGCTTTACAAAGAGCTGAGAATTAGCCTAAGGGTGTGTGGAGGGATATATATTAGTGGACTCTTATTTTTTTTTTTTTTTCAGTATTCATTTACACACTTCTTATCAATTTAATGAGGTTATTATGCTTAGAGTCACCATATGCTGTCCAGATAATATTTGAGTTTTGGATGATAATGGAGTAAATATAGTTTTTTACCTTTGATGATAAAATCAGAATTTCTGCTAGAAGGTTTATTGATAGTATGTATCCTCATGCAAGCACATAGTCAAGGAAGATTCCTTAACTGTAGAAATATTATTTTTACTATTCTGTCTGTGGGACATTGATTGAATATGTGTAAAAGATTCACTTCTTTATATAAGCCTTCTTGAATAATCTTTGATTAAGAATGCCACAGTGGGGAATATTTAGCACAGTTCTGTTCTGTGATTTGAGCAAAATCTAACAAGAATTCTTCCCAAAGACTGTTCTGCAAAATAAGGCTGTTGTTCTGCATTGGTGTGTGTCAATGTGCAGCTTCAACTTTATAAAAAGAACACCGGAATTAAAGCAGGTTTTGAAACCTTCCTTTCAGTATGGTTTGTATCAGTTGATCATTAAAGTTTTGTCTTCTGAATCTTTGGGTAGTCTTATGAAGATAGAAACATAAGAATTTCGCATTTTAATCTGAAAAGTTTTTGAAGCAATCTACACCTTGGTGTTTTTTCAGACTGTCTTTTAAGCTGATTCAAGCCAGGAGTACTCTTTTTGGTTTTATTTATTTAGTAAAATACTTTGGACAAAAATGTTGTCATGATTATTATTTTTAAATGTATTACTCAGCACTTTTGAGTTGTGTTTTGTTTTTTTTTCTATTGAGTATTTTTTTTATTTAGGGCAAATAAGTCAGTACTTTACTTGGTGTACCTATCTGCACTAATCTCTTGTTCTCAGGTTGCCAGATATGAGCCCTTATGTTCTGCTGTGTCTGTGAAATTATGTTGGAATTTATTGAAACTCTGGGGTGTATGTATTAATGGTGAAAATCCCATAACATTCAAAAATATGTGGAAACGTTTCTGTGTGTTGCAATGCTATATCCCTTTCTTCTGGTTCTAATTATCCTTTGCAGCTACTTTATTACAACTTAGATGTTAAATAAAAGTCTTTCACTAAAAATGAGAATAAGCAATTTGTAGCGTTCGTTTGTGTTTTATTGGGAGATTTTTTGATGGTTTTGTTTGTTGGTTTGTTCTTTAAACAGATGTGATTTATGCATTTGGTTCTCTCCCAAATCAAACACGTGGTATCTCATGCTACAGAGACCCATGCTGTTAATGGATTATTGTTTTTTCCTTTTTCTAGTCTGTGTTTTCTTGGAGTTTGCAGGGGTGGGGGTGAGGTGGAAGGTCTTCTGTCAGTGAAGTAGATGATTGCCAATTCTGCAATAAAATTAGAACCCCCTTCCCCAAACAGGTACAGTTTTCTGGCCGAGGTCTGAGCATTAAAGATAAAAATAAGATAATTTTTAAAAAATCCTTCTCTTTAGCAGCATTCTCTTCAACATCGTGGAACACATTTTTCAGCCTTCTGTGGTAAAATGCCTCTAGTATGTCATGGTTGCAGTCATATCTTTTCTTGTATAGGATGATGCAATGCAAGAACAGAAGGACATGTGGAATGTTTTTGTATGGAACGACAGATCCACCTGTATTTGTCTTGTACGGAGTACTCGTGAACATTGCATTACAAAGAATTGGTTACAGAGAAAGTTGAGATAATGTACAGGAATATGACATGCTTACTGTGATCATTGTGATGGGAATTCCATGAAGAAAAATGCACAAATAAATAGTTAACACTTTTCATAATATTGTTTAAAAGTTTTGGTCACTTATTTATTAGACTGTGCAGCTTTTCTTCAAAGGATAGCTATTATAGGTAATGATAGGTTCAGCTGTGTTTCTGTTGAAACCAGGTGGCAATTACATTTGTATTCTTTGCTTTTATATGAGATTTTAAAGAGCAAGTTGTAACCCTGGCAAGTAGTATCTATACAGGATTTTATTCAGAACATGTGTAAGTGTATATAACTACAAGAATATTGTGTTAATGTAAAATTAGATTAAATTGAAAAACACAAAACAGAGAATACAAGATATAATTTTCACCCCATTAGTCACACATTCTGAGAATAGCATGCATTGAATACTTAAGATTTCTAGTTTAACAGGGAAGCAGAAAATTTAAGTTAATTCCATCATCACTACAGATTTGCTGCTGTGATTCCAAACAACAACAACAAAAAGTCTTGTGTTTTATTTCTCCTTAACGCAACTTTAGAAGCTAACAATAGTTGATTAAAAGTGTTATCAGGAATTGCATAATATCACTTTGTCAATGTTGTACAAATACTGATAGACAATCCAGGAATCCTTAAGTTAGTGCTCTGGGAATATTTTGTTTTGTATTCTTTCATACTCTTTTTTTCACTGTATAGACTTAATAGCTGCTTGGTTTACAGTGCAAAAAAAACCCTCTTGAGACAAGTTAGCCCCCAAAAGAAGGCAATGCTCTGTTTGATTTGACTTCTGGACAATGTCTCTCGTAGTTGAGACACTGTTCTTTAGCCTTGGAGTTCATTTAGATGTATTGTGAAAGATAAATAGAAGTTCTGGCTTTGACTTAGATGAGGAATTAATCCCTTCATCCATAGGGTGTGCAGTAATGAAAAAAGGCTAGAGGCTAGTGTATATTTAGGAAGGAATTGGTGAAGAAGGAATAAATGCAATGTCTCAAAGGGAATAAGTGTTCTTGTCTCTGTGGAGCTGTTTTGAAAAAGTTTAAACCGTTTTGACTGAGTGTTTGAGGTACGTATTTGAGAGGTTTACCAGAATGGAAGTTGATACAGCGTATTTTATGTTAGCGGATATAACGTAATTAAAGTCAGATTCTGGCTATCAAGATGGTCAGCAAAGTTTGGATCATGCAATCTCCTGCAATACCTGGAAATTGTTCGATAATACTTCTGATAGATTTGTTTTCTCCCATGCAGTACACTGAGATTTTTCAACTGAAATTGCTTTAGAGTACTGTATTGACAAGCAATTGGAATCTAAGTTGGTAGCAGTTCTCATAAAGAATTATTTGAACTGAAAAGCACACTGCTTAATCTCTTTTCTGTGTTAAAAATGATCTGATACAAAACTTAATTATGGAGTTAAAACATAAAGTTTAAAATAGGTTTTGATAAGTAGGAAAAAGGTCTTTCATGATGATAAATGCTACAGTTTCCTTAAGTGATTAACATGACCACTTTGCTACTTGACTAAATCGAAAGTAAAATACCAAGCCAGCTGTTCTGTGTATTCAAGGGAAGACATTAGAAAGTAATCTAGGTTTCTTAAAAAGCTAATTGCTTTCTCCTGCAGAACGTCAAGGGATCTCCACCTTACAATAGTCCAAAATTTATTCTGTTTTCCAGTATGTGTACTGAGAATCGTTTCAAATATGTTGGGACTCTTGCAGAAAGAGCCATATGTGCAGCAGATTGATGTGGGAGACTGCTAAATAATAAATTATTAATGTGTCTTAAATAAACAATGCCAATTTAATCTCCTTCACCTTCCTTTGTTTACAAAGTCTTATTTTACTGAAGATTGAGAAATAATTTCTTCCATGTCATTCAGATTTCTAAAACAGACTGGAAGATGAGTAGATACAGTCACCTAGCATTGTGACTGATAAGATCATGTTGAGCAATAGAGCTGTAGTAATGGCTGCTAGCTAAATAGGTAGTCCCAAGTATCGTACAGGCATCACACACACACACTCTGCAGCATGTACTATTGCTAATGAGTTTTCATTAAATTGTGTCTTGAAAGCAGAACTCAGCAATCACAGTACAGTTCACTGTTTTTCTCAGCAAAAGAAGTCTGACTCGGCACTGCTTTGTCAATCTTTATCAGTCTGTGGATGAAAAGAATTTGTACCTGATTTTATTCTGCACGGAGTAGAAATTTCTAAGAGCTGACATGGCTTCTATAATGTCTTGTCTGTGTTTGCCTTGTGCTAATATTACAGGTTTCACATCTCAGAACTGCTCTTCTGTTTGTTCTTTGTCTTTCATACTGAGGGTGAAGCTGATGTAAACAGGTTTTGGACTGGTCCTTAACTCATTCTCCATTTAATGAGAATCCTTTCCTGTTTAGTGGTACTTATGTTTTGTATTATGCTTCTAGAGTTTCAGACAAAAAACTTGTGTGGTATTGCTCCCAATCTGCTTACAGTTTGGTTTGCATAGCTAAAAAAAAAAAGTTACCTTTCCATGGTGATCACCAGCATTGCGTTTACAGCAGTGCTGGGTGATACACAGGTAGTTACTGACTAAATACCTGTACAAACATGCAATATTAAAATTAATAGGCATCATCAAATGAACCATTAACCATTTCAGTCTTTGCTTGGCTTGTACTTCTGCGTACCTGTTCATAACTGGATATCCAAGCTATTTTTGGCATGCTAATTCCTTTCCCACAACTTCTTTCAGCAAACATTTTCTCTTCTTCTCATGTCCTATTTCCTTATTTTAGTACAGGATTTCAAATTACCATTTCAAAATCTACATATGTTTTATGATGCCCTACTTGTGCAAATTCTGTCAATTTTCATCCATTAATACTGAAATATTACACTGAAACGTGTTTTTGGTTTAATGATTGCCTCCCACTAACCCTTACCAAACACATTGCCTCACCATCAAACCCCTAGGTACTCGCTGTTTGAATTCTGTTTGGCCACGAAGTAATGAACATGAGCGAATTGTTACACCTAGTACTGCTCACTGCAGGGATAAACAGTTCAAGTTACCAGTGCTGAATTTGCCAGAGGATGCTTGCTTTTGCTGAGGGTTTGCTGTCTGTGGTGCTATACAAAAAGCAATACAAGTTTTCACATAAACTTCAAAAATAACTGGTTTCTAGGATAGAAACTGAGACTTTCCGTATGGAAAAGACAGGCTTCCACTAATCACTTTAATTCTGTGGCTGATTATCAACAGGTATTATTCATTTAATTTTGCCACCTCTGGGAATAAAGAACAGTAAAATTTACATTCTGTAGTGGTGCTCAATTAGTATGAATGATCTTCAGTTTTGATTTGTGGAATGCAAGCTGGCTTCTGGCTGCTTGTATAAATAAACTCCATGCTGTTTAAATATTTGTAGTAATATGTGGCTTGATGCTATAATAGCTGAGTTTCCTTGTAGACCAGAACTGAAGGTAACACTGTAGTCTCTGTATCTTTAAAAATACTGTTTTCATGTAATATACCCTACAATAATAGTGCAATATTTTTCTTACCTGTGAAGTTTTCTGCCTTTCTACTTATTCTACATTTCTCTGTCATAAAGTACTTCTGTCTTTGCATCTGCAGTTATGCTGTTATCTTGTTTTTAAAGTGCAATGAAATATGAGGTACTTAGAAATATTGACCAGACCTACTGTCGCTAACTTTTGCTTATCTTGGGGTGGGGGAGAGAAGAAGGGCAAGAAGAAAAGGAGGGTGTTTGGTTATTATTACTTATTCATCCTAGAAGTTCTTTGTTTGAAGACAGTGCTTTTCCCACTTTTTCTGCTTTAGCTCTATCACTGTGTTCTCTTTAGAGTTCTCCGAAAGTTTACTTTTTCATTTAAGCATATCTATCTAGACATTTTGTCTAATTTCTTTTTTTTGCTCTAATTTCTTGTAGTACTTATGAGTATTACTTACCAAAAACTTACTGCAGTAGCATATTTTCAGCATGTTATAGTTACATTTTTTTATATCGTAAAAATGCTACCAGGCAGTTCATGACATCTCCAAGTATTAATTACGTGAGCAGTTATCCCTAGAATTAATGGTTTTTTACTACATGTACTTTGACCTGTTACACTAAGGATAGAAAGAAGTAGGACACTGACAAACAAGACCTTTCAATATTTTTTTATTTGATTGAAATTAAAAAGCGATGCTTGCCCCACTAGATTATGCCTTGCTGACTCTGTTCATGCATTATGCTGAATACCAGCAGTGTCCTGTTTGTAGGCCAGAGAATGGTTTGGGACTATCATAGCAGAACTAAAATCTTTTTAATTTTGTTAAAAAGGATGAATTGAGAATTTAGTAAATGCATTCAATAACACTCAGAAAATCTCAAACGTAGCAATATTTTGCAATAGGCTTTGAGTATATTTTCTTAGAAATGATAAAAATTTGGATTCACCTTGAAGAAGAGATCAACAAGCAAAATTCAGAAATGAGTCATGGATAATCACTGTGTTACAAAGCAATGTATGTTTTGTCATATCAGTACGTTTAGAATGAGTGCTTTTTAATGCAGAATGATCTACTGACATGGTTCTATCATGCTGTGGAAACATTTCATATTGTGAGCATGCTGCATGTAGATTCCCTCTACTAGCATAAACTAGCTCGCTCTGGCGACCTTTTTCCTGTACAAACACGGCATCTGTTGTACATAACTGTGTTGTAACTAGAACTGTGTCATGCACAAGCTGGCAAGTCATATTTTCTGTTATGTATGCGCTGTCACTTAATTCCTTGTTACGTTGATCATTAATGTGAAAAAAGCTTTATTATTACATGCTGCCTGCATGACTGCATACAGCTGAAATGGTCATTTTTCATTTAACTTTGTGTTGCCATCAAACCATGTATCTCTAAGATTTCATTTCATTTCTTTTTTCTTTTCTTTTTTTTTCTGTTTTTTTTTAAAGGCCCTGTGGAGTTCTCCATGTTCTGAAGGCTTAGTTTACAAACCTATCAGCATCTCATTGGTTCCATCATTATTAAATTAAAAAACAACAGCTGGACATTCTGCACTTATGGATTTAATTAAATACTGCTGTATATGAAATGAGCTGCAAGTTACCATTATGGGCAAAATTCAACTACTTGGCATAATATTTGTACTATCAACAGTCAAATATCACTTTTTGGCAGTAATATCTTAATTATTAAATATACCTATGAATATATTATTAAATATACCTATGAATATATTATTAGTAAGCTATCAAAGTTATTCTCTGAAATAAAACTCAATTATTCTTACCATTTTGTGCATTTAATCATCTACTGGTGATTCACTACAAGTAAGAAAATCCTTCTGTGATGCTTGTCTGAAAAAATACATAATCAAGATCTCGAAACTTAAGGGAGCTATTAGTTTTTTAAGATCTGTAAATTTTTTTTGTATTAATACATTTGCACAAATTGTGAATACAGGGTCAACACCTTTCAATATGTGCTCTAGTTGATGAATGTTCGTAATTATATATGTAATTTTCATGTGTGATTCAAGAGATATTTCTGCAGGAGATTTGATAAGCTTTTACAAGGTCACAATTAACCCAGCTTTATCCCAGAAATAGGAGAGCTGATCCTAAAAGTGTACGCTCTGGTTTTTTAATCGATTAGAATCATAGCTTTAGTCTGTTTTCTATCTTATTTTCTGAGCTCTTCAGCTTCTAAGCAGCATTGCTAAGACAGCACCGATACCTGTGAGCAAAGTGAGTATTGTGTTTGCAGACTTGACCGTGCTACTTGAGTGGATAGCTGTTGTTGTCCAAGGGGGGGTTGGCATGAATGAATTAATAAATCCATTCCTGGTTTATGGATTTATTAAGCAATAAATCACAAGCAAACAGAGTTTACCACAAACTTCATTCGCATGAGGAAGTACTCTACACCCACCCTTATCAGGTAAGATAAGAAGGTGCTTGTGCCAGCAGTATTCTTAAAGCTTTACTGTCAATACCTTTTCTTAGTAACTAAGAGACAATACTTGAATCTTGTTAGGATTCCGTTTTGATCAGGTCTCATAGTATGTAATAGTTATTCAAGTGGAACACCTGTTCAGCATCTGTGGCTTCAATTTCAAACAGAGGATATACTACTCTCATTTAAAAATAACATTTCACATTATTCTTTAATAGATCCAAATTGAAAATAAAACCAACCAACTCAATATTCATGTAGGTCTTTAAAGTGAATGAGCCTTCTTCACTGGTGATGTTGTATTATGCTGGGTGACTCTGTACCACTGAAAAAGGGGTTATTGTTTATCAATCTTACATCATCCTTTCTTCTTTTGTTTGTAACAGCCATCTTCGGCATCCTCTCTCACCCTTTCTGTCAGGTTTCCAGAATCTTCTTTGCATGTACAATTGCATAGTTCATACTGTATTTCTTGGAATTATCTTGAAAAAACAATTAAGTAGCAAATATATAATTCAAAGAAACAACAGAACTGAGCATGAGCATATTATCCTTTTCAACTTCACCTTCCCAGCTGAACTTAATCTGTTGCCGTTCTCACTTCTCTTCCTTGCTACTCGACAATCCTTCTTGCAGGTCTGTCATGCTTGCTTTCTTCATCAGCATCTTTATTATGGTAATATTTTCAGTCCATGTAGGATACTGTTATCTGGAAGAGGATAGAACATTTTGCATTGTGATGCTTTGCTTAAAGAAATGTGCTGGGAATTAAGAGAGTTGTCAAAAATCTGTGTAAGTTAGTGAAAGAAGAATGGAAGAAAAAAAATCATTTCAGGATTCCAGTGGAAAGAACTAGTTTCACTTCCTAAATGAACATGCTTTTTACCTGTTCCTCCTAAGTCTATGAAAGACTACTTAAAATATTCAGACTGCTGGTGTATTTCTAAACATGTTGCCTGACTGAGGTGTTGCTAGCAGCTGTCATTGCAGCGCAAAACTGGACACAGCCTTTTGACTTTGGGGATAAAGAGCCTAAGAGTGAAAAGCTGAACAACAGCCAGTGCAGAAAACGTAATAGTAACTCAGACATTAGATAACTGCTTTTAAGAGCAAAAGCAAATAATCCAGACAGGGCAGACAAAAACAAATCTTGGCTCCCATGTTGTTACCTTAGCCGAAAGCCTGGTTCTTGGTCCAAGCAATGATAACACCGTGTTAACTGGGATACCATGGTAAAACAGTATTGGCAAAATGCTCTGTTCTCACTCTGAGCATCGACACTTAACAAGTGCAGAGATTTGTTATTTTAACTAGCACACATTGTCCTTTCTCAGTTTGATGCTTTGCAAGGGCTACCAGATAACCTGAGTTTGCTTTCTATGTTTTCCTCCAGAGATTTCCAAATGTGTGAGTTCACTGTTGTTTGATACAGCATCAGATGGGAAGAAGTAGAAATTGAGTCACTGGATTTAAAATTAACACAGGTGCAAAAATGTTATAGGTAAAGCAAATATTCTGTGGTAAGTGTGGAGAGGTTGAGAAGGAGCAAGAGTGGTTTTAACAGTTGTAAGCAGTCAGAGAGGCAGACAAGTCTGAAAATCCTGGAGTGGTATAGAGAGGCAGAAAGGTTACATCCTGCCTCAGTTGAAGGGATTTTTTTTTTTTTTTCATTTTTAAGTGCTTTTTAAGTAGATTGATCTTCTAAAGCAATTTCATCATGAAAACACACAGAACAGTGTGAATACTGGTATATAAACTATTCTACAGTACCTCAATATGTATTTGGGCCAATAACGAATTCCTATAGCGTACAATGTTTACATCAGGTCTCAGATAATTTGAAACATAGCCATTGAGGTTGTTTGTGGGCATAGGTGCTCTGTGCATGGTGAAAGGGCTGGAAATTTTGTTATTCTTAAATACTTAGAGGATCAGTGGCTAATCTTCTAGACCTGATTTTAACCAGCGTTTTTTAGATATAGGTACACTATTTGGTTATTTAGATTATGGTTTAAACTTTTCAATTGACTTTTATATAAGCGTTAAAACTGAAAGTGCATGGGAGGAAAAAACATACAATATATGATCTATGTTATACTAATAGAAACAGAAAATGCCATTCCTATCCCTGACGTATTACTAGTACTTTCTCAATAGCAGTGCAGTGAGAACTATATCCAGGCTGAGTACTCTGCCTTCATTTCAATACAATACTCTTTTAGCATTAATTTTTAGTAATGGAAGTTTTTATTTAAGAGTCAACAGAATATGAACATTAATGATAAATCAGCAAGAAGGACCACAAAGGGAAGGATTATAAATGAGATTTGGAGAATAGTATTAGTTTCTTTTGTAATGTACAAAAAGCTTCATTACTTTCAGGGAAATTTTCAATCATCTGAAAGCATCCAGAAAAAACTTGGAGGTGCTGTTAATGTTAACTATCCTGTCGAATTAAGTGATAGCTTTGTATTTGATGCTAAAATAGGAGGGCTTGATCTATATTGTGAAATGGTGCGTACACACTATTGAATATTTGGAGAGAAATGCCAACACCTTCACTGACACGATATTATGTTTTATGTGGAGAATGAGGAAAACACAACTGCATGAGTGGAATAGATGGTAGGGGCAGTAGGATCTTCATACTTTAAATATACAAATCAATTTTAAGTGCACACATCAGAGACATGAGCTTCTCAATGTGCAAGGATTATGAAGTGTCCATGAGAAAATATATTTGTGCATCTGTGTACGTCTATATTTTGTCTTCTAGTCTGTTACATGATTAGGGAGAAAAGATTAAAGCAGAAATAAATCTACTACAGGAATCCTGACACATTATGAATAAATTCTTCAAAGAGAATACCTACGAAAGTGACAAAATTCACGTATTACAGAAATAAAGACAAGATGAAGAAAGACAAGTTTTGCTCGTTAGAATGGAAGTGGAGTCAGCTTTTAAGATTCTGTATGTTTTGCAAGCGTCCAGGTACCCTGAAAAAACTCAGGTAATTGCAGAACATGAATAAAAATCCTGAGACTAACGATGAACAGTTGGCTCTTCTAATGTTGTCATGTACTTACTCATACTCCCAGAGTTGCAATTTTTTTTGAAGGCTTGTGGAACTGTTGCCTGATGCTAGAAGGTGCTTATTAGAGAAACAGTAGCTAACAGGTTATTTGTCTACCAAAGACTGTGTCATATATACATGTAGGAAAAAAAATCCAGCAATTTTTAATCCTTGTGGTAACTGGACAGAAGTAAACACATTTTTTCAATGTGAGAAGCTCTCTGAATTGCAAAACTAAATATAGGATGAAGTCACAGGTAATGCTGTTTATGTAATCTGGAGATGATGAGAGCACCTTATGGAACTTGAGGCAGGGCTATGTGGTTGTGACATTTGTTCTTTCCTGTTCTTAATTGAGATCAGAAACTGAGGAGCTGCCTGTGCTCCAGGAACTGCTCTAGCATGGGATCTCCATGGGCTGCAGTTCCTTCAGGATATATTCCCCTGCTCTGATGCAGTGCTCTCCACAGGTCCCGGTATAGATAACTGATCTGGTGCCTGGAGCTCTTCATCTCCATTCTTCTTCACAGACCTTGGTGTTCACAAGGCTTTTTCTCACCGTTTTTCCCTTCCCTCAGCTCTCTGGTGTTTTGCCCATTCCTAAATATGTTTTCAAAGAGGTGGCACCAGCTTTACTGATGCTCGCTGTGTTGTTTGTAGACCCACCCCAATGGTGGGTTCATTGTGGAGCTGGCTGGAAATGTCTGTGTCCAGCATGGGGCAGCCCCTGATCTCTTCTCACAGAGGTCACCCTACAGCCCTCCTGCTGCCAACACCTTGCAACATAAACCCATTGCAAAAGTAAACAAATGCAAAGTATAGCCCCACAGTTGACCTAAATGAGAAAAATGTTAATAATTGTATATTTATTTTTCGTGTTAGGAAAATGCTTCCCTGGACTTACAGATCTGTTTATGTGAGGACTGAGTATTATAAAATGGTTGATTAGATGTGTGGATTTAGATATGTAGCAAATTCAGCAACTACTGAAACTTAGCGTAACTTATGTTTGGAAATACCTAGATACATTTAGACTGGTGGTGTTGGTGACGAGTGCTGTGAATTCATCCTTGGAGTGAGAGAGACAATCTCTCTTTTTTCTGCTATAGAAGCTGGATACTTCATCAAGCATGTCAGATAGTTGGTCCAAGCCTCAGAAAGAAAAGTTTTACAAATAACATTGCTCCTATTTAATTACATTCTCAGAATAATTAGCCATCATGAATTACACAAAAAGTGTTTTGCTTGCAAACTGGTCTGAAAAATAAATAAATTGATTGGAATGCTCTCTTAAATTGCATTACTGCTGGAATTCTTTCGTGGCAGTATGGAGTTAAGAACAAGCGTTTCAGTTAGAGGGCGTTGGGTGTAGCTGGAACTGCATTCTATTTCTTTGAGAGAAGATGATCTTCAATGTCAGAGAAAAATAAATTAATATAATAATACAAAATTAAGGAAACCATTATTTATTCCATGTTCTGTTGGGATACAGTCTTCCCCTATTTGCATTCCAAATAATCTAGCAATCAAATTTTGCATAAGTAAGTCCAAATTAAAGATAGCGTATTTTCAAGAAGGCAGTGTTGGCAGTGGATTAGCGTTCTGTTTTAATATTACTTTTCTGGAAGATCTTTGATCGCACAGTGGTGTGCCACAGTCTTGTGTATGAGAGGAGATTCTTCATCATGTTTTCTGTTAAATCTGTACAACACTTGAGAGTGAGCAAGCTTGATGTCAATCAGATAGGAGCTGAACGGCGTGCAGAGTTGACCTTTCAAATCTGGGCCACAAATTCTGTGGTAGCCATTTCACAATCATCTGTTGAACATTGGCAATTTAATCTGTGGGAATAAACTACTCATCAAAATAGTAATAACAATTGTTTCTAACAGAAATGTGAATAAAATTCTTGTACCTTCATTGCTTATACCTGCTCTTGTGTTGCTAGAGAAGTAAACTTTCAATTCTTTTAAAAGCAGTACAAGTGTGAACTCAACAGTAACCTGAATAGCAAAACCTTAAAATTTTTCTGAACAAGGGAACTCTCAGATGTGATTTGAGTGATCTGACTGATAAACTAACATAGACAAGAGTGTGAAAGTCCAAGAACAAAACTAGTAAGAACAAGGAGGAAAACAAAACCTTTATGAATCCATCAGAGTGCACATACATCCACTATTTTCTTTACTTTTTAGTATTTCCCTTTGCAGCTAGTATCCATGAAGAGCAATAGATCTGACTTCTGAAGGTCTTAGCTCAATGCTCACTCTTTATTTTGACCAATAGGAGAAAAACAGTAAAAGGAAAAACAAGCGTAGAGTACGTTAACTGATAAAGTGCCCACTTTACCGAAGGAGGTTAGGGATTTTCTTAACCTGAAGACTGAGAATTGCTGACAGAGTTATTTTACCCTGTGATTCTCAGTCCTGACAACATCCTTAAAGGAATATGTTCTGGTTTGGGTTTAGTTCAATTATTCTTCTTTGTGATACTAGTTTAATTATCATCTACAGCAGTGATAAAACTAATATCCAATGTTCATGATTTTTATAGGTCGTCTTCAGTAGTTCACTATCATTACAGTTCTTTGTTGAACATGTATATGCTTAGAAACAGATTAAGAAGATATTATATACAGAAGGAGTATATTGCCAAAAGAAGGTGCCAGATGCCTGAATCTGAGTGCTTTTTGTACTCTCTTCAGCAGGAAGGGAAGAAATTAGTTGGCTGACTTTATTCCTAAACTCTAGGTTTTTCTGTCTGCCTTTCTGAAATCTCTTGTTGCCATGTCTGCAAATTTCTCTTGCTGTTGGGAATATTTGCAAAACCTGTTGGTGGTGGGGCTTTTGTTCTGGCTCATTATTTTCCCCTGCTGTTGCTCCTTTGCTCATTTCCTTTTATCTTGTTGTATTGTTTTTATTCTCTTTCCACATTACGGTCCCATTTGGCTCATCTTCTCCTTCCTTTTCTATAAAACATCATTTTTATCACCTATAAAGCATGATTCTAAAACTTCAATAATAACAGAAACCAGAAAGTCACAGTTTTTCTTTCAACTTCTGTTTTTCCTCAGTCTTTTTTCTTATTTTTAGGCAGAAGTGAAGAGAAAAAAGAATCTAAGGCAAACTGCCCATACAGAATAATTCTTACGGACTAGGAAATTATATTTTTCTATAGTTCAGAATGTTGGCTGCTATGTTCATAATATGTAAAAAGAAAAGAATGCCAATTTCAGTTCTGTGGATGTTATCATTAATTTTAGATATCTTTTTAAATGTCTAGAAAATTATATTGGTTTGTTCCATCTTGTATCAAGTAAGAAATTCCTGTAAAATTTGTTTATTCACCCTTCGGTTTTTTTGAAGTATTTGTGACAGATTCTGGTTGGCAAATATCAAGAGCTTTACTCTCTGTTGTCAACATGGACTGCATAGGGAACAGCGATTTTCAGCTGACCATGCAGATGTACAATTTATTTTAAAATACTTTTAAATTCTTTGGGGCATCTACAGAAAGCTTTTTAGACTGCCAGAAGGCTTAGTTTGCGTTAGTGCTTTGTATAACATAGTGAATTTTCAGTAGATCATGCCACCATTCTTGCTAAACACAAATGCTTTCTGTATTGTGATCGTGTCACTCGTCTGTGTAAGATCCGAGTACAGTAAATTGGAGGGTGCAAAGAGCACGTTGGCATGCTGTATTCCTCTTTCATACTGCTAGTCTGTACACTTCAGTACAGGTCTCATAGTCCCTGTTGTTACACATAAAATTCTTAAAGCTGACTTTTAAAACCCTAGGTCAGTTACTTACCGTTACAGTAAAGATAGGAGAATTTAGTATTTTGAAGATACTGGGCAGCTTTCCTTCTGCTGAAGACAACATTTCAGCTTTGTTTCTATTCTACATTGTTCCAACTGTTGCTTCCCCTTCTCTGGTTTTAAGTAGTGAATGTAATGTGCTGCTTTACTTCTAATAAATTTAATTACTCTGTGATCAGTACCAGTATTTATGCATAAGCATAAAGAACATGGTCAAATACTTGAGGCCATGTGCTCATAAAAAAGTCATCCTGTTCTTGATGTAATTTGAGTAGATTATTGTAGGACCAAATAAAAATCTTACTAAATACTCGTAGGAAAGCATACCCATTGGAGATTCTGTGTGGCAAATTGATCAAATGGTAAGTGATTGTAAGAGACAATGTGCTGATTTTGGATACCTGTGTTGACACCCTCTTAATTTCAAGGGAAGCTACTTTTCCTGAGGTGGGAATTGGTCAGTAGCAACTCTAGCTTTTACAGGTTGATTGATAGATGTAGTTGAAACCTTTTCTTTTTGTTGTCTAAATTACTTATGATGCCTGTAGTTAGGCAAACTTGGCAAACCATTTTATGATTGAACATGATTATACTGCCTACACAAGGATTGCCGTTCCATTATGAGCCAAATCGCAGCATATGATGTCAGAGGATCCCTAAGGCCAAAGTAATATTTATGTAAAATATCCAAAGTGCTTTTTCTTGTATGTTTTAATAACATTACCTTTTCAAAAGGCTTGTTGCTTCCTGCAACAAATATTAACTTAAGTTACTCAACATTTTACAGTAGTTTTGTTGTTTCAGGAAAACAGTTAGTTTGAGCAGTGTAATACACTTCACCAGTGGGCTGTAAGGTTGCACTAAATGAATATTTAAGATCCTAGGCCGCCTTTTATCAAAACATAAAACTCTATCTTGAACAGTATCTTCAATAATAATTAAATCGGTTTCTATAACCCATCAGCACTGACATTTGTTGGTGAACAGGGTCAGATCAGTACACAGATCCTTCTCTTCACTGAATATTTTACAGACATGTGGAACTTATTAGGAGACACCTTAATATGCTAAATTTTGTAGCACGTTGATCTAAATACAGAGAGTACCAGCTGCAGGCATCATCCTCCAAAAACCTGTATATAGTTTGTGGATTTGGATCAAGGTAAGTATTGGAATTTTAAATATCTTTTTAATGTAAATGACCCAACTTCTTATGCAGATATGAGGAGCTGGTAGGTTTTGTAGAAAAAAATAAGAATAATTTTTAAGTTTTGGTTTTTTGGTGGTGAGGTTTTTTATGGTGGATTTTGGTTTTTAGTTTGGCAGGTTGTGGTTGGGGTTTTGGTTGGGTTTTTTTGGTTTTTTATATAGAGCTCTTTTTCATTAGTGCATCTCCCTTTTTTCCAGTATTGTAGTCTCAGTTAACACAGTGGAAGTTTTCCAGTGTGAACCTTTTATACATTAAATGTGCCAAAAACTTTATCTTGTACTAATGAGTATTAATTGCTGTGTCACTGTATGAATGCATGAAATTGTGATGCCCTCAAAGTAAGGGCTTTTCATTGTATTTGCTTGAACGAGGTTTCACCATTGCTAGAATAGAAATGTACTTTGCCTTTAGAAGGTGCAGATAGGCTGCTGTGAAAGGGTGTCAGAGGTGGGATTTATCTTTTTTTTTTTTTTTTTAAATACTGGGATAAGAAATTGAATATATTGATCATTTATTTGTGTGGCATAAATAGAATAGTATGGTTTTTTTGTACAGTTTATGTGAACACATTATCAAGATTGAAGTAAAAGCTATTTACAAATTGGGAAAACTAGGGAGACAATAATTGCTTGTTGTTTCCTTGGTTTGGTTCTCCAAATTAAAAAATTATTTAAACATTATGACTTGCTCCTCTTCTATGGAGTTTAAAGGCTGCATTCTCTATTAGTCTCTATCCAAAAAATTTGGGATGATCTAGACAGGTGATATTTATTTTTATTATTACGATTGCTTACACTGTGACTGGAGAGAGTAGGGGACTGCTCAGTGAGAATTTAGAAAATCATATTATCTTTGCAAAATTAATCTGAATTTTTCTACTTGCAAAGTGCATGATGAAAGCATTAGAATTCTAAGTGTGGTGGGATATACATACATAAAGTACAATTGATTACGTTTTATCAGAAAGCAGTTTTGTGCCACTGTTTAGCTTTGTGTGACTTTTTCTTTTAATTAGGTTCTGATCATATCCAGTTTTGTAATGAAACTGCACATTATGTAGGAGGCCACATTGTGGGTATTCTGGCATTTATGACTTTTGAGGCAGACACAAGTAAATAGTCTGTTAGCTTTTCTCAGTTTTCTCCTGTTTTAGCAAGCTGAACTCCAGGATTCTGATCTGTGCAATTCAATAGCACTCCACTGGGGAGTTCTGGTCCATCATAAGCAGCATGAATTGCACCATCTTTTGCGTAGGCCTGATTTGTTCTCTTGTATATTTTCTTTTCCTATGAAAGTTTCTGAAATTATACTGAAGCATGTAGCTCCTTTTGTTTGTTTTTTTTTTTAAAGTGATACTGACTTCATTTAGTCTGTTACTTGAGCAAATATGATTCACAGTTAATCTCCACTTGCATATGCTATTACAAACGTTAATTAATCCTATTTGCAAAGACAAATTATGATTAATGCATAACCTTAAAGTTTACATCTAATTACACAGAATATAAATGTCTAAATTTGTATAAATAGACGTTACAATTTTGAACATTGTAGATAATAAGGTATTTTCTGAACTTACATTTGCATGTGCTAACTAAGGACTGCTTCATTGTGTTTACATTTGCAAGTAGGTTTTGTTCTCATTACTCAGCTTAGTGCTCTGTGAACAGAGGAAAGTAACATGATTTTTGGCACAGTTCCAGAATATACATCTTAAATCTGATTTTGAATCTAGATTTATCTTTTGATGAATTGAACTAGTTGGCGGCATTTTATTTGAAAATGGCTATTGATTTCATTAAATTTGCCTGCACATAAAAGTGAGGGAAATTATATTTTGGGGTTTTTTTTCCCCATTTACCATTTTGATGAATACCTCCTATTTATTCTAGGGAAGCTAAACCCTTATGTAGTAATAAACTTGATCATGGTATACAAATAATGCATGGCTCAGTATGCAATATAAGAAATTTATTGTGCTAATAGTAATAATAAATATCTTAAGACTTTTATTGATATAGTTTTTTTGTTTGTTCTTATAGACAAGCAGAATTTGAAATCTGAGCAATCTAAAACTCAGAAAGAAGAAAATTTCTTGGAAGCTTTAATTTTGATTCTCTTTTCAGAGTCAGCTTAAAAAGTATATATGCACATTGTGATGAAATATATAATTTGTATAATGTGGTAGTTTAAGCAAAGTATTGGTTTACAACCATGATAAGCTAAAAATAAAGTTTAGCAGATCTTATTTTTATAGCTGGTCTATTACAAATTACCTTTTTTCTAAATTGGAGTAAAACACATAACTGAAACCCAATTATTATCTTCTATTTAAATCCATTTACTGCTTTCAAGTAATTCTCACTTTTTTTTGGTTTCCTACCAGGAGTAAAAAATACTTTATTTATAAACATTTACTAACAGTAGTTAAAAAATACTTCATTTCAACCATCTCATAGAACAATAGCCGGTAACGGTAATTGGCAAATATATCCTACTTAGTGAAATTCTTGTTGTTTTGTTTATTTGGATATACCTGCTATGTAATAAAAAATCCCACCGTCTAATTATGATTGAGGAATACTTGCAAATACATTTGAGCTCAGACATTTTAAAAAGTATTATTATGGTTATTGTACGATCTACAATACTAATGCGAGTTTCTAATTCACATACATAGTGGATTCCAGAGCACACAAGATCGGGACATTCCTGCCATAGTTAACATTGGGATTCCTAGTGGGCCGCAATGCAGGACAGTGATGTCACTTGTTTTTCACTCCAGTCACATAATTCCATGATGTGGTGTAGATTGGCTGTATTGAATATATTGAAATCTGCATCACGGACTGATGAAGAGTTAAATTTAACAAAACTCACTGAAATTGCTCAGTAAGTCTAATTTAGAGGGTATTCAAATGAGCTAGTAATCACCTTAGTTGTAGAGATGCGGTGTTACTTTTCCTTGGACCATTTTCCTGGCTGCGGCTTGGTTTGTAAAGCTCAACTTTAGGGATGATGCTGAAAGTCTTGTAGTTATACTTGATAATATTTTAAAAATTGCCAAATTCATTATAATTTTTCAGGTTATAATGTGATTTACACATTCTCTGGAATCAAAAATGAACATCAATTTTAATGAACAGATTTGTTTCATTAAGTTTTTCATTAATATGGTAATTATTTACATGTATGGCTTTTGATTTAATTAATTGCTTGAAAAAAGTCTCCAGGGAAAGCTTTTGAGATGCTTTCATTGGAAGGTGAGTCTTCAGGTGATAACAAATGTAATCATTATTGGGGAAAAAAAAATAATTGGAGAACAGCAAAAGCAAAAACTGTTTTACTTACTAAGTAAATCTTACTGAGTAGGAAATCAGGTCTGATTTCTTAATAGTGCTTGACCCATCTGTGACTGCTGAGACACTGTTGCATTTTAGTATGCACCTTATTTTTTAAAAATTTGTATTCTAATGCCCTTTTGGGGGCCAGAAGAAGAGAAAGATTCTCTATGCAGCAACAAAGCATTATATTGAGATTGAAGTGGCAAGACAAGGTTCCCTCGAATGATTTAATCAAGTGATCGATTTTTTTATTGCATTTATTTCAGAAAACTTGAAGGAAATTCTGTACTTCCAAGTTTTTGTAATTAGTTGCATCTTTTAAAATTTCTGTAGACTGTTCCTTCCCTTGTTTTAAGTTCTGAAATAAAGCCCTTTGCTCTTAATCTCATATTAATTCTCCAGGTCCACAAAAAGTATGTGAATCCAAATTCAAATGTGGTGATGCTGCTGTGTCACTGAAATTTTTGCAGTTTTCTGTACAGTTGTCTACTTCACATAATGCGTATCCTTTCCTCAGAGTCCTACCTTAAAAAGAGGTGGATCTTATTCATGAGTGCAAGTTTGATTTTTAAGTACTGACAATTGTTACTCTAAAATTGGTGTACTTTTGTCTGTTTAAAGATTTTCTGGAAAAGTCTTCAGAATCAAAACACATGGTATGATAAACAGAATAACCTTCTCTTCCCTGGGATTCAATTTAGATAAATTACAGTTATTCAGTATGTCTCTGTTTATACATTATTTTTAAAACTTGCTATGTTATTTATTTATTGTTGTTCTTAAAATAATGTCACTATTGAACTTCAAAGACTGTCCACAACATGTGATCCAGCAGTAACTTATGTAATAATGTTTGTCAGGGACTTAAGAGAGCTAGAAGCAATGACTGCTAAGGCAGTTTGAGTCTCCATGTGAATCCTCGTTTGAGGTATTCACTTGTGCTTTCATAATTATTTGAATGTCACGTTTAAATGCTTAATCTTTTTCAAGGCATTAAGAAAGCAGAGTTATTGCAATGGCAACACCACACCAGTTATCTGCAGGGATGGATTCTGAATTACTACCAGAACCTGGCTTGCTACATCATTTTCCACCATAGCTATTCCTCACTCTTGCTGACAGTTCAGATAAATCAGCGTGGTTGCAGATACCAGACAAACTTCACTAAGAAGTCACTTTACTTTGTATATATGTATATACATAGAAGTGAATCAGAAATGTATCAGCAAGAAACCCAAAATAATCCTTCTTGTGCATTTGGTGCTGGTAAGGCCTCCTGAGATTGCTGCTATGTTTTGTGGATTGCATTTCAAGACCAGAAATCAATCAATTTGTGAAAGTCCAAAGGAAGCAGAAAGAGATGAGCAAAAGCCTAGAAACCATCTCTTGTTCAGAGAATTTGCTGGAATCTGGATCACTTAAGGAAAAGAGACCATGTTAGAAACTGTTCAACATGGATCTCTAAGCTAAAACTTTCTACAAAAACTGCTTGCATATCAGTCGTTTTGCAGCTTGGATACTACTGCATTTAAGTAATGATGATATTTAGACAGTTCATTAAAGCTAAGTGGGAAGGAGAAAAATGTCAGTAATTCTTTATTAATGGGAACCTGGAAAGCAAGAATGTTTATTAGCAAAAGCAGCTTTTGGTGATCCAGAGCTGAGGTTACCCAAGAAGGATCACTGCTGGCATTCAGTTCCATCACAGAGCAGACTTGTGTCCTCCTGCTGCCCCTTTCAGTGGTGCTGAACTTCTCACACGTGTTATGGATCTACCTTAACTCTGCATGAAGTGAACAATTTTCTGCTGGCTGTCTCAGTTTAAAACTGTTTAATGCCAGGGCTGGAAGTTTAAAAGGTGATGTCATGACATTGGATAGAGTAGGTGATTACAGGGAAGCCTGACTGCTCCCTGAAGAAGGGATTCATTCCTGCTAAGCGTGTCAGTTTGCCACAGAATTTGCACTAGCTCTCACCGAACAACCTGGTGAACCAGTTCAGGAAGGTATTCACTTCTCTGTCGGCTTAGTTACCACTGGCTGAGCTCCTGACCTGCCTTCCTGGGGTGTCAGAGTCATAGCAGTGCTGTTAAGAAAGGAGCAGCAGGAGGCCAAACAATACCAGTGCTGTAGGCTGCAGCTGACTGGAGTGCCACCTCAGGTCACTATGAAAGCAGGGGCCCAGGGACAACGTAGTGTGGCTTTTCCATTTTCCCCACAGTGGACAGTGATTTTTCAGGTGTCTGTGTAGACCATTGTCTTGAAGAGCTCACCCGCCAGTAACCTATGATGCAATTGCAGAGGCTTTTGTTAAAAGTGGGTAGGGCTGCCAGACAAGACTGTGGATCCCAAACTTTGGCTAACTTCATCTGCTGTGGTGGAGTAATGACTTGCTAGTGCAAAGAACTGAACTCAAGCTTAAACAGATACCCTTGATTAGATAGGTTTTTAAATGTGGGGTCAGAACAGTCATGGCCTTGGCTTGGGAATTCATGGGGATAAGTTTAATACATGGGGAAAGCAGTTTAAATTTTCAATGTGGTGCAAATAGTCTTGAGTTCAGGCCATGGCAAGAATGCGGGCATGCTCAGGTTTGTGCATGAGTGGGTCTATATTTTTGCCTTTCTAATGTTTTAAATCCTTGAGTAATCAATCTCAAAATTCCTCATAGTATAGTAAGTTGATAGACTTGCTTTTTTAAATAAATGGAAGTGAAAATACTAATTTTGTTAACTTTTTTCGAGAGGATCATTAAAAATAGTTCAGTTACCGTATGTACCATAGTGCCAAAACCCTGAAGCTATCGAAAGGGAAGCCTTAAAGATGTAGTTTTATGTTTGCTAGGAAAACTCAATGCTATTGATGCAAAGCTGGCAAGAGACAAATTTATCTTAACGTTTTCAGAAGCACTCATCCTTAAATATATTCCCCAAACTCAACTGAAGTGACTTTGTACTCTATCCTTAATCTAGCATCCTGCAAATATCCGTATATAGGAGTAAGAAGATGTTTACATAGTGTATTAGCTCCAAATGTTGATTTCTTTCTTTTCTTGACAGTTATTCAGTCAACTGTTACTCAATCTTATGGGATGAATTGAATATTTTTCTTTGTTTAGGCTGGAGAAAGAAAAGGAAGAGAAGCAGTAACTAATAACAGTGTAGTTCTGCACTACACTTATGGCACTTCAACAGCAAGGTGCTAACTGAAATGGTTTCTGCATTCCACATAGCATTAAGTGTAGTGATCATGGAGCCCCAGTGTGAGTCAGTTGAGATGGTGAGGGGTGTCCACCTGCACCAACTCGTCCTGCAGCATCCTGATCTCTAGAGCTGACATGAAGTGGTAGAGAGATGCAAGAACCCACTGGCTTCTCTTTCAGTACAGCTTGCCCCTGAGCAGGTTAGTCATGGCATAATTAAAAACTGTACCTTGAGTTGTGAGAGGGAAAACAAGGACTGAAGCAAGCTGACACTCAGCTTCCCAGCAGTCTGCAGAGTGTGACTGTCAGTGGTTACACACACAGGTGCTCCACAGGGTCAAGAGCTAGTGTTGCCAAGAGGCACAAAGGGAAAGAACCTTTTCACTGGAGTCAGAATTTTTTTGTGGTAGACGGTCATAAGCAGAATACTCTCCTGTGTGGCAAGAAACTTGTTTGTATACCCAGAGTACCTGGAGAATGGTGTGCTTGAGAGCAGCCCTGTGGAGAAGGACTTGGGGTACTGGTGGATAAAAAGCTGGACATGAGCCGACAATGTGCGCTTGCAGCCCAGGACATGGTTGGCAGGTGATCCTTCTGCTCTACTCCACCCTGGAGAGACCTCACCAGGCAGACCTTATTGTGCCCTTTCAGTACTTGAAGGGGGCCTATAAGAAAGCCATGGACAGTCTTTTTAGCAAGGCCTGTTGTGATAGGACACAGGGTGATGGTTTTAAACTAAAAGAGGGGAGATTTAGACTAGATATAAGGCAGATTTTTTTTTTTTTTTTTTAACAGTGAGTGTGGTGAAACACTGGCACAGGTTTTCCAGAGAGGTGGTAGAAACCCCATTCCTGGAAACATTCCAGGTCAGTTTGGATGGAGCTCTGGGCAACCTGATGTAGTTGAAGATGTCCCTGCTCACTGCAGGGGGAGTTGGACTAGATGAACTTTGAAGGTCCTTTCCAACTCAAAGCATTCTCTGATCCCATGAATTTTGCAAGCCATTTTGTGGTGGTATTTTGTATTTCTTTTGAAGTATAGAAGAATTAATCCTCTCCAAACATGCCCAACTCAGATTGCACTTACTTTGACTAGTCCTTGTTACTATTACTCCAGTAAAACACAAGCACTGTGAAATGTGAAGCCTGCACTTATGTTGTATTGCCTGGTTCCTTTTAAGAAGACATCATATAGAGAACAGTAGGTGATTTGGTCCCAAGGAAACTATGGTTTATTATGAGAAAGAAAATTATTTATATCTGTGTATGTCAAGAATAGTTTGTTATAGTACATATCCTAAGATAACAGCCAGTTTAATGAGAAGTCTAGAGTTTGCTTGAAATACTATCCCCTAAAAGTGCCCAGTTTCATTAGAACAAGTGGTGACTCCAAAACCCACCTCTGCAACAGCATTGTTGGGGATAGAGAAAATACAAAATGCTGTGGAAGGCAGCAACCTGCTATTTCCCTTTGTTCGCTTGCCTTCATAGTTTGCTATTACCTTAGTAAGGACCTCTGTTTTTTCAGCATGATACAGATCTCATTGTGTAGAACATGAGAGACATTGAGAAATGAGCCTGCAAACTGCAAGCAAACCATTTTTCTAAGGCAACAGGTTGTTTAAATTGTGAGAGATGTGCTGAATGAGAGATAACAGGAATTATTTTACTAAGTGTCCCCTATTGACAGTACTAGAAATGACTATATCCAAAACCTGCTTGGGCTGTTCTACATGTCTTGTCTCTCTTGATGTTCTCAGTAGGGCAGGGCAGATAAATACCGTACAGGGTGTCTGATCAAGTCTGCGATTTCAGTTTCAACTTAATTGTGAAAATTGTCTTATGAAAAAATTGAGAGGTTTTTTTGAAAAAACATTTCCATCTTGAGTCAGTATCTATCAAAAGTCTAATTCTGTTATTAAAGGATATGAGAAAACCAATGTGCCAACATGAGTGCAAGTTTAAACAATAAGTGGTACGTAACTAATTTCTGTATCATCTTTATAGAAGTATGAATTCCTGTATTTTCAGTTACTTTGCTGATTTTAGAGTGTTACCAAGAATAGCTGGAAATACTAGGAATTTGTGGGTTTGTGGTTAATTGTTTGGAAGAGACAAGGTAAAATAGTAGCAGTTAACTATGTATTGACTGGTGGGTTTTTTTTTCTTTTTGCAGAAAAATTGATATATTTCGTGGCTGTCCTGAAGTTTGTACATCTAAAAATGCACTCTAATTTTATGCCAGGATACTGCATCATTAATGTTTAATAGAGAAATAAATCTAGGTATCATCAGCATAACAATGCTATAATCTTTGGTTCTGAGTAATGTGTCTCGTGGGTGGGCGTGAATGGCAAGCAAGATGGGATAAATTATTCAGCTCTATGTAAGGCACTGTGGGGAATTGGTCAAGAACTGGATGCTATTCCTGAAACACAGGATAGTAATGTCCTATAAAATGAGAGTTACACCATAAAAGAGACATCAATATTAACATAAAAGGAAAGAAATTTTAACAAAAAAATGCCACTGCAATGCAACCCTGTTATAAACAGACAACTTAAACCTGGAATTATTTTTTATGCTACAGTAATTTGTTTACTTATATCCAGTAACTTGTATTCTCTAAAGAACAAAACCAAATATATGACTGATTGACCATATGACAAGACAGCAATTTTGATTCATGCTTGTTGATACCAGCTGGGTCTGTAGATTGTATGGAGTTATATAGTGAGCCTGTCTATATATCCGAATAGTTCACTTAATTCCCAGAAAGATCTAGCACTGAAATTCTACTCGATAGGGCAGCATAAGCAACAGCAGGGTTTTTATTATCGCTTCATTAGCTGATGACACCAATAGACATTTCTGGTGATGATAGGAATTTGAGAGCTAAAATACTGTTCTACACTGGCTATTTTTCTTTGACTGTACCCCTGTGAGTTTTGAGATAACCCAGAGAGTCACAATCACAACTCAGTCTGTCCGAATAAGTTAGAGGTAAACTACAGCAGCCAATGTTTTTCTAAACTTTTTTCCTTTAGCCAGCTTGTGAAATACTACCAAATTTTGCAATTTTGCAATGTATTCCGTGCTATAAACCAAGGAGCAATCTCTGCTATAGAGCATCACCTTACTTCTCAATTTTTGGAATTCTTTGGCAGATTTTGCAGTTTTTAGTATTTAGAAGGGGTGGTGGTTAGCTGTTGGTTCCGTTTTCAGTCTGAGATCTTTCAGTGCATTGTTAATGCTTCTTTGCGTTTATATAGAAACATAAATCCTTTTATACATGTAGCCTTTTATACATGTAAAATTTAGCTTCTTTCTCTTAGAGGTGTTAAATAGCATTTTTTTTCATGCTTATTTTGGTAATTCTTATCAACATAGGCCCACTTTTTGTCTGCTTAGCACTTTTGCAGATTTAATTAATAACGTCTTCATTGTATGACTACTTGTAGGAGTCTGATTAAATTTTTGCACTCGTCCAGCCACTTCTGGAGTAGGCTTTTCATCTACACTAGATGGAATTCTGTTATGATCATTGTTACTTATGGTTTATCACTGGTTGTGATTCATCTAGTGATGCTTTCAAGCCAAGTAAGTTTAATTTTGTTGTTGAACTTCCTGACGTGATTTACCAGTATTGCTTATTAAATGTAATAAAATGTTTCAGATCAAGAACATGAGTAGTTCCAGAGATTTTTAGATCTTTTTAAGTGACTTGTGAAAATTAAACATTTTACCATCATCCAGTTAGACACAAAGCAAATTAGAAAAATCTGGTTTTGAAGATAGAAGTCTTCAAACAAGGAAAGTCTTAAGGTCTATTGACCCTGAACACTGCCTTAGAAGTATTCAAAGGGTATATCACAATTTATCCAGTTTAAATGTACCCTGAATAAAAGCAATGTCATCTTCTGTATTGAATGGCAAACGGAGTACTGGAGAAACGAGCACATAAGTTCCTTGACTGTGGCTGTGAAGGCTTTCTATATTTATAAATTATATTTACATTTATACATACTTTTTAAGCTCTTTGTGGTTGTCATTAACTTGCAAATTTCAAGTAATGAGAAGGCTAAATGGCCTACATTGGTTTATTTTAAATTGATGAATAAAGAGATTAAATTCAATTAATGCAATTGACAAGTGGACTCTTGTTTGGCCATCTGCAAAATTTTTCAGTCTGTTTTTGCTGTCTTAGTGCTAAAACCTGAGTCTTCAGCAAAGGAAATACTGCAAAATGAAGAACCTCACCCAAATGCTTATTTTCTCTGTAAGTATTGTGCCTTGGTGCAGCCTAACCAAGTTCCTAAAATTTTTAGGGCTTTTTTTCTCCTCTGAATAAAAGAAGTCTGAGTGATTAAAACAAATAGGTTCCGCTGATCCTGCATCCTTATATAGGTCCTCTATTTAGTTGTTATTAAAATATTTTCTTTCCTCTGCTTTTTTAACAGCTGCAGCTTTCTAAATTTGAAACAGTTAGCAGTATTTCTCCATCTTGTAGATATACGTTAAATGTTTGTCTTTCTCTGTAGAAATTTGATTATTGATTTACATATGTAAGATAACTTACATGAGTTGAAGGTGTACGCATGTCCTTGCTCACTAAGGTAAACACTTAAGAAGGCCAGTGAGATAGGAGAGGTCTCTGAGAAACAGTCAGTAACTCAATAACATATTTAATGTATTTGTAAGCTGTGTTAATTTGGTGGAAACATAAGCTAGACAGAAGCGCAAACCCTCTTTGGAATTTTGTGGATTTGGGTTGGAGACACTAAACTGTCCATCCTAAGGCAAGAAGATAAATTTATAGCAGAGCTAGAAATGTAGCCATAATACTTTGAAATCTTCTCCTGTCTCTTAAGAGATAACCATCATTTATACCATTTACGTTATTTGACAATTAACCATAGATGCACTATGCGAAGAAGAGATCTCTATTTCCAATTTTCCTTCAGGCACTACATCTTTTTACCTGCTATTTGCATACTGTGAATTTCTGTCCCTAAAACATAGTTGGATATGAATATCTAGCTTTGACCATACCATGCTTATAGACCTGTGCCAATACTAGATTATTTGGGATTTGCCAGTGTAGAAATTTTATGAATTACATATACTTTGCATACTGCATGTATTTTCTTCAATATATTGAAATGGTAGTAGTCATTTAAACACTCACTATAAAACCACTGTGTCCTCCTGCCCTTACGATCCCTAAGTGTGAAGCACTGCTAGTGTGATATCCTGGGATTACAGTGCTGCAAATTCAATATGTGACACTTAAAAAACTCAAGTCATTTAAAAAAAAAAACCCAAAGCAACCAGCATCAAATAGAGTGATAGTCAACGTTTTAAATTTTGCCTGAGTTGTGTCTGACTTTGTAAGAATTTAAAACTTTCTAAGTACTTTCTGAGTTAATACCTATCATAAAGTTCCAAAGGCTATTAAACAGATTTAAACTCTTCTATTTGAAGTGAGAAGCCATGTTTTCGCACACCATTAGCTGGAAGGTATGTGTAATAAAAAGTGTAGTTTATTGGGCAATAATGATGGAAGTAGAAGATACTTATTTTAGTTTCCTAGAAAAAGTGTTCAAGCGTGTGTTTGGCTTGTAGCCAGAGTCCAGTGCATATGAACTGGGTACCTGATCGCTTCCCCGTGCTGTAGATGTTTCTATGATTTCCTTGTCATGTGGCTTCTGTGTGTCACCACGCTATGTCCCACAAAATCCCATATAGATGTAGAGGTTATTGCAATTCTTCACATTACCTTCTAGCGGACCAGTAAACATCCTGTGATACGGAGTTACAATGCAGTGTTTTGCATCTTGCGGTTTCTCTTATATAGTAAAAAACTATCACTGCATTTCCCTGTGTGTCCTTTTAAAGTACTGTGAAATATGCTGGCTGTGGTCTGTCAAGCGTGAGAACTCATCAAAGTGTCATTCCTTCAGCATGTGTTTGGAAAGGGGTCTTTCTTTCACTATGGTTTATCTTGTTTTGTGAACAGATTTTGAAGAAAAAAGCAGAATAAAATACAAGGTAGCCAGTAGAGAAGGATTTGAAATTTACTGAAAGGTATTTTGCTTTGTTGGGAGGAAAAAGAGTGGTGCTTTTTAATATTTGCATTTGAGCTACAAATTCTTTAGCAACTACAAAATATCGTACAAAAAAATTGCCACACACGAGCACGGCTTACTGATTTTATTTATTTATTTAAATGCTTTTCGCTGCAGAAAACACATTTGTCAGTGTAATAGTATAAAATATTTTTTGTTTGTTTGTAGTCTCCATGCATGTAAATAGTTCTCCGATTATTTATACGTGCACAGAAAACGAAGGCAGAAAGCTCCAGCCCTGGTGAATGTAATGTGCATTTTCTCCTGAAAGATCTGAAAATGACATTATTAGCTCTGGAAGGACAGAGTTCAGTCTAGGAGGAAGGCTTTTAAAGTATCACAGCAAATCATTTAAGCATCTAAGAGTCTTCAATACATGTTATTAATGTGTTAGAAACAATCAGTAGCTTCAGCAATAGGAAGCTGATAAAGATCCAGACACAATAGTAACTCAGGGCTAGGCTTACTTTACAGTTCTTTTAGAACAGAAAAAATTGAATGCAATATTTTTAAAAGCGGGGAGACTTAATTACTTGAATTGTATGTCAAACAACTAAAGTAATGATCAGATGATTAGTATGTTTTGCAGGAAGGCTGAGCATTTTTTTCATAACTTAATTAGAAATTTATTGATGAATAGGATTAAAATAACTATTTATTCTTTTCATTCAGTTTCCCCAGATTCTTCTTTTTTTTTTTTTTCCCCCCAGATCTTGTAGTGGTAGGAGATAAACACTCTATCCAATGCTCCTTCCTATCAGACCGCAGTGTTGTAATAATTTAATGTGGTTGTTGGGTGGCAGGACGTTTATAAAATTCGTGCGTGAGCTGTAAACATGGAGAAATAAAGTACCAGTAGTGGCAATGGGTGGAGAAGGGCTGAATTTTCCAAACTGTGTGCATCAGAATGATAATTAAAACTCTGAAAAGGGAAAAGAACTGAAGAGCAGGAGGTCAGATATAAATCTGTGTTGCTCTGTTAGAGACAGCAATGCAGGGCCAGCCTCTGCCAGGTAATTCTCCGTTACTGACTGCATGGAAGGACAAGGACAGGAGAATATGAGGAACCATAAAATTGTCCTTCACTTGATGAAGGGATGTGAAAAAAGTTCCCGTTGTTTTTGTTACCCAAGACTTTCCTTTATGAGATTTTTTTACCCTGTCGTTTTTGTTCAGATGTGGTCTGCCAGTCCACTAGTGTCAACTTGTTTCTATTTTTGGGGGGTGTGAGTGTTTATGTGTGCATGTGCCTGTGTGGGCATCCATCCTTTTGGGAGAGCGGGGAGTGACATCTACGAGAAATTTTGTTCATAAACTCATGAATGTTCCCTGTATCATGAATACTGTGTGTTTGTAAAGGACTGCGTCACCTAAAGTTGAAACTCATAGCTTAGGGAGTAAATTAGGCAATTATTTCATTTCAGACCTGCTTCAAAATAAATTGGTACTGACTAGTTGTGAGCTGGCAAACATTATTTTTATTCTTCAAGACGATCACAACACGGAAATAAAAATAAACCTCAGTCTCAAAGAGGGATAATTTCACAGGCTAGTACTTTATTCTGCTTGAAGATGGCAGTATAAACTGCTGTGTAAACTTTATTCTTTGCAAAATACGGCATGCTTTTGCATCTTATTTATCTTCAAATCCGTGTGCATGATAGGTGTGGTCTCATTAACTGAATGCTTTATTTTTATTAAATAATGCTGTATTAATACGATAGATTCTATGGCACGTCATTGAATTGAATTGATGCTTGACACATCTAAGGAAGGGAAGGTGTGGGAAACAAAGGTGTCTGTTCTCAGAGGTTTGTAGCCAACGTGCTACAGCTCAGAAAAGCATTAAAGTATTAGTTTGAGTGACTTGATGAATCCTTTCCTACTCCTGTTCTTAAGTAAGTTTGAGGCTGTGTTTAACTACAGAAATTATTTGATACATTTACTTGAATTTGTGCATTTTTCCATTCAAGTGGAGGACAAAAAATTATTTTTTTCTAGTATTTTCAAGATATTTTGACAATTTTAATAGTTTATAGGCCTGGGAGAGGAAATCACTTGTAAGAGGTGTCTCCAAATAATGTGAAGCAAAACATAGAAGGGATTTCCAAAACTAAGAGTTAGATGAAAGGGTATTTGTGAATATTAATGCGACAAGCATAATTACAGATGGGTAAATACTGGTAGAGATAAATTACTCATCCTAGATCAATGACAGATGAAGAGGGTTCTTTACTTCTAGTAAGTGCTTATCTCTGTCATATGATGTTCTCTAGTCCTTATCCTATAATCAAAATAGTCTTTCATAAGCAGGTAATGAAAGTTCTGTGCATTTAATCTGATGGAGAAATCAGGACTTTTTAGAAAAGGAATATTTATTATAACTTACTAACGAGGTTGGCGGTGAGTCAGATTACTACTTAGAGAATATGATCCATACTGAGGGCTTAAAAAAAAAAAAGGTGTGAAAAAGATATTTAGCTATCTGTGAAACAAAGGCTATGTTAGTATAATTCAAGTGACTTCAATACTTGATTTGGTTTTCTTTGATCACGTACACTTAAACTTTTCAAGAATTGCTGTATATAGCTTGACTGAATCTTTTCTCACTGATGTGCTTTTTTTTCCCCTCATTAAAGATACAAGTTATGTTGCACCAAGCTAAATAATGATTGTGGCACATGCCAGAAATAATTAGAAATAAAAAATAAAAGAGTTTTTGGTCCTTTTTTTCAGCATCTAATTGTGCAGAAGAGGGTAATTCCATCTGGGTTACTCAATCTTCATAAGTGCTGAATCTTCATTCGGATCATGAATCTATTCATGAGCCATGGCTATTTCTAGTGTGGAATGCTACCCTCTATATTTTTTTTACCCTATCTCTTCTTTGCTTAAATTAAAATGCTGCCATAATAGAACCAAACACCATCTCTCGTACCACTGTCCCGTAAGAAATGTTGCCACTTTAAAATAGCATTAGTGTGAAGTAATTCAGAATAACACTAGACTAACATTTAATTATTAGTCAAAGCAGCCTGCTAAAGAATGTGTTGTATGTGGTAGAGAGAGAAGTTTATTAGACATCGTTTTCAATAAGCATGTGCAGTTGTCAATTTTAAGAAATCTCCTTTTTCCCCTCAACTAAATGAGGTCTCACTCATCAGTGGGAATATGTAGTATGTTAAATAGATGTTTTTGACCGTGTCTTCAGTTCCTGGAAAAAATCCTGTAATGGATGGATTTCGTACTAATTCTTTAAATATTTTGTTCAGCAATGGATATCTGCCTTAGAAAAGTATTGCTGGAGCTGCACAGCTAAGGCACCATTTGTGGGATCTCATGGTATTGTTCAAGCTCTTTTTCTGTTTATAGCTGCAACAAGTTCTCTTATGAAGTTGCTAATGGTACCGAATTTTACAGTGGCTTTGTGCAAGGGTAGTTGAACCCAGTCAGGTCATGAGGCTAAAAGACACCTATGTTACAAGCGTACACAGTGAGTCAGGAATACACAACTACTGCTGAAAAATCTTCATCTTCTAAGCAGAACTTGTTTTCTTCAAGTGTTTATGTAGTATAATTAAGGACAGTAGTTCTCTGATGGATTGATAGAGGGGTTCTTAATCAGTTCTGGCAAAATCCTAGGTTAATAAGGAAGGTTAAAGTGTATGGCTTTTTGCCAGAGAGTCAGGTGAATGAATGCTGCTTCTGTGCCTGACAGAGATGTTCTGAAGAAAGAGTGTTCCATGTCCTTCACCAAGGAACTCAGCAATGAGTTAGGAGGAACAGTATTTCCCCTGTTTTTTCTATTGCGTTTTGGATTAAGAAAATTGTACATAACAAAGGTGAATGGGGGAGGAGTTTGAGATCTGGTGATGGGTGAAACATTTGTTCTGTTAGATACTCTAATTGTATTAGCATAAGAACAGAACAGAGCATTGGAGGGAACATCAAAGATGAGGTATCAGAGCAGAGTCACCCTGGAGTGAAGATGACTTGGGGTGCTGAGATGGCTTTTAATTTAAGAATTAATTTAGATGATGGTTCTGATTTTTGAGGTCTGATTCTTTTCTGTAATGTACCTTATTCTTTGCACTGTGCGAACGTATTTTAAGATGTTCTCTCTTTCATGTGGGGGAAATACCAGTGAGGGAATGTATTAAAGGGTGAGGACTAGGAATTCAAATTTAAGGCTGAAGGATCCATTAATGTGACTCAGGATTTCATTGTGAACTTTCAATTAAAGGGAGACTGTGTTGTTCTAGTGCTGAACAAAGGAATATAAAATGGTTACTTTTACATTTAACAGTTAGAGCTGCAGAATTGTTTGGAAAATTCATAAGAAAGTACCTTTCAGATGCATTTAAAGTTGTCTCTAAAAGCATGGTGAAGGAGTTTGTCTTTCAGCACTCTACAGTTCATCTCAGCAGCTTTCACTATTAAGGTCCATGTGCTATCTGTCTGGTGTTGCTTGATGTTCTTGTGGCTTCTAGGTCCAGAGAGCCCTAGAACCACTGAAAAATTAACTTGGGAGAGAACCTGTGAAGGTCAACTAGTTTTTGGTGGCTTACAGATCTGAGCAGAACTGCAAAGCTGATTGTTACTCCTCTGCACAGGCAGGTTGCTTTCCAGTTGCTGTAAATTTAGGTTTCTAATTTCTTATGTAGAGTTCTTCTGCACAGGTGAACTGTACTGTCCTCTCAGGTTAGGATGAATCTTTATGCAGTTCAATGTATTTTTAATTTATTTACTTATAACTTACTAAAAACCAGATGGACATTCTGCTTCAATAATCCTAATAGTCCTATTAAAGAGGATTTTAAAGCTATTGCATGTTTTTGCATTGTATCAAGTTAGACACAACTAGGGAAAAAAGGGAACACACCCACCCACCCCCATTTTCAGTTCCAAGAAATATTTACTCCAAATAATAAGTACTTTCCCAGCTTTTGAGTCCTGCCTTTACATTGAGTGACCTAGGCAAATCTCACTATGATTTTGTAATCTGTATGGGTATTTGCATGTGTTGTGTATGCTTGTTGGTTTCCTTGAGCAGAAAGGGGCATAGTCCAAGAATGACAGGAGAATACACTGCTAACACTTCTATTTCCATCTATATTGTTACCAAGCCAGCTAGCTGTTACTTTCTACAATGACTTTGAAGATACATGTCTCTGTAATTCTAGTAAATGATCAAACTGTTGCTGGTATCAGTGTTTAACTGTCCGAAGTTTGGCTGTAAGAAAGAAGTAGGGGGACAAATGGGTATAGCAATTATAGAATATCAGCATTTCTTTTTGTTGGCTGTTACACTGATACTTTTAGAAATGCTGCCATCTCTTCTTTTTTTTTTCTTCATGGTATTTTATAAAAGTTGCTATCAAAGGAAAATAGTGGGGGTTTTTTCATATATATGGGATTGTTTTTATTATGTGCAATGGCTTCGAAAGAGAGAGGACAGTAAAAGTGCCTTGATGTTTTAAATTGCTAAGACAATTAAATTGCATGAGAGTATTTAAAGTGTAGATTGTCCTCTCAAAAATAAAACACTGTCCATTTATGGTTGATGTTCTTTTTCCTTTTACAACTGAAGTCAGAATCCACAGTACTTGTTCTTTCTTACTCAGACAAATTAAATAATTTAATGATACTTTCTCATGGATGAAAGATTTTTTTTTTTAATAACTAATAAAACTGTATGAGGAGGTTATCCGCTATTTTTCTCAGATCTAGAGCACTTAAAGGATGTCAGCTTTCTGTTACTAGCCAACAATAGAGCTGATCTAGTACAAATGTTAGAGAAGTGCAAGTTGCTGCTGTTGCTTCCAGTGATCAACTCTTGGAAGATGGGGGGAGGGAATAGACAGAGAGATAAAGAGTAAAATTCCAAAGTTAAGACTCCAAGAAATTAAAAAAAATATAAAGCATACTGTCAAACATTTGAATGTCACATATTTGTGGAAGCCTGAATGCTGGAGAATTTCTCTTGTATTCTGTGACCAGGAAAGTCCTGTATGTTTTTAAGATGAAGAAAGGATATTTTTTTCTGAGGCAAGAACTTGTAGGAAGGAACATGTTCTTAAGCAGTTCTTGCAAATTTTGTCAACACAAAGATTGAGAGGTGTAGGAGACTTTTTTTTCAAGAGTTGCAAGCATCTGACTTGATAGAATAATTTTTCTATTGCATTTCTTATTGAATGAAAATCCAGAATGATTTAATGGTGGAACAATAACGGCCTCGTATTTATATAAAATTATGAGTAGTAGACTATTGCAAAACCCTTGTAGGAGTAGGAGAAGGCTAGAACTGAAGAGTTCTCATGTCATTATGCAAGAAGTGCCTGGGTATGGAGGGTGCCATGGGCTGTAGTACGTTGTTTAGAAGTGACAGCTACCAGGTGTTCCTTTTCCATTTGTTTTCATAGGAAAAAAAAAAAAAAATCTGTGGATCTTCACAAATGAAGCAAAACTGATGCTGCCAACATAACATTTCTGTTTAGAAATGTAAATCCCAGCTGCTGTGTTGCTAAGGGTTAGATAATTTGCTCCAGTACAGAGGAAAGAGAACATAGGCTGAATTTTTTTTTTATAAAAGTATTTTGTATCTGCTCACTAATAACAGAGATATTCAGCTAAGTTCTTAAAAGTGAAGAGATGCAGTTAATTTAAAAATGCAGTATGTACGTGAAATAGTTTAATACAAAATTTTAAGTATCCAGGATCTGGGTTTGGGTTTTTTTATTTCTGAGTTAACCTTTCTGTGCTTCCTAGAACAAGTAAATAATAACAAGTAATAACATTTCTTTTGTTCCCTAGCTTTGCTGCAAATGTACAGGCAGAGTTTTTACGGTTGTTTAATAAGCTTCATTCATAGAGAAGCCATGTCATATATAGGTATTTATATTTTTAAATGCTTACCACATTATTGGATATCTCATTATAGTACAATGTCACTCTTGCATGCATGTTTCTAGCTGTATTGTATTTTATTTTTCCTGGATGTAGGAGAGGAAACATTGTGTTACCTTATTTGAAACTAAACTTGCTATATTATGTCTTGTTTTAAAATTACCTGCTTTATGCAAACTGCATAGCGTAGTTCTTCTAGCATCCATTTAATGGTGCACATTATTTCCTCTTCTGGAAACCATGCACACCTACGCAGATATTTCTCATAATTTGTGTTTGTTAGCTGATAAGGTTGTGATTATAAAACTTCCTTGAGTCTTTTTACCTTTTCACTTTCAGCTGCATAAATTGTGGGTTGTTTGTTATTCTAAACTTTGATTTAAGCACACAAACGAGCCTGTTTGTTTCTAATGTTGTTTAGTTTACACCAGTTCTGTTGTGACTTCATTAACTTTGGTGAAGACCTACCAACCCATGATTGTTACACCATAAGGCATCAAGCTACTGGGGTTTTTTAAGTTCTTTTTAACGTAATATAGTTTCGTAATAGTTTATGAGGCAGAAATCTTGGAATTTTCAGTTAATTGCCATGTTATGAGACTGGGATGCATGGGAGACAAAACACACTGCTAACAAATGGTATGTGTAAATTGCACCGGTGTGTATTTATTTCTGATCTCTGGAAGAACATGGTACACACCTGCCAGGCCCTGCTTGTGTGGTCCCTTCAAACAACCCCTTTTTTTTTTTTTTTTTGCTCATTCCCATGTGATGCAGAATCTACCCAAACCAAACTCTCCTAGTACTTGCAACTGGGCAAGTGCCATAAAGCTGACGAAATTTGACCATGGCCCATGACATTCTTCAGCAGAGAAATATCCGTGTTTGCAAACCGCTTCATTTTAAGACTGCAGAAATGGCAGCATAAATATGATTGTTTACATTTATTTGTATGAAAGGGTTTCATGGAACTGTGGCAGCAACCTGTGTAACCCTCATCTTGTTTAAAAGCACTAGAGATTTTCTATTGGAGCCTGCCATCTCTAAAGCAGGATAAAATCACAACTCTGTGGCCAGATCTGTTGCTTCGTTGATCCAAAAGCAATAAATAAATAAATAATAAATGAGCAGTTTGCTATTAAAATATGAATTGCTTAAAGTACTAATTTTTGGTTATTACTTTTTGTTGCTGACATAGGCCTGAAGAGTTACTTACCAAGCCACTTCTATGACCTTTTTTCTGTTGTGCTTTCTAATAGTGACGATATAAACAGGCATGAAGAAAATAAAGTTGTTGCAGAGAGTTGTCTGGCAACGTAGTGATGGCAATGTGTAATTATGAGGAATCTCGTCCCAGCTCTGCTGAGCTTGCTGTCTTTGTCAGGGCTGAGGAGCAGGACCTCATTCATGGCTGCTGTCACCACCTGCAGCTGTCTTCACCTCAGAAACTTCAGAAGAGAGGCTGGTGATGCTCCTGTGTCATCCCTGTAATTTGATTTCTGTGGATTCATACTATGTTTCCACCATGAGCAATTGGCAGAGTATCTCCTCTTGATTGTTGATAATTGCCTGACTCTAACAAGAATTTTAATAAAGGGTGGTGATTAGAATTATGATCCCCTAATACCATCTTTATTTAAATTTATTACAATAATTACCATGTGATTAATAAAATATGTTAGTACACTCCTTGAAGTCACCACTCTGCTATTATACAGTATGGTAGTTAAACATAGTAAATACTTCTAATTAGTAATTGAATAGCATGTGTTAATTTTTCTTCTATCACCCATAGGATGTTTAATAGTATAGTTGGCTATTACCTGCTATGAAATGTATGGGAAGGGTTAAGTTATATAATTATCATAATTCAAGCATTTTATAGGAAAGACTTTGACCAACTATTTCAAACAGACAAAATCCTCTTCCACTATATTTGGCCTGTATTAAAAGTATTCCAGGACAGACTCCCCTAAAAATAAGTTAGAAAGCTAATTATTTTGTAGATGATAATCACTTCAGCTGTATTTAAATATTTAGTGGTTAAATTGAGCCTCATTTCTAAAACCTGTGGTTAAAGTTGATCAAAGCTGCAAAAAATACTGGGTGGTTTCGTATATGCAGAGGTATAAGAGGGTGTTTTTGTGTAAGCATGTTGCACATGTTGAACTGAGATGTACACTCTGGAAAATATGTAATGTGATCTTCAGTATTTCTGACCACTCTTCTGAGGTGGTTGTGGTTATTGAAGCAAAAATACGTTCACCAGTTTTAAAAACAACAATTTCCAGAGTAATATTTTTTAACTTTTTTTCCTCCTATGGCCAGGTGCATTCCTGAACCACTGACATCCTCCTGGTTTTATACAAGTGTAACAAAATTCTGAACTGACACTTTGTAGCTGTGTAGATATATAAACATAATCAGAGACTTCTACAGGGTTGTTATTGATTTTCTGCATACTGATTAAAATCCTTTACTGGGAGCTGATTTTACAAAGTATTGAAAATAAAACGGTGCCCTGAGCTGAACATCCTCAAATCAGCAGTTTGAAGCTATTCTCTGACTTCTTACATCATAAGAAATAGTGAGCCTTTCAGTACTTCCCAGCTCCAAACATCAACGTGTGGAGTATTTTAATTACTTAAACTTACCTAAATGTAAGTTAAAATTCAAATTTTTCATACTTAAAATACCTTTTCTGTACTTTTAAAAGACAAATTTACAGTTCTGTAAAGTATCTGACTATGTAGACTAGCAATTAGTTGGGAGCATAAGGAGATCTAAGGAATGTACTTAAGCAGGATGAGTTTGTCATGGGTAGATTGCCATCTGTTGATAATGCAGCAGCCAGCAGTTTATAATGAAGAACTTTTCTATCACAACATCATTATTGTTTGTGCATTTCTCTCTCGCTTTTTTTTTCACCCTGGACGTAGGCCACATTAGTTTTTATTCTGTGTGTAATTTAAAAGAAATTCAGTTTATCAAATGTCATTGAACTTTTAGGTCCAGAAGGATCACGTGAAAGGAGGAGCGCTGGGGTTTTCTTTTACAGGTGCATTTTTTCTCTCCAGAGGCTTTAATTTTTTGTATTAAGTACAAGAGGAAGAATATAATGTAGTTGTAATAATATCACAACAGTGTCAGGATCGTATGCTTATTTCCAGAGTTCATTCCTGTGCCTCAATAGTCACAACAGACCAAGGGGTTTGGGGAAGTGTCTTTGTGAATATAGTTGGTTTTTACATCCCAGTCTTATCAATAATGTTAGATCATTATAGTGAAGTTATAGGTATTTGACAGTATTATTAGCACTGGTAAAACTCTTAAGTTTTATACCCCAGCTGGAGTAAGAAGTTAACAGAATACATAACAGCTGTTCAGTCTAGAAAAGAAAAAATACTGCTCTCCCTATCTTAGAAAATGTCATTGGAAAACTTGGACTTTTGGTTCTGGTGTGCGGTTTTGAGTATATCATAGAATTCATCTGAAATTTTCTGTGTTTGGTCAATTTTGATGCTCTACAAACAGCCAGAAAGCTGAAAGCTGATGGACAATGCTTTTGCCCTCACAAATAGTTTATCTGAACTGTAAACAGCACTAGCAGGAACCAGTAACTCCACTTTCAACTGCAGGCTGTTACTGCATTTTGAAATACTGGGCGAGGGGTAGGCGGGTGGGCAGGGGGACAATTCAGAAACTGAGGCTTCAAAGCACTGATTTCCACTTGAGAAACAGCAGGAGAGAGTCTCTTTTGTCCTTTCACCTTTCCATTATCTTCCACATGAACCAGAAAAATTAGGACAGCTGGTTGCTTTGAGAATCCACAGATACCAGTTTCCAGCTTGGTAATATATCAAAGGAATTCTGTCTCACTATCTCTCATTTTTTCAGAAGCAAATATTTTAAGAATATTTTTAAAAGGCAAATACTAACACAAAGAAAAAAAAGAAAAAAAAGAAAAAAGGAATAACTAATATCAAACTTTATCAATATTCTGATACTTTCTGGAGATGAAAAGGGAAGTAAAAACAGTGGTGAGAGCAGAGAAAGAAATTAGTTTTGAATTAATTACTTAAAAAAAAGAAAAATTGGTAATTGGTGACATCCCTGGTAGAAGGAACCTGTCAACATGCTGACTGTCCATTGTATGGAAGAGGACTATCTTCCAAGAGTCTTTTATACTCAGCATGATGCTGAGTTCAGCTCTACAGTTGAAGTAAATGTTAGCAAGCAAATAACAGAAGAGTCAGTTCTAAAGAACATCCCCTAGCTTCTGGAATAGTTCGTAAGCACATCTATAGCTTTTTAAGACCCTTTATTCCATCTATAGTCTCTTAGTAGCTGACAGAGTCTAGCCACAGCTTCCAGTCCCACAGGTAACTTCTAAGACATAAAGGTCATCTAGTGGATTGTATGTTTTTGTCACCCCCAATCCTCCCATTTTTTGTGTTTAACATTTAGATATACTCAGTTCAGTGACTAGTGTCATTACAGACCACTTTTTGCAGAACTAAAAGACTAAGATAGAGGTATGAGATCTTGCCTCCAGCAGTGCCATCAGGAAAATTTCTGTTTTCAGAAAAGCTGTGTTTTTACTTGGATGTAAATGAGTACTGAGAATATTGATCGAAACCCCCCAAACGAACAAAAAACTCCCACAGATCTTTTATTTTTTTAAGAAAATAAGAGATTTTTAAAGATGTTTTAAAACTATGTTTCTCTATGTTAACATTTCTTCAAGGTGATCTGTGAAAGTACTATTGTGGAACTGTACAGAATATTTAAAGGGAAAATTAATCCCCACCTCAATTCTCTTTTGTTTACTGGCAATTTTAACTGCTGAGATTATTTTTTTTTTTTTTCCTTTGTATACATCCCAGTTCTGAAAGATTTTTCTTTCTCTTGCACTACTTCTAATTGGAATATAAGGGTATATAGAGGTACAAATTTTGCCAACAAAGTTTTCTTCAGCTGTTTCCAAGTAGGGCACATTAGAGAAGTGTGGGTTGCTGGATTTGGGGTGGGTTTTTTTTAATGATTATAGTCTTCTATATTATGTTCTTCCTACAATCTCCGCCTATCTTAGCAAGAACTAATTATTTGAAGGCTTAAAGACTGCTGCTGCCACATGGTCTCACAGTTAGTGACTGGGTATAGAAATGAAACAGAACACTAAACCTTCGGGATTCACCTGGCCTCCTTCGCAAGCCAGGCTGGTTCCCACAGTGTCAAATAACAATTAAAGGAATTCATGTTTGAAGGTGACTCTTTAGAGGTCAAACTGCAAAACAGGTTTCAATATCGAGGTTTCATATCTTGGCATAGAAAAAGAGAGATCATAATGGAAAAATGGAAGAGCTATTAGTACATCGAATGATGTTTAGAAAGTTTTCATCACCATTTAAAAGATGTTTGCTTATTACTTAAGAGGTATGTTAGTTGTTAATACTGGTTTGTTATAGTTTCCCTAGGGTTGTGATCATATGATCGTATATGTGTGTGTGTGTGTAACTTCATACGTGTCAGAGGGCTCCAAGACAAGAACCGTCTTTCCATTTTTGTAAACATGTATTATATATGCTGCCTCATTAAACACAAAGGGTCATTGGTGTTTATGCATCAGTGTAATGAGTGCAAGCATCTCCTTTTATCTTCCATCAAAAGATCTCAGACCATTCTTATAACCTTGGCTAATCATTCCTTAACTGAAAAAATCAGAAGTTCATATACTAATTAATACCAAATATTTAACAGCTTAGAGTGTCTAATCCTGTGCCAACAATAGTCCGTAGACAGACACTTAATGTAAAAACTCATGTGAGACCTAGGAGACTGGAAGAGAGATCCACAAAAGGTGCAAGATGTTTAAAAGCTTCTTTGGATATCTGAGTGCAAGGTTTATCCTGTAAAACGTGTTTAGCTGTTGGGGGAGTACATAAATTTCTGAAATTAGATATAGTGGGATGCAGTTCTGAGGTGCTTATCTCATTCTTGCTCTTCTTTGTGCTCCGTGAATTAGGTGGTGTTTTTCAGTCTCTTTTGCAGCAACCACTGCAGCGGTCATTCTTCCAGCACATCAATTGAATCGTAAGCCCCTTTTTCACAGTATTCTGCTACTTCTTCCAGGAAATAGAACAGTGCCCCAGGGTTCAGGAAACCAAGCATCTGTGCACCTTTCTGCTTGAGAAGGTGAGACTACCCATCACTTATCTCCCAGAAGGGGACCTACCCACCAGCTTATTGGGTGTCCAGTGCTTCCAGCCAGTCCCTCTGTTAAAGCTATTGTATTTTTCATAGCATTTTAAAGACTTGTTTGACCATTAAGGATAACTTGTGGAATTTCAGACTAGACATAAGGAAGAAAATTTTTTTTTACGGTAAGGGTGGTGAAGCATTGTAACAGGTTGCCCAGAGAAGCTTTAGATGCCCCATCCCTGGAAATATTCAAAGTCAGGTTGGATGGAGCTCTGAGCAAACTCATCTAGTTAAAGATGTCCCTGCTTATTGCAGGGGGTTGGAGTGGATGATGACCTTTAATGTTCCCTTCCAACCCAAACTATTCTATGATTCTATTAATAAAACCATTGAGACACATGCCTGGGAGAGGAAGCGAGAGATCTGGTCTATGCTTTAATGCATTTCAGGTGTATTAAGCAGCCACTGGGACAGGGGAGGAACTCTTGACTCTCTGCACAGAGCAGCTGCAGTATTCGTGTTCTCTGAAAAGTCAAATAGCTTCAGTGGGAGAGATCAAAACTTCCCACTCCACTATAGGGAACAGCTTGCTAATTAGAGCATCCTGCTCGGAGAGTCGGATCTCCTGAGTCTGAACAGGGAAATAAAACTGTTTTCTCACATTCTGGGTGCATTTTCTAACAACTTAAATTTTGGTTATGAATTCTTAGGGCTAAGGCTAAAGCCTCCCTGATTCTGCTGTCTTGTTCAGCACCCCGCCTTTTGTGGATTCCACCCTGACATCTCTACTATTCCAGACCTTCAACAAAAAGCCTATATGCTTACCCCATTAGGTTGCTGGAAAATACATACATCCTTAAAGGCCTTTTGAGCACTTTTATGATCTGTGATTTTTCTGGGAGCAAAGTACTGAAAAATCTTCAGAAGTGTGGCCTTGATACATAGAAGGTGAGATTGATTTCAAAGAGCTGAGCTTGTCCATCCCATGCAGACTGACTGCAGCTTCCAGACTATCCATACAGTCAGGAGACATTTTCCAAGATGTTCTCCTTGATCTAAGATGTCATGTTCTTTTTTTCTTTACCCTTGCTTTGCTGTAGTTGTTAAGACTCTGTAGATCTTACCTTCCTTGTCAAACTATGAAAGGGTGAAACAATTTGTTGTGAGTATAATTAAATTTAAGTCCAGATTGGATTCAAAGTGTATGAACTTTGAGAAACAGTTTTTATAGCTTAACTTTTTTCTTATATATTCTAAACATTGCATGGATTTTTCTATTTAAGTTCTGGAAACACCAGTTGAATGAGATGGGGTTCATTCCAAGACTGGAGCCATTTAGGATCAGGCCAGCATTACATGTAGGGTGAGTAAGGTTGTTGCACATACTACTGAGGCTGAAATTGTCTTTAAGCACTGCATGTCATCCACATTAGTCTTCTGCTTTACTTAAATATTCAGAACTCTTTCTAATGCATTTAGACATAAAAGTTCAACATACAGGGAGGAGAGATAGTCAGCCTTGAGAGAGCCACCACAGGGAGCTGAAAAGGTTTTTCTGACAAAAGCTGTCTGGCAAGCAGACCAATGTCCAAATGAGAAATCTACTTTTAAGATTTTGGAGGAGAGGAGGTGAAGCTGTGCTCATTCTTAAATATTTTCCCTATGCAAGGAAAACTTATACAAGATATTCTACACTAAGTTGTTTCCAGAATGCTGTGATTATCTGCTATTAAAATAAATGAACCTTATTTTAAAGTGATCTACTTACACAAATAATAGTTTTTAACTTTGTAACTTTCGAGAGATGTTTTCTACCCGACTGAAGTAATCATTCCTGTATCTCCACTTCAAAAACAGATTTATTTTAAAACAGGCTGTTACTATCCATGATAGGCACTATTGGTGCACACCCTGCTGCTTTTGAAAAAAGAGATTTGAAGTCTAATATTACTGTTTACTTCATCGTATATAGTTCAGTGGACAATATAAATTGCTCACAATTCTAGAAAGCTTCTCAATTCTGTCAAGTGTATTGTATTGATTACAATAGGCCAGACACTGTCAACCCTAACTCTTAACCCAAACCCTCAGTGTAGAAGAGGTCAGAACTTGCCAGCTGAAAGGCTGGTCAAATGAAAACATGTATTTTTGGAAAGGGAAATTCTTGCCCAGGATAGGTATCTTATTCAGTGAAAAATTTCATCCTCCTGATTGTCTGCTAGCTCTAGTCAGGGCAGCAGGAGTTGGCCAGATGTCTTTAAAGGAAACAAAGCTAAAACAGAAACAGAGCTAAACAAAATATTCCATAATCCATTTAAGACCCAATGGTGAATTAAGGTGTGTATTTTTTTCTTTATTGCTGTTGTTTCCAAAGTAAATGCTAATAAGAAGGCATCTAGAGGTCCTGGTTCAGTAAACGAATGCCAGGGCATGAGCATGCACATCAAATGCATAATACATTTCTCACAGCATGATCTTCTTAGTATGATACAATAAGTAACAACTTAAAATCTCAACAAGCATCTGGTTTCTAGTGAGATCTTCTGAAGAGGATCACAGCCTTATTCAGCAGTGCTATGATAGAGCTTACAGGAAACCCTTTAATTTTGAGATTTCATACTGTGATGGCCCTTAAGTACTTCCAGGGAGTGGGACGGAGGGGTTGTGTCTGATGCTCCACAAATGCAGTTCTGTGTTCAAAGTATATCGTCATGCAATTTGAATATAACTAGGAAATAAAGTAGAGGTATAAACAGGGAGATGAAAGGGAATTTATACTGATTCATATGTCATGTAGAAGGAAGGCAGAATTTTAGCTAGTAGATGAGTTACAGGATTTATGAACAGGAAATGGAGACATGAAGAGAAAGAGACTTCCTGCTGAAGTGAGTAGTGATGACATTGTGAATTTGGGGTTGAAAGGAGTAAAGGACACCAGAGAATAATGTTTAGCACAAAGATTATTCTTCATGTCGTACATGTTTTAATAGTTCCCTGTTGTTCCACAAATCTAATTAATGGGAATAAGTGGTTGAATTTTGATCTTAAATCACTGTAGAGAAATTTCCTAATTGCAGACAAATTTAAGGGTCCCTTACAAAATAAATTCTGCATAACATTATGCTAGTTTGGAAGTATTGAGCATAAATAAGGATAAAGGTCAATATGCTCAAAAGACAGTAGCTGAAGGGCAAATGAAATTGGCTTTGGGAGAATTCAGAGGCTGTTGTGTAAAAGATCTGTGCAAATTAAGCATCCACAGCATCCCTTGGGGGGGGGGGGGGGGGGGGGGCGGGGGACAAAACAAAACCCCCAAAACCCCACAAAACCAAACAGGTTACCTAACCTTTTGATACCAAAATATAAAGATTTTGGTCAGAGGTCAAAACAGTAGGACTCATTACAGTTTCGGCTCTTTACTCATTGGTGCAATGGAATTTGTTTAGGCAAAAAGAAGTAAGAGCAGCTGCATATTGTGTGATTTGAACTTTCAATCAAACTTAATATTTTATTTAGCCTTTAGCTACGATAACCACAGACAAACCCTATGAAATCTTATTTGTGCCTGTAGAGTACCACTAATTTTCTTTTAATCTTTCTCTGCCCCAGGAAACATTTCAATTGAATTTTGTTCTTCATGCAAGGAATCAAGAGTACTGAGAGCCAAGTTACTTTCCTTTCATTTTCCCTTTATTTCTATATTTTTAATAGATTCATGACCCATGGTGCTAATACTGGAGTTATTCTAAGAACATGTTAAATTAAAAATAAGTATTTATTGTGCCCATCTGCTAAATTCCCAACATCTTTTAAGAGTTTATTGAATTTTGTAACATGAGATCTTTGTTTCACAGTTTGGTCTAGTGGCATTTGCCTGATTAGATGATTTTGTGTTCTCTGCCCTTCCCATTGCCACTCTCTTTCTTTTGCTATTTTACTCATCCTGTCAGGCTTCCATAGATTCCTTATGCTGCTCTCCCCATTTTTATTGGCCAAAAACTCTCCCTTGTTCTCCTTTTAACTTCATCGAATGGTCTTAATCTTCTCCCCAGCTTTGACCTCACAGTTGATTGATGCTTTTTGGTTTTTTTAACTTAGTTTTCTTTACTGCTTTTCCCCATTCAATGAAACTCTACCTCTTGGATTTTTTTATTCATTTCATTTTTCTTTTATTACTTTTGCCTACCTGTTTCAATTGGTATTGGCAAGAACTTGCAGAAACTTGGGTGTTGTCAGTGAGAGAGTTTGGGAAAGGATATTTAACCCAACAGCAAATGGTGAATAACTCTTCATTTAATACCCTATTTCACTATTGCATCTTCAGCATTCCAGTAGCATCTTTCTCTTAGAAGCACCTATTTGACACACAATAATGCCACAGTTGAGCTTAACAACTTTTTCTTTAAAATAGGCTTTGGATTGGTAATGATTATAAAATCAGAATCTCTGCTGAAAGATAACACCTCTAGCAATCTCAACCCTAAGATACTGGTTCAGAATTAACTCAGAGGGAAGTGTACCATCTGTTGCTAAAAACCAAGAGCTCAAGCAATTTCTAGCTTTAAGGGAAAACCTGGACCTGAACCCAGCCAATTAAGGGAGGCGGGGAGAGGGATGGAAGGAAAAACTTAAAAATAGCTTCTGGTCCTTCACTTGTGCCTAGTCCTGGCTGACAGTAGAGACAGCAGAGAGAATTGACACTGCGGAGAAAACAAACTGCACAGAAAGTTCTGTCAAATGCCCAAAGTAAATAAATGGGAAAGGACAAATATTGTTTCTTTGTTATTTGATTTAGAATAACTGTACTCTACGATATAAAGCTCCTTCAGGCTTCTCGTAATGTTTAATCTGTTACTGCTCCTTCGATGCTTGATAATCGGGACTAATTTCTGTTCCAAAAATATATCTCCAGATAACTAGTTTACTTCAAGACTGCTCATACACCAAACATAGCAAAAGAATCAAATTTTCTTGCTGGTGCTTCTTTACATTAAAGTCTTGCTTTAATTAATTTAATTTTTTTTTTAATTGAATGGTTTAGATGATCTAGAAAACAAATCAAAAGATTCTGTTGAGCCTTGTTTTCAGTTCTGCTAAGAGAAAAAAAAATACCAAAAAAAAGGCAAAATAAGAGCTGGAGGCCTTGGCTACTTGAAATGATATACAGTGTTCCAGCTTGCTTACCCATACTATATCTTCAGATAATGCAGTGATAAATCTCCCATAACTGTGTAACCTGGGTAAATGCAGATCTGACCTTTTGTTTACAGAGTATCAAGGGAAATCTTTATGAGATCACAGAAGTGTTTCAAAAGGTTTAGGAACATTACGAGATGGTAAAATGTGTCCCTTTTGTATGATTTTGACAGCAAAGATCTGACAGTGTTTCTCAGTGAGTAATGTCTTCTGTAGAGATCTAAACAAGCCATTTGGCAATGATGTTTGAGAAGCATTTTTGGTGATACAATTCAGGGGAAAAGTGATCTGTGCTGCTATAATTAAACAGGATTTTAAGGTTATTAAAATATTGACATGCAAATGTTTACTGGATATACAGATGTTGATGCTGGTGCAATGCAAGATAAGCTAGAAAAGATAACATTTTCATTTTAGGAAGAAAATGAATCAAGTTGTTTTTTATACCTCCTTTAACTTCTACTGGTTGTGATTATTTATCTGGTTATAATTAAAAGCGGGGACTTAAATCAGCTTGATTAAAAGTCCAGATTGTGTTTTGTTATATAAAATGAATCTATTGATTAATCAAATGCAGAAAAATGTTCTGAGCAAAAAAAAAAAAAAAAAAAGACCCTTGCTGCTGAATTCCAGGCAGAAAAGATTAAAGTCTGTTCTGCTGTCTGGAAGGAAGTGCCTTAAAGAACAGAATAGTAGCAGTAGGTTGGGGCTCAGGTTTTGGATTAAAACTCCGCTTCTGGTTTTGATTTTTTTTTTTTTTTAAATTTAAATGACTTCTGTAACCTGTGATATGATTTCTGATCTGTACAAAGGTACTAATTATGTATACATCCACTAATTATCTCTAACTAATTTACGATGACTATTACCCTTGGTAGAAGAGGATCAGGTTAGAGAATACTTATGCAGACTGGGCATACATGGGCCCTGATGGGATGCACCCATGAGTGCTAGGAGGGATGGCTGATGTCCCTGTGAGGCCACTTTCAGTAATCTTTGAATGATTATGGCAATTGGGAGAGATGCCCTCTGAAAAGAAGCTTTGCAGAAAACGATTTGGGGTCCTGGTATACACCAAGTTGACCATGAGACAGTAATGTGCCCTAGCCACAATGAAGGCTGATGGTGTCCTAGGCCACCTTAGGCAAATTATTGACTAGATCAAGGGAGGAGATCCTTCCCATCTGCTCAGCACTGGTGAGGCCACACCTGGAGTGCTGGGACCAATTCTGGACTCTCCAGTATGAGAGAGACATGAACGTAGTCGAGAGCGTCCAATGAACGGCCACCAAGATGATAAAGGGACTGGAGCATCTCTCCTGTGAGGAAAGGCTGAAAGAGCTGGGATTGTTCAGCCTAGAGAAGGCTCGTGGAGGAATCTTTTCAGTGTATGTAAGTACCTGAAGGGACAGTGCAAAGAGGATGTAGCCAGGCTGTTTTCAGTAGTGCCCAGTAACAGGACCAGAGGCAATGGGCTCAACCTGAAACACAGGAGGTTCTCTCCAAACATTGGGAAACACTTTTTTTCCTGTGAGGTTGACTGAGCAGTGGCACGGGGTGCCCAGGGAGATTGTAGAGCCTCCATCCTAGGAGGCTACTAGCCTATGTGGCTCTGCTTGAGCAGGGAAGTTGGATAATATGACCCCCAGAAATCCCTTCCAACCTCAACTACTGTGTGTTGATTAATGCATAAATAATACATACATAGAAAACGTGCATGATGGATGCATCCTGGTATGTCTGTTTACTTGCATGTGGAAATATATTTCCTCAGTTTCAATAGAGAAGTATATCTAAAGTTTGCTTCTACTTTGAATAAATCTATTTGTTTACATCCCCATTCTTACATATGCAGTCACTATAAAATTCTAATCCTATTTATTTTAATGTATTTTGCATGTTTCTTAGAAGCTTACTATAGTTGACTATAGTCTTAATCCTATTATTGTGCTATATGCTCACAGTTTGTGTGTTTCCATCATGCGTACGTATGAATAATATTCCATGCGTGTTACATATACAGGTGTATATATATATACACACACACAGAGAATAGGATTTCAGAAGTATGTATTCCTGCATATGCATGAATATGTAAGCACATCTCTTGAACGTCATGGTCAGTGGGATAGACTGAGATAACCCAAATAGTAAAAATACCCACCAACTCCCTGCATGTGCAAATTGAAGAAGAGAGACAGAGAAGTGAGATTGTCCAGTTTCCAAAGCCAAGACTACTGTCAAAAGATGTAAGGATATACTGTTTTAATAGCCTTTTGTATCTTAAGTTTACTAAATTCCAGAAATGCATACATACGAATTTGTGACTATACTGGCTAATACATGAGGGATATGTTTTTTATTTGTCATGTGAATTATACTGATCCTAGTTCTCAGCACTTAACTATCCTTTTGCTGTGTTTAATTAATTAATGTTCAAATTAACATGGTACTTCATTATTAACAAAAAATAGTTCCAGTAAATACCCAAAAATTCAAACTTAGTATTGGAAGTATGCCATAACTATGACATCATCAAAGTCACTTAAAGACTTGTCTGTGAAGAGCATCTAGGTGCCAGCTGGCTTGAAAATGCGTCATCAGGGTGATAAACCCATGTTTAGGTAGTCTTTGATGGATTCAGCACTACATTTTGTAGTGGTAGGAAAAAACTCACCAAAAATTAGTAGACTGCACTTACACTGACTTCCATCTCCAGAAGGACTTCTGAAGTTCTCACCTGTACAAAGAGACTCATTCTCAGTGGATTTAACTACCTAAACAGTATTATAACTGCAGAAATACTCCATTCAGCAGTGCTGCATCCAGATTTGTCCCGTTGATTCAACTCGGTTCTCCTGGAGCTATTGCGTGTTACATGCACGTAAGACGTGGTCACTTTGGCATCCTGGCTGTTCCAACAGGTTGCTACAGCAACAAGCTTCTACAGGAAGACGATTATCTGACAAACAGTACTGTGCTTGTTTACTGTGGAGCTGTGGAAGAAAAAGTTCATAAACTTTTAACACTGCAAATAAGCAAGCATCTGGGGTTGCTGTCTCTGTCACCCTGTAGGATCAGGGTGCTGTCGTATCTTATAAAACGCAAATAAAATACATATTCCCCTGACATCAAAATGCTACTGAAATGATTACTTAGTTTTTGTTGTGCTTTAAGCATATAAAATCACGATGCAGGTTATGTACTTTTGTTTGTGGGTGTTGCTGTGTTTGCACAAAACCTTATCTGTTGTTAAATAATTACATTGTTACAAATACAAAGGTAACAGAACAACAAAATGTGTAATGCCCCCAGCATATTAATTTAAAAACAAATAATTAATTTCAGAAAACCTAAGTGCCAGCCTCTAACTTTTTGCTCTAACTTATGATCTCAGAAACCAGATAATATGAAAATGAAACATATGGAAGCTCCTTAAACGGGGTAGATGTGGGTATGGAAGCGAGAGGGGCCACAGCTGAAGGCACTTTCCAGGGTAAGCAATGCTACTTTAGCACCTGCCTTGACTTTGAGTCGTCCTCTGGTGACAACATCAGCCTCACAGATTCATTTGCTGTGATTCACCAGTTTTTCTGTGATTTGGCTGCATAAGGGTAGAGACAAGAATGACAGATAGGAGAATAAATATCATCTCAGTTTAGTGGTCTGACCCTTCTGCCAATATTGATTCATTCCTGAGCAAAATAGCTGGCATAATGCAGTTCCTATGTTCTGTAATGTAAGCAATGGGCAGAAATGATTGCTGCCTGCCATCCCCTTCTCCCCAAGAAAGTGAGCTGAAGTTGGGATTATTCACGCTATTAAAAACAGAGAAGGTTTCTATTTTGTATGACTTCATTTTTTCTTTAAGAACTGTGTTTAGTTTCACTGTAGTAAGTGAAACTAAAATACTAAAGGAATACACAGAAAATTTCAGCTGTACAACAGTGCTTTTATTTAGGAACTGTATTCTCCATACTTACCTAGAAAATTAATTTTTTCCACATAGAAAGTCTTTGTACAGTAGTCAAAAAATTAAAAATAATTTTTAAAAGATCACTCTTGTGCTAATATGCTTCTCTGGAATCAGAACTTGTTTTAACCTAGTCACATGTTGCATTCATTGCCCGACTGGCATTTCTGTGTGCATATCATAATCACTTCTTTGGTCTGAGTCCCCAGTTTTCTCTCGCTCAGTTTGCGCACCCATTACGTGCTTCCTTTAGTTTATCCATTATCCATACTGGTGTCTGCCTTTTTAACACTGTTGGCAAAGATGCCAGATAAAAGCCAGGTTTGTTTTGTGCATGTGTGTATATATATATATTTAAATACTGCTATTTTCAAAATGGCTGGAACTCTTCATATGACTGACATACTGAATCTTTGATATTGATTGCAGAAAGAATTGTAGAGTAAGCAATAGACACGCTTTTATTATTTTTGTGGAGTAAGATAAAAGGGACTTAATTTTCAAGATAAAATGGGAGGAGAAAGAAGAAACATCTCAGTAGCTGTCATTTCATCTAGGTAATGTTTCCATCTCAGAGTTGTCAGAGCTCACGTTGCTCACAGACAAGACCTAGAAGTCATTGTCTGTTCTTGAAAAATCTAAGCATAAGCAAACTGCAGTTTGCAGCTTTGATCATGAAGATGTAAGTGTCACACATACTGGATTATAAAAGTCAGTCTGTTGTATTTTCATTTTCACATCATGCGACGTCTTATTTTTCATTTTTCTTTTTTTTTTTTGTATGAGGAAAAAGCATTTTAAGAGACAGAAGAAAAATCTAGCCCACTTTAAAATTCAGTTTTCAAAAGCATATACTTCTGAGCTGATGTAAATTCATAACACTTAAAAATATTTGGCACAACTTAACTTTCTTCTCTTCTTGCCACTGAATAACAAGTATAAGCACTTCTTTCTGCCTGCCTATTTAAACAGGGAGGTAGCGGTATCACTCCAGACAGACTGAGTAATGTATGATTTCCCCACACACACACTCAGAGTTATTTAATGAAACCATTTCCTGAACAGGTTCCAATTGTGATTAGTTACAGTGAAAATAGTGTCCTCTTGAAATGGATGTTTTAAAACAAAGTAAATCAAGTATTCAAGCAAAACAGGGTAACCTATGTCTAAAGTACTGTCCAGGCTAAGCAATTTAGTATATATTTTTTGCATTTCCTCTTAGCGTTAAACTACTTCTCTCAAGATCTGCACAGGTGTGAACTTAGAGTTGGGAAAGTTTTATGTGGTAGGGTTCCAAACTAGGGTTTGGCATTTCTGTGTTACCATCTCAGATTTGCTATAGGCTTCCTATGGTCACGTGATTTAGCATTTGTGGGCCTCATTATCTAACTATGTCTGTGTATCAAAATTATAATGGTTTTTCTTCTGTTCTTTAGACACCTCATTCTTGATAATCTGCTTTGGTGAATGTGGTATTTTTTTCTGTGGGATGAATGCGATAGAGTAACAATAAATTGCACTGCAGTCTGTGAAATTGCACAGAAGTGGAACAGTCTATATTATGTAATTGTTGTAAAGGTTTTTTGTTTTATTAATGAAATGCTCTGGTTTTCAAATGACTTGTGCACTATCTTATATAGAATCAAGACACTGTATCTTAATATTCAGTGTAACATGAACCTTTCTTAGGTTACCATTAGTAGATTTTCACTGCCCCAAAAAGTCACACCAATAGTATTTTTTGAAAATTAGTGCTTCACAAACTTAACTTGTTTAAAGTTGTTCTGGTTAATCTTAAAATATGCTGTGAAAAACACTCCCTTTATCTTTTTTACCTAGGTGCTATAATAGACGTTGTAAAAACCCACATTATCTTCAGGTTTTCAAATATTTTTTTCCTTTATAGTTCATTTGCTTTAAAATATGACACTAGAAAACCTGGGCAGTATCATAGTCTCTGTTTCATGAACACAGAGTGACTGAATTCTGTCCCAGTTTATGTGACGGACCAGACAGATTATGTGACACCAGATAGATTTGGAGCAGGGAGCGTGGAGGCACTGACATTATAGCATTCTTCACTGTAATGGAAGTGCTGTTGTTAAGCTGCGTATGTACTTCTTGTCTCAATTTTTCTTCTGGTAAGTTTGCCCAAGTGCCTTGAGGTGAGGCACTTCAGTATTTGAGAAATAACTTCATTATTTAGGTAAGACCTCATTTCTGATGGCTGTCATAGAAGATGGTTCAAATGACACACAGAATCCATGTACAGGAGAATTACTGTGTGATGGTGATGCAGTCAAAAAGAGACAGATTCAAATGTATTCAGAGCTTTTCTTAAATAGAGCTTTTGATATTTTCTGGATTCCTTTTTTACAGCTGAAATGTTATTAAAATATGGGCTGTCATTGTTTTGCTGAAAGATAGTTATTTACAGAAGACAGATACTTACAAGTTGTACTCTTGTTGAAGGTGTTTCTGTAATGCAGGTCATATTAGTAACAAAACCAGTGTAGACACAGCAGGGTACTGCAGATGCTGCTTCTCCCTGGACCTACCATCCCTTTTGTGTCCTCGGTAAAGTGTACAAGTATCTGTGGTATATATCTTGGTAACTAGATAAGTGTAACTCAAACTTTATAGCAAGAAAGGCTGCGAATAGGTCACGACAAAGGGTAAGAAGAAAAAATACATGTAAGCCAAAACTACATGTATAGGCTTTTTTGACATTTTAATTTCATCCAACTTTCAGTCTTAGCAAAGGATCACTCTTCGTCACTATTTTAGGTACGAGGGAAATTACGTACTGTCGTAGAGGAGACTTTTAGTGAATATGGGAACAAAACACGTCCAAAACTAGCACATAAATGCTTATTATAGTGAATAGAAGTCTTTTTATAGTATGGATATGATTTTTCAGCATAAAACTGGCTTGTAAAATATACCAGAAGTCAGTGTTTCAATTTTTTTTTTTTTAATTTCCTTTGATATTATCCATAACATCCTCATGACTGGTAATTATTTCATAGATTGATTTTTAAATTTGATTGGGAAAATACATTAATGGAACACCAACTCTGGAGAAGACATGGGACTCCATTATGGGAAATTGGTAAAGATTATGCTGATATGTAACATCAAGAAATTGTATGGTGTCTGGGTAGATTTGCTGAAAGGAGTCAGAACAAAAAAAAATTGCTCTGCTGCCCAGCTGGTAGGATCTTAAGAAGTCCTGTCAAGTTTGAACCTCACTAAGGAATGGCCGTTAGATAGGTGTACTTTACTGATTACATAAACTAGCCATGATTTGTAAGTGTGGTAGCTGACAGTGTGCGTCATAATGAACATCCACAGAGAGTGGCAACACACATGTGTCATCCAAAAGATTGTTTATCCCAAGTCTTTCCATGAGAAGCCTTGTTTCCTTATGGCCTGCCATAAGCAAGGTCTGTCTGCAGAATTCCTTTCAGGACACCAAGTGGCTCATACAGTAAGTTGTTTTTTAGCTTGCCATCTAGGCGTGCCCCAGGTGCAAGCCTACTAGAGAGATCTTGAGCTGAACAGCATGCAACTCTGGCCTGACACTTGGACCGACTCACACTACAGAACTGTACGTTTTAAAGTAGAGCTTCGTCACGATAATTGCCTGTTATGCTGCACTGGTTTACTCTAGTTCAAATTGCAGCTGTTTCCCATGGGGTAGGCATGGCTATATTACAAAGCATCTATTATCAGATGGTGACTGCAGACTGTGTCTGTGCAAAAAGAAATGCTATTTGCTTATTGGAGGAAATGAGATCAGTTGAGGTATGCTTAGAAAATAAAAGCAGGCAGTAGCTAACCAGTAAGTACTCCTAGAACACCAATTGCTAGACAGCATATTGAGCTTTGAACACAGCATGCTGAGTACAAATGTATGTTAAAATGTAATTCAATTTATTTTAAAAGTGGAGAATAGTACCTTGATTCATTAGTGTATCAATTTTAATAATGTTAAATGGTGCTTTCCATGTCACGTGCATTATAACTTAAAAGTATGAAGATAATGTCCATATATTACCAATGCCTTTTACCAATAAGTATTACCAATAATGACTTAAGTATCTGAGAGGAATGCTTTTGTTAGTCCATTATTGCGCCTTCAAATGTAATTTGTTAAAATCACGTCATTTATATTGTGGTATAACTTACCTGTTCCATCATCATAAAGCTGAGTGCCATCATTTTCCTCATCCCTATGAGAAACTGGATTTGTCCTTTTACAGACCTACTATATAGGCTACAGAAAATGACTTAATATATCCCATGCTTAAATTTGCAATCTATAAAAGGGAAAATGAGAATTTGAGTTCAGACCTACATGCAAGTAGCTTGCACAGAAAACATGGATAAATCAGGAAGTAGATTCTAGTTCATTTCCTTGTTCATCTCGGCACCGTTACTCTTAAGAACTTCATTAATGGTGCAAACTAAATATCTAGAGAATTAGATTATGCTTTTCCAAAGAGTTTGCATTAATATTTTCTTTAAGATACTGTAAAAATTAACCAGGATTTAAGTGACTAAATCCATGGAAAGCTTTTGAAGTCTCAGCTGCAAGATTGTTTTCTTCTACCGTTGCCTTTGTCAAACCTCTTTCTCCTCTTTCCATTCACCCCAAAAACTTTCTGTGGGCTCAGGAAATTAAATGGATCTGTTACGAGTGAGAGACAGGAATAGTTATAAACTCCAGTGTTGAGGTGGAGGGAAGGGCTAATGACTTGGAACTGGTAGGAATATACTGATAAATTACTTTCTAATTATTTACATGTAAAGGAACAACTAGAGCAGTGGAGAGAGACATGATTCTCTCCTGCTTTTTACGATAGTCACCGTCAAAGTGGGAGATCAAGACTCAGTTATCTGTTCTAATGAATATTCACTTACATATTCAATGAGCTCTAAGCAGAAACTAGGACTCATCTTGGAGTAGCTTTGTCTCAGGGGACTGCTGTGCAATGTGGGTGACAGAGACCTCTCCTGTTCTCCATGGCCTTTCAAAGATGATGGTAAGTGGCTTAGCAATAATATCAGCCAGCTCCTTCAGCACTCGTGAGAACATCCCATTGGAGCCCCTAAATTTGTGGGTGTCCAATTTGCCTAGATGATCTTTAACCCAATCCTCCTCAACCAAGGGGGAAAATCTTCCTTCCTCCAGACTTTCTCCCCTGCCTGCAATGTTTGGGACTCATGAGGGCTGGCCTTAGCAGTAATGAATGAAGCAAAGGCAGCATTCCGTAACTTTGCCTTATCTCTATCCTCTGTGACCAGGGCACCCGCCTCATTCAGCAGTGGGCCTGCATTTTCTCTAGTCTTCCTTTTGCTACTGATGTACCTGAAGAAGCCCTTCTTGTTGTCCCTGATATCCCTTAGCAGATTTCATTCCAAGAGTCTTCCTCACTGCATCCCTACATACTCTGACAATGTTCATTTTTCCACATTCTGTAAACTTCATTCTTCCATTTGAGTTTTTCCAGAAGCTCCTTGCTCAGCCATGCAGGTCTTCTGCCTCCTTTGCTTGACTTCTTACTTACAGGGATGCACCAATATTGAACTTGGAGGAATTGAATATTAATCAGCTCTCTTTGGCCCCCCTACCTTCTAGAGCCCTAACCCATGGGATTCCTCCAAGAACGTCTTTGAAGAGCACCAAGTTAGCTCTCTTGAAGTCCAGGTTTGCAATCCTACTTATCTGTGTGTTTCTCACACGATTCTGAACTCCACCATCTCATGATCTCGGCAGCCAAGTCTACCCTCAACCTTTGTACCCTCAACCAGTCCTCCTTTGTTAGTACGAGATCCAGCAGCACACCTCGTTAGCTTCTCCACCACCTGTGTCAAAAAGTTATCCTCAGTGCTTTCCTGGACTGTGCGTGCCTGGCTGTGTTGCCTTTCCAGCAAATATCAGGGTGATTGAAGTGCTCCATGAGAACCAGGGCCCATCATCATGGGGCTACATTCAGCTGTCTGTAGAAGGCCTCACTGACTTACTCTTCCTGACCAGGTGGCTTATAGTAAGCACCCAGTCTCTCCCATATTAGCCTGCTCCTTATCCTTACCCATAAGCTCTCAACTCGGTCTTCATCCACCCCTGGTCAAAGCTCAATACGTTCCAGTTGCTCTCTCACATAAAGAGCAACTCTATCACCTCGTTTTACTGGTCTGTCTTTCCTAAAAAGTACACCGCCACCCATGACAGCATTCCAATCATGTGAGCCATCCCACCAGGTCTCCGTACTTGCAATGAGATCATGGACCTATGACTGCACACACATCTCTAATTCCTCCTGTTTATTCCCCATTCTGTGTGCATTGGAGTGCAGATGTTTCAGAGAGAGAGTGGAGTATGCAGGTTTCCCTAGGGGGTGCCAGAGGATCCCTTATAGCCGTACCCACCCTTGTGGGTGGTAGGCCTTATGGTTCTCATCCTGGGAGGCAGCTAAGGAACATTTGTTGTAGCTCTGTTTGGCCTGGTTTATTCCCCAGGCAGTGGAGAATTACACAGGCAGCAAAGCCCTTGGGGTGGGTAGGTGGGTGTGGGGAAGGAGCTTCCAGCAGGTTTAGAGAGAGGGGGAGTCAGCACAGGTTTGTGAAGTTAATATTGTTGCAGATCAGTTGGCCAGGTTTAAAAAAAATTACCAAGACAGGATTAAGTCATTCCTAGTCTTAACAACTGCGTGTTTTATTTGGTACAGGACACATCAGCTTCCTCATCCCTTGGGAAAAATACAAGTGTTTACTTCTTATCATGCAGAGTTTTTAGTTCCTAAGATCATACCATTTTCATTTCTCTAAATAAAACATTAGTTATTATATGAAAAACCACGACGATCATCCCTATGCCATTATGCAAGCATGTGAAAAAACCTTCTCAGCTGGAGCATATCAGGTATAAAGGATGACCCTGTGCTTCTGTTCCTGTTCTGTGAGGTCAGAAATCAACGGGTAGACTCTGAAACCCCATAGATGCTTCCAGTTTTAGTTCGTAAGGACAGCTGCTGTGTCTTCTGCTAAAAGAGGGAGGAAAAATAAAAGTGCATCCATGCAGGCAATTCTCTAAGAGGTAAGCAGGAATATTATTCTCTACTCTCTTCTTTCCAGGTGGATGTAGCAGGAGGAGCTTGTTCTCTACATGTTTGTTGTGTGCAATGAGATGTGTTGCTTTTTTAGTGGTTTTGGATGTGTTTTTATGCTCAGGCAATGCACCTTTACTCTCTCCTTAGACCACATAAGGTTTCTGAGTATTTTTCCTTTTATATTTTGAATTTCAAATGTGTAGATATTAGTAGTTTTGGTTTTAGACAGTGCAAGAGGGGAAAAACTGGGTAAAATCTAAGCTGCAATTGTCAAAACAAAGTGAAGTGCAAATAGAAAAAATGATATGCTAAGTACTTTTTTGAGGATTACTGGGGAATGATTTACCATGAAATAATTTGAGTTGCAGTATCCTTCACGAACTCCACAGAGCGTACAGTTTTCACATTGCCGCAGCGGAGGCTGAGACCTGCGGTTGTCCTGAGGCACAGGCATCATTACAGCTCTGCTAGGTGAACCAGAATAAAACCTGCCTCTGGCGAAACCAGTGGGGATACTGCGAAGCCAGTTTCAACGTGGAAGTCATTCTGCATAACTTAGAGTAAACGCAGAGGGGTAACTAAAGAGATGAAAATTAACGCAGATGGGGAAAATGATAAATGAGAATCCAAAGCTTTGGAGATGCTTGACATTCAAGTTTTGGTTCCTACCTGCACAGAAACATCTGCAGGCAGTGAATTAGGTCAGATTACACAGCCTAATAAGTGATCTCCATGGCAAGCTCAATGGCTTTTTTTCTTTTGAGTTGATTTGTACGTGCTCATTGTCCATGATTTGCAAGTGTTCAGTAATTAATTAGAAATTTGAATTAATGAAAGGTGTTCTGTTAGGGTGTCTCATTTGTACGTTATTTTCTGGTTTAATTTTTTTTGTTCCCCACTCTTATCTTCTTTTAGATCTGCCTGGTCTTAGCGAATTACCCTCAATGAAATTATCTCTGAATTGTAAGAATATAAGTGTGCCATTAAAGTTTTACGTTCAAGTGTCAGCTCTTGTGATAAATCTCAGAAGATATTCGGAGCTCAAGTCATTTAGAAAAGCACTATATTTTGACTAGTACTGCTGAAATGACAGCAGAGGACAGAAGCAGGGAGTCAGAAGGGGGGAACAAACTAGAGGGAAAACGAATTAATTGTTTTTGTATCACCAACACTCATATTTAAGTATTGTCATTAGGAGAATGAACTTTTATCAGCTAAGTAGGACATTGGAAAGCTTATTTAGGCTTTAACTGAATTTTAATCTCAGCAAGTGACACTTACAAACCTGAAAATAACAGATTTTAATAGAGGAAGTGATTTAACCTAAAATAGAAGTTCAGTAACACTTTGTGTTATATGAATTGTGATCAAGTGGAACTTTAGGCAGAAGTTTTTAAAAACCTTCAGAAAATTGGATTTGTAGGACTTCAATTTTATTCCCTTGTGGTAGCATTTGGGGGGTATTTGGGGTTTCCAGGGAAACTGATAAATGCAGGCAAATTTCATATTCTCCTGCTCAAAATAATAAAAGCAAGATTTAAGTGGACATGCTTTCTTTGAAAATCATACCTTGCTCAAATGATTGCTAGGTTATAAGAGAAAGTGTTTGCCTGTTGTACTGTTTGTAGGGGCTGCAGACAGATGATCTGCAGTGATTTAGCAGGATGTAGGCTTTTGCTCCCTGAAAGTTGTAATGTCACATTGTAAATTAGCAGAATTTTTTTCTTAATTCAAAAACCATGCAAAATAAATAATTCTAAGATTACACACACAGTTATGACTTTCTTCTCTTGAATATCTGTGTCTGTCTTTCATTTAAAAATTCATACTTCTTTTGTTCTGAAGAGCTTTTCAAAGAGTATTTCACAGGACAGTCAAAAGCTTCTTTCACATAGATTATGAAAAATTCCTGTTACTGCCTGTTATATACTAAGACAGATGTTAGTGGAAGCCCAAAGTTTTTGCTCAGAAATTACTATTCAAGTACGTTATTTTTAATATTCTGTGGCTCCTTTTCAGCCAGGGAAGTATGGCTAATTCTCAGTGGTGACTGTACACCGTATCAAAGTTGGAGCCACTGTGTATTTTCCGCTATTAGAGATGGAGCGGCAATGAATGTTATGACTCAACACATACCCTGCACACGACAGATAATTAACGAAAGCTAAAGTCATTGTGGCTGTTCTTTCATTGCTATGCACAGACACGCGGTAAGTGAATGGTAGTTTGGCCGCACCTACAACCTCTTGCTGCTCTTCTGATTTCAGGGTTAACATAGTCTCCCATTTGCTAGCGGCACTTGCATTTGGATGGTTTAAGCTGAGAGTTTCCTTGCAAGCCTGGCCTAATGATCTCTTTGAATATCACCAGTAATTCACAGTGTAAGTGCGTGATAATTCAGGCCAGCCAAAGGAACACCTGTACAGCTTTGAAATCTTGTCCAAAGACTAAGACCATTTCTATTCAGCAAAGGAAGTAGATGTGTATCAGTGTGTTCTGGATGTGGTCCTGGGAGCTGATGAGGAGAAATTTTTTGTATTTCTTTCCGCTGGTGAAAAATCAGAATTATTGTTGGCTGGTACTTGTGCTTTAAAGAGATGCTTTTCTGGAAACTTACTTGGACTATTTGCAGAACATCTGATGTCCTTCCACTGACAGGAACCAAATTTAAAATATATTTTGAATTGAGACTATCCATTGTTTTAACAATTACATTTTTTATGAATCGAGTCAACTAAATATGATTTTAGAAATAGAACTGATACAAAATAACTTCTTTAAGTTCTAAATAGCTGATGCTCTACACTATGGATCCACAGGGGTGTGATTTAGAACTAAACATTGAATTAGAGCAGCTTTAAACAGTGCAATATTTCAAACTGAAGGAAAGGTAGCGTGTTTATTTTTTATTAAAAAAATAAAGACAAAAGTAATAAAAGTGCAAGCTAAAGGTATTTGCATGCATACTTCTTTATCTGAAACCATGTCTGCCATGTTTAAAGTACTGTGGTGGTTTCACAAATTGGGCAGATTCCTGGGAAGATTGAAATATAGACTAGGTAATAAACTTTTCACGGTGATCTGTCTTTGTCCATCTTTAATAATTCTGTGTTGATCAAGTTTAGAATTTCAGTACGTAATTGTACTATATTGAAATTCTAAGTGATACCCCATCTCAACAATAGTTTAAAAGGTAATAACATTATATCCATAGCAGGTGGAAGTGCAGCAGTTTTTTGTAGTGACTGTATGAGACAGTTAAAGGGATATTTAGGAAGGGGATTATGGTAGCAATCTTCATATGTAAAAGCTACTCACTTGCATATATAGTACTTCACATAAATACCATGATTGTGGTTATATGGGTGGTCACACTGATTTTTTTAGATTTTAGAATTTTTTTAATTTTCTGTGGGTAATGATAAATATCAGTCCATTCAAGAAGTCCCGATGTATTTTAATTAATAAGCAGTAAGCTTTCAGTTAACAAAGCATGAATGAAAATCTTTCATGGAGCTCTAGTGAGAGATATAGAAACTATCTTCATCTACAAGCCAGATATGTTCCAATACTTGGGCTGCAGTGAGCAGCTAGCTCTAGCAGTGCTGTGGAAATGATTACCCTTCCATACTGAGGAAGCTCCTTAGCTGCTGGTTCTTGGGGAATTGTGTAGGGAAGATTTCAAAGATTTTACCTGTCTCTTCCACTCAGAAAATACTTTCTGTTACAGGAAAGACAAACTTTGACAAGCTATGGTCATATAAAACAGATTTCTATTCACAGCCTTGAAAGAGGCTGCTGGATCATACAAGGTTTGCTCTTCAATGCAAATGATGCATTAGAGATGTGGATTACTGTCTCAGTTCAAACTTGAAAGCACACTGATCTTCTAGTGGACTGAGGTTAAGGCAGTGAGAACAGTAAAGGGTAATTTTACAGAGGTGAGATTTTGGGGCTTCCAACCATGTCCTTTAAAAGGGCCATTATCTAGTTTTGTAGCAAAATTAACGTATTTTAAAAAGAGGAAAACTCATTAATTAGTCTTTGTGCAACCTCAGATGAATGACTAACCCTTATTTCTATATAGGGTTAAATTAAAACCTTATGTAAAAAGCCAATGAAATGAAACTTTGAGGAAGAATAAATCTGGAGCTGAAATGTGTTGTCAGGAGCACCTATGAAAAATTATAGTTTTGGGCATGGTTTTCATACAAAATGGGTTGGAAAAAATAGCATTTTGAGCAAGTTAAATTTTTATTTTGGGGTTTATTTCAAGTCTTGAATTGGGATTGTTTAGATGCCCATTTATTTGTAATGCTTTTGAATGGAAATTATGCTACTACCTATCAAACTCAACTTCTTGTCTTTATATTTCATCATTAACTAAAACCATGACAAAACTTAATGTGTGCTAGTTGCTTTTTTTCCCAGCCTTAGGATTTCTTTCAGCATAATGTTGCACTGATTATTGCTCAAACAGAAAACTAGGTTTTTCTGGGGCTCTATCTCATTTACCTTTGTCATTAGAAACAGTGCCCCCTGGCTAAAAGATTAGCCCAGAGAACATAGATTCCATCTTCATCTTCCTTCATTAGGACAGTGAGAAAATTCATTAATTTCCACTTCCTGTTCAGGTGACACTCCGTGAAGGCAATGTAGGAAATTTTTGCTCTGAACCTCTAACATTTCATCATTAATTCAGTGATATCTTTCAAGTTCTTGAGTTATTTGTCCCTCCTGATAGCTCTTGGAATACAGACAATGTTTGATGCTGCTACCACAAAGACAAACAGCTGGAGCAGCTAGCAGAAATTGCAGCTAGGTATATGATCTCAATCATTTTTTGGAAAGGCACACAAAAAAGAAATTGTTATTATTTTTCATGAATAGGTATTGGTGACAAGATGGATATTTTCTCTTTTTTTCAAGTTTAATAGAAATCCTATGTATTTGTGCATATGTAATCTCATTAAATTTTTAATCAGATTACATCAGGTTTTTCCTCTCCTAAGCAGTCCTGAAAATGTGCTTGTTATGAAAAGATAAGCAATCACTTTATTTACATTTTGAGGCCTCAGAAGCAATCCACGTAGTGCTTTGAAAATGTTAGGTAGAAATATGCAATATGCATTTAGAAAACTGATGCAGATGGAATGAATTTTTATTGTTTTATGATGGTAAACTCGGTTCTTTTTTTATTGTTGTGGATAGGTACTAGCTTAAATTCTTGTCTGCAGATTCCAGCAATATATAATGATGGTCTTATTAGGCATGTTATTGGAATATGCATGTATATCTAATATGCCTGGACTGCAAAGGTTAATGGCACAATTATTATGTTTAGTATGCTAATACGTTCAGAACGTGCATTTCAACAACTTTATTAAAAGATTATTACAGCTTCAAATTTGGTTAGGATTGGTGGAATGAGAGTTCCTGCAACCTTAACTCAGTGCCATAATCCTATTCTGTAGAAAAAGGACCCAAAAATAATGACTTTATTGCAACAATGCTGTATGCCTGTTTGACATATAGAAAACTGAGACAAAGGGATGCTAACACTTAAAATTGTCAAAATGCATAGGTTTTGTATGTGAACACTTTTATTTTCTTTTACTATTCTTTGCTTTTCATTTTTTGATTTTCAAAACATGAGTCCAGCTGAGTTAACTTGCAATCTTGAGCATTCTATACTGTACTTTATCAAATCATACCCTAAATGCCTCAAAGAACTGTGAAAGTGTAGAATATACAGGTTAGTGGATAGCTGTGAAAACTTCAGGTGTGTTCATTTCTCTTCATTTAGAAACTTGATGGTGGAAGCAAGGATCTGATTCTACAGGTACTCCAGTAATTTGTCTCATTAATTTCATATCTTCCATTTTCTACTTATCAAAGATTCCTGTAGATAGCAGATTCATGCGTTATAAAGATGTGATCGTTCACTGGGCGGTACCTGCACTGGGCACTGAATCAAAGAGGCAGTATAGGGAAAGACTGTGTGATTATCAGGTTCTGCATTATGATTCTCTCCAATGTGCTGTACTTTCAGGCTATCCTGAGTACTTAAAATTGAACATCTCTTCTTTTGTCAATTTTTTACTTTGTAACTTTGGTGATTTCTGATGAAGCTTTTTATTTCACCAAGGAGCAAGATAGAGGTCTGCTTGGGATAAAGAAATTTCACAGGTGGTTACTGACACTAAGGAAAGTTGGTTTTGACCAGAATAGGGAGTCTGGTAGTTGTAGACTCTTAATCTTCTTTTCAACTTTATGGCTTAAGCTTGCATCCTATTTCTTATGTCCTTATCGACTGTGCCTGCATGCGTATTCCTCCGCTTTGATTCTAGCCTTCGCTCTGTCTCTGTTTCTTTCCTGCACTCGGGATCTTGTTGCCTGTCTTCTGGCTTTCCCCTCAATTCCTTATCTTTAAACCAAGTGCTTTTTCATTTTCCACACTGTGTGAGCACCTGCAGAGTAAGAGGATAATTTGGGAGGGGGTTAGGGAGGTGGTTGGCAGCAGTTAAGAACTGCAGAACAAACTCTGAACATCTGTTGGGAGGAGTGAGTGCCACTGAATTCCTGCTCAGCCGCCTGCAGCATTGTAGGCCCATTTGGGATGTGAGAAGATAGGGGTTTAATGCATAGAAAAAATGTAAGAAAGTGTAGATGCCAAATACCAACGTGTTTACCATGAGGCTGAGTGAAGAAAGTTTTTCAGTGGCTTGTAGTTTGCCCAAGTTTGGATTCCTTTCCGTAAGAACAACAAGGGACATATCTAAGAAACCGAGAGAAGGATTCTCTAACCACCTAACTCCGAGTCACTAGAACTTTGAAGTGAATGATGTTGATTTTGAAACTCTATCTTAGAGTGTTTTGCTTTGATACCATTCTCAAACTTAGCCAACTTAATTCAGATTTCTAAAATGTCGGCTCAAGGGATGGGAAATATCAGTCCAGACAAAAGTTAGCAAGCAATAAACTCTTAAAAACTTTTACCTGGGGAAGTGTGCATCAACCAGAACCATACTTAGAACTATCAGCTTGGCCTATAATCAATTTTATCATGTGCATTAGAATATGTTACTAAAAAGGATTTTTCCAAAGATTAGAAAATAAACATAAAAAGCCTATATTAAATACATGATAACTATTCAGTTGCAGTAATTCCAGAAAACTCTAAATAATACTTCTCAGTCTCTTTCCTAATATTATCAAGGTCTTTAGGCTATGCCAATGCAAGATAAGTGGCTTAAACTAACTTAGTCTTTTTCATTGACTGGTGTTTCACTTGTGTTTGGAGCTGGGCTCTGCTCTTTCCCAAACTCTGTGATCATGTATATTCCTTTAGAAGAGGCGTGGCTCTTTCTACATGTCAGAGACAGGTTGAGAATTGTTTGAGACCACAGGCATTCACGTAAAACCTCTTGATACCTGAATCTACCACTTTGTTCCAACTTGGATCCTGCTTTACAAAACTCTAGTGAACTCGGAGTTAGGTGTGCTCACAATTCGCCCAAATCAGACCATAATTGACGTCAGTCTATACGGGAGGATAGTTCAATGCTTCACACTTCCATAATGATGTTACTCTACACGGATATCCTCAGCCTGACAGATGTTTAAGAAAGATAATGAAAACAAGGAAAAGCAGGGATTATTTAATAAAAGAAAAATCAATTCTTTAAGCCTGAAGGCTATTCAGTTTTGGTACATAAACCTGTACGTTGTTGTGAACACACAGGTGTCAGTGACAATGGTTTTGGCAATTTAATGGCTTTCTTTGACCCTTCCTAAAATTGGATGTCAGCAATACTCTCAAGTACTCAGTAAAAGGAAAATGTCAAGCGTGAGAAAGAGAGGTTACCATATAAAAGCCAGCCAGTGAAGTTTGAGTAGGGAGACATGATTTTGTATTTCATGTCTGCAACAAAAGTCTTAAAAGACCATCACCTCAAAAAAAGGTGAAGCACTCTCTGGTAGAGCAGTAGATCTTTTTGGCCAAACAAGGTCAAGAACCTCTCCAGTGTCATCAGGAGGGTCCATAACAGAGCACATCTTCACTCAGAGTTTTCAAGAGGTGAGTGTGCTCAAAGGAAAAAAAAAAAAAAGGCATAATTGCCCTTGCTAATTTCAACTGTGTATATAATTTCTAGTTCAGAGGAATACTTTCTCACTTTACTCCTGTAGTATATTGTCTTCTTTCTCCTGCCAATTAGGTCATTTCAGTTCTTCTATCTAGACACCTACAGTTAGATCAATAGTAAAGAAAACAGATCATTATTAATCTAGTGATGAGGGTGTAAAAACTAAACCAAAGCACTTTTATTCAACCTGTTGAGTTTCACATATGCCTAAACCTTCAATCTAATCATTAAAGAAAAACTTGTTCTGATTTAAACCCTTTCCATTTACAGACAAGGCTATCTGAGCTCATAGAGCTCATTCAGGGAAGCAGCTGAGAAAAATGCTTTTTGAGAGTCCTAAATAGTTGAGTAAATATAGACATTTACTTAAGCCAACTTCTCTGTTTGTTGAATACTCACTGTAACAGGGGTACGGTCTGACTTATCATTTCTTATTTCAGAGAGAGTTGAGAAGCTGAGGTGAAGTAGTAAATTTCATTTTCAGATGCGTGCCCTTGTGTGGCACTGAAACTTTCCTGTTCCAGTTTTGCAGCCAACTCTGAGCTTCTTTCCAAAAGCGTGCTACATGAATATTGATTATGTCTGTGGAGACAATGAATATAATTCCCAGATGCAGAGAATTTTGTTGCAGTTTTGTTCGGGCGTTTGTTTCCCCTGGAGATTTTTTTTTTTTAAACACATGCATCTTTTGCTATTGTTAGACCGTGTCTAATTACTATGACTTTTAGCACTTTTGTCACAGTAGTCTGCTGGGACCAAGCGAGGGTTATTACCAACTGCAGCCAATAATTAGGGCAAAGCAAATTATAAAGCAAGCGGTATACATTTGCCATACTGTATGCAAACCAGATTCACGTAATACACCTGGATATTCCAAGTAAAAAAATATGAAACTAATTTAAAAAAAAAAAATTGCTGACAGAAAACCATCTCGAATACTGAATATACATAGTGATGTGTGAAATTATATTCTATACTAAAAAGAAAGAGAAAGTTGTTCTCACTCTCAGGGATGTATGTGACTTAAAATATATTTTACTGCATAACGTTCTGTGCAGGTACTGCTTAAACACATTCAAACAGCAGCCTGAGAGGGGTGCGTATTATATACCCGGTTCAAAGCTGGTTTTTGTTGATCCTCGTGGTATTCATGTAGTACTCATGAACATACGCCATCAAAATTTGGCCACCATAGCAGGCAGGAATTACTCTGTTGGTTTGTTGGGTTGTTTTTTCCTCAAGTGCTCTTTATAGGATGAGTAACACCAAAATTATCTAATGATCTCTGTCACCTTGTATTTGCTCAAGAGAGCTCTGCAAGCGTGTAGGTGAATGTGCTTTGCCTGTGCCTTTTAAATTACAAGCATTAAGCTTAATGCACTTTCAAGTCATTTGCAATCATCTGCTTTTTTAATATTTATGCTTTCTTTATGCATACTGTGGAAAAATTACTTTCATGAATATAATTATATTTAAATGATATTATGGTTATGATACAAGTCAGAAAAGCAGCAACTTGTTTGGGGGAAGTATAAAAATGGGGGAGGTAGGTCGAACTGTCATCATGCCATCTTTGACAAGTGGTCTCTTTAATCATTAGCTGACTTTCCCAGATAGTTTCCTAGTGATGATTGTGTAAATAGCATTATAGGAGAAGGCATTGTGTGGTAAAAAAAGGAAAATCTACCCAACAGCATCACTCAGAGCTGGTTTTAAATGGATGATTTACAGTCTCATGCCTCTTGTCAGGTTCTTCAGCCAATTTTTCTCCCCCTTGGCTAAGGCTTTTCCCTTAGTAATGAATTAGCAGGCTGTATTGTTATATGCTTGTTGCTTTGTTTGTTTTGTTGCTTGGCATTTTTTTGATACAAAAAAAAAAGGCAAAACTGACTATCAAAAATTAACTATATAATTATAATTTCGGCCTCTTCACTGATTGAATTTTTCATTCAAGTGTGTTGTCCTGGTCTAGGAAAACACACACACATATATATATATATGTTTCAATAGACCTTCATGTAATGTCATTTTATGAACTATGCTGAATTACAGTCCTAAGCAATGTGATTTTCAATATTTTAAGAAAAAATTTATACACGTGGTTTGGGAATAAGACCTGTTTCTCTGTATCTTCATATCATCTGGGTGTGCTGGTTGAATAAATTGTTCTTCCTAGAAATATAAAACTTTCAACCTAAGCCAGTGTCTCTTATTTATGGCACATTTTGCTATGGATACTGAATTTTTTTATATTATTCTTCAGACAAGCAAGAAGTAAGGGTTCATGGAGGATTTTTTTTTTTTTTTTGCCACAGTTTTACTGCTTTATCCTGCAGACTTACAGATAACTGCAAACCAGCATTGCCTTCCTGCATGTTTCATAGTGTAAACCACCCCTTCTCCCTGAAGAACTCTATAAATGTAGTAAAACCCCTTCACAGATTCTGAAGTCATGATGTATTTTTTTTTTCCCTTTCTATTTCCCACCATTTTTTTAGCAGGCTTTTTGTTTTGTCTTTCCTCGGGTAGCAAATTTTCCACTTGTGGCTTACCATGCTAGTATCTTAAATCTGTTCTTTGGAGCATCAGAGCCCAGTCTCTCTGTGATAAAATCAAACAGTTTTCATACTGATCGTAGGATCGTGATACTGTTATAAACATTCTTGAACTTGTGTAGAGTTACTGTACTTCTTCTACTCCATAACCAAGCCAAAGTGTACATTTGTAGGGTCTGTTCTGAGCTGCACTGGTTGTACTCTGCAGCATCAATGTAAAGGATAACATTCCACGTTTCTGGATATAGGTTGGCTTCTTTGGAGGTTAAAATTCCTACTGAAAAGCAGGAAAGAATGTTATAAATGAGCAGCAGTTCAGCTCATTTTTCCCGTGTCTATGTTATGCTGTCAAAATGACTTGGATAACTGTTGCTTAGCTATTAAAATGCTCCTCCTGCCCCTGTTAGATATATCTATGCCAACAACAAAATACCCCATACAAGTTCCAGACTTCATGAAATTCACTTTAACTCATATGCTGGTTTGTACTCATGGATGGTTTACTTCTTCCTGCTCCTCCCAAAGCAGATGCCTATTTAATGTTATGGAAGCCTGTAGCTTTCTTCAGAAGGAGTGGAGTTCCTCACGAAAAGTAATAGCTTTTCTCTGTTCTGTGGTTGGTGTCATTTTTAAAAACACTGCTATCTAATTGATGCAAGCGTAATTCTGCACACAATAGTTGTCTCATAGTAGGGAATACATCTAGTTAACCGTGGAACCCACGAGGTAAAAGCATGAGAAGTTTATTTAAATAGCTTCTTTTTCTTGGAAGGCCTGTAAAACAGTCAATACTTTGATGTTCTTAAAGTGGAGCTAGCACTCCAATCGGCATCCTTTTAATAATGTATTTTTCATTTAAATACTATAATTCAGTGGGAAAAATATTAACAAGATATCCTACATACATAGTTTCTCAATCTAGTACTTCTTGTATCCATTTGTGTAGTAAGTAAGAGGCATTGACTGAAATTACTAGTCTAAATTAAAGCAAATATATTTGAGTTGACCTTCATATGTTAGTCTCTATAGTTGAATACATAGGAATAATTAAGTGCCCACACCAGTACATTTTTAGTTTGTTTATCTGTTTTCATAATGACACATCTTAATCCAGAATATTCTCTCTCATTAAATAAAATGATTAATTTTTCATATTTTTTACACTGTATATGACTACAAAGCTTTTATGGTTCGTGGGTTTTGGTGTTTTTTTTTCTTCAAAAAGATTATTATACAGTTCAATTCAGTGATTTATATACATCATGTTAAGAATATGAGGTAAAAAAGTAGCATAGAAATTTATAATTTTGTTATTTTCCTCTTCTGCTGAGTTAACAGAATGTGGTGATCTGATACTGTGACTCTATGCAGGCAGGACTAAAATGGCTGGAGTCATAAAAAAATTCCCATTATTTTCCTTCGTGGAGAATTTCTCACTTGCATTTGGATATTCTTTCCCTCATCTAAAAGAAATGGACAAATCAAGTGGTATCTATTTCTACTTTTTACTATATAAAACATTTTCAAAGGTTAATCCAGATAAATATTTTGCTTCATTTGAAATAAAAATATTTTTTGTATTTAAGATCAGCAAAAATGTTTACATATTGATGTTAGTTATGGATAATTAACCATTAGAGTTTTCTTTTAACTATGTTATAATCTACTATTTCTCACCTCATTTATATGCAGTTAGTGTCTTTCATCTATGGGATACTGAAATAAGTTTGGTTTCTGGGTCTTCTGTACAATGCTGAAATTTTGGAGTTTCTATTGCTGAAGATTTATTTATTTAGAAGAATTGGGGTTTTTTTTTAATTTTATTAACATCTCTCACAAATACATACACAAAAAAGAGAGAGATCTCTTCATTGATTTATACTGATCTTAAGCAATAAAAAAAAAAAAATCTAATTTGCGACCAAATTTACAATGAGATTCTCGAGAAACTAGTTCTGGAAATGGTCAAATCCGCTTACAGTGGCAAAACAAGCTCAAATACTCTGGAATCTGAGAGTGGTGTCGAGCTGGAGTAATGCATGTGCTGAAAATGACGTCTGACGAGAGGTGATATACAGGAAACAAGTGTTATAATTGTATTGTTCCTTTTAATGGAAGCAGAGAAAACATGGTCCCTGTGGCTTTGCACTGGTTTCATTAATTTGTTTACGGTCTGCATGTGTTTTGTGGCAGAAGCTTCCCATAACATCACATTTTAAAGCCAGATGTTTGCAAGAGGTAGAATTTTTCATGTGGCACAGGCTAAATGAGCTAACCAGTCAATGAACGTTAGTCTCCATGGACACTTTTCCGATCAACAGTTCCTGTGATGGCTGCTTGTCTTATCTGCATTACTGATATAGATCAGTCACGTCTTCAGGCTCCCTCTCTCCCACTCCTCTGTTTGCTTACCATGATAATGCTGTTCAGGGGTAGGGTGGTGGGCAGAGTGATTAGGAGAAAATGCTATGCGAGGCTGAAATAGGAACTGACCTTGTGGTGGCTCCAGCAAAACGGCAGATAAGAACAGGAGAATTAAAATGCATGAAGGAGCTCAACCTCTCTTGGTGGTCTCCTCCATGTTATGAGAAGGATTGCTTACAAAATATTTTCAGATCAATTCTGTCTTGGAATTTTAAACTGTGGAATTTTTTTCATCTATTCTATCATTGTCACCTCATTTACTTTTCTAATTTGTGCTGTTTAAGGAAAATGGTAACACACAATAGGAAGACCAAAATGGGCTGAGGGTGCATTTGATCCCACTGTCCATGTTGCCGACAAAGATGTTAAACAGTGCTGGTCCCAGTAGAGACCCCTGAGGAATGCCACTTACCACTCGTCTCCACATGGAAATCAAGCTGTTGAGCAACCAATTTCTTATCCACCAAGTGGTCCATTCATCAAATCCATGTCTCTCCAATTCAGAGACAAGGATGTTATTCGGGACAGTGTCAAATGCCTTGCACAAGTCCTGGAAGATGACATCAGTTGCTCTTCCTTTATCCATCAATGCTGTAACCCCGTTGTAGAAGGCCACCAAATTTGTCAGGCACAATTTGCCCTTGGTGAAGCTATGTTGGCTGTCACTAATCACCTCCTCGTTTTCTATGTGCCCTGGCATAGTTGCTAGAAAGATCTGCTCCATGATCTTGCAGGGCACCAAGGTGGGACTGACTGTCCTGTAGCTCCCCAGGTCTTTCTTTTTTCTCTTTTTAAACATGGGGTTATGTTTCCTCTTTTCCAGTCTGTAGGAACTTCACCAAATTACCACAGCTTCTCAAATATGATAGATAGTGGCTTACATCTTCAGTATTCTGCTGATAAACTGATATATTTATATTCTGAAGCTGCTTTTTCTTTTTGTTTGTTACAGTCCCCAGTTGTAAGAAACTATTTTCTTATTCTGCTTGACTGTCTTAACAAGGCTTTTTTGGGAGCTGTTGAAGATGTAACTGAAGTGAAAGCTGTTACGACCTGTTTATAGCAGAGCTCTGGCCTGGGGGTGGTTCAGGTATTTTGAACCCTGAGCTATAGCTGGGGTTAAGGTGTCTGGACTAGCAGATCATCTGCTGGTTTCATTTCCGATCAGATTGCTGCCTGCTATGCATGTCTCAGAAGCTAGCCCTGACTTTAGGTAATTACTGCCATAATATAGGTGACAAATATGGTAAGTTGCTTGGTTTTGAATGAAAGATAGTGCAGTAGGATCTACGGGATCAAAAAGTAGGTTTACTTACGCGAGGTTTTTAACATGTGTTTTATAAATCACATAGTAAACATGATTTTGACATTTTGGACTGAGATTAATGAAGTAATTATCTTCAGTCATTATGTGCAATGTGCTGGGAGGCCTCAGATGAGTTTCCGCCTTAGCTCCGCTTGAGTGTCTGTTACACGTGTAAGGCAGATTGGCTTTCTGCAGCCATTTCGAGAGGGAAAAGAGCTCTTCGGCAGGTGCAGCAGTAGAAAAAACACTTTCAAAATTGTACTGGTGTTGGTAAAACTCAAAGTACTTCAAGTCAGCTTCTGCTGTAAAGGGGAAATATGCTTTCCTCAGGAACAGTTTTCTGTCGCTCTTCACTTTTTTTTTTTTTTGGAAGGAAATTGGTAAGCACCTCAAAATAAATGGATTTGGAAAGCACAGAGGATTCAAAATTGCCTGATAAAAGGCGGGGGGAAATCACACTTGGGTAAAATCTTCAGAAACAGTAAAAGAAATGTAATGAAGAAGAACTTGTCTATTATTAATTACGTTTTTCACAGGCATTTCCATAAAATGCAGTCAGCATTTATTTTGACTAGCTAATATTGATTTGTTATATATATTATGTACTTGCATATATTTGTACATTTTCAAAAGCAAAACTGCAGAAAAATCCTATTTGTGGTGAAAATTGACACATGTCTTTATGTAAGATAGATTTCAGCTACATTCTTAAAGAATCAGGAATACTTTATGGTCATAACTCTTTTTAAAGGAAATTAAGAAAATCTATTCTCATCTTTGTTTATTCTAAATAAACTTCGGTACTTATTTTCCATGTTTATGGGAAAAAAAGAAGATTATCCACATAGAAAAATATTCGCCTGCTTTCAGGCTACAAGTAAAAAGTTCAAAATTTAAAATAAATTCACCGAGTGCATGCACAAAATAAATTTAGTAGGATATCAAAGAGCAAATACTCAAAGTACCAAGGGGGAAAAAAATCTTTCTGGGAGACTAAATTTGGGTTTTTTTCCCCCAAGCATGGCTTTGGTCCCTGCGCAAATATTGAAATTCACTGTTCTTTCTCTCCCTCCTTTATCCAGAACATCAGGACCATGCCAGTCTCATGTGCACTTAGTTGCATTCATAGTAGTAGAGGCACTATGGAGTCTGGGGTGTGTTTTTCTTCTCCAAAAAGAAAAAGTGAGCATTTCCCCTGTCACCTGCTTCATCTAGTGCATGGATTAAAAGAAGGGTAATAATTCTTATCATATGTTCCTTGGAAAGCACAAATTCAAGAACCGATAGTTACACTGACTGTCTCATGATGCCAGCGCTCACGCCAGCTAATGTCATGCTACCATTCCTGCATGCCACTTGTCCAGAAGTATGTACACACGTGCCTGTACACTTACAGACATGTATCCTGCCATATTTTCTAACTGCAGAGTCTTCACCAGCCCCGAAAGGCAGCCCCAGGGGGTGCAGCATTTAACAGAATATGGCCTCTGACTTGACCTCTGTGGCTCGGGGCTGTGCCAGGCTGCCTCAGAGAGAGGCACAAGTGCAGTAAGGGAATTAGAGGTGAGCAGGGTCATTAAACTGTGCTTCCCTTTCAGTGACAGGGCTGAAGTCAGAGCTGCACGTGGCTCCAGGGAAAGTCGCATCTAGGATCTACCTTTAGTGATATCGGAGAGCTTTTTATTACCCTTGCATCTTTGGATTTGTGTTCAGAATAAGTATATGGATCTGATACAGTAAATTTGCATGGTCAATTATTTCTAGGCGTTGCGTGGGTCCTACAAGGTATCATTTCACATTTTAGGGCGTATCTACACGGCACTGTCTGAGTATGCAGACACTTGAATGTGCTCGGGTAGCCTGTGTGGGGCTGATGACACTGCTCAGGTACCCATGCTGGTTCATTTCAAACTAGCTTGAGTGGGAATGAACTTAAATTAAAGCTCTGAGTGCTGAGTGGTTTTCATATTGTTGGCTTGAAAATGAAACTGCTTTCTTCCTTTCCTCCCTAAAAAAACCATCAACAGACTATAAGGTTTCTGATCAAAGGTTCCAGGGAAGGCTGCTTTTATAACTGAAATATGTGGACTGCTAAGAGAACAGCGGGTACAGAACCACAGAGATTATTTAACACCGAGCAGCTGTTATGTGTAATCTCGGCACTGTGCTTTTCCTACTTGGGAAATAGCAGAACTGAAATCCATTTAACTATGGAGAAAAAACGGTAAACCAGATGCTGTTACCCTTATGCATGCTGTTTAGTATCTCTTTCCAGTTAAATGCTTTCAGATTTCATTATGTTTGCTCAGTATACATTGATCAGTAGGGTGATAAAAATACGTTTGTGTATGGTCATGCTGCCGCTTTTATGCTTATATTAGGAAGTGGAGTATACTTTTTTTTTTTTGCTTAACCGAAGTAGAGAGTAAGTTCTGTGAAGTTATTTTATTTCCTTTTAGTGTGGTGTTCAATTATTAGTAGGTCTGTGAATGTTTACTGTCTTCACAGAATTACTGGAAAGCCATTGATGGCAGGAAAATTGCAAAGAGGTATTTGGAATCACAATCTCTGTCTTGACTTTTCCAAATGCACGAAAAAGGAAATATTTCCCCTTGCTAATGTCTAGGTAGGGCATCACTAGTGCAGACCACTATAAATGCTGATTATTTCAGTTAGCCTTTGGTGTTTACACCAAGCTTTTAGTTTCTTCTTTCCTATTAGTGGTAGAGTGCAGTTTAAACTAGCCAAGAGACAAGCCACAACAGTGCAAGAGGCTGCAGCAGAATTCTGCATTTCGATGCAGAATGTGCATCAGAAAACAAACCTGCTTCATCTCTGGGCTTGTCAGTTTGGCCCTGTTAAATAAGTGAAGCATAAGTTCATGGCTTTGTGTTTCAACTCAGGTTTTATTCTGGTATGTGTTGTCCTCTAATAGGATCAATGCACAGCAGACACCCTGGCAGGCAAAGGATTACTTGCAGTAAATTTAGAGGACTGGCCTGTAGCAGCAAAGCCAAAGGAGAAAATAGCTCAGGTATTTTTCCTTTTTTCCTACCTGCCTTTTTTTTTCTTTCTTCCTTGCCGCTCCTCCTTTCAGCCTGACCCCAGCCTGGCACTCAGATATATAATTGTTGACCAGGTGTGGAAAAAAGCAAGTACCAATGCATTCATTGATACAGAGATTAGTTTGTAAAAGATAGTTATTTTGAATTGACAGTTTTCATTTACATTACATTCCTACTGCCATTAAGAACCTTTATGTTCTGTGATAAAGGTACTAACAGACTTGAGACATTTGCCATGTTCAGTGAGCATTTGCTAACACGTTTGTAACTATGTTGGCCCTAGCAGACTAATGCATTGGGTCCTACTTCTGCCCAGATGCTGAACTAAACCATTATTTAACCGGCAGCTATTTCAGGAATGGAAAGGTGTGCTGATGGGCTGTTACTAGAGCAAATGTAATTTCAGAAAGTTCCAGTGATTGTTCACAAAAGTGTATCAGATTGCTTGTTGTGCCACTAAAAATTACCAGGCCTGCATCACGTAATTTGGCACAGCTCTAATTTGTCCTTTTTTCCAATAAAATCTGAAAGCTTGTGACTATTAGCTTGGAAATCTAATTTGGAATTATTGACCCAGAATTAATGTATCATTTGTAGCCTCTGTCAAAATATTTTTATAGCACTCGTATGCCATCCTCCCACCATGTTTCTTCAAATTGGAGGGAAGGGAGGAATTAAAAGGGATTTTGAGTTAAGAGAGCGGCAAAATAACAAAAACTTGCATTAAAAGTTATTAAAACTACAAACAAGGATTCAAATTAACTGTCTAATTAGTTCTTAGAATTCACTGCTGGGTTCTGTGGTACAAAAAAAAAATCTAAGGTGTAGTTAGAATATTAGATTACCAACCTAATTGGGCAATATAATTTTGCAGCAATATATAATGAGAATTCAGGCCAACAATTAATTCAGTGGTTCAGCTGGTAGGATTCTTGGGTAGCAGCCAGCTTTGCTTATAACCTCAATTACATACTTTCTTCTCCGCCCCTACCCCCCCAGACACGTGCACACACACTTCTGCCTTTCTACTGAGGATGATCAGCCAATTTTTCTACTTTTTTTTTTTTTAAGAAAATTACTGTGAAATCTCAGGAGTTAGATGACTGGAAAACCCAGTGCTATTCCCAAACAAATATTGAGTAATTCATGAGGCAGAGGAAAAGGAAGAGTAATATATTAACAAATAACTTAGAGGAAGTAAAAGAATATAAACACTGTGTTCTGCTAAAACTGAATTTTCTTTCTCTTTTGAAGCCCTCATTATTCTCTTCATGTTGTGATTGTAGAATCCTATATATTGTTTTCCAGCCTAAAGGATAGATTCTGGTGTGTGTGTGTATGTACACCAAAAAGGTAGTAAGTATTCTGCATATTCTACAGCGCTCATAATTTTACATCTGTTGGTATCAAAATGCAGGCTCGGCAGGGGTAGCCTTACCTCTTCATACCCTTCTAATGTATTTTTAGCTGTATGTTTTTTGAGGAAGGATGATAGAACACATTTATGTATAAAACATACATAAAATCAATCATATATTCAGGAATTACTTCTAATTCAAGTCTGGTTTAGTTTATGCTAAAGATGAACAGAATTGCCAAATCTACAAACTCTTTTTTTATTTGAGAAACACTAAAGGGTGCTTCGGTTTGCTGCGATTACTGAAGTGAATATGCCAGTGCTTAGACAATTTAAATTATCAGTTTATATTACAGAAAATTTTAAATGCAAGTGACTTTCTCTGGGAGCTAGGTCTTGGAAACAGCAGTAGAATTACAATTTAGAAAAATGTCAGTTCCTTTTAGGACTCTTTATGTGGGTTTTTTAATCTTTGTTTCATATATAAACGGTGTGGATTTCCCGGTCCCAAAGTACACATTTTCATTACCTTAGTGGATGTCTTAGTTAAGGAGGCAAATGCATAGCAAAAGTGGGTAGAAACAGTCACTTTAAACAATGGAGATAATTTACTAACCAATCCTTTCAAATTTTTGGTACTACTTTTAGCAAACTTGGTTTATGTTATTGGAGTCATTATACTGAAATGCCTTTTTAAGAGATCAAAGCAATGTGCTACATGTTATTAAGACATGCTGTAATATCTTCTTTTACCTCTAAAACTGTCTTGTGCTGATGCAATTTATCCCGAAGGATTTGGTTTAGGCAGTCCTGTCACAATGTAGTGTTGTTGTGCATTAGTAAAATATTTACATGGACGACCTCATAAGACAGGCATCATAAACAAAGAGCAGTGGAAGATTTTTGCAACAAATCAAATTGGGGAATTCTTTTAAAAATATGAAATTGGGTGGAAATCTGCCAGGTGTAAACATGCTTGTGAAAGTAGAGGCAAATTATAATACTAATGGAAGCCCTGTCAGGATGCAAATTTTCCAGTCCTCTTCTGTGTGAAATTGTTTAGTCCTGTGTTCCACAAGTGGTCAGTTGAGGTATATGTCTAAATTCCCACCCATCCCACCCTTATTTTTGCTTACCTATGAAAGGGAAAGGAAGGGGAGAAAGGCTGGAGCAGTAGCATCCTGCTGCAGCTGTCAAATGCATCGCAAGCTGCCCTACTCTCGGAGAGACTTAAAGCCTTATACATAAGGTGTCTTCTGGCAGTAAAAACTGTGAATGCAATGAAAAGATGTGTGTTTCTTGTAATGTTATCCAGCCCTGACAGATGAATGCTGAGATGAAGTCAAGATGCTTATTTTTGAAGCAGTTACAAACTGTTTTCAGAAGGAAAGTTCACATCCTATCAATATGTCACTGTTGTTGCTATGTTGAGCTTTTAAAGCTTAAATTTCCGCTTTCCCAGAAGATAGTTCAACCTGTTGCTTGGATTGAGGCCAAAAATCTTTGCTGTTGGTATTGTTACGGTGGTGGCACCATGGTGCCATGCAAACACACGCGCGTGCTTTCCTTCTCTATAAGACTTGCAGTGTCAGTGTTCTAACATCTCACTACGGAAAACTGTAGGAGAGTTAATCTACTTTCTATGGCTGCCCTTAGGCTGCTGCTAATGCTACACTGTCCTAAAGAGCTAGTTCAAGCTTTACCCTATAAAAAGTGGTGTTTATTTATGTGGAATTATTTTTACAGGCTATATCAGTGTAGCTCGTCTCAGATATTTGCTCAGTGTCCTTCACCTTTTGGCTGGAAAATGAAGTTGTTTTGCCAGCTTTAATAGGTCATTCCTCACACTTCATGGAATCAGCTAACAAGATCACAAGTGGTAAAAGATGCATGCCGTATAGATTAATAATTCCTCTCTAATGGTTTGAGTTCTGTTTTGGAAATGAAGGCCTCTTCTGTTTTTTCTCACATTACAACTTGGAAATACATCTTCTTATTTCTCAGCAGCTTTCTCTTCTCTTGTTATTTTTCTTATAATAATAAAAAGCCCAGAATTCATGAAATGCAAATATATAGTAAACCAGCATTTTGATGATAGAGCCAGTTACTGTGCTTGTTATCTGTGTCTCTCCCTTGAAGTAATTTATTATTTGAGTTGACACCAGTCTCGATACCAAGAGGGTGAGCTGCTGACCATGCTATTGCACTAGTAGCTTTTGGTGGCCTTTTCCCTTCAAGTAAACTCTGTTCCTAATGATGTTTTTGTAACCTGCAATTGGTTAAGTGATCTAAATCCCATTTCAGTCCACATACTAGGTTGCTCTGAAAGTAATGCCTCCTATTTATTTCCATGGTAACCACAACAGCTCCAAAGAGCACAGTAACACTATTTGATAGAGCAAATTCTCAGCTACAAAACACTATTTTTCACCACAGTCCCCCTGCACTGGCTGTGCATTTTCCCCAGCGGTGAACAAGAGCCTGCGTGCCGCGCTCGCTTAAAAATCTGCACCAGCGGAGGGGACCCACCGTCACTGTCGCCACTGCTGGAACGTGCCACCCACCTGCTCGCTGTGCTGACACCCACTGCTTGGTCTCTGTCAACGTTCAGCAAGTGTCGATGAATGTCCATGGGCGCAGTCTTTTCCTCGTGGAGGAATTCAGTTACACCCCTTTGCTTCACATGCACTCCCATGTCAGAGGCCAGGCTGTCAGAGTGGCCCTCTGCTGGCGTCGTCACACGGCAACAAAACTGAACGAGATATTGGCGGGGAGGTTCAACCTCTACTGCCAGACCACCAACATCCGCCTCTGGGCCAACGTAATAAAATGGGAGGCGTTACTTTCAGAGCAGCCCTCATAGATGTGCCACAGAAAATAAGAAAAAACGTGTTAAGCCGTATTTAAACACATTCAATCTGGGAAACACATTGTCAGTTAAAAATAGATGCAATTCAAACCTTTACGGAGATACAATTTTAGATGAAGAGACGTTTTAAAATCTTTACAGCTGTTTAAATCTTGAGACAAAAAGTGCATAATTGATCTTCCTTCTTAGTTTAAAATAGGAAGTATAATTCATGTTGCAGGTGGGATTATATCAGAGAAAGTTTTATATCAGAATAAGCTTCAGGCAGAATAAATTTCCTGGAAAAACACAGATAGTTCATTAGCCTGTTTATAATTGGTTTTGTGACATGTTTTTTATCAGAATCCAGAATGCTAAGTTTCCCTTGGGAAAGGTACTTTAAGGTATTTTCTTTAGGCTGATATAAGACTATTTGGTCTCCCCAGCAATTGTACCCTGTTGAAGTATAGTGCTGGAATGAGCATTCAACTTCTTTAGGCTTATTCAGACTGGTTTGATACCTTTTTAGTGATTAGTCTTTGCTACTTATTTGCATATCATCTGCACACTAGGAATCTCCCAGGAATGGGCAGATGAAGTTGATGAATCTGCTGTCTGGGTGATGTATCTTTCCCCATGGTTTCAGAAGGCATTTTTCAGAACCTAGAAATGAGAAGGTTGTTCCTGTCTAGCACTAATAGATTTGATGAGTGGCTTTCTGCCTCTCACAGAAGCAGCTTCAATAGTTTTTTAATAAATGCTGCTTATGTTCTCACAACCTACTACTGCTGTTAGGATGCACATGGCTCATGCCACTATCATATCTTGGCATGTTGGATGCTCTGTGGATGCCCTGTTACTCTGTGGAGGTAAATAGGTAACTAACATGGGCCAAAGACAGTGGCAAAGCTGGGAGGTGTAAGGATGTGTCACACTGATCTTCATGAATCTTCTACAATCTTCTTATTCTTGCTTTCTAGAAGCAGGCAACAGTAAGACCGAACTGTTCACATAAAAACGAGCCCTCTGTACAGCAAATAACTAGCAGAAGGTAGTTATAATGAAGATGCTATGGTTTGCATGTGCAAATCTGGAAAGGGAAATAAAGGAAATAATGGAAGGTCATAAAAATGCCTTTCTGGTGCTTTTGTGTGCTTCCAACTCTTTAGCTTAAAATTAAACCATATTTAGAATGTTTATAGTGCAAACACTTTCTGACAATTTGTAGAGCAATTTTTGAAGGCAAATAAGCAGTATTTCTTGAACTAATTGTTTTATTTTATCTATCAGATTTAAGATTTTATATTGCCACTGACTTTACATTTGTCATTCAGAGTGTTAGGAAAAACACATTTGTTTGCCTGCTTTTCCTATGTTAATTCTGAATCTCATTAAGATCCCTGTGCCATCTCTCCTCATCACATAATCTTCAAGCTTAGCTCTTTCTGCTAACTGCATGAGGACTTGGAACACAGACACCAGGGAGGAAGGTCTGAAATAGAATAGAAATATGAACCCACACACACACACCACCACCACCTTTTTGAGAAGAGAGCAGGGTAAGGACAAATACAGGAAATAGTATTAAATCTGTGACTCTATTATGGCCTTACTCAGAATACTCTGATACTGATGTACTTAATAATGCAAGCATCCAAAAGATAACTGAAGGAAGGAGGTCATAAAGGTAATGGTGGCATTCAGTTCTAAAGAAAGATGAGAGATTCACAAAGTAAAGGATTTGCTTTTTAACACTGAAAATAATCACACTATAAACCTATTTTTATAGAGGTACTGAAGTTAAAGTTTGAGAAAAGTCATTGCAAGCATTTACGTCTTTAAAACATGAAATAAATTTTCTGTTTCTTGACAAAATTTTAAAAATTCAATGTTAAAAATGGAATATTTGAAACACACTATCTTTTGGAAATAAAAAAGGAAATGCTTCAGTTCCAAAACTTCAAAACACTTTGAGTGACCATTTATTTAAAAATATGAATCTCTCCAGCTGTAAGTTTATTGTATTTACGTGGTGGGTGTGATACCATAAAGCTCAATGTATAAAGTTCATCTTAATGTTGCTTTATAAACCAGTATTGCTTTTATATACTGTCATTATTCTGTTCTTTAGCAACAATGAACTTTATAGATATCTAAAAATATAATAGGCAGATATTTCTGTAATGCACCATGATATTACCTCATTTCATTTATAAAGGTTACACCATTTTATGAGTCGAGGGTCTGACTGCACAGGACTAGAGTACAGCGCTCTAACAAAATATTTTCTATATTTTAAATAAAAAACGAATTTTTATTTTTAAGCATCTTTGTGACTGCTCGGATTTCACCTGAGCTATTCATGTAAGTGTATTAGCTTCACTTTCGCATCCATTCCTGTTACTTATTTTATGTAGCTGCCATACCAAAAAACCTGTTCCTACAACAATAAATTTACTATACTTCCAAATGTAATTCACTCAAAATCCAAATTGTCCAAACTTAAATAGGTTTATATTTTTAAAAATTGCAGTGGTTCAGTTGTATTTATATCTCAAATCTATATGTTAGCATCATGAACTATATTTAGAGACCATGAGCTGGTCTCTTCCTGTACATGTAACGTTTATTGCAAATGAAATGCCCATCTTGATGACCAGCATGTAGCACCTAGTCTGAGGTCTAGGTCTATTGTGTGTATGGATCTTCTCCAGATGATAAAAATCTTTCTAGAAGGTAAAATCCTGCCTGTAATTATTATGCCATTTAACTCTCCCTTTTCCAAGGCTCTTGCATCTGTACTCGAAACTGTGAAGACCACCCATTAAATGGATCAAACTCAGGCTTGCTGTGACTTGGCTGGTAGAGTGGTTATAGCAGAGGAAATACAGACATATAACTTCATAATCTTTGATAGTGCTTAGGAAACCCCAGGAAATGGAAGCTTTGTTTTTCAAGATGAGGTTATATAGTCTTAGAAATGCAGTTAATTAACATTTATTGCTCCCAAGTCTATATGGGTATTTTTAAAAGTCAATATAAATGTTAATATGTATTTCAGTAGTGTTAAGTGTTAAAATATGGGTGTAGCTGATACGTAAGATGATTTGAAGTGCGGCTGAAAAAGGCGGGATGAACGAAGTACCTTTGTACCACAGACTGACTTTTCCTTCCACTGACTGCTTCCATTCAGTATCTCCACGTTACTGAAACTTATTGACCAAGTTATTACTAGTTATGGAAACTGAACTGAAATTGTTCTGCTCAAAAGCTTTTAGGTCATAATGTTGTATAATTGCCTTAGATATCTATCCCTCAAAAACAGTTAAAGATTTGAAGATAAACTGCCACTCGTTTAAGTATGCCAAGATTTCACGATGGAATTTTTTTGAGAGAAGTAAATGGTTTACACTGTCTGAAATCTGACCCACGTGAAATTAGCAATAAAACATAAATGCACACTGTCTTTGTAAATACGTATTTTTATTTAAAATACCTACATATATATATTTGTAGTCTAGAGTATACTTTATAGAGTACATGTAAGTGCAAGTACATTTTTACTTACATGTAAAAATAATGTGAGGTAAAATTGCATAGACAGAAAAAATAATTATCTGCAAACACCCCTATGTTTATAACGTGTGAATAAGCTGTACATTAAAATCTATAGGAACGTAAATGTTCTGGTGTAAATTGTTTCTTCTTGTAGACACTTACACAGAAATGACGCTGTATAATTTAGCTGCCCGGACAACCGCTAGTATGGCGTAGCATTATGTATGGACCCATTTGGATATTCGTGTGCGTGCATTTATTTTTATATAAATGCCTCCCAGTAATAGTGAAGTTTCAGAGTTAAATTACAAACCCTTAGTATTATTAACTTGACCAATTTTCTGCCTAATATATCACTTCCTTAGCGGATGTTGGCGGGTTCTCTAATGTGTATCATTAAATACACAGAAGCGGTGGTGTTGCTGAGTAAATGTCATTTATCTTTTCCAATCTGCGGAATCTTAGTATCACATTATTCTAGTTTTTGTTCGGTCTCCTCAGTCTAATGTATGAGTAATGGCTTGAGATGTGTTCAGCAATATTTGCATAACTAATTCTTAATGTTTAGGCCTCTTCAACACGAAGGTAGGGCTGTGCCTGGATCAGTTTACTTTGATATTTTTGCAGCTGTCAGGGTGGAGATAAAAAGGCTGGTTACACTTTCTCCTGAAAAGGAATTAAGATTTACTGAGTATTATGAGCTACAACAGAACTTTTTGCCGGACATAAACTTCTCGGGTATTATGATATTTATCATGATCATCATTTCTTCTTTGTAACACTAATGAAATTGCCATGAGGAGATGGGCACACAAACTAGGTTTAGAGGTTTCACTGACACAATGTTCTGTATTTAAACTGTCCAGGTTGATTCCTGTTTGGTTTGGGACCAAAAATATGTAATTTTCTGAAAGACCAGTGAGTTTTATTTACTGCCTGATGGCATTTCCATGGCTTAGTGATTCAGTGGAGGCTCTTGGCCTGCTTCTCTACATCCCGTAAGTCCAGCTGGGGAACAGCAACATCTCAATCTTAGATAGACACGCACCCCCAATATTATTTTTTTTTTTTTTCAAACGTCAATCTGTGAAAATACGTTCAAATTATAATTTGCATATAATTATAAAGCTCAGATTAATGTCCTAAGGCTGAAATATGTAGAGAGGTTTTTAAAAGCAGTGTACCTCTCGATGCATAGGAGTAATACTGCTCTATGATGAAAGAGTCCCTGAAAATATCTGAATATAGATAATGACTTGATTTCTTTGTTGACATAATAATTCATTCAAAGGCTTTTACAGTTAATTACCTCTAAATTACTTGTACTAGGTTATTTCCTGAAAAACAGGACATATGTTAACAGATTAAACTAAGAGAGAGAATCTCAAATTGGTTTATGATACTCTGCCTAGCACAGCTGGCTGATACATTCTTATCCTGCTTGACACAGATGCCCTGCAATATACTTGATGGAGATCTTTTTCTGTACACCTCTTCATCTTTCAAATAGAATGTAATGGATTTTATCCTAGTCAAAGTTCCACCTGTGTATCTCCGCTGCTGAGGCCCCTTGGTGGAAGACCTACAGTCCTCTTTCTCATTTACGTTAAAATATTCAGATGAAAAGTGAGAGTAGAACAATTAAAAAATAAGTAAGGGGAGAAATAAGGCTTAAAGTCTTTTCACATATGAAACTTCAAGCTTTTATGCTTGGAGTGCAATAGCAATGCCTCTGCTTAATTCCGTTTCTTCTGCATTTAGTACAAAGAAAAATAAGTAATTGCCTTGCTTGTAGAGTTGCTTTGTTCATTTTGCTACATAAAATTGATGGTTTGCAATTTTTATAGAACTAGTACTTCTAAGAGTATCATTTTTCATTTCACCCTTTCCATTATCTCAAATTACATACGCTTTGTATTGCCACATTTTGCTCTGTTTATTCTTCAAACTCTTGGTTTTGCACAATTCAGTAGCTCTGCCAAATACCACAAATGCATTCTTAAAAACAATACCAACAGTACTAGGTGAGTGTTCTTTAGAAAAATATACTTTCTTTTGTCTTTTGGCAGTTTAAAGCTCTTTTCATTACAGTTCTGTGTGTAGGTTTTTTTTTTTTTTGTCTTTGCTGGAATGAATGTAAAGCTGGGTATTTTTACTACACAGCATTGTGGAAATGATGGAATTGGCAGTAAAACTGTAAATTAGCACTGGATGAAACCCAGACCCTGGTATAGTAGAGGGAGATTAGAAATTATTTGCTTGGTCTCTGTGGGGAGGTGTGCCAGATGTCCCTCTGTTTAAACAACCCCCAGTGATTAACCCCTGAAACAGTGTACGCTCTGTAGCTAAGGAAAGCTGCTTGTCTGCTCTCAGAACCAGGTTAGGCAGAGCACAGGAATTTCTGGGGGATTGCCTCAGATATAAAAGTCCAAGACAATCAAGTAATGCAGTTTTGCTGTACTCAGTCTTCTTTCTGTTGGCTAATGGACCAATCACATCAAAACAGGAACTGTTTGTAAAGCAAGGGAAGGTGATTTTGAATGCAAAATCACAACTTAAGTTTCTGTAACATGTCTTTATCTATATAGTATGATTAATACATGTATGTAGCTTTTTTCCACAGACTAGAAAAACTACCTGAAATTAATGCTGAGATTGTGCATTAGTAGCTTAAAAGCATGGAATTGTCATAACGAAGAGCTAGCCGTGCTGCTGGAGTAAATTGGTATAAGCCTAGTAAGGTTAGAGGATCGTCTAACTTAAAGTCTTGGCTTTAGTTTTGTCTCCTTGATCTGTATAACTCACTGAAAACAATAATTGCATGAGCACAGAGGTTTTTTTCAGTAATTAATAAATCACTACCTTTTTTTAGCAGTTTCCAGAGTGAAGAACTTGCTTTCTTGTATCATGTTCTATTTTTATATCAAGGCTTTTTAAAAATACAATTTAAGTGAACAGAAACAGCTAATAATGTCTGTACTCTCTTAGTTTGCAAAATATTAGTAGCTGCTGACTAGAGCTGATGAGGGTTTGGTACATGTCCATGAGAGACCCACCTGCTTAGCCCTGGGTTTAGCTGTTGTCACCAGCCTCCGCTTCAGCACAGTTGAGCAATTCCTGTAAAGTATTGCGTGTCTGCCCCTCCCTTGCAAGTGGGCTTTTATCTGGAAATGTTATATATATTTTGTATTTTAGTCAAAGTAGCTTAGTTGCCTGGCTAAAAAAATTCTTAGCCTTTAAAAGCCTTTTAGCCTTTAATTTGCTATAGCTACAGTGCAAAAGCAGCTGCTGTGAAAAATAGAGCATCCTCACACAAGTAATGATCAGAAGTGCCTTTTTTATGGAAGAGGAGCTATTGTGCAGCCTTTGAGAGGGCACAGAGGCCACAGAGACAAGTGCAGTGTTTCTGGCCTGAACTCCCTGTTTTCCTAGGGTGAGCAGTCAGGTCCATCAGTACCAAAGGAAGGCAGAAATGTGTATATATTTTTCACTTTGTGGTAGTTGTTAGGAGGCTTTTCCCCACCATTAATGTCTGGAGTCCCTCGTGCTTCACAAGTATTCATTATGGCCATTCTTAGAGATCATGAGTGGCGATGTCTTGGACCTAAGCTGAGTTGACATTCTGACCCAGATTTAGCTGATTAGGGAAATATTTCCATTTCAAATTTGGCGTGTGCTGTAGGCTAGCAGGAAAACTAGGGCACAGATTCCCAGAGGGTGGGGATTTTGAATTGGATGTATGTTTGAATGTATCCTTATGTACCTATGGCACTACTAAATCACACACTCACATCTTTTCACTATTAAGTAGTCAAAAGAAGACATTGGACCTTAATTTTGTTTTTATTTCCCCCACCAAACTTGAAAATTTAGTACAAATAAACTATATTCAAGAAATATTATAGTTGTGATTTTTCCATGTCTATAGGTCAGTGTGTTTACAGGCACAGAAAAGTTTGCAAAATGCTCTATGGATAGCAAAGGGTGGAGCTACGGTGTTTGTGAACCTAGCATAGCCAGGTAAGCATGAAATTTCCTCAGCATCCGTGAGATTTGACATTGGACAGCGTGACTAAAGATCAAGAAAGTCCTTCCAAAGAGAGGTTGTGCTCTACTTTGTCAATGTTATTGATGCGTAAGATAATGATTAAAAAACTCTGTGGAGGCACACTAATAGATTTTCTTGTAAAAATTAATCGGGTTGTTGTGTGTAATTCTGTGTAGGAACTTAGATGCTTGAAATACTGTTTGCATTATATTTCCTATCGCTTTGGTGTACATAATTGCTTAGTAGAAGGTAGCTTTTAGCTACCAGCTGGTTGCTTACTTTTGTAAAGATTTCTCTGAGGGGGGTTAGCATCAGAAGTTAATATTGAAAGCTGGCTGAAACAAAACCAACCAACCAAACAAAAAAAACCCCTCAAAACCAAACCCAAACAAAAAAAGTGTGTGTTTATTAAAGAATATAATCACCAAGTTGCTAAGCTCATCCCTACTTAAATGATTGTCAGCTTAACTAATTAGTCTAATTAGGCTAGCTGCATAATATATAATAAATATGATATCCTGAAAAGCTTCTGTGAAAGTATTTACTTCGTTTGTTGCACAATTTGATTGCTAAAAGCTTATTTCTTTCATTTTGAAAAGTAACGTTTTTGTTATGTATATATTCACAAAATGTACACATGGAAGAAGAAATATTGTGGCAAGATTTGAATGTGATCTGTTGTTTCAAATCAAATAACCTAATATTAAAAAAAAAGAAAAAACCAAAACCCACCCTATTTTGATTAAATATACATCATAAAACTGTCAGTGTGGGGAAAAAGAATCAAAGACGACAGCTTTACTGCATTTTAATATATCTTTATTATTATTTAGATTTATCTTGTTTCCATAATGATAAGCTTTCTATCTTTTCAAGTAATTCAGCAGGATTTAGATTTCATTATTTCAACATTAATGTTTGGCTGGCTTTCTATAAAGCCCTTTTGCATTTTTTTCAGTACTTCCATCCAGGTCCTGCACTTGAGTCACAACAACCCCCTGCAATGTTACAGGCTGGAAAGCTGCACAGCAGAAAAGGACCTGGGGGTGCTGGTCAACAGCTGGCTGAGTATGAGCCAGCAGTGTGCCCAGGTGGCCAAGAAAGCCAACAGCATCCTGGCTTGTATCAGCAATAGTGTGACCAGCAGGAGGAGGGGAGTGATTGTCCCCCTGTACTTGGCACTGGTGAAGCCCCACCTTGAATCCTGTGTCCAGTTTTGGTCCCCTCACTTCCAGAAGGACATTGAGGTGCTGGACCGTTTCTGGAGAAGGGCAGTGAAGCTGGTGAAGGGATTAGAGCACAAGTCTTATGAGGAGCAGCTGAGGGAACTGGGATTGTTAAGTCTGGAGATAAGGAGGCTGAGGAGAGACCTTATCAGTCTACAACTGAAAGGAGGTTTTTGTGAGGTGAGGGTCAGTCTCTTTTCCCAAGTAACAAGTGAAAGGACAAGCGGAAATGGCCTCTAGTTGCGCCAGGGGAGGTTTATGCTGGATATGAGGAAAAATTTCTTTACAGAAAGGTTTATGAAGCATTGGAACAGGCTGCCCAGGGAATTGGTGGAGTCCCCATCTCTGGACGTATTTAAAAGACCTGTAGATGTGGAGCTTAGGGACATGGCTTAGTGGTGACCTGGCAGCGCTGGGTTAACAGTTGGGCTTGACGATCTTAAAGGTCTTTTCCAACCAAAATGATTCTGTGATTCTAATCCAGCAGTAAAATAACATAGTCGGGAAAACTTGTAAAACTCTTTAAATTCCTTTGCGAGTGGGATGTTCAGTCTTTGAAGAGCAAACTCTTGAATCGTACCTGATGAAGTTTTTCACATTTAACTTTGGTGTTGTTTTTTTTTTTATTTTCTGTTCCTCTCTGGAAGAGTCTTTACAGTCTACTTTTGCTTCCCTTGGCTCCTGATATGCTTTCCCCTGTTACACTGAGAATGTAACACGATGACATAACGCCTTGTGACCTGCAGAGTGTGTCAGAGAGTTTTAGAAACAAAAAGGAAGCATATACTTCAGTCCTGGTATTACTGTTTTTTCAGTGCATGAGAAAGCATTTGATGTGGATTTCTTTGCAAAATGGGATTGGAGGACAGTTATTTCTAACTGCTTCCAGTACAGGCTGATGGCTTGTGACTGCGATCTTTTTTTCTATTTCTGCTAATGTGCTGGCAACTCACTTGGAAAAAGTGCTTCAGATTAGTTCATTTCGATTATGCTCATTTTTATCGAGACTATTTTTTTCCTGCCCATCACTTTCAGTTGGGGGGAAAAAAAGTTAAATATAGTCAGTAGTTCTAACAGATTTGGGGGGGGGGGGGGGCGGAAACTGTAATCATTAGTGCTGCAGGAAGATACAGCTGTATGATGTTTGCTGTATGATGTTTCCAAGTTGCACTGTCCCAAGCTAGCCAGCTGCAGGAAGCAAAGTTCCATTACTCATGACAGAGGTAGCAACATTTCCAAGAACTTTCTGGGGAAAGGGGAGTGCTGCTCTTTGACTTGGCAGATGCCTTTTCCCAGGAGTAGCCACCCTATCTCTGTATGTCTGGGTAGGTATCCAGCACAACTTTTCAGATGCTTTGTAGTTACTCAACAGTGCAGAAAGATTCTGGGATTCAGGGTGCAGAGTTGGGAAGAAATAAACCACAGAAACCAAAACATTTAGCAATGAAATTGATAGAAAAATTGAGGAATAGGGACAGAGGGAAATCGGATCAGTTATAGATTCTCTCTAGTGCAAATTCTAAGAACAGGAAGAAAGCTTTTCCAGGGCGATGAGGAGAGGCTTGCTGTCATAGCCCGTCTGGTAGGGTGGAGGAGCATGTTAAGGCTGTTTAAGGTCTTTGAAGCCTGAAAAAGAGGGAATTCTTAGCACTGCTAAGAGCTGAGAGGTAGATTTGAGGACAAAGTGTTAATATTATTAGTACTGGTAACATAAAAGTTGCTGAAAACCATGGGATGGATGGATGTGATTAATACTGGTCTAGAGGCAGGAATGACAGCTTCAGGAAATGTGTCCAGAGCTTAGCTTCAGGTAGAGAGTCTCTTTATTTCCATTACGATCTGGACAAGGAATTTGAAAGATTTCAGCTGGTCATTGTAATTCACTGGTGTGTTTTGTTACTTTTAAAAGTTTTAGTAATTTAATAATAACTGATCTGTATAATAAACAGCAGCCATATTGAAAACATAAATAATGTAAATACAATTGGCACAAAAGCCAGACATCCAGTTGGATTCTGTTCTTGGAAGAAAAAAGTACTCAGAAACCTCACTAATTTACATAAATCTAGTCTGGTTTAATTTTGTCTTTCAATGAAATTGTTCACAGGATATCTAAAGGAAGTGGGAAAATATGGAGGAAAGTAAGATTAATAACCTATAGTTTGCCTCTGCTCAGAACTGGAGTTTCTGTGGGAGTTTCTGTATCAACATCAATAAGGTGCCCTTAAATGGGTAAGATGAGGAAAAGTCTTGACTGTCTGCTCCCATTAGAACAAGTCTGCAGCCTTCTCTGCTTGCAGGTGTTTTATTCAATTTGGTAAGATGCATTTGGTGAGAGGTCTTAGATTTGTTTCACATTCCTTCTTGATGGGTTTTGTGAGAATGGCTTTTAAGGTAATGAGTATGAAATACATCATATTTACTCTCTTGATATTCTCTTCTGTATAGAAGGATGAAAGAATTGATTTATCAGTGCTATATAAATTCTACCATCTTGCTACAAATTAAATTCTGTATCTAGTCTATTCCAGATAATACTAAAGCAGACTGATGTTATGAATCCTCGTAAATGCTTTTTTATTATTACTCAGTCTCCCCTTCTTCATGGAGTGTTTTTCATTTGACTGAACACTGTACTTAGAAAACAAGATGCAGCTCTTGCCATGATTTTGTCCTTGTTTTTCCTTTTACATTAGAGGAAAGATCACTGAGATGTGTTGTGCTTTATGAAGAAACACTGCAGGAAAGGTCTAAATGTAGTACCTAGTGTTATGAGTTTAGCAGAAAGTGACATGCGTTGGTATTTATTAGTTACTAGTTTGGAGAGGAAGAAAAAAAAAAAAAGAAAAAAAATCCAGCTTCCACATATCTGAATCTGAGGAATAGCTGAAACCACAGTCTGTTGGAGAGTCAATCATTCAGTGCACTAAACATCTCCAAACTGCTGAAACCCGCTAAAGAGAATTGTATAACCAAGTGCAGTGATCTGCCAAATGGAAAAGTAAGACCAAAAGATCTGCAGAGTTCTGATTTAAGTTTTGGGTTAAGTTTTATTGATTTGAGATTTAAGTTTTTTTAACATGCATTGTAGACAGACAGTTTGCACTCTAAATTGGATATTTTTATTCCATCTCTAGTAAGTACAGTTACTCTGCCTGCGGTGGTACCTAACCAAACGGGACTTCAGTGTCTGACTCCCCTCTCCAGCCATTGATTATGGGAAAAAGAAATACCATACTCTGTAAAAAGTTTAGAAGTGAGAATAAAAATTAGTAACTCAAATTAATTTAGGTTATACAGTACAGTTCTCAGTTTACATTCACTTACTCTCAATTCTCTTACTTCAGTTTTTGTACAGATCAAAATACTACTTGAATATTGTACCAAGTGAGACGTTTGCTCAGTTTTTGAGAGGAGAACCCTAGATAAGGGTTAGCAGAGGCTAATGAAGCCATCTAGTTTGTTTCCCTGAAAATGAGAGGTTTCTTGGTAGGTTGTTGAATATATTGTCGATTCTTATTCTGCATTGGTACTGAGATTTAAAACCGATTTAGTCTGATCCTTTTCTGAATAATGAAATGCAAATGATTCGCCTTGAGTCTTTGTATTTCATCTAGTAGTTTAACAGCACTAGCATTCAAATGGCTGAGCCTGGCCTCTAATAACTCTTTTAAGACAAATGGCAGATATTCCCGGTTTAGCAACTGGATTTTCAAACGTTCTGGTCACAGACTGAGAAGAAAGCAAGAGGCTGAACTGTATGGGTTTTCTTGCTGTCAGAGGGACTGGAATGAGAAGAAGCAGGTCAGCTTTGGGAACTTTTTAGGACAAGGGTAGGGAATTTGGAGGCGGTTGTCTGACATCACAAATTATGTTAGACTGAAAGAAAAGACTTGCTACTAAACTTTGGTAAGGGAGGCGGGAGAGGAGCTCCCATCACATGCTCTATCCTCATATTTAATAATCATATGTGTTAGTTCCTCTGATAAATGTGGTTTGTGATGAGCTGTGGTGGTGTTTGTGAAAATGAGTTTCTACATTAGCATGAAAGATTTTTACTTTTGCTGAGCTGTAGGCAAGTTAACTTGCTCTATAAATTGAACATTGGAAACGTCTTTGATCCAGAAGGCTAGATAATGGTCCTGCTCTTTTTTTTTTCTTCTTATTTCTCAAGTCTGTCTTGTTCTTTGAAACAAACAAGTGTGTTTAGGAAGATACAATTTTCCTCTATTTACAAGAGATTTGAGAATGCTAGATACAAGTACAGGTAGCAATAGTCAATCTTCCATACTGTTGTGGAAGACTGCAAATCCTGTTCATCTGAACAGAACAAATTTTCATCTGAAAACCTCTAATCCTGCTTCCAGATGCTGCCAGTCATGAATACACATTCTGTACTTTACAGTTCGTCCATGAGGTGGCAAACACTGTTGATCCTTGGCTTGCCACAGAGAGATATAACATGTCAGTGTTGCTGATATTTTTTATGATCAGTATGCTAATTGCAGCAACCTTTCTGATGTTTTGCAATAAAGGTGTTTTATATTTGCCAGTATGTGGCAGCATCATGATTTCTCTTCTGAAGAAGCTGGTCTAAAACATTATGGTCCCTTGCTTTCTTTTTCCTTTGCTTGTTACCAGGTCCTGTCTCCACTACAGTGGTAATTATCACTCATTATTTACATGATGCAGTGGAAGGAGCAATGAGAGGCTGAATCAGGGTAGAGCTAGTAGCAAATTTCAGTAGACTTTTAAAAAATAATCTGTATTGTGTGGATTTATACCTTAGTTTCCATGGAAAAAGAAAGTATCTGTTGATCAGTTCATTTTTTATTTTTTTCCATTTGGCAGGTGCCTTGGCAATCTTTAGTGATTTCATGTGTTCTGTACTGTCATTAATAATGGCAATCCTGTGCGAGAGAAGACCAGAGTTCAGTTTACACAGCTGCTAGATATTTTTTTTGTAGCTGGTTGGAGGAGTCTCTGGGAAGACACAATTCACTATCACCAGTCTCTACTCACGTAAATAATGAACTTCTTGTAGGTAAAGGATAAGTAGGTGCCATAAACAGTATTACTCTGTGAAGAATATCTGTTTGTCTGGAGAAGTTATAGACAACACAAACTGGTGGACCAGGTCACCCAGGTCAGTGGCACAAAGATGAGCCCTTTGATCAGCAGCTTCTTGTCAGTGGGGTTGGGTGGAGAGATCTTGTGAGAGATTTGCTAGATTTCTGTACAGCTTTCATCATCTAAGAGCTAATTGCCTTTATTATTGCTAAGAAAGGAAAGAAAAGAGCCATGGGAGGGTTACAAATCAAAACCAGGACCAGCTGTTATAAGCTGTATTTGCAAGGATAGTGTTTGTGGCTGCAAATACAAGACTTACCTGTTCAGACAGACCTCTACGCTGCATGGACGGAGCAATTGGAGCTTCTGTATGGAGCTTGCGTGATTGAAGTCCTGGGGGCACACTACTAACTACCAAACTGTATTAGCTTTTTGGAGAAGCTCCAAAAGTAGTTTCTGTGTTTGATACATATGGGAGGATGCTTAGCTCTTCTTCACAGATCTCCCCAATAGGATGTACACAAAAAGAACCTTCTTCAGTTTTTCACATTTATAGAATTTAGAAATCCATGGAGGTTGTTCCTCACAGGTATACAATTAACTGTGAACTCTCTCAGGTTAAGAATTACTTAATCTAAGTTACTAAACCAAATTCATCCACTAATTAAGAGCAAGCACTCAGGAATCTCTGACATTTAGCCTGCTTAATAGCATTTCTTTCATTTTTGTCCTTTAAAGCGGATCTGCTGCTGGCATTTATATAAGGTCCATGTATTCTTGTATTTGGTTTGTTAATTGCTTGTGAAGCTCCATATTTAAATAGTGTCAAGGTAATAAAGTGATATGCACCCTATAAAAATCAGTAATTATAAAAGTAGACAATCATCTTCCTCCCAGGTTCTCCTGCTTATTAGCACTGGGCTACAGTGTTCTTATCCTGGGGTCTACTGTTGTCTTTTATAAGGCAAAAATTAATAATCACGCTTAGTTATTTTATGGCAGTCTACATTTGCCAGACTTGTTATCTGCATGTTGCAAATGAGGAAACTGAGAGCAGCTGTGTGGCTTGTACATTAAATCTGGTAGTTTTGCATGTTTTCTGGCTAGACATGAAATTATTAGACCACTTTACCTCTCTCCAGGAAATTGTTTGTGGAGACAATGCACTGGCCCCACAGAAGTATTTTTGCTGTTCACATCAGCGGGTCAGAATTTCTCTCATACTGCTGGGATTTTCTTCCATCTTTTTTGTCTCTAATGAGTCTTTATGTTGACTGGCAGGAAGGATATATGTGTACCCAGAAGTTTATTGGAGTAAAGGGCAGCTGCTAGCAGCTACGTTATGAAAAGAAGGAGAAAGCAGAAAGTAAAGCTACTATTCTTAGTAGGCCATATCTCACTGGGAATTTTTGAGTCTTAAGTCACTAGCCTATGGTTCTCATACCAAATAAAAATTAACATTTTTTTCAACTGTTTCAAGTAAAGGCAGGTGAAGGAAAACAAAGTACAGAATTTAAGAGATGTAGTCTTGACAGTAGTGTTTTACATGAGATTGTGAAGATGGCCTCTTTCTTTACAACTTTTTTATCCTGTTTGTAGATTGAAGTTTTCAGTGCTTTGCTATTCTCTGGTTACTGTAACTTTAGCTATTATAGTACCATCTAGTAATATGGTATTTATACAATAGAAAAGTTAACTTCAAGAATGTTAGAATTTTATATTTGTTTAATGCAGAAGGGAGCTAAGGGAGCATTAGGGTCTCAATTCTAAAGAAAACTTAAACTCTGAGATGAGGAAGAATGAAGAGACTGAATATTCTGTTACTTAAGTCATACTTTTTTAAAAAATCTGCTTTTCCATAATAATTTGTGAGAGACCCTGAAAGATCCACCCTTAAAACTACAAAATACTGTTTCTGAAATGTTTCTACAGCCTTAAATTCTTGCTGGTGCCAAGGATATTACAGAGGTTGCAGCTTCGTGATTCTTGCTGGTGTGTTCACCAGCTTGATTGTCTCCCTACACAGCAGCATGATTCTTGCTGATGTGTAGGGGAGATAGAGCCTCCTCTGGCTAATCTGGGCCTGAGCACTGTCAGGTACACTCCTATGGCTTCCTTTAAGTCATGGGGATGTGCTGTAAGGCTTCTTTTTAGGTTTATGCCTCTGGCCTCACCTTTGACTATGACCCTAGTTACAGGAATTCTGTCTTTCGAAATTTGTTGCCTCTTCCCACAGAGAACTTTTTGTCCTGCAATTTCACAGAAGAACAACAAGTCTCTTAAACAGAATAAAATTGCCATTGTTGCTATTTTGTGGAATGTACAATGTTCGATGAGCTCTTTCAGAAGACATTGGATCATGTTTTTTCTTCATAGTAGCTGCATTCTTAATCAGCAGTTTGGATACTTGAGATTGGGGCTATGATTGTATCTTGCACGGACAAGTTCAATTTGTTGGGAACAGAACATCCCCCACTGTTCTTTCTGTCAGTTTATGTCTAATATAGAATATAAACTGTTGAAAAATGTCCTCAGACTTATGATTTTGAAAGTTCTAGTTCCCAGCCCCACAAGTAATTTACCGTCAATTACATTTAAAATTATCATCAGTTGGAACTAGGAAATAGAATGACTTCTGTGACAGACTGATTGAACTTTTTTGTCCAAAGAACCACTTTATGCCTATAATATATCTGCATCAGTCCATAAACTCTATTTGCTTTTCCTGAAAAACATTTCCTTAGCATAGTTATCAAAGGGAAAAATCACTTTGTGCAGTGAACTCCTACCATAATTTAGGTAATTGTGTTTGATAGTTATATTTGTGTATATTACAAATATGCCACTGTGATTTTGAAATACTCTTAAAATGTAGTTTTCTTTCGTGGCAGTCACTCATTACATTGAAATAATGAAGTATCTTGCCTCCTAATGATTAGTGCTATAGCTAAATGTTCAAGGTCATTCTGTCTTGGATGGATTTTATTTTTAACATACGTAGCATTTTCATTTAGCTAATCCATGATCAAGCAGTCTTCTTTTTCTTTTCCCTTTACTTTAGTTTCTTTGATAAAACTTGCCTGGGGATTCATTAAATCTTAATTCACAATACAAATCTTAACTATGCTCATTCCCTGCAGTGTAGCCTATCATCAATTCTTTGTAGATCTGTCCTTTTGTGAAGTAATTGCATATCTCCTACCTCCCTTAATTCTCATGCTAGACTGGGCATTCCCAGAGAGCACGATTTGTAATTGCCCCCATGAAAGACTAACATGCTTAAAAGAACCAGAAATAAGCAGTATACTTGACTTTTTGGTTTGTTTGAAAACACACTCCACCTTGTTAAAGCTGTGTGTAGCCTGTGCAGTGTTTAAAGCCTATTACTTAGAAGTCCAGCCTGAGAAAAAATTTAAGAATATGCTTAATCACTTAGTTTTTAAAGCATGAATAATGTTATCAGTGTCAACAAGATTAGCAGTGCTTAAAAGCAAGTGAACTTATGTCCCACACAAGTGCAAAGGTTCTGAAAACATTTCAGTTATTTTATGACCAAAAATAATCTCATAATTATTTTTAAAACTACCAGAAAACTTGAGTTGGAGTAGTTCTTCTGGCATTTCAAGCATACGTGGTTTCCTGCCTGATCTAGAAATACAGGAGAAAGGCCTTCTATGGAAAGCTGGTCATGAACTAGAATTAAAGTGTGGAGGATTCTGTTTGCTATGTAATAACAAATAGGAAAGCTTTGGATAGTTGCCTGGTTTGGGAGTTTTGGTTGGTTGGTTTTTAATCTACGTGTTCTTTTGGCTCATAGGAGTCCTAGCAATTGGCTTCAGGATGAAAAGCCAGTTCTGCAGTGGCTGAAATAAATCGGGGGCTGGGGGTGTGTGTGTGAAGATAATAAGGTCCTGTTGTTTAATGGAACCATTAAGGCTTTTCTTCAATCCTGGCAGAATTTTGCAGTCCTTTTGATGGTAAGATTTCCAATACTTTCCGTGGCATCTCTTGTGCCTTAATATGGTTTAAGCATATAAAGGAAACATCTTATTTTTAAGCATTCAGAGTGTGGGCATAATTAATAATGTGGCGAGAGCCTTTATCACAAATTTTGGTCTCAAAATGTGTTTGTGACTGTGGCATCACCTTTCAAAGGTGAAGTGAAAGTGAATTGCTTAATGAAATTGTAATTTTTAGATAAATCTCACTATCTAAAGATGTCCCTTTAGAGTTCAGAAATAATAACTGGGCAAGGAAAGTGATTTTATGTAAATTATTGAAGTTAACACGTTATTGAAACTCTGAAGCATAATACACTAGTATGTATCTTAGAGGACACTTTTGTAAAAAATTAATTAGGTCGTTTGCAAAAATAGAGTATTAAAACACCATCAGTTTTTCCCACACTTGACTGTGTTGTAGTAAGAACTGGTTTTTTTCCGTCTTAAATATTTGAATTTAAAATGCTAAATTATTCTTTTATATTATTTTTTTAACAACAAAAAGCAGCTTATTTTTGATAAGCTAAAAATCCCTGGGGCGGGGGGAATCTACAAATTGTTTCTGTTGGTCCCAACAGATGGCATAACCAGTTTAAACATGTAAATGCAGTGAGCGGTGTACATCACTAAAAGTGTAAATTTGTCTTTACCACTGTTCTACTCCTTTTCTATTCAAATCAAAAAACAAGTTAAAATTCTGTCGTGATATAGAAACATTATTTTCAAGCCATGTCTTAAAGTATTTGGGAAAACTTGTCTTTGTGAAACAACAACATCTGTTTGCTGCAGTTACTGCTCTTGCTGTTCCAAGAAGCATTGCTGGGCTTAACCATTTGGGAATTTATTACATTTGTTGTGAAACCTGCCTTTCTGATTAACTGCTTATGTTCATTCCAGTTAGGATCTCTGCAGAGGCTTAGATGGGAATCCTTATCTGTGATTTTAGGCTCTTACAAGCACGGAAGTTGTGTGGCTGGTCTTTTCCAGTCTGAGTTGCTGATCAGTCTGAAATGATCTGCCATTGTATGATCAATCATTTCACTACAGAGGAGAAAACAGCACACTTTCTTCCCTCCCTTTGAAACCTTAACAGCTTGATCATAGAGTTCTCCTGGGTTTTAGTGTTCTTCATAAAACCCAAAAAGTTGGGGCACAGTTATTGTAAAGGAAATAATAACATTCTTCCTACTTTCCTCTTGGATCGTGTGTTGTTCATATTTGATGTGTTTGGAAAATTATTTACAGACATCAGTGTGTTATGCCCATGTGTTACAGTCACAGTACTCATATTATTCTAAATTCAGCTTGTATGAGAATGTACTTAGGGGGGCGATCACAGATAAGTTTATGTAATCAGATATATCCTATCAAAAATTAGGGAAAACAAGGTATTATTTTTAAAATAAGCTTTGAGAAGTGCTAGAAAGCTATATAACACCAGCTACGTGGATGGGAAGCAAGGGTAAATGTTTGAAATACAGAAAATTTAAGTACGTGAAGACCATGGGAATTTACACTCTCATCTACTGCTGCTATCTAGGAGTGGGAATCAGCATCAGCTTCCTGATTTCATATAACTCCCAACACGTAGCTGGATAGCGGCTGCTACGAGAGGGTGCTAAAAATGTTCTAGGTGCAACACGGAGCAGATGAGTCCCATTTCCATTTGTGACTGGAACTGGACAGAACAGATGTACTCAAAATTACACGTAAAAAGTACTTGTTCGGCGTTCAGGACATGTCTAAGGGCAAATACTGACATTTATATCTTGCCTGATACCACAGTTGTTTACCGTAGCACTACTATATGCTTTGTCTTTTCTGGTGTGAGTCAGAGCATTTGCATCTTACAGGTGTTATTTCAATTCTGCACCACTCTTCGTTGTAAACTGCCTGCCATCTGGAATTTTTCTTGCCTGGGAATCTGTAAGCTCAGTGTAGTTAATTAGCTTAAGTCTTTAGAACACATTCTTTGGACTCCCTTAAAAATAAATAATACTTTGTCTATTTGTATTACGTTTGATAGCAGGAAGCAGAGAATTGGCACTTTCTTCTCTTTCATTATCATTATAAAGGTCAATTAAAAAAAAAACAACTTTAAAGCAAAGTTTGTTTCAGAGACCCCCAATCCAAATGTACTTGTGTTTTATGGCAGGTGTTTTAGCAATTATTACTAATTGGAAAATTAGATGCAGTTGCTATAGCAGCATCTTTAATCACTAATTGGTTTTGGCACATTTTAACTAGCACTAGCTCAGCTAGACACAAAGCTATTCAAATGAGACATATGAAGGTTTGTGTGGAAATGGTGAACTGGTGCTATGAGTCAGTACATTAACCTTCCACCTCTGTGGCCCCGGGCACAAACCATATTTTCTTTGGGAGGCCAAGCGAGACCTTGGTGGCCTCATCCATGTTAGTAAAGCACAAGAAAACAGGAAATCATTGGAATTCTGAGCTACAGTGTTTCAAGTCTCATTCTTCATTTCTATTGTATCAGTTGCTGCAGGGTCAACAAAATCATGTGATTTTCCTTTTCAGGCTGTTTTGCAGCTGGCTGGATCTCTTCTATAACTGCGAGTACATTGTTGCTTATATTTGGATGGGTGATGTGGTTTTTTGCTGATCTCCAAAACGTTTGACCTTGTCTTTTGTTGACATGTCTTGTTCGTTTTCCTTTGGTTCCTGCAGTGAATATTGGTTGGAGCTTGGATCATCGAAGTTACCTCCACGTACAATGTAACATTTATTTTCTGGGCAATTTAGGTTTTCCTTTGAGTGCCCCTTTGCATCTCCTTCACAGTCGGATGGAGCTCCACTGGCATGCTGCAAACTGGAGGATTTTCATACTTTAAGCATCTTATTTCCTTCTTCAGCTTTGGAAGGTAGAGCTTGCTATGCAAGATTTTTCTTTTTTTTTCTTCTCTACCTGACCTGGATTTTATGAAGATTTTGAAGTCTTATAGGTTAGTACACTTTGAAAATGAAGAGCGTTTTCAAATCTCCTTGCTTGCCCTTGTGCTGCCCCTCCATTTCATGTGGCCTTCCCATCCACCCTTTCTTCTGTGACCGTAGGTACCATGTGAAGGGGAGAGAAGGGTTGCTTGATAGTACCTATGGTTCCTTGACAGGTGTTATCTCTTCACCATTCATTCTCTGCGTTTCTCTGTTAGAGTCTTTTTGAGTTTCTGAAAAAGAGGAGCTTTTTAAATAGCTTTTGTGATTATAATAACTTCTTTTGCTTGTTTACAATAGTTAAACTCTTGTTTTAATGAGATGCATACTCTAATAAGAAGTGCTCAGAGGTGTAAGTTCTTTGGTGGGATGACAAATACCCCATTGGTACTGTTATGAGAAACTTTTGAATTCTAGTGCATAGAGCGTATTTTTTATTATTATTTTGATTCCCCTTTAAATGTCAATTTAAATGTTTGTTAAATTGGGAGACAGAAAAAAAATGTGCCCTCAACCCCCAAATGAACTGGTGCATGTATACTTAATGCTCTTGGTAGTACTTCCTTCTTACTACAGTAGGTGTTGTCTAAAAAGGGGAGGGGAAACATTTTGAAAATGCATATTTGTCATTATTCTTACAACTATCTAGGACAGTTTTATCTGTCATCATTAGTTCTTAATAGCTGGTGTCCTTTCTTTGACAGTAACATAGCTTCAGGGCTATGTAAAAAATAAAAGAAAACCACCTCAAAATAATAAGGAAGAGTCAAGGTGACTCTCATCAGTAACACAGAAAACAAATGGATGTTAACTGTCATTTTTGTGGTACTTCTGGAAACTTGGGTATGGTATCAAATCCCATGTGTATGTACGTGTGTAACTAACACTGCCCTCACCAAAAGACCCCTTGGTAATATCTTACCTTTTCATGCCGATTTGAATTTTACTGTGTAATAACTTCCTTTCCACTACTTTTTTCATATCTGATCACATCTGTTTTGTAGTAGAGTTATATTCATGATTTTGGAAGTTAGGAATCACAGAATCGTTTTGATTGGAAGAGACCTTTAAGATCATCTAGTCCGACCATTCAGCCTGCACTGCCAGCTCATCACTAAACCATGTCCCCAAGCACCACATCTGTACTGCTTTTAAATACCTCCAGGGATGGTGACTCCACCACTTCCCTGGGCAGCCTGTTCCAGTGTTTTACAACCCTCTCTGTAAAGAAATTTTTCCTAATATCCAGCCTAATCCTCCCCTGGAGCAACTTGAGGTCATTTCCACTTGTCCTATCCTTCCTATCTCCCTGAAGTTTTAGTCAGAAGACTAGACACACCTTGAATGTATCTCTGGCTCCACAAAGCTGCATTAGATGTTGCTGTGAATCAGCTCTAATCAAATGAGAATTTCAAAGATGCCTAAACCCAAAACCAGCAGTTTGGAGTTTAAAGTAGAAATGTCACCTGCCTTGTTTTTAGTCATGTTTGGACCTGTGTTTATTAGAAGCAATTTGCACACAGCTACTAGCATCATCCATGTGCTGTAGCTGAGATCTTCTTGTCTTTGTCATTGTTACTGATTATAATAAGAGAAGTACACATTGAGTCCATCAACTCCTACCCTTTCTTTCTCCTTTTTTTCTATTTCCTCATTTTCATGTTGTGTCATCAACCCCCTCTCCCCGCCCCTCTAGTTTTCTCATTTTATGCCTTATTGATGAAGCTGCTTAGTAAAATAGATACATATTTTCCTCATAGTCTACTGTCCATTCAGTAGAAAGCTGCAATTTATTATGGCATATGCACTACCAGTAAACCTAATTATAGTAATAAATTTTAATGCATGAAGTGGTAAAAAGACTTTGCCATATTGGGACTGCGTAAAAATATTAGTTCAGTTGCAGAGTGTGGGAAGGAAGAAATGTTTGGGAACAAATTTGGTTTTGCTATGCCACACACCCTTTGTGTGAGGCATGCAGCATTGCATTCTTCGGGAAATGTGCATTAACAAGGTGTCAGGGCATCTGACAAGGAAGAAAAAGAAGGGACTGAGCTGCGTTCAGAATGTTTTAATCTAGTTACAAGGCATTCACTTGTTTTGAAAGCGCTTTGGTGTAAGAGGTTGGAAAAAATTAGTATTTGACTGATTATTTCTAGAAAAATTTTGAGGAAGGGACAGGATTAAATGGAATAGAGAGTGTTTCTGGAAGGTACACCAGCTCTCGCCACTGAAGAGAGTATAAAATCCAGTAGCAAGAGAAATATTCAGGTAGTAATAACACCACATAGGTTTTAGTAACGAGTAATTCCTTCAAGCCATGTATAAGTTTGTTTTGGTTTTTTACATTAAACTCCTTAAACAGCCAAGATACTATTGAAACACTATGCTAAAAGGCTTCTGTAAAAAGATGATGAGTAACCCTGTACTATGTAGAATGATAGAATCATAGAATAGTTTGGGTTAGAAGGGGACTTTAAAGGTTATCTAGTCCATCCCTGCTGCAGTGAGCAGGGACATACTCAGAACCCCGTCCAACCTGACAGGTCGAATGTTTTCAGGGATGGGGCATCTACCGCCTCTCTGGGCAACCTGTGACAGTGTTTCACCACCCTCATTGGAAAAAATTTCTTCCTTATATCTAGTCTGAATTCCCTCTTCTAGTGTAAAACCATCACCCCTTGTCCTGTTGCACCAGGCCCTGTTAAAAAGACTTCCTTATAGTCCCCTTTCAAGCACTGGAAGGTTGCAATAAGGTCTCCCTGGAGCCTTCGCTTCTCCAGGCTGAACAACCCTGACCCTCTCAGCCTGTACTCGTAGCAGAGGTGCTCCATCCCTCTGATCATTTTTGTGGCCCTCCTCTGAACACAATCCAACAGGTCCATGTACTGAGGACTCCAGAGCTGCATGCAGTACTCCAGGTGAGGCCTCACAGAGCAGAGCAGCGCAGCAGATTCACCTCCCTCAACCTGCTGGATATAATTCTTTTGATGCAGCCCAGGATACGGTTGGCTTTCTGGGCTGCGAGCGCACATTGTCAACTCACGTCCATCCTTTCATCCACCCCCAAGTCCTCTGCAGGGTTGCTCTCAATCACATCATCCTCCAGCCTGTATTGATACTGAGCATTGCCCCAACCCATATGCAGGACCTTGCCCTTGGCCTTGTGGAACCTCAAGAGGTTCACCTGGGCCCGCTTCTCAAGCTTGTCCAGGTCCCTCTGGATGCCATCCCACCCCTCAGGTATGTCAACTGCACCGCTCAGCTTGGTGTCATTTGCAAACTTGCTAAGGGTGTGCTTGGTCCTGCTGTCTATGTCACTGATGAAGATTAAACAGTACTGGTCCCAATATGGATACCACTTGTCACTGATCTTCATCTGGCCATGCCAAAAAAGGTGAAATACTGTATTGCTCAGATGAGCAGAAGTCAATTTAACATGTGTGTGTGTATATATAACTAAATAAAAATAAACACAGGAAACGGTTAGAAGAGCTAAATCTAGTAGCCAACATCCAAAACTGACCATCAGTTCAACAAAGAATCATATTTTATTGTATCACTGCAGAAGCTCAGATGCTGAAAAAATTGGATCAAAGCATGAACACATCAATCAGACTATGGTTTAGATACAGGAATCATAAAAATCATATTTTTAAAAAATTATTTATAAGCTTCAGCTGACAAGATACTCTTATCTACCTGCTTTGACAACAAAAAAAGAAAGATTTTCTTTTTCAGGGAAAATACAGGAAAGTATCTGTAACTGAAATTAGAAGTAACTGTCTTCAGGACCTGAGAAATTAAGACAAGCTGTTTAAAATTAAACTCTGAGAGCTTGTCACACTGCCCGTAAAATAAAAATCAAAATGAGAAGTATCTGGAATCATATGCCTTTTCTTGTATGGTATGTGTTTTATTTCTATATTCATTCGTTTTTGAAAGGAAGCTGAATGAACAGTCTGAAAAAAGAGGTCTTCTGTTTGAAGGTGGTACAAAACAACATAAATCTCAGCAGCAAAATCTTTCTTGAGTTGCAGTTTGCTTCAGCTATTGGGCAGAATTGGAGAGCTTGTGTCCAGTCAATTTTTTATTTTTCTGTCAAGTAACGATGATAATATTTTGAACTTACTTCATATCCAACCTCCTGCAGTAGCATTTCATTCTAATGTGAGCATTTACCAGTTGGGTCTAGGAGTACTAATACTGTTTCACGAGGACCATCAAGCATTGATCTGATGGCAATTGCTATTGTACTGACTGAGATTTTTCTTCTTCTCATAACCATTCCTTTTCTTACTTGTCAGTCAGTCACCGTTTTCTTGATAAACATGTGATTTCTTTTTTTATAGATATGTAATAATTTTCCTGATTGAGCCATCAGATTAGTTTAATAACTCATTCTATTCATGTTATCTACTCATGTTGTTTGTGACAGATAAAACAAACTCAGTTAAACAAGGGCTTTTTAAAATGTTCTCATACAGCTTGAGGACTGTGAGTGTCTGACTTCATGTGAACAACAGACATATATATATATATATAGGGACAGAGTGCTCCATGTTGTATTTGAGCTTACACAAGAAGAAAGTACTACAGGATGTGAAAGATTTCCAGTGACGTTTGGTCAGACCTGTAATGTTATCACATCGAAACCTGCAGTGATAATTGCATTCATAGTGATTGGTGCAAACTTCATATTCGCCCCTTAAAAATAAGAAAATGAGTTTGTGTTGCTGGGGTATGTCAAACAGACACCACTGCAGGAAATAGCATATAGAGCTGTGGCAGCATTTATTTGATGTGGCAAAGCAAATGTTGCAGGTCTGCACTTTCTAAGCATGTGAATAGATTGGCAGTTTGTAAAAGGGAGAAAAGTTCAAATTTCACACATTCATTGTTCATTGGTATGTATTTCTTTTTAGCATTAACACTGTTTTTTTATGAAAGTACAGGAGGGGTTTTTTTAGAAATAAATGAGATCTAGTGGAAATATAAGCAGAAAAGGTGGGAGTAAACTTGTGCTTCCACGTTAGGTTCTGACTCTAAATTAAAATTGGAATCCCTAGGCATTCAGTTAAGCTTTATACAAACATTTACTGCAGTGTTATATTCTGGTCTAGATATAGTCATCCAATGGTCTCTACCCTCCTCTCTATTGAATTTTTAATTTGGGGGTGATTCAGAATTCATTCACCTGGCTTTGAGCAGGAGAGAGGGGACTAGGTGACCAGCTGAGGTCTCTTCCAAACAGAATGGTGCTGGTTCTGTGATAATCATTCCGTAGGATGTGCATACATCTACACCATATGCATTTTTGAAGTGCTACTTGTACGTTCTGAATGCACTTTGCGTACGTATGCGTATGTATATATATGAAGACAGTTGTGTAAATGAAAGTAACAGCTAAAAATGATAAGCAAAAAGAATGAACCTCACAAACAGCATCATTTGCATTTTTGCCAATTTTGCTTCCCTTTGAATTTGATTAAGAAATTTTCCTATGGTTGAAGCAGGGAGTAATTTAAGGGTACATAAGACTAGTTTTACCAAAAAAAAACAACCAAAAAAACAACAACAACAAAAAAAGCCACCAACCCCTGTGAAGCCATGTCTCAGAATCCCTCTATGTATTCCTGAACAATATCAGATTCACCCACAGGGTTTGCTTCCAGCCAAATGGTTCATATAAGAAATTACATCCACCCCCCTTGGAAAGTAAATGCTCCCTGAGAGGCAGCAAGGTACCCATGACTCTTTAAGCCACCTACTGTCCTGTACTAAATGTAATATCAGCAAAAAGTATTTTTTTTTAAATTAAACGAATTTAAGTGGTGCTTTTTTAATTCATCTGTGACACACTGTCAATTGTGACAATTGTGACAAATGTGACAATTTATTGCACAGGAGGCTTCTAATTGTCTTTAAAATATATGCCAAATTGATTTCCTATATAGTGCAATAAATTCCTTTTTTTGGTGGTTGTTTTTAATGGGTTCTTTTACTTTTTGGCAAACAATGGCTGACCATCACTTTGCAGAACTGGATAACATAGTTATGAATCAGGTACAAGCAGACAAAAAGAGGCCAGTCATAGAAAAATTAGTGCAAGTAAGAGGACTTAAATACATGGTATCAGCCCAGATCAGACTGTCAGCAGAGGGGCAGCTTTGGTCAGGAACAGGGGGCTGATGGGAATGAGAAGGGATGGAAGTTGACTCACTACTGAGGCTGCCCAGCAGTTTCAGTCTGAATTTCCAACACACCGCCTTAAAATAGAAACACTTTTACTGAAGTGACTACAGTCATTATGCTCTAAATGAAAGGTGTCGTAGGCAATAATGCCTAAGAGACCTGTAAGACCAAGTTCATGAAAGACTTAAATGAAGAAAGCAGGGTGACTTTAAAAAAATGTGTACAAGCTCGAAGGCAGGTATAGCTAAATTCAAGTTCTCGTCAGTCAAGTCTCCCAAGATTATAAAGAATCAGACAGGTCATAACTTGATTAAGTTGGTAATGTGACATCTCTAGTGTGAGTGAGATGTTTGCAAATGAGTTAATATTTTCCTATTTCATGTTTTTTCTACCTAAGCAATTTGAGCAGATTTTTGTTGCTAGTAAGATAGTTGCAAGGAAGCATTCAATTGAAAAATACAAGCTAGCTATACAGAAACATTAGTTGGATTATCCATTTGAAACAATTATTCTATTGCCATCACATAAGGCAGGTACCCAGAAAGACTGCTACTACCTTGTCTGATTGTATCTAGATCTAATGTAGTACATATAGTATGGATTTATGAAATTAAAATCTGAACTGTGGTGTGAAAGTGTATTTTAGGATCTTCCACTTACATGTGGAAGCAGATTGCTGAAAAGTGCACGTAAATGTTGATTCAGAGTTGAAAACGTGCCAAGACGCTGCTAGTAAAATATTTACAGATAACTTTAAGATGGAAATATGTCTACCGTATTGAGCTATAACTTCAGTTTGGATGATATTTGGAAGAGGAACATATTTATATTAATATATATATAGACTATGGAGCCAGATTTGCTTTTGAGGCTGTTTTCTTTTAGTAATTTTATTCACGCCTGGCATAGCTTTCAAAAAAAAAAAAAAAACAGAAAAATAAATGTGTGATTGCTGTGCTGTCGTCCTCAATTGCACATAGTTTTAAATACTCTGGAGTTTTATGAAGGCCTTGTGGTATTTCAGGCCACCATAGGAGCACAATATTTTTACTCATTTCTTTGTTTAAGGTAAAACACATTGCAATCTGAAATCTAATAAAGAAAATCTAATAAAGAAAAAAGACACAAATGATAAGCAGTTTTTCATCAGAGGAAGTGTAAAAACTGATTGTTGGCTGTTATTAAAGTTGGATAATGCTATAAAAGAGATTAAGTTGTAAACATTTGCTTGTGAAAAGTAGTGGGGGTTTTGTTTGTTTGGGGTTTTTTTTAGCGTTTTCTAACCCCATCTTTCTGAAAGGGAAAAGAATTCCTATTCTGTTGAGTTTTACTTTAAAGTTGTGGTCTTCCTCTTTAATAGTACTATTTTGACTACAATTTATGCAAATGATTATTCTTTCAAAGTATCAAACTCCACCTCTCTGTATTCAAATGATCATTTCTTCACCTTGTCAAAATGAGGCTGATGAATGGATGGTTTTTACCGAAGCAGAAATGGTCCCAGCACTTAAAATTAAGTGGGAACTTTTTTAAAATGAGAAATGAAGACTGATAGGGAGTGTGTGTCTTTCAGATAGAAAACAGGGCAGAGCTATCCTGACTAACACAGTCCCCTTGAATCAGCTCACACAAAAACAAGTGTTTTGACAAAGAGCAGGTTGTTCTATCAAAATGGTAAAAATCTTAAAAACAAAATCAGTGAATTTCCATGGCCTGAAATGAAGAAACTACAGCAGGCTTCTCAGGCATTTATGGAAAGATAAGTGGTGGAACATCAGTACCAAGGTGAAGACTTGAGTAGACACTCACATGGTAATATAAACTCTTACAAGCTGATTTCTAAATGTGGTTGGTAGAGTCAGTAATTATGTCAAGGGGGCCATGGATCATATGGCAGGAATGGGGAGCTATATATAGGTCTTAAGCTGTGCAAGGGCTTTTGAGATGCGTGTGCTCAGGATGGTTGAGTGTGCCCAGTAAAATCTAATGAAGATGTTAATGAATAGGTTTCTTGCACCAAACCTGAAACTTTGGAGAAAGGAAATGAAGTTTGATAAAAGTCTGCATGTTTTAGAATATGGTGGTACTGTGATATCTGGACATTATATTAAATGAAATATTTTATTTAGAAACATTTAAGAGTGACGTTGCACTGGAAGCGTAGTAGGTCCAAGGCAGCCTTTGCTGAAATTTACTCAACTGTGCTTTAATGAACTCATTTCATTGATATACTCAACCAGTGAAGTGCTGCGTGATACAAGTGAAAGCTGTCATCGGAGCACAGCTTACCATTTTAGTGTTTGCTCTGTTTATGAAAGAAACACATTCTGCCCTTACAGGACAATGTGGTAGTGATCTAGCAAGTTTCTCTGTTTCTGGGAAATCTTACATATTGTGGATGTTATGCCATCGTGTGTTGATGAGGAATTATGTTTCAGAACTTCTGTGAGATAAGTTGGACATTTTTAATATGGTAGTAACTAAGACTTCAGTACAGCTGTCATTTAAGACTGTGCTTTTTATTCTCGGTAGTGCTCTGAAATATTCAGAGGTGTCCGTTTAAGTTCTATGATGAGAAAAAGGGATATGTTCATTTTCGAAGTAAATGTCGAAGTATTAAGAGCTTTTTCTAGGGAAAATGTTGCCTACTGTGAGTAGCCTCTTTAAAAAATCGTAATCTGGAGTTGGAGGGAAGGGGGCAGTGCTGGGTTTTTGTTTGGTGGTTTGTTTTTGTTTTTTTAATCAGTGCCTTTTTAACCATGTAATAGGTGGGTATCATGGTTTAAATGCAGCTGGCAACCATGCAGCTGCTCTCTCACTCCAGTAGGAGAAGATACAACAAATGGCTTAAGGGTCGAGACAGAGGGAGGGCTCACTTCACCAGTTACGGCCACAGGTAAAAGACAATCTCGACTTGGGGAAACAAAATCAATTTAATTTAAACAACAAAATCACTAATAAATCACCAGTCCAATCAGAGTAGGACAGTGAGAAAAACAACAGGATCTTAAATACATCTTTCCCCCACTCATCCCTTCTTCCTGAGCCCAGCTTTGCTATCTCCTCCCTCCAACGTGATGCAGGGTTGGCAGAGGATGGAGGTTGTGGTCAGTCCCAGTTTGCTCCATGCTGCTTCTGCTGCTCGCCCTTCAAGGGAAATACTCCTCACAGTCCTCCCCTGTGGCAATGTGGCATCCCTGCCATGGGAGACAGTCCTCCATGAACTCCTCCAGGTAGCTTGGGGCGGTGTTCCACTGGTGGTGGTTCTCCCAGCGATGAACCACCTCAGCATGGATCTCCCTCAGAGTCACGGCCTTCTTTGGGATTGGCCACCTGCTACAGTGTGGGCTTCTTCACGAGCTTCAGCTTTTCTCCACCGGTGATCTCTGAGGATCTGCAAGGGCTCAGCCTGCCCTCTCACCATGAACCGAAGGGAAATGGCTGCTCCGGAGTGTCTTCCCACCTCCTTCCTCACTAACTTGGGTGACCACATGGTTGTCTTTCCCTCTGTACTATACTCCTCCAAAACAAAAGAGAGCTCCCAAAACAAAGGCACTTGCCAAACAGGTTTTCCCTCTTAAATATATTTATCACAGAGGTGCTGATTGGCTCAGCCTTGGCCAAAGGTGGGGCCAAACTGGAGCTGGGGGAGCTTTTCACAAAGCTTCTTACAGAGGCCACGCCAACAGCTCCATCCCCCACTACCAAAACCATGCCGAACACAAACCCAACATAGGGGGTTTGTGCTCCAGGATAAAATAGGGGATTTATTGGAAAAGCATTCATCTGATGGGCAGTGATCTCTCTTTTATTTTCTTCTGGCATTGATTCATCTGTTGCCAATACACATCTTTGTGGAGATTCCTCATAGAAAGTGACACAAAAAGAACAGCAATAATCGTGTAGTTATTCTGCAGAAGGGATATTCAGTTCAGCTGACTATATATTGCAATATATATTGAAGTATTCAGAACCCAGAGGACTTCCGTTGCTATATGCTGTTAATAGCAGGTGAACTTGTAACTACAGAGTTGAGAGACATAAGGAAACATTTGCAATTGCTAAAGTATTTTTACCAAAAGCTTTTGCTTGAACAGCAAACTAATGCATACTTAAATGTTTTGCTTCATCAAACAGGTTGCATTATGAACCCCCTTTTTTTTTCTTTTTTTTGGACTTCCTTACTGCTATTGTTCCAGAATAGCTACAGTCACAAATATTAAAGCTAGTTGGTGTTTGTGGCCATTACTTTAAAAAATCGACAGTAACTGGTTTTGTTCAATGTGGGGATGTGAGAAATAAAATAGCTGTGGAAGCTAAATGCCAGATTCCGTAGCAGAGTTCATTGGAGCTTCCAGTGAATACGTTACTGTGATTCCTGACGGAAACCATGTCGTACTCTCACCTTGACAAGATTAAAAATTGATAATGTTTTCAAAAAGAACTGAGTTTTGTAATGTTCTGATTGCATTTCTGAAAGCTTAGTGAAAAGAAATTATAAATGACTGACTGAAGGAATGTAAACATAACAGTGATTCTGCTTGTCTGGTACATAAAATCCACATTCACTTTAGGGATGTCTTGGGTAATCAAGCACTCCTGCATTAACAATGAGGGGATGCTGAGGATGTATTATATGGAAACAGAAAAGATAAAATAAAAGCCTCTCTTATTTTTCCTTTGTGAGGAACTGAGGTTGTAGCAGTGAATTCATGGCACAGGAACATACAGAAAAATTAGTCTTTGCCCTGCTTTCGAAGGGAACATGCCTCCGGGGGAATCTATCCTAAGCATGAGTTAACTGGCTGGTTAGTGCTTAGTTCGGCATCTGATGCTATGGTAAATAATAAATACATGAATGTGGTTGCACAGAGCACTTCAGCTTGCCTTTTTTTTCCCCTAAATTCCAAAAAGTGTCTGAATGTGCCTTTCATCTACAGACAGAAGATGCTGACTGGTTCAGCAGTGCAGTCCTAGAGGATGAGCTCTGGCCCTCCCAGGCCAGCAGCCCAGCAAGCACTTCAGACTGAAGTCTTAATGTTTGGGTTTTTCTGTGCCACGGGATGTAAGAAGTAGGCATGAACCAAGACGCAAGCAGGTGTATTTTCTTGTCATACTGTGTTCATGTGCAAAGCAGTCCTAAAAGCTGCATTTCCCTCATTGGTCCACTGAATAGGCCAGTTGTTACAAATGAGGCATCCTGACAGCTTCACTTTCAGAGGCTTCCAGGTCTTGACAGATTCTTTCCTGGCTTCTGAGCTCTGACTTTTCAGATGTCAATGATTGTTTTTTCCTCACTTGTGTATTCAAAGGTGAAATTTAGTGGCTATCCATTTTCAAACCTTCCCTCCAAAAGAGTTCTGATCAGAAACAGCAAATTTTTTTTCAGTTTTCTTTTCAGTTTCAGCACATTAATTGGGTGATGATGAAGTGTAACTTAGTGTACACATTAGACTACTTCGGTATTTGTTGGAAGCATAACGTATGTAGTAATACCAAGAATATAATTTTTTAAAATTCCGTATTAAATGAATTAGCAGAGAGAGATTTATTTATGTATTTTAAGTTGTAACGGTCTTTAGATCTAATTGAAGTAGTTAAGAAAGTAGTAGTTACAATCTTAATGAAAACTTTTTTTCCTGCTTCTCATCAGTGACAGCAGGGACTAGCTGGGAATTTAGCATTAAAAATTAAGTGACATTGATATAAGCAGAGTGATCAACCAAAAAAAAAAAAGTTTGCACAGTGATCCTGAGATGTTGAATCTGCACCTCTGTTCTGTGCACTTACATAGTAAAGATGCCATCGTTAGCATGTTTTATGTACCCTCTAAAAGATCTTCAAAGTATTTTAAATGAAAATGAGTTACATTACATTTAAAATGTATGGAAATGCTTAACATACATCAGCATCCTGTGGTGAACCTAATGTGTGCAACAGTATTTAAAGATGAAATCAAATTCAAACTTTGCTATATACTAAGTGCAATATTTTGAGAGATACTATTCTGTAAGTAATCTCTTACTTAAAATTATGCAGCAAAAACATAGGGAAGGGTTAGCCATTTAAAAGTTTCAGATGAGTGTGCTAACTTTTATAAATCATTAACTTCATAACTACAAGGTAACTAGGCATCTCAGTGCTTTGGCATTATTAATAGTACTATCTTATCCCTGTGTAAGGCTCTACATTTCTAGGAATAACAGGGCACTTGGAAAACTCAATATAGTATTTACCACTAGAGCAATCATGGAATCCTAGACACCTTTAGGTTTAAGCGTTACACCACACAGAAAGGAAAGGATAAAAAAAAAAGGTATATGGGATTAAAACTGTGGAACTACTAAGATTTCCAGCAGAGTCTGGATTTTCCATAGAGAATGTCTGAAACTTGGCTTAGTTTTGAAAAACATTCCTTATCACTGTGCCAGATGATAGTCAAGGTAATGTGTTTTTCTGGAGTATGAGGGGGAAAAAAGAAAGGAAGTCCTGGTTAAAAGATAAAGGCATGTATTGTTTTCCTCCTGGAAGGCCATTTAATCTGGAAATCTGAAACACGAAAAAGTAATGCAGTCAAATTCATTGGCATCTTGCTTTTCAAAGGAGCATTATGTCATTAGAAATACATTAATTAATGTCAGTAGTGATAATAGTAACTAACAATAAATAATTAAATTCCCAGTTCTTTGGCTGATGGGTTTGTGTAAGTTAAGACTGTTTAAATGTTTTCATTTCCATTGTTGGGGGGGAAAATGTAGGTGCAATACATTCAAAGTGTAGAAAAAAGAGTACTTTTGGCTAAATAAGCAAGCAGTCAGCTGACCATTGTCAGAACAATTTACTTTGTGCTTTTTGTTTTTCTGTATGGTTTCACAAATCATTTCAATGTTGTTAAATAATGAACTGAAAACTTACTTTTAGGAGGTAGCTTAATATAAGGTACCACTGCCTAGCTCGGCTTTTCTAGACAGCTGCCTATAAGCAAAGCAGAGTAGCATATAATTGACAGAATGGGGTGGCTGTGGTACTGCTCTTGTGTAATGTGGGTTCTTCAATACTTCTAGCTTTGCTTTAGATGAATATGTGTATTCTTAGTATTTCAAATAACTGTATTTTGATGCCAAAAGACTTAAGAGAGCACTGGAGATACTTGGTAAAGCCTTGGTAGACACTGAAGAACTGGTTTAAGTGCCAAATGTGTAATTAGATTTGGTACCCAAACCAACTTGTCCTTCCATTACTTTGAGAAGGTATCTGGAGATAAAGGTGAACTTTGGCAGTGCTGAAATAACCCCACAAATAACTGTGGGGTTGGGGCATAGTGCACTTGCAGAGCACTGCCTGCCTTGGGGGAAAGGGCTTTGAGCACACTACGTGCTTGCACTGTTTTCCTGGAAAGTAGGAGAGCTCACTGCCTTCTCCTGGCAGCATATGCAACTTGGGAAACAAGGGATGCAGCTAGTGGATTGTTTGTTTGGAGTTGTTTTCTTTTTTTTGTGAGTTTTGGTTTTGGTTTTTTTTTTGCTGCCCCCGTGTAATTTTAAACCCAGCTTTCCCCCTTGGCTACTTGTTGCAGTGACTGTGACCTCTTAGTACGGCCACAGGAACGAGTTAGTCTCAAGAGTGACAATCTTGGGACACAGTGAGACAAATGGCTTCTGTAGAGCTACCCATTTGCTGCATGTGACCACAGCGTAGGAAGCTGTGGCCTCAGCAGCACAGCCATGACATCTGAAGTGATGAATAATCCTAATTATTCTGGTTTTACATAAATAAAGTGGTGTGGGAGCAGCAATCTAAAGATGGTTTCACCATGGGGTTTCTAGATATGCCTGTATATGCTTCACTCTTTCTAGGTAAAGCAAAACAGAATTTTACAAAAAAGAGAAAATTATCTCAAAGATCAAATGCCTAGCACTGTCTAAATGCCTGGTAAATCAGTTCAAAAAGATAGTGGAAGTCAAAATTACTTCAAAGGAAGCCAAGCTGCACTCAAGTCTCCTAAGGTTCAGGTGTTCGATTATTTTAACTTTTTTTTTTTCCTAAGGCAGTAGTATTTAGATTGCACTTGCTGTAACTATAGTCATCCTTGACTACCCAGTCCACGTGATCACTGTGCCCTTTACATTCGGAAGAGGGATGCAGTCTTGGACAAAAGCTTGAAGCAAAACTCTGATTCATGATCTAGATTCAGAATGATGCAATAGTTTAACACTGCTTATTAAATTCTGTACACTAGTGTTTCTCTTTACCAAGTCATCATCTTAATCTCTTTCTGTTATTAATTTGTTTTTCTGGGTTTGGGGCTTTTTTGGGGTGGGGAAGTGTGAGGAGAGTGGGGATAGGGTATCGCATCGGGAAGAGGCTTGCCTACAGATCCCAACCATTATGACTTGCTTGGCATTTGATACATCTTTTCTTTACACGCACAGCTGGTATTTCAGAGATGTGTGGTAATTGCTGGCATAATACACAAAAGATGAAGCACTCTGTCTACTGAAAGATCTACTGCAGATATTGATCAGGGATTTCATAAAGCTGCTTCCTATCAGCTGTCATCAAACTGACCCAGTGAAGACTTGTTAAAGAATTTTGGAGAAGATGAGGATGAAGTGGCAGGAACCAAACTGTACTCCGCTCACTCTCCTTCCTATCTGTTTGAAATGTACCTTACCTTCAAACAGTGGCAGTATCAGCTAAGACATTGGTGTAATCGAGCCTTCTTATTTTTGTAAAGGAATTCATTTTAATATATACTCTGTATGTTGTCCTTTCCATCAAATTTGGTTTGTGACAAGTGTGAGCATGCTTGTCTTAAGCTGATACATTTATTTATTTATTTATTTTCTTTCTTTCTCTCTCTCGCTCTCTCTCTTTTTGGTTCATTGTGTCCACTGATGGGTGGATTACTCATAGAATGTTCTCCACTGTAATTTATGTTTATCTGAAAATAGGAACTGTAGTTTTTCAGTAATAACAAGCTCCTCTATCTAAACAATCTCTGTTTCGTTTCACTGCTTTCATTTTCTTCATGTCTTGTCATTTTTTTCATTTGCTGCTGCTGTTAATCTGACATCCTTTGCTCCAAAAAAAAAAAAAAAAAAAATGTGTTTTATTTACAGGGCACAGCATTTGGAAGTGCTCCTGTACCTTCTCGCAGGCAATTATGTGAGTCTCTTAAATTCCGCTCTGTGTTGTAAAGATGACTATGTGTTCATGTGCTGTAGCATGGCATGCTAATATGGAGTTAATGCCCTGAAGTCAATATTCAACCTCTGGTGTTGTATATTGCCTGTACCATGTCTGTAGCTAACAGCTTCTATTGATCCCTTCTTTATTTCTTTGTTGTGTTTTGTTCAACACATCATAAGCTGGGGCTGCGCTGTGCTCTATAGAGTTGCAAGAAGGGAAGAAAATACCATAACGCCTCAAAGTCTGGAGGGGAATAAGAATAATATCCTCAGATCATGAGTTCAGCATATTAATGAGTAGCATGGTTAAAACTAAAGAATCTCTCATTCCTATTCTTCAAATTAATCTCTTATTTGTGCAAACAAAAAAGAATCTGGATCTCAAAAAATTAGGAAAAGGAAAATCAAACAATATGGTGTAAGCCAGATGTTACTGAGACCAGCTGTATTTCTTATAAGAACTTCCTTCTAGATAATTTTAACAATTTCATCCCCTGATTTGGGGAGGAAAGGGAACTTTTATAGAGGAATCTCTTTTTTTTTTTCCCTTAAATCCATTGGAAATATTGATAGTAGATACTATTTCTTTCAAATTAAAATAAAATTCCCCATTGTCCCCCCAAACCCCCAAGAAATCACAAACACGATGTGCTGTATTTTTTTTTATAAAAAAAATGAAGAGAAAGGCTTGCATTCTAATTCCAGATGATCTCTCTGCTGCTTTAACAGTGTGCGTGTGTGTGTGTATATTGGATATATAGGTTCTCAGAATACCATCAGACTTTGAGATGAGGACTTTCTTACATTCCTTGAGTCTATTTCTGTCTCACTCCTCCTACCTTGAGTTAACTGTCCATCCTAAAGACATTGGTGTCTTCCATATGCATATAATATGCTACAGCCATGCACTGCATTATTATAATTATTATGCACTGCATCACACTGCTGAATGTCAAATAGATTCATCATAATATAACATTACAGGCTTATTCATAAAATAGAGTGCAGTTTGAATGATGCTTCATTGTTGGCAGTCTTGAAACGTGTTGCTTGCATAAATTCACCAATGATGCTCTTGTGTATTCACAGGAAAACATATAGTGTTTGTCTATGAGTGTGGGTCTTGCAAAAGTAGCAAAAAATACGGTCTCTGTACGAGTGTCCTTTCTTTTGTGCAATTATCTGACATGTTCCTATTCTCCTGGGTATATCTAAGAGGAGAAAAAAATATCAAAATGAAACACTGTTCATGAAATATAATTGTGCTCCTATTACAGTTATTTAAGGTATTGTGGAAAGAATTAATATTCTTATTGAACCCTTCAGAAAAACAATGGTGAAGTTATTTTTATCCAGTATGTATGACACTTAGCAGTCTGCTAAAATGTAATTTCAAATTGCTGTCTGACTTACTGTCATTTAAATTAATCCCGTGACTGGTTCACATGATTAACAACATCTATGAAGACTTTGGAAGCACACTAACACGACAACATGCTTTAACATGCTTAGTTATAAATAGTCAGGATGCATGGTACCACTGTTCACAGCTGCCTTCCTTGTACAGAGCCCCTCTTTGAGATCAATGGTGAAGTGTCACATAATGAAGTGTCTGGGATTTGAACATAAGGGGAGGTGTGGGATGGGCAGAAAATGTTTTATCAGGCAAGACGATAAAATTTGTGCACCTAAATGAAAATGCAGAACTGTGAAGTAAACAGGAATGGATAATGATTAGGTTAAATATGTGGATGAATAGGTTGGAAGAAGTGATCAGAATCTCTATGATTAGCTAATGGGATAATGGTAAAACTAACATTACTGAAATGGGGAGATGGGAGAAGTAGGTTTAAAACTGCTTATATAGAATGTGTCGGTGGCTTAACTGTGAAGCAAATAGAAGCAAAAACACACATAAATAAGGGAATTTGTAACATTGAGGAGAAAGTGAAAAAAAATTTCAGCCTGCTGTTTTCTGCTCTTACATGTGCTGGAAGGTAAAGATTATGTGTAACTATGAATATGTTGTGGCAAAGTTCTTCTAACAGGAAGCTAAAATCAGAGCCTGAACTTCCTAAGCTTGTCTTCTGGTCCTTGCAAAGCATTGATTGTTATACTTGTTTATGTACAAAAATGGGAAATAAGGATGTCTGGGAATCCAGAGCAGGAATGGTACTAGACCAATGGTATGTCCTATCCCATAGGAACCGAGAGGTGGGCTATGTGTTCTTCTACTAGATGTTACCAGTAATCCACAGTAACTCCACTGCAATAGAGATTAATTTGATCTGAGTTCACACAAGACGTTTTAGACTACTGTGGCCATATGGCTGCTTCACCTCCAGAGTGAGCAGGGCAGGCTTGGTGGTGGTGTTGCAAGTCACTAGGAAGTCATGCACCCTCTGGGCGTCTGAACATGTTATAGACGTTGAGTAGTGTGTGTGCCAGTGCTGTGTTTTGACATTTTGTCTTGTAGCCCAGGGTCCAGAGAAGCTGCTGGTAAAACGTAGCAAAGTAATAAGTGATTGAGGCTAAGATACTGTTTAGTTAACATTTTCAAATAACAAACTTCTACATTTTAACACTCTGGCTATAAACGATTAGACACTGAGTACAAGGATAACTAATAAATTCCAATATGGGAGCAAAGACTCCTTTCCACAAGATAAAAACTTACCTTTTGAAATTGAATTGGTTGCAACTGTTTCTGTTTCACAGTGAAGACACCAACAGAAGTGGAAATAAAGGAACATTAGAGATCGTAAATATGAGATCATCTGTAATTAGCAACAAAATAAGATGCAAAGACAGAGGACAAACTGAATGGGGAGTCCAAAGTTAATGTAGAGTCCATAATCATAGCTATGTGACTCAGCTTTGGTCATGACTTAATATCAAAATACAGATTTACAAAATACAGTCATGACTAAATAAAATGTTTTATCAAAACAAAGTGCAGCTCCAGATTTTTGGGCAGAATTGCAATATAATTTCCCTAGGGAGAGAAGAGTTGTCAAATTTTCTCCTGTCACTTACCCATTACATGGAGCAGAAGCACTAATATATCAGTGACATTGTTATACTGTACAATTCAAAATGCCAGAAAACTTTATTTACATATTACATGAAGAAAAGTAAAACCTACAATCCTGAAAATACACATGTTCCTTGGAATATCTCCTTGCAAGATAAACTTCACTTTTTTCCTGCAAAAATACATTATAGTCAGGGGTTTAAGTTCACATCCTCTGTTAAACCATTGGATTAAGCTAGTGGCCCTTCCACCAGATGACAAAGCTTTGACCTTTTTGATCTATGGTAATTTTTTATCAAGAATTTATTCCAAACATTTTCATTGTTTAACCTGAAATGTCCTCAAACTATAAGTAATTGGCAACTGAAAGTGACGGTGGGCAGTACTTTTTAAAAAAATGTGTTATCATTTACATGTAATTTGGGGAATGACAACTAATTTTGATTATCACTAATTAGAAGACAAAATCAATGAGAAGTATCATAGAAAGAGCCTTGCTATAATAATTATTTCCAAAAAACAGTAAAATCTCAACAAAAATGAATACAGTTTTGTAGTACCTGACAATCAACTTTACAGACAGGACAAATTGGATCAGAAATAGCTATGTAACATCCAAAGAATTTCATACCATCTAATGATAAGAAAAGTGCCAAAATCCAATGCAGATAAACTAACCTTTAGGCAGGAGATTGGTTACAATGAAGAATTCATTGTTAAAAATAAACGAACACACCATCAAGATTAATGGAAGCCAAATCCTTAGTTTGTTGATAAATGACCCTTGAATATTATAATCTCACAAGCAAAGTTTAATTACTTGGGGCAAACAAATACTTCAAAGTTTTACATTCAGCTGTGGTGGTTTTTTTAAGGCACAGATTACAGCGGAAAATATGTAGAATGGAAATTACAAGAGTTAATTTCCTTGCGTGGATATTGTGTGTGATAAAACAACCTTTAAAATGTATTTTCCCACTGTCAAGATGTTTTAAAGTGTAGATGGCTTCTTTGGTCAACCAGAGGAAGAGAACAGGGAGGTAAATAAACCACTAAGAAGTTAACTGTGTTCTTGAAACCTTTTTCATGGGAGTCATTTTCTAATACAGAGAAAAAACAAAGGTGGTAACGGTAAATGCGTAAGTTGCAAATGAAAAGATTTAAAATGTCTTCTTTCGGAATTTTAAAGAAATTTAGGAAGGAGTAGGGTAACCTACAAGTAAAAATAGATTCTCTTAGGAAAAAGTACTGGCAGTCATTTTCATATAGAGTTGATCAAAATATGTGAAGAGATGTAAGTAGTAGTTTGGTTAAAACAGTGCCTAAAATAAGCTTATTGAAAATACCAGAATTCCTTTCTATGTGTGATAAAAATTGTGAGCATAGGAAAATAAATAGGTGCGTTTTGATCTTTATAAGGAAGATCAACCCTCACAGAAGGGTGCAAAATTCTCCTGACAGCCATAGGCCAGATACGAGTTCTCCAGACTGAACATATGACTAAGAAAATGCTAAATGTCTTAACACATAGGGTCACCTATTCCAGTGGTGGGTCTCAAAGTCTAGAGTAAGACTGGTATCAGTTGTTTGATTGTTTTCAGCTTGAAATGATGCAAATACTTATTTCATCTTTCAAATTAATGACAAAGATATTTGCCTAGTAAAATTTATGATGACATTATTCAGATTAGTCAACCTGACTAGGTTGGCAGCTTCAGGACAACTTGAGGGATTTGACCAGGCATGTGCAGCCGGATGACAGATTATTAAGAACAGCAGTGTAAATAACTAGGTCATGGAAAGGTAAAGAATTAATGTTTGAAGATGAAAATATTTTGTGTGTGTCACAGAATATGCAATTTTAGTCATCTCTAGAACAAGGTACAAAGTAATACCTTGTGTAGGAGAGGTGCAACAATAGCTTTGCTTCATATCTTAAGGGTGGAAAATCTGGAAGAGTGCTCAAAGTCTGAAGCTGTTCAGATGTTCTCTTTGCCAAGGTTTCTTCCAAACTTGATGGTGACTATGCTGCCAAACCCCGGGTGCTGCTGTCCTTGTGACCAATACTGATTCACTGGGCCTCTCTAAGATGTGCAGACAGGAAATCCCAAGCTTCACGCAAACCTGAGCTATGAAAGGCTGTGTCTGCCTTAATCATAATTCATTATAGGTTGGAAAAGACCCTTAACGTCAAATCCAACAATTAACCTAACACTACCAAGTCTGCTACTAAGCCATGTCTTTTGAATACCTTCAGAGATGATGACTCAACCACTTAAATGGGCATCCTGTTTCAGTGCTTAACAACCCTTTCAGTGAATAAATTTTTCCTTATATCCAATATAAACCTCTCTTGGAGCAACTTGAGGCCATTTCGTCTCATCCCATCACGTTACTTGGGAAAAGAGACCAAGACCAACCTTGTTACAACCTCCTTTCAAGTAGCTGTAGAGAGTCCTCATCCTCCTTTGTTTTAGGCTAAACAACCCCAGTCCCCTCAGCTACTCTTCATAAGACTTGCTCTCTAGACCTTTCACCACCTTTGTTGCTCTTCTGTATAGTAGTACATAGTATGTAGTAGTAGTAGTATTTAGTAGTGTACTACTGCAGAATCCAGAGAATGAAGGGGTCGGGGCTGATGCAAAGGCGGAAAAGTTGTCTTTGTCTGTCATTTCAGACTTAAAAATTATAGTCATGCAGCAATGAACCCAGATAACTTGGTGTCTTAGTAGGACTCTTTGCACAAGTAGGACTTTTGTGAGTTCAGGAGCCTTACTACAAGCCAATCCTGGACAGATTCTCTCTTCAAGATTTTGATTGAAGCTATGGTTTTGAGAGAAGTGTATTATGATTTCTTAAGTTACTGATTTTCTTCCAGGAGGTGTTTAAATGTTTACAAGGTATGCAGAGAAGTGGACTTAGACGGCTTTTGTGAGGAAAAATGCAAAACTCTTAATTACTTTAAAATAAGTACGTGCTTAATCCTATAGAAGTTTCGATTTATGCCAGCATGGTGTCAATAGATTCAGTTATTGGCTGGTTGGAATTTAGAAACGTATCTGACTCACTGTAAAAAAACTTCCGATCAGGTTTTAATGAAGTAATTAACTCACAAAAAATTAAGCAACAGTAATAAAAATAAATTATGTAAATAGTAATAATCCTTAGTATCTATTGGTTTATATTTTTGGTACATAATTCTTCATTGTAATATTTCTGGCCTCATCTGATAGTCACCTGGTAAATTTAATTTAAAAGTTCATTAAAAAATTATCCATTTAACTGAATAATCTTTTGATCAGGTTTTTTAACTCAGTAATATGTTCTTAGTGATTTAGGCTTATTCTATTGTAATCACAAGTTATAGTCCTATTAACTCCAGTGGATGTAAGATCATGCTCCATCTACAAAATGAGAAAATATATATTCTGACAATAGTTTTATTAATATATTATTGTTTTTATGTCTTTCATATGTGGGAGATAATTCTAATTCTTTTAACAGCAGGTCCTGCTTTCAGTCCTGTTTCTATGGAAACAAACATCAGCACAGTGAAAGTTTTTAAAAAGTGATTATTTTAAAACATTGGGGACTGGAGAATTCATTTAAGCAAATTTGGAACCCACTCAAAAAAAACATGGAGCTTAGATATAGAAGAGAAATAAAAAGTTTTAATGTTATAGCTTAGCATGTGGGTTTTATTTGTCTTTGTTTCATAAATCCATTATTACAAAGAAGGATTTCTTCTTGAGAAGAAAGAATTTTTGTTGCATATAGATTTTGCTTGTACAAAACTCCCCCAAAAGGGGTATTACACCAAAGGATGTGTTTCTGTACATAGGAGCATTGAGGAATTCAGAAAAATTAATTTTTATTTTCATCAGTTTGTGCTTTATGAGGGAGAATGGTATTTAGTAGAATGGTATGTACAGTGGTACATTAAAAATCTTCAAATTTGGTTTGCATGCTACATCTGAATATGGAAGAAGAAATAAGACAAATACGTTGCTATCTTAGCCATCTCATCCTTGAGCACAGAAAAAACACCATGGTCATAATTTTATTAAAAATTGGGTACTGTTTCCTGTTTAAATAAAATAGCCCTTCAAAAACTTAGTCTTTCATCATTGAAATAAATAATCTATCAGGGTGAGATCCACCAAATTCAGACATAATCAGTTTTTCCTGTCCTGCTTTGTATTCACAGACTTGATTACATCTTGATCAAGGGAAAGTAGAGTGCAGAAGCCATGAGCTGAAGAATTGCTTGTCCTGTTTGTTGTTTCTGCTTTCACGGCCATTATAACGTGTAAAAATTAGATGTATTCTTTTATACTTGTTTTGAAAGTTAAAAGATGAAAACTAAGGAAATCCATTGAAATTAGATAGCCTCTTGCTAAATTAATTTGAAAGCACTATACAATTTTTAAAAGAAAGCAATCTCTGGGCATCTTGGACTATCTCAAGTGACTGTAGTGGTGTGTTTTTGGAAGTTCTGTCTTCAGAGTGTCTGTAAAATATTATTTGTTATTACAGAAGTGTTTTAAAGTAATTTCTGTATGAAACTCTTTAGGTTTCTAGGTTTTTTGTAAGCTTTTTTCCCCATGAAAATGAGCAGAAATGTCACCTTCCAACATTTTTCTTTAAATCCTTTTTTTTTTAATTTCCATGAGTAATTTCCCAGGTGACTATGTCTGTGGTCTCTACAAGAGGAAAGAAGGTCTGTAAGACCTCTCTTGCTCTAACATCTCATAAAAATATATATATGATTAAAATTATGCATATCTGTTTTCTTAAAGACTGAGCTCTATATTTTATACAGAACTTCCTGATACTTTTACATTAACTCAGGAAATTGTCAATTCCATATCTCTAATGCTGGAGCTTGTATCCACAACAAGGTGGCTTTCAACTACAGTTCGTGAAGAGCTTTTGACAGCTTACTACGTGTTTGAGGTTTATTCTTCTTGATATTGTCAGGTGATACGGCAAGGGGTGCCGGCCATAAATTACTATGGGCATTAGGAAGAACTTTTCTCAAGGAGGGTGGTGCAGCTCTGGAACAGGTTGCTTGAGTAAAATCTCCATTCTCAAAGGTTTTCAAGACTTGGCCAGGTAGAGGTGCGACTGAGCTCACCTGGAGTTGGTGGTAGTCCCAAACAGGAGGCAAGACAAGATGACCTCCAGAGGCCCCTTCCAGCCAATGCTTCACTGAGTCTTTAATTTGGGGAGCACTGGTAGGGATGGAAAGAAGGGGAAAAAATGCATTCCTCTGAAGCTGCATCTTTCTTTAGGGTTTATTTTCTGTTTGCTAATTCGTGTGTAGTTAATCTAAGAAAGTTCAGCTAAAACAAGTTTTGTTTTGTTTTTTAATGGCTGTTTTCAAGTTTTTTGAATGTGATTGACTTTTTGAGGTGGTGATACATTTGGGTTTTGGTTTTTTTTCCGTAAAAATAGATTAACATGGTAAATAATTTTTCAATTAAAGTAATATTTCATTTTAGGCCTAACAAAATATTTCTGATTGATCTGATCTTTTCCATTCAGGCATCAAACTGAAGAGTCCCTTATTTACCTAACTCTATTTTGAGTAATGAAACTGAATCTCTAATAGATCTCCATCAGGAGTAAACTCAGTGATCCATTTATTTTGAATGAATTACCTACCAAAGTAATTGTATTTTCTGTTAGTGGATTATCTAAAATTTGACAGTGATTTTTTCTTTTATAGCTGCTTTGGAATTGTAATGAATTGTCAGTATATGCATATGGTAGTGGAGTAATCTCCCTCATTCAGTACTTCCCCTTCTGACTACTGTAGTACTGCTGCTGTTGCTGGACTCTTCCACACAAAACACCCTTCTCTTTCTCCAGGCGACCTTCTACTGTGCTATAATAATAGTGACACATACTTTCAAATTGCTTTCTGTTAAATATTGCAGTGAAAAACTTTTCCTACTAGCAGCTTAGTTGTTCAATTACTGTAAATATTCTGTTGATCACATAGTTATCAAATGTTTATGTAAGGAAAGTGTCAGGAAAAGGAAGTAAAATGACTGGCAGAAAATTGATGCTTTAGCTTATTAATGAGTATAGCAGGAAAGTAGAGTATATAGCAATACAAGATAAAGCTCCCAGAGAAAGAAACTGTGATAGAGAAAGGAAGCATTAGAATGAACATGAAAAATGAACAGCATCTTCTGAGAAAATGTAAAACCTGCAGCTAAAAGCCTCTGACTCAGAACCTTGGAGTGTCAAAGACTTTGCAGCTTCAGGTACTTGTCTTTTCATTGATGGATCAGACTTAAGCGAAGCAGTGTCAGGCAGAATTTAACCTAAAGAAAATATTTACCCATGTTTTCTGATTTAGAGTATGTGCAGTCATGATAAAAATGTTATTTCATGATATGAGGAATTGCAGCATCCTTTTATGATGAGGACTTTCGGACTACATGTTTGTATTTTATTTACCTTGGGCGACATTCTGCATTTACAATTATGAAGACTCTGTTTGCTTTTTGATTCTTTGTTGTGATGGATAGTGATTTTCTCTCATGTTGTTAAACTAAAATCTATTGTATTCATTGTTTTGGTCAGTAGTTCTGTCTTCAGAGGATTAATCAAATTTGGGACTGCTGAAGATGGTTATTTAAATCAGTAAATAGCTTAATAGGCAAGTCAACAATAAAAAGTTTTTAAGCCATTCCTATTAGAGTATGTTAAACAGAGTGGAGAAATTCTATGAAACTACATTTATTGGCATGCTGCTGTTTGTTGCGTGTATGACTAGAGATATCATGAACATATTTTGCTTTGGCATAACCACAGATGTGTGTAGGCTGAGCAATGAATGATGCCATTTGTGGCGCTTCTGATGCAGGTATTAAACCATTAACAGTTTTCTGTATTGTATTTAAATTCATTGGATAGATTAAAAAATACTGCCTTTAATCAACTCCTAGTACAGAAGGCATAATTTTTTCCAAGATTTCTCTTACAAGATTAGGCACATGCAGTTATTGCAACAACTTTTCCATTTTATCAACAGTGGAAAAAGGAGACCAATAGATATTTTACTTCAGATGGTTGTAAAGAGTTAGAAGTTGGAATAAAATTATTCACCATTTCTCCATGCCACACAAGCACGCTTGCAAATGCACCCTTTGCTGTTCTCTCCCTCGCAGGCATAACACAGTCTGCACCTTTCTAGAGAGAGGCTAGACAAGTAATCCACTCTGTTGTTCCCTCTTCTTTTCCCTTTGTTGTTAATTTTGTTGTTTTCCCATAAAATCCATGGAATTTATATGCTTCATAGACCACTAATTAGAATTACTTGTTTTTAATGTGATGAAGCAAGACATTGCTAATGCTTGAATTATTCATGGGTATTTATCAAGTTCACCCGTAGGAACTAGAAATACAAATAATGTGGTATGGTTTGTTAAAAATGAACATTTGGTATCATGCAATTTTAAGTAGCATTGTAAATGATATTATACATGAGTATATCAACTGAATTTATTCAAGTTCATTCCTCTTCCAGTTATTTTTCTAATAAGCTTTTCCTCTTTTTCATCCACTCATTTCTTACATCTGGAAAGTATCTACTGCGTTACTTTTCTAGAAAAGTCAATTCATTATTGTCATTTGGTCATACTGCTGAAGCTCAAACACACAGGAAGAAAATGAGGGGTTTTTACATGCTTTGTTAGAGTCATCTGTTTTTGGGAAATAAATATCTGCTGAATGTTTTCTGGAAGCTATTTCAAGCATTTGTTATAAGAAAATGCAATAAAAGCAGTACTCACTACAAAACCTTGTTATGCTTTTTTATAAAGGAACAATAATTTTTACATCCCTTCTCTTCAAAAGGCTAATAATTGCCTTAGTTTTGTTGTTAAAATAGCATATTACATAAAGTTTGCTTCTTCCCGAATTTTATTTAAAAAATAATTGATATTTGTTGACATTTACCTGCATATCTGATCTGTGAGGTTCTAGAAGCCTGTAATTCCAAGGATAATGGACTTAAAAATTAACATAGTAAAAATAAAATCTATTATATATATTAAGTGTATGCTGAGATTTTATTACAGGTTTTGTCCCTGCCTGCTTCTGGGTTGTCGTTTCAATGCAACATTTTCTATCTGACTGTGTTTAAGATCAACAGTAGTTCCTGATGTGAAAAGCCTTATTCTTCTATTTAATTTATTCATACTGTCCTTTAAAAAAATAAATCAAAATCTGTGGAGATTGAGAAAAGAGACAATACTACTGGGGAATCAGCTTTGTCTGTATTTGTAAGTAGCTAGTGTTTTGTAAGCCTCACTAGCTTACTTTTTGTGACTGAATTTCCACTCTGTGAGCTATGCCTTTTATAGATAAAACCTTGACAGAGATCTTCAGTTGTGATTTTTGTCACTGGAGCTTGTGGAAAGCTTTTAAAGTTTGAATTCATTTGGGTGTTGGCTATCTTGGCCACGTGCAGTGTATCAGCTAGCATCAGCCTTGCCTGCTCACTCCTACCTCAACGAATTATAAACACCTCGGTCTTCATTAGAAAGTGTAAAGGAGTCTTCCTGTGAAGAACACACAAGTTGAGGCCAAACAGTAATTTTGTTTGCTTTTCTGGTATCAGCCAGGGCCAGCCTTGAGTAAGAAAAGAGTTGCCAGGTGATGAACCCAGAGCTTAGGGTGACTTTGCATAAATCAGTCTCCTTACACTGGTAGCCCTCAGCTATGGCATGTGTGGCGGTGCCTGCACACTGGATAATATTCTTGCTTACCAGTTTACGGCTTTACGTAAAACTATGGTCTAGCTGTTATTTTATCTTCATTCAAGCATCCTATAGGAGCAGAACACAGAGACCTGGTGGGTGGATTGCTCACCTGGAGGGCTGTGAGTCTCCTCTCTCAACTTCTACATACAAGATTTGTTTTGGCTATCATCCCTCTCAGCCAGATAGGCAGTTGTATGTGCTTAACTTCATGAGTGTGGATAGAATCAAATAAGACTCTTCCCATGTATGACTAAAAGTGTCTGTGTTCCTGGAGCAGGGGTGGGGGGGTTCCATCCCGTGACAAATTTTGTGTTTTCTTGCCTCGGCACTAACCACGCAGCAGGAGGATCAGGGCATTTAGGAGAACTTCCTGTGACAGTGAAGGGTTTTTATTAATTTATAAAATACTTATAAAAACTTGAAAGCTCTCGTGTCCAACTGTCAAACTTACCAGAGAGTTGCACATCTAAATGGTATGTTGGGAGCAATGGAGATGCTCCTTCACTAAAAGCTTTAACAATACAATAATTTCAGTTGAATAAGAGCACAAGTCTCAAGATTTGAAAAATTATTTCTCTACTCATCTTTGTGAAGGCTGTAATCTGTCTTTTGATGCAAATGCAATGTTTTTTATTGACTATGATATTAAATATAATATTTATGGTAGTAGAAGTACCTCAAATATTTTTAAAGGAACTGTCAAATATCGCCACAGACTAAAATGAGAATCATATCTGGATATTTTACAGTTCATTTTGGCTTCAGTGCTAAAATAAATTTAAATGCAATTTGTGCAATAAGTCATATGGAACAAAACAACAGTGTGAAAAATACCCTGCAGTATTAATTCATCCAAGAAGGAAAACTACTGAGTCTCAGTACTTCTGTGTGCCAAACATACGTTTCGTTGCCGTAAGCATAGGATGCATCGCTCCGGTTTCTGCATTCATGTTTACCATTGAGCTATAAAATACAAAAGGAACCACTGCAGGAAGCAGGCTAATAGTGTTGTTTCTTAATGGATTTATAATGTCATGGATCAAAGATTCCCTAAAAATACTTAACTAAATAATTACAGGATGAGCTGTTACTTTGTTGTAGTTTTTCACGTATAGTGTTTAAGCAGTTGCCATGCTTCTGAGTTAGGTGGAAAATCAAGAAAGGCAAATACGGAGTAATTCTTCATATTGCTTATTTTATAACTAACTATTTGAAGACTCATTTGTGAGGATTTTTTTCTCTTGAAAAACACAGAAGGCAATTTAAATACTGTAATTTATCTTTGATGGATGATGTATTTAAAGCAGCTGAAAGCAAATAACTTGAGCATGTAGCAATTAACATTCTGATCCCGCCAAGGAATTTGTATGTGCTGACCCTCAACATCCTCATGTGGCTCTTAGCACGTATGAGGTCTAGTTCTGGTTTCAGCTGCAAAGGAAAAATGTTACACTTTTCTGTGTTGATTTGATATGAAATGCCAAGAGATCCCTCAAAACTGTTTCCAGCACATCCAGATTTCAATGGCCAAATCTTTTGCTATGAAGAAGATCTGCAAGCTTCCCTTTTGGAAGGTGCAAAAGGAGTCAAGACCCAGTGACACATCAAGCTTTACCCTTAGTCTAAAAAATATGAACCAAATATTACATGATTTCTATAAATCCTTGTGATTGCTGATGATGTGGAGTCCCACTCCAGGCACAGTGCATTTTCACTATTCTGTTTTTATTAATGCTTGTTGGAGAAGAATCAATGGCACCAGAGGGACTTTGCTGCACTTAACTGATTTCCTTGATGGCAGTACAGCTCTCGTACAAATAGATTTTGCCAAGTGTGTCATGTGAAATGATGATTTGGCTCTCCTGGAATCTGGATCACAATGTCAAGAAATGCAAAAGGCAGGCTTGTGGTTTGGTTTTTTTCGGTTTTCGGGGTTTTTTTTCTTCCCATGGGATCCTGCAGCCATATAGTCATATTTTATGTGTGTATGTTTTATAATACTTTATTGAACAACATGATCCTGCATGGCTTTTTCACAAACATCTCCTACCAACAGATAAGCTGTGGATGAAGTGCACTGGTGATGCTAAGATACAAAGCGATTTTCTTCAAAAAAGAAAGTCCGGGACTGGTTGAACATGATCGGTGTGAAGTTGTTGGCTTGGATTTTAGGCAGTAGCTCAACCTCAGTTTTGAAAGAGGAAATACGCGATAGTTTAAGTGCACACTTGTAAAGAAAAGGTATAAAATTATAAGAGCTAGATAGCCAATTTGGGGGCTACATATAGTCCCTACTCTTTTGCCCATTTTTTTTCCCTCTAAAAGTACTGCTTTATAATGAGCTTTATAGGCTAATCCCTTGATGTTTTAGACATGTTAATTTGTAAACGCCTATGTTTACTTGCTGGTGTCATGAATAGATTTCAGACTTTTCCAATTATATATGGGGGGGGGGGGGGAAGCTTTTCATATTATAAAACACTCCTATGCCTTCATTGCCAATTAAGGGAACATGCTGAACTCTATTCCTTGTTCTTGTTAGAAGGCATTACCTAGCAAATAACTGTTTTGATGTAGGAAGCTACCAACAGAATGAATATTGAAGTTACAAAGGGTTCTTTTCTCAGAAGTGGCATCATCTTTCTAATACTGACTTTCTAATAAAACTTTGAAGTTACAAGCTTCCTTTTGTTTATAGTATCTCAATAGCAATATATGTCAGATGTTTTCCCTAAAACCATGCACTTGTGATACTGAGTTTACATGAAATTGCGCTGCCGTGTACTGTTTAGCTTAATTCTGAAAATTAAGCTTATCTATTTCAGTCATTCAAGTTAATGTTCCTCGAGAGAGATACAGCAACTCGAAGTAAAATTGGGAAAATTATAAACCAAACAAATGCTTAAAACTAAGTGATGCTTTTTGGATATCTAAAGATGAAATAGTAAATCATTTCAGTTTAGGTACTGCTTTCTTTTTATTCACCCTTTTATTTCTCTGGCTAGACTTTAAGTGAACAACTGAACCTTTCCGACTGGGCACTGATGGCCATCTGGAGCCATTTTAAGGCTATTATTGAAGAAAATATGTTTACTTTGGCATTTATAAGCCAAAGCATGCTTAATAATTGCATTTAAAAGTAACTTACTGCTATGCCATCATGTGATTGAAGTCTCTTCTTGGCTCCTAGGTTAACTCATCAGGGTTGTGTAACAAAGAGTAAAAAAGATTTTTTAAAAAAACCATTTTCTCTCTGTTGTCTTGAAATACCAAATAGATTCAATGGTTGGGAATCAGTGTATGGATTGTGAGGTCTGTCCACAAAATAAAGTGCAAGTAGAAATCCATTTTTAGAATGATCCAGTAGTGGTTTTGGCGTTGATATTCCCCCCAGCAGTAATTTGAAGTGGCTTAAATTAAATTTGTATAGTTAACAGGGTTGTGCTTGTGTTACTGTGATAATCGAGAGTCCATACCAGAATTAGTATCTGTTGGTCACCTACTGACTATTGCCCAGCTACCCTTTGAGGAGCTATGCTGTACAGTGTCTAAGTGAGCTGTGGTGAGGTTTCTTTCTTCTGTAGCCCTCTGAAAAGTGCAGGCATGTTCAGCATCTCTACAAAGTGTAGCTGCTGTATCAGAACACATATTGCAATAACATTCATTTTTGAATTATGTGTATCTTATTACAAAATAAATATCAATGAAAATACATACTGCATTTAGAGACATAGTGTAATGAGTAATTTTACTCTAATATGGCTTTCGGAATATACAGAAGTACTATTATCATAGCAGTTAAAATAACTTGAAGTGACTGACTGTTGCTTACGGTATTTCTTAATGGGGTACCAGACCTTCTCGTTTAGATTCATAATACATGTTTATGCAAGCCCTCAAAATAGCTTTGTTTGTAGTAAAACATCTGTTTTGTGATAATATATTCACTTGAAATAGAATTAGAGAAATCTGGGAAAAAAATATGCCTTAAAACTTAGTTGAAACTGATTTATTTTAAGTAGTTCAGTCTGAGTAGAAAATGAAGAAATATTGGGCCAGTGACCTCATAAGATGAAAAGGAAGGAAGGGAGAAGTCAGAATGCAAAATACTCTCTGAGTGGTTTGACCATTTACTTCCCCTCTGTCACCCTACTAGCCTTACCAGGTGCTTTCAAAATGACACACAATTGCTGGTTTTACTGGTACAGCTTGACATTAATGTATTTGAAGATACAGCACATTATGTGCTAACCATTCAGAAACCATTTATTTTTTAATGAAAATAAGAATTAAAAATCAGATTGACAGAATTTAACATTGGATTCTACAGTTTGAAAAAATGTAAATGTATAAATACAGTTTGTGAAAGAAATAACTTTCCATGTTCTCACTATTGTTTGCATTTTCTTGTGGGTCAAATGATTTTAGTAAGCAGGCTGAATGATATGTGATTAATTAAAACAATGAGAAAAGCCACAAGGGATGTTAATATCTGTTTACTCTTGTCATTACCATGAGAATTTCTATGGCTTCAATGGTAATTCTTTCAAAAAAGAGCAGTCAGTACCACTGCTGCATCACTTGTTGCTGAGAACAAGCCAGTAAGTCTTGACCATCATACCCTTTACTAGAAGTGAATTGCCATTTTACATTTCAAAGACTAAAGTAAGAGGTGAAACCCCGCTGCAATGATGTTACCCTTCTTGCAGGACTCTGGACAAAACAACAGATTCAGGCTCTTTTAGCATTACATTATACTTCATCTTAATCTAAACTTAAGATAGTTTAAGCTATGCCCTTTCAGTTAAGGTGAAAGGGAATATAAAAGAGGCAAAACACCACTTGTCATTCCTGTAAGTCCAGATCTGCATGACTGTGCTTTTGGCTCCACAGCTGGCTTGCAAGGTCAAATCCTCTGCCCCATGGAGGCAGCTGGTGAAGTTATAAAGCAGGGCATCTGACCATTTTCCTCAAAAAAACCCTAAACAAAACAAAAAAATTTCCTTGTTTAACTTCTGTGCAGTCAGCTAACTGCCTCACTACATTTACCAAGAGCTAGTGAATTTGAGTCCTGCTAAAGTAGCTTGAGATGTTTTCCCAAACCTTATACAGTCAATCTTAAAGATACACATGGAGATGGAGAACTTGCAAGCATAAAGACAAACTTTGGGATCACTTCTTATAAGAAAAATTGCTGAGAAGTTTTTTTCTTTTTTTCATGTGAGTGGTGGCAACCCTGTTTATCATCATACCAGGAAATGTATCTGTAATTTTACAGTGCAATCTTCACTTGAGGTATTTTTGGGCCAATTTTAAAAAGAGGACCTCCTCAAGCTTGGGCAAATGTTGGATTATTTTACCTTATCACAGACTTTTTTCCTTCTTGATCACCAACCATCTCTCAGAAAACAATGCAGGTCCTTGTCAGTAAACAGAACAGTGCACAGTCAGACCTCTGAAGGAAAACACAAAATACATCATGTGGTTTTACATTCCAGACTGCAATCATTGGTACAAATGCAAATCTGTAAAACTAGATAATTTGTTACAATCATATTTCCAATGTCCATTTTGCAAATGCTTCAGGATGATTCACATTACAAAATACTGCATGCTAGCATCACCTTGAGAGTCTGACATCAAAACTATTAAATGCTTCTTTGTGCTTCAGGCAAACTAACAGCTTTTTTCAGACTTAGCTTAAATTCTCCTTTTATTTTTTTTTAAATGAGGTAGCCTCAGGGATTTTAATTTTGCTTTGAATTTTGTAAATTCATTGTAAATTTAAGTGAGTAGAAGTATAAGCCATGATTTTCTCAGTGAGAAAATTTAAGAGCTTAGCTTTATTGCTTTTGCTGGACACTGAAATGCTGTCCACTGATATAAATAATTTCGATTTTAGCATTTGGTCCACTGGCATTAATGATTTTAGCTTTACCAGGGTTTAATTTTTTTTTTTCCCCGATTATAATTGTTCCATGATTGTTTGCATCTGTGGCAGTAACTTTGAGAGTCATAGGTTTGAAGTCACCTACCTGCTTAAGACCAACTATGGTTCATAATAGGTAGTGTGATTGTTATCTTTTTGTAAATTGGATAAGCTTATGATTTTAATTAAACTGTGATTTACTGGATTCCTATTAATACACAGTTTATGTAATGACAGCATGAGGCAAGGACCATTCTCTTCCCTGATCACTGAATGACTGAAGTTGAATGAGATACAAGTAGTCTTGTCGTTCTGATTTAGCTAGAGAGCTGCACCAATTCTTACACACAGTAAGGTTGTAAATACTTTCTTGAAAGTACAAGCGGTACCACATTTTCAATAAAACAATTTAAATACCATTATAGATGAGGCTTAACACCTTCGAACTATGTTACTATGTTGTGCCCAGCCCTAGCTCAGGCCAAAAAGTGAGACTATGTTTGTATGACTTTTCTTGAAAGTCCGTCAACATGAGAAATAATTTTGGTACTTTCCCGCCTCCTTATAAATCATTTTATATAATTGGCTGACATTAGACATACACTAACCTGTGATCTTTTAACAGGCAGAAGAGGAGGGGGAGTGGCTCTGTATGTTAGGGAGGGTTTTGATTGTCTGGAGATTAACAATGGTGATGAAAGGGTAGAGTGCTTATGCATCAAAATTAGGGGGAAGACCAACAAGGGAGACGTCACAGTGGGAGTCTGCTGTAGACCACCCACCCAGGAAGAAGATGTAGACAAAATATTCTACAAACAATTAGGAGAAGTCTCAAGATCACAGCCACTTGTTCTTGTGGGTGACTTCAATCTACCAGATATCTGCTGGAAATTCAATACAGCAGTGAGGAAACAGTCCAGGAGGTTCCTAGAGTGTGTGGAAGACAACTTCCTTACACAGCTGGTGAGGGAACCAACCAGGGAAGACTCCCTGCTGGATCTGTTGTTCGCCAATAGAGAAGGACTTGTGGATGATGTGAAGGTTGGAGGCTGTTTTGGACATAGTGACCATGAGATAATAGAATTTTCAGTTCTAGGAGCAGTAGGGAGGGGGGTCAGCAGAACTGCTGCCTTGGACTTCCGGAGGGCAGACTTTAACCTTTTTAGGAGACTGGTTGGCAGAGTCCCTTGGGAGGCAGTCTTGAAGGACAAAGGGGTCCAGGAAGGCTGGACAGTTCTCAAGAAGGAAATCTTCAAAGCCCAGGAGCAGGCTATCCCGGTGAGCCGCAAGACAAGCAGGAAGGGCAGAAGACCGGCCTGGCTGAACAGAGAGCTCTGGCTAGAGCTCAAGAAGGAAAATAAAGTCTATGACCTATTGAAAAAAGGGCAAGTCACCCACGAAAAGTACAAGGATTCTGTGGGATTATGCAGGGAGAAGATTAGAAAGGTGAAAACCCAGCTAGAGCTTAATCTGGCCGCTAACATAAAAGACAATAAAAAAAGTTTCTATAAATACCTTAATAGCAGAAGGAGGGTTAAGGAGACTCTCCGTCCCTTGCTAAATGCAATGGGAGAAATAGTGACTACAGATGAAGAGAAGGCTGAGGTACTCAATGCCTTCTTTGCCTCAGTCTTTAATGGTCAGACCAACTCACTGGGTGCATGGCCTCTAGTGCCAGATGGTGGGGATGGAGGGCATTATCAGGGTTCCATCCAAGAGGAAACGGTAAGTGAACTGCTACATACCTTAAATGTGTAGAAGTCTATGGGGCTGGATGAGATCCACTCAAGAGCTCTGAGGGAGCTGGTGGGGGTGATCGCCAAGCCACTTTCCATCATTTACCAGCAATCCTGGCTAACGGGGGAGGTACCAACTGACTGGAGATTGGCAAATCTGATGCCGATCTACAAGAAAGGCCAGAAGGAGGATCCAGGGAATTACAGGCTTGTCAGTCTGACCTCAGTGCTGGGGAAAGTCATGGAGCAGCTCATCCTGAGTGCCATCATGCGGCACGTACAGGATAGTCAGGTGATCAGGGCCAGTCAACACGGATTTATGAAGGGCACGTCCTGTTTGACCAAGCTGATCTCCTTCTATGACAAGGTGACCCATTTAGTGGATGAGGGAAGAGCTGTGGATGTTGTTTACCTGGACTTTAGTAAGGCCTTTGACACCGTTTCTCATCGCATTCTCCTGCAGAAACTGGCTGCCTGTGGCCTGGATGGCTGTACACTGCACTGGATCAAAAACTGGCTGGCTGGCCGGGCCCAGAGAGTGGTGGTGAATGGAGTTAAATCCAGCTGGCGACCGGTCACCAGTGGTGTTCCTCAGGGCTCAGTATTGGGGCCTGTCCTCTTCAACATCTTTATCAATGATCTGGATGAGGGGATTGAGTGCACTCTCAGCAAGTTCGCAGATGACACCAAGTTGGGAGGTAGTGTTGATCTGCCTGAAGGTCAGGAGGCTCTACAGAGGGATCTGGACAGGCTGGATCGATGGGCTGAGGCCAATTGTGTGAAATTCAACAAGGCCAAGTGCCGGGTCCTGCACTTGGGCCACAACAACCCCCTGCAACGTTACAGACTTGGGGAAGAGTGGCTGGAAAGCTGCTCAGCAGAAAAGGACCTGGGGGTGCTGGTCGACAGCCGGTTGGATATGAGCCAGCAGTGTGCCCAGGCAGCCAAGAAAGCCAATGGCATCCTGGCTTGTATCAGCAATAGTGTGGCCAGCAGGAGGAGGGGAGTGATTGTCCCCCTGTACTCAGCACTGGTGAGGTCACATCTTGAACACTGTGTCCAGTTTTGGGCCCCTCACTACAAGAAGGACATTGAGGTGCTGGAGCAGGTTCAGAGAAGGGCAAAGAAACTGGTGAAGGGTTTAGAGAACTTGTCTTATGAGGAGTGGCTGAGGGAACTGGGAATGTTTAGTCTGGAGAAGAGGAGGCTCAGGGGAGATCCTATCGCTCTCTACAACTACCTGAAAGGAGGTTGTAGGGAGGTGGGGGTCGGTCTCTTCTCCCATATTATGAATGACAGGATGAGAGTCAATGGCCTTAAGTTGCAGCAGGGGAAATTTAGGTTAGCTATCAGGAAAAACTTCTTTACGCAGAGGGTCATTAAGCATTGGAGCAGGCTGCCCATGGCTGTGATGGAGTCCCCATCCCTGGAGGTGTTTAAAAGTCGCGTGGATGTGGTGCTGAGGGACATGGTTTAGGGACCCTGGCAGTGCAGGGTGAACGGTTGGACTCAATGATCTTAAAGGTCTTTTCCAACCAGATGATTCTATGAAGAAAAAAGGTGAAAGGCTATCTTTCATATCCTTGGTGCAGCTCTGTCTGTGGTAACACTTAGCCCACATAGAGAGTGTGTAAGTAGTACTTATGCCACATTGTGCAAGTTGATTTTCTTACAGTGAGCATTACAAATAAACTAATATTGTAAAGTGGAGTTAAGGTTTTGGTGGAAGAAATATTTCTGGTTGTCAGAGAAGTTTAAATAATTCACCTGAGAGTGTTTTTAGAGTTTGCTTGTTAAAATGTGGTAACTTTCAGGCCAGAGTACTCTGTAGTCTCATGAAAGTTTTCTCTCTTGCTGTGACTTACTGACAAACTTTTCATTGTACACAATATTAAAGAATGCAGGATGGTAATATATAGACAAATTAATGGAGTGTATAACCTTTGCACTAACTAAAGATTGGATTGAGTTTGAACCTTTAACATATTTTAGAAATATACATTCACCTATAAATTTAACCTATTTAACTCTTTCAGTACCTTTGTTGCCACTGTTATTTTTAGGGAACTGGACATTGAAGTGAGAACTGTATTTTGAGACTGAGACACCAAGCAAATATAAAAACTTTTAAGTAATTATTTATGCTCAACTATTACTGTTTGGACTTTTGGTTATGGGTGTTTTCTCCTATGTGCACATCTATTCTGGCTCACTGAGGCCAGCATTAACTATTTGCTAACTGACTACAAGTCATCTGGTTAATTCTAACAGCTGCAGGCTGAAAATCATCTTGGTTTTACTATTTTTGTACCAAACAAAGAGCTCCTACAAAACATGTTGCTTCCTACCGCTTAGGTAGGAATGACTTACTATTTTGGTGTGTCTGAGTGTAAGGCAAATAGAACAAAATCGCAAATAGTTCATCTAGGGCATCGCCTCCTAACATCCATGTATCTTCCTCTTTCAGGTTTTTTAAACACCAATATTCTCAGTTCTAGGCGTGTACTCTTTCTCCTACTCCCTGCAAAACCCAAGAAATTGAATAGATACACATTTATTCAAACATAACAGACCTCACAAACATGGTATTACTTTGGCCATTCACCTATTGTCTTCCATTTGCTTCTGGGGTTTTATTTTATTTTTATTTATTTGTGGTTTAAACCAGAAACTCCTCAAGACATGAATTCAAGTCTTATGACAGACTATAAAATATCTCGGTTATTCTTCTATGCTGAATCCATAATGTTTTATCTTCCATTTAATTATAGTAACTAACCAAAGTTCTCATAGCATTCACTTTGGTTGAAGCACAGGTGTGAGGTATTGTCTATCAGGAGGAGATCCTAGAATAAACTGCTTATTTTAAAGGAAGCTGTTTGCAGTCTTTCTCATAAGAGCGATAAATACAAGAATAATATAGGATATAAGGGGAAAAAAAGAATTTGAAGCAGCATACTTTTTTTTTTAATACTGCCTTCTAAGAAATAACTTCTATATTTAGAAAACCTCAGTGTCTGAGGAACATCATTACATGTGATATATGAACTTTAATACAAGAAATTGTGGGTTCTGATATAATGCAGTCCTTAGGTGATACTCGGATGCTTAAGTGCTCAAAGGCTTCATAGTCAATGCCAATCATTTGATCCTGGAGTGAACTTAGTTGATAATCTGCTGTGTTCTTCATCTGTGGAATGCAATGGAGATTGCTGGCACTATTGATTTTAATGCTGAAAAGCAGAAAGACAATCTCTAAGGGAAGCTTGCCCTTTTAAATATAAACCCAAGCATTAAAACTGCACCTTTATTTAATATTAGTTTTAGAAGGGAAACGGAGGGTGGCATTTATTGCCTTTTCGCATCAAGGTACATGTCATAGGTGGTATCATATTCAACAAGAGTATTCTAAGGCTATGTAGGGCTCCACAGCAAATTTAAAATCAAAACCAACTGCCCTGAGTTTATTTAGACATGCAGCCATTCATGTGAGTAGAATGGAAACTGGTACTTCTGAGGCAGAGATGTTAGTAGCAAAAAGTTGCAGTAAGATGTTTAGTGTCGAAGGAAAAAAGTGACAAGAAAATCATATGCTTCATTCACTATGAAAGCAGGAAGGAGATAATTATAATTTAGTAGTATTATGTATAGTTGAGTTTCTCCTAGGAGAAACAGAAAGAGGAATGACTGGGAAGTACTTACTCAAGTAATTGAGGAAAAGCATCAATAAATTATGTACATGGGGCTTTAAATCCTGGCAACACTCATGATCTAGCTATTCTTGAGGCATGTTGGTTCTCACAGAAGATGCTTTCGCTAGTGAAGAAACGTGGCTCTGGGAAGATTTCTTGGATAAGTGATCATCTTTTGGTGCTAGGTGTAACTGTTTAATGGCTTTTGGAATAGCTGTTGAGGTAGGAGAATATGTGGTGTACAGTCACTAATGGTGTATTACAGTAAATTCCTGTGTGTTTTTTAGGTGGTTCTTACAAAAATGCTACCGATTTCCCTATAGGTGTGCTTTAGACAGGTGAAGGTAGCACTTTCAAGAACAGAAGTATTAGTTGTGTGTTTATTTATATAAAGCTACATAATTTACACTTTTAAAATGATGATGCAGGGTGTAAATGGCATCTGAAGTTTAATATATTTTTCACCACCAACAAATGTTAGTTTGTAAAGCCAGGGGTTAAATACAGATACTTTTATTCCTCTTTTGTGGTAGCTTTTATCAGTACTGATTTCTTGGACAGTGAGTGCAGCAAAGTGCTTCATAATTGGAAAAGGATGTTATATTCTAGATTGGTCATGGTAACATGACTTCTACTTCTCTCCTTTCACAGAACAATTCCTGTGAAGGATTAAGCATCTCCAGCAAGTTGTTAAGCCTGCAGAGTTTAGGATATTCCTTACCTCTCAGTATTAGTCCAGTTAGTCCATCCATAGAATAGATAGATAAATGAATAACTGTATTCTGTGTGCCCTGCTCCTTCTGTGCTGTAGGATGCAGTTCTGCAGCTCCTTATATAGACACAGCCTGTGTGTATAAAACATTCCTAATATTTGTTTCCTTTGTTCCATAGTTTTCCTAACCACATTATGAAAATTCGTTATTTTACAGACGAGTTATTTTACACACATGGAGGGTGTGGGGGGGAATAAGATGCTGTGGGAACCAGTGTCCAAGTCAGCACCGAGCAGTTTCTCGTGTCCAGAAGTACTACAGCTCACCAACTTATTCAAATGTATATTAAAGCGTTAAGTCGTGGTAATAGGCACCTTAGCAAGACGCACAGTGCCAGGCATTGCCTGTGAAATATCAAGAGCATGAAAGAAGAAAGTAGGGCAAAATGGCGTAGTCAGAGCCCAGGGGTGAGCAGTTTCACTGTGAGGCTGCTGCCTTCATGCCTGTGGAGGGCTGTGTCTGACTAAGAAGTGAGAGTTCAGCCCTCTACAGTTATAAAGCGATGATAATTTTGTATTATCTAACTTTCAGAATGTTTTAGGCTTTTGGATGAAGCTTTTCATTACATTTTAACAAATTTACTATAGGTGGTGGTAGTGTTAAGGGATTAAAAGTACTTCATTACAAAATGAAACAAAAAAATTGGGGATGAGATACTGTATTATAATGAACAATAGGAAACAAACAAAACTTCTCATCCATCTTTTAAAGTGTTGGGCTTTATCAAACAAAAGAAAGATAATGCTGTAATATTTTTATAAAAATTAGACTCCTCTTGAATGTTCACATTAATTGGAGAGAGCTAGAACCAGGTTTCTCAGAGCGAGCAGAAGAAAACAGAACTTCTCTTTTGCTGAAGTCAGTCCTGAGACACAATCAAGACAGAGGAAAGGCCAAGAAGTTAAGCTGACTGACTGCCTGGTGTCTTCTTGGAGATGGAAATGGAGGCTGTGCTCATGTCTTCTGACATGAGGCGGCTTCAGGGTGGTGCTGCTTGCCCTCACTGCTTCCTCTGGGGAGATGAGGAATGCTGCCGTTTCTTTTACTTCGTAGTCATCAAACACTAGGGGCACCAAAGGCCTGCATACGCACTAACCACATGAATTCGGTCTTGCCCTTTTTTTTTTTTCCCTCCACATGTGGAGCAATGTGTCTGGAATCACCTGGTATTTTTAAGACTAGAATAAAAATCACTCCTCATAGCAATGTTGTTGAGAGATTTTGCCTTGTCCCTAGAATAGTTTCATGATTTATGGTCTTGATGCTTTCCATGGAAGCAACTCTCCATAAATCCATTCATTTATTTGTTTAAAATAAGATCATGGGCTTGGAAGTACCAAACTGAAGTGTACTGACAGAATTTTTCCATTAGAAAATACACTGCCAGCACTCTAATCAAATTCTGGATGTGAATATTCTCTAATATACAGTATATATCTCAATTTTTTCAAACTGAAGTCATGAAACAGTATCACAAGCTATGCAGACAACATTTCACGTACAAAACCACACGTTGGATTTTAAGTACTAAATCTAGCGAATACTTCAGAGTCCAGCTGTGGTTGCTGGTTGATGTACAGGTGCTCTGAAGCCTTGCAGAAATACCAACAACACGGCTTTTTGCCTGGAAGTTGAGAATTTCTCATGTAAGGATTTGATTCCAAAACCATATAATGGCTTCATCATAAATGCAGAAAGTAATGTGATAAAGTAATTATGATATTTGCAAACCAGTAATTTTCAGTGACAGCATTTCTTTGATCAGTTAAAAAATCCATTTTTTTCAGAAGTGTAGTAAATTCTTGTAAAATATTGAAAATACTAATTAATTATGGTAATCAATTACTGTAAAACATACCTGATTACATAAAAGTAGTTACTGTAGTGAGTTTTGCAGCTTGAAATATAAATAATTGTTCTGTATCAGGGAAAAAGAAAGCTGACAAACATAACATATTTAATTATGTAGCCTTAAAAGAGGATTAGGGAGATATAATATATTCTGGTACGCAAAAGTCAGGACTGTGAAAGCATTCCGTACAGATAGCTCATTTCTTCATGGCTTGGCTGCTTTCTGTGAGAGATTTAATGACCTTTTGTTAAGTGGATACCTCTAGCTTTATCACACTAATTTTGGGGGTTTTATTCCTACTTTTCTGCAAATAATTGTAGGTTCCCTAATAACCATCAACTTAAAATGTTTAAGTTGCTCCCACCATATCAGATTTCCGGAGTAACATTTTCTTTCCCTGCCTGCATGGATGGAGCACCATGCAGGCATGTGCTCTGGCACAAGCAGGCATGTGCATTAACTAGCAGCACGTTGCACCTCTCTCAGAGGCAGATCCCACCAGGAGTTCCTGGCTGTAGTCAGCAAATGTTTGTGCTGTAAATTGCACAAACTTGAACTTATAATTGATCTTTAATGTCATCATACTGCAATTTCTGTTGTGCGCTGGTTTTTCAGATTATATACCTGTCTTGAACAACCTGATGGGAGAACATAAAATAGATGCTGCTACATTGTCTGAATTCAAACAAACCCACTGCTGAAAAGTCTGACACAGTTGTATTATCTCTGACGCATGCTAGAGAGTGTTCTGTAAGTATATCTGTTCAACAGAGGTCTTCATTTTCCCCTAACATTTTTAAAAACAAGCTGGAGTAACCACAGGACAGAGAAGGGGAGCTGGTCATAGTCATACTCATGCTGTTCTCACACATATTATCATATGGCTTCTTAAAGCAAAACAGCTTACCTATATCTGGTGTAGCCTCTTAAATGTGGAAGTGGGCATTTTTATTCTTTCTTCTTTGTGGTGCCACAGAGCAATTTGATATTTCGAATAGACCTGAGGGTAGGAAAATATCAGTAGTTACAGTTCTGCATGAGTGTCATGTAAGTGAAGTACAGAAACAGGTAGAGACTATAATTTCTGAAGCTTACTCTTTATACAACTTGTAAAATCTGACAATTATTTCAGGTTTCAATATTTCCATCCTTTTTTTTCTCACTAGTGATGCAAGATGTTTAAAAAATATGGTTAAAGACTTAATACTTAAAAGAAACACTGTTCAAGCACTGTTAACATTTGATTTGGTTCCAAAAGTCCCCCTCTGTTTGCTAATAGAATTTGGTATCTAGAAGCATTTGACAGCTAACAAGAAGCTCATTATACATAAATAATATTTGTTCGTACAGTTTGTTTTTGCAATGTTTTACATAGCAGAGGCAGCAATATATATCAGTTTTGGTGAAGACAACAACAACAAAAAAGATCAATGCACTGTTTAAAATTGAATTGCCACTGCAAAGGGTCTCGAGCAGCTTTCAGAGACGCACGTGAAGGTTACATACCAGTTGTCTTGGCGGGTCATTGCTCTTACTGTTGAAGATATTCATAGCAGCTTGATGTGCTGAAATCTGATTTTATTGTACTAGTACTCCTTAAGTCCCCATGATCCACCTGATTGCTTCTTTCATTCCTGCCAGCAGCTTTACAGTATTATGAGGCATAACGATTTCAGAGCAGACAATTTCTCAGATGTTCTGTAGGTCCTGGTATACTGAGGCAATGCATTTACTTGCAAATGCTTTCTATATGATAATTCCATATGTCTTAGGGAGGAAAGTGAAATCTTATCCACTGTGCTTCTGATTGGCTCATGGTGGTTCTGTCCAGATATTTTCTTGGGTCCTAGCAGTAATTATTTCTGTGTTTCCTAGTGTTTTCTATTAAAACAGAGCGAGTGTAGACAATGTAGCATTTGAAAAAAGTGAGGATATAGGGATGTGTATATGAACTGCTACTGCTTCTGGTCTGCTGTACATTTGGAAGACAGCGTTCGTTTGTTGAGGAAAAATTATACCACAAGTGTGTCTGAAATGGAGCTTACTGACATGTGCTACCACATTAACTCTGACATTTTTGGGGTTGGATTATGCTGCTTGACCTCCTCCTAAAATGCAAAGATGCAGTATAGTAACAGAGCACTAAAAACAGCCCACAGAAGTTAATGATGCTTTAGGTAGATAGTCCATCCTTTTATTCAGCTAGTGCGCTTTTCTACTTTTTCTGTCACATTTTTATGAGGCTGGTGAAAACAATGGAGTTGTCTTCATCATCAACTTTGAGACAGATGAAAGACCAAGACAGAAATAGTTTCTTGGTCAATGTTGCTTTCAGAGTTGTTAGCATTTCACAGAACAGCAGAGATTAAAGTATGTGGTCTCACACATTTTTTGTACTGAACATTGCTTGCTTACATTAGCAGCATTCCATATGGTAAATCCATGAGCCAATTCACAGATCTTTCTTCCTCTATTACTTTAATATTTCTTTGATAGGAATAATGTGCCTGCACATCCTTAGTACTTGGTACTATTCTGTTTCTCTTTCAGTCCTAGACAAGAAAAACAAGCTGAAATATTAATAGCCTGGAATACTGGGGATGGTAAAATGATTCATTAGTTTGATCTTGGAAAATGGAGATGTTTATTCATTACTCACAATTTTATGAATTAATTGTTTAATGGGAAATTAATCTAATTTCTTTATTTGAAAGAGTAATTGTTTGACATTGTTTTGATTAAAATCCAGCTCTTCTAAGTACAAGAGAAAGTACAAAAGAAACTTGAATCCTTTCCCAGGAGCAACTAAAAAGTAACTAAAAGTAACTAAATCTTTTGCATGTGTATGCTTAATCGTGTATAGAGAAAGGGCTGCTTTCTGCAGAGATTTTTCTAAGTAAGAGCATATGAATATAAGCTTGTCCTGTGTTATCTCCAATAGTAGTAAGACCCTATGATAATACCTTCCCCTATACTTTCCCACCAACCAGGTATTTTCAGCTCCAGTGCTTCCAAATATGCTGTAAACCCTCAATGAAATATTTTTTCCATACCAATGCCATTGGTCTTCAAAGGCAGTATGCAAAATAATCCCTGCAGTGAGGGTGGATAAGTATTATGGTTTGTCTCAAAGCTTCAGAGCACAGAGTGACTCTGTACATTACCAGTTACTGAAGGTATGACTTAATTAACAACTACAGACAGTGTTAAATTAACTTTCTATCTATTACCAATAAGTATAGCTACAGTTGAAATTTTATCATATTTTAGGTATCTTTGTGAGGGAATTTGTGACCCCGTGTTTTCTTTGATCCTGGTACTGTTCCTTGGTATTGTGAACATCTGGCTTATGTTATCACTGAGTTGGGTTAAACACATTACGAAGTCTTCTTTCCTCAGTCCCTTGCCTACAAGCTATTTGTCTGGGCAGTTTTGAGGCCTCCCACTGATTCTGCAGGGCATATTTGTTACTCACTATGTGCTGCATGAAGAACCATCTGCTTTTGCTTAGTCATTTGGTTATCCTAAGTGATAGTTTATTGTTAGCAACTTTTTCCATGTCCTATCATATTTTTATTTCCAGGATGAAGGGCCCTTGTTTATTTGGTTGTTCCTCACAGAGGAAACTTTTTCATATTTTCCTAGTCCTTGTCACCCTTCTTTGGATTTTATCAATTTCTTAAAATTTCCAGTGTGTCTTTTGTTATCTCGAGCACTGCTAAGCATTGAAATGATGTTTCATGGAGCCACAGATCATAATCCAGAGATGATCTCACTCTGGCCACTTCGTGCCTATCCACCCAGCATTGTAATTTCCTGCAATTGTTAATATTCAGTATTTCCCCTCTGTATCTGGAGTAAGGTGGTACTATTGGCAAACTGTCAGCCACCCGACTCCTCTCAGGCAGAAAACATTTATTCACTCCAGTTCTAGACTTTGCACTATTTCCAATCATTTTCCTAGTACAGACATCAGCATCTCCGGGTCCCCAGATATGTCACATTTTTTTCCCAATTGAAATCACATTTATTGTTCTTCAGTCCTTAGATGTGAAAACTGTTTTAAGTATGACATTATATCCTGCAAGTAGTAATTTAGCTAATTTATCTCTGAGCTTCTTTAGGGTCCTTAGACAGACACTGTTTTGTCCTGCCTCTGTAATTATCCCTGTTTCTTCTGCATAATATGTTCTCCCTTGTCCATCTTAAGATGGAAAATAGAATTACTCGACTACTTACCTATTTGAGGTGGCGGGGGTTTTTAGTTGGGGTTTGGGTTTTGCGTGCCTGTTTGGGGTGTTTTTTCCCAAGCAGAAAGCCTATTTCTGGGGAGTTCTGGTGAGTTTACTGAACAGTTATGTTACTGCCTGTTCCCTCCCCTTACTCCAGTAAGATGGATTATTCCTATTCAGAGGGGTTTTGTGGTTAGCCCATGTAGTGGGCTACCCGGTGGAGTGTGTATTTGGGAGAAGCAGTGCTGTATTAGTTATTTAAAATACTTCAGAAGTTAAAACTATCAACAGATTTTTATTGATCATACATGATATGAAAATTTCACTGAGCATGCCTAAGAGGTTTTGTGTCTTCCAGAGGCCTTTATGTAAGGTATTAGAATCAGAGATTATAGACCTGATACTGAGGTTCTGGATTCCTTATATATTAGGTTTTGGTAGGTGTGGAAACTTTTTCCCTAATAGAGAGAATGGTGTACTCAAATTTTATCTGCTAAATAAAACAACCTGAACAATGTTTTCACAGTGAAAATGCGGTGTCAGGCCTTTAGCTTTATTTGGATAGCTTTGCTGAGGCCAGAAGACAATCACAAACATTGAATATACCTGATCCTGGATATGTTTCTTTTCCCTTAAGGGGGAAAAGAGTTTTCCTATTTTGAGACCAAAGAAAAGGAGGAGAAATGGCTTTAAACATTTTAAGTATTTCTGACAGTTTTTGAGAAACTGGATTTTTCTGCTGGATTCAAAGCTTTTTTACTTCCATGGGAGTTTATCCGTTTGTCTCAAAGGATTTAGATTCAAATTCTCATTACAAGGTTTGAAAGGTTCATGGGCCGAAATGGGTAGTAGTACCGATGGGATAACAAAGAGCTACTCTAAAGACTGTATCAATAAATATTTATATTCTAGCTTTAGATCTAAAAATAATAACTTTAAAAGAAAAGGATGCATTTATAGGTAGAACTAAGTAGACTATATTTTTGGTTTCTAATTCAGCATTTTAGTTACTTTGCTGAAGTAAATTTACTAATATGGAGGTCTGAATTATCCAAACATCGGAATATTTTCTGTAATATGTAATATATGGTAAACATAGTGTACTTATTCTGAATTAGTGTATGAATTGCTTTTTACATAGTAAAAAACCAAATAGATTAATCTCAACTTGATTTAGAACTCAAACTTGAAATCAATTTTCAATCCTATCTCATAAAGGACTATGAAATTCTAGTAGAAATAAATGTATACAGTGGAATTTAAAAGCAAGGAGTATAAAGCATTTTCTCTAACCTTGATTCTCTTATTATTGCTCTACAAAAAATTCTCGGAAACAAGCTAGCAAAAAAGAGAAAACAGAAAACAAGTGGTCGTACAGACTAAAACTATAATTATTAATTTATTTTTTCTCTTAATATGTTATCATCATTATTAATTATTGATTACCAGTGGTTTTCATAAAATCTTTTTAAATTTATCTTGCAGCAAAATGAAACATTTTGCGGTATGAATTATGGCTTGATAATATGTAGCCGTTTTTGCTAAACTAAAAGTTTTCTAAACTTTCAAACCCACATTTAAGCTATTTTTTGACTCTATAAGTCTTCAAGGATAGTTGTATCCTGGAGAAATTGTCTCTCTGTGATTGTGTCTCAACAGCCATTTTTGTCAGAAAGAGCATCTTTGCTTAACAGCTGCATAAACATTTGGGGTACTATTGTTATCAGAGGAATTGTCCAAGTGTGCATGTTTTTAAAACATACCATTATGCTTGGATTGATAGCCTGGGAATAGAATTTCAAATACCGTGTAATACACAATCTTAATTAGCTGTCATGGCGTGTCAGCCACTTACTTGTTTACCAAAGCAGCACCTAAATGAAAAGATAAGTTGGATACCGTAGTTACAAATGATAGAGCATCAGGGAAGTACTCTTCTCAAACTCTATAAGCTAGAGAGGCATTATAAGCTGGTGAGTATTCCCTGGGTATTCGTTAGAGAAGATGTTAGCAAGAGTTGTGCTACTTAGTATTTCTCTAACTTTTGTTTCAACATAGTATTGGGAAAAAAATAATTTTGAAAATAATGTCTTCTGCAGTTCCTTCCTATGATTTACATTTCCAGTTGCCTTTAAAGTGAAGCAAATCCTTCTTTCTGTTTGCTCTGTAATTTAGTTTGAAAATATTTTCTTCTTTTGAAATGTGGATGAGTTTATGCTGTTGAAATCCTTTGAATCAATAAATGCTGCCACTTAACCATCTCCTCTTTGGAGAGCCTGGGCATGGCCTTGCCGTTTTACTGCCAGCTTACTGTCCTAGCCTCATCTGGGAATCGATCGAGCAAATTCTTGGGTCCATTAAATCTGTTCATGTTTGTTACTCAGTAGAAGACTAATATAAAATGGCAGATCTGGCTGGCTGAGGGTTGCTGTTGAAGGAGAGAGAGCATCCAATTAACCAGTGACGTTTCTGAACAGAGCTGGACAAATCATTCCCAAAGAAACGCAGGAGTACACAAAGCTCACCTGAAATGTAGTTTGGCCGAGCTGAAAGGCACACCTAATGACCCAGTTTCCGATGAAAGCAGACTATGCACACCTGAAATTATACAATGTCATACCTGGCTATATTTCAGGTTGTGGCAGATGGTGCCAGGACTCTGACTGAAGCTTTCTGGGTGTAACTTAGGCAATTCTGGCTAAAAGACGAAAACTTTAAAAAATATTTGAAGACTTCTTGTCTTGGGGAAAGTTATCATTTGAGTTTTCCAACCTTAACACATCTTTGTACATACATCTGAGTCAAAACTGACTCCTCCATCCTTTGTCATTTGAAGACATTCCTGCCTGTGTTTTGAACCCCTTTCCAGTTTTGAGTAGATCTAAATTTTCTATAATTCTGATTTTTTAGGCAAATATGAAGTAAAACTTGTAGTCAATGACTGCTGCTCTGGCTTGACTTCATAAAAGATCACTGTTTAAATCACCTTGAAGTGTGACTGAGCTCTTAGACATTGTAGTATTTGGCCTTTTTGAGACAAAGTGTGAAAATGATACGAGGTCAATTAGCACAATTGTTTTGTCTCTGACAGTCATAAAGCGCATTTGATTGTTTTGCCACTGGTGGAAGTTTCCTTCTTCAGGTGTCTGTCTTTAAGGTTGTCTGTATTACATGCTAACATAGCTCTAAACCAGCTGTCTCACCTGACTTCTTATTGGTCTACTTCGCTACCTTCTTAGAGTAACAGCTTTGCAGCAGGGTTAAAATGGTGTTTATGGCTGTGGGCTACTGAGCCAAATATCTTGGAATCCATACCCTTTCTAAGAAGCTACAAGTACCGCTATTTTATTTGTATTTTCTCCTTAAACACTGATAATCTTGATAGGTCAGCAATGCTCATTGAGTTTCAGGTGAGATAAGGGATATTTGTGTCCCCCTTATGAAAAAGGGACGTGAGGAGAAATGTATTTTATCCTTCTACCTACCACAACTTTAAATAGCTATCCAGTCCTGCTGTCTCCATAGGAAGTTCAAAAGTTCTTGCTCTAACAAGTGGAGTTCCATATTGCGAACAGACATCCCTGGGACTATCTGATATATGACAGAAAGAAAACATAAAATAAGAGAGATAATAAAAAAATTATCTCCTAACATTGCAAAGACAGTAGATATTTTTCCTTACAAGTGAAAAGCTAGCTTGAAAGGGGTTAAAAAAACTAGAAAAATGCTCATGAAGAATTATTCCTTCTCATCAAATAAATACTTTGTCATGACAGAAGTGTCTTTTCAGAAGGTTAGATTGCTTCTCATATGAGTCTTTCCTTGATATAGATGCACAATTTCATTTTTCTCACCAGGAGATAGAGATTATTGTTTGTATAATTGGATATATTAAAAACTTGTTCCAAAGATGTCATATGCATTAAAAAGAAAAAAAAAGAAAAAAAAAGAAAATGGATGGGAGAGGCACTAACTAAAGATCCTACCATAATGTACTCTTAATTATTGCAGTTAATCTTTTATGTATTCATCACCCTTGGCACATGATTACATCAAATTTTCATTAGAAGTATATAGGATGGAGTCCACCTCATTGTCTTTTTTTGTTCACTTTATCATTGATAGGTTTGAAGGAAGAAGTGTGTTTCCAAGTTGCTCTGAAGGTGGTGAACTTCAGAGCTCTTCAGACCTATTCAGCAAATTAGTCGTACTATACCAAGACAAGGCAACCAGTCTTCTGCGTTAGGAACAGTGCTACTCTGTATGCTTTTGTTCCCCTTGTTACAGATGAGTACTTGGTAAATGAAAAGCATCTCCAGTAATAGTGTCAGTCTCATGAAGACCTTACAAGTTGCAGAATGAAATACAGAAATTGAGCTGGAATGCAGTAGGAACTTAATAGGTGGAGGAATTGTGTGGGTTTGGGTAGTTGGTTCTCCTGGGTGATACTCTGCATCCTTGAACAAAAGGATCAGCTGTATGGCAGGGTTCCTGTGGCTTTTGTAATGTCAGATCCTGCTGGGGCTGTACATCTGTCATGGTTTTAAAATAACACTGCTGAGCATGCTCTAAGTGTGCAGCATATTCTGTGTGTGCCACAGCTCATAAATATGACAGCATAATCAGGGATGGAACTGACATTTAGTTCAAACTATTGGACATTGCCAATTTCTGAAACTTTTGTGTTGAAAACTCTTCTGCTTAGCTGTGAGGCTGAACAGAAGAGTTAGCAAGATGGTATAAATCACAGTATACATATTGCCATAATTCTTGGATGATTTTCAGTAGGAAATTTAGAAGTAAGAACGTGAATACCTTTCAAAGTCTTTGAATGTGCATTTTGCAATTCTGTGCAACCTATTATTCAGTAAGAGACTGATTATTTTCTTGTAAGGAAATCCTAGTTAGCCTTTAAAAGACTTTGCAAACCCAGATTGCTTTTTCTCAAGCCCAGACTTGGAAGATAAATTCTAAGAGTGTGTGTGTATCTCAGTAAAAAAGCAAATGTGCCCAACATGGACTTCTAGATCAGTGCAATAACAGCTAGTAACATGGGCATGCTGTTGTACCATGCAGTTTGACAGATTTAACTGTCATATTCCAACCTCCTCTGTGGAGGACATGGGTGTACACATGTAAATTTACATGTCATAACAAGTATGGAATTATTTAAAATATATATACATTACACTTATGTGTTGCTATTGAACAATAGTTTTCAACGTTATGCTGTTGTATGATCTTTTGGAAGATAGATGAAGAAGAGATCTTTTCCGTTCTGCCAATAAGACTCTCTTGTTTTGCTTTCTGATATTATTATTCTTTCAGAACAGCACTATATCTGGTCTATAACCATCCTTATTACATATGACTAATGCAAGATCAACGACCAATACAATATAAAAAAATTCTGACAAATCTTCTTAACTTAAAAATCATAACTAGGATTTTGTGCTATGGCAAGGATGTATAAATCTGGTAAAAGGGAAAGCTTTTCAGAAGGAATTACATAAATTAAGTGAAATGTTCAAAGTAAGATTGAGGTTTTGGTTTGTTATCCTCAGAGAGAAACATGAGACATTTTATTTATGAGCAATATCTTTTTATTTACATCTGCACAACTCATAAGCAGAGTGAAAAAACCAAGATCTTGTACGACACCTGATGAAATAATTGCTGCAAGCTGAATATTTAGGCATATTGTACAAGACAAATGTGCAAAATGCACCCATTAGGATCCCTTATGTCCCAAATTTGTCATTCACTCTGAATTTGGAATTTTCTATAGAATAAACAAATAAAAATCCTCAAGGACCAGTTCTTCAAGGTGTTGAGTGTATTGAGATAGGGAACAGCCTTTGCTTCAGCTGAAGTCATCTCTCAGAAGTTCATGCCTTTGTTCAGGCTGAAGGTTTCTATACCCACAGTAATCATTGAGGCGTTTCGATATTTTTCCGTTGTTGTTCTTCTCACCACCACTATTTATTTTATTTTTTTAAACGTGCTTGCATTACCTGAGGTCATTTTTCTATGCCACAGAGTTGGTTTCTTTTTATACATTTACAATTCATAATGGTCAACAAGTTCTAATGGCCTTTTGGAGTCTATAAAAAATTTTCACGTTTCTCCTAAGTAGGTCTGTGGTAGGTCCATGGCAGTGTGGAAGCTGGAAGAGGGCTATTCTCTTGCAGCTTTCTTCCTTGAGTAGCTTAGTATAAGCCACAAGCATGTTATAAACTGTAGCAGACTGCAATAGCTCCTAACAGCTGCCCTAGCGCAGGGTAATCAGGGTGCCTAACTGTGTCTTTCATGATTTTCACGGGCTTTTACTGCTGAAAATTTCAAAGTGGTTTCAAAGAATTTGCTGTATTTAGGACAGATGGGGTTCTAGCCACACTGAAAAATCCTGAGCTTCTGCAAAAAAATGATATTCAGCATCCCTTGCAGCTCAAGGAGGACTTGGCGTCGAACGGGCTCCGTATAGAAACTTACTAGGAGTTGTCTTAGTCCTTTCTTCTTCAGTCAGTCTTATTTGTGAAGTCTAACTTCTTTGTTTCTTTTAAATTATAACAGTAACAGTTTGGGATGAACCAATGATAGATATGACTCACCATATTTATCCTCTGGGTTGGTAGAAGATGAAATATTAGATACCATTTTGCAATTAATGCTGCTGTTGAGTTTAGGTTTTATATAGTGAGGAGCAATACAGTATTTCAATAGGAAAGTATGTACTAGTGTTAAGTGGGTGGACGGGATAATTCTGATGAAATGAAATCCTTATAAAAGTCTGTTTAAAACTAATTTGTCTTCTCAAATAGCTACTGCAGTGTACCAATGAATTTAGGTAGCGGCCTTGAAGTTTCAAAAGGAAATGAAGAGAAGTTTGTTCTTTGCCCAGAAGGACTCTAGAGTAGTATCAATCTCTATGCTGATAAAGAGCTAAGCAAACTTAAAGTTTGAAATATGGTTTTAATACCACCATGTCAGCAGGCTCTGTGGCTTCCAGCAGAGCCTTGTAGAAGACGCCAGATGTGGGTGTTTGCCGAAATAGCGTGTAAAGGACAACGTTTCTCTGGCTCTCTTGCTGTTTGTTGAAGGTACCTGACACCCAACTCTTGTTTTACGGGACGGTTGGATTGCTGTTGTGTTTTGCTGAGGACATGACTGTGTATAGCTAAAGGGTATCTTGTGCATGAATCTCTGATGCCCAAAGCATTCCTACTTTTACATAGAAAGGCAAATTAAAGGAGGAACGGAGTGATTTTGGAAAGGAGAATTTTTCCTGTCAGCAAAATGACTGGAAATAAATGGATTGGTTAAATAAAATCAGTATGTCTACTCATGGAGTAAGGTACTTGAGCATGACGTATGTGAGGAGTTATTGCGGAGGACTGTTTGATCCCTTGCCTTGAGAATTAAATGTGAAAGTCTCATTCTCAGTCTCAAGGTTGAATACAAATCGTCGGGAGCACGCCTCCTGTTAAAATGTGTCGTGTCACTTTCCCCAAGCATTCAAAACTTTCAGCAAGGCCAAACTCACAAATCCCTTCCTTTAACCTCCTGTTTCTGTGCTGTCACTACATGTGGAGTTAACCTCCACGAAAATTTACTAAGGTTAGTCTTTTCTCAGTCTTCCAATAAATCTCTCTGTGTTACAGTGCCATATAAAATTTGTTGACAGAAGTTTGAATATGTGCTACTTGCATACTGGTTAACCATCATAGGAATAATTAATTGTAACTATTCCCTTTCATGCCAAAAAGACTTATTTTCTGTGCTCCATTGAAGAGATTATATGAACTGTTCTACCAAATATTAGGTATTTGTTTAGGGCTATACCTTTAATTCAGAGGTTTGTTATAAAGTGTCAGGAAACCTATTTATATCAAGGAAGTACTTATAAACATTCATTTTGCACCAGTTCTTATGGAAGGTTTCCAAGTGGTTATTGGATGTTTCCAGGCAAAACCATTTTTCTTCCCCAATGAAGAGACATAGACAAGACAGTTGTGAACTGGTCAAACTAAGACATACCAAGAAACGTAGTACTGATGATATTCGTGAAGGAAATTGCATGAAAAAATCAGGAAAAGAACAAAATGTCTTTCTAAAATGAGAAATAAGGCAGATATTTTTGAGACAACCACTTTTTATGATCTCATCTGGGAAAAGTAGTTTACAGTGTAGGGCAGTAGTAACAAGGATTCTGAAATACTTCATAGGCAAATGGGTGGGAATCAGCACAAGGGCATGGGAAGTGACATGCAGAATAGAGTTTACCCAGCAAAAATTAATGAAAGAAATTGCCACTTGATGCACTGAACACAGAGCATTGCTGACTGCCAGGGCTGAAAGGGTGTCACACACACACACAAAAAAAAAAGTCTCAGAGAAATCAGTCTCATAGTGTTTTCAGTCCCTTTTGACCAGTCAGGTGGAGAAAGGTCCCCCTCAGATGCTTCTTGGAGCTGATCCTCTGCCTATTTTTTTTTTTTTTCCTTCATCGTTAGGGTTTTGTACCTTTGCATGCTCAGGTCAGTGTTTGTCTTTTAAGTCTTACAGCTGCTAACTATGCCCACATCACGGTTTGTCCCAAGACTGTATAGGATTGAGGGAAAAGAGTTAAAAACGCCTTGCAAGTCTTCCTCCAGACTACTAGAATCAGCGATTAAGTGGCACAACCTCTCTATAAGTGAATTTCAACAGCGGACAAAAAGATGTGCCAGCCTCTCTAGAGTACTGGTATATCTATGTGGGAATATGAGGTAGGTCCCCATGGAAAGGATGGAGGAATAGAGAATTAATGGACGCTTCTCTAAATTATTCCCTGTTCTCATCTTTTTATTGAAATTGTAATAAAATGTAGGGTGGAAACCACAGCCTAGGAATGTGATGTGTATTTAAACGGTGGCGGGTTTGCCTGTGGGTGCCTTATCAGTCCAGAATGAAGTTTGACTGTACTGGTAGCCAAGAGAACTGTGACAGAGCTTTGGGTGGCTTCAGCAGAACCACTTGCACTCAGCAGTGTGCTGAATCTGAATCTTCAGTCTAGTGTTGGTTCGAATTTAGGATTATTTTTATTAATGATATGGGATTGCCTCTGTTATCAGTCCTCAGCAGACTTTTTGAAAAGAATTTTTATTTTCAGTTACAGGCAACTCGGTTAAATGTGATTCGTTTAGGGTTTTCCCTCAGACCTTAGTGGGATCCAATTAGTAGCAGAAGGCATTTAATTTCTATCAGTTAACCATGGCTTTACCAACCTACCATCAAAATTTTAGCAGAATTTCTGTTTGAAACTGCTGCCAAGCTTCCCAGTTTTAATGAAAACATTAGGAAGAGGTGGGATATCTCTTGCTGCCTGCATGAGTGGATTCAACTGCTGTTTCATCCTGTTGCCTTGAACTTTGTGTGTTATTACAATGGCTCTCAGTTCTTTGATTTATATGTGACTTTAGAACATAGCTTCGTGCACGCATCTAGGGTTTAGGTCTGTGTTTTATTTTTAGACATATTTTCTTGGTAATTGAAAGCTGTGATGGTGCACTAAGGAGAATGGTAGTATAAAAGAATTAACCTGCAGTGATGCCAACATTTCACTTCTTTGAACCATCAGCTGGCTGCAAGGTGAATAGCAATTTTGCTTTGAAACATGGGATTTCAGTCTATAATCTAATTACTGCTGATTTAGAAAGTAATTTAAACTAATTTGAAAATAGTATTAATGATTTTTTTCAGATAAATCAGCTGAATAACAGGAAAAATAGATGCTATTTTTCATCATTACATGGTTGCTATAGTTATATATGGTTTCTCAGATTTATTCATTTGTTATGTTTTTCAAATTACACTAGTTAAATGTATAAACCAAACCTATTACATAGGACTTAAATAATAGTTTCCTTTAAAAAAAAAAAATTAAAATGCATAAGGTAGATACAAACTCAGTTCTTAGTAAATAGAATTTCAGTTCTTAGTAAATAGAATTGTGTAATTGTTTATAATGAATCATAGAATCATTTATTGTTCATTTGCTTCTCAACTTAATGGATCCATGTCCTAAATTTTACTTTATTTCCAAATTGTCATGGTTACGTAGTGTTCAGAAAATGAAAGTGATCTGTGTATACACAGAATATACAATATATAAGCACAAAATACACAATATATACAACGTATATATAGTATACAGATACAATAATGTTTGATTTTTACAGAGAACATACAGATAATATTGGTAAACAAAGGAGTACCAATCCAACAAGTTTTCAGGTTTTGTGCTTGTACAAGCATTTTTTTATTATTATTATATTTAGGGTAGTATTTTCCTCTCTAAGAAAATGATATGGTCAGAATGAGAGATTATACAAAAGATTCAAAGATTCAGCCATGCAAGTAATATTAACATCTCTGATTTCTCAGGAACCTGTATTATGAAAAAAAATAAACATACTAAGAGCCCAGTCCTTGTAGGTGTATTTCTAACTGTGAATCCAGAAATGCAGTTCCTCAGTTTCTTTCATATTGAGCACTGTCTATGCATGAGAGGCCATTGCAGTTAAATTCCATGCAACCCTTTCCTTCCTCCATGCAACCCTTTCCTTCCTCCATGGTCAGTAATCTGGTTATTCACCCTTGAAGGAAGAAAGAAAGAAAAAAATCAAGATACAACAAATAACAACAGCAGATCCTTATAGTGTAATTACTTTCATACCTCTTTCTACAAATAGCTTTCAGCAGTGATAATATCTTGGCATTTGAGACTACTTCTTAAGTGGATCAGAGTATCAGAAAATTTGTCAATCAGATTTTAGTGTTTAGAGGTAATAAAAACACTATATGTAAATGGTAGATTAAAATTGGTGGTTTACTGTAGTCTGAGATTATCTGCAGTTTTATTTTTCTGGCTGTGTATCACTTGAAAGGCTGAGTATGGGAGTTGTGAACAGTCTTGCTACTGCTGAATGTTGCCCTTGCTTTGTTGCTAACAGTGGTTAAAGAGGTTCCCTCCCTTTGTCTCCCATCCCCGCTCCCCTGAACTGTGCATTGTGGCCTTTTTCAAGGGGAGGTAGCCTAAACACATCAGTGAAGGAAGAACAGGAACCCTCGAAGTGGTGTTTTGGCTGAAGAATACGTTATGGGGAACCAAATTCATTCACATAAGGCTGAATAACGCCTGGATTAGGCTTTCTGAAAGCAGATCTATCACACCACTCTGGTTTTGCTCCCCTCGGGAGCTGTACCAGAGTCAGAGCTTGGTCTGATCTGTGCTTCTCTTACCTCGCCATTTGTTTCCTCCTCGTAAAATAGTGGGACTGATACTGTAAAATGGAAGATACAGTCAGGGGGTGAAGTTTGAGTGGAGGTGGTTTTTATATATATTTTTATAATATGTATATTTTTTTATATATATGCCATCTATCCTTCTTTGGAATTTTAAGGTGAATTTTAAATGGTTCTTCTCATGTTGATTGAACAAAGATTTTTCTCCAGCGATTGTAAAAGCATTAAACATCTCACTCCATGTGTTCATAAACAAATGTAATGCGTAAGATCAGGGTACTCAACAAGTAACCAGAATGTCAGAGCGAGGTCTGTAAAGATCATCAGTTTAGTTTAGAGGTCTCAGGAGTTGGAGGGGGCATTTAGTTCTTCAGTATATCCATGAAGTTTTCTAATTGTTCATCTTGGTTACATGTGTTTTAATATCATTCTCATTCCCCCTCTCTCTTTTTTTTTCTTTCTTTTTCCTTCCATCCATCCATTGTCACGTATTGCGTTCTTCATTGCAGTCTGTGTAATTGTTACCACCGTGTGAAGGCGATTCCCCACGTCACCAGGTACAGTGTCTCGTGTCTCTGGAAACATGTCTGTGTGTTTTCAAACCTTTTCAGTGCTGTGCATCGTCATAGCAAATTTCTTTTACGTTACCCTCCATTATTCCTTTCTTCCTTTCCCATTGAATATGGTCTAACATTTCCTCAGGTAAGTTATTTTTAAAATTAATTAATTTTTTTAAAAAATTAATGCTCTGGAACAAAGAGATACTGTCTTTCTTACGCGCTAAAAAAGCAGTACTATAGAGGTCTTTGTGCATAGGTCAGGGCTTGGACTCTGTAATCTCTTTAGTACATTAACATCTGCTATGAAGTTTCATTTTTGAAAAATCCATGAGCTGCATTGTTCAGTTGGTTTTTATTGTAATTGTGAACGGTTTATATTAAATGCTTGATACTGTAAAAAAAAAAAAAAGCTGCTGTTTTCACCTCTGTAGTGGTAAACACTGGTGAATAAATTAGGTTTTTTGTCATTCCTTATTGTTCTATGTATCCAAATCGTCATTCATCAATGTTTACGTGGCTCTGGGATACAGTGTGCAGATTGTTATATGGCTAGCTGATTTTTTTTTTTTTTTTGAGGATGTAGCAAGATCCTGAAAATGCTCATTTACATGCAAATTTTTATAACTTTCTAATGATGTTTCTGAATATCACTGGCTTGTAGCTTGATTACTTTTGCACTTTAGTGGAAGAAAATTTCATTACAGAGCTGTTGCAAGTAAACTGTTGTTGGTGATAGTGGAAAACCATGTCTTACATGGTTACAACCTGTTTTTCAGGAATAAAAATGAATGTAATTAATGGATGTGAGTTCATGAGCTTATGCGCATTTATTATACATGGACACCATAAACATGAATGATGTGTTTCTAAGCATTTTTCCTAAAAGAAATAAGAATGAACGAGAGTTCTTTCTAACCACAAGTTACCAAATCCAGAGCTGGTAAAAATGAATATAACCCAGTTGTTTCTGATGGTAACACATCTCATGCACCATTAGAAATGCCAGACATTTCTATTTAATGTTGGTTTTGGAAAAACTTACAGTCTTATAACTCTGTAAGATGCAGTGTACTTAGAGGTATAAGTTTTTCTGAACAGGAAAAACAAATCTTGAAAATTAAAGCATAACCATTTCTAGGCTCTTCAGTCATCTCTCATCTTTTCCATTCTTATCTCCAGTGTCTCTGCAACAACTTTAACAGCGTCATCATTTTCCCATGTAAACATAATAACTTGCTGTGTAAGTTAATCTTTTGCTAGGAGAATAGGAGCTGTTTTGGCTGTTCCCTCAAATTCAGACTGTAAAATGGTAATAAATATTAGAACGTCAAAAAAGGGAAGTGGCAAGTATTTCTTTTTAAAGTAATAATCTGAAATAGCTGGATTTATGCGTACAACTTTTTCTTGTATTGAGTGATAACAACATTTAGAGCTGCTGAGATTCATCTCGGTACATCATTCACGAGCTTACATAGAGGTATTCAGAGTGTATATTGCCATAAATAAAATATGGTCCTAAACAGCTGCAAGCTGCAGCTTTGTAGCATGCAAACTGCAAGGTACATTATTGTGAGGTCAAACTTAAATGAACCATCATTGCTTCCTTGTTATGTTCCAACCTGTATAATTACGTTACCTTAATGGATTTTCCCTACTTATTAGTAAGGTAAAAGATGTGAGATATAAAATTAGCTATTAATTACCTCAATTAAGTCAATGGATAAGGATCATGGTTCAGTTATGCTAATCACGTGGGGGTGATAGTTTTGCTATGGTACTTGCTGTAGAATCACTTTTTCTAAAAGCAGAAATGTAATTTGATTTTAAATAATTGAAAAAGTTATTTGTTTTGAACAGTGATCTTCCCAGAGAAGGAAGAACTGGAAACGCTGAGTTAACTAGAGATATATGTAATGGATGGATGAATGGTTGTATGACTGAGAGTCTAATCCCACTGGTAGGCTCAGTGATTTTGCAGCATTCTTGGATTCTAATTAGTAGAGACAATTCCGCATTATAAACAGTATTTGAGTCACAAAAGCACACAGTATACCTGTCACGTACTGAAAAGAAGATTTAAATGTCTGCAAATTTCCACATTCCACTTCTCCCTAGGCTTTTGCAATCTCAAGATCACTCCTGAAGTTCAAGCAGCTCCTTTTTTTGATTTATAAGTACCATGTAATTCCAGCAGCTATTTGATTTTTTTTTTTTTTAGCATAACCTTTAGTCTGTTTGTCAAAGTTCAGTAAACTATAAGCATTGAAAAATCATTTGGAAAGTGAAGATATATGATAATGGAGGAAGAGACCAGGATCTGAATGAAATATGCAGGTCTGTATTTTGCTTTTGGGAACAGTCTGAGAACAAACAGCAAAACCTCATCATGTAGCACTGTTTACAACAGCGCTAATAAAGCCTACAAAATAATTCATCCTGTTTTCTGCATTATATGTTGCTGGTAATTCACACAAAAGTGTTATTATCCTGTACTTGTACTGATCATGAATCTGCGGTGAGTTGAGAAAAAGAAAAGTGTTTAGCTCCTCTTATTTAAATTGCAATACTGGTAATCTAAGACTTCTCTGATTATGTGAGTTAGTATTACACTGTTTATCACAAATAACCCTTAAATGACTGGATAGAATAGGCTAGCACTTTCTGGATGTAATCAGTACTAAATGATGCTATGCAGGATGTGGTATTTGTATCTGGCCTATGCTACTGAACTTTTTGTTCTGTATATTTTCACTTTTAAAGTCTTTTTCTTTGGTCACATCATGGCAATTTGAGCTACCTCATTGAGAGCGTATGGACATGGCTATTGGCATTTAAATATATTTTTATCAGTGCAGCTTTTATTTAGTTGCTAAGACATACAATAAAAATACTTGCTCATGAGAATGGCATGCTGTATAATTAATACTGTAATTTTTCATTAAACACTATATCATTCATATTTTAGGTTAAATACAGATGTTATTATGTGATGAAATTGTGAGATTTCAAAATACTTTTTCACCCAGATCATTAAAAATCTGACAGAGGATTTTCTTATGAGGTTGTTTTGGATTTGTGCAGAACATACTAAATTCTAAAACAAAAAAACCCAAACCCCTAAAGACTTAAGTTTAAGGATATCTCTGTAGTTCCACTCATGAAGCAGCTGAAATTCTACACAGTTACAATTTTGTGGAAAACCAAGAAATCAAATCTTATCTGTAATTTTATTTTATAAAGAAAAAAACTACTCTAGTTTCTCTAAAAACATGCTTGTCAGGTGAATTTGAAATGCACTGGGAATATGAATGCTTAATGGACTTAAGTGCAGACGTTGAATTGTGGTGATCAGATGAACACGTAGCACCTTTTAAAAAGGCTGATTTTTGTAACTCAGGTTATCGGTCCCTTTTGTTTCGTATTTCAATGAAACAATTCACTTTTGGCACGTCACTGTATTGGACAAATGCCAGAAGGCAGAAGCAAAGGACAGCATGTTTCAGTAAATCTAAACAATAGATAAATATTTGAAGTCAACTTAAATGTCATTCTTGTTATTTTCAAGTCTAGTCAGAGTCCTTTAGAGATCTTAATTGGCGTTTGTCAGCACAGACTGAGAAGAGAAACACGTCCCCATTTGCTTGGTACACGCTGCTGCCCTGCGCCGCTGCAGTTAGGTCAGCTGAACTTCATCCATCTTTCGACTTGCTTACTTTTTTTTACAGTTGTATTTTCAAGCGGTTTATTAAATGAGGGTAAATTTCTCATGGCTCAGTGTGTTCCTGTGAGCCTTTTATAATTGGAATAATCACTTTATTTCCATTTCCACTCATCCAAGCTATTTAAGAAGACAGTACAGAAGGCTGAGGCAGTGAATGTTTTCTTTGTTGCAGCCATATGTCTGTCACGCAGTATAACTGCAAATCAAAGCTAGACAGCGTGCCAGTTACTACTTCCAAAATGCATCGCTCCCACAGAAGTTATTTATGCATACTGCTAATTAGCCATTGAGAATTTTTTCCATGGGAGGATGACGGATGCATGTGCATGACACCACAGAAGGTCTTAAAGTATGGGCAAGGATGTCTGTGTCCAAGGCCCCAGGTCTCCTGCTTCTCAGTGGGGTATGTGGGGTTTTGGTAGTAATTTCCATTTGAAGATAAGAATAGTGCCACATGTGTTTGTGGCTTGTAATTTCAGATCATTTCCTGAAGAAAGTGGTGAGTGAGTTTAGGCAGGATCAATACGAATAAAACTTTATTCTGGGGAAATGTACTGCCTTCTCCCAGGCTCTCACCACTCCCAGTATTCACAGAGCGTTGATGAGCCTTCGTATTGTGTTGAGGGCTGTGTTATTTTTGGTTTCATTTCTTAAACATAATTTATTTATTTTTTGTTTCAGACCTTTCATCCAGGAAAACATACGCTTCCACTAGCTTGTCTAACCGAGCCTTCTTGTTTTTCCCAATTATTTTAATGTATAGATTATAATGTATGTATAATAAGGTATATAAATTTTAAGGTATAGATATATAATAGCATAGAATCATTTAGGTTCAAAAAGACCCATAAGATCATTGAGTCCAACCATGAAGCACAAAAAAATCACACGTATAGAAACAATATAAGGGAGACATATGTCTGCTCAGAGGTATAGCACTTGCTTTAAATAAAGAACAAGTTGGTGAGAAATCAACAAGAGATGTAACAGTTAAATGTAGTCGAATGTAGTTGTCAGTAGCTGAGAAAAAAATGCAGGAATTGACTGAGGAATATGACAGAGAGCAACCACCATGGTGGAGAAAGTTGTAACTGGTAATCCAGCTGACCTGCGTAGGATGTAAAGAGATTGTAAGCATGAGGAGCAAAATGAAAGTTGTTATTAAACCATGGCTATTGGCATTTTAAGGAATATTTTAGGTAGAATCAGGATCTCAACAATCATACTGTTATTCAAACTTTTTGTCTCTTGACCCTTCCGGTTCTTCTCCTCTCCTTGGTTGCATGTAGCTCCAGTGGCCAGCCTCACTTTAAATGTGGTTTCTTGTTTTAGTCAATTGCTGGTCTTTCTAAGGTCAGTTTAGGACTAACATCTACTGATTGCCCTCACCGCAAAGATCCTAAATTATGCTCTGTATCACTTGCGTTCTTTCTGAACCCATAAATCTCCCCTTTCACAGTGGTACAGCTTCATGGAGTTGAGCACCAAGTGCTCTGCTCTCCCTGACCCTCTCTCTGCCAGTCTTAATAGGAGCTTGGAGATGAGTGACTTCAGTCATGCAGGTGAGGAGAACATGAAAACAGTATCGTTTAAAAAATGACCCTCTAGGTGTCTACCTTCCCATTCTCCTCCTGTTTTGCATCGAGAGGGAGAGGCTTCTTCATTTCTCCAAGACCTGGCAGGGCTTTCTCCCTTGCCAGGGAGGATGCTGTGTCCTAGTGTACCCCACAGGGACAAACACTGCAGTCCTGAGTCAGCAGCTCTTGTGTGAGAGGGTGTTACCTCCCCTTTCAGCAGGCAGTTTATGAAGCACTCTTAAGAACTAAATACAGAATCCAGATGCCTAATTAAGGATTATGGATTTCCTCCAGGGCAGGGTATTTGAAAACGAGTTGCCACCTTGTCTGTCGTTGGCTCATCTACCTTGCAGACAGATGCACAGCGGGTTTACAGGAGGTAAAACAGTCAGAGAAAGGGAGAAAGAATGGCAGTTAAAAAGAATTCTGAGAGGAATCTAAAAGGATATTAATGAGTAAAATTCACTTCCATAGCACTTAGGATGAAGAAAATTTTTGCAACAAAACTTGCATCGCACCGCGGTACAGAACTCGGCAACAAATCAGTGCTGGGGAGTTTCAGTGGCAGTATTTGGGTGAAGTGGTCATTGCAGCACTCTTCAGGGGATTTTACCACCCTGTTTCTTTCAATTCCAAAAGCAGATGGGCAGAGCATAGAGATGCTATGTGTTGTTACATACTAATTTAGGAGACTCCAGCTTTATGGAAACTTCAGCAGACTGTTTAAGGGGGAATGATGTATTAGACGCTGTCATGGAAATCTCTGTAAGTGGGAAGGAAAAATTGCAAAAGTTGTGAAGAAGATGAGGCAATACACGAGAGAAAGAAAGAATTCAAGCTCACAAGTGCATATTTGATTCCAAATGTTGGAGGCTCAGACGTGACAGTCAGTGCGAATTAAAACATTCAAATAAAAGAGTAAAACTCCGAATGTAACCTGAAGCTGTGATAATATTATCATCTATGATAATGGTATGCTTTCAGGGTGAATTTTTGTATTTCCAGTGTAGGATGAACAAAACCAGTACATTCACGTTTCTACTCTTAGGAAAAGGAGAACTAAGGCTTAAGAAAAGGAGAACTATGGCATTTAAATAATTCTACAAATCAGCTTAAAAAGCCCTTCAGTTGAATATCTTGGTATTGACCGTAATGCTGCTTTTCATTTTAGATTTTAAATACGAGGTGTTATCTCTCTGTAACCCTTCAAAAGAAGATATAAGTGTAGCGGTAAATGACAGTTGTACATTTATCATTGGCCATAGTGGAAAAAGGTAGTCAGAAGCTTATTCATTTTGATATAGAAAAGATATTGTCGTACTGTCAAACATGCCTATGATGTTTTATGGGATCATTTTTCATACGTGTTTTCCATTTCACAGAAATAGCACTGATTGCATGGGTTCATTTTAAAATAAATTTCAAGTTTATTTTTAATCAATAGCAAATCAGGGATTTGCTTTACAGAGAAGCTGTGCCATAAATTGTAACAGGACAAGTCAGGTAGAGAGAGATTTTGGCACTCCTGAAGACAGGAATGAGCAGTCAGGGGACAGACAGATGGGAAATTTGTTTAACCAGCTTCATTATCAATCATAAAACCAGCATGATTTTACATCTTCAGAGTGGGAAAATGAGTATTTCTTTGATGTGTATATACAACCTTAGAATAAGATAGCACAAAGGAACACGGAGGTATGTGATTTAGGTCTAAATGAGAGTTCTTCCAAGCTGCCAGAATTAAAACACGCTGAATAAGGCTGAAATAGAAGTTTGACTGCACTGCAGGCACCAGCGCTACTACTGCAGGTAAATCTGTTTTAGTGGGCTTAGTAGTTAAGACCAGTTGTGTCTTTTTATGGGAGTTGTAATGCAGTCTTTTCGGGGAAGCAGAAAAGAGAGGCAAACATAACAGTACGGTTTTAAAGATTTACTGAACTGTGCAAATCTACAGTGAAAGCTGTAGATTTACAGGACACCCAGCAGTACCGAATGTAATGGGAATGGCTAGTTGTTTCAAATATTCAGCATTTTTTTAAGCTGTTCAGTCAACCAAATTCTTAAGAAAATGTCCTGAGCTCTTAAAATGCCAGTGAAAATGTTGTTATTTTTAGGTGAAACACAATATGCTGAGATACAAACAATAATGGAATATGCAATAAGTACAATAGGCTTTTTATTAGAAAAATGAGAAAGAATCATTTTCAATATGAAGGAAATACACAGCAGTGGTACGGAAACCATACACTTGTCAAATTAGGTTTACACATTCAGATCGGAAAAATTAGTTGAAAGTGTGTTAGGAAACACGGAATTTTCCTTCTGAGCTTAATGGCTTATTTGCATAAAACACAAAATAATCAAACAAATCTGAGACTGGCTTTTAAAGTATACACCATGCAAAACGTATGTTTTACTCTTGTAGTGTTTTAAAAAAAACTTTAATTGACCTGACAGTGTGGTGGTGTTAAAATACATTAGATGAGCTCTTTAATAAGGCATTAAGAAATAAATAATAGATGTGCTAATAAGCATAGAATCAGTCTATACAGTGTAAAACAGGTGAAGAAGAGTCCTTAAAGACTGATGCACTACAGTGTGTCATTTTTCACTTAAATTCATGTTCCAATTTAAAAACAATGGTAAGACATTGATAAGTCTAACTTTTTTAGTAAAATATGTGTGAGTTGTAAGAAAATATTACTTCAATCTGCTTTTTGTGTTCTTAGGAGCAATTTGGATTTGCAGAGCTTGATGGCACACTAGTCCTCTCTTAATTCTGGTCCAGATGAACTAGTGCTTGTCTGTGTTGTCATTTAGATATTTCAGGAAGTCAGATAATCTAAAGCCGTAGCCAAAGTCTTCACAGGATAGTTCCAAAAATCAAGTCATTGGAAACAAACATCTACCTCTTTCCCTCTCCTCAGTAAAAGACAAGTTCCTCATGCCTTTCTCTCGCTCTTGGCTTTTTTTTTTTTTCCTCCTTTTTTCCTCTATTATGTCACCTGGAGGGAAGAGTCATAGTTTTACACAGCTCAAACTTTGCCTTGCCCATTTGCTGTATTGTAAAAGAGACAGAGGTCATGTATGACTTAAAAAGAGCTCAGAAGGGTTTTGCACCCTTACAGGGATAAATAAATTTGTGAATAATTATACACTATATTTTAATTTTTTGAATGCTTTGAGTAAGAGGTGACAGACTGAGCATGCACACTAAACTTTCTACCCCTTTACAACGAGTTGCAGGGAACGGATGGTTTCTCTCTTGTTCACAAAACCACCATGTCTCTTGATCTAATTTTCAGCTTCAATAGCAAGTTGAGAGTCAGGTGGAGGGTTGAATTTTTTTCCCAATTCACTCACCTCATCTGAAAACTTCCATGTTGTGAGGACTTTGCAGCTAGGCAAGTAAACTTGCTTGACAATCTCCCTGGCACTACTCGATCAATACTACTCAATTAGTTTAGCCCACGCTTCTTTCACAGTCTATTAGTGCCTCTACATGTCTCATCACACTAAATCCTTTGGGGGGGAACTGAATGGTGAATCATTCTTCATTAGCAGTTCTTGTCTCTGGAAGACAGAAAATGGAATGTTTTGGGAGCAGTAGTGATCAGTGAAGGAAAATTCCTTTTGTAAAGTGGCCGATGCCTGGACCTAAACATCTCTCCCAAGGAGATCCCGAGCTGTGGACTTCTAGGTAGAAGACCTGTAGCAGTGTGTGTGGACCTTGTAGTATACAAATCAGAAATGACACAGTTATGTCAAGTAAAGTCCAATCCAGTATAAAATCACTGTTTGACTCAAATAATGTTGACAGTCTAGTTTTACCTGGGAAGCCTTACGTGGGTTCAGGCATGGCCTGACCTTACTGGCATAAAGCCTGCGTAAAGATGTTAAAACTACCTTTTCTTCTGTGTTGTGCATTCCACCTAATGTACAGTCTTGGACTTGTGTCATGTGTTTATCAAATCTGCATGTCTAGGTGTTCTGTGAGTCGTCATGGTTGTAAGAACAGTGACTACAGCCAATTTGTCCAGGGACTAAAAGGGGGGCTTAAAAATGGAACTTGCAGGTAGCACCAAGCTGACACCAGCCATTTTGTTAGATGTGGATAACCAAGGTGAAAGAATAAGCCTCTTCTAGAAAGGCTGAAGCAGAGTAAGTGACATCTCATTATAGATTTTAAAAATGTTCACTTTTTGAAAAATAATTTTCCCTCTTTCTGGTAGACATTTTGTTAGTAGTATTTTGTCATTTTCATGGAGTAGGACATTTAAAAACTTCAAACTTAAATTTAGTCCTTTGCTTTTTAACCATTTCTGGTCTAACCAAATTCAATATGAAAGGGGCCTGATTTCCCCATCTGGTTCAGCAGAAGTCCCATAACGTCATCTGCTTTCCTTTGTGAGATTTCTCATACCAACAATCTCCACCAGGTCACCCTGGGATTTTATGGTTGCTAATTTTTTTTTCTGCTTTATTGCTCATCATGTACAAACCTATATCCATCTTTTATTCAGATTTGAGAGGTTGTCTCTTTGCTACCATTGGGTAATATGTAAAAGCCAGGTTTGATTTAATAATAATGATAGTAGCAGTAATATTAATAATTTGACAGAGGATTTGACCTCCCACCTAACAAGTAGTACCCTGAACCCCTAGGCAAAAAAGCCATAAAAGGAACATGCAGTTCTGAATGTTAACCCAGTGATAGTTTCTTTTCTCAAAACCCACAAACGTTATATTTTCAGTATTTAAATGTAGTTTCTGTCATCTAATTTAGCATGTTGTTCACAACTTTTTAATGAGTCTGTCCCATAAATCCAAAGAATATGTTCTCTGAAATGTTCACTTAATTGCATCTAAGTAGTAGCAATCTATTTTGACAGTGATAACATAATTTTTCTCATTAATTTCACTAGCATCTCTTGTAGCCATTTACTGGACCTTTCACTGTTGTCCTGCGGCCACGATTGTAGCCTTAATATAGAATTTCTGCAAGGGATACTTTGCTGTTGTCTTCAAGCTTTTATATTTAGTTTATATTTCAGTATCAGAGTCTCTGTCATTTAGCGGAGTTCCCTCTTTCTCCTCTTTCACTCACACAGTTGGGAAGGTCTATGAAAAAGTAAGAAATGATAACTGCCTCCTGGTTTTGTTTAAACGTTTCTTGTGCCACCTTCTTAAGTAAGTGATATAAGGCATTTGATCAATTAGAAAACCTAATTTTCGTAGAATCATAGAATGCTTTGGGATGGAAGGGACCTTCAAAGGTCATCTAGTCCAACCTCCCTGCACTGAGCAGGGACATCTTCAACTACATCATATTGCCCAGAGCCCCGTCCAACTTGACAAGTTGAATGTTTCCAGGAATGAGGCATCTACCACCTCTCTGGGCAACCTGTCCCAGTGTTTCACCAACCCCATTGTAAAAAACTTCTGCCTCCTAGCTAGTCTAAATCTCCCCTCTTTTAGTTTAAAACCATCACCCCTTGTCCTGTCGCGACAAGCCCTACTGGAAAGACTGTCCCCATCTTTCTTATAGGCCCCCCTTTAAGTACTGAAAGGCCCCAATATGGTGTCTCTGGAGCCTTCTCTTCTCCAGGCTGAACAACCCCAACTCTCTCAGCCTGTCCTCGTAGCAGAGGTGCTCCATCCCTCTGATCATTCTTGTGGTCCTCCGCTGGACTTGCTCCAACAGGTCCATGTACTGAGGACTCCAGAGCTGGTCACAGTACTCCAGGTGAGGTCAACATAGAGCAGAGCAACAGAATCATCTCCCTCAACCTGCTGGCCACACTTCTTTTGATGCATCCCAGGATACAGTTGGCTTTCTGGGCTGTGAGCACACATTGTTGGCTCATGTCCAGCCTTTTATCCACCAGTACCCCCAAGTCCTTCTCTGCAGAGCTGCTCTCAACCACATCATCCCCCAGGCTGTATTGATATCAAGGATTGCCCCAACCCATATGCAAGACCTTGCCCTTGGCCTTGTTGAACCTCATGAGGTTCACACAGCCTCACTTCTCCAGCTTGTCCAGGTCCCTCTGGATGGTATCCCATCCCTCATGCATGTCAACTGCACCACTTAGCTTGGTGTTGTCTGAAAACTTGCTGAGGGTGCACTTGATCCCACTCTCTATGGCACTGATGAAGATTAAACAGCACTAGTCCCAGTATGAACCCCTTAGGGACACCACTTATCACTGATCTCCATCTGGACGCCAGACCATTGTCCACTACCCTCTGGATGCAACCATCCAACCAATTCTTTATCCATTGAACAGTCCACCCATCAAATCCATGTCTCTCCAATTTAGAGAGAAGGATGTTGTGGAGGACAAAGGCTTTACAGGAGTCCGGATAGATGACATCCATAGCTCTTCCCCTGTCCACCACTTCATCATAGAAGGCCACAAGCTTGGTCAGGCAGGATTTGCCCTTGCTGAAGCCATGCTGGCTGTCATGAATCACCTCCCTGTCCCCCATGTGCCTTAGTATAGCTTCTAGGAGGATCTATTCCATTATCTTCTCAGGCACAGAGGTGAGGCTGACAGGTTGGTAGCTCCCAGGGTCCTCCTTTCTACCCTTTTTAAAAATGAGTGCAAATTTTGAATGATTTGAATGATTTTGAATAATGCCTTAACTTTGGGAAATATTTTATTCAGCTATAGATCTGTATCTACTTCAGAATCTCCACTGGACTTTCTATCCCGTCTCGCAGCCACACAAATAAGGAATGTATTATGACTAAGGTTACTGCTTGGCATACAATGCACATTTCTTGATGAGGCTAGACTTCTGATTCTGAACATGTTACCATCTACGTTTTGATAAAAATGCAAGTTATAATGGTAGCGATACTGTTCTGTTTTATTTCAATGTTCAAAATACCAAGTGGAGGGTTTGCAGAAAGCTTAGCCCCATGACTGTGTTGTACTACCCAGTGAAACCAGAGAAACTGTGAGACAGCTGGGCAGTAGTGCCTTCATGGAGAACACCCTTCCTCTGATGGTGCCTTGCTTCCCTCTGCAGGAACCATCCATCAGGATTCCTAAAGCTGAGACTAGCACCTTCTATGCAAGACCAGCAGAGCTTGGCTGCAGCTGTAGTTATACACTACAGATGTAATGAATATTGAAACTAGGACACTTGTTAATATTTCATTTACTTTTCTGTTGATGTCAGAGAAGGAAGTTCCAGGTTGCTGCATGATAAATAATGGAGTCCTGTGATTTATTTACTATTTATACACTCTGTGTTTGTCAGAAGTAGGAGCACAAATGAAAAGTCTTGTGTCACCATAAAATTTTCCTTACCTCATCTCATCTCGGTTAAACCATAGCAGCAGCAGCATAGCTTTTTGTTTAAGAAGGGTTTACAAAAATTGAGTCTCTAGTTCTCTGAACCTCTGTGGAGCTGTGCAGTGTTGTAACATTCAGAAATGATGGAGGTATGTTATCAAGTTCCTTTTGTGAAACACATTGGAGAGTTATGTTTTAATTCTGCTGTATGTAATGTGATTTAGTATGCCAGATATGAGATATATTCTTTGATTTTTACATTTTTAAGAACTCTGGTTCTGATGTACAGTAAAAAAGGAACCATTTATGCTCACTTTATTAGTCAGATCGATGGTGTCGTCTGATGTTATGGGAGGATGTGTTCATCTTCCCTGCTGGTAAAAAGGCAATGGGATAGTTGAAGGATAATTCTAGTTTTGTCATACATGACAGGGAGCAGACTTTTTTTCTGCTGGAGAGAAAGCCTCTGTCTTCCTGGAGCTGTGTAATTTCATTTAAGCAATGCTCTGAAACTTGCAAGGTACATATATACTCTATACCACTGTCATGGGTTAGGGCTGGGCCAGCCACCAGATGAATGACAGGTGCTCCCTCCCCTCCCCTTCCTCCCCTTCCCAAAGAGGGGAAAGAGAAAAGGAGCAAGGAAGAGAGACATATGAACTGGAAAAGTAAACTAAAACTGCTTTAATGAAAATAATATATATATATATATATAAAAATATATACAGAAGCAATTCTGAACCCAACCGCCCTGATATGGTAATCACATGACCATCATCACTGATGCTGTGGGCAGACACTGGGGAAGGCCCAGTCTGGGCTCAGCAGCAGACGGGAACCTCCTCAGACACTGGCCATGGAAGAGCAAGAGAGAGCTTGACCCTTGTGGTCCCTCAGCTTTATACCAAACATGACGTCTATGGGATGGAACACCTTGTTGGTCAGTTTAGGGTCACCTGTCCTGTCCGCTCCTCCCCACAGCTGCAGCCTCTCACTTACTGCACCCCCAACGTGGTACACAGGATTTAGCAGTGACCTGGGTCTGCACAGGAGCAAGAGCCTTTCTGCAGACCAGTCCCTGGCAGTAACTGTAAACAACTGTAAACTGTCACTGCTGGAAGCAGAGACTGTCTGCAAAAATATGCCGTTAACTTCAGACAGTGCAGTTAGTTAAAATAACCTGAGCTGGAAAGTGAAATCACAGAACAGAATTAGTTCTGTTCTAACTCAAACCAGGACAACCACAGATCTGTAACTGGCCATAACAAGCAAACTTCAGTGTGATCACAGATTTTCTAATTTTAAAACATTGCGTGTAAGACTTAACTGCACCCTTGACTTCTTTTGCTGGAACCCAGAAGTAGGCATCTTTTCCAAGAACTCAGAAATACTAAGAGAAGTGGTTCTATGTAGTTTTGTTTTTAAATAAATGCAATAAGTTAATTCCAGATAAACACCCTGTGGTTTCCACTTGCCTGATGGTATTTGCTGTTTCCCTCTGGAATATAATCATCATTTTACTGTACTCATAACATCAGTAAGAATTAGTTTCTCTTTCCTTTCTTGATATTCCCATACTTTTCAACTACTTTGCGGTAATGATGCATGGTCACAATATAGACCAGCAGGTGCTCTTATCTACTGTGTTATGTGTTTGATTTATATTTGTAGATTGTTGTTGTTGTTGCTGTTGAGAGATGTAATGTTATAGCAATGGGGTTGGGGGGTGGTGGGTTTCCATAATTGTTCGGATTTTTCAACTTAAACATTTTGTAACAAAGAATTTTCTTGTGCACATTTTTATTCATCATTGGGTACTTGGATTCTATGAGAAAGAAAAACCTGGTATTTTTTGCCTAGGTTTGTATTTTGTCACTTAGTCTCAGGTTAGGCAATTTTCTGATAACAGTAAATAACAGCCATTAACATAGTAATGCTTCATCAGAATATCTTGGGACTAGATTTGAGATCTTGGGTGTTTTTGCTTATTTTTCCTCATTGGACTTCTTACTCAAAAAATACTTTGCTGCTGTTTACTGGTCTGCAGTTTCCGATAGTGCAGACAACTTGCAATTGCCTGGAAACAGTCACTTCTTTTCAACGCTTTTCAAGAACACATTTGTTACCGTTGTCACAGTTACTACATGCTGGTGTTTCTTCTGGATTAAATGAAGTTGGATCTTATATTGATCTAAAGCTACAGTGCATGTACTGCCACTCTGCAAAGTGATGACTTTGTAAAGTGTTTTTTAATGCAGTTACTTTGAACTGCTTCTTTACTTCACAAAAGATTTAAAAGTACATTTAGATTTACTGAGTTGTTGGTTTGCTCAGCCTAAAGCCCAAGCCCCATTGCACAGCCATGATGGATGGCTGCAGTTGAAATGGGCCACCTGCAAGGTGATACTCACCCCACAAGGCGTGCGTGGCGTGCAGGGACATGTTCTGATAGGCACTGGGCGAAAAAGATGGCAGGTGAGAAAGGGACACCAAAGTCTTTCTTGCATCTAAACAATCTGGGGAGTTTGGCTGGCCATGTCTCCATTCCTAACCATTAGCCCAAGGGAAAATTTTTTTCTCCCCATCAAACATTCTCTTTATTTCTAATGCAATTCAGTTGCTGTTGTATTCCCACCTAATTCACGCATGCTGTATTCCCTGTGTCCCAAAGTCTGCATAACATTACGTATATGCACCATAAATGCTTCGGTCTCTGTTAAATCTTAATGAGAAGCAAAACTGGCTTGAATTAGCCAGGTCTGAATATATCAATATTTTAACAATGTAATTTATGACTATATGTAAAAAGAAACTTGTAATTCAGAGGATTATCCACTGTCATATAAGGAGGAGGGGGGAAAAAAATCTCATTATAACATTTTAATGCCTTTCGAGGCTTTCTGAAATTGAGTTCTCCCTTGATTATACTTGCAATCAAAAGGATTTTATTTTTTTATTTTATTCTGTTTCATCTCCAGCCTTTGCAGTAAAGCCTTCTGGACAGGTGGAATAAGACTAGGAGAAACTAGAAGGTTGTTCCTGAAATTAAGGACCAAATTGCATGCCACTATATGGCTCTAGAAGGACCTAAGAGTCTGTTAAGGCTCCCTTGTTCCCTCAGATTTACATTTAATGGTTGAACTGCCTCTGTTTCCTCTCTTATTCAGAAGTTTTTTATAGCACAGTAAGGCTAATACTAATCACTTCGTCTCTCATGCCTGGGAGGTTCATGACTAAACTGTTTTAAGCCATGTTTTCCTACCTCCCCTCCACCCCTTGCTCAGCTATTGTGACAAAAAAAAAACAAACAAAAAACCAACAAAACCTAGCAACCCCAAAGCAATTTGTGTTTACATGACAGTTGCTGCCATAACTTATATGGTGAAAAAATAATACAACTTTTGTATAAGCTGTATACTTATATCACAAGTATATGTATGTCAGCCAGCAAGTGTGACATACTTAAGGCTACCTGTAGCTTTTCTTTATTGTGTGTTTTCCCAGAGATTGTAACATGTTGGAAAATACTTTCTCACCCTAAGGTAATCTCTTCAGAATTTTCACTAGCGCTATTGAAAAATATTTTTAGTATAAATGCTAAAGGGCACAGCTTCACCCAGAGTTTTGTAATCTGAGGTCTACCAAGTATAGGCTTGATTACAGCCATCTTATCAAAATCTGATGAACTAGCAAAGAGGGAAAACAAACTGCATTTTCTTCTCTGAAAACATTGGCTCCATGTACCGTCCAGAGTGCGTTAATTAGGTTTACAGGGTACCAACGAAGTAATGAATTCAAAGGTTGAAAAAATTAATTCCTTTCTTGGTTGCTTTTCATCCAGCTATTCCCCAATATTAAGCATGTTTTTAGAGAAGAGCTGTCCCACAACTCTTAATTCAGAGTGGTTTCAGAAAGCAGACTTAAACCTCTGTATGTCTTTAGCAGTGTAACAGTCTTTCCAAACTATGAATAGCAAAACAGTCATCACTGATGACAATTGTTCTGGCATTTGTGGCCATCTTTTGGCTTTCACCTTTGTGATTGATTTACCATGCCTTTGACCACTTGAGTCTTAGTGGAAGCACAGTAGTCCCAGAAAGGCAGAATTTTTACTCTCAGAAAAATGAAAGTCTCTTTTTCAAACCGGACCTAGGCAGAAGTTCTGAGGTGTCTACAGCACTGTTTTTCCATAGCTTGTAAGATGGCAGTTTGGCACTTGGCTGGAAACAGGGCCAAGCTTATGAAATGATTCTTGAAAAGCCGGCTCCCTGACTAACCTTCAGGCTGCTCCGGCAATAGAACAGACAAAGTCTTGTGAAACCTGCAGACAAACTTTGCAGATTTTTGCACTCAAGTTTCTATTTCCATGCAACCCCAATTTAAAAAAAAAAAAAAGTTGTTCACAAGTACAATTGTCATCAAGCAGCATCTGCAATCCTATTAAGAATGAGAGATAGGGATCAATATTTTTGTGTGCAGTTTAAAAAAAAAAATTTGCATGGCTATTGCTTCGAAACACTTCTGCTATATAAGTATTGCAATTCAAGTCAGCTGTTTACAAAGGAGGGATGTGATCTGATTTCAGCACAGAAAGCTTCAATCTTGTCTCTGATTCTTTCTCTCCAGAGTAAATAAACAGTATTTATGTGAATAGATCTTTCAGGGGATATGTGGAACTTTATGTGTCTTTGTGTCTCTTTGGAAGTGCTTTGATTTGATGTGATAGGCATGGGACAATAAACAGTCATACACATACACTGGCATAATAAAACCAGGTTTATAAAATAAAACTCAGGTTTCTGGTCCTAGAGGCTCAGTGATCTATTTTCCAGCTTTAGTTCACAAGGTATTGTTTCTCTTGCCTTATTTCATTCTTAAATTTCAACTTAAAATAAACCTGTAAAACATCATGGAGGTTGGCCAATTACATCAGATCTATTAGCTGAAATCACAACTTTTCCAAACTACATCTGAGGGCTTGTAAAGTCTCTTTTGGGGCCCACTCCCTTTTCCCACTCCTGTGTTAATTAATTAAAGAGCAACATGCTTGTGCATTCTTTATCTTTCTCAACTGATAGCATGTCAGATAAGAAAAACGAGTAAAAATGCCACCTGTGAATGAGTTGGTTATATCTACCCATCTGGAAGCTGCAGGACCAAAAATGTTCCGCATTATTACCTGGAGTTGTAATGACTATTTTAGGAGCTCCTGTCGTCCCATGGTCTACCAAATGCATCTGCATTATGGACTTTGATTATTTTGAGTGTCTTGAGTTTTTGAACACCCACTTCTCCTTTATTGACCCATCCATTTTGTAGGACCGTTGTTACCTTATAGATTACAAACAAATTCTCTGTTCAGTAAGTAAGTATTAACGGTATTACTAATGAATATGAGCTGAAAATCTGCTTTGCTGCCATTTAGCATGTTAGAATAATGTATAAGACAGTTGACCATCTGCCAGTGATATTCTATGATATTGGCTGGTCATATCAATAAAGGTAAATATTGCTTCCAATTGAAAAGGCTGTGATTCATAGTGTAATTACATTTTTATTGTTTGTGGTTTCTGTACAGCCCCATAGCTTCTCTTAGAGCTTCTGTTAAGAAAATAAGATCAGTTAGTATATGTGATTTTTTTTTTTTAAATAAGAGAATGTTAATCTATGAATCTTACATGCTGACAACTGTACTGCAGTATCTTTGCTCTCTAGTAGTTTAATTAATAAACATTCTTTTGCTCATTTTGTTCGAGCAAGTTTTGGTAAAATGAAATAATATTTTTACTGATGAATGAAACTCTCCAAATCTTCAGCTTGATTAATTTCTTAACATGAAAATGAAGTGGATTTCTTTTATCAAACAGGTTATTCTAAAGTGAATTTAATGTGGGGGTTTTTCCCATTAATACATTTCCATAGAACTATTTTCCTGGTTTACATTTTCAGTTAGCTTGTTGGAATTGTGAACTTTTTCAAGTTTTTAAAATGAGGTGGTTACATTTTCTGTTTAATATTTTGTATGAATTGATTCCACTCTCTTCAGACACACTGAAATGATGCCAAAAGTTGTAGACAGTTGAGTTACTTTTACCCCAAATCGTCTTTGCTGCAAATAAGCTTTTAAATGTCGATAAAAGAAGAAGCTTTAGAATATTATTTAGAAATAATGTGGTTTGTCTTTCAGATGATACATGCTATTTTCCCAGGTTAGGAGAACTCCTTTAACACAGAGCTAAAACAAAAGTAGACTTTCATGTCAAAGTCCTAAAATGTTACATGAGTCTTGGTTTGTAAAGGAAAACCATTAGCATATGTATTTTCTAGTACAGATATATGTTAAATTTAATTAGGTTATATTTCAGATTATTGTTATTCCTCTGTATGTCATTTTCTCTCTCTTTCCCATTTCCTCAATCTGTTTGATGTTTGGAGACCTGAAGAAGTTAAAGAACTCTAATTTTTTTCTGAACCCTAGAGGGAAGTTTGCTTCAGTTACTCATTTCTGGGAACACCTGTGCACTGTTGAGTTTAATTGGACTACAGCTGGTGCTTCTGATGTGTGGAGCGAGCAGGGCTTTGCAGCCTGACTGGAAATCTTGACATTGTGTGTCATTGTTTCGTAAGCTATTACTGTACTTACATAAGTTGGAAGGTGTTCTAATTTTTTGAGGATTGCATTCTCTGTCAATCGATACAGCTAGTGCAGGAAGACCAACGCTATGAATGGTGAGCGTGTTGCACACTAGCACTGAACACCCACTGAGATTAATTGCTGTTCGGAGAAGTTAGGTGGTAAACTTACAATCACTGTAATGAGGAATGACTGATCAGCATCTTAAAAATGCTTATATAGAAGGGAGAGGAGCTACACATTTTCTGGCTTTACAAGTGTGATTGAAAGCAAACTACCTATCTCCTGTCCTAAGGATATTCTAGAGGACTGGTAGAGTGAAGGAAAGGAGGAAATAAGATGGAATTATGCACCAAATACTCTGATCAGAAATAAGAGAAATTTGAAAACAAAATAAATTTATGGTTAGATTTTTAGCTATTGAATGTACTAAGTTTAGAAATGGTGATAAATCAAGTAGTATTGAACTTAAAATATAAACTTTCTTCTGCTTAAGGGCTGAATAAACATTCAAGTAAGAAAATCAGGGTATTATCCACTGTGTATACAAGATACCCTACTCTTCTTTTTCTTACACACCTTAGTACCATAGGTTTGCTAGCTATGTTACACATGCAGTAATATGTCGCTGCTTGAAGAAATTGCAGATGGCAGCCCAACTAATAAATCAAGTTTACCAACTTTTGTGGTTATGTTAAAAGCAGTTCAAAGCACACGGTACACCCACGCAGGCCCTTGCAGAGAAGACAGCATCTATGGCGTGGTGGGTGGTACATGATAAAACAATGGGTCTGGCTACCATCTCTGGTCCACTGAAGAGCAAAGGCTTAGCTTATACAGCTGAAATAATTTCAGGGTAAAATTTCTGTGATGGCCCTGAATTACCACAGACAGCCATTGGCACTTTTTGAGGACAGGCTGCCAAAGGACCAGCTGCTTCCTGCAGGAGACCTGCCATCTGGAGCTTGGAGAGTGATCCCTTTGATAGACGTCTCTGGCAGTGAATGATTTTTTGCATGTAATTTTTCCTCTTTTCCTTTTTTTTTCTCCACTGTAGTTTTTGAGGATTTTATACAGTAAACTTTGTGGAGAGATGTTAAAAACTTTCTCTTCCTTCTCCCTG